>OX101825.2:3632200-8432200 GCA_944452925.2 Chrysolina oricalcia | reverse complement strand
GTGCGGTACCTGGGAGTACAGCTCGCTTACTCTCCATAAACATGTCAGCTTGGCAATTCAGCGAGCTGCAGCAGCGGTAAAAATGACCTATCCTTTGATAGCAAGGAATTCCAAGCTGCCAATGGAGAGTAAGCTACTCTTATATAAACAGGTTATCAGGCCAGCAATGACCTATGCCTGTCCAGTGTTCTGCAGCCTCCCCAAAACTCAAATGTTGAGACTGGAGAGGATGCAAAATAAAGTGCTTTGTATCGTTACAAACAGTAATACATACATTGGGCTGGATGCATTGCGCAAACTGGCCGATATTAACACCGTAAAAGATCATATAAAAAATCTTGCTGACAAATTCTATCGGTAATTCATTCTTGGAAGTCCTTTGGCCAGGAACATCACGGCAGTAAGAGCCCACCATAACGTGCAATGGAAGCACGGTGGGTTCATATACCAGGCATTGGATCTTTTCCATGAAATTTCATAACACCATAAGATGACTCCTTATACCTAAGGACAGTAACAGTAAGGCATAATGTCTGATCCGGTTTTTTTGCTGCTTTTCCGGGAATCAACTGAAAACTTTGATAAGGATGATCTGATGTCCTACAGAGAATATATTAAATCAACCCGTATAACATGGAAGAGACAGGGTTAGTCCAAAGCCTATGACTAAAGCTGCCTACTAGCATAAACCTACAAACATCGTAGGGCTGCCCTAGGGCAGTAGTGAGAGGTCTGTCAGACCTTTGGAGATCCCAAACGGTCAGGAATAGATCCCTTCGCCCCTCTGCGGTACTGTGATAGTACAAGTCTGTTTTATTTATTCATAAATAGTAGCGTGCGCTTTTATATTTTTATGCATAACATCAAGTTACTCTTATTGAATTTGGCTGTTTTGTAGTGAATAATTAGTGCTCCGTTACTTTTTGTTGATTTTGATAGAGTTTGATTAGTGTTTTGCTACCTGTCTGTGCCAACACCTATCCTATTTCTCCATTGGGGCGCAGAACACTTTGCCCGTGGATGTCTTAAGGACCATTTGGGAAGCATCAATAATTTTATAAATCAATAAAGTTGAAAACCACAAATAAACAATAAAAGTAAATGAACGATGCTCATACACTAGCAAACAGCTCAAATCTAACAAGGAAATAACTTGAAAATTGTGAATTACTCCATTTATTTTCAAATTTTTGACAAGTGACATTGACTGGTGACTTGAACTCGACAGCAAGTGGTGCCAACCGCATAACGATAAATGCCTCATCTTTTTCAGGTGAAATATGGTCAATTCTTCCATAGTTACAGGTAATGACATGAAGTCATTCAGGCTGGCATTTATGCCATATTTTATTACAAAATAATACTGTATCATCCAGTGTTGTTTGGATTCGTGGTTGCCAATGACTACGGGGAATTGTGTACTATCGAGACACACCATTTTGATTGTTCCTTATATCGCAGGAGATCAGAGATTCATATAGCGAGTGAAATTATGGATTTACTGAAATGAAATGAAACGAAACATTGATATTCCACACTAGCCATACTGTCTATTGAAGTCTGTAAAAATCACTATCGAAGCATCTCACTATGTATTTTCTTTCAAGGTATGGTTCCAAAATCGGAGGGCGAAATGGAGAAAAACTGAAAAATGCTGGGGAAGGAGTACAATAATGGCCGAATATGGACTGTATGGTGCAATGGTGAGGCATTCCCTTCCTCTTCCGGATACGATACTGAAGAGTGCGAAGGAGAACGAGAGTGTCGCTCCCTGGCTGTTAGGTAATGACTGTATGTCTTTTTCTCAAAGCAACTGGGTAACAACTTTTCTGTTTTTGTAATAGGGAAGGCATCAGGATGGTTCTGGAATTATTTTGATGTTCTAAATTAATTTTGAATGATTCGAAGAAATAAGGGTTCAATTTTCCAGAAATAGGAGAATCTCCAGAACCCCGAAAAGAACCTAATTATACAGGGTGTTTCCGAAATTGGAGCGATAAATGAAGTGGTTAATAGAATGCGAAAAAGGAAACGAAATGAAAGAATGCATTCTTGTCGAAAAAATTCATTATTTTGGAAGATATCGAATTTGAAAGTTTGGCGGAAACTGACACTGTCAGACAGATCCCCCACCACGAGAAACCTGGCGAACACTCGCCAAAATAAATTGGGAAAATTCGTAAAACTTTCGAAAATCATTAGACAGTCGGATAATTTTCGTAGCTTGATCTGTATATAGGGTGGCCCCTCGAAAACGTACCGCGAGGCATTACAGACTGGGACAGAAATTTTCAACAATATCCAAATCCTATACATTGTTGATTAGTTTATTTCGATCAACTCGTTTAGAAAATATCTAGCTTTGAAATTCCAACAATTTACAAAGGTTTGTTTTCGGCAAGATCAGATGCACTGAAATAATGATTATGGCAATGTTGCCAGTCGTTCCATAATGGTTAAAGGGTGGCATGGCTATTATATGCTTTTTGAAACACAAAGTTTTTGATGGCTTAAAAAATATCTTGCTATTTACTGAGTCTTTGTGTCTCATACAACACCTCATTTTATTTATCGCTCCAATTTCGTCAACAACTTGCATGATTTTACTAAAGAGCATTTTTCTTGCAAGACGAGAATGTATATTATAATTTGGAATGAACTGACGAGACATTGAGAGACTCCAAAAATGTTCCAGTAACATTTTCATTAGCAAAAAAAATGTCTACATAGATCTCATCAGTATCAGTATGGTAATTAATTAATGTAAAAAACTAGAAGAAAATAGAAACAAAAAAATTAACGCTCTATAGAAAGGGAAACAAGTTTGAAGTTGATACTCCGTTGCAATCAATTTAGTTTGTTTTCAGTGAATTGTTGTTTTGAGGTCAACATGAATTTGCTAATAAACTTCAGAAGTAAATTCGATAATACAGGGTGGCCCGTTGAACGTGTCAAAGTTACTCCCGGTACAAAAACGGTTTGTATTGTACGAAAAAGGATTAAACAGGTGCAGACAAAAGTGTTACTAAAAGAAACGCGATGAGGCAATCATAATTTAATAAAAATAAGTCTTTTATTCATCAGTACACAGTACACATTAGTATGGTAGAGAGGCGGAGCATTAGAATAAGCTGTATTAAACTCTTTCTGCTGTGCTGTTTTTTTATGTTCCGGTAGTATTTTTCTCTTAATTATGTGAGGGTGATGGCATCTACTTAACATGTTGATCATCAGGTCCAGAAGGATGGTGGAATATACAGTGATCATATGAAGGTTCCAAGAAATTCCCTTGTGTTCAATAGAGTTTATCACCGAGTTTTCCAGAATTCCAGACATTTGGATTATATCAACAAGCAGGACGGGTGCAGTTCATGAGAAATAGAACACATTGGATTTAATATGTTAGTCTGATTCAGGAGATGCCATCATCATCAATTGGATTTGATCTTAGTACCCTACGAAATATCAGGAAATTAATGAAATTACACCGCTGAATTTTAAAAAAATCACAAAAAAATTTGCTAGCTTTGGACTCACCCTGTACATTGTGGGTATGTGTAGTAGATTTGTATTGGTCATTTATTATCAATACATAGTAGATTTGGTTAAAATTTTCGAAAAAAAAAATTCACAAAGGCCATTTGAAATATTGGAAAAGTTAACTTCAGTACCCTGTATAATCAAAACCGTTGAATTTACAACTCACAAAACTGTTTTGTTCCACTAGCTATATCATGTTACTAAGTTTTAAATACTGAATATCGGTGAAAACATGTTTATCTTTAGGAAAATAAAAAACCATTTGAAATTTCTGAGGTTTGCTGCAAAGTGGAGCATTTCGGATAAAAATTTATCCTAATCAAAAAATCTTTGAATTGAACTACTTTTCGCACCTAACCAAATTTTAAGACTTTTTACACATCAAATTTTAAGCTGTTATTTTGAAAATATACAGGGTGTTTCTTAAGTACGTGTAGAAAATTTATTCCTGACATCAAAATAAGAAGAAAAGTTCCTATAAACATATGTCCACAAATTATTCGTTTCTGAGATACAGAGTGTCAAAGTTGAATTCTTATTTTTATTTTTTGTGAATAATTTCAAAATAATTTTGATATGTGGGTAAAGTTTGGTAGCTGGGAATATTTATTATTTAGTTTGTGTTAAAAATAAATTTTCTTGGTAGAGGTCACTGTTTTCGAGTTATTGAGATTTGAAATCATCGATGCAAGTGATTTTGAATGACAAGATTTTTTAATTCAAAATAAATTCAATTAGAAATTAGTCTTTTCACAATTAACACAAAACTTGATTTTTTCATTGAAAAATCATCCCAGATACCAAACTTTACTCGAATATCACAAAAATTTTGGCATTTATTTACAAAAAACAAATGTAATAATTAAACTTTGACGCTCTGTATCTTAGAAACGAATGACTTGCGGACATGTGTTTATGGGAACTTTTTTTCCTATTTCGACGTCAACAACATGCTCTTGAAGTTTCTACACGTACTTAAGAAACACCCTGTATAATGTTTTTGTTGAAGTTGTACCTATCAGGGTTGCTTTTTAAAAATGTGCCGATGACGTCATAACTGACACTGAATAGAATTTTTTTCAGTTGATCTCAATCTTATTCAGTATGCCACTAATATTATTTAACAGTGTGTTGAATGTGGACTAATATTGAATATTCGTCTCTAAGATAGCAAACACAGTATACTTTTTCTACGACTACACATTTCTTTTTCTTCAAATGTCTGAGTAAAATATGATTTTTCAAGTTGTGCATGGAAACCACCGATAAGGAGATTGAAATTTTCGCCATTTTCAATTGATTTAATTCATTTTCTGAAATGCACACCAGTTAACCCTATGAAGTGTGAGGATGATTTTTAAAGGTTTTCTTCGTTTGTGGAAAATCTCTTTGCTACCAACGCTGTCTGTATTCACAATGGTCCTTTATATCCTGCATGATATACGAATCAACCAAGGAAAAGTAACCAGGTAATCTAAATGTACAAATTTTTGTGTCAAAGAAAGTTTCTGTTAGTTACTCAGATATGATGGAGTATTATTAAAGCACTAACAGGGGTGTGTTTACATTTGAAAGATTAAAAGAAAAACCGTTGTATATTTTTCTTTTCATCTGTATGTCAAAAGAACGCTGAATCTTTCACGAAACGTACCTACCTATTTTACCTTTCAAGAAACCAGAAAAGACAGACAGGTGGAATTATTGTATAATTCTGAACGAGAAATGTTTAATATGGGGCGAGGATGTTGTGCTCAGACTTATTAAAATCCTACACGTTCCTCTTACTTTTGTAGAAACACCAATTTTGGTAAATTTTGCGTAAAAACTCAAGAAGAAATCAACAGCAATCGTGAAAATAGCCTGAAACTTATTTTCAATTAGATATTATCGCCCCCTCTATGAGCACAATCAGTAAGTTTGCGAATTTTGCTGTTTCCAAAGTGCTGAAAGCGTCAATAGTAGTTTCGACTGGAATCCGGCTGATGCCGCCACCATTTGTTCGATTAGGGAAGCTTTCTCTCTTTTACGGACTCGAGACTCGATGTTATCACAAAGGATATCCGATTCACCTGTTTATTTATGGAGGAACGTACCTACATGTAATTTTCCTAGTATTAATATAGCTAAAGAGTCGGTATTTGCTAATTGTAGATTATTAAACCGGTTAGTCAGTGTGAATTATGTTAATGAGGATAGCGGGATGTGTACCTAGCTACGCGTATCGTCTTCAATAGGTAGGAATTTTCAGATATTTGTAGAAACAGCCGATCGGTATTCAAATACCTACAAGGTGTTCAAAAATGTGCTTTTATGTAAATTACTTGTTGAAAAGTTTACTAAATAAATACTTACTGTAAATAAGGAACCAATAGATTTGAAATCCAAACTACTTACCTACTTATCACAACATCATTCATATACCTACCTACAACAGGAATTCCAGAAATTTTCTATGGAAAGTAGTTACTTGCCAAGTTATTCTTGAAGAACTTTTGTACAAGTTTCAATGTCAAGTGAACAGACATTTTTGCAAAGTTCTTCTGTGTATATTCTGATATTAAAATTCAATTACCACCAAGCTGTAGATATTAATTATTAATATTTAATAGAAAATTGAAATATTTACAAATATAACTGTCACATAAAAAATTATGAAAATAAATTTGAGATATCACAGAAGCTTCCAAACTTGTGCGTGTTATGCTTTTTGATAAAAATCATAAAATGACAACAGTCATTTATGCATTATAATATGAATATAATATAATGTATTAGTTACAGTATATAAATATAAAAACTTTAAAAGTGTATGTTATTTAAAAGGAAAAAAAAGAGAAAAACATAGAAGTTTGAAGAAGCACGAGAAGAGTTGTATATAAATATCTCGTTAAAATCACTTTTAGCATTGTCTGAAGAAGTATAGCAACATCCCATCTTAGATCAAAGAGACACTAAACTAACAAGGAGGGTTTAATAAGCTCTAGCCAATCAGAATATTGTAGCATCAACGCGTCATAGTGACGTACTTGAATATGAGTACAGAGTCGAACTCGAACCAAGCAACAAAACTGTCCGCAGTAACTCTCATATACCAAGAGCTAGTCCGTCACTGTCTATAGAGAACGGCGGCCATGGCACGTCACATTTCGTCACAAATGTTCTTTCATCTCTTTCTACTAGTGTCCCCATTGTATTATGGGGATTAAACTCTCCTTTGTTAAATTTTAGTCTCCTTGATCTTAGATACCAACTACTAACTGCTATTTAAAAGTAGGTATTACCTATTGTGATTTCATGGACTGCCTAGAAGAGACAAGAGACAATTTATGTTTTAACAGAAATGATGGAAATTTACATTCCAAAAATCATTAAGAATTTATGATAACGTGAATATTTTGTTTTGAAATATGGAGCAACCATTCTTTGAGAATTTTTTGTGTGCCTTCAGTTCGTTTGGCTTCTTCACCTGTTTTTGTTTTAGCTCATCGTGAAGAACGTCATATAATCTAGGAGCTAAGTAGACAATATACAATTTCATCTTTTTGGGCAATTTTCATTACAATATTGTAAGCAAAAAGTTGCCTGATTTCTAATAGTTCTGATTGCCTGGAAAGGTCATTGCTTGAACTCTTTTTCATATTGAAGATTACTTTCAGAATCCATTTGTGTAACACATTTTGGTTTCATAGATGAACGTCACTAACCCCACCCCAACCTGAAATACCATAGTTCAAATGTGATTGTATAAGCGACTAGTAAATAATTTTCAAAAATTTGGTACTTAAGAGTGAGTTCAGTTGTTTGAATTTGCAGATACCTATCTGTGTGCGTAGGTTTTCAGAATACTTTGTGGGTCAGTCTTGCGCCACATCTTTCGATGAGTATATCTAGAAATGCTATCCGCTGTTCCTGTTCAGTCTCCATGGTGAACTTGATGCTAGGGTATTGAGCATTTAGATGTTCTAGGAAACGGTTCAGTGTGTCCCTTCCGTGTCTCCAAATGACGAAGGTGTTATCCACGTAACGTAGCCAGTGTAGCCACATGGTCGGTTTTAAATCAAAAGCATCAATTGATTTCTCTTCAAAATGTTCCATAAAGTAGTTGGCTATCACTGGGCTGAGTGGACTTCCCATTGCCACGTCATCTACTTGCTCCATTCTATTGAAAGTAACTTCCCGTGAGACTTGCCTTAAAGACTCCGACGATGTCATTCGGAAACATGTTAGTTAGCTTCTTCAAAGAGTCTTCAAGTGGGACATTGGTGAACAAGGACACCAAGTTGTTGGATCCCAATTCTAGAATTTTTGTAAAGCAGAAAATATCAATATTTCTACAAGACTGATGAAATCAATATTCTGAGATATCCATTTCTGCATTAAAAATAAATGTATTTTCCTTCAATGGTCTTAGTAATCGTTTTCCTAAAAGGTGAAATGGAACACATGGACAACTGGAAGAGCCACGAATAATGAGCTAGTAAGGTGTTTGGATACTTGCGTACAGGCAGAGGAAAGCAATTTTGAACAAAATTTATGAATAACTAATTGTTTTCAATACTTTATAACAGACTGACTGGCCAAATCGTCCAATACTGATAACACCAACTTCCAGTTACATGTTTTTTTTTTGCTTTTTTTCTCTTTTTGATCTTAGATCAGTGATTTGTGTTGAAATACTCTGCCTTTCTAATTTCAGATTTTCAAAACATATCACATTATACTGGGTGTCATTAAATTGAAGTACTAGTTCAAATTAACTTTTCTGAAAAACACAAATATTGTAAATCGCATAGTGTGGCGGTGTTTTTAGACTTTAAAAGGGCATTTCAAATATCATGGTATTTCTGTCATGTTTAATTTTGATGAATGCCACGGGGCGACCGCTCAAATTTTTCATCATTTTGGTCAGAATTTTCATAACTTTCACTGGTCTCAAAGGCATAAACGAGAAAAATCGTCACCTGAAATCTGTCACCGTCTCCCATTCTAATACCTAACAACCGACTGTCACTCCAATGGCGGGAAAAATGTACGCACGCATGTTTGTCGCGCAATAAGCTGACAGCTGACATGTTTCTATGAGTAAAACAAATTTTAGTAAAGCTAACGAATATGGTGTACTGTTTTCTGATCAGGTGCTGTTGATTGAGAGTTTCTCACAGGCATTGACACAAAAGTGAAGAATAAAAATTAAATGTTGTAATGACCGATTGTCAACTGTCAAAAAATCCCTGGATATTCAACATGACGCACAAAATTCCCTAGGAAACTGTTTCTGTCCATAACATATTAGGTATGTATTTAGGACCTCATGACCAAAATTAAGACATACAAGTGATGCAATTTTAATTTTTATACACGGTACCACAAAAATTTATATAATAGAAGAGTCAGGGGACTTTCCTGAAAAATCTAGGTTGGTAACTTGGACGAAATTCTCCCGTTTACAATGGTTTATCACAATTAAAATATTAATTCATCGAATAGGAATTTGTTCGACCTCAAACAACATAACCTCAACCACCACCCTAACCTCGTTTCTCTTCTTCCAGGAATGCACCGAAAATCCATAGAGGCCGCCGAGCACCTCAAAGACGACAACACCAACAGCGACCACGAAGAAACGACGTCGATGCGGACCGACGTCAGCGACGCGAGCGCCACCTCCAGCCAGCCGCCGAGCAACCACGCGCCGCCCGGCGACGCGTCCGACGTCCAGCACTCCTCGGCCGCCTCCAACCAACAGGCCTACCCTGAAGATCCCGAAGCGTTCCGAAACAACTCGATCGCCTGTCTCAGGGCGAAGGCGCAGGAACACAGCGCGAAGCTCCTCAACCACAACTTGATGCTGCACGTGAGGCCGCCCCCCAGTTGCGACGCCAATGCCAACAATCTTCACCGGCAGGAGGTGGTCAGTGCGGGGGAGGGGTCGGGGATGTTTTGACCGGAGTCACAAGGTCTCTCGTAAGGTTTTGTACTATTGTAAATTGTTCTTCGTGGGTGCGCCACTAGATGTGGTCAGTACGCCACTGGAGATGGTCGGTGTTCTTTTCGTTGTTCCGAGGGTTGGAAACACTATTCAATTTAGGAATGTTTTAGTCGATGTTCAATTTTAGATTGCAGTTTTGTGATTCCGAGAAAACAAAGTACTTAATAGCTCTGGAAAAACATTCGAAATTAACACGTTGGGTGCCATGAAAGTCCAACATGGTCTTACTTATACAGGGTATAGCACGATAAGATGAGTCGACATGTATATGAGTAACTACTGGGAGTATTTTTCTGAAAATCTGTGTACGGGAGTTTTCCAAGAAGCTCGTTTCAGATATAATATTTTCATTTGCCTAGACTTCCGGTTATACCAGAAGGGGACCCCCACTTTGTTTTTTGGTTTTTCAAACGGAACACCCTGTTTTTTGTTGCATTTTTAGAATCTACGATGAATTTTAATATAACTTTCCATATACTTTAGTAAAATTTGTGTAATTGATTACTTGTTTATTTTGTGGAAATTCATGATCACTTTAATTAATGAAACGAAAGAAACACAATTTTGTCTTATTTCCACTAGTTTTTTATATTTACGACCGGTTTCGGGCTTTATCCCATTATCAAGTATAAAAACTAACTAATACAATTGTACTCTTAAACCTAGTTATATAGGGAGTTTGCAGGTAAACTGGATGGAGAGGTAATTAAATGAAAATAAATGAAATCAAATGAACATGGGTGTAAAAATTTGAAAAATCCAGGTGAAATGTCGCACAGTAATTAAAATCCAGTTTTTATGCTGTTTTTGTCATTTTCAAGGCGTTTATTTCAAGCACAAGGATTGGTGCCACCTTAGAATTCGATAGAAATATGGAAAATTATACCGGGTGGCTACGGAAGTATTGCCTATGGAATATCTCAGTTATTGTATGAAGTAGGTTTGTGAAATTTGGAGCGTCGATATAATGACATAAGAGCTAGAATTTGAGCATATTGACATGTCAAAGTTAACTTCCGGTCTGACCGGAAGTATCATCAACTTTCTTATTTTGAATGGAAACCCTATATTTTTTTCTTTTCGCTTTATTCAGCATTCAATTCCCTTTCTAATGACATATCACAAGTTGGTATCTAACCAGAAACTAGATCAGAAAAAAATTATTATTGAAATTCACCGAGTAGGCCGTGGAAGCAAAATGAAAGCCAAAAATTGAAAAGTTGTCTATGGAAACCATACGTCACTTGATAACAGTTGCTACTACTGTGATATTTTATTTTCATTCGTCGGCATTATAAAATGCCGCCAAAAAAAATATTGAAAAATTTGGGAAAAAAACAATACTCTGTAGGTCCATAACTTAAATAGGAACATACAACTTTTTCTTGCCTGTACTATTCAGCATAACCATTCCTTTCTAATGATATAATAGAAAGTAATTTTTTGAAATGAAATACCAAAAAATCCAATTATTATTCTTCAAATAACGAAAAAACAGATTTATCGAAAAAAAATTCAAATTGATAGGATTAAAGATGAAATAAATTCAAAACAAATGTTCGAAATGCATTCCCTCAGCGTCAATACATTTATTGACTCTGGTGATATTTTCATGTAAAACGTTTCTCAACATTTGGGGCGTGATATCATGGAAAGCTCTACGAATTTTTACTTCTAGCTCATGTAGAGTTGTAGGCTGTGTGGAATACACCCTATTTTTAAGATGCCCCCATAGAAAAAAGTCGCACGGAGTAAGATCAGGTGACCTTGGTGGCCACCTGACTGGACCATGGGTTGTTATAAGTCTCTCTTGAAAGCGATTTTGAAGATAATTTCTCGCTATTCTTGAATTATGCTGAGGGACTCCATCTTGCTGGAAGTACATTCTCTCAGTTATTTCCGATGGTAGGTTGTTAATGAATTCCGAAATTTCATTCGTTAAAAAATTAAAGTATCTCTCTCCGGTTAGTTGGCCTTGAAAAAGAATTGGGCCAACAATATGAGTTCCAACTATTCCTGCCCAAACATTCACACCAAATCTCTCCTAGAAGCCGCCTTGTCGAAACCGGTGCTCGTTTACTATCGCCCAGTACCTGGAACAAAAGACCGTTCACACTTTTAGCACTTTACACTTCGACTATCGACAATAATCTAAATAAAGTACAATACCTACCTTGTATTATTCCTGTTAAATAATCCATTGTTGGTAAATCTTGACTCGTCCGTAAACAAGATATAATAGTTAAATAGGTGATTCTCAGCATTTTGTCGAAGAAACCAATTACAATATTCCAGGCGCCTTTCACCGTCATTTTCATACAAATGTTGATGCAACTGATACTTGAAGGATTTCAATCGATGTTTTTTCAAAATTTTCCTAGCAGAGTCCTTACTTATAGCTAATTCGGCGCCAATCTGCCTTGAGGAAATTGTGCTATCATATTGTACTAAAGCTAATACATTAATTTCAGTTTCCTCATTAATAACAAATGCTTCTTGGTCTTCGTGAACATCAGGCTCAGTTCTTAATTTTTCTTCAAGCCACTGGAAATACCTTCTTGACGGTTGCTGCCTCCCTGGATATCGCTCTAAATACAATCGTTCAGCGGCATAAGAATTTTTTAAACATTCACCATAAATGAGAAGCATGTCAATTTGTTCGGTTCGTGAATAACGGGGCATTTTTTGAATATTCCACTAACTGATTTCGATTTCCAAACCCTTTTAAAATGGCAGAATCAAAAACACTACTTCGAACGTTAAAATAATATGGATAGCAGCGTTCGTGACAGCTCTCATTTCTTTTTTGTTTCATTCCAAAATACATCTTAATCAGGCCTACTTGTTAATATTTTGGTTCGAATGATTATTGCAATGGAATGATTATTCTGAATAGCACAAACATCGTCCATAGGTAGATATTAGAATATCTATGGACGATGGCACAGACAGGATATAATTTATCATTCCACATTATTTTTAATTTTATTTTTGCGTATGGCGATAATCTGTTTTGTTATTTGAAGAATAATAATTGGATTTTTCGGTATCTCAGTTCAAAAAATTATTTTCTATTATATCATTAGAAAGGAATGGTTATGGTGAATAGTACAGGCAAGAAAAAGTTGTATGTTCCTATTTAAGTTATGGACCTACAGAGTATTGTTTTATTCCCAATTTTTCCAATATTTTTTTTGGCGGCTTTTTATAACGCCGACGAATGAAAATAAAATATCACAGTAGTAGCAACTGTTATCAAGTGACGTATGGTTTCCATAGCCAACTTTTCAATTTTTGGATTTCATTTTGCTTCCACGGCCTACTCGGTGAATTTCAATATTAATTTTTTTCTGATCTAGTTTCTGGTTAGATACCAACTTGTGATATGTCATTAGAAAGGGAATTGAATGCTGAATAAAGCGAAAAGAAAAAAAAATAGGGTTTCCATTTAAAATAAGAAAGTTGATGTTACTTCCGGTCAGACCGGAAGTTAACTTCGACATGTCAAAATGCTCAAATTCTAGCTCTTATGTCATTATATCGACGCTCCAAATTTCACAAACCTACTTCATACAATAACTGAGATATTCCGTAGGCAATACTTCCGTAGCCACCCGGTATACTCTTTCCATCTACGACAGTGAAAATCTAAAAAATCTGGGGGGAATGTCGAAAAGTAATTAAAATCCAGTTTTTATGCTGTTCTTGTCATTTTCAAGGCGTTTATTTCGAGAACAAGGAATTCAATAGAAATATAGAAAATCTACGAAAGTGAAAATTTTAAAAATCTGGGAGGAACGTCGAAACATCGAACGTTGAAATTTCAAAATCTGTCCTCCGTCTTTGAGTTTTATAAAAGAAAATTTAATATTCCGTTTATTTTTCAAAATATGAAAAAATTTCATAGGAATTTTGTGTATAACTAGTTGAGGACTAAAAATTGTCTGAATACATTTTTTGATATCTTCCAATTCTGAGTTTTTGTCAATTTCAAAAATTTCAAAAGGCCAGCCACGATTTGTTATTTATTTTTAAGTTTGGTCAATTTTTCCAAGATTATTTATCAAGTTATGGAAAAAGTTTCGTAGATCTTTTCGAGGACGATGAAAGTGAAGGTATACATTTTTGTGATATCTCATCTTCGTTGTCGAGTCTTAAGCGATTTTATAAAAAAAGTACCAATTTTAACCTTTTTTCAATTTTTTCATCATTTTTCCACTTTTTAATCGAGTCGGAGGAAAATGGTTTAGAGTGTCAGTGGGGCTTGTAAAGACGTACTCGAAGCGATTTAAAGAATTTCAATTTTTTCATTTGTACGGTCAATATCAAATCAAATCACTTTATTAATCCTCTGGAACTTACAAAGTTATAGGATAAGTCAAGTTTTTGTTTCTGCATATGTTAATACAAATAAAATAAAATAATAGTAAAATTATTAAATATACAAAATATGTAAAATTGTCATAGTTACGCTCAAATGTAATACAATATGTATGAGGAAACAAATGATGGTGTAGGTAACGTCACAGATTAAAATATTCATCAATATTATAAAAATTATGATCCAATAAAAACCTTTTGAGGGTGCTTTTGAAAACTGGAATTCTTTCAGTAGTTTTCAATGTTTCTGGTAGTTTGTTATATTATATTTGTAGGGATTTATGTGGAAATCATTACGTGTTCTCGTATTTAGGTTATGGTAAGACGAATTGCGAACATATTTTGATCTATTGGTGTGTATGAATACACACATTTCAAAAATGAAAATATCCGGAAAAGTAAGTATTTTAAAATGTCTGTATAAGTCCCTGCAGGAGTTTCTCTGATTAACGCCTGCTAAAATTCTTACAATCTTTTTTTGTGCAATAAATACATTTGGAGCCAGTGAGGAGCTTCCCCAAAAGCAAACACCATATCTGTTCCTTGATTCTATATGTGCATGGTAATAGTTTACTAACTGTTCAGTAGTTAAAGTCTACATAAGATTTCGTATCAGATACGAAACAGAACTTAGTTTCGATATGAGTTTATCACAATGACTCTTCCAGTCCAGACAATTATCTAACGTGAGTCCCAAAAATTTACATTCATCGCTTAGAGAAAGGGTTGTTTCATTTTCATTTATTTTGATTTCAACGTTGGAACAGATTCTCTGTCTGTGGTGAAACCTTACAGATGAAGTATTTATTTCGATTTTCAGTTTTTTTCAAATATATCTTGGACTATCACGGAAAAAATTCACTGTTCTTTTTTGTAGATTTTCTGAAAGCGATCAAAAATGATTACTTGGAAAATTGGAAAAATATCAATCGTTTTCGAGATATTTCGTATTTTCGTAAATGCAAATTTCGATTCTTTGAGTTTTCCTTGTTTTCGTCATATTCAATTTTAATGAACGTTTCGGCGTATTTAAATTTTTTAAAACTCGACATATTTTGGAAAATCGCCGATACTTCTCAAACACCATAGGCCTGCCATATCAGGACATAATGAAGGAATATGAAAGGGATCAAATCAAGTCCTGAATCAAGGAAAGTAGGAGGGGCAAAAAAAAACGGTGAAACCCCTCAAAATTTTTCCTGGCTTTCCTATCGCCAAAAAAATGAGCAATATTGTAATGGTCAAAATTTTAAAGCGATATCGCAAAAGGTGATTAAATGATATCGTTTTCAAATGCCACAGACTTACAGACAGACGGACAGACACAAATAAAAAAACTTTAATATTTTTCGATGGGGATCATTTTCACTTCAGTAACCATGGGTCTAACATCAAAGATAAGAATGTTAGGGTGGCCCTGGAAGGCCGTAGTATACTCCCCTTATGGGCCATTATAAAGTCGTGTATAACTAGGGCTTACCATAAAATTGAACCTCTGAGAAAAAAAATTGGATTCTTATTTGAAAAAGTTGAGATTTTTTATTTTTCTCGTTTCTTGCTAATTAAACCCACATTTTTGCGCACCGTGTCGATTATTCAGTGGATGTGAAAATGGTGCGTGATTTACACAAAAATGACGTGTGTTCGAGAGGCTGCATCTGTCACTTTTTCTAAAAAAACTCTATACAGGAGTTGGAATTGAAATCACGAGAAAATTTGAAATATGAGGTGAAATACAGGGTGTGCTGTCAAAAATAACAAAGATGACGTCAATTCTGGTGAAACTGGAAACTTCACAATAACCAAAATATCTTAGTTGAATTATTTATTAGTTCTTCAGCCATCCTACCAATTCTCAAAATCGCCCAACTCTCAGTTCTCTATATATAGATCGCATTAACTCGTCTAGATATACCCTGTATATTATGACATATTTCCGTTTCAATGACTTGATACATCGGTTCAAGTATAACACCCGTTAATTTGATATTGCAATCTAAAGTAAACATTGATAACATTGTTTGTGAAATTACAAACTCCATTGACGATAGTAGCCAAGTACCGCAGAATATTTTGAGATTTACAGGAAAATCTACAGAGAACCTTGTCAAAAACTGATTTATTTTTTTACTCGACATCTCAGAATATCTCAAAAGACTTGCCTTGAATCAACGAGACATGCCTAAAATATGGAATCCTAGAAATAAAGTTTTTCAATAAACTATGGACATCGAATTATTCATTGAATAAAATATGTACTTGTATTTTCAGAACGTACTTCCAACCCCTTGACAAAGTGTAACTTGATTTGTAGTGCAATATAGCAGATGGTAGAAACATTTTGAGAAACCTTGACATTGGCTGAAATCTCAAAGTTGTGCAGGTTGAAAAGAGAAAACGTTTCTACCACCCCAACTGTAGCAATGTGTAAATTTTTATAATTTTGTATATATAGGTATAATTACGGAAACATCTGTAGAATTTATAAATTATTTGTATAAAAATTGTATATTGTAACGATATTATTTTCTACTAAATAATTATTGATTGTGTTAGCAATTTGTATTTGTCCCCACAATGAATTATTTTCTTCCCAACAAACCCTACAGTGGATATCTATAGAGTGATGTAGAATGGCATTTTCAAAATCTTTGGCTTGGTAATATTTTCAATGCATCAATGGTATGTCCAAAAATTTTAAGAATTGATGACTATAAGACTTCAAAAATGATTTCAGAGTACTTTTATGAAATTGTATGTTTTAACAGTGTGTTTCAATTGAGATATAACTGAAATTTACAAATTCTTCAAATATTTTGGAACAAAAAAACAATATGATTGGTTTTAATTCCACATGTCTTACCATCAATTGACATGCAGTATCTCAGTTGTTTCAATAAAAAGCAAAATCTCTAAAATTTCTAATATACAGACAAAAATGAAAGTATTTACTAAAATAATATTAACTTCACAACGATGAGGCAGAATGGATCAATGGTCGTGTCTATTTTACTGACTGAACAATCCCTGGCGGAATGGGTAGTAAATGATAAAATATTTTTCTCAAATTTCATATTTGATTCGAACTAAGTTCAACGAATATGCATGTATAATCTTTTTTTCGAAAAAAAACCTTAAAACTTTACTCTTGCGATTTTTCGGAAAAATTTGCGGAATGGGTAGTAAATGACAAAATATTTTCCTCAAATTGCATATTTGATTCAAACTAAGGACAACGGATATGCCTTTATGATTTTTTTTCCAAAAAAACCCTCTTGACCCCACTTTACTCTTGTGATTTTTCGGAAATATTTGCGGAATGGGTAGTAAATGACAAAATATTTTTCTCAAATTGCATATTTGATTCGAACTAAGGACAACAAATATGCCGATATAATTTTTTTTCGAAAAAAACGCCCTTGACCCCACTTTACTCTTGTGATTTTTCGGAAAAATTTGCGGAATGGGTAGTAAATGACAAAATATTTTTCTCAAATTGCATATTTGATGCAAACCAAGGACAACGAATATGCTTTTATAATTTTTTATCCGAAAAAACCTCGTTGACCTCAATTTATTCTTGTGATTTTTCGAAAAAATTTGCGGAGTGGTTAGTAAATGACAAAATATTTTTCTCAAATTGCATATTTGATTCGAACTAAGGACAACGAATATGCATGTATAATTTTTTTTTCTAAAAAATCCCCCTTGACCCCACTTTACTCTTGTGATTTTTCGGAAAAATTTGCGGAATGGGTAGTAATTGACAAAATATTGAAAAAGAGTAAAGGTGTTTTTTTTCGGAAAAAAATCATGAAAGCATATTCGTTGTCTTCAGTTTGAATCAAATATGCAATTTGGGGAAAATATTTTGTTATTTACTACCCATTCCGCAAATTTTTCCGAAAAATCACAAGAATAAACGGGGTTTTTTCGGAAAAAAAATATAAAGGCATATTTGTTGTCCTTAGTTTGAATCAAATATGCAATTTGAGAAAAATATGTTGTCATTTACTTCCCATTCCGCAAATTTTTCCGAAAAATCACAAGAGTAATATGAGGTCAAGGGTTTTTTTTTCGAAAAAAAATATATCTGCATATTTGTTGTCCTTAGTTCGAATCAAATATGCAATTTGAGAAAAATATTTTGTCATTTACTACCCATTCCGCAAATTTTTCCGAAAGAGTAAAGTGGGGTCAAGGGGTTTTTTTTTGGAAAAAAAATTATATCGGCATAATCGCTGTCCTTAGTTCGAATCAAATATGCAATTTGAGGAAAATATTTTGTCATTTACTACCCATTCCGCAATTTTTTTCGAAAAATAACAAGAGTAAAGTGGGGTAAAGGGGGGATTTTTCAGGAAAAAGTTTCATAGGCATATTCTTTGTCCTCAGTTTGAATCGAATGAGAAAAATATTTCGTCATATTCTACCCCATTCCGCAAGAAATCCTTCAGTCAGTAAAATAGATTCTCCCTGGATCAATCCAGTGTTGCCACAATTGATTTTCTGGTTGAATCGACTGACATTTTTTAAACCTTTTCTGATTTGGCTCAGGGTTGAAACGAGTACAATTTTTAATAATAAAAAATCACGAATGTTCCCGGATACATGAATCGAAGTACAATTGATGAAATGGGCAAAAATAAAAAATCCTAGGGAATTTTATCTATCATATTGGAAAACGTACGAAAGTAAAATTCCCTAGGAAATTTTATTTTTGACAATATCATCATTAGTACTTTGATTCGCATATCCTGGAACATACAGGAATCTTTCTAATTAAAAACTGTATCGATTCCGACCCTGAACCATATCAAAAAGGGCCTGGAATTCACTGCCTTTGTTCTTTCTCGGTTTCTATAGGGTAGATATTCACTCTGTATATTTTGCCAGGTATTTTCGACACCAGCTACCCATGTCTCCGAATTAAAAATAACATCCTCCCAGTTAAAGAATGTATTTTGATCAGTACATTATCCCGAAATAAATATAACTGTCAAAATATATACAGGGTGGCAACCTGGAAAACCACCAATAAACATGAAAAACTGCGAAACAGATACATATTTTTGATTTCAAGAGAGACATAATTCTACCACAAATGTGGTCACGCTCTGTCTGTTCTCGGGAGCATACTTTGGCAAACATCTTCAATCGAATCAGGTTCTGTATCATAACGAATGGTTCACGAGGGCCCCTACAAGGAATAATCTACAGGGTTCAGATCCGGTTATCTAGCAGGCCACTCAATTGGACTTCGTCTTCCAATCCATTAGCCAGAAAATCCGTTGTTTAGCTGCATAGTGCTTCATCGTGCTGAAATAATAATAGTTATTACTTTATTATCCTGTAAGACAATCAAAACACACATTGTGTCAGATTAGTCAATGAAAAACTTTAAAATAAGACATAAAATTAGCAGAAAGTCTATGACTAAGATTTTCATCAAATTCTTATGAAATGGAATAAAACTTATTTTCTGAAAGGAGTAATAACTATTTTCAGGAAGGAAAGATTTGGCTTTAATTTTTAAATTATGAACAGCACTGGAGTTCAAGAGAGGCCAAATTGAATAATCTAAGCCATATTACATTGGGACAATTGTAGGGCATTGAGTTGCTACAGCATGGTACATGCATATCTGTCTTACATTTAGTAGCTATAGATTGAACATTTTGTTGAAATTTCGATTATCATATATAAAATTCATAACTTAAATATGTACATACACATTGAAATGTAAAAAATTTCAAATTCTTCGAAAGGCTTTACTGCTTGGAGTTCACGAGACTCCTGCTATATATCTTAAAATATTTTTCTTGGCAATAAAATATATTTGAATAACAAAGATGCTCTCCAAAGTAATCTCAAATTGGAGGAGGCATTCGACTTGGGGATTATTCAGCATGATTTACTGTATCTGGTCTAGAATATGACAAAGGCAGTGATTTTCCTTTATTCGAGTTGTTCAATTTTCCATAATTTAATTACCTTTGTAGATATTATCTGACATAACTATTGAAATATCATCTGCATAGTTCATATAGTGTGAAATGAACCTCTGTAAAAATAGATTCAATATTGTGAAGAGAAACAAACATTCTCAATTGAAAGCTGAACCAAAACATGACTCCTTTGGAAATGGAAAAAACCTACTTACTTACTTTTTAGTAATATCTAACAGAAAACAACTACTTCCCCGGCAAAAGCCACGCTGGACATTGAACTACATTATGATAGATATTGTGAAAATGCCCTATATAAATTGAGACAAAAAATTAATCTGAAAGTGAAAATTTGCATTTTTGTTCAGATAGTTGAAATTCAAAGGAGCTATTTTTTTGTAATATCTAACAGAAAACAACTACTTCCCCGGCAAAAACCACGCTGGACATTGAACTACATCTGATAGATATTGTGAAAAGAACCAGACAATAGAAAAAGTACTGGATCCAACACCGAGCCCTGTGGGACACCAATAATGATATACATTGAGTCCGTCATTGGCATTCATAATACTGACGTTGTTTCTATGTAGTTTTCAGTCAATTCTAACATATATAGGTAAGAACAATATTCCTCAAATCAACGGAAGAATTTTAGTGATCAGTAATTCAACTTCAACTAATTTGGTACCGCTGTAAAGCTATTGTCAAACCCTTTGTCAAAATATGTCACTTGACCCATTTCACTTGTAATGATTGGCGAAGGGGTAACTATCCCAGTAAAGGGTTTAATTTGAGGCAGAATTGTATCCCTTGAAACTGAAATCTGCGTGTTTCGCCGTTTTTGATGTATGTTGGTGGTTTTGTAGGTCTTTCGTATGTATTTTTTTGGGCCATCCTGTATTTATGATAAAATAGTAATCATGCTATTTCTCTGGACAAACTGTAGGGTTTCAAATCTTTCCCTGTATTACTAGTTCCTACCATTTTAAATACAGGATTTTGTAGCCACTGGTCTCTTCATTAGTTTCATTACAAATTGTCGAGAATTATCATCTTCTCTCCTTTCGGGCAATATTATGAAACTGATTTACGTAGAAATGTTCATATGAAAGTGCAAAATGTTAAATAATTTTAGTAGTATTAGCATACACACCACAGTCAGTGTAGATAACGTACTTATGTAAAAAATATGTAGGAATATATTGCATTGTGCAAATTTTATTATTGCAATTGAATGTCGGAAATAAAGTGTGTTCGACGAAAAATGTATAATAAAAAAATATGCAAATTACATGTTTTTTGTTTGTTACAATTGGCATTGTGAGTCAATGATAATGTATCTCCCGACTCCTAATTTCGTCCAAGTCAGCTGTAGATAAAATTGAGAGGCTCTTTTCACACAAAATAAAAGACGCAAACGGCCTATACTACTTTTTATAAGAAAGTTCGAAAATGAAAATCTCGGTTATCACCCCAGCAAAATCACTTTATGGAATTTTTTAAACAAGGAATAGTCAAATAAATTACACCTTTTTTGTTTTTTTGCGAATATCTCGAAAAGTATTGTAGGAATCGTCAATAAAACTTTTGTAGAGAATTGTAAAACCTACAAAATGTTTTTTTTTATACGACTATAGATAGATAGATATATTTTATTTGACAACGTTACATTACATGTTTGTTGCAGGTTGTTAGAGTCAGTATCAATTGTACTAATTATAGGAAAGAAATAATGTGTTTATAAAGTATTTTTATTTCTTAAGGACAGGCATTTTTACAGACATCAACTATATCCCCAAACGCAAACTACAACTAACTATTTCTAAGTGACCTTATAGTACACTACATTACCGACATTAGAGATGTACAGTATTAGAGATGGGCACTATCATTATTCAATAATATTAACACAGGTCAGTTAGTGAATAAAAAATCAATAAAAAAATAGTATAAAAACAAATACAACAGAAATATGTAAAATAATTATTTAAAATTGTATGAGTACAAAAACAACAAAAATATGTAGTCCTAGAAGAGTTCAAAAAAATTTTATCATCCTCCAATGAAGTCGGCCTCAGTCTAAATTTCAAAAAGTGCGAAATTTTTCTTACGAACGAGCTTTCAGAACACATTTCGAAGAGATTCAACGATTTTGCTACCGGCATTAAAATAATGGACAGAACCAATTGGACCCTACTTGGTGCACCTCTTACGGTGGAATCTTTGGCAGAATGCCTTAACCAAAAAACGGATTCCCTTATGTTGATGGCATCGCGCTTGGATACAATTCCTAACCATATTGGATATTTTCTCCTGAAGAATTGTTTGGCTATACCTAAACTGATGTATACTCTGAGATGTTGTGCAACATGGAGCTGTCAAAAGGAACTTAGTCATTTTGATTCAACACTTCGTGCGACTTTGGAGCAGATAACCAATAACAACTTCAACGATTTAACATGGCTTCAAGCGACGCTTCCCGTGAACAAGGGTGGTCTAGGCATTCGTTTAGCATCTTCATTCGCTTTACCAGCTTTTCTTGCCTCTTTCAACAGCACCCGACGTTTGATTGACCACATTTTACCTGACCACTTTTCTAACATACCAGATTCATCGTACATAGAATGTGAATCTATTTGGCTCTCTAAAACAGGATCCGATGCACCTAGCTGTAAATTCTCACAGAAATCTTGGGATCTTCCTCTTATTGAATTGTCATCCACTAAACTCTTTGAGTCAGCTGCTAACTCTCAATTTGATATGGCTCGCCTCAAAGCAGTTTCTACTAAGGAATCTGGTGCTTGGCTTAACGCCCTTCCTGTTGCTTCCCTTGGCACTTTATTGGATAATGATTCCTTTAGGATTTCAGTAGGTCTTCGTTTAGGTTGTTCAATTTGTGTAAGCCATACTTGCAGATGTGGATCCATCGTCAACGAGAAAGGTGTTCATGGTTTGTGTTGTAAATTTAGTTCTGGACGTTTCTCACGACACTCCTCTGTTAACGATCTAATCAAACGTGCTTTATCCACTGCTGACATTCCATCTGTTTTGGAACCTTTAGGAGTTTTTCGTGACGACGGTAAACGTCCAGACGGGATGTCTCTCATCCCTTGGAGTCATGGAAAACCTCTAGTATGGGACTTTACCTGTGCTGACACTGTTGCACCCTCCCATATTTTTTCAACTTCAAGATTTGTTGGTGGTGCTGCAGATTCTGCTGAAAAATTGAAGATTAAAAAATATTCCAATTTAATTGACCAATATATTTTTTATCCAATAGCCATCGAAACCTATGGCTCTTTTGGTAGTTATACTTCTGAGTTTTTCAAACTCATTGGTCATAAACTTATAGATAAAACCGATGATCCTAGAGCAAGGACTTTTCTTTTACAAAGAATAAGTATCGCAGTCCAAAGAGGAAACGCCGCATCTGTCATGGGTTCCATTCCATCCTCTCAAAATCTTAATGAAATTTTTATCCGTCCTCAAACATTGAGATTTCCACAGTTCAGCATATCCGCTTTCTACTTGCCCTCTTCCTCCGCAAGATATGTCCAACAACCTTAACTCAGGTTCAATATCACGCCACTATAATAAAGACATGAACTCAATTACAGACCACTCAGTAAAAGGTGTCAGTGGTGAAAGCAGCAGAAAGCCTGTGATACATAGTTCTGCAAAAACAGTGAATACTCTCGGTCTTAATGGGTTGAAAAATATTGGTAACACTTGCTTCATAAACAGTGTTATCCAGTGTTTGTCGAATGCTAAATGGTTGCTGGAGTATTTGAAGAAGGGCGCCTACACAAGAGACATAAACACAAGTATCTCTTGTATGAAGGGAGCCTTAATAAAAGCCTTCGCTGAGGTGATAAAGGAGCTATGGTCAAAAGATTCTTCTGATCGAGTGGTAAATACAGTATCTTTAAAGAGTCAAATACAAAGATTCGCACCTCGTTTCATTGGTTACTCCCAGCAAGATGCCCATGAGTTCTTGCGATACCTTCTGGAGGGTTTCACGAAGATGTGAACAGAATAACGGAGAAGCCAAAATCTATTCTGACGGAGATAGACGAAAAGTTAAGTGACGGTGAGAAGGCGCAAGAATCTTGGTCGAGGTACTTAAGAATGGACAATTCCAATATCGTTGATAATTTCGTTGGCCAGCTAAAGTCCACATTGAAATGTACGTATTGCGGGCACTGTTCTGTCACCTTCGATCCTTTCTGGGACCTATCACTTCCAATACCGCAACGAACAGGTCAACTGAGATTATCACAGTGTTTAGATTCGTTTACGAGGGAAGAAATATTGGATGGCGACGAGAAGCTGACATGTGTTAAATGCAGAGAGAGAAGGAAGTGTACCAAATCCCTATCAATTTACAAGTTTCCCAAGATTTTAGTGATACATTTAAACAGGTTTTCTCCGATGGAACGATTCAGAGGAAAATTGAATGTAACCATCAATTTTCCGATAAAGGGTTTGGATATGAGTAATTATGCGGCAGACAATGTAGCCCCTTTCCGCTACAGTCTGTACGCATTGTCAAATCATAGTGGGACTATCTACAACGGACACTACACTGCCTACTGTAGGCATCCGCATGCGGGCACGTGGCACGAATATAATGATTCTCGCGTGTCCCCTATTTCATCCAGATCCCTCGTGAGCGGAGAGGCTTACGTTCTGTTTTATGAACAAGAAGGCACTAAATCGCACCTTTGAGTTCTATTTTTATTTTTATTATAAATTGTTAATTTTACAAAATGTCTAATGAAAATAAACTGTTCAAGAATATTTTGCCAATATTATTCAAGTAATATTGGACCAATATCGCCGAATGTTCACATTTTTTTTCTCGCCAATATTGCATTTCAAATATTTCGCCAATATGTTCACAATATTGTACCAATATTTTACCAACATAGGTGTGCTACTTGGGATATGTTGAGTTGAGTACCTAAATATGAAAAATGACTCAATCACATCAAAACTTTTGATTTTGAATTACATGGTTTGAAACGATAACGTTCGATTTATGAATCCCAAATTATGGAGAAACCATTAAATTCTTCTGTCGTTTTTTCTTAACATATACTTACTTTTTTTGGAGAATGTTGTCTGTTGCTGAGTTTATATGTGACACTTGCCCCAAAAACTCAAATTCTTAAAAAAATCAAAGTACACCAAAAACTCCACAAGTACTTGTTCCATCATTGTAGAATGACATTTTTCCAAATAGAAAGCATCTAGCTGTCGCATAATAGTCCATTTTCTATGATAATTCGAATTGAATTTTATTGGTCTCTGCCCTGTTTCAAGAATTAACAAGACGATGGAAAGCCTGTGGCTTTGTATAATACAACTTTTTTTTGTTTTTAGGACAATCGCACTGAATAGGAAGACCAGCCCATATATCTTTAAAATATATTAATAATGACTAATGTTAGTTCATGATATGCAATTTTTGTTTGAAATTTATTTATATTTCCAATTATTAAAGAGAACTGTACATAATTAACCTAAATATCGTAAGATAATGAAGACAAGGACAGAATCTGTTTATACTTATAAAACATAGAATTCTTGTTTTACGACTGAAAGCCACAGATTCAATTATTTTTTTCAAGTACCTACATGAAGTGTGCTAGACGATTCTTACCCAGATAATACGGGGTCAATCTGTCTGCCATTCAGCCAGAGTGGTTAATAAAGGTATAGAAGTGGATGGAAAAATATTGAGGATTTTGGAAACGTTCAACGTTAAAAAATTTGAGCCATATATCTCCACTTCACCACAGCACTTTATTGCTATAAATACTCATCTAGAGACTATTATCAGTCTTGATGATGCTAGTTTTATTAGTGAAACGTTCATCGAGTTATAATATAATGAAGTGCTTTGGTGACCTGGAGACGAATTTCTCAAATTGATGGATACGTCTACGGTGTGTTGAATAAAAGACAAAATGTACCCACCTATACAATAATAAAATATACAGTGAGGTCTTGAAGTAACGGATAAATTAATTTTCTACGTTGTTATTTATTTTCAAGAAAACCCCTGAAACTCATCAATTCATGTTTTCAAAATGATACTATGTGACCTAAAAAAAATCGTTGCTCCTTCACCCCCCTCAAAGTGGCAGCCACCCCCCCCCCCAATTTTTTTAAATGAAATAGGCGGTCAAGTGATACCTCATTTCGAAGGGTATTCAATTATCTATACAGCCGTGTATCACGTATGACAAACAACAGTTGGTAAATGAACCAAAAAAAATTAGGGTGCATTGAATATACAGCGAATTTAATAGTTTTTGTATTTTTTTTACATCTTGAAAATTGATTTTGTTATGACGCAAAAATTCAAAAGAATATACATGGCTGTATAGACAATTGAATACCCTTCTAAATGAGGTATCATTTGACCCCCTATTTCATTATAAAAAATTGATGGGGTGACTGTCACTTTGAGGAGGGTGGAAGAGGGGTATTTTTTATGTCACAGAGTGTATTTTCGAAAACATAAATCGATGTATTTCAGGGTTCTTCTTGAATATGGCTAATAAGGTAGAAAATGAATTAATCCTTTACTTTAGGACCCCAATGTATAAATTCATGATAATGTAATCCCACATTATGAAATTCCATAGCAAATTCACATCGGAATGTATTTTTAAGTTAGGAAATCAAACCGTAATATTACAATGTAAAATTCCACTGCAAATTAATCACGTTAGAGAATCAAACCGCAATATTACAATGTAAAACTCTAATGCAAATTTTTGTTGTGAAGTAATATAACAATGTAAAGATCCATCGTAAAAGTATGTCACAACGTAAAGTTACATCGAAGAAGTGCACAGAGTTATTCAGAGTAAATATCCAAGGTGATATAACACGTGGTATGCAAAATTCCACTCGAAGGTAAATTCCCGTTAAAACGGGCGGTAATTAAATTGCCGCTAGTGGGAGCGGAATTTTTTTAACAGTGTAGGGTTAAAGCCACATGCTCCCCGATTTCAAGACATTCAACCACCAGATCAATCACTTTCTTAACAGCGTCAGCTGTTGATCTGTTACTTCTAAATCAATACTGGTTTCTGTCAAAAATATTCTGATGCACGAAGTAATGAACTAATCTATTTTTCAAGATGATTTCAAGAATTTTGCCTAGAACCGGAGTAATGGAAATGGAGCGGTAATTATCAACTAGGGATTTATTTCCTTTCTTGAATGATGGTAAAACTTTCGCCGATTTGAAACAGTCTGGGAAACAACCCGGTGCCTTTTTCACATAAAAACTTTCGAAAATGTCACAGTCTGATCTATAATTGTCTCAGAAATCCAAAAATGTTACAATATACAGGGTGTTCCATTCAAAAATCTAGAACCGAAGCCATTTCCGGTGAAACCGGAAGTGACCGGAAAGTGAAAAATATGTGAAAACTCTCCTCTTCACATACCATTTACCTATACCAAATCTCATTTTGATACACCTGATGGTCTAGAAGTTATGACTTGTCTAATAGATTCGTTGACACCCGGTATGCTTCAAAGTGCATCCGAAGTTGCCCGAACTTAACTCGAATTAACTTCAGTGCGACTTCGGGTGACCTCGGACGCACTTTTGATCAACTTTCAGTG
Organism: Chrysolina oricalcia; assembly: GCA_944452925.2. Taxonomy (NCBI): domain Eukaryota; kingdom Metazoa; phylum Arthropoda; class Insecta; order Coleoptera; family Chrysomelidae; genus Chrysolina; species Chrysolina oricalcia. The sequence continues at coordinate 8,404,690 of OX101825.2, read as the reverse complement.
ACATTTTCAACACACTTCCCACCTCTCAGGTGAAAATCCCAAATATGCAAATTGTAGATATTGATCGTTTACAGAATTTGAATACGCGCATCTTGCAAGCTGTGCCCTTAAATTAACAATAACGCAATTGTGGAAAAACTATACATCGGACAGAAAACCTCTTGGGCACAGTTGAATCTCATGTTATTATCTATCAGTTTCCGCAAAATTGTTTGTCCGGCTCCAGATTTATAAAAATTATAAATTTTTGAAAAATGTTCTCTTTTTCGAGGTTTTTTCAGATTTTCTCAGTGGAAAATGCACCGATCCGACTCCATTTACTGTAAAACGAGTCCTTTAATAATCTTTGAGAAATTTCCAAAAAACCAAAAAAGTTGTAATTTTTTTCACTAGTGCTTGACTAGAAAATTCCACAAAGCGATTTTGCTGGAGCTAAAACTGGGATTTTTATCAATGCAATATCATATAAAAATTAGTATAGGCCATTTAATTCTTTTTTTGGGGGGGGGGGGGGGGGGAGAATCTCTATTACTTGGCCTAATAATAAATTATCACGTTACGTTTGAATCTGTTATGACTACCAAACCCGAGACCATCGAGATGCTTGCATAAATATATTCCTGAAACAACACGAGAGGCGACTTTCAATGATTCGCCTTTTAGTGTTGCTATTATTTTAAATTGAGAAACGGTTATAGATTATCTTGAGACTGTACCAAGACGGTCATAACAAATGCTGAATCTCGAAACAGCTAAAAGAAGTGTAGCTCAGTCAGTACGTGAGAAGCTGACTCGACAAGTTGAGTCTGAGAACCAAACACTCCAAGGAAATGAAATGTAGTCATTTTCGATAGGGGCAGAGTGAGGACTATGAATACGAAGAGAAAACCCATAACTCGTTGAATTTACAAATGGGCGAAGAAAATTTCTTTGAGATGGGAGGTCTGAAGATCTGACCAGGAGAAAAAACCTTTTTTTCTCTGGGAGGGAGATTGTTGACGGAGATCGAAGACCAGGGCAGTTAGATTTTGGCGGTAGATGTTAACAGTTGTATTTTTTTTTAGAAACAGGCTCATTATAATTTTTTTTTCTTTTCGATGTTAACATCAAAATTTGGAATCAAAATCGAGATTCAGTTATAGCGATCGAATTTTATGATCTTATCTCATGTTATCTTATCTTATGCAGTTTTTCTATAAAGATTGCATCAAAAAGATTGAAGTTGTGAAACTGAAATCTCGAGTTGAAAATAACCATGTTCATATTTCTCCTAAAAAACAGTCAAGGTTTTCGTGGGTTTTAAAGTAAATACTTTAGGGCAACTGAAATTATTTATTAAAACAGACAAATTATTTAATTTGGATAACTCATCACACATTTATGAAGTAAAATAATCAAAAACATAAAATTAAAGAATTTGACTGGATACTGATACTGGGTAGACTATAAACATGCGCACCATTGCCGCCTTTTATCATGGAACAACTGGCATCTGTCTTCTGTCACTTGTCCGAAGCAGATATCGTGTTACAATCTCCCCCTTGGCATGTATTCTAGATTAAGACATTTTTTGATGTGCAAACCCAATATCTGTGACCTATTATTCCTATACTTTTCAACTTATCGTAAATAACTGAAAAAAAACAACCCATCGTCGTATTTCAAATAGTCCTACTGACAAACTAGGCTAACTCACTGAACTACATCAATAACACCCCTATTTGAATGCTAACAATGAGTTGTGTATTTTCTCGAGTGATCATTAAATTCAATAAAGTATAGGAACAGTAGGGCAGAAATGGGTTTCACTCTTCACCTTTTGTTCAATGTGTATGAATAACTAACTTTTTTTCAATCATTCCCTATCTAAATTTGTGATCATTACAATATTGTAAAACATTTATCTCACAACTTTGGATCCGCTCAAGTCAATTCCATAAAATATAGGATTGGACCCAACCGATCGCCTTGAAGAGATGTGAAATTACGAGATAAACGAGTTTGAAATTGACGAATGACAGGTAAAAGTAGCCAAATTCAGATTAGTGTTTATATTGACAATTGTCTTTCTCAAAATGGAGAGCAAAATAATAATTAAGAAAAGAAACGTATGGTCCAAAGAAGAGAGCAGTTTTTTCAATCAGCTGATTAAGGAAAAATATATTTTGGGACTCATGGGTGGGAAAAGGATTAGGGTTCAAATGAAAACCACAGGTCCACGGAACAACGATTCCTGATTTAATTCGCAGAACACAAGAAATTTAAGGTTACGAAATTCGACATTTTGCTGTGAAGTTAGCTTTTTTCAATCGGTCTGAAGAATAGGATTCTTCGATCCACTTAAATATTGCGATATAAACTGAAGGGTGGTTTCACTCGACTCAATGCTATTGAGTTTGAAGCGGATAGAGATCGTCCAGATAAACGTAGTCATTATCTCTTGAGACCACGTGACATCATTGTTTTGAAAAAATTTTTGTCAATTTCCAAAGAGGACAGTGCTCGAAACAGGTCACTGATATTACTACAATTAGTAGCATGCCCAAGCAAATTGCCCATTTAAGAAATCTCAAGGACCTTCAAGGAATATACAGGCTATAGCTATAGTGGCAGAAAAGAACATCGAAAATTCATTTTAAAACCGAATTACTGTAGCAAATAAGATAGTCTTGTACATTACTCTAATATGCAATCGACTTCAAATTCTGAGGCTATTATTTGATTCGATACGAATCACACTATTGTTGAAATTCACACAATTCACCGTCTTTGATTTCCAGAATTGTACAAACACTATAAACATCAATATTGATACAAAGCAGAATTATATTTTTGTGAATTATTAAGTAGGTATTCATAAATTCAAATATTGTAATTACTTTAATATAAATTATTGTTTGTTGCATTTCATTTAATTCAATTAAGATTTTTGATCGAGGAGAAAATATGGTCGTTACTTGGTTAAAATGAAAATTCATTATGCCCGCATCGAATTTTCATTCTTACCTTGTGAACTTTATACAACTCTGGATTACTGAAAAAATATAAATCCTCCAGTTTTATATTCCTCAAATTTTTAAATTCAATATTTCCGTTGTTTCAAAAAATGTGGTCTCTGGAGAGGAAAAAAGAAAATGCAACTTTTTTGTTTTTCCAAATATCTCGGGAACCCAATGGTATATTTTAGATTTCTTCACACCGTTCAATTGGTCTTCAAACCACCCAAATCTTTTTCGACATTTAACCGACTCTCAAACTCTCACAGTTTACGAGATCCTAATGGTGAGTGAGCATCGAAAACAACATCGAAAACAATTATACGAATTTAAGTTCTTTGAATAAATCAAATGGGCTGCTGCGAAGTGAAATTTAAAATTCTCTCACCTTTAGTATATTTTTAAAGTTTTGGCGGAGGTGCAAGTGTAAGTATACCGTTTTGTCGATTTCATTTGGAATATAAGAGGATGTATTGATATCTAGTTAGCCTTGACCAATTCCCTGCATAAACAAAATATTGCGTTACCATAGCAACGAACAATAACTTATTAGAAGTGACAGTGTAAAGTTTGACGTCAAAAAAGTAAACCAGAGTTACGCAATAAATTAAAAGAAAAAATATGTCCACCGAAATTGTGAAAATCGAAAAATTGGAGTATCTAACCATGATCAAGTACCTGAATTTAAAAGGGTTAAGAGGTAAGCAGATTTACGAAGATATGCTTAATACCCTTGGTGATCAATGTCCTTCGTATGCGACCGTGAAAAATTCGACTGCAAGATTCAAAAGAGGTAAATTTTCCATTGAAGATGATGACCGATCGGGAAGGCCAGTTTCTGTGTCAGTCCCCGAAAATATCGATGCAGTTCATGACATGATTTTAACAGACCGTCGAATTGGGCTAAAACGGATATCTGAAGCACTGAATGTTTCATACGAACGCGTTCATCATATAGTTCAAGTCAATTTGGACATGAGAAAAATTGCTGCAAAATGGATCCCCAAATGTTTGAATGTTGACCAAAAGCGTGCAAGGGTAGTAGCATCGCGTTCGACCTGTGCTCGATTTGAAAACGATGTAGACTTCTTAAACCGAATTGTTACTATGGATGAGACTTGGGTACATTTCTACGATCCAGAAACAAAGCAACAATCGATGGAATGGCGATACTCCGGTTCTCCAAGACCTAAGAAGTTTCGTGTCCAAAAATCTGCTGGAAAAGTCCTTGCTTCAGTTTTTTGGGATTGCCATGGAGTAATCATGATTGATTTTTTGGATAAGGGTAGAACAATAACTGAAGATTACTAATCGACATTACTGACCACTCTACGGGAAAAAATTAAAGAGAAAAGACGTGGAAAGCTATCCAAAGGTGTTTTGTTTTTGCAGGACAACGCCCCTGCACACAAATCTCATGTTGCCATGCACAAAATTCGTGATTTAGGGTTTGAAATACTAGAACACCTCCCTTATTCACCAGATTTGGCTCCGTCCGACTATCATCTCTTTCCTCAACTGAAAAAAAGTTTAAAAGGTCGTAAATTTTCTTCCAACGAGGAGGTAATAATAGCTGTGGAGGTCTGGTTTGCAGAGCAAGAAGAAATTTTTTTTTTGAAAGGTCCAGAGACGTTGCAGGTTCGCTGTAGTAAATGTATCCAATTAAGAAGAGAATATGAGTAATAAAATATTTTGACTTTCGTTTATGAAAACTCGATTTTGTTGAAGTCAGTTTTGCAGATTGTGGAATTCATATTCAATTATTCAACACATTATTTTTCAATATTCATCATAGACTGAAAATTGAGCGACAAAAAAATGCAACCTTCTTGGAAGGCTGTTTTTTTTTAAATTTCGGCATGTTTGTAGTGTAAATGAATAGACTGCCAATCAGCCAGTTTTCTTAACAGCTAGCTCGAGGGCGGCTTCAATCTTGTAAAATATCTATATACAGGGTGTTTCCAAATAAGTGCAAATTTTATAGAGAAGTTAGATACTTCCAAAAATGAGAACAAAAACAGTTTTTTTTTGCTTTTGTGAATTTGTTGAAGAAATGTCTTTTCTTGGGCGTATTCTACCAATAAAAAGGCTACCTATGATTTTTTTTAAATGTTTTTGTGACTTTTGGAAGGGGTGAAACATGCAACACGTTTTCCATTTTTTACCAGTACTTATTTTTGATAAAATAAAATTCCTAGATTTAGAAATATGTGTTGAAAAGAATAATTTAGTACCAAACTTTTTTAATTCATGTGTTGTTTTCGTAAAAGCAATAGTTTCCTAATAAAGTGAGAAAATATAATGTGAATGAAATGTGAATGAAATCGAAAAAATCTAGTAGGGGCGTGACGCTTTGTACAAATTATAACTTCAAACGTAGTATTTCAAAATTATTCCGCTTGATTGAACTTTTGATGCATACATGTACCGGTACCATGTTTTGTTTTATTAATAGAATATCAGATTAATAATACAAATTAAAAAAAATGTGTGTTTACAACAGAGAAAAAGACAACAAGATCAAACGGAACATAGTTGCATTGTAGTGTTTAAAAATATATAGATGAATTTAAAATCTATCTTGAGGAACTTGAAACATGGTTCGATTGCATTGTTTCAACAGAAACTTGGCAAGTCCTTGATACTTCCTTCCTCAATGTAGCTGACTACATAACACTATCAACTTAGAAGAAGAAGAAGATATAATAAAGGTAGCTACGGCCAAAATGATGATGTTATTGTCTTTGTAAAAACAAACTCATACCATTCCCATGAATATATTGAGATAAATGGAGGTTTACTACTGAATGATTATAGATAAATTGTCCTTTTGCATTTATGTACTCTATAGATCTTCAGCAAGTCGAATTGACCACTTTCTTGGCCAGCTCAATAGTATTCTAGATAAAGAGAATGATAAACATTATTACAGCCCATTTGTGGGTGATATAAATATCGATCTATTGAGAAAAACTGAAGACTCAAGAAATTATCTCGATATGATGAGTGATTATGGCTTTCATTCAACAATTATTATTTCAACAAGAGAGAGAAATTGATCTGAATCATGTCAAAACCATATATTTATCAAAACAAAACGACAAAACTTCAATAACATAATACCTCTCACTATATCAACAACAATCACAGACCACTAGGAACATAACGATATTACAAATGGTATTGAATAAAAAAACGATTCAATAAATAAAAAATATTTTCAAAAAGAAGACGAATAATCATTACAAAAAGCAATTAGTAGTATCAATTGGAAAAATAAAATTTACCCATTGCATAATCTCGAATCAACAACAGAAAAATTCATTAATATTATAAACACAAGAATCAACAAAATAATTCAAAATAAAAAATAGTGGACGTAAAAGGAAAAATTGAACAACAAAATCATTGATGACACACATCAATCAAAAAATTCATTCATTTTTCTTATGGAAACAAATTCCAAATAATGAATACTTAAAAAATGACTATTTAACGAAAAAAGATACGGGATAGAAAGTAAAGACTGCCAAAGACAATTTTATAAAAAATAAGTTGAAAAAGAAAAAAATGCAAGAAAAATACTCTGGAACACTGTTAATGAAATCTTAAATATCAAAACAAAAAGAATGATTAAAAATATTAAAAATGAAAGAATGAGGTCGTCACAGATCCAAAAGATGCAACTCTGGCAAAGAAAATAAGACAAAATCCTAATAACAAAAATGAAAATTATACAAATAAAAAAAAAATTTCTCACACCAACGAATACTACGGAGGTTGAAAATACTATAAATAATCTAAAATGCAAAAAGGCTCTTGGTCTTGATGGAATTAAAACAGAAACTCTAAAGATTATTGCAAAATTCATATGTGAACCTTTGACGGATATCATAAATAAATCCTTTGAATTAGGCATTTTTCCTTCTATTCTGAAAAAGTCACTCATAACTCCAATTTTCAAAAATAGCGATACTAAAAATGTTTCAAATTATAGGCCTATTTCACTTCTATCATCAATTAGCAAAGTCTTTGAAAGAATAATAAAAACAAGACTTTTCGCATATTTATCAAAGGATACTCTACTGTCGACGTCCCAGTATGGTTTTAGAAAAAAAAATCCACCAATGATGCAATCCATTCCTTGACAAAAACTATCTATGAATCCTTAGATTCGAGCACTCCTATCGGTGTTTTATAGATCTGTACTATCGATCACTCTATTCTATTAGATACACTAGAAGATAGGGGTGTAAGAGGTCTAGCACACAACCTATTCGAAAGCTACCTAACAAGTAGAACTCAAAAAGTAAAATTCAAAAATCATGTGAGTAAAGTGATTAATATTAAATGTGGTGTACCTCAAGGAACATTATTGGGGCCGGTACTACTCGTAATTTACTTGAATAACCTATTTGAACAGGAAACAATCGGGAAAATAATCAGCTTCGCGGACGACAGATATTTTACAAAAATGAAGACTGGTACAATCTCAAATTGACTAATGAAAAAGATCTTGGAAAACTCAAAGACTGGTTTGACAGCAGATTACTTTCCATATAGAAAGAGAGAGAGAGGGAGAGAAAGAGAGAGAGAATATACTTTATTGTCATAAGAATGATCTTGTTGACAAAGTTTCACTTAAACTAAGCTAAAAAAAAAATAAAAATCACTTTGTACATATATATCTAAAAATATATGAACGGTCTAAAAAACATTTAAAGTAATGGAGTTTGGATTGAAGTTAGTTTGTAAGTATAAAAACATATAATTCGAACAAAATACAAATGAAACAAAAAAGTTTGACTTAACATATATAGACACTTCACATAAGTATAAAAAATGTAAGTCGTAGGTATAAAATACATTCGAAAGAAAATTTAAAATCACGTACAAAAATTATCATTAAAAAATTCTTCTATATTATAATAAGGTCTATCACGTAGAAAACATTTCACAGCCTTCCTAAAGCATTGTAAAGATTTTATTTCTTTTTAAACTTCGAAAAAACTATATACTTACCCTATAGTATTCATGAAACATTTTTGCCAGAATACATCTCAAATATTCAACAAGATTTTTCAATGTAACCTTAAAAAATATAAAATACTTGGGTATTTACATTGACAATCATTTTCGATGGAACCACTACATGGAATATTTAACAAAACACTTCGTATTATCCTATTTCAATTCAAACCAGTTGGACCATTTTTGAGCTTCAAATATAAAACCATACTGTACCACAGTTTGGTTGAGTTACACCTTAATTATGGCCCTATTGGCTGAGGAGGAGTATCAAGAAACTACCTTCATGCCCACGAAATCTCTCAAAAACGATTGCTCCGAATGATACTCAACATACCTTCAAGATATCCAAGCTCTCTACTGTATACTGAAACACAAATATTAGATATTAGACAATAGGGAAATATGCATAATTTTTTTTCATTTGTTTAATCAATGTATTACTTCGTTACAACATAGTAAAAAATTTAAATACTGTTGAAAGGTTTGGAATTAATTTTTAAAATAATATATAAAATACCGATTGAATTTGACCTATTTGAACGCCTCCATTTGGATGACGTCACATGGCACGATCAGTGTTGTTCTTCTTCTGTGTCGTTCGTTGAGACGTACTCTGATTGCTCTACTTGCTTAAAATTGATATTTTATAAAAGAGTAAGACAAATGCAGTACAAGTGTTAGAGAGAGATGAACATATGTGAAAGTGATCTCGATCAACCAGAGCAGTCTTCAGTGAACAAGCCTTTCTATAGTTATGGTTATTGACACTATTGACAGTTATTAATTAGGTTAGGGATTTGCAGTTTTGATCGCTATTACGATAATGGAAAATGCTAAATAACCATTTTATAGGTATTGTCTAGTACCGGAATGCCAAAACACAATTATAAGTACACCAAATAATAGTATATTGTGTATCTAGTAGTAAAAGCAATACATTCCCGGACGACAATGTAAATTGTTTGGCATTGAAGTCTGGGAATGTGCTTTTACTATGAGGTACACATACTATTTTTTCTGAAATCGCAATCAGCATTATCATAAATTGAGGATTCGAAATTACGTGCTTTCCTGAAACGTCAAACTATAAAACAAAGACCGATTTTGACGGCCTAGGCCGGCAAAGTACTTTCCCGTATCGTTTTCGATACGGGAAAGTATTAAACGGTCCGGAAAAGTATCAAACGATCCGGAAAAGTTCGTTGCTTAGCAACGGACTAAAATACTGGATAGCGTATTTTGCAGTTGCTCCGAGAAAGTGGGCATTCTTGAAAGATTTCACAAAAAGTATTTTTTTCTGTTCCAAGAGATGTGAAAATACGTAAACAATGGTGTAAGATTATGAGAAGTATCTCTAGTATCACATTTACATTGTTGTGAAGATCATTTCAATGTGAGTATATTGTATTTCGATAGTTATCATGATGTGAGTTGATCAGAAGTAGTTTTGTATGTATAAATGTTTTGTATATCAAGCGGGAGATAACTCTGTTTATACCAGCCTTACCTAAATTACAAAAGGATAAACTATTACTACGTATCAGGTATTGTCGAATTGTGCTTTGACAAAACCACTTTCAGTCGTTGCTCTTGATAATTTACGATTGCCACTAGACCAAAATCGCACTATGTATTGGAAAACACTACAAATATATAAATAAAAACAATTTTCTGTGAAAGACGACTAGCACAGTATGAATATCAACAGAGATAAATTTCACAACGTGCCATGTGCCATTGTTCATTTCGACCAATGGTGATGCGTTTCGCAAATTTAAATTCCTCGCACTTATTATGCACTTTTTGATTAAAGTTTTATGGAGTTAAATAAAAACTAAATGATAAACAAATAGTTTAGGTGTAATGTCAAGACAATAAAGTATCGGAGGTAAAAAAATCAAGTAAATTCAAATCACTAGCATATTCCCTATTTTATATTATTCAGATAACGCCAGCAATATATATATATATATATATATATAAATAAAAACGAACTTTCCGCTCAAAACTATGGATACGCGACAAGATCGAAGAATCAGTTTTGATAATAATTTTTGACAAGGAATCACCGCCTAAAATCTTTTAAAATTATTTGGAAACACCCTGTATCTCGTAACTACCTCAATAAAATATAAAAATTGGTTGACAAACAGTAAATTGATCGAGAAGCCTGGGAAGTATGGCCTATCAAGCATTGAAATTCCAAATGGAACACCCTACATATTTTTACTTTTTTGGATTTTAGGGACGATTCGGAGCGCATATTTTTAACCAAAAAATTCACATACTTGATGTGAAGGACATAAACGATAAGTTGTTAAATTTTGTTGTTCCATCAACCGATTGGACCCCTACGCGCAACCCTCGGAAGTCTTCGAGAGACTTGTGTGAGCTAGGGAAGACGCAGCCCTTACCTTTCAACGTGTGATGCCAAGAACGAGACCGATGACCATGCGAGGATTTGAACCCTCGACCCTTCGCTCCAAAGGCGAACGCTCTACCAGCACGGCCACCACGACCGTAGTAAAACATAATGTACTTATTTTTTTTCGCCTATTTGATTACCTATGGCGGTTTAAAATTTCCAGTTCCACTAGTTGTTAAAAAATTAATTTTTTTCAAATGACATCTTTTAGATAGGCATTTCTTAAATTCGAACAAAGTTCGAAATGTTTTACCGGAGAGTACAATTAAATGACTTGAATAAAATCGACAAAGTTGAAGTACCATTTCTCTACAAATATTTCCCAGGTAGCACATCATATCGGCTGAATCTTGGTTCCATATCTGGCCAATATAGATATATTGTAAATGAAAAATCAATATTGGTCCAATATGGGTGAATATTCAAAAAACAATATTTTATTAATAATATTGGAGGAATATTGGTTGAACTAGTTTTGAATGTAGATTATCACACGAAATATTGGGTCAATATTGGTTGAATAATTTCTACCTATATCGATAATACAATTTTGGATTTATATTGTTTTCCACGCCTAGAATAAATCTTGCAATCTAAATATTTCAGTCATATCGATTATAGGGCAAAAAACTATATTGTATTTCCAAGTTTGTTAGAATATTGGTTGAATATCATTTCTACTTTATTTGACAAATTGTTATAACTTATATTGAGTCAATATTGGTGGAATGCTATTTACCAATATCGATAAAACAATATTGTCTTCACATCGTTTTTAACATCTAGAATAAATATCGCAATCCCAATATTCCCCTAATATCGATTCTAGGAATAAAAACTATATTGTATCTCCCAGTGTGATTACACATTGGTTGAATATCATTTCGCCAATATTCAACAAATCTTATTAATAAATATTGGGTCAATATTGGTTCAATAATATTTATCGATATCGTTAAAACAATATTGTCTTCATATTGTTTCCTACATCTAGATTGAGATGAAATTTGAATATTGGCCGAATATTTAATGAAACATATTGAAATTATATCATGATCAAACCTGGATAAAAATCCGCTAGGTGGCTCTACATATAGAACGTCTTCTAAAACCTACGAAAGTATATTAAATACTTCCCATAACTTGTTTTCATGACAGCTCACTCAGTGGTTATGGCGATCACAAGGCAGACTCTGGTGTCACCTTCATCATCTAAAAGACATTTAATAATTTACCAAGGTATATTGACATCCACCAATATCGATAAATATTGTACCAATATCGATGAATATTTTGAGTCCATCATTGCTTCAAGAATATTTCACCAAAACTATTTCTAAAATATTCAAACAATATTCGACCAATATCCCAAAATGTTCACATTTCACTTCTCGACAATATAACTTTTGAATCGTGCCAATATTGTCAGAATATTGTATCAGCGATATTGTACCAATATCGCCGTACATTTTGAGGCCAATATTAGTTCAAGAATATTTCGCCAATATTATTCAAGTAATATTGGACCAATATCGCCGAATGTTCACATTTTTTTTCTCGTCAATATTGCATTTCAAATATTTTGCCAATATGTTCACAATATTGTACCAATATTTTACCAATATAGGTGTTCTACTTGGGTTGCACCAAGTGGAAAATATGAGACAACCAACTAGCAACTATTTCCCTGGCTAATACCACGACGTATATTGAACTACATCTGACAAATATTTGTGCAACGTTTCTCCAAGAAGACTCAATTGCTAGTGCTCATTGTAAAGTTTCAATGGATTCGATGAATGTTTGTAATCTCTGATTTCTTAGCTACGTTAATAATTTAGTTTTGTTAATAATAATACTAATAATAAAATGGATTAAGCAATCCAGACTTCTGCATTTAACCTATACAATAGGTATAATCGCCGGCAAGTCTCCAACAGAAAACAACTACTGCCCCCTACGACCATTGAATTATATCTGTTAGATTCTTGGCAAAGTATTCTACAAGAACTACTTTGCAATGTTCTCCCAATCTCAACGCCAAAACATGTCTCAACCCACATAGGGAAACACCTACGGACCGGTTTCATGGTTCCTTGCCAATCATCAGCGCAGGGTAGCTCACCCAACGCAATCGAAAAATATCTTGACCCCAAGATTCGAAGAGCACTCCGACTATGGTGTCGACTTCGTCTGAAGCCAAATAAATTCAGAAGAAAATATATCAAATATTTTCTTCTGAATTTAGTTTTGTGCTTTAGAAAGACAACACCTCTTTAATTTAATGGATAATTAAGTGAATCATGTTATTATTTGTCCAATAACATGTAAGATGTTCCTCAATATGTATATTCTATTGAATAATTCCTTTGTTTATGATCCAGTCAATAGGCAAATTTTTATAAACCTCAATCGATATATTATCATCACCTACCGCCTTACTATTTTTTGAATATTTTTTATAATACTATAATATTACTTATTTATTATGGCTTAGTCAACGAAATGTTCATCTTTCGACTATAAAGTATATTTTGATTGATTCATTGACGATATTGGAATCATACCATTTTCTTATTCGTGTGAAACTTGATCAGAGAGTTTCTAAATTAATCTATTCTCAGAGATTATTGCAACTAAAATTGCTATACATGTCTTAGAGCGCACATTGCGATGCTTGGTCCCATAAAAAAAACACTTGCATTTTCACTCCAAAGAAGTCATTCGAAAAATAAATATTTAGTTTACCCCCATGCTCAACGATTAGGCAATATTTTCATAATACCTAATAGTTCTTCAGAAAATAAGATTAATATGTATTCAACAAGTACGTAGAAACAAGGCCATGCCTAGGCTATAAACAAACTTTTAATGAATTCATGTTCATAAACACTTTCTATGCAACCACGGTCTACCATTCATATACAATAACATTCGTCAATTCCAGCATGAAACTTTTTCTACGTTCTTTGGTAAAAACTTGCTGGTATTAAAAGTAATGCCTGCGTCACATGAATATTAAGTGTATGTTTTGAGAGAAATTGTGATCATAAACGTTCAATCTTTCTTATTATCATTTAAATCCTTCTCAAGATGAGAGGAAAATCTAAGGAATCACTACGCGCAAAACTAATATTAATTATAATTAAATGATGAGAAAGGGACCTACATCAGTCCTTAAGAGTGAAACGAGTATAGCTGATGCTGTTTTATACACCTGATTTTCAATTGTTTCCCAGAGAAAAAATCCAGCAGAGTAAGATCTGATGATCTAAAATATGAAAAAGAAAGAATTACACTGTGAAAAAATGTGAAAACTTAATGTACCTCGTAGGCCACTGAATGTGAATATGTCCATTAGTTCCAATCCACTTTTCTGGGAAGGTGTCATGTTCTCCAACGCCGTGAGAATTGTGAGGTGGCGCTCCATCTTGTTGATAACAGATATCAACTTCCGCAGTTGTCCGTCGAAACTTATTTGCCCCAAAAGTTTTCCTTCGATAATACACATCCAGCAATTGATACCAAATTGCTCTTGAAAATTTCCTTCTTGCATCAGATGTAAAGTTTGTGACCAGCCTTTTATTATTCCGATTGAACAGACCCAAGTTGGTCTGTCAAAAACCAGTTGCAATAAGTTAATCATCGGTTGTGGTCGTTATAGTTGGTACTTGAATAATCGATAATTATAATTGTCGCACTCAGAAACAATTTGGCGAATTGACGCCGTACAATTTTATCTTCAACATTGTCCAATACATCTACTTCTTCTTCTTCACTGACGATGAAGTTATTGGCATTTCTTCTGGTTCCTTTCGCATTTTCCTTTCCAGTTTTGGAAAATAATGCCGGTGGGATTAGGGAATCTCTGAGCATAAATTCGATCTGCATCAGTTGCATTATTTTTTGCTTTTCCGTAAGTTAGCAATTTTCTCGTTTCTAGTATAATTTTCCATATTAAATTATAAACTACGAAACTAATAATTTTTTAAAAGTGACAGCATGTTCATTAGACTACTTGTTTCGGTAGCTTCAATGGTTTGCCACGGGTAACTAGAATGACATAGCCGGAGAGTTGGCGACGAATTTTGGGAAGGTCCTTTTGACAAATTGAAATTGCGAAAAAACATAATTTCGTCAACTGGCGAATCCAGACTCGCGAGTCGTTACTGCGCAACTTAATAACATTTGCAAAAAAAATCCAAAAAAACATATTTTTCGCAACTTGATTTTTTTGTCATCTTTCAATTTAGTTTTTATATAAATGAAAACAAAAAACCGCAGACATTTTTGTCGGTTATAAAGTATTACCAGACCCCTGCAAAGATATTTTATGAATATTCCTAAAAAATACACTATTACACTGGTGCCTATAATTTTTGCAAAAAAGAAAAAGAGATACAGGCAAGGACCAGGTGGAAAATATTTTTGGGGTTCCAACTTTGGGGAAAAAAAGGTTTAAACACGAAAACACTCAAAATGGTGAAATGGGGATGCAGTTTAGGGGTTGAAATCGGTATTGCGAATTGCGGCGAAACGTGACCTCTTAGCAGAAAATATTCAATCGGAAAATTGTAGCTAATATAAATTTCGGCTACATTTGTATTCAACACTTTTCGAAATAACCTAAAACTAACCG
Organism: Chrysolina oricalcia; assembly: GCA_944452925.2. NCBI lineage: Eukaryota > Metazoa > Arthropoda > Insecta > Coleoptera > Chrysomelidae > Chrysolina > Chrysolina oricalcia. Next base: position 8,389,599 of record OX101825.2, on the reverse strand, counting down.
TCAAAATGGCGAAAAACCGATTTTTCAGTATTTAGTTTTTTTCTCGCATATACAGGGCAATTCATATTCGACCCCCACTATTGGGATCTCCTGAACTACAGGAGATACGTCGAAGCTTAAATTGGGGCAAAGTTGCGTATTCTGGTGCTTAACAAAATACTGTTTTGAAACTTGGAAAATTCCGAGTATTTCCGAAAATCGGAATTTTCGATTTTATTTTTTTCTATCGTTATTTGACAACATAGCTCAAAACCAAAAGAACATTTTCTTTGATACTTTTTTCAGCTACACGTTTTCATGTTCAGATTTACTATCCGACGTTTCGTCTTCTGGCATTCATCATCAACTTTTTTTTTCTGTTATGGGCGCCATATTGTTTTTTATACAGAAAAATAGTGATTCTCATTCTGATTTCATTGATGTATAATTTGTTATGATTTGCACTTCTGAAACCACAGATATTAAAAAAAAATAACTTCATCTGAGATGGTCATGACTCCATCGAAAAATTTTGTTTAATAAACACTAGTTGTCCGAACTCATTAAACATCATAAGTTTGCACAAATACTTCAGTCGAAATGTCCTCATTCTCAAATGAAGAAAAACGAGATATGTTGAAACTTTATTATAAATTTGATAGGAATAGTACGAAAACAGCACAAATTTATTTTGAATTATATCCGGAAAAACAACAGCCGGATAGAACATTATTCGGAATTTTGGACAAACACTTGGCTGAGTACGGTGCGTTTCAAAATCCAAGAATGAAATATGGAAGCAGAATGGAACAAAATATTAGACGTAACTTATTAGCCGAGGTAAAATAATTGTTCATTCCATATTCAGGGGTAATATAATAAGTGGTATGATTATTACCGATAATTTTTTGGAATATTAATGAATTGCAATCCTAAAGCTGAAAATACGAGTCCGCAGGACGAGTTGTATTTTCTTGCATTGGGATTGCCAATGAATTGATATTCCAAAAAATTATAGGTTATTAATCATACCACGAATTATATTTAGGACGACAATATATCGATTTGAAATAAAGAAAAATCGTGTCACCGTTTTAATTTGAAATAATTCACAGAAATCAAAATCTAACAACGTGAACACTAAAGAGAAAAATTGGGGTCATATTACAGGCATACTCTTTTCCACTGCTTCATCTATGATACCAATAGCCATTTGTCCCCAACGATCGCTTATATTGATTAAGAAATATAACTAGTCAAAACACAAAGATTTGACGTTTATAATTTAGATCATTATTTTCACTGTAATTCCGATTCTATTGGCTGAAATTCAAAATTTGAAATAGACTGATTGGTTGTTAAGTAAGTTAAGTAAGAAGTATAATTATTTTTGGTACTTTTTTAGATAAATGCAGGTCCTTCCAAATCAACACATCAAGTCTCGGCAGAAATGGATGTGCCACAGACGAGCATTTGGACGGAATTCAAAAAAAGTGGTTTGAAATGTTATAAGATACATATTTCACAAAAATTACATCCAGGTGATCCTGAGAGAAGGATGGAATTTTGTAGCTGGCTCTCGAATAGGGTAGACCCTACAAACTTCTTGAAAAACATTATTTGGACCGACGAAAGTACTTTTTCGAACGATGGTGTTTTTAATAGAAATAATGAGCACATTTGGAGTGAAAATAATCCACGACACTTCAGAGAAGTCAGACCACAAGTTCGGTTTCGTTTGAATGTGTGGGCTGGAATTTATGACGACCGAATACTTGGACCTCATTTCTTCTCTGATACTTTGAACGGGGAAACCTATCTTCGGTTCTTAAGAAACGAATTCGAAAAATATATGGATACGTTTCTCCTTGGTAATTATAACAGCTGCTGGTTTCAGCATGATGGGGCTCCTCCACACAATAAAAGAGCAGTTTGCGAATATTTACACCAAAGATTTCCTAATAGGTGGTTAGGAAATTCTGGACCAGTGAGGTGGCAGGCAAGGTCACCTGACCTTACAGTTTTGGATACTTTCTTGTGGGGCACTTTAAAGAACAGAATCTACGGAGAGCAAGAATATGACACAGTAGATGAACTTAGAGACAATATCATCACGCAATTCAGGTCTATCAGAAGAAGAGATATTGTTAGGGCTGTTCTTAATTTGAGACGACGAGCTCGGTTATGTATTCAAGAGGAAGGCCATCATTTCGAACACTTGTAATACTTTTTGTGCATTTTTTACAAGCTCATGATTTCATTCTTGTTTTTTGAAACGCACCGTACTCAGCCAAGTGTTTGCCCAAAATTCCGAATAATGTTCTATCCGGCTGTTGTCTTTCCGGATATAATTCAAAATAAATTTGTGCTGTTTTCGTACTATTCCTATCTTTATAATAAAGTTTCAACTTATCTCGTTTTTCTTCATTTGGGAATGAGGACATTTCGGCTGAATTATTTGTGCAAACTTATAATGTTTAATGAGTTCTGACAACTATAGTGATTATTAAACAAAATTTTTCGATGGAGTCATGACTATCTCAGATGAAGTTGTTTTTTTTTAATATCTGTGGTTTCAGAAGTGCAAATCATAACAAATTATACATCAATGAAATCAAAATGATAATTACTATTTTTCTGTATAAAAAAAACAATATGATGATGAATGCCAGAAAACGAAACGTCGCGGATAGTAAATCTGAACATGAAAACGTGTAGGTGAAACAAAGTATCAATGAAAATGTACTTTTGGTTTTGGGCTATGTTGTCAAATAACGATAGAAAAAAATAAAAACGAAAATTCTGATTTTCAGTTTTTTCCCGATATTTCCGGAATTACTCGGAATTTTCCAAGTTTCAAAACAGTATTTTGTTAAGCACCAGAATACGCAACTTTGCCCCAATTTAAGCTTCGACGTATCTCCTGTAGTTTAGGAGATCCCAATGGTGGGGGTCGAAACCGACAATAAGTCTCTCTGAATCATGATTTTCTCAATATTTTCAAAAAATTTCAATATTTGTAGAAAACAATAAAAATGATATTATTAAATTAATTTTGTATTGTAATTACATATTCCAATATTTTATTATAAATAATTCAATATACCTAAACTACTTTTTGTTATGAAAATAATGAAGAAAGTCGAAATAATTTGAAAATATTGAGAAAATCATGAATCAGAGAGACTTTTTTCTCAATTTTAAGCGGTTTAATGATCCAACTAGTTACATAGACTTTTTTAAAGAAGACATTTCAACAATCAAAATGGTCACTTGTAGACCTTCGAAATACAAAAAAATATCATGACAATTGTTCGTGGAAGATAAGGGTATTTTTTTCCAAAAATGTAAAAAACTCGAAAACTTGAAGTCTTTTCATTTGCAAAAAAATCGTGCTTATTCGACACATTCCTACAAATTCCTACAAATTTTTATGTAAATGAAATCATTTATTCGAGAGAAAATTAAATACTAAAAAATCGGGTTTTCTCTATAATGACGGATAATTTGAAGTTATGTCGAAAAGTGCACAATACAAAAGATTTCGATTAATTAATTGTGTACAACTTTTCCATAGAACATTTTCCGCTAAAAGGTCACGTTTCGCCGCAAATTGGAAAAAACCGTTTTCAAACCCTAAACTGCATTCCCATATTTCACCATTTTGAGTGTTTTGTGATTAAATTTTTTTTTCTTAAAGTTGGAACCTGTTACTTTTTCTTATTTTGAGCGCTTTAAATTCGTTTTCGCACCAGTCTACTAATAAATAATTTCGGAGTGTTTACAAAAAAATCGATACTGTACCTACCTACCTATTTAACTTTCAGACCCATTTCCTACCTAAGGTATAACACATTACCTACCTACTGCTTTGTATCTACGTACTTTAGATGAAATTCTATTGGCACCTAAAAACAAAACTACTTATAGGTAGGTATTCTAGCCGAAGCATACCTAATTCGAACACTTCAACAACAAAAGTCTTGTTTATTAAAAATCCATTTATGGCCAATATGTATCTAAAAGTTGTCTCCAACAACTTCTGTGGCTATTTCATCAAATGTTCAAAACGGCAACCAGTTTTGACAGTGTACTGATAACAAATTATTTCAGTTTAATTCAACAACTTTGTACCTATATCAACGTACCTATCTCAAATGATTTTAAAACAGCGCCTGGTTTATTTTTGAATAAAACAAAAAAATTCGCATAAATCGTTTCTCAACCAAAAATCTCCAACAAGGCATCGCTCAAAAACTAACAGCCGTATGCATAGTCAATCGCCAGCGACTCGCCAGAGTTTCGCCGTTCGCTACACAAGGATTATAATGCACAGTCGAGCTCCAAAAAAGTGACAACTACGCGATATGTCATATTTTGGCGAAACTCTGGCGATGTACCACTTTTTTGGAGCTCGACTGTGCATTATAGTTCTTGTGTAGCGAGCGGCGAAACTCTGGCGAGTCGCTGGAATTGACTATGCATACGGCTGTAAGATTTTCCAGTTCTTGGATGACAAACAAGTCCATGAGTCACCATCGAAAACATTCTTCAATCCAAAGTGCTACGAAAACGCTACGCAAACACGTCATCGAGTCTACGACGAACCTTTTCAACAATCATGCAGCCACCCCTCCACTTTTATCTTTCATCAATTTTTATTCCGAAATCGTCATTCAGGACTGGAGACGGAGTTCAATCTCGAAAATGATACGATTAGAGCACGGCATTCAATACGAAGCGATACCTAGTGGGCCTTGAAAAGTGATTCAAGCATCATCGGGAAATTCACCGAATTTGTAATTCGAAGAAATAAGGCGTTTTGCCAAGCCCACTAGCGGCAACTATCCGAACCACCGGAGAAATCTTGGCGAAAGAACCACGTCCCTATCATCACCATGACATGTTAAAATAATTCTAAAAGTTTCGACACGAGGTGTGCGTTTCCCAACAACTGAAACATCGATTTTCACAGACAAATAATTTGTTTAATTTGTTGAATATGATGGTGTCAAGTCATTTACTTTCACAGCAAATTCCGAGTTTCACAACGCAAAGCATCAAATAATTTGAATTGCTTATAAGAACGGGTCAAGAATCCTAAATAACTCATAGCTCTACTTACTCAATTTAGAGTGTCAACTTCTGATCAAATATTACTCCTAGATCTTTGGCTTGATCAACTCGCTTTGAATCAGTGGTGTTGAAGTTGAAATTGGTACAGATTTTCGGTGAAAGTCACAATTCTGCATTTATTAAAATTCAAAGAGAGTTTGTTATCAATACATTAATGATTTAGCGAAGTAAGATCCTCTTTTGTAACAGTTGACAATCTTCAATCGTATAATTTCTCTGTACATTTCCATATCATCAAAGTAGGTATAATAGGTATTTTTTCTACAAACGCTTAACAAAGTAGCCTTTGACGCTTCCAGATTTCGACGCAAAGTTGACGTTTTCCGTGAAATGTCATTTTGTGACAGCATTTGCGCTCTAGAGCGGAATTATTTCGAAAACGCTCGCTTCTCCAACGTATTTCTGCATGATGATTGATGATAGTGACAGCGAATTATCAAACACTCCTGATGTAGCAGAAAGTGCAATAATTGTTACTTTGAATCTCCTACCAGAGAAATCAAGGAAGAAATATGAATTACAATACGGTAAATTCATGACGTGGTGCCAGTCACAACATTCACCACTGAAGATATTCACAAATTTTTACAAGAAGCGCTCGATGGAAAATATCTACTAAAAAAGGTAAATTTTAATATTTCATGCTTTTAGTAGTAGTTTGAGAAGCGATTAGTATTTTTTGTAATTTCGTTTCAATATGGCGACTTTTTGTTTACAATTTGAATGTCAAAATGACGGTCATATTTGCACAAGTGCGAATATGAGAGTTCATATTCACACTAGTGTGAATATGGAAATCAGTTTTGATGTTCATTTGGAAGTATGAATGGGATGCTCATAATTTCAGTAAATTCAGTCATAAAGAGTCCACAATGTTGAAGGCCTGACGTTTTTCGACTTCTCAAGAAAGTATGCCAACATTACTTTCTCATTTATGATTGATAATTTATTTTGATCATTCCATTCTTGAAATCGTTGGTAGGTTGAAATTGCTTTTGATTTCACTGGTAATAAACTTGAAATTGCCTCCTCCGCGGCAGCTTCAATATTACTTAGCACATTATTTTCTGTATCAGAATCACTCATTTTCGTTTGAATTTAATCAGACAGTCCGTCAGGTAATTCAATATGTTTGTATCTATCCATGACAACTGTCAACTGACGGCTATATATCCGGCAGTGTCTCCGCTACCGACTTCCCGGCAACCGAATCGCAACCATCATTCTAGACTCGTGCTATGTAAAGTACTAAGCAATATTAAAATAGTTATTGACCGATGCCCGTATTCAGTGTAATCCATGATTGTATATGAATAAATATTCCAACGAAATTACAAAAAGCCATGTATATAACACATTGCAAAATAGCGGGTTTTTTGCACACGACGTGTTGGACCACTCGCTACGCTCGTGTTCCAATGTTCACGTCTGATGCAAAAAACACGCTCATTTTGCAACTTGTTATATAAATAGCTATTTTTAATTTAGTGCAATTTGGTTAGCATATACATTATGAAAGTTTGTTATAATGTGATGTACTTTTGTTGAATTAAGCATCTAGTGTTTCTTTTTCTGAAAACTGCGTTTGTAGAAAACATTTTTTGTGTATTTCAAGCACGAAGTGTCATTGTCGCTCTCCAAAGATTACCGCTCTCCAAAGATTACCGCGCTCCGCTTCGAGTCGCGCGGTAACTCTCTTTGTCAAGCGACAATATATCACTTTGCGCTCTTAATACACAAATAGCTATTATTTCTCTGTATAAATTCACAAATATCATTTACAAATAGTAGAAAATGCAAAGGTTCCAAATTCGAACCTCGAGGCCCACCGTTTAAACAATTTTAATTGTTATCATTGAATATTAAAAAAATTGGCTATAGTTAAATAGTGCGTGCATACAATCTTTGATAATTATTTGTTTCATATACACGTCTAAATGGGCGTAAACGCCTGCTGAATGTATTATTATATGCTAATGTTCTGATGAATTATTTCAATAATCTTTCAGAAATTCATGTAATAGCCTATGCAGATGTTACCAATTTTCTCGTCAAGGGACAGAATAGGTGCGTTTTGTTGTGTTATTCCAGAACAATGAAACAAGAAAACGGGTTGAAAGACTGACATTTGACAAATATATCATTCTGCTGTTTTGGGTTTTGATTTTTTAACTCATCGCTTAACCTTGAAAATAAACTGAAACCCGTGTGTCAGTTTTCCTAAAAGCGACAATATTAAAAAAATATTTCGATGCTATTTCCTCACTAACATGGACCAATAGTTGATATTGGCTAATCTATTAGCAAAAGTTCGAAATTTGTGTTCTTTTTAAATTTTGTTTTCAACTGTCACATTCCACGTTACTGTCATTAGTGTCATTCCAATTTTCAAACCTTCTCTTTAGGAGGAATGGAAATAGGAGTGGGAATGGGGTTGAGTGCACAACAAAACGAGTATATATACCATAACTGGATTGGGTTATGGCACAACAAAACGCACCTAATGTGGCAGCTCTCACAGAACTGACAAAAACAGTCTTAGATCAAGTGATATTAGGCGTTTTCCATTTAGGAGTGTGAAGCCCCAGAACTCCAAGCCTCTGAGATCAGAAATTACTTTATCACTGACTTTTTCGCCAAAAAACTATGTATTCGTGTTTTGACTTTTGTCTACTTGTGCTTCATGCACCAATAAAACGGGTGGTGCTCGAGGGGCAAGGGGAATATCAATCGGTGCTTGAAGCTCCACTAAATGGAACGCATTGTCATTCGCTCTGGGTAGCTCTGAGGAGCTCCTTACGTTAAATGGAAAGCAGCTATTATGGTTAAACAAAAATAATTCGACTCTTAACATATCCAAAACAGCGTTGATAAAATTTTCTCTGCATAAGGTCCCAGTAAATTTGAAAATCCATGAGAATGACGACTCACAGGTGAAATCTTGCTCTACAACAAAAATGCTGGGTCTTACATTTGATCACAACCACACATGGACTGCCCATATTGAAACCCTTTGCAACAAAATGCGTAAAAATTGTTATGCATCGGGGTTTAGTCAACGCATTGTGCTAAAGAAGTGTTGTTGAATTTGTACTATGCGACCATACATTGTCATTTAAGCTATGGAATTTTGAGTTGGGGTACAGGGTCTTCTGTGGAAAATGTTTTTATTTTACAACTGTATGGAGTCAGAATTTTTTGACGAAAGGATAGAGAAAATCATGTAGAAATGAATTCAAAGAATTAAAAATGCTCACTGTTGCTGGCATTTATATTTATGAACTTTGCATCTACGTACATAAGAATAAACAGAACTTCGCATCAAAGTCAAAGTCAAAAAGTGCTCTATTATCGAAGACGCAAAATCTCATGAACAGTATAATCAAATAATAAAATACATAGAAAAGCGACATAGAATATAAAATCAGAATGTCTCCAGTCTACAATAGATGTATATTAAGTTGAGTGATAAACGTAATAGACAATGCTCGATAACTGACAAACATTCAAAGAGTAAAATACACGAACCTAACCCAATAAAATATGGATAAAAACAGCCATTGACTTGTTAATACATAAACTGATAATATATTGATTAAAACTGCTTATAGAAAAGGAATTTTAATTTTAAAATATTTCATTGTAAAATTCCTCCTTGACGGCATATCTAAATTTCAAATATACAGATAAGGATCGGACATCCAGTGGCAAATCATTGAATACTTTTTGGCGTGTTGTATATTATAAATATGTAAGCACGGAATGACGAAGATCACTCATTTCCCTCATTTCCTAGCCAATTGTATATAAACATATTTTCACGATATTTGTGATAGTAATTCTTTGGCAGAGATCGATTAGAGTATTTACAAGCTATTTGAATGGGAATCACTGAATCAGTCAGTTATGATGGAAGGTATTTGGTCAAAAAAGTGCCTTGCAACAAAAACCGTACGTCTTTACTCTGGAATGAATTCTATGAAATGTAAAGAAATAATTGACAGATTTTAATGGTTTTGCCAACATCTCTGAAGACATCCTAAAAAACAAACGGAGTTTTTAAATCAATTCCTGATATACCGGGTGGCTACGGAAGTATTGCCTACGGAATATCTCAGTTATTGTATGAAGTAGGTTTGTGAAATTTGGAACGTCGATATAATAACATAAGATCTAAAATTTGAGCATATTGACATATCGAAGTTAACTTCCGGTCTGACCGGAAGTAACATCAACTTTCTTATTTTAAATGGAAACCCTATTTTTTTTTTCTTTTCGCTTTATTCAGCAGTCAATTCCCTTTCTAATGACATATCACAAGTTGGTATCTAACCAGAAACTAGATCAGAATAAAATTATTATTGAAATTCACCGAGTAGGCCGTGGAAGCAAAATGAAAGCCAAAAATTGAAAAGTTGGCTATGGAAACCATACGTCACTTGATAACAGTTGCTACTACTGTGATATTTTATTTTCAATCGTCGGCGTTATAAAAAGCCGCCAAAAAAAATATTGGAAAAATTGGGAAAAAAAAACAATACTCTGTAGGTCCATAACTTAAATAGGAACATACAACTTTTTCTTGCCTGTACTATTCAGCATAACCATTCCTTTCTAATGATATAATAGAAAGTAATTTTTTGAAATGAAATACCAAAAAATCCAATTATTATTCTTCAAATAACGAAAAAACAGATTTATCGAAAAAAAAAAATCAAATTGATAGGATTAATGATAAAATAAATTCAAAACAAATATTCGAAATGCATTCCCTCAGCGTCAATACATTTATTGACTCTGGTGATATTTTCATGTAAAACGTTTCTCAACATTTGGGGCGTGATATCTTGGAAAGCTCTACGAATTTTTACTTCTAGCTCATGTAGAGCTGTAGGCTGTGTGAAATACACCCTATTTTTAAGATGCCCCCATTTTAAAAAGTCGCACGGAGTAAGATCAGGTGACCTTGGTGGACATCTGACTGGACCATGGGTTGTTAAAAGTCTCTCTTGAAAGCGATTTTGAAGATAATTTCTCGCTATTCTTGAATTATGCGGAGGGGCGCCATCTTGCTGGAAGTACATTCTCTCAGTTATTTCCGCTGGTAGGTTGTTAATGAATTCCGAAATTTCATTCGTTAAAAAATTAAAGTATCTCTCTCCGGTTAGTTGGCCTTGAAAAAGAATGGGGCCAACAATATGAGTTCCAACTATTCCTGCCCAAACATTCACACCAAATCTCTCCTGGAAGCCGCCTTGTCGAAACCGGTGCTCGTTTGCTATCGCCCAGTACCTGGAACAAAAGACCGTTCACACTTTTAGCACTTTACACTTCGACTATCGACAATAATCCAAATAAAGTACAGTACCTACCTTGTATTATTCCTGTTAAATAATCCATTGTTGGTAAATCTTGACTCGTCCGTAAACAATATATAATAGTTAAATAGGTGATTCTCAGCATTTTGTCGAAGAAACCAATTACAATATTCCAGGCGCCTTTCACCGTCATTTTCATACAAAATGTTGATGCAACTGATACTTGAAGGATTTCAATCGATGTTTTTTCAAAATTTTCCTAGCAGAGTCCTTACTTATAGCTAATTCGGCGCCAATCTGCCTTGAGGAAATTGTGCTATCATATTGTACTAAAGCTAATACATTAATTTCAGTTTCCTCATTAATAACAAATGCTTCTTGGTCTTCGTGAACATCAGGCTCAGTTCTTAATTTTTCTTCAAGCCACTGGAAATACCTTCTTGACGGTTGCTTCCTTCCTGGATATCGCTCTAAATACAATCGTTCAGCGGCATAAGAATTTTTTAAACATTCACCATAAATGAGAAGCATGTCAATTTGTTCGGTTCGTGAATAACGGGGCATTTTTTGAATATTCCACTAACTGATTTCGATTTCCAAACCCTTTTAAAATGGCAGAATCAAAAACACTACTTCGAACGTCAAAATAATATGGATAGCAGCGTTCGTGACAGCTCTCATTTCTTTTTTGTTTCATTCCAAAATACTTCTTAATCAGCCTACTTGTTAATATTTTGGTTCGAATGATTATTGCAATGGAATGATTATTCTGAATAGCACAAACATCGTCCATAGGTAGATATTAGAATATCTATGGACGATGGCACAGACCAAGTACGTTTATGTTCCTATTTAACCTAGAACCTACAGGATATAATTTATCATTCCACATCATTTTTAATTTCATTTTTGCGTATGGCGATAATCTGTTTTGTTATTTGAAGAATAATAATTGGATTTTTCGGTATCTCAGTTCAAAAAATTATTTTCTATTATATCATTAGAAAGGAATGGTTATGCTGAATAGTACAGGCAAGAAAAAGTTGTATGTTCCTATTTAAGTTATGGACCTACAGAGTATTGTTTTTTTCCCAATGTTTCCAATATTTTTTTTGGCGGCTTTTTATAACGCCGACGAATGAAAATAAAATATCACAGTAGTAGCAACTGTTATCAAGTGACGTATGGTTTCCATAGCCAACTTTTCAATTTTTGTCTTTCATTTTGCTTCCACGGCCTACTCGGTGAATTTCAATAATAATTTTTTTCTGATCTAGTTTCTGGTTAGATACCAACTTGTGATATGTCATTAGGAAGGGAATTGAATGCTGAATAAAGCGAAAAAAAAAAAAAAAAGGGTTTTCATTTAAAATAAGAAAGTTGATGTTACTTCCGGTCAGACCGGAAGTTAACTTCGACATGTCAATATGCTCAAATTCTAGCTCTTATGTCATTATATCGACGCTCCAAATTTCACAAACCTACTTCATACAATAACTGAGATATTCCGTAGGCAATACTTCCGTAGCCACCCGGTATACCAAATATGTAATTAATTGAAAAATTGAAAAAATCAGTGATGGTAGAATTTCACGTAAAATACAAATTTTTCGCACCTTCACATTGTTTAATGAGGTCCAACAAAGATCCAAGAGAAGTTTCATCCAAATGTTTCTTATTTTCCGAAAAATATAACTTTTGAGATTTTGTCACCATGTAACTAACACCCTATATGAGATATTGGGCTGAAACTTGGTTTATATGAGTTCAAAATATGCGCAAATCGAATAGGCTATCCACTTTCTCTACAAAATAAATGCCTAATGGTCCGTCTCGAAATTTCGACCGATTTAGCAGAGCCATATAGTAGGCCTTGAAAATAATAATAATAAATTTATGTCAACATCTTTGAATAAAGCTCGTCAAAAACTATAACTTTCATTATTCAAAATCGGTCTATTGGTGTTGTGGTTGCAAACCGCATAAATTGTGCTTATTTTCGTACTTATTTTCCGAAAAACATAACTTTGGAGATTTTGTTAATTTGATAAAATGCGTTTTTTCAAGAAAATGTCAATCACTTAGTATATCTGATAGTTGGTGATAAATTAATTCTTATTTAAATTAAAGAAAGAATTTTCTATTTGTTTCGTACCTACCTACCTACCTACCTACCTATTATTATTATTATTTGAATGTCACTAGGTACACTTAAAAATGGGCGTAAATGCCTGCTGGATGTATTTTTGAATGAACAAATATATCTTAAAATGCTCCTGGTGATTTTTCTGAATGTCCATTTTTTTTTGTTTTTTAATAGTTTTAAAACCAATTTATAATCGTGATTATAGTGAAGAATGTTCGAATTTTCAAAAAAATTACAAAATGACATTTTCTTACTTTTTAGTTTTACTTATACTTTTTTAAATCTATTTCCTACTAGGTAGGTATACTGCTTTGTTTTTTGTTTCCATTCCTACCTACTTATTTAGATAAAATTCTATTGACACCTAAAAACAAAACTACCCATAAATATTCTGGCCTAAGCATAATAATTCAAATAGGTATCTACTCAGAACGCTTTGAACAACAAGTCTTATTTGTTAAAAATCGATTTATGGCGAATAATTATCTAAGAGTTATCTCCAACAACTTCTGTGTCTATACCTAACTAGGTATTTTATCAAATGTTCAAAATGGCAACTAGTTTTGACAATACTGATAAGAAATTCTCTCAGTTTAATTCAACAACTTTGTATTTCTATCTAATGAATTTAAAACAGCGTTTATTCTTGAGTACCGAAAAATTTCATATAAGTTCACAATAGGTTTCGCAACAAAACTCTCCAACAGGGCATCGCTCAAAAAACAAAGATTTCCCAGTTCTTGGATGACAAGTCTATGAGTCACCATCGAAAACATTCTTCAATCCAAAGTGAAACGTAAGCGGGCTACGAAAACGCTACGCAAATACGTCATCGAGACTACGACGAACCTTTTCAACAATCATGCAGCCGCCCCTCCACTTTTATCTTTCATCAATTTTTATTCCGATATCGTCATTCAGGACTGGAGTTCAAACTCGAAAATGATACGATTAGAGCACGGCGTTCAATACGAAGCGATAGTGGGCCTTGAAAAGTGATTCAAGCATCATCGGAAAATTCACCGAATTTGTAATTCGAAGAAATAAGGCGTTTTGCCAAGCCCACTAGCGGCAACTATCCGAACCACCGGAGAAATCTTGGCGAAAGAACCACGTCCCTATCATCATCATGACATGTTAAAATAATTCTAAAAGTTTCGACACGAGGTGTGCGTTTCCCAACAACTGAAACATCGATTTTCACAGAGAATTACGTCTCGAAGTTCGAACATTTCCTTGGATTGCAGTCCGGTAAGCAGGGAATTCGCAGAATCTACCTGAAAGTCAACCGAAATTCGTCTATTAGTAATAAATTTAGATAATTTTATTAGCCAGTTCATAGCAAACATGTGTCTCGTCGAGCGTTCGGCCGCTATCGGTATCGCTCGTTATCGTTGATGGAATACGTGCTTTCGGTGAAACGTGAACAACGGCGACGCGTATAACATAGGTGGCGTTGTGAGTTGTGACAAACAATCAGGGTAAGGTAAGAAACCCTCAATTTGTTTTTATAGTTATTAACCCCTAAGAGTACAGACGACAGTGAAATTGTTGATGGTATTGTGTGTGCTAAGCTCTCGTAGCCGTAAATACGGCGAAAGGACTCGGTTTTACGCGAAACTGTGGTGGAAAGTGAGCCGTTTCGGAGGAAATCGTCTAACAGGTCATTAGCTTTGTTTATACATACTTTTCCACGTTTTTCTGAAACTCGCTGTCATAATGCATGAACTTTTGTAGACGTAGAGGCTGTGTAGGCACTACGAACGCCGAATTTGCGGAAAATAACTGTCTACGTAGCCTGTAACTGGCGAAAATAAAGCAAAACAAATGCTCTACGTGAGATAGTTGCTGTCAAATAGCCGCCGCTGATTGTACGGTATCGGCTCGTTCGGAGGCCTCAGGCCGGGTTCGTAGTGCTAGATGAAGGCGCTCCGCTAGAAGAGCCCCCGGATCGAGAGGGGGGCCACATCCTGCCCGAATAGGGGGCGCTGGCCGTCTACTGTTCGTGAATAATGACTAGTGGAGGTTCGATTGAAATTAGAAGATTTCGATGGATCGTGGACAGATCTGAAAATGTGTAAATTATGTAACTGGGTTAGAAATTGGGGTTATGATGACGAGCTGTGTTCTTTAATGTTAAAGGGCTGTTCCATATGGTTGATTGTTAGGTTATGCGGTGGAGACTTCGTGATTGAATGGTTGCGTTAGGTCTGAAAATAGCTGAGACTGTTGTAAGGTTTTCGTTCGATTTCAGTTTCAGAAAATAGTTTTTATAACCGTACGAGATTATTGTGAAATGGTTGGTTAAGCCACCACAGTAGGCCAAAAATTTATTCAAATCGTTGAAAATTTTGCTCGAGGGTTAGTTTTGCGTTAAGGGAAAGGGAGGGCTGAAGAAGGGTTACAAACAATAGACATGCCCGTGACAGTAGCTATGAACAGGATGTTATTTACGACAACTTGAACCAGAATTTAATGCAATTTTTTCGCCAATTTCTACTCACTAGTAGGTACCTTTATAGAATGTACCTAAAGCTTTTTTGTTGCTGATTAGTGTTATCTCTCAATTTTTTTTTTATGAATATGCTGGATTCATTTCACAGTTAATAAAGGACCCCGCACTTTCAAATTTTCTGAAACTTTGGCACGTTGTTGTACTTGACCTAGTAACCAAAAGTGTCAATGGGCCCAACTCAATCCCATATCTAGTTTTCTAGATACGGAGTGTTGAAGCTGAAAATTGCCCAGATTTTCGATTTTTTTTTTGTGTTAACTTACGAGATAGACTGAATTTCTGCCGCATACACACGTTTACTATATGTTTTAGTAATACAATTATGGATACGTAAGATTGAACATATTTATATGTACGGGGTGACTCACAAATGAATGACAGTAGTTTTTTGCAAAATCTCACTTTTTCTACTGTGAGTTTAGGAAAGCATATTTATTTTTATTATATGGTATTTATATGGTATTTTTATGTCGAGGAGAAAATATCGCATAGTACACATTTTTTATACAGGGTGTTTTATAGAGAGAACCACAATGGCAACAAATTTTTTTTAAGGATCAATTCAGTACCCTGTACATATGGATTGATTTTAGGGAAAGTTAATACCGCTAATATATGGGCGTTTCTGAGCTTCAAGATATACAATGTGGTTTTTATTGTCGAAAGGTATTCAATTTTACGAAAAGTACAAAAACTATGAACACTGTATTCTAAAATTTCCCCTATCAAATGTAACCATTTTCTCAGTATATAATTATTTCATTGACGTCTTCGGAGGTATGATTTCTGTATCCGATCCCATGACCAGTTTTCTAGATACAGGGCGTTAAATTGGAGAAATGGCGATTTTATAAGTTTTCTCAAATTGAAAAACTTTATTGACTTATATTGCGTAGGTATATTAGGTGGTTCAATATAAGTTTTGGTCAAATTTACATTGAAAGGTACAGCAAAAAATATTTACTGCTACAGGGTGATTCACGAGTAATTCACAATACGTGTTTCAAAAACTCAATAATTCAACAGTTTTTCAATTTGAAGAAAAAAAACTGATGAAATCAGCATTTCTCCACTTTAACGCCCTGTATCTAAAAAACTGGTCATAGGATCGGAAGCAGAAATTATACCTCTCAAGACATTACTATAAATTATATACGGGGAAAATGGTTACATTTGAACGGGGAAATTTTAGAAAACAGGGTGTTCATGGTTTTTGTACTTTTGTTAAAATTGAATACTTACTTACCTTTCGACAAGTAAACCACATTGTATATCTTGAAGCTTAGAACCACTTCAGCTCAGTGACACGCGACCGGGGGTGGAACCCGGACTGCCTGGGTGGCAGCCAAATGCTCTAACACCATGACCACTTCGCTGTCTACACAAGAAAAGTGCGGGATCCTTTGTAACAGCACATACTTGTTCTATGAACGTTCATAGAAGCTATCACCAGAATGTTCATATATCGTATGGAACTGTTCACAGGAGATTATCGTATTCTGGGAACATTCCTTGACTCATGAAATGACATGAACTAAAAGCTACACAAGAATTTATGGCACACTCCGAAAAAGTCATGAACTAAAAGCTATACAAGAATTTATTGCACACCCCAAAAAAAATTAAGTAGTTAATTTTGTACACATCAGTTGAAAATTTGAGCCACAATAAAAGAAAATGAACAGTCTCTGTTTTCCACGAACTGAGCATGTGTTAACTTTCAGTAATAATATATCTTGACAAAATGCAGAATATTCGGAAAATACTTTCACTTTGCTGTCACGGAAACACCACTCGTCCTAAAGGACTCGTGGTGTTACCAAGCAATTTGGTCTCGTTGATTTCTGACAGAATTAGTATCGACAGTAATGCGAGCACTCGTGGTATTACCCCCGATAATTTCACCGTATGAAACCCTCCTTTTCTGCAATATTAGGACCAATAAGGGATGTATGCCTCGATAATACGCAGCTCCTAGCTTTCGAGCCGGTAATACCACTTTGTCATGGCAACCACGTATCCAAACAACAACGGAGAACTTATTGTCATCATGCTACTAATATGAATGTCAGTCTGACAGACTTCAGGTCTATCAGGCATTATACAGGGTGATTCATTGGGAAATGCGCATACAGTTAGGGTAGATGGAAGACACCGAGGTCCTTCTAAATAACCAATATTTTATGGGTCTATCGTTCTTTATAACCAAGAAACAGGGTGATTTATTGAATTTTCCCCATTTTTTCAATTAATCATAACTTATGAACCACCCTATACATTTTTGTGATATTTGGTTTGTATGTTCTTTATCCACAGTAGTGTCGATTAACATACTAAGAAAAAGTCTTATTCCAGGTCCGGCCTTGAAAAAATTAATAAGTAGGTTTCGAGTCGAAACAATATTCTGTATATCAATATTTTAAAATTTTATTTACAAATTTGGAAAGAGCAGGAAAATATAAGTAAGACTAAAAGTATTTGGTGTTTCCGCATACAACTTTTTTACTTATTAACTTGAGTCAAATCTAGATGTTTCGATAATGAGGTGCCACGAAATTTAAAAAAATAAAATTTCTTTCCCAAATGGTACTTTTCCAGCTTCAATCCATGAAATCATCATCTATTTCTTATTCTCCGGATTCCTGGATCCCCAACCTTATTGAAAAACGAGAGGACATGTCCGTATTTGGGACAAATTATTATTATCAATGAAGAACTTTCAAACACCCTGTATGGTTAAAAAATTATCACAACATTTGTTCATTGCGCTACATTTAGAAAAAAATTATAAAAATGAGGAAAAATGCACATTCCGAAAAAAGTATAACTTTATTTTAAACAAAAATAACGTTGCAACAAATTGTATTAAGTCAAACGAAAAGAATTAGACACAAAGAATGTAAACAACATAACTTATAATAGTAGTTCAAAGTGGCCTCCATTTTGCTCAATACATTTTCGTGCTCTTGAAGTAATATTTGTAATTGACTTTCTAATCATAGCTTGGTCATTTCTCAGTTCGTCGCAAGCGTCCTCAATTCTCCGTAGAAGGTCCTCTCTAGTGTTTACTTCAGTTGAATAAGCTTTTGATTTTAAATAACCCCAAATATGGTAATCGAGTGGATTAAAATCGGGCCCCCTTGCAGGCCAGTTGTGAGGTCCTCCTCTGCCTATCCAATGATTTGGGAAGTTGTCATTTAAAAACTCTCTCACTATTATTCTGAAATGAGGTGAAGCTCCATCATGTTGAAAGTACATGCCTCCAACATCAACTCCTGCATCATCTAGCAATATGGGTAAAATATTTTGCAGGAACTCCAAATACACTTCACCCGTTAGTAGATGTGGTAGGATTTGGGGTCCAATTAATTTGTGAATGTTTTTGTTTTATGGCGAACGGATTTTGTTCGGCCCACACATGAGAATTCCTGAAATTATTGATACCGTCTCTGGTAAATTGAGATTCATCGTTAAATAAACATCTGTATAAGATCCTATTATTTTGTAATACCCATCTACTAAAGCCAATCGAGCAATTTCATCTCCTGCTTGTAGCCTCTGAACTTGCTGTAAATGGTACGGATGTAGACGATTTTTTTTATTCTTCGCCAAACAGTAGACTGAGGAACATTAGTGGCGTGACTGATTCTTCCCGACTAATTTTTGGATCATTTTGTACAAAATTGAGAATATCTTGCTCCAAATTGATTTGTCGTCTTTCGTAACTTTCATTTTGTGCTACAGTTGGAAATTTACCGTGTTCTCTAAGGTAACTAAACACATTAGAAAAAGTCTTGTCACTGGGTAACCGCCGGCCAGGAAATCGCCGTAGCTTTTCCATTACCATCACAATATCCATATACATACAACATGTCTGCATATTCATTATTATCAAATTGGTGTGGCATTTTAAGTAAGAAATAACTGTTATCAACAAATAACGTAATAACACAAGTACAAAGTCATCAACTTGGCAATTAAAACAATTTGGGATATCAAACCTAAAGTGTATTATTTACTAAATCAAACAATACGTACAGACTGCTTGATGTTATTATTATTATCAAGAATGCATCAGAAGAGTCGAGAAATGATCATGCTCTAGCTAAAAGGTAATTAGACGCGGATAAAGAAAATTCTAGTTTTTTGATTTTCTGTTATGTTTAACCTTTGAAATGTAGATTTGTCGCAACGTTATTTTTGTTTAAAATAAAGTTATGCTTTTTTCGGAATTGGCATTTTTCCTCATTTTTATAATTTTTTTCTAAATGTAGCGCAATGAACAAATGTTATGATAATTTTTTAACCATACAGCTTGTTTGAAAGTTCTTCATTGATAATAATAATTTGTCCCAAATACGGATATGTCCTCTCGTTTTTCAATAAGGTTGGGGATCCAGGAATCAGGAGAATAAGAAATAGATGATGATTTCATGGATAGAAGCTGGAAAAGAAAAGAAATTTTATTTTTTTAAATTTTGTTGCAACTCATTATCGAAACATCTAGATTTGAGTCAAGTTAATGAGTAAAAAAGTTGTACCTATGAGGAAACACCAAATACTTTTAGTCTTAGTCTTTCAAAACTATTGTTTTCATAAAATTTTAAAGATCCAGAACAGTCATAAAAAATATGTTTTTATCAGCCTTAAACAATTATGCTTTCATAACTATAATTTAATCATATACATATACTCCACCTTTTGTAATTTTTATAAATTTAATAAATTAGAGAGAAGTTATAAGTTATTATCAAAATTCGATATCTCGAAAATGGTTAAATTCAGGATATGAAATGCTTGATCTTGTTTTTTATTTCGAGCAGAATTGTAATATGGAATAATATAAAGGGTGATCCATCAAAGAACATTACATTTATATGTATTTATTTATTTTATTTATTTATTTATTTATTTATTTATTTATTTATTTATTTATTTATTTATTTATTTATTTATTTATTTATTTATGACCTCAAATACAGTACAAAAAGGATACTGATAACAAGGCCTATACATAAAATCTAATACATAATCAAATATAAAATATAAAACATAATGAAATAGTATACAGAATAGCTGGATAGTACAATGTTTGTTATATACACACATATACAAATAACTTCTTTGGCGTTAATTCATTTAAATAGATGTATCACAGGGTATTCACAGATATTACATGTAGTTTTAATTTGATATTAAATGAATTTTTGTTTTCTATCTCTTTTATTTGTGCTGGAATTGTGTTATATGCTTCAATTGCCCTATAAATCGGTGAATCTTGGGTTTTTTTGGAAAGTCTCAATTCGTTTCTTAAAAAATCTTTATTTCGAGAGTTATGATTGTGCACGTCTTGTGCTAACATGAATGTGTGATTTGATTTAATATAGCCAACTTGCATGCCATGAACTAGTTTAACTTGTTCAAGTTTGTTCAAATTTCTGATATTGAGTATTTTCGTTTCTGAATAAAGTTCTGCAGTAGATTTTCGTGAGTCATAGTTATACAATACCTTTATGGTTTTATTTTGCATAATTTGTAATTTTGAAATTAATGTATCTGAAGCATTTACCCAACAGTTAATAAGATATCTCAACCTGGATCCAACTAAGCAATAATAAATTGTGTTTTTATGTTTGTCACTCATCATGTAAGCACATCTTTTCAATGCGCCTACTATTGGAACTATTTTACTAATGATATAATTTATGTGTTTGTGCCAACTCAATTTTTCATCAATATATAATCCTAAATATTTGTGATAATCAACACAGTCCAGTAGATTATTATCAAATCTAATTTGTAGATCATGAAATGGCTTATTTTTTTGTTTAATACACATGTATACGGTTTTTTTGACATTTATACTAAGTTTATTATACCGTAGCCAATCAGAATAGTGAGTTAAGTCTTCATTTACGGTAGATTCAATTCTTTTCAAACATGGACTTGAATAGACCAATACCGTGTCATCTGCAAAACTGAAATATTTTGCCTTTGTACCTACACATTGTACATATAAAAGATATAGAATTGGACCTAAAACGGACCCCTGAGGGACTCCCATGTTGACGTTTCTTTTCTCACTACTCACATTTTTTTTTTTTGACATTTATACTAAGTTTATTATACCGTAGCCAATCAGAATAGTGAGTTAAGTCTTCATTTACGGTAGATTCAATTCTTTTCAAACATGGACTTGAATAGACCAATACCGTGTCATCTGCAAAACTGAAATATTTTGCCTTTGTACCTACACATTGTACATGTAAAAGATATAGAATTGGACCTAAAACGGACCCCTGAGGGACTCCCATATTGACGTTTCTTTTCTCACTACTCACATTTTTTTTTTTGACATTTATACTAAGTTTATTATACCGTAGCCAATCAGAATAGTGAGTTAAGTCTTCATTTACGGTAGATTCAATTCTTTTCAAACATGGACTTGAATAGACCAATACCGTGTCATCTGCAAAACTGAAATATTTTGCCTTTGTACCTACACATTGTACATATAAAAGATATAGAATTGGACCTAAAACGGACCCCTGAGGGACTCCCATATTGACGTTTCTTTTCTCACTACTCACATTTTTTTTTTGGACATTTATACTAAGTTTATTATACCGTAGCCAATCAGAATAGTGAGTTAAGTCTTCATTTACGGTAGATTCAATTATTTTCAAACATGGACTTGAATAGACCAATACCGTGTCATCTGCAAAACTGAAATATTTTGCCTTTGTACCTACACATTGTACATATAAAAGATATAGAATTGGACCTAAAACGGACCCCTGAGGGACTCCCATATTGACGTTTCTTTTCTCACTACTCACATTTTTTTTTTTTTTGACATTTATACTAAGTTTATTATACCGTAGCCAATCAGAATAGTGAGTTAAGTCTTCATTTACGGTAGATTCAATTCTTTTCAAACATGGACTTGAATAGACCAATACCGTGTCATCTGCAAAACTGAAATATTTTGCCTTTGTACCTACACATTGTACATATAAAAGATATAGAATTGGACCTAAAACGGACCCCTGAGGGACTCCCATATTGACGTTTCTTTTCTCACTACTCACATTTTTTTTTTTTTTGACATTTATACTAAGTTTATTATACCGTAGCCAATCAGAATAGTGAGTTAAGTCTTCATTTACGGTAGATTCAATTCTTTTCAAACATGGACTTGAATAGACCAATACCGTGTCATCTGCAAAACTGAAATATTTTGCCTTTGTACCTACACATTGTACATATAAAAGATATAGAATTGGACCTAAAACGGACCCCTGAGGGACTCCCATATTGACGTTTCTTTTCTCACTACTCACATTTTTTTTTTTGACATTTATACTAAGTTTATTATACCGTAGCCAATCAGAATAGTGAGTTAAGTCTTCATTTACGGTAGATTCAATTCTTTTCAAACATGGACTTGAATAGACCAATACCGTGTCATCTGCAAAACTGAAATATTTTGCCTTTGTACCTACACATTGTACATATAAAAGATATAGAATTGGACCTAAAACGGACCCCTGAGGGACTCCCATATTGACGTTTCTTTTCTCACTACTCACATTTTTTTTTTTTGACATTTATACTAAGTTTATTATACCGTAGCCAATCAGAATAGTGAGTTAAGTCTTCATTTACGGTAGATTCAATTCTTTTCAAACATGGACTTGAATAGACCAATACCGTGTCATCTGCAAAACTGAAATATTTTGCCTTTGTACCTACACATTGTACATATAAAAGATATAGAATTGGACCTAAAACGGACCCCTGAGGGACTCCCATATTGACGTTTCTTTTCTCACTACTCACATTATTGACAACAGTGTAATGACTTCGGTGTTCTAGGTATGTCTTGAGTAGTTTATAAGAAGTTCCTCGAAAACCCATTTTACTCAATTTTTTCAATAGAATTTCAATGTCCACGGTATCAAACGCCTTTTGTAAATCTACAAACACAAGAATGACATAATTGTTCTTATTAATTTCAGCAGAAACATTTTCCAAAAGATCAGTTGTTGCACTCATGTATATATGCCTTGTGTTTTGTTCTTGATGTTCTACTAATAAATACTATTGTATATTGTAGTGAAAAGAGACTTGACAAATAATTTTGTTTCCACGAAGAATATTGCTATAACAGGAACTTTTACTATATAATTTAATGTTCGTTTCGGTAATAGCCAGGGATGTAGTTCTTTTCTACCTAGTTGGATAATTCGTCAATATTTTTTCGTCATTCTCCGGCATATACTTACCTCGACTGTTCGAAAATTGTTCTCGGAATAATGTAGAAACGTTCTCTTCCGGTTTCACTTTCGTAATTGTCAAAACGCAACTTGTAAATCTTTTGCTGACAGATATCTATTAACTGTTGCCTAATGGAGTGAAAACTATAGGTGTGTTCATTTGTGTCAATAAATCTGATCTAAGCAGCTATTTGACATCTGTACATCTATCTCTAACACGTGTAATGCATATGTCTTTCTCTTTTGAAAATAGCTGCTCAGATCAGCTTCACTGACACAAATGAACAAACCTTTTGAACCATAATCAGTAATTGGTTGCAAAAAGCAAACAAAGGACGAACAAAATTACCAAACTATGACTAATCATTACAGTTAGAAATATCAAATCGCCCAATTATTGAGATGAGGATGTACCTTTGAAGGGGTCCTCTTTGATCCATTTTTTGGCTGATCCACTCTAGCTGTTTTATATACGAGGATGTATTGAACAATTCTTAGCCTGCTATAGAACCAAACAAAATTTCAATGTCAAAATATTTTATTACTCAACATATTCTCCTCTTTATTGGATACATTTATTACAGCGAACCTGCAACGTCTCTAGACCTTTCAAAAAAAAAATGTTTCTTGCTCTGCAAACCAGACCTCCACAGCTTTTATTACCTCCTCGTTGGAAGAAAATTTACGACCTTTTAAACTTTTTTTCAGTTGAGGGAAGAGATGATAGACGGACGGAGCCAAATCTGGTGAATAAGGGGGGTGTTCTAGTAATTCAAACCCTAAATCACGAATTTTTGCATGGCAACATGAGATTTGTGTGCAGGGGCGTTGTTGTGCAAAAACAAAACACCTTTGGATAGCTTTCCGCGTCTTCTCTCTTTTATTTTTTCCTGTAGAGTGGTCCAAAAAATCAATCATGATTACTCCATGGCAATCCCAAAAATCTGAAGCAAGAACTTTTCCAGCAGATTTTTGGACACGAAACTTCTTAGTTCTTGCAGAACCGGAGTGTCGCCATTCCATCGATTGTTGCTTTGTTTCTGGATCGTAGAAATGTACCCAAGTCTCATCCATAGTAACAATTCGGTTTAAGAAGTCTACATCATTTTCAAATCGAGCACAGATCGAACGCGATGCTACTACCCTTGCACGCTTTTGGTCAATAATAATAATAATAATAATAATAATCTTTATTAGTTTCAAAGACCTACAAGGTATAAAACAAGTCAACATTTAAATAAGTGAACAAACAGATACATTTAATTACACAAAACAGTTCAAGGAACAACGAGAGTCCACTATGAAGATAGGAACTCACCCATTGTATAAAACATGTTATTCAATAAGTACGTCTTTAGGGCTTTTCGGAATTTGAAGTAAGTCACTTCTTGTTTAATATTTGGATTTAGGTGATTGTATACCCTAATTCCATTAGGTATGGGCCCGTTAAGGCATATATTCAAATGATTTTGAGGTGTGTAGAGGTGATGACTAAATCTTGTTGGATAGTTGTGTATGTCGTTAAGACAAGGAATGCTGTTTCTGTTGTTATAAATGTAACAGGAAATTTCCAATATATATATGCAGAATAGTGGTAGTATTTTTAATTTGTCAAAAAGAGGTCTGCATGATTCTCTTTGCTTCTTGCTTAACATTGCTCGTATGCATTTTTTCTGAACCGTAAATAGTTTTTGTGCTGATGAAGACATGCCCCACAGCAATATGCCATATGCTAGTCGAGATTGTATTTCAGAAAAATAATAGTTTTTCAAAACATTTAGGTTAAGCACTTTCTGAAGGCATCTTATTTGATACACCTTACTGTTCAAATTTTTTGTTGTATCGCTTATGTGAGACTTCCAATCGAGTGTATCACTCATAGTTATGCCTAGAAACTTAATAGTGTGGCATTTCTCTAAAGTCATTTCCCTTAGGTGAATTTCTATATTTTCAACCGTTCTCTGTTTAGTGTGGTATATAAGAAACTGTGTTTTGCTAGCATTGATATAGAGATTATTAATTTTAATTAATTAAAATTAGTTTTTCCATGAGGTTATTGCATGCTTGTTGATTAAGGTTGGAGGAACCATTCGATACTAGTATAGAAAGGTCATCAGCATAAAGTATTAATTTGAAAGGGGAGAGGTATTTTACGATATCCGCTATATAAATTGAGAATAAAGCTGGAGCAAGCACACTCCCCTGAGGAACTCCAACTTCTACGTGTGCAAGATGAGAGCGACAAATTGTGTTATTGCCGCCTTCCTCATTGAAGGCAATTTGTACATATTGATGCCTATTTGTTAGAAAAGACTTGATCCAGCTGAAAGCAGATCCTCTAATTCCATATGACCAAAGCTTGTCAAGCAGCCGATCATGGGGAACACAATCAAAAGCTTTGCTTAAATCACAATATATGCCTAAAGGACTTTTCTTTGAATCTAATTCATTGAGTATGCTGATATATGCATCTATTGTTGCTGTAGATGTAGATTTCGACTTTCTGAACCCATGCTGTTCATCTGGAATTAGTTTGAACCTTGTTATGAAGGAGTTCAACCTCTCCAGCATACAGTATTCAAAAAGTTTAGAGAAAACTGATGTTAGTGATATTGGCCTGTAGTTATTCATAATGTTTTTTCCTTTTTTTTTGTAAAGTGGAATTACTTTAGCTATTTTGAGAACATCGGGGAATGAACCTGTTTCTAGTGAAAAATTTATTATGTGAGTAATGGGGTTTACCAGTTCATTTTTGAATTCTTTTATAATATTATTGGGGAAGTCATCAGGTCCAGAGGAACGTTTGTTTTTAAGTTTTGAGAATATGTTAAGCATCTCTTCATCAGTGAAAGGAAGTACAACCATGGACGTAAGATTCCTGTTGAGGCTGTGTTCAAAATTATTGTAATCGATCTGTGGTATGTCGTCTATAATATGTTTTGGTGCATCTATGAAGAAGTTATTGAAGAGATTTGCAATGTTCTCAGGACATTCAAACATTTGGGGATCCATTTTGCAGCAATTTTTCTCAGGTTCAAATTGACGTGAACTATATGATGAACGCGTTCGTATGAAATATTCAGTGCTTCAGATATCCGTTTTAGCCCAATTCGACGGTCTGTTAAAATCATGTCATGAACTGCATCGATATTTTCGGGGACTGACACAGAAACTGGCCTTTCCGATCGGTCATCATCTTCAATTGAAAATTTGCCTCTTTTGAAGCTTGCAGTCCAATTTTTCAAGGTCGCATATGAAGGACATTGATCATCAGCATATCTTCGTAAATCTGTTTACCTCTTAACCCTTTTAAATACAGGTACTTGATGATGGCTCGATACTCGATTTTCGATTTTCACAATTTCGGTGGACATATTTTTTCTTTTAATTTATTGCGTAACTCTGGTTAACTTTTTTGACGTCAAACTTCACACTGACACTTCTAATAAGTTATTGTTCGTTGCTATGGTAACGCAATATTTTGTTTATGCAGGGAACTGGTCCAGGCTAACTAGATATCAATACATCCTCTTATCCATACACGTTGAAATAATTAGATGTACTTTTTAAAACCACCTCAAACGGTTTAATTTTTGGCGAAGGATCTCGGTTGTATACTCCAATTTAAAAACACCCTGGAACTATAATAAAAGGTGGATACTTTAAGCCGGCCACAAACTTGTGATTTGTGAGGTTCGTCAAATAGTGATATAAGTTTACATTCGTCTTCATTCCGATTGAAGTCGCTAAAAAAGACCACGGTCAAAGAAATATTTGTAACTTGTAGATACTCTTGGCGATCCGATAATATCGCTACACATTATTTGACGAACGTTTGGAAAATATATTCAGACTTTTTTCATTTATCCATTGTTTTGTGCAGTTTCGACGATTTGATCCAATAATTTAAGAATAAAGTTTTTGACTTTTTATGGAAAATATCCCGTAATCTGATTCCCAAAAGATAGAGCCCATGAAAATAAAAGTATAGTTCATCGGAGACGATTCGTTACATACAGTGGAGGTAAGATATAACTACGAGGGTGGTTTGACAAGTCCGTGCAAAAATAAAAACTACTAACGTATTTGGGGTAAATTTTTTTTATTTTTCATCATAGTCTCCTTTTAGGTTTATACTTCGTCCAACGATGTTCCAAATAATAGGATTTGTCCATGTCTGCAAAATATCCATTAGTGTCTGCCTCCTGTATCACCTCCTCGTTTGAATGAAATCTTTGACCCGCCAGCCATTTCTTCCAATTGGGGAACAAATAGTAGTCCGAGGGAGCCAAGTCTGGAGAATAGGGGGGATGTGAAACGAGTTGGAATCCTATTTCCATTAATTTTGCGACCACATCTGCTGAGGTGTGTGCTGGTGCGTTGTCGTGATGGAAAAGGACTTTCTTGTGGGCCAATCGCGGGCGTTTTTCTTGCAGCTCGGTTTTCAAACGGTCCAATAATGATGAATAATGTTTACATGAAATAGTTTTACCATTTTCCAGATAGTCGATGAGGATTATCCCTTGCGTATCCCAAAAAACAGTCACCATAACCTTTCCGGCCGAATGAACGGTCTTCGCCTTTTTTGGTGCAGATTCTCCCTTGGTAACCCATTGTTTAGATTGTTGTTTGGTCTCAGGAGTATAATAACGTATCCATGTTTCATCCACAGTGACGAAACGACGCTTAAAGTCCTACGGATTCTTTTGGAACAGCTGCAAACCATCCTGGCAACACTTCACACGATTTCGTTTTTGTTCAAGCGTGAGCAATTGCGGCACCCATCTTGCGGATAGCTTTCTCATGTCCAAATATTTTTTCAAATTATTGTGTACCCGTTTAGTTGAGATGCACACAGCACTAGCAATCTCACGCCCCTTAACTCTTCTGTCATCCATCAACATATCATGGACTTTATCAATGATTCCTGGAGTCGTAACCTCCACAGGCCGTCCAAAACGTTCCGCGTCACTTGTGCCCATATGGCTATTCCGAAAGTTTTTAAACCACTCATAAACGGTTCTAATCGAAAGTGAAGAGTCACCATAAGTTTTTTCAAGCTTCTCTTTAGTCTCCTGAGGTGTTTTGCCTTTCATAAAGTAATGTTTAATTACCACACGAAATTCTTTCTCGTCCATTTCTTAAAAATCGCTCGACTTCTTTGATTTACACGAATGCCTCTCACAAAGAAATAAACCAATATGGCTGAAACTTGGGGTGCATTCATTCAAGAGATGATACTAACCAAACATGACCTCGATACGTTCCGGTGCTACCATCTATCGGTCTTTGCACGGACTTGTGAAACCAACCTCGTAGCATTGTTTATATAGAAGATAGTCAACCTTATGGTATTATAATTGGATCAAAATGGATGCGACATGTAGATGGCGATAGTGAGCTCGCATCCAAGTCATGTCGTAACTTCAGTGATCTAGCCTCCAAGTCATGTCGTAACTTGATTGAAACAATGGGACAGCATTAAAATCAGGGTATTTTGAAGGACCTGCATTAAAATGACGTCAAATATTCATGTTTGTAACTGATCACGCTAGATGACACTCGCGTTTGCGTCCAACACCAATTACACAGGCATTGACTAACTATCTTACTTCTATATAAACAATGCTCGTAGGTAGGTGAAATAATCTTTATTGTAGATACCATGTAGTCGAAGGACTTACAAGTAGATACGATGTACTCGAAAGACAACAAGAACGAACATATTTCGAGGGATTGATCTTCAGCAAAATCGGCTTGGTAACAACTTGATCTAAATACCAAGAAAAAAGGGTTACAAAACAGTTGAGAATTACATTAAATTTTGTGACACCATAATTTATAAAATTAAATGGTTCTATAATTACGACTATGGACCCGCATCTAGTGCGGGGTCCACATGTGTTAGAGACCATGATTGGTCCAGTCCAACAACATATCAAACAATTTTTGTTTTAAATTTAAAAGGCCTTGCATCAAGTGTTTACATCTGACTACTAGGTAGAAATAGGTTATGAATTTGACATGTGTCATATGGAATCGGCAGAGAAAAGAATGGAATGTCCCTTGATTCCATGGAACAAGAAAATCGTCTCTGTGGAATAGTGGAGAAAATTGTGGTTTCGTTTTGTAAAAAATTATTGAGAATTTTAAATAGAAATAATTAACAAAAGAATGTAAGTGTTTCATTGCAATATTGCGTGATGGGGTCTAGAGATAGGATATCAAAATAGTAAAGAGTTGCACAGTTTTAAACTGTCAAACTGAGTGTTCATTTATACATTGAAAACCTGAATTTTTGATCGTATAAAATTTTTAAGTCAGAGTTGGAAGCAGAATTATGTTTTTGCGAAATTCAATTAATGTGATTTTCTGATAGATGCGAGGAAAGTGAGGACATTCAGAGACTGATATCATCATCTCTAACAATATTCCATCTGTCTTGCACAGTATGTCGTACAGGGCGATAAGGCGAAAATGGAAAAAAACAGTTGAAAAGTTAAATTGGCCATAGATGGATATGATAAGAATTTTTGGATCAACATTCGTTTCTGAATAATATTTTCCCTTGACATTTAATTCTACCTCGAGAAGTTAAGTGATGGGATCATACTTTTTTTTTAAACAAAACATTTTTTTTTAATCTCCTTCTTATATGTATAAAATTCAATTTTGTTGTTCGCAATTCAGGTTAAGCGTGAAGCAGAGGTTTTTATCAAGAAATCAATATTAGAAAAGTTTTCCATAAGCTGCAAACTCTATGCCAGACACTGTATATTAAAAATAAGAATGGATCAAGAATCTTATACAGACGCTATCAACCACTGGATCGCTTATGGCATTCTCGATTTTCCACTCTTTGTGTAATGTAGTTTCGGAGTAAAACCTCCAATGCTGATTTAAACCGTGTTAAATGCTTTGGTCAAGTGAAAAAAATAGCCAGACGCTTCTTTGAGTTTTATTTAAGTGGAAGTGATACCTTGAAAGACTGTGGCGCTACTAGCCGCATACAAAATTTGTTGTCCCTAACTTTCAACGTTTATTTTTTATTATCAGTCGATGAAGAAATTTTAGCGTGTCGGTAAAGATCTAATCTGTGTTTCCTTATTCTCTCTTTTTCGAAATTTGATATGGTTCTTATCAAAAAAAATGTGAAAATCATCAAAAAACATGGACTTTTGCGATATTTTTCAGAAAAAACTATATCAAATTTTGAAAAAGTGAGAAAAAAGGAACATAGATAACATCTTTACCAATATTTAATTAATTTTTAATTCACTCAAAGTGAAAAATGAACCAAAAAAGTTAGGTACTACCAAACCCTTACATACACTGTTTTGATATAGCACAACTTCCTTTTAATTTGCTCCAAACTATCATTTCATTTTAGCCTGAAACCGTTGGGCTGGTTCCAAAACGAATTTTGAACCCTGAAAATAAGAAAAAAGGTAACCGGATAAAAAAAAAATTAAACACGAAAACAGTCAAAATGGTGAAATGGGGATACAGTTTAGAGGTTGAAAACAGTGTAGATAGTATAAAAATCGAAAACTTTTGTATCAACATTTTCTTACACTGCCTCAAATTAACCGTCAAAATAGCGAAAAACCGATTTTTCAGTATTTAATTTTTTTCTCGCTGATAAATAATTTATTTACTTAAAAATTTGTAAGAATATGTATTTTTTGTTGTCGCTATTCAGAAGACTACTAGTTTTCGAGTTAAGTACATATTTCGAAAAAAATACCCTTATCTTCCACGACCAATTGTCTTGATGTTTTTTTTTGTATTTCGAAGGTAACTTCGTGGTTTATTGATCTAAAACGCTTAATATTGATGAAAAAAGTCTTTTTGAATCATGATTTTCTCAATATTTTCAATAATTTTCGAGTTTCTTCGTTATTTTTATTACAAAAAGTAGTTTATATTAAATTATTTATTATAAAATGTTGGAATACATAATTACACCACAAAATTAATTTATTAATATCGTTTTCATTCTTTTTGACAACTTTTGAAAATATTGAAAAAATCAAGATTCAGAGAGACTTGTCGGTTTTTCTCAATTTTAAGCGGTATAACGATCAATAAACCAACAAGTTACATAGGCCGTTTTAAAGCACACATTTCAACAATTAAAATGATCACTTATATACCTTCGAAATACAAAAAACAGCAAGACGTGGAAGATAAGGGTGTTTTTTTTCGTAAAAATGTACACAACTCGAAAACTAGTTTTCTTCTGAATTGCGAAAAAATCATGCTTATTCGACAACAAAAAAGACAAATTTCATGAGACATAAGATGTCCGGAGGACTGCTCATTGCTAATATCCTATACAATAGGAAAAGTTGGGTCGAAAAACAACTACTTTCCTGGCTAATGAAATTTCCGTGCAGAGTTCCTACAATTGCTTGGTTGCATGGGAATGTTCATCGAAACATTCGGACCACCTATATATCGATTTCGGAGTGTTGCTCCTCATCAGTATAGGGTAGGTCTAGCAGTCAATAACTAATGACTGCAACGAATGAATCGACAACCAAACCCATTTAAAGACCGAAACTGAGATCGCGCCCGCACAGAGGATTAACTCCAAACTGCGAGCGCCATCTCAGCGCCGGAAGCCCAACCAAGTAATACCCATGACCACGATCGTCAAGACCGTATAACACGAAAAAGAAATCTGTAGTTCACAATGAGCTCATGACATGAGCCATAAGATGTCCGGAGGACTGCTCATTGCTAATATCCTATACAATAGGAAAATTTCAAATTTCAACAAATTTTCATCTAAACTAAATCATTTATATGCAAGAAACAAATTCAATACTGAAGAATTGGTTTTCCGACATTTTGACGGTTAATTTGAGGTTATGTCAAAAAGTGTTGTATATGAAAGTTTTCGATTTTTCTATTATCTACCACTTTTCCATTGAACATTTTCCGCTAGAAGCTCACGTTTTGCCGGAAATCGCAAAAAACTGTATTCAACCTCTAAACGCATCACCGTTTTGAGTGTTTTCTTCTTCAAATATTTTTTTCCTTAAAGTTGGAACCTCAACAACAATTTCCACCTGGTCCTTGTCTGTTAATTTTTTTCTTTTTCACAAAAATTATTGGCGCCAGTCTACCTGTAAAATAATGGAGCTGACATTGTACGACATTCGACGATAGATTGAGAAAACGCCAAATAAATATCGATATATCCTCAATATTTTGTGAATCGGACGTAAACGCAATAGGGAACCGAGAAATAGAAAACATTACCTAATACAATAATTATTCTGAATGAATAATCGATTTAGTATGTGATGCGTTTTGCATACCACCTTGACCTATATCGAGGTGGAAATATTTCTACGATTATCGGTTCAATAGTAGAAATATATAGTGATTTTTTCTTTTACTCGGAAACGTTTACTGAATGGTCCATCCCCTTGATTTCCGCAACAACCGATGAAATAATAATAGTATTCATTATTTTCGTCCATAAAACACGATCACTAACATTTTGATGTGAACATAAAAGTCGTTCAATTCTTTCTGTATGGCTTTCTGTTGCACTGGTCTCTTTCCGTGTTTTTTTACAGTTTAACCCCTGATATCCCATAGGGGTCCATGGCACCAACACTTTTTCTACCTTTTTCTTCCTTCCATCACAGACTCAACTCACAGATGTGGATAGACTCTACGATTGTTCATAAGGGACTATTATTATTACTATTTGTTTGACTTTCAGTAAAATACATACTTTCTTTCAAATAAATACGAGTTTTTTTTTTCATTTACGACTATTATAAGTGAGAAATATTCGAAATATTACTGTATTTTTCACTTGTATCCTTGTATATTATTTGTATATTTCGTCTTGGTTACGGATGCTATAAATTCATAAAGCGTTATGAGCGGACGTTATGACCATTACGTTCATGTACAAGGAGAAATTTAGCAAGAGCTATCACGAAATTATTTATTTGGAAAACATTTCATACAAGTACAAACAACAACTCGACAAACAACAACAAACTAAGCCAAGCAACCAATTTTTTTCGAAAATCTTACCTAATTAAAATTAAAAGTGCAATTTTTTTATTTTCCTAAAAAATTATGTGACCGAAATCTTCGGATTCTTTCGAAACTTTGGAAGAAAAAACTTGACCTCTGGTACTTGGAAGTTCTTTCATGAAAAAACAGATAGGATATTCATGTGATTCTGTAACCGCGAATTTCCATTTTTCGATCATTTTTAAAGTTTCCTACGATTCAATTAAAAGAATTGTCGAAGTTTTTCTCAAACAATGTCCAGTATTTTCATTTGCATTATCCTATTTTAAGTATTTGGCAGTCATTGGATGGCACACTTCCTATGGTATTTTTGCCGAAAGGTTGGTACGTAAGGAAAAATCTTGTCATTGACTGTCAGAGTAGATTTTAAAATAGAATATTTCGTAAACAAATAATTTTGATAAAATTATTATTTGGACAAAATAAAAAATCGAAAACAAACCAAATAAGAGAAAAATCAAGTAACATAGGTACCTGAAAGTACGCCAATAATACGGTATCATCTATGGCAATAATTTTATTTTTCAATTTCCATTCTATAAATTGTTCGTAATCCTTGTCGTACAGTGGTCTGAATTTTTTCGGCAATACATTTTTGGTTGTTTTGGATGCATTTTCTTGGTACCTAATAAAAATCTTGTCATTGACTGTCAGTGCCAATTTTAAAATTGAATATTTCGATCACAATTAATTTGGAGAATATTGTTCGGACTAAAATTAAAAAATCAATTAAAAAGTATCTAAATAAGAGAAAAATCGAAAGTCAAACCAATTCCCGAAAGTACGCCAATAACACAGTCTATGGCAATAATTTTATTTTTCAATTTCCATTAAGTAAATATTTAGTAATCCTTGTCGTCTGTATTTTTCCGGAAATACATTTTTGGTTGCTTTGGTTGCATTTTCTTTGATATTTTTTTGTAAATCGTTATTTCCATTACTTTTAAAAGACGTATATAACACAAATAGTCCGACAAGTTTTCACAGAGGAAAACTTGACAATGGTAAGTTTTCCTTTGGCTTTCTGGAAAACATGTCAATTCCTCATTTATATAAAAGGTAATGACCAGTTTTTATTTTTAGAGTTAATGTGAAAGATATTTACTGAAAGTAATCTAAAAAAAATTGTCCTACAATCTACATTATTATTATTTATTGTTTTTATTCGCAACGCAATCATTGACATTTATATCATTCACCGTTTTGAAGTCAAAGGCAAGGTTACAAGACATGTCTAAGCCTACTGCAATATTTATCTTTCAATTTGAAAGGACCCCGCAACTCCTTATGGAATTTGGGTCCCGGTGGATTTTTGGAATTTTTGGTCCATGTAATTCTCAACCAATATTAAAATTTCGCCAACCCAAAAAATTAACAGTTTTGCTGCCAGAGGGGCGTTGAAAACACCTTTTGCGCAGATTAGACTATTTATTTTTGAATCCGGTAACAAAATCTTTACTTGTTTCATTGTTGCTAATGTTGCACAATATTGTGCTGTTTAAAAAAAAATCTTACCCTCACTTCTTCCCCCCCCAACTCCTATTACGAAACGGAAAAACAAATTCTCGAGAGCCTTTAAAAGTAGCGTCGAAAGTTTAACTATGCTTGAATAAGGGAAGTAGCAGTTTTTTAATGATTATCCCCCCTCCCCACAAAGAGCACAAAACGAAAAAATTTCGGAGGATTTTTCTGAATTTTTAATATGATGCAGGTAGAGTTATTTTGAATATAAATTAATTGGTTGACAAACCCCAAAAATGAATAGTTTTGATGCTAGGGGGCGTTGAAATAGACTATTCATTAGGCCGAAACAATATCTCTACGTATTTTAGTTTAGATTATTCTGAACAATTGTGTAATTTTTTATAGAAAGAATCTAAAACTTCCCCCTTACCTCAACCCCTTTTTTAAAACACGGAAATAATTAATTCAGGCACCAACTCAAATTCAAATTGTTGAAGTCCAATTTTTATTAATTTTACTAGTTCATTACTAACAGGCGAGGTGCCGGATGATCTGAAAATCTCCACAATTATACCAGTTCCAAAAAAAAAGTAATACTAGCAAAGCCTCTGATCTAAGACCAATCAATATGTTAAGCTCAATTGAAAAAGTACTTGAAAAATCAGTTTATAATCAGTTAGTGGATTACGTTGAGAGGAATAAACTACTAAGTCAGCATCAGTCAGGGTTCAGAAATAAGCATAGCTGTGAAACAGCGGTCCAATGTGTACTTGATGACTGGAAAATTAACTTGGAAAAAAATGTTACAACAATTGCGGTATTCTTGAATCTTCAAAGAGCATTCGAAACGGTTCACAGGGATAGGCTATTACAAAAGTTAGAGGCACTAGGAATAAGAGGAACAGTTCTGAAATGGTTAGAGAGCTATTTAAAAAACAGAAGACAAAAATTAAAGATGAATAATGAATATTCAGATAACATAGAATGTAATCAGGGTGTACCGCAGGGGAGTGTTCTGGGGCCACTGTTGTTTCTGATCTATATAAATGATATTCCAGAGGTGACAGGGAACTGTTCAGTGCATCTTTTTGCAGATGATACACTGATATATTTTGCATGTAATGATTACATAAAATTTATAGAAACTATCAACAAAACATTGGAAGCTATATACAGATGGTGTTGTGCCAACTATTTGAGGATCAATGTTGAAAAGACCAAATATATGGTAATAAGTACAGAAAGAAGATATAGAAATATTAGTGAAGAAAAGTTTAACGGAATAATTGGCAAAGACAACATAGAACAGGTAAACATATTTAAGTACTTGGGGGTAAATGTAGATAGGAGATTACATTTCAAAGAACTGTATTATAAAAACAATATCATTTAAAATATATTATTTAGCCCGATGTGCTCCTTACTTAACTAGATGGACAAAATTACTGCTGTATAATACATTAGTCCTACCGTATTTCACTTATTGCTCCACAATCCTGTATATACTGAACCAAAATGAACTAGCACGGATGCAGAAACTTCAAAACAGAGCCATGCGAATTATTTTAAATTGTGGAAGACTAACACCTATAAATGGTATGTTGAAGCAACTGGAATGGCTGCCAATAAAATATTTTCTTCTTTACCAAACCTTGAACGCAAACACAAAATTCAATTTTTTTTAAAGGGCTCGACAGTTTCAATAATCTCCCACAAGACATTAAAAGCATAACCTCTCTAGCTCTCTTTAAAAGGGAATTAAAATCATACCTCTCCAATCAATAAAAAACCCAGTAGTCACTATCTGACCATGTATTTATAATTTTAATTTTGATATGTATATATGTGACAAGTATGTTTATATGTGACAATTGTACTTATTTAACTTTTAAGTGTATTATTATAGACATTATCCATCAACTCCAAAAAATGTAAATTAGTCTATGACTACAATAAAGGATTTATATATTTTCAAGATTTTCGCCCAATTAATTGATATTCAAATAACATGAACTACGCCCTACTAAGAAGTCAGCGAAATCTACCGATATTTGTTTGAAGGAAGGGAATAGTGAAATTAAACAACTGTACGATTTCTATAATTTGAGCTGACAAAACATTATTTTGATAAAGCATTCACAATGGTAACATTGGTTGAGAATTACATGGACTACATCATACCAAAAATTCAAAAAAATCCACCGGGTCCTGTCAAGTGTGGTATTTTTATCATTTCGAATCTAAAATACAACGTTTAACATCGAAATGAATAAAATCGGCAATTTTTAATTATGATTTTCACTTGGAATTGGGTTTTCTTGGAGGAACGTTGCACAAATATCTCTCAGATGTAGTTCAATGTCCGTCCTGGCATTAGCCAGGGAAGTAGTTGTTTTATGTCAGATGTTTGCTTCATATTTTTCTCTTGATGAAAATGTTTGGATGGGTACTTCGACATTGACCATTTTATTCATTTCACTGAATTGATAATCTCAAAAAAAAATTAAAAATTTCAATATAATATGAAATTCGTATTCATCCTTAAATAAACTTATCCATAGAGCAGGGTTATTGATTACCGTATTATTGAATTTTCTGAAAACCGACCCTATCTAAGATTGAACACATTTTTAGTTACCTAACTTGAGGGAAGGGATAATCTGGGTACTCACAAAACCATATACTATACAATAGCAATTTATATTCCAGGCAGGTATTTCAGTCTCTGGATTCACTTGTTAGTTCTTGTTACAGATATCTAACAGAACAGAAAATTACGTAGAAAACAGAAATCTTTGGGAGATCGTTTGCTAACGAACAGTCGTTACCGACCGATGATGAACCCTTTACTCCCATAAACACCCACTACGTAGGCTTATTGTGGCAAGTACCTGTCAGAAAACAACTACTCCCCTGGCTAAGACCACGACGGGTATTGAATTAAATTAAAGTAGCTGTTAGATTTAATTCAATACCCGTCGTGGTCTTAGCCAGGGGAGTAGTTGTTTATGTAGTGGGTGTTTATGGGAGTAAAGGGTTCATTATCGGTCGGTAACGACTGTTCGTTAGAAAATTACGTGTTGTAATTTACACTATAAAATTCATGTGCAGTAATTTGTGATTAACGGTTTTGTGCTCCAAGATTTGAAACTAAATGTCAGCACAAGGTTAGATATATTTTATCATTTATGCAATCGAATTCGAATCGTATAGGATGAGCGTAGGATGTAATCTGCACATCTCAAAACTTGTACATTTAGCAGTTTCTAGACATTCGGATACGTTTCAGGAGTTTCTAGAAGTGGCACATCTCTAAAAGATTTATTTTTCTTTAGTGAAGTGGAATACTTCATTTTGTCGTCTAAATACTTGGTGTAGAGAAAATAACATTGACATAAACTTCTCCAAGACCCACTGTGTTTCTTTCTACCAAAGAGCATTTGCAGAACACCACCCAGTCTCTTATGATGTCAAATTTGAACGCTCTAGTAAATGCCTTGGTTTCACCATAGATCCTCAACTATACTGGAGGCAACACGTTATTCAACTCAACAAAAAGCTGAGTAGTGGTTGTTTCGTTCTAAGAATTCTAAAGGCCCAGGGCCTCAATACCGACACGCTCAAACTAGTCTATTTTGCAAATTTCTTTTCGCACATGTCTTATGGTATTATATTCTGGGGTAAATCGGTAAAATGGCTGTCTTCATTTATACTTCAAAAGAGAGCACTCAGAATCATCTTGGGACTTCGACGTCTAGATTCTTGCAAGGAACACTTCATTAGAATGGGGATTTTGACATTACCTTCTCTTTATATTCTCGAAGTCTTATGCTTTGTCCACAAAAATAGAACTCTCTACGCTTTCAGCTCATCCTCTACTCGTCAGTGCAACCAATTGATCTTACTTCCTAAGCATAACACATCACTTTTTGAGACCAGTGTGCACTACAGCGGTGCTAAACTGTATAACAAACTATCCCCTGATTTCAAAGGTATGCACTTTAATAAATTCAAGAGGTCAGTCAAAAATATGTTACTGAAGAAAGCCTACTACTCAGTCGATGAATATCTAAATGATTAATTTAATGACTCATTAATTGATGCATCTAAATTTGTTTATTTCTGTCCCGTTCCTGATTGTAAGTTTTATTTTGTATGTATGGATTTGCACTGCTAATATTATATTGTGTATGAAATTTTAATAATAACCTGTATTTCTAACCCTGTTCGTCCTGTCGCGTTCCTGATTGTAAATTTTATTTTTGTAGGTATTGATTTGTGTTGTTAATGTTATATTGTGTATGATCTTTTTACAAGAATTTCTTAGAAGAACCTGTTTTATGTATATTTTTAGCACTACTGTACTCTTTCCTACAAACAATATTGTTTTTTTTTTAAATAAATGTCTATTCTATTCTATTCTACTATGTAACTTCAGTAAATTGTTTGAAATAGTCTTATATGATATATTATTTGCGCATGTCAGATCGTAGAAAATCAGCATGGTTTCATTAAGGGTCGATCAACTACAAGTAATTTAAAATGCGTCACTCAATTCATTGCAGATACCTTGGACAAGTCCTCTCAAGTTGATGTCATTTACAGAGATTTTTCCAAGGCCTTTGATCACAGTATACTTCTTAGAAAACTCTCATCATTTGGCTTGACCAACAACTTCATTCTTTTTCTGGAGTCTTATCTGATCGGAAGGCGTTTGAGGGTTCAGTACCATGGCTTCAACTCTGTTGAAATAAAGTCATCTTCTGGTGTCCCTCAAGGATCTGTACTTGGTTCATTGTTATTCATAATTTTTATAAATGACATTTGTATGGGTATTGACTGGATTTCCGAGTCAATACAGATGACTGTAAACTGTTTCGTCAGATCACCTCTCTGGGTGATAGTTGCTGTCTTCAGAACGACATAAATATATTGAATGAATGGTGCGAAGTTACCTCTGAATATAACAAAGTGTAATGTCGTCACCTATACCACCAATTGAATCCACCTACACCGTAAATGGCCATCATCTGCAGAAAGTGGCAGTGTTTAAAGATCTAGGAATAGTCTTCGATGCAAAGTTAACATTTTCACATCACGCAAGTACCATTGCTAAAAACCGAGCTAAAAACCGAGCTAAAAACGGTTCAAAATACTTGGTTTCATTTTTAGAAATTCCAAATGGTTTATTGAAACTGAAACTCACTTACTCCTCTTCGATGCACTTGTGAGATCGAAACTTGAATATGGCAGCGTTGTATGGAATCCTGGATACAGCACTTAAATAAATAACATAGAAAATATTCAGAGGCGCTTTTTGAAGTACATAAGTTTTAGATGTGATGGAGTTTATCCAAATCGT
The DNA here is from genome assembly GCA_944452925.2 of Chrysolina oricalcia. Taxonomy (NCBI): domain Eukaryota; kingdom Metazoa; phylum Arthropoda; class Insecta; order Coleoptera; family Chrysomelidae; genus Chrysolina; species Chrysolina oricalcia. The sequence goes on along the minus strand of OX101825.2, from coordinate 8,349,332 downwards.
GGCGTTCCACACGATCAACTGCTCTCAAGATATCAAGTCAACTCTCTGTATAAACGTCGTGAATATTTAGGAATAATATTTTTGCAAAAAATCCTTGTCTCACGAATTGACTGTCCATTTTTGCTCTCAAAAATAAATTTACATGTGCCTCGGCTACCTGTACGTAATATTTCTACATTTTACTCTCCCGCTCCACTAACGAATGTACTTCATTTCTCTCCTCTGTATACTACACGTCGAGACCACTTGTCAATTCAGAGTAATGTGGACATTTTTCATTGTAAGCCAATCGACATTAAGCGAGCTATTCTGACATGATTTTTCTTTTTTTATATACAGGGTGTTTCTTAAGTACGTGTAGAAACTTCAGGGGCATGTTGCTGACGTCGAAATAAGAAAAAAAGTTCCTATAAACACATGTCCGCAAGTTATTCGTTTCTAAGATACGGGGTGTCAAAGTTTAATTCTTATATTTGTTTTTTGTGAATAAATCCCAAAATATTTGTGATATTCGAGTAAAGTTTGGTATCTGGTATTATTTTTGAATGACAAAATTAAATTTTATGTTAATTGTGAAAAAACTAATTTCTAATAGAATTTATTTTAAATTTAAAAATCTTGTCATTCAAAATCACTTGCATCGATTATTTCAAATCTCATTAACTCGAAAACAGTTGTTCGCAGTGACCTCTACCAAGAATATATTTTTTACACAAACTAAATAATAAATATTCCCAGATACCAAACTTTGACACTCTGTATCTCAGAAACGAATAACTTGCGGACAAATGTTAATAGGAACTTTTCTTCTTATTTTGACGTCAGCAACATGCTCTTGAATTTTCTATACGTACTTAAGAAACACCCTGTATATCAAATTCTTTCAATCACTGCTGTAGTGCTGTGTGTGAACTTTTTTCTCACTGAGTTTTTTTCAGTTCACACACGGAATTTCTGCATGTGTTATATTTTTTACTATATGATTTTCTACTTTTTTTTTATTGTGTAATATGGCGAAAAGCAACATTTTTTTGCCTCATTCTGTAAAAGGCCCTGGCTGTAGAATGATGTACTCAATAAGTAAGTAAAGTAAATAAGTAAATATAATTTTGACATGGAAATAGGCAGCTTAATGACACCAGCGCACGAAAATTTTTCCGTGCGCTAGCACGGAAAAAACCCTTTTTCAGTATGCTAAATAAGTATGTAAATATAGTGTTTTCAGATAGGTATAATGAAAAACGTTTTACTAGAAAGGTTGTTGATAATTTGTTGATATACAGGGTGTTTCTTAAGTACGTGTAGAAGCTTTAGGAGCATGGTGTTACAATTTGAAATTGTAGTAAGCCTATTTACAACTTCCAGAGACAATTGATTCAAGTTTCAGACTTGAGACTCACATGGTTCAGCCAATATCGATAATCTGCAAAATTTAATACAGCTCACAAATAATTAAGATTGTGTAGTGTAGGCAACCAACATTTCTAACATCGAGGAATGGAGCTGTCATAGCCGAGCAATATTTATGTTGATGGTTCTTTGTTAGAGGGGTAGCTGGTGATTGAATTTGAGCACCTCTAAGCTTTACTGTAACTATGTTGCTGACCTCGAAATAATAAAAAAAATTCCCATAAACACATGTCCGCAAGTTATTCGTTTCTAAGATAGAGAGTGTCAAAGTTTAATTCTTATATTTGTTTTTTGTTAATAAATTCCAAAATATTTTTGATATTCGGGTAAAGTTTGGTATCTGAGATGATTTTTCAATGTCATCAAATTTAATGTTAATTATGAAAAAACTAATTTCTGATTGAATTTATTTTAAATTCAAAAATCTTGTCATTCAAAATCACTTGCATCGATTATTTCAAATCTCAATAACTCGAAAACGGTTGCTCGCAGTGACCTCTACCAAGAATATATTTTTTACAAAAACTGAATAATAAATATTCCCAGATACCAAACTTTACCCAAATATCAAAATTATTTTGAAATTAGTCACAAAAAATAAAAATAAGAATTCAACTTTGACACTCTGTATCTTAGAAACGAATAACTTGCGGACATATGTTTATATGGACGTTTCTTCTTATTTTGATGTCAGCAATACGCTTTTCTACACGTACTAAAGAAACACCCTGTATATTGAAAGTAGTTTATTTTTTGCTATTCAAGTAAAAACTACAAGTGATTCTGTTTTCCTAAATCCCACAAAACCTACTAAACTAACAGAAACTGGGGGCCAATTGAGGCCTCTGGCGTAGTGCCTACCGGGAAATTCCCGGTATCCCGATGGTACAATCTGACACTGGCCTGGAACCTGAGCAAACCTACACTTAGTGCATGTTTTTATATTTACTGGTGGATCCTCCAATCCACCAACTTCGTCCTTTATAAATGTAAAAGCGAAATTTCGGAAATTTGCACCACAGCGTACCATTTCAGATTTTGGCGGATCCACCACATATTGACAACTAAATAATATGTTTAGGAAAAACGGTTTTTCAACGCAGAAACTTGACTCGGATGTCTTGATAAGAGTCAATTGTACGGCACTTTCGAACACGTTAGATATTATCTTCTAATGAGATGTTGATAAACTGATAAAGTTTTTCTCACATATATTATTATCCATTAAACTGTATCGTACTAGAGACTAAAACAATTAAAAGATCTGACCAAGGTTGCATCCTAGTTTTGTCAGTCGTTTCCACAACATTCTGTGTTTACCTCATTTCCTATTTCGAAAATTGTCTTATTCCGGTTTATTCTTGGTGTACTCCTTATTAGAAAAAGTTCGGTGACTGATATGTGGGCAATATCGAACAAGACTTGAATTGTAGAAATTGGCGAATGCGTCCACAGAATGAAAAAGGTACGTACATATAATCAAAAAAGTCATCGCGGGAATAAATTTGGACATTAATTTTTAACCGATGCTCGAGTTCATCGATTCAATGTATCATTACTGATTGCCTGTTGTTCGAGTTACTATATCAATCCTTGAGAGGCATTAATTTCATCACCTGGATTTCAAAACGAAATACATTATATTAATGACCATTGTGTATGAGTCGATCTTCATTTTCATCGTACCAATCCCATGAGAACATAAATATCAATCATGATATTAATGTTTTCTTTACATCGACCAACCAATCGCAGTCATTACATTGATGTATCCAGGACATTGACTCAATCACCTGAACATCATTTTTTACCCATGCCCATAATGTCTTTCTGAACATCATTCAATGAACCCACCGCATTCGTTCAATGTTCTAAAAGTATACGATACAGAGTTGTCTTTTAAAATTGAACCCCCTTTTAACTTTTTGTTTTTGAAGATATGAAAGAAGATTAAATGGCTGAAATAACTTGAATATTAATTTCAAGGTTTTTAATGGTCTTAGATTTCTGAAATGGGCACTAACTTTGGTTTTTCAAATATAATACAATGTACTTACCAATCATATTTTTCGTCAGATCGATAGCACTTTTTTCTGGTTCCATTGATATCAACAAGCTGCATATTTCGATAGAATATGTGATTTGGGTTTTATATTTTATACACAGGGTGTAATCTAACCTCTTGCACTCCCGTGAAAAACGGGTGTATGATGCCATGTTAAAACGAATTGCAGGTGACGAATTTTTCAACAAATTATAAAATTTACACAATTTTTTTCGCAGTTTTCACACCTGCCGTTCGATATAACATGGTATTATACACCCGTCCTTCACGGGAGTGCAAGAGGTTAGATTACACTCTGTATATGTAACTTATGTATTGAATCAAACATGAATAGAAATTCTATCATATTTTGAATATTTCTCAATTTTCTAATTTACCACACTGTAGCTGATGGCATTGTGCACTACCGAAACGAGTATTAGGGATACCAAAAATATGTTCGAACAGAAATGAAAGATCCATTGGCTTGATCTCAAAACGTTTATTTATGATTTTTCAAATATATACATAAGAAATGCGTTTTACTATATACAGTCCCTGGATTGAGGTTGAAAAAATACTTTTCAATAAATGACCAAAACATAACACTTTCTGAAGGAAAACTTAAATAAAAAACATAAATTATTTTCAAACAAATATCAACTGCACTCAGAACATTGAAAAATTTATATTTAATTCCGTCAAAGTTAAAAAAATTTGTTGTTAAAATTGTTTTTTCCGTTAACCAGCTGTCGTCCCCTTACAAACGGCAGCCCTCGGAAGTCGAAACTTGTGCGAGCCAAGGATTAACGAAGTCTTACCTTTTTACGTGCGATTTCTAGCACTTTCTCGGGCCATCAAAAAAATTTCTGCAATTTGAACCATCGCCGACTGACAGCCAAAGTGAATGAAACATGTCGCTTAAACCACTCGGCTACACTTTTTCATGTCTTACCGATTGCAAAAACAAAGGGTTGAATTGATGACTTCTTTAAATTCAAGTAGTCATCTTCTTTTTCTTGTGGCGCTTTTGCAATGTAGAAGAACGATTGATGTGAGTCTCTGATGGTGAATTTTGTCGTTTAGATTTTCCAGTCATGTCTTTTTTCACCACTTTGTTGGTTTGCACGAAATATCCGTGCAAAGCCCACAATACTGCTGCATCTCGACCATCTAGAAGTAAATATTACAAGTATTACGGTCGAGAATAAAAAGTAGGGAATATACTTTTCTTTTTTAATGAAAATACTTTTCTTTTTTAATGAAAACGTTGTTTTAGTAAATAATAATGTAATGATCTTTACCCAAGGTGCATACGAAAAATAGACCAGGTGTCCGCGGTTAACCCAAATTTGAAAAAAATCACCGATATAATTTTTAAATTACACAAAAGCTTTCATTCATATGCCACAGAAAGTTAACAAAATAAAAATAAAACAGATACAGTACTAACCTTACATAACAATCTTCTAAAAAAACACTTAGGCCACGCTAGGTACCACAAGAATCGACTCTAACACAATCAAATCTTCCGTATGGCCGTTAGAGGCGGTGGTGCAGGGAAAAATGTATCAACCGAAAATCCTTTTGGCCATCATCTCAATGCTCTCACACATTAATAGAATGACCAAATATCTTAGGCGAAGGACGTAGTGTATTGTTATAACGAACTAGACATTGGTCGATGTTTTCATGCATTGGGAATTAAACTTTAATGGAATAACCAATAAGGCTGACACATTGATGTAATGTTTATTGAGCATAGCGTTATTAAAATGGGCATTATCACAATGCGCCGTAATGATCAAGTGTACACGAGTATTGATCAAATTGTAGTCATTAATTTAATGTAATTTATACATTGTTCTAATGTATATAACATAATATAGATGACTTTTCTCATCAGTTCTATGATATAACTACATGATCATAATGGACTAGAGTTCATTATGTCTACCAAATTATTGATTGTCCAGTAACTAAAATTAATTATTTTTGATCAATTTTTGGCATTGTAGTAATGAAAAATAGGTTGTAGCATTGTTTATATAGAAGATAGTTAGTCAACCTTATGGGATTATAATTGGATCAAAATGGATGCGACATGTAGATGGCGATAGTGAGCTCGCATCCAAGTCATGTCGTAACTTCAGTGATCTGGCCTCCAAGTCATGTCGTAACTTGATTAAAACAATGGAAACGCATTAAAATCAGGGTTTTTTGAAGAAAACTGCATTAAAATGACGTCAAATATTCATGTTTGTAACTAATCACGCTAGATGACACTCGCGTTTGTGTCCAATACCTTTTCCACAGCCATTGACTAACTATGTTCTATTTAAACAATGGTTGTAGGAATGAATACGTGGCCAATCACTAGAAGTGATTGATGTTAGGCTCATTATTTTTTCTGTGTCCTTTGGCATGAAATAGTTATTTATGTACCAAGGACGAAAAACTGTCTATTATAGTCGAGCCTGCAAATTGATAGCCGAGGCGCAGCCGAGGATAGCAAGCAGGCGAGACAGTAGACAGTTTTTCGCCGAGGTGCATATTACATTTTTTCGTCGACCTCTACATACCTTTATGAAAGTAAGTACTCGCATGTTTGCTGGCCTCAGCTACGTCCAACTCTTCGAACTGCAGACTCGATCAATTCTTGATTATTATGAACACTAATATTCACACCACGGTCTAAATTCACACGTAAAATCTAGCGGATTTCGTAAATAATTAATTTAACAACAGCAAATGACAGTTATTGTCACAGGCGCCTATGTATTAATTAAAACGTGGATTTACGAAAATGACTCAATCGACGCTCTCGTACCGTGCCGTATCATAGTGACCACAGCGGACGAAAAGAGTTTGCGGACGAAAAGTGTTTGCGGACGAAAAGTACTTGCCTTCAAAAATAGTCGATTTTTCGCCTGGAAATTAGTACGTAAAATGTCATTTTTTGCAGAGGTCGACGAAAAAAGTCCTTTTTCAACACCTCCTTTGAAAATTTACTTTTCCTCGCTAGATTTAGGGTTAAAAGTGGAACTTTTCCTCCCTAAAAATTGAACAAAGTTTCACATAAATACCGGTATTTTGTTTAGTTTATATTTTCATTATATTTTATTATTCAAAGGTAAAATATATTTTAATGTCAGAAGTTTTTCAATCTATCTACCTTGCAACTATAAATAAAAAGTAAATTGAAATAGGTATGTAAGTATTTTAAACTATAAACTATAATGATGATAGTCTCGCCGATCTGAACATAAGTCCAGACGAAAGAGAGTACCAACACGTAATGCTCGCCGGAGCGACTTAACAAAAACATTTGCTATTCCAACTGCAGGAAAAACCTACAGTACCACCAGAGGAGCCACTGACGCGAGAATGATGCAGAATACAAATACTAACGCTCATCAACACATCAACAACTCCTTGATTTCTGCCAATCCAGCCGCAGCACTTGGTGAAAATGTTCCAGTCCATCAATAATGAGATTGCACATCAATCATACAATCAAAAAGTGATTCAGATGGAAACAATAAAAGATACTTGAAATCAACATGTTTGGTTCATGCTTGAATTGTGAGCTTCAGAAACCATCATTATAGAACTCTTCCAAACTGTAATAGACTCTCAGGCAACAAATACATTCTTTCTATAAACCGAAATAGTGATTTTATACTTCTATTGTTTGTTGCAAGGTGATTAAACTTCTTACATACATTATAAAATCTTGAATTTTTGATCAGAGTACTTCCACCGATTGGCAATTTCAGTTCATTATTTTGGTATGGTTTCTCAAATGTCGTTCTCAGTATGTTAGTGTGAAACATAATGGAAATAATGTAATGCGAAATGTTGCATCAATCATTACTGGTATCAGTATAGGTGCCCCCCAAGGCTCTGTCTTGGGCCCAGTTCTGTTTATTCTGTACATCGATGAACTCACAAATTCATTTCCGGGTATTAAACTGGCAATTTATGCAGATGATACTTCCCTACTCATATATCACAAAAATCAAGTAGAACTGAAAGAATCCTATGAAACCACTCTATCTCAATTGGTTTCCTGGTTCAACCAAATATCTCTTTATTTTAATGCAGACAAAACAAACCTAATAAAATTTCACTCTCATCAAAAAGTACTTGCACATGTAGATATAGTTTCAAATAATAAACCTTTGTCATTAAACAACAGTTGTAAATTCTTAGGAATATTCGTTGATTCACATTTAGATTGGAAAGAACATTGTAAGTTCCTGATATCCAAATTTTCATCAATTCACTTCATGTTCAGCAATCTCAAACTTGTTTTGACACAACAACAATTGTTAAATGTCTACTATGCACAAGTAGAAAGTCGACTGAGGGATGGTATTTGCCTTTGGGGTTACTCTACACTATCGAATAATGTCTTAGTTTCCCACAAAAAAATTATAAGATGTATTGCTGTTGTGAAAATATTCAAAAGACTTGATATTCTAACCTGTACAGGTCTCTACATATTTGAAGTTTGTGTTCAAAAACAGGGACTTGTTACTTAGAAATACCGACTTCCACGTATACAACACCTGTCGCAAGGATGATTTACGTTTACAATTATCAAAAAGCAAAGCTTGTTGTAAAGCACCATCTAGAATTGGTCCAAAGATTTTCAATAATCTACCTATCTCTATCAAAATGTTGAATCATGAGAATACCTTCAAAAAAACAACTAAAGGAATATTTGGCTGAATAATGTCTGTACTCTTTGAATAAATACTTTTAATTCTAAATTATATTTATTCTGAGTCAAGATTTTATCCGATTTCGTGTATGTGTGTATGTATATCTGTCTGTAATTGTATAATATATATGAGTATAATTGTTTAGGACGCCATACAATATTTAGTGTGTTTTGTTCAAAAAAAGTTATTTGAAAAAGTCACTTAGAATTCAATTTCATACACTTAAACGAAGTTTCAAGAGATAATTCAAAAAAATTGAAAATAGCAATTTTTTAAAAATATTTTCCCATCTATTTAATTTAATTAATTTTTTTTTCTTATGAATAGCTTGACTATACTGAAACATTTGCATTTTAATGATAATGACAAAACTTTCTCATTTTCTCCACACGAGAGGGCACTAAATTGAAAAAATAGGAATTTGTCAGAACCCTTGCTGTTACATCGGTTCGTACCTAACAGTTATATCCGAATTCCACGACCATTGTGATGACATGACACTCCAAAAACATGGTAATTTCCAGATTATAATCAAGTTCCGATGATAATCGTGCATGAGCGTTTCACTTCGCACATAAACTTGAAAATAGTGCGTCAAATTAAAGATTCTTAAAGTTTATGTGCAAAGTAAAACGCTCATACAGCATTATTATTGAAACTTGATTAAAATCAGGAAACATGGTGTTTCTAGATTGCCATATCAACACAATAGTCTTGGAATTCTGATATAACTGTTAGATAAGAACCAATGTAACAGCGAGGGTTCTGGCAAAAACCAATTTTTTTAATTTAGTGCCCTCTGGTGTGGAGGAAATGAGAAAGTTTTGTCATTATCATTAAAATGCAAATGTTTCAGTATAGTCAAGCTATTCAAAAGAAAAAAAATAATATTTTTAAATAGATGGGAAAATATTTTTTAAAAATTGCTATTTTCAATTTATTTGAATTATCTCTTGAAACTTCGTTTATGTGTATAAAATTGAATTCTAAGGGACTTTTTCAAATAACTTTTTTTGATATCTTGCCATCTTACCCCTTTTTTTGCCTTTGCATTGCAATTTTTTTAATTTTGCTGCCATTCTAGCGATCACGTGACATGTGTCAAAATCGATTTTTAGGTTATCGAACATGCACAAACTTTTCCCCAGAATATTTTTTCCAATACTCCAATAATAAAAATTCTTCCCATATGGTACATACTTTTTGGGGGTCACTGTATATATACAGGGTGGGTCACGGTCGATGGTACCTTAGACGTTTACGGAGAACGGGACATAGGATCATTCTGAAAATTTGGTTTCTCAAGTAGTTGCTTTTGGTCTGTCGATCTAAAATATTTTCAGAAATGCAGCGTTGCCGCTTATAACAGAAAGTAGCAGCATCTTTGTTATTTCAAACGGGTCACCCTGTATATTACCGCATTTTTGAACTTGTCATTCCTTTCTGATTATTTCTGCCTCATACTCCCCTATTCCTATCTCTAACGGTTTTTGAGATATTGGTTGGACGAGAGTAATTTTCTTTGAAAATTCATCTACGAGATAAATTTACGGCAATTAATTCAAGCACGAGGGGGATTCGGTAAGAAAATTTCACACCGAGAAATTAAAATCATAAGAAATAAATAACGATGGTTTCACCTGAACTATTTATAACCAATGAAATAATGATATGTAAAATACTTAACAAAATTTTCATCAATAAATGTGTTTAAATTTGGAACAAAAAAAAATAAAAAAGTTATGATCTTATCGTGGATTGAACGACCTATCGACTCATAGGCCGCAACACTACCGCTGAGCTACGGGACTTGTGATAAAAACTTGTGACAATTGGTGTATTGCACTTCTTCTGAAATACAATTTCAGAATTGACAATTTCTGCAGTAATCGTGGAGAAAATATTTTCAGACACATTCCAAATATCTAGTAAATACATAATTATCTCTTTTCATATGAAAACTAGACCTCCATTTGTACATTACAGCAAAATATCAACTTGTCACATATCAAATGTTTGATAGAAAAATTTCCACTTATTAATTTCGCCCAGGGTACCCAGGAGGATAAAAATTTCCGGAAATTTTTAGGGTTGCCATGGTATCTAAACAAGAACGAATTTTTTGATTAGCTACAAAAGTGAGGTGTAAAATTTTCAAAAAAAATTTGATTTATTTTTCTCATATTCATCTAAGGTGGCTATTAAATGTCATGATGGTACATGACACTATGAAAATTTGACAATTAGTGCACTATGATTAATACCGTAGTGTGTTTCTTAACGAAAGTGACTAAAAAATTATTGAAATGGAGGGAAATAACTATTCAAACGAAGTTCTGATGAAATTGTTTATTCTTCATGGAAAATGTGAGGGAATTATAGCAAGAATGTGCAGAAAATTCAATGAAACGTACCCTGATTTACAACCAATGAACAAAAGAAAGTTTGTACGATTACAACATAATTTCATTAAATATGGATCAAAATTGAAAACGGAACGACATTTACCGAAGCCAATAACTTCAGATGAAGACAACATAATAAATGTTTTGGCCTATTTCCATGGTAATCCCCAAGCTTCCACTAGAAGTGCCGAATATGATTTAGGCTTGGCTCGTGCTTCTGTTCGAAGAATCCTTCATGATCATAACATGCAGCCATATAACAGAGTTCGACATGAATCCAGATACATTGCTTTGCATAAATATCACAGGACACGCTTCTATAAAATTAGAACATTCTGAAATCGATAACATCAGCAAATACCCCATTTTCGAACCACCCTGTATGAAAAAATAATGCCAATTAACTCCGATCGAGATTGAGGTAGTTCATTCAGGCTAAACTGAATCTTTAATACCCATCAGAGAACTCACACTGGTTGGTTTAAAATGATCGAATTGATGGATTAAAAATTCTTAGCTGAAGCTTTACTTTTCATCTTTGACACCCTGGATCTCGAAAACTAGTCAGGGAATTTAACCGAAATACATTTCTCGTAAGGATTGGTAATTTTCTTATTTTATTTTTACTGGTCGTAGAATGAATAGTGTACGCAACTCATATTCAATGACTATTAAACCACTCGCATTTATTATGATGACTCATGTCATAATTCTCATGCTCGTGTCTTCATAGACATCATTAATAGTCCAAGATCCCAGGGCCGTCAGACATAACTTATATTTAAACGAACGAAATGTGTACGATTGAGTAGTGTTAGTACGTACTATGTTCGCATGCCTACCTGCTAGCTTGTCCAGATGACCATTCTTCAGATATTAGGGAATCAAGATACGTAAAAACACTACTCACTTAGTTGAATTGCCAGTCTACAGATATATTTCTATAACCCATGGTGGGATAGTGGACAGAGTAACTAGCTACCACCCCGGAGCTCCGAGTTCAAATCTCGTCTCCAACAATTTTTTTTTTTTCAAAAAAACAGCAGACGCATCACACTAGGGTCAGCAATCTAGGTTGGAAACGGCTTCGACTCTGGGAGGATTTTTGTTCAAAAAGAAATTTAAAAGAAAACAGAATTTTGGTAAATAATAGATTTTGTTAAGATTTCCTTATAAGTGAAATCCCAGGGCCTTCAGACATAACTTATTCTTGAAAAGATGAAGACTTAGGTTCTGAGTGATGTCTCATGTACTTTTAATACCTGGGTGCTTGTGGAGTTTGCTCTGTGACACCTGGGCAGGTACCAGGTGAGAAAGGTAACTAAAAATAAGAGTTACTTAACTTTAATTTGTATGGCTGATTTTTATACATATGTATTTTGTAGAATATCACTCTGAAGTAATTTCGAAAGTGTCAGACGCTAGTTGCTCTGTCCACTAACCCACCATGGGTTAGAGAAATAAATCTGTAGACTGGCAATTCAACTAAGTGAGTAGTGTTTTTACGTACCTTGATTCCGTAATATCTGAAGAATGGTCATCTGGACAAGCTAGCAGGTAGGCATGCGAACATTGTACATACTAACACTACTCAATCGTACACATTTCGTTCGTTTAAAAATAACGTCTGACGGCCCTGGGATCTTGCTCTATAAACGGTCGTTGCTTAATATACCATTAACTCACCAATGAATAAATTCATCTCCATAATCCGTTTTATTTAATTAGTATTATTTTCATTGCAGGTTAACTGGTACACCATCCAAATGTCATGGCAACTAGAATCAACAGAAAGAACGCTGCTTCAGCAGCCGCAGCCTCCCCGAAAGAGATAGTCAAAAATGAACCTGAAACTTCACCAAAACCGATCGGTATTTCTAGAGCAAGGACAAAAAACGCTCCTATCGCCAAAAAGCTAGCGAAAAAAAATCCAGCGAGGAAGATCGTTAAAAAACCAATCGGAATCAAGCTAAAGGCCAAAGCCAAAACCCAGTTGAAAGGACTGCCAAAAGCTCTCTTACAAAACGTCAAAACTGCCGAAAACAGGAAAAAGCTTTTGAAAAATGGCGTAAAAGAAATCAAACCGAGAAAGAAAAGGAAAGCGGTCAAGAAAGAAATAGACGACTCGCCCCCTGTTCTTGAGCCTATTTTCCCCATAGAAGAAAACTTAGAAAGCAAAAAGGCCCCGAAGAAACGCCTGACGAAAAAAGCTGCGAAAAACACAACTTCCGACGACCTAGATGTTACGAAAATCAAAGAAGAGAACGAGGATGATTTCTCTCTGTCGAGTGACTTCACTGATATTTCTGCTAACGAAATACCCACGCTTTCGAGGCAAGTCAAGAAGCCCAGAGCACCTCGCAAGCCCAAAGTTCAAAGCGAAACGTTGGAAGACGTCATGAACGACCTCACCTTCCTGATAAAAGCGGACGACATCAAGAAGGAGACCGATAGCTTGTCAGAATCTGGCAAAAGCGACACGGTAACCAAACCCAAGAAGCTAACGAAGCGACAGAGGATAGAGCTATTGAAGAAGAAGATGATCAAAAAAGAAAATCTGGAAAACACCCTGAGCAAGCTGGACTCCTCCGACGAGAAGGTCATCGACATGCTGGACCTGAACGTCAAGAGAGTCAAGAAGAAGTCTCCCTTGATGAAGCGAAGGCACAGTATCGAGAAATTTCCGGTTACTTCGGTGGGGAATAGCGAAAGCTCGCAGCAAAGCTTGTTCAGCCAAGTGCCTCGCAGCCTCAGCCCCAAACTGAGGCGAAACGCCAAGAGTAGACAGAGCATAGAAGGGGTGTCCCTACGGTCGAACCCCTACGCTACGAGATCCGATTCGCCAGCAAGAATGTTGAGGAACGGAAAGCAGCGCAAGCTCAAGTCGACGGGGCTTCTGCTGGGGCTGGATCCCACCACCAAGAAGCGTAAAAGATTGTGTTCTGATGTGAGCGGAAGCGAAATGTCTGGCTCCAAGCTGTCCGGCTACGAGTCGGACAGCAGCTTTTCCGATCTGTCTTCCATACACGGAACAGAAAGCAATGACGTGAAAGACCTAGACTCGACCAAAAGCCAACCAAACTCCAGCTCGGACACTGCCCAAAACGGACCAATAGATAACTTAGGAATTATTGATACCAATTCAAACTCAAACGTGTGCAATGACTTCAACCTTAACAAACCCGCGGTCAAGACTGAACCTATGGACTACGCAGAAGACGTGGTGCTCCCCGATAAAGATGCGTTGCTGAACATCATGAAGCAGGCATTCAATGATGTGAACTTCCAGAAAAGTAGCCCCAAGACGAGCCCCAAAGGCGTAGTGGTGGGGACCTCTAGGTTTTATGGCAAAACCCCTGCCAGGAGTAAAGGAGCGACAAGTAAATCAGAAAAAATTGAGACCGTTGTCGAGGACAGTCATACCCCTCCAACGGAAAATATGTCAGCGACACCACTCGCTTCTGAAGAAGAAACGATGGAGACGTGTTCTTCTGGATCAGCCAAAGAGTATCAGGACCGAGTTGAAACTGATAGTAACCAGCAGCCAGAAGATATCTTGGCTCAATCAGAAGACATCTTGAGTCGGCTAGAAGAAGTCCTAAATCAACAGGAGGATGTCTTGAATCAATCGGACGAAATACTGAAAGAATCCGAAGTCCTAAATCAACTACCAGAAATTATGGATGAACCAACAGAAGCTATAGACCAACCTACAGAAGTTATGGATCAACCAACAGGAGTTATGGACCAACCAACAGAAGCTATGGAACAACCAACAGAAGTTGTGGACCAACCAACTGAAGTCATACATCAATCAGCAGAAGTTATAGACCAACCAACAGAAGTTACGAACCTACCTTCAGAATTAATAGTTCAAACAACAGAAGTTGGAAAAGTTACAGATCAGCCAAAGGAAAAACCAATTCCCCCACTGGACAGTCCAGACCAAGTAGAATATTCGTTTCAGCAGAAAGAAGACTTGAATCAACCAACAGAAGTCTTAAGTGTAGCTAAGGATGTCTTACATGAACCGCAAGATGTGCTGAATCAGTGTGACTTTGTGGTTAATCGTTTGGAAGTCACAAATCAGCTTGAACTTGTCGGAAACCATTCTGAACCCAAAGAGAATCATCAAGAAGAGGATCAGCACAATCTTGTGGAAAGTCAATCGAAATGTGAAGTTGAACTTGAAAGTAAACTTGAAGATGTCGATCCTTTTATCCACTTGATTCCAGAACAGCCCAACGAGTGTTTCAAAGAGGCTGAAGTTGAAATGTCCACAAAATCTGAGACAATGGAGACTGGAACCCAATTGGAAACCCAATTTGAAGCTCAAGCTGAGCTCACGCAGGATACTAGTTTGGTAGGAGAACGCGTTCAGGAAGATATCAAAGAAGAAACAACCATGGAATGTAGGGATGCAGACAACCGTGTTCCAGAGAGTTTGCCGCTGGAAAAGGTTGCTGAGGAAGTCCATGAAGAAGTTGCTGAAGAGAAAGACTCGGTCTCGTACGAAGAGGTGATGCAGACTGACGTTGAACCTGCAGCAGATCCTTTAGCAGAAGTTGATCAGGATCCGTTAATGGAGGACGTTTCGGAATCTGTGGATGAGAAAGTATGTGAAGAAACTTCGGTTGAGGAAGTGAGTGATAAAACTGAAATAAATTGTAGTGATGTTAATAGGACTGAGAATTATAATATTGTGATGGATAGTATGGAAGAAAACGTTAATCTCAATATTGATGAGGTGTCTGCCGAGGAACTTGCTGAGAAAGAAAGCGTTCTCAAGGTAGGTAATTTTTTCATATAAACTATTATTTTGAAGGCAAGAGGTGAATGGTTGATGGATTACTTTTAAATATTATAAGTATACAGGGTGTACTACTATGAGCTGAGTCTATATGTATATGGGAAACTACTGGGAGTATTTTTCTGAAAATTTGTATGCGGGAGGTTTCCGAGGAGCTCGTTCAAGGCAAAATATTTTCCGGTCTACGACTTCCGGTTAATTTTATAAAAATGCTAAAACTTATTTATTCAATGCTATATATTCATAATATTGATAAATAATATCTCTTTATTTTTCAGGCGCTAGGTCTTCAGAGTCTAAAAGCGGCCGAAGAAGCCAAGCAGAAGATAAAGGAAAAACCTTCAGGGTCCAAAAGTGATAATTATACCGGCACTCTTAAAACTGTGATCAAAATTAATCGTGATAAGAAAAAGGGGGGACGTAGTACAATTAAAATGACTTTACAAAAGCATAAAACAAAGAACTCTAGTAGTGTAGAAGATGAAACGAACGCGTCAGAGGACAATTACAAAATTTTGAAAGAGGTAAGTTGCAACACAAAGTATATTTCAAATAAATTGAACAATTTCGCTATACAATCTTACGAAAGCTTAGAACGGACATGCGATATTTTTTTTCTAATTATGTTAATTTCGGGTTAGTTTCGTAATTTCGAGTTGTAACTCAAAATTAAGAAAAACATTAATCGTTGATTTCTCTATCAATGCATGATTGTTGCATAGGCAACCAAACACAATCGAATTCAGATGTTATGGACGCCAAAATGGATGTTGACGGTAAATTTATGGTGCGGAAACGGCTAAAGTAGCGTCTTTATAAGATTAGAACTCCTTTATTTCAACAAGAGTGAGAAAGACGGAAAAATATTGTAATCAACTCTTATATTAAAATGCGATTAATGATCACCGACTTAACCTTTAAACTAGACTGCCAATACCATATTATTGAAATTGATCCAATTACGAAATTGACTGGTGGCCATAGGACATGCGCATTGTGTCTGTTATCTGTCAGAATCACATTGGCGTACTTCAGGAAAAATTGATGGGTCTAGTACGAAAGCAAGTGGAATGTTGAAAAATTGAGTTTTTATTTAATGACGAGATTATTTTATAACTGTACATTCATGAATCACATTTCCTCTCCTACTTTCACTTTGAAAGAGTAAAAGGAAAATAGATACCCAAGCAATCCTCAGCAACTGACATTTCCCTTGGAGTACCACAGGGCTCAGTGTTCGGACCGGTACTATTTATTTTATATATAAATGACTTAAACGTGTCAATATATTCACTTACTATATAAGCTGATGATACATCAGTGATTATTGTATCCCAAAAAAAGATATTTCACTACAAAAACAGTGTAGTGACATTTTCCAAAAGTTGGAATGTATTGTTTTTGGATAACTCTATTTAAATTATGAAAAGACAGACTTCCTTAGATTCCGGAATTACCAAAGGTCTTCCCCAGAACTATATATCGAAATTAGTGATAATCAAGTGGCTCAAAATTGTACAAGTTTTCAATTTCTAGGTATCTATTTTGACAGTACGTTAAGTTGGAAAACACTGATAAGTTGGTCCAAAATCTTAATTCTCATAATTACTTACTCAAAAATTTAAGGGAAGTCTTGAATACAAAACAAACACTCAACATTTACTATGTACAGGTGGAATCACGGCTGGGGGGTTGTACGTTTGTAATATTTTTTGATGCTACTTATGACTAATTCCTATACAGATTTATATTTGGTTTAAAGGAAATTTAAGCTTATTATTATTAATATAATGGGGACCATACTTCAACAAGGCACATTTCAGTCGTTGAAAATTAGGGATTTTTACAACAAAGTCCAAAACACTTCATTTTAACAATATCTATTTACACAAGGTAACGCCAATGACCTAATTAATGGCTCCCCAGATTGTCAAATATCAATTCTTTGGAGGCTCTTGCGTATTGCGCAGACACGATTTCAGGATGTTCAATTGGATGAGTTTTTCGAGTGGTGGGCATATGAGTACTAGCAGTCTAGTTTAAAGGTTAAGTCGGTGTTAATGATCTCGAAAATTAACGCTAATTTCGAGTTGTAAGACGAAATGAACACTAATTTCGAGTTAAAACTCGAAATTAACCTAATTCGAGTTGTAACTTGAAATTTGACTAATTTCGAGTTAAAACTCGAAATTAACCTAATTTCGGAGTAAATACCTATACCGGGTGAGTAGGAGAGATGGCGCACCCCTATTTTTGATAAAAATAATCCGAATCAAAGCATGAAAATTTAGGAGGCTATTGAAGATCTAAAATGTGATTTTTTGAGATACGTTTATTGTGGCACATCCAGTTTCACTGGAAATGGCCCTGGTTTGAGTTTTTGTATATTTTCACGTTTTTTAAATCTATAGCAAATTCTGAAGATAATGGCTAAATGTTGTATTTATATTTTTTATTTCAGTACATTTTCTATTGATGATGGTTTTTGCATGGGAAATTTTCATAAGTCTGGTGACAAGGCGTCATGAAATTTTTGTTAGAAAAAAAAATGGCTGACGAGTTTTGTGACTGAGGTCCGATTGGATTCTAAATTGGAATGTGAGGGTTTTCGGGGTTGGAGATTATAATTTTTTTTCAAATTTCATAAATTCAATATGGCGACTGCAAGATGGCGGACGAGTATTGTGACTGAGGTCCGATTGGACTCTAAATTGGAATGTGGGTGTTTTCGGGGTCAAAGATTATGATTTTTTTGTAAAATTTCATAAATTCAATATGGCGACTCCAAGATGGCGGACGAGTTTTGTGATCATGTTCCGATACGAATCAAAATTGGTATGTGAGAGTTTTCGGGGTTGGAGATTATGATTTTTTTTCAAATTTCATAAATTCGATATGGCGACTGCAAGATGGCGGACGAGTTTTGTGGTCATGTCCGATTCTATTCAAAATTGATATGTGGGGGTGCGCCATAGATATATCTTCTGAAAAAAAATATATAAATCAAAAAAGAAATTTGGCAAAATTCAAATCACGGCTTGTGGCAGAGTATTGTAAATAAAGTGCTTATTTCATTTCCATGGTCATGGCATAGGAAATTAAAGAAATATTATGTACTTACAATAATTATGAAAATACTGTTAATTGGAACGCAACAGTGAATCGTGCAGGACTCACCCCAGTCCAGCCACGAGATTTGAATTATTTAATCGGTTATTTAAAAAATCCCAGCCGCAACTGGGGCTCGAACTACGGACCTTTCGACTCAGAGTCGGACGCTCTGACCACTGCTCCACGCCCCGACATCCAAATTGTATTTTATCGACATTTTTACGATCTCGGAAGGCCATTGACGTAGGTCCTTCAGCCCCAAAAAAATATTTAAAGTTGACAAAATTCAAATGGCTTCTTTCTCGCGCCGTTGCAAATTGTTATGACGTAGTCTCCCGAGAATTCCGAGCATCCAATAGCATTGCCGTTTCAAGTCACAATCAACCCGAATAGAATACGCCCTTTGGCTGATTGGGCTCCGGAGAGTACGTCAGAAAGAGCGCCAATATTAGTAGCTTTGAAGTTTGCTGATTTTCTGAAACGTATGGCAACGGCTATAATTGTGAAATTTGACTCCAAAAAAAATTTCTGGCTTTATTTATATATGCGTTGTGTATTTTAAAGCATATTTGGAGCGAAATTTTTTCGTGTCCTCGCCTATTCTAGGCATTGTGTCATCGCGTCGAATTTGAAAGGTACCATTCTTGAAGCTTTCAATTTTTAAAAGTAGAAACAAGTCTGGTCCAAAAAAACATTCTCGTGGCCAGTTGTTTGTTGTTAAGATTTATATTATTGGGATAGAGTTTATGAGAAACGACTCGAAACCATTTTTCAGAAACCTGAATTTTTCATAAATTCCGCAAAGTATCATTTTGCAATTCCTTGTTAGTATTGTTTGTTTTTTGTTTCAGGGACCATCTTCAGCGTGGAAGCAAACCCCGCAATCATCAGACACGGCTGGTGCGCAAAGAAAGTCACATTATTCTAACAGATCTAACATGGGTAATTATACGGTTAAGGGTCTATCTCTACCTACATCTTTTTCTTCCTCTATTGCACCGTTTCCACTTTTAACTTTATTACACTCTGTTTCACTTCTCTCTTGGGTTATTTTGATTGTTTTAAGACACCTAATTCTGTGTGGGATGTGAATCATTCATACTCATTCATTTCCTACCGTAATTAATGGTATTTTTTTCATCTACTTTCTTACTTAGGGAAATTTCATAGAGATTTATCAAAGACCCCGCAAAATCCTTATGGAATTGGGTCCCTGTTGATTTTGTTGAATTTTTGGTATGATGTAGTCCATGTAATTCTCAACCAATGTTACCAATGCGCCAACTCAAAAAAATTAACAGTTTTGCTGCTAGGGGGCGTTGAAATCACTCCTTGCGCAGATTAGACTATTTATTTTTGAATCCGGTAACAATATTTCCACTTGTTTCAATGTTGCTGATGTTGTACAATATTGTGCTGTTTTATAAAAAAAATCTGACCCTCCCCCTTCTTCCCCCCTCATATTACAAAACGCAAAACTATTCATTTTTGGGGTTTGTCACTCAATTAATTTCTATTCAAAACAACTTGAACTGGATCATATTAAAAATTCAGAAAAATCCACCGAATTTTTTTCGTTTTGTGCCCTTCCGAGTGAAGGGGAGTTAATCATAAAAAACTGCAATTTTTCTTATTCAGGTATATTTAAACAATCGACGATACATTTGAGAGCACTCAATGGTATCATTGGTTGAGCATTACATTGACCAAAAATTCAACAAATTCGACCAGGACCCGAATTCCATAAGGATTTTGCGGGGTCCTTTGACAATAAATTATTAACCTGTGATAAATATTTATTTATCGTACCTACAAGGGGAAAAAAGTATTAGGTTTTAGCTCGAGGTTGTGCTAAAATCTAATATTTTTCCCGTGTGTAAAACACAATTTTTTTCTGTGACGGAAAAACGGACGATTTCATTTTGAAAAAACGTATTATTACAACTGATCAAAGTCAGAAAATTATCGATGTGAAATTTGAATTTTTAAACTGGTAGGATGTTGTACTTATAGCTACAATAACATCTGCGTTGCTAAGAAAATCTTTAAAGTAATCAAATATCTGTCAAGTTCAATCTGTGATTTGATTTAAAAATTGCGAACTTACCTGTCAACACAGATAAAATGTAGGTTTTTTCCGTCACAGAAAAAAAGTTTTTTTTCAGTGTTACGTTGATTATATTTTCAGTCATAATATCCTGACAAAATGTAGAATTTTAGAAAAATACTTTCACCTTGATGTCACGAAAACTATGTTACTTAGAAAGACAGCAACACAGTTTGAATGACAGGCAATATGACAGTATTTTAAGCTAAACTTTATCCGTTTTGCCAAAACGGTTCATTTTGAGTATTTGGCGTCTTTCAGGCATTTCTGTATTTACCGTCTTTGTTGTAAAATTTTAATGAGGCTAAATTATTCATACATCAGTAAAAGAATCCATTGACATTATGATTTTTTCTGAGACTTGGCAATAGTCTAATTCAAAACTTATCTGAAATTCATGGTTAGAACCAAATTTATAATTATGGAAACATTAATCAAAATGATGGTATGATCTTATCTATAAAAAATAAATATTCTTTCAAATTTCGAAAAAAACTGGATAATATCAAAATAATCTTTACGAAAATTGCAGTAGATAAATCAAAAACTATTGATTTAATAACATTGTACAGACCTCCTTCAACCTCACCATATACTTTTAACAATAACCTACAAATTTTTCTAAATGCATACCGAAACGATCTCGATAAGAATTATACATTTTTTATTGGAGATATAAACATAAATATTTTATCAAATTTTAAATTTGTTCATGAGTATCTCAATATACTGAGCAAATGTGGCTTCGTTTCATACTTTAATGGCCATACTGGATTGAAAAACAACAAAAAATCTTGCATACATCATATTTTCGTAAAGAGCAATAAAAATGTATTCAAATCCATGATATACGAGTATTAAATCACTGATCAGTATCTTATATTTCTTCAGTATAATTTGTACATTCCAAACAGACATTATTATAATAGTATATTATTCAACGAGCACATTATGGTGGCTATTATTCACGTGGATGAAGTTTACGGCACGAGCCGCAGGCGAGTGTCGTAAATCATCCAAGTGAAGAATAGCCATAATATGCAAGTAGAATACTATACTTTGTCCACGACCGATAAATAATACTTTGTAAACTAATCACAATTTTTATCTCTATACGTGAGTAACATGGAATTTGTATTATAACTAATTGAAAACAAATTCAACTATTCATTAATATTAATAGTAATATTTGTAGTACCACAATGTTCAAAATTGATTGAAGGCAATAAGTCTGAACTTTTATTGATGTTTTTGTTATTCATAAACGAGCTTTCTTAGGAACTGCGGTGGTGTCAAGGTTAGAGATTCGGCCTACCAAACTGGCTTCGATCTCGGAGTACGGTTATTTTTTTTTTTTTTTTTTTTTTCAGGTAATTTATATCGCTTTTTTCCTTTTGTTAGAGATGTAAATTATTGGATATTTGGATATCTTTTAAATTTGGGATTTTCTCATAGTTAATATGTGTCTATGTTAAATGAAGTGTCGATCGTTTTTATATCTAAGAGCTGCGTTTGTAGAAAAAATCATGTGTGTGTTTCGAGTACAAAGTGTCATTGCCGCTCTCTAAAGATTGTCGCAACTCTTTTCAATCACTTTGCGCTCTAAACACACAAATAGCTATTGTCATATTGATGGTAGTGAATAATGATTTCATTAATCACTAGTGATTAATGGATATCGTAATTCTTGAAGAAACACATGCATTATGAATATTTTATACAATAGTCGTGGACAAAACTTTTTATAAAGACTTGATTGACTACAAAACATTAAATGAGAAGTTTGAAAATGAAAATTGGATGGAATTTTTCAAACTAAACAATTCCGATGACTTGGCAGAATATTTTTTGATGAAAAGATTTCAAATAATTACTTATGACTGTACTAAGAAAGTCAGGATAAAAAATAACACGAGAAACTGAAAAGAGTGGTTGACTTCAGCATTGCTAATATCTGAAATAGGATCCGGATGAAACTAGATTATAATACTTATAAAAACCGACTAACCTGCTATTAGCTATTTGTATGAAAGAAGCTAAAATACATTATTATCAAAAATATATAACAGATTGTAGAGATTCACTTGGAAATTTATGGAAATGTATACAAAATATCTGTTATGAAAAACAGTTGATGAAATAAATCATATGAAATTGAGTGATAATTCAATAACAGACAATAAAAAGATTGTTTCAGACTTTCTCGTCAATTAGTAATCGGGAGTAGCAGCAAAAATGTATAAAAAAAATTATCACTGAAAACATATTATCTAGATAAACCGAATGAAATAGAACAGATAATAAAATCTTAGAAATTGAAAAATCTCCAGGTATTGACAAAATCACTTCAGAAATACTATTGGTATTGGTAGGTATGGATGGTGACTGATGCGCTGCGACCTAGTTAGATCTATTGTGCCCCATCTTCTTCTGCTATCTCTAGGTGTTCTCGTTTACAGCAGCCCCTCAAGCTTCAATTCCTTCAGGAATTTTAGGATTTTGAGGGGGTCCATTTGTGGTATTTCTTCCACAGTCAGCTGGTGTGATCTCAGTATATTTAATCTTTTGTGGTGTACGGCATAACACTCCATCAATATGTGGTGAGGTGTTTCTGGATGTTCCCCACAGAATCTGCAGGTGTTGTCCTCCTCCAAGCCTAGCTTCCTTAGGTGTTCTTTGAGTCTGCAATGCCCCGTTAGAAATCCTGTGATTGTCTTTAGACTAATTTTGCTGAGGTTAATCAGTGTTTTCGATCTTGCTCGGTTGAAATTGCCGAGGAGATCTTTGGCCTGCCTTAGCCCTGGAAGTCTTTGCCAGTATGTTGCTCTCATTTCTTCTTCAGTTTTATTGAGTTGTTCTTGGAAGTGAGATTTTCCAAGTCCGCAGAATGGTTCTGGCCCGATCAGTGGCGTTGATGCCCCTTTTCGTGCCAGGGTGTCTGCTTGTTCATTGCCCTCTACTCCGACGTGCCCAGGCACCCAGAGGAGGATCACCTTGTTGTTCCTGCCTAGATCATTAAGTTTTTCTAGGCATTCCCAGACCATCTTCGAGTTGATGTTATATGAGCTCAACGCTTTGATGGCTGCTTGACTATCGGAGAGGATTGCAATTTCCTTGTTCCGGTAGTTCCTGTCGAGGTTGAAATGAATGCATCTTGCTATGGCGTGAATTTCCGCTTGAAAAATGCTTGGGAAGTGTCCCATGGGTTCGGAGTACTTGGTACGAGGTCCAAATACTCCTGCTCCAGTTCCGTCGGGAGTTTTAGACCCGTCCGTGTACCATGTAATGGTATTCTTACCCAGTGCTCGAATGGATTCTGTGCTCCATTGTTTCTTGGTATTTAGTTCCGAAAAAATTTCTCGAAACTAAATTTCCTGGTAATTTCGTCAGTTGGGAGATCGGCAAGGTGTGCACTTCCGGTGGGGGTTGAGCCCCTTACACTGTGTGCTGTCCCTTTGAGTCCGACTTTGGCCAACCTCAGGTCTGCTCCCCAAGCAGTTCTCCTCACCATGAGATGGAGAGGAGTGAGGTCCAGAATGACCTCTATTGCTGCTGTTGGAGTTGACCTCATTGCTCCTGTTATGCAAAGACATGCTAGTCTTTGCTCAGAAATACTGATTCTTAAGTAAAATAATTTCAGAACCGGTGACTCATCTGATGAATTTCATCATGAAATCAGGTCAAATTCCAAATTCTTTCACAGTGGGCATTATCAAATCGATATGTTATAAATGTGGTAATAAATTGGAAGCTAATCGCTAATTTGAGATTTAAATATAGAATGGAAACATTTTTGGAAAAAAATCATATAATTTCAATAAACAATTCGGATTTAGAAAATACGTTTCTACCCACGATGCTATATGTCATCTGACTAATAATATACATCAACACCTATATAATCAAAATTCAACTAGGTAGGTATGGGTATTTTTTGGACTATTGAAATTAATGAATATTGGATTTCGCTGCAAAGTTTATGATCTTCTCAAAAATTATTTGGAACATAGAGCTCAATATGTTGAAATTCATGAAGCTAGAAGTGAACAATTTTTTTTTTAATTTGGTGTGCCACAGGGGACAGTTTTGGAGCCACTGCTATTTATTATCTACCTTAATGACCTTTTTTATATCAATACTATAGGTGAAAGTAATAGTTTTGCAGATGATGTAGTTATATTATTTGGAGAAAAAACTGGATTGAATTAGAGACTAAGATTATATTAAATTTTAAAAAGATTAACAGTTGGTTTGATTGTAACCTACTCACAATAAACTTTGAATAAACGAAATACATTTACATTTTATAATACTGTCCTCCCAAACTTAGGGCCACTAATACTAGAATAGAAGAAACAGATACTATCAAGTACAGGGATTATGCTTGAGGCAGACATCTAAAATGGGACAAACGAATAGTATTCCTGCTGAGGAAGTTACGAAGTTTATTGTGAAAATTTAAGTATCTCAAAACATTCATGGACATAAAAACACTTGACATTCTTTATCTTTCATCAATACAGTCTCAATTAAATTATGGGAATTATGGGCTTGAGGAGGAGTCATGGAATCCCACCTCAGAAATCTTGAGGTTCTTCAGACGATTATTTGGATACAACATATTGATTTATTTATATAAACATAGAACGAATATAAACTTCAATAATCATATTTATAATACAAGGAATAAAAATAGTGTCACGGTGAAAATTAAAGATGAAAAAAACAAGGTCTCAGAAAAATTTCAAATATTCATTGCCATTTTACTATGATTTGATTCCAAATCATAAAGACGATCAAGTCACAAATGAAAAAATGGGTTCAAGAGTCTCTTAGAAATTTATTCCATGATATCTTTTACTTCAATTATCTCAGGTAGTTTATCTTTTATTATCATTTTGTTCAATTTTAAAAATTTACAAAAAAAATACCTATATTTAATTCTTACCTGTAATTTGCTCTCAACAAGTTTTTAACTTCGCGGGTATAATTAAACCGTTTATTTACCTTTTTTATACAAATTAATGAAGGTAATGCTTTTATATTGAATTTTGAATTAACTTTATTATTATTACAGTAAAACAGAACTTCAGATGATAAATTATATTTGTACCTTCAAAGAGCAACTGCTTTATGTACCTCTTTGATTGTCAATAACAAAATTAGATAGTTTCTTTTTTTCCCATAGATGGCAGCAGCGAGCACACTTCCGATGGGGAAACTGCGGCTCAGGATGGCGCTATCAAAGCGTTGGTCATTCCTGAAAAAGCCAGCTCCTTTAGTATTCATCCGGGAAGGCTGTGCAAAGACGAGTGCTCGTATTGTTTCGGCAAGTTCGGACTTTTCGACACTCCTTGTCATATCGCTCAAATTAAGAGCATTGATAGGCAGAACAAGATACTAGGAAGTGAGTATATTTGAGAGTTTCCTTAAATGATGTTCAGCTTCAATGGTTATGTGAGTATGTGAATGGTTTTTTTAAGGATTATGTTTCGGTTTGAAAAAAATTGTATAGTATTTAATAAACATACACAAATAAATATAGAAAGACAAATGATTTTGTAAAATTTAATTGCTTATGTATTGGGATACAAGTACACCCAAACAAGATTTATCTCAATCTGAGAAAACATGTTATTGAAAATACTTTCTCATTTGAAAAACTTGCGCTCTGCTCTCAAATGAAAATTTATTCTCCATTTTAGAATAATTCCAAGTCTCAGACTGATACGAGAAATATTTCAACCTATGTACTGAATTTCAAATCATACTCTTAAATGTTAATTTCAAATATACGAGTATCTCTTCAAAAAAAATAGAATTGCCAAATGAATATTATTAGATGTTCAAAAAAAAGGACTAGATTTCTTGGATAGAGACTCTGATATCTCCAATGAGTGAAATAATATATTCATAATAATACCTTGGATGTATTCGTTCTAAATAAATTGTGATCTCAGTTCATGAACTACTAGTATTCTATTTCAAAACCCTTCTTTTAATTTTGAGACAATATGAAATCAATTCAAGAGCATTGTCTGTAATTCAGTTGACAGAATGTGAACTGTTTATGATGGTTTCTCGTTTCAGTCGTATAGTATACAGAGAAAAGAGAGTTCTACCAATGAATATATGATTTGTTTACAAGGCTGAAAGATTTGTTAATAATTATAGCTTTCCTGACCAATTGGATGATTTTGGCAGTTGGTTCTAGAATATATTTTTTAAGACTGGCGTTATTTCGTGTTAGGTACCTACTAGAATGAAAAAGACGTATTTGTTCGTTATTTTGACGTTTTTCCATTTTCATTTTATAATCCAGCATACCTACCTATTAGGTATTATTTGTGGTTTCTTTATATAAATCTGTCAGGTATACTTTAGGTATATTCTGTTTCTAGATACCAAATAAACTTAGTTTTTGTGCACTGAAAGGTGGACTTATATCCTTATTCTTAAAAAATGTTCAGAACATCCTAATATATAGGTTAATATATTATGTGCAGTTGAGAATTACTTCATAACCTGTAAAAATGCCAATTGTCTTTGATAGTTAATTTCCGAAAGCAAATATAATAGATATAGGGTAATTGATCAATGCATAAGCATCAGTTTCCGTCAAATTGAACATTGAAACCTCTAATTCATCCAGGAAATCTACCTCAAAGTGCTCAATGTGTTTATAACAATTTGTCAATTTTTTTATAGCATTTTCGCGGTGCTTATTATTTTAATTCAAAGTTTTTTCACTCAAAAACCTTTTGTATGCTTTATTCATATTTGGCAGCATTTTAGTTGATCTCGCAGTCTTTTTGGTTTCAATAAAGAGTTGATTTTAAGAAACAATATCGCTCTTCCTCATTTATTAAAAGTTTTCAATATTACAAATGGAGTAAATAACTTCAATCCATTTTTTATATTTAAAACTGTCAATGAAGTAAGTAACTGCGAGTTCAACTAAAATACTGCCAAATCTCATTGCCACCAAGGTACTTTTGAATGGAGAGCGCTGAATTTGAGTTTCTTCCATGCTTGTACACGAATGCATTTGAAAAACACTCTGATATTTCATTTTCCGACTGGATTTGAAATGGATATCCATAAGATATCCGTCGACGGATTTGGAATGGATATCCTTCACCAGATATCCTATGGATATTCATAATATATCCACAATAACTATGGATGTGATTAAATTGCAAGACAGATTTTGATATTATCAATTTCTGAGTTTCTTCCATGCTCGTACACGAATTGAAGCATTTGAAGAATACTCTTATCTTTCGTTTTTCGACTGGATTTGAAATGGATATCCGTAAGATATCCGTGGATGGATTCGAAATGGATATCCTTCAGCAGATATCCTATGGATATTCATAATATATCCACAATAACTATGGATGTGATTAAATTGCAAAACAGATTTTGATATTATCAATTTCTGAGTTTCTTCCATGCTCGTACACGAATTGAAGCATTTGAAGAATACTCTTATCTTTCGTTTTTCGACTGGATTTGAAATGGATATCCATAAAAAATCCGTCGACGTATTTGGAATGGATATCCTTCAGCAGATATCTATAGCATATTCACAGTAGTTATGGATGTGATTAAATTGCAAGACAGATTTTGATATTATCAATTTCTGAGTTTCTTCCATGCTCGTACACGAGTTGAATCATTTGACGAATACTCTTATCTATCGTTTTCCGACTGGATTTGAAATGGATATCCATAAGATATCCGTCCACGGATTTGCAATGGATATCCTTCAGCAGATATTCTTTGGATATTCATAAGATATCCACAGTAATTATGAATGTGATTAAATTGCAAGACAGATTTTGATACTATCAATTTCTAAGTTTCTTCCATGCTCGTACACGAATTGAAGCATTTGAATACTCATAAGATATCAACAGTAATTATGGATGTGATTGAATTGCAAGATAGATTTTGATATTATAAATTTTTTAGTATCTTCCATGCTCGTACACGAATTGAAGCATTTGAAGAATACTCTTATCTTTCGTTTTCCGACTGGATTTGAAATGGATATCCGTAAGATATCCGTGGATGGATTCGAAATGGATATCCTTCAGAAGATGTCCTATTGATATCCATAAGATATCCGCAGTAATTATGGATGTGATTAAATTGCAAGACAGATTTTGATATTATCAATTTCTGAGTTGCTTTCATGCTCGTACACGAATTGAAGCATTTGAAGAATACTCTAAAATATCTTTCGTTCGTTTTCCTACTGGATTTGGAATTCATATCCTTCAGAACATGTCCTTTGTATGGCCATAAGATATCCAAAGCAAATATCGATAAGTTTGAATTGCAAAATTAATTGCAAAATTAATTGAAAATGGACTGAATTATTTGAAAATATCTCATTATTCGTTTTTCTACTGGATTTGAAATAGATATCCATAAGATATCCGTCGATGGCTTTGAAGTGGACATCCTTTAGAAAATATACTCATGGATGGCCATAAGATACCCAAAGCATATAAGTAAGGTTTGAGTTGTAAGATTAATTTTCATGCTGTCAATTACTGAGTTTTTTTCATGCTCGTATATTCAGATTCCGTTTTTGAAAAAATTCAATTTCAATTCTTACTGAATTGGATATCCATAAGATATCCGTGGATGGATTTGAAATGGATATCATTCAGAACATGTCCTATGGATGGCCACAAGATATCCGAAGCATATACTAAAGAAGTTTAAATTGAAAGATTGATTTTTAAATTGTCAATGTCTGTGTTACTTTCATGCTCGTACATATGGACAGAATTTTTTGAAAAAATTTGATTCGTTCTCCTACTAGAGTTGAATATCAAAGCTTTGATAGAAAACCCTTCATTATCATCAACAATGAAAATCATAATCTCTGTTTGAGCTTATAACTACTTTTATGTGCAGTCGCCTTGATCTTCATTTGAGATATAGTGTATACCTGAAAGAAAGAGAGACCAATTCCTTTAAATGAGATTCTTTTGTTGTCTCTGATTAACAACACAAACTGTCTAAATGAAATCACCATTACTTTCTATTGTTTGAACATTGTTTAAAATTTACATGGTGGTTTTTCGGGTTGTAAGGCCGACGTGTGTTCAGAGAAGATCTCGACGTTTCGCCAACACGAGTGATTAGCATTTTCAAGAGTTATTTTTAAAAAAATTTCGCTTTCTGTAGTCGCTGTCAAATGGTATATATATAATGACCCGAAGAACCACCATGTAAGTGACGATGGCCGCGAAAGCCTTTCACAATTTATTGTTTAAAATTGTTGAAAAGTTTTTACTGTTGTCTCTGATTAACAACAAAAACTGCCTAAATGAAATCACCATTACATTCTATTGATACTATCAATACCTCAATTGATACAGTTAATGTTCTTCAAATGATTGAATAAAGATGAAATCATTTTAAGACTAATTCGAAATATGAATTTCTATAATTGAAAAGGGTTTATTCTCATATAGAGTACGTAAAAATAAAGTCATAATTTTCTTGAACAGGGGTCAATTGCTTCCTTTCTAGATAATTTTTGTTTGTGTGTACATGCACGCCTCTTTTAGAAGTGCTTTCAACAAATTCCAAGTAGTATCCCCTCTTTTATTACTGTTATGAAAATATTGCTGTTATCTTGTGAAACAACTTTGCAAAAATCACAATTTTTTTTGCTTCCAATGGCAAGCTAAATCTTTTGATATTTTTCAGCCGAAAAACATCTCACAACAGATTCCTGTTTGTGTGATGCCTGCTACAGGCACGTGGACAGAAAATCGAACACACCTTCTTACGTTAACAAATCAATGAAAAGGAATTCTTTGGTAGCTCCAGGTCCTAGACAAAACCATTGCCATGTATTAGGATGTAGAAACGAGTCCTCGAATATACTCAGGAGAAAATGGATCATCAAAATGAGGAAAAGCATATGCCAAGTGGTGAGTTTGTTGATTTTTGATGAATGCATATATTTATTAAAAAGGGATATCCTAACATGTAGTCACTAATATATCTAGAACTAAGATTAATACCATTTAAACTGTAGTAATAAACACGCAGATCCTTGGAACATTTATTGGAAATAATCAAAAATATCAATAATGTGGCATTATAGTGTTTTTTATCACTTATAATTACACGAGAGCTTTTTTTTGTCGAAGTAAACTTGACATATGTAATATTGAGAATTTTGTTGCCTGGCAATTTAACGAAAAAAACTGCCCCTGAAAAAATTACGAGTCCGTAAGACTCAATCATTACATTACTTACAGGTTATATTATGTTTTTTGAGAGAAATACCTCAATTTAAAATTTTGTACATCTTAACTTTGAATGAAGGAAGAACAAAAATAATTAATGTTAAGAAAGGGAAACTCGTACCGTTAAGTTTCTTCCCTAGTCCACTTCAATCTCTGCACTATAAAGAGACAATTAAGTATCTTGGAATCACATTCAATGATGAGATAACTCTAAATAAGGAAAAAATAATGAATGACCTAAAAAAGAAACTCCATAACTTGGTTTCATCTACTCTCTTGAAATGTCATCAGAAATTTCAAGTTTCAAATTATTCAATTTCAAATTTCATCTGTGAAATGATAGCAAATCTTTGAATTTATTTCTGGATTCCACTGCTATTGGACTTTTTTTATAATTTCTTTCATTAGAATATTGAAAAGACTTTGACGATAGCATTCTGAAGGTCTCACCTTTGATTACTTAAGAATTTTGCTATTATAACCTAAAGATGATTCACACATTTTTACTTATATATTTATTCATACCTTATTAATATTAGTTTTGTGATTAAGAGTTGGAGTACATTGGAATATCATAATTTTTGAGAATTTTCAGATTACAGTATAAAAATAAATAAAAGATTGAGCTTTGAAGCCAGTGATATCAATGATGGCACAAGCAAGTATAACATTGCAAAGTGGAGAGCTTTGCTTCATAGTTGGTTTCATCATTATTATATTTTGAATCATATTTCTTTAATTTTTTAGTCAGTGCAGCCAAATCTACTGATAATAGCTAAAATAATTTGTGGTGACTTTTTGGTTGTTTTTTGTATAACCAGTAGATACGAATATAGAATAAATGGAGTCTATTTTTCATACTTTGTTGATTGTGCATTCTTCAACTTGTTTGCGGAAAACTTTTGGTTCAATTGAAATCACAGGAGAGCTTTATACAAGTGAGTTGCTAGTATTTGTTAACTGATTTAAAGTTTGTTCGAAAATATGATATCCTAATTTTATAATCTCCAACTAAGATAAATAACCACTTGTCAAAACCTAATTAATAAGAGATTATGAACCCAATTTAGGTATAAAGCATCAGGCCCGTTTTTATTATTTACTATTAAAAGTGGGCGTGAACGGTAGTAAACGTTTATAAAAATGTGGTGATCGTGTCAAGATGCAAGTGATAAAAACGTGGAACCAATTGATGGTTTTAAATGAACCTGTTGATGATGTTTAACATTCGATTTCTCTGGTCGCCTTATGTCTATTTGTTCTATATGCTCTTAAAACCATGTTTCCAAGATCCGTCTAGTTTGACCAACATACTGCTTTTCACATTTCTTACAATTAATCTCATAAATCCCTGACTCATCATACTCTTCCATTTTATTTCAACATTGAATGAATCTGCTCCATCAGCGAATGTAGAAAAAAATGATTAATTTTTCATTATTCTGGTGTTCAGTAACTGATGTTTGTATTCTGTTTTGATATTTATGTCTGCATGCGAGTGAAAAATATTTGTTTTTTATACATGCATATTCAATCAAAGATCTATTTACATAACATACCGCCTTCTCTTTTGTTTTCAGATCAACATAGACTTGGACAATCCGGGCTTGCACTCCATACCCATCTGCGATGAACACTACTCGGCTCTGGAACACCTCATGGTCTGTTCAATGTGCAAAAGAAGACTGGCTAGGAATCACATCCATTACTTGGGACCTGAAACAATTGATCTCATCAATGCCCTCAACTCCGAAGGCATTCCTCTGATGTTGACTGACAAACCTGTGGTGTGCAAATTGTGCAAATGTTTCGCTGCCATCCTTCTTAAGGATACGGAGGAGAGGGCAGAATCCAGCGAGAATTTCTTCAAAGAGTATAAGAAAAGGTAAGTTGGCTGTGACAGGGATTTGGAGTTTAATGATCAGGGATTCCATTTTAATAATAATAACTTTATTATTTCCAAGAATCATATGCTGCTTATATCAGGGAAATATCAAAATTGAAAATTTTAAATAGATGAACAAACGAATAAAGTAATAATTGTTTAATTCAATTTCAGTTAACAATGTTTTAATTTATACTTGAATTTTAAATAACATTTAATGTTTTTCAATGTGCTTGGTAGTTTATGATAAATGAGTATGCATGCATTATACATTTTCTTCCAATCTCATTCCTGATTCTATCAGCCTGCAGTTCATGAACATTTCTTGTTCCATGATTATGAATTGGAATGGTGTCATGAATATTTAAACTGGCATATGGATTTTTAATTCTGCCAAGATGAATAAATGAACATACTCCCAATTAAATACATTTTTTGGTCTATATAAATTTTCAGTTTTAAGTTCAAAGTATATATATATATATATATATATATATATATATATATATATATATATATATATATATATATATATATATTCAGAGAAAATCTCGTTTGCTCTGCGACCTTGTCTTCTTGAAATCCTGTCGAGACCACAGCGTCATTCCAAAAGGCTTAATGCTGAAACACCACACCAAATCCGCATCTATTTCCAGAATCCTCAGGCACACGGGTTTCGCTCTCCTTAGAAACCACATCCAGACCACCAGACATAATTTACACAGAACGAATTCCAAATTACTTCAAGTTCACCTTCAAATTCACATTCATTCAACAATATGGGACACTTTCGATCGCATCTCTCACCAAAAAGCTCTCCACATCTCCTCCCAAAAAACTGAGACCCAAAAACGGAAGCTCTCCCGACTCATCGAAGTCCAGAACCCAAATCCGCCCACCCACTCGGACATTCAAGTCGTCAAGAACGTATCTGATTTTCCCATTTCTGATGCTACACACTCAGCTCTTGCCAAAGGATTCAATTTTGCCGTCACCCCCAAAACCATTCCGGTAGAAAAGATCATTACCCAAACCGAAGAAGCCCTATTCAATCTACCAAGAAACGACACCGAAAACATCAGGCGCGAAGTGGCCAAAATCTTATCTTCAGCCAAACCCCCTTCCACAAACCTTCGATCCGCTGAAAGACACGCCCTCAAAGAATTAAATCAAAATCCCGACATAGTCATTCTTCCAGCCGACAAAGGAAATACAACCGTCATCCTAAATTCGTCGGATTATTTCGACAAAATGAACTCCCTTATCAGTACAGATGAATACAAGAAAGTCCCCAATGATCCCACCACATACCTGGAAAAAACAACAAAAGCCCAGATCAATAAATCAAACCTTCCATCCGACGTCAAGTCCCTATTAATACCGAAGGAGAGATCCTCTCGAATCCCAAAAATATATGGCCTTCCTAAAATTCACAAAATCGGAACCCCTCTCAGACCCATTGTCAGTGCATTCAACTGCCCAACCCAACGCTTAGCGAAACATCTTTCTAACATTCTTCAACCTATAGTTGAAATATCCGAATCCCACGTGAAAAACTCCTACCACTTCATCAATCGAATTAAAGAATTCAACATATCTAACTCCGACATCCTAGTCAGCTTCGACATCGTCTCTCTTTTCACCAACATCCCTATTGACGAGACCCTCACCATATTACAAAACAAGCACGACATATCACAAGACATCCTCACTCTAATCAAACATTGTATGTCCAACACATACTTCACCTTCCAAAACTCTTTTTATAGGCAAATGAAAGGTGCCCCTATGGGATCCCCTCTCTCACCTGCGATTGCCAATATATTCATGGAAGATTTCGAAACCAAAGCCCTTTCATCAGCCACTCTTCAACCTTCCTGCTGGTTACGATACGTTGATGACACTTTTGTCATCTGGCCCCACGGGAGAGATACCCTGGATTCTTTCCTGACCCATCTGAACGAAGTACACCCTTACATTCGCTTCACGATGGAGATAGAAAGCAATTCAACTCTGCCATTCTTAGATGTACAAATCACTAAAAATCCTCACCAAGGTTTCTCGTACACGGTTTATAGAAAACCCACCCACACCAACCGATATCTCAACTCCAAGTCCCACCATCATCCCTCACAACTCAACTCAGTCGTAAATACTCTGATATCTCGCTCCATCCGACTAACCGACGACCACAACAGACAATCCGAACTTCACAACGTAAAACAAGCCCTCCTACAAAACGGATACAGACCAGACCACATAGACAGAAACATCCAAAAACAGCTTCAGAAACCATTAGTAACCAAAAACGAACCACAAGTTGAAGACCGTCCATCCAAAGTCTTCTTCCCTTACATCAAAGGGGTGACGGACAAAATCAGTCGACTTTTCAGAAAAGCAAATATCAAAACCATCTTTACCACAGAACAAAAACTATCACACCTCATCAGACCAACAAAAGACAAAATTCCCAACGAAGACCATGGTATTTACGAAATTCCCTGTTCTATCTGCCCCCACTCTTATATAGGAGAAACTTCGAAACAGATCCATTTTCGATCCTATCAACACTCCCTTTCAGTTAGAAATCGAGACACCAGCTCCGCATTAGCTCTTCTTTTCATCCAAACGGGTCACCCCATAGATTTCGAGAAAACGAAAACCATCGCCCCAGTACGTTCAAGAACTTCTCGTTTTATCAGAGAAGCCATCGAAATCGAAAAACGGCCTGATTGCCTGAACATTAAAGATGATAGCCGTAAATTGAACCCCATTTGGAAGCCCCTTCTTCCAACCGTAATTACCAGGCCACGTGAAACTTATCCGCAATCAATTATTATCCCATTAACTCCAACTACACAGCAGGCACCAGCAGACAAGACAAACGAGAAAACCCGTAAGACCCGCCCACCTCCAGGTAGCCAACCACCTATAAATACTACAGTGCAACCAACATCGGATCGTCTTTTGAGATCAAGGAGTAGGCAGGTTGAGACCTTGATATCTCTCAAGACCACGACTCGAGGAGTAGGCAGATAGAGGCCTCGCAGTCACACTCTTGAAAATGGCTCCAAAGCAGGAGCCGAAACGTCGAGTTATAAACTCTCAACGCGGTTCAACCCATGAACTTAGTAATGTACATATATATATATATATATATATATATATATATATATATATACAGGGTGTTTCTTAAGTACGTGTAGAAACTTCAGGAGCATGTTGCTGATGTCGAAATAAGAAAAAAAGTTCCCATAAACACATGTCCGCAAGTTATTCGTTTCTAAGATATAGAGTGTCAAAGTTTAATTCTTATATTTGTTTTTTGTGAATAAATTCCAAAATATTTGTGATATTCGAGTAAAGTTTGCTCGTAAGAATATATTTTTTTCACAAACTAAATAATAAATATTCCTAGATACCAAACTTTACCCAAATATCAAAATTATTTTGAAATTATTCACATAAAATAAAAATAAGAATACAACTTTGACACTCTGTATCTCAGAAACGAATAACTTGCGGACATATGTTTATAGGAACTTTTCTTCTTATTTTGATGTCAGCAACACGCTCCTGAATTTTCCACACGTACTTAAGAAACACCCTGTATATATACATTTGATTGATTTGTTCTAAAGTGGTTTTAATACAGAAGCTTCAGGAGATTCTCATATAGAAATTAAATACTTTATACTGCAAGCTGGAATATATGAAACTGAAATAAATGTTCATCAAAATAATTTTGTAAAGAATGCCGATTGTGTGATTTTTTGCCAACTGAGGATTTCATCAATATAAAGACCCAGAAATGTTATACAATTTGTATATTAGATGATTATTTTCAAATTTCATAGGTGGAAAGCTATTTCTCATTATTTTTGTTGATATGAATATATATGAGGATTTAGAGAAATTTAATGTTTTTAATTTATGACGTTGTAACCATGAGAGTATTCTGGAAATATCGTACTTATGATATCATTTCAATGAATTTTAGCTGGGGTACAGAATAAATTATTGTTGTGTCATCTGCAAATAATTTGAGAACACCTTTCAATTTCAAAAAAGAAATAGAATTGAAATAAAATAGGAATAGCATATGACCCAACACAGATCCCTGTGGTACACCATAATTCACATTTTTATGCCGACTCTTATTTTCTCCAATGCACACATTGTTTTCTATTGGTCAAAAAGTTTTTGAACCAATTTCAATCGTGCCCTTTGACACCAATTTTATGCAATTTTCTCAATAAAATCCTTTGGTCAACATTGTCAAAATCTTTACATAAATCAAGAGATAATATGGCACATTTTTGACCACCATCAACTTTTATTTTTTTGTACAAGGGATATTACATCTTGTGCCGGTCTTTCTGAAACTCTGGATCTTCGAAATCAATATTGATGATCAAATGAAATATTTTTCTTTTCTAAATACTCGTACAGCTTACAATTGACGACTTTGGAAAAGATTGGATGGATGGATATTGGCCTAAAATTATTTAAATCGGTTTTTTGCTATTTTTAAATATGGGTGGAGCAATTTCAGATTTGACACAATTTTAACATCAATCTCGTCAAATGCGCAATCTTTCCTAGGGATTAAGTTCTTCAATTATTCTCAAAATTTTTAAAAATATCGATGATGACGTCGTTTTTTCTTGGAAATCTTGAGTTGATACAGGAATTTTGGATGTTAGCCTTTTTCCAACAGTTATAACATTTTCGTTGAATTCTTACAAATTTCTTCTGGATTTTCAATTTTTTAATCATTGATTTGGATGGATTGTATTAAATATTTATTCTTGGGGCTGTTATTTGGTTTCCAATCTTTAGGTGTAGATCCCGAAAATTTTTCTTCTTTGTGTTTTTAACAATTTTATTTTGACGGTCATATAAATTACTTAATGTTCATTTCCAGGATTATGTTTCTTTTGCCGAAATATTTGTCTCACACCAATTTCACTATTTCACTTGTGAACCAGACTTCAGTGTCTCTTTTTTTTCTGATAGTTCTTGAGTGGGGACATGAATAAAAAACATCATGTAATTTATCATATAACTCATTGGGATCATCATTATTTTCCATAAAATTTTGGAAAATTAATAATTCAATTGGTAATTATTTTTATCATATTTTAAATGACTAATATCGTATAATAATTTCTTTTTTCCTTTAAAGTTTTATAAAATTTGTATTTTGTGGTCAATAAGAGAATTTTCTATCACAGACAGTTGAGTTCTTTTTCTTTGTTGGTTAAAATAAGATTCAATAATATTGCAATACGTGTCCCACATCTTGTTGGAATTTTTTCATCATACAGAAAAATTATTGGAAGTAGGTATAAACGTCCAGAATATTTTTTGTGTTCTTATCATCAATATATTGATGTTCATATCTCCAAAGAGAAACATTTTTCATTGAGATTATTGATATTGTTAATTTTTCCTGCTAAGATTTTGAGAAAATTGACATTATTGAATTTTGGTAGTTCGTAATTGTTGAAATGATCATTTCTGGACATTTCAGTCTAATTACTAAGTATTTAACTTCAGTTTATAATTTTTCCAAAAAATCCAAATCGTCATGAACAAAAATTCCAACGCCTCCTCCTTTTTGGTTCAACTTGAAAATGTGGAGTTGTGATTTTTGAAAATGAATATTGTTGATCTTCTTTAGATAGCCATGTTTCAGTTACTATAATGATTTTTATTTGCATTTCATTAATGATAATTTCAAGTGTATTTTGTTCTTGATTGATCTTGAATTAATATATAAGATGCCAATTTCATTTTCTCCGGGTGGTTTTTGACAAAAGCTTGTTGAAATCGTGTTCCATAATTTATCTGCGATTTGTTAATTATTCCTGACCGTAAGTAATTTGGGATGTTAGTTGATTTTCGTAGAACTGGCATGTTGGACATTTTTCATCGGCAGCTGAATGATGAGTGTGATAATTTTTCTGAAACGTTGCATTAAAATAAGCACAATCGACACATTTCAATTTTTCAATGTGTTCACATGAATCAATTGTATGATTACTAGCAAAGCGAGGATGTTCTCATTCATACATTTTCTCAATGTTCAACAGACTCACAAGAATATTTTTTCCAAATCATTTTGTGTCTTTTTAGCTTCTTGAGAGAATGTTGGTTTTACTATTAACTTTTCAGTTTTATTGATCTTGTTGGTAAATTTGGATTTCAGAATATGATTATGTTGTTATTCTGGCATTGTTCTTTTCCAAAACATCCTTTCTCTCATTTATTTTATCTGAGCTCTCCATAATCGTATCCTTTTCTACAATATTAGAAATGATCAGGTCATAATTGTCTTGTTAGGAACTATTTACTTTCGTTACTAATTTTATATTTCTTGCCATTTCAGAAATAATTGATTCTTTGTCAGAAATTATTTTCCTCAATAATATGTTTTCATGGTGTTGCCTTGTGCTCAGTGCACTGGGTGGTTCTGCATACATTCTTTCCATTTTTTCCCCTCCCTTCCGACATTTTTTCATCTGTTTTAACTTTTTTCACTTATTACACTTATCTTTACTGGTTTAAAGACTATTCCAAATCGAGAAATGTCTTGTCCAAAAAAATGTCGCTTTCAAAAAATATGTTGATTTGAATTTATTTTTGGCTTGGTGATTCAATACTTATTCTACTTGTTTTTACTGTGAGTTTATTCTATAATTTATGATATTGTACATATTTTACTGCTTCTCTAATAAGTATTTTTCTAGTGACAGCTCTATAACCATAATATGAGCGATATGCTCTTTAAACCGTGTTTTCATGGACCTTCCAGTTTGACCAACATACTACTTTTCACATGCCTTACAATTAATCTCATAATTCCCTGACTCATCAGACTGTACCATTTTATTTTTACATTTAAGCAACTGTTTACCAGCTATGTTTTCCTTGTCTCTTTACAGGCTCCTGCACTTCAACGACATCGTTCCGATGGACGAAGCCGCGGCCGAAGAGCCCATCGCGGTCCCGAGCAAAGCCGAACGGGTGGAACATAACAAGAAGAAGAAGAAGCTCGTCAAAAACCCCCTGGCGACGGCGTCGGAAAGCGACTGTCCAGAATTCCCCGAGAGTCCCGAAAAGATCCAGGAGAGGGTGCCTTCCACGGACACCAGCAGCCAACCGCAGTCGCGTTCGGGATCTCCGAGCGATGAATATAACGGGGTGGATTACACCACCCTTATACCGGCCATCGCTATGGATTGCGGGAGCGATACTGAGGCCAAAAAGGAGCCCCCCTTGCAGCCCGTCATCATCAGGAAGATTGGGTCGAAGTTGGAATCTGTAAGTAATATGAAAAAATTACCAATATTTGAATTCAATTGCCTGAACTGAAACTGAAAATGTGTTCAGAATAGATTTTAGTAACTTATTTATTTTATTTTTTAGTTTATTTATTGTTGAAAAGAACAAATACATTGTGTCAATATATAAGTAGAAATAAATTTCGCATGGAAACATGATCAAATAATTTATTGGAAATATGAACATGACTTAAAGTTGGAATTTCAACTTTCAGTCGCAGATGATTCCACAACTGACTTTATGAACATCATGTTCATATTTCCAATAAATCAGCATGCCATAGCCATGACAGGTTTTATGTCAGAAAAATATTTTCAAATTGTCACCGCACAAGAAATAGTCCAACAATTCCATCATCACAGTGTGAAATTGCTTCTGAAGAGTATGTTTTCCAATTCTTCCGACCTCCCTGATGATCTTAGAAGAGTAAAATAGATTTTTGTCGACCAAAATGTTTCGAAGGCCTAGCGAAAGAGATGCAATGAAATGAGCGATTTTCTGTGATACTTCTGAATAACATTCTCCCTTATCTCATTTATAGATAAGAATCTCCAATGGAAACTGGACATTTCATAAATAATCAACTATCTGAATGAAAATGTTATATAGGGTCTTTCTCAATATCTATCAGATGTAGTTCAATATCCAGCGTGGCTTTAGCCGGGGAAGTAGTTGTTTTCTGTTAGGATTACAAAAAAGTAACTTCAATTTATCGTAGGTTTTTTCCATTTCCAGAGGAGTCATGTAATGGTTCAATTTTCAATTGAGAATGTTTCTCTTTGCAACATGATCAAATGAGTTAAACACTTTTCAATGATCATGTGAAACAAATGATGAGATCAAGGTCTTCTAACCGAAGCCACAAATGTGTGGTTGGCTTCCTGTTGTTGACTTCCTTTGTTTCTATTTTTACATCCAAGTGTTGTACATCTTCGCACTTGATTTTACCGTACTGATGAGAGCTTAAGCTCGAAACACGTGTCTACGGTTGCAGAACATTTTGAGGGTCATACCCAATAACTTTTCTACTTATATTTTCATATATTGCCCCTCGCTAAATCCATCCTTATTTATATAAGAACATGTATTTATTGATTATAAAAATTACCATTTTTCAGTCGATAATTTTTTTTCAGTCTGACTGTCTCTAGCTTTCCATTCATTGGAATCGAAAGTGTTGAAAGTCTATTTTTTTTTGCAAACTTTGTGAACCTAATTTTCTAAGTATCGATACTCTCTCAGTCAATGAAGTATTGCATGACATCAAGTATGTCATACGAGTTTTTCTGTCTCACGAAGTCCCATCGGATGTATATTCTATCCCTTTCGTTGATATTTTCATCATTATTTCAAATTCATAATTTTTGCTTGTGATTGAACCCTATTTTTATCCAATGCGTGCACTCCTGTCGGTTGTGGAAAGGTCACAGTCTATCGCTACCTTCTTTTTTCCCCACAGCCCGCGCGCCCACAAAATGAGCGACTTAAAAACAACCCGTGTTGTAGGTATAGCAATACTGAGTCCATTTGTATTCATACGATATTATACGTCCATGAACTCACCTTCTGTTCCAGATAAAAGACGCGGTGGAAATCACGAAAGTGACCAAATCGGACAAGCACAAAAACAGCGACATCGCCGTCCAGAAACTAGGCGCCAACCCCTCGATATCTGTCAGGCAACTGTTCCCGGGCGAGGAAGACCTCCCTCTAAACGGCAGCGTCGACTTCAACAACATCAAAGAACGCACCCCGGAAGGCTGGGAAAAGTGCAGCTCCGTGATCCAGTACGACCAGGAGACGAAACGCCTCTGGCAGGAGCTGCAGAAGCCGTACGGCAACCAGAGCAGCTTCCTGCGGCATCTCGTCCTCCTCGAGAAGTACTTCAGGAACGGGGATTTGGTTTTGTCTTCGAGGGCTAGTCATCACTCGATGAACTACAGCGAGTCTGTGCATAATAGGTTGAGGGCGTACGACAATATTCCGGCTGGCGCCGGGAATATTCAGCCGTTGAGCATGCTGCCGTTCAACAAGATGCAGAGGAGCAGTAGTGGGATCATCACGAGCGCTAATATTACCATGGGTGAGTTTTTATGTCGAGCATGTGTTAGTTATTCAGTTGCAGGTAATAGACGAGGAAAGTGTGTCGTCACAAATGTCATTCTTGTCAAAAACTGATTCCAAACAAAGAATTTTAGGTGACATTCTCTGTTGATGATTTGTTGCTTTGCTTATTAGTTTGTGTTTGGATTTCGTTTTCTCAGACAAAAGAAGTTGAAAAACAACGGAAACGATATCGGACAAGCTGATTAAAATTCGACGGAGGTTTGTTTGGAATCAGTTTTTGACAAGAATGACATTTGTGACGTCATCACTTTCCTCGTCTATTCCTTTATATCGCAGTGTTTCAAAATGTATTCATTTTACATCATAGCTGTTGCCAGTTAGATTTTATTTTGACCAGAGCAACACCTATCAGTACATAATTGATACGGAATTCGTTATACAAATCGGTTGCATTTATACAGGGTGGGTCACGGTCGATGGTACCTTAGACGTTTACGAAGAACGGGAAATAGGATCATTCTGAAAATTTGGTTTCTCAAGTAGTTGCTCTTGGTCTATCGATCTAAAATATTTTCAGCAATGCAGCGTTGCCGCTTATACCAGAAAGCTTCAGTATCTTTGTTATTTCAAATGGGTCACCCTGTATATTACCGAATTTTTGAACTTGTCATTCCTTTCTGATTATTTCTGCCTCATACTCTCCTATACCTATCTCTAATGGTTTTTGAGATATTGGTTATTTTCCATATTTTTTATCCAAAACATAGCTCGAATTGAATGTTTATTTATGCGGTATTTGGATTCTTAGGAAGTTGCAAATTTGTGTATAGTTCATCAAGATCATGTACATTGATTCTGTATAGAGAAGTTTGTTCTGCGTTATACAGGGTCGTTCAAAATTCATGATCTTACTGCTAGATACGAAAAGGGTTAAAAGTGCGTTTTTTTGAATGGAACATCCTGTATATTATGAAATATCCTGAAAGAAGACTATATTCCCTTCGAATTGATATATTATGTTCCTATACCTAAATAGCCAGAATTCCGAGATAATAGCAATTTTCACTTGTAATCTCCCAAGTGCTTTAATTATTGCCGGAATTTCTTCGAGTAGGTACCTACCTAGAAAATTCATGTTTTGAAAATTCATGTACGAGATAAATTTACGGCAATTAATTCGAACACGAGGGGGATTCGGTAAGAAAATTTCACACCGAGAAATGAAAATCATCCAACAATTCATAAGAAATAACTAACGATGGTTTCACCTGAACTATTTATAACCACTGAAATATTGATATGTAAAATACTTAACAAATTTTTCATCAATGTGTTTGAATTTGGAACAAAGAAAAATTTAAAAGTTATGTTCTTATCGTGGATTGACCATAAAAAAATTCGTTCTTGTTTAGATACCATGGCAACCCTAAAAATTTCCGGAAATGT
Organism: Chrysolina oricalcia; assembly: GCA_944452925.2. Taxonomy (NCBI): domain Eukaryota; kingdom Metazoa; phylum Arthropoda; class Insecta; order Coleoptera; family Chrysomelidae; genus Chrysolina; species Chrysolina oricalcia. The sequence continues at coordinate 8,305,684 of OX101825.2, read as the reverse complement.
TTATCCTCCTGGGTACCCTGGGCGAAATTAATAAGTGGAAATTTTTCTGTCAAACATTTGACATGTGACAAGTTGATATTTTGCTTTAAAGTACAAATGGAGGTCTAGTTTTCATATGAAAGGAGATGTATTTACTAGATATTTGGAATGTGTCTGAAAATATTTTCTCCACGATTATTGTCAATTCTGAAATCATATTTCAGAAGAAGTTCAATACAGCATTTGTCACAACATTTTATCACAAGTCCCGTAGCTCAGCGGTAGTGTTGCGGCCTATGAGTCGCTAGGTCGATGGTTCAATCCACTAAAAGATCATAACTTTTTAATTTTTTTTTTGTTCCAAACACATTTATTGATGAAAATTTTGTTAAGTATTTTACATATCAATATTTCAGTGGTTATAAATAGTTCAGGTGAAACCATCGTTAGTTATTTCTTTTGAATTTTTGGATGATTTTCATTTCTCGGTGTGAAATTTTCTTACCGAATCCTCCTCGTGCTTGAATTAATTGCCGTAAATTTATCTCCAGCAATAATTCAAGCACTTGGGAGATTACAAGTGAAAATTGCTATTATCTCGGAATTCTGGCTATTTAGGTATAGGAACATGATATATCAATTCGAAGGGAATTTAGTCATCTTTCAGGATATTTCATAATATACAGGATGTTCCATTTAAAAAAACACACTTTCAACCATTTTCGTATCTAGCAGTAAGATCATGAATTTTGAACGACCCTGTATAACGCAGAACAAACTTCTCTATACAGAATCAATGTACATGATCTTGATGAACTAAACACAAAATTGCAACTTCCTAAGAATCGAAATACCGCAGAAATAAACATTCAATTCGAGCTATGTTTTGGATAAAAAAATATGGAAAATAACCAATATCTCAATCAAAAACCGTTAGAGATAGGTATAGAGGAGTATGAGGCAGAAATAATCATAAAGGAATGACAAGTTCAAAAATGCGACAATATACAGGGTGACTCATTTGAAATAACAAAGATGCTGCTACTTTCTGGTATAAGCGGCAACGCTGCACTGCTGAAAATATTTTAGATCGATAGACCAAGAGCAACTACTTGAGAAACCAAATTTTCAGAATGATCCTATGTCCCGTTCTCCGTAAACGTCTAAGGTACCATCGACCGTGACCCACCTTGTATATACTATATCTTAAAGCCATAAACAATTTTGTTGGTGTTATAAAAAATTGAAAATTTTAAGGTACGGTCTGTTTTGGGCGAATTGTCGAGGCGTGTAAACGCGACGTTTAATCGCTCACGTCCAATCGCAGAAGGTGGTCTGTTTTAAACACATTTTCAAGTAATCGACTAGTCGTCAGTCAGTCTTTCTTGATTGCGGTCAACAAAGATGTCTACCAGTGAACTTATGATTACAACCCAGTCGCTTATGGAAGGAGCAGAAGATGATGATATTTTGCCTGTTATTGTTAATACCTAAAAGGCGTAGAAAAGTTCGTAACATGTTTGTTCAAAGAAAAAATTAAGGGTGTTTTCGCACGTTGATAACGAGACATTTGATGGATGATGAAACTAAGTTTAAAGAATATTTTAGGCTCACTAGATGTCAGTTTGCCAGGGAGAAACTTGCTTTGGTGCTAAGGTATGTCATATTGAGAATAATACCTGTATAAGTCGGCAATACGCCATTTTCATTTCAGATACTTGGCTGCGGGAGAATCCTATCGTGCCATGGCATTTCAATATAGAATTTCCCATAATTACATCAGTGTATTGGTACGAGATGTTATGACAGTACTGTATAACAAGCTAGTGCCTGTCTTCTTAAAACAGCCGTCGAAAGAAGATTACATAAAATCCTTGTTGGAGCTCATGTTGGCGACTGTTAAGGGCCCCACAGATTATCAGTTCTACCTTCAGTGAAATCGTACAGTTAAAACGCATCAGTTTGAACTGATCGGACCCCACACATGTGCAGTTTAACTTTCAGTGAAATCGTATAGTCAATTCTCTTTATTTAGACGCTGTACCTACGTTCAAGTGTAAATAATGGACGAAGGCGAATTGCTGTGCTATGCTGCATTAGCTATTGCCATCCAAAAAAAACAAGGAAAAAAAGTTGAATAAAAGGAGAGTATGGATGAAGGGATGGCTAGAGAAACGAAACAGCTTTTCACACACTAATTTGTTGAATGAACTGAAAGTTAATCCGAAAGATTGGTACAATTATTTGAGGATGGATGAAGAGACATATTTAAAGCTGTTAGCAATAGTAACTCCGTTAATTGAAAAGCAAGATACAATTCTTAGACAGGCCATAACACCTCATGAGCGGCTTACGGCTACCTTAAGGTTTTTAGCAACCGGAAGAAGCTACGAAGATAGCAAATTCTCTACTATTATTTCGCCTCAAGCGTTGGGAGAAATTATACCTGAGACACAGCTGGCTAAGCTGTGCCTGAGACGTGTGACGCAATTGTTAACGGACTTAAGGACTACTATTCCGCTAGAAGAAAGTAAACAAATACTCGCCGGTCGAAATCTAGGAACTGAACGATTTAACTGATGGCGAACACACACACTCGAATTTTACTTCCGTTCAGTTGGTCGTACCGACAAATCGATGGAATGTACGTCAGTTCTTCCGTTGGACTGATCAGTCTAAAACGGAACGATGAAACTACCACACACTATCCGTTTATTAGATCAGTCAAATCGGTTCAGTCATATCTGCAGGTAGAACTGATAGTCTGTGGGGCCCTTTTTAAACGTGCGCGTTTAAATTGCCTGACGACCGATTTTGCAGCCAGACGCATCGTCTAAAGCCGGGATCCCACGGCGTGTGGAGTGGCACTCTTCACGCCAAACTTGCCAGTTCCCGCGCCGTCGGATAGGGCAGGCTTGGCAATCTTCGGTCGTCGCGGTGAGTCCCGTCGAATGTCGGTAAATGAACACGGTTCAAAGGAGCTCGGACGATGGCGCTCACGACGTTTATACCGCTCCAACGACGTGGCTAGGCACGTGTACTGTCAGTGCCGTGCTAACTTTCACCATGGAGTGGTCGAACGAAGTGGTGTTAGAATTTTTATCCCTTTATGAAGAAGAATCTTCCAACATGTTTGTGGCACTGTACCTACAAATAATTAAAAGGAAAGAAATTACTTATAGAAAAATCATTTGATGACTGTCAGATCATGTGTATAATTCCAAGCCTGAAAACAATTTAATGTACTTACCTATCTCGATTATTTTACTTTTTACCGCCAACACTACCGGCGTACAAATGACTAAAACTCCAGCGCGTCCACTTCCGAAACTGCGATCCTACACGCGCCGTGGGAACGGCCCGACCTCATTTCGTTGCGTCAATCTCGACTGGCAACTCTGGAGCGAGGAGTGCCACTCCACACGCCGTTGGATCCTGGCTTTATGGCGACTTGTATCGACTTGTCGCTCAAACCAGACCATCACTATCATATGCGTATTTAACTTACCGTGTCGATTAAACGTCGCGTTTACACGCCTCGACAATTCGCCCAAAACAGACCGTACCTTAAGCACGAAAAATGAAAATAGTGAAACAAATTACAACTTTTTTGTTTTTTTTTTACGAATATCTCAAAAAGTATTATAGGGATCGTTTTACAGTCAATGGAGAATTATAAAACCTACAATTGTTAGTTTTGTATTAAAAAAATACTCATTTTACGCACTACAGAAATAACTATTTTGGGGTCAAATAAGCAAGTAATAATAATAATAAATCGCCTTCATCCATATGATATGAAATGGTGAAGTGTCAGCTTAAAGCTGTTTTTCAACTTTACCATAAGTAGACGACTAGTTTTCTAATTATGTAGTCTCTCTGAAACATGACTTTCTCAATATTTTCGAATTTCTTCATTAATTTTATAACAAAAAGTACTATATATTTATTTATGATAAAATATTTGAATACATAATTACTTTACAATTTTTGTTATTAATATCGTTTTTATTCTTTTTTACAACTATTGAAAATCATCGAAAATAATGAGAAAATCATGATTCAGAGAGACTTGTCGGTTTTTGTACATAGACCATTTTGAAGTAGACTTTTTAAAAGCTCAAAAACCCGTATTCAACCCCTAAACTGCATCCACATTTCACCATTTTCAGTGTTTTCGTGTTTAAAAAAAATATACTGGTTTGCATTTTACAGAAAATAAAGTCATTCATAAACACCTAACAAGAAATTCCAAGGAACTATATCCCAGTAAGGCAACATCTGAAATTGGAAAGAGGTGCATTTTGCATGATGGTATCATAATTTATAATCAATTACCTAACCGTTTGAAAAATATAAAACATCTATTGAAGTTCAAATTACAACTGAAAGAGTATTTCTTAGTTTCCTAATTTTTTAGAATTTTATCAGATTTGACAATTTAATTTAATTTAATTTGTATTCATTTATCCTATACAGGCCGTTTCTTTTATCATGTGGTAACATTGCTACATTCTAAACCGTTACAGATACGAAGACGATTAAATGGGAGAAAAGGTAACTAGTGTGGAGAACAGTACAATGGTCAAAGAAAATTTACAGGGAGTCTCGCCCTTCCCGAGTTATACAGGGAAAACCAAAAATTCTGTTATTTGTTTTTTACGAATAGAACTGTTATTTCTGAAAATGTAAAAAAATTTATAAGGAAAGTTTTAATGTATTCTAAATGTACTATAAAAATGTAACAATGAACCTTTGATTAAACGTTTCGTGTCAACACGGCCACCATCAACATTTCTTTTTCAAATACGGACCTGTCTATTATAGTACAAATATTGATAAAGCGATAAAATCACAATTCAGTGGTATACCACACTTGATATTTTTATAACGTTTCATTTAAAATAACTAGCATCCTCAGTGACAACAATTTTTAATTACGGTCCTGTCGTTAGTTCTTTTGTAAATTATTTTGATTTCTTCAAAACCTATTCAACTATTGGCATACTTCAGACTTCACCCAATAATTTCGATAAGAAGATACCCCAACACAACGAACATTCGTATTTTTCCTTCTTGGGCATTTTTGTATTACAGAAATCCTTGTTTCAAGGCTGATTTCTTTTGAATCAATTATCATACTGAATATTTCTATAATTCTCAATCCTGGAAGTAACGAAAATATTAGTTTTTGGTCAAAATACGACTATTGTGTGATATGGTACAATTAAATAGCATCTCACTTCATTTCCCATTTTTAAACAAGTAGGCTTTGCTTGGTTTCTATGGCAGGACAAATAAATGAGTTGTTGATACGTGTTAAGAACTGTCAGTCGTTTATACACTCAGTCATATCAAAGATGTATTCAAATGACGAAAGGACTGATATGCTATTTGCTTATGCAAAATCAAATAGAAATCCTCTTTTGGCAAAAAATATGTATGGTGAGCTATAACCAAATCGTCGTATTCCAAACATTCAAATGTTTAGACGATTAGAAATAAATTTGAGAGACTGTGGTGCATTTGATAGAAATAAAACTAGAAAATGTGTTGTTACTGGAAGTATGCGGAACCAAATAAATGTTTTAGGTAAGCAAATATTACTTCATAAAGATTAACAAAGTGACGAAAATATTTTTTTTCAATTTAGGATTGGTCAGTTACAAAAATATTTCCAATCAAGATTTTTCTTTACGAGAAATTGCCCACGAACTAGGGATTTCTGTAAAATCTACCAGAAATATTTTGAAAAAGAACAAATACAAATGCTACAGGATACGCAAAGTTCATCACCTCAATGAAAGGGATTACGGAAGGAGAGTACGATTTGCGATGTGGTTGAGACGTATAAATAGGGAAGTTGGAAATATTTGTAATAAAATAATATGGACGGATGAATCAAAATTCACCAACAATGGTTGGTTTAATAGAAACATCCATTATAGGTGGAATAATACAAATGAACATTTACATAGAGAAACCAATTTCCAGGAAAGGTTCGGAATAAATGTTTGGTTGGGAATTTTGGGAACAAACATACTAGGTCCTTTCTTTTACGACGAGCGTTTGAATGGTGGAATGTATTTACATTTTTTATCCAATGAGTTTGATGGCTACTTAGATGAATTGCCACTGAACATCCGCCGTGAAATACAATATTTTCAACAAGACGGTGCCCCTCCCCATAATGCAGCAATAGTAAGGGAACATTTAGATGCAATATTCTCAAGAAAATGGATTGGAAACAATGGACCAATTGCCTGGCCAGCTCGATCCCCAGACCTGACTCCTTTAGATTTTTTTGTCTGTGGATACATAAAGGATAAAGTTTTTTCGACAACTAGTACAGATATCGACCATCTCAAACAAAAAATAAGAGATGCATGTAATAGCATTACACCCATCATGCTAGAAAATTGCCACAGAAATTGTATGGACAGACAACTTATGTGCATTCAACAAAGAGGTCGGCAATTCGAGCATTCAATGTAGGTTGTCATGAAGAATTCATTTTCTGTATTGGTTTTATTTTCACTCAAAAATTCAATATGAAATAATTTTTTTTCTGTTTGTTTGATTTCTTCTACTCTTTAGTAAGTTTATTTCCGAGGTAAATTGCTATCGTTCGTCTCTGAAACTACAGATATCTTTTATTTTAGTGTAAACATAATTTTAATAGATACATTTATTCAAAGCGTCACTGATAATTTTTATATCGGAGAGTTAGGTTTTGTGGAATCCATAAACGACCTAACGACAGGACCGTAATTAAAAATTGTTGTCACTGATGATGTTAGTTATTTTAAATGAAACGTTATAAAAATATCAAGTGTGATGTACCACTGAATTGTGATTTTATCGCTTCATCAATATTTGTACTAAAACAGACAGGTCCGTATTTGAAAAGAAATGTTGATGGTGGCCGTGTTGACCCGAAACGTTTAATCAAAGATTCATTATTACATTTTTATAGTACATTTAGAATACATTAAAACTTTCCTTTTCCATTTTTTTATATTTTCAGAAATAACAATTCAATTCGTAAAAAACAAATAACAGCATTTTTAGTTTTCTCTGTATAACTCGGGAAGGGCGAGACTCCCTGTAAATTTTCTTTGACCATTGTACTGTTCTCCACAATAGTTACCTTTTCTCCCATTTAATCGTCTTCGTATCTGTTACGGTTTAGAATATGGCAATGTTACCACATGATAAAAGAAACGGCCTGTATACGTATTATATATAGCCAATTAATCGTTGACTTCCCTGTAAAAACATTTAATGTTTCTTGGGTGAATAAATGAATAATAATAATAATAATAACAATAATAATAAGACAAATAACCACACTAGAACAACCTAAAAATAGAAAAAAGTTCATTAAAATTACACACGATACACTGCTTACGAGAGGTCTCAATTCCATTATCCGAGACGCAAACCTTCAGCTAGTACATAGCAGTATGAAAAATCTCCAAATATTGTTGGGTAATCCGAAAGATAAAATTCCAACTTTAGAGAGATCAGGAATCTATGAAATTAGCTGTCGTTTCCGCGAACATTTGGCACATACTAAATATTCGCGAGAAAATAAATCGAGTGTTGCGGATCATCATCACAAAATTAATATCCAAAATTTAAAATTAATAAAACCATTGGTGATTTCAGAAAATAAGATTGTTACGAAAGTATTGCTATTCGAAAAAGGGGCTCGAAACCCCTTATAATTAAATTCCAAACTATTTGACTTGATACCAGTAAAGGAATAATTAAGTGCCTTTGTTGTATTGTTTGTTGGATGGGGTTGTACCTGTCCATCGGGTAGGGTCACTTCCTAGTACACAGATTACCTCATGGTAATTGATAATTTGGTATAAATAAGACTGGTATGCCGATTTACAGTTAATTAGTAATCCCTACTGATGAAGCTAACTTTGCTATCGAAATGCGCATCTAGGAATTAAATTACTTGTGTGGTGAAGGGGTAAAATACTTTTTGTTCCCAATAATAATAACGGTCTTTATTTTCTTCAACCAACTAACATAATATACATTTTAAAGTAATATGAGCACAACACTCTGGGTTGAAAGTAAAATGCAACCATCTGTGGTTGCAGTTGGCACTGTCACTGTTTTTCATCTTAAGCGTTTGAGTATTTTTTTTTTCTTGAAAATGGAACCTTAACAATATTTTCCATCTGGTCCTTTCCTGTTACTTTTTTCTTTTCCACAAAAATTATAGACACCAGTCTATTCTACTTGTTAGAAGTTTGACATTTTACACAATTTTAACGTGGTTTGTCTCTTCTGTTGAGGCTTAAGTCTTTTCGATTGTCGCATCCATCATGGATCGTGACGATTATGACAGTTCGTTCTAATTCACTAATCACTTCAATCCAAGAAATTCTTGAGCTAAAGTGCAAATACTCGGTTGTTCATGAACGTTTGTTTATCAAATCAAATTGTGCTTTATGGTCGAAAAATAGTATTATTATTGACAAATCTAGTAACTGTAAATATAAATTTGCAAATAACTCAAAAAACACAAAAACGAAACATTTATTTCACAGGAGACTGTAAAATGATAATAGGTACTACATAAAAGTTTCTACGCGCGATTATTTTATACTTTAAATTCCAAAACAATGACCGGTAGAAATTCTTATGTAGTAGTTATTTTTTTTCTTTGGTGTTTTGGCATCGACTGCTATGGTCATTAGTAGTTATTATCTACAGTCTTCTGTGAAATTAATGTTTCTGAACATAGCTCGTATTGCAGTAGTGATATTTTTTTACCTTGAATTTGTTGGACATGGAATTTACTTCACTGTTCTGCAACTATAACATTATAATAACTTGGCAGTTATGTGTGTGTGTGTTTGAAATGTATGCTATTTTAGAGGAATTCGTGATCGTGAAACCGATGATATGGACACAGATGATACCAGAATAAAGTATTCTTTGACAACTCTTAAACACTTCTTGATTATCTGCCTCAGAATACCAATAATCTAAAAAACATAAACGGAGTTAAAGAGCTATTAAGGCTTTTACTACACTTTAGATGAGTATTTCAATGATACACTTTCAACGTAAATACGTGTGTTATAGTTTATATGTAAATTCTTATGTGTATTATAGTTTATGTGTGAATTCTTATGTGTATTATAATGCATGTATAGCATATATATAGTGTATAATTCATTGATGTGATTCAACGATTTGAATATTTTTACTTTTTTACTTCATCACTTTAATTTATTTTTTCGGTATTTTTATGACCTTATTCTATGCTTTGTCAGCAAGAATTTTTCGCACAATAAAGTATTTTTGATTGACATCTTGACAACACACGTGCTTTCCAACCAGACATGTGTCGTCTAGAGATAAAAATATAAATATATAAATTTATCAGCACGCCGCCACTGGTTCTAATCTTACATCCAATTATCATAACAATAACAAATCTCTCCCTCCGAACTCGGAGGTTCCCCCTCACCCACAACGATCACAAAGGATAGTGATATGCAGCTTTCATAACAACGTGTGTTGTTTATGTAGAAATGGCACCTCTATATCTTTTATTGCTCGGAGATTTACCCGTTTCATAATTTACAAAGAAATCCCTGTGTTGAACTTTTATGAATTATGCAATAAAATTACGAATATGCAATAAATTATGCATTATAAATCCGTTTAAAGTTACACTTTAAAATTTGTATATAAGCTTAAACCAAGTCACGCATAATTTGAAACAAATCAAAATCAAATTAACTTATGTATAGGTAAACTTATAAATACACATACATTATTAAAATAAATTAAAAGGGAGCATAAGCATTCAGTCAGTTGAATTGTTGAAATTAGTCACACAATAAAACATGTATATAATATAGATGTAGGTTGTATACACCGTTACACAATTGTAAAATTTGGTACAATTCACATAAAGCATTACAATTTTTTTTGAGCTATAGGCGATCACAGTAAAATTCCCTTAAGTTGATCTCAACTCAAAAACCGTTCGTCGTATCGATTTCAAACAAGGACAGGCTTCTAGAGGACGTTCAATTCTATTTACCTACGTCTGTGGCAGCACCTCACGATGCTTTTTACAGATAATCAAAGCAGCTGCAATGGTCCTTCTCTTCCATTAAAATTTGAAGCAATCTTTATCCAATCGAAATAAATTTGGTATCAAAAGGAAGTTAAAACGATGATCTACATACGTGCTGTAATGTTTTTTTGAAATTATTTGTTAATCTACCCAAAATATTGCTTCAAAGTAACTGCATTTGTGGGACACTTTTGAGATTTTCTTAGTGAAAAAGTGGATTGAAATTTCAATTTCCATTACAGCACGTACCTAGAATCGAATGTCCTCTAGAATCCTGTTCTTGTTTGAAATCGATGCGACGAACGGTTTTTGAGTTATCAATTGACTCTTTTACCCTGAAAATCGCCCCAAATATGATCGCGCTCATGGCCTCTTAAGTTATGGTATGTTTTAGTGATAAGCTTACATTTCAGGCATTTCCTGAATTGCTTGTTATCGCATAGATTTTTTATATTTGCTGGTAGATGATTATATATCTTCAAATTTTTCATATATTGAAGAATTTTTTATGAGTGATCAATTCACTTAATTCCAGCCCTCAACAATCCGATTTCTTCGAACCAGCCACCTCCTAGCACCATGACCCTATCCAACTGCAAACCGGTCGGCAACCTAGCGATGTCGATAACCACAATCCCAAGTACCAGCACGCTAACCAGCAATAGCATGCCGAAAAGCACCCCTCTGACCATATCGCAGCTTAACAGCCCGCCGCTGATACCCGCCAACGTGACGGTGCTTCAACAAATCAGGCCGAAGATAGTCGGCGCCCCTCCTGGACTCATATCTCTGCATCCGGGCACCGCTAGGCCGGTAGCTCCCTTGGTCAGAGTACCGCAGGCGCAGAAAATCAAGTTCCCGATTACCAAGAATTGGAGGCCCAACTTGATGCCGATAGATCCGACCAAGAAGCAGGAGAAGAAAGCCGGATTGGTTCAGGTAAGTCTCATAGAACTAGTTGAATGCCAGAATAGGGAATATGCATAATTTTTTGTTATTTGTTTAATAAATTTTTTACTTCGCTACAACTTAGTAAAAAATATAAATACGGTTGAAAGTCTTGGAATTAATTATTAAAATAATATATAAAATACCGAATGAATTTGACCTATTTGAACGCCTCCATTTTCGCGCGCTGTGGATGACGTCACATGGCGCGATCAGTATTGTTCTTCTTCAGTGTCGTTCGTTAAGACGTACTCTGATTGCACTACTTGCTTGAAGTTGATATTTTATAAAACAATGCAAGTACAAGTGTTAGAGAGAGATGAACATATGCAGTCTTCAATGAACAAGCCTTTCTATTGTTATGGCCATTTACACTATTGACAGTTATTAATTAGGTTAGGGATTTGCAGTTTTAATCGTTATTACGATAATGGAAAATGCTAAAAAACCATTTTATAGGTATTGTCTAGTACCGGAATGCCAAAACACAATTATAAGTACACCAAGTAAAGTATTTTTTTCTGTTCCAAGAGATGCGAAAATACGTAAACAATGGTGTAAGCTTATGAGAAGGGGCGAAGTATCTCCAATATCACATTTACATTGTTGTGAAGATTATTTCAATGTGAGTACATTGTATTTCGATAGTTAACATGAAGTGAATTGATCAGAAGTAAGTTTTGTATGCATAAATGTTTTGTATATACCTGCCTCACCTAAATTACAAAAGAAAAACTATCATTTGATAAACTATTACTACTTATCAGTTCAGGTATTGTCGGATTGTGCTTTGACAAAACCGCTTTCAGTCATTGCTCTTGATAATTTACAATTGTCACTAGACCAAAATCGCACTATGTAATGGAAAACACTACAAATATATAAATAAAAACAAATTTTCTATGAAAGACGACTAGCACAGTATGAATATCAACACATACAAATTTCATAACGTGCCATGTGACGTCATTCTTCGTTTCGACCAATTGTGATGCGTTTCGCAAATTTGAATTCCGCGCGATTACTATGCACTTTTTGATTAAAGTTTTATGGAGTAAATACAAACTAAATGATAAACTAATGGTTTAGCTGTAATTTCAAGACAATAAAGTATATGAGGTAAAAAAATCAAGTAAATTTAAATCTCTTGCATATTCCCTATTGCGACAGTCAAAAGTCAAAATATACTTTAATTTTCACTTGTATATTATTTATTCATTTTATCTTGGATGCGGTTGCTAGAAATACACTAATAACGCCCTAGGTCTATACCGGCAAAAAGCTCTTAAAAATGCCATGCAATGATGAAATAAAATATGGGGTGTTGCATTTAGAAAAAGTCGAGTTTTTGCCATTTGTAATTTGTCATATTCAAAAAATCGTAGTAGCCCATGGAACATCGAAACCGAGTTCGCATGCATCTTGAAAGATGCGCTAAATCTGAATGAATCGACTGGAAAAAAGTTGGTTGAGTTATCTTGAATGGTTCTGAAGTTATGTTTGTTTCTGTGCCTCTATGCACGACGTTATTTTGACACATAAATTGACATAAGTCGATAACTATTGCAGATAAGTCTAACAGCCGTATGCATAGTCAATCGCCAGCGACTCGCCAGAGTTTCGCCGTTCGCTACACAAGGATTATAATGCACAGTCGAGCTCCAAAAAAGTAACAACTACGCGATAAGTCACATTTTGGCGAAACGCTGGCGATGTACCACTTTTTTGGAGCTCGACTGTGCATTATAGATATTCTGTAGCGAGCGGCGAAACTCTGGCGAGTCGTTGGAATTGACTATGCATACGGCTGTAAGAAACCCAGTTGCGTTATGTCGAATATATCCCTTATATATTTTACATTTTATTTATTTCCCAAGAAACATACAAGTTTATGACAAGGAAAAAAACAATAAACACTTTTTGAACTAAACTAAATTAATTACCAACTAGATATTTCTAATTTTCATATTATTTATACAATTCATGATAATAAGTATTTTTTCAAATTTACTTTAAATCTCATTTTACCATTGGATTTCAAAGATTTTGGCAATTAATTGTAATACATTATTTCTTTAAAGTAAATTGGTTGTTGGCCCACATTTTTTTTACTTTGATTACTGACAAATTATCTGATTGCCTCGTCAAGTGGTTATGATTATTGTTGATGAAGTTGAAAACCAAATCAGAGTTTTTTAAGTTATTCTTGACTTGATGAATAAAAGTACAAATCTTTAACTTATAAAGAGCATGGATATCCAGAATTTGTTTTGGTTTGCATACATTTTTTGTAGGTTCCCTGTACTCTAGTTTGGATATACACTTGATGATTTTGTTTTGTAGTGTTTTCAATGGGTTGAGTAAACATTCTGTTGCCGTTCCCCATACTGAGATTAAGTACTGAAGTTTGAAAAAGACTAAAGAATAATAAATGAATTTCAAATATGTCAAGTGTAAAAAGTTTCTGATTTTGAAAAAAATTCCGATTACTGAAGATATTTTCATTCTTAATATTTCAATATGTTTGGACCAAAACAAATTTTCATCAATATACAAGCCAAGAAACTTCAAAATAGGAGCATACTTGATGATTTCACTTTTGAAATTGATAGGTTCTTTGAAATCGACAGATGTCGGTCTTTTGGTCACAAACATAAATGATGATTTTTTTGTAATTGAAAGTTAGTTTATGGTTTATTCGCCAATATGATATTTTCTCAAGGTCATTCAACATGTTTTTTTTTTAATTTCTGGTAAACCATGTCCGTTATAAATAATGGTTGTATCATCAGCAAACATTTTGATTTTTCCATCTAGTTCCAAATAAACTCATGCAATTTTTAGATAGCACGCTTTCTTGTATCTGTAAATTTTATGCACTTGTGTATAAATTCCTTCTTCGAAAAAAATTATTTTGCTTTAGGCAACCTAATTGGTTTCTGAAAATCGAAGGACTTTGTTTTTTCATAATTAATTATTTAATTCAATTTATTTTCCAATAGGTAAACATATATTTTATGAGAGGGAACAAGCTTCCACATAATGCAAATAACATGAAGGTCATTACAACATTAAAAATTAGTAAAGAAAATCATTTCCTGGCTTTTTTCTTCGAGTTTGAATATAATTATTTCTTTTGCGTTTTATTTTTTTGAAAAACTAATGAATAAAAAATTTTAAAAAAAATTGTTTTGCGACTTTATTCATGGTATTTTTTTCAGAAATTTGTTTTCTCGCCTATTACTAGGATAGAAAAAAAGTTAAGGAACTTACTCCTGGGAAATCCTGTATTAATGAATAATTAAGATTGATGCATTACTATCTGTTTCCTGGAGTACATTATTATTTCTGCTACTTGGTTGCAGGTCATCTCCGGAGGCAAACCGTACCACATATCCCTGGAAGACTACAAGAAAATGTGCGCCATCAAGCGGAGCTTCGAAATCAAACAGAAACGCCTGCAGGAAGCACAGACCGGCAAGGGGATCCTGGTAAGACACAATTCCCTTCTGAAGTCAATTCACCCCAGAAAAGGTCTGATAATCTCTAAAACCTGCGGCGCTCCCGCCGCAACCGACATATCACCCCCTCCGCCCGCACCGCCGCCTCTTTCTGGCGGGGGCGAGGGGGAGAACATCCTCGAGAAGCTGGACAAGCAGGTGGAAAAGTTAGAATCAAAACTCAATGAGAAACAATCATCACTTCTTTTGCCTAGGATACCGAAATCGCTAACGGTCATACCTCAGACGGTCACGAGGAGACCTTCGAGTCCCGTCATGGTGATCACTCCCGCGACTGTTGCTAATAATAAATCATGATTGGATATATTGACAATTGTTCAAAGTGCCTATTGAAACTGGGGGTGATTGAAAACTTGGTGTCCCTTCCCTTGGAATTTTGCAAAAACCGCACTTGTTCGATTTTTTCATTCAGGAAAAATAACAATATCGCGCTCCTTTTTAAATTATTATAGAACAGACCATCTCAGTAGTCTAGCTTCACATTATTTATCAGATGCCTATGAATAAGAATGAAATAATTATAGTTCATTTTCTGAGAAGGTAAACTTTCACGACCGGTATTCTCTGAACTTCCAGGTAGTCCCTAACTTTTTTGGTTAATTTTTCACTTTGGGTGAATTAAATATTGGTAAAGATGTTATCTATGTTACCTTTTTCTCACTTTTTCAAAATTTGATTCAGATTTTTCTGAAAAATATCGCCAAAGTCCATGTTTTTTGATGATTTTCCCATTTTTGTTTTTTTTTTTTTTTTTGAAAAGAACCAAATCAAATTTCGAAAAGGTGAGAAAAAGCGAACATAGATTAGATCTTTACCGACAGGTTCAAGTTTTTTCATCAACTAATAATGAAAAATAAACCTTGAAAGTTAAGGACAACGAAACCCTTGCATGGCATGCGGATAGTAGCGCCACAGTGTTTCAGTTTGTAACGTATCACTTCCACTTAATAGCATCTAATATTAATGACTACATTTTGATCAATCAGAATAGTGATGATTATCCAGGATTACGTTTTGTGTTGTTTAAAAATGAAGAACAAATGAGAGTTTTCAGGGGCATCTAGCGCCAAAACTAGCCCATAGAAAAAGTTGTGGCTATTGAACTTATGGCTGGAATGACTTGGAATATAACCAAAAATTAAAAAATTCAGCCAATTCGACAGGGGGCCAATTTCCCTATCAAAGTGTGTAGTATCTTTTTTCAATAATTGAAAGTACAGTCGCTTCCGTAGGTATGGGACTATCTGCAAAATCCTCTATAAATAGATGTATAAGACTACAGAGGAGGTAGGATTCAGTCGATCTCCCTCTTGTATGCATGTTTTTATTGTTATTTCCGTCAACCAATTGCACCCCTACGCGCAACCCTCAGACGACTTCAAGAGACTTGTGTGAGCTAGGGAAGACGCAACCCTTGCCTTTTAACATGTGGTACCATGTTGATTTCTGTAAAGGGGGTTAACCCTTAGAGGCACCTCCAACAGAAATTTATCCACCACCTTTTCCAGCTTTTTAAGCGGCAACAGTGTTTGGCGGATGGGTCTGAAAGACTTTGTCACTGTGAAGTCTCTTGTCCCCCCTGTAGCCTCTGTAGCATTGTCTGGAAAATTCCATGAGGTTCTGCGCCCTTGGCCGTAAAACTTTGAGTGACAAGACAAGACTGAATCTAGCTGAAGCATTCAGTCTTATTATAAGACCATCCGATCCAAATGAATTTAAACTTTTTTTCTTTGATATTGAATAGGCATATTGCGGTACTATATTATCCGCATTCATTGTTCTTGACCTGCATAATAACCCAACACACTACCCCTGTGACATCAAGATAATTTTTTTTTCTTTGGTGTTCTGGCATCGACTAATATGGTCATTAGCCACGTGTTCTGGATAGGCCTTGTTACTAACTCCATGCGCCACCTTAGGAGCAGCACTGTTAATTGGAACGCAACAGTGAATCGAGCAGGACTCACCCCAGTCCAGCCACGAGATTTGAATAATCGGTCAAATTAAATTAAAAATCCCAGCCGCAACTGGGGCTTGAACTCCGGACCTTTCAACCCAAAGTCAGACGCTCTAACCACTGCGCCACGCCCCGACATCATCAAGATAATTATTTTTGAAGTTGTGTTTAGTGGTATGGAAATGTAATATAACTCAGTAACAATTTGCACGCGGAAGGATAATTTGTAGCAGAGTGTTGTCTGGACCCCTGGTTATTTCCTGTCGGATATGTGCCTCATATTCAGCTTTGTGGGAATTGTTAAACATAATGGCATTATTTCGACCTTGTCTAATTTATTAGTTTTATTTATTTGTCCTCTTCGGCATACACCTCAGGCAATGTTCGAATCTTTCACTTTACCCATCAAGTCGTAATATAGTTTTAAAACAATCATAAAATATTGATCTTCATAGTTCTTGTGTAAATCATATGTTGCTCAGAATTCCTTTCGTCTATTTTTCATAGCACAATTTCCAAAGGGACTGCCAATAATTTTCGATCATCCTTCGTTATTATACACAATACAAATTTCAATATCTTTCGTTTGACCTTGTAATTTATTAAATTGTTTGCAAATTGTAAAATTGCTTTGGATAAGAGCTATTGTTGAAATTATAGACAGTTGAATATTTTTTTAACAAAAAAGATGTATATAGAACTAATTTGTACAGATTATAAAATAATGAGTAGCTAATTAGTATTTTGAAAATATCACATTTCTCGACTTTTTTTTGTCGAATGAAGCAATATATCTTTTGCAAGAACAAATCATGTTGGAAGTTGATACACTTTTGTAGCTTCACATAGGGGTGTTTCACTAATGAAAATGGAGAATAGAACATGGGTCAACCAAAGAGATCTTTATTAATAGACAACCCTTCATACTGACTTGTTATTTATTCATCTGGTTGATGTATACCATGGCAGAGAGAAATTGAATCATGATTTGTTTCGAAAAATAGATTATGTATGTACTTATTTAATTTTTTTGGTTTTATATTTTACATCATTTCAATTACTTATATTTTTATAGCCGAAACTTATGAATGAGAGATTTTAGGTGAAGAATGAACATTTTGATAACTGACCTGATATTTAAGTTCATTTTCTCCATAATTCGATACAGGGTCACTATTCAATATAATTGTTACTGAAGACAAATCCTATTATAAGGACTGAATCGTGCACGTGACCGTGCTTTTGTATACGTAAATGTGTTTGGGCGTTGTATGCCAAGAAAGTACATAATCTTGGAATTTCATTGTAGACAAAATTTAAACTAATTTTTTCACCATCTGTCTGAAATCAGACTGAAAATCTTTCTAAACATAAGACAATTCATATTTCATATACGTAGTTCAGAAAACGTGTTTTTTCATCCTAGACAGATGTTTGTTTTGAAATGGTTACTTATTGATAAAAAAGTGATCATTAATATTCCCATGTATTTTGAAAACACCAAGAAATACAAATTGTTTTCAGTTTTATTTTTTCCGAGAAGCATCATATTAGCAAAAGGTATTTGTAGGTTAACAATAAGCCTGCAATAGTTTAAAAAGCCTAAATATTGGCTACGTTAAATTCTAGAGAAAAACAAATAAGAAAATAGGAAAAAGCAAGTTGTTGATGGTTTTGGAAAAAGAAAAATTAAAATTTCGATTCTGACGACATCTTGAGAGTTTATGATTAGACTCTGTGGAAAATGAGATTTGTATCATTCTGTTTTCAGAATCAAGGTCAAGTAAAAATTAAATCAAATCGGAATACGCTAGGAGAGTTCGGTCTCGTCTCTAATTGAAATTAAACATGAAAAAACGCCAAATTGCTCATCTTTGAATCCCAGCCGCCGCCACTCTTCAATCCTTGGCGGCTCGCCTGTTTATATGGATGCCTTACTTGCCGGCGGGTTTGGAAAGTCTCAGGTATGCCAAGCAGCGACTGCGACTAAAATGAGCAATTCGGACCTTGGCGTTTTCTCATGTCAATTTCCATAAGAGATGAGACAGAACTCTCCTAGTTCATCTACTAATCAAAGCCCCAAACATTTTTTCGTTAGTATTCTAAAGAATAGTTCTAGTTATAATTTTTTTGCGAGTATGTGACTATGCCTTATTGACATCATTAAAACAGATGCTATACTGATTTTATATTCCAAAGAACTCTCTTTTCTTATAATCACATTGCTTAATATTAACAAGTATTCAGCTTCTTGGGAATGAACTACTCTTCTTATTACTTGCATCAGATACCACATTTCGTAGCATAACTTTTATACTAGTTATTTTGTTTATAAAGTTTAATTTTAATGACAACAGCTTACCGTTTTCTCTTTTTATTTTAGTGACAATCATATACATAAGAATACATTGACCTCTTGGAAAAAATGACAACGCTATTGGCGCCTCCATTTTGAGCAATCACACAGGACCGGAATTAGACAATTCTAGAACCAAATCACGTGCAAAATTGAGCTGAACAGCTTTTATTGGAACAATAAAGTTTAAGATCCAGACCACACCCTAGAAGTCCATATATTCTTATGTCTGTGGTGACGAACTGTCTTTAGAGAAATGAAAGAATTGTAGGAAAGAAAATTATCGAGTTTTAATTACAGTTAAAACTATTCGATCGCTTAAAAATGGTGTGCCTTCATAAACTAAGTCAAGCTCTTTATTTGCTTATCAGAATAAAAATTAGTGATTAATATAGATATGGAGGCACTAGTAGTGAAGAAAGGACTAAACCACTAAACTTTGGTACTAACCATTACTTTAACCATTGTTTATATAGAAGTAAAAGATAGTTAGCCAACCTTATGGGATCTATATTGGATTCAAATGAATGCGACATGTAGATGGCGACAGTGATCTCGCATCCAAGTCATGTCGTAAAATGGCTTCAAGTATTCATGTTTGTAACTAATCGCGCTAGATGACACTCGCGTTTGGGTCCAATACCTTTTCCATAGGCATTGACTATCTTAATTGTATTCAAACAATGCTTCAACACAATACGGCACTTTAGCTGAAGGTCTGCCAAAGACATCAAAATACAATTTCTAAAATTTTTTTTATCGTTAGGTTATTTCACATAAACCCTGTATATTACATATAATTTAAGATTTATACATAATTTTCTAATTTATTATACTCTAATGATGTAAGAATGATTTTTGTATGTTTTGTGGCGATTTTTCACATGTCAAGCAGTAGTTTCATGCAGGATGCTTGTGGATGTGCCTCGTTTTTATTTAAGGATAATTCACTCCAGGATCTGTTTCATTTTGTTTTTTGCCTACCTTGTACATGAAAATCAGGAAGTAGGTACGTGAGAATGAAAAAAGGCTGAGTTATGTTGTTTATTGTTAATTATCTTCTTTATAGATGTATAAAGCCCAACAATATTATGATAAATAAATATATTCTGTTGATGTAAATACTATTTGGGCGGTCTTTATTGAATTATAAACATTTTTAATGACTGAATTCACTTGTTTTTTACCCAACCTTGCATGAATAGAATGATATACCACTAACAAGACATTTTCCTGAGAGAAAAATAAACTTCTTTTTATTTTATTTGGAAAATAGAACTCTGTGTGTTGAAATTTATGAAGCTAGAAGTGAACAAAAAATCTTCAATTTGGTGTGCCACAGGGGACAGTTTTGTGGCCACTGTTATTTACTATCTATATCCACGAACTTTTTTATATCAATACATAGTTTCGCGATGATACAGTTATATTGTATGAAGAAAAAACTGGAATGAATTACAGACTAAGAACACATTAGATTTTTAAAAAATTAAAAATTGGTTTGATTATAAATTTCTCTCGAAAATGGATTCAAGAGTCTCGTCGAAATTTATTTTATGATATCTTTCAATTCAATTAACTCAGGTAATTTATTATCATTTTGCAACAAGTTTTATAATTGGTGGTATAATTAAACCAATTATTCACCTTTTTCATACAAATAGATGTAGTCCTTTTTTTATTGAATTTTAGTGCGCCATCTACAATTATTTGGTTGAACTGATGTCATTGTCCAATAAATAAAGATTTGTGCAAGATGTGGCAATGCCTGTGTAGATAAAAATGTCTGATAAACTTATTTCAGCTTTCGAAATCTTCAGATATTCAGAAATATATTTAACTTATTTCGCAGGAACGCATTACATTACGCAAACATCGCATTCTACACAAAGGGTGCGACATCTATAATTGTTTCGTTGAACTGATATAAAGTATTTAAGGCATTTCTTACCATAAGCGGCTGTGTCTCTACTTTTTGTATTTATTGGGCTGTACTTTGACTGATTTCGCATTATAAGTCGGTTTTTGGACAACAAATTCAGTTTTGTGGTATTCCTTACTGTTCATTATAAATACAGAATAAAAATTAACATTTATTTTATGCAAATAATGGCCTGCTCAGAGATACAGGACTAATAAACTTATTTCAACTCTATACATCTTCAGCAATGTACTTAAATTGGAATGAAAACTAGGCAAAAAAGGCTCTAATGGAATTTAGCAGATGATTTCCACGATACCGTTTCCGCCTAAATAAACATTGAATACGGTTCAACGACAAAAAACAGCTTATATTAAGGTTCCGTCCACAGAACTATATCCAGATATAGTTCTGTAGTTCCGTCAAACCAAAGCAGGAACTGAACATGAAAATGGCTAGAAAAACAGTACACGTAGCAAATCACATATATTTCCCTGCTTGTCTGCATTTCGGAATACGAATAATCACACGGGTATGTATGTTTACATCTCACTTTAGAGTTTAGACTCGCGTTGGTTTGGGGAAACCTTTACTCTTTGCCACAAGCCTACTTTTTAGAACTGATTCAGAACTAGTTTTGTAATGGGCTGGAGGCACAGAACCTCAGAATATGAATCATCAATGAAAAAAATCAAATCAATATTTTAAAAAATACATTTACTGCTTTCGTTTTGAGGGTTTATTGCACAAGAATTTCTTAAGGCTCGTTCATACCTTTGCGAATATTTGAATTTTTTTTGCGATCCGACTCAAAAACTGTGGAAAAGTTGCGCGGATATTCGCAAGGGTATGAACGAGCCTTTATTCGTAACTCCCAAGCCTGATTCACATAATGGCAGTAGCAGTGGCACTAAAGGCAGTGACTCCGCCCTTTTTGTCGCTGTTATCCGAATGTGTGACATTGAAATGAAAATTTTCAACTAATTGTTTGTTAAAAGCAGTAGAAAGAAATCATAACAGCAATCTGGATTTCATGATAATTTTAAGGTTAGAAATGCGAACACTGCTAGATTTTACTGCAAAAAGTTTAAATGAATCAAACTTTCAACAGCGTGACCTTGAATTTTCAGCGTCGTCTAAACATGTTTGCCATTGGTTATCTTATCAATAGAGGGGGGTGACGCCACTGCTACTGCCATTATGTGAATCAGGCTCCACACTGTCTAACCACAGAACACCTAAGTTTAGGTGGTCTGTCTACATCACAGATTCACAGAAGTGTTCTGCTAGACTTCTGCTAGAATATGACAACCAAAGAGAATAAACTAACCTTGAGTCAAGTCTCCGGTCTGACCAATATGATTAAACCAGCGCGGTCATTTGGTTGACTTGACGACCTAATTAGAACTGTATGTATGTGACCAATATTTTCAATCATCTGATCGGTCCGACTTATCGTCATACTTCATACTGAACGCGCGTGCCTTGTCCGACCGGTGACTTGACGCAGCCTAACTCTGGGGGTCTATTCTCGAGTTCATGCGATAACATTTTCAAACCTTTGAAGTGGCATAGAGCGATACAAACACCGCGTGTTGGAGAGAGATACAACATTGAATTCGTATACGTTAAAACTCGAGAATAGACCTCTTAGGCTGAATTCCCACAGATCCGACGTCCGATGATACGACGGTACGAAAATGTTCTGATTGGTTGGGAAAATGTCCTGGTTGGTTGATTTGTTGTCACACCTACCAATTCAACCAATCAGAACATTTTCGTACCATCGGATCATCGGACATCGGATCTGTGGGAATCCTGCCTTAGTCTCCTTGTATGACAACTACTTCATAAACCGCCCCCCTTATCACCTTCATGGTCGTATCTGAATTCTGAGAGATTAAACGTTATCTGACAAGGGGCCCAATTGTACAGTCATGGTTTAAGCCCAGGTTCAACTGAACTAAGCTCAGAGAAGAACCGGGTTCAGAAATATTTTTTCCGTTGTACACTCCATATTTGAGCTCTGGTTTACTAAACGCAGTTCAAAAAACAATATTTTATGTTGGTCTTCTACAAAGTCCTCATCATTCCATTTTACAAAATGTTCGACTCTATCTCTATGGTTCTTTGGCTGTCTTTTAGCGTTTACTATTACTTCTAATGCTTCCACAAAATCTTCATCTGTTAGTTCCAGAAGAATATCATCTAGCTGTTGATCCATTATTTTATCCACCCAACGATGAGAACAAAAATAACTATCAATTAAAAAAGGTAAAACTTTGAATCAGTTTTAGCTTACAGCATTAAACAATCAGACATCAGTGCTACCAGTTCCCAGACTTGAGAGGTTGAAGGTTGAACGTTTGACGCAGCAAACCTCGGTTTAAGCTACTACCAAAATCCACAGCTCAAGTTAAGTTTACAAAATGAAAAATGACAGCCACTGAACCAAGCTCAGCACTGAACCTGCTCTGTACAACTGAAATTGAAATTTGAACTAAGCCTAACGCTGAGCTAAGCTTAAACCCGGACTGTACAATTGGGCCTAGGAGAGTCTAATTCCCATAAGACAATGGTGACACTAAATAGCAACAGGTGAAAGAGCATTTGTGACGAATGGTGACGTAGTTGGACATGTCATGGCCGCCATTCTCTATAGACAGTGACGGACTAGCGCACTCCGCATTCTTTGTATGAAATGAAATTATAATATGATGGCTGGAATGCTCGTCAGGCTGCGCGACTTGATTTCTCATGGAGGCTGCCATGTTTGTTTTGTGGTTCCTGGCAGTGGCGGAGGAATCGAGATTGAGTTGATTCTAACATATAAAACTGATACAAAGACGCGCTGCACTGTACTGGCGTGTTCACAAACAATAAATTGGGAAACTATTAACACGTACGTGCAGATGAATGTCTCTCTCGCACCCATACAAGTAAGCAATAAAGTATATCTCTGCTAGATTGTATGTGCCTCCTTTCTTCCTCTCCTATAGTTATCACTTTATACGGGTGCGCAGTGGAACTAAGAGCATTCCAGTCATTAATAATATTATAATTTCATTTCAGTGGAGAAATCCAGTCGCGCAGCCTGACGAGCATTCCAGTCATCATATTATAATTTCATTTCTGTATGAGAGTTACTTACAGGTGACAGTTTTGTTCCTTGGTTCGAGTTCGACTCTGTACGTACTTATGTGCAAGTACATCACTATGACGCGTCGATGCTACAAGATTCTGATTGGCTAGAGCTTATTAAACCCTCCTGTAACCTGTTAGTTTATTCTCTTGGATGAATCATACGGATCACAGACCACCCATCCCATGGGTGGTCTGTGATACGGATACGATACGCCCATACGTGATAAGGGGGTCGAAACCTTGTGTCTTGTGTCTCTTTTCAAGGAGTTTCACGGGGCTATTTTATTTCACAGAATAGAATAATTCTGTTATCTGTAAACAGGTCAATTTTTATTTTTTGGGTTCAATGCCAAATTGCCCAATCACGCTGGAAATTTGCGAACACCGAATTTGTTGGTTTATTCGTTATCTTTAATTTTTCTAATGAAAATCGAATTCATCATTTGAAATTTAGCAGTACAGTACAAACTTGATTTTAATTCGCATAGTTATGACGTTAACACCTAACACCACTCGTACACTCGTAGAATTTACGTGAATAGCGGAACGCAACGTAAAAATTTTGTTTTGAATTCTTTCAAACTGAGATAAACAACAAATTTGACATGCACGTTTTACAAAAGATCACCAGAATAAACTTTCGTGGGACAGAAATAGCTTCATTGTTTTTATTTACATGCTGCAAGTCGACTGTGAAAGCTGAAAGTGAACACAACTAAACAAAGTGCCCTTCAGAAGAATGCTGCCCTGGAACTTGCAATAGCTGCATAGCTGCATTTTTTAATCTAATGTCAAATTTTTAGTGACAAGTCATGTGTAAGTAGCCTACATTTCTGAACTGATTACGAGTTTTATGTTTTTTTTACTGTGATAAGCCAACATGTTGGTGTTTTTTTAAATTGATAAGATACATGTCCAAATTTGATCTTTCTAGAGCGAGATCTGTTGATATGCGTTTTAATAATTGTGTCGCCTTATTTCTATGCAAAGTACTCCTACCATAAGGTCCTTAAGGCGTCAACTTCGGCTAAAATTAGGTCGAAATAAACACATGTGTGTTTCTGTGCTATCTTTGTCTCTAAGAATTTAATTTTTTAGCGAATCTACGACGTGGTATGGTATTTCCTGTGGGAAAAATGGATAATCTAGCTGCAAATGTTAAAAACAAATACCCCACTGTAGGCTCCCCCATTCTAAAATCGCTAGACCCAAATATCAACCAAGATGTCAGTAGCAGGAATAACGCCTCTGGGGATCCTCCCATCTGTAACACAACCGAGGGACTTATTTCTCTCAATTTATCCGAAGACGAATATGAGGGGTCTAAAAGTGTTTTTCTTCTGGACGATACTGAACAATTGTTAATAAAATCCGAAGGAAGCTTCCTCAAGGCTTTGAACATTAAACCTAATGAAAAGGTTAAAGTGGTTTCTATATTCGGAAACACTGGTGAAGGAAAATCATATACTTTGAACAAAGTGTTCTTCAAAGGTGAAGAAGTGTTCCGAACGTCACCTTCCCAAACATCTTGCACATTAGGAGTTTGGGCTATGTATAACCCTGAGCTGAAGGTTATTTGTTTGGACACTGAGGGATTATTGGGTGAGTTTGCTATTGGTGTATGTTGGATTTATTTTTGATGCATGATACTTAGATTTGCAATCTAGGTTATGTTCCCTGGAAAGTAGAAAGTGTCTATACTAAGAGTAAAGCATGTGAAAATAATGAAGAAATAAACTCAAAGCTTATATAGATGGTGCCTCTTTCTGTGCAACACTATGCAATGTAAATAGTAACAAAATATATAAATACACAAACCGTGAGAAGACAAAATGTCTTCAGTACCAGATCTTGTCTTTTTGTTGTTTGTTTTACTCAATTTCCATAAAAATACTTAACAGGTAAGTTTTGAGAGCCATCTTTTTTGTTCAATTTAGGGCCAGTTTTTCATGTTCGAGTTAACTCCAGATAACTAATAGTTTAGATGGTGAATGACATTCTTTAAATTATGTTTGAATGATCACATTCTAACCATTAGTTAATTAATCTGGAGGTTAACTGGAACTTGAAAAAATGACCCTCATTAGTATTTATGAGAGGATCTACACAAAACAGGGGACAAATTATCTTTTTCTACATTCATGCAAAAAGCAAAACTTTATTGAACTATATTCAGTGGAAAAAGAAGTTCTTTATTGCACTAGTGCAATAAAGTTTTTATTGCACTCATCTGTCATTCTACTTCAACATGCTGTCATCATGACAAACATAAACGTTTAAACCTACTACATATTTAGCAGATATTCTGTGAGATTGGCAATAGGTACTTCACTATGAAATATTCATATTGAAAATTGCACCAATTGTTCATTCACTTTCAACATTGAGGGTAAAAATAAAGTTTGAGTTAAATTGTTCGTAACGTATTAGTTCCTGTTTCACTGCAAATCGATATTAATAATAAAGTATTCAAGTTGCGCTTTTCATTTTCCTACACCTAGTGCCGCACCTCAATAAATCATTTTTTGCTTTTTGCATGAACGTAGAAAAAATGTTGTATGCAACTCGTGCAAAAATTGTTTATTGCACTCGACGTGAAATTGTCCGACGAGGCCGTTGCACTTGTTGTATAAATAACTATTTTAGCATTCACCTCCATTTGGACACTTTACTACTTTAGGTTATAAACATGGATTTCTACACAGAAACACATATTTGTCTGCTCTCAGAAGATGATTGAAGTGTAAAACTTTTTGAGTTTGGTCCTTCAAATATCCAGTAATGTCCTGCAGTCAAAAAATGTATATAAGTAGTCAGCTAACCATGCCTAACTCTTAACAATAACTATTCATAAAATAGAAAGTGACAGAGGAGTTATTAATAAACAAAACCCCGAAAATCCATAGTGGGGATCGAGGTGGGGATGGGTACCCATATCTTCATGGCAGAGTATAAAAACAAAAAAAAATTGTTTTTAATTCAAGTGTCTAGTAGTGAAGAAGCAAACAAACTGAGTTAAGAGTTCTGTCAAGAAGCTTTATACTAACAATACTTGCAGTAATATCCTAATT
Organism: Chrysolina oricalcia; assembly: GCA_944452925.2. Taxonomy (NCBI): domain Eukaryota; kingdom Metazoa; phylum Arthropoda; class Insecta; order Coleoptera; family Chrysomelidae; genus Chrysolina; species Chrysolina oricalcia. The sequence goes on along the minus strand of OX101825.2, from coordinate 8,278,664 downwards.
TTTTATGGTTTTTGTTGAAAATACAGCAAAAACTTTATGACTTCAGTTCTTTCTATAAAACAGGTAATTTTTGTAAAAACTGAACATTCAATGTCACTTATGAAAAAAAAAATTGGATTCTGAAAGGAGTTTCTCGACACAGAAGGCTGAAAGATTGGATAAGATCTAGAAGTTGAAGACAAGTTGAATGGATTGGCATTGATGCATAGACATAGGGCCATTTGTGGCAGTCTGAATGTAGATGATATCCTAAGATATGCTAGTCAAAAAATTAGAACACTGGAAATGGTTATTTAGTTCTTAATATTTGATTATTTGTTTTTTACATTTTTATTTTTGGTTGTTTTATTTGTTTTTAAAGAGAAATAATGTTTTATTTACTTTTTTCTGTCCAAATAAATGTATATTATTGAGATATATCAATTAGTTTGAATTTGACAAAAATTTTGACACATGAAAGGAAACTAAATATTTACTAAAATCAATCTTTCTATGACAAAGTATTTGATTGCTAGCCTATATGATTTTCTATGCACCCCCCCCTCAAACATCGCCTGGATCCGCCCCTGCGGACCTGCGTTTTTTAGAAGTCTACTTCATTCAAATAACTGAAATCCATCGTGACGTAAGGGATTCCCCTAACTCAATTCGGCCGGAATCTGACATCTAGGGGTTCACTTACATTTTTGATTAATTTCATGGCCTGAGAGTAATTTTGTGAGTAATGGCCAATTGTGATTAATTGAGGGGTGCAAGGTGTACATTTCTAACACCCAGATAATGCTCTCTTAGGAACAAAAGAGGGGATAGACATAAAGAGAGATAAGCCAAATATAAAAGTCTACAACAGACATAACATAAGTATTGAACTTTAATGCCAAAATTTGGATGAATAAAGAGAATATAAATAAACACTGTAGGGCGAGTGTATCAGAGTGATATCAGAGTGATATAATGAGTCCCTCATAGTGAGGTTGATAGGTACTGTTATTTTAATAAATACATCCCCTGTTTCATTTTATTTTTGTGTTAATTTTTGTGAGACCAATAAACTATAGTTTATTTATGAGTTCCACTGCTGACTACACATGACTCAATTTTCTACCAACTACATATAAATTCTGTATTCTATCATAAACCGTGGCACCGTCTAGTCATGTGACGGCACAATAGAAAAATAAAAAGTAACAGACAACAGTTGTAGTGAAATATTTGATTTTTACGTTATTTTTAGCGACGTATATTAAGAAAAATCAGTATTGATATTGTGAAGATGTGAGTAATTTGTGAGAAATCTCAAAAAAATTTGTTAGCAAATCGGTGAGGAGTGTTGGCAACCCTGTATAGCAGTGTGTGCCGTTTTGACTGCTACTTATCGCGCCTGAGAATGAATTGTTTAGTTGATTGTTACAAACTACTTATTTGTTATTTTATGTGCTACGTAAGAATACATATGATTTTTTTGGTACCTAAATACAAAATATGAATGCCGCCTAAAAGAAAATAAAATACTGAGTAAATAAAATAAAAATTCGATTGGAAAAAAATGTCTTGCAATGAACCAGAAAATCAAACAAAAACTACAAATTACTTCACAAAATAATATAAAATTTAATAAGTATGCTTCTGATTTATGTAAATTTTTGTTTTTGTATGTACTTTATTCCGAATAATTTAGTGATAATAATCCGAATTATTTACTAGACCTGATCACCACAGTTTTAATTATTTCTGATTATGGAGGTCATATTATACAGGGCAAAATTACGAAAAAAATTAATCTGTGGACCACTTGAGAAATCTATGATGTTATTTCCTGCTCACGGTTGAATGTATATAACCTGACAACTTGCTAATTATTGTCGAAAATGTCGAAGAAAAAATCAAAAAATCTTGAAAAAAATCGATTTTCGTCAACCTGTATCTCGAAAAGTCATTTTGGTTTTTGCTCTAACACCATAAATTGAGAAAATATTACAATTGTAGTGAAAAAATTAAAGTGTGACTTTTAACCCAGTGTTAGGGATGTCAGGGATGATTGTCACAATGAAAGGGAAGGTTGTCACAGTGTCAGGGATGGTTGTCACAGTGTTAGAAATGGATGTCGCATTGTCTTGGGTAGGTAGGTAGTCACATAGTAAATTGGGGGGAAAAGATAAAAAGAATGACTCATGATCAAAAGAGGATTTTTAATTTTTTTTAAAGATGAAATATTGTACATAACTAATTGTACTCAAAAACCAACATTCGCTTTAAGTGACTAACTTTTGTGTAATGAACTTAGAATTCTGATAACAAAAATATAAAAGGTATCTCATATGCATGTTATTGGTTGTCACATGTGACTGCCAACTCCTGTTAGCCTGAGACAACCCGCAATTCATCAAATTTGGGAAATTCCAAATATTTTCGGAGATATCTGGAAAAAAACTAAATTTCATAATACCTTTTCATATCTTTTTGGCGTTATTTGAAGAAATTTACTTCAACAAAAATTGAATAAAAAATCGAGGTCCGTATTTAAAAAATATATAGTTGATAATGGTTTCTGAAAGACGAAACAACGGATTTCAAATTTGAAAACGCCTTGTAGGGAAGGAAAAGTAACCATGATATAAAGTGCCATTCATTTTGATAGAGTTCTTTATACAACACCAAAAAAAATTTAAAAGGTTTTTTGAAATGTAGTTTTTTCCGAAAGTATTCGGAATTTTCCAAATTTTTAAAAGGTATTTTGTCCGAAAACAACTTTGCTATAATTTAATCGACCCTGTATCTCTTTCGGTTCACGAGATGCTAATGATGTCAGCAACTCTGTACCCATCCTCGATCTCCTGACTTTATTATGAGCTCCGTGGACGGACTACTGAAAACGGGTGTGAAAACAGCCACGGTTTTTCCATCCACGGTTTTCAATTTGGCAACACCGCACATTTCCGCAGTTGCATAGCGTTCAAGTCAGTTGATTCTTGGCCTTTTATGAAACCAATAAATTGCGATTCAAATGGTAGTTATGTTATTATCGAACTGGATATTGGTAGGAGTTAAAGATCACGAATAAAAAAAGATAATATGAGGCAGTGGTGTTTGGCCCATGAGGTAAAATGTAAAACTAAAACTGAAAAATTATCGGTTAATGGCACGCAATGTGAATAAGTGAAAAACAGTATTTTACATCTCAAGTTTTATACCGCACCCCCAAAACTCCTTGTCGGGCAGTCATAAGGGGTAGGGGTACAGATTTTTTTTTTATTTAAATTTTTTTCCGAAAACGTATTGGGCGATGGCACTCGAAATTAATGGGTACATAACAATCATATGCATCCTTACTTTCATCCTTCACCTCCAAAAGTCATTGTCGGGCAGTCGGAAGGGGTACAGAATTTTTCGAAAATTCCAAAATTTACCAAAAACTTATTAGGAGATGGCACTCGAAATAAATGGGTAGAAAATAATCATTCACATCCTTACTTTCATCCTTCACCCCCAAAAGTCATTGTCGGGCCGTCAGAAGGGGTACAGAATTTTTTGAAAATTCCAATTATTCACCGAAAACTTATTAGGCGATGGCACTCGAAATGAATAGGTAGAAAATAATCATTTGCATCCTTACTTTCATCCTTAACCCCCAAAAGTCATTGTCGGGCCATCAGAAGGGGTACAGAATTTTTCGAAAATTCCAATAATTTACCGAAGACTTATTAGGCGATGGCAGTCGAAATGAATAGCTAGAAAATGATCATTTGCATTCTTACTTTCATCCTTCACCCTGAAAAGTCATTGTCGGGCCGTCAGAAGGGGTACAGATTTTTTTTTAATTCCAATTTTTTTCCTAAAATGTATTAGGCGATGGCACTCGAAATGAATAGGTAGAAAACAATCATTTGCATATTTATTTCCATCCTTCACCCCCAAAAGTCATTGTTGGGCCCTCAGAAGGGGTACAGAACTTTTTGAAAATTCCAATTATTTACCGAAAACGTATTAGGCTTTGGCACTCGAAATTAATAGGTAGAAAATAATCACTCGCATCCTTACTTTCATCCTTCACCCCTAAAAGTAATTGTCAGGCCGTCAGAAAGGGTACAGAATTTTTTTTAAATTCCAATTCCTTACCCAAAATGTATTAAGCGACGGCACTCGCAATTAATGGGTGAAAAACAATAACTTGCATCCTTATTTTCATACTTCACCCCCGAAAGTCATTGTCGGGGCCCTCAGAAGGGGTACATAATTTCTTTAAATTTCGATTTTTTAACTAAAATGTATTAGGCGATGACCTTCGAAATAAATGGGTAGAAAACAATCATTCGCATCCTCATTTTCATCCTTCAGCCCCAAAAGTCATTGTCGGCCAAAGATGATTGTTTTCTTCCAATTCATTTCGAGTACCATCGCCTAATACATTTTAGGAAAAAAATTGGAATAAAAAAAAATCTGTACCTCTTCTGACGGCCCGACAATGACTTTTCAGGGCGAAGGATGAAAATAAGAATGCAAATGATTATTTTTTACCTATTCATTTCGAGTGCCATCTAATAAGTTTTCGGTAAAAAATTGGAATTTTCGAAAAATTCTGTACCCCTTCTGATGGCCCGACAATGACTTTTGGGGGCGAAGGGTGAAAGTAAAGATGCAAGTGATTGTTATGTACTCAATAATTTCGAGTGCCATCGCCCAATACGTTGTCGGTAGAAAATTGAAATTAAAAGAAAATCTGAACCCCTTATGACGTCCCGACAATGACTTTTGTGGGTGCGGTCTGAAACTTGAGTTGTAAAACACTGTTTTTCACTTATTCACATTGCGTGCCATGCACCGAGAATTTTTTAGTATGAGTTTAACATTCCACCTTATGAGTCAAACACCACTGTCTCATATCATCTTTTTTTTCATGATCTGTAACTCCTAACAATATCCAGTTCGAGAATAACTTATCAACCATTTGAATCGCTAATTCATTGGTTTCATAAAAGGCCAAGAGCCGTAACTGACGTGAACGCTATGCAACTGCGGAACTGCGCGGTGTTGCCAAATTGAGAACCGTGGATGGAAAAACCGTGGCTGTTCACGCCCTCACGCCCGTCTACTGAAACTTTTGTTGAAGGTATATCGAAGAAAGAAAACCAACGCACCCGCCTCCTGCTCAAGGTCCTCGCCGTCTCCGACGTGATAATCTACAGGACGCGCGCCGAGCGCCTCCAACGCGACATGTACACTTTCCTCGGCTCCGCCTCCAAGGCCTACAAGGACCACTTCAGCCAGGCGCTGAGGAAGGCGATGGCGAAGCACGACGCCGAGAAGTTTTCGGCGGCCATCGGTCCCGGCGTCGTGGTGTTCCACGAGACGCGCTACACGGACACGCTGCACGACAGCGCCAACGTGCGGCAGTCGGCCGAAGATATCCTGCAGACGACGTTCAGCGAGCTGGACCTACCCTTCGACGCGTTCAGCTTCATCAAGTACATCGGCGTCAAGACGACGCAGTCGGAGACGTCGTTCAAGGAGCTGCGGAGCGTGCTGCTGGACAAGCTGGAGAGCACGGAGGTGAGGACGAGGAGGGACGCCAGGTACATCTATTTGACGCTGCAGGTGAGTTTTATTGTGTATGTTGTCTTGAACGTTTCTTTGAACTCCTACAAACGAAAAAGTGTGTAGAACAGCGGTCCTCAACGTAACGGATTTCGAGAAATGATCACCGAAATGAAGGAGACGAATTGAGTAATGTGGCAAAAGTGAACGTGTTGATATGAATAGACCGTGGTCACGAGTAGATGAAGAATGAGAGAGCAACGGGAGGAGGATTTATATAAATGAGAGAAGAACGGGAGGTACTCGTCAGCAGAAAGTGCACGTGTCAGGTATCACAGATTACATGGAATTTGAGATGTTAATCTCGTTTCTGGTTACGTCATCATCGAAATTCAATACGGGTTCATCGACCTCTTAAAGCGAATTCCATTGGTATAACTGGTGCGCACAGAGTGTATTTTTTGTATTCCATTGGTAAAACTGATGTAGAGTTTTATATTCCATTGGGAATCTGGTGCACATAGTTTTGAATTCAGTGCAATAATTTTAGTACGAGCTCTTTGTGAAAATGACGGAAAGCTCAAAAATGGAAAGTCAGACTTCTTCTAATATCATTTTTGTTAACATCGTCGTCAAGCAGTGATATGAAGACATATAGGAAGTAATAAAGGAGATGAGATCACATCCTAAATTTAACCATTTATTAAGTTTCCGTAAATTCAGTGATGGAGAGGTCAGAGAAAAATACATTTTATAATTGTGGTTTTTCATGCTTCATGTTTTTGCAGTTCCGAAAATCTTAAGGATGCGGAGAGACACTGCTTATAAAATAATTGATGACTTCAGAACATCAGTTTTATTCAACAAACACATGTCATGGGGACAAAAATCCTATACCAGCAGAGACTCATCATAATATAAAAACAATAGAGAATTATTGAAATTGAATAGTGAAATAAATGAAAAATATTGTCCTCAAGGTTGACCTCTTCATATTGTATTTGCTAGGCGTCAAACCCACCATATGATACTTTTTCATTATTATTGGTTCGCGGGAAATAAAACTTTTATAAGAGATTTATCTCGAAGGTTTAATATGTCTCAGTCATCCCTTGTCCTGATTATGGCACGAGTGTGAATTATTCATTTCCAACTCAGTTTATTAGTAATATCCCTATTATGATGGTTGTGAAAACGAAAACTGACAAGGTGACAATAAGTTTCAGGTGTCTGTCAGAAATATTTCGGATTCCATTGAGAATGAACTAATGCCCATTTTGGAGAAAACCAGTGAAGTGTTGATGCATCACTGGTGCAAACCTAGCGCAACACTAGTTTTACCAATGGAATTCGCTATTACTCTCACAAGGTCAGAACCTATCAGAGAGCAATGGGAATTACCATGACCACAGAATAAAGATCTACACAGAAAAGAATGATTTTGATATTTTATGGACAAAAATCAATGGCATTGAAAACCACTTACAGCCACACTAAGAAACGTAAATGAGATAAACGCCTTAAAAAGTTACTGAGAAAAACTAAACTTGATCTAGACATCCCGTGCTCGAAATAATGAAAACTATTCAAGATGTAGTTTGTTTCTAATGTAATAGCAATGTTACTTCAAAGGGCAAGAGAAATGAAAACCATTGAAAACGTTTATGTATCCATACATAAGTTTTAGAATATTATTTTAGTATTATTATTTAACACTATCATATTCAGAAGGGAACTCAGCCTTTTTTGGGATTTTTATCTCCTTTTGAGCTATATTATCTAATTTTGGATTGACGTGGCCTTTACTTGATGGAAATTCATAGTATATGACACTAAGGTAAACACGATTAAATTTCCACAGATTTATTGTCTTCGCGACATGTTTCGATACACTGTATCTTTTTCAAGCGAATGTAATACATTAAATTATTCTACCTTGAACATTACTTAAATACCCTTCTTAACAATTGAGGTAATTAGGAGCTACCTATGATAAAAATAAAATTGACAATACAATGTAGGTAGATACCTGGAAATCTCAAAACATATCTACTACTTAATTAGTTGAAAAGGTTCAACAAAGGGGAACTATTAAGGTCCAATTGATCATTTAGTAAACAATTCGAATTTTTCAATTTATTAATTTCCAAGAATTCTAAATAATTAAGTCTAATACCTTTATTTTCAACATGAAGGATTTCAAAGTTTTCATCGAAGTCATGGTCTTCTTCCAAAATATGATTGGCATATGTTGAATGTGTTTTATTATTTACATAATTCATACGGTGCTCACGTACACGGCTTTTGAATGGTCTACCAGTCTGGCCTACATATACTTTGGAACAAGAACCACAATTCAATTTATAAACTCCTGATTTTTTAGATTTTTGTGTTTTATCTTTATTATTTTTAATAAACCTTCCCAACGTGTTATCTGTTCTGAATGCTACTCTTAAATTTTGTTTTTTCAAAAATGACGCTATTTTTTCTGAAACGGGCCCTGAATAAGTTAATGTTCTGTAATTATTGTCAAGGTTCCTCATAGTGGGGTACACTTCTTGGATAGCCTTTCTATGTAATTTTTTAGCAAGAATATTCTCTATTAATTTGACTTGATATCCATTGTTAACTGCTATCTGTTTTATAATATTTAATTCTTTGCAGAAGTTTTCTTCAGAAAGAGGAATATTAACTAATCTATGTATCATACTATGGTATGCTGATATTTTATGTATATATGGATGTATCGAATTATTATGAATGGTGATGTCAGTATGGGAAGGTTTATGAAAAATAGAAAAATGGTGTTTGTTGTTGGTTTTACCTATTGTCAGATCTAAAAAATTTAATGATTTTTCTACTTCTATTTCTATTGTGAATTTAATGTTTGGGTGAATAGTGTTAATATATTTATGAAAGGTGTCTAACTGTCTGTTGGTACCTTTAAAACAAACTATAATGTCATCCACATATCTGTACCAATACAAAAACTGTTGCGAGAGTGGGTGCTTGTGGATTATTCCTTCAAGGTTGTCCATGAAGATATCTGCCAGTAGCGGACTCAGTGGATTTCCCATGATCAAGCCTTCAGATGAAGAATATATTTTATTGTCAAACTGAAAGTAATTTTGTTCAAGACATATCGACAAAAGGTCTAATATCTCTTGTTTAATAACTGGGTTGACATGATTTCTATCTAGTAAACCTTCAACCAAGACTATGGTATCTTGAGGAGGTATACTAGGGAAAAGATTTTGAACGTCAAAAGAAATTAATTTCGCGTTATCTGGAACAGAAATATCCTGGATTTTATTTATCAAATCATAAGAATTTTTAAGGCTGAATTTCGGTACAAATTTAGAATAGTTTGTTATTAAATGTATTAACTTTCTTGATAACTTAACTGATGGTGCTGTTACGAATGATACTACTGGCCGGACAGGGTAGTTTTGTTTATGCAATTTTAACAGAGAATATAATTTCGGAGTTTGTGGATTCATAAGAGTTAGTCTGAACTTCTCGGCTTCATTAAAAATTGATTTAGAGTTTCTCAAGAATTCTTTGATTTGTAGTTGGTACACATAAGTGGGGTCACGTTTAAGTACTGTAAATTTACCGGAATCTAAAAAATCAAGAGTTTTTTTAACATAATCATTCCTATTGATTGCAATTACTGTATTACCTTTATCTGCTCTTGTAAAGGTTACATCCTTTTCCTTAGTTTTATGCTCTATAGATTTAATGGTTCTCATATCATTTATACCACTATTATCCTTCAGAAATGCTGATTTGATAATATTAGTAGCCTGATATTTATTGTTATTGATGTCAAAAGTACCTTTCAAGGCAATTTCAGTTTCAATCCCAAGAATTTCCATGTCCTTAATGATATTATTGCTTCTGATATTATGCTTAAAACCTTTTGTAATTAATGAATTTTCCTGTTCTGTAAAGACGGCTTCTGACAAATTCACAAATCTATCAAAAAATTGATGATCAGTGAATTTTCTATCACAATCCTTACGTGTGTTTTTAGGTATTAAAGAATTTAACTTGCGTTTCTGTCTGATAAATTTCTTATGAATGATCTGATTGACATGCTCTCTTGTGTCCTGATTTAAAACTTCAAATTCCAAAGGATGTAACCTAAATACAACAAGAGAGATATTTACAACATTTATCTGAAGGTAATATATAGTGAACTTACGTTTAGGTTACATCCTTTGGAATTTGAAGTTTTAAATCAGGACACAAAAAAGATACAGTGTATCGAAACATGTCGCGAAGACAATAAATCTGTGGAAATTTAATCGTGTTTACCTTAGTGTCATATATTATCTAAAACACTTGGTTGAAGTAACACTTTTGGTCTTGAGGAGACAAGCCACCCCACCCCTAGGCCTTTCTGGGTGCGATCTTGGTCATAATACATCTTCATGGGAAAAGTAATATACCTTCCAACATTTATACAGTGTCCGCCAAAATGTCGGAACCATATGGGAAACTTTTAAGAAAATTTTATTCTTCATAAAAGTTGGTGCATTCAATTAGACTAAGTACGCTCATATCGGTTATTGCCAGTGGCGTGCGACTAAGCGGGAAACGGCCGATATTCTAAATTTACTACAGAGTAAAGTCACATTAATATGCAAGATACCGAAAAAAGTTGTTTGCAATTGAATGATATTTCCAATTATCCAGTTTAGTCTACCAATGACGAATTTTAATGACTGCTTAATGTTGGCAATTTTTAATGGGAATTATCGACAATAATTTTTGAGTTGTAAATTACCAAATTAGCATAAATTATCTGCCAAATAAATTAACTGATCTAACAAAATCTTGAATATGAGTCAAAAAACAGTAATGGAAAGATAATGAAATAAAACAAGGATCCTTAACAAAATTTAAATTGGTAATTGGTAGACTAAAATAGATAACTGGGAATATCATTCAATTGCAAACAACTTTTTTAATAACATTTTTCGATATTTTGAATTTAGAATATCGGCCGTTTCTCGTTTAGTCGCACGCCACTGGCAATAACCGATATGCGCGTACGTAGTCTAATTGAATGCACAAACTTTTATAAAGAATGCAATTTTCAGAGAAACTGTTATTAAAAAAGTTTTCCATGTGGTTCCAACATTTTGGAGGATACTGTATCAATATTATAAATTTTTTCTCTATACTTTTTCATCTTCGAAATGTAAGGCTAACAAAAAACATACAGATTTTGAACTTCAGTAAAAAATATAATGTACCTTTAGCAAAAGACTGGTTTGAAATAACCACTTTTGATGAGTTATCTTCCAGAGGATGAACCGATATATCTAAATAAAGTAACAGCATTATACAGTCTGTCCATAAAGTAACCCCCCCCCCCCCCCCCCTGTTATTTTTTGAACGGAGTGGAATTTTCCTTTGAAATTTATTTTGGTTAAGTGGTAGTTCATAAGCTACTTTTTGACAATGATGAAAAAATTCTATCTTTCATAATGACGGCCAGGCGCCATTTTGAAATATTTTTTTAAATGGCATAGGGGGTCGACTGATACCTCATTCGATTCGTTTTTCAATTCTCTATTAGGCAGCAAAATTTCAAACAGAAATATTGGTCCAAAACAAAATGGTGGTACATTATTTTAGAACTTTCACGAGAGGATCCTGTCGAATAAATGACTATTAAAGAGCTTTAGTGCAATGATAAAATATTTTTTCGTTTCTACAAGAGCTTCTTGTCACTCAAAATGGCAGATGGGTGCCATATTAGAAAAAATTCAAATAAGTAGATAAGTAGTGTAATACCTCGTTTTATTGAATCTCAGCAAATCTCAGAAATCATGTCCCATATACGATTCTGAGGGACAGAGAACATTTGTAGATATCAAAAAATATTTTTTCATTTCAATTGAGATCGTTTAAAGCCATTTATTCAAAGAAATCGCGTATAAAAGTTCTAACTTAATGCGCCGCCATTTTGTTTTGGATGAATATTTTTGTCTGAACTTTAGTAGTCGTATAGAAAATCAAAAGACAATTCGAATGAGGTATCACTCGAACCCCCATGCCATTTAAAAAAATCTTTCAAAATGGCGCCTGATCGCCATTTTGAAGGACAGACATTTTTTATTACTTTCAGTAAGTAGCTTTTAACATACCATTTCACCAAAAAAAAATTCCACCCCGTGTATATTGAAAGTATAATTTCAAATATTGTTAGTTTTTTTTACTATCGCACAATAATCCTTCATGGCTACAAGTACAACATTAACGCTCATAATCACATCAATGACCCCTTCATTTCTGCCATCTTCTGCCAGTCCATCCGCAACACTTGGTGAAAACGTTCCAGTCCATCAATGACGAGAATGTACATGAAATCATAGAAAAAAAAACTCAAAAAGTGGACTCGTGGTGTTTTTTCGAAGAAATTCAGTTGAGTTCAGAAATAAATAACAGACTTGAGATAAATTAAATCATGAGTGGAATTTTATTAGAGTATTAATTTCACAAAGTGAAAGGTAAAAAATCTGAAATTTGGCAGAATTAGAAGAGATTTGCAAAAAAGAAGTTGATCCGAGACATTAATAAAGTTCAATAAGCAGGAAACATTGATTAATTGGATAGAATTTATCTCGAATCTGCTCATTTTTAAATGAGTGCATAGCGTGATTAGTTAATTTGACGTTTAACTGTCACATATACAAATCTGAAAACACCAAACTTGACAGGCCAATTAGAGTCAAGAGTCAAGTTTGGTATTATCGGTAATCCGAACTTGACTAGAGCTCCTGATTGGTTCATTTGACAAGTGTGTAAATAATGTCAAATTCCAGGTAATCTTATATCTGGCACGTGTATTCATTAACCTTGTAACAGGTCATTAAACCCGTATTAAATTTCGCTGATGACACGTAATCGGAAACGTCATGTTATCAAATTCCATGTAATCTAATATCGGACACGTGTATTCATTAACCTTGAAACAGGTCATTGAACCCGTATTAAATTTCGCTGACGACATGTTATCACGAGATGTTATCAAATTCCATGTAATCTGCTACCTGACACATGCACTTTCTGCTGACCTCTCGTTGCTGTCTCATTTGTATGAACCCTCCTCCTGTTGCTCTCGCATTCTTCCTCTACTGAAACGTGAAATTAAAAAAAAAAATAGTCTCGTGGATTATTAACAATTTATAAATTGATTGTAGCAACATAATTTGTTTTTCAAAATCGAAGGAATTTGAATATCGATAATCATTACAGTTGTATTACAAACAATTTTTTTGTTGGAATTTTTCAGAGTTTGAACGAGAAATTCAAGAATAGCATAAACGGGGCTTCCCCTCAACTGTATTTACCTGCATTTTTTACTTGCACCGAGAAATGTCAGTCTTGTAAAAGTAGTTGTAGTCTTTCGATGGGCCATAAAGAAGAAGGCGAACCGCACAAGAGTGACCAGGATTGCATTTACCAGCATCAGTATCAGAACTATGTGTATTTATGCAAGGTAAGTTTTTTGACAGTAGAGAAATTTCAAATTATTAGTCATTAGTCAAGAGTTGGGACTTGCAAATTTTTTTGAATTAATGAGTCACTAAAAAAAATGGGATGAAAGTTGACGGGTATCTTTGGTGTTAATTGCTTTAAAATTTTGGCAAATGGATGTTCATACTTTTTTCTGGTAATTCAGAATGCGTAAATTGTAAGTAACCTGAAAAAATATTTTGTTAAAAATGGATAGTTTCTCATTTCTAAGTGCTTTCTTGATGTTCTGATGTGTAACTTCAAATTTTAGAGGCATAAGATGTCCGGAGGACTGCTCATTGCTAATATCCTATACAATAGGAAAAGTTGGGTCGAAAATCCATCAGAAAACAACTACTTTCCTGGCTAATGCCACGACGAACATTGAATTACATCTGATGAAATTTCCGTGCAGAGTTCCTACGAGGTTATCTCTGCAATTGCTTGGTTGTATGGGTTCATCGAAACATTCGGACCACCTATATATCGATTTCGGAGTGTTGCTCCTCATCAGTATAGGGTAGGTCTAGCAGTCAATAACTAATGACTGCAACGAATGAATCGACACCTAAACCCATTGAAAGACCGAAACTGAGACTGCGCCCGCACAGTGGATTAACTCCAAACTGCGAGCGCCATCCCAGCGCCGGAAGCCCAACCAAGTAATACCCATGAACCACGATCGTCAAGACCGTATATAAAACGGAAAAGAAAACTGTAGGTCACAATGAGCTTATGACAAGAGGCATAAGATGTCCGGAGGACTGCTCATTGCTAATATCCTATACAATAGGTCTTGACGATCGTGGTTCATGGGTATTACTTGGTTGGGCTTCCGGCGCTGGGATGGCGCTCGCAGTTTGGAGTTAATCCACTGTGCGGGCGCGGTCTCAGTTTCGGTCTTTAAATGGGTTTGGTTGTCGATTCATTCGTTGCAGTCATTAGTTATTGACTGCTAGACCTACCCTATACTGATGAGGAGCAACACTCCGCAATCGATATATAGGTGGTCCGAATGTTTCGATGAACATTCCCATACAACCAAGCAATTGCAGAGATAACCTTGTAGGAACTCTGCACGGAAATTTCATCAGATGTAATTCAATGTTCGTCGTGGCATTAGCCAGGAAAGTAGTTGTTTTCTGATGGATTTTCGACCCAACTTTTCCTATTGTATAGGATATTAGCAATGAACAGTCCTCCGGACATCTTATGCCTCTTGTCATATGTGACCTACAGTTTTCTTTTCCACTTCAAATTTAGTTCATATCGTACTTCTTTGTGATATCTGAAGAAAAAAAAGTTTCCAGCAGAGACCCCTTGTTTAGCAACAAACCAACTTTTAACTAATACTTTCCATGTCTCATCAATGTATTTTGTTTCAGGCGTGTCACAGCAATGGCCAGAGAATTCTCGTCAAGCCTAACTACCAAACGATGACCGATAATTCTTGGGGCGGCTATTTCAGTTACGTTTGGTCGGGCTACGTCATAGAGTGTCCTAAATGCGGGGAAATTTACAGGAGTAGGCAACACTGGTACGGAAATAAGAACCCGGAAGATGGCGCGGTTCGCACGGAAATAGTCCATCTCTGGCCAGGGGTGAGTGTTTAGATGTTTGATGTATCTCTGGAGTATTTTTTTCTATTTTGGATTATTTCGTGATGATCTGATTGATATATTTATCAATAATTTTTTCATGGTATTACATGTATTATAGAGGTTGTATTTATGGAAGATACTGAAGGATTGCATAAAACGGTTTTATGTGGAGTGTCACAAGGATCAATCCTTGGACCTGTACTCTTTCTCATATATATTAATTCATCAGCCGATTTGGAACTAGATGGAAAAATCAAAATGTTTGCTGATGATACAATCATTATTTATAACGGGCATAGTTCACAAGAAATAAAAAAGAAACATGTTGAATGGCACTGAGAAAATATCATCTTGGCTAATAAACCATAAACTAACTTTAAATTACAAAAAAATCATCGTTTATGTTTGTGATCAAAAGATCGACTTCTGTCGATTTCAAAGAACCTATCAATTTCAAAAGTGAAATCATCAAGTATGCTCCTATTTTGAATTTTCTTGGCTTCTATATTGATGAAAATTTGTTTTGGTCCAAACATATTGAAATATTAAGGAAGCAAATATCTCCAGTAATCGGAATTCTTTTGAAAATCAGAAACTTTTTACCCTTGAAATATTTGAAATTCATTTATTATTATTTCTGACAGGTTCTTGCCATAATAAGCCTACGTAGTTAGGTGTTTATGGGAGTAAAGGGTTCATCATCGGTCGGTAACGACTGTTCGTTAGCAAACGATCTCCCAAAGATTTCTGTCTTCATTTATTATTCTTTAGTCTTTTCCAAACTTCAGTACTTAATCTCAGTATGGGGAACGGCAACAGAATGTTTACTTAAACCATTGAAAACACTACAAAATGAAATCATCAAGTGTATACTCAAACTAGAGTACAAAAATTTTATACAAACCAAAACAAATTCTGGATATCCATTCTCTTTATAAGTTAAAGATTTGTACTTTTATTCATCAAGTCAAGAATGCATTACAATGAATTGCCAAAATCCTTGCAATCCAATGGTAAAATGAGATTTAAAGTAAATTTGGACAAATACTTATTTTTTTTTCCTTGATGTTTTGGCATCGACTGCTATGGTCATTAGCCATGTGTTCTGGATAGGCCTTGTTACTAACTCCATACGCCACTTTCGGATCAGCACTGTTAATTTTTAACGCAACAGTGAATCGTGGAGGATTATTCCCAGCCGACACGAGCCTCAGTCATTCAGACTTTCACA
The DNA here is from genome assembly GCA_944452925.2 of Chrysolina oricalcia. Classification (NCBI taxonomy): domain Eukaryota; kingdom Metazoa; phylum Arthropoda; class Insecta; order Coleoptera; family Chrysomelidae; genus Chrysolina; species Chrysolina oricalcia. The sequence continues at coordinate 8,262,767 of OX101825.2, read as the reverse complement.
TCTGAAAATGAAAAAAGATCGCACCGTCTGGGAATCGAACCTGCAATCTCTCGATTACTAGGCGAGCGCTTAACCACTGCGCTAATCCCCGCCCTAACAAACAAATACTTATTATCATTGTTTAAATAAACCATAGTTAGTCAATGCCTGTAGAAAAGGTATTGGACACAAACGCGAGTGTCATCTAGCGTGATTAGTTACAAACATGAATATTTGACGTCATTTTAATGCAGGTTTCTTCAAAAAACCCTGATTTTAATGCTTTTCCATTGTTTTAATCAAGTTACGACATGACTTGGAGGCCAGATCACTGAAGTTACGACATGACTTGGATGCGAGCTCACTATCGCCATCTACATGTCGCATCCATTTTGATCCAATTATAATCCCATAAGGTTGACTAACTATCTTCTATATAAACAATGTTATTATCATGAATTATTGTTTTTTTCCCTGTCATAAACTAGTATGTTTCTTGGGAAATAAATAAAATGTTGACCGTTTGTTTGAAAGTGGTTGACAATGTTTCACTTTGAGTAAGGTTATTCTGGACTTTCATTGTCTACAAAAGAACAAAGAAAAATTCAATTCTCTGCAATTTTTAATCACGACGTTTCAACTGTTGAAATCTACAGTCGTTATCAAGTGTATAATGCGACAATCTCAAGGATACTTCTTATATATGCTGTGGATAATTTTGTGTCATTAGCCTTGGGGTAATTTGGCGGTATTCAGGTAAGCTTATTAATTACTGTGCCAGGTCCCTCCGGTACAGCATTGTTAATTCCATAAAGAAGTCCATAAAGAAGAGGGCTGGTATAGAAGGAAGTTTAAAGAGAGTGCATATATTATGAACAACAAAGTCTTTAGTCAGGCCAGCATAGAAATCCGTAATGTGTGGAAACCCTTAATTAGTGGCATGGATCAATTGAAATTGCGCTAAGAATTAACAATGCTGTACCGGAGGGACCTGGCACAGTAATTAACAAGCTTACCTGAATACCGCCAAATTACCCCAAGGCTAATGACACAAAATTATCCACAGCATATGTAAGAAGTATCCTTGAGATTGTCGCATTATACACTTGATAACGACTGTAGATTTCAACAGTTGAAACGTCGTGATTAAAAATTGCAGAGAATTGAATTTTTCTTTGTTCTTTTGTAGACAATGAAAGTCCAGAATAACCTTACTCAAATAAAATGTTAATATAGTAGAACTTGAGAAGCTTACAACCTACGAAAAGCCGAAAATAAGACCAGCCTCAGCGATTTTTCTTGTGTAAAACTGAAGATTCAAAAAAATATGCTCCACTAAACAAATAACGATTTCATTTATCTGCCATAACATTTATTTGACAAAAAGTATTTTAGCGCGGCGCCTTTCAAATACATGTTTAGGACCAGAATGCTTAGGGGTAGTCTAGTTTCCCTTGGAATAATTTCAAAAACATTGCTGACGCGGAAAACGTTGTTTTGCGAAAAAATAAACTTCAAGGGGTATTTAAAAGAGAGTTATTGCAACATCTATTGTATTGTGATAATACCTTATTAAAGTGTTCCTTTATTTAACATATACGCATGCGAATTCAATACATCCTTCACAATTTTCTTTTAACAAAATACAGGATTCCCTTATTTAATTAAAATACAGGAATAGACATCTTTGTTTATATTATTTTTATTTTGATATAATAGAAATATTCTGTCAAATTATATGAACTGAATATCAAAAATTAAAAAATATTGTAACTTTTGTGTGAACATCTTGTGAGTTCTAACCTCAAAGTAGGTAATCATAACAGAGACAGATAAAAATCGTTTATTGTGTCAGGTATTATGATAAATTCAAGGAAACTATACATTTCTAGGTTTGTGCAATGATTTCATTTGAACCAATAGGGAATATGCAAGTGATTCAAATTTACTTGATTTTTTTACCACATATACTTTATTGTCTCCAAATTACACCTAAACCATTAGTTTATCATTTAGTTTGTATAAAACTTCATTCAAAACTTCAATCATAAGCGAGCAGAATTCAAATTTGCGAAACGCATTACCATTCGTCAAAACGAAGAATGACGTCACATTGCACGTTATGAAATTTATCTGTGTTGATATTCATACTGTGCTAGTCGTCTTTCATAGAAAATTTGTTTTTATTTATATATTTGTAGTGTTTTCCATTACATAGTTCGATTTTGGTCTTGTGACAATTGTAAAGTATCAAGAGAAATGACTGAAATCGGTTTTGTCAAAGCACAATCCGATACCTGAACTGATAAGTAGTAATAGTTTATCAAATGATAGTTTTCCTTTTGTAATTTAGGTGAGGCAGGCAGGTATATACAAAACATTTATGCATACAAAACTTACTTCTGATCAATTCACTTCATGTTAACTATCGAAATACAATGTACTCACATTGAAATGATCTTCACAACAATGTAAATGTGATATTGGAGATACTTCACCTCTTCTCATAATCTTACACCATTGTTTACGTATTTTCGCATCTCTTGGAACAGAAAAAAATACTTAACTTGGTGTACTTATAATTGTGTTTTGGCATTCCGGTACTAAACAATACCTATAAGATGGTTTTTTAGCATTTTCCATTATCGTAATAGCGATTAAAACTGCAAATTCCTAACCTAATTAATAACTGTCAATAGTGTCAATGGCCATAACTATAGAAAGGCTTGTTCATTGAAGACTGCTCTGGTTGATCGAGATCACTTTCACATATGTTCATCTCTCTCTAACACTTGTACTGCATTTGTCTTACTCTTTTATAAAAGATCAACTTCAAGCAAGTAGAGCAATCAGAGTACGTCAAAACGAACGACACTGAAGAAGAACAACGCTGATAGCGCTATGTGACGTCATCCACAGCGCGCGAAAATGGAGGCGTTCAAATAGGTCAAATTCAATCGGTATTATATATATTATTTTAAAAATTAATTCTAAGACTTTCAACCGTATTTATATTTTTTACTATGTTGTAACGAAGTAAAAAATTGATTAAACAAATAAAAATAAATTATGCATATTTCCTATTGGCAATGATTACATGGGTAATTAAAACATTGTTATTAATTTATCCACTTCAAACCATTTACTTCGAATGAGATGTAAACAAATCGCATTCAGTTCTGTTGAATCATTAATTGAATTTAATATTCATTACGTCTTTCGAACGTTTTATATGATATAATAATTCGTTATAATATAATTTAAACAACTGACTTTGTAAGGTTGATAATTATTCGACTTCTGGCATCATAAAATAGTTTATTCTGTAACAAGGTTGGAATGAATATTATGGGTTGGTCTCGTAACCCAAGGAGAGTCTAATCCCCGTAAGACAACGGGGACAATACTAGAAAGAGATGAAAGAACATTTGTGACGAAATGTGACGTAGTTGGACATGTCATGGCCGCCGTTCTCTATAGACAGTGACGGACTAGCTTTTGGTATATTAGAGTTACTGCTGACGGTTTTGTTGCTTGGTTCGAGTTCGACTCTGTACTCATGTCCAAGTACGTCAATATGACGCGTTGATGCTACAAGATTCTGATTGGCTAGAGCTTATTAAACCCTCCTGTTAGTTTAGTCTCTTTGCTCGTAACCAACCCAACTAAAATCTGTTTATTGAACAATATTATAAGGTATATGTGTTATTAAATTATTCAAAAATGCATGACTTCTACCAAAGTATTAAAAGGAAAATTCAGAACAGATCATTCAACAAAATCATTGTTAAATAACTTTTACAAAGTTGAGACATGACATTTGGGCCCGTATATCCTCGTATTCCTAATTTCTATTTATGCCTGGGTTGTCTCGTACAATGATGTTTGTTCCAAAAATAACATAACAAATAATTTCATTATTTTCCGGCATCCGTTCAAATTCAAAATTTTCCCCTTCTTATTTTCCAGAAGATCATATATTTTTACATGATCTCTAATATTTTCAAGGTACCTCTATTCCATTTTCCTTACTCAAGTAAAAAAATCAAAAAAACGAACTTGGAATCCCGAGGTTTTTTATTTTTTAAATTTTCTATAAACCACTTTGAGAAAAAATATACTAATTTAAAAGATTCTGGAAGGGTGTTTTTCTCGTTTCAGTTTCGTAAACAAAACAATAGAAACAGTGGATTTTTTTTAATATTTGATGGTTTTTCAACACGATTTTTTTTACTTTGTGTTCACTAGTTTAACTTAAATACATACCAGTTAATGCCGAAAATTTAGATAATGTATAAAAGTAAAATTTGTAATTGCATTAAATCCGCCCTATCAAATCGTTGCTGGCAACGATGTTTACGAAATTTTTGCAAGCAAATTGGTTGTTAATTTCGTACACATATTTGTATTAATGCATATTGTCCCGAAACTGTGACATTTAAAGTAGAAATTCTGACTTTTGATTGCAAGAAGCCTTGAGGAACAATGCACAAATATCTGTCAGGCGTAGTTAATGTCCGACGTATTAGCCAGGAAAGTAGTCGATTTCTGTCAGATATTTGTCTTATTCCACGCAAGTACAAAACGGTATTGCGATCTCTTTCGAATTTATTTGTTTCATTTATATTTAGGACTACTCTTATTATCAGGAGCGGTCCATCTTCGGATCTCAGAATTCGGCTCAGAAGGTGCTCGACAGCGTGACGATGTTAACGGACGCCATTGCTAGCGTTGGATCTCAACCCAAACAGCTGATCAGCGATTGGGCGGCGGATAAAATTGCGCCGAGCTACTGGAGACCCAACCATGAGATTAAGGTAATCCAATTTAGTTCATTAAAGACATTTCCTTCGCGGATAATTTTTCTTTGCCGTGAAGCTTATGAAAATTCAACGAATTTTTTTTTTCATTGATAATGATAATAACAATTCGACTTTATTCATCATCAGTAATATGAAATATAACTTACAATACATTGTGTAACATGAAAGATATCAAAGAGATGAAGTGGCGGAAGTCAGCAAGTGCTGTTTTTCAACTCAACCATAAACTTGAGACTAATTAAGAGAAAAGATTTAACTAGGAATATCATACTTACGTTACTTTATGATCATTTTTATAAATCAAAAATAAAGTGGGCCCTAGAACTGACCCTTGGGGAACACCACATTTCACTTTTCTAGAATAAGTTTTGATATGATCAATCTGAACAGTTTGTTCCATTTCAAATAGAAAGCTTTCCAACAGTTTTACCCAGATTCTTCTTATACCAAACCGTTCTAATTTCGATAATAATTTTGTATGTGAAACTATTCACGTTTCTAAATCTAATAATATTCCAATAATTTTCTTTTGATTATCTAACGTTTTATAAATTTGTTAAAATTTATCTTCTTCTTTATACAGGGTGAGTCAGAATAAGACCGACAAACTCCTACTACAGATTCCTTGCCTCATTTTGAGATGAAATGTTTCTATCAAGGTATGTCCTAAAATGCATCCCCTCTGAGATACAGGGTGTCAAAAGTGCGAAAAAAATTTAGATTAATTTTTTTTTCTCTAAAACTCCTGGAGAAAAAAATTTCAAACTTGGTGCACTAATCAAGGTTTATCAACGTGATAATTTGAAGTTATCATTTTTTATTTTCGTAAACCAGTGGCGTAGTTACGATGGTATGTGGTCATATTTTCCTTCATATTTTCTTTGTACAACTGAATTGACAAATGAACGTTTGACATCAGTTAGGCTCATCCATACTCAACCTAAAAGTCATAACATTCCATTTGCCTAAAAGTGAAGGTTTCTGAGATATTTGCAAAAAACTGAAGATATGTTCTGAGAAGAGACATAACACCCTGTGTGCTATAATCGCATGATGCAACTTTATTATAACTTATAGGAATAATTGTCAACCTCTTGAACGTTTTTTAATTAGTGCACCAAGTTTGAAAATTTTTTCTCTAGGAGTTTTGGAGAAAAAAAAAATAATCTAAATTTTTTTCGCACTTTTGACACCCTGTATCTCAGAGGGGATGCATTTTAGGACATACCTTGATAGAAACATTTCATCTCAAAATGAGGCAAGGAATCTGTAGTAGAAGTTTGTCGGTCTTATTCTTACTCACCCTGTATAATGAAGTAGCAAATGATTTTAAAGATTTTGGGAAAATACCTGTGACTGAACATAAATTTGAATAGTAGAGTTATCTTTGAGAATTTTATACTGTCCCCAGCCAATGTTTATTTTCTTGTTCACGTTTTTTTTATATCTCCTTTGCCAATTTTCTTGCACACACACATACACACACACACACATTTTTTTTAAATGTTCTTCCATTTGTTTCAGCATAGAATATCCATTGTTTTTTGAAAAATTTGTCTATTTTGAATATTTTATTTCCGAATTATCTTTTTCATCAATTAAATAATTCAGTTCTTTAATTTTCTGCATCAGTTCATCACTGAACGTATTTTTTTTTTCAAACTTAAAATAACAATTCTTGGTTTTCTTTTTTTGGTCATTTCAACCTTAAAATTTTGTTTTAGTGTATTCTTAGCCAGAATGAAATTACTTTCTGTTGCTTATTTGGTCTGACGTTTTAATATTAGGATTCTATTTTTTGCCGTTTTATACGAAGAAACTGCGGCTTTCATGAAACGGGGATTTAATGATAATATTGGTCTTTTCTGCGGATTGTTTTTTCCATTGGAGTTATAATATTATTGTTTGTTGATTTGTTTTTATATTATAATATAACTTGTGGAAAATAAGTATTAGTAATTGAGTTTCTTCATAAATGGTTTACAATATTTGCAGAGCCACATGATGCTTTCTTTTAGATATTTAATTTGTAGAAATTGAAAACGGGAAATATTGAGACATGCATTCTTCATGTTCATTTGCAGACGTTTCTATCATTAGATTTTTTGATGTTCCACACTCTAGGAGATCTTGTAAGCAAATTCGAAAATCTCTCGTGCAATTATCATTATTCGGACTTCTTGGATACTAACAGGCAAATAGGGTCTTCCAGGAGAGTTACCATCATCCGAATTCCAAGTACTTGGGAGAGATAGAGGAAATCCTTGTTATAGTCAATTTGTAACATTACCCTTTCATGACAAGATGCTGACAAATGTCAATTTTCCAGATTTTCATAAAAAATTCAACCAGAAAGAGGAATATTCTTGTAATCCACAATTGTAGATCTTCTATTAGGGTTACTTAATCGTTTTTACTATAACAGTATTTTAGGCCAATCAATAGAGCATTTTTCCTAACAAAAATACCAGTAGAAAACCGACTGTGCCATCACATGAAAGACAGTCCGTAGTTATATTGTTATGATTTTCGACTCGCAACTGTCATTAATTAATTTGTTATAAACATTTGAATAACTAAAATAGTTTTTTTAATTGTTTTACTTATAAAATGAAAACTAATAGAGCAATCTGGTTGGTCCAATGAAAAATATTGTAGATAATTGAAATACGGACAAAATGGAATGTTTTACGACCCGATAGGATCATTAGTAACGGAGGGAAACCGAAAAAACCGGAAAATTTTACGATTTAAAAAAAATTCATAACTCCGCCATTTTTCAAGAAATAGGGTTGACCCTTCTTATGAAAGTATTGAATCATGTGCACTTTATGTGTGCACAAAACAGGCTCTGACAAATTAATTTTGGCACAATTGCACAATTGAATTTTTTTGTAGCGTGTCTGGATGCTCTAGTGATAGTCCGATTTCAATTTCTAAAACAGATTTTGAAAGAAGAAGTACAGTACCACAAAACGTATATTCTCATTTTGCGCTAAAATGCTGTGAAATGGGTGAAAAATGCTTGCAAACATAACTGAAAACGGCCGAGCTGGTGGAAGCGGTCGAGTGGAAGGAGAGAGCGGGAGATGAGGAGAAGCGAATCATCACGTAACCCGTTCATTAGAAGAATTCCCCTCATCTCCCGGACTCTCCTACTACTGGCAGCTAACGCGGGCTCGGCTGTTTTCAGTCATGTTTGCATGCATTTTTCACCCATTCCACACCATTGTAGTGTAAAATGAGAATATACATTTTGTATATTCAATACTTTCGTGAGAATCCTACTTGTTGAAAAATGGCGGAGTTATGAATTTTCCGGTTTTTCCATTTTTTCTCCGTCACTAATAATTCGACCGGGTCGTAAATCATCCCAGTTTGTTCGTATTTGAATTATCTACTTTTCTTTTCATTGGATCAACCAGATTGCTCTATTAGTTTTCATTTTATAAGCAAAATAATTTTTAAAAACATTTTTTTTGTTATTTAAATGTTTATTACAAATTAATAAATGACAGTTGCGAGTCGAAAATATAATAGAAAATAACTACGGGCTGTATTTCATGTGATGGCATAGTCGGTTTCCTACTAGTATTTTTGTTAAAAACTTACTCATTTTATGCTCTATTGCTTGGTGTAATTGAAGAGCATGTTTTACCTTATGGCAGTTTCATTTGTTATGACAATTTCATGCTAATGCATGATAATGCTCGTGCACATGCTGCAAGAACTGTTAGAGCTAGGGGAGGAAACACAAAGTACTGAACTGTTAGAGCTAGGGGAGGAAACACAAAGTACTGAACTGTTATTATGTTGCCTCAAAGAACTTTCATTTTGTCGTCATTGTTTCTTGCTTTGATTAAATATAATTACCAAAATTAGTCTATTCCATTACTTCTTCTACAAGTGTGTTATAAAGTTTCAATATCTGGATTATTTGGCTATTAATAAACGTTAAAAACTTCAGCATAAACCATGGCGTAATGAAAATTGCATAACGATTCAGACAAATAGAAATAAACATGAAATCAAGGCTTAAAATAAAATATGCAATATTTTTGTCTATGAGTGTAGATACGACTGGTATGGTTATTTACTGCTAGTTTAGTATTCCTATGGATGAAGATTATTTGGTTGTCGAAATGCGCATCTAGGAGCGTGGTAAATAGTCGACGTAAAATAGATATAATAATGGCATCTAGGAGAAAAAAATTATGAAGTTTTAAAAATTAGGGTACAGAGTCTTAATAGCCATCTAAATATGGATTGAAAGAGTTCCTACCTCTCAGAAGGGTGCTTCATCCACTTTTGCTTCAAAAACCACCCTCTGATATCTCCTGCCAGTTTTCTTTTTTAATTTCTTCAAATCCTTTACCCTGACATGAAAAATGTATAGAACTTAATTTATTCTATTTATTCCTTTTCATCTTTAATGTCCTAAAAAAATTCCTACTTCTAGCCCTAATTGCAGAAATAGCGTTTGAAGTTGGTTAACGATGGTAAAGAGAAGACAAATTCACTAAAATTACGATGATAAAAGCAAGCATATTTACAAAATTTTAATCCCGAGAATTGGCTCGCTGTTCTTTCCTTGAAACGAACCCATTATCAGGGGGGAATCGGTAAAATCTTGCCGTACTCATACGTCAGAAAAATTTTGATGCCTAATCCTACAACGGAGATACAGCTCCTACTTTCATTCTTAAATTGATATCTTGTAATTGTTACAAAGATTGTGGAAAACGATGCGGTTGTGTTAAGGTTGAATTAAAATGTTCAACAATGTGCTCCAGTTGTCATGGACAACGATGTCTTAATTCATTGGTAGAGGAAGAATAACCTGAAGATAATCCAATGGACCTTTCCAAGAGATATGAGGTAACATTGAAATTAGAAAGTAAATACGCTAATATCACTCGGGAATTTTTATTTATTTTTTTTCAGACTGCTAGTTTATCTATAATCAGAAGAAAAGAGGTTTCGTGACGTCACGTTCATCAAAACTAAACTTGGCAACGTTGTTAAAGTTCTCATTCAAAAATAATGTCTCGTATGACAGTTGTCATTTGATACCAGATGGGTTCTTTCGTCTGTTTCACGGTGCGATCAATAAGAATAGTTTGTCTCTGTCTAACTCATTTGCCTACCCATTTGATACAAGTGAAGCAGTTCCATCAGATCTAAACTTCAACGAACACTACCTTGATTTATTTTTTGAGGTTAGTGCGGTTTTCTAAGTTTTGAGAGCTTTTGTTGTTTGTGCTCTAAAATTTGTTATTAATTCCTGTATTGCCGTCCTAAGCAAAAAAGCCGTATCTACAAAAAATGTGAATATGGAGATATTGATTTCTGTAGTCTGGAAACACTATAAATTTAACTTCTTCCAAAGAAAAAATTACGTAAACTAGATTCAAATAGCCAAAGTTAATCAATCATTTTGACTTCAGTTAAGATTAAGATGGTCGAAACTACAGATTCTCAGCTTCAGAGTTTTTGCAGATACGGCTTTTTTGCTTAGGACGGCTGTGTATCTCCAGTACCTGTATCCCTGCAATAACTGAACATGTCGAAAAGGTGCCTTGTACCTCGGTCAATTATCCGAACTTCCCTTCACGAAGCCTTGTTCCATATTTTTAATACACAATTACACAAATAAATTCACACCAAATCGTTTATGATAACACGTCACTACATTGTTGAATGTTGATTGTTGAATGTAAATAAAATAAACATTAACCTCACATCTCCATATAACTTTTGACAGTTGAGAACTGTCATTACGATTTGCTGTGTTGTCAATGCTCGTTCTTCATGAAAAGGATGGTCTGTTCAGAAAATTTGAAAGTTACAAATACAATAAAAAATAGCTAATATGTTGATTTTTATCTATGAGTTGATCAAGTGACAATCCATCTGTACAGTAATGTCAGTAAATGTTTAGCCTCTAACAGGGTTTCTTGAAAAGTGGCGCGGAATCATTGCCAGTGAGTTTCAGTAAAATCGGAACGATTACTTTTACTGGGCAGTACTGTTCAGCAATATCGGAACATGAGAAATGTATTGATTATTTCTCAAAGGCTTATATCATGCTAGAATTTATATTTTTAAGGAGAACGGTATTGCCTGTTTCGGAACGTGGATTATGGTAGGAGATATTTCCGATGAACGTGACGTCAGCGGCACACTTTCAAATGTGATATTTTTTTTAAATGAAAGAAAAATAATGGAACTTTTTGTTAAATGGACTTTTCAGACTAACAACTATTGATTTAAACGAGTTTTGTAATTTATTTTCCGTAAATGTAAAGGTCCAATTATTGAATAAACAGTTGTTACTTTTCAATAGTATATTGTATTGTAGTAATAAAAACATTTTTGAAATTTCTTTTTGTTTTTATTGATAGGTTTGTAGACAATAATCTGCTTTTTATATTACGTTTTTCTGTGGTCAAGGTATTTTTAAGTTATCACTTGTTTTTGCGTAACTTCAGTATTTTATCTAAATTTGTGAAGTTAGGATGCCATATAGCGAAAATTTGTATAGAACATACATGCTGTAGAATTTTATAGCAAATAAGTTAATTTCCTTTCATTTTTTACGTCAGTGTAACGGTTTTCGAGATAAATGTAAAACACTAGCAAGAGGTAACAATAAAGGGTGGTTTCTTAAGCTAAAGAGGATGAAGCACCCTCGTGAGAGGTGGGAACTCTTTTGGTTTATATTCACTTGCTTTTAGAGAGTTCATACCCAAATTTTTAAAACTTTATAAATTATTTCTTTTGAAAAACCTAATTTACGTCAACTAAAAACGGAAAAATACTATTTGTTCCCATTAAGCATTACCCAACATTCACGATTAAAGGTTTCCAAACAAAATGCTCGCACTCTCTAAACCGTGCTATATTCTTCTTTTTATCCAAAAGAAACTTTCAGGAATGCTCCAAGTGCGGCTCCAAATTCCAACCGACCGACAAGAAACACCACTGCCGCTCCTGCGGCGAAGGCTTCTGCGAGAACTGCTCCTCGAAACGGCAGCCGGTCCCGTCCAAAGGCTGGACCGAAGACGTGAGGGTCTGCGACTTTTGCTACACGGACCAACCGCCCAGCGTCTCTTCAGTTGTCGAAAGCACCGAAAACCGCGCCCGCCAGCTGGGCGAGACCGTCATCAACTCCATCTCGATGGTGAAATCCACCGTGTTCGACATACCGAAAGACTTCATCAAAGACTCCGCGCGGCCGTCCTACTGGGTGCCGGACGCGGACTGCGCCAGGTGCGAGGTGTGCGACGAGGAGTTCGGCTTGCTGCTGCAGCTGCACCACTGCAGGGACTGCGGCAAGGGGGTGTGCGAGGAGTGCTCCAAGTCCAGGAAGCCGGTGCCGCTCCGAGGCTGGGAGAAGCCGGTGAGGGCGTGTAACGGGTGCCGATGATCTTTGCGGGCGCCAGCTTGCGAGTAAGGCTCCAGTGTATGGATATTTTACAAACGCGCCAGCTCCGCTTCGGTGGGGTGTTTTGTATGTTATTTTTAGGTTGGAAAGGTGAAATGAGAAGGAAATGCGAAGGAATATTTGAAAGTTTTATTCGGGAGGTTCCAATTAACGTTAGGAGCTCCTCAGAGCAACCCAGAGCTTATGCTCTCCATTTAGTGGGGCTGAAAGCACCGGAGCTGCACATGTTGATATTCACCTTGCCCCTCGAACACCACCCGTTTAATAGGTGCATGAAGCACAAGTAGACAAAAGTCAAAACCGCACAAACACAGTTATGGCGAAATAGTCAGTGATGAAGATCTCAGGGGCTGTAGCTCTGGGGCTTAACACTCCTAAATGGAAAACGCCTAATGTAGGCCTTTTCGGAACTTCTTTTCAGATAAAGTATGGTTTAACGACCGGTAATTTCTAAATTATCAGTGATCAAGGTAATTGTCCAAGATCCCAGAGCCGTCAGAAATTACTTATTTTTAAACGAACGAAATGTGTACGATTGAGTAGTGTTAGTATGTACTATGTTCACATGCCTACCTGCTAGCTTGTCCAGATGACCATTCCTCAGATATTAGGGAGTCAAGGTACGTAAAAACACTACTCACTTAGTTGAATTGCTAGTCAACAGAATTATTTTTATAACCCATGGTGGATCAGTGGACACCCCGGAGCTCAGAGTTCAAATCTCGTCTACAGCATTTTTTTTTAAACCCAGCAGACGCATCACACTAGGGTCAGCCATCTCGGTTGGAAACGGTTTCGACTCTGGGAGGATTTTTGTTCAAAATGAAATTTAAAAGAAAACAGAATTTTTTGTAAATAAAAGATTTTGCTAAGATTTCCTTGTAACAATCTCAGGGTATTTTCATTTACGTCACTCCAATAAAACAAATTCACTTCACCAACAATACTATAATACAATGAACACTCTGTATGTAGTACGGCAATTACAATTGTCAATGCGCTATCAAAATGACATCTGTCAAAACAAGATAGAAATTTGTCAATAGTTATTTTTATACAGAAATTCTGGCTAGAACCCTTTACAAATTGAATTGATTTTTGTCTAATGATAATAATTATGAATGATTCTGGCTGCGGAAGTTGTCCGGAACGAACCAACTCAAATTTCCGTATTTGGAACGGCCCTTCTTTTATGTCGAAAATTGAAATATGTTTTCTCCTACCTGCTCTCAGTTGTAATATTTTTAGAAATGAACCATCTCCTTTGTAGATGAGTTATTCATCTCGATATTCCATTTACTTGGATATGAAGAATCATCTATGTCCTATTTTGACGAATGGCTGTTATCAAATATTTATCGATTCTAATTGATGAAGTTTCCCTTTTTCTATATGATATTGATAACTATCGTGTATATGGATTTCGGCAACCAATATTCTGAATGTGGATTTCAGCTATAATATACAAATTTGATTCTTTAGAACCAGATTACTTTTGCGTCCATCCAGTTCTCTCTTATTTTTTTTTCTGTTTATTTCTTGTTTCCCTAGCAACCCCTTAGAGATACCTTTCTAATACAGAGTATTCTTTCAATAATCACTATTCAGACTAACGAATCATTGCATAGTCCCACCAAGTAATTTTGGTGAATGAATATTATTTACTCAAAATTACTTAACATTGCATAGTCCCACCAAACAATGACAGGCATTAGAACTATAACATATTCAATCTCACATAAATTAAATTAAAATTTCTTCAACATATGCTTTCAAATTTATAACATTGAAAATTCCCCTAACATTATTATCATCATCAACAAGTTCGTAAGCATTATTCGCAACCACTTGTTTTATTTTATAAGGACCTTCATATAGCAAAAATAATTTTTTTATTTCTTTATCTTCCGCAGATGAAATATTATTTGCCTTCAACCACACCTTATCATTTATTGAAGATATTGTTTTTTTTCTGTGATTATGACGTTGTTTTCTTTTTTCTGCCTTCGTCAGTAACTTTTTATGTACTAATTGTAGTCTCACTTTGGTAGATGTCATCTTTCTTTCGGGGAATTTGATTATTTTTCTCAGATATTCCTCAGTATCAATTCCTTTCTCTAAAATAATTGGTGCATAACCAGTACTATCGTGAACGGCAGCATTTATCCAGAGTTCTACTTTGTGTATCATAGATGCCCATCTAGTATGCTTGTCGAAACAATATGTTCTTAACAAACGACCTATCTCTCTCATTACTCTCTCAGATGGATTACCTTGTGGAAATCTGACCGAACAATGGAGCATTTTAATATTTTCTTTTACTAAAAAATCTTTCCAGACTTTTCCAGTGAATTGTGTCCCATTATCTGCTAGTAATCTGGATGGTTTTCTAACAGTTACAAAATAATCTTTTTTTAATTTATTGATAATATTTTTAGCAGTAGCATTTTTCAAAGTGTACAATTTCACATACTTGGTGAACACATTAAGTACAACGAAAACGTATTTTACGCCCCCACTCGATTTTGGGAATGGTCCAAATAAATCACAAGCCAATAAATCATTTTCATCTTTTGGAACAATATAATTATATTCCCCATTTATGTCTGAAGGCCCTGGGATTTTACTTATAAGGAAATCTTAACAAAATCTTTGATTTACTAAAATTCTGTTTTCTTTTGAATTTCATTTTGAACAAAAATTCTCCCAGAGTCGAAGCCGTTCCCAACCGAGATCCTAGTGTGATGCGTCTGCTGGTTTGAAAAAAAAAGTTGTTGGAGACGACATTTGAACTCGGAGCTCCGGGGTGATTCTCTGTCCACAAACCCACCATGGGTTACAGACATAAATTTGTAGACGGCAATTCAACTGAGTAGTAGTATTCCCTAATATCTGAAGAATGGTCATCTGGTCAAGCTAGCAAGTAGGCATGCGAACATATTATGTACTAACACTACTCAATCGTACACATTTCGTTCATTTAAAAATAAGTAACTTCTGACGACCCTGGAATCTTGTTCTATAAGGAGCACACTGATTGACCACGATCGACCGTCCACCGATGACCAAAATTTCCAACAGGTATATTTTCATCGCACAACTCACACTGTTCGATCATTCTCGACCGTCCACGACCGGTCCACGACCGGTTTTGAAAGACCGTCTTTGAAATTCCAACCTGCTGGATATTTTGGTCGGCCTCAGACTATCGTGATGCAATGCACATACGCTAAATTATCATTTGGGCACAAACTTTCAACAGTTTTTCATATAAACGAATATTTTAATAGTATTCGTGTGAATTAACGACCTGGCAGAGATCAGCCCTGCGCGACATCGGCCCTTATATTTTCGAAGTTGTAAAAAAAAATCCGCTGTAAGCTTGAAATTTCAATACGATTTAGTTCATTCACTCTAAAATACAAAAAAAAAATTATTGACCTGTTGTTAGACCCACTTTTTCTAAATTGCTTACTAAAACATGTATGTAAATTTCAGCTTTACAGGACAAAGTTTATTTTAACTCATATACTGCATGCCTTTCGAGTCACCTGTCAGGAACTTGTGCTTATCGAAATCACCTGTCAATTTTTTTTAGAGAATTAACTAACACATAATACAATTTCAAGCTCATATCTTTTTTTATTTCCACTTTTAAAAATATGAGGGCTGATGACGTGCAGGGCTGATGCCTGCCAGGTGGGTGTTACCGTACTTAGCATGCTAAGCATCGCTAAAAAAAATTATAGTCTTACAGGACGACCGTTACCCAGATGGTTCAAGAGTTCTCCGTCTATAAATGGTCCATCAGTGTGAGTTTGAAAGTTTTCATTGATCTACTTCGATTTTAGGTTATGGATGGTGGTATTTTATACCGGGTTTTTTTGAACCGTTGGTATTTTATACGAGGGGGTTAAAGTCCTGGGGGTTGTCCGGGTAATTGTCCTGATACCATATTTTCGATCAGAATAATCGATTGAAAAAAGTTAAAACTTTTTGTTTTTACATATTAAAAAAAAATATACAGTGTGTCCCACTTTGAGCAGCCACACCCTCATATTTCGTTGAGCATGAAATAATTCGAAATTTTCTTTGACTCAAGTTGTAGTACTCGGAAATACCTACCTTTATGTTTACGGAACCTTTGTATATCCATTTTCCACGGCTAACTACGACCAAATAAAAAGTGAAAAATAGGGAAAAACATACTAGGCATTTTTTTATCGCAAAAATAACACCAGATTCTGTTTCAGAACATCTTAAAACCCCCAAATCTCAATGCTTGAATCATTTGAATATACAGGGTATCATTCATTCTGATCAGAGTTAGCATTGGAAAAGTGATATTTGGCTATTTTTCAAAGTATTAATTAAATATTTTTGGGAATTCTGTGACAAGAGAAGACATTTTGGAAATTTTCCAAGCATTATTTATGGATTAGAGTTGATAATGCTACCAGCTACAGATGATACCCTGTATATTCAAATGATTCAAGCATTGAGATTTGGGGGTTTTAAGGTGTTCTGAAACAGAATCTGGTGGTATTTTTGCGATAAACAAATCCCTAGTATGTTTTTCCCAATTTTTCACTTTTCATTTGGTCGTAGTTAGCCGTGGAAAATGGATATACAAAGGTTCCGTAAACATAAAGGTAGGTATTTCCGAGTACTACAACTTGAGTCAAAGAAAATTTCGAATTATTTCATGCTCAACGAAATATGAGGGTGTGGCTGCTCAAAGTGGGACACACTGTATATACCTTCATAATTCTAATGACTAATATACACAAAATTGCGTCAAATAATTTGAGGGATAAGTGCTAGTATTGCACTAGGCCGAGTTTTCATCTTGGGTTTTTTGTGATGCTTCTGATATTGACTGGGCGTTGTTACATATTTTACCTATAATTCTGACATTCAGACCAATACTGTGAATGAAATATTGAAGTAACATGGTTGTCAAGAAGGCAACTACTGGTTGATTCCAGATTCGCAATGTGGCAACACTGTGTGTCTCACAATATAAAAATTAAATGACGTCCAGTGGACATTTTATTATTGAATTTAGAGTGAAAATCCTCTTGACTGTTTTTTTTTTCAAATATTGCATTTTGCATTTTTTGGTATATGTTTTAGATAGTTTAGGTATGTTGAGTGATATGTTTTTATGTCTTAAGAAAATTTAAGGACTGACTCTTGGGACTAGCACTTTCCAAAATCGAAAGAGTTTTTTTTTATGTTACTATTATGCTGATGTGCATGTGTTAAGGTTTTGACCGCCAAGTGTACTAGATTTATATCAAAAAGTTAATCACTGGACAATAATTGAGGTGAGGCAGTCCGAAACCACTTTTGATGAATATAAAAGACTGAATAATGGTTCGATTGAACTTCAAAATTGTGTCAACAAAATCCGTCAAATGTTATTAAAAACGGTTTGGTGGAATCTGAAATTCAATACTTGCAATGGGTGATTGCAGTATGAATGCAATTTATTCTTCTGTGCCATAATCATGGTTTTTGTTATTTTAATGAATTACCGGGAGTACTGAGCGGTTATCTACAAAGTGTTTAATATTTGCGGGAAAGTTTTGTTCCTAGTTGGTACTGTTACTTAATTCCATGCTCTTTGTAGCACCGTACTCCATGTGTTTAAATTGTTGTAAACGAATAAAATATGATTTATTTTTCAAAAATTGTGCATAGTATATTCCAAAAAGACGAAATGATTCGTTTATTTACGAACCTTCGTCAAAAATTGTTGATACAAGTGATATTAATGATAATAATACATTTCGTCAGGAGGGAAGATGAAAGCTCTGAATTTTGTGATAATTATAAGACAGGTTTTGTGGCGATCTTCATTGCATCTATGAAAAGCGAAATCTTTACATATAAAAAAGTACCAGTACCAGTAGTTCATCTTATAGAAATTGTAATAGTTTTTTTCAGATTCTATTCGAGACTATCTTGTTTTCATGAAAGTATTTGTTTACCTATCTATATATCGTTGATTATAAAATAATTTTGTTGAAGCTTTGGTTGATACAATAGGAAGTAAAATCGAACTAAAGTGAGCATCACGAGTTGAACGGAGCGGCAATCTTTGTAACCCCATCCCCTGCAAAGAATTTCTGAAAATATCGGGGACAATGTGTGATTTTTTTTCTTTAATTTTTATACACGATTTTCGATATTATTGGATTTCTTTGTGAATGTGTTTACTACTTTAATATTTTTCTAATATTATCTCAAAGTTATGAATTTATGACAATGTTGATATATTGTAAAATAGGGTCACCGTGGTGATGCGTCGGATATCTACATGATATTACTAACCTATTATGAAAATTAAACTGAATTTAGGGATTCTTAGTTTTATTCAAAAACCCTCAACCCACAAGCAAGCTGAATTCAAAACAAATTATTTGATAGTATTGAAGAATATTACAATATATAATTCGAAAAACGAATACTAGTTTTCTCTACAAACCGATAGATGGCACCACTTTCGACTCTCTTCAATAATACTATTTATGTTCTAAATGTAAACGTATGGTTACAGTTTGTAAGTACCGCCATCTATTGACATTGATATGTATAATAAATTCTAGAGTTATTCAGCCTTATAACGATATTGTTACGAATTCGAAAAACAAATACTAGGTTTTTCTACAAACCGCTAGATGGCACCACTTTCGACTAACCGATCTAGGTTGAGATTGAGAAAATATAAGTAATGACGACCTAGATGGGTAGGACAGTTCATCGGGTGAGCGGGCCACGAACTTAATTCAAATCAAATTAGTTGATAGACTGATAGTAGTATAGAATATTTTGATAAAACGAATGAAAGCTAGTCCAATGTATAATTGCTTGAAGTCGCACATTTCATCCAACTCCTATTATAACTGTAAACCTTCTCTACAATGATGATATTTATGCTCTAAATGTAAACGTATGGTTACAGTTTGTAAGTACCGCCATCTGGTGGCATCGATACGTACTAAAACTTATGGAATTATTCAGTATTATAACTATACTGTTTGAGTTCGGAAAACTTGAATATTTGTTTTTTTTGTAAACCGCTAGATGGCACCACTTTCGACTTGCCGATCTAGGTTGAGACTTGAGGAAATATAAGTAATGATGCCCTAGATGGGTAGGACAGCTCATCGGGTGGGCGGGCCACAATGAAACTTCATTCAAACCAAATTAGTTGATAC
Organism: Chrysolina oricalcia; assembly: GCA_944452925.2. NCBI lineage: Eukaryota > Metazoa > Arthropoda > Insecta > Coleoptera > Chrysomelidae > Chrysolina > Chrysolina oricalcia. The sequence goes on along the minus strand of OX101825.2, from coordinate 8,243,292 downwards.
ACTGATAGTAGTAAAGAATATTTCGGATAGAACGATCCAATATATAATTGCTTGAAGGTGCAGATTCCATTACAAGATCTCTATTATAATAACTGAGCCTTCTCTACAGTGATGATATTTATGTTCTAAATGTAAACGTATAGTTGCAGTTTGTAAGTACCGCCATCTAGTGGCATCGATACGTATTAAAAATTATGGAATTATTCAGTGTTATAACGATACTGTTAGAGTTCGAAAAACTTGAAAACTAGTTTTTTCTATAAACCGCTAGATGGCACCACTTTCGACTAACCGATCTAGGTTGAGATTGAGAAAATATAAGTAATATAATATAATAATAATACAGAAGTAATATAAGTAATGACGCCCACAATCAAACTTCATTCAAACCAAATTAGTTGAAACACTGATAAAGAATATTTTGATAGAACGAATGATAGTCCTATATATAATTGCTTAAAGATGCAGATTCCATATAAGATCTCTGTAAACCTTCTCTACAATGATATTTATGATCTGAATGTGAACGTATGGTTACAGTTTGTAAGTACCGCCATCTATTGACATTGACATGTATTAAAAATTCTAGAATGATTAAGTATTGTACTATAGGTTTTTCTACGAACCGATAGATGGCACCACTTTCGAATTACCGAAATACTGTTCTGATTCAATTCTTTTTTTGTAGTCTAGGCAACCATTTTTTATGTGGGGAAGGATGTGGAAATAAAAGCCAGTATTTAGCTAAAATGTTATATTTTAAAAAGGATTTTCGAACTTGGAGTTCATAAGTACTTTCACGGATTTTTCTTATATACACATACTAACATCAATAAAAACAATTACAAAAATAAAACGACTAAAATCTATCAGGAATAATGAGCTGTCGAATAAGTTAATACTGCAAATTAAATAAATAAACTACAACTAATGGCAAATCATTTAGTCTTGACGTTCAACAAAAAGATCCCTAAATACACGAATTAGTTGAGAAGAAAAATCCAGTATCACAGGAGCCTTACACAAATTAGTAAATCTCCGTGAGATCAGTTTCAAAATGTCGGAATAATGTACCAATCTACTTTATTTACAGATATATTTGAAAACTAATTTGTGCAAGAATCCTATTGCATCATGGAAAATTTCTATTAATTCTGAAGGAAAAATACAAAGTTTTCGGGCATAATCATACTCGTTCAATCCCTACTACTTTTAAAACTAGTACACACACTTCTTGATAAATACGATCTTGTGGTATATTATTTCAAGAAACATGAATCTCGAATGTGGAAGACTATCGAGTGGAGTTCCGTCAGAACTTGTGCATAAAGTAGGATATTATATACGAGTATGAAATATCCACCAGTTTTACACTATATTTTTTCTCCGACGACCCCTGAAAAAAAAAAATACTACGAGATTTTACTCATAGAACATTAACAAGTAAATTTAATTTTGCGAGTTGACTCCCATTATATACCTACCTGCGCATAATTTTTACAGAAAAACTTAGTTTTAGTATTGAGTGTGCTTTATTTACACACTAGTGCAAAATTAAATTAACACAATCCTAAAACTAGGTTTTTCTGTAAAAATTATCCGATGGTAGGTATATTGGGAGTCAAGCAGAATTTAATTTATACTACAGTGAGTAAAATCTCATAGTATTTCGTTATTCAGGTCGGTCGTTGGAAAAGTATAGTGTAAAACTCGCGCAGAAACTGGATATTTCATATTCGTGTGACAAGATGAAAAACCGCTCGCCTATGCCTCGTGGTTTATAATGTCCTCATACTCGTATGAAATATCATATTTTCCGCTAGTTGTTCATTATACTATTATACCATAGCTATGTAAACTTCCTTCATTAATGGAAAAACTTCGAACAGACTAATAAAACTAGTAAAATGGAACCAATTGCTCTTTTGAAGTCACCATGCAAATCAATGTAAGAAATTTTCTTCAGGCAATTGAAAAAAGTTGGTTTTCCAAGGTTATTTTAACATTCAACATCTCCCAAAGTTACCACTGGTGCTCAGTTTTACAAAAATCGAGAAAGAAAACTAGAATAGCCCCAAAAATGCATATCAATGTAAGCTGGAAAAGCGATATCCACAGTGACTCTCTCTTATTCTCTGTAGTACGAAGTATAGTGTAAAACAAAGAATTAAAAAATATAATCCTTACCTCGAAATTAGTATAATAACGACTTTACAACTGGAAATTAGTATAGTTCCGACTTCACAACTAGGGATTTGCCCAATTCCGGCTTCACAATTAGGAATTAGCCTAATTCCCACTTTAAAACTCGGAATTAGTAGAATTCCAACTTTTCAACACGGAGTTAGTATAATTCCGACTTTACAACTCGATATTATTATGATTCCGACTTCACAACACGGAATTAGCCTAATTCAACCTGTTTGACCATTATATCAATGTCTTAGAATGCGGTAAGTCTAAAATATATTTTTTTTCAGATTGGGAAGGTAAAAAAAACACAAGTAAAACAGCGAAATCAAAATTTTACGCTGATCGGGTTCAAAGAAATGGAACAGATATGCTTCTTGAAATTACACCGACTATAATAATAATCTCCTTCTCAGATGAGTGTTCCCTAAAAGCAAGTTGTATGTGGTATTATCGCTTGCCGTAGCCGCCTTCCTGCCGATTTTTGATGATGAATTACCATTTTAGCTGTAAGAAAACACTGTCAACATACTCACCACCCAGATATTCGGCGTTATCCTAGCAAAAACTCGCTAATTTGAGCATATAGGCAAATCATATATCACACATGGCTTGATTCAATCGAGAACAATTCTCGGTCTATATAGGGGAATCAAAATCCCGCCAAATGATGCCTGAGAATCAAGGGCCAGGCATCGACCGCTCAGATTACGTATACCTATACTGTCTTTAGTTTATTACTGATTGACTCGGTTGTTACCTGATGGAGATTCATAGTATTTGTATACAAACTACACAGGGAACGATTCGATCTTTACAAACTTTATTTAATGTTTCGATAACACAAAGTGGATATAAAAGCTAAATAAACATTTATATATCCCTTTGCAATCATTAATAAGAACTAACTTTTTCAGGTAAGAACTAATCAAAATTACAGAGGGTGAGTATAACCTCTATTATATGTACATTAATAAAATTACCTCTGAGATTAAGATTCTAATAATCTTCACTAAATAAATAAATTCAACAATGGTGAGTTATTCACAAGGTGGTCTTTAAAGGTCTATAAGCTTCTAATAATTCCAAATGATTCAACTTCAATCCTTTTTTTCTGTATGGAATTTTTTTAATTCTTCATCAAAAGTGTGTTTTTATTCTCAAAGATGATTTGAAAATGTTGAATTAGTTTTCTTTTTCACATAACTCATATAATGTTCATGAGTGCGATTTTTAGATGTTCTAACAATTTGGCCAATATATATATATATATATATATATATATATATATATATATATATATATATATATATATATATAAAATTACTTATGACATCTACAGTCACTAGTTGAAACTTAATTTGACACGAACCACAAATAGTTGGCTGCCCGTCAATGAGTAGATAAACATCTAACTTTGGATTCCTTGGTTCGTGTCAAATTAAGTTTCAACTAGTGACTGTAGATGTCATAAGTAATTTTCTGTTATATCTGTCTTGCCTTCACGGTATTAATTCTTGAGTGGATTCGTTTTGATTTCGAGAGCTCCATAAATCCTTTCTGATGAGTGCGTTAGCACGAAACAGCTGTCAAAGGTTAGAACTCTCGGAATTAAAACGAAAAATACTCTATTTTCACTTATATATATATATATATATATATATATATATATATATATATATATATATATACAGTGACGGCCAAAAAGTATGTACCATATAGGAAAAATTTTTATTATTGGAGTATTGGAAAAAATATTCTGGGGAAAAGTTTGTGCATGTCCGATAACCTAAAAATCGATTTTGACACATGTCACGTGATCGCTAGAATGGCGGCAAAATGAAAAAAATTGTAATGCAAAGGCAAAAAAAGGGGTAAGATGGCAAGATATCAAAAAAAGTTATTTGAAAAAGTCACTTAGAATTCAATTTTATACACATAAACGAAGTTTCAAGAGATAATTCAAAAAAAAAGAAAATAGCAATTTTTTAAAAATATTTTCCCATCTATTTAAAAATATTATTTTTTTTTCTTATGAATAGCTTGACTATACTCAAACATTTGCATTTTAATGATAATGACAAAACTTTCTCATTTTCTCCACACCAGAGGGCACTAAATTGAAAAAATGGGAATTTGTCAGAACCCTTGCTGTTACATCGGTTCGTATCTAACAGTTATACCCGAATTCCACGACCATTGTGATGACATGACACTCCAAAAACATGGTAATTTCCAGATTATAATCAAGTTCCGATGATAATCGTGCATGAGCGTTTCACTTCGCACATAAACTTGAAAATAGTGCGTCAAATTAAAGATTCTTAAAGTTTATGTGCAAAGTAAAACGCTCATACAGCATTATTATTGAAACTTGATTAAAATCAGGAAACATGGTGTTTCTAGATTGCCATATCAACACAATAGTCTTGGAATTCTGATATAACTGTTAGATAAGAACCAATGTAACAGCGAGGGTTCTGGCAAAAACCAATTTTTTAATTTAGTGCCCTCTGGTGTGGAGAAAATGAGAAAGTTTTGTCATTATCATTAAAATGCAAATGTACCATATAGGAAAAAATTTTATTATTGGAGTATTGGAAAAAATATTCTGGGGAAAAGTTTGTGCATGTCCGATAACCTAAAAATCGATTTTGACACATGTCACGTGATCGCTAGAATGGCGGCAAAATGAAAAAAATTGTAATGCAAAGGCAAAAAAAGGGGTAAGATGGCAAGATATCAAAAAAAGTTATTTGAAAAAGTCACTTAGAATTCAATTTTATACACATAAACGAAGTTTCAAGAGATAATTAAAAAAAAAAGAAAATAGCAATTTTTTAAAAATATTTTCCCATCTATTTAAAAATATTATTTTTTTTTCTTATGAATAGCTTGACTATACTCAAACATTTGCATTTTAATGATAATGACAAAACTTTCTCATTTTCTCCACACCAGAGGGCACTAAATTGAAAAAATGGGAATTTGTCAGAACCCTTGCTGTTACATCGGTTCGTATCTAACAGTTATACCCGAATTCCACGACCATTGTGATGACATGACACTCCAAAAACATGGTAATTTCCAGATTATAATCAAGTTCCGATGATAATCGTGCATGAGCGTTTCACTTCGCACATAAACTTGAAAATAGTGCGTCAAATTAAAGATTCTTAAAGTTTATGTGCAAAGTAAAACGCTCATACAGCATTATTATTGAAACTTGATTAAAATCAGGAAACATGGTGTTTCTAGATTGCCATATCAACACAATAGTCTTGGAATTCTGATATAACTGTTAGATAAGAACCAATGTAACAGCGAGGGTTCTGGCAAAAACCAATTTTTTAATTTAGTGCCCTCTGGTGTGGAGAAAATGAGAAAGTTTTGTCATTATCATTAAAATGCAAATGTTTCAGTATAGTCAAGCTATTCATAAGAAAAAAAAATAATATTTTTAAATAGATGGGAAAATATTTTTAAAAAATTGATATTTTCAATTTTTTTTAATTATCCCTTGAAACTTCGTTTATGTGTATAAAATTGAATTCTAAGTGACTTTTTCAAATAACCATTTTTGATATCTTGCCATCTTACCCCTTTTTTTGCCTTTGCATTGCAATTTTTTCATTTTGCCGCCATTCTAGCGATCACGTGACATGTGTCAAAATTGATTTTTAGGTTATCGGACATGCACAAACTTTTCCCCAGAATATTTTTTCCAATACTCCAATAATAAAAATTTTTCCCATATGGTACATACTTACTGGCGGTCACTGTATATATATATATATATATATATATATATATATATATATATATATATATATATATAATATATATATATATATGTTCGGAAAGGTTTCCGCGGTCAGAAATATGTACATTACTAAGTTCATGGGTTGAACCGCGATGAGAGTTTATAACTCGACGTTTCGGCTCCTGCTTTGGAGCCATTTTCAAGAGTGTGACTGCGAGGCCTCTATCTGCCTACTCCTCGAGTCGTGGTCTTGAGAGATATCTCTCAAGATATTTTACCTGCTTTTGTAGCAGTTTTGTTATTTTTATTTTCATTTTGTCTTACAATAAATATCAATTTGTTTAAAATGAGTTCTTTCATTATTTGGATGAATGTGGGTAGGGTGAAAACAGCTTAAAAATCCTCTCGAAAAGCCAAGCGAGTTCTGAGTTGCGACAGTATTATCTGTTTCATATCGCTTCTGTTAGTGCAAAAGATCGTTTGTCAAAAAATTCGTGTGTCACTGTAATTTTTTTATTTATGAATCTAATGCCTCAAAAGTTAAGTTATATATTTACCATGGAATCAGCAAATGAAAAAATATGAATATTATACTAATCAAACAAAAGGAAATAACTAGCCTTTATGCTCTCCTATGAAGTGCACCCTCTTCATGAACGACCTTTTGCACTATCAGTAGCGATATGCAATTCTTATCTTGTCTACCTTTTTTGTTGCGGCCTGTATGCTACAGTAGCATACAGGCCACAGGTTGTCTAATTTTCTTTTCAATGCCAAAGATAGAATAGCAAAAATGGAAAAATCTGGAGTTTATAAGCTTACGTGTCCAGAGTGTAACGGTGTTTATGTGGGACAATGTGGACGTAATTTTTCAAAAAGATACGCTGAACATGAAAGGTCCTTCAGACTAGGAAAAAATGATTCGACGTTTTCAAACCTTCCTTGGAATGCAACTAAAAGTTTCCGAGTCTGAACGATACGGAAATTTTGCGCTATGCAAGCAAGGGTTGGAAACTGAATTATTTAGAATCCCTAGAAAACCATAAACACAAATATTGTGGATGTAACCTACTGAATGATCAACTGGATTTGGTCTATTCACCGGTTTTTTAAGGCAGCTCAGTCACATTGTCGCAAATAAACAAGGTCCAGGTAAAAGTCATTAATGACCTTTAGTCACTAAGACAGGCCTCGGGTAGAATTAAGGGTATTAAGGAATGTTATTTATTATTTCAGATTATTGTATTGTTTGATAATGTCCACATAGGACGAAACTGCAGTAACGTTGGTTACAAATAGAAGTGGTATAAAAACATAGAAAGTTTTATTTCTCATTTTTCGTGATGATTTCCTACCACGTAGTAACGGCTACATCCATCAATTTATTGAAAGACAAATCTCTTTTTGTTGATTTGCGGCAGTGACAGGATGCCGCCACAGATAAATATGCAAAAAGCCAACAAAGGGTGATTGCAATTTAAAAATCAGTTCAGTCGCTGGTAGTGTATGCAGAACACCAAAAGTGGACTAATCGATTTATCTCAGTAATCGTCAATTAAAATAATATCAGTTGCGATATTTTTCTCTTGTTTATCAAAAACATTGAGTGGAGGTGGAGGAAGTATAAAACTTAGTGGCTGAAAAAGAAATGCAAAAAAATATTTTTACTTTTCAAGTTTAGCGGCTCCAAACTAGGGCGCTCAAATATCTAAATCCGGCCCTGCGAACTTGCCCTAAGGTAAATATTGGCCAAACTGGTAGTACATTTAAAAATCGCATTCATGAACATCATGTGAGTTATGTGAACAAAAAAACTAATTCAACATATTCAATTCATCTTTTATTTAAAAATCACACTTTTGATGAAGAATTTAGAATTCTACATATAGAAAATGACGGATTGAAGTTGAATCATTTAAAATCGTTAGAAGTTACTATACTTACAAATTCATACATACTGCTTATGGAACAACTCGTTTTGCATAACTCACCTTTGTTTATTTCATTTGAAGTAGAGATTATTATAATCTTAATCTTTGGGGTAATTTTATTAATGTATATATAACAGGGGTTATACTATCGGTAATATTAATTGGTACTTACCTGGAAAAGGTAGTTCTTATTAATGATTGCAATAGAGAAATATTTATTTAGCTTGTATATTCACTTCAAGAAGCTAGATTGAATAAAGTTTGTAAAGATTGAATTGTCTTCTGTGTAGTTTATACAGTTTTTCGTTTATTTTAAGTTGTGTTTCATTAAAAAAAAACTGGTTACTGTTGAGCTTTTCGTCACCTTTCATGATTGAAAAGAAATTTTCCTAACCTTTTTCTTTAGAGATTTGCACTGGCATCTTCAAAAGGGCCATCCGAAATTTCATCAGCCTGAGATTGTGAGTTTCTTAAGGAGTCAATAACCGTGTCATGTTCGAAATTCGATATTTACAATTACGTACTATGTACAATTAAAATGTACAGAAGCTCGATTACAACAAAAAAGTCACAGTCGATCACATATAAATAAACCTCTGGAACTCGAAATATCACTGAAACTCGAAATATCACTGGAGCCTCAAATAAAAAAAATCAGTTCTGAAAAATCACATATTTTTCGAATCACGAGTGTCCGACTAAACGTAGTTCTCTCCAGACGATACGTTTTCGGCAGAGGTTTTTTTGTGCTTGCTTTTGTCTCTGTTCCTGTGCTTTTTGCCGTTCGAGTTGTCGGGAGATTCTTGGGCGCTCGACGAGGACTCCTGCTGCAAGGCAGCGCAGTTGTTATTCTGCGCAGTCAAACAAGACATCTCAATCATGTTCTGATTCTGGAAAACAACGGAGCTAGAAATTTCTGGAAATAAGATGAAATTAACCTAGGTTTAGTTGTGAGTAATAAAAACGATAAGCAATACACAAAACAGCTATTAGTAGTTAGTTCGAAGCGAGTATAATAGGCCTGGAGTTCATTCCCGAAAATACCGACTAATTTGCCCCAAGTATGGCGACCCTTGAGGGGTCGAATTATATAATATTAATGAAAGGGAAATGAAGGTGCTGGTAGTGGACGCGTTATCGCAAAATCAATTAGCGAACTTGTCGTATAAATACGGGGTTTCTACACAAAAAAATAGCATTTTCCGGTAGTTTATGAAAAATAATCCGGCTGAAGTAAATTGCCATACTCATGCGGTGCCGCTTATAGCCCGCCATACCAATCGAAACAGGCAAGTTTTTTTTTTTAAAAACGATATCCTATAGGCTAATTTTTGTTTCAAATAATTCCTTGTAAGTAGACAATCGCGTAAATCGCCACGCCATACCGTTCTGACGGATACAAATAGTTGCCATACTGCCATAAAGTAGTCAACTTTTTTTTAAATTGCTAAACGATTGGCTACAGCCTATAATTTTTCTTCAAGGTATGTTTAGGGCTAGAAATAGAAATCTGACTATGCCATACCCTTGGGATGATCCAAATACGTATAATATTATTACAAAATTGCAACATTTTTGTCAAAATTTGAACGATGTGCTACAGAATAACACAACGTTTTTCTGAAAGTTTGAGGTGTAAAAAACGCAAATATAAATTTGCAAACACATATCTAGACGCAATCGTGATTTTTTATAACATAAAATTGTATGGCTATCGGAGCTCGAAAATCTTTGTCAGATTGTGAAGGTCCCGTTTGCAGGCGTATGTCAGGCGTCCCACAGAAGGATATATCTAGGAATAATGTTTAATAAGCCTACTTTCAGATATGATGTTCATATTGTTAACATTTGGTACACTCACACCACCTTCTCACAGGATTGAAACCTTCAACTGGGCTTTTTCATATCAAATTACCGCTACATACAATGGTATATCTCAAGATATCAAAGACAAACTAATGAACCTCTTCACAAACACCTAAAGAAAAAATTATTAAATGAGCAGCTCGATTCTGTGAGGTAAATAAATAGGATTATAGATTTAGAAATCTTTAGAAAGGAATTACATTTCATTTGTAATTTATTTATTCTTTCTTTGCTGTTCAATTTCGAGCATGTGTTTTCCACTCGAAAATAATTAAAGGGACCTAGGTATAATCTTCAACTATTTTTAAATATTTTATAAATTGTTAATGCTTCATTATTCACATTTTATGGTTGCGTCCACCGCTTGAGAATGATAACAGGGACCCAGGTACTTGTACAGGGGTCATCTGATCCTCGGCGTTTTCCTAATGCATATAAAATAAGTTAATATGTTGCGATGTGTTTTGGGAAATAAAGATCTATATCTATTTATCTATCTATCTACCCTAATGACTGTGTTTCTTCACCCCACTCGTGTGATGTTACTCAGTCTAACGTTTAGCCTTAGCCTCTTGTACGGATGACGTGAACGTGATCTTAGAATGAAAAAAAAAACAGTGTAAAAGTGACAAAGGTTTGTTTTATTTGTAGTAAAAGCGACGAAGAAAGTGCTTCAGAAGAAGACATACTCGACTCAGACATGTCCGAATAAATAAACACCATGTAACATTATGGCACGACAAAAAATAAATGAAAATCAAAACGCCACTGTACGAAATAGTTTCACATTATTTTTCCCCACATATTTACGCGCGTGTGGCAGTCTTTAGCATCATCGTCGCAGTATGGGGTATTTTTATATTGAAGCAATATGTAAATACATTGATGTAGCACTGAAGTAAATAATTTTACGGCTGCCCAATCGATTCGAAAAAACAGGTTTTCAAGTATGGCGCTTTTTTTGCATGTGACCAAAAGTATGGCTAATATATTAACGGTCATATTATTGAATCATGACCTTTCAAAATATCAAAATGCCAAACTGTATGTAATCGTTTCACTTATTTTTTAACGAGAGTGTGACATTCTTCAGCATCATCGTCACAGTACGGGGTATGTTTTTAGGTACAATCATATTGAAGTAAAATAAATACAATCATGCAATACCGTAGTAAATAATTTTACTGCTCACCCAGACTTATTTTGAAAACGTATCGAAAAAGCAGTTTTTCAAGTATGGCGCTTTTTTTGTAGCTGACCAGAAGAATGGATAATAAATTAACGGTCACATTGTATAATCAACTTTCATAAAATCGAATTGCCATACTGTAGTAAATCGCTTAGAAACTTCAAGGAAATCGACAACTTTACGGTAGTATGGCGAATATTTATAACCGTCTGAACGGTATGGCGTGGCGATGTTCGGAATGTCTACTTACAACGAATCATTTGAAACAAAAATTAGCAAAGGATATCGTAAAAAAAATTTACAAGTTTCGATTGGTATGGCGGGCTATAACCGGCACCGCATGAGTATGGCATTTTTCTTCAGCCGGATTATTTTTCATAAACTACCGGAAAATGTGTTTTATTAGTTTAGGAAATCGTTCAAAACCCGTAATTTGTCCAACAAGTACGCTACTTGATCCTGCCATAACGAGTCCACTACCAGCACATTTCATTTCCCTTTCATTAATATTATGTAATTCGACCCCTGAAGGGTCACCATACTTGGGGCAAATGAGTCACTCTTTTCGGGCCAGGCCTATAAGGGAAGCCAGTCTAGGTCTAAGGTCTCTCTCTGTGTGGTTGAAAACATTTTTTTTCCAATGCTCTAGTGGAGATTTGTTGGCTATTTGTACAGGTGTAGTTTTAATTATTTTCATCTTCGGTCATTATACTACACGGTAAGAAAATTGACCGAAGAGGGCGCTGATGAATGTTGCCTGTCTTCCTTCAAAGATTTTAAGTAGGTCGTTTCTTTAATACGATCTAGAAAATGTTATACTTTTGCAATAGAGTAGTAGAACAGTGGAGCCGCATGTGCAGTAGCTAAGAGATTGAACGATAACTGACTAGGACACTAATAGAAAGAGATGAAAGAAAATTTGTGACTCATAGTGACGTAGATAAACATGTCATGGCCACCATTCTCTCTTGACAGTGTCTCTTGACAGGTTACAGTTTTGTTTCCTTGGTTTGAGTTCGACTCTGTATGTTACGTGGGCCACCTGTTCTTGTACTCATGTATAAGTACGTCACTATGACGCGTTGATGTTACAAGAATCTGATTGGCTAGAGCTTATTAGACTCTCCTGTTCGACGTTTACTCTCTTCGGTGCAGTCACCCCCTGTCATCTGCTTGATTTTTTATTGAGAAAATAGCGATGCAATCACTCTCAAAGTTGACAGAAATACCTATTCGCCATCACCATCGGAACCAGGTGGCGCTCCAAAACTCCGGGAAAACAAAGCAAACGTCATTTATACATGTGTTGACAGCTGACCTCTTTTTTATATATTGAACTTCCACTTCTAACTCTCAACTTCGGAGAGTTTCTTTAATTTCATATACCAAATGACCGGTATTTTCAAGCACACAGAGAGAGAATATGCCCAGATTCCAGGCCAGATAGCCATCTATGACAAGAAATTGTGCATTTGCGATAGAAATACTTTGGCAGTAGAAAAACAAATATCATGCATTTAACAGCAGTTCGAGTATCGCAAAGCAGAAAGAATCAATTTTGAGCCACTACTTGGATTTTTATGGATTTGGTGAACGGATGAAAACAAAAACTATCTCACATTGTACAGAATCAATAAATGACAAATTATAAAACAACGATTTACTGCCACTTTTCAATTTTCTATTTATTACAATTCATTACACGATAACAAAGTCGACCATTGTTTTTGTTTGTCATAAACATTCTCCTTAATAAATGCTAGAAAAAAAATGATAGGGTTAGAGATAACAATATTAGATTTGTTTGGCTCTTATCCAACTAGATGAAAACGTGAAAACATGTTTTATATCGATTTCATTGAAAATATGAACAGGATGTTTATAAAGTCAGTTGTGGAATCATCGGCGACTGAAAGTTGGAATTTAGTCGCTGTTTTCCATCGTACAAGATAACCTCTCTTGGAAGGGATTCATGTTTTAAAGAGAAACATTCTCAATTGAAAATTGAATCAATACATGACTCCTCTGGAAATGGAAAAAACCCTACGATAAAATTGAAGTTACTTTTTTGTAATATCTACCAGAAAACAACTACTTCCCCGGCAAAAGCAACGCTGGACATTGAACTACATCTGATAGATATTGAGAAAGACCCTATATAACTTGAGAGAAAAAATCTGAAAGTGAAAATTTGCATTTTCATTCAGATAGTTGATTATTTATTAAACGTCCAGTTTCCATTGGAGATTCATATCTATGAATGAGATATGGGAGAATGTTATTCAGAAGTATCACTCACAGAAAATCGCTCATTCCATTGACGCGTGAATTGCATCTCTTTCGCTAGGCCTCCAATACATTTTGGTCGACAAAAATCTGTTTCACTCTTCTAAGATCATCAGGGAGGTCGGAAGAATTGGAAAATATACTCTTCAGAAGCAATTTCACTGTAATGAGGTATTGTTGGACTATTTCTTGTGCGGTGAAACTTTGAAAATATTTTTCTGACATAAAACCTGTCATGGGTATAGCATGTTGATTTCATTGAAAATATGAACAGGATGTTCATAAAGTCAGTTGTGGAATATTACAAAAAAGTAACTTCAATTTTATCGTAAGGTTTTTTCCATTTCCAGAGGAGTCATGTATTTATTCAATTTTCAATTGAGAATGTTTCTCTTTAAAACATGTTTTATATCATTTGAACTTGATAAAAATGAATTTAGCACACACTTTTTTCATTTTGGGTAATATTTCAGAAGTAGGTAGTAACAATATTTTTTACCAATATGCAGACGATATGATATATTACTCCATCATAAGGGAAACTTATTAATGAATATTAGCCAGCCTCCTTTTCACATGTAAATAATGGCGTGAAAACAATATCAAACAATAAACCATCATCAAGAGCTATAAGTTCTATTATAACATATTTCAGTATGACCATCTGATAAAATTCTACCAAAAGATTGAATTGCATTCAATTTTGATGGTAAAGTTAGTTGTTACAGCCTTTTATCTGCTACACCAAAATTATATAAAGATAATTTTCAGGGACACAAAATTACATTAATTCTACTTCCAGTTTTTTATCAGTAAGTTCAATTTTCTTCTTCAAAAGTTCTAATTTCCGGGAATATTCCTCCAAAAATATTTCTCTTTGAAGTTTTACAAAAGAAAATTTTTCTTCAATCAGGATGTTACTAGGATTCGTGTTTTTTTTTTCGTAACATTGCTTCGCATAATTTTTCTCACATTTGTTTTTCATCTCAACTTCTGAGAAACAGGTTTTTTTCAAATCCTTATATATGACATCCAATCATTTTCTCGACAAATATCAGCAGCAGAATAGGGAATATGCATAATTTATTTTTATTTGTTTAATCAATTTTTTACTTCGTTACAACATAGTAAAAAATATAAATACGGTTGAAAGTCTCGGAATTAATTTTTAAAATAATATATAAAATACCGATTGAATTTGACCTATTTGAACGCCTCCATTTTCGCGCGCTGTGGATGACGTCACATAGCGCTATCAGCGTTGTTCTTCTTCAGTGTCGTTGTTTTGACGTACTCTGATTGCTCTACTTGCTTGAAGTTGATATTTTATAAAAGAGTAAGACAAATGCAGTACAAGTGTTAGATAGAGATGAACATATGTGAAAGTGATCTCGATCAACCAGAGCAGTCTTCAATGAACAAGCATTTCTATAGTTATGGCCATTGACACTATTGACAGTTATTAATTAGGTTAGGAATTTGCAGTTTTAATCGCTATTACGATAATGGAAAATGCTAAAAAAACATCTTATAGGTATTGTTTAGTACCGGAATGCCAAAACACAATTATAAGTACACCAAGTTAAGTATTTTTTCTGTTCCAAGAGATGCGAAAATACGTAAACAATGGTGTAAGGTTATGAGAAGAGGCGAAGTATCTCCAATATCACATTTACATTGTTGTGAAGATCATTTCAATGTGAGTACATTGTATTTCGATAGTTAACATGAAGTGAATTGATCAGAAGTAAGTTTTGTATGCATAAATGTTTTGTATATACCTGCCTGCCTCACCTAAATTACAAAAGGAAAACTATCATTTGATAAACTTTTACTACTCATCAGTTCCGGTATTGTCGGATTGTGCTTTGACAAAACCGCTTTCAGTCATTTCTCTTGATAATTTACAATTGTCACAAGACCAAAATCGAACTATGTAATGGAAAACACTACAAATATATAAATAAAAACAAATTTTCTATGAAAGATGACTAGCACAGTATGAATATCAACACAGATAAATTTCATAACGTGCAATGTGACGTCATTCTTCGTTTCGACCAATGGTGATGCGTTTCGCAAATTTTGATGGAAGTTTTATGAAGTTAAATACAAACTAAATGATAAACTAATGGTTTAGGTGTAATTTCGAGACAATAAAGTATATGTGGTAAAAAAATCAAGTAAATTTAAATCACTTGCATATTCCCTATTGCAACTGGGTTGGCCATTATCTAATAAATCAACGTCAATATTGTCAATTTTATGTACTAGTGGGCGGTTAAAGTACACTTTACCGCCCGGTTTTACAGGCGTAAGTGACACTTTAGTGCCCGCGGGCCGTAAAGTCCATATTGTCTAGTACTATCCATATTTACACATCAATTCATGTAAGATCTACCACGAAACAATCAATTCAGTTCAATGAAGAAATACTCATTTAACAACATTTATTCATAATCTAAATTATCAAGGCCATATGCCTGAATATTAGAATTTTATAATATTAACAATGCAGTTGGTACAGTTACCATTGTTAGGGATGGGATTTCACCGCTAAAAATACAGAATTGTGATCAAATTTTTTAAATAATATCTGACGACGCCTCTCGATTCGCAATACTTTCATTCATTCATTCATTCATTCATCAATTTTACGGGAATTTCATTAACAGAAATTGATTTCTAACAGAAAAATAGCATAATGAAAATTTAGATTACGTTATCGATATATTTCGTACAATTGTCCTGTATTTCACTTATATTATGATATACAACACTTCATATTAGACCGCTATCAGTTTTAATTGTAAACACTTCAAAACAATAGTTATTCACAATACTGTCAATCTTTATTTCCTGTAAACATGCCTCAGATGCAGATTAATAAATTTTTAATTGCAGACTTCAAAACAAAAAACGAAAACAGTCAAATTTATTGGAGTCATTAGTGAAGTTTATTATACCGCAAGTACATTAACGGAGAAGTATGTGGCTTATAACACTTTTTTCATGTAACTTCTGTTACATCAATTGATCACAAATCCAGTGGCGTAGTAATTTTTTTTGGCTTTGAAGGCGGTCTTGACATTTTGAATTTTATTTCAAAGTTATGGCGGTATAGAGCCTTGGAGCTCTTTTCATTAGAAAAAGAATAGTTTAAGTCGAACAATAAATAAAAAAAATCTGTGAAGGTAATAATGACAGCAAATTTTCTATTCTATCTCAATGTATCTTGTCAGAGTCAAGCAGGAATTTATACAAACTAACTCTGAAGGTGAACGCAACCCTGCTGTAATAAAAACTCCAACTAGAATACGACCAGTATACATATTTCTTCTATATCTGCTAAGGCAAGTCACGTAAACAGTTTGATTTAATACCCATGTTCTATGACGGGTAATTTTTTTAAATGTAAATCGCTCTGTCTCTTCCATATTATTGAATTCAGGCGATGAGATCTTTGCAAAATTGTTTCATGTCAACTCATCAGTCTAATCACAAAAAAGGCTTTCACCTCTTCCGGTTTCAACGAAAAAAAATCGCTTTACAAAATTGTTTCATTGTTTCAAAGCAATCTACGATGTCAAATAACTATTGGGAATTGTCAAAACGATAATTTGAAAGATGCGATCAAATTCAATAATAAATACATAAATTACTGTTTGATATTGATATTTTTAGGACTATTTATGGATGAAAATTTATCATGGGCAAGACATAGAGAACTTAGGAGACAGATTTCACCATTAGTTGGAATTTGCTACGTCTCAAATATCTAAAATCAATATATTTTTCGTTAGCATACAATAAATTTCATTATATGATTTCGGTTTGGATCTATTTGCTTAAACCTTTGAAATCATTACAAAATAAAATTATTGAATGTATTTTTGAACTTGACTATAAAGAACCAATTGTAAACTTATACAAAGCAAGAAACCACTGGATATTCATTTCCTATACAAATTGAAAATTTGAGCATTCATTCATCTTGTTAAGAATAACGTGAAACATTCCACTTCAATTTTCAAAATTGATCACTTGACCCGAGAAGCTCAAAATTTAACTGTTAATGTGTGTAAAATGTTAAAAAATTAAAACAAATGTTGGAAAGAAATCAATTTAATTTGATGGTGTGAAATTTTACAATGAACTTCCAAATTACTTAAAAACATATGGTAAATTGCGATTCAAAAATAATCTAAAGAATGACTCACTTCATTCATTCATTCTAATTCTAATTTCATGATTTTGTTTATTAATTCTTAATGTTGTATTTACCTTCATGTTATTTGCATTATGTGGATTGTTATCCCTTTCATAAACTGTATGTTTTTTGGGGAAAATAAATTAAATTGAATTTGTTAAAATTAGGGCAACCATATTCCTAACACAATAGCAAAGCTCATAGCTCTTGATGATGCCAACTTTGTTGCTGAAACGCGGGTACTTCTAGCGTTGTCTCGATGTTTCGGTATTTTTTACAAATCATTCAGCTTTAGTTTCGCGAGTTTATGAAAGAAGTTTGATCTTGATAAGCAAACACAAATAGTAAGTAAATAAAAAAATATGTACCTCACCTTGTTGTCCGCGTCGGCTAGCGGATTCGCGGTGATCGTTATCCTGTTGGGGGCGCAACCATTCGCTTTGGGCATCGACTTGGGGCTCACGACGTACTCGTTCCCCTCAACCTGGATGTGGTGGTCGTCTGCCCCCGGTTTGTCTTGACTGTCAACTGAAATCATACCGATGTCACTGATAACGAGAGCAACTCGTTCTGAATCGGGATAATTGTGGAGTACCACAAGGATCGACGGGATGCTTGGTAAGGAAAAACTGACACTTCAACTATGGAACCTTGAGCTTATAAATAAAGCTAACATGAAGGAATTTACAGCCTCAGTATAAGCCTTGGTCATCATAGTAAGGATGTTGTCTAAAGACAAATAGTCAGTCGATCTTATGGGCTTAACATTGGATGACGATGGGGTCGATTAGTAGATGGCGCCAGACCGGTTGTGCCCAAAAAAAAAGACAAACGAATAAGATGGAAAGTGTGATAGTAATCGTAGTGTAGGTAACAATCATAGTGTTGGTAGTAATTGTGTAACAAATCCCCATCCAAATTTCATTGAGAATCCCTCGATTTCCCAGCCAATCAATTCATGATCGAAATTTAAAAGTAAATAAAAGCACATCTTATCACACGAAGCGGACCCCCGAGATTGTTTGTTACATTTTAAAAGTATCGAAAATGAGGACAAATATGCACTGATATAGTCAATGAACGGAAATACTCCAGACTCAATAATTAGTATTTTACTGCTTTTTGAATTATTAAAAATAAACTCGAATGGCTAAGAGCAGAAGCTGGGCACGTTCGTATACTCTGCAGTATTTTCTGTGGGAACGGCTGAAGGAACGTGGCTATTTTTTTAGATGGGAGGTCCGAGATCTTACCAGAAGAAAAACCTTTTTTTTCTGGGACGGATATTTCTGGACGAAGGCCGACGACGAGAAGTTAGATTTCGGCGGTCGAAGTAAACAGTTGTTTCTTTTTTAACGGGCACGTTTTTCGTGAGGACGGCTTTCTCAACTTCTCAAAATTTAGAATCTAAATAAAAATTCAGTGATAGTGTTTGAATTTCACTAGAATTCCGGGTTGTTATTTGTGAATTAGTGGAAAATTTTATAACTGGAGTCTAGTAGTAACCAGTTGAACGACTAAGAACCGGGTTCAGGTACTTCATTCCTCGATACAGTAAATTCAGTGAGTGAATCCCCCAGACGAGGAGGCAGATAGACAGTAATCAGGTAAAACCGAGTTTAACCTATGGCTGACGGTAAAAGTAAGAATAATCAAAAAAATAAACTAAGTACCGTTTATTAAAATTGTAGTGAATAATGAATTATCATTATTTCATGTTTTTGGTTGGCTCCGTGTCCACTCTGCCTGTCATTTGCAATTTGCATGCAAACGAGAGTTCTATATAAAGCAAAGTAGCGAACTTTCATGATGTTAGGTGCTTCATTCAATTTGATGAGGCAATTCACATTTATAACAACGCATTGCTATAACCAGTATATCATAGGATACTGTACCAAAAAAATCATCACCAATATTAGAGAAAAAGTAAATAAACAACTTTCCAAGTCTGTTCATCCCGAATAGTTTGAGACTCAAGAAAAATGTAAAGAACATAGGGAATATATTGTTGATCTGTTATTAGTTTTCAACTATTGTGAAGATATTTCAAGTGAAACAAGGGCAGGAATGAAAAATGTAAAGATCGGAGTATTTTACAACATAATTAGATACTAGAATTTCAAGAAGCACTTTCTTGTTATTATTTCGTTTTCATAAACAATAATATTTCCATATTAATTTATTCTGTTAAAACTTTTTCTTTGTTTCGACCACACCAATATTACATTATTATTTCATGCTAAAAAAAGCTATTATGGCATTTTTCATGGCAACTGTTCAAAAAAGTTGTTCAAGTATCGCTTGAAAGTAATTTTGATTGGAGAATTATTCTTTCTCCAGTTTTTTTTTTTTTTTTTTGAAAAATCTAAACAATCTATAAATGTGTAAAAGGGCAAACTATAATCCTCACTTGGCACTTACCTTTAAGTTATTAGAAAATGCACTTCGTCTCACCTGATTTTTTCTGCTGCCATTTTCGGCACACAACGACCAGCGTAATACCGCAAACCAGCAAGGCGCATCCTATCACAGCTCCTGCAGCGATGACGTACACGTTGAAGTCCTGCTTTTCACCTCGAGGGGTTGATACTGTCGTTTGTACAGTTGTGGTTGACTGAGACTGATTGGCTGAAAAGTACAAGGAAAAATATGGAAGACGGTACCGTAATGAACGTGATATTAAGTCAACTCATTATTTCCGAGTTATTGGTGGCAATTCTAACTGACTATTCATCTATAACTGCGGCTAACATTATCAAAGGTGATGTGCAGATCCATCACTCGATAGTGTACTTTCATGCCTGCCAAACAACTTCAAAGTCAAAATATACTTCAATGTCAGAAGATTTGCAACTTATCGACAAAGCTTTTCAACTATAAATAAAAATGTAAATTGAAATTACAATGTATCATAAATTATAGTAGTGATATATGTCTCCCCCATCTAAACATAAGTCCAGATGAAAGAGATTACCACCACAATATGCGTTTGTATATCAAACACGCGTTTCAAGCATAAAAATTGCAACAACTGTTCAAATTTTATGTTTAAAAAACAGAGGTCGAAATGAATCCTGATACTTTGCATAAATGTTCCAGAGCACGCTTCTGCAAAATTTGAACATTCTGAAATCGAAAACCACAACAAACTCCCCAAAATACTTTTTTCCATACTGCAGATGTGATTGGTGCTGTATTGAATGTTGTATGTAGTACCTATGAAATGATTAGTACTTATATTTAAGAAAATGTGTATTGGAAATGTGTCAGGGTATTGAATTATTCTGGAGAAGAACAAGAGTTTTGTCAAGAGCTTGTACAACAACTTTCTTTCTCCCAAAGAAGTGAAATTCCATTTGAATTTGTCATGTTGGTTTTTTTTTCTGTAGGGATTATTTGGGAGAAGAACTATGGAAAATCTGATATATTAGCAGGTTAGGTAATCATCTTGTTTGAGTTAATAATACATGTGAATATGTGAATCAGTTAAAACGAAGTGTTTTGGATATATGCAGTTTTAACACAATTATATTACATACTATTGGTACTGACCATCCTCATAACAGTAGTATATAAGAAGTGAGGCTTAACCATAACCGTTTTCTGACAGACCTCTTACTTTCTGATAAAACCCGAAAAACTGAAGAATGTGATTTTGTGGACCAGAGAGATGTTAATGTCCCTTTCCCCGAATCGATAAAATCGAGCCACCCGGACGAGCACTTCGATTGTTACCATATCGCCTTTGATAATATATGCCGCAGTTGTAGATGACAAGTCAGATTAAAAAAAAGACACTGGACCTCAACAAGCTTGTTCATTTTGTGTTTGGCTATTTCTGTCCCTTTACCAATAAACACAAACTTTAGTTTTATTTCTTGATCGCAAAGAGCAAATTGAAATGACTGGGATGAAATTACGAAATATTTCTTTATACTTACGTCTTATACATTGAAAATCTTACCTTCAGTCCTAGCTTTCATGATAGGACTATATTCGCTGGCGTATTTAGAGTTGAAGCTTTGTAGTTTAATATCGTAGATTGTGCCTGCTTGCAGATGGCTCAAAATATACTCCGAGGTATTCTCTCCATCCACAGTGGCTTTCATGTAGTCACCTGCGGTGGACGCAGATTGGAAGCTCACGTAAAACCCGTCCACAGTGACGTTTTCTGACTTTTCATACTGAAACAACGAAAATATTATAACGTGCTGGAGCCAGACCTGTCACCTCACGAAGTTCCGTGAACCACTCACGTATGCGGAATGACAGCTGGCATTTTCTAGAACATGCCGAACCATCTAGAAGCGAGCAGTCGAACAGCAAGCGACCTCTTTCTGCGTCTCTCGTATTTTCTAGATGGTCGCGAACATCCGAGAGATAAAATCCACTTGGATATATACATATACATAATAAATGTGCAGGACTTCCGGATGTGATAGCTCGTTCAAAAATATAAAAAAAGTTTTTATTAACTTACCCTCTAAAATTCAACATTTTCGATATACAGGGTGTTGAAATTTAAAAAAAAATATAGTTTTTTGCGAATATCTCTGGAACCGTTTATCGCACAAAAAACAGATTTTGAAGGGGTAGTGGGTGATTTTTTCTCCAACTTCTCGCCACTGGAAAAAGTATGATTTTAAGCCGCCTACTTGAACCGCCAATGTTTTCTACATAAAAAAGATGCTCTTTCTTGATCATAAGCTCTAAAGTTGACCGTTTTCAAGAAAAATCAACTTTCATGTTGAAAAACATGGTAAATTTTTTTCCTAATTATACAAAATTTATTTAAACGTTAGACTAAGTAACAAAACCAAACGTTAATTGCAAAATAAAAAAAAAACAATAACAATCATACTCAGTTGAATTGTTGGAAATGTCCGCCGTTAGCTTCAATGCACGCAGCAATTTTTCGAGGAAAAAAACATAATTTAAACAACCTGAAAGTTGATTTTTCTTGAACACAGTCAACTTTAGAGCTTATGACCAAGAGCACCTTTTTTGTGTAGAAAACATTGGCGGTTCATACACTTTTCACTATTTGTGAAAAATCTTGGCCACTAGTAGAATGTACGCATGAACAAGTTCCTTCAGCTCGTCATGCAAATGGTGGTAAGTTTCTCAATTAATAACTATGTAACCAGTCATGGTAGGAAACTGAATTATTGGGAGAGTGTTGAGGAAAGAATGATGAATATATTAAATAATAATAAAGGTTAATCGTGAATTACAGGGTGATTTCTGAAACGTTGATATTTTGTCATTTTTATCATCGAAAATTTTCATGATCACCTTATATATCCCAACGAAATCATGTTTATACGGTATCAGCTATCTTCGGAGGATGGTAATTCACTTGAATATACAGGATAAGTACGAAAGAACCGGCCATATATTTCACCATTTTTTCAAATCACCCTGTAGAAAATGAAAGAATTGTGATCAATGATGGAATAAGAATAGTATATTGCATGCCAAAATAATTTTATCGATATTTTATTATTACATCGAATTTTCAGACATTACTAAAATGTTCTTATTTTTCACTCTGTACATAATATAATCTGCATAATCTGAATGATATTTAGTAATATGAAGGTACTTTGCTGATGAGAACGAAGACAAATGCAGTTGGCACTCTCAAATCCCGAGAAAATAATTAAATAAAAATTACTGATTTTTAATTTGAACGCCCTGTATTTCAAAATGTATCCAACAACGAACTTTGCGATTCTGCACGTTCAATCAGTACGTAGAATACTACAATATACCAAAAATTCAGACAATTTCACCGAGAACCATTTTACCTATAAAAAGTGCGGGGTCCTTTACCAGATGCATTCACCAACGAATTGTAAAAAAAATTGCGTCAGTTGAATAAGTGGTAGGTGTCGTTGCTTCTAGAATATTAACCACAAAAAAAAACAAATGAACTCACCTTCCAATATATCTTCACACTGGTCGTATTCACCGTTTCCGTGTGCGTCACCAAAGGTATCGGAAGAGGATTCTTCATATCGAAGTCCAAGCGCTTCAGATGGAATTTATCCGAATTCGCACTGAGTTTATTATCATTATTACTGTACGCCGCAGCTATTCTGAACCTGTAGACGTGATCCGGTTTGAGGTTTTCCACGTCGAAAGACGTCAAGTTTGGAGGAATGTCCGCGTTGGTCGTCTTCCAGCCGGATCTTCCCCTTTTGTTCGAATTCTCGGAGTTGGCGGGTCCCAGTTCTTTGTACTGTACTTTGAAGAACGATATTGGCAGACCTGAAAATAAGCAGGAATTTTCTTTTGTTTGCTCACACGAAACGAAATAGCGATTACATTCGCTAGACTTCGCGATACCAGAAGAGAAAATTTTATGTCGTTAGGTCCGGAGAACTAGCTGGCCAATCTACTGTTCCGCGTCTACCAAACCATTCGTGTGGGAAAGTATCGTCCAAATAATTACTCAGTAAAAATGCGGAGGTGTGCCATTTTGTTGAAACCACACAAAGTTATCCGGTTCATTATGGTTTTCGACAATCTGCAAATGGTTTTCATCATTCGATGATCCTTCAGTGGAAAATGCATCCAAAATTGACAATATTCCACATGCTATTGGTTATCGTTTTTTCGCTGTCAGGTTGGCAATATATTTTGTTTGTTGGAAACACTGATTCAAATCAATTACAATTATGAGGTCTGTCAATTTCAACGGATTCAAATTTAAACTTATTTTATAATTTGTAATCATATGTTTTAATAACCGTAAATCTTAATATTAATCAGTCGTTGCTCTTTCAATAGGCTTTTCACGATAAAGCAGAAAACTGGTAAACACATTCGAAACATCGATTTTCAGAAAGAAGAATTTTACTTCCATCAGTATTGACCATTAGAACTTTTATTAAAATATTTAATACTGTAATAACGAAAAAATTATAAAAATATATATATCGGAGCTCCCGGGCGGTGGCGCATTTTCTTTTACAGCGAAAAAACCTGCATCACCACGTCATTTGAAGAGTTGGAAATAATTGAATGAAAAGTCCTGTCTGCCGAATTGTGAATAGCTGCTTTTCGGTAAAATATGAATGGTGTCTCCAGAGGCTTCAAAAGGTCCAATTCAAACGCAAACATTCTATTTGAGCAACTGCTGTCAAATTTGTACCAGTCTGTTCTGCCCTTGGCCAAAGTATGTCGTAGTGGACATCATCAACTCCAAAACCACAGTGACTGTTTAAGCTCATCATTAGATTGGAAATATACGGAATAGAATCTTGTTAATACTGGTACAGGTCCAAAACCCAGTACACAAGAATATAGCCCCGTTAGAGATAATTGCCCTAGTATTTGAAAGTAATTGTTGTTTTTTTTAAAGCCAACACTCCGTTACTGTTGTCAAGAAATAGCCCTGTTTTACACATTGTTTTGCAGTGTAGTTTTTTTTTTAAATCCTCTAGATCCAAATGTTTTTATTTCCAACAAATGGTATATATTGGTACGGGTATCAGAGAAGAGTTTTAATAATATTCGTGCTTCTTGCTTTGGAAACCTAGGTAAGTTTTCACATTTTCGAATTCACTCTCGTTCATAGTAGACAACCTAATAGCTCTTTCGTGTGTTTGGCATTGAAAATTTTGGTAGAAAATTAGTACTTTACATATTGATTAGAACCCTGAAATTAGCACATTCGCGGTTTTGGCGTGGGACCGACGACATGAGAAACATAATCGTATTTAGCTGCAGCAGCATCCTCATTATCCAACCCAGCTCTCATGGCTGCTGTTATTTGTTATTTAGGCCAAATTTGGAAAAGAAAATTTTCATTGACCGGCGCCTTATGTTTAATTATGGATCCAAATTTGGAAGATGTACTCTAAGTCATTCGTTTTCTTCTCCAAATTTGAGAAGCGCACTGGGTTTTTGTTTTATTTTTTATGTTGTGTGCTTCACTCGGCATCAGGTAACAACTATCCAGTAACTCTGCACAATTATTATAACCATGTTCAGAAATACAATAGTCAACAGTTTCATCCATGGGTTCGGTGTAATATGGGCTATCTTGCTCTACATAACCAAAATAGTATTACTTTCTTCATTAACAGTTCCTAAAAGAAAATGCCTCAAATTTAGTCAACTCACCAACATCAGAGTAACAAAACTTCAGAGTTACAAGAAACAGAATCATTATTTATTGTTTCACCTTCTTTGGTTGAAGTATCAGGATCATTTTCAGATAATGGGGTTTAGAAAAGAAACATCATGAGTGTTTTCCTCGAAATTGTAATTTAAACATGAAAATGGAATTCAACAACATCACAAAGTTGACTTTAAGGGTGTCTTCTGCTTCTTCAATCTTTCACTCTCCTTGTAATGATCTCCAAAAATTCTTTTATGATAAAAGAATTCCATTTCGTCGATGGGAAGATTCGAATGGAACAACCATTTTGGCGCAAGTTCTTTAGTTTTCGGGAATTTGTGAAATGTTATTTTTGGTAAAGTTGAGCTTATCGGGCTCATTCTCGAAACAAAGAGAAAAGTGGTGTTACTTACGTAGTTTTATCTCCTGAACACGAACCCGAAAGAATTTCGTGAGGGTCTCTTATAGTTTTCGAGCTATGACCCTTTGAATCTTGAAAATCGACACATTTTTGTAAAAAATCGCAGAAAATAGCTCATTCTTTTTGTCGACAATTTTTTCATTCCCTAATCAACTCTTTTTTCACAATTACAAGCACCAAAACCAAACGTTTTACGGAAAAAATTATCCTTCATATATTACACTATACTTAACCTCACTCTTCATTGGCGTTCATTCTAGAGATGTTGGAGGGTTAGGTATAATTTATAAGAAGGTTGAATTTTTGTAAAACGTCTGGTTAGTGCTTGTAATTGTAAAATATGAGTGTCAACAAAAAGAAGGAGGCATTTTGTGCGATTTTTCGCTGAGAAAATAAAGTTTGAAAATGGCCGATTTTCAACTTTTCCACTTTTCTTTTTATTTGAGAATGAGCCCGATAAGCTAACCTTTACCATGTTTTTTTTAAATAATCTTACACATTCCAGAAAAATGGAACACACCATTTGCAACAGGCTCGATTTTTTCGCAAATAATTTTCAATAAATTTAAATTTAAAAAAAATTGAATTTGACAATTGACAGTGTTGACACATGACAGTGTATCAATTCAGTGTTTCATACATTCAAAAACAAAATGTATAACCAACCTGACAGCAAAAAAAACGATCACCTATAAGCCTATGGAATATTGTCAATTGAGATCCCAACTGTTCCAACTCACACGTTAAATCTTGCTGGAAATTAGATATTCTCTTCATTTTCCAATGTAGGTTACCAGGTGCTCGACAGGTTTCCGATTTGGAAGTAAATTATTTTCAAACGGTTGAAAAAATAAGGCAAAATTCACCGATTATCTAATGAAGACATTTACGATCAGGACACTGAAGTCACCGCATTTTCATCTGCCTAGATCAATAAATTACCACCTTGTGAGAAAATGTTATTTTGAAATTTATTTAACATAGTGTTCGAAAGGTACAGCCAGTGAATCTACATCCGGAAACAATTAAATTCCACATCTATTTCATAATACCGAAAGAGGTCCTAAACCTTCACATGTGTTAGCTATGAATATCACTCCTATACAGACTTATACGAGGAGAATTTAATAATTCGAACAAAAGATTTTGTATGCAATAATCAGTTTCATTATGAAGTCAACGTCATATTAACATTAGGAGGAATGATTCAAACCATAACTGAGTGATACAGGAAGATCCATGACATACAATAAGTATACATAACAATAACTGTTAATAGAGTTTTTTTTTCATAAGGCAAAGAATTTCCATTATGTTTTTTTTTTTCTCGTAACGTCGGAGTAACTGAGTTGTAAAATATTTAATGCATAAGCAGACTGTAGAAGAAAACGAGGAGATATTCAATTTACCAATTAATTTTTGAACAACCATTATATTTATTGCCAGGCTTGAATATAAATTGAGATATTTGGAGAACAGAAATTTTTTGCGTCTAAACGGCAGTCTTGCCTTAGATTTTGAGAGAGTTAGATGTTATCTAATAATGTGACTTTTTCTGGTAAACGATCTGTGCCGAAATATCAGTTTAATGTTTAGTAAGAACAACACCTTTCATTCAATTCACCGATTCTAATTGGGTTTGGTTTGAGAACCTTTAAATTGAAAACTTTTTAGTTATTCCGGCGTTCTAATAATTTTTTCTTTCGGCATAATAAACGATTTTGGCCGATTTCTTTGTTTTATTAAGTTAAATTGTATCTTCTACCTGGGCCTTCGGCCCAGATTTTGATGAATAACAATTTGATAAGTACTTATTTGAATAGATTGAAATCCAGGAAAGTGTTGAAGTTAATAATAAATAAAGTAACTTAATTAATCAAAACTAGTGTGTGTGCAGAACTTGTAGCAGCTTCCTGATATGGTTTGCCAATAATTGAGACTTGATAGGTAAGTAAATATATAATAATAATAATCTTTATTGACTCCAAGAAACATAAATGTTTATAATAGGGACCTAATTCTATAACTAATACAATATACAACAAAATTTCAAGTTGAAAATGTTTGCACCAGTTTAATTAGTAATACTAAGTATTATTGTAATAAGTACTTCGTCAAATTAAATTTGAAACGATTTTTTTGTATATTTTTTTAAATTATTGGGTATATTATTGAATATCAAAATTCCATTAAATTAAATTTATTTTTTCCCGATGTTTGTCTTTATTCTATGCGTGATGAGACTATTTGATTGTCTAGTTTGGTGATTGTGTATGGTATCGATTGAATTAAATTCCAGAGATGAATGTTTCCTATTATTGATGACAGAATGTATGAATATATATATATAGATATATTTTCAATTTGTACAAAGAACTGATATCCAAAAGATTGTTTGGAGCATTTAATGTGATGTAGATTCAAGAAATGGTAATTTAAAAATACATTTAATACTTTTTTTTGCAAAGATTTGAGTGGATGCAAGATAGTACAATTGGCACTTCCTGATATGTTCCAATGTAAGCGCTGATATAAAATACTGAAAAAGGCACCGCTCGGCCTAACAATTAATGGTATCAGCAGTGATGAAACTCTATTTCACCGGAATATAGCGTTTTATTATAACCTGAAAACAAAATACTTTCAATAAAAAAGCAAAAAACTTACCTGTATCTGAAGGAACGCTCCAGCGAACATTGACAGAGTCATCTCGCAGCCTCGAGACCACCGGCTTGCTGGGCGGTATCATCTTGAAAGCCTTGCTGTGCTTCGGGGGCTTCCGGTGCGAATTCCCCTTACCCCTGTGCCTGTGGTGCGGCCTGGTGGATATATTCTCGTTGTCCGTCGACCCCAAAGGTATCACCCCCACGTTGATCTTGCTGTACACCGTCTTCGCCGCGTTCCTGGCGAAGATCTGCAGGTTCCCCGCGTGGCGCTTCTCTATCCTGCTGAAGTTTATCCTGCCGCCCATAGTCTCCACCAGGCTGTCGTTGGAGATGGAGAAGCCGTTGAGGAACCACGAGCAGTGGGGTTCCGGTACGCCCTTCACGACGCAGTGCAGGTCCAGGAAGTCGCCTTGCTTGGGATCCGTCTCGTTGGTGAGGCAGTCGATGGAAGGTTCTTCGTGGTAGACGAGGGTTATGTGGTGGGAGGCGGTGCCGTAGGTGTTGGTGTAGTTGCAGACGTACTCGCCTTCGTCCGCTGAAGTGATGTTTTTTATTCTGAGACCTCCGCTCAGCATTTCGATACGGTTGGTGGGCAGCTGGCCGTTTTTCTTGAACCATACTACTTTGGGGACTGGGTTGCCGACCGCTGCGCACTCTAGGAATGCTGTTTCGTCTGGAACATAATGGTATAATAATACTAAAATGTGGATATTGAACAACATCTGATAGATATTGTGAAAAGACCCTATACAACTTGAAAGAAAAAATCCGAAATCGAAAATTTGCATTTTTATTCAGATAGTTGAAATACCCAAATATCTGAAGCGAAACTATATGTGTCAATGACGTTTTTTTTGAGTAGTATTGAATAATTACACAAATTTCACTCTCATAGTACAGATCCCAGAGTAGAAAAATCACTAAAACTTCCATTAAATTGGAAGTTCGTGAAATTTGGTATGGGGTTAGTTCAATAATTGACGAACAGTTATCCAATGAGTTCCAGGCCCTACTTTGTGAAAATCTAAAGAAAATGGTTCAAAGAATTTTCCGACGCTTTGTCGGCCGTAACTCGAATAAAACTTGAAAGTTGAAAAAATATCAGAAGACCAAAAATAAAGCTAGGAAAATTGGAAATAAAAAAACTCCTTACACTTTTTCCGAAAAACCTCACATTTGATCGAAAAATTAAAGAGAAGGATAAAAATATTCTCCAGTCCGACTTTCATCGAAAATCCCAAGGTAAAAGAAGAAACATTATTTTGAAAATGTATTCTTTTCTTCAGATTTTTATGTTTTCAAAAGAAAATACATTGAGAAACTCAATAGATTTATTTTAAATTATTCTTCTTTGCTAGACTAACTTTCACATAACAGAATAACCATTCACTTTATGAAGTCTCTCTTCAATTCAGGAATATTTCATGTGAATTTCACTTTCCTCTGAGAACGTATTCAGAATAGTTGAATACAAAAATAACTAGGAAAAAAACTAAAAATATGGATTTTTGGCTGAATGTTTAAACTAATTAATTATTTGATTTTTTCCTGCTATTAATTCGTTCTAAGCTTACATCCGAATATCATAACAATAACAAATCTCCCCCTCCGAACTCGGAGGTTACCCCTCTCCCACAAACTATCACAAAGGATAGTGATATGCAGGTTTCTTAACAAAGTGTGTTGAGCATATAGAAATGGCACCTCTATATCTTTTATTGATCGAAGGAGTTTACCGATATTTCTTACCTTTACCTCCGAGTTAATAATTTCAGAGAAAAAATCTCAAAACCATTCAAAAATGACGACAGAAACATTTATGAAAAACACAGTTTTTGTTTACGATTCAAATAGTCGTAGAAAAAATATAGTATACAATATACAATTATACCATTACTCACCCTTCAAAACAGTGTACGTCCTCATAGGCTCCACAACAAAGTAAGGCGCTCTAGCGGTCGCGCTATGCACCACCTTCAGACTGAAAAACGTGCTCGAATTGACGTACTTCATCGTGTTCGTCGCCCAACACGTGTACACCCCCGAATCGTCCGCCCCCACGTCCGACAGAATCAGAGATTTCACTTCGGGGTACGGCGACGAGACGATCTCCCCCCGCTTGTAGTACTCGACGAACACCTCCGGATTCGACTCCGGCGGCACGCACCTCCAGAGCACCGTGTTGCCGACGGAGACGACGGCGTCGGCGCTCGCCTGCTCCGGGAAGGCTCCGAGCATCGCGACGGTCACGCGCCAAGGGACCGAGGCCACGACGAAGGCGCCGTAGTAGGCCAGGCATTGGTAGTCGCCTGCGTTGTTGGTGGTCACCTGGAAAACATAAATTGAATCGGTCTTCAACCTATTGGAGGCCCTAGGGACATTAGGACAATGGGGCACTGGGCACATGCCCAGAGAGCCCAGTGGCCTGATTAGATTGCAATTAAGTGTAATGTTACGAACGCTTAGAAGGACAAATTCTCACCTTCAGATTCAACTGCGACTTGTTCCTTCCAGACGTCCTGAATTTGTTTTGCGGCACCATGTGAAACGAGCTGTTTGTGAGATCGATGTAGGCGTTGGGATTGTAGGGATCGTCCGTAGGATAGAATTTCCACTCGAACTTATCGGGATCTATGTCCATCTCGCAAGTCAGCTGAGTTTCGTAACCTGGAGGAACCGATATGGGTTCTGGATTCGAGACCATGTACCACGTGTCTGAAAAATATATTCCAATTGTCTAAAGACTCAGGTAGCGTCAAATTCGAAAGGCCTGAGTGGATGATCCGATACTTTTTAACAAATAGCTGTGCAATCCCAGAAATGGTTGTACAGAGACCGACAGATTTTTGATATGAGTAAAAGTTCATCTTTCAAACTCAAATTGCACTATCCAAATTTTAAATATCGCCTTAATTTACGTTTCAATAATAATAAAATCTTTATTGTCATAAAATCCGCATGGACATGGACAACGTCAAAAACGAGAAAATACCATGATAATACAATAAATGAAACATTACAAAAATGAACATCGCCAGGACTTGACATGTTATAAATTTAAAACTTTGCACTACAGACAGGTGACAATAATTATTCACAAATATCAAACTTGAGTCAGTATGACCTCTGATATTACTGCATATATAAAAGTTATTTAAAGAAGTGACGTATGATTTAGAGAATGCTTTAAATTCAAAATAATGTTCTCCTACTCCTCAAACATGTTTACACTGATTTTTTCTTTTTTTCTTACACCACGCTGTGTATTATGAGGATTTGTAATATCAAAGTAGACTGACTTATCATTGAATATTATCTGAACAACCAGATGAAGTTGTCCAATGACTATTTCCCAACCACTTGAAAGTTATTATTTTTTTTGTTGAAATAATGTCATCTGCAGATGCATACCAAAAAAATCACTGTCGTCATGATTATGGAATGCAAGAGGAAATAATTATATGATAGATAGACGTGTGATAGATAGACGTGTGACATTTCTGATCCGTTCTCATACGCTTAAATTGAATACAACGGACATTCTGAACTCTTCTATTTCAGATCACACTGCTCAAAAGATCAGGTGTTCCACAAATAAAGCAAAAAGTAGAATCTTTAAATATATTAGAATCTTTTCGGAAGAGAACAAAAACATTTTCATTAGAAAACTGGATGATCAGAATTGGTCAGACATATATAAATTGAAGGAAAACGAAGTGAATGAACAATGGGATACATTCATGAGTTATTTCACAAATATTTTCGATTAATGCTTTCCTGTTAAACGAATTGAAGTAGGAGTCCCTCAAGGTAGCATAACAGGACCAGCACTTTTCATAATTTTCATGAATGATATTTTGAAAATCTTAAATGACTACATTTATCTCACAACTTTGGATCCGCTCAAAATGAGTTTGACTTGACTGGATCCGATACATCTAATCGATATATACAGTGTTCGGATTGGATTGAATCACTCAAGTCAATTCCATAAAATATAGGATTGGACCCAACCGATCGCCTTGAAGAGAAGTTAAATTACGAGATAAACGAGTTTGAAATTGACAAATGACAGGTAAAAGTAGCCAAATTCAGATTAGTGTTTATATTGACAATTGTCTTTCTCAAAATGGAGAGCAAAATAATAATTAAGAAAAGAAACGTATGGTCCAAAGAAGAGAGCAGTTTTTTCATTCAGCTGATTAAGGAAAAACATATTTTGGGACTCATGGATGGGAAAAGGATTAGGGTTCAAATGAAAACCACAGATCCACGGAACAACGATTCGTGATTTAATTCGCAGAACACAAGAAATTTAAGGTTAAGAAATTCGACATATTGCTGTGAAGTTAGCTCTTTTCAATCGGATTGAAGAATAGGATTCTTCGATCCACTTAAATATTGCGATATAAACTGAAGGGTGATTTCACTCGACTCAATGCTATTGAATTTGAAGCGGATAGAGATCGTCCAGATAAACGTAGTCATAGAGTTTAATGCTTCTGCACATCTAACTAACTATGTAGATGACACTAATTTGTTGGTTTCAAGTTCAGATTATCCAGAGCTAATACGAAAAACGCAGAACGTAACGAGAAACATTTATGATTGGTTTACAAAAAATAAGTTGATACTAAACGTTACGAAAACCAACGCTATATTTTTCATACTCAACAATGAAATTAAAATTCAAAATAATACCAAATTTCTGGGAGTCTTTATAGAGGAACATTTACACCTACTATGTAGGCTTATTATGGCAAGTACCTGTTTATGGGAGTAAAGGGTTCATCTTCGGTCGGTAACGACTGTTCGTTAGCAAACGATCTCCCAAAGATTTCTGTCTTCTTCGATTAAATCTCTTAACCCGGAGATTCGGAGTGTTCTTCCTCTGCTCGCTAGGTGGAGCGGCCTAGAAACTGCTTTCATCTCGTGAACCAGAATTGACTAATCAGCGGAGTGTGTATTGGTTTGGACGGGGAACAGATGGCTTCAGTGCTGTCTGTGTTGACCTGCCCTTGCACTGATGAGAGGCGGCAACCTCGAAACTAGTCTGCAGGTGGTCACCCTGTCCAAATCAAAACATAATTCTGCTGGTTGGTCTAGAGGGCACTGCAATTGCGTCCTCTGATGCTTTGAGGAATGTTGCACAAGTAGCTGTTAGATTTAATTCAATACCCGTCGTGGTCTTAGCCAGGGGAGTAGTTGTTTTCTGACAGGTACTTGCCATAATAAGCCTACGTAGTAGGTGTTTATGGGAGTAAAGGGTTCATCTTCGATCGGTAAAGACTGTTCGTTAAAAAACAAAAGAGTTTATTCACTTACAAAATTTTAATTTTTAAGTGACTCCTTTATTGTTTATGATAAAACTTTAATGTTGACTATCACATATTTGTGGAAGTTGGATAGTGCGTTTGGGGAGATTCAGGCAATTTAAGAAGAATAATATTTGCTGAGAAATTTTAAATATGCTTTTCCCATTTGTTGCCAAAATTCAGCTGGTAACTGTATTTCTGGAAAGTAACAGCATTTCTTTAAATGTTCTTTGAATTTTATACCAGTCAGGCAGTTAGTTTTACTTTTACAGCCATACCAAAGTATCTACTTAGTTCAAACATTTTTACAACAATCAATTGTTCTTCAAAATTGAACTCTACAGGCCGTTTCTTTTATCAAGTGGTAACATTGCTATATTCTAAACCGTAACAGATACGAAGACGATTAAATGGGAGAAAAGGTAACTATTGTGGAGAACAGTACAATGGTCAAAGAAAATGTACAGGGAGTCTCGCCCTTCCCGAGTTATACAGGGAAAACTAAAAATGCTGTTATTAGTTTTTTACGAATAGAATTGTTATTTCTGAAAATATAAAAAAAATGGAAAAGGAAAGTTTTAATGTATTCTAAATGTACTATAAAAATGTAACAATTAATCTTTGATTAAACGTTTCGTGTCAACACGGCCACCATCAACATTTCTTTTCAAATACGGACCTGTCTGTTTTAGTACAAATATTGATAAAGCGATAAAATCACAAGTCAGTGGTACATCACACTTGATATTTTTATAACGTTTCATTTAAAATAACTAACATCATCAGTGACAACAATTTTTAATTACGGTCCTGTCGTTAGGTCGTTTATGGATTCCACAAAACCTAACTCTCCGATATAAAAATTATCAGTGACGCTTTGAATAAATGTATCTATTAAAATTATGTTTATACTATAATAAAAGATATCTGTAGTTTCAGAGACGAACGATAGCAATTTACCTCGGAAATAAACTTACTTAAGAGTAGAAGAAATCAAACAAACAGAAAACAATTTATTTCATACTGAATTTTTGAGTGAAAATAAAACCAATACAGAAAATGAATTCTTCATGATAACCTACATTAAATGCTCGAATTGCCGACCTCTTTGTTGAATGCACATAAGTTGTCTGTCCATACAATTTCTGTGGCAATTTTCTAGCATGATGGGTGTAATGCTATTACATGCATCTCTTATTTTTTGTTTGAGATTGTCGATATCTGTACTAGTTGTCGAAAAAACTTTATCCTTTATGTATCCCCAGACAAAAAAATCTAAAGGAGTCAGGTCTGGGGATCGAGCTGGACGGGCAATTGGTCCATTGTTTCCAATCCATTTTCTTGGGAATATTGCATCTAAATGTTCCCTTACTATTGCTGCATTATGGGGAGGGGCACCGTCTTGTTGAAAATATTGTATTTCACGGCGGATGTTCAGTGGCAATTCATCTAAGTAGCCATCAAACTCATTGGATAAAAAATGTAAATACATTCCACCATTCAAATGCTCGTCGTAAAAGAAAGGACCTAGTATGTTTGTTCCCAAAATTCCCAACCAAACATTTATTCCGAACCTTTCCTGGAAATTGGTTTCTCTATGTAAATGTTCATTTGTATTATTCCACATATAATGGATGTTTCTGTTAAACCAACCATTGTTGGTGAATTTTGATTCGTCCGTCCATATTATTTTATTACAAATATTTCCAACTTCCCTAGTTCTACGTCTCAACCACATCGCAAATCGTACTCTCCTTCCGTAATCCCGCTATAAAAATATCAAGTGTGATATACCACTGAATTGTGATTTTATCGCTTTATCAATATTTGTACTAAAATAGACAGGTCCGTATTTGAAAAAAAAAATGTTGATGGTGGCAGTGTTGACACGAAACGTTTAATCAAAGATTCATTGTTACATTTTTATAGTACATTTTAAATACATTAAAACTTTCCTTATAAATTTTTTTATATTTTCAGAAATAACAGTTCTATTCGTAAAAAACAAATAACACCATTTTTGGTTTTCCCTGTATAACTCGGGAAGGGCGAGACTCCCTGTAAATTTTCTTTGACCATTGTACTGTTCTCCACAATAGTTACCTTTTCTCCCATTTAATCGTCTTCGTATCTGTTACGGTTTAGAATATAGCAATGTTACCACATGATAAAAGAAACGGCCTGTATAGTAACATGGAAATTGGTATTACCTGAACACACCAGATCGACAAACACCACCAATGTAATGGCAACAATGGCGACGGTATGAAGACTCTCCATGTTGAGGCATGCCTGAAACAAAATTTACAATAAAGTATTTTTGATAAATTAATATGAAACTTCACAATAAAATAATCTTTCCATTTCTATGAATTTATGTAATCCTCACGGAAAAATTATCAATTGTTTTTCAGTCGTTACACTTTTATATTTATCATCACCATACAACAGTTGAAAACATTATTTTTCAGTGGTTCCCCGAATGAAAAATCTGCATGATCTGGGAGTGAATTCCTATTGACAAAATCTGATGATCAATTATTATTTATGCTATATTGTCAATTGTTTCTTTTGCATTCGAGAATGCTATTAATATTAGAGCAATAAGTATTTTCCGTAAGCAGAAAAAGGTCCTCCGCATCATTGCAAATGTAAACTTTATTGAACATTGTCGACCAATATTTATTACCTACAGAATAATGCCACTACCATGCCTGTACATATATGAAACATTAATGGAAATACAGGAAGGCCTTAGAACTACTCAACTCAGTCTGATCTACACGTCTACCCAACAAGATCAGCCAACATGATAAGGCCATCACGGTTCCGACTGACCAAATCGGTGAGGAACTCCCTAGATATCAGACTCTACAATAGAATCCCTGAGAAATGGAAAAAAAACACTAAACAAGTATGCTTTTAAATCTACAATCAAAAATCATCTTCTTAACCACTGTTTCTACTCAGTAGAAGAATACTTAGGGCCGGTCTTTTCACCTCACAATAAAGTCACTGATAACTATCTATCGGATAAACTTCACAGGTTTACATATCATTATCTGATAGATAGAGTTATCAGAAACTTATCTATAGGTGAAAAGACCGACCCTTAGAGACCCCGCTTTGATCTCCACATTTTTTCTCAGTTTCATTCGTACTCGCCCAGACGACCACAATTATATTTTATAATCTTTTATTCTTTTAATCTTTCACTCTTTTACTTTTATACTTTTGTATGTTAGTATTTTAATGTAAATATGAAATGGAACATTTGTGTGTATGTATCTGTATAAAAATTTTAGTTCTTTGTACAATACGCCTTTTAGGTAAGATTATTTTACTGATGTTTGTGACCTGCCATAAATGTAACTGTACAGGGTGTCCCAAATTCAAGCCTCATCATTGGGATCTCGGAAACCAGAAGAGATACGAGGTAGGTTAAATAGAGACAAAGTTGCGCAATTTGGTGCTCATTGTAACGCTTCATATTTGAAAAATGCCGAATACTTTTTTGGAAAAAACCGATTATTCTCGATTTAATTTTTATTTTTTTGTGGCTCTATTTGAATAGATATAACAAAACAAATTTCACATTCTCATTGCTACTTTTTCTCTTCTACAAGATGGTGTTATCAGATTTTCAAACAGACTTTTCGTATTTGAGCTGCCATCATCAACTCTGTTTTTTTAAATACAGCCCTGGATTTTTTATTATAGATTTTAAACATTTCTAATGTCCCAAAACAAAAGATGTATCGCACTTATTCTAAAAGTTTATATTAATAGCATTTTTCATAAGAACTCATGAGTTAGAGAGATACAAATATTAGATTTTTGATAGAGTTAAAAAAACTTTTTTTGCAATAATGCACTGCATAAAACTGAAAAACTAACATAAAAGTGGGTGGTTAATAAATAATATAATTGAAGTGTCATCCCTCAAACTCTAGGCCCTAGGCTATATTTACAAAAATAATTGCATTTTATCAAAGTGGCTGTGCATCGTGCATTCTGGCTATCTTAGTTCATTTGTTAATGTTTAAATTATCCAATATTTTGACAGTTCACTGTTCGTTCACTAATCGTTAACGCTTATTAAACGAAAATGACTTTTTCTAATGAAGAAAAACGAGACATGATAAGGATTTATTATATTTCGAATCGAAATTCAAAAATGGCTTGTGAGCGCTATTTGTTGGAATATCCAGAAAGACGGCAGCCGCATTATAGTTATTTTGCTAATATTGATAATAATTTAGCTCAGTACGGAAGTTTTTTTAAGCCAAGGGTTGAATATGGAACACGAATCGATCCAGAAGAGGAACAAATTATTTTTAACACTGTAAGTTTGAAAACTGTTACAAAGTAGAAAGTAAAATGAATAATTTTA
Source organism: Chrysolina oricalcia (assembly GCA_944452925.2). Classification (NCBI taxonomy): domain Eukaryota; kingdom Metazoa; phylum Arthropoda; class Insecta; order Coleoptera; family Chrysomelidae; genus Chrysolina; species Chrysolina oricalcia. Next base: position 8,204,931 of record OX101825.2, on the reverse strand, counting down.
AATTATTTTTTAAGGCCAATAATAATCCTCGAGCTTCAATTAGAGTTTTCTCAGAAGAAGTAGGATTACCGCGAATGAGAGTTTGGAGAACTTTAAATAAGCGTGGATATAAACCTTACAAAATACATATTAGTCAAACACTAAGACCTGGCGATGCTGAGAGACGATTAGAATTTTGTAACTGGTTGCAAAATAAAATTAATGAAAATGATGACTATATGAACAGATGAATGCAGTTTTTTCAACAGATGGACTATTTAACAGACATAACGAACACTATTGGTCAATAGAAAACCCAAGGCAGAATCAAAAAGTAAGACATCAGGGACGACAATCATTTAACGTATGGGTCGGTATGTGGCACAATAAAATTATCGGCCCGTTTTTTATTAAAGGAAAATTAAATTCCGATAGATATGCAGAATTAATAAGGACCAATATATTGGATTCCTTAAAGGAAGAACCTTTGGGCGTATTACGTCAACTATGGTGGCAACAAGACGGTGCACCACCTCACAATGGGAGATGTGTTAAAAATTTATTAAATGAATTATTCCCTAATAAATGGATTGGAAACCAAGGTCTCGTACGTTGGCCAGCTAGAAGCCCCGACCTAAACCCTCTAGACTACTTTCTTTGGGGATTTCTCAAAAGCCGTCTTTATCGAAACACGCCACAAAATCTTGAAGTATTACGACAAGACCTAATAATGGAGATCAGGGCTATCCCTGCAAGGACCATTCAGCGTGCCATTCATAAACTTCACAGACTGGCACGAAAATGCATTCAAGCAGGTGGATTACAATTTGAATATTTGCTTTAACTTTCATCGGGTATTCAATTTTATAGTTTTTGTTTGACTTTTTTTGGAATAATTAAAACATCATGCCTATTGTTGAACACCACACATTGTTATATATCAATTTTTAGGAGCTTCTGAGGTCCTTAAAACAATGATGTATCGTTCTTTTTCGAAAAAAATATTTTAACGATGTCCTGCTAAGATCTTACCAAAAATCTATTCTCTGTCTCTCTCTAACACATGAGTTCTTATGGAAAATGCTATTAATATAAACTTTTCGAATAAGTGCGATACATCATTTGTTTTGGGACATTAGAAGATTTTAAAATCCATACCTAATAAAAAATTCAGGGCCGTATTTAAAAAGACAAAGTTGATGATGGCAGCTCAAATACGAAACGTTTGTTTGAAAATCTGATAACACCATCTTGTTGAACAGAAAAAGTAGCAATGAGAATGTGAAATTTATTTTGTTATAACTATTCAAATAGAGTCACAAAAAAATAAAAATGAAATCGCGAATAATCGGTTTTTTCCAAAAATCTTCGGAAGTATTCGGAATTTTTCAAATATGAAAGCGGCGTTTCAATGAGCACCAAATTGCGCAACTTTGCCTCCATTTAACCGACCTCGTATCTCTTCTGGTTTCCGAGATCCCAACGATGAGGCTCGAATTTGGGACACCCTGTACATAACGTGGTGAAATAAACTACTACTAAATAAACTACTACTAAATAAACTACTACTACTATTATTTTTTAAATTCAACAGTGATTGAATTTTTGCGATATGTCTGTCGATTCATTTCTGAACGAAACGGGATTGCTTCAAGAAAACACCACTCGTCCTGCGGACAATTCAGTTGAGTTCAGAAATAAAAGATAGACTTATGAGGTAAATTCAATAACGAGTGGAATTTTATTAGACCATTTCAAAAATAAAGTGAAAGGTAAACAATCTGAAATTTGGCAGATTTAGACGAAATTAGCAAAAAAGTTAATCTGAGAAATTAATAAAGTTCAGTAAACAGGAAACACTGAATAGTTCCATAGAATTTATCCCAAATCTGCTTTGGTTCTTTTGACAAGTGCGTGAAATAGAAATAAGTATCTATATTTCAATAATGATTTAAATTGAAAAAAGTCATGTTATTTAAATAAATGGATTTACTTGAATCGTTTCAACCCTGCCCCATATAAACCAATGAATTCACTCAATGAGTCTTCCATGCACCCCTGCTCAGTTACCTTCCGCACTCAGGAAGCGGAATTCAATCCTTTCCAGTGATTTCAACGCTAGATAAAGTCGAGAGCCCTCTCACATATTATGGGTTCGGTCGCTTCCTTCGATATTTGACAAAAAGGGGTCGTTCATCGTTAACCTGTATCGAGTTTCCGAATTCTCGAGTTGCGAAATCACGTCAGGGGTTAACTAGACGCTTCCGCGACGGAAAGTTCTGAATTAAGGGGTTATCAGATATCAATCTATACGAACAGCGTACGACACACGGAAAGGATATCCCCTATATACAATACTGTGACGTATCCAATATCATGTAAATGATCAAAAGGACCAATAAAGATTATTATATATCTAGCTGGTCGGTAGCTGACATCGTGTGAGGTATTCGACGTTTTAATGTAGAGGGTGAGACACAATAGTATAGTCACATATTTAAACCTAACCTAACCTAATGAAGAGGGTATTGAATATACAGAGTGGCCCATTTGAAAGCAGGCCTCCTCTCTAAAACTGTTATTTATCATCCGATCCAGAAGTTTTTTTTCAATAGATGAGAGCATCAATAGTTCTATTAAGGTGTTGTGAAGTCAAGATAGAAATAAAATTTTCAAGGCCTACATCGAATTTTTTTCAAGGTCAAAAATCGAAAAAACATACTAGCGATTTTTTTAAATAAAATTTGACGACACCACTGGATTTGTGATGCTTTCAAATGGTGGTAACTAAAATTTCACGATAAATTTTTTTTTTAACGGAAATATAGCATAAGTAATATCCTTGTCATTTTATTCAAGTATATTTCGAATAGTCATCATATAAATCACAATCTTTTTAAAAGTATCGTTTAAAATGCTCTTTTAGGTCGTTAGCAGTCGAGTTGGTAAACAGCAGTTATTCAAAATGGTATCAAATTCTGTTTCTTCCAAACATAACTCCATAGCACGGGAGGTAGTTATGTCCATCAGAAGATATACATCTTCATTTCAAATAGTAATCATCAATATTCAATAATCGATAATAACCAATATTGATAAAATAAATGAACTACAACAAAAGAATGGATTTAGATGAGAGTGCCTGCACATTAATTTTCGTACTTTTCAACGAATTCCCGAATAAATTCGATACGTTCATTTTACCATTTTCTAATGTTAACTAATCATAAGATTCGATCAAAATTCGATCATTGGTTTGGGGTACCTAACATTTATGCAAGCCTGTCTTATTCTTTCACGCAGTTTCTCTTTGCTGGTTGACAGTTATTCCGAATATCAATTTCGGTTTCATTCAAACACGTTTAGGATGCCACATTTTGAAAATATTATTTTTATTCGAAGGCTTTGAAACTTAAGTTGTTATAGAGATGACAAGTCATTAGAATAAAAGACGAAAAGACACAAATTTGTCAGTATTAATAGTGAATTTTATAACTCCTCAAGTACCTACACTAATAAAGAAGTATGGCAGATAATTTGACTCTGCAGGAGAAAATTGAAATACCTAGTAAAACTTTGTGGTAACAACGATAGATCCGAAAGGGAAGTACCGTAGAATGGGGATACTTTGAATCTTGGGTAGACTTTGATCGATACATCTTTGAAATTTTAAATATTCCTAGCCACGTTCCATTGTGTTTCATTTGAGACCAGCTGCCATTACTCTGCTTGACGAAGCAGTATCGTCAGTGGTTGTGCTGAATTGCTCATTTTTATGTTGACGCCTGTTTTGACTGAGGAATAAGGGTTGCAAAACTTTGTGCCTACACCAGTAAGTTGTATTTTTCATATTTTTTCTGCTTTACTACTATATTAGGCATATATTTGGGGATGCATAGAAATAATGTGTTGAGTAATTTTTCCGTAACCTAACTTTTGGTAGAGGTTGTTATTTCAAGGGGTATCTTTGATCGGTATCTGGGGTTACATTGATCATTGATCAGATAAGTATGCTAAGCAATTTTGTTTTATTTTCAGAAAAATGCCTCGCAAACACAAACGTTTGCTTGGATCTAGATCCTACCGAAATTACTCCAAGGAAAAGTTGGAAGAAGCACTAGGAAAGGTGGTTGATGGTACACTCTCCATTCGCGAGGCGACAAGACAATTTAATATTCCATTTGGAACCTTGTATAACCGATTTAAAGGAATCCATGGTAATAATCCGGGTCGTTCAACAATTTTCACCCATGACGAGGAGTTGGCCATTCTAAAATCGGATGCCACATGCGCGTATTGGGGATTCCCCTTATCGCTTATGGATATGAGAAGGATGGCCAAATATTATTTAGATAGAAAAGGAAGAACGGTGCATTTATTCAAGACATCCAGTCTTCTTCAGCGACATAAAAAATCTTACGGACAACGCATATCTATAAACATTAAAAGGGCTAGAGCATCAGTGTCAAGGGAAACTTTGGGAGAATTTTACGACAACTCAGAGAACACACTAAGAGGTTTACCAAGCAGCAATATATTTAATTATGACGAATCTAATTTGTCCGATGATCCCGGCAAGAAGCGCGGGATTTATAGACGGGGCGTGAAATACCCGGAAAAGGTAATGAATCACTCGAAAAGCTGCACCACAATTATGGTATGTGGTGCAGCAGATGGTACATTTTTGCCGCCCTATGTGATTTATAAAAGTGTCCACCTGTATGACTCTTGGAGAGAAAATGATCCAAGAGGACCTCCATGTTGTGACAAGCCGTGTTGTAGCTTGGGCACAAGATATAATCGCACCATAAGTGGTTGGATGGATGGTGTGACCTTTCGAGATTGGTTTACCACTTTATTTTTGCCACATGCAAAACGTTTAAAAGGGAGAGAAGCTCTGATTGGGGATAATTTGTCATCTCACTTGGATGATGGTGTCTTAAAAATGTGTGTTGAAAACGATATTGATTTTATTTGCTTGGTTCCAAATTCAACCCATATTTGCCAGCCCTTAGACGTTGGGTTCTTTAGACCAATGAAAGGGGCATGGCGTGAAACACTAACAGATTTTAAATTGCAAAATCTGCGTCTAAGCACTGTTCCCAAAGATATGTTTTCATCTCTCCTGAAGAAACGCCTAAATAAAATGGACACCGTAACCGCGCGAGTTGTCAAACCAAACGAAAACACCAGATACAATTTGAAACCAGCAAGTTACAATCTGCAATCAAACGAAACTTGATCAATTCTTTCCGGACTACTGGTATTCATCCTGCAAATCGGGAGCAGGTGTTCAAGAAGTTGCCACCAGAACAAGTTGCTGACCCTACCGCTATTGTCAAAAATGCACTGACAGCATTTTTGAAAGAGCAAAGATTCGGAGACGCAGTCCCTTCACAGAGAAAAAAAAAACGACTAGAGGTTCAACCTGGATGTAGTATATCCACGGCAGCATATGGACAAGAATTTGACGATGACGAAGATGGGGAGCTTGGAATCGAAGACCGTCCTGCTTCTGTCTCTTCAATTTGCGATGTTGAAGAAGAGGAAGCTAATTCAGAAGATTTCGAAGTTGGCCAATATATCTTGGGCACGTTTTACTTCCAACGAGGGAAAAAGACATATAAATATGTTTGTAAGATCCTGGAAGTGGACTCAAACATTCTTGTTGTGGGATTAAAATCAGTAAGAAACAGTATTTCGACTTGTTCCTGATGACACCTCCGAGCTCAAATCAAGTGATATTATTAAGATTTTACCAAATTCCTCTTTGGAGAAAAATGATAATAATACCTTTTATAAATTTGAAATTGATATTGAAGTTTTAGAAATGTAGCATATTATGTGAATTTTCATTTCCTTTTGTGTATATTATTTCTGTTCCTTTTATAATGAATAAAGATTAGTTGGTAGAAAGGTTTTTAGTGTGATCAAACTTACCCCAAATTGCATTTCTGCCCTTAGAGAAATGGGACAATTTTTTTAAATTTTTTTCAACCTTTCTAGTGGGGTTACTTTAATTTTCCGTTGAAAACGCTAGGGCGATCAAAGTAACCCCAATCTCAGGTAGAACTTTGATCATCAACTCTTAATTTTTCTTCTCGAGTGTTTTTGAATTGTTTGCTTCCATTTTTTCAAAATCGTTAGTAAAATAAAAACCGATATTGCAGTTTTTTTTTGCAAATTTTAATACTGAAGGCGCAAAAGTTATTTCACTTTTAACTAAAAAATTTATTAATGTATCCCCATTCTACGGTATGTAGAATTTTCAATAACATGCATCCGGAGCGCCAAAATATTAGCAGAGCTACAGTTGGACGAGTAAACAAAATTTTCAATCAGTATGGAGCTGTTAGTAATACCATTGTGTAATACTGTACAAAGACAGAGACGAAATAATTCTGAACGAATTCGAAATAATTTTAATAATAATCTGAAAACAAGTGTGAGAATTGCATTAACTTACCGCGTGAAACAATAAGGACAAATCTTAGAAAATATAATAATATGAAGCCCTTTAAACCAAAGTTTCTTCACACCTTAGAAGAAGGCGATAATGAAAAGAGGACGGAGTACAGTTTATGGACTCAAGGAGAAAATCTAAATAACAGGAATTTACTAAAAAAAATTTTGTTCGGTGACGGGACAACATTCACAACCAATGGAACAATTAATTCTCAAAATTCAAGGTACTGGACGGAAGAAAATCCACAATAAATTGCAGAAGACAGTACACCCAAAAAATAAATGTTTGGTGCGGAATATCACATACCAGAATAATTGGCCCCTTTTTTTAAACAATTTGAATGGTAAATTTTTTTTGAATTTTTTGAAAAACGAGTTTTCAACGCTATGGATGAACTTCCACTAGCAGGAGAGGCCATCTTCTATTTCAATTAGATGGTTGTTCCATCCACAATAGCAGGATTCTTAGAGATTGGTTGAAAGAAAATTTTCCTAATCGGTGGATAGGGCGAAATAGCCCACTGATCTAGTTTTTCTCCCTAGACCCCGGACTTGACTCCATACTTGATTTTTTTTATGGGGCACGTTTTGGAAAAAGTATACAAAACTCGCCCAACGAGCAAATAGGAACTGCGTGAAAGAATAAGACAGGCTTGCAGAGATATCACCCCAAATCAATTATTGACTGTTTTGGTTAACATTAGAAAATGATATTATAAATGTATCGAATTGAATGGAGATTTGGTGGAACAGTCCAAAATTCAATGTGTAGGCACTGTCATGTCAATACATCCTTTTGTAGTGGTTCATTTATGTTATTAATATTGATAATTATATAATTTGATGTAAAGATGTGCATTTCTATTCTTTGACAACAAACTGCAGTGTTCTAATAGAGATAACTATATCGCACATAAAGTTGTTATGTTCTGATGGAGTATATTAAACCATATTATTTAAAAAATTGTTATTTAATATACAACTACTTATTTGAATTATTTTGATAGTGATTGGAATATTTTACTTATGCTAAATTTCTGTTTAAAAAAATAATTTGATCTTGAACTTTTAGGCACAACCTTTTGAAAGCATCACAAATCCAGTGGCGTCGTCAAATTTTATTTAAAAAAATCGCTAGTATGTTTTTTGGATTTTTGACCTTGAAAAAAATCAATGTTGACCTTGAAATTTATATTTTTATTTCGAAATTATGGCACTCCACTAGAACTATTGATGATCTATCTATTGAAAAAAAAACTTCTGAATCGGATAATAAATAATAGTTTAAGAGAGGTTGCCCGCTTTCAAATGGGTCACTCTGTATAATAATATAGGTGCTATAAATCAAATTATTGCTTGAAACTCTGATGCCTTTAATAAATTCTAACCAACTTTCGCAAATAACTTTCCTCGATTTCTTGTCCTGTAACCCCACTTCTTTTGCTTGTCGGACATGCACGATCGACTTTTCATTCGAACTCGTTGCAATTTCTAACGGCCGTTTGCACAAACTTTAGTCAAATTCTAGTTAAAATTAAATCCACAATTAAATCAAAATATCTTTGCACCACATAGGTTGTACGCATTGGTTAAACATTGATGTGTTTTATATCCTCTGTGTTATTTCGAGGTGACTCGCGCCGTAATAATCAAGAAAATGATTTTTTAATAAATACTTTTGCGATTTCCATCTTCCCTACGGGTTGGTACAGATATTTTTCTGTGTGTACGCATTGGTATTGATGTGTTTGATATCCTCTGTGTTACTTCGAGGTGACTCGCGCCGTAATAATCGAGAAAATGATTTTTTATAAATATTTTTGCGATTTCCATCTTCGCTACGGGTTGGTACAGATATTTTTCTGTATGTACGCATTGGTATTGATGTGCTTGATAGCCTCTGTGTTATTTCGAGGTGACTCGCGCCGTAATAATCGAGAAAATGATTTTTTATAAATATTATTGCGATTTCCATCTTCCCTACGGCTTGGTACATACAGGGTGTCAATTTGAAAACTTCCCACCCTTAATATCTTCCTTCCAGTAATCAATATGGGTAATCGAAAAAACAGGTCAATTTTATTGTCAAGGGGGGCACTTTCAAGGACTATTTGTAGCCCTCGTGGTTCAACTCCCTAGGAGGGGTAGATGTTACCCTTAGAATTTTAAATGGGAAGGGGGGTCAAGTGGCACATCATTTTGATGGGCGTTCAATTCTTGTTCCAATGGTACCCTGACTTATTATTTTTTGATGAGCATTTTCCGAAAAATTGCGTTCTAAACTAACAGAAGTAATTATTAGAACGCCTATACTGAGATGCATGGTTTGGCCAGAACTGGTTAGAATATTAGGTGGTACCGTTCCAACCCTTTATTAGGGGTAACATCAGCCATTAGCTCCAAACACTTTACATAAAAAAGTAGTCTAATAGTAAAACGTAGATGGTAGTACAGTTGTGTTTATTAAATGCTGAATTTTTAAGTGTCATCGCAGAAATTGTACAGATAGCCTTCCTTTTTTGCTACTTCTGCTGTAAAAAGTTTCTGTTTTCCGGCAAAAAATTGGTTAGCAAATTTGAACTATGTGGTAGTATTGTGAATACCGTTGTACCTGTTGGGCTGTTTAGGAATTACTTTAATAAGTGTATAAAAGTGTAAAAATGGTTTACATTCTTCAAGACAGAATTGAAATGATTGTAATTTATGGCGAAGTTGGAAAGTGCGCACGAAGGGCGGCATGTCTATTTAACGAAAGACATCCAAATTGTAATGTAAGTCACCGGTATGTGCTTGATTTGGTGAATAAGTTTTACGAAACTGGTTCAGTGACAAATAAAAAAAGAAATAACCCCAGAGTACTAAATGAAGCAGCTCAAATTGAAGTTTTGGGAACATTTGCTGCAGAGCCCACGAGCTCCTTACGATCAGTATCAGAACAGACGGGAATGTCACGCGAGACTATAAGAAAAGCATTGAAAATGCATAAATTTCACCCATATAAAATGCAGATTCTTCAAGAGCTCCACGAGGATGATTATGATAGAAGAATAGAGTTTTGTGAAATCATGTCTCATCGAGTCAATACCATCCCTAATCTTCTAAACATCTGTTTCAGCGATGAGTGTTCATTTTTTCTGAATGGCAATGTTAATAGACAAAATTGTCACTATTGGAGTGACGAAAACCCACATATTTTTCGGGAAGGGCATACACAACACCCACAAAAAGTTAATGTTTGGGCTGGTATTCTTGGAAATGCCATTCTTGGTCCATTATTTCTGGAAGAAAACTTGACTGGCAATCTGTACCTTGATATGCTTGAAGAGACTATCGATCCTCTTATAACTCACGAGCTAGAAACTCAAATTGATGCAGAAGGTAATGAACTTTTGCAGGAGGATCTGTTACATTTCCAGCAGGACGGTGCTCCACCTCATTATTTTCTTCCCGTCCGACAGTGGTTAAACGAGAGATTTCCGGGTAGATGGATTGGCAGAAGGGGAGCAGTTGAATGGCCTCCGAGATCACCGGATTTAACACCCTTAGATTTCTTTCTTTGGGGGCATCTTAAATCCGTTGTTTATAAAACACAACCTTCTGATATTGACGAACTTAAAAGACGAATTACAGCAGCATGCCGGTCAATTCCTAGTGAAGTTTTCCGTAATGTTAGAGGGGAGTTCGAAAACAGACTGTATTACTGTTTAGAGCAAAATGGACAACATTTCGAACAGCTAATAAGATAAGCGTAAGTAGATTTTATGTTGGAAATGTCTTTCTCGCAAATTAAATTTTATTGTGTAGAAGGAAAATAACCACCAAATAAAAAATCCCATGCGTAATAAATTTATTCCTGTCATTCAAGGGTTGGAGCGGTGCCACCTACTCTTCTAACCATTTTTATTAAAGGGAGTCAATACAATAATGCATCTCAGTATAGGCGTTCTAATAATTACTTCTGTTAGTTTAGAACGCAATTTTTCGGAAAATGCTCATCACAAAATAATAAGTCAGGGTACCATTGGAACAAGAATTGAACGCCCATCAAAATGATGTGCCACTTGACCCCCCTTCCCATTTAAAATTCTAAGGGTAACATCTACCCCTCCTAGGGGGCTGAACCACGAGGGCTACAAATAGTCCGTGAAAGTGTCCCCCTTGACAATAAAATTGACCTGTTTTTTCGATTACTCATATTGTTTACTGGAAGGAAGATATTAAGGGTGGGAAGTTTTCAAATTGACACCCTGTATATTTTTCTGTGTGTACGCATTGGTATTGATGTGCTTGATAGCCTCTGTGATATTTCGAGGTGACTCGCGCCGTAATAATCGAGAAATTGATTTTTATAAATATTTTTGCTATTTCCATCTTCCCTACGGGTTGGTTTCTGTGTGTACGCATTGGTATTGATGTATTTGATATCCTCTGTGTTATTTCGAAGTGACTCGCGTCGTAATAATCGAGAAAATGATTTTTTATAAATATTTTTGCGATTTCCATCTTACCTACGGGTTGGTACAGATATTTTTCTGTGTGTACGCATTGGTATTGATGTGTTTGATAGTCTGTGTTATTTCATAATCGAGAAAATAATTTTTCTGAAATTTTTGCGATTTCCATCACAGCACAGCACACATATTTTCCTGTGTGTAAAAATTATACTAATTTTTTTTTTCAACTAAGCTCCAGAAAGGCAGATGATCATTATTCAAGTGAATATTATTTTAAAGTAACAAGTTGAATAGGTATATTAAAATATTTGCCAACTTCTGGTTCGCCAAGCTCATTCAATGAATTTTTATAATTCATGATGCTGTAGCAAACATAATGAAAACTAATGATTTTTCTTGAAATTTGGGAAAACCGCATGAAAGTGTGGATGGAAATGTGTGGATAATTTCACTCTAATTTTGGTGAAACCTCCAGCCGAAATTATGAACAAGAAGTACAGCTGTCACTCCAGGGAGATTTCCACTTAACAATCTTACAGCTAGGTGCTTATGGGTAGGGTGATTTCCGAAAAAAAATAGGTGGTTGTCATAGCAACATATCAAAATGCCAAGCATCTGATTGGCAACAGGCATTACAATGGTAATTATTGTCTATTAACCTCTCACCTTCTTGAACTTCATTTCCTTTTCATCCAAACAATGTAAGTAAACACACAAACCCTCCACAAGAACAACAAACAAACACTATAATAGTCTGCCCAAAACAGTCTTGATTTCTCAACCTCTTTTCACACCGTGCACCCCAAAATCGCGGACACCTTCCGCAGAACACTCACACAACCAACTTCTCCGTTAGGATTTTACTATAATGTCACGATGTGGGCACTACTACCGACATGTTCATTCATTAATGAAATCGGCGTGTGCGTAGGAAAAAGTTGAAAGTAAAACGGCGTGCCTAGCCTTCTTTCGCGGAACGTAGGCATGCTTGCTCACCGGCGCGATAAAGAGAAATAGGCTGAATTACAAAATGGACGCTATTATAATAATTATTTGTGGGTGGTGAATTATTGTTTACCTTAGATTTTAATAACACACTTTTGTCCGCTTTGGTTGTTTTCGAGATTTTATGGGAGATAAAATTACGTAGATGTAGGTTTTGGGGTTTCAAGCTAAAGGACATGCACACATAATAATAATAAAGTAAAACCGTAAATATACATACAGCGTTTTTTATTACAAATTCAATAACTATTTACGTGCAGTGCATTAATTTTGTTAATTTGTGGAATCAAATTCTGGCATCGTTCACATAAGATATGGTGGTTTTCGTTTCATAGAAAACTTGGATCTTATTTCATACAGAGTATCTGAAAAATACCTCTCCGTATCTTTGATAAACGACTATGACTAATTTTTTCAGACGGAACACCCTGTATATTATCTAATTTTCGAATTAAACTAACCAGTTTGAATACGTTTAATTGACTATGTCCTATACTTATCTCCTACTGTCAACAAAATTTGAAAGTCAGCTGATTTGTATTGGAACTGTAATTCCGTAAACATGGCTCCTTCCCTATTTACATCGGAATATCATTTTTTGTGAAGAACAAAGTAGTATGCGTTATATCATTTTAAGATCTACATTCAATAGGAAATTTTTAGGAAAGTTGGCCACTCAGGTCGCCTTACATTTTTCAATCCACAGAAGCTCAAACTTTGGCAGAAAACTAGCAAAACCCGAATTCGAAATTAAATATTTTTTTCTTTTAGTACCACAGTATATAATCCGAAATTTCAAAACCAGTCTGATAGCACACTCGATCAAGAATATCATAAAAATCAATACTGACAATATTTCTTTTTTTGTGGCAGTGGCGCGCACAAAAAGTAAAAAGGGTACCAATTTCTTTAAAAATTGATAAAATTCCAAATAACTCGAAAATCGAAGGACTCTCTATAACACTAAAATATATTTTCTGAACGGTCATACTGTCCCCTATTTGTAGTTGAAATTTGATCCATATTTAAGGGACACCCAGTACATATGCACAAATTCCGATAACTGAAATAGCCACTCCGGTGAACATTTGCTGTTTGTTCTCACAATATCGACAAGCCCTATTACCAGAACAATTTTGCTCATTAACTTCAGTTTCGAGAATTCTCGGGCACGGATTCCTCCAGTCATAATAAATCCTTTCGTTTCGAGGCCGGATTCCCACAAAAGAACACATACTTGTGGAATAAAACAAATCAATTTCGCTTCGACCGCGGTCGAAGCACGTACTTTTTTCGGCCTTTGTTCACACAAATTACTTTCATTATTGAATTTTTTGTGTGTGGTGCTGGTTCTTTTATTCCAAAGAATGAGAGTGCACTTTCGGAGCTCGACGAAGAAATGCCCTGTCACGGAGTTATGCTGCGATATTGTTTGTTGAATGCACGGGGCTAACGACTAAGCATACCATTTTCAGGGCCGGACTAGATCTTCACTTGGGGCGGTCCATAGACAAATAAAAAATTAAGAGACTGTTTGAATGAATAGCGATCTTGACCACCACGTTTTTGGTTGGGCCAGTTGCGAATGGAGGCGCTGACCGCAATCGACAGACGACTGATGATTGACACGATACTTTTCCATTTTGACATTTGTCAGAAACCAGAAGTTTATTGTTTTGTTAATATACACTTTTTTGTATTACCTATTGGCGAAAGAAAATAAGATCGCAGCGCCACCTATAGCAAGACTTTCAACTACGAATCACGGACAAAGGTTTTTGACTTTACACGTGTTTATATGGCGTTTTGACGATCTGTACTCTAATTTTCAAACAATTTGTGAAAATTTGTGATTTCTCTAACTAAAAATTGATTGTGTTTCTATTGAAAGACTCTAAAGAACGTTTCAGTCAGGTGATTTAAAGGAATTTCATCTCCGATTAGTTTTGAATGCTTCTGCAATTCAAGGTTGCATGGCGTTTTGATGATCTGTTCTCCTATTTTCAAACAATTTGTGAAAATTTGTGATTTCTTTAACTGAAAAGTTATTGTGTTTCTACATTAGTTTTATACTCTCCTTATTGGTTCCTGAAAAGCTCTCGTTAGAATTGTTTTTTGGCATTTTTGTAATGTTTTTTTCATTCTCCGAGTTTGTTTATCTCATGTTTTTTCTAATCCCACATATTTTCATTGTGTTTATGACAAAAGAAAACTCATTTGACTAAAAACGTTGAACGATGTTTTTTTTTCATGTATATTTTTTATTTTCGTGTTTATGTATGAAAATTTGAATAAATTTTGAGTTTATTTCATTTGTAGGTTTGTTTCCTTTAAAATAACAAATTTCAATACAATTGGTCAAAAAAAGTTTAACCTCCCCTCTTAAATTAGGGCTGGGTCAAAATTGACCCAAGAATACCAGTTGTGTAGCCTGGATATCACCATACCAGTTCAGGGTTAAATACTTTTACAAATTAAAAACTGTTCAACACCATAGAATGACATTCATAGTAAATATTGTTTTAAACATTTCTTGTAAGTTTCAATGTTTTTGTTCGCTTAGAAGCATTCAATGAGATGTAATGAAGTAAATACTAATTCAACGTTTTTTTTTAAATCAACATGCACTATACACCACAATAACGATTATTCAACATCGCATTGAATAATATTACAAAAATGTTATTTTCCATCCACTCGTACGCAGAGACGACATATTTTCAAGAAGAACCTTTTCAAATGCGTTATAGGTTACAGCCCCTAAATAAGCGATTCTATGAGCGGCATTGTGCAATCGGATATAGTTCTGCATAAATCGCTGCTGCAGCAGTAGCACTACCTCCACATTCACCATAAATGTAGTGCATGTGCGCATATTCTCGGGGAGTATAACGTATGTACGGCATGACAAAGAAATAAATACCACTGAATGAAACTACGACAGAAGTCACAAGTTGTTCAAACAAAAGTTTTTAATTTTCGACAAGGATTCGTCTCTTAAAAAAGTTTGCACTTATTTGGTTACACCCTGTATATCTGTCGGTCTCTGAAACTTCGTTGGAATCTGGATGTTGGACAATTGCAACATTTATCACAAGGATTCGTATTAATCGGTGCCATGTCGCATAATCGACATTTCATTTCGATAATTTTATTAGGACTAATTACATGAAAAGTTAATTTTATTGACATAATATTTAATGGTACCAAGTCGTCTATTCTTTATTATTAATGATTATTTCCACATTTTATCTTGATAAAATCTAAATAAAATAATTTTTGGGCGTAAGTATAAAAGTTGATCAAATAAATGAATATTTTGGAACCTTTGCTGTGAATACAATTCAAGAAAAAAATAAAATACCCAAACACCAAAACTACATCACAATCTTAAAATCTTAAAAGCTTACCTTTAGCTCCTGAAGATGCTAACTTTGTTGGCGAAACGCGCGTCGAGTGTGATTGTGACGTAGGTTTGGTGTTTGGGTAGTTTCCTTTTTTTCTTGAATAAAAGTTGATGGAAGTCTAGATTGAAACCACGCCTAATTCAATGGAAATCACTTCTTCCAAAAATAATTATAGTTTGTTTTATATCATGGTAGAGTCTGGACAAAATGAGCATTCTTTTGAAATGAAGGTCCACTTCCAATTGGTTATGTTTCTTTCAGATAATAATGTCAAACTTAAAAAAAAAATTGATAAAACTCAAATCTGTCATTTTACCCTCATTTCTTGAAAAATGTTTTTACTTTCTGAGAAACTGTTCTGTACATCTACAAGCATCACTCATCAGTAATCTTCAGCAGCAAATATATTTGGATTCGTCCCAATTTGTATACATGGCACTCAAAAATCCAAGGTTAGGTAGCGATTTTCCAGAAATTCTTAAAATGCCCATTATCTCAAAAACGGTGATATTTTTACTGAGGTGAAATTCCGATATTCTGAACAGTCATGACCTGGTCTATCGCACCAGTTTCAATATTGTACAAGGTTTACCGGACACCCTGTATACTCAGCATGTGCATTTGGGGGAGTTTATTTTTGAAATAATTAACCACTGCTAACTTTTTTGCTGTTTTGACTAATACAATCTTAAAAAGATAGTGATGCATCAAAAAACATGACCTTGCACTACCCTAATAAAAAATGGCTTTCGGTTAAATTTCCTGAATTTTTGGTATGTTGTAGATCTGCGCCAATTTTTATTCATAATAAGAATGATCTTTTGCTGGTAGGCAAAATATTGCGACTTCAATTTAATATACTACATCAAGTAGAGAGGCATTTTCATTTTTCTGATCATGAAATAACAGTTGCAACAGTATCAAAACTATCTGAAGAGTTAATGAAAGAAGTAATTCCTAGTACAGAAAAATGAATTATACTCATGGAAAATGAAACAAACTAACAGAAAAGTCATCGGTATGTACTGATCGACAAGCGTAAGGATGCCTCTGAGAATTGGTTGCGCAGTAGACAAAACCCTGGAGTGGGGCAGGAGCTCAATGGCTCTGCCTTATTAAACAGTAGTCGATCTTTGTCGCACATCTACTCACGCTTTCTATCTTTTGCGCATCTCAGAGGCATCCTTACGCTTGTCGATCTGTACCTATAGGCCAAGAGTAGCTCCTTTAGTATCTATCTTATTTTTGAGCAACGGCCTCGAAATCATTGAGTTAATTTAGTTTTGTCTCTATTGCACTCTATGCATTATCCGATAGTCGTGAAGTATATGTTTTTTTTTGTAATAAATAAATAATGTGTTTAAATTTCACTTTTGAATAGTTTCATTTAAACCCTTATGCCCTGCCATCCTTTTGAAGTTTGCACAACATTCTGTTGTAGAATATTTATAATCGTAACGTAACGGCGGAAAGAGTTCCAATTTCAGGTATATTTATTCTTGCTCTGGGATTTAGGAAATAGTCCTTTTGAAAGTAATAATTTGAATTAACTTAGCTTTCAGTTGAGTGAAAAAAAACATTGATTACAAATAGTTCTAGAGTAATTTCATCCAAATTCATTCTTAGTCAAAGTAAAAATAGTGTTTAAAACTAGTTGTTCATATACTTATAGAAAGTATATCTTGTTTTCTCGGAAAATAAGAAAACTTTAGATGAAAGACAATGCTATATTTCATTCAATTTGGCTTATTCTCAGTTGAAGTTTGGCTAAATTTTGAAGTTATTGTTAATATACTATTATCAAGTTTATTTATTTTTATTATGAATAAAGTTAATGGATAGGTATAAGAATAACGTGTATTTTGAATTGAGCATAGTTCTCTTTGCGGATATATGAGTCCACCTTAGCTTTCAGTCAAGACTACTACTCTTGCTTATTGTGTGATTTTTTTTCTGTGTGTCTCTGTGTTCTAGATGTTTTCATGGCCGATGCTCTTCTGAAATATCATCATCAAAAATTCAGTCACTCAGTACAGATTCATGAGCGCGAATCATCAAAAAAGACTCTCCGCCAAACAAAAAGGCGAACTTTTTGCTTTCGAGGCGAAAATTGAATCGTTTCAATCACAGCACGGTCGCACCAAATACGGACATTCAATTCGAAGGCAAGAAACAACTCGTTACAACGTCACCAACGGTCATTTTCTTTCTCTCCATTCAATCCACTCATCATATCAAACGACTCTATATATCATCGCGAAAAAAATCACGACCAGTCGCACATCGAAAACGACTATAAATCGGTGAAATAATGTTACAATAAACCATTAATCTACAAGTGCGTTTATCATTTCATAAAAAGCGATAATAACAACGCGGACGGAAACTATTAATACATATTTCGCGGAGACTGTCTTACATTCTCAGACGAGATAATTGCATTCGACGTCCACTTTGAAGTGATCTGGAATAAGAAAGGACTTTTTACGAGGATCTGTAAGGCTCGTGTAAATTCCCTGTAACGAGCAATGTTAACAGTGTCAATTGCGTTCGAGAGAATCGAACACACATTATTTGTACAGAATAACATTGAATTGTTTGATA
This sequence comes from Chrysolina oricalcia, assembly GCA_944452925.2. NCBI lineage: Eukaryota > Metazoa > Arthropoda > Insecta > Coleoptera > Chrysomelidae > Chrysolina > Chrysolina oricalcia. The sequence continues at coordinate 8,187,017 of OX101825.2, read as the reverse complement.
ACTTGATTAGATGTGTTATTTATTATATAGTCACGAACTACAATATACATATAAAATTTTGTGTTACAGATATAACACATTTCTGCTCACTCTATTTGATCAACGTTATATTCCTGCAAGTTACAGTAGGCCTCATCAAGCAGTATGCTTTTAACTTGATGCGAATAACTTGTGAAAAACAAAAACAGAGTTCAAAATATGCTGGCTAGAAAATTCCTTGTGAATTTTCCTCTAATATATTTGCCAGATCATTCAAATATAGCAGGAATAGTGGTGGTCCAAGAATACATCCTTGTGGAACCCCATTTGCGATCTCTAGTATGTTAAATGTCTGATCATTCACTTCAACCACTTGATGTCTGTTGGCGAGCTATGACTCGAACCATTTAAGTGAGACTTTGAACCCATTTACATTTAATTTTTGCAGCAATGTCCTGCGGTTTACACAATCAAAATCTTTTGAGAAGTCGTAGAATACCGCTGCAACAACCTCATCAGTATTCAGGCTGGTGTGAACTTGTTCTAAAAAAGAAAATATTGGTGCTTTTTGATTTCTAAAATCCAAACTGGTATTTCGATGAGTAAGGTTATTCTGGACTTTCATTGTCTAAAAAAGAACAAAGAAAAATTCAATTCTCTGCAATTTTTAATCACGACGTTTCAACTGTTAAAATCTACAGTCGTTATAAAGTGTATAATGCGACAATCTCAAGGATACTTCTTATATATGCTGTGGATAATTTTGTGTCATTAGCCTAGGGGTAATTTGGCGGTATTCAGGTAAGCTTGTTAATTACAGTGCCAGGTCCCTCCGGTAGAGCATTGTTAATTCTTATCACAATTTCAATTGATCCATGCCACTAATTAAGTGTTTGCACACATTACGGATTTCTATGCTAGCTTGACTAAAGACTTTGTTGTTCATAATATATGCACTCTCTTTAAACTTCCTTCTATACCATGATCCGCTATTCCTGACTTTGATGTTTCTCCTCGTTGAGTGTTTCTCTTGTGTTCAGCGAGTCTAACGCTAAGTGGTCTCTTAGTTTCTCCAAGATAAGCTTCGCCGCATTCACAAGGGATGCGGTAGATGCAGTTTTTGGAGTCAATGTCAGCGTTACGTGGTCTGGTCTTTGTAACGTAACGCTTACATTGACTCCAAAAACTGCATCTACCGCATCCCTTGTGAATGCGACGAAGCTTATCTTGGAGAAACTAAGAGACCACTTAGCGTTAGACTCGCTGAACACAAGAGAAACACTCAACGAGGAGAAACATCAAAGTCAGGAATAGCGGATCATGTCTAGACGACCCAACACAACATAAAATGGACTGAAGCCGAAGTCATCCATAAAGAAGAGGGCTGGTATAGAAGGAAGTTTAAAGAGAGTGCATATATTATGAACAACAAAGTCTTTAGTCAAGCTAGCATAGAAATCCGTAATGTGAGGAAACCCTTAATTAGTGGCATGGATCAATTGAAATTGCGATAAGAATTAACAATGCTCTACCGGAGGGACCTGGCACTGTAATTAACAAGCTTACCTGAATACCGCCAAATTACCCCTAGGCTAATGACACAAAATTGATTGATGGATTGATTGTCGCATTATACACTTGATAACGACTGTAGATTTTAACAGTTGAAACGTCGTGATTAAAAATTGCAGAGAATTGAATTTTTCTTTGTTCTTTTTTAGACAATGAAAGTCCAGAATAACCTTACTCAAAGTGAAACATTGTCAACCACTTTCAAACAAATGGTATTTCGATATTGTCATGACGATTGAAAAATTTAGGAATTCGAGTTTTTATAAGCTTTTCTATAATCTTTTCTAGACTTGAAAGTAATGAGATGGGACGAAAATTTGATGGTTCTTCGAAGTTTCCTCCTCTATAGAGAGGTATGACAACGGCGATGTTTAGATTTGTAAAAATTTCGGTGAGACATGATTCATTTTTGAATTCAGCTAGAATATCTAGAGCTTGATCAGGTGGGTTTTCAAAAATGTTTACGCCGATCCCATCTATTCCTGAAGATTTTTTATATATTTTATAGCTTGTTTTATCTCTGCTGTATTCATAGGTTTCCTGTTTATTAAATTTTTGATAACCTCCCGGAAAAGTAGCGAAAAAACAGGGTTTAGTACATCACCTTTTGTGTTATGGATATCTACTGACCTCTGGATTTTCCTCGAACTCATCTAATTATGGGCAAATGAGCCCACTGTGCCTCCATCGCACGTTATAGTGACCTCTAACTGTTATAATAATAATAATGAGCTTTATTCATGCATATGAAATAAACAAAGAATTATGCTGTGCTTTAAACATCTACACCATTATGGTAACTCAGAATGATTTGAATTCTCTTTCACTATCTTCCAACTTCAACAAAGGATATAGAGATTGACCTTTTTTTTTATATTCCCACTCTAGATCGGAAATGCTGTCACAAAATGACATTTCTCGGAAAATGTCAACTTTGCAATGAGATCTGAAAGCACCAAAGACTACTCTGGTAAGCGGTTGTGGAAAAAAAGCTTTATTAAATGGCCACTGTAACAGTGCCCTATAAGCATTTATTCATATCTCTTTTCATTTTCGAGACATACTGTATATTAGAGTAACGCATACCAAGTGTCCCGAAGAATAAAGCGCTAAACTTTCGAAGGTTTCAAAGCTGAAGAAATTCTCATGATCCTAACTGTACACACCAACGGTTGTCATTTCACTCGAAACATCACTTTAACGTGCTAATGAACATATTAACACCCTGTAACTTATATATCCCGAAAAAGGCGTTCAAAGTTATTGACAAATTGTTTGTCACCTATGTGATAATTTTTATGATAAATTTAAATATGTACGCGCACAATCGGTGGTGAAATTTCATAACCAAATTGTTGAGAAAGATTCGACAGATACTTTTCAACGATTTATAGGCTCACGTTTGAACCAAGAGCCAATTTTTTTGGAATGAGTTTTTTCAAAAAAATCTTGGGTCTGCCAGCTTAACGGTAAAGCTAGCAGAAAATAAAAAACGCATTCCAAAAAAAATCAAACGTTCAAAGGTTCAAACGTGAGCCTAAAACTATGGTGTGATCAGATTTTTCATAACGATTCGGTTAGCCTTTCGGTACTGCCAGCTCAGTATTGAATTAAAAAGATTTATTATTTCTCCTTCAACTGAAGAGCAAAAAAATATATAATTGGGTAATAAATTAGCCTGATAGAGCCTACAATTATTGTACAACTGGATTGGTTCTGAGTTGTTTTTTATGGTTGGGTTCTGCTAGCTTAAGGTATTTAGAACGCTAGAGCATTTTTCTTACAAATACAATGAAAATTTGTTATGATATTTCTCGACAGTGGCTGCATCAGCTGAATTTCTTTGAGAAGTTGCTCTCCAATAGACTTTTAAATCATACCAACATAGACCAAATGCAATCATTGTTTCAAATAACAGAAGAAAGGCAATAATAATGCTAATCACCAAATCTGGAAAAATTCTCAAAGTGGGCAATGTTTCGATCGATGAGAGCATAAAAATGACCACGTCAAGAGCATTGGCAACAACGCGCTGCAGCTTCTAAGGAACACGAGCAAAATATCCCGAAATAAATAGACCAGAAAATATAGAATATTGAAACTTTAGAATTGGAGAATTGGGCAACCTCCCTGTCCATATTGTCGTCAGAATATAATTATATAGGAATTCATGATTTTTTTTCTGAAGTTCTGCAGATTTGCATAAATCAAGAACGATCATCATATAACATTCCATTTTCCACTTTTAACTTTTTTTTTGAAGCCAACATCGCTGCGGCTGCATTGCGTCATTTTTCAAATGGCTTTCTTTAATGAACCGTTCCTTGTGAACTAAATTGTTTCGAACAATTTATCAGTTTTCAATAACTTTTGGGCAATCTGATAGTCGAGACTATAAAAGTTACTGACACTAGCGACAGAGCAGTGTTGCCTAGCGCCTCCGACACTAGATTGGATGATTGAAATGGTGGGGATATCGTACAGTCGGAACACCAAATTTACTTTTGTGATCGACCTATGTCTAATGGACTTCAAATAGAAAACTTTTGGCGCATACCGTACTATTTCAAATATCTTAACGGTAAAGCTAACAGAATCCAAGATTTAAAATAAACGCATTGCAAAAAAAATTCGGCAATGGGTTCAGACGTGAGCTTAAAATGAGCCTAAAATTATAGTGTAATGATTCGGTTAGCTCTTTGGAACTGCCAGCTCAGTGTTGAGCTAACGCAACCTGTGATTTCTCTTCCAACTGAAGAGCAAAAATACATATATTGGGTAATAAATTATCCTGAATATATTAATATATTTTTGATAAACCTTCCCAACGTGTTATCTCTCCTAAATGCTACTCTTAAATTTTGTTTTTTCAAAAATGACGCTGTTTTTTCTGAAACGGGTCCTGAATTAAAGATCTGGGGTACACTTCTTTGATAGGCTTTCTATGTAATTTTTTAGCAAGAATATTCTCTATTAATTTGACTTGATATCCATTGCTATCTGTTTTATGATATTCAATTCTTTGCAGAAATTTTCTTCAGAAAGAGGAATATTCACTAATCTATGTATCATACTATGGTATGCTGATATTTTATGTATACAGGGTGTTTCATAATAAATGCGCAGGACTTCAGGATATGATAGCTCGTCCAAAAATATGAAAAAAAGTTTCTATTAACTTACCCTCTAAAATGCACCATTTTCGAGATACAGGGTGTTGAAATTAAAAAAAAAAAATAATCGTTTTTTGCGAATATCTCTGGAACCGTTTATCGCACAGAAAACAGATTTCGTAGGCATTTTCTACTCATAATAAGCTATGTTTTGGGCGGATTTTTTTTTTCAAATTCATAATTGGTAAAAATTTTGAAGGGGTAGTGAGTGTTTTTTTCTCCAACTTCTACGCCACTGGAAAAAGTACAGTTTTGAGCCTCCTATATGAACCGCCAATGTTTTCTACACAAAAAAGGTATTTTTGGTCGTAAGCTCTAAAGTTGACTGTTTTCAAGAAAAATCAACTTTCATGTTGTTTAAATAATATTTTTTCCTCGAAAAATTGCTGCGTGCATTGAAGCTAACGACGGACATTTCCAACAATTCAACTGAGTATGACTGTTATTGTTTTTTTTTCTATTTTGCAATTAAGAAGTCAATGTTTGGTTTTGTTACTTGTTTTAACGTTTAAATAAATTTTGTATAATTAGGAAAAAAATTATTTAAAAAAAATTACTATGTTTTTCAACATGAAAGTTGATTTTTCTTGAAAACGGTCAACTTTAGAGCTTATGACCAGAAGTACCCTTTTTGTGTAGAAAACATTGGCGGTTCAAGTAGGCGGCTCAAAACTGTACTTTTTCGAGTGGCGTAGAAGTTGGAGAAAAAAACACCCACTACCCCTTCAAAATCTTCACCAATTATGATTTAAAAAAAATAAAAAATCTGCACAAAACATAGCTTATTATGAGTAGAAAATGCATTCAAAATCTGTTTTTTGTGCAACGGTTCCAGAGATATTCGCAAAAAACTATATTTTTTTTAAATTTCAACACCCTGTATCTCGAAAATGTTGAATTTTAGAGGGTAAGTTAATAGAAACTTTTTTTCATATTTTTGAACGAGCTATCACATCCGGAAGTCCTGCGCATTTATTATGAAACACCCTGTATATGGATGTATCGAATTATTATGAATGGTGATGTCAGTATGGGAAGGTTTATGAAAAATAGAAAAATGGTGTATGTTGTTATGGTTTTACCTATTGCCAAATCTAAAAAATTTAATGATTTTTCTACTTCTATTTCTATTGATTCGGTTAGCCTTTTGGTACTGCTAGCTCATTGTTGAGCTAACACAACTTATGATTTCTCCCCCAACAGAAAATCAAAAAAATATATAATTTGGTAATAATTTAGCCTGAATGGAGCCTAAAATTATTCAACTGGGTTTGTTCTGAGTTGCTCTTACGGTAAAGCTAGCAGAACCCAGTATTTAGAAGAAAAAAAAAACGCATTCCAAAAAAATCTGAGATGGGTTCAAACGTGAGCCTAAAATTATGGTGTTATTAGACTTTTCATACATTCGTTTGGCGGTTTGGTTCTGGCAGCTTAAGGTTCATATAAAGTCAAATATTTCGCAATTCTGTAAGATGGCACTGACAAGATATGTTTTTCATACCGTAGTTACAGCGATCTTTTATAATATCTCCATTTAAATTACAGTTTTCTGCAACGGTCAACCCTACTGCTAATGCATCGTTGCCAGATATCAACATTATCAACAATAGCTCTCAGGATTGTTAATTATTATCTGGTATTAATTGTGGTGATGTGGTTCAAAGCATTATGTAGCCATATTACTGATAGGCGGATTAATTACTACCAGTAATAATTATCATTACAATTCTTGTTCGTTGTGGAGATGATTTTGTGATTTCTTTCTCTTCAATAACGAATTATTTATTTACTGTATCATCTACATTAGAGATATGGAATATAAATAATATGTATAAGGAGAAGGATAGTCTTGACTGACTAGTTAAGGAAAAATGCGGATGACTGCATCCTCAATGCAGTCAAAATACTGGTCTGTTTAAAATAATACTCTTTGTTATTTGGTCGAGCTTTCGGAAATGTTTATTTTCTTTATCTAGACATTAAACATGATGTTTGTAGTCAACATTGATGAGACACATACAAATTCATGACGGTGGAAAACATCCAATTCCTTTTTTAATCATTATTATAATGATTTCGGTTCAAACTTTCCTATTATATTTTTTCTAAATTGCACACATAACTCAGTATGGGGTGTTGAGTTTCAACAATGAGGTCCCCACCCAAGTAACAATTTAAAAGTTATTTGGATTTATCCTAGTTTTATGAAAGTTTTATGAAGGTTAGGTAATGCCCAATTTGATTTATGCAGGTCATATATTATTTCTAATACGCTACCAGAGCAAACAGATTTATGAATCAGTTTCAAAACACTCCTGAAGGCTATAAGATAAAACCATTCAGCATTTAAGTATATTTGTTTTTATGATGGTTTTACAATGGCTTATACACATACACGATAAATCTTTTTGGTATTTAAATAATCCACATGGAAACTTAGTTTTGTGATGGTTTTATAGCACTCCTCAAGTCCATGCAATGGTTCTGTAATAAAACTAACGATGAGGTTTTATTAAGGTTTTGAGATGTACTCTCGAGAACCGCTATAAAATCAAAGCATAAAACTATTTCTACTTAAATGCTAGTAGCTCCCACTAACCGGTAATAAATAAATCACATTGGGTAAAGATAACTGGAAAAAATGAATAGTAATAAACTTTTCACAAGACTTAGACACCAAATACTTATCACGGGAGTATAGACACTGAGTATACTGAACACGTCGATCACGAAAAGACGAATGTCAGGCGGGATTGACAATTGACAGTTGAAATATTTTGGAAATTGGATTAAATAATACCAAACGTACTTTTTTAGGATAAAATGATTTTAAAGTGGTTTATTTTGAGGAGAAACGACCTTATGACGGCAATATGTGCAGCTAAATAGAATAAAGTTAGGGTAGCCATATTTTATTACAACCAGAGGGAACAACAAAAGAGAGCCTAATTTCAATTCATGTTTCTTGCAATTTGGTGTGTATGACGGAAAGGAAATACACAATTATTGGTATTCATTTGTATTTAGATATAGTACAAATCATTCCGGGAAAGATATGAGTCAAATTAATTTTTTAATTATATGTGGTATTTTGTTTATTTTCTTAATTTCGCGTTGTTATTGGGGCGCGTTGCAGATTTACCACCTAACTGATGTCATTTTGTCAAAAAAATTTCATTCGCAGATGATATTCGACATTTCACGTTGTTGAATACCCATATATTCTTCATATATCACTGCCAGGACGCCATCATTATATTTTGGCTTGTAAATTAATCGCCCTATTTTTCACAACTGAAGAATTAGATTAATTTAAGTCCGTTTTGGCTATAGTTATTTATGGAATATTTTCTAACCCAATTTCATTCAAAAAAAGATATTTTGATGCCAAATAGATTTTTTTAATGACATACAGGTTTATAACAGCCCCATGATTTGGTTTTATAATGATCCTCAGGAGGTTATTAAGAATTCTGCGAATAAGGCAAGCAGGTTTTATGCTTGCATTTCAAAATAGCCCTGAGAACCTTCATAGGTGTGGGCCCTCGTAGATTTATAGCAGCTTTAAGGAGGTTTTATGGATGTCGTTACAGCAAAACAGTTTTATCGATGCTGTGATTGTTATGGTATTCAGAACCTTCTGAGGGCTATCACAAAACTGAAATTGTTACTTGGGCATCCAAGATAAATCTGAGGGCGCGCGCAACAAATTTCCTGAAATTTGTTGACATAACACAGCAAGGGACATTGAAACCGAATTATGAGGCCCCGAGGTTTGCATCCAACCAAAACCGGAAGCACTACACCTTTCATCAAATTCACGGACAATATTCTCCTTTTCTTTTTCTTTTCTTTTTCTTTTCTTTTTCTTTTCATTTCTTTTCATTTCTTTTCTTTTGTTTTCTTTTGTTTTCTTTTGTTTTCTTTTGTTTTCTTTTGTTTTCTTTTGTTTTCTTTTGTTTTCTTTTCTTTTCTTTTCTTTTCTTTTCTTTTCTTTTCTTTTCTTTTCTTTTCTTTTGTTTTCTTTTCTTTTCTTTTCTTTTCTTTTCTTTTCTTTTCTTTTCTTTTCTTTTCTTTTCTTTTCTTTTCTTTTCTTTTCTTTTCTTTTCTTTTCTTTTCTTTTCTTTTCTTTTCTTTTCTTTTCTTTTCTTTTCTTTTCTTTTCTTTTGTTTTCTTTTCTTTTCTTTTCTTTTCTTTTCTTTTCTTTTCTTTTCTTTTCTTTTCTTTTCTTTTCTTTTCTTTTCTTTTCTTTTCTTTTCTTTTCTTTTCTTTTCTTTTCTTTTCTTTTCTTTTCTTTTCTTTTCTTTTCTTTTCTTTTCTTTTCTTTTCTTTTCTTTTCTTTTCTTTTCTTTTCTTTTCTTTTCTTTTCTTTTCTTTTCTTTTCTTTTCTTTTCTTTTCTTTTCTTTTCTTTTCTTTTCTTTTCTTTTCTTTTCTTTTCTTTTCTTTTCTTTTCTTTTCTTTTCTTTTCTTTTCCAGCTCTTCGTATAGGATTATTGTTCAGTGGTCTACAAAATATTTCAGTTTTACAGTATCTCCGTTTTTTTTGTGAATGTACTTCGCGGGCCTCATTACTGTTGATTAGCGACCACTACAGAGCCTTGTCAGTGAATTTAGTGAAACTAACAGAGCCTCTAGATTTTGTTCGGTGGAAACCTCGGGGAAATCATTTTTCGAGATCAGTTGAGTCCTGTCTATGAATTTGGTGGAATTCACAGTGCCTCCATAATTTTGTTGGGTGGACACCTCGGGGACCTCGTTTTTCCAATACTGTGGGCCTCTGCTGAGTCCTTTTGTTGGCTGGAGACCTCGGTGACCTCGTTAATCGAATTCAGTGGCCTCTGCCGAGTCTGTGAATTTGGTGAGAGTTGCAGTGCCTCTGGTTTTTGTTGGGTGGATACCTCGGAGACCTCATTATTCGAATTCAGTGTTTCTTGCTGTGTCCTATCTGAAAATTTCAGGAAATTTGCAGCGCCCTCAGATTTGTATTGGGTGGAGGCCTCATTTTTTGAACTTAACCCCCGTGCCGAATCATGTCAGCAAGTTTCAGAATATTTGCGGAGTCTTCAGTTTTGTAATGGATGTACTACACCACATTTTTCAGAAACAGGGATGTATTTTCCTTGTCTGCAAATTTCCGTTGATTTGCAGAACATCCAGGCTTACCATGGATAGAGACTTCTTTTTGTTCTAAAAGGGGTTATCTTTTGAATCGTTTTCAGTGTTTCCATAGGTGGGGACCATTTTCTTTAAAGTTGGTTAATTCTTTTTCTTAGATTTTGGTTTATTGATGATGTCTGTGCAGTCAGTTTTCCTGTGGGAGAAGATCTTGGGAATCATTGGTGTTGCCCCTTTTTTACGGTTTACCTGTTTATTATTTAATGTATTCATTTCATTTGTTTTCTGATATTCGGGGTTGCAGTGCCCATGGGTTTGTTATAGATATAGTCAGTCCGTCCTTGATGTTGCTTAGATTAGATTTACTTTTAGCACAAACAACAATATTGTTGGTAAAATTCAAAAAGAGCAGCTAATATGAACCTATAATTTATTTTTGTCAATATTTTTCAAATTTGTAAGCATAACTCTGCCTATTATGCCGTTATTTTTTGAGTACATAATATAATGTCATTTAAAAACAACTGGAATGGACAATAAAGACGCTATTATGATTATTATTTTTCAATTCTGTTTTGCGTCCTGTTTTAATTCCAAATCTGATATTTTATATCTCAAAACATATTACTACATACTTCTTCAATTGTGTCCAAGGATTCCAAGACTTTAGGCGGACCAATCCAACATCCAACTGATGGACTGACAAACCCCCATCGAAGTAACTTTCATTTTCCAAAAATTAGACAAATTACATCGGTTACCGCTGTCTAGAACTATTGGCAACGCTGTACAGTAAATATTACAGTGACAATAATTCTGTGTAATACCTTGTGGACAGTAGCAGAACTAATTTCGTCTTTTCGTTCATATACTACAGAGGGTTCACTTACTGGAGCGATTTACCGTTTTTTGTCCGAGGTTTTGAAAATCATTATTATAATATAAATCGTTTGATTTTATGTCTGAAAAATAGTATGAATAATACCTCAATGTCCAGTCTTCTAAATTTCATATAAATATCACTTGCAAAAGCGATTATTTTCATCTGTCTTTGATTTTATAACAAGATTTTCAGAATTTTTTCAAATTGTGAGGAAACGTTGAAGTTGAAAATTCTGAAAAAAAATCGTAATTATCTTTTACTTTGACATTGATATGTCATGATATTTGAAATGGAATCTTTTGGGAAAACTTAAAAAACCATCAGATTTTCTTCTACATCTCTCCAATTATTCAATTTGAATGCCAACAAAATAACTCGATTTTTTTTCATAATTTTTAAACTTGCCGTTAATTTTTTCATGGGTTTATATGAACCTTAACGTTAAGCTAGCAGAACCCACGATATCTCCCACAATTAAAGAGCAAAAATTTCGGGAAAAGGGTAATAAATTAGCATAAAATTATGGCCTAAAAAATGTTAGAAAATTCCAAAATGATTCTGCTAGCTTTACGGAGGTGTCATGTTCGATATACCCACATCAGTGTAGACATATATCAAAACTTAAGTAGTAATTCTGAGAACATATTTCAAAATGTGAATATTGAGATCCCAGAGAGAAAGACCTCGGTCTTTGAACCCGCTCGCCCTGTATACCTACCAAGCGCCGATCGTTTCTCCCACATGTTTGTGTACATTCTAAATGTAAAATGCATGTATGTATCTGTCGTGCTCTCGCCGAACATGGCTGCCTTTTTCTTACTTTTTTTTCTTCTTTTCGCCTCTTTGTTAAATGACAATTCAATTCAACGAGGTCCGGTCGGGGCAGGCCATGCCGCTTTCTTCTCGGAACTTCTTTTCCGAACCGCCGCTCCCGTATTTTATTTGTTTTTGTCCGCGGTTGACATTTTTAACTTAATTTAACGAGAGCGCGTTTTTCTCCGCGGGTACCGTTCTCGGGCCGAACGGCAGAGCACTTGAAAATTTCGTCGGTAATACGTCTTAATTGTCGGGGAATTCATACCAATTTTTTTTCTTCCGTTCTCTGAAACGCGTCGTAATTTTTATTAGCCATTGACTCTTCCATCCCCTTCTTCAGATACAGAAACAAGTAATAACACTCAAAGGAAATCAATCGCACCTTGAGAATAATACTTCTGGTATGCCGCAAGGCTCGGTTCTAGGCCCTATTATTTTGTATCTGAATGATATGGTAACGACATTAAAGGGACGTTCACATCCTATGGCGTGAGACTCAGGGACAACATAACTCTTGAGCTTTGTAAAGTTAAATAGTGGTGAGATTCAAACTTATTATGTTTCAACACAAATAAAACAAATATAGTTATATAAATTCAGCTGTGAGGACCAAATTATTGAAAATCAAGCTGTTGATAATAAAACTCACACAAAGTATTTAGGTGTATTCATAGATAATAAATTGAAATTTGACAAGCACTTAGTGTACTTATGTAAAAAAATCACCTATAGCTGCTATGTAGTTCCAGTTGTTTCAGTGAACTCAATCCCTAGCCAGATTTGTGTATTTTTCCTTAAGGTAAGTCAAATATTTCGCGTTTCTGAACTGTAAGATGGCACTGGCATCGTCCATAGATATACTAATAAGTCCGCTCACTCTCGCAAGCGACCCAAATCATCCCCTTCGGTCCTCGCGCGTCCCTTGCCCTGTCTGTTTGGCTTGAGCGCCGGCCTGGTGAGCTAGCCAGTATCAGTTCGCATAGCCGCAACGATGTCCGTATGATTTACGACCGCTCACAAAAAGAGCGGCACTTTTCGACCACATCAAAGGAGTTACCAGACTTATTAGTATATCTATGGACGATGGCACTGGCAAGATATGATTTTCATATTATTATAATAATTTCGGTTCAAACTCTCCTATTATATTTTTTGAAACTTGCAGATATAACTCAGTACGGGGTGTTGAGTTTGAACAATGAGGTCTCCATCCAAGACAAATCTGAGGGCACGCGCAACAAATTTTCTGACATTGAAACCGAATAATGAGGCTCCCGAGGTATCCTTCCAATCAAAACCGGAAACACTGCACCCTTCACCAAATTCACGGACAATACTCTTCACAGGCCATTGAATTCGTTTTCAAGGTTCTTCCTTTCTTTTCTTCTCTTCTCTTTTCCAGCTCGTCGTATAGGCTTATTGTTCAGTGGTCTACAAAATATTTCAGTTTTGCAGTATCTCCGCTTTTTTTAAAGTAGACAGTTGATTAGTGACCTCTATAGAGCCTTGTCAGTGAATTTAGTGAAACTAACAGTGTCTCTAGTTTTTTGTTGGGTGGAAACCTCGGGGAAATCATTTTTCGAGATCAGTTGAGTCCTGTCTGTGAATTTGGTGAAATTCACAGTGCCTCCATGATTTTGCTGGGTGGAGACCTCGGGGACCTCGTTTTACGAATACTGTGGGCCTTTGCAGAGTCCTGTCTACGAATTTGGTTGAATTTGTAGTGTCTTCGCTCTTTTGTTGGCTGGAGACCTCGGTGATCTCGTTATTCGAATTCAGTGACCTCTGCTGAGTCCTGTCTGTGAATTTGATGGAATTTACAGTACCTTCATAATTTTGTTAGATGGAGACCTCGGTGACCTCATAATTCGAATTCAGTGGCCTCTGCTGAGTATGTGAATTTGGTGAGAGTTGTAGTGCCTCTGGTTTTCATTGGGTGGAGACCTCGGAGACTTTATTATTCGAATTCAGTGTTCCTTGCTGAGTCCTGTCTGATTTGTATTGGGTGGAGACCTCGTTTTTCGAACTTAACCCCCGTGTCGAATCATTTTTCAGAAACAGTTATAATTTCGGTTGATTTGCAGAACATCCAGGCTTACCATGGATAGATACCTCCTTTTGTTCTAAAAGGGGTTATCTTTTGAATCGTTTTTAGTGTTTCCAAAGGAGGGGACCATTTTCTTTAAAGCTGGTTCATTCGTTTTCTTACATTTTGATTTCCAAAACTGATTTTAAATCGCAAAACATAAAACTTATCACTTACATACTTCTTCAATTATTTCCAAGGACTCTAACAGCCGTGTGCATAGTCAATCGCCAGCGATTCCATGGAGATTAATCCCGGCGATCTCTGCGGCGAGCCGCCGGCGAACGAACGGAGCATGTTTTGCTTTGCATAGTGGAGCTCTCGCCGTTCTCCTCTCTGGCGTGTCGCTGGCCGAACCGATTAATCATGCGCTGTCATCACATTGAATTGTAATATTTGAAAGTTACCAAATCTTCTAAAACTTCACTATATATAAGATAAAATGGCAGTGAAATATACATCTGGCGATAAAGAACTTTTTCTACAGATACTTGCGAAATTTCCAATTATTGAAAATAAACAAACGGATGCCTACAGTATCGAGAAAAAAAAGAAAGCATGGGGAAACATTGTAGCTGAATTCAATATTGCAGGAAATGAACAGGTATAATAATATTGTGTTGATGAAATAAGAAATTATACTTACCAAATGTTATTGGTTGATATATATTGTAGAGGACAGTGATTCAGTTAAAAAGATTGTGGGATAAAATGAAGCGAAACAGAAAAAGCATACTAGCTGATGAAAGACGGGAGTTGATGGCTACCGGTGGTGGACCACCACCACCGATACCTCCACCACAACCTGAAATTGACGACCTTTTGCCAAATCTGAATTATGAAATTCAGAATGTGGATGATTCCGATGGTATAATTCTAAGTAGAAATATGGGAGGTAGGTACCTACTAGACAATGTAATAATAATTAATAAATATTAAAGTCTGTCTTTACTATACTATTGAATGAACTTTTTAGTTTCAGTTGAAAAAATCGGCGAAGAACAAAACGCAAGACAAGAAGTGAATGTAAAAAAAGGTAATTTGATTGTGCTACGAAAGTAGCTATTGATTGACACAGTGTGTCTCACTTCTCTTGGAAACACTCCCGTCTCTTTCGAATTTTTTGTACCATTGTGTTGTATTATTGATGAAGCTATGTTTGGGTACGATTTAGTTGCTCATGGTGTTGGGATGGGTAGAGCAATGTTATGAAACATATACATGGCTTTTCAGTTATTGCAATAGCAGTTATCAATAAATGGTTTTTATTTCTTTCAGACACATCAACTGCAACAACGAGTACTGAACAGCTAGTAACTGAAGACGTACTTCCAGTAATAGGTGTCCATTCAATTTTTCACTCATCTCATAATACTGGTTTGAAACTTACATTTTTATTACTCTTTTCAAAAATAGAAAGAAATTTGCACATGTTACATTGTGTATTTTTCTTTCATAAACATGTCAAACACTTGCCTGATAACGACATCTAGACAACAAGTACGAAAGTCTTTTTGCTCTTGCAATACTGTATCAATTGTCCAACATCGTATCAAAATTAAACATTATATGTACCAAAACTTTTCATTTTCGTACTTTTATGACTTTTCTGTATGAGCGTGAAGTTTGTTGAATGAAGCGTAGCCGAGTTCAACAGACACGCGGGTACAAAAAAGCTCTTTACGAAAGTGTTTCATACAAAGTTTTTTTCTTCAGCAGTTATTATATTCCCAAATTGTAGCAATTATATCATTAATTTGAATGTTTAATGATATGAATTGTCGTCGTATTATCAAATAAAAACTTCCGAGTTATCTTTGACTCAAAATACTGTATTTTTCAAAAATGCATGAATGTATGAACAGTGTGTAAAAAGTTACTTTACGCACAGTTGATGATTTTAGGCAAAGGTGATTTTTTTACGCACTTGTGCGAAAAATTATTATTTTACGCAATGTCAGCAGTGCGTAAAAGCTTAATTTACGCACTGCCGTAGAAAAAATATTTTTTTTATGTATTCAGCTATACCAACTATTGCCACTTCGAAAAAGGCCAAAAAACGACAACACAGTCATTTGGATGCAATCACAAATGCAAGGTTGCAGTTAATTCAGCGGGAAAGAGAGCACATCGAGGAACTGCATGCAATAAGGATCGAGGAGGCACATTTCGCAAGAGAGGCTGCAAGAATTCGCATGCTTCAGGAAGAGGCAAAATTGAAACAAATGAATGAACATTGAAGTTATTTATTTTCAGTTTTTAGATTAATGTTACAGGCGTATTGATAGAAATTCATACAAACATACTACATGTGATTCATTGTTTCCGTTTGCTTTAATTAAAATAGTTGTCAACTACAGTTTGTCTAATCAATGTACCCAAACCTCCGTTGCCTCCAGGTAACGGCATTACAGGTATATCAATATCAATGTTATCATTACCTGGTTCACTTATGTCTACGAATTCGCGCTGCTTAGTAATTGCAATATTGTACAGAACTGCACAAGCGACAATTATGGAGCATGAGGTAGATACTTCCGTGGCAAGGACACGCGCTAAACAGGGAAATAAACGCTTCAGAACTCCGAAAAGTCGTTCCACAATATTTCTTGTTCGTATCTGTGCTCGGTTATATCTGATTTGACCTGGAGTATGCGTTTGCCGAAATGGCGTCAACAGGTATGGCAAGCAGGAATATCCGGCATCTCCAAGTAAATAACCAGGAAGTTCTCTTCTTTCAAATTTTCGTTTCACTGAACTTCTATTGAAAATGTTACTATCATGATAACTTCCTGGATATCGTGCCACAATATCAAATATTTCCAAATTAGGTCCACCTACTACTTGTACATTAATTGAAAATGTTCTTTTCCTGTTCCTAAAAAGTTCTGCGCGAGGACCTCCCGGGCTAGTGATAGGTATATGGGTGCAGTCGATGCACCCCATAACATTGGGAAAATTAGCAATTCTCCGAAAATGCCTTTGACTTTCCTGTACATTTTAGAAAGTTTCTGGAAATTTTATATAAGTTCTGCTATTTGAGGCAATCCGTCGAGTAATTATTTTTATTACACGGCTAATCGTCGATTGATGCAATCCCCTCAGGTCTCCACAAACTATCTGCAAAGAAATTATAGTAAATATTGTCTAGGGTGTAATTTGAGATTGCTCACTTGAAAACTGCCAGTTGCATAAAATCGCAATGTCAACAGGACACCTATTAGTATAGGAACAGGTAACCCTCTGTTAGTCATTGGTTCTCCATTCACGAACATTGGTAATATGATATTTTGTACCACATCTTTTCGAAATCGGTATCTTGCTTTGAATTCTATTTCGTTGTATTTGTCCATGGGATTTTCCATATCACGAATATACCTACATTAAATTCATTATTATTTCTAATTGACATACCTACGTTATCATTCAGGTTACTCACCGACGAGGTATGTGTATTTCTAAATCCCAAATATCTCTATTCGCATTATGCAATATATATAAATCACGATCCATGACTGAAACACCTTAATTGATTCAATAAACAGACTTTTGTCTAAGAATGTAAGGTTTGGAAATTTGACGGAGATGCTTCTGACCGCTTCCGTCACATCGCCAGCGATTCGCCAAAAATGTGACTTATCGCGTAGTTGTCACTTTTTTGGAGCTCGACTGCATTATAATTCTTGTGTAGCGAGCGGCGAAACTCTGGCGAGTCGCTGGCGATTGACTATGCATACGGCTGTAAGGCTTTAGGCGGACCAATCCAACATCCAACCGATAAACTGACAAACCCCTATCGACGTAACTTTCATTTTCGAAAAATTAAACAAATTACATTGGTTACCGCTGTCTAGAACTATTGGCAACGCTGTACAGTAAATATGACAGATTCTGTGCAATACCTTGTGGCCAGTAGCAGAACTATTTTTGTCTTTTCGTTCATGTTCTACAGGAATCACTTACTGGAGCGATTTACCGTTTTTTGTCCGAGATTTTGAAAATCATTATTAAAATATAAATCGTTTGATTTTATGTCTGAAAAATAGTATGAATAGTTCCTCGATGTTCAGTCTTCTAAATTTCATATAAATCTCACTTGCAAAAGCGATTCTTCTCAACAGTCTTTGATTTTATAACCTGTTTTTCAGAATTTTTTTAAATTGTGAGGGAACGTTGAAGTTGAAAATTCAGAAAAAAATCGAGATTATCTTTCTCTTTCTCTTTGACATTGATATGTCTTGATATTTGAAATGGAATCTGATGAATGGTTTTTGGGAAAACTTGAAAAAACCTCTAAAAATAAGTTTTTATTTTTTTACTCGAAAACTGTTCTTCAGATTTTCTTCTACATCTCTCTAATTATTCAATTTGAATGCCAAAATAACTCGAATTTTTTTCAGAAATTTTAACCTTGCCGTTAATTTTTTCATGGGTTTATATGAACCTTAATCGAGTCTCATTTGAAATATGGATTTGCCTTCTGTAGGGATCCAACAACTCGCTAAAATTCAATGCGAAAAAACCCAAGTATGTTTTTTCTATAGAACGGCCGATCTCACAGAGGCCAGTGTATGAAGGCACTATCAATCAAAATTAACACCTTATAAAAAAGTAGCATACGATAACTTCATCTGCGAATCAGACTACAAGGTTCGTGACAGTTAGAGATTTGTCAATTTTGAAACAAATAAATCAAAAAAGTAACCTGATTCCGCTATACCAGCAAATTCTTTCAATTATTATTTTAGTACCATAGCAGAAAACCTGATCGAGACAATCAATATTAATGATAACGTTGATGCAAACCGTTTTCTAAAAGGCCTGCTTACAACGTGACTTGGATAGTCGAAGACTTATGGTGGATTTATGCAGCAATCATAAGTCATAAGTCTTAAGTCATAAGGAAGAATATTCGTCAATGATTGGTTGGTCCGTATATTCCAACCAATCATTGACGAATATTCTTCCTTATGACTTAAGACTTATGACTTATGATTGCTGCATAAATCCACCATTAAAAGAAGGCGGGAATACTTGCTCTATGTGATCTATCAATAGCCTTCGACTGTGTCTCTCACTCCACACTATTCGATTAAGGCGTCAAAGGTGTAGCTAGCTCTCGATTTGGTACAGCCCTACCTCAACAATGGAAAACAAGCAGTATTCAAAAATGAGGAATGTTCTGAGCTTCAAACTATTTTACATGGGGTACCTCAGGGATCCGTTCTTGGTCCGTCACTCTTTGATCCGCACTTATACTTGATATATTACGAATGCATGTAGTAAAAAAAATATTAACGAAATACGAAAAAATATAGATGGTTTGAAAAATAATTGAATTTTCTTTTCAACGTTATATCACTTGACCCCCCAATGCTATTTGAAATTTTTAAATTGATGTACCCCACCGCCCCCTCTATCAAGCAATCACACTGTCTTTTTTCAGGGTTGTGAGACGGCCGCGATCTTGAAATTAAGGAAGTAACTAGCTTTTGTAATTTATCTACTACAATCGAACAACAACGCATGGGGGCAATATTAATTAATGTTCAGCGATTCCAATTTCTTGTTTGTCATACCATAATTGATTGACAAATATCTGTCCAACCCATAACATGACCAAATCGGCCGTTCATTCGGATGAAATGAAAAATAATTATGGATTGTTTCTTCGCTGGTTAGATGGTAGGGGGGGAGCTGGCCCCTTGGCCTAATCCACTGCGACCTTTTCAGATCTATTGTGGAGGCTCCAATTGCTTATAGCACATCATCTAGCTTCGTCCACTTTATCAGACTGAGCAAATTTGATAATGGCCTCTCGAGATAGCTTTCCGCTCTTGGTTTTTCATCTCCAAGTTGTAGAAAGCGCACCCTTGCTAGTCCTTCGCACTGGCACATTACATGTATTGCGGTTTCCTCTCCTTCCTGGCAGAACCTGCAGATTTCTTCTTCCGCCAGACCTATAATATTCATATGTCTGTTAAGCCTACAGTGGCCTGTCAGCAGACCTACTATTTGTCTGACGATCCTCTTTTTGTAGTTGAGGAGGTCCGTCGTGAATTTTGGCGAGCGTCTTTTGATGAACTCCTTGGCTTGTCTCAATCCTGGTCGGGTTTACCACCACTAATGAGATTTGTTTTGTACCCACTGTTTAGTGTGGGCTTTTGTGGTGGATTTTGCTACGCCGCAGAAGGGTTCCGGTCCAATGAGCGCTGCCGAAGAACCTTCTCTGGCTAGTGTATCGGCCCGCTCATTGCCCAGTCCCTCGTGCCCCGGCACCCAAGCTAGGGTCACATTGTTACGACTACCCAGCTTGGTCAGATCACGGAAACAGTCCCACACCAGTCTTGATTTGACTTGGTGGGAACCGATTGCCTTAAGCGCAGCTTGACTGTCGGAGTAGATGGCCACTGTTTTATTCCTTATCTCTCGTCTCAGTATTTCTCCGACAGTGTTATATAGCCGTTACCTCTGCCTGAAACACTGTGGCGTGTTTTCCAAGGCTAAGCTAGATGTTAATCCTTGGCTTTGCCCCGTAAACTCCAGCGCCGACTCCGTTATCTGTCTTTGACCCGACTGTGTACCAGACCGATCTTGCATTCACGGGCGGCCCTTTCTCCCAGTCCTTTCTGTCTGGTATAAGTATTTTGAAGTTCTTTTTGAAGCTATATTTGGGAACCATCGCGTCCGTAGGCATTCCCATTACTGGGTCTGCCCTCAGTTCCTTATGTAGCTTCCGGTAATCAGCTCCGTGCTTCTGGCTTATTGGAGCTTGACCCTGCATTAGTCTGTGTGTCCCGGACCTTGCTTCTCCTTGGACGTATATGTGTAGTAGTGGCAGGTCCAGTATGACCTCCATAGCAGCCGTCGGAGTTGTTCTCATGGCCCCTGTCACCCTCAGGCATGCCTGCCTCTGGATGCCATTTAATAGCCTAATGATCCCCGTCTGCTGTGCTTTTGTCCACCACGCCACCGACCCGTAGGTTATCATGGGTATTCGCTGGTTACATAAAACAGTTCCATTTTGTTCTTGGGACACATAATGACGTCTATTATACTATTAATAACCATAAAACACCATCGCCGAACGGTAACAAATAATATTTTTAACAAAAATTGGATTTTAGGACTACCAAGTATTTTTTATACTTCCATTTTATTCAATAAATAATATGAAATCCATGCCGAACATAAACGAATGATCCTGGCCTCCGATCCAACCAAAATGTTCGGCCATCATATTATTATCTCGAGTTTTAGTAAATAATTAGTTTAATTAACAAAATGCCGAACTTTAACAATTTATTTTTATTAAAAAAAATACAGCAATAAACAGCGCCACTGCGTGTCCTATCCACCATACATGTTCGGCAATGCCGTCCTTGCCACAAAAATTACGTTGTAACCTCCCGGTCTATCAAGTTACGTCTAGTTCGAAACTACTTACTGGAAATTTCCAGATAGTTACTGGGAATTTTTCATAATAAGTGAGAATTTCCAGTATATGAAAAAATCAAGACAGTAAATGAGGATTTTCTGGTTGTAATTGAAAATTCCCCGGTGTTGACTGTACATTTTCGAAGAGTTGAAGTAAATTTACAGATCCTTAGTTGAATATTGTAACAAATTGGAGCCGGACCTGTGCTGTCGAGGACTATATCGAAAAGCGACCATCGAGGATAAATGCCGCCCCGCGAGTGAAGAGGGCACAGTTACAGTTACAGTAAAACGCAGTTAGAGTTCGATCATATTGACAGACTGGTTTGAAAATAAATAATTGTGATATGAATTAGTTGTAAGATTTTATGTGTAAAATAAATTAGTTCAAACCTGTTTGGATTTTATATTCATTACAATATGAATAGAAATGTTAAAATGGCCCGTTCAGTGCCATCGTACCAACCCGTAGAATTGTTTGTTTTCATTTTATTGGGCGTGAATGCGCCCTCATGGAACACGTTCATTATAACCGCTCCCACAATTAAAGTTATTGAAAGAGGCGACTTTCAAAAGATCTCGACAATCGTAAGTGATATTTTCGAGAAACACACTCAAGCAAGTCCGGGTAGCCAGCCGTCTACCTATGTCCTTGGAAATCTTGGAATGATTAGTGAGTTCTCAAGTTACTTCTCGCTTTTTGTTATGCAGACTCACAAGCACATCACAGGAAATTTAATATATGTGTGTGTGTGTGCGTGTCTTCGTGGTTGTTTCACGCAAGAATTTCTTAACGACACCACAAATAACATAATATTGCGGCTAGGTTCATGTCTGTTTGTGAAAATTATTGCTGAATAGTTGCTTGAACGATTTGTGCAATAGTCCATGTGAAGGAGTTATTCAGGGGTTTTATATCCTTACAACTAACGAATAGTGATTATGTGTCACCGAAATGTGTTGTCGATGAACCAGACACAAGGTGTATTAGATCACAATGTCCAAAACTAGTAAAAATCGGAATTTCCGACTTTCAAGTAGGAATCAAATTTTTTTGAATATAAAGTAGGAAAATCCGAGTTTAACTCGGATTTATTCCTACAAATACTTGGATAAATACTCGACTATGTGTCACCTTATGTACTTTTAAGTCTATTCGATAAAATTATTTATTTATTATTATTACTATTAAATGAAATACCGGAAATGTAGAATAGTGCTCTGTGAAGACTTTAGTATCAAGATATTGAAAAAAGAAAATAAATAACCTAGTCCTTTTTTAATCTGTTATATATGTACAATCTAACAAAACAAATTAATCAACCAGCTAGAATAACTAGATAATATTTTCATAAACTTCGAAAATGGCTTAAATATTGTAATTAACTCTTATATTAAAATGCGATTAATGATCTCGAAAATTAACGCGCTTGCTTCGCTCACGCGTTAAAATATCTCGATCATTAATCGCCTTCATTGATACACTAGTTGATTAAATAACTATGAACAGACTGAAGCTAAGTCCAATAAAACAAGGACTAAAAAGAGGATCTTCTCAGATTCAAAACTTACCCAGTTAAAGGATGAAGTACAAAATGTAAAGTGGTTACAACTGTATACTCTCAATGATCCAAATGAAGCATATGACCACTTTTTTGGAACACTGAAACAGTTGATTTATTTATTTATTTATTTATTCACTTTCAGAAACAGGATGCTAACATACTGTTAAGAAATGTCGTAAATGCAAATAGATCAAAATATAAAAATAAGAACAGACATATGAAGAACTACTAACAAATGAACAGATATTTAAGTAGATGCATAAAATTCCATAACTGTGTAACAATTTGTTTCTAACAGAAATACTTTCACTTTTTTCTTAAAACTATTCAAATTTCTACTACTTTTAATACTATCTGGTATCTTATTGTAAAACATACATCCTATGTAAAATAAACCTTTCTGGTACAGAGCAGTATCATGCTTGTTAGGTAAGAGCTGATCTTTTTTTCTTGTATTATATGAGTGCTGAGCTCTTACTACGTTGAACCTATCCCTATTCTTGAAAACATAACAAACAACTTCATACATATACACAGATACTAAAGTTAAAATTTTAGAGGATTTAAAAATATTTCTGCATGAATCATAGAATCCAAGATTGCCTAAAATTCGTACCGCACGTTTTTGCAATTTAAAAACTCTCTCAGCATCTGAGGCATATCCCCAGTGAACTATAGCATATTTCATACATGAGTGAAAACAGGCGAAGTAAAGTTGTCTAACTATATTCTGACTGCAGTGCTTAGACGTTACTGCTAAGGCATAACAAGTTTTAGACAATTTAACACAAAGCTCATGAATATGATCTGACCATTTGAGGTGATAATCTATCTTTAAATCGAGCATTTTAGTTTCTCTTGTATAGACTACAGTAGTTTTGTCCGACAATACTATTTCGTTGCTGTGCTCTACCCGCGATTGCGATCTTTTGAACATGATACAGGTGGTCTTACCATTATTAATACCCAATTTATTTTTTTGAACCGAAAGCGACATATTTCTGAATATTGACTTTGCTATATTTTCGGCCTCATTCACAGTATCACTTTTAATAATAAAGTTTGTATCATCAGCATAAGAGACAATCAATGATGAAGGATGCTGAAGAAATTTCAACATATCATTGATGTATACTATGAAGAGGGTAGGGCCTAGTATCGACCCTTGAGGCACTCCGGAATTGATATTTTTTATACTGGAGGTGGCGTTGTTTGTTGTGACTTGTTGTGATCTATCTGATGGACATAGTTATTCCCTTCAGAAGGTAAAAACGAGTAGTAGAAAAAAAGAAGGGATTTGGATGACCATAGGCATCAGAATATCTAGTAAACAAAAGAAAATATTATATCAACGACAGAGAAATGGAATTACGAGGATATATTGAAAAATTCTGAGCCTAATACTATAGAACCAAACAAAATTTTAATGTCAAAATATTTTATTACTCAACATACTCTCCTCTTAATTGGATACATTCATTACAGCGAACCTAGAACGTCTCTAGACCTTTCTAAAAAAAATTTTCTTCCTTCTCTGCAAACCAGACCTCCACAGCTTTTATTACCTCCTAGTTGAAAGAAAATTTACGACCTTTTAAACTTATTTTCAGTTAAGGAAAGAGATGAAGGTCGGACGGAGTCAAATCTGGTGAATAAGGGGGATGTTCTAGTAATTCAAACCCTAAATCACAAATTTTTTTGTCCTGCAAAAACAAAACACCTTTAGATAGCTTTCCGCGTCTTTTCTCTTCAATTTTTTCCCGTAGAGTGGTTAGTAATGTCGAATAGTAATCTACATTTTTTGTTCTACCTATTGTTCTACCTTAAAAAATCAATCATGATTACTCCATGGCAATCCCAAAAAACTGAAGCAAGAACTTTTCCAGCAGATTTCTGAACACGAAACTTCTTAGGTCTTGGAGAACCGGAGTGTCGCCATTCCATCGATTGTTGCTTTGTTTCTGGATCGTAGAAATGTACCCAAGTCTCATCCATAGTAACAATTCGGTTTAAGAAGTCTACGTCGTTTTCAAATCGAGCACAGATTGAACGCGATGCTACTACCCTTGCACTCTTTTGGTCAACATTCAAACATTTGGGGATCCATTTTGCAGCAATTTTTCTCATGTCCAAATTGACGTGAACTATATGATGAACGCCTTCGTATGAAATAGTCAGTGCTTCAGATATCCGTTTTAGCCCAATTCGACGGTCTGTTAAAATAATGTCATGAACTGCATCGATATTTTCGGGGACTGACACAGAAACTGGCCTTCCCGATCAGTCATCATCTTCAATGGAAAATTTACCTCTTTTGAAGCTTGCAGTCCAATTTTTCACGGTCGCATACGAAGGACATTGATCAGCAAGGGTATTAAGCATATCTTCGTAAATCTGCTTACTTCTTAACCCTTTTAAATACAAGTAGGTACTTGATGATGGCTCGATACTCCAATTTTTAGATTTTCACAATTTCGGTGGACATAATTTTTCTTTTAATTCTTTGCGTAACTCTGGTTTACTTTTTTGACGTCAAACTTTACACTGACACTTCTAATAAGTTATTGTTCGTTGCTATGGTAACGCAATATTTTGTTTATGTAGGGAACTGGTCTAGGCTAACTAGATCAAAGGATATTTATGAAAATTACTGTAGTATTTCAAAATCAGTGGTAAATGAGGACAAAAAATTACTAATATCAATTATATTCTAGAATCGAACAATAAATATAAGGCAGTGTAGAATCTTGTTAAATCATATATAAACTGGCCAATCAAATTGTCTGAAGAATTATACAGGGTGTTTCTTAAGTACGTGTAGAAAATTTCAGCGTATTGCTGACATCAAAATAAAAAGAAAAGTTCCTATAAACATATGTCCAAAAGTTATTCATTTCTGAGATACAGAGTGTCAAAGTTGAATTCTTGTTTTTATTTTTTGTGAATAATTTCAAAATAATTTTGATATTTGGGTAAAGTTTGGTATCTGGGAATATTTATTATTTAGTTTGTGTAAAAAATATATTCTTGATAGAGGTCACTAGGAGCAACTGTTTTCGAGTTATTCAGATTTGAAATAATCGATGCAAGTGATTTTGAATGACTAGATTATTTAATTCAAAATAAATTCGATTAGAAACTAGTTTTTTTCACAATTAACACAAAATCTGATTTTGTCATTGAAAAATCATCCCAGACACCAAACTTTACTCGAATATCACAAATATTTTGGCATTTATTCACAAAAAAACAAATATAATAATTAAACTTTGCCACTCTGTATCTCAGAAACGAATAACTTGCGGACATGTGTTTAGGGGAACTTTTTTTCTTATTTCGACGTCAGCAACATGCTCCTGAAGTTTCTACACGTACTTAAGAAACACCCTGTATAATTAAAAATGTCGATACTAGTGCAAAAGATAAAAAATTTAATTTAGATGAAATGAATAATTTTTTTATACCATTTTAAAAAAAGTATATTTTTTCTGCCAACAAATCCACAGGAAGTGTATGATACAATTATGCAATTATGCAATTGTAACGAAGTTACTAATTTGTTAGTTCTTAGATAGGCAGAAGCAACACATTCCCATTTAGTTTTAATATTTAATCATATCTCCGTTATTTACAAACATAAAAATGTCATTCATTTTCGAGTAAAATCCGTAAACTATCCTTGTGTAAATAGAACCCCCAGTATATACGCGCTTCAGTTATGTAAGTCACATCCCTGAGGCTCACTGAGCGCGCGACATCAGCCCCCTCCGCCTCGATTCAAATCTCCACGGCTACCTGTACGGAATTCACAGCGAAAGAGTTCAGTCGATACGTGGGCAGCAGTCCGATCGTGACGCCGTGCAGAGCCAGTCCAGCCGCCTACGTCACAGAGTAAGTAGAAATTATTCTAAGTCCCAAAATCGTTTCGCGCAAGTCTGGAAGGGGCCGATGGAAGGGAGGGCTAGGTGAGCTCTAGACAAAAGTCGACTAGAGAATTCAGTTGTGTACGAGTTAGTCCAGACAGCCAGCCGAAGCGAGACCAGCAGAGCAGAGAGGAGTCAGCACGAGCCGACCAGAGCCGAAGTCGCCCAATTTGACTTGCAGTAAGCGCCGCCGAACCAACAGGTTGTCCGAGTAGAGGTACAAAGGTGAATTATTTGGTGGAGTAAGTCCTGTCAGGCACGAGAAATATATGTTTATATGTTTTATTTATTTGAACTTGCCATTTTCGGAATCATCCAGTTTAACAGAACGGCTCTTATACTAATCAGATCAAGACATTACAGGGAGTTTTACTCCCGGGTGTCTCTGTTTGCACCAGCTTGAGCTTGGCATTGCAGGGAGCTTTACTCCCGGGTATCATCCTCAAGTTGAAAAGGCAATTCCGCACTATTGAGTAGAAGCCATAGCCGTGTTTGTTAAGCTGGCCGTCGAGCAATAACAGACTGGTAGTTGAATCCGTTGCATCAGCTTGAACTTGGCATTGCAGGGAGCTTTACTCCCGGGTATCATATTCAAGTTGAAAAGCAGTTCCGTCTTTCGCGTTCCCAGAACATTCGAAGTATTGCCTGCTACGCTCACCGGGATTCCGGGTGTCTCTATTGCATCAGCTTGAGCTTGGCATCACAGGGAGCTTTACTCCCGGTATCATATTCAACTTGAATTCGTTGCATCAGCTTGAACTTGGCATTGCAGGGAGCTTTACTCCCGGGTATCACATTCAAGTTGAAAGGCAGTCCCTCCTTCCGCAATTCTAGAACTTTCGAAGTTTTGTCTGCTAAGCTCACTGATGTTCGTGCATTTTACTCCCGAGTGCAAAATATCAAGCTCTAAGCTTTTGATATCTGAATATCTCGTGCCTGAAGGTGATTTGAAAGTCCGCTTGTGTATGCTAGTAGAGCTTTAACCCGAGCTTCAACCCGAGCTTTGACCTGAGTTTTAACCTGAGATTCAACCCGATATTTAACCCGAACTTTAACACAAACTTCTATAGAGCTTTAACCCGGCATTAGTTGATATGAATAAACGTCATTAATTGCAATTGTCATTTTATTTATTACATCTGAAAGCAGCAGGTACCCAGGAATCGAACCCAGCAAGGGCAATTAAAGCCTGCCTTTCTGGCCAACAGTAAATAGGTCGGTACCATAGCGACCCCTGGAGTAATACATTCTTCACTGAAGCTGCCCGGAGCAAGTGGCCTTCCCACATTAAACAGAGGTGGCGCCCGAGGATTCCGAAACCTGGACCCCTGTCAAAGTGATCCGTAAAGCTCAAAAGAGCTTTACACAATTATGAAGTCGAAAAACACTAGATCAGTAAGCGAGGATGAAATTCCAGTAAAACTTTTGAAATATGTAGTTGAGTTGAGCGAGCCTTTAGCGTACCTAATTAACATGTGTAACAACTGGTATTTTTTGGTCATTTTTAATCTGAAAAACTACTGATTACTCGGGGTGTATACCTCAAGAATCAGTGCTGAGCCCCCTGTTGTATATAGTCTACACCAATAGTGCTTCTGAAGTAATTAGTGAGTATATTGTTCAATATGCTGACGACTGCTCGATTATATTCAATTCCAATGATCTGGAAACAACACAATATAAAATAATCAACACTTTGAATACACCGGATGAATATTTTAGAATGCATAATCTGAAGCTGAATAACATCAAAACACAAATCATTCCCTTTGATCAAAAATGTAATTTTGTCAGCTTCAACCATGGCACAACTTCCTTGAATCCAGTATTTAAACTTTTTTTTCTAGGTGTCACGTTTGATTCGAACTTAGATTGGAAGAGTCATATTAGTGGACATTCGAAAAAGCTACCAATATACTGCTATGCTTTGAATATAATTTCGCAAAATATATTCAGAGGCGCAGCAATGCTAGAATATTTTGCCTATGTACAAAGTCAGATTAGATATGGTATGATTTTCTGGGGAACTTCTATTATTGTTAAAGATATCCATACTACAAAATCGTTGCCAAAGGAACATATTTAATGCTTCATTAGGAGATAGTTGTTGGACGTTATTCAGGGATAAGAAAATACTTAGTTTAACCAATGTATTGATCTATGAAGCAGTTATATTATTTCTTATTTCTTTTCTTTCATCAATTTATAAATGATAGACTTCGCAATGTACAACATAGAAGCTGCTTTTGTAAGTCTTACCTACACTGAAACTTTTGTTGTTAAATTTCAACGAACTTAAACAGTTTAAAATTAATGATTTTTCATTTAAAGATAATGATCCCAACTTTGGCCGTTTTGATGGTCCTTGTTCAGCATCCATAATACATAAATCTTGTTTTATATAAACAAGCTAGACACAAAAACACACACTAATAATTTCCAGAAAGCAGTATATGGGTCAAAATCCGAAACTATGATATTTCATGTCAGGCGTCTTTACAAAAAAATCGGCAACTTTTAGACAAGAGTAATTGAGGTATACTACTCAGACATTCATTCCCGATTTACCCATTCAGAAACTTTCGACAAATTTTGACTGTAAATATTTTATTTGTTTAAGAAAAGTGATCAAAAATCATTCCTCTGGACTGTCACTGTATTAAAGCTATGGTATAATGTAGCGTTTACTGTCCAGACACTGGTAACTTTCATAGAAGTCAATAACTAATAAAGCACTTGAATATAAAGCAAACAAACTTTGGAAATTATTTCACTCTTTCTTCTTTAGATTTGTATTAATTTAGTGAGAATCAATGTCTCTAGCTTTTATAATAATAATAATAATAGATTTTATTGATAGGAATATCTATAACAGTTTAAATTACAATACAGAAAAGATAATACAAAATCCTATCAAATGGCAGGATTCAATGTATGACCATATTATATGGAATACCATGATCAGACGTTGCTCTTCCATCCAACCGTCATTCCTCTGCCACAATTTCAAAATTCACTAATTGTACATTAGACTACGCCTTTTCAGTGGCTGTTACAGAAGGCAAGTTGAAGTTTCACGAGTTGCAAAATAGGGTTGTTGATAAAAGGAATTGTCATGGTTGTTTGTTACTGGTGGATTTACAAGGAAATCGTGGCGAGTCATACTCAAAAATATCATTTCTCTGATAGTTATTTCAGGAACATTAATTATAAGTTTTCGTTCAAACATTTTAGAGAGTTTCATATTATTCTTGTGTATTTCCTTATGCAAAATGTGAGATTTTGGAAAACGGAAAACGGAAGCTCAGAAAGACAGTTCAATGAGTTTATGAGTTTCGCACTTATACCTACCCGGTCAGAGAAATTACGGTATGTTTAAGGAATCGATACATCTGATACTCCATGCCTATATTTTACGGACTATAGGTGGTGACTCGACACAGGTTTCAAAATATACCTACGCTACTGGCATCTACCAGTTTGTAATCTCTTCGCAAATGGCATTTTATTGTCGCTCTACAACACGAAACCTGTACGGTTGCCGAAATTCTTTACTTTTTTTTTTAATTCCATCGCCATAAACGGTTAAATTTGCTATGCAAATATTTCGTGATAATCCCAATAATACTATTTCACGCCGTTATCGACTGTATTTTTCGGCTCCCTATAAATACACCGAAACGCCAACAACTATAAACAAAACAAAAATATTTTATCTTGGGTCTGTCAGCGTCTGTTCACCTGATTTTTATAGCGGTTAGATTTAGTGCGTGCCGTAAAATGTCAACAAAAAACAGCTTGGCATTTCGAGAAACTTTCCTGTTTTTATAATATACGACCTATAAATATTTTAAAGAATTTAATTTTATCGGGAACCGACATTTATGTCGCTATTTAAGTTTAACCCTGTTCCACCACGCCCTGAAAATTCTTCGAAAATAATTTGCTCCACAGGGGTTTCCTTATCAGAAGTGGTGCTGGTTGTCACTCATCACGAAGGGCTTTTCCTTGAATGCAGTTTTGGTTTTTATGTTGGACTTATTGATGGCTAGCTCGTGTTAAATCATGCTAATTGGGACAATTATTATAATAATAATGATAATAATAAAGTGTCTTTATTCAAGGCGGAGTTCAGTCAGTGACTGCTCTTACACTCTGAAATTATTACAGTAAATTCTTAACTTATGTAAAAAATGTAGACTACCATGCTTATACTAGAATAACTAAAAGAAAAAGAAGACAAAAAAATCAAGAATGAAGAGTCTTGGTTAACAAATATACATATTTTTTCCCTTTTCCCTTGTTTTAGAGTATAAAAATTGGAATATCGAATTGAGCATAACTAACAAATGAACAAAATTCAACAAAACAAATAGCAAAATATTTGAAACCTACTGCATATCAAGCAGGTACTTTTTGTAAAGAGTCCTAAATACTACCAGTGATTTCTCTTTAATATGATTTGGAATTGAGTTATAGAGCGAAGGAACTGCGTAAGAGAAATACTTTTTGAAAAAGGCCGACGAGTGCTAGGGTATGTTAAGAAGGTGCTTGTGTCTTAGTTCTCGATTATGAATGGAGGATCAGTGTCTCAGGCATTTTTTTAAATAGCCAGGTACAGAACTGGTAACAATTTTCTGGATTTGACAAGCCAAGTGATGTTTCCTTCTCATTTCCATTTTCAACCATTTCAAAGATTTGATCTTCACAGAAACGTAATCTCTTCTTGACAGGTTGAAAATGAACCTGATGCAGCAATTCTGCACCTTCTGAATTTTTTTTACTATAGGTCTGGTCCAAACAAGGTCAATACACGACATCACCGTAATTAAAGTGGGATAAAACTAATGAGTCACATAGGAGAATTCTGAGCTCTGTACTCAAAATATCGCGATTTAGGAATAGTCTTTTCAGTGCACAATACGTTTTCTTCAAAAAATAATTTACGTGTAAGCTAAAATTCAGTTTTTGGTCCAAAACAAAACCCAAGCTTTTTACTTTGCTTTGGAGTTCTAGTCTTTCTCCCTGGACCATGATTGGTGAGGTGCCCCTGACCATTTGTCTGTTATTGTCACTTCCGAACATGATTGCACTTGATTTGGTGGCATTAATGCTCAAACAATTTTTTTGCGAAAATAAGATTTTCGATATCAGTATTAATGTGAGTTATAGAATTTTGTGACTCGTTAGCGTCAAAACTCAGATACAATTGCGTATCGTCAGCATAAAAATGTGATTGACAAGAATTCAGTACTTTCCTTGAGTCTGCCGAGTACACAATGAAGAGGAGGGGTCCCAAAATGGACCCCTGCGGTACACCAGAATCCAGGGTACACGGTTCAGAAAAGTTTCCATTTATTTCAACCCTTTGTTTACGGTTTGTGAAGTATGATGACATTAACTTGAGCGACAGTGTAGACTGGCCATAATATTTCATCTTTGCCAACATCAGTTTGTGACTAATTTTGTCAAAGGCCTTAGAGTAATCCAGCATAACGAGTGCAGTGACTTTGCCTTTGTCAATTGAGGCTATTATGAAAGAGGCTATTATGAAAGAGGTGATCATAATGCTGAGGATGCAAACATATATACTGTAATAAAAATAGTCTAAACTTCGATTCACTAATTCATTTGAACTTTTAAACTACTAATTTATCTCAGACAAATACAGTACTTATCGCTAAGCCACTCCATATAAAAGTCTATTTGCTTACTATAAAACTGACTGTAACTATCTACCTGCCCTCTTCACTCGAGGCGTGGTATTTATTTACACGGAGGGTTCTTCACTAGATAGTTCTGGAACTACTTCCATTCGCTTCCAGATGGAGCGTTGACGAGTGTAATGTCAGGATGACCTGATACTCCCAGGAATGTAGGCTTGTTTACGAGTACGAGCGACAGGCCCGGCTCCAGAATCGTTACAATACCAAACACGTCAAGAAAAACATCATCTGATTAACTCCGGATTAGCAAGCAGGCAGTATACCTCGATGGTACAAAAATTATGGCTCTGAGTTCAGATCAGAATATGTTGGAGGCTGAAAAATGTCCGAAGAAAAAAGCGAATCCTTGACAGTTCGGTGTTTTCAGCTTTGTATATGTGAAAGTTAAACGTCAAATAGGTATAAGTAATGATGCTGCGCATGCATTTAAAAATGAGCAGATTTGGGATTAATTCTATAGAATTAATCAATAATGTTTCCTGTTTATTGAACTTTATTGATTTCTCAGATAAACTTTTTTGCTAATTTCGTCTAATTCTGCCAAATTTCAGATTGTTCACCTTTCACTTTGTTTGTAAAAGATTCTAATAAAATTCCACCCGTGATTGAATTTATCTCATAAGTTTGTCTTTTATCCTGTGGACTCGTAGTGTTTTCGCAATGAATATAAATATATGAATATATATATATATATATATATATATATATATATATATATATATTAATCCTTTATTTAGTCTAAGACTAATGTACATGTATAAATAAATAAAATAAAATAGAAATCACTTAATTAAATAAAAGTACAATAAAAATAAAAACAGACAGCAAGAAACATATCAGTCAACAAATAAAATAAAAGAACGATAAATAAATATCAAAGTCAAGGCTTGCACTCATTCAGCTTGATGTTCTTTAATTTTACTTTAAATATAGGTAGCGACCGTGCATTTTTCAGGTCTTCCGGGAGGTCATTAAAATTACTCAATCCTTTGAAAAAAACTGAATTTTGTGATTTCATTGTTTTAACAGGCTCAACGAATATATTATTTCTCGATCGGGTGTTATAACCATATGGTGTTCAGAAACAAAAGATATTTTTTCCCTCAGATAAGTTGGGGCATCACCTGTTCTTATTTTGAATATAAAAATCATGGTTTGATAGAATAACATTTCATCTACTGGTAGCCACAATAAACTTAACATTTCATTAATAGGTGTTCGTTTAGAACAAGATAATATTGTTCTCATTGCTCGATTCTGTAGTTTTTGTAAGCGGCCAATTTCATTTTGTTGTAGCAAATATAGAATGGTGGAGCAGTAGTTGAAGTGAGGAAGTATCAGTGTATTGTATATAATAGTTTTTGACCATTTCGAGAGAATACTGGAACATCTGTATAAATAATTAATTTTGAATGAAATTGTTTTAATTATATAATTCGCATGATTTTTTTATTTTAATTCTCGATCAATAATGATTCCTAAATATTTAAAAGTATCCACTACTTCAATTGAAATATCATTTATTTTTATTTCACAATCATATTCTCGAAACTTATTATATTCTTTGTTATTACCTATCATCATGAATTTAGTTTTGCTTGTATTTATCCTAAGTTTGTTTGCGCAACACCAATTGTAAACATTTCCCAAAGTTTCATCCACGGTCTCTACCATTGCCAAGATATCTGAATTAGAGAAGTGAATCAGAGCGTCATCTGCAAATAAGTGCATCAAGCACCTTCCAACATTTTTCACAACATCGTCAATGTATATAAGAAATAGTAACGGGCCAAGTACACTACCCTGGGGGACTCCCTGTTCATTCAATATTTCATCAGATAAAATATTATTCAATTTAAGTTTTTGTTTTCTGTTCTCTAGGTAATCTACAAGCCATGCTAATGCATTTCCAATAATACCAATGCTTTCTAATTTCATTACCAGTCTATTCCTATCCACAGTTTCAAAAGCTCTTTGAAGGTCTAGAAAGATTACACCTGTCATAAGATTATCTTCCCAGTTTCTTCTAAAATCATCCAGAACACATTGTATGGCTGTCTCACAACTGTGACCACTCCGCAAACCTGACTGCACACTATTTATTACTGTTCTGCTCTATGAAGTCCACAATTTGCTCATATGCAGCCTTCTCTAAGACTTTTTCTATAATGGGTAACATATTAATTGGTCTCTACGCAGAATTGGAAAATCAGGGCCCGCATTGTCTATTTTATTACTGATTTGTTGTGTACTTTCTACATGGTACTTATTCAAAGCATTAGGCATTGCATATATGTCTTTTATTATTACATCATCGTCAATATCAATTTCTCTCATGGTATTATCAATTATTTTCTTAGGAACACATAATTTCAAGATTTTCCACATTTCTACAGCATTGCCTTTATTTTCTGATATTTTCAAAATAATTACGCTTTTCCTCTCTTATGATATTCACCGCTATATTCCTATTTTGTTCATAAGTTTCCCAGTTTTCTTGATTTCTGTGTGTTACGAACTTTTTATAATTGTTATATCGATTTCTTGTTGCCTCTTTCACACGCTCTGTCCACCATTCCCTGTATTTAGGATATATCTTAATTTCTTATTTGGGGGCAATTTCATTGAGAATATTGATCATTACTAAAAAGAACTTTTGAAATTTCTCATCAATATCATGTATTCTGAAGTCCCAATTTACTTCACTAAGTTTTTGGTTTATTAGGTCATAGTTAATATTTTTTCCCCTGCTTTGAATTTGTACTGCCGTTGATTCTCTAGAAAGCCCTATCAACTTTACTACGATAATGTTGTAATCAGTTATTTGAGATGTATTAAGGACTTCTGCTTTGAGTTTACCTCCGTTTGTAAGAACTAAATCTATTAGCGTACCACCATCCCTACTGATATGTGTGCAATCCTTTACAATATTTTCTAATCCAGCGTCACTAATAATGTTTTTCAATCTATTACTATAAATATTTCTTGATAACCAGTCTATATTAAAATCTCCGGCAATTATCACATTTATCCTTTTATCACATGCATTGTCATCTACCCAGTCCGCAAGACAGTTTAAAAAGTCCATACAGCTACTCAATCCAGTTACGTTCAGAAATGAATCGACAGACTTATCGCGAAAATTCAATCACTCGTGGTGTTACTACTGACTATTTCACGCTCTTGTCAAATGAACCAATCAGGAGCTCTAGTCAAGTTCGGATTATCGCTAATACCAAACTTTTCAGCAATTCAGTTGAGTTCAGAAATAAAAGACAGACTTATCTCGAAAATTCAATCACTCATGGCATCACTACTCAGGCTGTGTCAAGTCACCGGTCGGACAAGGCACGTGCGTTCAGTATGAAGTATGACGATGAGTCGGACCGATCAGATGATTGAAAATATTGGTCACATACATACAGTTCTAATTAGGTCGTCAAGTCAACCAAATGCCCGCGCTGGTCTAATCATATTGGTCAGACCGGAGACTTGACTCAGCCTCAATCTCCACTGATCATGTCACGATCATGTCACGATCATTTACGATCTCACCCGAAGTGGAAATAAAGGAATATTAATCCCCGCTTTTAAACGTCCACTAATGGAGGCAGGCAGTATTTTAATGTGTTTCTTATGTACAAAAAAATATTCAAAATTTTTTATTTTAACTATAAACGTTTTTATTTTCTACTTAAAGAAAAATTGTTTTATCTGTGCAATTTTTCTTTTGCAATTGTCCATAAGAAATAATGGTTTTTCTATAAGAGACCTAACCCCAACAACTTCTTTTCAATATAAATACAATATTATGAAAAAAAATACCATACTTACCAATATCTACAGCAATCCGAAAGGCTGATCCGTATTCAAAATATCGTCAGGTTTCACACATGAAGAGTTTCAAACCATTATAACTGTGGCGTATCACTGTAAAAGAAAAGTGGTGTAAAAAATATTAAGCAGATTTTGAAAAATTAACTGACTTTCAATAGATAATAGAAAATATAGTCCAAGCAATAGGGAAAAGTGCGTGCAAAAAGTAATATCCGAAAACAAAAAAAATTAGCGTATAGGAAATTGAAATTCAGCATGAGTTTCTATTTCGTGCGACTCGATCGTGTTTACCGAACATAACCTAAAAAATGGGTTTTTTGATGATAACTAAAAAACTGCAGCTCCGATCGAAAAAACTCAAATTAGGAAATTGTAGGTATTGGAAAGATCTATCAATTGAATGACCTATAATTTTCCAATATTATTGATACTTTTCGAGTTATATCGGAAAAACCGTGAAAAATCTGGTTTTCTATAACTCGTTAACTGTAAGGTATTCAAACTTGTTACTTACCGTTATGTGTGGCCTATGACAAGCCAAAAAAGTCTTTCTTTGAAAAATTGATAAATATTGATTATTTTTCAAAATATATGAAGTTTTCTCAAAAAAGATGCTCTCTCAATAAGGCTACTCTTGCTCGGGGAATGATGCTACAGTAACGTTTCATGGCTTATTTTTTTCTGTAAGAGTTGTTCTTTCATATTATCGAATAAGTAAATTGATTTTTTTAATTTTAAGGGTCAAAAAATGACTTTTAAAAAAATGCACAATTTTTTACATGTTTTCTCTAAATACATTGCTCAATTTTGTTTTTATATAAATGACTTTTATGAAAATGGATTCCTAGCATGATTTCAAGCATTCAAAAAAATTGAATTCCTACGATCACTAGGAGCCGAGATAATTATTTATTTCAAAAGGATCTGGAAGACGCAATAATCATCGTACAGCAGTCACCTTCACGTATACTAAGGTTGAATACCTATATTTTCAATAAAAAAATACTTGGAAATGTCTAGTTCATTTGAAGTATTATTAATTGATGAATAAAATGAGGCGTGCAGGCGCGGATCGCGATAGCTGTAAAGGGTGCGGAGTGGGGATAGCACTGAAAACTTATTTCGTGTGTTCAAAGTGGCTTGTGCTTGAAAAATATTGAGTGTATCGGCTTGTTGTTCACGTACGTTTTCTTTTGCAATGTACACTAGTACTTGAAATTGAACCAATAACTTTTCTTTTCTTTTTCAATAACACTGTCAGGACGAAAGTGTCTTTAATGTCAACAGTATTTGCATCCCCACTGCGCCACCCGCTAAAATTGCATCAATTAATAATACTGCAAATGAACTAGACATATCCTAGTATTTTTTTATCGAAAATTTCAAATATTCATCAATTTTTTTGAAAAAGACTTTTTTGGCTTGCTATAGGCTACACAAAACTGTAAGTAACAATTTTCAACACCTTACAATAAACGAGTTATAAAAAACCCGATTTTTTACGGTTTTTTCGATATAAGTCGATAAGTATCAATGATATCAGAAAATTATAGGTCATTCAATTGATAGGTATTTTCAATACCTACAATATCATAATTAAATTTTTTTCGATCCGGGCTGTAGTTTTTAATTATCAACAAACAAAAAACCGCTTTTCGCAACTTTGCAAATTTTTTAGGTTATGTTGTGTGTATTTTTGCATATTTAACATTGGGCCGCTTCCTCGTTTCTTGGACTAAGATGATTTTGGAGCTTTGGAAAAGAAACCGGTATGAAGAGTGCTTTCTCCCAAGAGTCTTGGTTTCGAAAAAAAAAATAATAATGAACTCAAATCTACTCAATATTAAGAAAAATCTGATGGAAAATGTTATGGCATTATATTACAATTATTTATTTTTCATATGGTAGGTTTTAATTTTTGTTCACTCAATAACGAAAATACACTTTTCAAATTCAGTATTGCAGTTTTACAGTTTACAACAAAAGGGTGTTTGTTGTAAGGTCGCAGTGGTCCATACCTCCTACTATTGAAGATAGAAAAAAATTCAGTACAAGAGTTATTTGGTTTGAATTTGATATTTTTGGAAATATTTTTGATAATGCTAATGCTAAACTTGTAAACGATTTTTTATTTTAAATAAATCATCATGTTTATTAATGAATACCAATTTGAATTCTAGGTTAAATCTTTTATTAATATTATATACCTATCTTCAACTGTTCTTGAAATAATGACAGGTGAAAAGTGAGATTTTGCAATACTCGACAACATATTACCGCAGCTTTATTAACTTACACTGTATATGAGTTATATTTATATTTAAAAATACCATATATAGAAGGTAGATTACATATTTATTTATCGAAGAACATAGATACAGATTAGTACAAGTTAGAAAACAGAGCATTATGGATTTCACCTAGGTACATACGCATATTGTAAAAGAAAAATGTTATACATTAAAATTCAGAATTCAGGCAAAAAATAAGTACACAAAGGTAGGAGTGTAGGGACATACACATAGTAATAATGTAAATTTATTTAAACTTTCGGGAAAATTATTCAAAAAAAGAAACCTATTATATGCATATAACAAAATGACAACAGTCACAAATTTAATGTGCTTCACACAGGCAACAAGAAACGCAATCGATCAACAACTGCAAATCGATACTATTTACACCGATTTTT
This sequence comes from Chrysolina oricalcia, assembly GCA_944452925.2. Lineage (NCBI taxonomy): Eukaryota > Metazoa > Arthropoda > Insecta > Coleoptera > Chrysomelidae > Chrysolina > Chrysolina oricalcia. The sequence continues at coordinate 8,148,212 of OX101825.2, read as the reverse complement.
CGAAAGCATTCGATAAAATAGACTACACCATTCTTATGGCAAAACTCAATCAGTTCGGATTTGATAATAATTTTCTGGGCCTACTGAAATCCTACTTATCCAACCGGTCGCAAGTTGTACAGTATAGAGGCTACAAATCGTATGAATTTATGGCTACCAGTGGAGCCCCACAAGGAAGCAATCTCGCACCCCTTTTATTTTCCCTTTTCATAAACGATATATGCGACAACATAAGCAGTAGTTTACTTCTCTTTGCGGATGATCTTAAATTGTTCAAAGTGATCAAACACCCTGAGGACTGCATACTCCTTCAAAGTGATATTGATTCCCTGCATAAATGGTGCCTAGACAATAAACTACATCTCAATATACAAAAATGCAAATTCGCAACATTTTCGCTTAAAAATAATCAGCTGCACTTCAACTATTCAATAAATAATATCCACCTAGAACGTGAATACCAAATAAAGGATCTTGGAGTAGTATTTGACCCCAAACTTAACTTTACTCCTCATATTAATAAAATATCGTCAGCGGCAAAAAAATGCTCGGGTTCATTCATAGGAACTGCAATGACTTCACCAACAAACTAAGCTTACAAGACTTGAATACGGATGCCTAATTTGGTCTCCATATTACGCAACTCAAGCAAAACTTCTTGAATCTATTCAGGGTGCCTTTATGAAGTACTTGGCTTATATATTGGATGGACGTTACCCTGAACAAGGCATAGACAATGACATTTTACTCAACAGATTCAACCGTTTGTCACTCAATGATCGGAGAATATATCATTCATGTTTATTTGTTTATAAAATTATTAACTATCATATAGATTGTCCTGAGCTATTATCAATGTTAAACTTTCGAGTACACACAGCAGAAATGCAAACTGTTTCTATCTTCCAACACCTAGAACTAACATCTTTGCCAAATCACCTTTATATGCAATCTGTAACAAATTTAACAACTTTAGTGAAGAAACCGATGTATACAGGGTGTCCGGTAAACCTTGTACAATATTGAAACTGGTGATAGACCAGGTTATGACTGTTCAGAATATCGGAATTTCACCTCAGTAAAAATCACACCGTTTTCGAGACAATGAGCATTTTTTTAATTTCTGGAAAATCACTACCTCATCTTGGATTTTTGAGTGCCATGTCTACAAATTGGGACCAATTGAAATGTCTTTGGTGCTGAAGATTACTGATGAGTGATGCTTTCAGACGTACAAAACAGTTTTTCAGAAAACGATACAATTTTTCAAGAAATGAGGGTAAAATGTCAGATTTGAGTTTCACCAATTTTTTTAACAACAGTTTGACATTAATGTTTGAAAAAAACATAACCAAGTGGAGTTGGATATTCATTACAAAAGAATGCCCATTTTGTCCAGACTCTACCATGGTATAAAACATACGATAATTATTTTTGGAAGGAGTAGAATTTCGATAATATTAGAGTGTGATGTTATTCTGAGCTAAAATCAACTCCATTAGACTATGTCAGTAATGTCTTTTATTTTTATCCTATCAAGATGAAATGACTAAATAATTACGAGTAATAACGAATCAACTGCTTAGAAGCATTCAATGAGATGTAAAGTTGTAAATACTAATTCATAGTTTTTTTTTTAATCAACATACACTATAAACCACAATAACGATTATTCAACATCGCACTGAATAATATTACAAAAATGTTATTTTCCATCCACTCGTACGCAGAGACGACATCTTTTCAAGAAAACCTTTTCAAATGCGTTATAGGTTATAGCCCCCAAATCAGCGATTCTCTGAGCGGCATTGTGCATATGCGCATATTCTCGGGGAGTATAACGTGTGTACGGTATGATGAAGAAACAAATACCACTGTATGAAACAGGCCGAATAATTTCAAAAAACTACGACAGAAGTCACAAGTTGTTCAAACAAAATGTGACATTTCATTTCGATAATTTTATTAGTATGAAAGTTGAAGGAAACCTAAAATAAAACCACGCCTAATTCAATGGAAATCACTTTATCCAAAAATAATTATAGTTTGTTTTATACCATGGTAGAGTCTGGACAAAATGAGCATTCTTTTGAAACTCAAATCTGTCATTTTACCCTCATTTCTTGAATTTGTTTTTCACTTTCTGAAAAACTGTTCTGTGCGTCTAGAAGCATCACTCATCAGTAAACTTCAGCAGCAAAGATATTTCAATTCATCTCAATTTGTATACAGGGCACTCAAAAATCCAAGGTTAGGTAGCGATTTTCCAGATATTCTTAAAATGCCCATTATCTCGAAAACGGTGATATTTTTACTGAAGTGAAATTCCGATATTCTGTGTATGACTTGTTCCATCACCAGTTCCAATATTGTACAAGGTTTACCGGACACCCTGTATAACAAACCTATAAACCCTTACAAAATAAAGATCACACAAATTTTTTATAACAAAAACAAAAATGAGTGAAGATTACCTAAACTACTCTCCAAATGTTAAGTATTTATTGTGAATAACTATTTGAAACCGACTACATATTTACATATAGTTTTAGTTCTAGCTGTAACTCACAATCATAAAATATATATCGCTGTCCTGTAATTGTAGCTTGACCCTGTTTGGACAATAAACGTTTCTTTTTATAAACTGTTAGACAATTGAATTGAATAATTCAAATTTCAAGACTATCAAGACCAAATCCAAGACTGAGCCAGTAATTTTTTTACAAGATCGCGCCCTTATTTCAACCCTTTCAGTAAACCCAAACCTCATGGCTTTGGTTTTTCACTATTAGATTGTTACATATGTGTATGATTAGAATCCCAGAAAAGAGAAAATCAGTCAACAAAATCTGTCATCTGACGGTTTATATTGAATAATTAGATAGATGAAATAGCTGTTATCAGCCAATGAAACTGTAATAACTGTTGTTGAAAATAATCTTGAAGTTGAAAGTTGTTATAATGATCCTCTATGAACACAAAAAACGAATTTGTCTGAAACCTTTTTTGTGATAGCAAAAAACTCCGAAAATATTCCTCGGCAATAATTTCAACTCGTTTTTTTCTCGCGACGATCAGAACGCTCCGCATATCGAGCGAAGTAATCAGCAATTAACGGTTGATACGTTTCAACTCGAATGCCAAAGATTACAAGTTGGCAAAAGCAAACATAAACGTTACTCCCGAGCGAACAACATTTCAAAAGCAGTCAGCTATGCCGTGGCACACTTGGCAGCCATTTCGTCCGCTAATGGAACGAGGATGATTAAGCGGACTAATGATACGTACGTTAATTACCGGCGACCACGTGTCAGGGAACGAGATGTGCGGATTCAATCACATTGACTTGGGCTCTTGATCGAAAAACGTAACTTGACAATTTTTGAAAAACTGTTTCGAAATGTTCCAAATCCTTTCTAATAGTTCAATAATATACAGTATCAAAAAGTCTACGTTTGCACCAAATTTGCAAAATATACAATTACTTTTTTTATGTTCTAAATTGCTGGATTTCATTACCTAGCAATTTTTTTGTGGAATTTCAACTCCACCACTGGATTCAGCATCCTACATTTAAGAAAATCCTAAAATTTTGTTTCATAACATACCATTATTTATGAATATTTCAGACAAGTTCTGAGAATCGACAACAGCGTCACAAACGTAGAAGATCGTTTGGGGTTTCTTCATAACACAAATTGTTCTCGAGTTATAACATAATATTAGAATGGTATTTTTCAAAAAAATTTAATATCCATAACGCCGAGAAACCGACTCCTCATGATATCCATTATTGTATCAATCAAGAATTTTCGAATGAAATGAAAACTTCGATAATACAACATTGAGTAATCTTGGTCCATAATTATCTAGCCCTAATCGATACAATTAAATTTTTCATATTCAGATTGAGGAAATGATTTGTTCCTTTCCATATTTTCTGAAGATATACTTCAATATGTTTGATTGAATGTTTTAGACGATGTAGTAACTTGATTACTTATATTTCGGACGTCCATCATCTTAATGGTTGAAAGATTTCTATCTCTTTCAAATTTTTTCACAACGTTTCAATTGCTTGAATCCGCAATCGTCTTCTGGTGAATAGTGACAAAATCAGATCTTTTATAGGTCTATAATTAAAGTGTAATTACGCGCGGTCTTGTGGCGCGCGTGGTTTCGCGCTTTTTCTCCCTCCAAAACGGTCCATGAGCGGTTTCCATACGTTTTTAATTTCCACGCTTGGTTGACTGAAGGCACCATTGGCTTCTATGTAGGTGGTTTCCATAAATTTCCGTTTGAACCAATGTTCCTCTCTATGAAGAACACTAGCTTCGTCCCAGAGAATTCGGTGGTGTTTTGTCCAGGCGTGGTCAGCAATTCCCGATTTTGATGTTTCCCCTCGTTGAGTCCACTTTTTGTGTTCGGCTATTCTTACTGATAATGGCCTCTTGGTCTCTCCGATATAGGAATCTCCACATTCACATGGGACTTTGTAAATACAGTTTTTACTGGATTCTGTTGTGTTCTCTGGTTTCGTCTTGGTGAGGAAGCTTCGTAAGGTACTGCCGGATTGAAAGCAACTCTTGATGTTGTATTTATTTCCGATCCTTCTAATCTTCTCGGAGATACTCCTGATATAGGGAAGAATGAGAACAGGGTTTTGTGGTCTTTCTTCGGTTGTCTTGGTCTTTTCGAGTTGTTTCCGAACTTCTCCTATGAGCGTTTCGGCGTAGGTCCTTTTTGATGTGGTTAATTTCCGCCTCCAATGACCCCTGGTTGTTGCAAATAGACATTGCTCTCTCCACCAACGTTCTTACGATTCCCCTCTTTGTGGAGTTTGGGTGATTAGAGCCGTAGTTGAGGTACTGTCCTGTGTGTGTCTTCTTCCTGTAAACAGAGGTGAGGATTCCAGTGTCTGTTCTTTCAGCTTTCACATCGAGAAACGATAGGGTACTGTAAGTTTCCTTTTCCATTGTGAATTTGATTGAATCCCTGAAGTTATTCATTCTGGCGAAGAATTCCCCAAGGTGTTCATCTCCATGGTTCCAAATGATAAAGGTGTCGTCTACGTATCTTAGCCATAGTTTTGGTTTGTATTTTGCCTCTCTGATAGCCAATTCCTCGAACCACTCCATGTATATGTTGGCGATTACTGGAGAGAGAGAAGATCCCATCGGCAGTCCATCAACATGGGAGAAGAAACGGCTCTTTTCTTGAAAGTATGAGTTGTGTAGGCAGCACTGCAGTAGTTCCAATATCGCTTGTACGGGGAGGTCAGTCCTTTCATGAAGCTGGATGTCTTCTGATGTTAAGGGATTCTTCTATGGGGACATTGGTGTAAAGGCTCTCCACGTCAAAGCTGATGAAACGATCTTCAGGCCCTAGTTCAACATCTTTGATAATGTTCTATAGAATATTCAATATGTTCTACAGAATTGTAGTTTTTGAGAAGGATCGGAAAATGCCAACGGGGTTTTCCATGTCGATTTTTAAAGAAATTAAGAAAAAATTAAATTTCACCAAATCTTTCATTTAAATTGAATTTCGAAAAATAATAGGAAAAACGGGAAAACTTGAAAAAACCGGAAAAAAAATGCAATTTTGAAAATACGAAATATCTCAGAAACGGCTAATATTTTTCCAATTTACCAAAACATTTTTTTTTTGACCGCTCTTTTGACCGCCTGAGGCAATCTACAAAATATGTCAAGAGATTTTTCCAGTCCGGGAAATATTTCAAAAAAATGGAAAATCTAGATATTGATGAAACAATTGATAATCTTAAAATTGCTTTGGATACGTCTTCACAAGCCAAACTGATACGCCAAACCGTATGTCTCCAACTCTATTGAAAATTGAAAAAAAATTGAAACCTCAAAAACTCCAATTGAAACAAGATATCGAAAAATTTAAATAAACAGTTCTGATGACTTTGAAGAGATCTACAAAGAGATTGAATGAATTTTTTTTTGATTTTTGAAATATTGTACTTAATATTTTCCAAATATCAAAAACTCAAAAATGGCGAAAGATTTTCAAATTTCACAAATCATCTTTTTTGATCATCTCATAAAAGTCTACAAAAAATTTCAGTGCATTTTATCCGAAACATCAATAATCTGGGAAACATTATTTCACAAAAACGAAAAATTAGGGACTTGAAAAAATGTTCACATTTTTTTCTAAAAACACCAAAAACTCGAAAACTAAACGGGATATCAAGAAAATGTATATGAACAGTTTTATTAACCTCAAATATGTCTACAAAAAGTTTCCATGAAATTTTTTCATATCATGGAAAATAAACAAAATACTGCATTTTTCTTCATAAAAACTACAAAAACTCAAAGATGGCGACAGATTTTCAAATTTCACAAAAAATGTTTCCACATTTTTTCCGAAATATCAATAGTCTGGGAAATATTTCATGAAAAATTACGGACTGTGGGGAAATGTATATGAACAGTTTTATTGTCCTCAAACAGATCTACAAAGAGTTTCTATAATTTTTTTTCATGCGACCGGATTTTTGACAGTTTCCCCCTCTACAACTTCTAGGCCCTACAAGGTTCTATCTGACGTGAATTATACAGAAATCCACCTTAGGCTGACATATTATATCCCATGCTGAATAACTGAAATTAAAAAAGAACACAGATCTATCTACACATAGTGTCCACGTTATTTTTGCAAATAAAGCCCCATCTGCGCAAATGGAACCTTATTATTGAAAACTGCCATCACATGTTGCTGTATACCCGTGTTCGAAACCGGGTGATTACGATCAAGAGCTTGAAGTGGTTCAGAATCCACTTTCATAAAAACTGATGTGGGTCCCGGATTTACCTTGCTCACACATGCCCTTCAATGCGCGACCTGCGCGAAGGGTGCGACACCTATAATTATTTCGTTGAACTGATGTAATGTTGCAAGGTCTTGTCTGGCCATAAGAGCTAGTGTATCTATATTTTATCTGTTTTCTCATAATTAATCGAGTTTTGGATATTAAATTGAGTTTGGTGATATTCCTTCATGATCATAGTTTCAGAATATAATAACCGAAATGGCTGCAGAATTAAGCAATCCAAACAATAGGCGTATTTGTGCAGTGTCCCAATGCTTCAATCGTACAACTGTGAAAGTTTCTTTCCATAATTTTTTGATAAAAAACAAAGAATTGCCTTCTTTAATTGGCCTTTGACGAATGCCTACGTAATGTGAAAATGTCTGACAAATTTACTTCAACTTTCGACATCAACTCAATGGTCTTTTTTATGGCAACATTCAAAAACCCGTCCCAACAGAGGAGGTCTTGACAGATCCATAAATCATAGAGTTTTATCGCGTGTGCTTTAAAAGACTCGGTAGAACAAGAACTAACTCCCTTGACGACGTTCATGCATCCAATTATTTTTTACGGCTGGTATTAGTCGATTTGTTGTTATTATAATAACTCAGGCCTAGCCTATCATTATACAACACCAAAAATTAACGACTTTTCGAAAGAACAACTGGACAGAAAACCCATTTGGCCTCTCCAGTGTCAATGTCGACAAAGGTACAGCAAAAAGCTACGAAGATGCTGCGCGTTTATGCTACGGAAATCTCGCCAGAAGAGAATATAGTACAGTCAGTGCAGAAATTTCACATATCTTGTTAGTAGATCCCATACAACATGACCATACAACATGGCTTCCCCCGTTCGCTCCTTGAAAAACATTCTTTGGGTCAAAAAACCTGTTTTCGTATATTTCTCGTATACCGTTGAAAATATCGAAAAAAAATCCTTACAAAAAAGAAGCTTGATGATTTTCTTTAAAAAAAGTTATGTTGTAACGTACCTCTATGAACCAAATTATACAATTTATGTGAAGTTAGTCACACTTTTCCAGCCACATGCAGACCGTCGAATATGGGATGGAGCGTTATTTACTGGCGGTGTTGCCAGATATATTAAAAGCCTGTGCTTTAGATAACAAATGCCCACCAACACTTCCTGACTCAGTCTAAAAAAATACGTGTGAAATATTAGTTCTTCATATAAATAACGAATAATTTGAAAGAGGTAGCTAAAATATACTGAATCAAATCTATGGTGTTTTGAAAAGAATATCTATCTGTATGTCTGCCAATATGCAGAAACAAAATTTATGTAATATTATGAAAAATATAGAAACTGTCGAGCTGTAACAAAAATAAAGATATCTTTGGAAAGAGGAGATCGGGTTGTGCATGGAGACATCGTTCAGATTTCTTTGGACTACTGAGGAAGGAGTTGTGCTGCCGCAAAAATATAATCATCATTGGAAAGAGGACACGTACAGCCGTATGCATAGTCAATCGCCAGCGACTCGCCAGAGTTTCGCTGTTCGATACACAAAGATTTTAATGCACAGTCGAGCTCCAAAATAGTGACAACTACGCGGTAAGTCACATTTTGGCGAAACGCTGGCGATGTACCACTTTTTTGGAGCTCTACTGTGCATTATAGTTCTTGTGAAGCGAGCGGCGAAACTCTGGCGAGTCGCTGGAATTGACTATGCATACCGCAGCAAGTTGTATTCGAAACATCAATCAGATTTCTTTGGACTCCCGTCCCAATGCCGAAAAAATATTAAAGTATTTTCCTGGACTATGAAAACTGAGGAAGGAGTCACGCTGCCACAAAAATAACATCAACATTGGAAAGAGGACACCGAGTTGTGTTCGAAACATAATTCAGATTTCTTTGGACTCCCGTCCTCATGCCGAGAAAAAAATTAAAGTATTTTCCTGGACTATGAAAACTCAGGAAGGAGTCGCGCTGCCGCAAAAATAAAATCACCATTGGAAAGAGGACTCCGAGTTGTGTTCGAAAAATCATTCAGATTCCTTTGGATTCCCGTACTCATGCCGAAAAAAAATTGAAGTGTTGTTGGACATTTGTTATTGAAAGCATAGGCTTTCAAAAGTTCTGGCAACACTGCCAGTAAATAACGCTTCATCCCGTAATCGAATGTTTCCTAGACAAACTTTGACACATTTCAATGACAAAATATCTGAAATGAGAATTCATGATTGAAACAATATTATTTTCCGTTACAAATGAATTATTGATTATTCGAGAAGTCGATGAAATACTATACAGGGTGTCCGGTAAACCTTGTACAATATTGAAACTGGTGATAGACCAGGTCATGATTGTTAAGAATATCGGAATTTCACCTCAGTAAAAATATCACCGTTTTCGAGTAAATGGGCATTTTAAGAATTTCTGGAAAATCGCCACCTAACCTTGGATTTTTGAGTGCCATGTATACAAATTGGGACGAATCCAAATATCTATGCTGCTGAAGATTACTGATGAGTGATGCTTCTAGACGTACAGAACAGTTTCTCAGAAAGTGAAAAAAAAATTCAAGAAATGAGGGTAAAATGACAGATTTGAGTTTCATCAATTTTTTTAAAAAAAGTTTGACATTATTATCTGAAAGAACCATAACCAATTGGAAGTGGACATTCATTTCAAAAAATGCTCATTTTGTCCAGACTCTACCATGAAATAAAACAAACTATAATTATTTTTGGAAGAAGTGATTTCCATTGAATTAGGCGTAGTTTTAATCTAGGCTTCCATCAACTTTTATTCAAGAAACAAAGGAAACTACCCAAACACCAAAACTACGTCACAATCACATTCGACGCGCGTTTCGCCAACAAAGTTAGCATCTTCAGGAGCTAAAAGTAAGATTTTAAGATTGTGACGTAGTTTTGGTGTTTGGGTTTTTTTTCTTGAATTGTATTCACACCAAAGGTTCCAAAATATTCATTTATTTGATCAACTTTTATACTTGCGCCCAAAAATTATTTAATTTAGATTTTATCAAGATAAAATGTGGAAATAATCATTGATAATAAAGAATGGACTACTTGGTAGCATTAAATAGTATGTCAATGAAATTAACTTTTCATGTAATTAGGCCTAATAAAATTATCGAAATGAAATGTCGATTATCCGACAAGGCACCGATGAATACGAATTCTTGTGATAAATGTCGCAATTGTCCAACATCCAGATTCCAACAAAGTTTCAGAGACCGACAGATATACAGGGTGTAACCAAATACCTAAGTGCAAACTTTTTTAAGAGATGAATCCTTGTCGAAAATTAAAAACTTTTGTTTGAACAACTTGTGACTTCTGTCGTAGTTTTTTGAAATTATTCCGCTTGTTTCATTCAGTGGTATTTATTTCTTTGTCATGCCGTACACACGTTATACTCCCCGTGAATATGCGCATACGCACAACATTTATGGTGAATGTGGAGGTAGTGCTACTGCTCATAACTATTTAATCATGTCATGTTGATAGGATAAAAATAAAAGACATTACTGACAAAGTCTAATGGAGTTGATTTTAGCTCAGAATAACATCACACTCTAATATTATCGAATTTCTACTCCTTCCAAAAATAATGATCGTATGTTTTATACTATAGTAGAGCCTGGACGAAATGGGCATTCTTTTGTAATGAATATCCAGTTCCACTTGGTTACGTTTTTTCAAACAATAATGTCAAACTGTTTTTAAAAAAAATTGGTGAAACTCAAATCTGTTATTTTACCCGTCATTTTACCCTCATTTCTTGAAAAATTGTATTGTTTTCTGAGAAACTGTTTCGTACATCTGAAAGCATCACTCATCAGTAATCTTCAGCAGCAAAGATATTTGAATTCGTCCCAATTTGTATACATGGCTTTCAAAAATCCAAGGTGCGGTAGTGATTTTCCAGAAATTAAAAAAATGCTCATTATCTCGAAAACAGTGAGATTTTTACTAAGGTAAAATTCCGATATTCTGAACAGTCATGACCTGGTCTATCAACAGTTTAAATATTGTACAAGGTTTACCGGACACCCTGTATACTTCAAACCCCTGTATAATTCAAACCATTCGCGAGGTAGGCTCTGTGGAACTTTCTGATCAAGAATGACTCATCTACATTATGTCAGAAAATTAAAAAAATTCACGGATGATTTAAGAAATCATTTCAAAATTATTCCGAAACCTCCCTTCTCCATATTTTTTGGACCATCGCTGCAACTTTATCTGTATTCAGATTATTGAGCACAGACTTTGACACATTTGTATACATATTAGCTACATAGTTTCAAAAAATCAGATGATGAATATATTGGTGGAAGCTGACTATACAAAGGGATACATTTTTCCGAAATATTTTTTGATCACCCCGTATCTTCCAACTACTTAAAGTTGGATGGTTGGTTCAACTACAAAATTTGATGGCCCTCTGGAGGATCTGCAGGAAAACGAATATTTTCTCGTAAAAAGTTCGATAAAAATTAGCAAAAACAAAGTTTAAACCTCTGTATACCCGCCAGTTTTGATTCTAGAAACTTTTGTCATTTGAACATTCTGATGCACATATTGTGGACTATTCCATTATAAAAATTCAGATCGATACGATGAAAAAAATATCAAACTTTGACCCCCTGTAGAATCCAAACGCCGGCATTCAAAGAGTTGGCGTAATGGTAACTTTTGTTCAGGATGGCATGGGTTACAACATATTGAAATTTCAGCGATTTTCGTAGGTAATACCACAAGTGTATCGGTGATTATCGAAATAGCAATTCCTTTGAATTTGAGGATCAAATTATGTCCTTGGCAACCACACGAGCGCTTGCACGAGTGAGGTTGCCTAAAGCAACATAATTTGATTCGAAACCGAGAAGGAATTAACGATAATCGCCGATAACACGAGTTGTATTTGTTAAGATTATTTCATGAATAAAATCGAAACCATTTTTATTTATTTACTATTCAATATAACTAGGAACATTAATCCCGCATTTAGTTCTGAAATTATGCAACTAACAAAACATGTTGATATGAATTAATAGTGAGTGCTTATTTAGTTTTGGTTAAAGTTTGGTGTTGTGTCATTATAGCAGCTTGCTAGTGGTAAGTTTGTGTTTTGATAATAACCAATCAGGAATCGAACTACAAAATTGAAAACACATCATATACATATCCAGTAGCCAATCAAGAGCCGAACTACAAAATCGAAAACATGATGTTTTCATTTATCAACACAAAAATTTCAACCAATCATAACACGCTATTTTAGCATAAGTGAAATAATCACCGAAACCGATTTTCCATAAGATTAGTGCGGAGTCCTCTATAAAAAGTGACGAATGATACATAGCTGTATTCAGTACGTCATGTGCAGACAAAATAAGTGAAAATATACCGGGTAACCCATTTAAAAATGGAAAGTTAATGTCACTTCCGGTAAAACCGGTAGCTGCATGAAGCTGAGCCACTTGTCAAAATATGCAGTTTCATCTCGTATAAAGATCCTCCAAGTTTCATTCCATTATCTTCAAAAACAAAAAGTTATAGGGGTATAGATATTTTAGATGTTTCTCGTAACCTTACTCCTCAAATTACTTTCGGAGGGCGCCCCTGACAGTTCGAAAATTTATTTAAAATCTTCTTCAAAATTGGGCAATTAACGTTAATTCGGGAACACTCAAAATTATTGATAAATAATTGATGAAAGAATATGTTCAGTAATCAACTGGTTTATCGAGTTTAGAGATCTTGAATCTCTCACCGGAATTATAATTGATGGAGATTTCGTATTTTGTCGCGAGAATTAAAAAATGATTGGAATTCGTTTCGAAGTGAAGATTAATGCCAAGAAATCTGTAGTGGCAACCGAAAATACCTCAGAAGTTTTATACAAGGCATTTCTTAGTTGGGGCCGACTGAAAACATCATCTTGATAGTGGGTTGGGTCAGATGAGGCAAATGTAAACTAGAGGAATTTGGAACATGAAATAATTGACACAAAAACATCGAAAGAAGGGCTTGTCAGTTCAGTTCATTATTATTAGTAATTATAATTCTTTTATTTTTTCGTACCCACAGTCAATATCATTGATCCCGCTTAAAATTGAGAAAAATCAACAACAAGTCTCTCTGAATCATGATTTTCTCAATACTTTCAATGAACTTCAATAGTTGTAGAAAAGAATAAATTTGATTTTATTAAATTAATTTTGTAGTGTAATTATGTACTCCAATATTCTCTTATGAATAATTTAATATAAAACACTTTTTGTCATAAAAATAACGAAGAAAGTCGAAATTCATTGAAAATATTGAGATTTTTTTTTCAATTTGAAGCGTTTAACGATCAATAAACCACCTAGTTACATAGACCCTTCAACGATTACAATATTGACCTTCGAAATAAAAAAAATATCTAGAAAAAAGTTCCTGAAAGATACGGGTATTTTTTTCGAAAAATATAAATAACTCGAAAACTAGTAGTAGCAAAAAAAGCATGCTTATTGGAAACAGAAAAAAGACATATATCTACAAATGTTTATCTGAACTAAATCATTTGTACGCGAGAAAAAAATACTGAAAAGTCAATTTCTTGCCATTTTGACGGTTAATTTGAGGTTATGTTAAAAAATGTTGGATGAAGAAGTTTTCGATATATTCATTATCCACAACTATTTCATTGAACTTATTTCGCCTGGGAGGTAACGTTTCTCCGAAGATCGCAAAAAAACATTTTTAACTCCTAAACTGCATCCCCATTTCACCATTTTGAATGTTTTCGTGTTTAAATATTTTTTTTCCTCAAAGTTGGAACCTCAAAAACATTTTCCACCTGGTCCTTGCCTGTTAATTTTTTTCTACAACTATTGAATATCATTGAAAATATTGAGAAAATCATCATTCAGAGAGACTTGTTGATACGTTTTCTGGCGTCAAAAATATACTACATGGTGTTCCCCAAGGATCTGTATTGAGACCTTTGTTACTTTTAATTTATTTATATTAATTTATTTCACCCACTTCCAATAGTCCCCAAGAGTAATGGGCCCAAAAGTTATACCCTGCGGTATTCCTACCGTAACTGTTAATAGAGAGTTGAAGTAATTACAGTACGTGAACCTTCACGTAGACGTTAACGTACGAAATATAACGTTTACGGGTTGTTATTAAATTGAGTTGAAGTTGAACGTATGTCAACCGTTAACCCTAACGTGTTAATTTGTGTTTATTTTGCTTTTATGCTGTTTTCTATGAACAATTAGAAGATGAACTCTACCTTGCGGATCTTAATAGGGATTTTGACCATATACCTCCCTTGCCAAATGCAAATCAAATTCTTCCGGAATTGGCTTCTCGAAATGTTCATTGTTTTAAATAAAGCGAAATACCGAGCAAGATCATCAAAAATACATTGAAGAAATGATGATTGATGTAAAATTGTAAATATTGCTTTGTCACTTTTTGATTTTATGGCTTTAAAGTCAAAATTCGCTCATTCGCAACTCATCGGTGTGATTCGTATATTCTTCGGTTAACGTGCGTTGATTTTAAAGGTATCCGTGTGAGACCGTTAGGTTACGTATGCCCGTAAACCTATTTTCAACGCTAACGTGAATAGCTGACCAATTCGCATGCGTAGATGTCGATTTGTACGTTAACGTTTACGTTCATGGCAGCACTTCAACTCTCTAATGAGTGGCTCGATGTTTTCTCTAACTTCGAAAGAACAGACTTTGTAATCCATATCTTCTACTTGAAGTACCTTCCGAAATATTTACTATATCAACGACGAGGCGCTGTTTCTAGGGAGCTGCAGGTACCTCAAAAAACCATCACACTAATGCGTTATATTTCTTTTGTTACTCAGCTCAGGATCGAAAACATACCCGGCCGCAGTTAGAATTAATCCTCCCGGGTCCTAGGACCATTATTCATCACCACAAATGGTTATATTATTCAGATTCCCAACGATGGGACGGCCCTCTCAACAATACGCGTGAGCAGTTTTGGAACGAGACGAAGTTTATGACCTTAAAGTTTGTTATTGGGTATGAGACGGGTAGCTGCAATCACAGTGGCGTTTCTATGGGAAAGCAGTTGGTATATTAATTTATTTATTTAATGGTCATGAAAGATGCAGGCAGACAAAATTTCAAGTCTCTATCATCGGATAAACATTATTTTATTCATTATTATTGAATGATTTCATCATATATCATGCCATGATATCGCATAGTCATCCAGTTCTGAGCCACATTCTAAAGTAGTTTAAAATTGATTGCAAAATTTGTTTCATTATTAGTATCATTATAAAATTATTGCAATATATTCTGCAATAATATTGCATTGTCATCCAGTTCTTAGCTATGTCCAAAGTTTCAAGTCTCTATCTGACCGGATAAACTTTATTCTTAATATTATTGCAATATTTCAACATACAGTGCAGTAAAACTGCAGTGTCTTCCAGTTCAGAGCTATTTTCAAAATTATATCTCATCTCATCGGATAAACATTATTTGTTATTGAATTGTTTCAACTATTATGCAATAATATTACATAGACATCCAGTTCTGAGCCATAATTGAAATTAGTTAGAAATCGATTTCAAAATTTATGCCGAACAGAAAAACATTATTATTATTATCATTATTATTAAATTATTGTGACATAAGCAATAATATTGCATTGTCATCCAGATCTGAGCTATTCTCAAAATTGCAAGTCTTTGCCTCATCGGATAAACATTACTATTCTTATTATTATTATAAATGAATTATTTCTGTACATTATGTAATAATATTGCATAGTCATCCAGTTCTGAACCATATTCGAAAAATATTCATAATGGATTGCAAAATTTATACCGAACAGATAAACATAATTATTATCAAAATCATTATTAAATTAGTGTAACCTGTTATGGAATAATATTGCGTTTGTCATCCGGTTCTGAGCTTATCGAATGAATATTATCTATTATTCTCATTATTATTGAAATATTTTAACAGGTGCAATAATATTGCATTGTCATCCAGTTTTGAACTCCAAAATTTCATGTCTCTGTCTCACCGCATAAACATTATTCTTACTATTGTAGAAATATTTCACAATTATATTGCATTGTCATCCAATTTTGAGCTATTGTTATTATTATTACAATTGGATTATTTCAACATATTATGCAATAATATTGCATAGTCATCCAGTTTTGAGCCATATTTGAAAATCGATTGCAAAATTTGTACCAAACAGATAAACATTACCATTATTATCATCATCATCATTATAGAATTTGAGTAACATATTATGGAATAATATTGCATTGTCATCCAGTTCTGAGCTATTTTCAAAATTGCAATTCTCTGCCTTATAGGATAAACATTATTATTATTCTTACTATTATTATAATTGCAAAATTTGTACCGAACAGATAAAATTATTATTATTATTATCATCGTTATTAAATTAGTGTAAAAAATATTTGGAAATCGATTGCAAATTTTGTACCGAACAGATAAACAATATTATTCTTATTATTATTGAAATATTTTATTATATTGGGCAATAATATTGCAT
Organism: Chrysolina oricalcia; assembly: GCA_944452925.2. NCBI lineage: Eukaryota > Metazoa > Arthropoda > Insecta > Coleoptera > Chrysomelidae > Chrysolina > Chrysolina oricalcia. Next base: position 8,131,772 of record OX101825.2, on the reverse strand, counting down.
TATCGTCTAGTTCTGAGCTATTTTCAAAATTGCAATTCTCTGTCTTATAAGATAAACGTTAATTCTTACTATTATTATAATTGAATAGTTTCAACATAAGCAATATTATTGCTTAAGTTCTGAGCTATTTTCAAAATTGCAATTCTCTGTCTTATAAGATAAACATTAATTCTTACTATTATTATAATTGCAAAATTTGTACCGAACAGATAAAATTATTATTATTATTATCATCGTTATTAAATTAGTGTAAAAAAATATTTGGAAATCAATTGCAAATTTTGTACCGAACAGATAAACAATATTATTCTTATTATTATCGAAATATTTTATTATATTGGGCAATAATATTGCATTATCGTCTAGCTCTGAGCTATTTTCAAAATTGCAATTCTCTGTCGAATGAACATTATTATTATTCTTACTATTATTATAATTGAATAGTTTCAACATAAGCAATAATATTGCAGTTATCCATACTTGGAAAATATATTTGAAAATCGATTGCAAAATTTGTACCGAACAGATAAACATTATTATCATTATTATTATTATCGTTTTTGAATTAGTGTTACATATTATGGAATAGAACTGCATTTTCAACCAGTTCTTTTTAAAATTGTAAGTCTCGATCATATCGGATCAACATTACTAATATTATCGAATTATTTCAACATATTATGCAATAATAATGCATAGTTATCCAGTTCTGAGCTATGTTCAAAATTTCAAGTCTCTATCTCATCTGATAAGCATTATTATTCTTAATATTATTGAAATAATATTGCATTGTCATCCAGTTTTGAGCTACTCTTATCATTATTACAATTGAATTATTTCAACAGTTTTGAGCTATTCTCAAAATTGCGAGTCTCTATCTCATCGGATAAACATTATTATTATTATTACTGAATTGTTTCAAAATATTATGCAGTGATATTGCATATTTGAAGTTAGTTTAAAATCGTTTGTAAAAGTTGTACCGAACAGATAAAAATTACTATTATTATGATTTCATTGAAAATATGAACAGAATGTTCATAAAGTCAGTTGTGGAATCATCTGCGACTGAAAGTTGGAATTTAGTCGCTATTTTCCATCGAAAAAGATAACTATTATTATATTATTACCTATCATCATAATTAAATTATTGTAACATATGCAATAATATGGCACTGTCATACAGTTCTGAGCCATTTTTGAAGATCTTCCATCGGATTAACATTATTATCATTGAAATATTGAACATGTTATTGTGCAATAATATTGAATCTTCAGTTACAAAATTTGTAGAAACTGTAGCATATTTAAAGTTTAAATGGTTTTAAAACAATTTATTTTCAAACAAAGTCTTACTTCAAATTCATATCACAAAAGTACACTATTTATTTCAAATGCTGCGCTCTGTCTCTCGCTTCGCCAAAACTAAAACTGTCTATCTTAGAAGGCTTTGGCCTTACGGGTATGGCCAATGGGTGCAGTCTAAATAGTTCCAATGTTCCAAAGAACACAAAAATTAGGTCCGATGACACATGTCAAAAGTCAATTTTTATGTCATTGGAACCATTGGAAATGTTCAAAAATAGTTTTAGCAGAGTCACAGAAAAGAAAAAGAAAGCAGATTGTCCCAAGATCTTCTGATGAGCCCTGCTGTCACTGATCCAACTTAGGAATATTTTGGTTACTCTTCTTACTTATACAAATATTCCTTTCTTCTGAAAGTGAAGTACCTATTGTGCAGTGAAAACCTGCAAGAATACCGTCAAAAGTCATAATAGTTATTTATGTATCAAGGGCGTAAAGTAGGCGTTTATGGCCTGCGGCGTGCATCACACGCCGAAGGCCTTAAACGCATTTTACGCACGTGATACATACAAAATTTTATGCACTAGCGGTTTTATAGCGTGAATCACAAATACTGACTTGAATTGCAATGGTCTACACGTTTCATACGTTATGCATACAATAATTAAGGGTAACATAATATGAGGAATGTGAAACTATAGTAGCTGAGTGTTATATTGGAGAATCTATTTCAAATAAATAGATCATCACCGAAAAAATTGCCAACGATTAAGAACAAATGTTAGAAAGAGTATTGCTCTATTGAACTGAAATTATTCTAATTCGTGTTAGGAATTGCATGAAATGATGTGTGAGTATAGACAATTTGAGAATTTTGTCTACTTTACGGCCCGCCGGGCCATAATGCGCCCACGGGCGGTAAAGTGCCACTTTACGCCCGGCGAACCGGGCGGTAAAGTGTACTTCTGATAATTGTTTGATTTCTTCATCAATTTTTATTTCATATATATTGCTGTTAAACAATTTAAGTGAAAATGTAATCTCTCTCTAAACAATAATGTTTCTTGGGATCAATAAATAAAGTAAAGTGTGTGCAGTGTATGTATTGAAATTTTTGTGTTCACTAGGACTGACAAATTTTTTCTGAATTGTACAGTTTATCAACCCATTTTATTAATTTTCAGATTCAATTTGGAACGAAAGTCCCAAAAATGGTCTTGGAAAAAAGTGGCCAATTCTAATAAGCACCTAGAATAGAAAAGTTGTAAATTGCAAAAATGGAACCTTTTCTTTCGAACAAGGTTATAAATTCTATACTGACGTTTATCTTGAGAAAATTGGTTAGACCATAATATAAAAGATAGTGTTAGTATATTGGTAACCTCTTTAGAAAAGCTGTTTCATTGAAGTGAATGGCTATATTTTCTTGTTTCAACCATGCCATAATTCACTATCTCAAGAAACTTCTTATTTATGATAGGAATACAAAAAAAAGAATTCATTAGGTATATAAAGGAACTTTCATAATCATACAAATAAGAATGTACAAAAATGTAAGATTGTAAATGGGTGAGTCAGAAATGCAGTATTTCAATTATATCAATATTTTTTGGATGTATTGTAATACCTATATGTCTGATAGGTATTAATTTTGGCCTTAAGGTTTTTGCCAAAGCTTGATTTCACTGCAAATATATTTGACATGTGTTATGTTCACGAATGCTAGGCACTTCAAATTTGATAATCAATATTAATTAGTTTTTGAGTTATTAGCAGTACCTCAAGTGGATACCCAATTTTGAAAATTTGTATTGATCAAACAATAGTATATACTTATTGACTGAGAAGTATTTGGGAGAACAATAATCTATAATTTTGAATAATGAACCCAATTAATTGAGAAGTTTCCGTGTTTTTATAAAGGGTTTCTTTAATCAATCATTGTCAACTTTTGTGTCTGCAGCAGAGGTGGTCGACGGCTGTATCTCCATGTTCCATTATGGCTGGTGGCCGGGCCACAGAATATCGGGGCCGTGCCCGGAAAACGACGCTTTTTTTGTAATTCGAATCAATTTTACACCTGACAATTTCAATCCATAAAAAATTTGAATTGATATGTATCCATTGAAATTGAACATGACATACATTTTACTCATATGACATTCTGACTAACAAAAGAAACAACCCAACTTTTTCTTTCAAAACTTTCGGTTCTCTCTCTCTCTCTTATGACCCTTGCTTCCTAATTGGCGCTTTTGTAGGTTATTTGGAACATTGGAACTATTTAAAGAGATTGGAACTATGAGACGCCACCCATTGGCCGTACCGTACCGTACTTTTCGCAACGGTAAATTTCCTTCATTTTTGAAAAAGTCTGTGGTAATTCCATTGCACAAAGGCGGTAGCTTGGACGATCCCTCAAATTATCGGCCAATATCTCTTATCCCGACTCTGTCAAAAATAATTAAAAAACTTGTGAAAAAAAGGCTCAATGAATTCCTCATTACTCATAAAATCATCAACGAAAATCAATTCGGATTCCAAGCTAAAAAGAACACCCAAGATGCAATTTTTTCCTTCCTGTATGAGGTATATCCAGATATAAATGCCGGAGATGTAGCTGCAGCAGTATTCCGTGATCTCAAAAAAGCTTTTGACTGTGTAGACCACAAAATACTTTTGCGGAAACTGAGAATTGTACTGTCAGTTCTCTCGAAGGAGTAGGCAGATTGAGACCTTAGAGAGAGCCAGTGACGAGACTTGGGGAGCAAGCAGATTGAGACCCCGACGTCAAGTCACAAAAAAACCCAATTTCTTGAAAATGGCTCCAAAATCGGAGCCGAAACGTCGAATTCCAACAAATTCTAGACGCGGTTCAACCCGAACTTTTAGTTTTCAAATATCTGACCGCGGAAACCTATCCGAACACACACACATATATATATATATATATATATATATATATATACAGTGCGCATCATAAGTGTTACCCCCCCTATCTAACTCGTTACTGGACTCTTGTTAGGAAAATCGCCGAAACACGTCGATTTTTGATGTCTACAGTGTACATTTTCGTATGAATAGTGCACCCCTAATGTCATCCCTGACTGGAGGGGAGCAACCCTGTCAAAAAATTTAAATAGCATGGGGTGGTGAGAGATAGCTCATTTGAAAGGGGCTTTTATTCTCTATTCAACCGTGCAAAGAATTACACCACAAACAGGAAAGCAACTGAACTAACACTAACTTTTTCTGTTATTACAGTAAATGTTCAAAATGTTCCCCGTTGACCTCCTGGCAAAAATAGAGTCTATTTTGTGTTTCAGTCCTGACGCTTTGCAAGGTATCGCGAGTAATTGTTGCACACACTTCCGTAATCCGTGCACGCAACTCCTGAATAGAGTGACACTGAGTCTCGTAGACTTTAGATTTTAGGTAACCCCATAGGAAAAAATCTAAAGGAGTTAGATCTGGTGATCTTGGAGGCCATTCCACAGATCCTCGACGCCCGATCCATCGTCCTGCATAAACAGTATTCAAATATGTCCTGACAGCAACTGCAAAATGAGGAGGAGCTCCATCTTGTTGCAGTATAATGTCATGTCAAATTCGTCTGGATTATTTTCGACAGTTGTCACTATGAGTGGATCTATCACTGTTTCCAGCATTTCCAAATAGAGGGCACCCGTCAAATTTTCCTCAATGAATAGCGGACCGATAATATGGTCACCCAGTATCCCTGCCCACACATTAACTTTTTGGGGAAACGGTATGAGTTTCGCGAAAAAGTCGAGGATTTTCATCGGACCAGTACCTCACATTTTGTCTATGCACATGACCGTTTAAAAAAAAAGTAGCCTCACTGAAACAAATATGTTTTAAATAGCTGGGATTTTGTAAAATATTGTTAGATACTATTTCACAATATTCTAGACGGCGGTCTGGATCATCGTCCGTCAGTTCATGCACCATTTTTATTTTGTACGGATGAAATTTTTTTTTTTTTCAGAATTCTCAATACCGTCATCTGCGAAACCTCACAAATTCAAGGCTAAAGTTCTACTCGATGAGGACGGGTTATTCACAAACTCGCTCATAATGTCCACTTGTTTATCTTCTCCTGTAATTGATCGCCCAGAACGTGGTTTATTTTGCACACTGCCGTTCTCATAAAATTTTGCCACTAATTGTTTGAAATAATGTCTATCAATAGGGTGATCCGGAAAACGTTCATTGAACATTCGTACCGCCTCATGATAATTTCGATGAGCCTCACCAAAAATTACAATTGCTTCGCATTTCTCATTCAACGCACGTGATGCAACCATTATTTGAAGATTAATAGCAAGCACAACTAACAGCCATTTATCCGCAAACACCCAAAAACACCTACAAAAATTATCTACGCACACGACAAATACGTCTCACTTGACGTCTGACCCAACACCGATATCATACAGGGCCGACTTTGTAATTCGAAGAGTGAGTGCGCTACGTTAATTGTCGTTATTCTTAAACATTCATAACTCTTGAAATAATGTAACATATTTCAATTCCTTTGCACGGTTGAATATAGAATAAAACCCCCTTTCAAATGAGCTATCACTCACCACCCCATGCTATTTAATTTTTTTGACAGGGTTGCTCCCCTCCAGTCAGGGAAGAAATTAGGGGTGCACTATTCATACGAGAATGTACACTGTAGAAATCAAAAATCGACGTGTCTCGGCGATTTTCCTAACAAGAGTCCCGTAACGAGTTAGATAGGGGGGGGTAACACTTATGATGCGCACTGTATATATATATATATATATATATATATATATATATATATATATATATATATGTTACTGTGCGTTCGTATCTTTGTATTGCTTATCTTAAAGAGCGACAGTTGAAAAAATATGAAAAATTGACTAAATATTCAAATAACATTTTATAACTACATTTATTTTATTTATATTTTATATTTCACACGTTTGTGTGTATCTCATCTTTGGATTACCTTTGTATTGTTTATCTTTTACTTTGTCAACAAAAACTTGATTTTTTCGACAATAAAGTATATTTTGATTTGATTTGATTTGACCCGTAAGAAGGCCAAAGCCTTCTAGGATTCAGTGACCCTAAAGCCGAGAGTCCAAGATTCTCGAACATTCCTTCGGATATCAAGCTTGTTCATGTGTAGAGGCGACAGGTCCGGCCTCAGAAATATTACAAAACAAGAGAACGAGTTAATAAAAAACTTTGACTCGACCTATCCTCAAGTTTTAGTTTCAGATTGGAGACCTAATCAATCCCTTTATTGGCAACCGCCCCCTTCGCTCGACGCCGCTGCCCGGTCGATTTCCAGCGGCGAATTCCTCGGCACGTACATTTACCTGTCGGAAAGAGCCCACATAAATCAAACAGGTGTTCGAAAATCACATTGTAATTATACGAAACGAAATAAAAGAAAACGAACGGTTCGCTCCGATTGAAGATCGAACTGGCGCATCTCCTGTTTCGTTTTCATGGAACTAATGTTTACCTTTTCTCTTTTTGTGTCGTTTTCGTTTCGTTCGTAATGTTCCAATATCCGCCGAGGCCGAGAGTGTATCATTATTGATCGGTGGCGGAAAAGGTATAATGGGAGCAGCGAAGAATGCAGAGTTTAAATAAAATCGATTTATATCAACAATCCTCAAGTAAGAGTCGTCATGGTGGTAAGCCCGACGAGTATACCTGTTGTCTGAGAGATGTTTTTTCTGAAGGTCCGAGATTATATTTATGTTATAATATGAATACTATGACTTAAATCTTTTTTAACCTATAAAATTGGACACCAATAATATGATGACAACGACTTTAACGAGTTTAAAACTATGATTGGACACCAATTATATGAATTGAACGACTTTAATGAGTTTAAAACTATAATTGGACACCAATAATATGATTACAACGACTTTAACGTGTTTGAAACTATAATCGTATACCAATTATATGAATACAACGACTCTTATGAGTTTAAAACTATAACTGGAAACCAATAATTTGAATACAACGACTTTAATTCGTTCAAACCTATAATTGGACACCAATAATATGAATACAACGACTTTAATGCGTCTAAAACTATAACTGGACACCAATTGTTTAATTGTAATACTTTTGTTCTAATTTTTAGCGGACTGTAATCTAAACTTGAAAGGATTTGTTTTTCAAATAATTGAAATTGCCCCAAAACATGCGGTAACGTCACTTACATGGCAGGGTTCGTGGAATCTTCTTGGAGGATCCTCCTGCTAATATCCCAGTCGATTGATATGCTTGTTGTACTTCTGGGGCGCACTTGGTTGGAACTCGAAATTCTAAAAAATGGAGAAACTAAGACGTTTGAAATAGTTTTTCTGATTCTAGACCGACCGGCCGTGATGATCGTATTTCTGTTACTTATATCCGCCGTAGGCAGCCTTGTAGGTAGGCAACTTATGAATCGGGACAATATCGCACATGATTGACTAAAAGTAACCCTCGAATGTGGACGAGACAAATTACTTAATTAGTTTTTGAATTCTTGAACATAAAAAATAAAGAATTAATCCTGTGTGGATTGAACATTCCCGCCTAAAAAAAGTTTTTTGACTACGTTTGAAAATAATAAAAAAAATAATAGTAACAATTCCGAGAGGAAAAAAAAGAAAACTTATACATAGACACAAAATTATTGAAAAGTTCCCTTAATTTGTTATCGGGAGAGGTCTGTGCAAAACTCCTGATTCAGTTTTAAGCGTGACTACTCTGACCACGCCATCTGGCCCAGGATGCAATTCGAGAACGAGCCCTAAGGCCCACCGTAAGGGGGATTTTTGCTCATCCTTTATTAACACAAGTGTGTTAACCTCAATTTTTTTCTTGGACTCAGTCCACTTCGCTCTTGTTTGCAATGTATGCAGATATTCGTGGTGCCAGCGTTTCCAAAAGTCAGCGTGAATTTTCTGAATAAGCTGCCAGCGATTGAGTTGATTGATTTTCAAATGATCTAAATTGGGATCAGATAAAGTGGTAACGTTAAAAATTACCCGGTGTAAGGGCATTAACATCATTAGGATCCGAGGACACTGCAGTGAGCGGTCGAGAGTTCAACAAGGCCTCGACTTGGGCGAGAAAAGTATTGAACTCTTCATAAGTCATAATCTGTTCGTCGACCACCCTTTGCAGATGGGTCTTAACAGACTGCACTCCCTCTTCGGATAATCCATTGAAGTGAGGAGCGCCTCCTGGATTCAGATGCCAGTTTAATGATAAGGCATCCGCTGAATATTTTTAATACTCTAATAACATGTTGTTGGCACTAACAAAATATGTGCGTTGGTCTGAATAGACGTCCGTGACGCGACCCCTTCGGGCGACAAATCTGCGAAAGGCTACAAGAAAAGCCTCCGCTCATAAATCTAAAGCTAGCTCCAGGTGTATTGCCCGCAAAGAGACTAAGCTAACAAGGAGGGTTTAATAAGCTCCAGCCAATCAGTATCTTGTAGCATCAACGCGTCATAGTGACAGAGTCGAACTCGAACAAAACTGTCAGCAGTATAGCTTGGCGAACATAGCTGCAATCGTGAAAATATTCACGCCCATGATGCGCATTAGTCGTACGACGGACTATCCAGTGATATTCATGTGATTGTTCGCGCAAGAAGTGGGAATTGCACAATCTCAAGTATGTTTGCCAAACTGTAACTCTCATATACCAATAGCTAGTCCGTCACTGTCTATAGAGAACGGCGGCCATGACACGTCCAACTACGTCACATTTCGTCAGAAATGTTCTTTCATCTCTTTCTATCAGTGTCCCCATTGTCTTATGGGGATTAGACTCTCCTGTTAAATAATGTTTAGTCTCCTTGTATTGCCCGGATAGCGCAGCAGACAAATATAGCTACATAGGCCTTAGTGGCGATACTTACCAGACGAAATTAGACACCAACCGGCATAATCCAGAGTTATGTGCGAAAAGCATTTGATTTGTGAAACCGAAAGACGGTAAATCGGTCATAATAGGGTTATATGCTTTAGGTCATGCCCTAAAGCAACGTATGCATTTTGACAAGCAATTGTGAATAGCATTTCTAGGGGACAAAATCCAGAACTGTTGAAGGATTAGATAGTGAAGGGTTTTGAACCCTGGATGTAAGTATTTACGATGGGCACCTTCTATGACGAGATCAGTAAATCTATGATTTTTAGGAAGTAATAAGGGATGTTTAACCTCAAAGGATGGTTAAGATCGTCTCAATCTGCCACCTACTCACAGAAAACCCTGGACAAGTTTGCGATAGTGTTTATGCAGTAGTTTATTTTTTTCAATGAATGAGTAAAGCTCTGCATAGGACTGGTCCTGTACATGTACTATTTCAGAGTTCTCACTGGTTATGGCTTCTTTGGCTTTCTTGTCTGCATCTTCGTTACCAGACGAATTTAATTTCTTTGTTCTTAGATTCTGCTTCGTGGAGTCTAGTTTTTATTTTGACAACGAGTTGGTTTGTGGGATGAAACAGTATCATTTGTTACAAATAAAATATAATTTTTTATTATATTGTAATTCCCTATTGTTACAAATACCTTCTCAACTCCGGCACTGACCGCAAAGTCCTTTGTAGCAACTCCAGCAAGACCACTAGCAATCAACTTTAATCAAGCCACAGCGAACGAAACGATAAAAAATTCGAGATATATTTCGCAGCCGCACCATCAAAAAGACATCCAGAAACCGAAAGACGGTAAATCGGTCATAATAGGGTTATATGCTTTAGGTCATGCCCTAAAGCAACGTATGCATCTTGACAAGCAATTGTGAATAGCATTTCTAGGGGACAAAATCCAGAACTGTTGAAGGATTAGATAGTGAAGGGTTTTGAACCCTGGATGTAAGTATTTACGATGGGCACCTTCTATGACGAGATCAGTAAATCTATGATTTTTAGGAAGTAATAAGGGATGTTTTTCCTCAAAGGATAGTTAAGATCGTCTCAATCTGCCACCTACTCACAGAAAACCCTGGGCATCTACGAGGAGGGCAAGTTTGCGATAGTGTTTATGCAGTAGTTTATTTTTTTCAATTAATGAGGAAAGCTCTGCATAGGACTGGTCCTGTACATGTACTATTTCAGAGTTCTCACTGGTTATGGCTTCTTTGGCTTTGTTGTCTGTATCTTCGTTACCAGACGAATTTAATTTCTTTGTTCTTGGATTGTGCTTCGTGGGGTCTAGTTTTTATTTTGACAACGAGTTGGTTTGTGGGATGAAACAGTAATCATTTGTTACAAATAAAACATAATTTTTTATTATATTGTAATTCCCTATTGTTACAAATACCTTCTCAACTCCGGCACTGACCGCAAAGTCCTTTGTAGCAACTCCAGCAAGACCACTAGCAATCAACTTTAATCAAGCCACAGCGAACGAAACGATAAAAAATTCGAGATATATTTCGCAGCCGCACCATCAAAAAGACATCCAGAAGGTGTGGCATCCTCGTATAAATGTTCGTTTCTCGTTCTCCATATTTCACCTTTCTCGCAAATTGTAATTTGCACATAAAGTACTAGATTAATTACTGGAATTACTTCTTTAACGGCGCACTAAATTGAGAAAATGCAATTATGCTTTTTTATAACGGGTATTTGCAATGACCGGATCGTAAAATGTACGTTTAGTCTTTTCGGCGTTTTTTCAGCCGCTCCGGCATTTCGAGAATTTGTTCGATGCGCGTCAAATCATCTTCGGGCCGTGAAAGAATTTTAGAAAGGAACAAGTACTTAGTTTGCTCTTTCTATGAGAAATATAAATAATCTTATTCGATCAGAATACCAGCATAATCAATCTATACTGGGCGCAATCACTGAAAAGTTTCCATGTTGAAAACGGGGTTCCACAAGGTTCAATTTTTAGGCTTCGAATGTTTGTCATATGAACAGTTCATTCCGGACAACATCACTCTAAGATGCTTTCGAACCAATTGGAACATCTGTTACGGGTTTATTTTGCACTAGAAAACCCTTTCTGTTTTAATACAATAACATCAGAAATTCTCTGTCATTGATATACACTTTCCACTCTGTACGCCACTGTATTCTTCTTCTTCTCAGATTCCTCAAAATGACAACTTGATCGTAGTCATGTATAGCTTGTTCCGAATGTTAGTACTTACCTTTGCTGTACTAGTTCGAGCGGACATGAACCGGCCTTAAGCTAATGACAGTTATCAGTTGTTCTATTTTGCGGTATGACAGCGTTGTTTTGTAAACATACTTATGGTTAGTCTATTGTTTTGTACTTAGAATACAAAACCGTAACATTCCTACTCTATCTCTATCTTGTGTCCTTGAGGTACCTATTTCACATTCGAATACTTGACCTTTTGTTTGTTTGGTTCTGAGATTGAGAGGCTGGCGTTTTCGTGTTGTTTCAGTTGGCAACACTGAATCTTAAGGTGTTCTTTTCATAGCTCCTATTAGCTCGAGTTAGTTCCTGGACTGTTCCCACCGAACACTAATGAACAAGAAAGCGCCTTGTCAGATATTGACAGTTTTGACTTTGACGTCTGAGAGATATTCTCTCCTTCCTTATTTGATCCTGATGAGTGACTGACCTACTTTGAAGATTTCCAATTAAAGTTTGATCATCGTTGATGGATCTTTGGAAAATTCATATCAGGAGAGTTTCTCATATTGTTTGCGATTTTTTACGCTATATATATTTTTGAGAAATCTCCGTTCGCTTTGCGGATTTTTGAGGTTAGAAGTCACTTCATCATTGTGTGATACCACTGGAACGAGAAACTCGCTATCAGACAGCATACAGACCATCAAAGCTGTTATCAGAATCCTCCCACTTAATAGAGGTTAGTATTTGCATTTGGGCTCTACTTATGGCCCCATACAAGTGTAATCAGAAGTCAGACTGGTATTGTATATTCTAGGGTTCTCTGCTGCGGCTACCACTCTGCTACTTCTTTGCTCCTCTGCGGTTACCACTCTGCTACTTCTCTGCTGCGGATACCACTCTGCTACTACTTTGCTCCGCTGTGGATAGTGCTTGTTACCACTCTGCTACTGCTCCTCTGCGACTACCACTTTGATACTGTTACTGCTTCGCCGCTGGTAGTGCTCCACTACGGTTTATTGCTACTACTCTGCTACCGATTATTGGAGTTCCCCTAATGTGATTGTTCCACTGTTTCGTTGCTATACGATGTCATTCCACTGTTCCACTACTGTGATTGTTCCTGCTCAACTGTGGTTGTCCCGCTGTATATCTGTTGTTCAGCATTTCTTCGCTATTCGTCCAGCTGTACCTGTACTTTGATTGATTGTGTCATACCCACTGTGCACCTGTATTCACCAAGGCACCGATGAACTACAACCACAATAATTGGTGAACTGGAATGCTTGAGAATATCTACGTAGATCAGATAAGTTTAAAATAAGACTGCCCCTAAGGCGTAAGTATCCATAACTGTAAGCTATCATCGTGACGTCACAGGCATAGCCCTCACTGGAGGTTTCATATTATATATTCAAACAATACCATACTCTCAATCACAGCACTCACTTGAATTCATCTTGGTGGTTGATATTTACATTAATTTAATTTTCTTTTGTACGGTGAGCTGAACTGTGCACATACAGGGTGTGTAACGATCAATATATTTTATTAGTAAGGGACATGACTATTTCTTTTATTCTGGTCCAAGTTATCTAAGCGTAAGGGAAGACAAAACCTCTACATAGTTATATATTCTTATTATACCATTTACAGGTATCTATTTTTTTAATATTTTAGTAATATTAGTGCAGTGGGTTGTCCCATTCCATCAGGGTGGTTTCGGATTTTTCACTAGCGATAAATCCGTGGCGCTCCGGAAAATTAACCCCAAATTTCAATCTTATCGAAATCAATTTTTATTGTCGAATCCACGCCTACTGAGCTGCTGGGTATGTTAGAGGCATTGCACATTGCACATTAACTGCTCTCCTTTCCTAAATTTCGCCCCTAACACATCATTTTTTTGTGATGAATATCATCAGGATTTCTTCTCCAAAATTTACCTCTTCTTGACCGGATTACGATTTTAAAAAGTCGGTCGGGGGGCTCGTGCCCCCTATCTCGATAAAAGTAGCGTGAACTCGGAAAAATCCGTGAAAATTATGAAAAACATCAGCAGACAGTTGAATATTTAGCTTGTCCTGTAAGTATGTATTCATTAAAATGGGTACGTGTTCTATCCATATGAATATATTTCCGTATTCTCTTACAGTCAATGTATTTTTGGAATTGTTAAATCACCATTGTATCCATAGAATTTCATTCAGATATTTACAACTTGTTTTTTGCCATATTAAAATTCAAACTTGTGTTACGAAACGACCAGGGGGTCTACTCTGGAGTTTTATCGTATACGAATTCTATGTTTGTTCTCTCTCCAATGAGCGGTGTTTGTATTGCTCTATGTCACTTAAACGTTTGAAAATGTTTTCGCATGAAATCGAGAATAGACCTCCTGAGCCGTTTTCGAGAGAGTACGGGATTCAAGATTCTGGTATTTTTTCAATAAACTAGGCGGAAATTCGAACAAGTGGCTTTGATTTTGATGATGGTGAAAACTGTCAAAGAAAAGGAAAAATTCAAATATACGTAATTTACAATAAAGGGTGATTGCCCTTACCTGTGCCAGACGAGAAATCCAATCAAAATCTGCATATAATTTTGTCAATTTCAAAACTGTCACGAGGTCACACTTTTACCATCGAACTATCAAAATAAAATAACGAAATCTCCGAATGGCCATCAAAACCGAGAACCGCGTTTTTATGAGAATCAAGGAAAAAACATTCGCTTGGAATATATACAGCACGTAGAACTAATTTAATATTCGAAACTGAACGGTAGGCAACCACCATTTCATGGTATTGTTTCATCTGCCCCCCAAGAATCCAACCCAAGACCAGGAAGGTTAGGATCCCTGGGGTTGGATTTTTTAATGTAGCGCTTCATATGGCTAGCATGGAAGGTACCACGTTCCGCGTCCGAGTCCAAAAGAACTAAGACGTAAGTGGCATAACTTACCCTTTTCTTCACTCTATATGGGCCCTCAAATAGGATAAGAAACTTTTTAGTTTCTTGCTTCAGGGCCGAAGACACGGGGTTAGACCTCAAAAGAACTAAGTCCCCATGCTCGAATGCTACGTACGGCTTTCCAGGGTTGAGAAGAGAACGCCTGGCGGCTTTACCACGCAAAGCTTCTTTTGCAAGATACACGTTCACATGACTGCGCCCAATATCCAGAGTTCCTGGAAAATCTATCAGACTACATAACGATATAGGGGTCTTCCCCAAGTGCAGCTCGTAAGGACTAACCGGTGGACTCATGCACTACGGAGTTTAGGATGTCGGATATACGGGTTATTTCGCAAGCCCACCTATTGTGATTCTCTGCGCAAAAGGTTCGAAACAAACGCCCTAATTCCCTCATCACCCTCTCAGAAGGGTTACTTTGGGGATGCCTCACTGAACTGTGTATAACCCTCACCCCAATCTTCTGCAAGGCCCGACTCCACCCTGATGCGGTAAACTGAGTGCCGTGGTCTGTGAGTACGGCTCTGGGTATACCCATCTTAGTGAAATAATCGGAACAGGATAGAGTGTTTCTGATTCAGATGAACACATAATGGATAAGGATTGAAAGAGTTATATCGAGTTGAACATTTATTCCGAATTTCTACACGTTCTCTATCTAGCTTTCGGTGGGGGAAGAGGGGTACAATTTTTTGAAACCGTATTATTCAATGGTTAGATATTTTTTCACAAATTTTACGGATTTTTCGATTTCTATTTCGCGAGTTTTCCTAATATTTTTCGTGTCAGGAAAGGGAGGTAAGCCCCCTGATAATTATTTTTCATTTACGAAACTGTTGAAACATTTTTTTCTTGGCTAGCTTTTGAGAGGGGACAGGAGGGTGAAATTTTTTTAAACCATAATATTCGACGGTCAGATATTTTTCACTATTTTTACGGATTCTTCCGATTTTAATTTTGCGTCAAAAAAACTTCCGAAACTTTACGCGTTCTCTATCTAGCTTTCGGGGGCAGGGGGGACAATTTCTTCGATATTAATGTATTGTTATCGGATCTGAATCAACATGTAAAATTTCAATTCCATAGGATGAGAGGAAATGGTTCTAATTCAGCTTGCAAAATTTGTACCCATCTAAAAAACACACACACAGAGCAAATGAAATAAAAGCCTTAAAAAAGCCCATTATCCCGAACATGGTGAGATTTTTACTGAGGTGAAATTCTGATTTTCTGAAGGATCATGGCCTGGTCTTAACCCAGTTCCAATGTTTACCGTCACCATGTACATATTTATATTCTGGAACTGTTATACGAGGATGGCCCCAGAAGTACCTGGCCTGACCTAGAGATGGCCGTAATTGCTTGAAAAAACCATTGTATTAGAAAATACACAATCTATATAGCATATGTTTCAAGTATGAAGACGCCATGTTGTTTGGTATTTGTTTGGCAGCTATCAATAGTAAACGTTTTCAGTAAATTTGTAAACATGGAAAAAATTGTTTATCGTTATGTGATACAATACTTTTATTTTAAAGGCCTTAGCCCAACCAATATAAAAGCTGAACTAGATTCTACTCTGGGTGAGACTGCTCCTTCGTTATCAACAGTAAAATATTGGGTAGCAGAGTTTAAACGAGGCCGTACGACCTGCGAAGACGAGCATCGCAGTGGTCGACCAAATGAGGTGACGAGTGACAAGTCCAGAAATGTTGAAGAAAATCGACAAAGCGGTACTGGATGATCGTCTACTGAAAGTGCGCGAGCTAGCAGACATAGTAGGCATTTCAAAAAGTGCGGTACATCGCATATTAACTGAAAATTTGGACATGAGAAAGCTGTGCGCAAGATGGGTGCCGCGTTTGCTCACAACGGAACAAAAACAGCGTCGTGAAGATGTTTCCATCGAATGTTTCACGCAGAAATAAAGCCGAATTTTTGGGCCGTTTCATAACCATGGATGAAACATGGGTCCATCACTTCACACCCGAAACAAAAGAACAATCAAAACAATGGACTGAAAAGGGAGAACCGGCTCCAAAGAAGGCAAAGACCGTTCCATCTGTAGGCAAGGGTCATGGCGTCGGGTCATGGCGTCGGTTTTTGAGGATACGCGTGGGATAATTTTCATTGTCTATCTTGCAAAAGGAAAAACTATCAACGGCGAGTATTATGCGAACTTATTGCAACGATTGAGCGAAGAAATCAAGCAAAAACGTCCGCATTTGGCTACGGAGAAAGCTCACACATCCGTTATTGCAATGGCAAAAATTAATGAATTAAAGTTTGAATTGCTACCTCATGCACCCTATTCGCCAGATTTAGCCCCTTCGGATTATTTTCTGTTCCCAGACTTGAAAAAATGGCTCGGTGGTCAAAGATTTTCCAACAATGAAGAGGTTACGTCGGCTATTTTGAGGAGCTTACGATTCTTATTATAAAAGGGTATCGAACTTATTGAACATCGCTGGGAAAAGTGTGTGGAGCTAAAAGGAGACTACGTTGAAAAATAAATGTATTAGTTCCAAAATTTTTGTGTTTTCTTTGTTGGGACAGGTACTTTTGGGAACACCCTCGCATTTCTATGTTTTTGTGGAAATGTTATATTTTAATAATTAGTGAAAATGTTACATTTTTATGTATAAATCTAGACTGTTCAAATGTATGTATTTGTTGTCTGGCGTACCTATCCTATATCATTTTTATGATCATAAATGACTTAATAAATTTTATTATTATTATTATATTGCAGGAGATAGCGAGTGAAATAATCAATAGTTTCGTCTAATAATTACAATCAGGTATAAGAACAATTTGTACAACAAAAATGTAATTTACACATTTTCTATTTTGGGCCCTACAGAATTCGCTCGCCGCACGCCACTGCCGGCTGGCGCTGGAATGAGACCTGTTTGCATAAAGTGGATTATGTGCAGGTATCACGCGTATAAGGCCGAGGATGCTTCCCATGACCCCGCCGGTCGGTACGTTCAGACTTCAGAGAGTGGCCGTTCCACAAAATCCACGTCGCCGTCGGTCGCTTGAATTATGGGCCGTATTTCTCTCGGCCGAAGATCCCAATCGCAGATATCGGAATTAAAACGTGAAAGTTGACAGTCGGAATGGTCGGGGGCTCCCAGAACGAAATAACCTCTTGTACGGTTGGAGAAGTGATAAAAATATTTAATTTGAAAAACACGCTTTTATCGCGTATTGCGTGGGATGCTTTTCACTTACATTTTCATGGCACAGCATTTATTAATAGCTAAAACATCATTGTCATTTCTTCATCATTAAAATGCTCATCGTTATTATTATCATTACATTCATATCATCGAATTAATTTACTGTCTTCGGTACTTGATATATTAGAGTGAAGTTATCCACTCATTTCCATCCTCACTTTTATGCGAAGTTGCCAAATTTCAAGAAAAATCACTAGTTATCGTTATGTATGCTACAACATTATGAATTGTAAAAGTTCATTGAATGAGCTTGGCGAACCAGAATATTTTAATATACCTATTCAAATTGTTACTGTCAAGTAATATTCACTTGGATAATGATCATCTGCCTTACTTGAGCGTAGTTGAAAAAAATTACTATAATTTTTACACATAGAAAAATATCTGTTCTCTGCTGATAAGGAAATCGCAAAAATCTCAGAAAAAAATCATGTTTTTTATATTTTTGAGATTCCCATGTCCCCTCCAGTTTGGTACAGATATTTTTCTCCACGATCATCACAGAATTTGCCAATTCTGAAATCAAGTTTGATTACAGAATGCTGGAATTATCTCTCTTGAGATTGAAGAAATATTCTGCAACACATCTGCCCCCATGCAATTTAAATGTATTTACATTCTCTCTCTTGTGATAGAATAATATTCTCACACTGGTTAGCAATACTAACATTAGCCTTGTCGCAGTTGATTGTCATCGTAGTAGCAAAATTTGAGTAAGTGTTAAAATTATTGCTGTCACGTTTCCTATCTTTGATCGTGGAGAAAGTATAGTCTGCTACTGGGTTAGAATGAAAATTCGTGATGCTCGTGGTTCCTCACGCTCGCCTTCGGCTAGCGCTCGGAACTTTCCACTCGCATCGAATTTTCATTCAAACCTTGTTACAGAATATACTATTCTATTTGTACGCATTGATATTGATGTGTTTAACAGCCTCTGTGTTACTTCGAGGTGACTCGCGCCGTAATAATCGAGAAAATAATTTTTTATAAATGTTTTTGCGATTTCAATTCCCCCCACGGTTTGGTATAGATATTTTTCTATGTGTACGCATTGGTATTGATGTGTTTAACAGCCCTTGTGTTATTTAGAGGTGACTCGTTCCGCAATAATCTAGAAAATGATTTTTTTTTTCAAATATTTTTGCGATTTCCATCTCCCCTTCGGTTTGGTACAGATATTTTTTTATGTGTACGCATTATTAATTTTCAGTTTCTTTGCATCAAAATGTAAGTCCAACATGTACGGATACCTACTACATCACTAATTTCCAGTAGATCTAGCAAAATTAGAAAGAAATTTACCAATGAAAAAGTTGTGCCCCACTATTTTTTTTTACTGAGCAACACTCGAGCAATGGGCACTTCGACCACCGTGAACTAAACTGACGTGGTATGAATAAATGTATTGGTATCACAGGTATAACAAATGGAAGATGGCAGGAAAACTGTAGCCGAAAGTTTGGCGAAATTTTCGAATATGAGGAGTTATTATTTTTGTTATTATTCCATAAAAATGACGAAAACGGCCGACAACTGGAAGTGGCCGACAAACTGGCGCAATCACCCTATACAGGGCAATTCAAATTCGTCCCCCACCATTGGGATCTCCTAAACTACAGGAGATACATCGAAGCTTAAATTGGGGCAAAGTTGCGTATTCTGGTGCTTAACAAAATACTGTTTTGAAACTTGGAAAATTCCGAGTATTTCCGGAAATATCGGGAAAAACTGAAAATCGGAATTTTCGTTTTTATTTTTTTCTATCGTTATTTGACAACATAGCTCAAAACCAAAAATACATTTTCATTGATACTTTTTTTCAGCTACACGTTTTCATGTTCAGATTTACGTTTCGTCTTCTGGCATTCATCATCAACTTTTTTTTCTGTTATGGGCACCATATTGTTTTTTTATACAGAAAAATAGTGATTCTCATTCTGATTTTATTGATGTATAATTTATGATTTGCACTTCTGAAACCACAGATATTAAAAAAACAACTTCATCTGAGATGGTCATGACTCCATCGAAAAATTTTGTTTAATGAACACTAGTTGTCAGAACTCATTAAACATCATAAGTTTGCACAAATACTTCAGTCGAAATGTCCTCATTCTCAAAAGAAGAAAAACGAGACATGTTGAAACTTTATTATAAATTTGATAGGAATAGTACTAAAACAACACAAATTTATTTTGAATTATATCCGGAAAGACAACAGCCGGATAGAACATTATTCGGAATTTTGGGCAAACACTTGGCTGAGTACGGTGCGTTTCAAAAAACAAGAATGAAATCATGAGCTTGTAAAAAATGCACAAAAAGTATTACAACAAGTGTTCGAAATGATGGCCTTCCTCTTGAATACATAACCGAGCTCGTCGTCTCAAATTAAGAACAGCCCTAACAATATCCCTTCTTCTGATAGACCTGAATTGCGTGATGATATTGTCTCTAAGTTCATATACTATGTCATATTCTTGCTCTCCATAGATTCTGTTCTTCAAAGTGCCTCACAAGAAAGTATCCAAAACTGTAAGGTCAGGTGACCTTGCCGGCCACCTCACTGGTCCAAATTTCCTAACCACCTATTAGGAAATCTTTGGTGTAAATATTCACAAACTGCTCTTTTATTGTGTGGAGGAGCCTGGTCATGCTGAAACCAGCAGCTGTTATAATTAACAAGGGGAAACGTATCCATATATTCTTCGAATTCGTTTCTTAAGAACGGAAGATAGGTTTCCCCGTTCAAAGTATTAGAGAAGAAATGAGGTCCAAGTATTCGGTCGTCATAAATTCCAGCCCACAAATTCAAACGAAACCGAACTTGTGGTCTGACTTCTCTGAAGTGTCGTGGATTATTTTCACTCCAAATGTGCTATTTACGAGGCTTGTTTGGTAAGTCCGTGACTTTTTAAATTTCCCGCGCAGTAACTTTAAATGCAACACTGCTGCTGTCAACCACCATCTTTCAATAGACTACTGTCAAATTTTGAGCAAGCTGCGACATTTGGTTTGTGTTTGACAGCAATTAGAAGCAGACAACCTCGTGAATTTTAACAAAAATGGAAAAAAGTGAATTTCGTGTGTTGATTAAGCATTATTTTTTGCGTAAAAAAACCATAACTGAAACCAAGGAAAGACTTGATAAATACTATGGGAACTCTGCACCATCAATTTCAATGGTTAAGAAGTGGTTTACTGAGTTCCGTTGTGGTCGTACCAGCACAAGTGACGCCGTACGTTCAGATCGCCCAAAAGAGGTCATCACGCCAGAAATCGTCGATAAAATCCATGGAATGATATTGGACGATCGGAGAATAAAAGTACGTGAGGTAGCTGAGGCTGTAGGCATCTCAACTGAGCGAGTACATCACATTTTACATGAATATTTGGACATGAAGAAGCTATCCGCGAGATGGGTGCCGCGATTGCTCACACTCGACCACAAGCGCAACCGTGTGACCACTTCAAAGGAGTGTTTGGCAAAGTTCAATCGCAATCCGGGCGAGTTTTTACGCCGTTATATAACCGTAGACGAAACATGGATCCATCACAATACCCCAGAGACCAAGGAACAATCAAAACAGTGGGTGTCAACTGGTGAACGTGCACCAAAGAAGGCTAAGGTGCGTCTGTCAGCCAACAAGGTTATGGCCACAGTTTTTTGGGATGCACGCGGTGTCATTCATATAGATTACTTAGAGAAGGGTAGAACGATCATCGGCGAATATTATTCAGAGCTTTTAGACAGATTCGATATTGATTTGAGGCAAAAACGACCACATTTAGCGAAAAAAAAAGTGCTGCTTCATCAAGACAATGCACGAGTGCACACGTGTGTAGTCACTATGGCAAAAATTCATAAATTGGGCTACGAACTACTACCCCATCCAGCATATTCTCCAGATTTAGCCCCTTGCGACTATTTTCTTTTCCCAAACCTGAAGAAATGGCTTGGTGGTAAGAGATTTGGGTCGAATGAAGAGGTTATAACCGAAACAAACGCCTATTTTGAGGGCCTTGAGAAAACCTATTATTTGGAAGGAATAAAAAAACTGGAAAAACGCTGGACTAAATGTATTGATCTAAAAGGAGATTATGTTGAAAAATAAAACGCTTATTTGCCAATTTTTTTTTTCTTTATTCAAATAGTCACGGAGTTACCAAACAGCCCTCGTATTTCTGTTAAAAACACCACAGTTCGAAAAAGTACTTTCGTCGGTCCAAATAATGGTTTTCAAGAAGTTTGTAGGGTCTACCCTATTCGAGAGCAAGCTACAAAATTTCATCCTTCTCTCAGGATCACCTGGATGTAATTTTTGTGAAATATGTATCTTATAACATTTCAAACCACTTTTTTTGAATTCTCTCCAAACGCTCGTCTGTGGCACATCCATTTCTGCCGAGACTTGATGTGTTGATTTGGAAGGATCTGCATTTATCTAAAAAAGTACCAAAAATAATTATACTTCTTCGAATATGGAATGAATAATTATTTTACTTCGGCTAATAAGTTACGTCTAATATTTTGTTCCATTCTGCATCCATATTTCATTCTTGTTTTTTGAAACGCACCGTACTCAGCTAAGTATTTGCCCAAAATTCCGAATAATGTTCTATCCGGCTGACTTTCCGGATATAATTCAAAATAAATTTGTGTTGTTTTCGTACTATTCCTATAAAATTTATAATAAAGTTTCAACATATCTCGTTTTTCTTCATTTGAGAATGAGGACATTTCGACTGAAGTATTTGTGCAAACTTATGATGTTTAATGAGTTCTGACAACTAGTGTTTATTAAACAAAAATTTTCGATGGAGTCATGACCATCTCAGATGAAGTTGTTTTTTTTTTAATATCTGTGGTTTCAGAAGTGCAAATCATAACAAATTATACATCAATGAAATCAGAATGAGAATCACTATTTTTCTGTATAAAAAAACAATATGGCGCCCATAACAGAAAAAAAAGTTGATGATGATTGCCAGAAGACGAAACGTCGGATAGTAAATCTGAACATGAAAACGTGTAGCTGAAAAAGGTATCAATGAAAATGTACTTTTGGTACTTGGTACTTTTGGTTCTGAGCTATGTTGTCAAATAACGATAGAAAAAATAAAAACGAAAATTCCGATTTTCAGTTTTTTCCCGATATTTCCGGAAATACTCGGAATTTTCCAAGTTTCAAAACAGTATTTTGTTAAGCACCAGAATACGAAGCTTTGCCCCAATTTAATCTTCGACGTATCTCCTGTAGTTTAGGAGATCCCAATGGGGGGGGTCGAATTTGAATTGCTTTGTATTCTTTCTCAAAACAGTATTTTTTCATATCTTGTGGAAAGGTCCATTGCGAACAAGTTCACGTATATCACCCGAAATAATTCTCCGTCGCGAATAGAACTTCCCAAGGTGAGACGCCGCGGACCAGGTAGGTACCAGGCGATAAGTGAAGACAAACCGACGGCCTTTAGCGAGACGACCAAGATATGCAAAACAGTCGCATTCTACACCTTTTGCTCCTTCAAACGGTGACCTAATCTAAACGGATCCGCCTTCTCGAATTTCTCGCCGGACAGACAGCGACGAAGATTCCATGTTCGCATGCTAATTATGGAGCTTTATTCGTTCCGAGGAATTACCTGACTAATGCGTCGGAAATGATCGCATTACCGGATGAATAACTTAGCGGTGTCGATGGCTCGTGATGGATTTCCCAATGAAATATCGCGCGATCAGAGGAAATCAGTTACTTTCGAAGAAATCTCGGATTAGCGATCAAGTCTATGATCATAAAAAAATTTACTGACATTAAGTGAAAACAAACATTCTTCAGAGGTAACTGACATTGTGTATATTGTGGAAAAAAGAGTGTTGAATTTTTATTTTGATATTTTAGTATATTTTGAATTTGTACCTTCCTTGGGATGCTCTAATTGTTAATAAATCAAAGCAACCTAAATGAAGGTACACATTCAACATGTACTAAAATATCAAAATAAAAATTCAAAACTACCATAATGACTAATGTCAGTTACCGCCAATGGGCTTGCACGGCTGTATTCTTTGATGAAGGTGTAGCAAGAACTACACGCGAGCGAAGCTTTTCTACTACTATTTTATGTTTTTTTCTCCACTTTTTGTAGAAAGGTTCATCCCTTATTTCTTGGTGATGATCCCTAGCAAGAAACACGCGAGCGAAGCGAGCGCGCTCGGCCGACATTTCGCAATTCCGCGCGCGCGGGATTGCGAAATGTCGGCCGTGCGCGCGCTTTTCTACTACTGTTTCATTTTATTCTCTCCACTTTTTGTAGACAGGTTCATTCCTTATTTCTTGGTGAAGATCCATAGCAAGAAATACTCGAGCGAAGCGAGCGTGCTCGGCCGACATTTCGCAATTCCGCTCGCGCGGAGTTGCGAAATGTCGGCCAAGCGCGCGCTTTTCTACAACTATTTTATTTAATTTTCTCCACTTTCTTGGGGAAGATCCATAGCAAGAAACACGCGAGCGAAGCGAGCGCGCTTTTCTACTACTATTTTATTTTACTTTATTTTCTCCACTTTTTTAGAAAGGTTCATTCCTTATTTCTTGGTGAAGATCCATATCAAGAAACACGCGAGCGCGCGCTTTTCTACTACTATTTTATCTTTTTTCTTCAAAATATCCTGGCTTTCGCCGGACAATAGTTATTTTTTATTTTCAATAACGAATTCAAAATAATATACAAAATGAACCGAAAATGTGTGTAGGTTGTGCTGATATGAAAGAAAACACCAAGTGGTTGCTTTTTGTGGAAGAAATTCGATTTTGAAAATATCCTTTATCCAACATTTGATGGGCCTCAAATAAAAAAATAAGTTGGAGCGAGAAGTTTTGACTTTGGATTTGTGATCAGGGAACTCGAAATGACCCCAAAAAAAATCGGGGTTACTACCCTAAACTGCAATTGTACCTACTTCTCTGTGGCTATATAAAGATGGTAGTAACATGCTCAATTTTGTTTAAATGGCACGAATATAGAATATAGTGGTAATAAGTCTCGTATCAAGTCTCGTCTAGCTTCTCGTACGAGAGTCTCGTAAAATTATAAAAATCACGTCATGAATAATTTTATTGTTTCAGTGCAATAAGGAATACTTAAACACTGCGAAATGAATCTGATGCAGATTCTGTGGACCATGTTCTTCCTTACGAGTCAGTACGCAGTTGTCCTGAAAATCTTGCGAAGAAGATTGGATTGAATTATTTGGGAAATACTTGCTACATGAATCGCATTTTACAAGTGTTATTCATGACGAATAATTTCAAGAACGAGATTTCAACGATGAACGAGAATGTTTCCCACTTATTCACCAAACTCAAACACCTATTCATGCAGCTGCAATTTCGTAAGAATTTACCATCTTTTCCATCAACCGATTTCCTGGACTTTTTGAAGTCCGCTAGATACTCGTTAGGACAACAAGAGGATTGTTCCGAATTCTTGAATACTCTTCGTGAGCAGGAAAATAACAATTTCGTCTTTGTAGATCTTTCGCTGGAAAAATCCCCACTAGTTTACATTGTAGAACATGTTCAAGAGGTAGCAAAAAGGTAGCAAAAGTCAAGACAGGTGGATGTATGAACTCCTCCCAGAAAAAAACGTCAAAGATTGTTTTCCAAATATCGAGGTCGTTCAAAAGTGAAGTTGATAAAAATCAGATTTCGAACCTCCATGTTAGAAGACAGGCTCAACGCTTTGGCTTTGCTCAGCATTGAAAGTGATATTTTAATACAATAAAATTATGAACATATTATAAATAGCTTCATTAGTATGAAGTGTAGGCGCAAACCAATTAGCCACTAATGTAAGATTAGTTGACATATTCAGTTAAATTTGCTTGTTTGTTTCATTCCTTTTTTTATCTTGTTCAACGTTGTGTTCTTTTTTTAATATATTTGTTGATTGTTCATGGCAATGTTGATACATCGTGTACCTTATATACCATGATGATTTTCATTTTTTTTCATATTTATTATCTCATTAATTCGTTAACTTCTATATACTGTATAGAAAAATTTTCTACACTATGAAAATCAAATTTTATTTCTTCTTTCAAGTTTTTAGTTATAAAATTGCCCCAGAAGGTGATTTTTGCAGGTTAATTTTAAGAAAATACCCCCCCCCCCCTCCCGATAGTGACCGCACCACATGTTCAGCCTAGGGGTCTACAGACCCTAAATACGACCCTGATCATAACTACCTGAAGCTTCCTAAATCATTGGAAACTTTTCAAAAAAATTATACGGGCTGGGCTGCTCAAAAATTGTCGCCGAATTCGGCTATCTCGAAAATTGTGTAACTTATTTTTTTCCAACGCCAGTGGGTTCTACGCTTACAAATAGGGGAGTTTATGATTACAACCATATATATGAATTAAAGTGTTTTTGAAGAAACTTATTCTCCATAAATTAAAGTAATGTTCATTTTTAAATTCTAAACGGAACATGATAAAAAATTTCAATACGCTTGAACGCAAATTATTAGCAAATATTGTTTGTTGACACTTTAGCATTGTTTTTCGTCGATTTTACCAAAATTCAGATATCTCTAATAACCACACAGAAATGTTTGTTTTTCCAAGGTTGTAAGCATAACCTCTCCTATTTTTAGCGTGAAATCTACTGGCGTTGAGAAAAAATGGGGTTGCCAATTGACAAAAATGAGCTACACAATTTTCGAGCACCCCGTATAATTTTTTTGAAAAGTTACCAAATATTTAGGTAGCCTCAGGTCTTATTCAGGCTAATTCTGGCAAATTTTTTACCTGATTCTTTTCGTTTCCAAAAAAAAAATATTTTTTTTTTGAAGGGTTGAATCTGTCAAAATTTAAAAAAAATTGAAATAACTGAAAACCTTCCTTTCGTTTAGACATATTATGATTAAAGTTATATTGAAATTCATCGTAAATTCTAAAGAAGCAATAAAAACAGGGTGAAAAAAACAAATTTGGAGTCCACTTTCGGTATAACCGAAAGCCGTAGACAACTAAAACGAGCTCATAGGAAATTTTCAGAAAAATACTCCAAGTATTTTCCCATTTACATGTCGACTCAGCTCATCGTAGTTTACTAAATCTATTTGAGGATAAGCCTCTGAAAGCATTAATAGCTATTGCATGAACATTAAATTTTGGTAGATGAACTATTATTTTTATTCAGAAAATATAAAAAATAATTATTCATCCATCTGAAGAATGTAAATAAAATCGACAAAGTCGAAGTACCCTTCTCTCCAAATATTTCCCCAAAGTGGAAAATATGAGGCAAAAATCTGACGGAAAACAACTACTTCCCTGGCTAATGCCACGACGGATATTGAACTGCATCTGACAGATATTTGTGCAACGTTCTTCAAAGAAGACTCAATTGCAAGTGTTTATTGTAAACAAACAAAAGATTACCCTTAATTTGGCTGGAGATGACCACCTGCAGGCATGTTTTGAGGTTCTTGCCTCTCATCAGTGCAAAGGTAGGTCCGACAACTTTGAGTTGTCTTGTACCTGCCGAATGAATTATAATTCTGAGGAAGAAATTCCCCGTAAACTGATTTTTTAGTTGTCAAGCAGATGATGCTGATCAGTGACTTCAGAAATGTTTCTTTTTTACGACAAATTCATCTCTACTAAACACCGCTCTGATGATGGCCAAAAGCTCTGCAGCACGTACAAACGGTTGCGTTTCAATCTGTTGGTTACAGCTATTTCCAACGTCGCTGTCAAGATTTGACAAATCAAACAGGATGCATCGGGAATTGCAGCCGAAAATTATTTATATACCTTCGTGCCATCGTGTCATAAGATCGTCCCGAATAGGCACGAGTAGGAAGGAACCATCTGTTTATTCAAATCGCAGCTAGATAAAAATAAATACACTCCTAATTACCGTAATAAAATTGGAGGTGCAACAAAAATACAATATTTTCACCGTCATGAATGGACAAAAGTTATTTATATCTTGGATTTATATCTTGTTGTTTAGTTCCATGGGTTTCCGCGATTATTTCAGTACAGGATTTCATGTTTGCCGATTAATTTGTACAGTTTTTTAATAAACATTAAAAATAAAAAGATTTTTTTAATATGTCATTATCATAACTGATGTTTTACCTTGTTGAAAATGATTTTTGCGAAATTTAAAAGTTGCGTTTAATATCGTTGCAACAAATATGAAATTTGTGATTCACTAAAAAATAAAAATGTAAGTTAATTTTACAAATGTGCTTCAATTTCAATAAAGTTATGTACAATTGATTGATGGTGATTGATTTATGAAAGTGTTTAGGGTGAATATGAAAAAATTCAAAAAATTGGGAAATTATTTATGTTTAAAAAAATTAAAACATTTCTTAGGAAGCCATGGTTTGGTATTTAGGTATAACTTTTAATTGTAACCAACTTTTCCTAGTAACACTTTGATGAATTTTCTGAACTTTTTTCGACAACCCTCATATTAACGGAGAAAAATATTCGGATCCATACATTTAACTAACTCTGTATATGTCTCTGAATGATATTGGTTTGGTACTTGCCAGCATCCCTATTTATCTGATCAGAATTATTTCCAAAGTGAAATTTGGTAGCTCATCAGAGTCAAAACATTTGAACTTTCGGGTGATGAAATGCTATCAAAAATTCAGTAGCGTGTAGATTTCTAGGGATACATTTTTTAAAATTATTTTTTACAACCGGTGTATTATTGAATGATCTTCTTTCCTGATTTCAAAAATATACCATAGGTATGTTTTTTCTGAATTATTGAATGTCGAATAACTACTAATTGTTACTGTATACTGTACTTAATAGCTATCCGATGACAGTTAAAAAATTTCAAGTAAGCTGTGAAAATGACCAGGTACTATTAAATATGCTTATTTTCGAGGTGGCGGAATTGAGGAATAGCAAATAAGTTGTAATTTTTCAAATTTATATCATCCCTGTGACAATAATTTGAGTTCAATGATGAATAAGAATGGTGCAATAGTTCCAATGCGAATAGATCAGGCAAACTTTCAGGGAGTGATTTTATACACCACGAGTCATATTATATAATGTTGACCACAACCCTGATTTTGTACACATCAGTCATATATAATGTTGAAGTACTGGTCGAGAAACAAACTTTAGGCACTATGCCGTCAATTTTACGCGGTACAGGTGAGTGCACAGGTGAGCTGAAATGTCGTGAAAAAGGGGTAATTTTTGATTATATTATACATGACGGCACTATTCTCGTTAAAGAGGAAATGAAAAAGAATGCTCTAAAACCCAGTGCCGTAAAAAAATAGCGGTACCGGAAATCAGATTTTTTTTTTAATCGGCGATTTTACCCCCCTCCCAGTTAATCGAATACTTGACGGCGTTGATTCAGTTAACTTTGTCTTTCTTTAAAAAGCCATAATACATCTATGCCGTCAGAAAAGGGTAGTACATGCGGTCAGAAATCGCGAATCAAAACCCGATTTTTACCCCTTTTGGGGTAAATTTAGCTGTTTCAATGCTTTAGCCTTCAAAGATAACATATTTTACTATGCCGTCAATTTTACATAGTACCTACAATAGGGTTGGCACGAATTAATTCATATGAATTAAATCAGTGATTTAATTCGTGAATTAATTCAAATGACTTTTTTTAAAAGAGTCATGAATTAATTCAAACTTTTTCCAATGGGGAAAAATCGCATTTAATTCAAACATTTCAAACTAAGTTTGATTTGAAAAATCCGATGATATTATGGCAACCTGACCACCATGAATATCCGGAAACCGTGGAGTGCCCACAACACAATACAATGCAAAGCGCCCGCGCGTCGGGTTCGGGGAATCACCGAAATACCGAAATCAAAGAGGGATCCCGAAAATAAAATTCCGGCATTGCGACATTACTATTAAGATGTAGAGTGTTGAGTAGATAGTGTTATCGTGAAATTTGGCTATTTTTGGGACCTATTGTGCTTTAAACTTCAAAAATTTTATTATTTCAATAAGTTACATTCTGTTAAAGTTTGTTTATTAACGTGTGAAAAATGAGTGGACGAAAAAGGGATCCTATTTGGAAATATTTTGAGGAGTGCAATCAACAAAATCCAACCAACAAAAAAGCATTGTGCAAATCATGCGGTAAAACATTGCAAGCTATGGTTAGCCGCATGCAAAAACACAAAAGTAGTTGTAAAAATGATCCTGAAGAGACAAATACAATTATACAGGATATCAGTGGAACTGATACCAATGTATTGATTTACACTTTTTTTTGCAGAACCGCCGACTTTAAAAATTCGCAAAACATTTAATGAAGCTACAACCAGTACAATACAAAAATCACAACAAAAAACATTGAACTCCTTTATAATAAAAACTACAGCAAATGACAAAGATAGATTTGATAAGCAGTGTGCCAGATTTATTTTCGCTACAAATTCAGCTTTCAGATTTGTGGAACATCCCGAATTTATGAAGTATTCGGAAATGCTACATCCAGGATACAAGCCTCCAAATAGAAAATTAATTGCGGATACTTTGTTTGATCAAATTTACCAGGAGGAAATAGAAAAGTGTCAAATTTACTTAGAAAATAAGACAGTTTGTTTGAGTATTGACGGATGGTCCAACATAAGGAACGAACCCATAATATGTGCATGTGTTGTAAATGAGGATGGTAGTGTATTTTTGGTTAACACAACAGATACTTCTGGTAGTCCTCATACCAGTGAGTATTTGACAAGTTTAACTTTAAAAATTATTCAAGATACTGAGAAAAAATTCAAATGTTTTGTGAGAAGTGTAGTAACAGATAATGCTTCCAATATGTCAAGAATGAGACTGCAAGTACAACAACAAAAAAAAAAGTGATTATGTAAATATTATTACATACGGCTGTTCGGCCCATTTATTAAATCTACTTGCCAAAGATTTAAATGTTGAAGGAGTTATGAACAATATAGTGAGAATCATAAAGTATTTCCGAAATAACCATTTGGCAAAGGCATTATTATCTTCTGAAGGTGGATCATCACTTCCATTGCCAATTGAGGTACGTTGGAACAGCTCATGTGATTCACTTGAGGCATATTTGAAAAACTGGCATACACTGGTTAAAATTTGCGAAGAACATCGCAATAATATTGATAATGAGATAAATAAATTGGTTTCTAACATTGCCATTAAACGTAATGCTGAAGATATGATGGCTCGACTAAAACCTATATCGGATTTAATTCAAAAAGAGAATTGCACAATCGCAAAGTCTGTTGTTATCTGGAAAAAATTAATAAACGATTTAAATGAGGGACTACACGACAGCACTGCGAAAAAAAAAGTTATTTCTAGGTACACACAAGCTGTTCATAAGTACCACTTCATTGCGCACATGCTAAGTCCAACGAATATGAAGGAAAATATAAGTTTAACCGAAGAAGAAAAGCAAATGGCTTTGGAATCTGCAGCTGCAGAGTTTCCAAACATGTTACCAGTATTGTTAAGATTCCATGGAAAGTTATCCCCTTATAATGAGGTCCTGATGCAAGACTGTTATTTCAAGTATGACAGATATTGAGTGGTGGATGTCAACATTTTCACTAACAGATTTAGATCCTGCAGCGAAAAGTAGCATCAAACAACTTATGACAGCAGTAGCTTCATCTGCAGGAGTGGAAAGAATATTTTCATCCTTCGGATTGGTACATTCGGATCTACGCAACCGACTAGGAGTAGAAAAAGCCGGAAAACTGACCTTTCTAATGAAGATTCTGAATAAGTAATAAGTTGCATTTGTATTAATCATTCGTTATTCAAGATTGTTTTGCAGAAATTGAGATCGAGATTTTTTTGTTTGAGTAAATAAAAGTTGAATTTTTCAAAGTGAATTAATTAAAAAAAGTCCGAATTATTTCAAAAAGTCCGACTTTTTTACTTTTTTATAAAAGTCATGACTTATTCCAACCCTGAACAATACGCTGAAAATGTGTTTTTCATGTCGAAATCAAATTTTCAATAAAAATACCATAAACATTGAGACAGTATCACAATTTTTAATTACTATTTGATATGGTCAATATTATATTGTTAATGCCGTCTTGTAATTTTTGACCAAAATTATGACCAAATGGTAGGTAAAGTAAGCCAAAAGTTTTTTAATGTTCAAAGAAGTGCTATGCACAATAATATTTCAAAAATAAACTCTTATAAATGTGCAGGCAATTTTCAAATTCTTTTAATATTTTCATTTTAATATTTATTCTGTATTTTAATTGGATACCATGAATTTATTGACAGCATAATTATGAAACTATAATAATTAGTTTCTACTTTGAAAAAAACCACATACCGTCCTGAAATGACTTTAAAATTTTAGTAATTTTTTATTTATTTTTGCAGGATCAATAATTTGTTGACGGCATAATGTTTAGAACACTTAATAACTTTGAGTAAGAAATCGGTGCCGTCAAATTCTGAATGACCACCCCCACAAGGGGTAAAAAACGGGTTTTGATTCGCGATTTCTGACACCATGTACGACCCTTTTCTGACGGCATAGATGTATTATAGTTTTTTAAAGAAAGGCAAAGTTAACTGAATCAACTCCGTCAAGTATTCGATTAACTGGGGAGGGGGGGGGGGGGGGGTGTAAAATTATCGATTTCAAATAAAAATTCTGGCTTCCGGTACCTCTATTTTTTGACCAGAATAGTTCCGTCATGTATAATGTCATCAAAATGTTCCCCCTTTTTACGACATTTCAACTCACCTGTGCACTCACCTGTACCGCGGAAAATTGACGGCTAGTGCCTAAAGTTAGTTTCTCGTCCAGTACTTCAACATTATATATGACTGATGTGTATAAAATCACCCCCTGAAAAATTTTCCCTGGGATTGTGGTCTAGAAGAGGAGAACATTATCTGCTTATGAAAATGCAAGTTAATCTCAAGAATCTCAAAAACCCGTCCATACAAATTATTTTCAATTTTAGGTCCGAATTCAAGAACTTCCGTAAGGATTAATATACGTTTTCTAGAATTTCGGGGTATTTCTTTGTCGTCAAATGATGGCAAATTGAGAAAAAATGTAAATCATATTTTAGAAGATGAACATTCTTTAGGAGTTTAGGATGGTTTTCTTCATTGTTCTTGTAAGCAAATCATGGAAACTAAGCGGATTAGCAGTACTGGAATAATAAGTTCTACCTTCCGTTTGATTTCGAAATTTTCCACTGATATTTTTCAAAACTTCAGTTTTTTCACTTGTAAGTATTGATATATAGGATAAATATTTTTTCCGTAGAATATCGTTGTTTTAAATCCGTTTTAACTCTTTAGGATTCATGTCATTCTCGATGCTCCGAATCTCACCATTAATAAAATTATAGTGCAAATCCATCTCAAATTCTAATTCTTATTGAACTTTTCGTAGTTTTCCTCATTACAAATAAAATTTACGTAATTTGTATGAAGTGCATTCTTTTCAGGTGCCATAAAAACAAATAGTTAGTAATAGCTAGTTGATGCTATAAAATCTTATGAAAAACTGAAAATGCGTTGGAAAATATTGAGATTAAAACTGTTTTTGTGACTTACCTTTTACTTTCTCATTTCATCTTGTGGACAGAACTAGTATTTGCTCCGAAAATTTCTTTCTGAAAAAAAAAGGTATAGATTTAGATAGTGTACAGTAACGCAGAAATGGAAATTCTGTAATGTTATCATAAGAATCTAATGACGAAGGTATTCTTGACGTAATCTTTAGCTTTTGCATTTTTTGAAAAAACTTAAATATAGTTGTGGACAAAGTATACAGGGTGTCAATTTGAAAACTTCCCACCCTTAATATCTTCCTTCCAGTAAACAATATGAGTAATCGAAAAAACAGGTCAATTTTATTGTCAAGGGGGACACTTTCACGGACTATTTGTAGCCCTCGTGGTTCAACCCCCTAGGAGGGGTAGATGTTACCCTTAGAATTTTAAATGGGAAGGGGGGTCAAGTGGCACATCATTTTGATGGGCGTTCAATTCTTGTTCCAATGGTACCCTGACTTATTATTTTGTGATGAGCATTTTCCGAAAAATTGCGTTCTAAACTAACAGAAGTAATTATTAGAACGCCTATACTGAGATGCATTATTGTATTGACTCCCTTTAATAAAAATGGTTAGAAGAGTAGGTGGCACCGCTCCAACCCTTGAATGACAGGAATAAATTTATTACGCATGGGATTTTTTATTTGATGGTTATTTTCCTTCTACACAATAAAATTTAATTTGCGAGAAAGACATTTCCAACATAAAATCTACTTACGCTTATCTTATTAGCTGTTCGAAATGTTGTCCATTTTGCTCTAAACAGTAATACAGTCTGTTTTCGAACACCCCTCTAACATTACGGAAAACTTCACTAGGAATTGACTGGCATGCTGCTGTAATTCGTCTTTTAAGTTCGTCAATATCAGAAGGTTGTGTTTTATAAACAACGGATTTAAGATGCCCCCAAAGAAAGAAATCTAAGGGTGTTAAATCCGGTGATCTCGGAGGCCATTCAACTGCTCCCCTTCTGCCAATCCATCTACCCGGAAATCTCTCGTTTAACCACTGTCGGACGGGAAGAAAATAATGAGGTGGAGCACCGTCCTGCTGGTAATGTAACAGATCCTCCTGCAAAAGTTCATTACCTTCTGCATCAATTTGAGTTTCTAGCTCGTGAGTTATAAGAGGATCGATAGTCTCTTCAAGCATATCAAGGTACAGATTGCCAGTCAAGTTTTCTTCCAGAAATAATGGACCAAGAATGGCATTTCCAAGAATACCAGCCCAAACATTAACTTTTTGTGGGTGTTGTGTATGCCCTTCCCGAAAAATATGTGGGTTTTCGTCACTCCAATAGCGACAATTTTGTCTATTAACATTGCCATTCAGAAAAAATGAACACTCATCGCTGAAACAGATGTTTAACAGAAGTTTAGGGATGGTATTGACTCGATGAGACATGATTTCACAAAACTCTATTCTTCTATAATAATCATCCTCGTGGAGCTCTTGAAGAATCTGCATTTTATATGGATGAAACTTATGCATTTTCAATGCTTTTCTTATAGTCTCGCGTGACATTCCCGTCTGTTCTGATACTGATCGTAAGGAGCTCGTGGGCTCTGCAGCAAATGTTCCCAAAACTTCAATTTGAGCTGCTTCATTTAGTACTCTGGGGTTATTTCTTTTTTTATTTGTCACTGAACCAGTTTCGTAAAACTTATTCACCAAATCAAGCACATACCGGTGACTTACATTACAATTTGGATGTCTTTCGTTAAAAAGACATGCCGCCCTTCGTGCGCACTTTCCAACTTCTCCATAAATTACAATCATTTCAATTCTGTCTTGAAGAATGTAAACCATTTTTACACTTTTATACACTTATTAAAGTAATTCCTAAACAGCCCAACAGGTACAACGGTATTCACAATACTACCACATAGTTCAAATTTGCTAACCAATTTTTTGCCGGAAAACAGAAACTTTTTACAGCAGAAGTAGCAAAAAAGGAAGGCTATCTGTACAATTTCTGCGATGACACTTAAAAATTCAGCATTTAATAAACACAACTTTACTACCATCTACGTTTTACTATTAGACTACTTTTTTATGTAAAGTGTTTGGAGCTAATGGTTAATGTTACCCCTAATACAGGGTTGGAACGGTACCACCTAATATTCTAACCAGTTCTGGCCAAACCATGCATCTCAGTATAGGCGTTCTAATAATTACTTCTGTTAGTTTAGAACGCAATTTTTCGGAAAATGCTCATCACAAAATAATAAGTCAGGGTACCATTGGAACAAGAATTGAACGCCCATCAAAATGATGTGCCACTTGACCCCCCTTCCCATTTAAAATTCGAAGGGTAACATCTACCCCTCCTAGGGGGTTGAACCACGAGGGCTACAAATAGTCCTTGAAAGTGTCCCCCTTGACAATAAAATTGACCTGTTTTTTCGATTACTCATATTGTTTACTGGAAGGAAGATATTAAGGGTGGGAAGTTTTCAAATTGACACCCTGTATAATATTCGACACGCTTATAATGGCTATTACCTACCCATTTGATACAGCACTCGCCTAAAGCTAGTGCTGAAATTTCATTTTCGTGGGTAAGAGCCATCATTATACGCTTGTTGAATAATATCATATTAATTGGCTCCAATTAACGCAGAAATCAAAAGTTGTAAAAAGTTCAACTTCATGGAATACGAGGATGTATTGATATCTAGTTAGCCTAGACCAGTTCCCTGCATAAACAAAATATTGCGTTACCATAGCAATGAACAATAACTTGTTAGAAGTGTCAGTGTAAAGTTTGACGTCAAAAAAGTAAACCAGAGTTATGCAATAAATTAAAAGAAAAAATATGTCCACCGAAATTGTGAAAATCGAAAAATTGGAGTATCGAGCCATCATCAAGTACCTGTATTTAAAAGGGTTAAGAGGTAAGCAGATTTACGAAGATATGCTTAATACCTTCGTATGCGACCGTGAAAAATTGGACTGCAGCTTCAAAAGAGGTAAATTTTCCATTGAAGATGATGACCGATCGGGAAGGCCCGTTTCTGTGTCAGTCCCCGAAAATATCGATGCAGTTCATGACATGATTTTAACATGTCGAGCCATCATCAAGTACATGTATTTGAAAGGGTTAAGAGCTTGGCAAACATACCCGCAATTGTGAGAATATTCACGCCCATGATGCGCATTAGTCGTACGACGGACTACCCAGTGATGTTCACGTGATTGTTCGCGCAAGAAGTGGAAATTTCATAATCTCAGCTATGTTTGCCAAACTGTAAGCAGATTTACGAAGATATGCTTAATATTGGTGATCAATGTCCTTTGTATGCGACCGTGAAAAATTGGACTGCAAGCTTCAAAAGAGGTAAATTTTCCATTGAAGATGATGACCGATCGGGAAGGCCAGTTTCTGTGTCAGTCCCCGAAAATATCGATGCAGTTCATGACATGATTTTAACAGACCGTCGAATTGGGCTAAAACGGATATCTGAAGCACTGAATATTTCATACGAACGCGTTCATCATATAGTTCACGTCAATTTGGACATGAGAAAAATTGCTGCAAAATGGATCCCCAAATTTTTTAATGTTGACCAAAAGCGTGCAAGGGTAGTAGCATCGCGTTCGATCTGTGCTCGATTTGAAAACGACGTAGACTTCTTATACCGAATTGTTACTATAGATGAGACTTGGGTACATTTCTACGATCCAGAAACAAAGCAACAATCGATGGAATGGCGACACTCCGGTTCTCCAAGACATAAGAAGTTTCGTGTCCAAAAATCTGCTGGAAAAGTTCTTGCATCAGTTTTTTGGGATTGCCATGGAGTAATCATGATTGATTTTTTGGATAAGGGTAGAACAATAACTGGAGATTACTGTTCGACATTACTGACCACTCTACGGGAAAAAATTAAAGAGAAAAGACGCGGAAAGCTATCCAAAGGTGTTTTGTTTTTGCAGGACAACGCCCCTGCACACAAATCTCATGTTGCCATGCAAAAAATTCGTGATTTAGGGTTTGAATTACTAGAACATCCCCCTTATTCACCAGATTTGACTCCGTCCGACCTTCATCTCTTTCCTTAACTGAAAAAAAGTTTATAAGGTCGTAAATTTTCTTCCAACGTGGAGGTAATAAAAGCTGTGGAGGTCTGGTTTGCAGAGCAAGAAACATTTTTTTTTTCAAAGGTCTAGAGACGTTGCAGGTTCGCTGTAATAAATGTATCCAATTAAGAGGAGAATATGTTGAGTAATAAAATATTTGACATTGACATTGAAATTTTGTTTGGTTCTATAGTAGGCTAAGACTTTTTCAATATATCCTCGTATTTAGTCCATGTTGAAGGTTATGCTGAACATACGAGAAAATAACGGCGTCACAAAGTTTTCAAAATTAGTACAATTTCTGAACAAAATCAAAAGTTTTTATGCGTGAGCAAAATGATTCATTCCTAAAAGAAGCTTATGATGAAAAATACTTATTGTTGAAGGTAACTGTTAAAAAATGCCATTCACACTTCTTTTATAAATGGTACTGATTGGTGAAGGTAGTTTTGATAATGGGAATAGCAGATTTCTAGCAACAAGATGAATAAGTAAAAATAGCCGTTGCAGAATATTCAGGAAGAGAATGCTGTATTAATAGTAACCGTTTCTGATACCAAGACGGATAAGAGAAGCGCGACATCATTGTTATTAATATTGATTTCATAATAATTTATCGTAAATATGCAGCTCTTCGGCCAAAACATGTTGTTGATAATTGTTGTTTATTCTTGATATACGTAAACGGAAACTGCACTGCACAAGTTGTAGGCGTGCATATACAGGGTGTTCCAAAACTCAACGTCATCCTTTGGAGGGCTGATAGTCCAGCATGACTGAGCAGAATATCACAAGATGACTTAGTAAAATCTTGATAGTTTTGGAGGTATTGATGGCAGTTTTATGAATTTCGTGAAAACAGAAACCTTTGATCAGTATTTCGAGTGTCACAGGTACAAAAGGTTTAAGATTCTAATTTTTGTTATGCAACCTTTAACACCTTGAGTGCCATAGCGGTCATTATGACCGCCGATTTTGCACCTCTACTACGGCTGCTTCAAACACTTTTTCTACAAAGGAATCGTGGAAATCTATATGAAAACATTTAATCTCAAATTGGTATTTCTTAAAACTCTGTCATTGTACTGGGTGATACAGAATATATGTCAAATTGAACTCGCAATTTTTTTGTAAGTGATGAATCAACACATGAATCGTTTGTGAATATGGTTGAAAAGAGAACGGTATCGATCTTTTATATTCACCAAATGGAACATCATCGACTTAGAAAGCTTAAATTGGAAATTGGTTATGTTGCAGGCAAATTTGTCCACTTTTGAAATTTCTAGTTATTGTGAAAATCCATTCCAATTTCAACTCTACTTTGATTCAATTCTCTATCTTTCTGGTTCAAATATCACAAATTATATAATAAATGATTGTGAACTTCACGACACAATTAATAGTAGAGATGGAGAGGTAATGATATTGATTCACCTCAAAACATGTAAGAATATTTTACCACACCGAAAGCAGACTAGGACAAGACTGTAAATGTAAGGATTGTGAGGTAGGCTAACTACACTCTATTACTATGGATAATGTTCAAAATTAAATTAATTCTTCAGAAAAATATATAAGTGATTTCACTACTGAAAAATTGGGACATAATGTTTTTTTACTCTTACGGCATTCCGTTCTGTTAGAGTAGACGATGGACTTTATTCAAAAATATTTTATAACTGATTAAGGTGTATCTTGTTCTTGGGTTACACGTAGGAGTTGTGTTTTTTTGAAGGGCTTTTTTATTTTAGGATAAATCTATTGTGGTGAACTAGCGTTATATCGAAAATAATTGCATTTTTTTACAAATTCAGTGAATTTCTGAGTATCTAATTGTAGCCAGATACATCAGAAACATCTGCATAAGCTTTCCTTTTATTATGCTGTATAATATTGCTCCTGGTTCATCTATTGCACATCTTAATTTTTCAATCTATTTGATTCTCATATCGCTTTCATCAAGTTGGGAATTTCTGACTCATTGATACCGTGTTTGACGGTGTCCGGTATTGAGTCCGAATATATTCTATTTAACCTTCCACTAAATGACACAAATTACGAGATCATTCTGTATTAAACAAATATCATCTTTTCGCAAACTTTTGTTTTCGATTTCGTCATTTATAAGTAGGGTAAAATGGGGTAAAACCGGTTGGTGGGCAATACCGGTCACCCCTATATTTCCGTAAGGATGATAAAGCCGGCAACAGTGTTTGGTGCAAACGGCTGCTTTTGATACCGCAGCATTGAGAGCGTTTGACTGACTCAGTCACCAACAAACGTTGAGGCGGGACAGTCGGCCATTTGTTTTTATAGCGTTCCTTCTAATTTCGTCTCCATTTGAAATAAGCGGTAAGTTCTTATATTTATTATTTTTTTAAAATGTGCGTATTTTTCCAGTTGGATGGCACATCATAGATTAGTCTTACGTATTGAAATGAGTGATTTATAGAAATTTTAAGGACCTACATTATTTTTCAATGTATGGCTTCATATGAGGGCAATGCCGGTCAAGTGACCGGCATTGCCCTCATGAACAAACACGAATTTGTATTTGTTTTTTTCTATTACAGATGCCGAAGCCACGTCATAGAGTAACCAATAGAGCAAAGTGGTCAGTTGAAAACCTGAATGCCGCCAAACGATTACATGAGCAAGGGGTTTCTATGCGAACTGCCGCTAAAAGATGTGAAATTCCATTTTCAACCTTACAAGAAAGAATTCAGAAAGAAAAATTTGTCACTCCTATTTTGGGTAGAAAAACTGTTTTCACTAGGGAGCAAGAAGTGGAAATGTCGAACCAGATAAAATATCTAGCATCTATATTTTATGGATGCACAGATAAAGAAGTCAGACGCATGGCATTTCAGTTTGCCGAAAAAAATAGCATAAAACATAATTTTAACACCGAAAAAAAAAATGGCAGGTCGTGACTGGCTTGTAGGGTTTAGGAAGAGAAATAAAATCTCAGTACGAAGAGCAGAAGCAACCAGTATGAACAGGGCCACTGCCTTCAATAAAAAGGAAGTTGATCGTTTCTTCGAACTCTTACAGCAGGTTATGGAAAAACACAAATTCTCACCTAGAAACATCTACAATATTGACGAAACTGGGATTTCCACAGTGCAGGAACCAGGGAAAGTTTTGGCGGCAAAAGGTCAGAAAAGGGTTGGCTTGATGACAAGCTAGGAAAGGGGTCGCAACATCACAGTTGTTTGTGCAATGAGTGCCACTGGGGGTTTTATACCTCCAATGTTTATTTTCCCTCGTCAACGACATTCAGTTCTGTTGGAGAAAGATGGTCCTATTGCAGCAAAATATGAATGTTCCAAAAATGGTTGGATAATAGAGGAACTATTCGTCAAATGGCTTCAGCACTTCGTCGTCCATGCAAAACCATCAGAAAACGAAAAAGTGTTATTGATGTTAGATAATCACAGCAGTCATGTCTCCCTGGCAGCCTATGATTTTTGCAGAGCTAATAATATTATCATGCATGTTATCCATTCCACCCCACACGTCGCATAGGACTCAGCCCTTGGACGTTGCATTCTATGGGCCTCTCAAATCATATTATAGGAATGAGTGCAATCTTTACATGAAATCCCATCCAGGAGAAAAAATATCTCCATATGAAGTTGCCTCACTGTTTCGAAAAGCTTTTGCTCTTGCTGCATCAGTGGGTAAAGGAGAGTCAGGCTTCAGAACTACAGGAATCCACCCTATTGACCCTTCTGTCTTCAGGGATGAAGATTTTCTGGCGGCTGATGCTTTAAATGACCCCGAAGAAATAGCAGTCGTTGATGATGGAGTTGAGACTAACGTTAACGACGATATTTCGTCAGCAGGAAGTCCGAAATCTAATAAAAAACTTGTAGGGAGTTCCCAGCAAAGTTGCTCTTCGAAAAATAAAGCTGCTGCAATTTCCGAGGCAATTCCTTCGACTTCAAAGTCAGCACCTTCTCTCAATTGTAGTGTTGAAGATCTCCTTCCAAAACCAAAGAAAAATACCAAAGTGACAAAACCAAACAGCAGACCTAAACAGCACTCGAGTGTTCTATCTTCTACACCACTGAAAGACTCATTGGAAGAAAAGGAAGCAAAGAAGAAAGCAAAACTGGAGAAGACCAAGGGTGATAAAAATAAAGTAAAAGATGTTGACAAAGCCAAGAGAAAACTACTAAATTCACCTGAAAGAACCAGCAGCGCCAAAACCAGCAGCGCCAAAACCAGCAGCGCCAAAAAACCAAAGATGAAGCGTGTCACTACCGAAAAAAAATCAGAAAAAGAACCAATTCAACATCATCTGACTCTGATATTGAAATGGACGATATCTGCAGTGATAATGAAAATAATGAGACAGTTTTCGTTTTATGTGTGATTTGTGGTGAATATGGGGCAAACAATGAGATGTGGTACCGGTGTGTCGACTGTGGACAATGGGCACACTCCCTGTGTACTGCAAAGGACTCTCCAGCCGGATATATTTGTGATTTTTGTATGTGACCGGTATTACCTATGCTATGACCGGTAATACCCGAATGTAAAGACAATGCCGGTCAAAACCACTTTTTTCAAACATAAGAGTTTTTACCAAAAAATGTTAGACTTTCAGTTCTTTTTGTATTTCACAACTTAGAGTAACTTTTGTGTTTCATTTTTCTTGTGTCAAAATAAATGTATGTGTTATATTTTGAATTTCATGTCCAATTTTCATTAAGTGACCGCCATTACCCCATTCTACCCTACTCTTTCTTAGTGCCTGAAAAATTATGATATAGTGAGTTCTTTTACCAACAAGTTTTCTTCTGGAATATAAAAGTTTATTAGACAAAAACAACACAATGTGATGTATCAGAAACACGTTCTTTCACAAAATTTATTTTCAAATTTCATGTAGGCGGGTATGTTAATTTCCACAGCACAGTTTGAATAGATTTATTACATACCTGATAGGCTTTTCTGGGAAATATCGCTTCATAATCAACCGTCCTCTGAATGGAACTGGCGATATTTTTATATCCACATAATTACATAATGTTTCTCCAGTTATGAATCTCATTTTATGTAATGTGCCAGTAAAATGGAAAATTACACACTCTCAAGAAGAATTGAAATCATTTTTTTGTCACGATTTGTGGAGCGAACAGGTTTCGAAAGGACATATCGGTTGGCCAATAATTGGCAACATGTAGCTTATGATCTTAACCCTTCATATACCCTGAGAGCCTGATAAATACCAGGATTTTATTTCTACAGGTTGAGGTCCATTCATGAAGCCTTGACTGAGTAGAAGTACCATTGTCATTCAACCAAGTTTGATTGATACAGAGATAAAATCATAAGGTTGTTTCTCTACAGTAACCAAACAGAATTCAGCTATTCAGACTTTTCGTTTTTAAACTGCAAAATTTCATTATTTCCATTATCGGTAATGGCTTCAGATTCGTCGTTTTTTCATTTTAAAAATTGAATATATCTTCTTCATTTTCTGGTTCATCATTCATCATCATTTTGTGTGTTTTTTGGATTATTCAGATGTCGAAGCACACGAATTTTTTCAGTATTTTTTTACCTTTATTGAATGTTTAGATATTTATTGAGAATACCAGAACGTCTTCCCAGAAATATTCAGATTATGTAAAATCACTACTTGTAAAATGAATTACACTTACATGTTTTAACAATATTATGAATAAGCTGCCAATCAGTGAATTTACTTTCTGGAAAAATAACAACTTTCTACTAAAAATCAATTGTAACCGCTGACTTGATCACTACCGCCACATGAAGAGCCACTGTGAAAAGCCAATTTGGATATTAAATTTCATAAACTCTCAGTTTGAAAAGTTTACTACAGAGTTGGATATCTTCCTGTTGCACAATATACAATTTACTCATTAGCCCTTCTACACTTTTATAGATCATCTTGAGAACATTAATTCATTTTTAGACCACAAAATTCATTTCAGGGGCCGAATGTCCTTCATAAAATCAAACTTCTATTCAATATGTTGAAGGTGTTCATGTGGCTTGGTCTATTCGTCCATAAAATTCACCAGAATTCATCATTTTATCATTAGAAGTCAGTTCTGAATTACCTATTGGTTAACACGTTGACTGCCATGTCGGTCTATGAGACCGAGGAAAAATTATTCTGGAGAGCCACCTCGGTCTCATAGACCGAGGTTGAGGTTGATACAACAGGCCAACTCGGTCTATGGGATCGAGCCAATTGAACTGTTCTTGAAGCCATCGGTCTAAATTATTGTCGATAATATCGCGAAAACAGACCGAGACGGCTTCAGTAACAAGTTTGCGTTGCAAACTGTTCTCATTCGACGCACAGACCGAGTCGGCGAGGCAGACAAATCAGTAAAAATAACGAATTTTTGGAAGATGAATACTGTAAACTCAGAGTCTCAATTTCCGAAAAATTCAACCTTCTGTAGGCTGTACCCAAGAAGACTAAAAACAAGGAGTGTTTGATTCCCATAAGACAATGGGGACACTAGTAGAAAGAGATGAAAGAACATTTGTGATGAAATGTGACGTAGTTATACATGTCATGGCCGCCGTTCTCTATAGACAGTGACGGACTAGCTCTTGGTATATGAGAGTTACTACTGACAGTTTTGTTGCTTGATTCGAGTTCGACTCTGTACTCATACCCAAGTACGTCACTATGACGCGTTGATGATACAAGTTTCTGATTGGCTAGAGCTTATTAAACCCTCCTTGTTTTTAGTCTTCTTGGGCTGTACCTACATAGAGTCCATAAAGGTTTCTGGGACAAAATTTTCGATTTTGCTTCGGCTCTGATACCAAAAATGAAAAAATGAGCACGGCAGTCAACGTGTTAATAATATATTTACGTTCCGAATTTCATTCTTTTTGTGCATTATTTATTCTTTTTATTTGGCAGTAAATATGT
The DNA here is from genome assembly GCA_944452925.2 of Chrysolina oricalcia. Classification (NCBI taxonomy): domain Eukaryota; kingdom Metazoa; phylum Arthropoda; class Insecta; order Coleoptera; family Chrysomelidae; genus Chrysolina; species Chrysolina oricalcia. The sequence goes on along the minus strand of OX101825.2, from coordinate 8,087,469 downwards.
CATCCTGAAATTTTTCAAAGTTGTTGCTTTTTCTTTAAATATTCAAATGGGAAACGTTGCAGGCAAGTATTGGGAATAAATTAGTTTGACAAAATGTTTCAAATTGTAATAAAATTTTTAAATTTGCACTTGAATACACAGGACACTGTTTCCGTGGGTCCTCCGCGACAATTTTCGTTAAAGCTGGGGCAGATTTAATTGCTTTAAAGAGGCACGGGGGATGGAATTCAACCGTTGCCGAAGGATATAATATAAAACAATCTTTTACTGAATTTACAGTGATTGTTTTAACTATGGAAACGTATAAATACGGAAGAGGCGAAACACCGATTTGAAAATACCACGGGCTGGAGTCAGTGTTTTCAAAAAGTCCTCTCATTGGTTTGAATGTTTATATAATTTGAGGGAAATTGTCGGGGGTAATACCACGAGGGCTATTCTGTCAGAAATCAATGAGACCAGATTGCTTGGTAACACCACGAGTCCTTTAGGACGAGTGGTGTAAGTAATTTGATCCAGTTTAAGATTTCTGATAGAATGTAAGGTGGTTGATTACGTTAATTTATTTATTGCCTAAAATATTTATAAAAAACCGGTAGGGGCCAATTTTTTCACTTGCTACGCTTGTGATATTTCCACTCAATAAAAAACTATCACTTTCCTTTAGAACAATCTACTATTATTCCATGGGACTTGTACTATTGGGGATGATATGTTCATGAGGGTTACTTGAATATCGTAATAATGTAATGTTATTATGAGTCTTGAGAACCCACCATAAACAAATGTATATAAATAACTGATTCAGTGAAATGTATTCTGAAACTTAAAAAAAAATCAGATTTCAATAATCGACTTTCAGACTTTTATTTGCATTCCGCAAGCAATCAACGCCAACTCAAGTACCCACTTGGATCATTATCTGTTCTCAGCCAACTCCTTCACAAGACAACAACCAACAACGGCAAAAAAAAGATAAACATCGCCGTCTAGGGTTCTGAAACATGACTAATCACAATCCAAACTGCACTTACATGCGCCTCCTTGATCGACACCGGTCCTCTAACAAAACACAAAACTCATCTCGGAACCCATTCGACGGAACCTTTTCCACACCGTCAGCTCTCGAACGTCAAATCAAATTTCACAAGCAAACATTTTTTTTCCGAAGAAGAAGAAGAGTGAGACCGGCGCCACGGTTGGAGCCTTATAGTTTATAGTACCGAGCGTCCGAGTACCGAGAGTACCGCGTACCAGCCGACAAGAATGTCGACTACACTCCCGAAGAACCGAAGAAGGTAGGTACCTATCTGAAGTACCATCAACCTGTCGCGTGGTACCCACGAACGGACTGTACGGGTTATGTGGTGCTCGCGTTGTGTTTTATAACCGCTTCGCCGGTCGACGGCAATAAATATCATACGAGGTGTGTCGAAAAAGAAGCCGGGTTCTGGATTGCCGCGTTGTTATGTTGGGAAATCGCGATGGCGATTACGCACGAGAGTTATTGTTCATGAGTAGCGGGTGGGCATGAATTTACTAGCTATAATTATACCTACAGGGTTTTGTCAAAGGCGGAGAACGTGTCATTCTACCAACAATCGCCTATAAAAAAGTCCGAAAATAAAGTTGCAAAACACACCGTCTCTTTACAAAAAGAGTTTTTTGTACAAATGTAAAAAAACTTGACATTTCTGCATCTCTATTGATGCGTAAATATTTACTTTTTTTCACTGCCAAAATAATTCAAAAAGTAAACATGAAATTTAACTTTTTGAATGATTTATTTCTAACAGTCAATTATTAAATGATTATTCATCATAATACAATTTCATTTATTGGAATAATGATTGATAGTACAGTTTGAACAATTGATTCCAACATAAATTCCCGAAGATGTCCCATTTTGCTGCTGACCAGAAACGTTAAATATTTCTTGAAGAGTTGATTCCACAATTTTATCAGATATTTTAATTTGTTTGGAAAAAGATGGACAATTCAATATTTTGTTAGAAATCTCAATTTTGTTACTCAAACTATTGCCACAAGTTTAATTTAGCTTTCGGTGTTTATAATGGCAACGAAGCTGTCAGAGTGACAGGGTGACTCGCGACTAACTCAAGTGGAGAGTGGATCATACAAAATAAATTGTGATGAGATGTACGAATGTGGGCGCCAGCTATATGAAGATGCAGGCTCACCCTATAGATGCATGAAAATCGATCAAAACTCGCTACTCGGGGGGTTTTCGGAGATGCAAAATTCAATTCTGGCATTGGAATTACCCGGGGTGCACGGGGGTGGCTCTGGGGTGGTGCGCGGGGGTGGAATTTTATACCTGCACGCATCTCGGGTCACAGCCTGGGGGGCCTAGGGGACCCCAAAGGCCTGCGGGGATTTCCGATGCCAGAATTGAATTCGGCATCCCCGAAAACCCCCCGAGTAGCGAGTTTGGATCGATTTTCATGCACGCTGCCATTTCTCCCCAATTCCACCCCCGCGCACCCCCACAGAGCGACCCCCGTGCACCCCGGGTAATTCCAATGCCAGAATTGAATTTTGCATCTCCGAAAACCCCCGAGTAGCGAGTTTGGATCGTTTTTCATGCACGCTGCCGCTTCTCCCCCAATAGACCACCCCCGCAACCCCCAGGGAACCGCCCCCGAGGAATTCCAATGCCAGAATTGAATTCGGCATCCCCGAAAACCCCCGAGTAGCGAGTTTGGATCAATTTTCATGCACGCTGCCGTTTCTCCCCCAATTGACCACCCCCGCAACCCCCATGGAGCCGCTCACGAGGAATTCAAATGCCAGAATTGAATTCGGCATCCCCTAAAACCTCCGAGTAACGAGTTTGGAGCGAGTTTCATGTACGCTGCCATTTCTCCCCCAATTCACCCCCCACGCACCCCCACAGAGCCACCCTCGTGCACCCTCGGGTGATTCTAATGCCAGAATCGAGTTCGGCAGCCCCGACAACCCCCGAGTAACAAATTCCGAGCGATTTTTCCGAGTTTCCAGTCGTTCCTGTAATGGTGCAAGTAGTGATGCAATTGGAAAATGCAGCCCAGAAAGCATTTTTCAAAAAAGCGAGAAACCGCATCTCGATATCTGTGTGACGGCCAAATTTAGTTATTCCGGCTGATTTTGATCTAAATGCCCTGGACTAACTGTTTGAAGAAGTATAATTATTAAACTCAAAATTATAGTGAACTGACTGTACCGGTACGTTCTTACACAAAAACTAAATAGCTATATAAATAACTGAATATTATCAAAAGCGACCTTACAATTGGTCTACAGGTGCAGTTCAATGACCAAATATGTTTTCAAACATTAACCAACCTCTTAGGTGAAATTATACAGGCACTAGTAAGTATACAAGGTTAAACGTATCCAATATTACACACAAAATATATGTACTGCTGTAGGGTAGGAGAAAAGAATGACTTAAACAATCCGCAATAGTATGGTGCACCTTACCTTGTAGCGTTTACACATTAGCATTAGGTTGAAGACTTTGCTATGAAAAAGGATATCAGTAGGATACTTAGTGCTATATCTGGTACTTGGAGTGCAACGTCGGGTCAGCTAGACTGGTAATCAATGGTGTTCCTTTGAGAGTCGCTGCTACACGGGCAGGAAACTAGGGTGCTACCACCAGGTTTCGCTTAGCTGAAATGCTGCTTCTTCGACAGTCACGCTACCAGTACCTGAATGCCCTACTCAATGGCTATAGTAGGTGGAAGATGGGCACAAGGAAGACATACCATACATCCACGGAGTCATGAAACTTCCTCCAGAAAGGGAAGAAATACAGTGGTAGGGACAGAACTATAGTGCCCTATACATAAACCCTGAAATGCAACAAGAACTTGACATTTTTTTCAACAACTTGGATGACCAGAACAGGCCTAGGTGCTCCCACAATGGAAGATGCTTTTGGTAGGCTCTTTCAGATGTCAAAAATGTTCTGGTCAAAGGGTTAACAGCGGCACATAGGGTCAAGTACCCAAAAGGCCTAACAAATCAGATCCTAAAATACATGAAGAATTGCCAAATGATATAAGATTACCATGTGCGAGACTTACCAGAGATAATTGGGTTATAGAGTCCACCGAGAGGTAAGGTCCAGAAATATGCAAACAAAGCAATTCAATCGACTGAACGAAAACTGAAACCTTTTGGCAGTTGCAAGATATAATCCCTTTACGGACGATTCAAATGGAAATAAAATTCTCACAACTTTTTCCCTAATCATGCCAAAAGTGAAAAGCCCAGCATACTGGTGACAGACGACAGTCAAAACTAATTAATCTTCTTCTTCTCAAACTTTAGGTAAAAATATCAAATCCATGTGCATTGTTGCCAAGTACACTTCTCGAAGAGTATTACACTCTCAACTTATTATTCTTTTTCCACTAGCTAGAAAGATATTATGAAGCCCTATCCTCAAATGAAACACGCCTGTAGTGCTCTATACTTGCGGTATATGTAAATATAATCAGAATTTGAATCAGTAAACGTTCTTGCGCAATAGGTCTTCATATCAGGTATTTTAACTATCAATATAGATCCAGCATCTTCAATGGCATCAACAGTTATATGTAATAATTCTTCACGGCGACAAGCACCGCTGATACCCAAAATTAGGACAACATACAAATAAAAAATATTGAAATTACTATACTAATCTAACAAAATTATGATACCTGCGTCATAGCGTTCGGCATCTTGTTGATCATAATCGTGTAGAGATGTTAGATATGTAGAACTGAGGTTATGACTTGCTAGAGATGATTTTATTATTTTATAATTTTGGGCTAATGTCAGGTGGATTATCGTCAGGGGCAGGAGGGTCCTGTAACAAATTTGATTTTGTGACTGTCGCTCGAGGTTTCTTGAAAATGTTTTTGTGGTAAGTATTACGATTGGTTTTTAATTTCAGTCCTTAATCGGTTATGACAGTTTCTTTAATGAATGGGGGGTTCAACTTTTTTCCGCGTGTTTTCACGTCGTGTCGATATATAAACTTCGTCATTTTCAGTGTAATTTGCTGGTTCGTCGGGAGTTAGATTTTGTTTTTCAATATTTTTCTCTTTCTGTCTTTGAGAGATTTCGTGTATGTGATTGTAAATCTGAAGCGTTTTTTGTTTATGTTCTTGTATATAATTATTTAAAATTTCGTACTGTATGTCTAAATCGAAGGGGTCTTTTGTGTCGTTGTGTCCTCCCACAATATCGATTGGTTTTTGTTTGGTCACGGAGTGTATGGAGTGGTTGTAACCAAAAATAGCATAGGGCATTAGTCTCGTTACTTCTGCACGAGGGTTTTCTAGTTTTAAAACCCTCAAATGCTCGAGTAAAGTTGAATGAAGCCGTTCTACAGGGGCATTGCTAGTAGAGTTTTTTGGGGTTACAAGGTGAAGGTCAATTTTGTGAAGTTTTGTGAAGTCAGTGTCGAATTTTTGAATTTTGTTCCACGATCAGCTACAATTTTAAGGGGTAGTCCATGAAGTGACATAAATATGATTAGATTCTCAACGATAGAGATAGCATTTGCTGCTGTTAGAGGGAGAGTATGAGCGTATTTTGAGAAAATGTCTACGATAGTCAAGAATTTTTGGCTGTTGGCCTGAAAAACATTGATATGTACTCTGCCGTCCTAAGCAAAAAAGCCGTATCTGCAATCTGTAGTTTCGACCATCTTAAGTACGAAAAGACTTAAACTTGTGAACTAAAGGAATAATGATTGATTAACTTTGGTTATTTAAATCTAGTATACGTAATTTTTTCTTTGGAGAAAGTCAAATTCATAGTGTTTTAAGACTACAGAAACCAATATCTCCATATTCACATTTTTTGTAGATACGGCTTTTTTGCTTAGGACGGCAGTACTACTTCAAGGGGTTTTCTAGGTGTTGGTGTTATTTGAAAATTTATTTTCGGTGGGCTTCTATCATATTTCGATCTTTGGCAGATATCACACTTATTTATGTAGTTTCTAACATCGTTAGCACAATTTGGCCAATAATATTTTCTTTTGATTTGTTGCAAGGTTTCCTGAATACCTCTATGATTTGTCTTAGTTTCATGATTGTATACTAAAAGTTCTTTTTGTCTGTATAGGTATGTGATGTCTTCCAGTTTAGTACTGCATTTGATTAATTTGAATGTTGAATTCCTGAACGTTTGCATCATAAGGATGCTGAGACTTTCGTATAGTTTGTTCGATTCGTCGTCATTGAAAAAAAATGCGTATGTCTTTTTGGGCTGTCCAAAGTCTTTGAAAAATGTGATAATTGGGGAAAGGTCGTTTTCCACTATGTAAATGTTCCATATATTCTTCTTGTATCAGTACCTTATAAAGTAAATTTGTTTCGTTATCTTGAATACATTTATTGATATCATCCCTTGATAAAACATTAGATTTCTTTCCTCGGTATCCGACGCTTTTGTTCATAATGAGCGGGTCCAATTTTGAAAACTTCCTTATATCAATATTTTCCTTAACATTCAATGTACTTTTCATTAGTAGAACCTCCATAACGTAGGAGGTTTTATAATTTTTGATTTTTCCTCAAAGAAGCATATAAGCACATTGTCAGAAATCTTTTTTGCATGTTTCTTGTCTCGCATAAAGAATGAACAGAATGGGACCCAATATTGAGCCTTGTGGGACTCTCATACTTTTACTTCAAGCATCAGATGTAATTTTACAAATTTCATTCGTTTTATTTACTTGTAAGGATACAAATTGTTTCCGATTGTGGAGAAATATTGCTAACCAACTTTTAAAGAAGCACATGTAATGCCATATTTTACTAATTTTGATACAAGTACTTGATAGTTGACACAGTCGAATGCCCTGCTTAAGGCACAAAGAGTAACTGCTAGACATTCACCTATTTCAACATATTTTATAGTTTTATTAAATAGTGAAAACATAGCTGTATTTGTAGATTTTATAGAGTGAGTCTATGTTACATATGATTTAGGATAGAATGTTTATAGTTCAATAAAATGGTGCACGAAAAGGGCTTGAAGTGGAAAGTTCTGGTGTAATTATTGTTAGTGGTTTATTGTATGGTTTTTGAGGTGCTAAACACGAATCTAAACTTGTCCACCAAAAATTCAGCACGCAAATATGAAAAATCAATATAAAAACACAAAAAAAGAATTTTTTAGTGATTTGCAGCAAGCAACTTTCAAAGCAAGCTACATTTACGCAGAAAGTAATCTAATAATAAATAGAGAGGAAATAAAATACCTACAATTCATGTCACCTCACATAATTTTGTTCTTCACAGCAAAATAGTTATTTATGCAACAAGTGAAAAAGTAAGTGTTCATTGCACTCGACGTAAAATTGTCCGACGAGGCCATTAGGCCCAGTTGGACAACATTGTCACATGTCGAGCGCAATAAACTATTTTTACACGAGTTGCATACAACATTTTTTCTATGTTCATGCAAAAAGCAAAAAATGATTCATCAAGGTGCGGCACTTGGTGTAGGAAAATGAAAAGCTCAACTTATATAATTAATTATAGATAGATAGATCTGCATTGAAACTGATAACATAATTGTCAGAATTAATTTTTGACTGACATCAATACAAAATAATATAAAATACGTAACTGTTTAAAACGTATTACCAATCTCAAAAAATATCTGATAAATATGTAGTGGGTTTGAAGGTTTATGTTTGTCATGATGACATCACGTTGACAGATGAGTGCAATAAAGAACTTCTTTTTCCACTAAATATAGTTCAATAAAGTTGCTTTTTGCATTAATGTATAAAAAATGATAATAATTCCCATTTGGTTATTCAAAATTAAACTTCATGCGAAAAAGCACTATTCATCGCAGTGTTTCTTTGTGTTACGTAAAAACATTAATAACTTTTCCACCTCTCCACTCCCCAGTTAGTTATCTAACTCAGTAGCTTACTGTCACTTGGACGGTCGAGTCATTTATCTTTCTCTGCGACGGCGCGTCGGTCGTCAAGTTATTCTAATTTGTTGTTTTCGTTAAGATACTCGGTCACAATGTCCAGTGATAAGTGTTTTATATGTGAAAAGATTTTAGTGAGGGTACAGTGAAAGTGGCCAAGGAAAAAGGAATAGAAACATTACGAGATGCCAGTAAAAAAAGAAATGATAGAAAGGGAGCTGTTTTGAAGGGTAAATCATCTGATTTGGAAATGAAAAAGATCCCGAGCAATAAGGTTCGAAAAAACCAAAGGGGGTCTGTAGCCAGTACCAACGCTACAGCCGCCAGCACCAGAAGCAGTTTTGAAAGTTATATCCTGTAAGTGCAAGAAGACCTGTCAGACCAACTGTGGATGCAAAAAAGCAGGCCTTATCTGTTCCAGTATGTGCCTGAACTGTGAAAATAGCTGTAATAATATGCCCGTTGCAGACATAGAAGAAGAAGAAGCAGAGGATGATTCGGAGTTCCCTGATCTACTTGAAGGTAAATATGCATGAATAATTCTTTCGCACCTTCATTTTTTCTCCCACAATTGATTTGTGATTTTGATCAGTACTGTATTCATATCTCTAAAAGTTAAGTACTTATTTGCAATTCATTTTCTTGTTTGTTTCAGATGTACAGGAACTGGAAGGAGGCCCTGAAGGAGGTATGGAACCCGTACATAAGAGGCCCCGATTAGAGACATAAATGCATAATAATTGCAAATAAATTCTTAATAGGTAATGCTTTTATATCAAATTAATATATTGTTGAATTCATTGAATTAAGTCAATGATTATTTGTTTCAGGCGTCGAGAAACCATGGAATCTGTGTCTAAGAGGGGTCGTAATATTCGTATTGGTGCATAAATACTGATAAATTCGTAAGAAATTCGTGTCTTTTATTAGCCTGTACATAATGTTCATCTACCTGAAACTAAATTTATAATAGTTGATTTTTTTCCTTTTTTTCCAAAAATCGCTGATTTTACTAAAACTTCAACACTCTTTTGCATGGAAACCATATGACATACAAAAAAGTATAAAGAGACATAAATTGTAGATAATTTTCCCCTCCTAATTTTATTACTGGGCAACTTTTTGTGTAAACAGATTTCTCTCCAAGTTGAAAGCTGAAAAACAATAAAAAACATAATTTTTAGTGTTTTTTTGATGATTTCTGATATTTGCCGGTAGAATTTTTGGTGGACAACTTAAGATTCGTGTTCAGCACACTCAAAACCATAACATAAACCATTGAAAACAATTACACCAGAACTTTCCACCTCAAACTACCATTTGACTAGGGTATATTTGAAAACGATTGGAGGCGATCTAAAATAAAAACGCGTATTCAAATACTTTTGGGTAAGACTATAATTTTCCATTAAGCTTGTGTCTCTTTCTTGAAAATGGGAGTGACTTTACCAGTTTTTAGTTGTTGTGGGAAAATACCTCTGTGTAATGACATATTGATTAGGTGTGTTAATGGAAGTATTATTGAAAGCCGATTACTCTTTTCAATATAAAATTTGGAATTACATCTGGTCCAGATGATTTCGTAAAAATTTCGCGTCAGCCAAGAGAGGAGAACTTCCAAATATTTCTCTAACGGTTTAATGGAAATTGTTCCTCTGAAATTTTCACTAGTAATACCACTAGATGTCAAAAAATTTCCGGGTATTAATTTGACTTTGCGTGGTATTCGGTAAGAAAATCCACACCGAATTGTGGTGGAAAATCAAATATTTTTAAAATTAATTTTTCAATTCTCAACAATGCAAATTATTTTCTTCATCAAGTCACCAGCGAAACATAAATATGTGATCAACTTGATTGTTGAGTTGCCATGGTAACTAAGTGAGACCCTAACCTCGAAATTATTATTTCACTTTTGAAGCTGTCAAGTGGCACGACGTAAAAAAATGTTTCGCCTTGGGTCAAGAAAGTAAAGGAAATATTGCCAGGATATTGAGCAGGTGACACCCGCGAATACCAGAAAATCGATGTCAATCGTGTAATTTCGATAGAGCGGATATACCTTTGAAAGAACTGGCGCTTATTATGGGTTACAAGCCTGCGATAATTCTGAAAATTTTACTCATTGTAGTTGCATGAAAATGGCCTAAAGCATAACATAATATATTCTTCTATTTTATATCAATTTTGGATTACTACAAGTGGTAGAAAGTTTAATTTTATCAAATTTAATGTGCTTTGCAGTTTCGGTAATGGCCATGTTGTTTTATGATACTAATTGAATCAACTTTAAATTATATCAACATTGACTTTTATTTCAAGATCAGAAGTGACAGCCCTCCTACATTATCTATAGAGTGTCCTTCATAACAAAACTCCTCTAACTATCAAACATTATCAACAAAACTCTTTATATAACACATGTAATAGCTTCTCAGCCTGTCCTTTAAGATATTGTTTTCTACTCATTGTAGTTACACTGTAATGCCGTTTTATTATGAAATATATTACATTCCTTGATTTTTTAATTTACACGTGGTAGAAAATGAAAAAAATATTAGTTTTATAGATACATACCTACAGGAACAGATTACATAATAATATTCAGTTTGTCTTCACACAATGGACTCTTAGCCTATAAACTGTTGATTACTACTGATTGTAGTAGCTCAAAAGTGTCATTTAGGGACAAAACATATAATATTCTTTTATTTTATGGTTACTTGAGCTTACTAAAACTGGTAGAAAATTATAATTTTAGAGGTTTTTCGGGAAGCTGCACGAACAGATTCATAGCGCGTCATTTATTTATTTATTTATTTATTGAATAATCTCCATACAGGCCTGACGACCTAATTACATGGATAGTATTTCTGCAAATAACATATATTCACACATGTGAACTGAACTATGAAACTAAATATTATACATTATATGAATGATTGGTGGTTTTGGAGGGGGGTGAACACTCAACAATATATTATATACACATATATATCATACAGAAACATTATTAATATGATCAAATACTATATTACGAAATTGATCGTATGATAAATTCCAATCCAATGATATTAGAGAATTGATGTTATTGGCTGCGCGAAGCATGTTTACGAGGGGAGCTCTTGTGGTAGTTGAAACTAAAGGGATATGAAACATTGATTTTGTTCGAGTGCGTCGTGAAGGGACATTAAATGATATTAAGGACAAAATTTCTGGAGAATTTATTTGGTTATTGATTATTTTGTACAGAAATAGCATCAGTGATAAATTTCTTCTACTTTCCAGAGAAGTAATCCTAAATTCTTCACGGAGTTGGCTGGATCTGATAGTAGTATAGTCTGGTGAGATGTGGTGTTTTTTGTAATACAAGTATCTTAGTAATTTATTTTGAGTTTTTTCCAATCTTCCGAGTACTGTTTGACATTCACCATGCCAAATGATACAAGCAAACTCCAATTTTGGACGTACTAGTGAATGAAAAAGTATTTTGATCGTCCGTATGCTGAAAGAAGACGTCTTATTATAAATCCCAGCATTTTATTTGCCGATTTGACTATAGTTTCAATGTGCTTAGAGAATGATAATTTATTATTATATTTGACACCAAGATCTTTCACCTCCGTACATCTCCTCAATGATTCAACATTCATTTTGTAATCAAAATCGATGGGGTATTTTTGCCGTGTTATTGTGATGACAGAGCATTTACTTATATTAAAGTTCAATTTAAATTTTACGCTCCACTCAAATATACTATTGATATCTTTCTGAAGCGCTACACAGTCTCTAACTGTTTGAACTTGTTTGAAAATTTTCAGATCATCAGTATTTAATCACTGTTGGAAGATCATTGATAAATAAAAGAAAGAGCAATGGGCCCAAGTTAGATCCCTGTGGTACCCCTGAGGCTGCTAGAAACTTACCAGAAGTGTTTCCATTATGTTTTATTATACAGTATCGATCTCTCAAATAATTTGTGAATATTTTCAACATATTTGTTGATAAGCCATGTCTCTTGAGTTTTTGTAATAGACAGTCGTGATTCACTTGATCGAATGCTTTGCTAAAGTCTGTAAATATAGTGTCAAGTTGTTGTGTTTTTTCCAAAGTTTCATTCGCATAATTGGTAAATATAAACAAGTTAGTGTTTATCGATTTTTTAGCCATAAAACCATGTTGTTGTTCGGCAATAACATTTTCTACATGACCATACAATTTGCAGTAAATGACCTGTTTGAAAAGTTTAGAGCTTTGTCAGCAATTATTTAGGCCTTCAAATTGATAATTTCTACTCATTGTAGTTGCATGGGAATACCATTTCAAGATAGAAAATAGTATATTCTTCAATTTTACATAAGTTTTGAGTAACTACAAGTGGTAGAAAATTGTTTTTTTTTTGAGTTTTTATTAACGTGCGTTATGCACGCTTTAATGGTATGGAATTCATAACAAGCGTCAGCAAGCATCAGTCATAGGGGGCTGTGATCATTGTATTTTGACACTTCAAAACATCAAAAAAACTCGCGTTTTGTTGCAATAAAGAATATTGCACAGCCAGTAAAACCAATAAAATTCATTGTTTAAAAAATCATACTAAATGCAAAATATGCGTGAAATTGTCTGATGTAATGATCAATCATCCTACCATGACTTATTTATTCACATTAATAGAGGATTGTGGCTCCAACTTGAAGAAAGAAAATTTGTTCCGAATTGTCCACGAATATTTGCATCTAAACTGCGCAAAATTAAAAGTACTGAATGGAAAAAATGTAAATAATTAGTGTCTAAATATTATATATATTTTATTAGACATATACACTTAATTGAAAACATTCAAAGTCCTGCATTTTCGCCATTGAGAAGAGAGGAGGTGTCCGAAGAATATTGAAAACATCTTAGCTTTGTAATTAAAATGTATCAAAACTAATTATTATGTAAACAAATAAAAACCAGTCTGTCAAAAATGGTATGTTATTGTAAACGGCAAGATATTTCCAGTATAATTCGCTGTTGGGTATCCCACGAGAAAAAAAATTCCACTAAAATACCTACGTTGCCATGGTGATCTGTCAAAATAACGTATTTTGATTAGTTCAAAATTACAGGTATGGAATTTTTATGTAAATCTACTCTACATCAACTTTTAATAGAATATTTTCAAGTTTGCAAATAGATTTTTTTTCAGCAAACAAGCTCTTACTCCTATTTAGGACATCGTCGAACACAACAGCAATCCCGTTCAAAGAACAATACAAATTACAACAATTTTCCGATAGTTACTTTCAAGTACCATAATGTAAACGGAGGGAGTGTTACGTCGAAACAAATAAGAACACCAATTAACTCTAATGATACTTATTAGAACCGTTCTTTAATTAGGTGCTCCGTATGCTGGATCCGACATTGTTACGCTCTGAAGGCACGGCCTGAACAGTATCGAATCCATCAATATTCTGCTGACAGTAGTTGTTATGAATCATGCATTGCCCCAGTCAAGACGATTTCAAAGCATTCTGCTAATTGCTGAAGAGTATGCATGGAGAACTCAAAGAATCCGGTTGGAAAAAACTTAATATCTGACTTTAGGGTGAACATGAATAAAGGGAAAACCCATTGACAAATGTCGGTGTGAAGGTAGCGAATTCTCACCCAATTTTGACTGTATATCCATAGGTCGCTGGTTCATATCCGGCTCGAAGGACCAAACTTGTTTGGGGAGAGATTTTTGTTATTTCAAAAACTAACTGCTCCTCCTTTGAGTAAATGAAATTAATTGATTAAATTGATTGTAATTGATTACAAAATGTTTTAAGAATTATTGAAAACAAGAACTGAAAATTGAATGCGTCTCGTTTGTATCTTGAGGAGTTCTGTCACCGTGACAGACAAACGGTTGGTTGATTCTATCCCAATACTATACGGAGGTATATTGAAGTCTGAACACACAGGAAATTTTATAACGGATATGGTAGATTGATTGTACAAGTTATGCAGCCTCACAAACACATTGACCTATTAGATCTTTTGTGCACGACCTTTTTCACAAAGTTAATTAATTTGTCCATGAACACAAAAACTTCGATATGCCTCATAAACTTATTCGCAATAAAAACTGTGAAAACAAAAAAACTTTCAATACTTTTTTATCGAAAGAATCTTTAGAGATATTCCCTTAATATGCGTTGAGATTTTCCTGAATACTCTGCAATATTATCGTGATATTGGTTTTCCAATAATAAGAGTAAAAACTGGTAGAAATAATACATATATTATAATGATAATGATATAAAAAGGGCAAAGGCAAATATAGCAGACCTGTACTGTTTGATAGAACTTAACTGAAGATCTGAAATAATTATTTAAATTAGAAAAATATGAATGCGAACAGCTCATAAGAGGACAGGAAAAATTAAAACGCTAGGACATATTCGGGAAGCCTCAAACAAACCAAAAACCATTTGGAAACAAGTAAAAATAATCAAATAGGTAGAGAAAGGAAAACTCTGTTGGCTGGAGAGTTTAACGAATATTTTGTAAATGTGGCTGAAGAAATAATAAATTATATTCCAGATTCAGAAACTCACTATGCATCCTATTTGGGAGGAATAAATTAGTAATAACAACAGTAGTTCAGTTATTTCATATTCTTCGACAGAAACAGAAGAAAATTTAGTTCTACTGACATATACGATCATTTAATATACTACTACAAGGATAATCTTGAATCGCTGGTTAAACCAATTGCACATATTATTGATATTATTCTAATGGCGGGTATATTTCCAGACAAACTAAAAATGCTATAATTATTCCTGACTCTAAATCTGTGGATCCTAACATCTTAGCGAAAAAGTTTTACCTAATTTTGTTTCGACTCATTCACAAACAGGCAGTTTGGATTCAGGATGGCAAAGAGTACATCAAAATCCGTTATGGATCTGTCTACTTTTGACTGTGTCTCAAAGAATATTCTGTTAGAAAAACACTGGACTGAGGATTATTGCGATCAACATTATATCATTATCTGTCAGATCGTAAGCAAACAGTGTTTCAAGATGATGAATACAGTAGTCATCTGTTAACAAATAACGGAGTCCCACAAGGCACTGTTTTGGGTCCATTGCTGTTCTTAATCTATATAAATGATTTACCATCATCCATTAATATTAATACCATTCTCTCTGCGGATGACACCACTTTCATGATGGGATTAGGTAGAAACGAAGCTGATGAAACTGTTCAAAATATTATTGAAACGGCTGCAGATTGGTTACGTGCTAATAAATTGAGTCTCAACAAAAATAAAACGGCGTCGATGATCGATGATTCACAGCCCAAAAATGTTATTCACAATCAATCAAATTCCTAGGCATCCACTTAGATAACAATCTCTCTTGGAGAACACATACAGAAAGACTCGCAAGTAGGTTATCGAGTACAATCTGATAAAAAAAATATTAAAATTGTTAAAATTGAATACTTCACTGAATACTTCATTAATGAATAAATAGTCCATATAGTAGAGTAGAGGAGAGTTTATTGACTACGTTACATAATTTGATTACATTTGTAGCAGGTCCTTGAGAAGAGATTTTTTAGAAATATCTATAGTTAAAATAATATCACCTAGTTAAAATTATGATTAAAAAAGACAGTACATATTTAAAAAGACAATAAAATATCCAGTCTGACTAAAATAATTGAGACACTTTGCTAAGCACAAGTCAATCTACAATAAAAATTCTAGTTAAAGAAGAAAAACAAAGACGATAAAATACATTCACTTAGATATAATAGATTTAAGGCATTTAAGCCCAGGTGGTTGAGAGTTTTTCACTAGTCTTCGATCTTGAGTAAAAACAGTATTTCAACAAAAACGATTTAACTTTATTTTTGAACATGTGGCGCTTCTGGTAACTTGTTATATAAGTGAATATTTGAAGAGTTTTTTTTGAGACATTGAGAGCTTGTATCCAGGAGTTCTCAGTAAATTTCCTGATCTAGTAAGATACTGCTGTAAATCCGAATGAACAGCAAAATCCGCCCTATTTTTATGTATTTCAAGGAGAGAGTAGTACATATAACCACAAGGAAATGGCATGATTTGAAGTTGAAAGAAGAAGGCACGACAATGATCTCTGTAACCGGCTCCTGCTAACATTTGAATGATCTTTTTTTGCAAAATAATTTTTTTATTTGAGTGGCTCGAATTTCCCCACAAAATGAATCTATAGGTCAAATGACTATGGAAAAGTCCAAAGTAGCTGGATCTGAGGATATCAGTTGTATATGCCATATGAGGGCTTTCGAAAAAAATGGTTTGGGATGCACTAGTTTTTTTACTGAAGACGTTTCTCTGTTTTTACAAATATCTCAAAATGTTGAGGCAGTAACGCGTTTTCGTCTTTCACAATGCGATAGAGCAGACTCAGCTTGATCTCGTGTCAGTACCTCCATTTTTTTTAGCCTCTTCTTGCTGTCATATGTCAAAAGAAGCGTCATCCATATTTGGTTTTGTAGAATGCTCACTGTATAGGAAGATCATTTCCTCTTTGTTGTTTTTTATGTTTAATTTTTCGTTTGGAGACAGCAGTTTGAATAGTTTTTTCTGGTTTGTGAATTCATATGTCAAAACGAAGGGGTCTTTCAAACTGCCATACTTCGTTTCGAGATTTTGTATTCATGGCAACCATAGACGCATATCAACGAGTTTGGTGTAAGATCTCTTCATGATATAGTTAACTATTTTTCCCCCACAGTGTCTTGCGATTACATCGTTGAACTGTTCTGCACAATTGTTGTCTACATCGTATACAGGGTCGCTGATATGTATGGAAACGGTCGATTATTTCCTAAAGTAAGCGAAAATGTTGAGATACAAAAGTTCTAGGGTTTTTCAAAATACATCATATTAACGAAAAATTAAGTATACAGGGTCAGTCAAAAAGTCAGGACGAAACAAAGTTTCTTTTTCTCTAATGGGACACCCTGTATATTATTTCACAATTCAATTTTTCTCAAAATTCTGAACAAAATTTATTCAGCACATCATTTCCTAAATTCAACAGTTTTCGAGATATCGAATTTTGAAAATAAGTTTCTAATAAATTATCCAAAAATGTTTTAGTCCATTAAGTTCATAGTACAACAAGTTGCCTTGTTCATAATTTTCGCGCAAAAATGGCACGTTTATCTTGAGCGTATTGAAATTTTAATGATCATAGGATACGGTGATAGAAGACGAAGTTGTGACCAAGTAGTGGATATTTTTAATGAATTGCATACCAATCGGGAACCCATTTCTAAATCAACCGTTTCAAAAACATTGCAGCGTTTTCATGAAACTGGAGGTGTCAAAGATCGACCAAAAAATGGAAGACCAGTAAGCGTTACAAATAAAGAAAATTCGTTGAATGCCATGTTAGATGTGGTGGAAAATCCAATAAATTCAGCACAACAGAGGGCTTTGAATCATAACATGAGTCGATATACCATTCAAAAAATTTGCAAACTGCAAAAATTCTATCCATATAAAATTCATTTGGTACAAGAATTGAGTGAAGACGATTTTGATCGTAGAATCGAGTTCTGTGAAGTTATTATGGATAAATTAAATGAAAATGTCAACTTTGTCAACCACATATTGTTTATTAGGGAATCTACATTTTGTTTAAACGGGCACGTAAATCGACACAACGTAGGTATTGGTCAGACCAAAATCCACATTGGATTGAGGAAGTTCACACTCAACGGCCACAAAAAATAATGTCTGGTGTGGCATTATTGGTGGACACATCATAGGACCTTATTTTATTAACGGAAATTTGACCTCTTAACGATATTTGTCACTTTTACAACAGCATATTATTCCAGAGCTTAGACGATTATTCCCGAATAATAACAATTCCAATTTGCTGGCAGAACAAATATGGTTTCAACAAGATGGGGCTCCTCCACATTTTGGACGTGTGGTACGGGCATATCTAGATGAAACTTTTCCTGATAAATTGATTTGAACGTGTTGGTAAAGATCTAATTTATGTCCCCTTCATCTCACTTTTTCGAAATTTGATTTGGTTCTTTTCGAGAAAATGGGAAAATCATCAAAACATATGGACATTTGCAGTTTTTTGTTCAGAAAAAACTAAATAAAATTTTGAAAACGCGAGATGAAGGGAACATAGATAAATAACATATTTTCCAATGTGTTTTTATTTTTTGATTTTCTATTCTAACTTAATTAATTGGACTTCGTCGTTTAGACATATATCCAGCCTCTAGTTTACTGGAACGCAGTTGTCTTGCTCTAGGCAATGCTGCATCCCATATTAATAAATTCCAGTAGTTTTAAATAGCAGTATGCCCCCAGCTCCGACAAATCCGTTGTCATCCGGCCTGGATACCGGCGTAGGAAGCTAGAGAAGTAGACAAATTCACATAACACTTATAAACGATTCACAATACTGCTAATTTTCAACAAATTTCAACATTCACACACATTTACTTGACTTCCAACTAAGGACGCCGTCTGTCCTCCACCATTGCCGGAAGTTGAATTTATTTTTTGATTTACTTTACGTGAAAAATTTAACAAAAAACTTTGGGACTACCAAACCCTTGCATTCACACATAAATAGCAACCTTCGTAATACTCAGGTGTATTTATTTGAAGAAACTTTCTACAATAATACCTTACTAAACCAACTAATAAAAAATATCACCTAAACTTATTAAGAGCCGCCACTGTTTTGTTACAAACGCCGTAAACGCGAGACAATAACCACAGATAAGGTCGTGGAATTATGTAGATGAACCGGAGAGCAGAGACGTGACTATACCGTGACACTTGAAACTATTTTACTCGAAGTAGATTATCTAAAACGTTTTTTGTATCTGCAATCACGTTCTGCAAACGATAATTATGCCGCGATTACAAGGAGTAGTTTGTTTTAATTGTTCATCAGTCAGCAGATTAAATACTACCGATGTAGGCAACTGGAGCGAATGAAAATTGCAAATTACGCGTGTTATTTCTCATAGAAACTAATATCTGCTTCATGAATAACCTTTCATTAATCCTGATTTCATGGTAATTGCATTCAGCAGATGTCCTAATAACATCCAATTTTACCATTTACAACCACTGCCCCAAATTATGATATACATGTAAGAGCTGAGGTTTCCGACTAGAGTAGGAGCTTTTGTGTTTATCAATTTCGAAGTCGGACTCCTATCTAAGGTAATTAACACTTAATATGCACACGCAACTATTAATCCAAAACGATTTCACAATTATTAATAGTATCAATATTTCCGAGAAGCCAAAAAGTGATCAGTTTAGAACTTGGCAACGAATACACGGCATTATGCAAATACTCTGGTCGCCTACACGAACTCAACTGGACCGAAATCCAAAATCTGTTCTCTTCCTTCGAAACTTCAAATAATAATTTTCCCAGAAGACGTCTTTGTATTTAGTATACCTTCTGTCGCCATGTCTATTCGTTTGATATAAACGATCACACCAAATCTAATCCCTAATTGAATGAGTCAACTACTTTATTTTACAACCATATTATCGTATAAGACGGAATGTCCGGTCCTTTCAGGCCCAAGGATTATCCTACCGCAATAAATTCGAGTCAATCCATGAAGAGATTAAATAACAAATCTTACTAGATTTAATCATCAAATTACAGTTCAGGCCGGAATATTTAGCATTCTCCTACCGAAGGAAATACCCTTTGATATTCAATCTCTGACATATTTTTTTTTATTGATTATTGAAATTTGACGGAGTTACAAATACTTGATCATTAAATGTTAAGATTTTAATATTTTTAAACTTTCTTCTGTACTTGTCAGTGATTTTCAGTTTCCAGAGAACTCTCAATGATCTCTTCTGAATGATGAAGACAAGTTTTGCATCTCTACCGAGGGGGAAGTAACTCTTTCATTAGGTGTACATCATAACATTTTCATTACTTCATTAATCATTTCATATTCAACTTAAAATCGAAATCTATGTTTCTGGGGATCCGTGATATGATTTTTTTCGGTTCCAAGTTGGCAAATTTATGCCGTCTGACAATCGGTAAGTGATCGCCTCGGTGATCGCTGAGCAGACGCGGATTTTAATCAGTGATTTTCCGATGAATAGTATAACATCATTAATGGTAATTATTTTTCATTAGAGTTAATTACTGCATTATTTTCATTAGGTGTACAAAAAATGGCTAGTTACTTCCCCCTCGATCTCTACTGTGCTCATAAAAAGTGTTCCCCATACCTCATATTCGATTAAATAGTTGAATGATAAATTGTTTTGTTTGTTTGTGTTGTAATTGGTGTAATTTGAAATTACTCTTGAACTGTAATAAATAGTAAGAGAGCCGCGGGTCTAAAACAGCGATGAGAAGCTATAGCCCAGTTGGTGGAGTAAATTTTACACTAAAAGCACAAGTAATTAGCAATCTCACTGATTTTTTTATAATGGTTGATATAAGAAAAAGTTCATTAATCAATCGATTTCCTAAAGTAAAAAAAATCTATTTTTTTTTTCAAAATCCTAGAATATTTTGGGCTGGGATAAAATAATGAAAAATAAAAAATACCATCTTGTAGGGAAAGTGTGGGTCCATCCCTCGAAACCCCAAATTCCAAATTTGTTTGAAATCGGGCAGAGCCCAATCCAGTGCGAAGGAAAAATGTCTATCGACTTCTATAACTTCGGGTAAATGTTCGCCACAGAAAAATTTGTATCATCTGCATAACTAGTGAGATTATACTTTTTGATGTTGATATTTAATAATAATATTCAAAAATTCGATGATTTGCTTTATAGCTCTCTCGAATCGATAACCAATAATCAATTCTGCATCCAGAGTTGGCTTCAAGCAACACTTCCCGTCAACATTGGGGGACTGGGAATTCGTTTGGCATCATCAGTCATCTTACCTGCCTTCTTATCATCCTTCAACAGTGTGTCTCATCTGTTGAACTCAATACTTCCATAAAATTTTCTTGGAATAAGATATTCATTTTATGAAGAAGGGGAAAAGTTATGGATTTCTAAAGTCAAACTCCCTTTGCAAGATTTTGATAAGTAAAAATAAAGTGCCTGTGATCGTCCGCTCTTGAAAATTAATTTGGTTAATCTGCTTGAAACAGCTGAATCTACTTCTCAGAAGGTTTGTCTCAATGCAGTGTCTTCAAAGGAATCAGGAGCGTGGCTCAATGCACTACCAGTTGCTTCTTTGGATAATCTTCTTGGCGATGAGACATCCAGAATTTCTGTAGAACTTCAACATGATGCAGAAAATGATTTGTTAAAGAGAGCTTTGATAACGGCAAAAATTCCAGCAATCTTAGAACCATCAGGTGTTAGTAGTGATGATGGTAAACGACCGGATGGAATGTCATTGATTCCCTGGAAATTTGGTAAATCAGTCGTATGGGATTTCACTTGTATAGATACTATGGCCGCATCACATTTAAACTCCACCTCAATTCTTCAGGGTGCTGCTGCAGAAATTGGAGAAAAAGTTAAGGTAAAAAAATACCAAAACTTGGGAAATCCCTATCTATTCTACCCTGTTGCAATCGAAACCTATGGAGTATTTGGTCCTCAAGCAATGGAATTCATCAGAGATATTGGTCGAAAAATTTTTCAGGTGACCAATGATAGCCGTTCCACCAGCTTTCTTCTTCAATGCATCAGTATCGCCATTCAAAGAGGCAATGCAGCTTCGGTATTGGGAACAGTTCCTGTCGATCGTCATTTGGATGAATTTTTCAACATGCCAAGGTCTAAAAAGCACCTTCCAATACCAAATAACATCAATCAGTGTTTCAGTTCAAGCGACTCAATATCCAACAGTCTCAACTCTAATACCTCATCAGACCGATCAAGTGACAGGGGCAATCAGCACATCATAGACTATGTCGAAGACGATAGTGGCAAACGCAGCAAAAACAGCTTCAGCTCCAACTTGCCTATAGGACATAGTACTGTCAAAATTCTAGGTCTTAATGGGTTGAAAAATATTGTAAACACATGCTTCATGAACAGTATTATCCAGTGTTTATCGAACACAAGATGGTTATTGGAATATTTGAAAAGAGACGCCCACACAAGGGATATAAACACTAACTTATCTAGAGAGGGAGCTTTAATCAAAGTATTTGCCCAGGTGATCAAGGAACTTTGGTCAGATGATTCGTATTGTAGAGTTGTTTATACAGTCTCCTTGAAAGAATCGCTCCTCGTTTCATCGGTTTTGCCCAGGTAGATGCACAAGAGTTCTTACGATTCCTGTTAGAGGGTCTACATGAAGACGTCAATAGAGTAACGGAAAAGCCCATACCCTTAATGAGAGAGACAGATGAGGAATTGAGTGACAGTGAGAAGGCTCAAGAGTCATGGTCAAGATACTTAAGGACCGACAATTCCAAAATTGTAGACAACTTCGTTGGCCAGTTAAAAACTACATTGAAATGTACTTATTGTGGTTACTGTTCAGTCTCTTTCGATCCGTTTCGGGATCTTTCCCTCTCAATACCACGAAGAGCAGGCCAGCTAACACTATCACAATGTTTGGATTCATTCAGGAGGGAAGAAACTTTGGATGGTGACGAGAAGCCGACATGTGCGAAGTGCAAAGAGAGAAGGAAGTGCACGAATTCACTATCGATTCATAGATTCCCGAAAATTTTAGTCATTCATTTGAAACGGTTTCCTTCAACAGAAAGAGGAAAATTGAATGTTACTATAGATTTTCCGTTAGAGGGATTGGATATGAGTAATTATACAGCAGAAAACGTAACCCCTTGTCGATATAGTCTATATGCATTATCTAATCATAGTGGGACTAACTACCTGTAGCGGACACTACACAGCCTACTGTAGACATCCGTGTGCGAGCACGTGGCATGAATATATATCGATTAAACATCCTACCACCCTTGTGGTCTGTATAAAAACAAGGAATACTAAATACAATAAAATAAGTTGATAGAATAAAATTGAAAAAGGTAAAACTAAGTAAACTAGTCAATAAACTTAAAATAAATAAATATTTTGTATATAATAAATTATAAAATAAATAATTATTTGGTATATATATATATATATATATATATATATATATATATGATTTCTCAATATCTTCACAGAGTCTTTGAGTGCCTCTAATCCAATGAATTTAACTGTTTTCATTGGAATTCCGAAAGTCTTCGCAAAATTGACGAAAAATTTTGAAATGGTACCGCCCCGATAAATATCCCCGTCACTTGAATTTCACCATTAATTTTAAATTTTTCTTTGAAATATGGAATAGTGGGTTCATAACTCTCCTTTTTTTCATTGTTCACTTCTGTTGGCTGTTTTTTATTGGTTTCAAAGCGTATTGTGTCATGTTTACGGTCTATTGCTATTAAATCTATCCTTCGATTACTCTCGTTATCAGCAGTACATTTAATTTCTTCATGTACTTCAAATTTTGAAGCCAGCTCCATGGCAATTACATGACGAATTTTATTATGTCTCGTATTTCTGAGAAGTTGTCCAAAATGACATGATCCCAAGACATGAGGAAGGGTTTCTTTCTCAGTGCAGTATCTACACTGGGTACCATCATGGGATCTACCTGGAATTCCTCTCAGATTGACGACATGACCAGTCATTTTAATTGCTTCTTTCCATTCAGAAGGAGTGAGGCCTTCACTAGTTTTCACCCATGAATTTGCTGGAGTATATTCTTGGTATAATACAGCACCTGGTCCTTTTTGGATGAGTGAGCCATTTTTCAAATTCTCTACATCTTAAAATATCTCTCAACTTTTTGCCAGAAAATGACCATTTATTATTATCCACAGGAATATTCAATTTTTCAAGGCATTTGTCCACATCATGTTCAAAATTTTTCGTTCTTTCCAAATATGGATTTTGTTGTCTCTTCAATAATTTACAATTGTTGTAACTTTGTAGAAAGGCTTCCCAAGAGGCTTTGAATAGACCAAGTCCTTTTAGATTTTGTTTGGTATATAACATACTGTCTGGAATATCAGCAGGAAGATCTAAGATTTCTTTCAGAGACGACTTGACAATTTTATCGATATCATTTAAAAATTTCATAGGGATTTTATCTAAAGGAGTGCATTGAAATGAATAAACCAATGATGGCCAAAGCGAATAATTCAAAATTTGAAATTCCTGATGACATTTCAACAGGGGAGATGAAACCAAATTATGGAGGTTCTTTTTTAGGTCATTCATAATTCTTTCTTGATTTAAGGTTATTTCATCGTTGAACGTGATTCCAAGATACTTTATTGTCTCTTTATGATCCAGAGAATGAAGTGGACTTGGAAAGAAAATTAATGGTACCAGTTTTCCATTTCTAATATTGATTACTTTTGTTTTTCCTTCATTCAGTTTCAATCCTATTTCCAAAAATTTTCTCATCATGTGACCCCAATTTCATCTAGATCCCTGGTGAGCGGAGATGCCTATGTTCTCTTCTATGAGCAGGAAAGCACTAAATCGCTGCTATCATATCATACTTAGTTTTATTTGATGTTTTATTTGTATTTTTATTGTTTTTATATTGTATTGTTTATTGATTTATTTATTTATTCATTTATTGTACATGTTTATATACTAAAATATTATAGTACTATATGAGGTCGTTTAAATATATTATGAACAAGATTGGTCCAGTTATACTCCCTTGAGGAACACCTCTATTGAATATTCTTTATCTGATTTGATAATCTGATTACTTTTTGTAACTATAACTCTCAAGCAAGCAAGGTTGAATGGAACAATGCAAGGCAGGTTTCCTGACACCATATCTCTCCAATTTTAACTGAAGTATATCATGATGGATACATTAATTACATCCTAATATCTGACGTTACATATTAGTAGTATATACAAATTCATTACATTCAGACAGTTATAAAAAATGTGACACTTTACGGACTTGGTCAACTAGTCTTCGGTAGCGCCTTTCAAACAAGCAAAGACCGTGACCATCGAAAGTGCCGATGGTATAATTTACCTGCCTGTCATACCTCCATAAAAATGTTGTGGATGCCAGATAAGTGGTGAGCCCTCTGCATGTACCCGTGATGGATCGCCTCAGAAGTTATTCTTAAATTCTCTTTGATTGTATTCAAATTTGAGTCTGTCTAATGCGAGGAGATATTACGAATAGATAATGGCCTCAACATATGAGGTTATATTATAATAATGGTTGGTTATATTTAGTTGAGCTGATATGCAATGCAACAGGACCGGTTGGTAATTTCAATACTGGATGTATTTTTGGTATTTCAGTAGTTTTGTCCCAATATGTGCAAGGGACTTTTCCACGAGATATGAGAAAACACTGTAATGAGAAAGTATATACGATAATATCAATCGGAACTTTTTTTTCTGACCGCTAGTTATATTTGAATAAGAATCGTTTGTCTCTGTTTAACTCGTCTGCCTATATTAAAATTGGATACCAGTAAAGCAGTCAGTTCCATCCAATATCTATGCTGCACACGAACAGGCCCTACGTGATTTCTTATTTGTGGTTAATGTGGTTTTGAAAGTTTTTGTTGTATGTATTCTACAATTTTTTTAATTCCTGTTTCTGTATCCCTGCAATAACTGTGAACATGCCGAAACAGTGCTTTTTTTGTACCCGGTTGTCTGAACACCAGTGAAAATTCTAATACACAATTTTTTCTACGATAGTGCGTAAACTAAGCTTTTACGCACTGCGTAAAGTAATACATTTTCGGACAAGTGCGTAAAAATCTACCTGTGCGTAAAATCATCAACTGTGCGTAAAGTAATTTTTTACACACTGTTCATTCAGTCTTTATTTGATAATACAACGAAAATTCATATCATATATATACAGGGTGTCCGGTAAACCTTGAAACTAGTGATAGACGAGGTCATGATTGTACAGAATATCGGAATTTCACCTCAGTAAAAATCTCACCGTTTTCGAGATAATGAGCATTTTTTTATTTCTGGAAAATCACCACCTCACCTTGGATTTTTTAGTGCCATGTCTACAAATTGAGACCAATTCAAATATCGTTGCTGCTGAAGATTACTGATGAGTGATGCTTTTAGACGTGCAAAACAGTTTTTCAGAAAACGATTTCAAGAAATGAGGGTAAAATTCCAGATTTGAGTTTCACCAATTTTTTTAACAACATTTTGGTATTATTGTTTGAAAAAAACATAACCGAGTGGAAGTGGACACTCATTACAAAAGAATGCCCATTCCGTCCAGACTCTACCATGGTATAAAACATACCATAATTATTTTTGGAAGGCGTAGAATTTCGATTATATTAGAGTGTGATGTTATTCTGAGGTAAAACCAACACCATTAGACTTGGTCAGAAATGTCTTTTATTTTTATCCTATCAGGATGAAATGATTAAATAATTATGAGTTATTACGAATCAACTGCTTGAAAGCATTCAATGAGATGTAAAGAAGTAAATACTAATTCAACGTTTTTTTGAATCAACATACACTATAATTATTCAACATCGCACTGAATAACAATACAAAAATGTTGTTTTCCATCCACTCGTACGCAGAGATGACATCTTTTCAAGAAGAATCTTTCCAAATGACTTATAGGTTATAGCCCCCAAATCAGCGATTCTCTGAGCAGCATTGTGCAATCGGACATCGTTCTGCATAAAGCGCTGCTGCAGTAGTAGCACTACCTCCACATTCACCATAAATGTAGTGCATATGCGCATATTCACGGGGAGTATAACGTGTGTACGGCATGACAGAGAAATAAATACCACTGAATGAAACAAGCGGAATAATTTGAAAAACTACGACAGGAGTCACAAGTTGTTCAAACGACATGTGACAGCCACCTACTAGATTTTTTCAATTCTGTTTACAGAAGATCCGTTCAGGCACAATGCCGTATTTAATTTTTTTCATTAAGAAATTATTGCTTCTACAGACACAACACAGGAGTTAGAAAAGTTTTTAATTTTCAACAAGGATTCACCTCCTAAAAAATGTTGCACTTATTTGGTCACACCCTGTTTATCTGTCGGTCTCTGGAACTTCGTTGGAATCTGGATATTGGACAATTGCGACATTTATCACGGGTATACCCAATAACTTCATATATATATATATATATATATATATATATATATATATATATATATATATATATATAGAAGAATCCTTTAAAATTCGGGTATGCAGTCAACAAGGGTATGGAAAATAAGTGTACTCTTATTTCTATTCAAGCTTTCGACTCATTTATTGGCTCTTCATCAGGAACTGAAAGTGAGGTTATAAATCCCTTTCACTCGCCGTACTTTATGAAATATCATGTCACAACGGACAACACTCTTGATACAATATTAAAATGATAAAATTTTTTAAACTATGATTAAAAATGATCATGGTAGATTAAAATAACTGAGAAACACAATTTAAAATTACACCAGGGCTCTTATGGAGGCCATGTTGTGTGTGACATGATATTTCATAAAGTACGGCGAGTGAAAGGGATTTATAACCTCACTTTCAGTTCCTGAAGAAGAGCCAATAAATGACTCGAAAGCTTGAATAGAAATAAGAGTACACTTATTTTCCATACCCTTGTTGACTGCATACCCGAATTTTAAAGGATTCTTCTTTAACTTAGACAGTCGTCTAACCTTCATATATATATATATATATATATATATATATATATATATATATATACACTATTATGATAAAGTAATGCACAAAATTCATAAAACGTACAACGATCACTTTTGAAAAAAATGCAAAAACACGTCAAACTGTTTTTTTTATTCCGCATCTTTTGACATGAGTTACAAAAATAACACGTTGGTTTAATGGACTGTTTAGTTAATTGAAAAGTTATGAAAGTTACGTTTATTTCGTTTTTTATTCATTTTCTCGTTTTTTTTTTATGTGAGCCCTACTACAACTATTTTTCCCTTGTGTAAAAACACAAGCTCTATCACATAATGTAATAAAAATCTTAGCTTCCCATTAAAATAATTTGTTGATGACGTCATAACTTTGACAACTTTGACGTGTTATTTTTGTAACTTATGTCAAAAGATGCGGAATGAAAAAAACAGTTTGACGTGTTTTTGCATTTTTTTCAAAAGTGATCGTTGTACGTTTTATGAATTTTGTGCATTACATATACCCCTATATATATATGATATAATTGCTACAATTTGGCAATATAATAACTGTCGAAGAAAAAACTTTGTATGAAACACTATCGTAAAGGGCTTTTTTGTACTCGCGTGTTTGTTGCAGTCCTACTTTACGAACTTGTATCTAAATAGCTATTTTATGCACCTAAAGACGAAGCGCGTCGTAAAATGTGTTTCGAAGCAGCGAATAAACTCTGCGTGTAAAAGCAGAAATATATGTCATTGTGAAGAACACTTCCAAGTGAGTACTTTACGTTATGTTATTATTGTATTCAAAGCAGGGTTCAAAGAAAGATTTAAAATTTTAGTCATTGTAAAGATTCCGAAAAATATACTTGAAAAATCAAATTCAAAGAGATAAATGTCACAATGAAATCCCAGATATTGTTTTATCTGATTTCACTTCCCTCGATGAATAATGAGCACGTTATTACCATTCGCGGCATTGCCAACTTCTGTTCAGTGTGAACCGGGCTCTTTCTGTAGATACCGAATAGATAAAAAATGAATAAATTCAAATACAATAACGAAATAGGACACACATCGAAAATCCAAACTTGGTCGGGTTCCTAATCTCGGAATATTCATATTATCGACGTAGGCCAGGTAAACGTGAGATATAAACTCGAGACAGCTGTCACTGGGGGAGAGATTGTGAGATACGAACGGGAGATACCGCAAAAAGATTGTACGACTCGCATTGTGCCTTGTGCCGGCCGCCTACTCTAATGTCGAATCTGTCACGTGATGTTTACGGCCACGTAAGCCTGTTGGCATTCCGTTTCATAAAAATGTTCGAAAACAGTCAAAGGGTAGCATTAGAGGATTAGAGAAAGGGTGGTTTGCGGGATCATTATACTAGTAGGTAATGCTTTACATTTTTTTCGCCATCTTCTGAAATTCATCGAGAAATACCTACCACTGTGGCCAAAATATATTTGAAATGTCACCATAATGCCATGATTTTCAATTCAAAAGACATAGCAACGTTTAACAAAATAATCAACGGTGTATTTCCATATCACATACGCACGCACTTATTCAACTTAAAAAATCTTGAAAACCGTTGATATTTTTAATAATGAAACCTATCCCTTTTTTATAGGAAATGTTGGGATTAAGAAAAAGAAGATAAAATCGACATTAATCCAGTGGCGTGAAAATTGGGGAAGGGCGATTATGGGCATCCACATCCCGTACGTCTCTGTTCGAAATAACAAACTCATGATTTACATTGAAATTTGGAACTGAATGCTGTCATGTGACATACCAAATTTCATCAAGAAAAGATGAGCCATTATCGAGTTATTCTGGAAAACATTTGTTTTTTTTACAAACTCCGAAATGTAGCACTTTCTAATTGAATAATTGAACCTGACAATTTTTTTTAACTTCGATTGATTAATCAGTTTGAAAATGATCAGTTTGAAAGAAGTCTGTGTTTGAAGTTTGATGAAAATAACTGCAGTTGCAAATAACTTATGACGAAAACCAACCATGTTTTGGAAATTTTCAACCATCTGTATTTCGAAAACAGATCATTTTTCGATAAACACTTCGTAGGAAAAAAGTAGTTTATTTTGACGAGATCTACCACATACTTAGTTTTTGTAATGTTCTCGGCAACTTCACTTAGCGCCCTAGGAGCTAAGTAACATGTATCGATATAGAAAATTGTAAATATCTCGAAAACGATCACCTCCAGCGTTGTTGAGGAAGTGTACCTTTTTTACTTAGAAAAGGTATGGGAATAAGGTTTTTTCATTAAAAGTACCCAAAGTTCACTGTCAAAAATGTTAGGGCAATTTGAAATAAATAATGACAGCGTACGCAGCGCCCTCTAGATGTTACATGAAAATTAATATGAAATTATAATTTCCCATGTCAAAAAACCCCGGGTACCAAATTTCGTGCAAATAACTTATTTTTTGCAAAAGTTACTTTTAAAAAACGAACAAAAAAATTCAATTTCAACACCCTGTATCTCCGAAACGAAGCATTTCCGGACACAAGTTTATATAGACTTTTTTTCTTAAAATTGTCTCAGGAATCCGTCACTTGAATATTTTAACGTACTTATGTTACACCCTGTATATGAACAAATACACTTTCAAATAATGTCAAATGCTTGAAATATATCTGAACGTCAAAATGAATATAGCAGTAAAGTCCACTAGTTCTTTTTTTCATTGTTTCTTCAAAAAATGTTGATTAAATCTAGCGAATTACAAAAAATTATTTCAATTTTTTTCTCGATACCGATTGCAGATGCGTAATTACATGTGACGACAAAATTATAAACAAAATTATAAACAAAACTACTTTACTTACTTTAGAGTCAAAAAAGTTTCTGGGGCGAAAAATGACCCCTGAAAAAATATATCCCTGTAGATTCTCACTATCAGTCGGCATGCTGGATGATGTAAGCCCTATGTTTCAAATTTGATCTTAATATCTCAAAAACTGAACTAGCTTTGAAAAAAAAATATATAAAAAAAATTTAAACTTCAACTCTCTATACAGGGCAATTCAAATTCGACCACCATTGGGATCTCCTAAACTACAGGAGATACGTCGAAGCTTAAATTGGGGCAAAGTTGCGTATTCTGGTGCTTAACAAAATACTGTTTTGAAACTTGGAAAATTCCGAGTATTTCCGAAAATATCGGGAAAAAACTGAAAATCGGAATTTTTGTTTTTATTTTTTTGTATCGTTATTTGACAACATAGCTCAAAACCAAAAGTACATTTTCATTGATACTTTTTTTCAGCTACACGTTTTCATGTTCAGATTTAATATCCGACGTTTCGTTTTCTGGCATTCATCATCACCTTTTTTTGTTAAGGGCGCCATATTGTTTTTTTTATACAGAAAAATAGTGATTCTCATTCTGATTTCATTGATGTATAATTTGTTATGATTTGCACTTCTGAAACCACAGATATTAAAAAAAAAACAACTTCATCTGAGATGGTCATGACTCCATCAAAAAATTTTGTTTAATAAACACTAATTGTCAGAACTAATTAAACATCATAAGTTTTCACAAATACTTCAGTCGAAATGTCCTCATTCTCAAATGAAGAAAAACGAGAAACGTTGAAACTTTATTATAAATTTGATAGGAATAGTACGAAAACAACACAAATTTATTTTGAATTATATCCGGAAAGACAACAGCCGGATAGAACATTATTTGGAATTTTGGGCAAACACTTGGCTGAGTACGTTGCGTTTCAAAAAACAAGAATGAAATCATGAGCTTGTAAAAAATGCACAAAAAGTATTACAACAAGTGTTCGAAATGATGGCCTTCCTCTTGAATACATAACCGAGCTCGTCGTCTCAAATTAAGAACAGCCCTAACAATATCACTTCTTCTGATAGGCTTGAATTGCGTGATGATATTGTCTCTAAGTTCATCTACTGTGTCATATTCTTGCTCTCCATTGATTCTGTTCTTTAAAGTGCCCCTCAAGAAGGTATCCAAAACTGTAAGGTCAGGTGACCTTGCCGGCCACCTCACTGGTCCAGAATTTCCTAACCACCTATTAGGAAATCTTTGGTGTAAATATTCGTAAACTGTTTTTTTATTGTGTGGAGGAGCCCCGTCATGCTGAAACAAACCAGCAGCTGTTATAATTAACAAGGGGAAACGTATCCATATATTCTTCGAATTCGTTTCTTAAGAACCGAAGATAGGTTTCCCCGTTCAATGTATTAGAGAAGAAATGAGGTCCAAGTATTCGGTCGTCATAAATTCCAGCCCACAAATTCAAACGAAACCGAACTTGTGGTCTCACTTCTCTGAAGTGTCGTGGATTATTTTCACTCCAAATGTGCTCATTATTTCCATTAAAAACACCACAGTTCGAAAAAGTACTTTCGTCGGTCCAAATAATGTTTTTCAATAAGTTTGTAGGGTCTACCCAATTCGAGAGCCAGCTACAAAATTCCATCCTTCTCTCAGGATCACCCGGAAGTAATTATTGTGAAATATGCATCTTATAACATTTCAAACCACTTTTTTGAATTCCCTCCAAACGCTCGTCTGTGGCACATCCATTTCTGCCGAGACTTGATGTGTTGATTTGGAGGATCTGCATTTATCTAAAAAAGTACCAAAAATTATTATACTTCTTCGAATATGGAATGAACAATTATTTTACCTCGGCTAATAAGTTACGTCTAATATATTTCCATATTTCATTCTTGGTTGTTGAAACGCACCGTACTCGGCCAAGTGTTTGTCCAAAATTCCGAATAATGTTCTATCCGGCTGCTGTCTTACCGGATATAATTCAAAATAAATTTGTGCTGTTTTCGTACTATTCCTATCAAATTTATAATAAAGTTTCAACATATCTCGTTTTTCTTCATTTGAGAATGAGGACATTTCGACTGAAGTATTTGTGCAAACTTATGATGTTTAATGAGTTCTGACAACTAGTGTTTATTAAACAAAATTTTTCGATGGAATCATGACCATCTCAAATGAAGTTGTTTTTTTTAATATCTGTGGTTTCAGAAGTGCAAATCATAACAAATTATACATCAATGAAATCAAAATGAGAATCACTATTTTTCTGTATAAAAACAATATGGCGCCCATAACAGAAAAAAAAAGTTGATGATGAATGCCAGAAGACGAAACGTCGGATAGTAAATATGGACATGAAAACGTGTAGCTGAAAAATAGTATCAATGAAAATGTACTTTTGGTTTTGAGCTATGTTGTCAAATAACGATAGAAAAAAATAAAAACGAAAGATCCAATTTTCAGTTTTTTCCCGATATTTCCGGAAATAATCGGAATTTTCCAAGTTTCAAAACAGTATTTTGTTAAGCACCAGAATACGCAACTTTGCCCCAATTTAAGCTTCGACGTATCTCCTGTAGTTTAGGAGATCCCAATGGTGGGGGTCGAATTTGAATTACCCTGTAGATCGATAACAAAGCGTTTGCAATTTGATATGAAAAATACACCCGTAAAATCTTGATAAAGAATTTTGAAACGCCCTGTATATTGCAATGTGATCCTAATTCATGTTTTGAGAAAATTTAGTGAGATTGTTAAACTTCATTTAACAATCCATAATTTACAAATTTTCGTCAGCTTGTTGCGGACATTACTATTCTCACGGCACTTGACAAAAAGAAGTAAAAATATACCGGGTGACTCATTTGAAAAAAAGTTTATGTCATTTGTGGTGAATCCGGAAGTTGAATGAAGCTGAGTTATTTGTCAAAAGATGCAGTTTTACTTCTTTTACAGATCATTCAAATTCCATTCCATTGATTCAAAAACAAAAATGTTACAGGAGCGAGCCACTTTCTGCGGACACCCGGTATATCCCTGATCACGTTGCGACACTGCCAAGGTATGCCCTACGACACGTGCCGCAGTAAGAATAACCATAAAAAATGAAACGCGCCACGAACCTAATTTCAAATCTACCTACCTACTTGAACAAGTACTGTCGGACCATTAGCATGATGAAATCTGTTGGATTTCGACGAAAACAAGTTCCGAATATTCGAAATGGAGGTAATTCTGCCTACGCTGACAAGGCACTCAGATTATTTTATCGTACAAGAGCAACACCTGACGTTTTCCTTCGTGGGCTTGTTGGTCAACTCAATATCTTAATCGAAATGAAGGTAAATGTCGTGATCTCAACCAATTCACGAAAACAAAAATCGAAAAACTCATTCACTATGAGGCGCTTTTTGGGTAAAAAGTGTTTATGCCAATATGTAAAATTTTGTGTAAATACAGGGATACCCAATGAGCTTTATGTTTTCGGTCACGTGACATCAGATTCAAAATTAATAATGGAACACCCTGTATATCTTGGCATTTTTATGTTCCTCCCGATGAAACAATTTCAACAAACCATCACACTTGTGGTCTAATACGATCAATTAAAAAAATACAGGTACTTCAATATCCTCTGTCCCACGACGTCTGAAACGAGCAATTGCTAAATTATTTAGGTTTAGGGTCACCCTGTGTATTTGGGCAGCCTTATATTTTATGTGATTATTAAAACAAGGCAAAATTAAATTAATCATCCATAATTTATTAAAAATCGTCGTGGACAAAGGATATTGAAGTACCTGTATTTCTTGAATTAATCGTTTTAGACCACAAGTGTGATAGTTCGTTGAAATTGTTTCATCGGGAGGAACATAAAAATGCCAAAATATACAGGGTGTCCCATTAAAGATTTCAGATGTCACGTGACCGAAAACAAAAAGCTCTTTGGGTAACATAATATCAAAAAAAGCTGCACCAATTGCTTTAATTCAGAACCCCAAAATTACAATTCTCTACTACTTTCGAGTTCCGAGATATTCCCTGTCCAAAACTTCGTGGGACATCCTGTATATTTATAGGTTGTAGCAATATTTTTTATTTTGCTTTCCGATGTATTATTTTCTTCCAGCAATTTTTTTATTGAAAAAATCACCACGCCACTCGCTACAGAGTGCCTCTAAACAGGTATGAAATTTCATGAAAAAATATTCATTAATAACAAAGTTATGACAACTCAAAAATTCGAAAACTCACACAGCTAACAGTCACAAAAAACACCCTATATCATAGCCATGAGAATGTTTTTTATGATTTCAACAATAAAGTGCCACCAGATGAATAAAAAATTGATAGCATAAATTTTTTTAATGAAAATAACGGAATTACATTCACACAATTCAACTAATAATGAAGCAAAAAATTTTAATAAACGTAACTATGATAACTAAATATTCAAATGTTTCGATTCAGTGCAACAATTAATTCTAACTCATATTCTAGCAGCCTCTACTAATCCACCATATATTTCGATACATTTGTCGTAGCGCTTACGAATGTTTCTGATTACGTTCCTTAGTTCTTGAGTGGTAATATCTGCACATACCTGTCGAATTCTTGCACAAAATTCATTTCTATCTCTTGAGCGGTTTTTGTAAACCTTTTGTGAGAGAAGTCCCCAGAGAAAAAAGTCCAAAACTGTGAGGTCTGGAGATCTGGGTGGCCACTCTATAAACGGACTACCACGGCCTATCCATCGGTTTGGAAAATGTTCGTTAAGCCATTGCCTCACAGTTCTGGCATAATGAACTGAACACCCATCTAACTGGACAATTAAATTTGATCGTTCAATGATTGGCAACTCGTGAATAGCATCCCAAAACTCTGTTTTCAAAAATTCTAGAAACCTCTGCGCATTAATGTTT
Source organism: Chrysolina oricalcia (assembly GCA_944452925.2). Classification (NCBI taxonomy): domain Eukaryota; kingdom Metazoa; phylum Arthropoda; class Insecta; order Coleoptera; family Chrysomelidae; genus Chrysolina; species Chrysolina oricalcia. Next base: position 8,052,020 of record OX101825.2, on the reverse strand, counting down.
TCCTCAAAAAAGAAAGGACCAATAATTCGTTCGTTCAATATCCCACGCCAGACGTTGATTTTTTGGGAATAATGGCTTTTACAGTTTTTTTACCCAGTTAGGATTATACGCTGCCCAATAGCGACAATTCTGTGATGACACTACTCCATTTGTAGTGATAGTGGCTTCGTCGGTATATAAAATATTTTGTAGGAAATTTCTATTGTTTAAATATTTCCCTTGAGCCCATAAACAATATTCCAGACGTCTTGCTTCGTCGCCTTCTTGCAGTGTGTGTAAAAATTTTGGCTTGAAAGGTTTAATATTCTTCGCCTTGAGACATCTCCGAATAGTTTCTCGTAGAATATTCAAATCTAACGTGGCATTCCTTATACTGGCATTATGATTATTTCCGAAATAATCTAAAATGATTTGATCATTCCTGTCATTCCTGTTTCGTCTTTGTACAGGATTACTTTTTAACATCATTTTTGATACTGCACCAGCTTCATTGAATATTTTATTTATTTTATTTACCGTACCGCAGCTAATACGAGGACGAACTGGATGTCTCTCATTAAATACTCTACAAACCTCTCTAGCACTTCTAACGTCATCTCCCGAAAGGCGCACAATTTCAATTTTCTTCTCCCTTACGCTCAATCTTGCAGCCATGACACAAAATAATTCGAAGAACTGTAAGGTGAATATTGTTGACAATAGTACACTTAAATCTTTAACAAGTGTCAAACTGTAATATCATTTCCATGGCAACTAAGATTCAAATTGAAAAATCTATTACAGTTTTAGTTAATTTGCGTGAAAACTGGAATGTGATTCCGTTATTTTCATTAAAAATATTTACGCTATTTGTTTTTTTTTTAATCTGGCGGCACTTTATTATTGAAATCATAAAAAAATATTCTCATGGCTATATCCATTAATATACGGTGTTTTTTGTGACTGTTAGCTGTATGAGTTTTCGAATTTTTGAGTTGTCATAACTTTGTTATTAATGAACATTTTTTCATGAAATTTTGGTCACACCTGTTTAGAGGCACTCTTTAGTACTGGACATTTCCCTCTGAATCCAGTGGCGTAGTGATTTTTTCAATAAAAAAATCGCTAATAAAAAATCCCGATTTTCGACTAAGAAAAAATATCGTAGTATGTCCTGAAAATTGGAATAAACATTTCAAATTTTTTCCCAAGATAGACCTTTCAGTACTTGACATTTCACTCTGAATACAGTGGCGTAGTGATTTTTTCAATAAAAAAATCGCTAATAAAAAATCCCGATTTTCGACTAAGAAAAAAATCGTATGCCCTGAAAATTGGAATAAACATTTCAAATTTTGTCAAGTAGTAAACATGACATTTCAAAAAAAAAATATTAAAATCGGTTTACAACTTCAAATTTTAGGGGGGTGTATCCATTAAAAATGCGTCACAATGTATTTATAAATTCGAACTATTTTATGTCGTCAAGAGATGGCGTAGCCGACGCGATTCAATGCACTCTTTAATTTTTTCAGTTCTAAGGTTGAATAATCCAGTGATTATTCAAAAAAACTAATGAAAACGTATTGAGGGTATATTCTGGCGGCTGCGATATCATTCGGTCGCTACATTCTCGAGAGTTTAATGAAATGAATCGCGTAGGTAGCGCCATCTCTTGACAACTTGAAATAGATCGAATTTATAAATATATTGGAAGTCACATTTTTATATTTGGAACGCTTGAAACGTAAATATATTGTGTTTGATCAAAAATAAATTTATCGGGAAGCAGAATAAAAAATATTGCCACAACTAATAAATATATTGACACAAAATTTTTTATATTTGCAAAAGCACTTTTAACCCATATGGCGCCTGGCTGTTTCTATAATTTTACACAATCATCTAAAATAGTGATACGGGAATGAATCACATCATATTCGACTCGAATGAATTGACTGGGATGCATATTTCCCTGGTATTTACTGTCCAAGTAATTCGAAAACATTGATTAACATTCAAATTTCGTAATTTTTCGATTCTCCAATTTTCTAACTCCAGCACAATGACCGATAAAAGCAAAGAGATGATGTATTCTTCAGTTTTCTACGCATGTGATCTGAGTAGCAAGGAAAATCAGCTGAGTAAATATTTTTAAACAGCTTCAAAACGTGATAAAATCCAAAGCATTACAATTTTTCCATTATTGTGTCCTCTGATTTTCTAACTCCAGCACAATCATCTAAAATAGTGATACGGGGATTAATCACATCACATTCGCCTCTTATGAATTGACTGGCATGAATATTTCCCGGGTACTACTAATATTAAATGTCCACGTAATTCGAAAACATTGATTAACATTCAAATTTCGCAATTTTTCGTTTTTTCCATTTTCTAACTGCAGCACAATGACCGATAAATCCAAAGAGGTGATTTATTCTTCAATTTTCTACGCATGTGATCTGAGCAGTAACGAAAATCAGCTGAGAAAATATTTTTAAACGACTTCAAAACGTGATGAGACCCATAGCATTACAATTTTTCCATTATTGTGTCCTCTGATTTTCCAACTCCAGCACAATCATCTAAAATAGTGATACGGGAATAAATCACAACGCTTCAAAACGTGATGAGACTGAAAGTATTAAAATTTCAACATTAATTCACTTTCTGATTTTCTAAATCCAGCACAATTATTGGAATTTGTGATTCAGAAATGTATTATATTACACTCGAACGATGTGAACTGATCGCTTTTATTGTCTACTTAATGCGAAAAGATTGATTAACTTTGAAATATAGCAATTTTTCGATTCTCCCATTTTTTAACTCGAGCACAATGACCGATAAATGCAAAGAGTTGATGTATTCTTCAATTTTCCTCGCATATTATCTGAACAGCAACGAAAATCAGCTGAGTTAATATTTTTAAACGGCTTCAATACGTGATGAAACCCATAGCATTACAATTTTTCCAATATTGTGTCCTCTGATTTTCTAACTCCAGCACAATCATCTAAAATAGTGATTCGGGGATTAATCACATCATATTCGACTCGTATGAATTGACTGGGATGAATATTTCCCTGGTACTAGTGCAATAAAGTTTTTATTGCACTCATCTGTCATTCTACTTCAACGTACTGTCATCATGACAAAGTACTAGTACGTTTAAAGCAGTAACAAATCAAGAAGTGGATTTAAAAAGTACTTCACTACGAAATATTCATATTGAAAATTGCACCAATTGTTCATTCACTTTCAACATTGAGGGTAAAAATAAAGTTTGAGTTAAATTGTTCGTAACGTATTAGTTCCTGTTTCAAAGCAAATCGATATTAATAATAAAGTATTCAAGTTGCGCTTTTCATTTTCCTACACCTAGTGCCGCACCTCAATAAATCATTTTTTGCTTTTTGCATGAACGTAGAAAAAATGTTGTATGCAACGCGTGCAAAAATTGTTTATTGCACTCGACGTGTTGTCCAACTCGGCCTCACGGCCTCGTCGGACAATTTCACGTCGAGTGCAATAAACATTCACTTTTTGCACTTGTTGCATAAATAACTATTAAACGGCTTCAAAACGTGATGAGACCCATAGCATTACAATTTTTCCATTATTGTGTCCTCTGATTTTCTAATTCCAGCACAATCATCTAAAATAGTGATAAGGGGATTAATCACATCACATTCGACTCGTATGAATTGAATGAGATGAATATTTTTCTGGTACTAATATTTACTGTCCACGTAATTCGAAAACATTGATTAACATTCAAATTTCGCAATTTTTTTATTTTTCCATTTTCTAACTCCAGCACAATGACCGATAAATGCAAAGAGGTGATTTATTCTTCAATTTTCTACGCATGTGATCTGAGCAGCAAGGAAAATCAGCTGAGAAAATATTTTTAAATGGATTCAAAACGTGATGAGACCCATAATTGGGAATTAGGTTTTTTCAAGAAAGGAATCAAAAGTTTACTGTCAAAAATGTTAGGGCAATTTGAAATAAATAATGACAGCGTACGCATCGCCCTCTAGACGTTACATGAAAATTAATACGAAATTATGATTTCCCACGTCAAAAAAACCCCGGGTACCAAATTTTGTGCAAATAACTTATTTTTTGCAAAAGTTATTTTTTAAAAACGAACAAAAAAATTCAATCTCAACACCCTGTATCTCCGAAATGAAGTATTTCCGGCCACAAGTTTATTTTGACTTTTTTTCTTAAAATTGTCCCAGGAATAAGTTACTTGAATATTTTAACGTACCTAAGTTACACCCTGCATATGCCTATTTTTATAATTATTTTTAGCTCTAGAAAAAAAAAATATAACAGTTGTTAGAATTTGTTTACAATAAATTGTTAAGTTAACAAACAATAAAATTATTTATAAAAAAATATTTTATTTTGTTAATCTATGAAGAAATGCCTATTGTGATTTTTAAAGAGAAAATTATTTCTTAACTATTTATTTAAACTGTCAAAAATTGAAAAGAACGATTATAAACAATAAAAAAAAATTATTTAAGAAAAAAAATTCTAATCATTATTTTGCCAAGAAAAATATAATCAGCGTTACTGAATGTCATTGTTAGATACAAAAACAAGAATAACATAATACTTGGTGAAAAAAAATTATTAACAACATTTCTTGGACTTTTCATTTTTGTGAACTTCAAAAAAATCATTATTAACAAAATAATAAACTTTAATTTACTTTTATAAATACTCCACTGTGCAACGTCTCGAATCGAGAACTGCGGATGGACAGACACCATTAACTGCTACACGCACCGGCCAAGAAGAAGAAACAGTCAAAGAATATCTACAATACTGAACAAGAAGCGACAGTGGCAGTGGTGGGGGAAAATCGTTTTCTAGTGCGCATGTTTACTGGCAAAATGGCGGATGTTGAACAGCTGATCATTAACAAGGTTATGTCGATGCAGCTGATTCATTGTTGCCATTGTCAACTGTCTGAATTATTATGTTCTTTGCTATGACAGTTTTGTTCTGTGGTTGTATTATTATTTAAGTAATTTTTTAACAACTTCTGTGCTTGAAGAATTTCAACCCTTTCTCGTATGATAATTAAATAAATAAATCAGCTAATCTTAAATCATAGCAAATATATTTCTTTTCATTTCGCAACGCTTCCTACGGTACGCGGCGGCAGCTTCTGTCGTTCAATAATGAATTTTTTACTGTGTCCCGACCTTTAGCACCCCAACAAAATGGCGGAGGTCATCCAAAATTACCCACCTAACATCAAAGGCGCCGACAAGAGTGTCGCTTCTTGTTCAGTATTGTAGATATTCTTTGAAACAGTTTACTCTCCGCCGCCGTAAAAAGACATGTGTGTCAGACAATTTCCTCGGCAACTTTAAAAAATAATACAAACACGTAACCAGTTTTTGTGAGTGTTTATTGTCATTGTCATGGTCGATTGACGGATCTTTAATAATTCATAAAGGCGACGGATGGTATTGTGTAGACTGGTCTTCTTCAAGTACAAAAAGTACTTCGGCATTATTTTGATTGTTCGTACTCGGCTGGAAAGCTGCAACAGACAATGGTACGAATCGATTTACTTCTGATCGGAAATTGAAAAAATCGTCTGCTTTATTATATTTCGGAATGCTTTGCCCATTACAAATCCGCTCACTGGGAGTTCTAAAAACAAATTACGTTAACGGTGCCTGAAATCACTTAATGTAATATTGAAAGAAAAAAAATTATGACTGGTTTGAGTCATGCTTGAGTTAACGAACAAAAATTGTAAAAACTAATAGCTATTCCGATCTTGGTTTAATCGAAAATGGTGTACCACAGGAACCTGTGCTTGGACCTATCCTGTTCTTGTTATATTTCAAGACTGAGGGTGTATTCACTATTTTTGCAGACGACATAACGAAACTATGGCATGATCAAAATACAAACAATATTTTTAGCAAAATGTCTTGGAACATAACTGCTGTGAAAAAGTGGTGTCGTATGTCTACTACATGAAAACAAATCAACGTATGACACAATTCTTGGACCCATCCGCAAAAATAACAACTTATCTTCCAACTTGGTAAAAAGCTCAATCATGTTTCTAAATTATATTACTATCTTCCAGCCAGTGGCATAGTCATCGATTTGTATTAATTTATTCAGAAAATCGGTGAAACATATTCTTATAGAACTAGTATTTCATGATGTTCAAGATTACATCAATAAAAACATGAGTGAGTTATTAAGTTATATTTTTAATCTCTCCTAATTATATTATACTTTAAGTATGCATTAATTGTTATTAGTCCAAGAAACGAGGAAGCGACCCAATGTTAAAAAATAGTGTACGAGGGCTGACAATAAAGTAAGGTCTCCAACGCTGCAACTTCGCCGGATCACGCGCTAGGCGAAATCTGGCAACACCGCCGTGTTCCTTGGTTCCCCCACTACCACTTTGCTGCTGGGTGAGGCTTCCCCGACCGCTCAGTCTTGGCTGAGCAGCCGTCAACGATGGAGGTACCACTCGCGTCAGCGTCCAAGTGCGAATTGCGTTCTGTAATACGTTTTTTGAGTGCGAAAAAGGTGACACCTATTGAAATCCATCGTCAACTAGTTGAAGTTTACGGGAAAAAGTGTATGGACATAAAAAACGTGTAAGTGGAGCCGCGAGTTCAATTCCGGGCGCACTAATGTTCACGACGAGGAGAGAAGTGGCCGACCGTCGGTCTCGGATGCGATTGTTCAAGCAGTGCAGGCAGAAATGCTCAAAAACCGCCGTGCGACAATTAGGGACTTGGAAGAGAAGCTTGGAGGAGTGTGTAGCAGCGAAACAATCCGTCATATCCTTGTGAACAAGTTGCAGTACCACAAAGTTTCTGCCCGATGGGTGCCGAAACAGCTGACCGAAGACCACATGAAGCGGCGCGTGGAATGTGCGACCAAAGTTGTGGCCCGTTTTGAAGAGGAAGGCGATGATTTTTTGGAAGGGTTTGTTACGGGGGATGAAACGTGGGCTCATCACTACACACCCGAAACAAAGGAGTCGTCCAAACAATGGCGCCATAGCGATTCTCCGAAACCCAAAAAGTTTAAGGCGACACTGTCAGCCGGCAAGGTGATGGCTACGGTGTTTTGGGATCGCCACGGGGTATTGTTGGTGGATTTCATGCCAAGGGGAACCACTATCAATGCAGCAAGGTACTGTGAGACCCTGGAAAAGCTTCGTCGTGCCATAAAAAACAAACGCCCGGGATTGCTGAGCAAAGGAGTGAAATTTCACCACGACAACGCGCGCCCGCACACAGCCAACGTTACCCTTGACCTGCTCAAGACATTTGGCTGGGAAATCATCGATCACCCTCCCTATAGTCCCGACGTGGCCCCCAGTGACTACCACATGTTCCCCGCCCTGAAAAAAAATCTCGGAGGGAAGAAGTTTGATAGTGACGCGGAGGTTCAGAAAGAGGTCAACACCTGGCTGCGCGAGGCGGACGGAGAGTGGTATTCTGCCGGCATAGACAAGTTCATCGTGCGGATGCGCAAGGTGTTGGAAAAAAATGGCGATTATGTAGAAAAGTAGCCAAGACCTTGGCCTTTCCAACGGTGTATCGCTTTTTGTAAATAAATGTCATTTTCTATGAAAAAAAAAATTGGAGACCTTACTTTATTGTCAGCCCTCGTAAGAGCACTCCAACACTACAGCAATTCGTTCCCCGATCGTGAATTACCTAATCAGCGTTTTTTGCTGTGCTTCATCGTCGATTCAGGAACAATGAAAAAGTTTTTGAGAAGAGGAGAACTAAAAAACGTTTTGTAATATCTGAAGATACAGAAATTGACGTTTTATCCTACTTTGAGGTAAATCCAAATAATTCCATCAGAGATTTATCTAGAGAAATAGCTGTTCCACTGTTTGGTATTCAACGAATTCTGAAGAAACATAAGATTTCTCCTTATATGCACTAATGATTTTCACATTTATGGAAAAAGTTTATACTGAAATCAATGGTGAGGCGGTTGCTGCTGCAGTATTTTGTGACTTCTCGAAGGCTTTCGACTGTGTGGATCACGAAATATAAGAAGCTTCCCTACTATGGCTTCAGAGGAGTGATAATGAGCTGGTTTAGCTCATATTTGTCGGGTCGCAGTCAGATGGTGAAAACCAACCATCGCTAAGAAATTGCGAAAATATATAGTGGTGTGCCTCAGGGTTCAATATTAGGGCCAACATTATTTCTTTTGTACATTAACGATTTGACAAGTATAAATATCTCAGAAAAAGTCACACTATTTGCGGACGATACTACTATTTTTTGGCACTCTGACAATGCAAATAATTTAACTAGAATCATATCTAGTGATATGAAAACAGTAAAGACTTGGTGTGATTCAAATCGACTTTCACTCAATATCTCGAAAACCAATATAGTAACTTTCAGATGTGAGCTTGACAATATACCGATTGGGAGTGATATCATTGAAAACAAAAGCAGTTTAAAATTGTTAGGAGTGCATATCGACCGTAAGTTAAAATTTGAAGACCATGTTCGTGCCTTGTGTAACAAAGCGTCTTCTGGCTGTTATGCAGTCAGAGTAGACGCAAATGAGCTGAGTTTATCAGCAGCCAAGACTGTTTATTTTTTTCTGATGAAATCCCACCTGAGATATGGAATTCCATTTTGGGGCGTATGTAGTAGATATCTACTACAAAATGTTAATTTTGCAAAAACGAGCCATAAGATATATGTGCCAATAGAAGCGTAGAGACTCTTGTAGACTCCTTTTCACAGCTCATGGAATTCTAACAGTGATTTCTATCTTTATAATGGAAACAGTGTATTTAATCAAAAAACATATGACTCAATTCCAATCTACTCCATCCTATTATGTGACAAGGCAATCCAGCAACATTAAGTTGCCAATACCAATGACATCTGTCATAAAGGATTCCATTGTTTATAAAGGTCTTAAAATGTTCAACCATCTGCCAAATGATATAAAAGAAATAAAATCTTTATAATGCTTTAGGAAGGCTGTGAAATGTTTTCTACGTGATAGACCTTATATAGAAGAATTTTTTAATGATAATTTTTAAAATAAACTGTACGTGATTTTAAATTTTCTTTCGAATGTATTTTATACTTATGTGAAGTGTCTATATAGGTTAAGTCAAACTTTTTGTTTTATTTGTATTTTGTACCATTTATATGTTTTTATACTTACAAACTAACTTCAATCCAAACTCCATTACTTTAAATGTTTTTTGGACCATTTATATATTTTTAGATATATATGTACAAAGTGATTTTTATTTTTCTTAGCTTGAGTTAAGTGAAACTTTGTCAACAAGATCATTCTTATGACAATAAAGTATATTCTCTCTCTCTCTCTCTATAAGTTAAGACCAGTGCAAACACTAGAACCTGGTGATCCTGAGAGACGATTGGGGTTTTGTCGATAGTTTATGAATAAATGCAGACAAGATCCAAACTTCCCAAGAAATATTATATGGAGCGATGAGGCTAATTTTTCAAATCGTGGGATGTATAATAGAAATAATTTTCATTATTGGATTAGACATAATCCCTTTCTAGTCCACCCCCACAATCCGAAAAGACGATTTAATATTAATGTTTGGTGTGGTTTATTTAGAGGCAGAATTATCGGTCCATTTTTCTACCATGGTTCTTTGAACGGACCCCGTTACATTAATTTATTAACAAGAGTGTTGGAAGAGTTTTTCGATGATATTGATCTCGAGGCTCGTCAGATGATCTATTTTCAGCAGGATGGAGCACCAGAACATATTGTCAGTGGCGTAAAAAGAATGCTGCGAGGCTGTTTTGGAAACAGATGGATTGCTACAAATGGTCCTGTTAAGTGGCCCCCTCGTTCACAAGACATGACACCTCTAGATTTTTATTTTTGGGGATTTCTGAAAAATGAGGTGTACAAAATAAAACATAATAATGTAGATGAACTGAAATATTATATTGAAACTATTATTATTAATAGAATTGATGGCCGAACTGTGTTGAATGCCACAGGTAGTGTCAATAGAAGGGGCCAAATATGTGTTCAACAAGAAGGCGGCTTTTTTGAACATTTACTCAATATTTTATAGCGCTTTATCAAATCCGTTTGTTATGAATGTTTCCTATTAATAAAACTGTCTTATTTTCACCTTTACGAAAAAAAGTCACATGAGATTTGTTGTTGAGAATGTTATTACGAATCGAAATGCATGAAAGAATATAGGGTGTTCCATTGAAAAAAATATCATTTTATGAAATATTCTGAAAACGCGACTGTCATTTTTTTTTGTTTTCGGCATCGAGAAGGCCATTAAAAATGCTACTAGTTGGCAATGGTACTTCCTTCATATAGGTACCGACCTAATTTGGAAAACCCTGTATATACGAATAACAAAAGACGTTTCTAGAAAATATGGAAACATTTTTAGAGAAATTTCATCTAAACCACTTGTTTTTCTATTTTTGATATTTCTCATCATGCAGAACCATATGTTCCTAGACATTTAAAAAATATTAAGAAATAGAGGATATTTTTTTCAACATATGATCCTATCCCAGCCTAAATAAACAAAGGAAGCTCTATCTATGACTACCTGAAAGAAATCCACCATGCCGACATTATACTGGCGAGTTGAGAAATTTTTCCAGTTTCTTCTTAGTTTCCATCTCCCTATTTTCCTGCCTGATTCTTGCTAGCTCCAGCGGACTCATCTTAACATAATCGCAAGAATTATTTGTCGAATCGGCTTTCTTCAAGCTTCTTCTTCTGGAAGATTCGCTGCTGGACGAAAATTTCCTATCGTAACACTCTAGCGTGTGTTTTTCCTTGTGAATGAGCTCTTTCACCCTGACCTTGCTGTCTGTCTTGACCAGCTGGTTGGCAAGAGTGGGTACGACTCTGACGGTATTCGGCTTCGGTGTTTTTGGGAGCGGTAAGGGTTTCTTCCATTTTTCCATGCATGCTGGACACGTCGTCTGTTTGATGTAATATTTCGAGGTTTTCACGCCACTGCTGGAGGTGTTGCTGTACAAAAATTGAAGATACATGCTTTACTTGTCAGTGGCTCTGTTGCCGGCAACGTTTATGAATGTGGCTCAGTTGACGGGGCAGGTTTCGAAATTGGTTCTGTTATGGAAAGAGCCAGCACAGCGAGAATATAAAACGAGACATTTTATACAAATTGGGAGACAGGAGCGTCACCTTTAATGAAGTGAAAATAGAATGGAATATTATGACTTTCCACAGTCTGATAATGATATGAATGTAAATTCAAGTGTATAAAGGCAAATTAATCAATTAAAAATATTCAGGCTACCGGTGATCGTTTTTTTGCTGTCAGATGGGTAATAAATTTTGTTTTCGAATGTTTGAGGAAATGATACACTGACATATGTCGACACTGTCAAGTCTCAAAGACGTATTTTCTTATTTGAATTTATTGAAGAAATATTTGTTGAAAATGCCTTAGGTTAAAATTGGGGTCTGTTGCAAATGTTGTATCGCATTTTGCAGGAAAGTGTATGATTATACAAAAAAATTAATAACATTTCACATACCTATTCCTGAAAACTAAACAATTTGTGCAAAAATGGTTCTTCCATTTGAATCTTCCCACCGACGAACTAGAATTATTTTATAGTAAAAGAATTTGTGGAGATAATTTCCAGGAAATTGAAATGTTGAAGAAGTAAAACATCGGTTATGTCAAAACTATGTGATGTTGGTGAGTTCCATTCTCATGTCAAAATTCAATTGAGCCAGTAAAATTCAAAATTTGGGATAACACTCATTATGTTTCCAATTTGTACCCCATCATCCGAAGATGATCCTAATACTTCAACCAAAGAAGGTGAAAGAGTAGCTGATGATTCTGTTTCTTGTAACTCTGAAGTTGGTAAGATTTACTTTTGTAACTCTGATGTTTGTGAGTTAACTAAGTTAGGAACTGAGTTAGGAACTAAGTTAAGAAGTATTACTGATGAAAGTAATACTATTGGTTATGCAGAGGATGATATCCTATATCACACCAAACCCATGGATGAATCTGTTGATTGTTGTCTTTGTGAAGATGGTTATAACTGTGCAGAGTTAGTGTATAGTAGTTGTTCCCTGACGCTGAGTGAAATACACAACATAGAAAATAAAACAAAAACCCAGAGTGCGTCTTGAATTTGGATCCATAATTAAATGTAAAGGTTCCGTCAAACCAAAGCGGGAACGCGGGAGCGGGACGGAACATGGGAACCGTGCGAATTGCTAGAAAAACAGTAATGGCCGTTTTCACTGATTCCTAAAGTTAGGAAATACCTAAATCGAATTTAGGAATGCCAAAGTGCAATTTGTATTATAGTAGGTATTCCATTGACATAATAATCATTTAAAGAGTTGGCATCACTAAAGTTAGGAGGGATCTCGAAGTTATTTCTGTTACCTATATTGAGAAATTTGAGATCTCCTAGAAACACCCTGACTACGAGTCAAATGGAGAAAGTATGCTTTTTTCTCGTTCCTGCATGACAGTGTTGTGAGATTTCTCAGTGATTTGTAATAATCAAACTGAGTTGGATTTTTAGTTCTTTTCCATCGACTGTGTGCTTTATTTCGCAGAGTCATTAAAAGTTTTATATTATCTGTTATCCATGGAGAATATTTTTTAGTTATTCGGATGTCTCTAAATGGTGCTTGGAGGTTGAATAAACCAAGAATATTTTCACTGAGAAATTTCACCTTGTCATCTGTGTGATTCATAGCATAGATGAGATGAAATGGAAATGATTGAATGTCTGCATAGAAGTTTTTCAGATTGAAAAATCTGAAGTCGCGTATGGTCTTGAAGATAGGCCCCTTTACTTCGAATCTAGCGTTCAACTCAATGGACGTCAACTCATAATCTGTTATATTATGTAGATTAACTACCGATACTTCCCCGACTTTGTCATTATTATTCGTTGTCAGAATGAGATCGATCAATGTGGCAGACGAAGAAGTAAGTCGAGTCGGTTCGGTTACTACCTGTATCATACCTACAGCTTCCAGCATGGAACACATTTTTTTATAGGCTGAAGATTCATAGTTCAGCATATCAATATTGAAATCACCCAGACATAGTACTTCGTCAAATTGATTGATTATATCCTTGATATTGCTTTCCAGTCGATTGAGAAAGTAAAAAACTGAAGAATCTGGTGGTTTGTATACAACTCCCACAGCTATTCTCAGATTTCCCACTTTCACGCCGACCCAAAGTTGCTCTGATACATCATCTGCTTGAATTATATTGAAAGGAATCCCATTTTTTAAGTACATTCCCACACCACCTCCTCTTCCCTGTCTACGATTATTCTTTAAAAATTATCCAAGCATCGCGGCGTTGTGCAAATATAGTCACCATACTTCCTTGAAACTGCCGGAAATCGAAAAAAAGATGCTTCATCCCTTTCTCCTCGCATTCCTCACTAAACAACACTACAAAATGATAGCATATTAATACATTTAAGAACTAATTACTAATCAAAGTCTGACTATTGACCGTTGTTGTTTACCAGTAAACAATAAAAACTAAATAGAATATGTGCCCTCCAGCAAATATCAGTGACGTCATTCTGGAATGGTCTTTATTGTCTATATTTATGTAATCGAAGATGACCTACTAGTTACCATAAGGAATACCTAATCAGAAATATCGTTTATGGTATCAAATTGCATTGAAAGTATCGATATTGGCATCGTATCGGTTAAAATTTAAATTACCAATAGTATAGTACGCTTTTCCCCAATCTGGTACTAAAATGTCTTTCCTTCTAGTACAATACTTTTTAACCTAGGAACATCATAATAGAACAAGTTTTCTATCCAAACAGTTACCTGCACCTCTCCCCATGCGTATCCGGAAACCTCAACCTCTGCTTGGAAACGCCCACCGCCTCATCCTCCAGCTCCACCGAGTTCCCGCGGCTGTAATCCAAATCCACCGTTTCACCCAGCAAAGGTGCCTTTGACATTGAACCCCACCCGCAATACTTCTTCGAATCGATGCTGGACCTCAAAGATGACAGCTGGGAATCGTCGGTATCGTACTCGATTTTTCTGACTTTGGAGGCGGCTCTGATGTTTTTAGCGATGAAATTTGGAGTGTCGTACGCCCTGCAAGTTCGACTGACCAGGGACGAGCGTTTTCTTTTAGAAATTAGAGAAGACAATTCCACAGATGAGCTACTGCTGGGCGATCTGGATGAGCTTCCCATGGCGTGGTTTCGAATCGTGCTTCTTGTTATTTATATGTGGCTTGGGCTGGTGGTTTTCTGTAAAGTTTTCAAGAAGGCCATTGGTGGAGAGTTTTGGACGATGAGATGGTATGTTGGTGTTAAGACATTATGAGGCAGTCTGACAGAGTCAAGATAACTGACAGATGTGTCATTGAGCAGAAAAGCACCTTTGATATTTAGCAGAGAATCGGAAATGTCAAATACTTATTCGTCGAACGCGTATACCCACATCGAATGGTCAGATTTCAAGTGTGAATTAAATAGAATCAACAGACTTCCGTAAATAATGGATATGAAATATCTATCATAGCATTGTTTAAATAGAAGTAAGATAGCCAACCTCATGTAATTAACATTGGATTCAAATGGAGGCATAATGTAGATGGCGTCGGTGGTCTGACCCCCAAGTCATGTCGTAACTTCAGTGATCTGGCCTACAAGTCATGTCGTATCTGTCGTAACTTGATTGAAACAATGGTCAGCATTAAAATCAGGGTTCCTCGAATAACTCTGTATTAAAATGACGTCAAACATTCATGTTTGTAACTAATCACGCTAGATGACACTCGCGTTTGGGTCCAATTAGGGTCACTGAATCCTAGAAGGCTTTGGCCTTCTTACGGGTATGGCCAATGGGTGGAGTCTAAATAGCTCCAATCGCTGCCGAAACCTTGGGACCATTTGGACCAAATGCAAATAAGTTTATTGAAGACATATGTAGGCGGTTAGTAGAGTCTAAAGGAAATAAAAAGGAGGGCCAGTGGTTCGAGGAAAGACTTTCCATAAGCATTCAGAGGGGGAACGCAATTAGTGTCCTGGGAACATTTGATACCACAAATTGATCTTTTTTTCTTCTTTTTTTTTTAAATTTATTTTTCTGTGATATTTTTTGCTCTACTTGATTTTGAATCTTTTATTGTTCACTAATTGATAGAACTTATACATATATGTAATGACTTTTGAAATATACAATAGCTCCAATGTTCCAAAAACAACACGAAAATTAGGTCCGATGTTTTAACTAGTGATACATGTCAAAAGTAAATTTTTATGTCATTGCCGTCATTGGAAATGTTTTCAAAAATAGTTTTAGCAGATTCACAGTAAAGAAAGCCGATTGTCCCAAGTCCCAAAATCTTCTGATGAGCCCTGCTATCACTGATCCAACTTAGGAATATGTTGATTACTTTTTTTACTGTTACAAATATTCCTTTCTTTTGAAAGTGAAGTACTTATTGTGCAGTGAAAACCTGCAAGAATACGTAAATTATATTGTATTCTCAGAGGTGAGCTCAAGATCATTTTGTTTATAACTTGTTAATTAGTAGATTAAAGAATACATTTTCCCATTTTCCTCACTAAAGACAAATACAGATTATATTTTCATTCAAACTTTTTTTTTTTTCAGGATTGAAACAGGAAATCTAGAGAATGAAATGGCTATCAACAGTATCAATATTGAATAACTTGTGTAAAATTGTGACAGAAATCAGGACCACAACTAAATTAAAAAATGAACTTGAGAAATGTATACTTAACAGATGATTTCAATTCCTATAAAACATAACAATGTTTCACAAATTATTCTCATCATTCCTTTTCTAATAATTGTTTGATTTCTTCATCAATTTTTATTTCATATGTATTGATGTTGAACAATTTATGTAAAAATATAATCCCTCTCTAAAAGTTTCTTGGGATCAATAAATATAATAATTTTTTCAGAATTGTTCAAATTATCAACCCATTTTATCAAGGGCATCGAGACGAAAAGGCATCGATGAGACCTGCTGCAGGTGGATAGACTGCATGCTAAGAGATAGAATTATCCACTCCTCCTTAGTGGGAGAAACATTGGCAGCCAAGGTCACCAGGGGTTGTCCGCAAGGGGGTGTCCTGTCCCCACTGCTGTGGAACCTGGTGGTGGAGGACCTGCTACTCACACTGGAGAGGGGTGGGCACAAAACACTTGGGTACGCAGATGACATAGTCATCACGGTCCAAGGCAAATTCAACACCACGGTTAGGGAAGGAATGCATTCGGCCCTAAATCTGGTAAGTACATGGATAGATAAGGAGGGACTAACTATTAGCCCCTCCAAATCAACCATTGTAGCGTTTACCCGTAGAAGGAAGTTGAGAGCCTAGGACCTCTGACCCTACAAGGTACCCTAATACAGCTGTCAGGGGAAGTTAAATATCTCGGGGTGATTTTAGACTCGAAACTCACCTGGAATAAACAGTTGGCAAAAGTTAAGAAGAAAGCCGAAATGACACTGATGTTAGTCAGGCGGGCACACGGAAAAACATGGGGGCTAAATCCCAAAATGGTGTATTGGATATACAACATTGTGGTGAAACCCATGATTACATATGCATCTTTGGTATGGTGGACAAAGATAACACAAAAAATAGCCGCGGCTGAGTTGAGCAAGGTACAAAGACTTGCATGCCTCAGTATAACGGGAGCTATGAAAACAACACCAACATTAGCCATGGAAGTACTGTTGGACCTCCCACCGATTGACATAGCAATCATGGGAGAGGCAAGAATAGGACTCCTGAGGCAACAAAATACGAGCAACAGATCGGATCACAACAAGATAAAGGAAATAGTGGGAGGCAACATTCTTGAAATGAAACCAACGGACCACATGACTCCTAGATACTTCTTCAACATCAACTTCGAGGCTATCCTGCAAGATCGAAGGGAATGGACACACGACAACACCAGGAGCAAACCTGGAGAGAGGATCTGGTACACGGACGGATCCAAAACCAGAGAAGGAACTGGTGCTGGAATATACAGTGAGGGGAGGAACTCCCAAATAAGCGTCTCACTAGGAACAAACATCTCTGTATTCCAGGCAGAGATGTACGCCATCTTGCAATGCGCGAGAGAAATCAATATGAGGGAAATTCACAATGCACGGATCAAAATATGTACCGATAGCCAGGCGTCACTGAAGGCTCTTATGAACCCGAAAGTGACATCAAGACTGGTATGGGAATGCCGAGAAGAACTCAGTGTTCTCACAGAACACAACAAATTAACTTTGATATGGGTTCCAGGACACTGCGGTATCGAGGGCAATGAAAAAGCTGATGAGCTAGCTAGAAAGGGCTCATCAACTCCATATATTGGCCCAGAACCTGCAATCGGGATTAATAAATCCGACATTCGAGGATGCATTCGGGACTGGGTCAAGCGAAAACAAAAGGAGAGGTGGCACGAAGCCCCCCTCATGCACCACGGGAAAACATACATTAAAGAACCGTCAAAACACAAAACTGAAGAACTACTCAAGCTGAGCAGGAATCAAGTTAGAACAATAACGTGTTTTCTCATTGGACTGTGACCCCTGCACAAAATGGGTCTGTACAACGGAGAACTTTCCTGCAGACAATGTGGTAAAGGGACAGAAACAGCCAAACATATACTGTCAGAATGCGAGGCATTAGACCGCAAGAGACAGGCAATTTTCGGGAAACCCAATTTAACTCCCGAAGAATACAACAGCCAACCGGTGAAGAACCTGTACAGACTGGTACAGGGGACCAGAGTTACGGAGTGGGTGCAGTAAAACAAACACGGAAAACACAAAAAGCCCAAGAGGCTGAGGTGTAGCTGGTGAAAGGACCAGCATTCGAGGAAAGAAAAAAAAAAAGAAAAAAAAAACCCATTTTATCAATTTTCAAATATATTTAGGAACAAAAGACCCAAAAATGGTCATGGAAAAAAGTGGCCAATTCTAGTAAGCACAAGGAATGGAAAAGTTGTAAATTGCAAAATTGGAACCTTTTCTTTCGAACAAGTTTAAAAATTCTATATTGACGTTTATCTTGAGAAAATTGGTTAGACCATAATAATGTTAGTATATTGGTAATCTCTTTTAGAACAGCTGTTTTATTGAAGTGAATGGCTATATTTTCTTGTTTCAACCATACCATATGGAGGTCATAATTCACTATCCCAAGAAACTTCTTATTTATGATAGGAATACAAAAAAAAAAAATTCATTAGATATATAAAGGAATCTTTATAATCACAGAAATGAAAATGTACAAAAATGTAAGATTGTAAATGGGTGAGTCCGAAATGCAGTATTTCAATCATGTCAATATTTTTTTGATGTTTTGTAGTACCTTATATGTCTGATAGGTATTATATTTTGCCTAAAGTTTTTTGCTAAAGCTTTATTTCATCTGAGAGGCATTCAGCAAATATATTTGACACGTGTGTTATATTCACGAATGCTAGGCACTTCTGTAAGATTCAAATTCGATATTTGGTTTTTGAATTATTAGCAGTACCTCAAATTGATACACCATTTTGAAAATTTGTATTGATCAAACAATGGTAGGTATATATTGTGACTAAGAAGTATTTGGGAGAACAGTAATCTCTAATTTTGAATAATGAACCCATTAATGGAGAAGTTTCAGTGTTTTTATAAAGGGTTTGTAACTCTGTGGATATATTTAATCAATCATTGGCAACTTTTACACATCATTCTGAAAACAACACTAGGTTCTGCCCTTCTAAAAAAAACTCTTGTGACTGCAGCAGAGATGGTCGACGGCTGAATCTCCTCGTTCCGTAATGGCTGGTGGTCGGGCCACAGAATATCGGGGCAGTGTCTGAAAGTCGACGCTTTTTTGAAATTCGAGTCAATTGTACACCTTTAATTAGAATTGATATGTATCCACTGAAATTAAACATGATATCCATAATTACTTATTTGACATTCTGACTTAACATAACATAACCCAACTTTTTTTTCAAAAGTATCGGTTCTCTCTCTTATCCTTGCTTCCTAATTGGTGCTTTTGTGGATTATTTGGAACATTCGAACTATTTAAAGAGATTGGAACTATTAGACTCCACCCATTGGCCATACCCGTAAGAAGGCCAAAGCCCTCTAGGACATAGTGACCCTAGGTCCAATACCGATTCCACAGGCAATGATCATCGATAGACTGCTGATAGACTGTAAAAGGAGAACCCAATCAACATTCTACATGTCTTACATATCTCGGTCACCACACTAACAAGATATCTCGTTTCCTTCAGAAAAGAAATATAAACGTTGCGTTCAAAACTAATAACAACCTATTTTGATTTATCAATGATGTCCGGGGTTTACAAATTTGAGGGTGTATTGTTTGGGAGCCAGGGAGTTCAATAAAACTACCTCCCAGTCATTGTTCTTCAAATATCTATTCTATAAATAACTGGAAAAGCATTTCATGATTTCATTCAGTAACATATTTTCCATATTTTTACTTTCATAATTTTTACCTTTATATTATTATCTATACTGCATATTTCATCGAAAACATTGCCCATGAAATGATATTTTCTGATAATAATGGATATTTTGATTTGATTTGAATCGACAAACAAAAACTAAAATCGAGTGGACCTATAATGTTGTGAAAGGAATATAAAGGCCATAAAGCGATCCATTCAGTTTGATGGTAAGGGGTAGTGAGGAGAGACCAGTGATTGTTTTTACAATACCCTAGAAGCAGTGGCGTGCTCATAATTTATACAATGAATGGACAAGCCAAACAGGTTTCTCAAGAAAAATGTAAAGAATGGAATGTCCAATCTTATCACGAATGAAAACGGAAATACTCGACCATACCTCTTCTTAGCATGATCCAGGCTACGACGTAAATAAACGCCAGTTAATCTTTTGATGATATCCTAGTAGCAGTGGCGTACTCATCATATATATATATATATATATATATATATATATATATATATATATATGGAGTGGACAAGCCAAACAGGTTTCACAAGTTAGGAGTAAAAAATGGAAAGTCCAACCTTATCACGAGTGACAACGGAAATACTCGACAATGTCTCTTAGCATGATCCATGCTACGATGTAAATAAACAAAACCAAACTAATATAATACAGAGTGTGAGGATTGCAAATCCAAATGAGAACAGATGACAACGTAATTATGTAAGGAGTATCCATAGCAAGTCCTTCATTTCGATGGTCGGTTTATCATCTTCGATTTCCTTCCATGGAAAAGCCACGTCCATTGTCGCAAGTGCCTCTCAAAAAATTGGTTTTCTGTTTCGTGCCAAGAGCTATTTCACATTTATAAGGCACAGATCTGACCTGTCCTGAAATACTGTTGCCATGCATGAACTGCAACCTCTAAACACACACTGAAACCAAAAAATATCCAGGTCCAAGAAATATCATTTCATCTCGTCGGTGATGCTGCACTTACAAGCCCGTTCTCTTCTTTGAAACATCGCAGAAAAGTTGGCGAACTGTCTATTTTATAAATATTTTCATAATTTTCTGAAAAATCGTTCCACTGCTAGCGGTCAAAATCAGACTGACCCATGAGGCAACTACAATTTGACAATAACGTTTGCAGGTACTCTGGGTGCAACATTTTTTATTGACAAACTATTCCATATTCGGTGTCGAACGGTGTTACACTCATGCAAACGAATCAAATTAATTGCCCGAAATGACAACTGACAGAAGCTACGCAAACATCAATCACCACCACCATCATGCCTCTAGACAAAACAGCCTACGCAAAGATCAAAAACCGAGCCGAAAAAAGCCAACTGCAATCAGAACTCCAAAGAATCGAACGAGAAAAGCAAATCGATATGCGAACGCTCGACACCGAAAAGAAAAAATTCAGAACCAGGTGCTCCAAGATGCTCCTACTTTCGACGCCGAACCCCAAAGAGGTTGGAGACGGGATTCACGACACGCACAAAACCAACCACGAACAGAGCACCGACCCCTCCTCCGTGAAGCTGCACGACCTGGTGTTCACCGACGGCGAAGTGGACGCGGGAAAGGTGCTGTGCCTCCACTTGATATCCGCGCACCGAGCGGAAACCCTAACTCCACCCAAGAAGAGGCTCTCCTACTTGTGCAAGGAGCATTCCCCCACGGAGAGGATCCTCGACAAGTCGAGGAGCGGATACGCCAACAACGAGAAGCTGTCCAACCTGCTACCGTTGTACACCATTGAATTGTTCGAGATCGGTGCCATGGGGGAGAACTCCCTGGTTCCCGTAATAAACGATGGGAGACTAGCAGCCAGGATTTTGATCAACGCAAACCTGCGGGTGCTGATCGGGACTGTCATCAACGCCTTGCAGACTTCCAACGCGGACAAGCTTCAGCAGCTCGTTAGTATCGCCCAGGATCCAAACGCGCTCAGAACCTTGCTGGCAAGGCAGGACATCCTGGACTTCATGGATCTGTTACGAAACCAGCCCATTGTTAACAGCAGCGAATCTTTCCTACTGACCCCGCCGTTCAAAATCAAAACGAGGGACCTCAACGTCAGGTCTCTGACTGGGAATCTGGAAAGCCTGATACGTAGCATAAGGCAGAACGTTTTGCAAATTCCCACAAGGAGGTCGGTGGTGGAGACTCCAGAAGAGCTTGGTACTATTCTGGAACCTCAGAAAATTAGTTCACGTATCGAGAGAGGCGAGCCAACACACGTTCACAGCGTTTCCAGAGCTTCGAGTGGTTCTGCAGGAAAGAGCAACAGTCAAGAGCAGTTTTCGAAAAAGCAAAGGCATCGTGGTCATGTGTTCACCAATTTCATCGCCAAAAACATAAAAGAAGCAGCCAAAGTTAGGAGGATTGAGTACGATGTGGAAGAACCGGAAGGAAGCTTTATTAAAAGGTTAGTTTTCATACCAGTTGTTTTATATTGCAGCCTTGCGGAAGTCCAGATTGTTTACTAACTTCTTTACTTTCTGGCACAGGTAGGTGGATTCTCAAGCCCCTACACGTAGGCCTCTTAGCTTGGATCTTTTCTGCACAAACATATTTGGGTTCAGCAGGACATGACAGCTTCAAATTCAGCAGTCCTTAGCTGAATTTTTTCACTGTCTCTGGGTTCAGGAAACGCTTTCCAAACGCGATCTTCTTCTGATGCACAAGTACAGGGCATTCTGTGAGAAAGTGTGACGAAGGCATCACCTACAGAGGGGACCATCTACAGTAACAATGAGGGCCAGGTGTTTGTGCAGTTGACTGTGTCCCGTTAGGAGCCCAGTCAACACCTTGAAATTTCGTTTACCAAGTGAGAGGATTTTCCTTTTAGTTTTTTCGAAGGCCCAATTATATAGAGCTTCGATTGTCTCATGACAAGGGTGTCCTACCATATTTTTAGGAACTGTTTTTGTAGCTGTTTTTCTATTGCAGCAACAACCAGGCTGCAATTGGTGGGATCCTGATCCTATCTTGGCTAGTATTCCTACCTCGCCGTTTCCAAGGAGTGTCCTGGATCCCATATAAGAAACAGGATGTCAGTATTACTGCTTTACTGCCGTACCAGTTTGTGCTATAGGCAGGGGACACGTTCGATACTATGACATTCTATTCTGCCTTTAGGATACAGCAGGAAGGGACAACTCTCCTGTGCCTTGTTCCAGTCTGTAGGCGATAAAAAATAGTAATCCAAATTGATAAAATGTTGAAGAAAAAATATATATTTATATAGATTGCTGAGTTACCCCGAATCTGATCTTCCACCAGAGCCTTATTTGAAAATAAAAACGTTATAGTGCTGAAAAGAATGCTGAGACCAGATTAAACCCATCAATGTAGAAAATTCTAGCATACGATACAAAAAAAACTTGAAATTTCTGAGTTTAACTATTGATCAAACTCTCTCTTGGTCCACGCATGTTCTTGATCTGAGAAAAAAATATCTCTTATTTTTTTTTCTTTGGTGTTTTGGCATCGACTGCTATGGTCATTGTCATAATATCATTGGCATTTAAAACATCTTAAAAATATTTACTTCAGTTTATATTCAGAATAATGACGTGTTCAGTCATCCGAGCATAGAGATTTGGAATGTGTGGAAGCCACTCATCACTCGATAGATTTCAATAAAAACTCTGTGTCAAGACCGGTCATCAATAATAACACTCGCCAGAAAAAGGTCGTTGTATCACATTAATCAGCATTGATGACCTTAGAGAGACCCCACGAAGATAATAATTACCTTTATAGCAGGTACATTAGTTGCATGCTATATAATGTTATATATATCTTGTCGCATTCACACACTTGATAACGACAGTAGATGTTAACTGTTGAAACTTCGTAACTCAAACACATGCAAAGAATTTATTTTCTTTGTTTCTAAACAATGGAAGTCCAGAAGAATTCTACTAATATCTAATAATGTTGTTATTTTTTTCATATATATATATATATATATATATATATATATATATATATATATATATCGGAGATTAATAATCAGTGAGTCTTTTCTTCGGTAGAAGAATGCTCAATATTCCGGCCAAAACTGTAATTTGATTATAAAATCTAGTAAGATTTGTGCTAATAGGTTGTTCACTGTGAATGAGAGTGAATTCGCGAATGTGAAAACTTAACAAGGTTTTCAAAGCATTAAGCACGAATATCCTTAAAACTTCTCACTCGAAAAGACATATTTGCACATTCGTGGTTTTGTGATGGTACCGACGACTTGAACTTTTGAAGGAAGAGAACAGATTTTGGATTTCGGGTGAGTTCAGTTGTTGTAGGCGAGCAGAGTGAATGCAGATTGCCGTCCTGATCGCTGTTTATTCGTTGGAAAGTTCTAAACTTCTTTTAGCTGCTCGGAAATAGCGAAGAACTCATTTATTGATACTAGTAATTGTGAAATCGATTTGGATAAATAGTTGCGTGTGCATATAAAGTGTTGATTACCACAGAAAAGAGGTCTGACATCGAAATTAATCCACACAAAAGCTGTTACTCTACTCTGGAAACCTCCGTCTCCCACATATATATTTATATTGGTTGTCTCTATATAAACATTTTATGTTTCTTGGGATTGTTTTGATAAAAATTTATAAATAAAATAAATTTATATTAGGTCTGGAACCGTTCTTCCCAAGATCAACGTTGCACCGTCTCCAATCATGTGTACCGGAGAAGACAACACTACAGACAAAAACCTCGTCGAGAAGAAGGAATCCACCAGACAACCAGCACCCGACGGTGAAACACCCGAAAAACCCACCCTCGTCATGGATACCTCGAAATTCCGCGTCAAAAAATTCCTGTGTCCCGCCTGCATGGAAAAATGGAAGACTCCCTTGCCGCTGCCGAAAACTCCGAGAGTGAAAAGGTCCAGCGTCGTGCCGGAGGAGGTGCACGATCCCCTCAAAGCTGACAGTAGGGTGAGACTGAATATGCTGATCAAAAGGGAAATTTATACACTGGAATCGTACGAGAAGAGGTACGTGACGAGAAACAACCTCGTTAAAAGGGGTAGCGTTAGGAGGAAAGTAGCAGATGGTGTCGTGGACGTCACTTTTGGTCCCTTGGACTTGGCTAGGATTGAACAGGAAATCAGAGAGAAGGAGACCCACAAAAAGCTCGAGAAGTTTCTCAATAAATCTGTTTGATTCAAACTGACAATTTTTTCTGTAGCCAGTGGCGGTAATATACATATTTTCAAGATTAGCAAGTACTGACTAAGATTTTTTGAGAAAGTTGTTTTGGATTTCGTGACTAATCAAGGTCAATCAATCGATCAGGTTAACACATGAATATATAAACATATTTACAGGGTGTCACATAATGATAAGGCGACAAACTCTGATGGTAGAATCCTCATTTCATTTTAAAGCTGAAAGTTCCCAATTTAAGTTTGGCATGACTCTTGTCAGCTTTCAGTTCCAAATTTCAATGCAAATCGCGTGTTTGTAACTCCAAATAGGGGCGTACGGCCCTCTCCAACTTTCACTCCACAGGATTAATATCGATATCATCTTCTTTTCCTTAATTCTCAATAGTTCCTTTACAAAAAAGGAATAGGTTTCGCCACCGAAAATATCAAAGGGAATTCGAGTACACGAAAAATAGTGTGCCTGGAAAATATTATTCTGACATATTGACAGATTTCAGTTAGAGCGTTACTGCCTGAATCCATCAATTAATTTTATCGAAAGTTTACTAGTTATACGTGTATACGAGAATCATGGAAACGATTCTGCGAAAATGTGTCCAACACATCAAGTGGAACCCGTATCCACAAGATTCTATCCAGAGAGCCGACACAGGAGCTGGGGTCGTTAAAGCGTCCAGACGGCTCCTTTACGGCCTCCAGGAAAGAAACACTAGAGCTATTAGCTAATAACCACTTCCCAGGCAGCCTGATTCTGGACAATCAACCTCTAGTCACAAATATAGGCCGGATAAAACGACCTCACAGAGATGACTGGGTGGTTGCCAACAAAATAATTACACCACAGGCGATAAGATGGGCGGTTAACTCATTCCACCCATACAAATCACCAGGAGAGGATGGCATAGCTCCAGTTCTGTTACAAATCGGACTGGAACATATCATACCTATCATTATAAGACTCTTTAGAGCCAGTTTAGCATGGAACCATATTCCGTCTAACTGGACCGCGACTAGGGTGATCTATATTCCTAAGGTGGGTCGGAATGACCCACACCCAAAATCGCTCAGACCCATTAGTCTGACATCCTTTCTGTTGAAAAGCATGGAGAAAATACTGGATGGGCACATAAGGTGTGGGGCACTAACAAAGCACCCCCTCAATGTTCACCAGTATGCCTACCAGGCTGGCAAATCAACAGAACTTGCCCTCAATAACCTTGTCTCAGGAATAAGCGACGCCCTGGAACGCCAGGAAATAGCAGTCGCTGCATTCCTGGACATAGAAGGAGCATTTAACAATGCACTACCTCACTCCCTATATGAGGCCACTGTCTCTAGAGGGATTGAACCGATACTATGTGACTGGATAAGAACTATGCTTCACAACAGAACTATAACGACCTCTCTACAGGGGGAATGTGTCAGCTTCAAGCCAGCCAGGGGCTGTCCCCAGGGGGGGGGTCCTCTCCCCACTGTTATGGTCACTGCTGGTGGATGATCTGCTGGCCATTCTCTCGCTGTGGGAGGTTGATCTGCAAGCATATGCTGACGATCTGGTCCTAGTAATAAACGATAAATCCGAAGAGACGATCTCCTACGTCCTTCAGGATATATTGGATACCATATATAAATGGTGTGAGAGGGAGGAAATGTCCATTAACCCCCACAAAATGGTCATAGTACCATTCACCAGGAAAAGGAAGCTGGAACATTTAATACCTCCTTCCATCAATGGTGTAACAATTCCTTTTGCGAGTGAAGCAAAATATCTAGGAATAACCCTGGATAAAAAACTTAATTGGAACTCGCACCTGGAAAAGACTATCCGGAAGGCTAGCCTTTCATTATGGACATGCCGCAGAATATGTGGCAAAACATGGGGCATGTCACCAAAACACGTATACTGGTTGTACGTGACCGTCATACGTCCAATGATAACGTATGGCTCTATAGTATGGTGGAGCAAGGGACATAAAAAAATGGCCATTGCTAAACGGACTACAGAGACAAGCGTGCCTGGCGATTACTGGAAGCATTCGCTCCACGCCAACGGCAGCAATGGAAGTCCTCCTTGGATTACTTCCTCTCCACATAGTTCTGGAGAGAGAGGCAAGATGGGACAGACTTTATCAAGCGACCATTAGTCTACCGCAGGCATGTGTCATGAGAGGCAGCGGCATGCTGGAGGGCATAATAGCTCACAACATTCTAGGAATGCCCTCAGATATCATGCCTAAAACTATCAACCTTCACACGTCCTACACTGTGGTCTTTCCCGAAAGAGAAGACTGGGTCCGGAATGAAACCAACCTATGTAGGGCAAATGAACGTTGGTTCACCGATGGTTCCAAAACTCAGGAAGGCGTCGGAGCCGGAATATATGGGATGAACCCAGTAGTGAAACGCTCGTTCAGTATGGGCAAACTAGCTACGATATTTCAGGCAGAGGTATATGCCATTGAAATGTGTGCCAGGGAGCTGGAAAATCGGCTCCACACACGAAAAACAATAAAAATATTTTCAGATAGTCAAGCAGCACTTAAAGCGCTTGAATCCAACTGCTTTAAATCTAGGGCAGTATGGAACTGCAGAGACACCTTAAACCGACTGGCGCAACGCAACAACGTTACCCTAGTCTGGATACCAGGTCACACAGGCCTAGAAGGAAACGAAATAGCGGACGCCCTAGCAAAAGGGGGGGCCGAAACAACGTTCACTGGACCAGAACCGGTAATCGGTTTAGCATATAGCACTGCCAAGAATGTCATAACAGCTTGGGCAGACAATAAAAGACTCGAGTACTGGCGTAGTCTACCGGGCCTAGCCCATTCCAAAGCATTTATTGCTTGTACAAGGAAAAAACAGGACTCTGACAAACTGCTAGAACTCAGCAGAGCGCATCTCAGAGTTATAGTAGGTTTGCTTACTGGCCACTACAAACTCAAATACCACATGCATAAAATCGGACTTGCACAAGATGCAGAGTGCCGGCTATGCATGGAGGATGATGAAACGGCTGAACACATTCTGTGTACATGCCCTGCAGCGGCCAGAACCAGATTCTCAATATTTGGCGATACGACAGTAAGGCCAGAAAACCTGGTAAATTGTTCTCCCAATGCATTCCTCAATTTCGTCAAGAGATTGGATATACTGGGAGAAATATAACCATAGGGTGAGCCACAATAGGCCATTGGCCGCAGTGAAGGGCCTGATACGGGCCCACTCAGGTTCAAAACCTAACCTAACGTGTATACGATATGGACCCATATACGGCTGCAGAAAATACAGATACGGTATTCACCTATGGAAAAGCAAGAGGAAATTTCATAGCTGCTGCCAGATTATATGCACCAAAATTTCCGAATAAGCGTCAACCGACTTAAAATTGTTGCTGCGGTTACTCAAAGAGCCAAGGAAAGAGGAACTTTTCAAGGCTGTTTCAACAGTCATAATTGCTATATTTGGGAAGAAGAAAATCCATAAAGGCTTTATTTCAGTGGATACCAACATCATAAATATTTGGCTAGAATTGTAGAGAACCATATAATTGGACCATATTTGTTTCCTCGACAATTGAATGGAAATATTTTCAACTAATGTTAACGTTACACACTACCGAAATTATTGAAAGATGTACCAATCTTGGTCCGTCAGAGAATGTGGTACCAATATGATGGTGCAACCGCTTATTTCCAAAGAACAGTACGTGACCAACTGAACATCAGTTTTCCTAATAGATGGATTGGAAGAGGTGGTCGAATAAACTGGCCGGCACGCTCTCCCGATCTAAATCCATTAGATTTATTTTACTGGTATGCGAAACTCCAGTGGAAAGTGAAGACAATATGACAAGACAAGACAAATTCAAAATAGGCCTGGAATATTCGAAAGGACACGCCAGTCTCTTTTGCACCGTTGCAAAATTTTGTATTGACCATCAGGGCAATCCGTTTGAACAATTTTTATGATGTTATGTGTTCATGTACATTTTCGTTTTATTGTTATTTTGTAATTTTTGTGTTCTGTTTGTTTATTTGTTACCGGTTTATGTATTTTTGCAGTGACTCATTAAAACATGCTATTGAATGAACTTTTCCATTTCCTTATTATTCATATTAATCGGGTTATCATATGTATCATATGTGTTTGAACTTGAAGGAAAATTATAACCATTTTTTCGAAATTATTAACAAAGTTATTGGTTGCATGCACGACACATACTTTTATTGTCCGATGTACCATGTAGTTTCGTTTGAACTTATTTTATCAATATTTTTTTTATTTATTTTTATGAAACGCATCATCCACTGAATTATTGAAATAGCTTTTTTGCAAAACGTGCAAACTAACCAAAAACCATTCAAAATTTAATCAAAATCTCCTGATTTCTGAAAGGAATGTGTAATTTTTTATAAAAAAATAACCAATGAATACAAATTCATATATTTCGAAAAGTATTTGCATTTATGGAGAATGTTTTTACAAAAATTTCCCGATATTCAAAACAAATTACATAGCAACTCAAAATATCTTGAAAACCATTAATATTTTTTATAACAAAACCTGTCCCTTTTTTGTACACAAAATATTGAGAATAACGGAATGCTGACCAGTGACATAACAAATTTCATTACAAAAAGTTGAGCCGATATTGAGTTATTCTGGAAAATATTTTTTTTCACTTTCAGTGTTAATGCCCATTTTAGGGTATATGTTGTTGGGAACTTTTAGCATTGAAATTAATTGAGGATTCCACCATCGGAGTTTGTCCACTTTATTCTGGAACACCCTGTTTATATACACTATATTTCTGTTTATACTGTATACAGAGTGACCCATTTAAAAGCGAAGCATCACTGTAAATTTTTTATTAATTTGTTGTCTGATATAAACGATTTATGACTGCTGAAAAATTCTTCAATAGCTTTAACATATTGCAAAAATTTTCAACAAAATTTTACCCAAAAATCAAAAAATCAGCTAGCAGTTTTTCTAAATAAAATCTTCTGAGATAATTAATTTGGGATAAGTACACAATACCGCTGTACCTTGGATCACAATTTACGTTATGAAAAATGTGACGTTTTCAAACGTCACCTATGCATACACAATTTGACATGTCATAGTTGGGCGTAAAACCCATTTTAGTCTTCAAAGCATTTGGTATTTTTATTAGGTACACTCTCTAATGCCAACAGAGCAATAACAAAATTCAATTCGAATCGTCTTCGTTGAGAAATCACACTTTATGTTCTAAGTTCGAGAGAGAATCAGTATGCAAGCGTCAAAAATTAGCAATCAGAATTCACTATTTTCCTAAAACTCCAAAATCGAAATGAATGTTATTTTTTGAAACCATTTTGCATTAGCTCCCCACCTTGTGAAAGATTCAACTCAACATTTAGTTTTAAAAAAATTAGAGCCTTTGAAACATAGGAAAAATTAGAATATGCATATGTATACTCTTGTGACGTAGAATGTCTTCACTAGATTCTAGTATTTTTTGTTGACCTACGTTGATGGTACTGATATGAATCTGACAACAATGGAACCGCTGACATTTGCTGACATTGTTTATGTTGTTCTTGTCGTGAAATTGTTATTGGAAGATCACTTTCACAAATTGTGAAAATGGAGAAATACTTTTTTAAAACTAGCAGTGGAAATTTGCCATCCGTAAATTATATAATGATTTACGCATTTTTATCTCACAATCCAAACTATTCAAGAGTGGAGATGAAAGGTATGAAAACGTTGAAGAAGGTTCTGTTTATTCGGAATTCATTCTGATGGCATGGATATCCTTTATAGGGCTGCTTGATCAGGCTATGATGATGATGTTGTGGTTTATATGCAGCTGAAAAGGTAGGGTTCTATTTGTATCGAGTGCCGAAGTTCCTGAGCACAAAGTACGAAGCAAAAAAACTATGGTGTCCCACTGTAGTTTTCGTTGTATTTTTCATACCCTATAAAGAGCCTCATTATTATTATTATTAAGCAAACCATACTTTGCTGTAGCTACTATTGACGACAGTAATGATGAAATAAAAAATTGTTACTTTAATGTTGTGTAGCATCCCAAAGTAAGTTTCGGATTATTTCTGTTTTCGAGCATACAGCATACTTAGATTTTGGTAATTAATGCTTCCACTTTTTCATACTGGTTGCTCCGTCGAACCGATAAAAAGAGTCCCATATCGGTGAACGGTTATTCAAGAATCTATAGTGAATATAATATCAGCAGCCTTTTTCATCAACAGTAAGAGCTCTGACAGATCGTACATTGAATGACATTAGTGACTTGACAATAGTCAATCGACAAATGCCTCCACGATTCCAACGTTGTCGGATTGTGTCAGTGACGTAGAATGTCTGTTGGCAAAAACGATATGTGAAAATTAAACAAATATATATTTCGATACATTTGAGATATGAAGATCTCAATGACACACATTTTGAAATTTAGGAAATCAGCGAATTAATGATTCGATTGAAAGTGTCTACCGCCGATTTCTGTACGAGAATAAAACTTTTTCGAAAACAACTATTACAGAGATTTAGGTCCATTTTTTCTTACATGTTTATTTGGATGAGCATTGCTACCCGGTTTTGATAAAAATTGCCAAAATTTTGGGAGAGTCGTTCGGATAGGTTTTGATAAATATCATCTCAAAGAGGATTCTGAAGGTTTGAAAAAAAAATGTTTTCCCTTGCATTCCATGATTTCTAGTTATTTGTGGCAGATATCTTATCGATTTGTATGCACATTACAGCATCTTCGGCTGTAAAACGCGACGATGTTATTGTAGCCAATATAAATATTGATAATCCGTGTGTTCCTTATGAACTCGGTCGTTAGAATGACAAACAAGAACGTGCTGATATTTATTTTCAAAGCGGTTAGTTACAACGCAAAAAGATCCAAAAACGACATTCTATATTTAATAGGAAAATATAAGTTTGCTGCGCACTTGTGGTAATAGTGCCAACAAAATATCTAAGTAGGACGGGGTTCCATAAAAACGCTCTTGTCGATTATATAGGGTAAATATAAATGTTTACACATTCTCTGAAATGTCAGTGTGATATCGATTACATAATTCTCATAAAAAACATTGCGCCAACCTTCCTTGTGCCAAAGTTTAATAGTTATTTTTGTATTAAGAGCGTAAAATGAGTGTCTTTTTAATGGCACATGAAAGTGTCAGTAAAATCGTATTCAAAAATTATTCCTGTCTGAAAAAATAAAGTCCAAATAACTAAATAATACTTCTATTTTTCATACATGTTATCTTTAATGTTATCAATACTTCCAATACAATTCCACAGCATCCAGTGGTCTTTCTGTGTCCGTTACTATAGAAACGGTTTGTTGGCACGCCGCGTGTTTGACTGTGTTTGCTCGTAGTTGCTTCAATTTCAAGTTATTTTCAAGAAGATGGATGTTGATTATGATAGTGCGGTATAGCGAAAGCAAATGCAATAGTATCTAATATGTTACCGGCCAAATCCAAGTTGATGTATGAGAAAACATAAATATGACCAATTTCGTGAATGGTACGACAAGAAGCATGTTTCTGAAAATGTGCTTATATACACGGAAAAAAATGGTCCAAGTAAAACGTATTCCTGACTTTTTTTCGATTGTGGTAAGAAAATTAATACCTATATTAAAAAAAATTACGTTTTGTCTATAAAAAAGGGTATTCTGAACGCATGAACTTGTAGCTATATAATATTGTTTACATACATAGATAATTCACTGTATAATGTCAGGTCATCATTTTACTAGCGCTGGAAAAGTGTATATTCATATTTATCTACTTTGTGTTTCTGAAAAGTATATCATAACAACAGAGACTCGTGTTACAGGCATAATACAACAGTTTATTTGCAATAGAGCTAGGTGTTCCTACGATAATGAAACTGTTCACCTACTTGTTGATCTGCGACCAGTTCGGGATCAATCGGAAGTAACCGTTGCACTGATCATCAACGTTTTCGCAAAACTGGTCTCATTTCAATTCCAGCATTTGAGTTAGTAGTTGTATGTGGGCGTGTTACTTCGTGTGCCGGAATTATACTATTATTACTGTTGTGAGTTGTGTGAATAGTGTTGGTTTGATTTATGTATTTTACTTGTGGGTATGTAGAATGTGGATTTTTACCTAAAATTTCTAGAATATTGACATTTTATGTATAATAGAATCAGGATAATTTTCCCAAAAAACTGTTTCAATAAAATATTAAAATGTACATAATTTTATTTAATTTCTTCATTAGGCATCTTTTATTTCCAATTTTCAGAACGTTCTAATTCTACATCATGTTATGCATAACTTGGGTTTGTTATGATCATAAAGAGGAAAGACATTAGCATTAGCATTCATACTGATGAATACAAACAGATTCAACAAAGTTCCGAAATTTTTAATTAAGAAACAGGCTGTACTGGGTGATCCAGTAAGGGTAGGGCCAGAGGCGATGATTTGTTTAAAAGAACCGTCCAAATGTTTTATACTTCTTTCCACATGAACTTATAGTTCACGAAAAAATGTTGCCATGGAACTGCAATCTCTTTCTCCAGTTTTTCTTGAGTTGTGTATTTTGCTAGCCTGTATATGCCATGCAAGTACGTTTTTTCATAGTTTAAACTGAATCATTGCTACCTTGTTGCAACCGAACCTTTCATATCATTTCAAATTCAAGAATGAAACGAATGTGTTGAAAATAAGGCTTTATAAAAAACAAATGATCCTTCTTTGAAGAACTAATAACTTTATACTGAGGGCAAGTGGATATTTCAATTGAGTCCGTTGTATCCTGATACCAAAGATGGAATGAAAGCTATTAAAGGTAAGACAATAATAAACTACCCACAAGTGAGTTATTTGATAAGGCCAAGTAAACTAAAATTACAAGTAGCAACTAATATATTTTTTAGTAGAAGTATATGAGAGTAAATCATTCTTCATCAATAGTAAATTTACTTGTCACTAGTAGTTATCAAACTGAGCACCTACTGCAAATAAAACGTAGATTGAGGCTTATAAAATAAAAAGTTTGCTTCTAGTAAAGAGTTTAATATCGTTAGGTTACATTGCGTTCCTGAAATTACATCAATAACAGCAAGTGATCAAATTTAGGAATCTAATTTTTCTAATGTCTAATAAAGCGTGTACTTGTCTCATATAGTATGCAAATTTTCACTTGGTGGTATGCAAATTTTACTTGCTACTATTAAATTTTTTTTTCCGTGTAGTTACCTCTTAATGAAAGTTATCAGTAGACACCAATTGGATGATTTTCATAAATAAAAATTGAACCCTCGGCGAGTTCTATAAGTGAGACCAGACGCAGAAATGGACGAAAATGGAGGATAAACGGAAATTCCAAAGTGAATCCCTTCCTCAAATCAATGTTGTCAGTGTTATGAGTGTTAAGCCGGGAACAGACATGCGGTATTCTGCAAATCACGATTATTCGCTATTCGCCGAGCAACTAGGTAAACTAATCTGGATTTGGCAAGCAGGGTAGACACAATACATATGCGGCGTATTTGCCAAAGATTGCTCGGTGTGGGAAAAACGAAAATGAAAACATGGATAATGAAACAATAATAATTGCTGCTTTAACAGTGATGAGTTGTGCTGATATGCATCTTTTTCTTTTCTTTAACTCTGTAAGAGAATATTTCCCTCCCATGTTTCTTTCAATACTCTTCCACGCATCATATTATCGATTCACCTTCATAGAAATCCAAAAATTTAATTATATTTTCATTATTCTACTCCATTTTTAGAAAAGTAACTAAACTAAATTGACCATAAGACACAAATAGCACACGAAATTTGCACGAAAGTGTGTATCGACAGCAATCGCAAATATTTGTCTCCTTTGACTCGGCTTAAAATACCGACAGACGATGGGAAAACACCGAATAGCGAATATTCGCCACGAGTACCCATACACATTAGTCGCTACTTGCCGAAGAGCGATTAATTGGTATTCGGAAATCGTCGAATACCGCATGTCTGTTCCCGGCTTTACCAATTGTCACATTATCAAAGAACAGCTGATTAACTGTTGGCTCATATTTAGATACAATGAAACCAACATCTTGGCTATGCATAAAATATTCAATTATACTATCTCTCTCTGCGTAATGGTTATAAATTATATACAGTGTGTACATAAAGTAAAGAATAAATTCATTCTTTCTGAATGTAAAGATATTTCAGAAAAATCCTCGGACAGGTCGATTTTCTTTTCCGATGGGCCAATTTTTGAACCCCACCCAAAATATATAGGGTTATCCGCAATTGAGTAAAAATGAATTTGGTGATATTTTTAAATTTGACACCTAGTATATTTTTCCATATTTGGTTAGGGATCGTCATTACGAATCCAGTGATACCAAGTTTGATGGGATTATGTCAAACGGCTGCGGAGATATGGCCAGAAAACTTCCTCGTATGTCTAATGAGTATGACTGCGAGACTCCACATGATTCAGAAGGTTAAAAGTCTCTGTCGCAATCATTGGGTATATGGAGAAAAATTCTAGGTTACATATTTCTTTTTATTCTTTTTATTTCAGAAATGAGACTTTTATAAAACTGCCATTTCAGAACTGAAGTTAACTTGACTGTTAAAATTAAAGTTAACTTCGAGAGAGGTTTATAATACCGGCCCTAAGTCTTATTCAGGAACTCATAACTCAGTTAGTGTTTGATTCATATTGCCGTGCTCTACTGTAAAAATGAAGAAATTGAACGTTTGTAGAAATATAACCGTTATAACATAAAGTCGAATTCATATTATTGTTGTCCAACTCCCAAGCCCTCACTTTTTATCTACAGAAATAGTTATTTATGCAACAAGTGCAAAAAGTGAATGTTTATTGCACTCGACGTGAAATTGTCCGACGAGGCCGTTAGGCCGAGTTGGACAACACGTCGAGTGCAATAAACAATTTTTGCACGAGTTGCATACAACATTTTTTCTACGTTCATGCAAAAAGCAAAAAATGATTTATTGAGGTGCGGCACTAGGTGTAGGAAAATGAAAAGCGCAACTTGAATACTTTATTATTAATATCGATTTGCATTGAAACAGGAACTAATACGTTACGAACAATTTAACTCAAACTTTATTTTTACCCTCAATGTTGAAAGTGAAAGAACAATTGGTGCAATTTTCAATATAAATATTTCGTAGTGAAGTACCGATTGCCAATCTCACAGAATATCTGCTAAATATGTAGTAGGTTTAAACGTTTATGTTTGTCATGATGACAGCACGTTGAAGTAGAATGACAGATGAGTGCAATAAAAACTTTATTGCACTAGTGTAATAAAGAACTTCTTTTTCCACTGAATATAGTTCAATAAAGTTTTGCTTTTTGCATGAATGTAAAAAAACATTGTTTTTACACTAACGATTTTCTCTTCCTGAACTTTTCTAATTACAAAATTATCTGCTCATGATATGACAACTGCCACGAACAATAAATCAAGCAGGCGGGCGCCAAGTAGCACCCGAAAACAAACGACAAATAAAAATGCGAGAAATGTCCCTGACGCCCACCTCCCCAACCGCTATTATATCTAAATATAAGTCGTCTTGCACCAATTTTCGTATCGCAGGTATGCCGCCTTCCATGCACCGCATCTTTCGTGACAACGCTTTTGAAATATCGCGTTATGAGATACATAAAATGTGCCTGCTAGTGTATAAAGTTGGCGCCGCATATCATTTGAATATGATTTGCGAGCAGCTTTCGTTTTCTTCGATATTCGTGGCTTGTGGGCGATTCCCGAGAGTATTGAGACAATGCAGCCGATACTTGATGAAAATCCATGTCAACGTTTATAATAAATTGACTTTCACAAATTTTTGGTTTATAAAACCGCGACAATGGACCTTTCCACGAGATATGAGAAAACTCTGTAATGAGAAAGTATATACGCTAATATTATTATAAATAATTATTATTATATCACTCGGGATTTTTTTATTTTTTTTTCTGACCGCTAGTTTCTCAATATTCAGAAGAAAAGTAGTTTCGTATCGTCACTTTCATCAAAACTAGACTTGGCAACGTTGTAAAAGTTGTACACCATGGAATCTCAAATTCTCATTCAAATATAATGTGTCGTATGACAGTTGTCATTTGATACAAGAAGTTTCTGTTGTTTGTATTCTCCAATTTTTTTAATTCCTATATCTGTATCCCTGCAACAACTATGAACATGTCGAAAAAATGCTTTGTACCCGGTTGTCTGACGTCCAGTGAAAATTCTAATAAACAATTTTTTCATGCACCTAAAGATGAAGCACGTCGTAAAATGAGTTTCGAAGCAGTGAATAAACCCTGTGTAAAAAGCGGAAATATATGCTATTGCGAAGAACATTGCAGATTTCAAAGAAGATTTAAAATTTTAGTCATTGCTTGAAATATCAAAAAAATTCAGGTACTAGTTAAGATTCAGAAAAATATACTTGAAATACCAACTTCAAAGAGTTGAAAGTCACAATGAAATCCTAGACATAGCTTTATCTGATTTGATTTCACCCGATGAATAATGAGCACGTTATTACGATTTGCGGTGTTGCCAATGCACGTTTTTAATAAAAAAGAAGGTTCGTTCAGAAAATTTGATAGTTATAAATACAAAAAAAATAGGTAATATGTGGATTTTTTTCTCTGAGTTTATCATGTGACAAAGTTTTAATTATTTCTCAATGCCTGTTCAGAACGGATTATGGTGGGGAGTGTTTCCGATGAACGTGACGTCAGCGGTACACTTTCAAGTGTGATATTTTTTCAAAATGAAAAAAATATAGTGGAACTACTTGTTAAATGGACGTTTCAGACTAGAAACTATCGATTTAAACGAGTTTTGCAATTTATTTTTCGTAATTATAAAGCGCTTTCCATCTTCCCTACGGGTTGGTACAGATATTTTTTTGTGTGTACGCATTAATATAGATGTGTTTAATAGCCTCTGTGTGATTTCGAGGTGACTCGCGCTTAACAACAAAAAAAATGTTTTTTTTTTATATATATATTTGCGATTTCCATCTCCCCTACGATTTGGTACAGATATTTTTCTATGTGTACGCATTGGTATTGATGTGTTTAACAGCATCTGTGTTGTTTCGAGGTGACTCGCGCCGTAATAATCGAGAAAATGATTTTTTATAAATATTTTTGCGATTCCTATCTCCCCTACGGTTTGGTACAGATATTTTTCTATGTGTACGCATTGGTATTGATGTGTTTAATACCCTCTGTATAATTTCAAGGTGATTCGCACCGTAATAATCGAGAAAATTATTTTTTCTGAGATTTTTGCGAAAATTTATGTGTAAAAATTATAGTAATTTTTTTTTCAACTACGTTCCAGTTAGGTAGATGATCATTATCCAAGTGAATATTACTTTACAGTAACAATTTGAATAGGTATATTAAAATATTTACCAAATTCTGGTTCGCCAAACTCATTCAATGAATTTTTACGTAATAAAGTGGGCGTGTCTTCTTTGCTTGGAGGATAACCATCCAAACTGATTCCATGCATTTTAAATGGGTGAAATGTGTTTCTAAGGATTTTTCCAATTTTATTGTGCAATTTTCATTAAAAATTCAAAGGAACTCATGAGAATCAGGATTATAAGATCTTGGAGAATGTCCATGATCAAAAGTAATAGTAAATTAAACCAAAGAAATTAATTAGGGAATTTCTAAACCAATTACCTACATGTAAAGTACTTGAAATTGTACCTAACCATATTAGAGGAATAATTATGTGGCTTGATCATGTTTCAATTATATCGTTGAAATTAGATTCATGTGTGAGATTTCACATAATTATCATTCTAATATTGAAAATGGATTAGATAATCCAGTCTTCCGCATATAATTCATCGACAAGTCTCTAACAGAAAACAACTACTGCACCCTACGACCGTTGAATTATATCTGTTAAATTCTTGGCAAAGTTTTCTACAAGAACTACTTCGCAGTGCTCTTCATCATCATTATGATTCATTTTAAATTTGTGCTGATGAAGTTAAAATGTATTATTTGAGAGTCTGTTTTTCTTAAGTTTTGAGTGTTACATTTTTGTCGTTTCTGAAAGACTAATGGCAAGTGAACATTATACGAACGTGGATAAAGTCCTTGCTCAAAGACATATGAAAAAAGTTTCATTTCTAGGATATGAAGATCCATAATGTATGAAAAGAATATTGCCGACCTGCCACCAGTACTGTATCCAGATATTGTCCATATTTTTTAGTTTAGTTTCTGACAAATCTGTTTTTATCTTGGCTAGATCATTTTGGTTTTTATGATTGTCATACCCTGACGGAATCCTATAAAATCCTACTTCATCTTTCAGTTCCTTACTGCCACAATTCACTGCCATACAGAGAAATGAGGAATTGTAACGAAATCAAAAGCTTTCACTACTTTACTAGAACCAAAACACATACAACCGCCATCAGTGTTTATCCTCCAAGCAACTGACCTTGAAGATTGTGACGTCAGCCGCAGACGGTCTATACTAGGGCCGCCCCCGAAAAAAAATTCTGGCTACGCCACTGGTCTGAGGCTTTTGTCTACAAAATTTGTATTTTATGCCAAAAAAGCATTTCTGATTGTGATACCCCCTAGCTCCCACTGGTATAATAAGTCCCTGCCATAGTTGACAAAACAAAGGAAACATCCGAAACATATCGCTCGGCCCTCGTCTCACTTTCCCACAACGTACGCCGCCTACCGAACACAATGCGAAGCAATTAGAATATCACAAAGATTTTCCGAGAAACAATTTCACAATATCGGAGCTCGACGATCTTTCACGGCCATAATGCCAACCTCCGATGGCGTATACACGTCAGGTAGTCATTATATCCGAATAGAATCGAAGTTGGCACAACAGGTGCCTTTTTACGGTACACGATACACTGTCAACGATTTTTCGAAAGGAATTTCATGCAACATGATGAATGAGGTTTGCTATAAGTCTGCGATCTCTTAATAAGCTGGCTGTGGTTGTGCCGTTCTTGAAAACCGGCACCGGATGGTTAACTAGACTGCATTCCGTTATAGAGCAATAGCAGGACCATTTTTAATCCAAGTAGGCGGTGGTGATTTGGAATTTTGCGCAAATATCGCAATTATACAGGGTGGGTCACGGTCGATGGTACCTTAGACGTTTACGGAGAACGGGACATAGGATCGTTCTGAAAATTTGGTTTCTCAAGTAGTTGCTCTTGGTCTACCGATCTAAAATATTTTCAGCAATGCAGCGTTGCCGCTTATACCAGAAAGTAGTAGCATCTTTGTTATTTCAAATGGGTCACCCTGTATATTACCGCCTTTTTGAACTTATCATTCCTTTCTGATTATTTCTGCCTCATACTCCCCTATACCTATCTCTAACGGTTTTTGAGATATTGGTTATTTTCCATATTTTTTTATCCAAAACATAGCTCGAGTTGAATGTTTATTTCTGCGGTATTTGGATTCTTAGGAAGTTGCAATTTTGTGTTTAGTTCATCAAGATCATGTTCATTGATTCTGTATGGATAAGTTTGTTCTGCGTTATACAGGGTCGTTCAAAATTCATGATCTT
Source organism: Chrysolina oricalcia (assembly GCA_944452925.2). Lineage (NCBI taxonomy): Eukaryota > Metazoa > Arthropoda > Insecta > Coleoptera > Chrysomelidae > Chrysolina > Chrysolina oricalcia. The sequence goes on along the minus strand of OX101825.2, from coordinate 8,011,625 downwards.
ACTGCTAGATACGAAAAGGGTTGAAAGTGCGTTTTTTTAAATGGAACATCCTGTATATTATGAAATATCCTGAAAGATGACTAAATTCCCTTCGAATTGATATATCATGTTCCTATACCTAAATAGCCAGAATTCCGAGATAATAGCTAATCTCCCAAGTGCTTGAATTATTGCCGGAAAGTTTTCGAGTACATGAATTTTTTTGAAAATTCATGTACGAGATAAATTTACGGCAATTAATTCAAGCACGAGGGGGATTCGGTAAGAAAATTTCACACCGGGAAATGAAAATCATCCAACAATTCATAAGAAATAACTAACGATGGTTTCACCTGAACTATTTATAACCACTGAAATATTGATAAGTATTGATAAGTATTGATATGTAAAATACGTTATGAGGAACGTATTAGAAACTTGATTGAACCTTGGGTTGGTCAGAACAACGAATTGTTGGCTGCCTGTCAATTTGTGGACAAACCTCTACTTTTGGATTCCTTGGTTCGTGTCAAATTAAGTTTCAACTAGTGACTGTAGATGTCATGAATAACTTCCTGTTATATTCTGTCTTGCCTCACGGTATTAATTCTTGAGTGGATTCGTTTTGATTTCGAGAGCTCCATAAATCCTTTCTGATGAGTGCGTTAGCACGAAACAGCTGTCAAAGGTTAGAACTCTCGAAATTAAAACGAAATATACTCTATTTTCACTTAGATTCTGCTTGCGTTCCTCATAACGGATTAGAAACTTGATTGAACCTTGGGTTGGTCAGAACAACGAATTGTTGGCTGCCTGTCAATTTGTGGACAAACCTCTACTTTTGGATTCCTTGGTTCGTGTCAAATTAAGTTTCAACTAGTGACTGTAGATGTCATGAATAACTTCCTGTTATATTCTGTCTTGCCTCACGGTATTAATTCTTGAGTGGATTCGTTTTGATTTCGAGAGCTCCATAAATCCTTTCTGATGAGTGCGTTAGCACGAAACAGCTGTCAAAGGTTAGAACTCTCGAAATTAAAACGAAATATACTCTATTTTCACTTAGATTCTGCTTGCGTTCCTCATAACGGATTAGAAACTTGATTGAACCTTGGGTTGGTCAGAACAACGAATTGTTGGCTGCCTGTCAATTTGTGGACAAACCTCTACTTTTGGATTCCTTGGTTCGTGTCAAATTAAGTTTCAACTAGTGACTGTAGATGTCATAAATAACTTCCTGTTATATTTATATATATATATATATATATATATATATATATATATATATATATATATATTAGCAATCATAAAATTATCACCAAATAACCTTTCCGAACCTAACTTGACATGAAAACACCAAAATTGGAGAAAAAAATTTACCACAAAAATACGTTTTTTCAAGATATGAAAAAAATTTATGGAAACTTTTTGTAGATGTCTTCGAGGACAATAAATTTTTTTTCGATTTCGCGTTTCGTTTCCGAGTTTTTGCTGTTTTTAGAAAAAATTCGATATTCTCGCGAAGCGCCTTGAAAAATCAGGTATGGGAAGAGGGAAAACGGAGAGTAAATAATCACAAATTCATGCGCGAAGCACCTAAGAAATTATGGGCAGGAATGGAGGATGGGGGAGAGGGGACATAATAAAAAATACGGCCACGAGGCGACCGGGAAATTTTAAGGGGGGGAGGTGAAAAATAGTGAAAACTCAGTGCACGAAATAATTTGGAAATTAATTGAAGGGAGGGAGGGGGAAAATAATGGAAAATTAGTGAGGGGGAAAGAATAAAAAATCCAGGCGCTTCGCGCCAGGAAATTTTTTTGAGAAAAGCGGAGAGAGGAAATAATAAAAAATCCAGGCGCTTTGCGCCCGGAAAGTTTTGAGGAGAAGGGGGGGCGGGCCGTCAATTTTCTAACACCATAAATTGAAAATTTCATCAGATTTAGCGACTGTTTGTTTCTTCGTTTCTTTTTGAAGTACCAAATTGAGAAATTTCGTTTGTACTTCTTGTTGACCTGTTCAATAACTAAACAACTGTTATTATATTTATATCTTGTTTCGTATTCGATTTTTTGGTGATTTTTAGAGAAAAAGTACAAATTTTATAATTCTTTTTAAATATTTTCAACATTTTTCCAATTTTCAATCGAGTTGGAAAAAAACGGTTCAGAAATTTCGATGTGGCTTGTGAAGACGATAAGTTTTTGTAGATTTCCTGAAGGCGATCAAAAAAGATGTCTTTGTAAATTGAAAAATATTAACCGTTTTCAAGACATTTCATATTACTCAAAATTCAAGTTTTCATTTTCAGATTTTTAGAGTTTTCCTGGTTTTCCGATCACTTTCGTGAAAAATTGTACGGATATAATTTGATCGTGTGTCAGAGCTCTACCAATTGCATTTTTAGAAATCTTGTTTCAATCATCGGTTTGGCGTGTCACAAAAACTACATAATTCTGCAGGACAGTTAGACGAATACCTCCAAAACATATGGAAGGAAACATACCAATTCCTGAACCGCTATCGAGAGAAGTATGAAAAACTGGAAAAATCTTCCGGGTTTTCCGATAGCAAAAAAAAACTAACAAAAACTGTCCTCGAGTTATTGATACTGTTCAAATTTCAAAGGCGATATTTTAAAGAGTTTCGAAATGAGAGCGTTTTGAAATACCACGACAGACGGACAAACAAACAGAATTTTTCCGCCTGGAGAACCTTAGTATATACAACTCCTTATAAAGTCGTGTATAACAGATGAAAATTCAAAATGTAGATTGCGAGTTGACGTCCCTTACATTGATGGATTTTGATCCAAGTGCAATAGGAGGCTCGTGGCACGTGTAGCTATGTTAATACAATTAGCCCTTTGGGCTGATCGGTAGCTAATGATACCTTTTTTGTGGGGATTTTCACGCCTTACAAGTTTGTTTCAATACATTGTTTCGAAATTTTCAACCACCTCCAAGTTATTGATGAAATACCGATTTTTCTTAAAATTCTGCCCGTGTACCAAAACTCATTTCTATTGGTTTTATTGTCAGGTTTTAGTAACATTTTGGCTACTGTGCCTGGACTATTATGTAGCGTTATCAAATTAAATCTATGTATCTGTTGGTTTAAAATGTTGATACTATACTCTGTTTAACTGAAGTAATAATGGTCAGTATTCATTTGCACATTGGTATGTACAATAATCGAGAAATATGTGCAAGCATTTTTTGGTAAATGTGTTATTTCCAAATGACACTGTAACAAAATACTCTGCAGATATTCTTACAATATATGTGAATTATTATTATTCTTATAGATATTGCATTCACACTTCGATTAACATTTTTTTTTCTGATTTCATGTGCATACTCCTCATCTGATGAAGAGATGGTGATCGGGCTGGAATGGCAGAGATGGAGAAGTCCTTGATGAAAGAGCATGTATTATGTTTATTTGTTGTGTTGTTCCATTTTCTCATTCACCATATGGTGGTACTGTAGGGTTTTTCCAGGTTTTCCCTGCAGTTGAAATATCAAATGCACCCCATTTTTCTTTTTTATTTGTTAAGTCGCCCCAGTAATAGTGGTGGTGTCCCTCTTTTCAGGAATGATGTGCAGCATTATACTTTTAGAGTATTAATTTAATTTTCATAAATTTTTCACATTATCTTTAATGCAATGAAGCTTTGTCAATAAGTTTATCATTACTGGTCGACAAGCAGGATGCCTCCAAGAATTGGTTGCGCAGTAGACACAACCCTGGAGTGGGGCAGGAGCTCAATCGCTTTGCACTATTCAAGCAGTTAACGTCGTGAGTGTACAGTCAGTGGTATAAAATTATTGTGGCGTTATTCTGATTGTGTGTTGAATTTGAAATCCTTGTTGTGTACAGTTTTGAAATATTATTAGATAGGTTATAGTGTAGTTTGTTGTGTTTGAAAATGCCATTAAAGAGTGAAGTGAGAAATAAGATTCTGAGTGGACAAAGTAGGGAAATTGTCAGTAATGTCATCAAATTTATGCAGGCAGAAGCAATGATAGGTGAAACCAGTATTCCTCTTGTGAAGGTTCAAGAACGAGTTGCTGCCGCAACGGAAGTTTGCGTTAGAAGCATTAGGAAAATTAATTCAGAAATGAATAAAATTGAAAAAGGTGAAATGGAACAATTCTCAACTCCAAATAAAAAGAGAAACAAAAAATCAAAAGTTACCATGGACAATGCTGATTTGGCAGTGGTCAGAGGTCATGTGATATTGTTAGTCAACTTCTGTAAGTATGTTCCTCGTGTTCTTTATTATATTTATTTACCTATTTCTGATATTGTGTGGCGATGCATTCTTTTTCTAGTCGTACTTTATTTACACTTATGGCTTCGGGAAAATTATGCAATTTTCATAAACGGTCCAGTGATCACAGACAATTATATTATTCGAACAGTTCATTAGGAATTAATGAAAATTCAGATAAGAACCTACGTTCCTACGCGTTGCAGAAAAAATTCTCTCCCGATTGTACATTCCGATGATAACCAGCCGTAAACAGTTGTCGATCTTTGTCGCACATCTACTCACGCTTTCTATCGTTTGCGCATCTCAGAGGCATCCTTACGCTTGTCGACCTGTAACTTCCGACAACAAAGCATATTTTGACTTTGACAAATCATGAGCAAGAAAATGCACCTACAAAGATGCTCCCTAGTGTGTTTTACATACTCAATCAGACCTGAATATACCTAGCGTCAAAGGAAATTCGAACAGGAAAATAATTCATCAGGAAATGTTCATATAGTTATATGTTATGTTATAATAATCAAAATCAAGACCGGAATGCAAACCATCGATCTTATTGGTATCTGCAAAAAAGGATACAGTTGACGAACATATATGGATTCCAAATTAATTAATATTCAAGTCATAGAATATTTGCTTTTCCTAATAAGGTAGTCCTCATTTGCAATCATCTGACCACGCATAATTGTACCGCTGATCACATTTGTTAATAAGATGAATATTCCATTCAACTCAGAGTATTGACGTGATTGAACACAAATGTTTCTATTCCTTTCGATCTATTATATAATTTAGCTAAAAAAAAAAAAATGTTTTTTTTCGTTAACCAGCTGTCGTCCCCTTATAGACCGCCAGATACATACAAGCCTCGACTAGGGTTGAATAGTACATCGATGTTGAGTAAAACGGAGGGAAATTTACGAGTGGCTCCTGGGGAGAACATATGGAAAATTCGATTTTCCAGAACAGAAATAAAAGGAGTATGCTGCCCATATTTTCACGCGAGCCATTATGTTTTTCGGTCTAGTGACGATGTAAGTTTTCACAGTCTCGATGGGCTTGTGTGGGAAAATCCTCACAAGATTACACCCTCATTTTAACCCTTTAGCCACCTACAACTCTAAAGCCTTTGGTATTCCTAAGCCAGATTATATTAATTAACAATTTGGAGAACACGGATCGCGTGAAAATATGGGTAACATACTTTTTTTATTTCTGTTCTGGAAAATCGAATTTTCCATATGTTCTCCCCAGGAGCCACTCGTAAATTTCCTTCCATTTTACCATTGTTTATATAGAAGTAAGATAGTTAGCCAACCTTATGGGATTTATATTGGATTCAAATGGATGCGACATGTAGATGGCGAAAGTGATTTCGCATCCAAGTCATGTTGTAACTTCAGTGATCTGGCCTCCAAGTCATGTCGTAACTTGATTAAAACAATGGAAAAGCTTTAAAATCAGGTTTTTTTGAAGAAACCTGCATTTTAATGAGGTCAAATATTCATGTTTGTAACTAATCACGCTAGATGACACTCGCGTTTGTGTCCAATACCTTTTCCACAAGCATTGACTAACTATCTTCTATTTGAACAATGATTTTACTCAACATCGATATACTTCTAAATCTGTCACTATCTGTCACTATCTGACGGTCCATTACGAACGGCAGCCCTCAGAAGTCGAAACTTGTGCGAGCCAAGGATTAACGAGGTCTTACCTTTTTACGTGCGATTCCTAGCACTTTTTCGGGCCATCAGAAAAGTTTCTGCAGTCGCCATGGTTTGAACCATCGCCGATTGGTAGCCAAAGTGATTGAAATAACGTGACTTTAACCACTCGGCTACCTGGCCCCATGAAATTAATAAAAATTACGTAAATGTTTCACAGCGGATAATTTTTGTTTCCAATTTTGAGAACACTTTTAATGAAATCTGATTGTACTGTCCGTTCCTTTCGAAATTATCTAAAACTTTCCAAGCAGGTAATGTGATAATTCATAATTTTTCATCATAACAAAGTGAAGAGCTTGTTGCTTTTTAAGAAGAGAAATTATGGTTGGGAGCGTTTATTTTAGGGTTTCGGTTTTGAGGGAATTTTTAATAATTGTTGAAAAATACGGAATGCGCTACTTCATGAGAATCTAGGAAAAAAACGGAAAAAAACCCAGAAAAAAAAAGTGGAAAAAAAATCTCCCGAAAAAAAACCTGGAAAAAAAACCCTTCGAATAATATTTAGCTATTATATTATTACATAATACCTATCATACAGATTTAAATCTCATATTATGCGATATGGCATTTAAAAAACCAGCTATATCTCTTTGCTGATCACTATAATGTTGACATAACAGTTTCAATACCGGGTGTCAACGAATCTATTAGACAGGTCATAACTTCTAGACCATTAGGTGTATCAAAATGAGATTTGGTATAGGTAAATGGTATGTGAAGAGGAGAGTTTTCACATATTTTTCACTTTCCGGTCACTTCCGGTTTCACCGGAAATGGTTCCGGTTCTAAATTTTTAAATGGAACACCCTGTATATTGAAACATTTTTTTATTTCTGAGACAATTCTAGATCAGAATGTGACATTTTCGAAAGTTTTTATGCCTACTTAATTTTTTCGGAGTCACTTTTGAAATTACATCTTGGTGGCCATGATCGGAATTAAACTAATCTAAGGACCTCAGGTGATATCAGAATATTACAATTGCGAAGTTTTAGTGACTGGTATGATAGATATGAATAAGACAAGTTGGCAAAATTACATTTTCGTGTCTAACTATTATTTTTCAAATGGCGACCATTTTTTGACAAGCACTTTCCGAAAAAAGGATATTTTGACGAATCTAACGATACTAATTTATTTGCGATTGGATTACAAATAAGAACATACATTAAATATTACTGAGGAAAATACTTCATAATAATTTATTTACTTTTGTCAAGTGTGCCGAGGATAGGCAGTTATTTCGATCAAGTCTTCTTTGGAGAACAAAACACTCACTTAGGTTATGACAGTGACATAAGCTTTAAGAGCAGAAGGTAAAATTTTCTTGATTTTCGTTATATTTTTGTTCAATTGTCCGTCAAAATAATGTATACTCAAAGTGAAAAAGTGGATATGTTGTTATTGTTTGGAGAATGTCACAGAAATTCAAGGAATGCTGCTGAGTTGTATGCTCAGAGATATCCCAATCGGCAACATCCATCCCATCAGTATTTTCCAGTTTATCATAAGTGAGGAGACTGAGATTAACGTTCTTGCTATGGTTGAGGTTGACAAAACGGTTTCTTTAAGAGAAATTAGTCGAGAAATGCAGATAAGTCACGATTCAGTAAGAAAAATATTGAAAAAGTACGGATATCGAGCATTTAAATATCAGTTACATCAACATTTGTATGCTGACGATGGCGATAGACGAGTAGTGTTTTGTGATTGGTTGCTTCAAAATCATAGAGTTCACCCAAATTTCATCAACTTTATTCTATTTTCCGACGAATCACGATTTACAAATAATGGCAATTTTCAAGAAAGGTTTGGCGTCAATAACTGGACCAATATTATTTCAAGGTCAGTTAACAGGGGCTAGGCTAGGGACTAGGTTTCTTTCAAAATGAAATCGAGGATCATCTTAATAATCTACCTAGCAGTTTTACTGCAAATTTACTTCCAACAAGATGGACCCCCTTATAATACCAGATACGTTCTTGATTACTTAATAGATAGAGCATTTCAATAATCAAGTTATTGCAAACAATGGTCCAGTAAGGTGGCCTGCCCGCTCACCGGATCTGGCTGTGCTAGATTTCTTTATTTGGGGATATGTTAAAGAAAGGGTCTACTATGCAACATTCCCAGCCACTCTCGAAATCTTAGAAGAAAGGATTCTACAGGCATTTAGCAATATAACGCCACAAATGTTACGAAACGTGTTGAGAGAAACAATTGAACGAGCTGAAATGTGTCTTCAACAAGGAGGAATGCACTTTGAAAATTTACTATAGTGACAATTTTAAGAAATTAGGATATTGAAAAAATGTAAGTGCATCGCTGAAATTGTTGTTAATTTTGTTAAATTTGTTGATCCAATCGCAAATAAATTAGTATCGTTAGATTCGTCATAATATCCTTTTTTCGGAAAGTGCTTGTCAAAAAATGGTCGCCATTTGAAAAATAATAGTTAGACACGAAAATGTAATTTTGCCAACTTGTCTTATTCATATCTATCATACCAGTCACTAAAACTTCGCGATTGTAAAATTCTGATATCACCTGAGGTCCTTAGATTAATTTACTTCCGATCATGGCCACCAAGATGTAATTTCATAAGTAACTCCGAAAAAATTAAGTAGGCATAAAAACTTTCGAAAATGTCACATTCTGATCTAGAATTGTCTCTGAAATCTAAAATGTTACAATATACGGGGTGTTCCATTTAAAAATTTAGAACCGGAACCATTTCCGGTGAAACCGGAAGTGACCGGAAAGTGAAAAATATGTGAAAACTCTCCTCTTCACATACCATTTACCTATACCAAATCTCATTTTGATACACCTTATGGTCTAGAAGTTATGATAGATTCGTTGACACCCGGCATATCCTGTAGTATCTGGTAGTTTTTTCTTTACCTCGGGCTGTAATTCTGCATTCTGCAACTTCGCTGAATCCACAGCCAGTTCCATCCTCATCTTCTTTATCAACGTCCAAACAGAAAGGTGAGTTTTCACCATATTTCGTGGATTTTTTTTTGACAAAGATAAAAATAAAAAAACAAAATCTTGCTTATTTGAATTTTTCACATAAATTTTGAGGCTATTTGAAAAAATTGTGTATACAAAAGTTGTAGATCTTTTTATTACCTACAACTTTGTCATTCAACTTTTTTTCATAAGACTTGTAGTTTTGCCGGAAATCGTGATTTATAAACCATTTTTTACCCTTAAAACTCACCCCCTCCCACTGCCCGTACTGAGATCGCCAGTAATTTATTTTTCCGTTCATTCTCATTATATTCGCCTCCTTTTCCAATGGGTTTCATCCTACTGTTATTTTTTTTTTGTTTCAAAAATTATCGACACTAGCTTTTGATGTTATCTCATTCAGATTCTCTTTTCCTGGATGCAAGTTTTCAGTTTTCTCCTCAGCACCATCAGGATCGCAATAATCGCATCACGATGTATAACACCGTTTCCATATCGTGGATAAGTTGCATTGAAAACGGCAATACCATAATATTCTGCAAATAACAGTTCGTGTTCGATGTTGATGATGATGATAACTGACAGTCGTTATCTTATCTCCCTAACGTAAACAAGCTATTTAAATTAATATTAAGTTGAACCGAAATATTTTACTCGTTTATATTTATATTTCTTGGAAGGTACGAGTATTTCAAGATACTGGAACATTTGGAAATATAGTGATACATCAAACATATCTCCTTGAAAGTTCCACTAAAAGCTTTGTGACCGAAGCTGACGAGTAGGTACAACAAGAGTTTAACAATTATTATCTTTTACATAAGAAAGTTCCAAGTAGAAAAGCAATTATGATACCAAGATATTAACAGAAAATCACAAATTTTGAACAAAACTGGTTTTCCCACTAGTGCGAAATGAAAATTTACAACTTTCGTATATCTGAAATTTTTCCAGCTAACCTCAAATTTCCCGGGAAAATCGGAAAAACCGATTTTACAGTTTTTAATTTTTTTCTCACGCAAAAATTAATTTTTTTTCCCCGAAAGGACACCACACTTTTGACAGGTAAAATGGTTCTCGGTGAAATTGTCTGAATTTTCAGTATATTGTAGTATTCGATGTACTGAATCACAAAGTTCGTTGATGGATAGATTTTGAAATACAGGGCGTTCAAGTAAAAAATCAGTAATTTTTATTTAATTATTGTCTAGGGATTTGAAAGTGTCAACTGCATTTTTTTCGCTCTTATCATCAACGTACCTTCATATTACTAAATATCATTCAGATGGTGTAGATTATATCATTATGTACAGAGTGAAAAATAAAAACATTTTAGTAATGTCTGAAAATGCGATGTAATAATGAAATAATAATAAAATTTAATTTTGTATGCAATATACTATTCTTATTCCATCATTAATCACAAATCATGCAATTCGTACAGGGTGATTTGAAAAATTGCTGAAATATATGACCGGTTCTTTCGTACACATTCTGTATATTCAAGTGAATTATCATCCATCAAAGATACCTGATACCGTATAAACATGATTTCGTGGGGCTATATAGGGTAATCATGAAAATATTCGACGATAAAAATGACAAAATATCAACGTTTCAGAAATCACCCTGTAATTCACGATTAACTCGGTGAAATTCCTTTATATCAGTATATTCATCATCTTCTCCTCAACACTGTCCCAAAAATTCACTTTCCTACTATGACTAGTTCCATGGTTATCAATTGAGAAACTTATTACCATTTGCATGAAAAGTTGAAGCAACTGGCCAAGATTTTTCACAAGTAGTGAAACGTTAGGATGTGGAGATCAAAATAAATTTCAAAATCTATCCATCAACAAACTTTGCGTTTTGAACGTTCAATCAGTAAGCTGTAATTTTTTTGTAGCAAAATATAGATTTTTCCTTTTTTTTCGACAAAATCCAAAAAAACGACCTCATTTTCGACTGAAAAGTTTCAAAGGTAAAATTCGTCTTTTCAAGCTCGCTAGCCGCCATTTTTTTCGTTGAAACGTCTTCTTTTAGATTATGTTATGAAAGAGTAGCACTACTATGGAAAATATCTCCAAAAAACGCTGAAAAATCAAAAAACAGATTTTCAAAAACCTATTTATTAATTCATATGTCTAAATCATATTTATTTATTAAAATTATTGAAATTAATACTCGGAACCTTTCGACAATATTAATTTCATTGTACCTTACAAAGAATAAACTAGGACATAAATAAGGATTTGATTATGATAGAAGCGCGAGGAGGTGAACTTTTAGGGGTTAAAATTGTTTCTAACGATTTGCAAAAAGTTTTTAAAAAAGTTGTTGGCAATAAAAATATCTAAAACTTTTGTATTTAACATTTTTCCACACAACCTCAAATTTTTCTTAAATTTTAATGTTAATACGTTTTTGTAATAAACAGATTTCTATGTTTATTAAAACATGATATGAATGTAATGAACAGGCTTCTTTAAATTGCAAAAAAAAAACATAATTTAGGACATAAAAAGGGATATTTTTACTGAATTTTGCGACAAACATACAATTTTTACACAAGAAATAAATTAAAACGGTTTTCCGATTTTCCCGGGAAATTTGAGGTTATGTAGAAAAATGTTGGATACAAAAGTTGTAGATCTTTTTATTGGCGACAACTTTTTTCCTTAACTTTTTTTGTAGGGGGTTAATTTTCGCTGCAACTCGTGAGAAACCATTTTTACCCCCAAAAGTTCACCCCCTTTCGTCCTTCTATTATAATCAAATCCTTATTTGTTTTTCGTACCTATTAAAGTAACATGGAATTATTGTTCTCGAAAGATTTCAACTGTCAATTTCAATAATTTTAATAAATAAATATGAGTTGAGACAAAAATTTAAAAAAAAATTGAAAAGCTGTTTTTTCATTTTTTCGCGTTTTCTGGAAAAAATTCCATAGTAGTGCTACTCTTTCATTACATAATCTAAAAGTAGACGCTTCAACGGAAAAAATGGCGGCTGGCTGAAGAGACGAATTTTACCGGTGAAACTTTTCATTTGAAAATGAAGTCGTTTTTTCAGAATTTGTCGAAAAAAAAAGAGAAAAATCTATATTTTGTTACAACAAAATTACAGCTCAATCGAAACATAATAAATTATATTTTCAACAGATTTCGTGAAAAAAAAAATAAACGACAAAATCATTAAAAACTGAAAAATAGGTTTTTCCGATTTGTCCGGGTAATTTGAGGTTGTGTGGAAAAATGTTAGATACAAAAGTTGTAGATCTTTTTATTACCCACAACTTCACCAATTGACTTTCTCCGATAGGAGGTCAACTTTCGTTTCAATTCGCGAAAAACAGTGAAATACCACTTTCAACCCCTAAAAATTCACTCCTTTCCCATTTTGTCGCCTTCAAATTATTTTTCCGTCATTCGAACAATATTTTGCTCCTCTTCCAGTAGGTCTCATAGTGTTAAATTTTTTTTATCTCAAAAATACATTAGCACTGGTCTATAACTATATGGCGGTAACTTGAAAGGTGGAAGAGACTGGGAAAAAAAGTAAGTAAGAGCAAAAGATAAAAGTTGTTCAGTTTTCAAACTGTGTCATTATTTCGTAGGACCCACTGAAAAAATATAACAATAAAACAGCTCTATCGCCCAGAATTTAAGACCTAACGATATTCACGTTCTATAGAGATATTTTCACCTCGGTCTTCAAATTTTAGAATTTATGTTCAGCTCGCGTTCATTCACACCTTGAGATCGAGTGATGTTATCTCCAGTGCTCTTCAAGCCCGTCCTTGTGTGAAAAGCAAACACTCAATTCTGGACCGCCACACAACCAAGTATACCTTATCTTCATTTATTTATCAAAGACTTACCTCGTCACTGGTTAGATTTATCTACCCTAGTTAGTATTCTGTTCATCATCTGAAACAAAAATATCAAAATTTAAGACAAAATATGGACTCTTATTTATTAATATCCAACAGAAAGTCACTTTTCCAACTGATTAGAAGATTTTTGCGAAATTTCTATATAATAGAATAGCTTTTCAAATATTTCTGAGAAGTTTTCAAAAAAACATGATACACATCATATTTTGATAGGGAAATAGGTGTTCAGGATCTTAATGGAAATAGAGAGTCCTACAGGGATCAAATCTTGGGACTTCATCATTCATATTATTTATAAATGACTACCGTTACGTATACTGATGATTAGGAATTGTTCAATGCTACTGACAACAAAAAGTTGAAACAATAACAAAATACACTTGAGAAAGCTTTCGAATGTTAATTATGTTATTTCAAAAGAATGAATCTGTTTTGTGTTTAGATCTCCCTCCATCTGGACTCTCTGACCACATTGCCATTGAGTTTATAATGCCTCTTGATGTCATTTCAGATAAAAAGTATAATTATAACAGACTGTATAGTAGTACCAATTATCATAGGTTCCATCGATGTCTTGAACTCGATTCCTTCTACTGATCGTTTCTACTATCAACTTTTAGAAGTAAACAATAGATTTCTTCCCATTCGAAAAATTAATAAGAAACAAAAAAAACATGGATAACACAGAAGATAAAAACGTCGTCAAGAAATTTGCGATCCTTAAATTATAGGAATTGACAATCCTTATTTTCATGAACACTTCAACAAATACCGCAGAACGTATAGAACAGTACTTAAGCTCGATAAAGAAAACTACTTCAAAAAAAAATTAGATACCTAATATAATAAAATGAAAGAAACATGGTGAAGAGTAACAAAATATCACCGACCTCGGAGATAAATTCGGGAGTAATTATTTTTCCGTACTGTTTTTCGATTAATACTGAGAAAATCCATCAGTTCTGAACTGAATAATCTGCTGACATACAAAAGGCGTCCAGAACACTAACTTTCCGGCAACTTTCCGAATTGAGTTCAGAGAAGTGATGATTTATTATAGTAGTTCAAAACGTTCGTTGTAGCTTTATGACTACTTCGACAGCAAAAAACGCCTTGACTATAGTACGTAATGTGACGACCATTTCCAGTTGTACCGGTATTATTGTTATTATCATTGGTTGTGTCGTTATTATGGTCACTGCATCCAACTTCTGTGCAGTGAGGAAGCACCCTGTACATATTCATTTCATTTAGGGTTAGGTACGTAACCAGCTGTTGGCACAGCACTAACTTTCCAGCAACTTTCCGAATTGAGTTCAGAGAAGTGATGATTTATTATAGTAGTTCAAAACGTTCGTTGTAGCTTTATGACTACTTCGACAGCAAAAAACGCCTTGACTATAGTACGTAATGTGACGACCATTTCCAGTTGTACCGGTATTATTGATATTATCATTGGTTGTGTCGTTATTATGGTCACTGCATCCAACTTCTGTGCAGTGAGGAAGCACCCTGTTCATATTCATTTCATTTAGGGTTAGGTACGTAACCAGCTGTTGGCACAGCACTAACTTTCCGGCAACTTTCCGAATTGAGTTCAGAGAAGTGATGATTTATTATAGTAGTTCAAAACGTTCGTTGTAGCTTTATGACTACTTCGACAGCAAAAAACGCCTTGACTATAGTACGTAATGTGACGACCATTTCCAGTTGTACCGGTATTATTGTTATTATCATTGGTTGTGTCGTTATTATGGTCACTGCATCCAACTTCTGTGCAGTGAGGAAGCACCCTGTACATATTCATTTCATTTAGGGTTAGGTACGTAACCAGCTGTTGGCACAGCACTAACTTTCCGGCAACTTTCCGAATTGAGTTCAGAGAAGTGATGATTTATTATAGTAGTTCAAAACGTTCGTTGTAGCTTTATGACTACTTCGACAGCAAAATACGCCTTGACTATACTACGTAATGTGACGACCATTTCCAGTTGTACCGGTATTATTGTTATTATCATTGGTTGTGTCGTTATTATGGTCACTGCATCCAACTTCTGTGCAGTGAGGAAGCACCCTGTACATATTCATTTCATTTAGGGTTAGGTACGTAACCAGCTGTTGGCACAGCACTAACTTTCCGGCAACTTTCCGAATTGAGTTCAGAGAAGTAATGATTTATTATAGTTGTTCAAAACGTTCGTTGTAGCTTTATGACTACTTCGACAGCAAAAAACGCCTTGACTATAGTACGTAATGTGACGACCATTTCCTGTTGTACCGGTATTATTGTTATTATCATTGGTTGTGTCGTTATTATGGTCACTGCATCCAACTTCTGTGCAGTGAGGAAGCACCCTGTACATATTCATTTCATTTAGGATTAGGTACGAGCAGGTACCAGCTAAGAGAGTGACCACTTCAAAAAAGATTAGATACCAAAAATAATAAAATGAAAGAAACATGGTGAAGAGTAACGAAATATCACGGACTTCGGAGATAAATTCGGGAGTGCCGCAAGGGTCAGTTATAGGTCCAATTCTGTTTCTATTATACGTCACGGATCTACCGAATCTGGAAATTTTTGGTAAATTTACGTTATTTGCCGACGATACTACAATCTTGTAGAGGAGTGAGGCCGTTGAAGACCTTAACAAAAAAATATCTCGCTATATAAAAATTGTCAAAGGTTGGTGGAAGGGTTGGATTCAAACCTCTTGTCTTTTAATATAAAAAAACTAATGTAGTCTCCTTCTGTACTCTTGACAATATATACCTATTTCGAAAATGATTTCATTGAGAGTAAAGTTTGTGCAAGATTCTTGGGTTTGTTTATTGACAAAAAATTGAGGATTGATACACACATAAAACAACTGAAAAAAAATATCGGCTGGATGTTATGCAGCCAGAGAGCTTGGAGTACCTACTACTGAAACAGCATACTATGCGTTGGTTGAGGCGCATTTGAGTTATAGAATACCCTTTTGGGGAGTATTGGAGCGAAAACTTCAGTTTAGATTAATTTTTTGATCAATGTTGTGTAATCTGCAAAAATAGTGAATACACCCTCAGTATTGATGTTTGCAAGGTCATTACAACATAACAAAAACAGAATAGGTCCAAGCACATACCCCTATGGTATAACACGTTTAATTGAACCAGCCAAAAAAACAGTGCACGATAATGATCAAAAAGGAATTCTGTGGTGAAAATGCACACACGTAAACACGGTGTTGTCTCGACTACCTGGTATTTTACCGAATAGTAATTATTTTTCCGTAGCGTTTTTCGATTGATACTGACGAGAAAGGCCATCAGTTCTAAATTGAATAATCTGCTGACATACAAAAGGCGACCAACATTTAGAAGTTGGCACAGCACTAACTTTCCGGCAAGTTGAATTGAGATCAGAGAATTGATGATTTATTAAAGTAGTTCAAAACGATCGTTGCAGCTTTATGACTACTTCGACAGCAAAATACACCTGACTATAGAACGTAATGTGACGACCATTTCCATTTGTACCGGTATTAATGTTATTATCATTGGTTGTGTCGTTATTATGGTCATTGCATCCAACTCCTGTACAGTGTGGAAGCACCCTGTACAGTTTGGAAGCACCCTGTACATATTCATTTCATTTAGGGTTAGGTACGAGCAGGTAAGAGAGTGACTTAAGTATTATTCATAGCTTGAATCAGTTGAATCTGACTATGTGAATTGTAAATACAGTATAGAATAAATCGTTGAACCATTCGCAAGTGCACTACTTTCGAGTCGTAACATTTCAGATGTAGGATCTTTCCGCGCCTCCTTAAGGGTGGATTTAGTCAACTTTTGCACAAACATTATCATAAACATAACGGTAACATCAAAGGTTTTTAGCATAAACTTAAGATTGTTGTATAAACGGTGCCATTTGATATAACAGATTCTTTTGCTTTCAACATATATTTAAGCACAATTTTTAAATGACGTTGACTAAATGCACCTTTAGTTAGAAATAAAATGAGTGACAGTGAAAGTGACAATGACCATATTTCATGAAAACAACAAAACCGATACTCAATATTCCACATGGAACGGAATTTACATTCTGATCAACCTGATTCTAAATAATAATAATAATAATAAATCGGCTTTTATTAATAAAATTAATGAGGTACAAAAAATAAATGACGTAAAATGGTCCATAATTTTGGCGAAGTCTAGCTTATAGCTACTCATACTCAACCAAATAAGGGCCACAAATTCACAAATGACCAGCATACATATTTATTACAAATAAATATATAATTCTATTTTATTGTCTACTTATCCATGACGATTTTAATAACACATTGTTGTAGTCAGGGTTATCTTTGGAATGTTCCTCCATTGGCGCGGGTGATAATGTTATTTATTCATTGGTCATTAAGAAGAAATTGTTTGTATTTATATTTGAATTTGTTGATATAAGTATTTTCATCTCGCGTAGATGATGAAGGTTCCTAGTCAACCCAAAGCAGCGAAAATGTGAATTGAGGAGACTATATCAGAAAGAGATTTTTGGGCAAACTGGAAAGTACAGCTCCTACAAAACACCCGTTACTACAGAAACGAGAAGACTTGATCAAGAATGATTCAAAACCCATTGCTGGTCCATCAGGATTTTTCAAGAACGTCAGCGCTAGGGATGAAAAATCCAAAGCAAGGAAGTGTACCCATAGTAGCCGAAAAGGGCATTTGAAAGAGAATTGTTGGTATCTGAATCTGGCTAAACACAGCTACTACAAAGGCAAGTGAACAAATTGTAGATATTTCATTAATGATCTTGTTTTTGACGATTTTATATTCTTCTTTATGTGAAGGATAGATACCTGGATACAGGTAGTCGATTAAATTTGGCAAACATTTTACAAGTAAATAAACTAACATCATATTAGATTGTCTGAAATTGTAGTAAAAGTTATTGAAATTCAAAAAATGAGCACCAACTTTTTTGTATCAGACAAACTTCCTATTGCATCTGACTTACATTTATGGAAGCCGACATATGCCGTTTACAGAATTTGAATACGAAGACTTAAATTGTTTATAACGCGATTGTGTAAAAACTAAAGTATTAATTGTGTTGTATTCTTATATGTTAATTTAATTTAATTTCTTGAAAAGATTTTATACTGCCATTTTATTTCTTAGCGTATTTGACGATTTCCATGCTTGTAATAGTCTCAGGAAATAAAAGATTTATTGTACACATCGGACAGAAAACATCTCGCGTACAGTTGAACCTCATATTATTATCTATCAATTTCGGCAATATTGTTTGTCCAGCTTCATATTTATAAAAATAAAAATGAAAAACAGTCTCTTTTTCGAGGTTTTCACGGATTTTCTCAGTGGAAAATGCACCGATCCGGTCGTATGAAAATCCATCATGTAGGTTTTATAAATCTCTATAAAAGTTCCATTGACTGTAAAACGATTTCACGAATAATCTTTGGGATATTTCCAAAAAACCAAAAAAGTTGTAATTTTTTTTCACTATTTCTTGTTTAAAAAATTCCACAAAGTTGGGGCGAAAACTGGGGTTTTCTTTAACGAACTATCTTATAAAAAGTAGTATAGGCCGTTTGCGTGATTTATATAAACTTACGAAAAATCTATTCAAAAAAAGCAGCTACCAAAATTTCTGTTAGTAAAGCCAAAAACCTAATAGAAAAGTAGAAATATACCAAACGTGGCAACGCTGGATCGAAAACTACCGATGAGGGTCGACATAGTGTGGGTTGTTGAATCATGCCGATGATTCCCAAATCCCAATTCACTTCTCGGCTCGCTGGCAGAGAGAGCGGACGTGAAGTTTATTCCGGTTCTCGATGAATCACTGCACTGTCATCTGACGTCACAACATGGCGGTCATCAGCTGATTGTTTTTTGTGGTTTTCACTGGTTGATTGTGACTTTTATGAACTTTACAGATATTGAGTGATCCTATTAATTATATTTTGTAATACTCCTTGTTCATTTAAGAAATCGAATAATTTTGCTAATTTTATAAATTCTCCAGACATTTTGTGATCTTATTATTTGATTATATAAAGTAATATTCCTTTTTAATTTGAGCAACCGAACAATTTTGCTTATGACATCAGCTGACGACACAACAAGGCGGTCACCAGCTGATTGTTTTTTGTGGTTGGTTCTGGTTAGTTGTGACTTATACAATCTTACCAAAAATAATTCAAAATAAGCAGCTACAAAAATGTCTGTAAGTAAAGCCAAAATCTAATAGAAAAGTAGAAATCTACCAAACGTGGCAACGCTGGATCGAAAACTGCCGATGTGGGTCGACAGAGTGGGGGCTGTTGAATCATGCCGATTCACTTCTCGGCTCGCTGGCAGAGACACAGTATTATGCTGTTCTTTTAAGCATAATACTGTGGCAGAGAGAGCAGACGTGAAGTTTTATACCGGTACTCGATGAATCACTGCACTGTCATCTGACGTCATAACATGGCGGTCATCAGCTGATTCTTTTTTGTGGTTTTCACTGGTTGACTGAGATTTTCATGAACTTTACAGACATTGAGTGATCCTATTAATTATATTTTGTGATACCCCTTTTTCATTTGAGAAATCGAATAATTTTGCTCATGATTTCAGTTGACGTCACAACAAGGTCACAACAGATAATATAGTATTTTGTGTTTGGGTCTGGTTAATTGTAATTTTTATAAATTTTCCAGGCATTTTGTTATCTTATTATTCGATTATATATAGTAATATTCCTTTTTAATTTGAGCAATCGAACAATTTTGCTAATGACATCAGCTGACGTCACAACATGGCGGTCACCAGCTGATTGTTTCTTGTGGTTGGTTCTGATTAGTTGTGACTTATACAATCTTACAGAAAATCTATTAAAAAAAAGCAGCTACCAAAATTTCTGTTAGTAAAGCCAAAATCTGATAGAAAAGTAGAAATCCACCAAACGTGGCAACGCTGGATCGAATACTGCCGATGAGGGTCGACAGAGTGGGGGCTGTTGAATCATGCCGATTTACTTTTCGGCAGGCTGGCAGAGAGAGCGGACGTGAAGTTTTTTTTTCCGGTACTCGATGAATCACTGCACTGTCATCTGCCGTCACAACATGGCGGTCATCAGTTGATTGTTTTTTGTGGTTTTCACTGGTTAATTGAGATTTTTATGAACTTTACAGACATTGAGTGATCCTATTAATTATATTTTGTAATACTCCTTTTGCATTTGAGAAATCGAATGATTTTGCTAATAATTTCAGTTGACGTCACAACAAGGTGGTCACCAGATAATATAGTATTTTGTGTTTGGGTCTGGTTAATTGTAATTTTTATAAATTTTCCAGACATTTTGTTATCTTATTATTCGATTATATATAGTAATATTCCTTTTTAATTTGAGCAATCGAACAATTTTGCTAATGACATCAGCTGACGTCACAACATGGCGGTCACCAGCTGATTGTTTTTTGTGGTTGGTTCTGGTTAGTTGTCACTTATGCAATCTTACCAGAAATCTATTCAAAAAAAAGCAGCTACCAAAATTTCTGTTAGTAAAGCCAAAATCTAATAGAAAATTAGAAATCTACCAAACGTGGATCGAAAACTGCCGATGAGGGTCGACAGAGTGGGGGCTGTTGAATCATGCCGATTCACTTCTCGGCTCGCTGGCAGAGAGAGCGGACGTGAAGTTTTATTCCGGTACTCGATAAATCACTGCACTGTCATCTGACGTCATAACATAACGGTCATCAGCTGATTGGTTTTTGTGGTTTTCACTGGTTCATTGTGATTTTTATGAACTTTACAGACATTGAGTGATCCTATTAATTATATTTTGTAATACTCCTTGTTCATTTAAGAAATCGAATAATTTTGCTAACAATTTCAGTTGACGTCACAACAAGGTGGTCACCAGATAATATCGTATTTTGTTTTTGGTTCTGATTAATTGTGATTTTTATAAATTTTCCAGATATTTTGTGATCTTATTATTTGATTATATATAGTAATATTCCTTTTAAATTTGAGCAATACAACAATTTTGCTAATGACATCAGCTGACGTCACAACATGGCGGTCACCAGCTGATTGTTTTTTGTGGTTGGATCTGGTTAGTTGTGACTCATTCAATCTTACCAGAAATCTATTCAAAAAAAGCAGCTACCAAAATTTCTGTTAGTAAAGCCAAAATCTAATAGAAAAGTAGAAATCTACCAAACTTGGCAACGCTGGATCGAAAACTGTCGATAAGGGTCGACAGAGTGGGGGCTGTTGAAACATGCCGATTCACTTCTCGGCTCGCTGGCAGAGAGAGCGGACTTGAAGTTTTATTCCGGTACTCGATGAATCACTGCACTGTCATCTGACGTCATAACATGGCGGTCATCAGCTGATTCTTTTTTGTGGTTTTCACTGCTTGACTGAGATTTTTATGAACTTTACAGACATTGAGTGATCCTATCAATTATATTTTGTAATACCCCTTTTTCAGTTGAGAAATCGAATAATTTTGCTAATGATTTCAGTTGACGTCACAACAAGGTAGTCACCAGATAATATAGTATTTGGTGGTTGGGTCTGGCTATTTGTAATTTCTATGTGAATTTTTTTTATTCCGGTACTCTATGAATCACTGCACTGTCATCTGACGTCATAACATGGCGGTCATCAGCTGATTGTTTTTTGTGGTTTTCACTGGTTGATTGTGATTTTTATGAACTTTACAGACAATGAGTGATCCTATTAATTATATTTTGTGATACCCCTTTTTCATTTGAGAAAACGAATAATTTTGCTCATGATTTCAGTTGACGTCACAACAAGGTCACAACAGATAATATAGTATTTTGTGTTTGGGTCTGGTTAATTGTAATTTTTATAAATTTTCCAGGCATTTTGTTATCTTATTATTCGATTATATATAGTAAATATTCCTTTTTAATTTGAGCAATCGAACAATTTTGCTAATGACATCAGCTGACGTCACAACATGGCGGTCACCAGCTGATTGTTTTTTGTGGTTGGTTCTGGTTAGTTGTGACTTATACAATCTTACCAGAAATCTATTCAAAATAAGCAGCTACGAAAATGTCTGTAAGTAAAGCCAAAATCTAATAGAAAAATAGAAATCTACCAAACGTGGCAACGCTGGATCGAAAACTGCCGATGTGGGTCGACAGAGTGGGGGCTGTTGAATCATGCCGATTCACTTCTCGGCTCGCTGGCAGAGAGAGCGGACGTGAAGTTTTATTCCGGTACTCGATGAATCACTGCACTGTCATCTGACGTCATAACATGGCGGTCATCAGCTGATTCTTTTTTGTGGTTATCACTGCTTGACTGAGATTTTTATGAACTTTACAGACATTGAGTGATCCTATTAATTATATTTTGTGATACCCCTTTTTCATTTGAGAAATCGAATAATTTTGCTCATGATTTCAGTTGACGTCACAACAAGGTCACAACAGATAATATAGTATTTCGTGTTTGGGTCTGGTTAATTGTAATTTATAAATTTTCCAGGCATTTTGTTATCTTATTATTCGATTATATATAGTAATATTCCTTTTTAATTTGAGCAATCGAACAATTTTGCTAATGACATCAGCTGACGTCACAACATGGCGGTCACCAGCTGATTGTTTTTTGTGGTTGGTTCTGGTTAGTGGTGACTTATGCAATCTTACCAGAAATCTATTCAAAAAAAAGCAGCTACCAAAATTTCTGTTAGTAAAGCCAAAATCTAATAGAAAATTAGAAATCTACCAAACGTGGATCGAAAACTGCCGATGAGGGTCGACAGAGTGGGGGCTGTTGAATCATGCCGATTCACTTCTCGGCTCGCTGGCAGAGAGAGCGGACGTGAAGTTTTATTCCGGTACTCGATAAATCACTGCACTGTCATCTGACGTCATAACATAACGGTCATCAGCTGATTGGTTTTTGTGGTTTTCACTGGTTCATTGTGATTTTTATGAACTTTACAGACATTGAGTGATCCTATTAATTATATTTTGTAATACTCCTTGTTCATTTAAGAAATCGAATAATTTTGCTAACAATTTCAGTTGACGTCACAACAAGGTGGTCACCAGATAATATCGTATTTTGTTTTTGGTTCTGATTAATTGTGATTTTTATAAATTTTCCAGATATTTTGTGATCTTATTATTTGATTATATATAGTAATATTCCTTTTAAATTTGAGCAATACAACAATTTTGCTAATGACATCAGCTGATGTCACAACATGGCGGTCACCAGCTGATTGTTTTTTGTGGTTGGATCTGGTTAGTTGTGACTCATTCAATCTTACCAGAAATCTATTCAAAAAAAGCAGCTACCAAAATTTCTGTTAGTAAAGCCAAAATCTAATAGAAAAGTAGAAATCTACCAAACTTGGCAACGCTGGAACGAAAACTGTCGATAAGGGTCGACAGAGTGGGGGCTGTTGAAACATGCCGATTCACTTCTCGGCTCGCTGGCAGAGAGAGCGGACTTGAAGTTTTATTCCGGTACTCGATGAATCACTGCACTGTCATCTGACGTCATAACATGGCGGTCATCAGCTGATTATTTTTTGTGGTTTTCACTGAACGATAATAAAGTAATTTGTGTTTGGGTCTGGTTAATTATAATTTATATAAATTTACCAGACATTTTGTTATCTTATTATTCGATTGTATATAGTGATATTTCTTTTAAATTTGAGCAATCGAACAATTTTGGTAATGACATCATCTGACGTCACAACATGGCGGACATCAGCTGATTGTTTTTTGTGGTTTTCACTGGTTGATTGAGATTTTTATGAACTTTACAGACAGTGAGTGATCCTATTAATTATATTTTGTAATACCCCTTTTTCATTTGAGAAATCGAATAATTTTGCTAATGATTTCAGTTGACGTCACAACAAGGTAGTCACCAGATAATATAGTATTTTGTGTTTGGGTCTCGTTAATTTTAATTTTTATAAATTTTCCAGACATTTTGTTATCTTATTATTCGATTATATATAGTAATATTCCTTTTAAATTTGAGCAATCGAACAATTTTGGTAATGACATCATCTGACGTCACAACATGGCGGACATCAGCTGATTGTTTTTTGTGGTTTTCACTGGTTGATTGAGATTTTTATGAACTTTACAGACAGTGAGTGATCCTATTAATTATACTTTGTAATACCCCTTTTTCATTTGAGAAATCGAATAATTTTGCTAATGATTTCAGTTGACGTCACAACAAGGTAGCCACCAGATAATATAGTATTTTGTGTTTGGGTCTCGTTAATTGTAATTTTTATAAATTTTCCAGTCATTTTGTTATCTTATTATTCGATTATATATAGTAATATTCCTTTTTAATTTGAGCAATCGAACAATTTTGGTAATGACATCAGCTGACGTCACAACATGGCGGTCACCAGCTGATTGTTTTTTGTAGTTGGTCCTGGTTAGTTGTGACTTATATAATCTTACCAAAAATCTATTCAAAAAAAGCAGCTACCAAAATTTCTGTTAGTAAAGCCAAAATCTAATAGAAAATTAGAAATCTACCAAACGTGGCAACGCTGGATCGAAAACTTCCGATGAGGGTCGACAGAGTGGGGGCTGTTAAATCATGCCGATTCACTTCTCGGCTCGCTGGCAGAGAGAGCGGACGTGAAGTTTTATTCCGGTACTCGATGAATCACTGCACTGTCATCTGGCGTCATAACATGGCGGTCATCAGCTGATTATTTTTTGTGGTTTTCACTGGTTGACTGAGATTTTTATGAAATTTACAGACATTGAGTGATCCTATTAATTATATTTTGTAATACCCCTTTTTCATTTGAGAAATCGAATAATTTTGCTAATGATTTCAGTTGACGTCACAACAAGGTAGTCACCAGATAATATAGTATTTTGTGGTTGGGTCTGGTTATTTGTAATTTCTATGTGAAGTTGTTTTATTCCGGTACTCGATGAATCACTGCACTGTCATCTGACGTCATAACATGGCGGTCATCAGTTGATTGTTTTTTGTGATTTTCACTGGTTGATTGAGATTTTTATGAACTTTATAGACATTGAGTGGTCCTATGAATTATATTTTGTAATACCCCTTTTTCATTTGAGAAATCGAATAATTTTGCTAATGATTTCAGTTGACGTCACAACAAGGTAGTCACCAGATAATAAAGTATTTTGTGTTTGGGTCTGGTTAATTATAATTTTTATAAATTTTCCAGACATTTTGTTATCTTATTATTCGGTTATATATAGTAATATTCCTTTTTAATTTGAGCAATCGAACAATTTTGCTAATGACATCATCTGACGTCACAACATGGCGGACATCAGCTGATTATTTTTTGTGGTTTTCACTGGTTGATTGAGATTTTTATGAACTTTACAGACAATGAGTGATACTATTAATTATGCTTTGTAATACCCCTTTTTCATTTGAGAAATCGAATAATTTTGCTAATGATTTCAGTTGACGTCACAACAAGGTAGTCACCAGATAATAAAGTATTTTGTGTTTGGGTCTGGTTAATTATAATTTTTATAAATTTTCAAGACATTGTGTTGTATATTTATATATGTGTGTATACAACAACTTTTTATTCTATGACAAGGGTACAACTGCCCTATAAGTACTTGACTGATTATTTTTAAAAAACTTAATTTAGATTAGCATTATGGCATGCTGTTTATTGTTCCCATTGTAACGACAAATGAAAATGTAAATTAGCCAAATGGCCTAAATAAAGGATTTATATATATATATATATATACATTTTGTTATCTTATTATTCGAATATATATAGTAATATTCCTTTTTAATTTGAGCAATCGAACAATTTTGCTAATGACATCATCTGACGTCACAACATGGCGGTCACCAGCTGATTGTGTATTGTGGTTGTTTCTGGTTAGTTGTGATTTACATAAACTTGCCAAAAATCTATTCTAAAGAAGAAGCTACCAAAATTTTGTTAAGAAACGTAAAATCTAACAAAAAAAGTTGAAATCTTTCAAACGTGACAACGCTGCATCGAAAACTACCGATGAGGGCCGACAGAGTGGGGGCGGTTGAATCATGATGATAACACTCTCTGATTCAGTTTTCGGATGGCCAACAGAGAGAGCGGACGCGAAGTTTTATTCCGGTACTAGATAATTCACAGCACTGTTATCTGACGTCACAACTTGGCGGTCATCAGCTGATTGTTTTTTTGTGGTTTTCACTGGTTGATTGTGGTTTTCACTGGTTGACTGTGATTTTTATAAACTTTATAGACATTGAGTGATTCTGTTATTTCATTATAATTGAAATACTGCTTTTTAATTTGAGGAATCGAATAATTTTGCTAATAATTTCAGTTGACGTCATCTTGGTGGTCACCAGTTGATTGTTTTTTGTGGTCGGTTTTGGTCATTTGTGATTTTTACAAGCATAAAAACTTTAACTGGTCCTATCATTTCATAAGATATTGTAATATTCCTTTATCATTTGAGACATCGAATGATATCAGGTGTAATCAAGAAGCCTTGATTTTCCTCAAAACCAACCAAATTATTTTGGCTGACTATGAGCTCAGGTTATTGAAAGTAAATTGTAATTTTATTTTTGTTAATCTGAAGAGTAATTGATAAACCTAACTTTCCACTCCTCAACTAATACCCCATTGCCAAATCCTTTCCCGACAGGGGCGCTCACACCTTCCCGTGGTCCCTGTTGAGCGGTAACAGTTCAAACCTAAGAAAAATAAGTTTTATTGATTCATTACGATAGGAAGGAACTATTATCGGCCAAGTGAGCACCAATGTATTGTAGATTAAGACATTTTTCGATGTACAACCCAATATTTGTGAACTACTCTATTCCCATACTTTCAATCTTATCGTGAATAACTGAAAAGAATCACCCCATTGTCGTATTTCAAATAGCCCCACTAACAAACTAACATACTAAACTACCTCGATAACACCCCTATTTGAATGCTAACAATGGGTTGTGTACTTTCTCGGCGTGATCAAAGGATTCAATCAAGTATAGGAACAGTGAGGCTAATATGGGTTTGGTTCTCCATCATTTGTTTATTGTGTGAGAACAACTTTTTTTCTTATCAATTATTTCAGATCTAACTTTGGGAACATTACAGATTTTTTTCTTTTCGTGTGATTATATTTTGTACTTTTTTATATTGACACGTTTTATCTCCTACACCTAATTTCATGTGATAACCATGTTATTTGTGACCTTTGATGCAAACGCAATATTTTCTGTATTATTCATGATTTCATTTTATTGCTTCTTGTATTATTCACCATATTGATATGTTCTACACTTGAAAAGTTATTTGTCTAGGAACTCATGGAGGATATTTATCTATCTGCAAAGAGGAGTTTTGACACAATAGGCTAGTAAGAAACAATCTTATACAATACGTATTTACAGTCATGTGGGTTCGAGAAGCCTGGAATATCCAAACATATTTCTAATTTTCAGTTACTTGTAGTCACAACTCTCAATTAGGATAGAAAGGGACGAGAGAAAAAATTGGTTTGGAGAATTCTGGTACCAAACGGATGAAGAATGAAATGGGGAAACTGTTTGGAACGAAATCCCTCAATGGGAATCGACGGGGGCATATTCTCCATGTGGCAAACTCCGCTTCATTCGTTATACCGTCTACATCGGTGGTAAGGGCTGTAGCTCAGCTACGGTAAGATGAACCCTGCCTCGAGCACAGTGGCTGACATGCTCACCCGTAGAGGCCTATATATACGGGAGCCCGATCATCGATGACGGTTTCGCGTGGAGCAGAACTAATCACACGGAATAGTTGCTCCAATAGAAACTCATTCAGGAATCCGGTTTCGACTTCCAACAGCATATCCATTCTATTCTAGTTTCGTTTCGTATTCAGTATGGTCCTGTCCAATTATTTCTCTCGTTCCTAGAAATCTGAATTGACACCGCTTCGGGTCTGACACCGCTTCGGGTCAGGTGAGATCAAAAAGCCTATAATTTTCTTATCCCTCACAAGCCACTATGCCACTAGCTTCCTGGACAGAACGTGAAAACCCAAAACAGGTGATGAACGTTTCATTATATGACGTGAATTCGAGTATCATGGTATATTATGTCATTTTATTTTTGTTCTTCAGTTTATTTTCCATAGAGTTCTTGATATACTTGTATACAATATTTTATAATTACAGCATTGTATGTGAATAAATCAATATTTTTATTTTATCTTGAATTCGAATTCTTTGATATGTGTAGAATTCGATTTCATGACATTTTCTGAACATAACATGTCACTTCTACACTAACATCCTTGTCCCACCTTCCCGACAGGGGCGCTCACACCTTCTCGTGGTCCCTGTTGAGCGGTAACAGTTCAAACCTAAGAAAAACAAGTTTTATTGATTCATTACGATAGGAAGGAACTATTATCGGCCAAGTGAGCACCAATGTATTGTAGATTAAGACATTTTTCGATGTACAACCCAATATTTGTGAACTACTCTATTCCCATACTTTCAATCTTATCGTGAATAACTGAAAAGAATCACCCCATTGTCGTATTTCAAATAGCCCCACTAACAAACTAACATACTAAACTACCTCGATAACACCCCTATTTGAATGCTAACAATGGGTTGTGTACTTTCTCGGCGTGATCAAAGGATTCAATCAAGTATAGGAACAGTGAGGCTAATATGGGTTTCGTTCTCCATCATTTGTTTATTGTGTGTAAACAACTTTTTTTCTTATCAATTATTTCAGATCTAACTTTGGGAACATTACAGATTTTTTTCTTTTCGTGTGATTATATTTTGTACTTTTTTTATATTGACACGTTTTATCTCCTACACCTAATTTCATGTGATAACCATGTTATTTGTGACCTTTGATGCAAACGCAATATTTTCTGTATTATTCATGATTTCATTTTATTGCTTCTTGTATTATTCACCATATTGATATGTTCTACACGTGAAAAGTTATTTTTCTAGGAACTCATGGAGGATATTTATCTATCTGCAAAGAGGAGTTTTGGCACAATAGGCTAGTGAGAAACAATCTTATACAAAACGTATTTACAGTCATGTGGGTTCGAGAAGCCTGGAATGTCCTAACATCTTGGTTTCCAAACATATTTCTAATTTTTAGTTACTTATAGTCACAACTCTCAATTAGGATAGAAAGGGACGAGAGAAAAAATTGGTTTGGAGAATTCTGGTACCAAACGGATGAAGAATGAAATGGGGAAACTGTTTGGAACCTCAATGGGAATCGACGGGGGCATATTCTCCGTGTGGCAAACTCCGCTTCATTCGTTATACCGTCTACATCGGTGGTAAGGGCTGTAGCTCAGCTACGGTAAGATGAACCCTGCCTCGAGCACAGTGGCTGACATGCTCACCCGTAGAGGCTTATATATACGGGAGCCCGATCATCGATGACGGTTTCGCGTGGAGCAGAACTAATCACACGGAATAGTTGCTCCAATAGAAACTCATTCAGGAATCCGGTTTCGACTTCCAACGGCATATCCGTTCTATTCTAGTTTCGTTTCGTATTCAGTATGGTCCAGTCCAATTTTTTCTCTCGTTTCTAGAAATCTGAATTGACACCGCTTCGGGTCTGACACTGCTTCGGGTCAGGTGAGATCAAAAAGCCTATAATTTTCTTATCCCTCACAAGCCACTATGCCACTAGCTTCCTGGACAGAACGTGAAAACCCAAAACAGGTGATGAACGTTTCATTATATGACGTGAATTCGAGTATCATGGTATATTATGTCATTTTATTTTTGTTCTTCAGTTTATTTTCCATAGAGTTCTTGATATACTTGTATACAATATTTTATAATTTCAGCATTGTATGTGAATAAATCAATATTTTTCTTTTATCTTGAATTCGAATTCTTTGATATGTGTAGAATTCGATTTCATGACATTTTCTGAACATAACATGTCACTTCTACACTAACATCCTTGTCCCACCTTCCCGACAGGGGCGCTCACACCTTCTCGTGGTCCCTGTTGAGCGGTAACAGTTCAAACCTAAGAAAAATAAGTTTTATTGATTCATTACGATAGGAAGGAACTATTATCGGCCAAGTGAGCACCAATGTATTGTAGATTAAGACATTTTTCGATGTACAACCCAATATTTGTGAACTACTCTATTCCCATACTTTCAATCTTATCGTGAATAACTGAAAAGAATCACCCCATTGTCGTATTTCAAATAGCCCCACTAACAAACTAACATACTAAACTACCTCTATAACACCCCTATTTGAATGCTAACAATGGGTTGTGTACTTTCTCGGCGTGATCAAAGGATTCAATCAAGTATAGGAACAGTGAGGCTAATATGGGTTTGGTTCTCCATCATTTGTTTATTGTGTGAGAACAACTTTTTTTCTTATCAATTATTTCAGATCTAACTTTGGGAACATTACAGATTTTTTTCTTTTCGTGTGATTATATTTTGTACTTTTTTATATTGACACGTTTTATCTCCTACACCTAATTTCATGTGATAACCATGTTATTTGTGACCTTTGATGCAAACGCAATATTTTCTGTATTATTCATGATTTCATTTTATTGCTTCTTGTATTATTCACCATATTGATATGTTCTACACTTGAAAAGTTATTTGTCTAGGAACTCATGGAGGATATTTATCTATCTGCAAAGAGGAGTTTTGACACAATAGGCTAGTAAGAAACAATCTTATACAATACGTATTTACAGTCATGTGGGTTCGAGAAGCCTGGAATATCCAAACATATTTCTAATTTTCAGTTACTTGTAGTCACAACTCTCAATTAGGATAGAAAGGGACGAGAGAAAAAATTGGTTTGGAGAATTCTGGTACCAAACGGATGAAGAATGAAATGGGGAAACTGTTTGGAACGAAATCCCTCAATGGGAATCGACGGGGGCATATTCTCCATGTGGCAAACTCCGCTTCATTCGTTATACCGTCTACATCGGTGGTAAGGGCTGTAGCTCAGCTACGGTAAGATGAACCCTGCCTCGAGCACAGTGGCTGACATGCTCACCCGTAGAGGCCTATATATACGGGAGCCCGATCATCGATGACGGTTTCGCGTGGAGCAGAACTAATCACACGGAATAGTTGCTCCAATAGAAACTCATTCAGGAATCCGGTTTCGACTTCCAACAGCATATCCATTCTATTCTAGTTTCGTTTCGTATTCAGTATGGTCCTGTCCAATTATTTCTCTCGTTCCTAGAAATCTGAATTGACACCGCTTCGGGTCTGACACCGCTTCGGGTCAGGTGAGATCAAAAAGCCTATAATTTTCTTATCCCTCACAAGCCACTATGCCACTAGCTTCCTGGACAGAACGTGAAAACCCAAAACAGGTGATGAACGTTTCATTATATGACGTGAATTCGAGTATCATGGTATATTATGTCATTTTATTTTTGTTCTTCAGTTTATTTTCCATAGAGTTCTTGATATACTTGTATACAATATTTTATAATTTCAGCATTGTATGTGAATAAATCAATATTTTTATTTTATCTTGAATTCGAATTCTTTGATATGTGTAGAATTCGATTTCATGACATTTTCTGAACATAACATGTCACTTCTACACTAACATCCTTGTCCCACCTTCCCGACAGGGGCGCTCACACCTTCTCGTGGTCCCTGTTGAGCGGTAACAAATCAAACCTAAGAAAAATAAGTTTTATTGATTCATTACGATAGGAAGGAACTATTATCGGCCAAGTGAGCACCAATGTATTGTAGATTAAGACAGTTTTCGATGTACAACCCAATATTTGTGAACTACTCTATTCCCATACTTTCAATCTTTTCGTGAATAACTGAAAAGAATCACCCCATTGTCGTATTTCAAATAGCCCCACTAACAAACTAACATACTAAACTACCTCGATAACACCCCCCTATTTGAATGCTAACAATGGGTTGTGTACTTTCTCGGCGTGATCAAAGGATTCAATCAAGTATAGGAACAGTGAGGCTAATATGGGTTTCGTTCTCCATCATTTGTTTAGTGTGTGTGAACAACTTTTTTTCTTATCAATTATTTCAGATCTAACTTTGGGAACATTACAGATTTTTTTCTTTTCGTGTGATTATATTTTGTACTTTTTTTATATTGACACGTTTTGTCTCCTACACCTAATTTCATGTGATAACCATGTTATTTATTTGTGACCTTTGATGCAAACGCAATATTTTCTGTATTATTCATGATTTCATTTTATTGCTTCTTGTATTATTCACCATATTGATATGTTCTACACGTGAAAAGTTATTTTTCTAGGAACTCATGGAGGATATTTATCTATCTGCAAAGAGGAGTTTTGGCACAATAGGCTAGTGAGAAACAATCTTATACAATACGTATTTACAGTCATGTGGGTTCGAGAAGCCTGGAATGTCCTAACATCTTGGTTTCCAAACATATTTCTAATTTTTAGTTACTTATAGTCACAACTCTCAATTAGGATAGAAAGGGACGAGAGAAAAAATTGGTTTGGAGAATTCTGGTACCAAACGGATGAAGAATGAAATGGGGAAACTGTTTGGAACCTCAATGGGAATCGACGGGGGCATATTCTCCGTGTGGCAAACTCCGCTTCATTCGTTATACCGTCTACATCGGTGGTAAGGGCTGTAGCTCAGCTACGGTAAGATGAACCCTGCCTCGAGCACAGTGGCTGACATGCTCACCCGTAGAGGCTTATATATACGGGAGCCCGATCATCGATGACGGTTTCGCGTGGAGCAGAACTAATCACACGGAATAGTTGCTCCAATAGAAACTCATTCAGGAATCCGGTTTCGACTTCCAACGGCATATCCGTTCTATTCTAGTTTCGTTTCGTATTCAGTATGGTCCAGTCCAATTTTTTCTCTCGTTTCTAGAAATCTGAATTGACACCGCTTCGGGTCTGACACTGCTTCGGGTCAGGTGAGATCAAAAAGCCTATAATTTTCTTATCCCTCACAAGCCACTATGCCACTAGCTTCCTGGACAGAACGTGAAAACCCAAAACAGGTGATGAACGTTTCATTATATGACGTGAATTCGAGTATCATGGTATATTATGTCATTTTATTTTTGTTCTTCAGTTTATTTTCCATAGAGTTCTTGATATACTTGTATACAATATTTTATAATTACAGCATTGTATGTGAATAAATCAATATTTTTATTTTATCTTGAATTCGAATTCTTTGATATGTGTAGAATTCGATTTCATGACATTTTCTGAACATAACATGTCACTTCTACACTAACATCCTTGTCCCACCTTCCCGACAGGGGCGCTCACACCTTCTCGTGGTCCCTGTTGAGCGGTAACAGTTCAAATCTAAGAAAAACAAGTTTTATTGATTCATTACGATAGGAAGGAACTATTATCGGCCAAGTGAGCACCAATGTATTGTAGATTAAGACATTTTTCGATGTACAACCCAATATTTGTGAACTACTCTATTCCCATACTTTCAATCTTATCGTGAATAACTGAAAAGAATCACCCCATTGTCGTATCTCAAATAGCCCCACTAACAAACTAACATACTAAACTACCTCGATAACACCCCTATTTGAATGCTAACAATGGGTTGTGTATTTTCTCGGAGTGATCAAAGGATTCAATCAAGTATAGGAACAGTGAGGCTAATATGGGTTTCGTTCTCCATCATTTGTTTAGTGTGTGTGAACAACTTTTTTCCTTATCAATTATTTCAGATCTAACTTTCGGAACATTACAGATTTTTTCTTTTCGTGTGATTATATTTTGTACTTTTTTTATATTGACATGTTTTGTCCCCTACACCTAATTTCATGTGATAACCATGTTATTTATTTGTGACCTTTGATGCAAACGCAATATTTTCTGTATTATTCATGATTTCATTTTATTGCTTCTTGTATTATTCACCATATTGATATGTTCTACACGTGAAAAGTTATTTTTCTAGGAACTCATCGAGGATATTTATCTATCTGCTAAGAGGAGTTTTGGCACAATAGGCTAGTAAGAAACAATCTTATACAATACGTATTTACAGTCATGTGGGTTCGAGAAGCCTGGAATGTCCTAACATCTTGGTTTTCAAACATATTTCTAATTTTTAGTTACTTATAATCACAACTCTCAATTAGGATAGAAAGGGACGAGAGAAAAAATTGGTTTGGAGAATTCTGGTACCAAACGGATGAAGAATGAAATGGGGAAACTGTTTGGAACGAAATCCCTCAATGGGAATCGACGGGGGCATATTCTCCGTGTGGCAAACTCCGCTTCATTCGTTATACCGTCTACATCGGTGGTAAGGGCTGTAGCTCAGCTACGGTAAGATGAACCCTGCCTCGAGCACAGTGGCTGACATGCTCACCCGTAGAGGCCTATATATATACGGGAGCCCGATCATCGATGACGGTTTCGCGTGGAGCAGAACTAATCACACGGAATAGTTGCTCCAATAGAAACTCATTCAGGAATCCGGTTTCGACTTCCAACGGCATATCCATTCTATTCTAGTTTCGTTTCGTATTCAGTATGGTCCAGTCCAAGTTTTTCTTTCGTTTCTAGAAATCTGAATTGACACCGCGTCGGGTCAGGTGAGATCAAAAAGCCTATAATTTTCTTATCCCTCACAAGCCACTATGCCACTAGCTTCCTGGACAGAACGTGAAAACCCAAAACAGGTGATGAACGTTTCATTATATGACGTGAATTCGAGTATCATGGTATATTATGTCATTTTATTTTTGTTCTTCAGTTTATTTTCCATAGAGTTCTTGATATACTTGTATACAATATTTTATAATTTCAGCATTGTATGTGAATAAATCAATATTTTTATTTTATCTTGAATTCGAATTCTTTGATATGTGTAGAATTCGATTTCATGACATTTTCTGAACATAACATGTCACTTCTACACTAACATCCTTGTCCCACCTTCCCGACAGGGGCGCTCACACCTTCTCGTGGTCCCTGTTGAGCGGTAACAAATCAAACCTAAGAAAAATAAGTTTTATTGATTCATTACGATAGGAAGGAACTATTATCGGCCAAGTGAGCACCAATGTATTGTAGATTAAGACAGTTTTCGATGTACAACCCAATATTTGTGAACTACTCTATTCCCATACTTTCAATCTTTTCGTGAATAACTGAAAAGAATCACCCCATTGTCGTATTTCAAATAGCCCCACTAACAAACTAACATACTAAACTACCTCGATAACACCCCCCTATTTGAATGCTAACAATGGGTTGTGTACTTTCTCGGCGTGATCAAAGGATTCAATCAAGTATAGGAACAGTGAGGCTAATATGGGTTTCGTTCTCCATCATTTGTTTAGTGTGTGTGAACAACTTTTTTTCTTATCAATTATTTCAGATCTAACTTTGGGAACATTACAGATTTTTTTCTTTTCGTGTGATTATGTTTTGTACTTTTTTTATATTGACACGTTTTGTCTCCTACACCTAATTTCATGTGATAACCATGTTATTTATTTGTGACCTTTGATGCAAACGCAATATTTTCTGTATTATTCATGATTTCATTTTATTGCTTCTTGTATTATTCACCATATTGATATGTTCTACACGTGAAAAGTTATTTTTCTAGGAACTCATGGAGGATATTTATCTATCTGCAAAGAGGAGTTTTGGCACAATAGGCTAGTGAGAAACAATCTTATACAATACGTATTTACAGTCATGTGGGTTCGAGAAGCCTGGAATGTCCTAACATCTTGGTTTCCAAACATATTTCTAATTTTTAGTTACTTATAGTCACAACTCTCAATTAGGATAGAAAGGGACGAGAGAAAAAATTGGTTTGGAGAATTCTGGTACCAAACGGATGAATAATGAAATGGGGAAACTGTTTGGAACCTCAATGGGAATCGACGGGGGCATATTCTCCGTGTGGCAAACTCCGCTTCATTCGTTATACCGTCTACATCGGTGGTAAGGGCTGTAGCTCAGCTACAGTAAGATGACCCCTGCCTCGAGCACAGTGGCTGACATGCTCACCCGTAGAGGCTTATATATACGGGAGCCCGATCCTCGATGACGGTTTCGCGTGGAGCAGAACTAATCACACGGAATAGTTGCTCCAATAGAAACTCATTCAGGAATCCGGTTTCGACTTCCAACGCCATATCCGTTCTATTCTAGTTTCGTTTCGTATTCAGTATGGTCCAGTCCAATTTTTTCTCTCGTTTCTAGAAATCTGAATTGACACCGCTGCGGGTCTGACACCGCTTCGGGTCAGGTGAGATCAAAAAGCCTATAATTTTCTTATCCCTCACAAGCCACTATGCCACTAGCTTCCTGGACAGAACGTGAAAACCCAAAACAGGTGATGAACGTTTCATTATATGACGTGAATTCGAGTATCATGGTATATTATGTCATGTTATTTTTGTTCTTCAGTTTATTTTCCATAGAGTTCTTGATATACTTGTATACAATATTTTATAATTACAGCATTGTATGTGAATAAATCAATATGTTTATTTTATCTTGAATTCGAATTCTTTGATATGTGTAGAATTCGATTTCATGACATTTTCTGAACATAACATGTCACTTCTACACTAACATCCTTGTCCCACCTTCCCGACAGGGGCGCTCACACCTTCTCGTGGTCCCTGTTGAGCGGTAACAGTTCAAACCTAAGAAAAATAAGTTTTATTTATTCATTACGATAGGAAGGAACTATTATCGGCCAAGTGAGCACCAATGTATTGTAGATTAAGACATTTTTCGATGTACAACCCAATATTTGTGAACTACTCTATTCCCATACTTTCAATCTTATCGTGAATAACTGAAAAGAATCACCCCATTGTCGTATTTCAAATAGCCCCACTAACAAACTAACATACTAAACTACCTCGATAACACCCCTATTTGAATGCTAACAATGGGTTGTGTACTTTCTCGGCGTGATCAAAGGATTCAATCAAGTATAGGAACAGTGAGGCTAATATGGGTTTCGTTCTCCATCATTTGTTTAGTGTGTGTGAACAACTTTTTTTCTTATCAATTATTTCAGATCTAACTTTGGGAACATTACAGATTTTTTTCTTTTCGTGTGATTATATTTTGTACTTTTTTTATATTGACACGTTTTGTCTCCTACACCTAATTTCATGTGATAACCATGTTATTTATTTGTGACCTTTGATGCAAACGCAATATTTTCTGTATTATTCATGATTTCATTTTATTGCTTCTTGTATTATTCACCATATTGATTTGTTCTACACGTGAAAAGTTATTTTTCTAGGAACTCATGGAGGATATTTATCTATCTGCAAAGAGGAGTTTTGGCACAATAGGCTAGTAAGAAACAATCTTATACAATACGTATTTACAGTCATGTGGGTTCGAGAAGCCTGGAATGTCCTAACATCTTGGTTTCCAAACATATTTCTAATTTTTAGTTACTTATAGTCACAACTCTCGATTAGGATAGAAAGGGACGAGAGAAAAAATTGGTTTGGAGAATTCTGGTACCAAACGGATGAAGAATGAAATGGGGAAACTGTTTGGAACGAAATCCCTCAATGGGAATCGACGGGGGCATATTCTCCGTGAGGCAAACTCCGCTTCATTCGTTATACCGTCTACATCGGTGGTAAGGGCTGTAGCTCAGCTACGGTAAGATGAATCCTGCCAATTTTTTCTCTCGTTTCTAGAAATTTGAATTGACACCGCTTTGGGTCAGGTGAGATCAAAAAGCCTATAATTTTCTTATCACTCACAAGCCACTATGCCACTAGCTTTCTGGACAGTACGTGAAAACCCACAACAGGTGATGAACGTTTCATTATATGACGTGAATTCGAGTATCATGGTATATTATGTCATTTTATTTTTGTTCTTCACTTTATTTTCCATAGAGTTCTTGATATACTTGTATACATTTTTTTATAATTACAGCATTGTATTCACACCTTCTCGTGGTCCCTGTTGAGCGATAACAGTTCAAACCTAAGAAAAACAAGTTTTATTGATTCATTACGATAGGAAGAAACTATTATCGGCCAAGTGAGCACCAATGTATTGTAGATTAAGGCATTTTTCGATGTAAAAACCCAATATTTGTGAACCACTCTATTCCTACACTCTTAATCTTATCATGAATAATTGAAAAGAAACACCCCATTGTCGTTCTTCAAATAGTCCCACTAACAAACTAACATACTAAACTACCTCGATAATAGCTCTATTTGAATGCTAACAAAGGGTTGTATATTTTCTGGGCGTGATCAAAGGATTCAATCAAGTATAGGAACAGTGAGGCTAATATGGGTTTCTTTCTCCATCATTTGTTTATTGTGTGTGAACAACTTTTTTTCTTATCAATTATTTCAGATCTAACTTTGGGAACCTTACAGATTTTTTTTTCGTGTGATTATATTTTGTACTTTTTTTGTTGTCTTGAAAACAGTTTATTATTTCGTCAGTAACGTATCGAAAACTAAATCTGCCTATATGACGAGAAATTTTTTTAAATTGGCTAAAAATACTTCTCCTTTTCGAAAACGTTGACGTTTCGGAGGAAAACGTTGACGTTTCGGAGACTAAATCTGTTTCCGTTTTCAAAACTCGAAGGATGAAGACTTACTAAAATTCTATTTTTATCAGCTTGAATATGAGGGATTTGTTTTGACAAAGTCAAATGAAATCTACCAAATATTTTTTATGATGACATTTGCTGTCTGGAT
The DNA here is from genome assembly GCA_944452925.2 of Chrysolina oricalcia. Classification (NCBI taxonomy): domain Eukaryota; kingdom Metazoa; phylum Arthropoda; class Insecta; order Coleoptera; family Chrysomelidae; genus Chrysolina; species Chrysolina oricalcia. Next base: position 7,972,931 of record OX101825.2, on the reverse strand, counting down.
ACATATAGGGTGTCTGATATCAATCAATCAATCTGTTATTTCTCAAATTTTCTCTGAGGAGAGGTAGCCATGTGCTATCCATTTCTACTGAGTTGGTCGAAAAACAGTTCGTCGATAATAAAATACAGGCAGTTTCCTTCAACTTCTCTTTTCTTGATTTGATTCACTCATTAAAATTTTGGTGTCATTCCATTTCATCATATGATCGCCATCCGATGTCAGAATATGTTCGGATATTTTCGAACCAGTTATTTTCCGATTCCTTGTATAACTTTTGTGTTCTTCCTTACGCACAGTCAAAGGTCTTGATGTTTCACCTATATAACTTTTTCCACACGAACAAGGTATGTTGTAAACACAATTTTTGGAACACTCGTCAGTGTTTTTTGGTTTTGTTTGTGTAAGTATTGATCTCAATGTATTGGTTGTCTTGAATGTTGTTTTTACATCATACCTATGGCCAGACAATCCAGGGACATATGGTATTATGTTGGTTGTTTGATGTGTACTGTAATCGAACAATTTTTCAATGACATCAGCTGACGTCACAACATGGCAGTCACCATCTGATTGTTTTTGTGGTTGGTACTGGTTATTCGTGATTTATATAAAATAACTAAAAATCTATTTTAAAACGGCGCCTACCGTAATTTCTGTCAAGAAATCCAAAATCTTATAGAAAGGTGGGAATCTCGCAAACGTGGCAACGCTGGATCGAAAACTACCGATGAGAGCCGACAGAGTAGGCGGTTGAATCATGCTGATAACACTCTCCGATTCAGTTTTTGGCTGGCTGGCAGAGATATCGGACGTGAATTTTTTTTTTTTCATAGCTTTATTTGCATTTTTCAGTTTTTAGTCCCTTGGATTGTTAATAACAAATTATAATAATAATAATTTTTCCAATGGGGATCCTTTTTAAAGCCTTTCAAGAATAGCTCCAAGAAGTGAAACAAGTTAGAGGTTTTTAGTATAACAATTATCAGGGTTTTTATGTAAATTTGAAACTTGGAAAAACTAGTTGATTAACAAACGCATATGTAATAAAATAATAACGGGAAATTTTTTTTCCATGAATTTTCGTTTATTCAACTTTCTGAAAGGTTAGTGAATTTTTCATTTCTTAATATTGATATTTAATGGGTTAAATAATTTTTATTGTTCATGGGTCCGTATCAGTCAGCGCACGCGGAACTCGCATCACCCGCTTCTAGCGCTATTTTCGCCTCTAAATTAAAATTCTAAAAATTGGTGGTAGAGTTCCATGAGGTGGGACTTTGATTCAGGATCTTTTTTCAAAATTTGGATATCTTCAATAGTTTCCGAGATATTAGCAAAAAACAAACCACCCCTTTCTTTTACTAAATTGTTTATAAATTTTGCAACTTTTGCCGGCGCACCTTCAAATTTTTCAAAAAGTTTCTAGAGTTCATTCCGAATCGAATGAGCCCTGGATCATAATTTTCGGTGCCCATGAAGAGAAATTAACCATAATAGTTCTTGTAGACTACACTACAATTCTTATCCTCTTATACCTACAGTTATAAAAAAGCTGTTTAAAAGATTATCGGTTTCGTAATTATACCTACCCGGTTCGAAAAATTACGGTACGTCTATGGAATCGATGCATCTGAGCGGTTTATAAAAGCATGCCTTTATTTTATGGACTATATATACCGTAATGTTACTAATGTTTTACCGAGTTTCACCTACACGCCGAAAAAAGAATTGAAAGCCCCGTATTTATTATTACTATTACTCGCGTTCCGACTCTCCTATCGAACGATTGCTTTATAAGGAATCATTCTCGTCGAGGCAAGGTATCATTAGGAAATCTTTACCATTTAAGCTCCCGTTCATGGTAATCTGTATCAGTAGGAGTACGACAAGATATAATTAATTAAATGCTAAATTAGCAGTTCGGATTAAACGTCGAGTTAAACGTGTTCTTCTCATAAAAGCGAATGCTAATTATTTTTCAGAACTGCCTCTCGCTAAATGGGTTAACTGACGGGAAAAATCTGGTCAACGCATCGTTTTAAATTGAACATGATTCCGCCATCTGTAATGATAATAATGATATAGTCAAAATAGGTCTTAACGTGCGGGTGTGAGACTCGATCTTCGACTAACTTTCTAGTTTTATCTTTTTCCATTATCCCAACGATAAATGAGACAGATATATACGATTTTCACAAGCGAAAAGAAGATGTGTTGATATTTTTCAGCGGCTCTAAACTTTTAGACTCACCGGCTTTGTTTTGATTAATGGATGACAGTTCTGTATATTTGACAGTTTGAAGTTTGTGAAATGGAGAATAAAAATCATAGATATATATACTATATTCTCACTCTAGAATGCTAATCCCCATGTCAAAAGTGTTGCAAAAAGTTCAGGCTAGTCCGCAATGCGCATGCGCGTCATTAGTGATTTTTGTAACAGGCCCGGTTTTAGTAAAATATTATGGTATTTGTGAAGATTAACAAACATTAATTCTAAATCTCGGAGAATAAGGTTGGAAACCTGTTATTTGCATTTAGCCGATTTGAATACATATTTATACATTTTCTCACTCAAATATTCTGCTGGGGTCTCTTCTTGAAAACAATAACCAAAAATCATGCCTTTTTTTTTTGTCAATCTAAAATAATATTCAAGCTATTTTGAGCAAAGCATATAGGTACATAAAAAATTTCATTATCTACCAAAAATGATTCATTTCAGGTAATTTTCCTTTACACAACACTAAAGGGTTCATTGTTTATTTGTAGGAATAAACAGCTTTATTAGAAATTGACTTTAAAGGAACAAGATTAATGCAAATTCACGAATGATGAAAGAATAACCAACGACAACAAACACCACACAAAACAAAAAGAGAAAATCTGAAATTCTAAAAATCGTCTCTGATATCTGACAATAGTGGCAGATCTTAGTGACAAGTCTTCCTGTTGATGAAAAAGCACTGTTGCACGCCGATCATTATAATTACAGTAGCATAGGGTACATTATTGTTTTAAATAAATTTCTTTCGCGCCTAAAATTTGGAGTAATCTATCTCTAAAAGGTTCTTTTCGGTTTTAAAAAGTCCTAAAAGCGCTGTCAAATTTCTCTCTTTCAAATGACATGTGTTTTATTACCTCATAACAAAAAACTCTGAATTGCAACACCCAAACTGATGACGAGCATGCGCACATCGTAAACGGGTCGCATACGCGGCATGCTTTTCGCCCTGAAAATTGGCGGGATTAGAATTAGAGTAAGTATATAATATATATTTCTATGATAAAAATCATCTGGTTCCTACATCCGCAACCAAAATAATGGCACTGAATCTTTTGAGTTATTTCGAAACTGAAAAACGAAATGAAGGTTCGTCTAACAATAATATACATGAAACAGTAGCAAGAGCACTGGGAGTAAGTTTGAGATCTGTGCAGAAAATTGTGTACGAGAAAAAAAATAATATAATAACCAAAATTTCCAAAAAATGTAAAAGGAAAAAATCAAAGACTGGAGATTTGAGAGATGGTATAAAAAAAACAATGACACCTTTTTCTCAAGTCCATAATTTTTTTATTTCCTCTTAGAATTTAATTGAATAAGAAATATTGCAAAATCTCAGCATTTGTCGTTTAGCACAAGTCCTCTGTGCAACGTATTTTGTCCTACAGGACCGTATTTAGTAAAAACTGTATTTGCCAAGTGATCCACAAAAAACTGAATCAAATTGATATTGTTATAACTTTCTTATTTCTTGATCTATGCCAGTGGTTGATAGCTCGTTTGATACATGAATGTAGCTTTCTTTGTGTACATAACAATAGTGGTCGCCATCTTAATATCCAAGATGGCCGGCCTAACCTATAAACTTTATGAAGGACTTATCTTGTAGCTTTATAAGAAAGATAATAACAGGAAAAAATAAGAATTGCAACGTTTTGATTGCTGAAATCGGTCATTTACTTTTTGAATCATCTAACTTTATTATATAAATATAACTCTACTATCTTATTAAAACTATATCTAATTCATAACTAACAAAGTTGAAACCGATATTTCCAGGGTGGTGGAAGAGAACAAAAAAGTTAAGCACTCATTATCATAATAATAGTCGAACTCCTTGCAGCTGCTGGATTATCCCATCTTGGACGGGACGATTTTCGGCATCTTTAATATGCTGTAACACATTTTGATTAAATATCACAATATGCTACAAATATGAGCACATGTTACTGGTGTCCTTGCTACTGATTTGCAACTGCAGTAGTATCCTATAATTATCAATACATCTTCATTATTCTCGTCAGGCTGGTTTCCATGCATACTGTATTGAATAAATACTTGATATTTTTCTTTCCTTCTGAATAGAGAATACTTTTTGAAGTCTAATAAATCCTGGTTCATTCATTTGTATTTTTATTGTTATTGAACCTTATGAAACTAATAATCTAAGATCAGGTAGTAGAGTTATATTTATATTATAGATTTATTGTTACTATCTTTCTTTAAAAGCGGTCATCTTGGATATCAAGATGGCGACCACCTTTGTTATATACACAAAGAAAGCTACATTCATCTATCAAACGAGCTATCAACCACTGACAGATCAAGGAATAAGAAAGGTATAACGAGATCAAACTGATTCAGTTTTTAGTTTTACTAAATACGGTCCTGTAGGACAAAACATTTTTCACAGAGGACTTGTGCTAAAAGACAAAATGCTGATATTTTGCAATATTTCTTATTTAATTAAGTTTTAATAGGAAATAAAAAATGTATAAAGTGTCATTGTTTATTTGGCACCTATACTAAATACGGACCTGGGAGCTAAATCATTGGTCTTAGAGGATTGGGCCCATGAGAACATTTGATCAGAAACTCAGTACCAATAACATATGTAAATTTCAGGAAAATCCCACTGTGGGCCAATTTCCTATGCTTTTGTGCGGGGTCATTTACGTCACAACCAAAAAAATTTTTACAGTCCACGTATTCCAGGAAATGGGCTTGGGCGGAATTTTGTGTAAAGCTGCATCAACATTCTGTATTTTGAAAAAATATGCATTCATTGATGATCAAATGGCTGCTAACATTTCTAACACATTTATTACAAGTCATTAACGTGTTGAAAATTCCAAAATGTTCATCCCCTAGCGGTTAAATAACCCTTATAGATTGAAAATTCCCTAATAAATATAGATCTCAACGTGGTCAGTGCAAGAACTGTTCACAAGATTGTTTATAATTTTTGTACAAACTATCGAAGTGTTAAAAATTACATAATGAAGGGCCCTCAAGGAGTTGAACAGCCCCAAACTTATCAAAATTCCTATTACATTATCTATCACATTGAGCTTATAGCTACAATTTTCCACAAAACTATCTAAAAATCATTATAATCTATGAACGTGTTGAGATTTTCAGAATGATGGGGTTGTCCATGAGCAACTAAAGACAAGCAGTAGAAGCGTGTGGGATACTGTAGAGAATTCTGATACCCGATGAAATACATTTCACGTCGGATTTCCTATCATATCGCAACACAAAAATTTATTAACACAGCCCACTCTGCAAAATGCTGATTTCCATGGTTGATATTGTCCATGAGCAACTAAAGACACACATTAGAAGCGTGTGGGATACTGTAAAGAATTTTAATACTCGATGAAATACAGTTCAGGTCGTATTTCACAGGTCAGGTCGGATCAAGTCGCAACACAAAAATTTATTAACACAGTCCACTCTTCTAAATATTGCTTTCCATAGTTGATATTGTCCATGAGCAACTGAAGACATGCAGTAGAAGCATGTGGGATACTATAAAGAATTCTAATTCTTGATGAAATACAGTTCACGTCGGATTTCCTATCATATCACAACACAAAAACTTAGTAACACAGCTCACTCTGCAAAATGTTGATTTCCGTGGTTGATATCGTCCATGAGCAACTGAAGACATGCGGTAGAAGCGTGTGGGATACTGTAAAGAATTCTAATTCTTGATGAAATACAGTTCACGTCAGATTTCCTATCATATCACAACACAAAAACTTAGTAACACAGCCCACTCTGCAAAATGTTGATTTCCATGATTGATATTGTCCATGTGCAACTAAAGACACACATTGGAAGCGTGTGGGATACTGTAAAGAATTTTAATACTCGATGAAATACAGTTCAGGTCGTATTTCACAGGTCAGGTCGGATTTCCTATCAAGTCGCAACACAAAAATTTATTAACACAGTCCACTCTTCTAAATATTGCTTTCCATAGTTGATATTGTCCATGAGCAACTGAAGACATGCGGTAGAAGCGTGTGGGATACTGTAAAGAATTCTAATTCTTGATGAAATACAGTTCACGTCAGATTTCCTATCATATCACAACACAAAAACTTAGTAACACAGCCCACTCTGCAAAATGTTGATTTCCATGATTGATATTGTCCATGTGCAACTAAAGACACACATTGGAAGCGTGTGGGATACTGTAAAGAATTTTAATACTCGATGAAATACAGTTCAGGTCGTATTTCACAGGTCAGGTCGGATTTCCTATCAAGTCGCAACACAAAAATTTATTAACACAGTCCACTCTTCTAAATATTGCTTTCCATAGTTGATATTGTCCATGAGCAACTGAAGACATGCGGTAGAAGCGTGTGGGATACTGTAAAGAATTCTAATTCTTGATGAAATACAGTTCACGTCAGATTTCCTATCATATCACAACACAAAAACTTAGTAACACAGCCCACTCTGCAAAATGTTGATTTCCATGATTGATATTGTCCATGTGCAACTAAAGACACACATTGGAAGCGTGTGGGATACTGTAAAGAATTTTAATACTCGATGAAATACAGTTCAGGTCGTATTTCACTGGTCAGGTCGGATTTCCTATCAAGTCGCGACACAAAAACGTATTAACACAGCTCACTCTTCAAAATATTGATTTCCATGGTTGATATTGTCCATGAGCAACTAAAAACACACTTTGGAAGCTTGTGGGACACTGTAAAGAATTCTAATACTCGATGAAATACAGTTCAGGTCGGATATCCTATCAAGTCGCGACACAAAAACGTATTAACACAGCTCACTCTTCAAAATATTGATTTCCATGGTTGATATTGTCCATGAGCAACTAAAGACACACATTGGAAGCGTGTGGGATACTGTAAAGAATTCTAATACTCGATGAAATACAGTTCAGGTAGGATATCCTATCAAGTCGCGACACAAAAACGTATTAACACAGCTCACTCTTCAAAATATTGATTTCCATGGTTGATATTGTCCATGAGCAACTAAAAACACACTTTGGAAGCTTGTGGGACACTGTAAAGAATTCTAATACTCGATGAAATACAGTTCAGGTAGGATTTCTCATCAAGTCGCAACACAAAAATGTGTTAACACAGCCCACTATTCAAAATATTGATTTCCATGGTTGATATTCAGAGGTTATTTTTTTATAATGTGAAAATCCGATATCGCTCACTTTGCAATGCAGTGAAATCATCATTGTGAAATTTTCAACACGTCGGCGTCGATAGATTCTAATTATTTTTAAATAATTTTGTGGAAAATTTTAGCGATACGCGCAATACCGTAATAGATAATGTAATAGAAGTTTGAGAAGTTTGGGTTCAATCCAGAAAAATGTCCATAAGATTTTTTCCACTTGTTATTTTCCCCCTTGTGGTCAATTTTGCCCTGTGATTTTTCCATGCATACGTTTGTATTCATTATGCCCCAAATAGTTTTATTTTTATTGTTATGTTACGTGTCTATGAGATTTGTGTAGTAATTTTATTTAGCTTTCTTCACATGTTGGCTTTTTTCAAATATTTGTACTGATTTTGAAGATCAGCATTACCTGGAAATTCTTTTCGCAAGATGTTCAGATGCCTTAATATTGCCGGTTCAAATTTGAGTTCATCAGTTCATACCTATCCTTTCGAAATCAAATTCTTCATAGCACGAAATTCCAATCATTCCACTTCAGAAAAATTTACTGACTTACAGCATAAGTGATCAGTCAAAACTTTTCATCAACAACTGTATATCAGTATTCTCATTAATATTAACTGGAATGCCTCTAATTCTGATGGATTGGAACGAGATCGGTATGCGACATTTCCGGATCGTCGATAAAATTAGACCAAGTCAACTCCGAGGAATTAAATTTGTCACCCAAGATCTGAGAAGCATTCTTGGAGAGAGTCCAAAACGCTTAAAGCTCAAATTCGCTGTCGCCAAGGCCCGTTTTATGCAATGCACGTTGGAACAATAAACATACCGGGTGATTCTCCAAGGTGGCTCACCCCTATAACTTTTTTATTATTGAAGATAGAAAAACGAAATTTGGGGGTTGTGTATTATAGTTCAATTTACATTTTTTGACATATTAACTTGCTTTATCGTACTTCCGGTTCGACCGGAAATGAGCATAACTTTCGATTTTTAAATGGGACATCCTATATATTTTTACTTATTTCGATCGAGAATGACATTCTAAATCCAACAACACCTCACTTGTCAATATTTGACAAATGAAGTAATTTTTATTTCAATTTTTATTTTTCGATCTAGAATGCCATGGATCGTGTGAATCGCCTCATTCTTGATCAAGTAACATGGGAAAAGTACGACTTTGAGGCTTTTGAATTCACAGTCGCTGTAAGAATTATTCAAAAGTCTCAAATATGAATTTTTCCAGTTAACGTGAATTTTTCAAATGGAAAGGGGGTGGCTCGTCGGCTTTTTGTGAAAGATCATTTTCTTACGAATAATTTGATACCCCACACTTTCACTTTATTTTCACTATATCTGTGAACGATTGCAAGAAGCGATCATACCCAATAACAAATAATACGTATTCGGTATACTTATGCACTAAGTCCTGTTATTCTAGTTATTCGTGACAAACAATTGAATTCACAGTCGTTTTAAGAATTGTTTAAAAGACGCAAATATCACCATTAGTCCATTAAGTTTCTAAATTTTCAAAATGACCCCCTCCTTGATCACGGCAAAGTTCAACTTTATCAATTGTTGCGCGCACCACATTGTTTAGCTGTTCCGCAGTAACGTTCTGGAATGCCACCCTTACTTTATACTCCAGTTCTTCACGAGTAGCTGATGTTGTATTATAAACCTGATTTTTAATTGTTCCCCAGAGAAAAAAATCTAGTGGAGTGAGATCTGGTGATCTACTATATGAAAAAGAAATAATACATTATAAAAAAATATGACATCTCAAGAATGTACCTCGCAGGCCACTGAATAGGTCCATTGGTGCCAATCCACTTTTCTGGGAAGGTGTCATTCAGATGTTCTCTTACGATTTGGGAATTGTGAGGTGGCGCTCCATCTTGTTGAAAATAGATATCAACTTGGGTAGCTAGTGGCAAATCTTCAATGAAATCATTTATTTGATTTCTAAGGAACTGCAGATATTTTTCCCCAGTAAGTTGTCCGTCGAAAATTATTGGGCCTAAAAGTTTTCCTCCGATAATACCCATCCAGCAATTGAAACCAAATCGCTCTTGAAAATTTCCTTCTTGCATGAGATGTAAATTTGTTTGTGACCAGTACCTTTTATTATTCCGATTAAACAGACCCAAGTTGGTGAATCGAGTTTCATCTGAATAAATAATTTTAAATGGAAAACGTACATCTTCTCTGTATTTAGTCAAAAACCAGTTGCAATAAGTTAATCTTCGGTTGTGATCGTTATCGTAAAGATGTTGGTGTAGTTGGTACTTGAATGATCGATAATTATATTTGTGGAGAATTCTCCAAACGGACGAATAACTTATATCACACTCAGAAACAATTTGGCGAATTGACGCCGTACAATTCACTTCAACATAGGCCAACACGTCTACTTCTTTTTCTTCACTGACGATGAATTTATTGGCATTTTCTTCTGGTTCATTTCGCATTTTCTTTTCCAGTTTTGGAAAATAGTGCCGAGTGGGATGGCGACGATTAGGGAATCTCTGAGCATAAATTCGAGCTGCATCAGATGCATTCTTTTTTGCTTCTCCGTAAATTAGCAACATGTCAATTTTCTCGTTTCTAGTATAATTTTCCATATCAAATTATGAACTATGCAACAAAAGAATTTTTGAAAGTGACAGCATATTCATTGGCCTATTTGTTTAGGTATAGTCCTAGCAACAGCTTCAATTGTTTGTCACGAATAACTAGAATAACAGGACTCAGTGCATACCGAATACGTATTATTTGTAATTGGGTATGGTCGCTTCTTGCAATCGCTCACAGAAATAGTGAAAATAAAGTGAAAGTGTGTGGTATCAAATTATTCGTAAGAAAATGATCTTTCACAAAAAGCCGACGAGCCACCCCCTTTCCATTTGAAAAATTCACGTTAACTGGAAAAATTCATATTTGAGACTTTTGAATAATTCTTTCAACGACTGTGAAGTCAAAAGCCTCAAAGTCGTATTTTTCCCATGTTACTTGATCAAGAATGAAGCGATTTACACGATCCATGGCATTCTAGATCAAAAAATGAAAATTGAAATAAAAATTACTTCATTTGTCAAATATTGACAAGTGAGGTGTTGTTGGATTTAGAATGTCATTCTCGATCGAAATAAGTAAAAATATATAGGATGTCCCATTTAAAAATCGAAAGTTATGCTCATTTCCGGTCGAACCGGAAGTACGATAAAGCAAGTTAATATGTCAAAAAATGTAAATTGAACTATAATACACAACCCCCAAATTTCGTTTTTCTATCTTCAATAATAAAAAAGTTATAGGGGTGAGCCACCTTGGAGAATCACCCGGTATATGTCAACTACCTATCTGGCGTGTTGCATAAAATGTTGACTTAAAAAATTATCACAGCATTCTTATCGTTATTTTTGGCAAACAAGCGGTTTGTTTTCCGTTTATTCTGGAAAACAGCTTTGCCTTTTCAATTATTCACATCATTAGTAGATACGTATATCTTTATTTTGTTTTCTTTCTTATAGAAATACATAAAAATATAAACGTTCCCAATTTTTCATTCATTTTTGATAACTTTTGAAATAATTACCTACTTAAATTATTAAAATCTCGTGGCTCGAGTAGGGTGAGTCCTGCACGATTCACTGTTGCGTTCCAATTTACAGTGCTGCTACTGAGGTGGCGCATGGAGTTAGTAACAAGGCCTATCCAGAACACGTGGCTAATGACCATAGCAGTCGATGCCAAAACACCAAAGAAAAAAAAAATTACCTACTTGTTATTTCATTCGAAAAACAAACAATTTCCATAATAAATTCTTGAATTTTTGGCAGTTTTCCACCTTGAGGATTTTGATGAACTTTCCTTACAGTTCACACATACAGTTCACGTCGGATTTCCACCCCCGTAAAGCTAGCAGAACCACTTTGGAATTTTAAAATTTTTTTGGCCATAATTTTAGGCTAATTTTAGGCTAATTTATTACCCTATTCCCAAATTTTTTGCTCTTCAATTGTGAGAGATATCGCGGGTTCTGCTAGCTTAACGTTAAGCTGGCAGAACCAAACCTTAAAAAAGCTACTCAGAACAAATCCAGTTGGACAATAATTTTAGGCTTTATTCAAGCTAATTTATTACCCTATTCCCAAATTTTTTGCTCTTCAATTGTGAGAGATATCGCGGGTTCTGCTAGCTTAACGTTAAGCTGGCAGAACCAAACCTTAAAAAAGCTACTCAGAACAAATCCAGTTGGACAATAATTTTAGGCTTTATTCAAGCTAATTTATTACCCAATTATAAATTTCTTTGCTCTTCATTTGGAGGAGAAATCATAGGTTGTGTTTGCGTGTTAGCTCAACACTGAGCTGGCAGTACCAAATGGCTAACCGAATCGTTATGGAAAATCTGATGGCACCATAATTTTAGGCTCACGTTTGAACCCGTCGCCGTTTTTTTTTGGAATTCGTTTTTTAAAAAAATCCTGGGTGCTGCTAGCTTTACCGTCAAGCCAGCAGAACCCAACCTTAAAAAAGCAACTCAGAACAAATCCAGTTGGACAAAATTTTAGGCTCTATTCAGGCTAATTTATTACCCAATTATAAATTTATTTGCTCTTCAGTTGGAGGAGAAATCATAGGTCAGCTCAACACTGAGCTGGCAGTACTATTTAAAAGACTAACCGAATCGTTATGGAAAATCTGATCGCGCCATAATTTTAGGCTCATTTTAGGCTCACGTTTGAACCCATCGCCCATTTTTTTGGAATTCGTTTTTTTTTTAAATCCTGGGTTCTGCTAGCTTTACCGTCAAGCCAGCAGAACCCAACCTTAAAAAAGCAACTCAGAACAAATCCAGTTGGACAATAATTTTAGGCTTTATTCAGGCTAATTTATTACCCAATTATAATTTTTTTTTGCTCTTATGAGTTGCTTTTTTAAGGTTGGCTTCTGCTAGCTTAACGGTAAAGCTAGAAGAACCCAGGATTTTTTTTAAAACACGTATTCCAAAAAAATGGGCGACGGGTTCAAACGTGAGCCTAAGATGAGCCTAAAATTATGGTGCGATCAGATTTTCCATAACGATTCGGTTAGCCTTTTAGTACTTTTAGTGTTAGCTCAATGTTGAGCTAACACGACCTATGATTTCTCCTCCAACTGAAGAGCAAAAAAAATTATAAATGGGTAATAAATTAGCCTGAATAGAGCCTAAAATTATTGTCCAACTGGATTTGTTCTGAGTTGCTTTTTTAAGGTTGGGTTCTGCTGGCTTGACGGTAAAGCTAGCAGAACCCAGGAATTTTTTAAAAAACGAATTCTAAAAAAATCGGCGACGGGTTCAAACGTGAGCCTAAAATGAGACTAAAATTATGGTGCGATCAGATTTTCCATAACGATTCGGTTAGCCTTTTGGTACTGCCAGCTCAGTGTTGAGCTAACACGACCTATGATTTCTCCTCCAACTGAAGAGCAAAAAAATTTATAATTGGGTAATAAATTAGCCTGAATAGAGCCTAAAATTATTGTCCAACTGGATTTGTTCTGAGTAGATTTTTTAAGGTTGGGTTCTGCTAGCTTAACGGTAAACCTAGCAGAACCCGGGATTTAAAAAAAAAACGAATTTCAAAAAAATCGGCGATGGGTTCAAACGTGAGCCTAAAATTATGGTGTGCTTAGACTTTTCATAATCATTCGTTTGGCGGTTTGGTTCTGCCAGCTTAACGTTATGCTAGCAGAACCCGCGATATCTCTCACAATTGAAGAGCAAAAAATTTGGGAATAGGGTAATAAATTAGCCTAAAATTAGCCTAAAATTATGGCCTAAAAAAATTTTGAAAATTCCAAAGTGGTTCTGCTAGCTTTACGGGGGTCGGATTTCCTATCATATCGCAACACAAAAATTTATTAACACATCCCACACTTCAAAATGTCAATTTCCTTGGTTGATATTAGTCCATACGCAACAAAGCTTGCAGTAGAAGCTTGCGGGACAATTTAAAGAATTCTATCACTGATTTCCAATCATATTGCAATAAAAAACTTTAATAAAACAGCCCACTCTTCAGAATATGAATGTCCATGCTTGATTTAATCCATTCGCTCAAAAAATGCAGTAGAAGCTTGTGCAACACTAATAAATTCTGAAACTCGATGAAAAAATAATAATGAATATTTTTATACAATCTCTGTTAGAATGTAAAAATTACAATGGGTGTCTGCATAAACAGATGAACAACTATCTATTCACCTACCTGTCATTGAGTGGTATTAATAAAAAACGAGCTCCAAAAGTTTATAAAAACAGACGAGAAGATCCTCGTTGTCAAAATTAAGTGAAATTGTTTCGTTTTAACCCCGAAAGTGTGGCGTGGTTACGACACATTTTTTGGGCACTGATAGCGGGTGGTTCTTGGTCTTTAGTTCCTTAGTAAATATAAATGTTATTCATTCGAGTTTTTGTTACATTTGGCTTTAGGCTACCAGATTGGTGTAGCAGAAGATATTGGTGTAAAGCCTGATTCACATAATGGCAGTAGCAGTGGCGTCACCCCCTCTATTGATAAGATAACCAATGGCAAACATGTTTAGACGACGCTGAAAATTCAAGGTCACGCTGCTGAAAGTTTGATTCATTTATGCTGTTTTTTGTCGTATCACTTTTTTAAAATTATTTGGACCGTTTTAAAAACTTTTCATTTTTGCGTTGAAACAGTGACGTCATAGACAGAATGTTTTCAAACGAAATGCACCAATAGACGAGGAAAGTGTGTCGTCACAAATGTCATTCTTGTCAAAAACTGATTCCAATCAAAGAATTTTAGGTGACATTCTCTATTGATGATTTGTTGCTTTGCTTATTAGGTTGTGTTTGGATGTTTGGATTTTGTTTTCTCGGGTAAAAGAAGTTGAAAAACAATGGAAACAATTTCGGAAAAGCTGATTTAAATTCGACGAAGGTTTGTTTGGAATCAGTTTTTGACAAGAAAGACATTTGTGACGTCATTACTTTCCTCGTCTATTTACTCTATTTGACGCCAAAGTCAATTTTATGACGTAAAATTGAAAAAGTTTTTAAAACATTATTGAATCCGGTTCAACGACAAAAAACAGCTTTAAACTTTTTGCAGTAAAATCTAGCGGTTCGCATTTCTAACCTTAAAATTATCATGAAATCGAGATTGCTGTTATGATTCGTTTCTACTGCTTTTAACAAACAATTAGTTGAAAATTTCCATCCCAATGTCATTCATTCGGATAACAGCGTCAAAAGGGGCGGAGTCACTGCCTTTAGTGCCACTGCTACTGCCATTATGTGGAATAGCCTTTAGTCAACCAACGGTATCAAATGTAGTACATTTTGTGAGCCAAAATATTATTGAAAAATCTCATATAATGATAAAGTTTCCTCATGTATGGCTGTACTTCCTTTGTTACCTACCTAATTAATTACCTTTGAAATCGTAGGACTATGAAGCGATACAACAGGAAAAACAAAAATGGCGAGCAAAATTTCGCTTTCTAACTGCTGCAGGTGCAAGTACGTTACCGCGAAATGAAAAAGTTGTGGAAAATCATCATGGTAACGAAAACATTTGTCGCAAACAATTTCCCGCAATACTTGAATGTACAGTAACATGTAATGCTGATGAGTTATTTACAAGTGTCAGTGAGGAATGGCCAGGTTCTGTTCATGCTAGCAGGATTTAGAGAAACAGTAACAAACTCAGTAACAAACAAACTTTTGAAAAATGAACGTGTTATTTTCGTATAAGATGCTTCAAACAGTTAAAGCAATGATATCCTTTATTACAAAACACAATTTTTTTTCCCTTTATTTACGGATTATCCCGTATAAATTTTTTTCACTTTCTGTCGAAACGAACCACATGGTGGTCGATAAATAAATGTAGAAGAGTGAATTCTTTGAGGTTTGTATTAATCTCAAGTGTAAACTATTCTATTCTATTCTATAAACTGATTTGAACAAGTGTTATCGTGCGTTTTTTGAATTTTTTCCATGTAATCAAATTTCGACTAAGAAAATGCTTAAGAATAATCAGTAGATACTTCTAAGTATCAGCATTTATTTTTTAATATACAATTCAGTATTTACTTACTGCTGATGCTCATACTTATAAGTATTACTGACTTACTGACTTTTATTAATACCACTCATTGACATACCTATTATAAGGTGAATAGTTTTAGACTGAATAACATTGTCAAGTAAACTCGTAATAAATAACGTCTACAAGACGTATTCAACAACCGATTCATTGATCAAAAAGTAACTTATCCGGAAATCCACCTGACCTAACCGACGACTGTCTAAACGCATCGGAATGCAGCCTCTCGTCTTTCGAAAACAAAAACAATGAAGTTAACCTCACCTTCCTAGCTGCGGACTGCTCGTCTGAAATCTCGATTGAATCACAACTTACATAAGCACAATTCACAAGACGGTACTTTTCAATGAATCGGAAGCCGCACAGTCCGATGTTTACTATTGTTTACAAGTTTTAAACAAACTTTCGACCACGCGTACCGAAATAACAGCACTGCGCGAGCTGTGACTTTCTGTGACACGCTAGACCAGGCGCTCCGCTGTGTTGTGTAAGTTTTGTTTTGAATCTCTTTCTTGGATTCGGTCTTACGTCTCTGTCTCCCCCGTGCGGAGCGGACATTCGGACAAACTTCGGCAGCCGAAGGGTCCGTGTTTGATACGGAGAAATTGGGCTTTTCGGTGAAAATTTCAAAAACCTGCTTTTGGCGCACTACTTTTTCTAAATTATTTGGCTCCTTTTAAAAACTTTTTATTACAGCGTTGAAACAAGGCGGCGTAAACGGAATGTTTTAAAACTAAATTCAATATTTTGAAACCATGAAATAAGAACGGTTCTAACTGTTATAGACCAGTGACCAGTGACACTTGTGACAGTACCCTCTAGTTCTAGTCTGTCAAGAAATTTCGAGATCAGCTTCTTGAACCGTCTCATGAACTTCCTAGAATGCGAAAAAATACCGACAAACAGTCAACATGGTTTCCGCTCGGAAAAATCTACCAATACCTACCTACTGCTGTTTTAGCATACATTTGAAAATTTTTGAAAATTAGTCGAATTGACTGATGCGGGCGAGTGTCCTGCCGGAATTTTTCGACTGTGTCAATCATGGTAAACTTTTGTCAAAAATATATCAATATGGAATCCGTGAAATGCCCATGACTGGGTGGTTTCCTTTCTAAAAAACAGGCAACAATATGTTAGCCTAACATCCGTGGAGAACGGACACATGAAAAAAAATTAAATCTGAACCCACGTACTGTGACACAGGGGTACCACAAGGATCCGCACTGGGCCCAGTCTTGTTTCTGTTGTACATTAACGAAATCGATAAGATAACTGATGAAGCATATTTTACCATTTACGCGGATGACACCTCTCTATTAATTACTGATAAAAATGAAAAATGAAAAATGAGATTCAATCAAACGGATCAACTATACAGAATAGTAAAACAACAAAATTTCTCGGTATTACGATAGATGAAAACCTTGATTGGAGGGGTCATAGTCAAGCAGTCATAAGCAAACTGAATTCTCTAAGTTATATGCTAAGGGCCTTGAAGCCAATTCTGCAGCAAAATCTTGTATATCATAGCTTGGCAGCATCAACGTTGAGATACGGTATATGCTTGTGGGGCAACTCTACGTTGTCCAACGATGTATTTATTGCACAAAAAAAAACATACAAATAATTGCTGGAATGAAACAAAACGAAACATGCAGAGCAATATTTAGAAAGCTACGTGATTTGACCATACCGTCTCTCCTGATAGGTAATGGAACTTTGCCTCTATATATTCAATAACAAATTTCTTTTCGCAGAAATAAGAAACATTCATTCAAAACAAACTAGACAAAAAATAATTGTTATGCGCCTTATTGTAAATACAAAATAACAACAAACGCTTCTTCATTCACACCTTGGCCTGCAAATTTTTAACAGGCTACCGTGCAGAATAAAACACAAAAAATGTAACTCTCATGAGTTCAAAAAAAATCTGCAAGAATTTGTGTACCTGTGTTTAATCTATTATTTTATTATCTATTATGCTCTAGGTTAAGTTAGGTTAAGTTTCAACATTTGACTATTCTTATACAAATTAACATTTGTCCCCAGAAGAAAATAAATGCCACTTACTTACTGTTAAAAGCTGTCAGTTCTCTTTGAGTTTTGTTATTAAGTTTTGAAGTAAAAAAGGAAGAAATTATATTGTTTATTTCAAACTTATACAATAAAATATTATTTACGTATTTAGAAAAAAATACATACTAATTAACATACTTTCAAGGAAAATCTTCAGTGACATCTAATTATCTTTACGATATTCTTGTCTATGAAAACCTACGAAAACAACAATGAAAAAACTTTGTGGTGCTCCTGCCACAAAGTTTTTTTTTCATCATTTCGACTTAATGTCGACATTTCGAGAAAAAATCGAATTTCGAAAAATAAGACGAAATTTCGACATTAAACTCGAAATTTCGACTTTAAAGTCAAAATTTCGATATGAAAGTCGCAATTATGATTGTAAGTAATTCACTTACCAGCTTAATGTGTCGTGAAAAACACCTCGAAATTTTGACTTTAATGTCGATACAGCTGCGTTGAAGTTTTTAAAAAAATATTTTTTCTACAAACGTCAAAAAATGACAAGGTTCGCGCATTGACAACAGTATGCGAAGTGGCACTTATTTTCATTTTCATTCGTTACCATGACACCGTGCGCGAAGTAATGTGCGAAATATATTTCGCACACTGCATGTAAACTATTTGGGATTTTCATATTCTAACCTATATGGTCCTCAACTCCTCAATCAAGCAAAAAACAAGAAATCGTTTATTTATTAATGTAGAACAATAATTAAGGCTTTCAATTTGTGAGAGATATTTTTCTGGCTTTATTTGCTTCACACCACTCTTTAAATTGCTGATATGCATTTTCATACTGCCGCCTCGATTTCTCCGGTAAAAGGTTGGAAATTACGGAATTGGCCGCATCTATCAAGTTAGGTGGGGTACTGCTTAGTTCATCGTCGCTCGAAATTTCCATTCTTTTACAATAATAAATATCACGCACGAAATTGACGCGAATAAAAAGTCACTCCAAAATAATTATCAAGAACTGTCACTTTGAAATAATTGTCAACAAATGCCATTTTATT
Organism: Chrysolina oricalcia; assembly: GCA_944452925.2. Taxonomy (NCBI): domain Eukaryota; kingdom Metazoa; phylum Arthropoda; class Insecta; order Coleoptera; family Chrysomelidae; genus Chrysolina; species Chrysolina oricalcia. The sequence continues at coordinate 7,954,213 of OX101825.2, read as the reverse complement.
TCCATAGTTACAGTAATTACTTGATTTGGAAAAATTATTTTCCCGCTGCCGACACTGTAAATAGTCCATACATGCTTAGCAACAAAACAGGTAAATGGCGTATATCATTCGTTTACTAATTCATCTTGACAACGGAACTTAATAGTGTCATTTACATGCCTAGGGTAATAATTACTTTGACTTTGACAAGTAATACCTTCAGCTTCATTCATATCAATTTTTAGGTTATGAGACCTTTTGAATATTATTGTTGTCTGCTTATTCGGTAACTTAGTTACACGCACAAGCAACTTAGAATGAAATAGCGAACGAATAATCATGAAGGAAGGGTAAGAAAACAAACTTCAATTCAGGCAAATTTTGAGAAATGTCAACAAGCAGCGGGAAAAACGTAATAAGTAACACGGAATGTATCGACTGTTATCATCCTCGGCAAGCGACAAGCCTCGGCTTTGCCTCGGCTCGTACTCGCTCACCTCGAATGTTAACACGTCTTTACATTCCTTGTTACTTAAATAACTATTGAGCCAGTTCAATACTGTTTTTCATAGTTATTACTTAGGCTGAGTCAAGTCTCCGGTCTGACCAATATGATTAGACCAGCGCGGTCATTTGGTTGACTTGACGACCTAATTAGAACTGTATGTATGTGACCAATATTTTCAATCATCTGATCGGTCCGACTCATCGTCATACTTCATACTGAACGCGCGTGCCTTGTCCGACCGGTGACTTGACACAGCCTTATTTTAGAACAATATTTTTGACGTTTGTAGAAAAAATTTTGTTTGCATCTCATGCGCGAAATACTTTGGTAATCTCGACAATTTTTTTTTACTCGGCTGCGCCTCGTTAAAAAAAATCAGTTCTCGATCACCAAAGTAGCATTTCGCGCACTAGATACAAAAATAACTATATATATATATATATATATATATATATATAAAATATCATAAGTATACGACAGCGTAGGAGTGCCGCAGAGTTTTTTTTATCATTTCGACTTTTATGTCGAAATTTTGTCTTTTTTCTCAAAATTTCGAGTTTTTTCTCGAAATTTCTAAATAAAATTTGAAATTCCGACTTTAAAGTCGAAATTTCGAGATTAATTTAGCTGGTAAGTGAACAATGTACAATCATAATTTCGACTTTTTTCTGGAAATTTCAAACGCCTTTTGGGAATCGAGTATTCACAAATCGAAATCGAATAGTTTCTGGTATGTTTGGGGTATGAAAATGGCATTTTCTTCAGCCTGATTATTTTAATGGCTTTGGCGCGGCGTGCTCATTGCTTTACTGAGGAAGTAAAATGTAAAATGTTTTTTAATATTTAGGGAAGTTTGTCAGTACCTACCTACCTATTTCTTATGACTTTTTTTCTGACATGTAAAATTGGGGTAGGATAATAAAACAGACCGCTTATAAGAAATATACTGGGTGAACTGGGATCAAATGAATTGCTGCTAATTAGAAATACCTATACCGGGTGAATTAAACATCGAAGTTAATTCACAGTGAAAAGGCAAATGTAATGTGATGGGGTTGTAGTTAAAAGAAAATATACAGACTAATTACATGTATTTATACAGAGCGAATAGCAAATCTGAGATGTTGAAGTGGGCACAAGATACAGGGTGGAGAGCAAATTAAAAAAAAAAGATAGGAGGGTAACTGGAGAAATGAAGGACGGGACATAATATTTAGACGTATACCGAGGCTTAAGTATTGAAAATACACATAGCATAGCGATTGTTTAATCGAGTTCTGCCTAGCTATATGAAAACATTACTTCTTTTGATTGAGAAAAAACACTTACTACCAGAAAATCATTGGGAACTAAAAGTGGAAAGATTGAAAATGGATTAGTGTTTTGACAAATGGCAGACACAAGTTTTTGGGAATTTGGTGGTTCAGTTCGTGAACAAAACTCAGTGGTAATCCAGAATCCAGACCTTACGTGAGCTGAACAAATGCCTTGCTCCAAAAAAGTGTAAAGCATTATGAGCAAGAATAATGTATCTTTGTGAATCCAGAGGCACTGCAACTGAGAAGACAGTGTAATTTGACGGGTTCACCTATAATTGATATAGGTAATTTGCTAGCATAATAATAATAATAATAATAATAATAATAATAATAATAAATGGTATTTTTTCTCCTGGCGGAGTTTTGCTGAGCTATTCTTCCACTCAACCAATAATTGGTGCTTTGATAAATAATAAATTCTAGAAAAAGTCAAAATTTCGAGAAAAAAGTTGAAATTTCTACAGAAAATGCGAAATTTCGAAATTAATCTCGAAATTTCGACATTAAAATCGAAATTATAAAAAAAACCTTTGTGGCAATCCTACGCTTTCGTAAAATATCGTTAAACCAATTTGGTTGAAATGTGGTACAGTTATTTGAACTAATAAGGCGCTTATTCAGCCCTAACTAGATCGGAAATATTAGGTCCAGTGGCGTCTCAGCCAATAATATTAGAAAAAAAGTACGCCACTGACTTTTTTGTAGTTTTTTATTTCTTTTCTATAAAGCAACTAAAAATACAACTTTTTGGTTTCCTAGCTGTGTTTTCTACATACTTATCTATAAGCTTCGTTTTCAATAAAAAAAGCCACTCCATTGCATATCATGAACACCTGCTTTGGAGAACAGCTGACAGTCATAGTAACTTCATATCAGTAAATCTGTCAATCGCTGGACCTCAACATTAGCCAGCTCTCCGTCCTGACATGAATCCTCTAGATTTCTATTTTTGGGATAATCTGAAGGCTCTTGTTTATAAAACTCCTGTACTAGATGTGAATGACTTGAGGAATCGAATAATGGACCATTGCAATGCCATAAGGACTATTTTAGGTATTTTTGAACGTGTTTTGTTTTGAATCTCTTTCTTGGATTCGGTCTTTCCCGTTCCGAAGCGATGCGGAGCGGATATTCGGACAAACTTCGGCTTCTGAAGGAACCGTATTTGACCAAAGAAATTTGACATTTTGGTGACAATTTAAAATTTATGCAACAAGTGCAAAAAGTGAATGTTTATGGCACTCGACGTGAAATTGTCCGACGAGGCCGTTAGGCCGAGTTGGACAACACGTCGAGTGCAATAAACAATTTTTGCACGAGTTGCATACAACATTTTTTCTACGTTCATGCATAAAGCAAAAAATGATTTATTGAGGTGCGGCAATAGGTGTAGGAAAATGAAAAGCGCAACTTGAATACTTTATTATTAATATCGATTTGCATTGAAACAGGAACTAATACGTTACGAACAATTTAACTCAAACTTTATTTTTACCCTCAATGTTGAAAGTGAATGAACAATTGGTGCAATTTTCAATATGAATATTTCGTAGTGAAGTACCTATTGCCAATCTCACAGAATATCTGCTAAATATGTAGTAGGTTTAAACGTTTATGTTTGTCATGATGACAGCACGTTGAAGTAGAATGACAGATGAGTGCAATAAAAACTTTATTGCACTAGTGCAATGAAGAACTTCTTTTTCCACTGAATATAGTTCAATAAAGTTTTGCTTTTCGCATGAATGTAGAAAAAACCTATTAATTGCAGTCCATCATATGTCAGATGCTTGCATTTTAACGTGATGCTATGACAACAACTTAATTTTTTCCTTGCTGGCTTGACAGCTGTTCTTCTTGATCAGGATTTAGACCAGAGTTATACACCAAATATGTTAATTGAATAAATACATTTTTATGATAAACTTAAATAGGCTCAGATTCTGTACAAAAGGAACAGAGTGTGCATGTTTCATTTATTTTATCATTAAATATTTGATTAGCTCTGCTTTATACTATACCCAAATGTCAACGAGGCGATTAACTACAAGGAACTTGTAACTTCACAGCCAACTTTGATTGTGTGTGAAGCGTAAAATTATCTTGAATTTATTTTGTTTGCATATAGTATTATTTTAGTTATTTTCCTAACAAGTGTTACTTTCCATATATGAAAATAACCTAGTGCAATTTTTATAAAATAACAAACACACTCTTGAATGTAAAATTATTTTGTCGTTTTCATACACAAGGTTAATTTATGAGACTATTTCACGAATAAAGAATTATTGATTTTTTTCTGAGAAATATATCATAGTACTGACAAAGAATATAAACAAAATTGTGTTAAATCTAGTTGTTTCAAGACGTTCAATTCGTATCCGTAGTTAGTAAGATGCCTAAAAACCCTGGTGTGTCGAGTGATTCGATTTTGTTTAGATTTTTCAGAAGACAAATAAACAAATGAAATAGTGGTCAGCTTCTTTAGTTGGTCCCAGAGATGGCGCCCTTATAAAATTTTAGTCCTGTCAATATTCCTGGGATATGGTGATTGATGACTGTGTTATCAATTTTATGATATTTCAACAAACTTTAAATACTGTTCAAAAATTAATAGTTTTGACGGAATCTAAATTTCATAGTGCAATTTCCTTGTATTGATGACTATTATTAATGTGTTTCTCCATTTTGCTGTATATTTTCATAGAAATTCATCATTTATTCAATAATTCAATTTGTCTGATTGATTCGGCCGTTAGTTGATGAAGATCCATATTAATTATATAAAATACACAGAAAACCATTCAATCTCCATAAACTTTATTCAATCAGACAGTGAAGAAGCTACTGTGCTGGCGGAACATGTCTGATTGAATAAAATTTGTGAATATCTAATCGTTTTCTGTGTAGTTTGTACAATAATACTTTTATCATGTTCCGTTTTTGTATCACTTGTGGGCAATACAGAGATACGAACTAAGTAATTCATCTATATCCAGTACCGAAAGTAAGTACCACCATATTTATGAAGATTATCACATATCATCTTGGATTATAAGAAAACATTTTAATTAAAATAACGGCACGAATATATCTCACGGAATCCATCCATTCCTGATTATATTAGCACAAGATTGACAGGTTCTAATGGTGAATTTCCATGAAGCTTAATTTCAATACTTCCAAATAAAATGAGTTCTTATTATTGTAGTTATAATTACAATTCATTAAAAAATTATGTAAATAAATCGAAAATGTAACAAATAAAACTGATTGGTGACAGTGATTCAGTAAATTCTAATGATTAGGTTTCTTTATTCAGTTCATTCGTCGGCAATACTTGAAAACTTGTAAATTTACCCTAACTGGAAAACCGACCGTGGCGGTACACGCAAATGCGGAATATTTGGGAATCAGGTCACGATTTCATTTATTTTTTCTTAATCAAGCTGGCGAATTGTCTCCCGTTTTATTCCACAGTTTTGCAGGTATGAGTCGACACACCAGGGTTTTTAGACATCTTAGTAGTTAGGTATAATGAACATCAAATATTTTGAATGTAATTTTGATTTGATACTGACTTTAATGAATCTATATATAAATATGGAAGAATTAAACGAATACGAAGAAAATGTTATATCCGACGATATACAGGAAGATGCAAAATTACTGAATATGTCTTTATTACCGAAAAAATCAAGGTTTTTGTATGAAAAGAGTAAGATATTTTACTTAATTGGATGAGGGAAAAAAATTGTGAGGTAATTTTGCTATATTTCCAGAAAGACGCCATCCACCTGATAATTATTTCGCTAGAGTAGAAGAACAGTTCAAAGCAGTTCTTTTCAAAACTCTTCTAGCGGTCTCTCGATTCACGCCGATTTCGTCCTCAATTTGTCTGAGTGATATCGTCGGATCTGCATGTACTATGGCCAAAACGTTTACTTCCATTTCCTCGTCGACAATGTATTGGAGATTGTTTTGATTTTCCGGTTCTCTTCTGAACTGCTCTTCTACTCTAGCGAAATAATTATTAGGCGGATGGCGTCTTTCCGGAAATCTTTCGAATTACAATTGTTCAGCCTGTCTACAAATTATCTTGCACTCTCCGAATATCAACAACATATCGACCTTTTTATTCTTTGAATACATATTTAGTATCTAATTAAATGATGCAATTTCAATCAGCATAAAACTCACGGAGATAATCATTAAAATCAAATGATGTTTACCTGTCAAACACAAAACATTTTGTGTACACCTCCTACTAGGCAAAGTATTATTGCAAATATCTAGACTAATAGACTTGTGAATTGGTGGATCAGGGGAACAATTTTAATTTTATGTTTCCAAATGGAAAGATCATGATATGGCTACGTGGCCAAAGAGAAAGACAGATAGTTCCTTCACAAGTAGCCAAATTGAAAAAAACATGTTCCTATCTCAGTTTTCGCAATATCGTGAGTTATTTTCAGATATTTTTTCTTTTTATTAAATAAATTATTGACAATCTGTAGGAAGTGATCAGGTATGAACTAAACTGAAATTATATCGTTTAACTGATACTCTTTGGATTTCCAAGCCTACCAAGCATCGAAAGATTATCGAATTCGGGTAACAGCAAACTTGATGTTTTTCAATAAAATGCAATCCATCTGCGAATCGAGAAACGAATGCCACTTTGTGAAACAAGGTTGAATAGAGAATTTCAAGACAAATAAAATAGGCTGGATAAATATACAGGGTGTCAATCAAAAAAAAAGAAGTTGGAGTTACTGCCGATCAAACAGGTAGTTGAAAAAAGTTGTCGTTAGAGTCAAATGAAGCGCTATCATTGATTACGTAACTTCTACAAATTTCAAATCTTCATCTCTTCAAATAAAAAAACTACAGGCTGCTACATGTCTGATGTGTCACCCGGTATAGACCACAAGTCGATAGAAAGCTGTTGTTTTTTTTCCAGAGAGGAGATTAATATGTTTATTGTCGAAGCATCAGATAACCAGTACTTAATGATGAAGGTTTTTGTAGTCATTGGTAAGTTTTTCGTTATTAATTGGTTATTTTTGTCTAGGTTGCTTGAATAATTTCAATCTGTGGTTTTTACAAACAATAATTGGGAATGTCAACACCCTTGACATCATCAAAAAGTATGCAGCTCTGAGACCAGCGTAAACGGATTATTTGTCGTTTTAACTGCGATACGAATAACATACCCACCGAATTCTCGTCTCCAATTAACTTCAGCAATGTTACAAACTGTACATTTTTTTAAAATAAGTCCTAAAATTTTAAATTTTTGTTAATGTTCTTGTTCAAAAATAAATATAAACTTTAAAAAATACTTGTCTTAACGTGAAACTTTATTTAATTTTTTGGGAGGAAAAGTGCAACATTCAACCTTAAAACTAGGGGGGAAAAGTAAATTTTCAAGGGAGGTGTAAGAAAAACGTTTTGTATTGATTCAATGCCTTAGTTAAATTGAATTCAAGTTTTAATAATATTACGTGTGATAATAATATTGAAATGAAATATTACATTAAAATTTAGATTTCTTGTTAGTAAAAAAGTTGAAAATGTCAAATTCTATAATTAATAAATTCCTTTGTTGTTGGCTTTAAATCTAAGTTATTCAGGAAATAAATCTAGCCGTTTACCACTCGATCTATAAATTTAAATGGATCAAACTTATTTTTTGAATGATTATGCTTTTACTGCTTTTTGGAAAATAGTTTCAAGCACAATAATTTTCAATTAGATTATTGTGAATTCAACAATTTTCCAAGCAAAATCAATCATGCTCAAAATATTTTGATAATTTTATCGATTTCATTTATCAATACCCTAATGAAGTTATAGGTATATGATAGTCTATAGTAGAAAATAATGAATATATTTCAGCAGATTCATAGTTACCTCAACAACTCGATTTCGAGTTGAAAAGAAAGTTCAGCTTCCATCTGCTAACAATGATTTGAGAACATTCTAATTTATGGCGAAGGATCTACAGCATTTTCACTAGTATCGTAAAATGTTCACATTTAAACAAATCGTTCAGACATTTTGAGACCAGCGCAAGCGTTTGAAATAAGCAAAAGTAATTAATAATAATATAATAATAATAATAAGTTTATTTACCAAAATGTTATTACAAAATTAACACTAGAATTGTTGAAATGTAAACAAACATGGAAATCCCACTAAAACCAAAGTTGCGCGTGGGCTTTGCAATATTTAATTTACAATATTCCATATGAATATGATATTAAAATAGAAGATAGTTTGAATTGGTCTCACTTTGTAACTAATAATATTGGTTACTAACATTTTGACACTTAACCTATCTGAGATATAACTAAGAGAAATATAACTATAAATAAAAATAAAACACAAACAATTTGTAAAAGTATTAGAAGTGACAAAGGATATTGATCTATATATAAATCTACATATAAACGTAACATGAAGGTTTAAAAAGTCTGTTATTCAATGAGAGAGCGAACCAGATCTCGATTCAAGTTTATAACATAGTTTTTAATAATTTTTTTCAGCATTTGGCTAGAATTTGTATTTACTAAATTCATTTTCTGTTCAGTGGGCAGAAAGTTAAAGATTTTTGGAATGAGGTAAAAGATATTTCGTTGATGTTTTAACATGATATTCTTTTTTGTTTCTAGTGAAATGTTCGTGGTCAATATTATTTAATAGATATTTGTTTTTGTAGATATGTGTAAGTATGCTATAAAAAAATGTTTGTCTCACATCGAGTATTCTTGCTTGTGAAAAAAGCAGATTGCTAGAGAATGTTGGTTCTTTATCATACATTATTTTCAGAAGTCGTTTCTGTACAGTTCCCAACTTTTTCAAGTGAGTAGCAGAAACCCCTCCCCAGCTCAATATGGCATATTGGATACGAGATTCCACTAGAGCGAAATAAATTATCTTCAAGTGGTGAGTATCAAGTATTTTACTTAAATATTTGAATTTATACAGCATACTTCTGAGAGTTTTTGTAACATTCTCAGTGTGAACGTCCCATCTCATATGACTATCCATTGTTACACCTAAATATTTGATGGTATCTGTTCTGGAAATATCAATAACCGAATTGTCGCTATGTATATTGAGGGTGTTGAAATTTGGTAAATGGTTTCTGTAAGCAGTAAAGGTCATAAATTTTGTTTTATCAAAGTTGATTGTTAATAGTTGGTGATTGAACCAGTCAATTACCTGTGACATATCAGACTCTATTTTTTCTTTCAGGTCGTGCCAATTTTCATCCTCATACAAAATCACGGTATCATCTGCGAAGCTGATTATAGATCCTGAAGTGTTCAGGGTTAGTAAATTATTAAGATATATTGAAAATAATAGTGGCCCAAGGACAGTGCTTTGTGGCACACCAAACTGAACTAATTCTTCTGAACTCAGTTCATTTTCAATTTGTACGAATTGTTTCCTCTGATCTAGATAACTCTCTAGGAGGTTATAAGGTCTTCCTCGAATTCCTATATCTTCCAAGATTTCTAGTAGCTGTGTATGGCTCACAGTATCGAAAGCCTTAGAGATATCTAAAAATATACACAGACTTGGTATTCCGCTATCTATCGCTTTATAAATTTGGGATGTTAAGCCAATTATTGCATCTTGGGTAGATTTGCCTTCCCTGAACCCAAACTGTTTTTCTGATAGTAACTTATTTTTCTCAATATAACTATTTATATAGAGCTTTTTCAAAAATTTTCGCGATATTGGATATAATTGAAATGGGTCTGTAATTGTCAATTAAACATTTTTTTCCTTTCTTGTGGAGTGGTTTGATAACGGCTATTTTGAATATAGAGGGACATACATTTCATAATTTTGTTGATAAGATATGTCATGGGTTTGGCGATTTCTCTTTGAATTTCTTTGAGAGAATTGATCATAAACTAGTGGCTATTTTCCATCGTACAAGATAACCTCTCTTGGAAATGATTCATGTTGTAAAGGGAAACATTCTCAATTTACTATTTTGTAGTATCTATAGGGCCTTTTCATCTATCAGATGTAGAGATGTAGTTCAATGTCCAGCGTGGCTTTTGCCGGGAAAGTAGTTGTTTTCTGTTAGATATTACAAAATTACGCACGAAATAAAGTTTCAGGAGTGAATGGGCTTACAACTCGTGTAACGTACTATACTTTTTCTACGCCCATTCATTTTAACGTTATGCTTGTGTCGCCAATCCATAAATTTTTGATAGGTAATTTCGTACCTTTCTTTGGATTTTAGCGGTAACAAATTATGTGTGCCAGCTTGAGCTTTTTCTAAAATCTTCGGTGGAGTGCTCATAATTTCATCACTTTCACTACTATCAGACATATTCGTAGATAAAGTTGAGAAAATGTTCGGAAACAATTATATTTTGTTCAAGAAATTGACAGGAGCGTTTTATTGTAGACAAAAATGTTCTACTTGTGGGAATAGAATTTGACTTAGCTGTTTTTTTGACACCAAATATATCTACTTTCTCTACTTTTGCCACGATCGAATTTGATGGTAGCGAAAGTAGATAATTGGTGGAAAAATTAAACTCCCTAAATCATAGCAGAAATTGACACTATTGACATTTCATTAAACTAATGGACTTCTATCTGTTCATTTCAGTTTGGTTGTATTTTGAAGTTCAAAAAACTTCATTCACTCACATTAAAATGATTTTGTTAATGAAGAGCTTCTAGTTGAAATAAATGTGAGTGTTATGGATGTAATTGAACTTATAGGTGGAAATGTTTAACGAATAGGTTGTACGAGTTTTATTTATATAATAAAGAAGGTGGGTTCACATTGATTCTCAATTCATTGAGAACCTCTGTTGCTCCATTTGAAAATCATTTTCTATAGAAATGGATACCAAAAGAGAAGGTGATGAAGGTGGGTTCATATTGATTTGGAATTAATTTTGGAATCTCTGTTGAACCTTCCTTTTAAGCGGCGAAAGTTCGAAAACATCAGTGGTATGATAGGTATGGAAACATTGGATCTAATCGATTTATGAATGATAAATAGAGAAAAATTGACCAGACACATCAAAAAAACATTTTTCAGTTCCTACTTGTTCCCAATCTTCTAATATGCTCCAAATTTTCTTTGATAATTCTTGTTCATTAGCTAGTTCGTTCACTCAAAGCTGCTTCGACAGTGGAAGGTGTTAGGTTTTGTAATCACTTCTTTTTAATATTTTTTTAAGGAATTCACATGTATGATAACTTTATTATTTCACTTGAAATATTATCTCCTAAATAATCTTCCAATAAGATAAAATACTGCTCGCACCTTTTTCCATTGTCTGTTTGTGCTGTGGAAGTTGTTAATTCGAACAAATTATTAGTAATGACTGTATTATTTATAATAAATGAAACTTATAAGTTTCAAACTCTTTACAGAAATTTAGGGAATTTAAGAATCATTTGACTTCTACTGGAAACCCTGAAATTACGTTTTTATGATACTCTACTTCTTCTACTAGTAGATATAAACTCTAGTGGTCAATAAAACGCGACTAGAGTGATGCCCCTAAATGTAGACAGCACGTTATACAATTTCTTTAAAAATAGGACACGTTTTCTTAAGTAGCATGCTATGAAAATAAATCATGTCATTTTTCAATCCTAAATATATCTCGCTAATGCTAAAAGTTTTTATGTTTTTTAATTGACTAAATTTGTGTACATAGACCAAATAAAGTCTTACGTAAATAAAAATTTGACTGTAATTAAATTAAACCAAGAAGTTTAAGTTTTCTTCTCAAAACGCACGTGTATGTTATGAGATCTCATCACGTGCATGTTATTGTTATATGTCATTTACAAGGAATTTTGACAGTGCGATTTTTGGCGTTTACAGCCATGGGCATACAAAAAATGATTATTCAAATTTCTTCCGGAAATAAAACATATTTGTATCCATTCGATGAACCAAAATAATTTAAGTAGAAACAACAAAGGAGTCAATGTGTTCATGCCCAAAGCAAATAAGTCAATCTACAATAGATGCTGTACTTACTCATGTACTTACCTTGCTCCTCGCTTACCCTGTTTATTGCCTGATGAACTTCAAAGAATTAACTCGAAATCATTGTTAAAAAAAAGATTGGAGACTTGGATCAAGGATACCGATAAAGGAATAATTCATAGCATTATCGAAAGTTGATCCTTTATACTCACCATATATCTCATTTTTTCAATGAAACCTTTCCGAATATGTCTTACTATTATTATCATTGTGTGTTATAAGAAATGAAAATTCTATGTGAATGTGTATTCAACAGAACAAGATTCTGTAGTTTTAAAAGCGGCCTTCTTTATCTACAAACCATACAAATAAATGAAAGATAGATGCATCTGTAGTCATCCTGGCACAGTTTTGTCTGAAAGCAAATGAACTTTTGGATAATTTGCCTCTGAGATCTTCAATATAGGCTGACCATGAAAGATTGTCATCTAAGATTTCACCATATTAAACCAAGTAATTTGATACTAGAATTTTCTGAGTTATATATTTTAGATGAGAAAGTTATAGATTTGTATTATTACCTATTTATTTTAAGTTTACTTGTTAGGAACCTGCTCCTCTGGATTCTAGAGTCAATTGTCTATCATCTTTGTTCTTCAATACCAGTGACATATCGTCAGCGTATTGTATGCATTGTACAGGTTGCATAAATATAAAAATAAAAGTTCAAATCTTTCACAAAGAGGAGAGCAGAGGACCGAGTACCGAACCTTGAGAGACACCATGACTTACTGTCATTATGTTGACAATTGATTATTTCCAGATACAATTTGCTTTCTTTCGCATAAATACATTTTGAAGATCTTGGGGGCAACTCCCCTCACACCATTAAATTTCATCTTTTCTAGAAGAATTATTATAACCCTTCAACCCAACAGTGAAAACAGTATTCTTCAAAATGCATTCTTGGTGTCTGCCAAAAATAGTAAGCCCTCTTTTGCCTTATATACTATCACGACGATATGATATAACTGCAGAACTGTTTGATAAATGTGCAGAACAGTAAATTTTAGCAAATTTCCCAGCAAACAAAATCAATTTTTCTAACGTAGAACCAAAATATGCCTAACATTATGCAATATATATATTTTAATCGATTAAACATCCTACCACCCTTGTGGTCTGTATAAAAACAAGGAATACTAAACAATAAAATAAGTTGATAGAATAAAAAAGAAAAAGGTAAAAACTAAGTAAACTAGTCAATAAACTTAAAATAAATAAATATTTTGTATATAATAAATTATAAAATAAATAATTATTTGGTATATATATGATTTCTCAATATCTTCACAGAGTCTTTGAGTGCCTCTAATCCAATGAATTTAACTGTTTTCATTGGAATTTTTGAAATGGTACCCCTAGCCCCGCTAAATATACCCGTCACTTGAATTTCACCATTAATTTTAAATTTTTCTTTGAAATATGGAATAGTGGGTTCATAAATCTCCTTTTTTTCATTGTTCACTTCTGTTGGCTGATTTTTATTGGTTTCAAAGCGTATTGTAGGATCGATGTATGTTTACGGTCTATTGCTATTATATCTATCCTTCTATTACTCTCGTTATCAGCAGTACATTTAATTTCTTCATGTACTTCAAATTTTGAAGCCAGCTCCATGGCAATTACATGACGAATTTTATTATGTCTCGAATTTCTGAGAAGTTGTCCAAAATGGCATGATCCCAAGACATGAGGAAGGGTTTCTTTCTCAGTGCAGTGTCTACACTGGGTACCATCATGGGATCTACCTGGAATTCCTCTCAGATTGACGACATGACCAGTCATTTTAATTGCTTTTTTCCATTTAAACTTTAAAATTCGATTAGTTTTCTCTCAAGAGAAAAGACGTATAAGTGCGATTAATGGACCATTTTTGTTGAGGAGTAAATTGCAGTGGAACATTTGTTTTTACCGTATTGGCAACAATAAACATATAACAGTCTTGTTACATGTTCATGGATGCCTCAACAGAGAAAATGAAGGCGGATTCCTCAGCGAATTTGGTCCAATGGAGTTCGATTTGAATAATTTTTACATTCTACATTGGTAACTCTGTGCAAAACCTAGGTTGTTCATGTTGTACAAAATGCAAAAAAAAAGAAGTTTAGAAATAAGCAGGTACCTATATGAATAGGTATCAGAAGTAGGTACAAATAATATGCATTTTCCGATAAAAATAAGCCATGTAGATAGAGAGAAAAATTGTAGTGTTTTCTAAGAACCTCATTAATTTGTTCATATACCTATATATCTGTTGAATAAGTGGTAAGCAAACATGCAGATAAGTAAGTCCATAAATTTAGTGTATTTTGTGTCATAGAGACACTAACAAATTAATTTTAATGTTTATAAAACTGCAAAAATATTTATTTTTTCAAATCTAAATCAGAGGGGAAACACAGATTGTTATACAGATGGACACGTGTGTTGTTTCTTACCAAAAAAAAAGCACAATAAAATTTTTACGATTATGGAATTCAGGTAATTGATAAAATGATGTATGAAATAAAATGAGTAAAAGTTGTTTTTTTTTGTATCACAATGTCTTCAAAGTATTCATGTAAATTTTATAGGACCTAGGTATATGCTCTATCAATTGTTTTTTTGTGAATACCTACCTCGGTATGCTAAAAGAGCAATTTTTATGCTACTGGAGAGTTTGTTTTATAATATTTTGATTCCGTTATTCCAACGATTCCTCAACCAAGTTTGACTTAGCAAGTAGTTTCACTTAGTCATTCACTATATTATTAGAAGATTTGATATCAGTCGAAAGAAATATTTTTAGGTAGGTCCATCTAGCTATCATAGCAACTTCAACCACGATTTATACGCATTGAGACGTCTTAGGGAGTTTGATAAATCATGATTTGGTCTTGAAATAAAACTCCAATGTTTGGCAATAAATCAAAATCCATCAAACAACGATAACGTGAACTCCACTGCAGTTGGAATTTCAATTTTACTTTTTGGTAGAACAAATAATTGTTTGAAATATACATTATAGCGCCATCTTTCAGGGAATACTCTAAGGTAAAGCAACTTTCATAATTAAACAGAAGGTGGCGTTGTTATACAAAAAGTCGATCGCATTTTGATAGGTTCTGATCCTAGATACTTGGAAAAGATTTCAAATTATATTGAAAAATATCTAGTAATGAAAAAAGATATGGAGAAAACGAAGTTGATTTTCTTTAATAATATATTTTTTCCCTCCAAAAAACTGGCATGACAGGCTAAAACCATCGCCGACAAAAATCTATTAGGGAAAATAATTACATGCCTTCCGAAACGACTGCCATCATTGATTCCAGCGTTGTATCCAGAATGTTTGACTAAAAAGGTTTACGTATTATGTGGGAAATTTTGGTGAGAAAGGCAGATTTTCTAATAGTTTTGACATTGTAGTAATCGATGAGCCCTTTATTTTCGATAAAAACACAAGCGTAAGTCAGTTCATTAACAAAATTCATTCCGACAAGTAGTTTCGTTCAATGGCTACCCGTACGCCATAGTTGCAGTACCAATTGTTTATGCTTTCGTTAAAATGTTGATGATTCTTTTTTTAGGTCCCGCCGGGGGATGAAATCCTCAAATAAATTAACGTGAAATCGTATCTGCATTCTTCTCGAAAGTGGTGATTAGAAAACGCAGTTTTCTTTGTGTTGTCAGCTATTCACTTGACCTTGAACATATTTAACCTTTTAAAATGTCTGGTCGCAGCTAACCTCACAGTTTGTTTACATTTTTTGAAAACTCGATTTGGTACAAAATAACCATCTAGCAGATAACCCAGACATGATTAGACCTTAATAAACTAAACAAAATTGTTTATCAACAGTGATCAGAATGGTTGTGGATCTGCCAGTTAGATCTTTTCACCCAATAAAAATGCAACCCACTGGCATGAACCCGAAGGAGTTGTCTGACAACGATGATATCGCCACGTCGCTGGTGCTGGATCCTCATCTGGGGTTTACGAGCCACAAAATGAGCGTTCGATTCAAGTCACCTAGAGCAAACAACGCTGAGCTCAAGAGTATCATAGAAGAATTCATCCATAACCAAAACTATGAGAAAGCGTTCGCTAGGATATACAAAGGGGACTGGATGCCTAGGGTTAAGTCGAAAAATCAGCATAAGAAGCTAGAAGAACATGTGAGTAATGTTTTTGATACTTTGAGGGTCTCATATAGATCATGCCGAATTGTAGATACTATTGTTGCATGAATAGTGAAAGTAATTTAGTTCTAAATATATACTCTGAATTTTCGTGATAACTCTCAAAGTGTAGTTTTGATAGATACAAAACCTTGCCAAGAATTCAACTTGAGAATTCTGATTTCAGGAATGCTAATAAGCATTGCTTCAAGCTTTCTCTAAAAGCTCCCCTTTACAGAAAATTTCTATGGTATTGAGTTCACGTTAAGCGCCACCATATGAACAAAAAATTGGGTCCACTGGGCCAAAATATGCATGATGTAAAGTCTGGTTCCATGGAGACATACATGCAAATCCTACAAATCTCATGGACCAAACGTATATGTTGTCCCCAGGCCATGCTCTTTCATTCCCAATATAGAAACCAGTATAGTGCGACTAACTGCTGTGCTACGATGCCAAATTGAACCAATTGCAATGAGGCACAACATATGTGTTATGCAGCTTAGGGATCAAAATGAGGTGTGACATGCGCATTATACCTTATGGCACTTAGCATGTTAATATAGGTTTATTCGGAGCTTTGGACTATTAATAATAATCAGAGTTGCAAAAAGTCACGATTTTATTGAAAAAAAACAAAAAAAATCTAATTTTTAGCGATTCTGAAGCCTATCTGTTGCCATTGATAGGCTTCAAAGAACTGGAATCTGGAATCAAATTTTGAGAAGACAGATTTTATTTTAAGTCAAATACAAAAATTTAGACACCGATTCGCCAATACAAAATATGCATCACTACATATCATCTTCTAGATCTGACAAAACCACAACATCTATTAGCATTAGCTCTTAACAGACAACGAAAAGAGTTGTGCTTTTAAAGCCGCAAAAGAGAAGTATTCTAGCCACTAATAATTCAATTTCTGGCAAAATCAGATCCTTTTACCAACATAATGTTTGATGAAGAAATGAGGGGGAAACATCTCGCTAAAATGTGTACGAGATTTAAAATATTGAAAAGACTAAAAGGCTCAAACTGATGACTGAAAGACTCAAGCCGATGACTGAAAGACTCAAACCGATGACTGAAGCGGAGATTTAATGACTGAAAATTGACTCAAGTGACTCAAAATTTCTAGTTG
Organism: Chrysolina oricalcia; assembly: GCA_944452925.2. Lineage (NCBI taxonomy): Eukaryota > Metazoa > Arthropoda > Insecta > Coleoptera > Chrysomelidae > Chrysolina > Chrysolina oricalcia. The sequence goes on along the minus strand of OX101825.2, from coordinate 7,937,045 downwards.
TACGAGATTTAAAGGAGATGTTTCCCCCTCGTGAAGAAATTCTCTAAACTTCAAAAACTTTAAATTGGTGGAAATCCCAAGAGAATGTCAATGATGTTCAAAAAGTACTGCCCACCATTAAACAATTGGTCTACAGCTTCTTCAGAATCTGTCAAAAGAGTGTTTTTGCCATTTGGTTTGGTACATTCCAAGCTTCAAAATCGCTTGGGAACCAAAAAAGCTTCTAAATTGAGTTTTCTGAATAAGTATTACAATAATTGACTTTCTAAACACATATTTTGTTTGTATTTTTTGTAGGTTAGCCTGAGTAGCGTTTTTGTTCACTGTACATATTATAATACCATTTTTATATGTATGCGTTAATAATTTTTATTTGTTATTATTTATTCATGTAAGTAATATTATAAACTGTAAACTGTTTTTGTTGTTGTAAACTGTTTGTGTTTTCTTAAGTTCAATTTATGATTATCATAGTAATCATAACTGGTCTTTATTCATCATAATTATACAGTTCAACAGTGGTATATTCAAGGAAAAAAATGATAATAATTAATTTAGATGAATAGGCGAAGATCAGCTCAGGCTGATTTTCAACTTAACCCAAAGCAAATAAAGAGACAGTACATAAATGATGTCACATGTGAGTAACAAGAAGAGAAAATATTGAATACAATCCAAAATCAGAAAATTTGTTGAACCTATAAAATCGTTTGCCTATTTCTTTGCCTGACTTGTGATATAATTTTTCATGTTGTAATGAGGAAATTAATTTGTGATCGTTTTTTAAAATTCATTATTGTGTAGGATCTAATTTCCTCAGATAGACGATTATATTCAATGCATGCCTTTTATGAAAATGACCTCTTAAATAAAGTTGTTTTATGTTTTGGTATCAGTAGAGTTGATCTGTTCGTGTAGATGAATTGTTAATGCTAGAGAAAGTAATAAGTTTATTGAGAAGATACTCTGGTTGCTGGAGTTTTACAACTTTATTTATGTTGGACTGATGAAGATTAGTTGTTTTTACACTTACATAATGTATGTAAACACTTAGTTTTAAATAAACTATCTTCTTTTTTTAAATTTCCTGATTTGTTATCTGCTTCGGCAACTTGTTTTTAAAGCAATTTATAATTTTATTCAAATTGTTGAAATTGTTTTTTCCGTTAACCAGCTGTCGTCCCCTTACGAACGGCAGCCCTCAGAAGTCGAAACTTGTGCGAGCCAAGGATTAATGAGGTCTTACCTTTTTACGTGCGATTCCTAGCACTTTCTCGGGCCATCAGAAAAATTTCTGCAGTCGCCATGGTTTGCACCATCGCCGACCGGCAGCCAAAGTGATTGAAACATGGCGCTTCAACTACTCGGCTACCTGCTATTTAAATCGTCGCAACCATGTCAATAATCAAATTTTCATTATTATAAGCACAGTTGAATCTGCAAGAATTCGGTGAATGTAAAAAACTATGGTTATAAGATGACTTAGTTGAAGAATTCAAATTTTCAAGGTTTAAAATGGTTAGAACGAGGGGGAAGTAACTAGCCATTTTTTGTACACCTAATGAAAAGAATGCAGTAATCAACTCTAATGAAAAATAATTACCATTAATGATGTTAAACTATTCATCGAAAAATCACTGATTAAAATCCGCGTCTGCTCAGCGATCACCGAGGCGATTACTTACCGATTGTCAGACGACATAAATTTGCCAACTTGGAACCGAAAAAAATCATATCACGGATCCCCAGAAACATAGATTTCGATTTTAAGTTGAATATGAAATGATTAATGAAGTAATGAAAATGTTATGATGTACACCTAATGAAAGAGTTACTTCCCTCTCGGGTTAGAACATTCAACATTTTGAAAATCGAGCAAAACTGCCATAACTTGTTGGAATTTTTCTACCTATTTTGATAAATTCATGGTTTTCTAAAAGAAGCTCGTGAAAATGGGGAATTCATAGTTTTTTAAGTTTGTTCTTTCAATATGGAAATCACTTCTTGATCTTGTATAATATTCATTGATGTACTCATCATTCAGAGCACTAAATCAAATCAAAAAGTACTGTAAAACTATATTACTCTACCCATGGATATTATATCCGATATGCATATACAGGGTGCACTACCTACACTTACGGAAAATTCAATGAGGTACTGGTATGTCATGTGCCAGAGCACCTGTAAAATTTGAGAGCAATCTGTGAGAATTTAAACAATTTTTTTGTACTACAACTTTCATACATGCGCCACTTCATCAGTGGAGTTGTATAAATAGAGCCACATGCTTCCACAGAAGTTAGTCATGAGCCACCAAATGCGCTCCTGAAGCATTTTCTTACTGTTCTTGAAGTGTCATAGAAATTTGTTCATATCTTTATTTAATCTGTTTTACTTTGACCTACGCTTTATATTCATCTCTAGCTTTGTCGCTTTGTCAACATGGGACCTCTTCAGAAAACAGAACATGAATCTAACTGATGTAATTCAGTGGTCGTAAGGGACAGTAGATGTTTTCTGTTGGCTGCTTGCCTACGAATTTTTACTGTATAGGTTGTAGCAGAAGGTTGGATTTTAAATCAATCTTTCATGGTTTTGTTTGAATTTTATTTATTTAATGTTTGATTAATTGCCTGATAGTTCATTTAATTTTTAAATCACTATACTCTCATGGAAAGATCCCCTTAACTTCCGTAATTTTTGACGTAGAATTGTGAAATTTGCAAAATCGATGATTCATCAAAAATGTACAATCTATCGATAATGCAAATTCACAAATCTACTTCAAAAATCACGGAAGTATAATGCAGCAGTCATAAGTCTTAAGTCAGAAGGAAGAATATTCGTCAGTGATTGGTTGGAATAAACGGACCAACCAATCATTGACGAATATTGTTCCTTATGACTTAAAACTTTTATGACTGCTGCATAAATCCACCATAATTATTTCATTATTTGTATAATATCAATTTAATGAACAAACTGATCCCTATTATGAAAAATAATGTATGGAACATATAGGAAAAAAGTTTAGTATTAGAGTAATGAAAAAACAAAAAACATTTTTTGGTGATCAATTGGGCTTGTCCATCAAACTGAAAATAGATTTTGTCCCATGTGACAATTTTTTTAAAGTATTTTCTGATATCTTGAACAATTTTTTTTTCTGAATTGAACACAAGCACTGGAATTTTCACTCACTGCACCATATGTAACAATAATCATATCACAATATTTGCGAGAGGTAAACGCTGGCCTATTGAACAGTACCGATTTCCGAAAGACGTCAAAACACGAACACTGTTGCAAATCAAACTGACGATGTTTTGACGGGTGACAAACATACGTGCACCAGTGCCAAAAATTTATGTACTTAGGACTATTAAGGTTCATAATTGAATTATCTGGAGGACACGGGTTATGTCGATGGATGATTTTGGTTGTTTCCGCATACGCCGTGGCGTGGGTATTCGTTTTTTAATAATTGTACAACCAAGAAAAAATGAGTAACTACGGTATAAGTGGCATAAAACTAGAATTATTTAAGGATTATTTGAAAAACAGAGTGCAAAGAACGAAAGTAGGAAACACGTTTAGTTCTGGACAAATTGTACAGACAGGAGTTCCACAAGGAACAATACTAGGGCCCATTCTATTCCTAATAGGGTGACAACGATATCACTTTCGGGCTGCCATTTTTTTATTTTATCACCTAGTATAACGAAACTTGGCACAGTTATTAATCGAACTAAATGTCAATTGACTGGTGTAACGACAAATTTCTACAACTTCCGGTTTCCCTGGAAATGACCTTAACTTTCGATATTTAAATGGGATACAGTGTATATTGTTTGTTTTTAGGATTCTATAAATCATTCTACATCCGAATTCATAATTTTTTGATTGGTTTTGACATAAATTATATTTTTAAATCAAATTTTAATTTTCAATCTAGGGTGCCATGACCATCATAAAATGTCTCCACTTAGACTCTCTATTTACAGAAAAATCTAAACAGAATATCTATGTTTGTTAGCCTAGAGAAAGGCTGTGAAGTTGTATAATTTAATTTTTTTGTATTAATTAAAAAAACTATGACTTCGAGATTCGGCCGAGATTTGGCAAAATTTAAATTAATAATGAAATAAAAGCAAGTTGAAATGAAAGATGGTAGTATGTGTTATACATTTTTGGATTCGTCTTGAAATAATGCATTTAATAGTGTTATGAAAGTGATATGGTTACATTTGAGTTTTTTTAATTAATACAAAGAAATTAAATTATTCAACTTTTCAGCCTTTCTCTAGGCTAACGAACAGAGATAATAATCTTTTTAGAATTTTCTGAAAATAGAGAGGCAACGTAGAGAAATTTTAGGATGGTCATGGCACTCTAGATTAAAAATATAATTTGTGTCAAAATCAATTGGAAAATTATAAATTCAGATGTAGAATGATTCAAAGAATCCTAATAACAAACGATATACAGGGTGTCCCATTTAAATTTCGAAAGTTAAGGTAATTTCCAGGAAAACCGGAAATTGTAGAAATTTGTCGTTACATCAGTCAAATGACATTCAGTTCGAATATTAACTCAGCCAAGTTTCGTTTTACAGGGTGAAATAATAAAAAAATGGCAGCCCGAAAGTGATCTCGTTGTCACCCGGTATTGCTAAAATTAGAATAAGACTTCGAGGAAAAATTGATTAGTTGTGCTGACGATACAGCAATTGTTTTTACCAGCAATATTACCGAGTTGACTAATTTTTTCATGTAGATGACAATGACAGAAAAAGATGTAGAAATAAATTTTGATTTGATTTGATTTGAAGACAATCGGGGACAAGACAAATTTAGCCCTCAAAGTAGTAGTAGTAGTAGTGCAATACTGGAATGCTTCAGTTCTCATGACATCTTTCACAACAGCACGATTGTGTTTTCCCTTAGATGGTTTATATAGTTCAGTGATGCAGTGGCGTATCCATAGCGGTTGACGTACACAATTTTTTGATAAATCTCAAATTTTACAGGTGCTTTCGCACATGATATGCTAGTACCCCATTTAATTTTTTGTAAGAGGTGGTAAATCAACATGTGTGTAATGCGTGAAAAATAAAATCGAAAGTAAGCGCCACTGCTCTAAGCGTTCGAACGATTTTTTTTTAACTTCCAGATTTACCGTTACCTCCGAGTATTCGACAGGGAGTCCGGCTTCGTCATAGAGCCCTGCTACAGGTACTCCTTGGAGGGCCAGAAGGGCGCCAAAATATCGGCCACGAGGAAATGGTACAAGAACGAGAAGATCGAACGTTTGGTGGGCTGCATCGCGGAACTAACGGAAGAAGAGGAGAAGCAGCTGCTGCACACCGGCAAGAACGACTTCTCCGTGATGTACAGCTGCAGAAAAAACTGCGCGCAGCTCTGGCTGGGCCCCGCGGCGTACATCAACCACGACTGCCGCTCCAACTGCAAGTTTGTGGCTACGGGTAGAGACACGGCCTGCGTCAAAGTGCTGCGCGACATCGAAGCTGGCGAGGAGATCACTTGTTTCTACGGCGAGGACTTTTTCGGCGACAAGAACTGCTACTGCGAGTGCGAGACGTGCGAGAGGCGAAAAACGGGGGCCTTCGCCAAGGAGGCCGACCAGAAGGAGGAGAACGGCTACAAGCTGCGCGAGACCGACAACCGCCTGAACCGCACCAAGTACAACCTGCAGGGCGGCAAACTTTCGGGCGCCTGCCACGAGCGCTTGCAGGAGAACGGCAAGGCGGGCGTCGCGGCGCCTCTGAGCATCAAGGAGCTGCGTCAGAAAGGGCTGACCAAGTACGACGCGGAGATGCTCATTGCGCAGGGCTGCAAGTTCTCCGACCTCGGCGATTTCGGCAAGGCCCCTGCCGCGAACAAACAAAGTAAAAAGTGTAATAAAACCAAAAAATCTGTGATAATCGAGGACAGTAGCCTGAGGACGGTCAGCACCAGGTCGTCGCGGATGCAGCAGAGACGCGCGCGGCAGGCCAATCAGGAGCTGATGCAGACGGCGACGAGGATCGTGTCGAGATCCAACCTGCTGGACGATCTGCAGAGCAACGCCAGCAGCTGTCCGAGCACGTTCAGTGATACCGATCCGGTTTGCGACGCGTCGCAGCAGGACAAGAGGTTCGACGAGAATCACGAGACTGGGAATGGGATACCGCCTACAGGTAAGGAGTTTAGACGCACCGTTCGTTATTTATTAGGGTTTGCAGGATTGTTGGACTATTTTCTTCTACGACTGCGGCTGACTTACTCAAAGGCGATGTGGCTACAGTCGAAGTGCTCTTTTATGTGGCATGTTTTCAACTGATTTGGTGATGGTAATGTATGGTGGTATTATTTCTGCCAAAGTGGACCGAATCGCTTCAAATTGGCTTCTCCGGTTCGATAATTGTAATAAATAGAAGTAAGTATTTATTTAAAATAGTATGATCCTGATATTCAGGGTGCTTCATAAATACTTGAGGGTCTTAATCTATGGATGATTTTCATATCAGAGTATCCATAGGGCGTTGCAAATTTTCATAACAAGAATATTTTCCCTACTACTTTTGATACCTTTTAGGTATGAAAGCAGGTTTTTATTTCTATTAAGCCTTATCTCTGAGCAAAAGTAGTCCCAAGACTTTTTCTGTGGCAAACGGTTTCAAATTAAACTCTTTATTTGCCTACTACTTTACATCTTATAGACTGAGAGATGGTTACAGATTTCAGGTGACGATTTTCTCGTTTATGCCTTTGAGACCAGTGAAAGATATGAAAATTCTGACCAAAATGATGAAAAATTCGAGCGGAAGCCGCGTGGCCTTCATATAAAAAATGCAATTCCGGGACATAACCTCATTTCGACATCCGCAAACCTCATGCCACTTTTTTATGGGACATTCATGATGAAAACTTCCATTATTTGAATTGGCAGCAACGAGAAAATCGTTTAGAATTGAAAAAAAAAATTCACAAGTTTTCACCATCATTGATACCCTTTGGCCACGTGCAACCCTTATGCCTATAATTTGTTCGCTGCTATTGTCTATCTTAACATGCCGTTGTTGTACATGGCAGCGGCGATAAAATCGTCCCAAAACACATATTTTTTTATGAAAATCGAATTTTCAAATTTTTCATCATTGTCAAATTTTTCATATCTTTCACTGGTCTCAGAGGCATAAACGAGAAAATCGTCAACTGAAATCTGTCACCATCTCCCAGTCTATTATAAATGCGCCTTATCTCTAAGCAAAAATGACCTCAAGACGTTTTTTCCTGCGGCAAACTTGCGCCTTACCTCTGAGCAAAAATGGCCAAAGACTTTCAATTAAAAAACTATTTTTTTCCTGTGGCAAACTGTTTTTAATTAAAAAACTCTTTGGCTATTGCTTTGAACCGAATGAATTCTCCTTATCTCTGAACAAAAATAGTCTCTTTGGACTTTTTTTTTCTGTGGCAATCAGTTTTAAACTAAAGAACTCTTTAGCTATTGCTAAACGTTATAATGGCGCTTTATCTCTTAGCAAAATCTCCCAAATTTCTTTTGGCAAACGGTTTTCAATAAAAATCTATTTATTTGCTAATTGCTTTACAGTTATCTCAGCAGAAATGGTTCCAAGACTTTTTTCTTTGGCTGATGCCATCTTTGATCTAAATATCCCAATTCTTCTGTGGCAAACGAGTTCTAATAAAAAAAATGTATTCACTTATTGCTTGCACCTTATAATTGCGGCTTATCTCTAAGCAAAAATGGTCCCCAAATTTTTTTTCTGTGACAGGTCTACAGTTAAAAAACTATTTGTCTTTTGTTTTGAACCTCAATTGCTTTTCATCTCAGACCAAAATTAATCCTAAGACTTTTTTTCTGTCGCAAATGTGGTGGTCAAAAAACTATCTATTTGCCTAATACTTTGAACATTATAATTGCGTCTTATCTCTGAGCAAATATGACCCAAGACTTTTCCAGTGGAAAACGGTTTTCAGTTAAGGTATTTGGAACTGTACGGTATGCGCCAAAAGTTTTCTATTTGCGGCCCATTAGACATACGTCGATCATAAAAGTAAATTTGGTGTTCCGACTGTACGATTTCCCCACCATTTCAACCATCCAATCTGGTGTCGGAGGCGCTAGGCAACACTGATCTGTCGCTAGTGTCAGACTCAGCAACTTTTATAGTTCCGGCGATCAGATGGCAAAAGTGATTGAAAACTGAAAAATTATTAACGCAATGGCTCGAATCAATTCAGTTCACAACGGACGGTTTATTAAAGAAAGCCATTTGAAAAAAAGACGCAATGCAGTCGCAGCGATGTTGGCTGCAAGTTAAAAATGGAATGGTATATGATGATCGTTCTTGATTTATGCAAATGTGTAGAACTTCAGGAAAAAAAATCGTGAATTTCGACAAAAATGGAATCGGGCCAAACTAGAAAGAGAGGTAAAATATACTACGAAAACCAAAAAAGTAATCAAAAATTTTCTTTGACCATTTGTTTAGAAAATTATTCCAATTCCACGTCTAATCCCAAAATTCCCATATAATTATATGCTGATGACAATATAGGCAGAGGGCTGCCCAATTCTCCAATTCTACAGTTTCAATTTTCTATATCTCCTGGTCTATTTATTTGCGGATAATATATTTCTCGTGTTCCTTACGAGCTGCAGCGCGTTGTTGCCATTGCTCTTGACGTGGTCATTTTTATGCTCTCATCGATCAAAACATTGCCAACTTTGGGAGCTTGTATTTCGATAATTAGATGAAAGAATTTTTCCAGATTTGGTTATTAGCATTGTTATCGAGATTATTGGCATGTGTTAGTTTTCCATCAAATTTGTAAGACGCGTTTCTTCTGTACAGCTTGTTATTTGAAACAATGATTGCATTTGGCCTATGGTGCTATGGTTTAAAAGTCTATTGTGGAGCAACTTTGAGTACAATTATCTCCGATTCTAAATGGACGAAAATTCTCAACAAAATTCAGCTGATGTGCCACTGTCGAGAAATATCATACCAAATTTTCATTGTATTTGTAAGAAAACTGCTCTAGCGTTCCAAATACCTTAAAAACCATTCATTTGCCTACTGCTTTGCTTTGCACCCTATAATTGCTCCTTATCTCTGAGCGAAAATGCCCCCAAAACTTGTTTTCCTGTGGCAAACGGTTTTCAATTGAATAACTATTTATTTGCCTAATGGTTTGAAGCTTATAATTGCGCCTTATCTCTGAGTAAAAACGGTTCCAAGACTTTGTTTCCTGTGGCGAACGGTCTTCAATTAAAAACTGTTAATTTGCCTATTGCTGTGAACTTAATGATTGCACCTTATTTCTGAGCAAAAATGGTCCTGAGGCTTTTTTGCCTGTGGCAATCGGTCCTTAATTAAAAAAATCTATTTATTTGCCTACTGATTTGCCCCTCATAATTGCGCCTCATCTCTGGGTAAAAATGACCCTATCACTTTTTCCAGAGGCTAACGGTCTTCAATTTAAAAAAATATTCATTTTCCTATTGCTGTGAACTTTATAATTGCACCTTATTTCTGAGCAAAAATAGTCCTGAGGCTTTTTTGCCTGTGGCAAACGGTTCTTAAAATTAAAAAAACTATTTATTTGCCTACTGCTTTGCCCCTCATAATTGCGCCTCATCTCTGAGCAAAAATGGCCCTCTTACTTTTTTCCTGAGGCAACGGTCTTCAATTAAAAAAATATTCATTTGCCTATTGCTGTAAACTTGCGCTTTATTTCTGAGCAGAAATGGTCCCCAAACTTTTTTCTTGTGGCAAACGGTTTTTTGAATATCTATTTATTTGCCTTTTGGTTTGCACCCAATACTTTTGAAACATTGTTAAAGAAACAATATTCATCTATTAACAATGATGGTACATATTTATCTGATTGTTTATTATCTGTTGAATTATCTCAACTTATAATATCTAGAGTTTTCCCCTTCCCCTAACACCAAACATGATGTGATTTGTGCTTTGTACAATACCACAAGCAATTTGACACGAATACAGAGAAGAGGGAACACAGACGTGTCTCAAATATTTAAATCAGATCAACACAAAACATGGAAAATGCAATAAAAGCGACACACAGTATTGTCCCCGAATCAGCTGAGATATGATGCAACCTGAATGAACACTTCCACTGTTGCCACATCTAAATTCATATTTGTCAGTTGAAAAACTTCTTTTCCCATCGTTTTCAGGTGTTCATCAATACTGGATGGTATCCATTGGCAATCATTATAAATTCTATCTTTCGTTTTTTTTATTTTGTAGATTTGAAGTTTGAGACGAAGTCAAAACTCAGGTTGAATGTACAACGCCTCGAGAAGTGTTTGAATTGTCAAAATGTTTAAGATTAAAATGAAGTTTTTGGTATCAAAATCTAAGGTTAAGTCATCTACCTCAAGAGATTTCAAATTTGTAAGTATGAAATATTTCAAAATTTCGAAGTTTTTCCTTCTCTGATCCACTTTAAATCAATTCAAGTTATGTTACAATAATAAAATCATTATTGAACAAATATTCGATACAGAATATTAGATGACAGAAAATTATCAAGATACACTGGTAGGACATTGACTCACTGGCTAAGTGCAGATTGACTGTCTGACAAATGGTAAAATACAAAGACTGGGAGTCGTGGGTTCAATAAAAAGCCAGACTAGTTCTTCAATTCTCTTTTCAATCATCTACATTTTTTCGGATTTCGTTAATATTTTTTTTTACCATATGCACTCTGAATATCAAGTATAAGTACGGATCTGATCGGATTTTAAAGTCGAAATACGGAGGGCTTGAAGTTGTTGACTACGAATTTAGCGTTGACATTAAAAAACTCAAAACACCGAACAATTTTGTCATTTGTTAATAATGTTTCATCATGTGAAATAAATAAATATTTCATTAAGTGAAATAAATAAATATTTCACATGTGGAATTGAGCGAAAGATAATAATTTCCTCAATGAAAATGGATTTTTGAAATCCAATCTTTCGCAAATTTTCTATACAATAGGAGTTTCGTCGACAAACATTGACAATGCAAGCATTCACATGATGAAATATTTCTGTGGCTTTGAATCGAAGTCTGGGCGCATCACTCGGAATGCTTTCTGTGGCCCTATAGATGGCTCTGGTGCCTACTTTCTTGGGTGGGTACTGGAGTGATCGTAGGACCATCTGACGAAAGCAAATGGGTGTCATCCTCGGCCAGAAATACGAAAAATTAATTTTGATGCTGGAGTATAACTGGGAGCGGAGCTCCAATAGGCTCCGCCCACCAGCTGCTTTGCTTCGGCATTGGCCGGAGCAAATGTCGAGCTTTTCTATTTAAGAAGCTCAAGTTGGTTGAGAAAATCAGTCATCCGGGTGCCACGGAAGAGCCAGTACAGTGGTAGCCGGATGGCTCACTCGCCGTTTTTTAACCATTTTCAGTATTTTTTCTGTTTTCGTATTACTGAGGTTTTTCAAATTATTTCTGGCCAGGTTGTAGCTCTTCTGAGAAATCTACAGCCTGGCATAGGTGACATGAGACGCCGTTGGTTAACTGACACCAACAATTTAAAAATGAATTCGTATTGTTCCCGACTGATCCTGAAAGAAGAGTTCCGGAGTTGCTGGATATTTGCGACTATGCTGTGCTTGGTGAAGGAGCTAGCCGGATGAGGTCGAATCCTCCAAATTCCGGATCTCCAAGCACACGCATTTATTGTCATGGCGCCCAACTTGGGGCCCAGCAAATAAGGATTTGCGGCGTACTACAGTGGGAGGCAGGGTCCGAAAATTCCAGTAATCCGGACATGGAGGAACTTATCGAAAAGTTTTCTTGGGTGCACTTTCGAGACGATTCTGAAGCGAGTTATATCTGTGGAACTGAGTGAGTTCGAGTGGTAACGTACCATTCCCTGCAGCCAGCCAGTTGTTCCCAGGAGGCTGGGGTAATTAGGCACAGTGGAAGCCGCCTCGTCAACGTTTGGTTGTCCTTACCCAGTGGGCAAGGGCGAAGGAATTATGAGGTATCTCTTTAGAAGCTGGGTAATGAGTGTATGTGAAAAAATGTAACATCCCGTAACATAAAAGTTTCGTAAAGGAGTATCCTGGAATCCCTACGATAAGTTGGAAACTTGATCAAGATCAATAAGTTTTGGACAGCCGGGTGCAGTACTGATTGATTTAATTTTTTAAAATCATTTTTCTTCTTAGGTTTCTTTTCAGCTAATTGTAAATATTGTATTAATAAAGGCCAAGAGCCCATGTAATGGAAAAAAAGAACGGTTTTCAGGACAAACCGCGGCGTTTCATTCCTATGCCAAGCGATTCCTTGAAGGGGGGAGTGTCATCCTCGGCTAGAAATACGAAAAATTTATTTTGATGCTGGAGTATATGTGGGAGCGGAGCTTCAATAGGCTCCGCCCACCAGACTAATCTCCTATTGTATAGGAAATTTGACAAAGACTGGATTAAAAAAAAAAAACATTTTCATTGAGAATTTGAACAAGTTGTATTAAACAATAGTTTTGGATCGTTGATTACGAAAATGTTTTGGAATTGAATTAGTTAATATTGAGCACGGACGAATTTTGGTGGCTTGACCAGAGCACACGAGTCCTTTTGTCTGCAGTTCCTCCGGAGTCACAATTACCGATGGTCTCTGCCAAAAAAATTATTCTATAGGTACTATTTTGAATTCTTTGTTAAATTTTTTTGTTTGATTTTTATTCTTACAAAGAATAAATTTACTAAAATAATTTAGATGTTTTTACATTTCCGATGACTGTAATTTTTTTGTTGTAGACACCGCGGAAGAAATCAACAAAACAACAGCAGGCATCACATTGCGAAACCAAAAAAGGCTGAACGACCCGAACGTAGACTCAACAACACTGCCAGAAGACGCTTCTCTCGATCACCCGAAACTAACTCGAGTTGACTGTAACCAAAACGGCATGACTGAAATAAAACTAGACTTCGACCACCCTCCAAGCGATGACACACTACTAACGAAAGCAGACATCATGAACCGTCGCAGAACTAGAAATTCCAATCGATCGACCAGCCCGATCGAAGAAGCCAAATGTGATGAAAAATGTGACGATGACACTAAATGTGACGATTACATTAAACGTGACGATTACACCAAATGTGACGATTACATTGAATGTGACGATGACATTAAATGTGACGATGACACCAAATGTGACGATGACACCAAATGTGACGATGACGCCAAATGTGACGATGACACGTTTGTAGACGAAGGCAAATGTGACGTGTACGAGTTCAACGACGACGACACCTCGGACACTGTAATCCTGCGGAAAAGCAAACCCGACGTCGAACGCGTGGAGGAAGCGAGAGAAAAGTCTGAAGAGGAAACGGAAACTGCCACACGAGTAGCCAGCTGGTCTGTCGATATCAAAGAAGATCCACCGAAGTGTGTTCAAGAAAAAACCCCCGAGAAATGCGGTCGCCTCAAGCTGACGCTGCGGATGAAGCGCAGCCCCGTCTTGGACGACGTCATGGAGTCGGGCGGTAGTCATAGCGACGACTACTTCGAGCCCGAGTACGAAGTGTTGCGCGTGGAGGGCGTCGAGGGCACGTTTTCGCACCGGAAGAAGAGGCACAAATCCAAGGACCGGAGGCGCGAAAAGCGGCTCAAGCTCGCGGAGGCGGAGTTGCCGCAGATTCCCATGAAGCGCTTGAGGCTCAAGTTCGGTAACGAAAGTCACACGATAGATATACCGTCCACTAGTACTGACTGTCACACATGATGGAGGTTTATTGTACGTTTCTCTTGTTTTCCGATTTGAGAGTGTACGGCAAGTCGCTAGGCATGGTGGCATTTTGAAAGGGTTTGTTGGGTGTTGAGATGTGAGAATGACTTGAAAAGGGGTCCGATACGGTCGTTTCTTAATCGTAATCTACTCTGAGAGCCTGAAAATTCTCGGAGGTTACCGATCTATTTGAAACCTACTGAAGTTTTGCGGAGAGATTGGTTTTCATTTCAAATCAAAATTTGCTTTTCGACACTGTCAACTGCTATTTTTCAGTTGTCATTTCAATTGAAAAACGCCACTTCAAAGCACAAGTGCGAAATAGTATATTATGCAATGAGCACAAAATCATCGTCCATAGATATACTAATAAGTCCGCTCACTCTTGCAAGCGACCTAAATCATCCCCTCCGGTCCTCGCGCGTCCCTTGCCCTGTCTGTTTGGCTTGAGCGCCGGCCTGGTGGGCTAGCCAGTAACAGTTCGCATAGCCGCAACGATGTCCGTATGATTTACGACCGCTCACAAAAAGAGCGGCATTTTTCGACCACATCAAAGGAGTTACCAGACTTATTAGTATATCTATGGACGATGACAAAATGATGCCCATTTTGCACGAGTATGAAATTTGCAGCACGAGCCGAACGCAAGTGCTGCAATTCATACTTCACTCTTTTATCTTCACATCATTTTTGGAATCGTTTAAACGCTGTCTCGTATTGTACTCGGGATTTTTCTGGTACAAGACTGTTCATAGCCAATTTTGCTCCTACTTCTATGTCGGATTCATATTCATTCATGATTATAATCAGGAAACATGTTGTTTCTAGATTGCCATATCATCACAATAGTCTTGGAATTCTGTTATAACTGTTAGATACGAACCAATGTACAAGCGAGGGTTCAGGCAAATACCAATTTTTTCAATTCAGTGCCCTCTGGTGCGGAGAAAATGAGAGTTTTGTGATTATCATCAAATAATACAATCAAAACTTTCGGATTTTTTTTAACGAGATCGGAAAATATTTAAATAAAAAAATTGCAATTTAAGTTTTTTCCGATTTATTGCTTGAAACTGTGTGAGTATGAAATTAAATTCTAAGCAACTTTTTCAAATTACTTTTTTCGATGTCTTGCCATCTTACCCCACTTTTGGCCTCCTCATGGTATTTTTCCAATTTGCCGCCATACTAGTGGTCACGTGACATGTGTCAAAGTCGATTTTTTGGTCATCGGACATGCACAAACTTTCCCCTAGAAATGTTTTTCCATTATCCTAACAATGAACTTTTTTTCCATATAATACATACTTGGCCGTCACTGTATATGGTGTCAAAATTTTGCCTATTTTTTCTGCAAACATTCACACCTGTGCTTTAAACGTACACTTTTCACACTTGTAACATAAATAGGTATTATTATTGGAAGAATAAAAAAAATTATTGAAAAAGCGAAGAGTCTAAAATAGATATAAATTTCTATAAAACAAAAACAAATATTGCGCCAAGTATTGTGCCACATAGTGTCTCACAACTCACTGATTTCAACTTTGAGCTTTCTTTGTTAAGCATATTTTTTTTTACTAATTTTTCAAATTAGCCAAAGTAGGCAATAGTGATTTGATATTATATCGGAGACTCCCTCTTTGAGCAAAGGATTTATTACTGCCATCTCAAGGCATTTCGGGAAAATTGATTGGTTTATTGCCTCTGCTAAAACTGTCATAGCATAATGACCATTCGTCTTCCGGCAGCGATGGAGGTCAGACGGCGGTCTCGTGTTGGAAGTCAGGTTAATGTGTGTGATGTCCGCAGTCTTAAAGACGTGCATTGATAGATTAAATATGAAGTGTTTTGGTAAAAATTAAAAAGTGTTAAAACTATGGGATGCAGTATTGCATAGAGCAAGACAACTGCATTCCTCCGATAAAACCTCGCTGTCTACGCCGGTTAAAGACCGGATGGGAACGGATTTATTGCAGCGGGGCATGTCCACATGACGCCGAATGGAAGCCGACGGACAATAATTGAAAAGACGGAAATTCATCTGGGCTAACGGACTATAGAAAAAAGGAATCGTTCACAGATATAATCTGTATGTAGCTGACTTAATCTTTTTGTGCTTCAATTTGAAGTAATTCTCAAACATGTTAATAAAGTCATGGTCAAGAATTTATTTGAAAACGTGTTGATAAAGTCGTAGTCAAGAATTTATTTAATATTAATTTGTATTAATGGACTTTTACCGCCATTATTTTTTCTTGCATTGTGTTTTGAAATGGCAGTCAACTCGCGTTTTAAATTATCAAAAAACTGTCATGAATACATCAAAGTGGAATATTACTAAGATATTTTTATAGACGTTAATAAAGAACTTGAGACTTGTACATATTCTTTCAAAATGTCGCCAGTACCTCTTATTTTTTTGTACTTCAGGGGCAGTATTTGGCAATTTTGCAAGGGCTGCCGATATAAAAGAGACATTCTTCCTAAATTGTTAACTTCATACTTAGATTTATGTTTTTGAAATGTTCATAAGCTGGTCGACTGGAAATTTGTCATAGAATTCTTAACTAGCAAGTCTTTCTCTATTGGAAATCTGCGAATACTTTATCTCTAGTTGAAATTCTATAAAATTATTTTGAAATTGAAAATGACCGCTGACTTGTACTTTCAATACCGAATTATTTATTGTGTACATTTCGTTTTTTCTGGTGCTATATTTGTAGAAAAAGTTTTGAGAAAAAATTAAACGATTGGGAAATATCGGAAAAACTGCCTTTTGAAATAGAAGATTTTAAAAAGCTTTAGTTAAAGGTAGTCGGTCATAAAAAAATATAGGAAACTGTCTTTTTTCAGTCAGTATATGATCTCACTTTTACTTTTACTTATAATAATTAGTAAATCAGGCATAGTTTCTGCTCATGGATAAAATATATTTTCCAGATGAGATTTAAATCTAAACTGAAAAATCAAGTCATGTCGTCATGGGTGTACTGTTTTCAGTAGTAACAGCCTCTGCTGAATGCAATATCTTTTACATATATTGCACACTAGTCGAAAAAAAAATGCAATACATGTGACATTTTTTCGCTCGGACCCCCAATAAATAACACTTCAGTCATCATGCATCTCAACAAACTTCCATGGGTTTTTAATTGGTTGAGAAAGTTGAAGTTTGAATTTCTGTATGTTCATAAATATCGAATTGAATCAAATTTGAAATTAATTTTGTAACACAACTCTGGGTCAAATCAACTTTGCTTGATTCTTCAACAATTCATGGTGTACTAAATGAATTCTGGCTTTAAAATCAAGTGAATCATAGAACATTCCAGTGAGAACTTGTACTTGAAATTCAAATGTTTTTTCGTAATGTAATATGTATGTTGCTAAAATTGTAAGATCTGTTTGGCAAAGACTGTATTTAATTTATTTTAGCGTGATTGAAAGGGCAGTGACAAATGTTTTTAGAAAAATTTTAGAACGAGAATTTCAGTTTAGGTAATTTAGATTAAGAGTAATTGTAAATAGTTCATTTATTTATTTTTACAAGCATTTATCTGAAAACTGTATTATTTTTATATTTTTTTCAATTCATTAGTATTATTTTTATATCTATAAAAAATTGAATATATACCTCATTGCATTAATTAAGAGGAGTTTTGTATTTAGATAAATTCTTGTTGAAATTTACTGTTGAAATTTTATCTGGAATATTAAGCATCTGTATAAATTTGGGTAACAGCACAACCTTGTAAATAACAATTGTAATCTGTGTAAGAATCCGAGCGTAACTGTAATCTGGTTTATTTACCTCATCTTATATGTATATCATTTCATTTGATTTTGTATTTGTTGAACCAGGAAATTCCATACAGATGAGTTCCTAGTATTCTTGTACTAAGCTTTCTGTATATCCAGCATCATCTATAATATATACATTTTTTTATTTCATCACACATGTAGTTTTTCTCTAGGTATGCACATTGATCCTGAATTAGGTTAGGTTTGAACGTGAGTGGGGCCTCCTCTGTCGTATCGCCAAATATTGAAAATTTGGCTCTGGCCGCTGCAGGGCATGTACAACGTGGGCCGAATTGGACACTTTTAACCTTCTAAATGAAACTGAACACAGAATTTAAACAATTATTATTAATGATATCCTTGAATATAGTGTTATATACGAACTTTTCTGTTTTCAACAACCCCAAGGAATATGTAGGGGTATGTTACCTGGAAGTTTCAACGGACAGTTTTACCGGTTATGAAAGGAATAAAAACAATTTGATGTAGGCGTGGGGCATAGATGAACACCACATTTAGGTTTGAACGTGAGTGGGCCCGTATCAGGCCCTCCACTGCGGCCAATGGCCTATTGTGGCTTAACACCACATTTCCCAGATAACACACGGATATACAATGGACGTCCAAAGGATATCCACAATGGACATAACGAATATCCATTGGACGTCAGTTCATGTCCAGAAGGATATCCTATGGATATCCACTGGATATCCATATGCCACAAAATTGGATGTCCAATCTGTACTAGGGATGGATATACATTGGACCAAATTGGACATTCACTGGACATGATAAATATAGCATGGACTTCTGATGGACCTAAATTGGACTTCTGATGGACCTAAATTGGACTTGATGGACCTAAATTGGACTTCTTATGGACCTCTAATGGGTCTACATTGGACCTCTGATGGACCTGTAATGGTGTGAAATGGACATGAACTGGATTTGTTATGGATATAAACGGGATATTTTATGGACATTAACTGGATATATTGAATTCGATACAAATATTTCAAGGGCGTATTCCTGGGCTCAAAATTTAGAAACTGAATTCAGTTTCTAAATTCCATCAGGAATTTGTGCAAGATATGTTGCATTGCCTGAAAAACAATCAATATGTTTTCAGAATTTTATGAGTTGAACATCCATTTTTGTGCAATGGACAACAACAACAGGACAGTCAATCACCACTTCGAATGGATGGGGTAGCACTGAATTCCTATTTTACTCTTCTGTAATATTTCGTGAAAATTTTATTCCTCCAGTTTTATTTTGCTCCTTATCTTTACTCAAACACCCTTCACCTTGGATTCAAACGACAATCAGTTTCAAAGCCTCTCAATCCCCCAGGAATTTGCAATCAGTTACTGTTACTTCAGCGAGACTTTACCTGATATGAATACTGTGAGTCAAAATGAGTATTGAATAGTCAACCAAGTGAACGTGAACACTGTAATAAATAAAGCACCTCCGAGGGCTCCGAGCACTATACGACACGAATTTAATCCCAAACAATTAAAAATTGTCTGTTTGTTTCTTCCTCTTGCAACTAGCGTCATTCTCATTTGCATGTTCATATTTGTCATTGTCTGCATTACCGATTTCGGTAGTTGCCAACTGAGACAGGGACATTGGTACCAACATATGCGCACTTGTTCCGGGCGAAGGATGTACAATGGACGTCCAAAGGACATCCCTTTTTTAATCTGGATTTTCAGTCAATTTGGACAAGAAATGGATGTCCATTGGATGTCCCCAAACGGATATCCATTGTACTAGCAGAAATGGACATGAAATGGATATCCATAGGATATCCTGTGTTTACTGGGTTACTACACAAAATCTTTGGTACTCCAGCACAACTTGAGTATTTACATCTGCCTCTTTTTTCTGTGAATGTAGGCCAGTGTCCTGTATTATCCCTTCTCACATCCTGTGTTGGCATAACTGCAACTTTTCCTCTTTGTCGTTTCATCTGAATATCTTGTTCAACTGTACATAATGTATTAGCGAGATCTGTTTTGAATTGCAGCAAAGATAACTGATTTTTTTTGGTGATGCCTCTTCCATCGCAATCACGTCTATAAAGGAGCCAAGAGTTTACCACACATAAATTCATCAAATGAAAATATATTTTGTGATACAATTTCTTGCTTCTTATATAGTTCTATACAGAGCTATGAGAGAATCAACAAGATCTACTCCCCCCATGAATTAATTGATTATAGATTATAACTGCCAGGGGACAATTCACATCCACCAGCGATTTTGCTTTATTGTCCCATCTTTTCACTGTGGTCATTGGATGAACACCAGAGAAACTGTTGAGTAGGTAAACAGGTTTGTTGTCATACCACTTTATTGCTGTGAGTTCCACACCATCAAAGGTAGCTTTTTTTCTTCCACAGTGCCTCTCCCCCGTTTCTTCATCTCCTTATCAGTAGAAAATGTGTAACCACCCAGACGGTTACAAAGCACTGTGCCCAGACACAAAATTCCGTGTTTTGAGAGTTCAACTTGAAGCTTGGCGCTGTTGAACCAGTTATCGTAATATAATTTATAGTAATCATTTCTAGGGATTATTTTAGCCAATTTCATAACTACATTTCCACTTGATTACTTATATTTCGGACGTTCATCCTCTTAATGGTTGAAAGATTTCTATCTCTTTCAAATTTTTCCACAACGTTTCAATTGCTTGAATCCGCAATCGTCTTCTGGTGAATAATGACAAAATCAGATGCCTTTTATAGGTCTATAATTAAAGTGTAATTACGCGCGGTCTTGTGGCGCGCGTGGTTTCGTGCTTTTTCTCCCTTCAAAACGGTCCATGAGCGGTTTCCATACGTTTTTAATTTCCACGCTTGGTTGACTGAAGGCACTATTGGCTTCTATATAGGTGGTTTCTATAAATTTCCGTTTGAACCAATGTTCCTCTCTATGAGGAACACTAGCTTCGTCCCAAAGAATTCGGTGGTGTTTTGTCCAGGCGTGGTCAGCAATTCCCGATTTTGATGTTTCCCCTCGTTGAGTCCACTTTTTGTGTTCGGTTATTCTTACTGATAATGGCCTCTTGGTCTCTCCGATATAGGAATCTCCACATTCACATGGAACTTTGTAAATACAGTTTTTGCTGGATTCTGTTGTTCTCTGGTTTCGTCTTGGTGAGGAAGCTTCGTAAGGTACTGCCGGATTGAAAGCAACTCTTGATGTTGTATTTATTTCCGATCCTTCTGATCTTCTCGGAGATACCCCTGATATAGGGGAGTATGAGAACGGGGTTTTGTGGTCTTTCTTCGGTTGTCTTGGTCTTTTCGAGTTGTTTCCGAACTTCTCCTATGAGTTTCTCGGAGTATCCGTTTCGGCGTAGGTCATTTTTGATGTGGTTAATTTCCGCCCCCAATGACTACTGGTTGTTGCAAATAGACATTGCTCTCTCCACCAACGTTCTTACGATTCCCCTCTTTGTGGAGTTTGGATGATTAGAGCCGTAGTTGAGGTACTGCCCTGTGTGTGTCTTCTTCCTGTAAACAGAGGTGAGGATTCCAGTGTCTGTTCTTTCAGTTTTCACATCGAGAAACGATAGGGTACTATTGGTTTCCTTTTCCATTGTGAATTTGATTGAATCCCTCAAGTTATTCATTCTGGCGAAGAATTCCCCAAGGTGTTCATCTCCATGCTTCCAAATGATAAAGGTGTCGTCTACGTATCTCAGCCATAGTTACATACATACATTTCCACTGGTACCTACATCTGTGTATGATTGGTCCAGTTCTACAGATCCACAATACATATCCCAATTATACACAACCCCATCTGAGCCACATAAAACGAACGCCTTATAACCCCATTTCCTAGGTTTATTTTTCATATACTGTTTTAGATGATGACGCCCCTTGCTCATCAACACATAATTTTTTGGTCATTGCAATCTTACTGAATTGCCCCACTAGTTTTTCTATAAGCGGATGTATCTTGAAAAGTTTGTCCACACTATTTGATAGGTCATCATTATTATTGAAATGTAAAGTGGTTTTGATCTACTCCCAGAGATTTCGTGACATCGTTTCAGTAACTATATCAACCTGAGTTCCACTTTGCCAAAACATTTTGGTTCTAGACAAGCCATAGATCGACATGATGAATGTAATTCCCATGTGTTTGCCTAAAATTCCGAATAATGTTCTATCCGGCTGTTGTCTTTGGTCATGGTTGTTTTTGTTTCATTATGTAGAAAAAGAAAAATCATATATAGAAAACATTTTATTGTTTATAACAAATTGTTTATTGCATAAACAAAGAAAGTTTAAATAAAAACATTTTTTTTAGCTATCAAAGAGCAAGATAAATTATGATTTTAAAAAAATGTTGCTCAATAATAATTACAGGTGGTAGAAAAAAATTGTTAATCAACAAATCCGTTTTTAGGAAATAAGAAACAGTTTATAGGGAACGTTTTTTTTAACAATAATTTGCATCTTAATTATCTTATAAACAACGCATTTGTTATAACAAACATTAGAAAATGACAATGTTTAAGAATAATTTTCACGTGGATTCTGATCATAAAAAAACGGATCAATAGTAATTTAAAAAAATCAATGATGAATCAAGCTTTTTAATATTTCACCTAAGTAAATTGTTGATAACAAAGTGAAAAATAATTTTTTATTTATTTTTGAAACGGGAATATCTTCTGAGACCTTTAAAGAATAGCTCCAAAAAAAGGAAAAAATCTCAGATTTGTTTTTTAACAATTATCCCACTTGCAATTTTCATGTTCACGTCGCAAAAAGTTGCTAATTAACTAATGCATAATTAATAGAAAAATTATGATAAACATTTTTTGACCCCGGATTATTGTTCTTTCATCAATCCAGTAGATCCCAGAATTTTTTAAATTCTTAATTTTCATATTTAACAAGTTTGAATAATATTCAATCAATCATCATAATATTCAGTCAAACATTTCGAAGGCACCTTATTCGCTCGTAACTGAATCAAACTTTGAAATTATTGATAAAACACACTGTATAATTGTACATTTTCCGATTCCGCAAATAAATCATTATGAAACGATTAGTGATCACTCAATTTTTCATATTCATTCCCATTCTCATCACAGAATTCTCAATGTTTGGTAAATGAAAAGTGTGCTATGGAAACAAAAATAACGTTGACAAGTAAGAAAACATCAATAACTTAATAAATTCGTATACCTAGTGTGTTTTAGGTCAGTAGAATGTTCAACAACCATGCTAAAATGTATTCCAACAGAGATCCAAGATTTGAATATTTCTCCTTTGTGGAGAAACGACTAGGACGAGAAACTTTCAACCACGAAACTTTTTATCTTTGAAGTGGAGACGGAAATCAATGTTTCAACATTTGTATAAGTGGATACTACTGATTGTACTAGGAAAATTGTCTATGAGTTAAAAATTATAAGTGAGTCAGCCAGAAATATTTGAAAAACTTAAGTACAAGTCGATCAAGTGCTCCAGTATTTGTATAAAAGTAATGGAAACCGAAGATTAGTGTATTGCGATTGGTTACTTCAGAATAATACTGCTACTACCGTTTTAGTTTCATCAATATTGTTTTCCAACGACTCAAAATGTTTTGCAGACAAAATGCAGATATTGGGCGCAATAAAATCAGCATTTAATGAAGGAAAAATTCGCAACAAACGCATGGGTTGGTGTTATCGGAAGTTAAAGAATTGGACTAATTTTATTCCAAGGACAGTTGACAGGAATAAGGTATTTAGAATTCCTTTAAAATGATATTTAAGAATTGTTAATGGACTTGCCACTTGCTGTTTCTGAATGGGATCCGTCTCATAACGTTGCCCAAGTCATGAACTATTTTATAAACGAGTGGTCCTGTACGTTGGCCTTCCCGATCATTTTAATCTCACTATTTTAGAGTTTTTTGTGTAGGGCTATGAGAAAGAACGAGTGTTTTATATTGTATACACCACCGTAAACACTTAAAATGTCATAAAATCGCATTCGTGAAGTTTTTACTACAAAAACTCCCGATATGTTGCGAAATATGCGAAACAACATCGACATAGCCAGAAAATGTCAGGAAGTTGGCGGAATGCACTTGGAACATTAAATTCCTTCAACTAATTGTTGACATGGAATTCAGTTTTATAAATAAAAATCCACAGCATATTTGATGAGTGATCCACTCCAATTTCCTTATGATTTTTCAACTAATAATTAGTGTATTAGGATTGTATGGATAATAACAACAATCCGATTTTCGATTCGAAACCAATAGATTCGTCGTAAAAATTAGAATCTAAGAAATGCCTATCTATAAGATGTCATTCGAAAAAATTGACTTTTTCAACAATTTGAGATTTTAGTAAGAAATTTCAAACCGCCACACAGTAGAGAGTTATTGGAAACTGAAATAAGTTTACTTAATTACAAGAAACTTTAATTAAAGTATCTTTGTAATTCTGTTTCGTAATGGTGTTATGCAACAACCTTCTTTCTAGATGCTTTTACTCAGACTTTATTTCGACAAGTACGTCAAATTTAAAATCTTTTCATCTATTCATCCCAATCACCATCTCATAACATCATTGGTCTAATATCATTTTTATGTGCTGCCGAGAGTGCCGAATAGTTTACAAAGAAAATTATTTTTAAATCAACTGTAACATAAAGGTTTCCTCAAACCAACGCGGGACGGGAGCGGGATGAATGCGAGATAAATTCATAGAAATATATATTATATACTTACTCTAGAATGCTAATCCCAATGTCAAAAGTGCTGTAAAAAGTTCAGGCTAGTCAGCAATGCGCATGCGCGTCATTAGTGATTTTTATAACAGGCCCGGTTTTAGTAAAATATTATGGTACTTGTGAGATTAACAAACGTTAATTCTGAATCTCGGATAATAAGGTTGGAAACCTCATTGTGCTTATACCTGTTATTTGTATTTAGCCGATTTGAATACATATTTGCACATATTTATGATCCCAAATATTCAGCAAAGGCCATCAGAAAGTAGAGTACGGTTATTATTATTATTTATAGCTCTGAAGCGACTGATTTTTGGTATCACATTCACTTTTCAGCTGTAGTTAACCAACAAAAACCTACGGAACCACCCCAAATCGTCGGTGCGAATTTCAAGGAAGCACTGGATTGGAAAATAAATTGAAAGTACAAAAAACTATGAGAATTTATTTCAGCTAATATCATGAATAATTCCAACTCAAATTGGATGCTTGGAAGCTCAAGGTTTTTTTCCTAGAACGATTCATGTCAGAATATGCAACTGCATTTAATTTAAATAGTTTGAAGAGATTAACATGCTATTTCTACGAGTATTTGTGGTTGTATTATCTCAGTGCAATTTCCACAATGGGAGTGCTTGAAAAAGTGATGCCAGAAGCATTTTCCTTACCATCAAAGAAAAGCACTTCCACATTGACATTAATTTTCTGAGGCGATTCTGTGTATGTTTAGTACTTTTTGTAGGAATCTAGAACTCATAATATAAGCGGTGTGGCAGAAAGTTGTATCACTCGCCATGCATGCTTACGCAGACACAGTATTGGTACTGCACTAGGTTTCAAATTAGTCTATTGTCGTTTTCACATGAATCTTCACGAGGAAAATGTCCCACAAATTACAATTTTCCCACTCAAATGTTCTGCTGGTGTCTCTTCTTAAAAACAATAACCAAAAAATCATGCATTTTTTGTCAAGCTAAAATAATATTTAAGCTATTTTGAGCAAAGCATATAGGTACATAAAAAATGTCATTATCTACCAAAAATGATTTATTTCAGGTATTTTTCCTTTACACAACACTAAACAGTTCATTGTTTATTTGTAGGAAGAAACGGCTTTATTAGAAATTGTCTTTAAAGGAACAAGATTAATGCAAATTCACGAATGATAAAAGAATAACCAACGACAACAAACGGCAAGAGAAAATCTGAAATTCTAAAAAACCGTCTGATCTCTGACAATAGTGACAGATCTTAGTGACAAGTCTTCCTGTTGATTAAAAAGCACTGTTGCACGGTCATTATAATTACGGTAGCATAGGGTACATTATTGTTTAAAATAAGTTTCTTTCGCGCCTAAAATTCGGAGTAATCTATCTCTAAAAGGTTATTTTCGGTTTTAAAAAGTCCTAAATGCGCTGTCAAATTTCTCTCTTTCAAATGACATGTGTTTTATTGCCTCATAACAAAAAACTCTGAATTGGAACACCAAATTATTTTCAAACTTGGCAACGATCTACCCAAACTACACTGATGACGCGCATGCGCACATCGCAAACGGGTCGCATACGCGGCATGCTTTTCGCCGTGAAAATTGGCGGGATTAGCAATCTAGAGTAAGTATATAATATATATTTCTATGATTATGATTCGCAAAAATTTGGCAGATGTCAAAATAAAGACGAATTAAATAAAAGTTTCTATTCCTTCATTTAAATTAATGTATTTTAATAAAAGAAAATTGTAAATGATATATTAAATATACGTCAAATAAAGGAAGACTTTATTGAAGGATCATCACAATAGAGGTTGCGATAGGTTAAAAAATCTCGAAATCCTAGTCAAAAATCAAGCAACAACTATACATCTGCCAAACTTTTTATGAGTATATTTTTGGTGTTGCTGAATATGAAATTTCATCATCACAACTGAAGATTTCACAATGGTGGATCCAATATGGCGGATCCAATATGGCGGCTGCTAATGAAAAATGTAGTTTTTTTCATATCCACTCTGGTTATTTCCACTCAGTATGAATTTGAGATCAAAGTGAACGAATGGAAAATACGAGGTTAAATGTGAATAAATTAGGTTACTTCAATAATAATAATAATAAAACTTTCCCTCATTATCGATGCCAAGGGATGAACATCAAAGGCATGGCCTGTGCGGAATAGGGATGGCTATTATTATTGCAATTGCGCTCCTGGTGACTTCAGGTGGTGTAGTCGTTTTAATAATATATTGGTATCCTAAGGAATATCTGAAAATTAATGAAATTTTTCGGAAATCACTTAAAAATTTGCTATCTTTAGACTCGCCCTGTATATCGCGGATACGTGCAGGGTTTATTATATTCTATAGTGGATTTGTATCAGCCATGTGAACAATCGATGCATAGTTTATTCGAGTCAAGTATTGAAAAAAAAATCTTCACAATGGCCATTTGAGTTCATGGACATAAGTCTACAATGTATAAAAAATTCGAGCAAATTCACTGAAGTCAAATTTCCCATTGATGAGGTGCGAGATCATTAAGGGATAATTTTGGGTGCAACGTGCATATTTTTCAATGTTTTCTAGAAAATAAGCAAAAATGGGTACAAAATATACAAAAATATTTTTGCTCCGAAATGATAAGTAATGAACAAAACCTTCAATAATATATTGTTTATAACAAAATTTTAAACAAAATTCAAACTATTTTTATTTGAATTCCACAGCTTGCCATAATATCGTTCAATTTTGTTTTAATATAAAGTATTACGATGAACTTACCATCAGAAACTCGTTTCATCTTGATTCCAAATGTTTTTTCAATTTCAAAAACTAGAACACATTGGTTTCCGAGGAGTGGCTCACAAATTAATGAAAAGTCATATAACTGGTAGAACACAACAAGTACAAATTAACAAAGTGTTTGGTGATCCTATTATTTTTGGTTATGGAGTACCTCAAGGTAGTGTCTTAGGACCACTTTTATTTTATATATATTAATGATTTATTCAATTTAGACTGTATTGGAAAAATTCATGGTTTTGCTGATGACACTGTGATTTCTTACAGTGCTTCAACTTGGGATAAACTGAAAGAAATAATCAATGAAAATTTAGGTCCACTCAAAATTGGTAGTGAGTTTAAAATTAATGAAACCAAATGTGTGAAGTACTTAGGAATAATGATTGACAATCATTTGAGGTGGGACCACCATATTTTTTTTTGTCATTAAAAAACTGAGAAATCTGTTACCCAAATTCAAGTTTCTAAAACAATTTCCCTCATTGAAGCACCTTGAAATGTTATACTTTTCCTTAGTGCAATCTCAGTTGAGTTATGGCATTCTGGGATGGGGTGGTGTTAAAAAAAGTCATCTTCATAACAAGGAAGTGATTCAAAAAAAATCTTAAAAATAATATATGATCAAAATCATTTGTTTACTTCCGATCTTCTGTATAAAAAAAGTACAAAATTTGATATTGTGCAATTGTTTATGTATAGAATTCCAATCCACATTTAAAAAATAAAAAGGATATCAATTTTGGTGATCATCTTTATGAGACTAGGTATAAAAGAGCAGTCACAGTTAAAACTAGATTGAATAAAATAATAGGCACAAGAAATTTCATTCACATTATCCCAAAATTGTTTGACATACTACCAGATATTATTAAAATGTCTAAGTCCATGTATTCTTACAAAAATGAAGTGAAAGACTGGAAAACATCATGTTTTCGATTTTGTAGTTCGGCTCTTGATTGGCTACTGGATATGTATATGATGTGTTTTCGATTTTGTAGTTCGATTCCTGATTGGTTATTATCAAAACAAAAACTTACCACTAGCAAGCTGCTACAATGACACAACACCAAACTTTGACCAAAACTAAATAAGTACTCACTATTAATTCATATCAACTTCACAATTTTCGACAAATTTTGCATACTCGTTGATTAATCAAATCACTAAATCAAAATGTTATCGAAACATAACCTCGAGCGAGAAGCAGTAAACTAGACATGCAATGACGAAACTACGAATGACGCGCTCTGTCATTGGTAACTGAAATAGATATCAAGTAAATGTTTTGTTAGTTGCATAATTTCAGAACTAAATGCGGGATTAATGTTCCTAGTTAAATTGAATAGTAAATAAATAAAAATGGTTTCGATTTTATTCATGAAATAATCTTAACAAATACAACTCGTGTTATCGGCGATTATCGTTAATTCCTTCTCGGTTTCGAATCAAATTCAAAGGAATTGCTATTTCGATAATCACCGATACACTTGTGGTATTACCTACGAAAAGTGACAACTATGGAATGACCTAGAGGAAAGCATAGCTGACTTTGATCTGAGTGCGTGATGTTATTTTGTAGGATATTCCATACTGACTTGAAACATGTCCGTATTTTGTATTTCGACCCAATTCGCCTTATTGGATTGGAGGCTAGAGCCTCTGAAAAAAGAACATATAAAAGAGGCTACAGCCCGCAGGGGGGATAACAACAAGAAACCAGACGAGCCGACACAAGCCACCCTGTGCCTTCCTTATGTTAGAGGTCTATCGGAAAGAATAAGGCGAATTGGGTCGAAATACAAAGTACGGACATGTTTCAAGTCAGGTAACACCATTCGCAGCCATCTCACAAAGACGAGACCACGTAACGCTGACAGACTCCAAAAACTGCATCTACCGCATCCCTTGTGAATGCGGTGAAGCTTATCTTGGAGAAACTGATATACCGCTTAGCGTTAGACTCGCTGAACACAAGATAAACACTCGACGAGGAGAAACATCAAAGTCAGGGATAGCGGATCATGCCTGGACGACCCAATACAATATTAAATGGACTGAAGCCGAAGTCATCCATAAGAAGAGGGCTGGTATAGAAGAAAGTTCAAAGAGAGTGCATATATCATGAACAACAATGTCTTCAGTCAAGCAAGCATAGAAATCTATATTATATGGAAACCCTTAATTAGTGGCATGAATCAATTGAAATTTCGATAAGAATTAACAATGCTGTACCGAAGGCACTGCTATTAACAAGCTTACCTGAACACAGGCAAATTACCCCTAGGCTAATGACAGTAATGACACAAAATTAGCCATATATCATGTATCTTTGAGAGTGTCGCATTTATACACTTGATAACGACTGTAGATTTTAACAGATGAAACGTCGTGAATAAAAATTGCAGAGAATTGAGTTTTAATTTGTTATTTTTTAGACAATGAAAGTCCACAAAGTGAAACATTGTCAACCAATTTCAAACAAACGAAAAAGAATCTGTAGATCCTACAGATTCTTTTTCGTTGAACTATTGAAATTCGGCATTTTCTGGTAACAAATGACAGCATTAAATTAAATCTGGGAACTATTTAAAACCAATTCGGCTTCCTCGGTTACATAACTTACTGTCCATTAGGTTAAAGGGAAATCCCCGGGTTTCTACAATGAAGAAGCAGGGTTTATGCTTTTGTGCAGAGAGACCTCCACATGTAGACTGGTTTCAAGGTTGTTGCCTCAATCTGCTATTTAATTAGTAGTTAAAATTGTATCCTTGAGGAACGTTGCACAAATTAGATTAGATCAATGCCGTCGTGGATTACCTAGGGAAGTAGTTGTTTTCTGTCCAATATTTGTGAGAATAGTTGGAAAGAAGGGTATTTCGACATTGTTAAAATGATTTGTTGATTATTTAGAACAAGAGTAAAATGTACATTCAAACTTTATTCACTTACATACATTCATTTCACTAACCAACTTGGTTAGAATAAAACAAGAATAAAATGCCCAATTATGTCGATAAGAAAAAAATTATTTAAAAAAATTGGCGTCACATTCACTTCCAAGTATCGAGAAGCTTTTGAATAAATCACGTTGCGTCATATTCACTTCAGAGTATCGAGAAGCTTTTTGGATAAATCACACAGTGTCTTCAATTTATTCACAGTTCCGGGCTGGCATGCCTTCGTGAGGTTGTGGCTGAGATCGAATGGGTCTTGTATGCACAACATCGACGTGAATCGGAACTGTTCGGGTTCTTGGCTGCTCAGCTGCTGAACGTAGGAACGCATTTCGGGGGGAAGCCTCCCACCGTTTTTGTCGAATAGGTCTTTGGTGATGGTGTATCCGAGTAGAGGACAAACGACCTAAAATTATAATAAATATTCGTGCAAATTTCAATTTCATAATTTATTCTTAAGAGGCCATGAGCGCAATTATATTTGTGTCGCTTTTAAGGGTAAAAGAGTCAATTGATAACTCGAAAACGGTTCGTCGTATCGATTCCCAACAAGGACAGGATTCTAGAGGACATTCAATTCTAGGTACGTGCTGTAATGGAAATTGAAATTTCAATCCACTTTTTCACAAAAAAAATCTCAAAAATGTCCCAAAAATGCAGTTACTTTGAAGCAAGTTTTTGGGTAGATGAACAAATAATTTCAAAAAAACATTACAGCACGTACATAGATCAACGTTTTAACTTTCCTCTGATACCAAATTTGTTTCGATTGGATGAAGATTGCTTCAAGTTTTAATGGAAGAGAAATACCATTGCAGCTTCCTCGATAATCTGTAAAAAGCATCGTGAGGTGCTGCCGCAGACGTAGGTACATAGAATCGAACGTCTTCTAGAAGCCTGTCTTTGTTTGAAATCGATACGGTGAACCGTTTTTGAGTTATCGGCTCTTTTACCAAAAAAAACGTCCCTAATATGATCGCGCTCATGGCCTCTTAATATTTGCAGGGAAAAGAGATTTTCACTTATAATCTCCCAAGTGCTTGAATTATTTTCGGAAATTTTTCGAGTACATGAATATTTTGAAAATCACCCGAGTCGCGTAAATAAATAAATTTCCTGCAATTTGGGGAATTTGATAAGAAAAAAACGCGGAAAGCGCTCTGCTGGATAAATCATAAAAGCGCTTTACAAGTCTACTAGACGGTCCAAATTACAGACCACTAAACCGCATCAAATAAATCCAGAGGAAAATAAAGCGCTTTATTTATCTGTAACGGCTGGAAGAGCTGTCAGCCGTCATCACGAGAAGCGTAAAGCGACTGCAGCTGCACTTAGGCAGGTTAGTCTCAATATTTCTAGTTCGTATTGTTGTAAAGTGGTTTTCAAGGTTTCAGAAGAATAATATTGCGGTGAATAATTAGATGAGAAATAATGGAAAAACAACAAAAATATACATTATGCATATTGTGACGAACTTTGTGAAGATTAAAGAAGTCACCCAAATTGAAATATTTATCTTACCTATTTGAATAAAAAAAGCAATGTGGAAGAAAACAAAAATGAGAAATCAATCAGCGTAGTACAAAGAAAGCGTCTGAAAATTTCAACAAAGTTTTCAGATAAGTTGAATAAAATTGTTTCAAATATTAAATTTATGTAGTCAAGTATAGGTATTTGATTGATATAATTTTTTTTATCGGTGGACCTATTCATTGTTGAAATGCAAGGAGTCCTCAAAATATTTCCAGGCACATTCGAAATATCTAGTAAATACATAATTATGAAGTATGATCTCCTTTCATATGAAAAATAAAATAACATTCGTACGTAAAAGTAAAATGTCAACTATCACATGTCAAATATTTGACAGAAAAGTGTCCACTTATTAATTTCGCCCAGGGTACCCTGGAGGATGAACATTTTCGGAAATTTTTTGGGTTGCCATGGCAACTAAACGTAAACCAATTTTTTGATTGGCTAAAAAAGCGATGTGTGAAATTTTCTTCAATATTTTTCAATTCATTTTATTCTTTCCAACCTTAATAAACATAAACATACGTCAATTACTTTCAACAACCATATGTTTGTCAATGATCACAGAACTCCGAAAACCCACTGAACTACATTATAGCATCTGACAAAGGGATTTTTTAGCGTTACAACTTAAATTTCATTATCAGATGTTATAAAACTTATAGACAAAGTCCTATTTTCTATTTTCCTCTGATACTCTTATAATTTGTGACCAGTTTCGATTATTACATCTCCATATCTCAATAGATTTTATATTCCGACGTATCATAATGACATTACTATGGATTTCATTTTTAGTGTCAAAATGACATACTTTATAGGACTGAGTACTATAATGATTCATTAGAGCACTGAGGACTATTATGAAAAAAAAGACACATTTAAAACGTTAAAATTATGAATTAATAAAAAATGCTTCATGATCTTTTCAATAAATGTAACTTTGACAATGACATGAGAATACAAACTAACAATTCCACTGTTACCTTGCGTTTCTACGAACATTACTGAAACTAAGCTACGTTCACATCACTTACTGTAATGCAAAAAGAAATCTATTTTTAAATAAATCGTCGGAAGATAAAATTTTGTATGAAATCATAAACAATCATTATGGTACTAGGTGATGCCTCGTCTGATAATCTTCACAGCTAGTACCATAATGCTCGTCATTATGATCCTTGTATCATAAATATCTATTATTTCGCATGTGAGGTAATCATCTATACCTGCCTGCTACTATTACTAACTAATTATCAACCATATGACGGTTCCGAGAAGTGACATTAATAACAAGATAATCAAGATTTGAGGTGTTAGTGTAAGAAACATTTCTGAGGCAAGTTCTAATCAGTATAACAAAAATTATTCCATGCCATTTCGCTGTGAATTCCAAATTTATTGTAAACGGAGAGCAATCCTCCTAGTTAGAGAATGATACACGACCCCAAGCATTCTGCTTTATTTTTGACGCCGTCCCGTTTTTGCTACCATTCATTTCTTGCACCAAAAATATTTACATATGCATAGAGTTCAGGTTTTATGATAGGTAATAATTTTTGCAGGAACAACGTAGTTTCTGTGCCTTCTGCTACGACGGCCACCGTTTTTCCTACCAACCTAAGATATAAATAGTGATATTACATGAGGATTGAATGTACTTTGTGTCGACAAGCTGAATAAAAGTAATAGTTTGTATTTTTGAAACATTACATTACAAACATCACATTATATATTTCAGGTGATTTGAAATTTCCGAACCGCATTTATAATATTTATTCAAAGAGCGCAATTCAACAACTACCTCATTGATAATCGAAGTACGTCGTTATTTATCACAGAAAATTAGGGTTCTCAGCCGGAAGAAGCAATTGCGTTTTAATTTAGGTACCAGAATCTTTTAGCCAAATTTCTGCTTCCAATGGGTCTGGCCGTTACGACCTTCTGGAATTTAGTTAGTATAACACGTTGGACACCCTCCATCCCAGTCGATCTGGTGCAACCACATACAATTATCCACAAATGTACTTTCACATGAGTGGATAATGTTTCGTTTGGAATCAGGCACAAGAAAATATTTGTTGAAGTTCCCACGCCTCCGAAAAGTAAAGCCTTCCTGCTTATCGTAACTAGCTGAACTCAACGAGCCTATTTGTTGGAGGAGGTTAATCCAATTTTTGTCCTTCAGACATTTAGTATTGTGTACCCACACTCCTATATCTCTGCGAGAGACGTACAGCGCTATCTAACCCTGCATTAATGAATTTACGACCAGAAGAGACAGATTTTAGTTACAACTAATACGAAGATTGCGACAACTTAATTACGCATTTCAAAGGTATATGAATACCAAGTATGTATTTAACTTTCTCAACAAGATTTTCATATTGGGACAAAGAAGTAGCCTGTACTAGATTTCACAAAATTTTATTACGCCAATCTATTAATTGCATGATCGACTTATTTATTTTTTCAGTGTAATATTTTTAATTTTTTGAAATTGTGATAGTACGAGTTGAACTAGAACTCTGTGTAATGTGACTAGTATTATTTATACCAATACTTATATTCGAAGCTTTGTCAATAAGATTTTATCTTTGGACAATCAAGTATATTTATTATTATGTCCACAACTAACTTAAAGGTAATATAGTATTCACTATAACTCCCCTCCGAAATGAGTGTAGCTGTGGGGGATAGCACAGTATTCTCAGAGTGAGTGACAGTCAACACTTAGTATGAAGGAATGAAAACTTACGTCTTTTTCATAGGAAAACTTGGAATAATAGTCGAAAAAATCTTTCAAAAGTCTGTGTATAGAATGCTCATAGGACACAATGTGGTTCTTCATCTCTGCCACTGGCACCGTATAGTTGATAGTTTCCCACCCTGTAAGAAAATAAAGGACATTTAGTTGTTACAGGCAATCCATTATCAACTTTAATACTGTCTTCTTCATGTACCAACAGTGACTACAATAAAATGTTTTGAGTGAGTTGGAAAAACTGTTAAAATAGTAATGTCCCTGATGAAACTCCAACTAACATTGGACCCAGAACGATACCTTGTGGTACACCACATATTAAAAAATTCGGCTTACCATTAATAATTTTAGATTTGCTGGGATTCAGTTCCTTTATTTTCTTGACTGGAAGCAGATAATTGTTGATCTGGAGATAAAATATAGCCATCATTGCCAAAGCATAAGTTGTTATGTGTTCAGCAAGACGATTCAGGTCCGACCATTGTTTCAACATCAAAATGAATGGCTGCGTAATCGGCTGAATGTCTATACAGAACCTGAAAGAGGCGTTAAATACAGTGGTGGAAATTAACTTTTGACTCATATAAAAGTAAAATCGGATAGTGGACTAATAATAATAATAAAGTTTATTCAAAATTCAATAAAAAAAGCATTACATCAATTTGTATGAAAAGGTGAATAAACCGTTTAATTATAACCGCGAAGTTAAAAACTTGTTGCGAGAAATTTCAGGTAAGAATTACATGTAGGTATATGTTTTGTAAACTTTTAATTCAACAAAATGATAATAAAAATAAACTAACCTGAGTTAATTTAAGTGAAAGATATCATGAAATAAATTTCAATCATAAACTGATGCATAAAAAAGAATAAAACATGTATAAGTGATATGAAATAAAGAATCTAAAGAATTAACCTGAAAAATACCTGATGAATTTCGTATTTTCCACACTCAATCCATGCCTGAATGACAGATCGCACTCTATTTTCGTCTTTTTATGATAGAGTTTAACGATAGGTGTTCGGGCAGTAGGAACAGCAAAGACATCTTGAAATTCGTCTCTCTGTTTGCTGAGTGCCCCAACTGCTTTCCTCACAATTTGAACTTGCGACAGAGCATCTTGGTTTCGTAAACCCATGTACATGTCACCAGTGTCTATAAACACATCTAAGTCACTGTGCTGAAATAGAAAACAGATTGTGGGTCATTATACAGCCATTAAAACCATTGTTAGTTCTTCCAGACTGTACTCTTTTATTATTTATTTATAGAGAGAATACCTTTCAGCCAGAACAAGTTCTGGTATGAGACATACAATGAAGCGTGTAAATGCAAATGCAGACATTTCACTTATAGCTAGTTTTGAGTAAAACGCAAAAAACCCGCCTAGAGCTTATAACTCTATCAATCAACTTGAAATTTTTATGGAAATTTGCTATAGAGTTTTATTCAGAAATGTCTGATTTATTATTAACAAGATAATTTGTTTAAAAAATGACACATGTCTGCTTTTGCAGCTGAGCCTTGCAAACGTCTGCTTATTCATCTGAGTAAACTCCAATTATCTGGGTTTGCATCTTATGATAATAGTGGGATCACCAATAATATTACGGCAGGCTATAAAATTTGGTATTGACATAAAAAAAATCAAGAAGTATAATTGGAAAACTTGTTTATTATTTTTGTAGCAGCTATACAGGTATAGCAAAAAAATTAACAGAACTAAACTCTGAATGCGTCGTCTTCAATATACGTCTTATTATGATATCGAGTTCACGTGACTAACGAAGTGCAACCTGATTCGTCCAGAGGCAAATGTCTGTTTTTGCTTCCAACTTGTATGTGCATATGTCTGCTTTTGCATCTAAGGCTAAATTTAAGACGCCAATAACGGACTCAAATGACTGTTTATGCTCCTGGACGTCAGAAAATCGTATTCCTAATAAACTCTACTTGAAGAATACTCAGCCGATTCATTTTACTCGAAAAGGTGAACTGTCTGCTTTTGCATTTAGATGCTTCCAATAATTAAAAGAAAAATGAGAAATAAAACTTCTATTTGTAATTAACGTTATTGAAATTTCGTCTTACATGGACAATCTCAAACGAATACTATAGACCGAGTTAGAGAATAGAGAGTTATTGTAAACTGAAATAAGTTTACTTAATTACAAGAAACTTTCATTAAAGTATCCTGTATTTTGATTTGTAATTTTGTTTCGTAATGGTGTTATTGCAAGAACCTTCTTTCTGAATGCTTTTAGATAAACTTTATTTTGACAAGTACGTC
Source organism: Chrysolina oricalcia (assembly GCA_944452925.2). NCBI lineage: Eukaryota > Metazoa > Arthropoda > Insecta > Coleoptera > Chrysomelidae > Chrysolina > Chrysolina oricalcia. The sequence goes on along the minus strand of OX101825.2, from coordinate 7,900,328 downwards.
GTTTTCATCTATTCATCCCAGTCACAATCTCATAACATCATTGGTCTAAAGTCATTTGAATGTGCTGCCGAATAGTTTACGAAGAAAATTATTTTTTAATCAACTGCAGCATAATATTTTCCACTTCTTCCCAAACAGCGCATCCGTTTGCAATATGCTAACGAGACACTAATTGGAGAAGAATAATATTGTCCTCGTTCGTAAATCTTAAACGTTTTTAATCTTTTTTCCTCATGATTACCTACTTTGAACTCACAATTTTCTCACACAAAAGCTGCTACCATGTTTGGATGTTCACTGCAAAGGACCCCGCACATTTAGCACGTAAAATGGCTTTCGGTTAATTTTGCTCAAATTTTGATATATTGTACCTAGATCTTGGCATCCTCATTACGTAGTTCAATTTACAGATCGATCCTATGGCCAGTTTTCGAGGTATAGGGTGTCAAAAATTCGATTTTCGCTGTTTTGGGTATTATGCATCGATTACAGAAGTTGCAAAATTTCCGTGTCGTTCAGATTCGGAAACTTATGGTTGCATTCCAACGAATGATTTGAAATATTTTTTTACCAGTCTGAAGTACCTTTCATGTTCAGCGTATATTTTGAAAAATTACGTCCACATTGTTCCACATAAACACCGTTACGCTCTGGACACTCAAACTTATAAACTCCAGATTTTTCCATTCTGTCTATTCTATCTTTGACATTGAAAAGGGAATTAGATAACCTGGCATGTGGCCAGAATGCTACTTCTACATTGTTCTTTTTAAAGAATCTCTCAATTTCTGATTGTTCAGATAACAGTTATTAATGACCGTTAGTCACAAATGACAGGCGTCGGGTAGATTTAAGGATAGTTATGCGGCCAGGTAAGCGAGAATTTAGAATAATATTTATAATTTTTTTTCAAGTTTAGATAGAACACCTTCTTCATTTGCCCTATTTCAGTTTTTCATCAATCGAAATATGTACCAAGATATGTACTTCATTTCGTCAGTTTGTTTCATTTTGATATCGAGGTTGAGGCAAATTTTTGTTTGTTTTTTCACTGAAAAATCATCAATATTCATCGGTATTCATCGATAAAAAAAGGTTGAAATAAAATTAATTTTCAAGTTTTCAATGATAATATTTTCTAGAATGAGAGAATTTTTGTTTTCAAGTAGAAGAACTGGATCGTCTGAAAATATATTATACAACTAACTGCTAACCAAATTTTAGAGATATTTTGAACAAGATGGGTCCCAAAACAGATCATTGTGGAACGCCTTTATTTATTGGTACTTTGATAGTTTCAGAGTTGTTACAGTTGGTATTCCAAGAGTTCTTCCGAAAATAGTAGATAATTTGTTAAAAAAGAAAAAGTTCAGAACGTCCTTAAGACAAATAGCCACACTAGAACAACCTTAAGACAGGAAAAAGTTCATTAAAATTACACACGATACACGGCTTAGGAGAGGTCTCAACTCTATTTTCCGAAACTCAAACCTTCAGCTAGTACATAGCAGTACGAACAATCTCCAAATGTTATTAGGTAATCCGACAGATAAAATTCCAACTTTAGAGAGATAAGGAATCTATGAAATTAGCTGTCAAAACTGCGATAGTGTATATTATGGCCATATCAAAAGATATACTAATGTTCGTTTCCGCTAACATTTGGCCGCGAACATTCGGCACACGCTAAATATTCGCGAGAGAATGAATCGAGTGTTGCAGATCATTTATTAGAAACTCATCGCGAAAATATCCAATATTTAAAATTAATAAAGCCTGTTGGTGATTTAGATTGTTATGAAAGTATTCCTATTCAAAAAGGGGCTCGAAACTCTTGCTTAATAATGATAATGTCCATTAAATTCCAAACTATTTGATTTGATACCAGTAAAGGAATAATTAAGTGCATTTGCTGTATTATTTATAGGGTGGGGTTGTACCTGTCCATCAGGTAGGGTCACTTCCCAGTACACAGATTACCTCATGGTAATTAATTAGGTGATATAAATAAGACTGTAAATCCGCATTTATAGTTAGTTAAGTAATCCCTACCGATGAAGAAAACTTTGTTATCGAAATGCGCATCTTGGAATTAAATTACTTGTGTGGTGAAGGGGTAAAATACTTTTTGTTCTCACCAAGAGTTCTTGATCATCCAGACTGTCTTTTAAATTTAGTATTTCAAATGTTTATTTCTAGAATAAAACTATCATTGGTACAATTACTCATCCAATCATTATTTTTATGCGTGTTCTCATACACAGGGTGTTTCACAACGTCTATGAATTTTTTTAAACATGCACTTCTAAATAATGTTGATTTAAAAAAAAAGTTGTAAAAGTCTAACAGAGAACAAGACAAAAATTGTAAAAGTTTGTAACAAACCACTCTACAAAAGCTGTTCAAAACCTACACTGGCGCTGCTATCACTGTACTAAAATAACAAAACAGATTTGAAACCTTGTTTTTGTACGTTTTTTCCATTCTATTATTTTCAATTATTGAAACCCAGTTTTTATCCCTTTTTCTGTTGGACTTTTATTATTTTTTTTTCAAATTGACTTATGTAAAAAATACCCTGTATAGTTTCACTAAAGCCTGGTTTTAGTTCCTAAAACGATATCTGTCAAATACTGAAATTGTTCACAACAACAACCTTTTATAATTATTTCTTAACACTTAGAACTTGATTAAATCCATAAGAACGTTGAAATACAGTTTTGAAAATATAATAATAATAATAAAAGTTATTATTCTCAACAACAAAATAAATGTTTGTGAAAATGAGTATTGGCATTAAAGCATACTTTGATTTATTGACTCACCTTGTTTCCTAGTCCTGAGATCCTAGAGCCAAACGGGTAAGCTCGACTCTTTCCGAAAACAGGAACAAGTGTGGCCTCCAATTTGGCACAACATTCTTTAGTCAGCTGTTCACACATCAAACTATCATTAGCTTCATTTGTCATACTCTGACTTATCATTTCAAGTACTTGTAGAGACTTGAATGTACGCTTGACTGGCTCAGGTAGTTTGATTTCTGCAATAATTGTAGATACAATTTTAATCCATGAATTAGTAACACGGTATGAGAAGGGTTGATTTTCGTTAAAATAAGGGATTCTTAGAGCTTCTGGGCAAACTATAATTTCAGCAAAGGTTAAACTTTTCTTAATTTCCTAATGAAATTCAGTATATCATTATCGTGCCTGTTTTAAAATTTCTGCAAAATATCCTTCTGGTAGTTGTTGAGAAGATAAATAATTGAAGCTCAGTAGCCAAAATTTGTCAGAATGATTGTGTGATATAAAGTTGTTTGTTAAAATAAAGTTAATTTTGGAGCTAATTTTGACAAAAAAAGCTTTGTGATTCAAAACAGTCACAGATATAAATATTTGAAGTTCCCTACAAACTCCACTAATATCCTAACTATAGTTTCGCTAATATCATAGATGTATTATACACAGTTGAATTTCAATTTCAATCCATAATAAGTACAAAAGTATCATCTGTATATTTTATGAAGTTAAAACTATCAACATAATGTCGTTGATATGCAAATAATGAATAACCTTGGCCACAGCACACTACCTTGGGATACAGCTATGTTATTTTGAATTTCTTCTGACATGTAATCTCCAACTTTGGAGTTATTTTCTTCTCCTATTTTTCAAATAAGATTCTTGGATTTCAGTAGCTTACCACACAGTTCCTAGAACTGCAGTTTCCTAATTAATATTAATCTACCAAAATTTCAAATGCTCTCTCCAAATACAAGAAAATTACCACAATATAGTTCTTATCATCAATGATTTTTCTACTTGCGTGTTTTTAAAAGCAGAGTGTAATCCCAAAACAATATTATCTTATTGATATATGTGGATAGTTGCTTATTTAGGTACTGTCATTTCAGGAACTTTTTCAATAGCTGATAATGTATTTATACCTAGGACTCAATTAAAGGGTTTCAGTAGGGTTAATTATTTCAACAAGGACAAGGTAATTGTACTCAATTTAATTTTTTCAGGAAAAAATGCGACTGTTAACAGGTATTCATCATATTCGAAAAGGACAATTCCCACCTGTTTTTTCTGTGTTTGAAATTGTTTGAAAACCGCCCCTTTTGGACCGTCACGGAACACTATTTTTATGTGATGTTAGTTGGTTTTTATTTGGATTTAAACTGATTGATTGACAAAGATCAATAATTTGTCACTTACCTTTTTTATTATTCCTTCTTTCTTTTCTCGACCTGGCTGAAATATGCCGAGAAAGGGAAAGTTCGTCACCAAATATAACCAAATGGCAGTCTGTGCACTCATATTCCGTCACTTTACTTTTACGACTTTCAGCCATTTTCGCATGCCTTGAAAACAAACATCAAAGTTCAACCAACATTGTTCACTTATGTCTAAAACTAGGCAACTTGAATGTAAAGACACTGATTTAAGAAAGTGTAACAAAAAACCTATTGAGATCCAGCAAAACAATAACATTTTTTTGCTGTATAAATAAACCAAAAATACACTGATTACACATTTTTTATGTTGTAAAGGGAGGCTTATCTTAGTTTTTAGAATAGATTTCAACTATCACTTCCAATATTTAGAAATATGTATTATTTGTAAAAAAAAATCTGCTTCAAGTTTAACCTGTAAAAAAAATTAAACAAAATTTTGGGCTAACTCACCTATTTGGTCCTTCGCTGAAGTGCTTGGACCACGTGATCTCCTCCGAAAAATTCAAGTTGCAAATTTCGCAGTAAAAAGAGTACTTCACCAAGACCTTTGAACATGTTTTCTGGTGGTTTGGTTGCAAGAAGTGTTTCTTCAGTGTATGCGTATCTTTGGACAAGTTTACCTTGCATGGCTGGCATACAAAGATGTTCCCATTGTTTTTCAAAAACTTCATGTGTTCCCTATATCGATAGGGAACCCAATCAGATACGTTTGCACTTTTTGGATTTTCTATGGACTTCACTATGTGGTGCTGGATTTCTTTGGAATCTAAGAAATCAAGGAATTCAGATATCCAAAAACTCACAAGGTAATAAAAATTAGACAAACTATTCATTGGGTTTTGAGACCTTCCTAAATTTAAGTGTTTGTCCATATTTTTTGTATGAACAATAAACATTATAGTCGATTTTTTGCATAAAAGTGAAAAACAACTTACCAGAGGAATTACTTGAATCCGATTTCTTTCTCTCTCGTGTTGCAATTAAAGTTTTTTTCTCAACAGTATCATTGGGTTTGACTATTGCTTTTTCTTTGACTTGTTCTGCAGCAACTTCCTGTTTTGTGTCCTCCAATTCCTCCACAACGCCGTAAGCCATCACTTGCACATTCGTAAGATAAAATAAATTGCTTTTTTTCTTAAAAAAATCTATCACTTTTAGTTTGTGTTTATCCTTATGAATGTGATCAATGATCATTGTATATTTGACGTCTATATTGCATAATGTGCATCTCGCCTTGAGATTTGTCTCTGGTCTGAAGTACACTTGGTGAGCCTGATAGCTGAGTTCAAGATTAAGAAAAGCCTCATGGTAGGCCTGTAAGTAAATCAAGCAATCAGGACTTCTGGAACATTTTAAATGTCGCTGACCCATGACGTGGTCGAGTATGGTAGTCTTTGATATTCTGGATCTGGTCATCAATTCGCAACAACATACAAGACAAACCCCTTTGAATGGTCCTGCTCTTTGAATGCTATAATCAGACACTTTGTCTATTTTTTGCACTGCTTTCGTGATAGACTCAGGGTATATTTTGCTTTCTACATCAGGCTCATATTGCACTTTGAAATTGAATCTGAAAGTGTTTGATCCTAATTCTTCATCTTCATCAGAAAATGACGAACTATGAGTAGGCACATTCTTTGCATTCATAGTAACTTCATATTGTTCAGTACCGCTATTAGAATTTTCGATGGTAAAGTTAGTAAAGCTTGTATTAGGAACTGCTTCAATTCCTGTTCTGGGTTCACTTCCAACTGTGGGTTCAATCTGAAGGGTACCTTTTAAAAATTCAGTATAAAGCGTTTCAAAATGTTCGTGGCTCTGAAGAGTGGACCAGACATCACTAGCAAATTTGATAGGAGTTTCTTCATTACATTCGCCACACAGATAAGGATCGACCGTTCTCCTATGTGATTTCCCTAACTCTGACAGTACATGTTTGATGTTTTTCTTCAATGTTAATAGCAGAAAGACAATTTCCTCGCAGTCTTCTCTAGAAGCATTTAATAAAGGAATGCGGCCAGTGCAATTAAAAAAATTGGAAAATTCTACGATTTTGGTTTTCACATCTGAATTGTTGTCGAAATTGAAATACAAACCATTCTCTAAAAAATCAAGCGCTGAACATGGTACTTCAGAGTGCTCTTCCATTTTCTGTAGGAAAATTTCTGATGAACATAACAAACAAGAAACGAAAATGATATTCTTTGTGAAAATTGAAAACAGTGAAAACTGATAACTCTGATAAGGAAAAACAGTTTCTTCTTCTTATTAGTTTTTTGACGTATGACAAGTAGTTCATTTAAATCAATTTTAACAGAACTAATAGTTCAGTTCAGACATTGGCCTCAGCAGGGAAATCATTCAGGAGCTACTCGGAGTTGAGTCTCGTTCATACCCTCGCGATTTTCGCAATTTTTCTGCGAATAAAACGGCCGCTGACTTGGTTCTGCCACAGAATAGAGAAGGTTATCTCTTATTCTCTGGTTCTGCATCAACGATTGGTCCGGCATGACTGGCAGCAATGTTATTCGTAGAAAAATTGCGAAATTCGCGAGGGTATGAACAAGACTTTAAATAGAGATAAACCCTGGGACTGGAAAGTTGGAGGTCTATCCTCTCTTCTTAAATGTCAACTACCTCTATGTCGCATGCGACAAAATATCTCCATCGCGTAGTCGAATATGCATCGAAAAGAGATGGAAATATTTTGTCGCGTGCCACAAAAGGTAATTGACATTTGAGAATGGGACACGAAACGTCCGAAGCGATGCGACGGTTGTGGTCAAAGAGACTAAACTAACAAGGAGGGTTTAGTAAGCTCTAGCCAATCAGAATCTTATAGCATCAACGCGTCATAGTGACGTACTTAGATATGAGTACAGAGTCGAACTCGGACCAAGCAACAAAACTGTCACATGTAACTCTCATATGGCAAGAGTGAGGAGTGCGTTAGTCCTTCACTGTCTATAGAGAATGGCGGACATGACATGTCCAACTACGTCACATTTCGTCACAAATGTTCTTTCATCTCTTTCTACTAGTGTCCCCAATGTCTTATGGGGATTAAACTCTCCTTGTTAAATATTAGTCTCCTTGGGTTGTGGTAGGGAACAACAGAGTTTGTTAACAGAAATCACTTATTATCCGCAAAGTTTTCGTGTGTAATATATAAAGATGAAAAATCAATTGCAATAATTTCCGTTCTGCCATCTCTTAGAGGAAGGATCAAGATCAAGTTGTGATGGACTGAAACTGATGGCACTGAATTTAGAAACCTTTAATTGAGATAATGTTCGCCGTGAGTCTTGTCTACCGTCTGTTAGATGGCGCGCAAAGTCAATTTGACAGGAGTGGTCTATTTTTTACAAAAACTCCGATTATTATGAAACTATATTATATGGAGTGAATCTGATTACATTTCTGACTTCTGCAGTAAAATATTCCCCTGTATGGTAAATTTGAAGCAAATCTGAGGTATGAAATTTGTTGAAAAAAGAGACTTCTGACTGCAGAATAGTGAAATTCCTTTCAAAAAACGAAATTTTTCTCACGAAAAACGGAATATTTCAAAAACTGCGTTGAATTGAGTAAAACAAATTACATTTCTGACTTCTGCACTTCAAGATCCTCCGTGTGTGGCATATTTGAAGCAAATCTAAGAGATAAAATTTGTTGAAAAAAGAACAAAGGGATTGTTAGCCTTGTTTTTTTTGAAGGCCTAAAAATCAACTATTTCCTAGAGCCCCCATATTTGATAGGGATGATCTAGGAACGATGCTGAACTGCGGAATAGTGAAATTCCTTTCAAAAAACGAGTTTTTGAAAAATCGACATTTTTTCACGAAAAACGGGATTTTTCAAAAACCATGTTGAAGCGACTGAAACTGATTTCATTTGTGATTTCTGCAGTACAAGCTCTTTATGTAGGCAAATTTGAAGCCACTCTGAGCTATGAAATTTGTTGAAAAATTATCGAATTCATCTTTCTTCGAGAGTCGTATTTTTTTTTCACGATAATTCCGATTATTGAAATACTATTACAGAAATAGCGAAACAATTTCTGTTTTCTGCTCACTAGACAATTTTTAAAAAATAAAAACCCATTGCAATAATTTCCCTGCTGCCATCTCTTAGAGGAAGGCTCAAGTTATGTTGGACTGAAGGCGATGTGTATTAGAAACCTGTAATTAAAACAGGGCCTTTCTAAGTTTTGTCTACTGTCTGAAAGATGGCGCGCTAAGTCAATTCGACGAGAACACCACATTATAGTGAAATTACTTTAAAAAAGCGTTTTTGAAAATAGAAGCGAGCAACACTTTCAAGAAACTTACTATTGCTACAAGAATTCATCAGTATTAAACTGAACACGGCGAAAGATTATTTTCGCCACTTCAAATAAAACTTTCGTAAAATTGGAAGGTTTGACTAGTTCTATACAAATCTGTGCAATTAGGAACTAACTAGAGGAATGAAAAAATACAACATACTAAAAACAATATTTATTATAACTCCATTTTTAAAAGCACACATTTTCATTTATGTAAAATAGACATAACTCTAAAAATAATAAATGAAATATATGTAATAAAATGACTCGTCACCGTCCTTTGCTAAGCAAAGCTTTAAAAAATATTGCAACTTAACATTAGAAGGTATACAATTATACAAACATAAAGGCAGTGGAGGAACTGCCAACGACTGTTTGGGGGTTATACAGAGGACGTTAAACTTTAGTTCAATTATTCAATAAATAATAACCACTGGCTCACAGACGGAGTATTTTTGTGCCCCAGCTGATAAATTTTAATCACATGGTATAATATATTACTATACATTTAAATTTACTATAATTATAATGTGCAAACTACGAGGAAAATATATTAATTAGGCTAATATAAAAGAACAGAAGGGCGAAATTCGGACTGAAAGTCCTATCAGGTAAAGCGTAAAGATAGGGGCATGACCAACAGTAGTACAGTTTATCTGTAACAAAAAAATCGGGTCAGCAATATCGCACATAATTCAATACACAGTATGATAGTTGTTCAATTGAAAATATTCAGCTGTGAGCCTTTCGAATTTTTTATCTAATTTATTGAAATTTCAAATATTATAGTTATTATTTAGAGAGCCGCGGGTTCTGAGACGCGATGACCCGTATAGTGAGGTGAAAGTCCCTCCCTGGAAAACCCCAAATGCCAAATATTTTTGAAATCGGGCAGGGCCGACTCCAGTACAAAGGGAAAATGTCTATCGACTCTTTCTATAGGTCTTCTGTTATGGTAATTTTGTTTAGAAAGTGACTAGTATAATCATCTGACAAAGCAGAAGACGATTTGTTTGAGGCGCACTACTCGAAACCTATTTTTGAAAATTTTGGTCACCAAAATCGATCATCACAAATATTCGACGACTCGTATATGATTAATGTTGTGTCCCTTAACTTTGTTATCGTCTTTACATCGGGTAAATCCGAGTGGAAGACTTTTTTAGTAGGGCCCGGCCTCAGGGTTTACCAAATAAACAAATTAAAAAACTCGGGAGGCGGCCAAGTTGAAAAATCGAAAACTGCACTTGGGTTCAATATTAAGCTTCAAAATTTCGTATGAAGCTTCTTCAGGGGCCAGAAATCCTTTTTTCCAAATGGAAGACTGATTGGAAAACTTTTCACCCCTTCCCATCCCTTTTCCAATATTTTTTCTGTTTTTTTTTCGTTTGAAAATTTTTCTCATCGATAATTCAGTGTATAAACTTTAGTAAACTTAACTACACCTCAACTAGTAGTTAATGAACTTAGGAATATGAAAGAATGCCACCAAATGAATTCTTACGCGTTAGGCTCATTAACGGTTTATAAATAAATATAGTTATAAACAATTCATACCAAAAAATAAATAAATAAAGTTATAAACAATTTTTACCATCACATTATCAAAAATGATTTTGGTATAATTCATTCTCTCACATTATTTTGATATATTACACTTTTAAAAAAAACTTAATACTTTTTTCTTTCATATTTACTTATTGTTATACAGGGTGACTCAGGGTAAAACCGCCAAACGTCCAGGATCGTTTTTTTAGGAAAAGATAATATTTTTGTTTCCTATAATCATGTCTTGACTTGCTTCGTTTTCGAGATAAAGAGTGTCAAATCTTCTTGGCCTGAACGATATCCTGACTTAACTTGATTTTTGTAGAGGGTACAATGAAAACCAAAGTTTATGCTAAGTCGAAGGTATTTTTCGGGAAATGATTGTTCAAGCACCACTAGAGATCACACTAACAGAATGCCGTGAAGAATCTGTCGTTAAGCATTGATTGAATGGTGGTCATATTGAACAGTTTTGAGAATTTTCGTTTTCCCGATTTCTAATAAATTAAAATGAACAAATTTGTATTAATATCAATTACTTTAATAATTTTTTTCTATTACATGCAAGTAATCGGGGTTTCAATTGTCTCTCAAAAATGAAGCAAGCTACGAAAATAATTAAACAGACAAATGTATTTCGAAAACGAAGCAAGTAAGGACTCATTCTTATAGAAAAAAAGGTTAACTTTTTACCTAAAAAATCGATCGTAAACGATTGGCGGTTTAACCCTGGGTCACCCTGTATATTAAGAAATATAATATTTTTCCTATAGTTGTTAAAACTTTCCTGTGCAATTCAAATAATTTGAAAGCTACAACAACTAGAAAAAAAATTCACAGGAGATGTTTGCACTTTTACTAATAAATCAGTAATTTCTAACAAAAAAGTGTTATAATTGATTAAATGAAGATAATGAATTATACCGAAATATTTCTGATAATGTGTTGGTAAAAATTATTTATTTTTTAATTTTTTGTAAGAATTGTTTACAACTTTATTTATTTATAAACAGTTAACGAGCCTAACGCCAAATTATTTATTAGGTGGCATTCATTTATTTCCCTAAGTTCATTAATGTGTTCTTCCTAGCTCAAACATATTTTTTGAGTTAGCGGGGACGAACAGCCCTTACACAGGGTGTCCCAAAATTCAACGTCATCCTTTGGAGGGCTGATATAGTCCAGCTCATGACTGACCAGAATATAACAATATGACCTTAGTAAAATATTGAGAATATAACAATATGACCTTAGTAAAAGTTTTGGAGATATTGGCACTTTTATGAATTTCGTGAAAATCGAAACCTTTGAACAGTATTTCGAGTGCCGCAAGTACAAAACTTCATAGTTTAAGATTCTAATTTTAGTTATGCAACCTTTAATATCCCTTTTCTTTAAAATCCAAAATAAAAATATTGGTGCAATACCTTTGGAAAAAAAAACATATTTGCCCGATTCACGAGTTAATTTATTTTATTAGCTTACATAGACTCTTCATACTGTAAACATAATCATCACGCTAACCTGGCATTCGGTGTGGTTATAATAATAATAATAATAATAATAATAATAATAATAATAATAATAATAATAATAATAATATCGTCTTTATTACTTCTAAACATTTTTACAGATAAAGCAATACACAAATTAAATAAAGTTTATAGTTTGAAAGCAAAGGGCGAAGTTTATTTTTTGCTGTGTAAACACACCAAAATATATTCCTCCACTTAACCCTCAACAGCCTGTGCATTGACATGATACAACATTCACCATGTTCCACTTGAGGAAAAAATATATTCCAAGTTCCTGCAATAAGAGCTCATTGTGAATTTTTTTCAATAATTGGGAATTCGAATGAAAACACTTGGTAAATTGAAGTGACAGGTATTCATTGACAACTAAATGAAAGACAAAGAAAAATTAGAGAATGTGTACAAACTGCCTGCCACCAAGTCGAATGCAAACGTATCATCTTTATAAAAACGATATTTTTATTTATTTATGGACCGGCATCTGGAACGGTACAATAATTGGCACTTTTGAATTACCTAACATTCTAAATGGGAAAATTTATCGCGATTTTTTAGAAAACGAACTGCCTATTCTTTTGGAAAATGTATCTTTGGCCATACGCAAGGCAATGTGTATTCAAAATGACGACTGTCCAGCTCATTACGCACGACCAGTGAGAAATTATTTGGATAAAACTTGTCCAGAGATGGTTCGGCCGTCTTGGTCCCATTTTATGGCCTCACCAGTCTCCAAATTTAAACCCGCTAGATGCATACCTAGTAAATTATGAACATGAATTGAAACTATTAATGAAGCAGCTGTTCAAATAAGTGCCGAAGTACACGACGAATAAAAAGATCGATTTTAAAAAGATGACACGCTTGCATTCGACTTGGTGGCAGGCAGTTTGTACACATTCTCTTATTTTTCTTTGTCTTTTGTTCAGTTGTCAATAAATACCTGTCACTTCTATTTACCAAGTGTTTTCATTCGATTTCCCAGTTATATAAAAATTTCACAATGAGCTCCTATTGCAGTAAACTAGGAATATCTTTTTTCCTCAAGTGGAAGATGGTGAATGTTGTATTATGTCAAAAACTACACCGAATGAGCAATTTTTTTAAATAACTTGCCAGGTTAGCGTGGTGATTTTGTTTACAGTATGAAGAGTCTAAGTAAGGTAATAAAATAAATTAACTCGTGAACCGGGCAAATATGTTTTTTTTCTACTATTGCCCCCTGCATAGGTGTTTAATCAACATTTTGTAGAAAACACTATTGTTCTCAAATTCATGAATTTCGTTAATAAACAATAAGTTCATTGAGACTTCATACCAAGTTCAATGTTATTATGAGTTATAAAATAAACAATAACTAACCTTATGATGATGATAACATTGAACCGTAGTAACAAACTAGGTTCATGATTAGATAAAGACGGAACAGAATAAATGAAATGAGTATTATCACATCGACATCATGTTAAGCGAAAAAGATACCAGAAATAAACAGAGAAAATAGAAGAAATTCAAAGGTATGGGAAAGGGTGAAAAGTTGGCCAAAAACTCTCTCCTTTGGAAATTAGGTTTTCTGACTCCTGAAGAAGCTCTACGCAAAATTTGGGAACTTAAGATTGAACCCACGTGCAGTTTTTCGAATTTTCAACTTAGCCGCTCCAGCGAGTTTTTCAATTTGTTCATTTGGTCAACCCTGAGCCCAGGCCCTATTAAAAAAGTCTTCCTCTCAGATTTTTCCAATGCAAAGACCATAACAAAGTAAAGGAACACAAAATTAAGAATATAGGAGACGTCGTATTTTTGCAATGAACGATTTTGGGGCCGAAAATTTTCAAAAATAAGTTTCGAGTAGTGCGCCTCAACAAAATCGTCTTACGCTTTGACAGATAATTACTAGTCTCTTTCTGAACAAAATTATCAAAACGAAAGACATTTGGAATCTTCAAAAAAGTGGATATACATTTTCCCTTCGTACTGGAGTTGGCCCTGCTCGATTTAAAAACATATTTGTGGTTTTCGAGGGATAGACTTTTATCTCACCAAAGGGAAGATGTATAGTAAGTTGAGTTAAAAAACAGCATATGCTGACACTCCACCTTTTCACCAAATTCCATTTTTATCTGTTTTTTGATGAATAAAGTCGCATTATTATTATTATTATTAGTCTCATCGCGTTTTAGTCCCGCGGCTCTCTAACTATATTTGTTTATTCAGATGAAAAGTTGAATGCAGAAAAATATATACAATCTTGTTTTTCCTTATAACGACTGATTGAAATATGAAAGGCTATTACTTATAACAAATAATCAGCACTCATCCATATATATGTATATAATTGTACTTAGAGATGATAAATGCAATTCGTTTCCGAATTATTCCCTTGCCAATGGCTGCCTCGAGATGAGTCAAGTTGGAAAGTGGTGGGGAGTGCCCCCGAACTTGCATTGTCCCTCTACTCCGGCAGTCCGGTATAAGGTATTTTCTCTCGCAAGCGAATACTTACGTTTTCTTAAGAGTAAAAAAGCTGCGACGTTTGGAATCCTCCTTCTGCGCAGACGCAGGCAAAGTATGCGAGCGAGAGGGGCCCGAAGAATCGGTATCGGCGTGGGAATTGATGTTGGATATCCACGTGTTCATTTCAGAGTCGTCGTGCGCTTGGAATAGGAATTCGCCTCCGCTGTCCAATCTGTACAAAAAACAATCCGTGGTGAATAAAAGGAGGTGAGATTATTTTTATTTAGAGCTGAGAATAGGAAAAAACTCCACTAAATAGTCATAACTAAGGTTGGCTTCAGAAACAAAAAAATCAATTGACAGTAAAGAGTTATGTCATCTCAGAAATGAACATCAACAGTAATAACAATAAAGTTTATACAAAACTCAAAAAGAAGGCAATTACATCAATTTGTATAAAAAGGGGAATAAACGATTTTTTACAACCGTGAAGTTAAAAAAATGTTGCGAGAAATTTACAGGTTAGAATTACATATATGCATATTTTTTAAATTTAACCAAATCATAATAAAAAATAAACTGAGTTAATTGCAGTGAAAAATGTGAAATAAATTTCGACGAGACTCTTGAACCATTTTATTCATTTGTTTTTTAAAAGAGAATAATGACTTGATTGTTTTTTTTATTTGGAACCAAATCATAGTAAAATGGTTATAAATATTTGAAATTTTTCCGAGACCTTGTTTTTTGAACTTTATTTTTCACTGTAACACTTTTTTTAATCATCTAATTATAAATATGATTATTGGAGTTCATATTCGTTTCATGTTTATATATATATATATATATATATATATATATATATATATATATATATATATAATCATTATGTTTTATCGAAATAATTGTGTAATATCCATTTTCTTTGATTCTTTGTAGTTTTTCACTTGGATATAAATAACTCCTACTATATATGATTTTCAAAAACCAATATCAGTTACTTTGTTTCTAGTATTATTATCAAGTATTAGTGGCCTTAAGTCTGGGTATCATTATAAAATAAGAATGGCACATATTTAATTTTTTCAACGTTTATTATGAGTATGTTATAATCAAACCAATTTTTTATCTTTTTAAAATCTAATGTGGTCTGTAATTCAATCCAGTTTTTTTTCTCCATATAACGTAACTGTATCATCTGCAAAACCATGAATTCCTGAAGTATTAGTATAAAAAAGGTCGTTGAGATAGATAGTAAATAGCAGTGGCCCCAACACTGTCCCCTGTGGCACACAAAAGTGAAAGATTTTTTTTCACGTCTAGCTATCACTTTCAACATATTGAGTTCTATTTTCCAAATAATTTTTAAGATCTTTGCCGCGAAATCTAATATTCGCTTATTGTCAAAAGTATTGAAAGCTTCAGCTAATTCCAAAACAAAATAGCCATGGTTGAATCTTGATTATCAAGCTGTTGATGTATTTTATTAGTCAGATGACGGCATCTTGGGTCGAAAAGTTTTTTCTAAATACGAATTGTTTTTTGAATGATGTTTTCCACAAAAGTTTCCATTCTATAGTTCAAAAAAATTTCAGCTAAACTTGAAATTAGTGAAATAGGCGTAACTTTTGGCTTCCGATTTTTCACCACATGTATATGTCGGTTTGATAATGCCTACTTTGAAAGATTTTGACATTTGACCTGACTTCATGATGAAATTCAGCAGATGAGTCAATGGTTCTAAAATGATTTTACTTAATAATATTAGTATTTCTGAAGTGTCAATACCTGCAGATTTTTTCAATTTCAACGATTTTATTATTTATTTCATTTCAAACAGGCTAGTGTCCTCTAGATCATATGTTTTCAGTTTTCTAGGATTTGTATCCGTTAACCAGCTGTCGTCCCCTACGTGGTTCAAATTTGAATGATTTTTAGACTGAATAATTTTTTTATAAAATTTTTCGGCTACTCCCGAGAAATAATTAAAGAGATGATGTGAAATAATCTTTTATTGTCATCTAGGTATTTTATTTATTCAATGGTTTTATGTTCACGACAGATTTTTTTTTCATTTCCATAACTTTCTGAATCACTACTACCTGTTAGCTGTTTTTGATAACAATGTCTTTTACATTTTTTAACAACGCGGGTTAGTCGGTTTTTATAAGTACAATAATCTATTATCAATGGTGCATTATCAGGATCCTCTTTCAGTTGTTTATATAATAAATTTTTTCTTCCTACAGATATTAATAATTCTGCAGTTATCCACGCTTTTCTTTTTCTCACTTTATTTTTTATCCTGACAGTACATTTACCACTATTTATTTGAATTCCTTTTATCAAATATTCTTGCCATTTTTTGACACACTCGTAATCAAGAATGGGGAACGTGTAGCAATAGACATTTATAGAAAGGTAACCTACACTAACAGATTTATACCCATCGATTCACCACACTCAACACAAGAAGGCGAGTTTCAATTTCCTTGTTCACAGCGCATTAAACTTCCACTCAGTGTTGAACGGTTTCAACGAGAAATAAATACCATTAAGGAAATAGCCATTAGTAATTGGTAATCGCCGAAAATGGTAGATAATTTGATGAAAAAGAAAAAGTTCAAATCGTCCTTAAGACAAATAACCATACTAGAACAACTTAAAGGACAGGAAAAAATTCATTAAAATTACACACGATACACGGCTTACGAGACGCCTCAACTCTATTTTCCGAGATGCAAACCTTCAGCTAGTACATTGTTAGGAAATCCGAAAGAAAAAATTCCAACTTTAGAGAGATTAGGAATCTATGAAATTAGCTGTTAAAACTGCGATAGCGTATATTATGGCCAAATCAAAAGATCCACGAATGGTCGTTTCCGCGAACATTTGGCACATGCTAAATATTCGCGAGAAAATAAATCGAGTGTTGCAGATCATTTATTAGAAACTCATCACAAAATTAATATCCAAAATTTAAAATTAATAAAGCCTGTTGATGATTACAGAAAATTAGATTGCTATGAAAAAAAGGGGCTCCATTAAATTCCAAACTATTTGATTTAATACCAGTAAAGGAATAATTAAGTGCCATTGTTGTATTGTTTATTAGGTGGGGTTGTACATCAGGTAGGGACAGTTCCTAGTAAACAGATTACCTCATGGTAATTAATTATGAGATATAAATAAGACTGGTATGACGATTTACCGTTAGATTAGTAATCCCTACTGATGAAGATAACTTTGTTATCGAAATGCGCATCTAGGAATTGAATTACTCGTGTGGTGATGGGGTAAAATAGTTTTTGTTCTCACTGAGTGACACCACAGATGTCCAATATCCCATTTTCGAAACTTACGCTAAACGCGCTGGAAAAAAAAACATCAGCTATAAACTCACTTCAGTCTGAACACGTGCTTCTTCTTCTTGTAATCCTGCGCCACGTTGGCGACGGCTTTCGGCAACGCGAGCGGAGCTTCTCCTTTGAACCGCTGGTCCGGCGTCGATTTGGCCGTCTTGTTGTCCTTGTAGAAGGACAGCTGAGTGCCCCTGAGGACGCAGTACACCTTGTCCCAAGACCTGTTCGTCGATTTCGTCGTCGTGTTCTCCCATTCGTGTTTGCGGACCAAAGTGCCCTCGTAACCTTCTTCATCTCCAACGCTGCCTGGTTCTAAACAAACAAGGAATTCATGACATTGTGTGTCTGATTATCTTTTATTATATCGGATATGATAAAAACATGTTTTCATTTTGCTAGGCTAGGTTGCTAGGCAGAATCAGTAAATACTACTATATAAGAAAATAGTCCGTTGTATTACTCAGTGTCCCTCAAGGATCAATATTAGGCCCTCTTCTATTTCTATTAATTGTCAATGATCTAATATATCAATTAACACAATCGAATTACTGCAACATGTTATTACGCAGATGACACAAACATGTTAATACTGGAAAACGAGTTTTTGTCATTGAAGTCATTGGCTGAGAATACCTATGTTAACGTGATAACATGGTCACATAAAAATCATCAACAAGACTAAGAGCAACGCACTGATGTATGAGGAAAATGGTCGGGAACACCATCAGCTCTTACTGTAATTTAGAAAATAAGGCTGTGCGCAATCTTATAAGAAATCATAATACATACAATACATGACTATGACCACGTAACCCGTAAGGATATTGAAATCCAACTAACTGTTTTCTTACGTTTGTTAAACAATTCTTGATAAAAACACATTTTCAAGCATATCTAATACACTAGAGTTCCTCTACGCAAATTGACATTTCATGAAGGGTTAACCTGTCAAAATTCGGTCAGAAAATCGGATCCTTGTTTCCGTATCCTTGAATATTTATAAAATGTCAAATTGCATACAAAAAAATATTCAGTGTTTTAATATAAGTCTCAGTGAAAAAGAAATAAAACAATTTTGCCTTACGTGGTTCCTATTGCTTTTTTACACAATCAAAAGCTACGAAAAAACAAACACAGAATAAAGTATAAGAACTTAGCGAGAACACATTTGCTCAAGGTTTATGCATACGACCCAATGTATCAATCATTCAACTGGATTAAAAATCCTAGTCGACGTAGTTTAAAATTTAATAAATTTTAAATGGATGAAATTTGATGGAATTTGGAGGGATTTGATGAAACATTATGGGAATATCGGATAAATATGTCTTTGGAGAAATAGGATTTTATTTCAAGTTCAAATTATTTCGGAAAATACGAACTTTTTGATATCTTCTTTAATTGATTCTTGGCGTTATCGTCAGATCTGAAATCTCCGAGCAATAAAAGATATAGAAAGGGCTTCTCTGTCTCTTTCTTGAAAGCAACATACCTAACGTTGTTTACAAACATCTATACTCGAATTATTTTAAAATAGGGCATAATCGTATATTTTCGTTTGTACTCGTTAATCAGGTTAGGCCAGCCGCACACTGGCAACTTTTTAGTCTCGGTGATTGAAAAATCAAGTCGGTTGAAAGTTGCCCGCTGTTGTTCCATGCGCAGACTGGCAACTGAATAATTGCCATCAGTTTCAAAATGAATTTCGTCAAGACTGCATGCATTTGTGCTTTTGTTTTAAGGAAGAAACAAAAAATGGGAAAATTTTGGGTCCGCCCATTGAATAGCACAAGGCTCATAGATGGACAATTTTATAAATTATTTGACAATAAAAAAAATATCCAATCAAATTTTTGAATTTTTAAAAGTATTGAAATACTTTTGGTGTTAGTAAGTCCTCGTATCACGTACCAAGATACAATCTCATAACTTCTTGTTATGAGATGTATATCTTTAGAAACAATAAATTAATTGAATTGAAATCGTACCAAGATACACACTTACGATTGGCTGTAGGACCAGAGGAAATATTGGCAGTAAGTAAAGTTATTAAAACTAAATAATTTATTTTAGAACATAATCAGTCACGATGCACTCGTAAATGAAAATTAAAACTACAAAGTCAAAATAGACGAAAGTTCTGAATCGTTTTCAACCGGAGGTTGATTCCAAACAATAACACGCTCTTCTCACGGGAAAGTCGAAAAGAGCGAATTAAACAACTTCTATAAATACTTCAATGTCTAGCGGCATGTTGATATGGGCAAGCCAAAATTACAACTGGAAAATCAAAAGCCACTTTTCAATCGCCAGTGTGCGGAGACAAGTATAAACATGTGCATTCTATTTTGACGGCAACAATTGAGCCTCCAAGAAAACCGAACATGTTGGAATTTTTTAGTGGCCGCAACTAAATAATCGCGTGTGGGTTCTCATAAGAACGAATGTGTTCTATTTTTGTGATTAAAAAGTAGCTTCAGAAAAGTTGCCAGTGTGCGGCTGGCCTAAGGATTCCGTATTATATTATCTCTTAACTTGGCGATCATGTTTGTTTACATCCGTTTACGACTTATTTATCGGCTTTTCAAATCAAACCATGAGCGTCGCAGCAAGGTAATCATGGCATATACCATATTTGATTGGCATTCCGTACCTACCGACCTTTTTAGTGGTATTGAATAAGTTGATTTTTAATGAATAATTCTCATTTTTATCCCGATTTTTAGTCAAAAATACACTATTTATTGAATTAGCTGTAAGAAACTTTCTTACTATGTAAGTTAACTTTAAAAACGATTACCTATCAATCATTAGGAAAAACTTGATTTTCAAATTAAATTTTCTCAGTTATGATTGCACCAAATTTGAAAAATTTAATATTGTTGAAAAGAGAATGAAAATTCCTTACGAACAAGGTGTCACTCGACCTCCTTCTTATTAAAATTTTTTGAGGGGGTGCTCAAAATTCAGATGGGGGTAATATTTTCACACTGTAAATTGTTGAATTGAGAATAGATATTGACCTGTTTCAGGTTTTTTAAAACAAATACATAACGCTAAAAATGAATTTAATCCAAGGACCGCACTGTATATTTTCATCTAGTATTTCTATCAAGAAACAAATATATGTTTTCCGTTAAAAATACAAAAATACCTTGTGACGTAGCGGAAATTCCCGAAACGCCTTCGTCGTCGCTGTGAGTTCCCGAAGATTTCGAAGTTCGTTTCCACCGGAAACTCCTGAACGGGGATTTGCTGCGAGAGCGGTCTTTTCTCTTGACTTTCTCTTCGGCTCTCGATACTTGGAAAAACGAACAGATAAAGCAACAAACACAACACATGGCACAAGCGCAATATGATCCATCTCAAGCTACATACGAGGTGTATTCGAGAAAAAATGATCAATGGACGATAACTATTGATTGAATTAAGGTGTAATAATAGTAATAATGAAAGATCTTCATTCTACTTATCCTCGGCGAAGTTCAGCTTTCAGCTCAACAAGTATCATGAGACATAAAAAAGGAAGAATGAAGACTAAAAATACATGACAGATGAAAGAATTAATAAAAACCTACTCAAGGCCGAGCCAAGCCTACAATTATTGTAGTGTTTGTATGCCTAGGAGATGGTTTTTGTACAATCTTTTAAATCTTGGAAAAGTCTTTTGATTCTTTACTGCTATTGGTATCTTATTGAATATATTGGGTGCATTACAAGAGAATGATCTTTTGTACGAATATGTTTTAAGTTTGTTTATTATCAGAAGATTGTTGTATCTGGTGGGTTGGTAATGGCAGAACCAATAGTTAGTTTATTGCGAATGTATACTGGAGATCTATTCTGCAGGACTTCATAAACGAAGCAGGCCAGGTGTAGCTTTCCTTCTATTAAAATTGTTAAGCCAGCTCATCTGGGAAAGTTTATCACACACATAATCAGTTCTGCCCAATGAAAAGACGAGCCGCAAGCAAGAGATCGATGAACTATTAAATCGATCTTGCAAAGATGGCTCTTGAAATAAGGAATTCAATTCAAAATCGATCTTATAATTAGAGCTTGGTCGATTTTAAAATCGGCGTTATTGCAAGATTCATCTTTCAATTAGCTTACTTGCGAGATCGATTTTGAAACATGGGCTAAATTGCAAGATCGATCTTGCAATTAACAGGATTGCCACCAACTTTTTCTTTGTGAGTTCCCTGACTTGATACAATTGATTTGAGGAATCGGTCGGTTATATAGGACATTTAAGAGACATAGAACATGAAAAAATATTTATTCTGTAAATAATTAATAATAAAAAGTAATTATAATAATTATAATTAATTTCAACACAATTATGTTGATGAAACTGAGTCTATAAGATTTTATAAGTTCTGAAAAATATCAAATTCAAATCATGGAATTCCCTGACTTCCACCGGAATATTGCAATTTGCCTGACTTTATCCCGAATTCCCTGACATGTTTGCAAAAAATTAAATTCCTTGAGAGTTCTAGGATTTTCCAGGATTCCCAGCTTGGTGGCAACCCTGCATTAAACACTAATTGCAAGATTTATCTTTCAGTTACCTTAATTAATTGCAAGATCGATCTTGTAATAAGGGGCTTAATTGTAAGATTGATCTAGCAATTAAGCCCTGATTGCAAGATCGAACTTACAATTAAGATAATTGAGAGAAAAATCTTGCAATCAAGAAAAATTTTGTCTAAATGTCCTTTCAGCGCGTTCGTTATATACCCGAAAAAAGAACTCATACTAAAAAAACATTCAGATCGTTTTTTTTTTTCAGAAATAACCGGGTTTTTATAATCCTGCAATTTGCTACTACATCAGAACCAATGGTTAGTTTACTGCGAATGTACGCTGGAGATCTACTCTGTAGGACTTTTAGAGCTTGTTCGATCTTTATTGAATTAGCCTTATTGCAAAATTTATCATTCAATTATCTCAATTGCCAAATCGATTTTGAAATAAGGGCTTAATTTCAGGATCGATCTTTCAATTAGTCTAATTGCAAGAACACTCTTGCAATTAAGCACCAATTGCAAAATTTATCTTTCAATTAGCTTCAATACTTCAGCTTTATTTCCTCATTGCAAGATCGAACTTGCAAGAAAGATAAATCTTTCCATCAAGAAAATTTTTGTTTTCGTCCTTCATACAAAAAAACTGAAATCATTATTCAGATCGTTTTTTTTCAAGAACTACCGAGTTTTTACAATCCTGCAATTTGCTACTACAGTTTATCTGGAATTGCAGTTGTTAATATCAGAAACAATGGTTAGTTTATCGTGAATTGTATACTGGAAATCTATTTTGTAGGACTTTAAAATGAGCAGGTCAGATGTAGTTTCCTTTCATTCAAAATGATGAGCCAGCTCATCTGGGAAAGTTTATCAGACACATGTTCAGTTCTACCCAATGAAAAGACGAGCCGCAAGCAAGTTTTGTTTTCTGGATCGATCTTGAAATAATTGCAAGATCGCTCTTGAGGTAAGGACTTACTTTCAAAATCGGTCTAACAATTGAACACTATTTGCAAGATCGATCTTATAATCAGAGCTTGGTTGATCTTGGTGTAGCCTTATTGCAAGATTATCGCGAATTGTAAACTGGAGATTTATTCTGTAGGATTTTACCAACTAAGCAGGTCAGAATACATGTAGCTCCCTTCAATTAAAAATGTTGAGCCAGATCATCTGGGAAAGTTCATCAGGTCTACCCAAAGAAAAGAGTCGTCGCAAGCAAGAGTTTTATATTCTAGATCGATCGATCGATTGCTAAATATCTCTTGAAACAAGGACTGAATTTCAAAATCGATTCAACTGTTAAGCACTACTTGAAAGATCGATCTTATAATTAGAGCTTTGTTGATCTTAAAATTAGCATTATTGCAAGTTTTATCATTCAGTTCTCAGTTGCAAGATCGATTTTGAAATAAGGGCCTAATTTCAAGATCGATCTCACAATTAGCCCCTAATTTCAAGATCCATCTTGCAATTAAGCACCAATTAGAAGATTTATCATTCAATTAGCTTCAGTACTTGCACGATCAATAAAAAAATTAGAGCTTGGTTGATCTTAAAACAAGCCTTATTGCAAGATTTATCTTTTAATTAGCTCAATTGCTAGATCGATTTTGAAACAAGGGCTAAATTTTACGATGGATCTTCCAATCAAGCACCAATTGCAAGATTCATCTTTCAATTAGCTCAATTAATTGCAAGTTCGATCTTGCAATAAGGGCTTAAAATTGTAAGAATAATGAAGCAATTAAGCCCTAATTGCAAGATTGAACTTGCAATAAAGATAATTGAAAGATAAATCTTGCAACCAAAAATATTTTTGTTTTCGTGTCTTTTCAACGCTTTGTTATATACCTACCCTAAAAAAAAACAGATCCTGAAATTAAAAACTTTCTGATCGTTTTTTTTTTTAAATAACCAGGTTTATACAATCCTGAAATTTGCTACGAAAGTTCAATTCCATCATGGAATGTCACAAGAATGCGCCAAATAGATTCCAAGAGCAATACAACTTCAACAACGATAGCTAAAAACTTGATCATTTTTCCTCTGAATCGACCCAAAACACATTTCGAAACTTACTCAAAAAATTACTTACGTGTTTGTGAGCGTGGAGATGCTTGGGGGGTTGATGACCTAGCCGCGGGTAACGTCATTGGTCTGGGTTGGTGTTCACCATGCACTACAGAACATGCTCATGCATTAAAAAAAAAACATGCTCGTTTACCGTGTAAAATATAAAGATTCAACGACAGATAAAAACAAAGTATGAGCACGACTACAAGATAGAAAAATAAATCAATCATCAAGAACTTTTGGGAGACGCTCACGCATTTTTTTTAGAAAATTTTGAATGAGTAGATATTTAGAAGCGACTAGGCCCGATAAAAAGCCTGTCTGGAGGTCATTTTTGTGTAGGAAAGTCTTGATTTCGGTGGTTTTTGAGGAAAATTGAATTAGCTGTCTAGATTTTTACTAAAAATATCTATAATTACAAGGATGGTCTCAGAAGTACCTGGCCTGACCTAGAAATGACGACAGTTCCTTGGAAAATACCATTGTTTTAGAAAGTACACAATCTATACAGCATATGTTTCAAGTTTGAAGACGCCACGTTGAGTATTTGTTTGGCAGCCATCAATAGTAAACGTTGTCAGTGAATTTGTAAACATGGAAAAAATTGGTCGTTATGTTATACAATACTTTTATTTGAAAGGCCTTAGCCCAAACATGAACTAGATTCTACTCTGGGTGAGACTGCTCCTTCGTTATCAATAGTAAAATATTGGGTAGCAGAGTTTAAACGAGGCCGTACGACCTGCGAAGACGAGCATCGCAGTGGTCGACCAAATGAGGTGACTACTCCAGAAATGTTGAAGAAAATCCACAAAGCTGTACTGGATGATCGTTGACTGAAAGTGCGCGAGCTAGCAGACATAGTAGGCATTTCAAAAAGTGCGGTACATCGTATATTATCTGAAAATTTGGACATGAGAAAGCTGTGCGCAAGATGGGTGCCGCGTTTGCTCATAATGGAACAAAATCAGCGTCGTGAAGATGTTTCCATCTAGTGTTTAGCAAGGTTTCACAGAAATAAAGCAGAATTTTTACGCCGTTTCATAACCATGGATGAAACATGGGTCCATCACTTCACACCCGAAACAAAAGAACAATCAAAACAATGGACTGAAAAGGGAGAATCGGCTCCAAAGAAGGCAAAGACCGTTCCATCTGCAGGCAAGGTCATGGCGTCGGTTTTTTGCGATGCGCGTGGGATAATTTTCATTGACTATCTTGCAAAAGGAAAAACTATCAACGGCGAGTATTATGCGAACTTATTGCAACGTTTGAGCGAAGAAATCAACCAAAAACGGCCGCATTTGGCTAAGAAAAGTGTTGTTTCATCAAGACAATGCACCAGCTCACACATCCGTTATTGCAATTGCCAAAATTAATGAATTAAAGTCCCCCTCGGATTATTTTCTGTTCCCAGACTTGAAAAAATGGCTCAGTGGTCAAAGATTTTCCAACAATGAAGAGGTTACGCCGGCAGTTAATGGCTATTTTGGGGAGCTTGACGATTCTCTTTATAAAAAGAGTATCGAACTTATTGAAGATCGCTGGGAAAAGTGTGTGGAGCTAAAAGGAGATTACGTTGAAAAATAAATATATTTTTTCAAAATTTTTGTGTTTTCTTTGTTGGGCCAGGTACTTCTGGGACCACCCTCGTATGTAAAATATATTTAGAACTGTTGACTTATTTTTCCATATCAATTTTTATTGCTTATTCCATAAACTACAACTCATAAGGAAAGTCAAAGAATTGAAACGATTAAATCGAATTATACAAAATTTACTGAAATGTCGTACTTTGATTGGTTTCATGTAAAATATCAATACAATAAATTGGTGATAAATTATGTTTTCAATGAGGTTGCGAATTATGAAAAATGACTGTCCCTCCAAATGTAAAAAGCGAAAGCAAGAGTGGAAAAAGATATGTCCAGAAAAACGCAAAGTTCCTTAAGGACAGCGTAGGAATTAAAGCAGATTCATGCACTCAAAGCAAAAATAAATCATACACATACTTACCTTTACTTTACATGTTAATAAGAAAATGATTCAGCACACTATTTAAAATTTCTGTAAGTACCTTGTTTTAAGTAAATGGAGATATGTTAAATAAATATAAATGAGGTTATGTTAATAATGCAAGGTACCGAAA
Source organism: Chrysolina oricalcia (assembly GCA_944452925.2). Taxonomy (NCBI): domain Eukaryota; kingdom Metazoa; phylum Arthropoda; class Insecta; order Coleoptera; family Chrysomelidae; genus Chrysolina; species Chrysolina oricalcia. Next base: position 7,874,105 of record OX101825.2, on the reverse strand, counting down.
ATTCCTTCAATACTACGCACAGTATCATAACATTAGAATGGGCATGATATCCATATTATGATAGGCAAATTGTGCAGAGACACAAGAACCATAACAAAGAAAAAAGCAATAGGAACCATCACCGGTTAACAGCACGAAGAATTCCGAGATCCACAAGGAAAATATACAGTGTATTACAACGAAAAGGAGCAATTAGTATCTCTAATAAAATATCCATAGACAAAAATTACAAATTTTTCATAAAGTTGCTTGGATTACTAGGATATGGAACTAGAGACAAATTAGTTTGTCCTTTTCGTCTGGGTGTATAATGAGTGCATTTATTTGTACAGTGCCTTTTACCTTCACCAGGAGATGATACAGCTTTAACAGAAGACCTTTTCCTTTCCCCAGCTGCGTTAATCAAGTTTCAAAGTATATCACAAAACTATTCTCACAAACTCTTTAATGAATCTACTTCTTGCGTAAACACAATATATCCCAAAGAACAACAATTTTAATGATTGCATGATTTTGCTGGAAGAAATGGTGCAATTTCATTTGCGGAACCTTCATTACTCAGTTTTAGTTTTTTCTCTTATTCACAAGTTCAATTCGAGACAATAGAAAATATCTACCAAAATTCCCAAAATAAATTGTAATATGGAATCCAGGTTTTCAATATACAATAATTTTCATAGTGGATACTCTAGAATGAGTTTAGCAGAAGGGCATATTGTCGTGAATACCGAGTAATGCCCTTTGAATTGTTTTAGTGCATTGATCCAGTCACTCTTGTTATTTATTAATTCGATCACGATAGAAGTTCATTGTCATATACGACCGACGTTGAAATTAGCAAAGTCGCGTGACGAGCTAAAATCGTTGACCGAATGATATAAACATTTCCTTATATAAAACAAGATGAATGGAATGATATTCCTTTGATACTATTGAGTTAATATAGCTACACCCCAAGTCGCACTTAGTATAAGGAAAACAACCCCTTATACGACTCAGGATGCTACCCTAGCAGCCCTAGTCGCGACGATATTTCTTAATGATAAGTTTGTTTGAAGAAAATTGTTGAATTTTGATGTGTCATGACTTGGAGAGTGGTAAAATAAATAGCGTACAATATCTTTTCTGTATTTCACGAAGTCTTCATATATTTCTTCCAACAAAATCCGTACAGAAGTTGACAAGCTTTTGAGATATCACACAAATGAGAAAAAAACAGATATGTCAACGACATAGGAAAAAGATTAAAACATCATCAACCAACTAGTATCTGTTAAACGTCATTCTATGAAAACTTGAATATTAGCCATTAAAACTTTGTCAAAAACATTTTTCTCTTCAGTCATCAAACAATCAGTCGATAAAAAAATTTCAAAAGTTTATGATGAACACTTTGATAGTAAATCAACTGAAAATGAAGTAATCAAACCATATCATTCAGAGAATTTCTGGAGAAATTTCAAATCGTATATTCTCTTTATTTGAATGACTTCTCCAAGGACTGCCAACTATCGATACCAGTAAAAAACCATTGAACACTGATTCAAAATATGGAATGAAATCCGTAAAACGTTTCTTACCTGGTCGTTCCTCCACAGCTTGCGCGCTTGAATCGGGTCGATCGGTCGTGATTTGTTCGATCTCTTGCGGTTGTGATGCAGCAATGGCTGCCAACCTGTCAGCCTCTTCTTGCTCTCGTCTTGCCCTCTCTTCAGCTTGGGCCGCTTCTTGCCTCCTCTTGATTTCCCTCAGTTCGAACTGTGACAGAAATAAACGATTTCGAATCAAAATCCTTGCAAAAATCGTAACGAGAAGGATTACATTCGAAATTGGACATCGTATAAAAAAGTTTAAATAAAAATAGACATAAACAAACACTTCATCTAATTAATGAGAGCATTATAAGAGCATTTTTCAATTGAAACCATCGAAATATGGTTGAAAATCATCACTGCTATATGCATTTTTCATAGTTGAAACGCTTTGTTGATAAGTTGAAAAACTTTTGACAAAGTATTGTAACGATTCTGGAACCGAACCTGTTACTCGTAATTTTTCAGTTTGTAATAATAATAAGTCTTTTGTAACACGTTATTGACATGGATAGATGACACGAGTTCTACCTACTCAGATTGTGATGATGGATTTGTTCTTCTCTCATTGTGTTCTGTGATGTTGGTTCTCGAGTCGTTGTTCCATGTCAATGTCGAATTGAAGTTTGACTGACAGATGATCTCCCCTCCTCATGTTAATTTCATTGTCATTTCTCATTTTGGTGTTGAGTACTCGAAGTCTCGAACAGTCAGTAGTCACTTACCAAATATTGTAGACCTTTTCGTTCACATGTTGAAGCCTTCATTTCTTCACCCTTTTTGTAAAAAGGGGCATATAGGCTATAAGCCTCCACTTGCCCCTTAATGTCAAATTAAATTAAAACAAGTATGTTGTCCACTATGTAAACCTTTATTGGTACAATGTGGTGACACATACACTTTTTTACTATTTCTACATATACTTTAATATAACAATGTTTTCTTCTCTATGCAAGTAATAACTACTATATTGTACTAGATTACCTTTAGTGATAATTTCTTCCTTTATTGTAGAATTTAAATTAGCTGAAGATGAACCTATTTAGGTTCGAAACACGTACTACCTCCTCTAAATAATACCGCTCAACTGACATATAGTTGTCGCTGTTCCACCTAATGCATAACTTTTAAGGTTGAGATTAAAATTGTGGAGATAACTTAAAGTTTTTCTGCATCGTAAATCCACACCACTCCACTTCGAGATACAATGGACTTCTACCACAGGTTAATTATTGATAAGATTTATCAGGATAGTCTTAATAAAATTAGCATTATCTAGGTGATTAATAAATTAATATAGTTCATTTTCAGTGTCACAATTTTTACTCGGGTTTGAAGGCCGTCGTTTTTTGGAATTTTTTCCTAACGTTTCGCTAGCGCGAGTGGCTAGCTTCTTCAGAGGCTTACACATCATGAATAATCTCAGATGACTGGAGGTTCCGCCTGCGAAGATTGTATTTATTCTGATTTAGGTATTCTTGTGCGTTAATTACCGTATCTGGATTTGACCCCTTTCTACCTGCCGGCTTAATGTGCTTGATATCCTTTGTTATTTCAGAATTGCTTTTTACCGTAACTGGGTTAAGCATATTTTCGATAACATTAATTGGCACCTTTTTGCCTGCTGTCTTAATGTCATTTGCTATTTTGGAATTTCTAAGAATGGGATTCCATATTCGGTTGAGGTTAACAGCTTCTTCTTTTCTGTTGAAATTATCCGTGTGTTTGTGTATCTCTATTGCCTCCCGTAAAAGTCGGCTATGGTATCCCTGGTTGGGGGCAAGAAGTTTTACGTCCTTCACTGAGCGCGTGTTCTGCCACTGCCGACTTGTCCGTTTGGCCTAATCTGTAGTTCCTCTGATGTTCCTTCAGCCTCGTTCCCATTGATCTTTTTGTGGTTCCGATGTATACCTTTCCGCAAGTGCATGGTATGCGATATACCCCCGCTGCAGATAGTGAGTCTCTTTTGTCTATAGGGCTTTTTCTCCCTCCAAAACGGTCCATGAGCGGTTTCCATACGTTTTTAATTTCCACGCTTGGTTGACTGAAGGCACCATTGGCTTCTATGTAGGTGGTTTCTATAAATTTCCGTTTGAACCAATGTTCCTCTCTATGAAGAACACTAGCTTCTTCCCAGAGAATTCGGTGGTGTTTTGTCCAGGCGTGGTCAGCAATTCCCGATCAAAATCTAGCTAGTGTTCTTCTACATTGGTTCAAACGGAAATTTATGGAAACCACCTACATAGAAGCCAATGGTGCCTTCAGTCAACCAAGCGTGGAAATTAAAAACGTATGGAAACCGCTCATGGACCGTTTTGGAGAAAAAAAGCACGAAACCACGCGCGCCACAATACCGCGCGTAATTACACTTTAATTATAGACCTATAAAAGGTCGCGTAGCATCTGATTTTGTCACTATTAAACAGAAGACGATTGCGGATTCAAGCAATTGAAACGTTGTGAAAAAATTCGAAAGAGATAGAAATCTTTCAACCATTAAGATGATGGACGTCCGAAATATAAGTAATCAACCTTAACCATATTGTTTATTTTATTGAATTCGATTTCCTTCTATATGGAATATCACATTTTCGACTTTTATCGCCTGGGAATATTTAAAAATGTGAAATCCTGCGAATTTTACTTCATCTCATAAAAAAACTTTCTTCTGAATCTGAAAATCTACTTGTTTTTCGCATCAGAAGGCTAAGTTGAGTTTTGGGAAAGCCATCAGATTTTTTCGTATGAAAATTCTGAGTATTACCACGATAAAATTGAATTACATTGTTCGTATTCCTTGATACTGAAGAACATCAATGATGTGTGACTTGGGTGAAACAAAAGAACTGAGATATCAAGTTGAAACAAAATTTCCCGGTTTAAAGTAGGAATTTTCGACTTTGAAGTCGGAAAAATAAAAAAAAGAACTTTGTGGCTCTTACTATACACTTTCGTAATAACCACACAACCTTTACATTTAATATTTTTGAAATGGTAATAATAACGATGCTAAGAAGGTATGTATAATTTATAATGAGAAACTGTACAACATCTGGGGGAGCGTTGCCCCTAAACTTTCTACAACACTTAGCATATCCAATTTCGAATATATCCCCTTGTAGCTCGAAATAACAGCGCATGCATTCCATAAAAAAAAGCACAAACAAAAGCAATCGACAATACCAAGTCAACTTACCGGATTGTTAGATGGCGACATCAAAGGGAAAGATTTCCTGTAAGACTTATTGAAACCTACCCTGGGGCTACGCCTCATCGCTCTGCCGACAACATTCAATAGATTTTGTGAACGTAGCTCCCTTGATAAAGAATCCCCGTTTTTCGTTAACACGTTATTTTCCACGAAACAAGCGAACCGCTCGGCCATCAAAAAATCGTGGCAAATAAACCGATCGCTCTTAAAATCGTTAAACTCGTAGGGTTTATAAGTAGAGTCGCTACGAGTGGTCTCGTACATGGAAATAGACTGCAAATAATTCGGCCTCTTGGCCTTGGCTTTACTAGGAACCGATTTTTTGTGCAAGAAACTACACTGTTTGTCCAGTCTACGCCCAGACTCGGGAAATTCTTTAACGACCCCGGTCAGAGTGAACCTTCTTCTACAAACGACGAACGGTTTGTAGAACCTGTCCACGTTCCTGACGATGGAGACGACTATGTCGCGCGTTTGGGCTGCGGTCAGGTCGCGACACAGGGTAGGTTTCAATTTTTCGTATTCCGGAAGAATGATAGGGAAATCACAGATAGATATATCATGCAACGGACTACCGACTGGTCTACCTCCACCTTGTTCTAACTACAAAAAAGCAACACAAAGATTTTTTTATATGCGACGATTAATAATGGAGAGAAATGTGAGTAATTTATAATGAAATAACTCAGTAGATGCAAATTATATTAAATATTCAATAATCTTAAAGAAAACAATATTATTATTATTTTTCTGCTGAACATAATCCTTAGAACAATTATTATTATTACCAAGAAATTCTTTGGTACCAAAATAACAAATCCATTGTACAGTGAAACTTCCATAATGCGAACTTCCCTAACTCGAAATATTCTATAAATCGAACATTCTTTACAAATACATACGTTTTCACAACCTCACTATGTATTTTTGACTCCATGAGTCGAATTTCTATAACTCGAATATTTCTAAAACTCGAACTGAAATTTAGCGGCATCCCAAGCGAAAGTCGAATTTTTCGGGGAAGCACCTACTGGATTGTATATACATATTTCGGGGAATTACCGATTCTCTTCTCAGTGACGAGGGCCGACAGATAAAAACTTATTTTTAGTTTCTTAGCATGCGTTTCAAGCGATTTATCATTTTAAACAGTTGTAGTGAGTAAAGGTGGTGAAATTTGACAAAGGATTTGTAGTGATTAAGTGAGCGACTAAAATGGCAAAACGAAATTTAAAATGTTTAACGCTCAAGGAAAAATTAAATTTAATTGCTGAGGTAGAACAAGGAGAAAAGAAGATAAAGGACATTGCACAACAATTTATGATTCCTGCTAACACATTATCAACCATTTTGAAAAACAAATACAAACTTTTTAAAAAACAAGGTGACTTTGATTTTAACTCCAAACGAAAAAGGCTTAGAACCTGTAATAATAATGACGTTGACGAAGCTATGCTTAAGTGGGTTACTGCTGCACGTGACAAAAATCTTCCTCTCTTTGGAACTTTAATTAGAGAAAAAGCTGAAGAATTTGTTGCTGCATTGGGTCGCGAAGATTTTTCAGCTTGTAGGATGGTTAGACAAATTTTAAAAACGGCATAATATTGTCCAAATGTCGGTTTGTGGTGAAAGTGCTTCTGCAGATTTACAATCTAGTGAGGACTGAAAAAAAAAAATGTTTTGCCTGATTTGATCAGACGATACGATGAAAGCGAATGTTTACCGAACAAAACGTTAGCTTTCAAAGGTCAAAAATGCTTTGGTGGAAAAACAGTTATGGTTGCAAGCAACATGAGTGGATCAGAAAAGCTGAAATTGCTCGTTCTTGGCAAGTCGAAAAATCCACGTTGTTTTAAGGGCATAATATCACTTGATGTGGATTATGACCACAACAAAAAAGCGTGGATGACAAGTGAAATAGAAGTGGCTCAAAAAGCTAGATAACATCTTTGCTGCTCAAAATAGGAAGATTCTACTGTTTGTTGAATGTAGAATGTAGAAACAAACTTAAAAAACAATAAACTCGAATATTTTCCTCCTATTTTGACGTCTGTTCTACCAATGGACCAAGGGATTATCAAAAATCTTAAGCAGTATTATAGAAAACGAATCGTAATGAAATTCTTGGCTCATATGGAAGAATCAACTCCTACGACTGTGTCGTTACTTGATATGATCAGGGATCTAAACAAAACCTAGAATCTCGATGTAAAACAACAAACAGTCAGCAATTGTTTTTAATGCAGTATAACTGGGATGAAGATGTTCTTCCACTGTCTGAATTGAAACAAATTTGGACCACATACAGAACGGCATACATACATACAGAACGGCAATGGCTAACACATTATCAACCATTTTGAAAAACAAATACAAACTTTTTAAAAAACAAGGTGACTTTGATTTTAACTCCAAACGAAAAAGGCTTAGAACCTGTAATAATAATGACGTTGACGAAGCTATGCTTAAGTGGGTTACTGCTGCACGTGACAAAAATCTTCCTCTCTTTGGAACTTTAATCAGAGAAAAAGCTGAACAATTTGTTGCTGCATTGGGTCGCGAAGATTTTTCAGCTTGTAGGATGGTTAGACAAATTTTAAAAACGGCATAATATTGTCCAAATGTCGGTTTGTGGTGAAAGTGCTTCTGCAGATTTACAATCTAGTGAGGACTGAAAAAAAAAATGTTTTGCCTGATTTGATCAGACGATACGATGAAAGCGAATGTTTACCGAACAAAACGTTAGCTTTCAAAGGTCAAAAATGCTTTGGTGGAAAAACAGTTATGGTTGCAAGCAACATGAGTGGATCAGAAAAGCTGAAATTGCTCGTTCTTGGCAAGTCGAAAAATCCACGTTGTTTTAAGGGCATAATATCACTTGATGTGGATTATGACCACAACAAAAAAGCGTGGATGACAAGTGCAATAGAAGTGGCTCAAAAAGCTAGATAACATCTTTGCTGCTCAAAATAGGAAGATTCTACTGTTTGTTGAATGTAGAAACAAACTTAAAAAACAATAAACTCGAATATTTTCCTCCTATTTTGACGTCTGTTCTACAACCAATGGACCAAGGGATTATCAAAAATCTTAAGCAGTATTATAGAAAACGAATCGTAACGAAATTCTTGGCTCATATGGAAGAATCAACTCCTACGACTGTGTCGTTACTTGATATGATCAGGGATCTAAACAAAACCTAGAATCTCGATGTAAAACAACAAACAGTCAGCAATTGTTTTTAATGCAGTATAACTGGGATGAAGAAGATGTTCTTCCACTGTCTGAATTGAAACAAATTTAGACCACATACAGAACGGCAATGGAAAGCGATGCTGTTTCCTTTAAAGATTATGTTGATATTGACGATGGTGTACAAACAATGGACTTCCCAACAGACGAAGACATTTTAGATAGCGTTATAAAAAATTTAACTCCGTGTGAAAAAGGTAAATTTAAGATAAAATTTAGCATTTTTAGGCACAAATATTTTTTACATATTGTTTCAGGCTTAGAGGAGGAAGAAAACTTTAGTGAAAGCGACGTTGAACCAGGCGTATTCTGCTATCCAAACTCTAAGAGATTTTGATTCGTCAAGAGAAAATGTTACCAATGCAGTACATGCTTCGCTAAATGTAGTGGAAGATTTTATAGAAAAAGATAACTGGTCCATATTTAAACAAAAAAAATTAAGGATTTTTTCAAATAAGAATCTACTTTGTATTAACTACATATGTATATTTTTTATTATTTGTATGTGATTATGCATACTATTACAATGTATAACATAAACATGTAACTAGTTTGGTAATACATACGTATACTTCCTTTGTTTCTATTTTTACATCCAAGTGTTGTACAACTTCGCACTTGATTTTACCGTACTGATGAGAGCTTAAGCTCGAAACACGTGTCTACGGATGCACAACAATTTGAGGGATATCCCCAATAACTTTTCTCTTTATATTTTCATATATAGCCCCTCGATAAATCCTTTCTGATTTGTATTTTCCTGGGTAGGATTGTCACGCTGGTAGCTATAGCTGTCTCCGTGGCGACGTTAGTTGTTGCCTTGTAAACACAAGGTCTTCTAACCGAAGCCACAAATGTGTGGTTGGCTTGTTAACCTCAACCGAATATGGAATCCCATTCTTAGAAATTCCAGAGTAACAAAAGAAAACTACGGCATTGAGACAGCAGGCAAAAAGGTGTCAATTAATGTTATCGAAAATATGCTTAACCCAGAATAAGCAATTCTGAAATAACAAAGGATATCAACGACATTAAAGCCGGCAGGTAGAAAGGGGTCAATTAGGGTTAGCGAGAATGTACCAAATCCAGATACGGTAATTAACGAACAGGACTACCTAAATCAGGGGGGGGTCCTCTCTCCACTGTTATGGTCACTGCTCGTGGATGATCTGCTGGCCATTCGCTCGCTTTGGGAGGTTGATCTGCAAGCATATGCTGACGATCTGGTCCTAGTAATAAACGATAAATCCGAAGAGACGATCTCCTACGTCCTTCAGGATATATTGGATACCATATATAAATGGTGTGAGAGGGAGGAAATGTCCATTAACCCCCACAAAATGGTCATAGTACCGTTCACCAGGAAAAGGAAGCTGGAGCATTTAATCAATGGTGTAACAATTCCTTTTGCGAGTGAAGCAAAATATCTGGGAATAACCCTGGATAAAAAAAACTTAATTGGAACTCGCACTTGGAAAAGACTATCATTATGGACATGCCGCAGAATATGTGGCAAAACATGGGGCATGTCACCAAAACACGTATATTGGTTGTACGTGATCGTCATACGTCCAATGATAATGTATGGCTCTATAGTCTGGTGGAGCAAGGGTCATAGGAAAATGGCCATTGCTAAACTTAACGGACTACAGAGACAAGCGTGCCTGGCGATTACTGGAAGCATTCGCTCCACGCCAACGGCAGCAATGGAAGTCCTCCTTGGATTACTTCCTCTCCACATAGTTCTGGAGAGAGAGGCAAGATGGGCAACATACAGACTTTACCAAGCGGCCATTAGTCTACCGCAGGCATGTGTCATGAGAGGCAGCAGCATGCTGGAGGGCATAATAGCTCACAACATTCTAGGAATGCCCTCAGACATCATACCTGAAACTATCAACCTTCACACGTCCTACACTGTGGTCTTTCCCGAAAGAGAAGACTGGGTCCGGAATGAAACCAACCTATGTAGGGCAAATGAACGTTGGTTCACCGACGGTTCCAAAACTCAGGAAGGCGTCGGAGCCGGAATATATGAGATGAACCCAGTAGTGAAACGCTCGTTCAGTATGGGTAAACTAGCTACGATATTTCAGGCAGAGCTGGAAAATCGACACCACACACGAAAAACAATAAAAATATTTTCAGATAGTCAAGCAGCACTTAAAGCGCTTGAATCCAACTGCTTTAAATCTAGGGCAGTATGGAACTGCAGACACCTTAAACCGACTGGCGCAACGCAACAACGTTACCCTAGTCTGGATACCAGGTCACACAGGCCTAGAAGGAAACGAAATAGCGGACGCCCTAGCAAAAGGGGGGGCCGAAACAACGTTCACTGGACCAGAACCGGTAATCGGTTTAGCATATAGCACTGCCAAGAGTGCCAAGAATGTCATAACAGCTTGGGCAGACAATAAAAGACTCGCGTACTGGAGTAGTCTACCGGGCCTAGCTCATTCCAAAGCATTTATTGCTTGTACAAGGAAAAAACAGGACTCTGACAAACTGCTAGAACTCAGTAGAGCGCATCTCAGAGTTATAGTAGGTTTGCTTACTGGCCACTGCAAACTCAAACATCACATGCATAAAATCGGACTTGCACAAGATGCAGAGTGCCGGCTATACATGGAGGATGATGAAACGGCTAAACACATTCTGCGTACATGCCCTGCAGCGGCCAGAACCAGACTCTCAATATTTGGCGATACGACAGTAAGGCCAGAAAACCTGGTAAATTGTTCTCCCAATACATTCCTCAATTTCGTCAAGAGATTGAATATACTGGGAGAAATATAACCATAGGGTGAGCCACAATAGGCCATTGTCCGCAGTGGAGGGCCTGATAAGGGCACACTCACGTTCAAACCTAAACCTAACCTAAATCAGAATAAATACAATCTTCGCAGATGGAATCTCCAGTCATCTGAGGTTATTCATGATATATAAGCATCTGAAGAAGCTAGCCACTCGCGCTAGCGAAACGTTAGGAAGAAATTCCAAAAAACGACGGCCTTCAAACCCGAGTGAAAATTGTGACACTGAACACTTCGGCCGCGAAAGCCTTAACCATTTTGGCTTCCTTTTGTTGTCTTCCTTTGTTTCTATTTTTACATCCAAGTGTTGTACAACTTCGCACTTGATTTTACCGTACTGATGAGAGCTTAAGCTCGAAACACGGTTGCACAACAATTTGAGTGTTATACCCAATAACTTTTCTCTTTATATTTTTATACATACATATGTATGTAAATTTTAAAATCCCCAATTTAGTGTATTATTTCGTAATTCGAATTTTCTGTAACTCGAATTCAACTTACTGTCCCTTGGAGATTCGAGTTAGGGAAGTTTCACTGTACTTTGTCTTTTGTTATGAAAAGAAGTTGAACATTTTGGAAATACTATCCATCCAGTATACAGTGAGTCCTAAATAAGGATGTCGATAACGAGTATATCGGAAACGCTAATAAGTGCAGTTTGGATTATGGTTAAAAGTTGCATAACAGGCCATTTATATGGTGACAACAAAAATTTTGAAAACATGTTGGTTGAATTCACTTCTTTTGTCTCCATATGATATTCTGAATACTACACCGGGTGTCCGCGGAAGGTGGCTCGTCACAATAATTTTTTTGTTTTTGAAGATGATGGAGTTAAATTTGGAGGATCAGCATAACACACCCGGTATGTTGATTTTATTGAAAATATAAATAAAGTCAGATGTGAAATCATCTGTGACTGAAAGACAAACTTGAAATGTACAATGGTGCATGTATTACCGTTTCAATATCTTCATGGACATTATATTGGACTCAATGTATAATGAAGAATGTATTTATTATATTAGAGTCAAACATAAATATTTTTCGAGAGAATATTTTCTTATTCCAAATCAATGGATAAATTTTCTCAGTTGAATTCGGTTAAAAAAACTACAGTTTCAAAAGAGGAAATGATTTTTGTTGGCCACGGGCATCCATATTTGATGGATCATTGGATTCACTAATTTGAGAAGTAATTATGAATGCATATGCAAAATCTCTCATGTTAAAGTTATCAAGCAAACAAAAAGATGAAGAAAGGACGTCACATGTCACTGAGTAAGTAAATCTACTTAGGTACTTAAAAAAACGGTGTCGCAGGAATATTTGTGAATATACCGACTGCCTCCTTCATTGACGTATACAGAGTGAATCAGAACAAGACCGACACACTCCGTATTCTGCTTCTTGAAATAACAACAATACGAAAAGTTCAAATAAACAAATATACCAAGTCTCTTTCTGAGTGATAGAGGGTGTTAAAATCACAATAAAAATCTTATTGATGCGTTATTGGATATGAACAAAAATCAAAAAACTATCTGCTAATTCAGAATGCCATGGTTGAACTAGATAAGGATACACTGTTGTTCACTTATTTCAAGAGCTATAGGCGTTGGTAAAACATATACTATATTTCAAGAATAAATTAGAATTAAATTTTCAGAAAACAAACTAATTTGGTGTGCATATTTTAGTACCTGTCTTATCATACAACGGCAATATTTCAGATTAATTTAACTTGTTTTCGTCTATTTAGATTTACACATATCACCCAGATTATCATAAAATGTATTTACCTGCTATTGTTAGAATAATAGGCTACCCAGTTTTCAGCCGGTCATAGGAGTACTTCCAGGCATTACATTATTTGTTTGGGTTCCTTCATTATTATCAGAATGGTTTTGTCCAATCGATTATAGGAGAGTGAAGAGATCTGTAGTAATTGTGATTTTTGCGGTAGGTTAAAGTGATTTTACCGAATAAGGAATTATAGACCAATGAAAAAATTAAAGGTGTACCATTTATCACTTAACGAAAAGAGTGTTATACTGCATGTCTACAATTATTTTAACGAGGGGGAAACAACTCTTTCATTAGGTGTACATCATAACATTTTCATTACTTCATTACTCATTTTCATTAAATTCATCTTTCACTTCGGGAACCGGATACATTCGTAAAATAATGTTGTGCTCCTACAACGTGAACCGGATAAATACGCGCGACCTTTTAAATAATAATAACGCCTTTATTATTTTCAACAATAATACATATAAATATAATTCAAAATTTTTTGAAAATAAAAGGCGAAGTTTGTTTTCAGTTGTACATTAGAGCACAACAAAAAATATTCGTCCACTGAACCTTAAAGCTTATGTAATACTTAATTACTTGGGCGACCAAGCTTCGCTCAGGTTTATTTTGAAACATCGTGATGTTTGGGTGATTATTTAGATAAGAATCACATACTTATTACATATGAATATATTACAATCTTACCTACATATGAACTTCAGTCATTTGAATAAAGAAAACAAATGCACTTTCATTACCTACTAAAACTTTTTCATTGCGGTGCGGTGCGGTGAATGAAGACCAATTCAGCGAGATCAATGTGTTTTTCTTTTTTCGTTTTGTCATTCAATTATTTTTTATATTCATGTAGATATAAATATTTAAAAATAATGTATATTTATCGTACATTGATTAGCTGAATAAACCCTATTATTATTATATTATTATTTTTAATAACATGACTAGTTGTTTCCCCCTCGCATTTTAACATAATCCTTCGAATACTGTTTAAAGTATAGTCGAAATGTCGTCTACAGCAATGGCATATGAAAATCAACTATAAAATCGGCTGGTAAAATCTCGCCCAAACCGAGACCAGGGAGACCAAAATTATACATTGAGAAAACAGATGATTGAAAAAAAAATGCAGTTCGTAGGATAGTCCATTAATTTTTTTTTAACAAGCAAATACCAACTTTAAATAAAGTTTTATAAGTTATTACGGATGATCCTTATTTGTCCAATAAATACTAACAAATTGCAAAAACATTCATCATACACTTTGGCAAATATATTCTTTTAACGTTTAATTCATATTAAATAAAACGTAGAATTTGTAAATTATGCACGCCTATGTATTTCGAGGATTCGGAAATAAGTGTTCTGAGAATTTACTCTACCTTATTCTTGGAATATTATGCTAAAGCTGAAAATGAAATGTGTGTCGCCGATTTCCGAAATAGGCTCACTAGCGTAGTTGGTAAACGCACTCGGATGGAAATCGAGAGATCCCAGTTAATCTACATTTTTTAAATTCAGTTTGGCAGAGTCATGCACACTTGAAATTAGGATGACAGGACTAGCTTTTGTCGAATTATTCATAAATATTCCTGCAACTTTTTCCAAGACCAAACAAACCAAATGCTACAGAAACAAAACAACAACAAGCCGAAACCAAAATAAAAGTAGTTCAAAACTCACCGTCGTTAACCTCTCCAAGGCGCTGAAACGTTCTTCTTGCGCCGCCGCAGACTTCTCAAAGGCCTCGTGTTTTTTGATCAGATTCTCTACGTCGTCGATGGTGTGTCCCAATTCTTGGCTCATGAGATACGGTTCCTGCGCAATCAACCAAGCCTCCGCCACTGCCGCGTCTCTGGCGAATTGGTACACTTCCAAGATAAGCTGCAAATTTTCCCACCTGCAAGAAAGAGGATGTTTCATCTCTAGGAAAAAATACATATTACTGAGACAGTGCCTTAGAATATAATTTATATAAAGTCAAAACATACTTTAAAGTCAGAAGTTTTCGACAAAGCTTTCAACTATAAATAAAAATGTAAATTGAAATAGTTATGCATAAACATTAAAATACACAGGTGATAATGTTGCGTCCTGATCAACATTTCCATATGTTTCTTAATAATTTTATGAAAAACACAATAACCTTACTCAAAATCAATATTTTTTACTCCCTTATAACACAAGAGCCCGCTGGTGTCGTTTTACCCCAATAACCACTCCCCCCGTCCTTAGGGTGACTATTGGGTGGTGACGGCCTTCTGCATTCATACGGCTAAGATTTCTGGTGAAAAGGACCTCTCAGTCTTTAAGGGTAGTGGAAGAGTACACGCAGGCTATCGGCATGGAGTTTGGGATCGACAAATGTGCAACGGATCATCTCAAATGAGGACGATGCGAGGATTACGGAGAAGACGTCCAGCTCATAGACGGCAGAATCCTACGTCACCTAGGTGTAGTTTTAACTGCCAAAAACTCTCTCCGCGGCAAGTACCAGCACAAACTCCGACAGATCTGGTCACCAGAACTATCGAGGAAGAACAAAGTTTCTGCCGCAAATATGCTTGCCGTTCTGATCTTACTCTTCTCATCCAGAGCGACGAAGGGGACTCAGGGGGAGCTGCGACAACTCGAAGTAAAGACGCGCAAAATGATGCACCTGTACAGAAGTTTGTATCCTAAATCGTCCTTTCCACGGTTATATCTCTCCCGACAACAAGGAGGAAGAGGACGTTTGAGTTTGGAGTGTCATCACAACAGATTAGTATTGGAAAGATCCCCTTCTATGCATGGTTCCTGTACCCCTTCTGTCGGCCCGACAATGACCTTTGGCGATGAAGGATTGAAGTAGGGATGCACAAGATTGTTTTTTACCCATTTACTTCGAGTGCCAAGTGCCATCGTCTAATATGTTTTCGGAAGAAAATTGGAATTGAAAAAAATTCTGTACCCCTTCTGACGGCCCGACAATGACTTTTGGGGGTGAAAGATGGAAGAAGGGACGCAAATGATTGTTTTCTACCTATTTATTTCAAGTGCCATCGCTTACTTAGTTTTGAGTGAGTAATTGGAACTTTCAAAAATTGCTCTACTTCTTCTGACGGGCCGACAATGACTTTTGGCGGTGAAGGATGAAAGTAAGAATGCAAATTATTGTTTTTTTACCCATTCACTTCGAGTGCCACCGCCTACTATGTTTTTGGTAGAAAATTGGAATTTACAAAAATTGACGGACAGACAATGACTTTTGGCGGTAAAACACCACTGCCTCATATCATCTTTTTTTTTCGAGGTCTGTTACACCATACAATATCCAGTTCGAGAATAACATCTACTATTTGAAAAGCTAATTTATTGGTTTCAGAAAAGGCCAAAAGCCGTAACTTACGTGAACGCTATTCAACCGCGCGGTGTTGCCAAATCGAACACCGTGGATGAAAAAACCGTGGCTGTTTTCACGCCCGAATTGTTTATTTATTCCATACATGTAAACGTCTTTGTGTACTATGTTTCAAAATTTTATATTGGATGAATACACTTATTATAATTTTATGATATTTCTGTTGAATATTATACCAGTAGTGACATCTGTATTTAAGTTATTGTAATAGATGTTTCTTTGTTAACCTAAAATAAAGTTATCTGTCATCTGTATTTGTCAGTTGAGGTGACACTGTATGCTGTCATGATCAGAGGATATAGGATAAGTTTGGTTATGTTAGTAACAAGCGTATGTCGTACAACGCACATTTTCATGTATTGAATAAATTCAGTTGAAAATTGATGTATGAGTTTAGTTAATTTGACAATTAATAACTGTTACATTTGAAAATAAACAAATGAAGTATGTCTCTATTTACAACTAATTTATCATTATGTCCAGTTATGTATTTTTTAAAAAAGAACTTTGAAAATACTGCATTTCTGATGTGTATTAATTAGCTGAAATTCAATATTAAAAAAAAATGTATTTTATAACTTTTATGAACATATATGTAAGCATCCTCAAGTAAGATGTAAGTACTCATAATTTTGAATTTACAATCCTATATTTCCATTTGTAGCCTCCCTGATGAGGAAATAAACGATTCCGAAAGCTTGGAAAAACTTGAAAGTTTCCTTTTACAACGCTGCAGACCCTACAAATAGTTATACTAGTCAACGACTATCCTTTTTTTAATTTATATTATTATATATTGATATTGACAATAAATAAATAAATTTATCAAGAACATGCAACCGACAAAAACAATCTCACCTCTCTTCCCAACGCTGCAACACGCCGTTCCTGTGATTCGTCAACGTCACCAGCTTATCCTTGATCTCCGAGCTCGCGTAGTGATTCCTGTTCAGCAGCTCTTTGCCGAGCGATATGCACGCCGTGAAATTATCCTCCCTCGCCTCGATCTCCGCCTTGAGCGTCTGGTGGTTGTTCATCAACAGCTCGACGCCGCTCACGTCGCGCGGCTTCTCGCTCGTGTTCATCTGCCGGATCCACTCGTCCATCCACTGCATCAGCGTGCGCACCAGGATGAAGAACTTGAAGAGGTCGCCGGTGTCGGCGAGCTTCGCCTGGCGCTGGTCGCACGCGAGCTGGAGCGCGGCCCAGGCCGCGACTACTTCCTGCTCGCGGTTCGTGATCTCCTTGGCTCTGTCGCCCGCGTAGCTCGCTTGTAATTTCGCAGACTCTTCCCTGATTTGCTGTACCTGCATAACGGTAAGATCTCTGCTTAATTTTTGATCATAATAACTCATCGATAGATTTCATATCATAAGATGTGAAATGCGCAGATAAACAAATGGGCATTCACTTATAAAAACTATCATCATAAAACTCTGGTAGGCTATTAATACTACTTTTATAATAAAAAACGTTTCTACGAAAGCGTAGAAAGGCAACAAAGAATTAAAAAATATAATTCTGACTGTAATAGATCTCCAGCCAACCCCCTGTAGAATAATTCATTTAATTAAATGCAAGATAACGTCAATCTAACGTAAATTCTTGTGTTCCAGATGCACAGAAGATTTCAATTGATTAGTCATCAAATCGCAGCTGGTAAGCCAGATGGAATTTATGTTTGACTTATTTATAGGTGTAATAAATATAATTACAATACGCGCTTCTTAACACTTCCCGGTGGTAAAACTCGATTTAAGCTCATTCAAATCAACGTAGAACCGATTAACATCATGAAAAATATGATAAAACGACTATAATGGTGTTATTAATAGCCTGGTGCCGCTATTGTCAAATTTATTGATCATTTAAATAAGATATATAGCTTTTCGAGGATATAAAATGAACAATATCGTATACTTGGACCAGTTCGAATTCAATAGTGAAGAATCAACCCTTCGCGATGGTCAATTCTCAGTTCGCAAGTCAGATTCAACAGTTCGCGATATTCAATTCTTAGTTGCAGAAAACAATCAACCGTTCATACAGTTTGTGGCCCTTATCCATAGTTCGTGAAGTTCAGTCCCGAGTTAGAGAGTTTTCAGTTAGAGTTCAAGAAAAACTATCAGAATCGAAGTTTCATGATGTCCATTTTTGAGCGTCGTTAAGCCAAAAACCAACGATGAGAAATGTCAGCGTCTCTTCTAATTAAAAGTAGCAGTGTGCTAGTCACTAAGAGATAGACTCAGTATTGCCAAATAATAGTTGGAAAGTCTGCGACGAATCAGCAATTGTTATCGTATCCACTTGTTTTTCGAGCCAGTAAATACTCCATTTTTATCAAAAGTAATGAAGAAAGTTCCCGAATCCTCGGTTGCGCCATAAATTTTCCTTCAGGGAAGAGCCTGTCATCGAAAACCAATGTGTATCTTCGTTTATCGAGAATATTGAATTGTTTCAATAATTTAACTGGTATTTCATCTTCGCCTACAGAGCTAGTATTTTTCAAATTGTTGATTGTGTCATAAACTTCTTTAGGATTTGTGGGAGTTAGGTTGTAAATACAAATTGCTAATGTTTCCTCTTTTCAAATTTGAACAGTTATTGATGAAGAACTGGTTCACTTCATTAAATTAATTAAATTTTATCATTATCCGGAGCAACAGAGTCCATTTGACTTTCGTTGCTTGTACCATTAAAATATTCAACAAGGTTCCATACTGATGTAATAATAAAAAATAAAGAGAAACTGTCAAGACAAAAAGTCGATCTCTTTTACTTAAAATTCGACAAACTAAAGATTTTATGAATCTTAAATCTACATTAGTCCTTCAAGTTGAACAAAAATCAGTTCTGTGGACAGCAGTGTAGATCAGAAGTCAAAAAAGAAAATTACGGAAAATTCCAACAACCGTAGGCGACGGCTGACAAATTAATTTTCACTGGATACTTTTGGAATATCTCCTGACTTCAAAAATCATGAATCATGCCAGAAAATTATCAAGGGAAGAGGCTGCCCTCGAAAGTCCTTGGTGTTGGTATCTTCCACACTTTGGAATTATTAACCCCAATAAGCCTGGCGAATTACAACTCGTATATGATTCCGCTGCCGAATCACATGGTTCCAGTCTCAACGACCATCTATTATCCGGCTCGAAGGACCAACGTAGATTTTAGGGTCGTCAAACCTTCAGCTTGTCGAATTATAAGTAAAACAGGTCGACTTTTTGACAGTTTCTGTTTATTTTTCATTATGAGATCGGTCTACACTGACTGAAATATACAGCATGATAAAGACTAATATATTAGTCTTAATATAACCCAGTTGACAAATCACGTTTTTTCGAAAACTTACCTGCGAATGCAGCGTCTGCAAGTCCTGCAAGAAGTTCAGATGTTTCCGCTGCAACGCGTTCACCGATCCCGCGTCCCTGCCCAGCTCGTCCGACATGGCGACCTGCTTCTCCAAAATCCTGCTCAGAATATCCTTGCAGTCGTGGAAGAATTTGTGCAACTCCCTGGACGCGGCGAGCATCTGAGTGCGCGTCTCGATCAACTCCAACAGATCCTGCCACGCCTCGTTGAGCCCGTCCTTCCACTCGGCGATGACGGCCGAGTCCGAATGCCCGGCCGCGATCAGCTGATCGGCGACGTCGTTCACGCCGGCCACGCGCTCGCTGCCCACGGTCTCGGTGTCGTGCGCGAACTCCTTGAAGCGCTCCCACAGCAGCGTCACGTGATCGTAGTCCTGGCCTAGCTCGTGTGAGGACGCCACTACCTCGCGGTCAGCGATCCACTGCTCCAAGTCGCCCACGTCTCTGCTGAGCAGGAACAGCTGCAAGGCCTCGTCCAGCTTGGCTCTCCTCTCGCCGGCCAAGTCCTTGAGGCCTGCGTACAGCTTGTCCAGCTGCGACTGTTTCACGGCCACCTGTTCTGCCAAGGGATGACCCTCGGCCGCGAGGGCCCTCACGGTCTCTCCGAGCGTTCGTATCGTATCGGCGTAGGCCTCGACGGCCGCCTCTAAGCTCTCGTGTTTCTTCATGCAGTTCCTCGCCGACGTTTCGTCTTTGCCTCGGTCTTCCACCATCATGTAGAGTTCTTGTTCGCTCATCCAGCTTTCCGCCTCGTTCGCGTCAAAGAGGTATTGCTGAGCGCGTTCGTTTCTGAGCAGATTTTCGCGTCGCTTGTCGATGGCGTCTTTGAGTTCTTGCCAAGCTTTGTGGAGTTCGTTGATCAAGCGGCTGAATTCGTTTGAGTCTGTGTGACCTGTTAGGAATTATTACGTAATAGAGATTAAAGTCAATATCACGGACTAACTACAAGTAAAGAATGTTAAAAAGTCGAAAATGCCCCCCTCTCTAATAAAACTGCGAGATGAACAGTTCAAAAAGCATCAAACTAAATTTTTAACCTCAACCAAAAAGCAACGACTGAGAAAAACGATGCTGGTTGTTAAACAGCTGCAGAATCAGAATCAGAAAATTTTGAAATTCTCAGGCCTGAATGATGAAAACTACTTTTTTATACACTCTGTAGTGATTAGTGAAGGGTGCTAAATTAAGGTTGTCAATGTTTCAACACATTCTTCTCACTGAAAGCTTCCTGGTTTCACCTGAAATCTCAGGGTCGTGGATTCGTGCCCCACGTTGGGCGCCAAGTTGTTACAAAACAGGTTATTGTGGAGATCTCAGGGACGTAAATGACAATAATATACTCCTATTTTGTTATTAAATGATAATCCAAATACGATTCGTATAGTTTAGAGAGAAATATACTCCAAAAAAACAATTTTAGCAAAACATTTTTAGTTACACGCAAATAATCTCATAAGTTTGTGCCTAATTGCGATCAAGTTTTGCAAGTACATACTCCAATTATAAGGAAACGGTTTTTGGTAACCGTCGTAAAACGAATCGGAACCGTTTGTAACGGGATATGATTTAATATCTGTATCTTCCTGATAGTAACTATATCTTTCCACAGAAGTCACAAATCTTAAAAGAAAAAACATATATCATAAATTTACCTTCATCAATAAGTTTCTGTCCATTGTTGCACACGGTGTTTATCCTGGGTTCGTGGTTATCTACTTCTGTCTGCAAAGACTGCGTCTTCTTTTCCAACATGTGTACTTGGAAGAGGCTGTTTCCGTATTCCGTAGCTAGAGCCTGTGGCATTTTTTCCGCTATCCACAACAGCTCCTCTTCGACGTCTCTTCTGAACTGCAAGGCCTCCTTCTTCTTCTCCAATATCCTCTGCCGTTCCAGAAGAGGCTGTTTGAGTTGCTGGAATCGCTCCTCCACCCTGGTCTTCTTCACCTTGATTTCTTGCATGTCTTTTTCCGGAGCTGCCGTTTCCAAATGTTGAGCTTGCTTCTCCAATTCGCCGACTTGTCGAGCTTTGACGGCCATTTGGGTTTCGATCATCTGAAATGGTCATTGAACATTGTTCTTTTACAAAGTAAAGAAGTTTAGCAGCGATCGCGATTGAATGTAAATAGAGTGAGTTCGCGGCAAATCGGACATAAATGTTGATAAAACGGGACTCGAACCAGGGACCCCTCGATTTTTCAAACCGACAGCTTACCGTTTCATTCTGATAATAGGTTACTTTGCAGGAATGATTTCTCGTTCCTGATGAATATTACAATCACGCACACCTAGCGACACTAGTTTCAGTATTTCAGCCAGTGTGAATCCTGATCGAGATAACAGGAATTGCACCGGCCGAAACGACTTTCATTAGTTGTGCTTGTATAAATGATTCCATCATCATTACCAATAGTCATTTGCTACATATTTGTGCATAATGTTGTGCAGATAGTCGTACTCATGTGCACTAATAAAACGTGATTAAATCAGAAGCATCTACCAAGTCTCTAAAATTTGTGATTTGGGGCCGTTGACATCGAGAAGATAATGTCATTCTTGTCGAATCTAAAGAAAAATAACACATTTTTCTGCGAAGTAACAAACAAACGTTAGTTAGATTAGATATAAAAAATATGAGAAATATGATGAGAAACTTATGCACATGTAAAATTCCAGACATACCAACTGCACAATAAAGGACAACCCTGAATATTACTAACAAAATATCATTCATGCAAACCAACAGAATGTTGGATTGGAAATATCAGTCATCAGTTTTCAAATTCAAACAACGATGGCAAAGAGGTGAGGTATTCGAATGTAAATCGAGAGGTCCTGGGTTCGAACCCAGGTTGGTTCAAATTTCTTATTAAATTTTCATTAAGGGCCTTCACCCATGAACAAAAAAGGAAGTCAAAAACAATGTTTTGTCTGCTTGATGAAGGAATGTATGGTATAAATATAAAAATATTCTATAAGTATTAAATGAACGGAAAGGATATTTACCCCCTTTTTGGGGCATTCTTGATCATTGTCACCTTCAAAACGAAAGAATATTTTCGGGTGATTTCATTTCACTATTGAAGTCAATCATTTATTTACCCCCTTTTTGGGGCATTCTTGATCATTGCCAGTATCAAAACGAAAGAATATTTTCGTGTGATTTCATTTCACTATTGAAGTCTATCATTTACTCACCCCCTTTTGGGGTATTCTTGATCATTGCCATCATCAAGACGAAAGAATATTTTCGTGTGATTTCATTTCACTATTGAAGTCTATCATTTACTAAGTTAAACGACTTTCTCATTTTTCTTTTCCAAGTTTCCGTTTTTTTGTAATTTTTTTTTTTTAAATCTGATGTTTTTAGGAATAGATTTTCTTGAATGGAATAATCCATTCAATTTGGGAAATATCCAGTTTTATTCAAGTCAGCTAATAAAGGTTTGATTTAGCTGTTGACTAGTGAAAATTTATTATTTGTTACAATTCTGGATTTCGACATGGAAATGAATTTCTTTTAAATAATACGCCCCTCAGGTTGAAAAGTCCCACATACGAATTTTGAATCGAAGCGGACCATAATCGCAAATCTCGTCCGCTACTTTGTTTTTTCTCTAATATTGATATATCATATAGTAGTACTTTATTGTTATCCCAAGAAACAATTTTGTTTATAATAGGGATATTATAAAAATAATTACAAAATAAATACCCAAACTTATTTGACAATAAGTAATACATAAAATTAATACAAGTATAATTAATAACAAATAAATATATAAATAATAATAGATTTTTTATCCATAATAGTTAGATTGAGAGCTGAGAGACATTAATGAATGAAAAAAAGGTAATGTTGAAATTGATATAATGAAATTCTTTGAGAGGATCAATTAATTCAATTAAGATTCAACAAACAAATTTTTGATTTTACTCTTGAAAATCGTAACTTTTTTATATTTTTTTATTTCAGATGGAAGTGAATTGTCAGAACTTGTTCTGTTTGGAAGATGTATTTTTCAATAAAAAAAATTACTATACCATCATATTTTATTGATTTTTTTCCGAAGTTAGTCCTGAAATTTCCCAGGCTTAGACAGTTTGCTCGTCTTGTTTCATGATCATGTATACTATTTACTTCCGTGAAATTTAAATTAGAAGCTTTCTGTTTAATTCGAATTATCATCGGAATTATGAACACCAGCCAAATATCAAATCATTCAGACGTCTGCTAGTGGGAGAAGATTCATTTCAAAAATTCCGTTACATACATCATACAGAACAAGTTAATATGAAGCATGTATTGAGAAAAAAAAGTGTCCCAATAATACTAATTCTGGTTCAATATGTTTACATGATTTGTTTAAAAATAGACCCGTTCAAAAAATAGTAGGATGAGGATTTTTTAGGTCAGCAGTGTATATTTATGTTGCATGCATGTCTATATGACATTAGCATTAACTGATTTTTTGCGGTACTCTTTTCTTCTTAAAATTCACATTCGAAATATAGCCGAATTGAACGGTTCATCTTTTAGAGATTTTCAGATTTTGCAGTTTGCTTGAACAATTTTTCAATTTTCGATACATTCCATGACTGCAGTCCAATTTTATAATCTGAAATTTTCGTGCAAACTTTCAGATTACCACGAAAACACGTTTGAATCTGGGTTTGTAATTTTGAAAAACGAGCACCGAATTATTATATTCGATCCTGTACAGCAGAAGAGTCGTCAAGCCATCCATACTGCGAACTCGTACTGCCAACTAGCGATATGTTTCTTATTTTGAATGCTAAATACTCTTAATCTGTTTGATTTGCTTCGAACTCATTCTATTATTGTGTTTATGTATAAATCTATACTTCGAAAATATGCAAAAAGACGCTAAGGCAGGCCCCAATATTGGGACTAATGTAACCTAACCCAACACAGGTTGACTAATTGAGAAATTTCCATTTCCTAAACAAGACTAGTAAAAGCGAGATTAGCGAAATCTCAGCTGAAAACTCAAAACATCTACATACCTGCTGCTTCTGCATGAGGATATTAACGGAAGCCAAGTCGGAGCCAGTATCGTCACTTTCGATTTGTTTCTCGAGGTCGTTCATCCAAGAATCGATATCGTCACAAGTTTGATGGATAAGTACTTCGCGGTTAGCGTCGAACAGGCGTTCACCCTTCTCCTTCGTCGTTTGCTCCAAAACGTCGAACTGGTCCACCATCTCCTCGATCTTAGGCTGAATGTGAGTAGCGTACTCAGGTTTCTCTTTGGCCAGTTCTTCTGCGGCCTTTTGCAAATTGTGCAGCCGCTCCTTGTTGGCGGCAATCTCCGCCTCGAAAGCCTGATGTCTCGTCCATTTGGAGTGCACCGTTTTGGCCGACCTGTAAGTCTCGTCTTGCGCGGTGATGTGCTTCTCTTGGATCCATTCGCCTAGCTCATCGCAGTCCCTCAAGAACTGGTGGAGCTCCAACTGATCGCGCAGCTGCTCCAGCAGCGCTTGAGCCTTGTCTCTGTTGGCCAAGCGGCGCTCGTCGATACTATCCGCTCGCTTCGCGACCTTATCCGAAGCAAAGTGTCCCTCGTCGGAGAGCCTTCGCGAGAATTCGACCACCGCGTTGATTTTGTCGTCGTTCGCCTCCATGGTGGCGAGGAACGCTTCGTGCCGCTTGAGGAGATTCTCGGCTTGTTCAAGCGTCGCGGGAGTTTCGTCTTTGGCCAGCGTGTGCTCCTGCTGGTTGAGGATGACCTCGGCTTGGCGAGCGTCCCTGTCGAGCAGCTGCAAGCTGAGCGATTGCGACAACAGCTGCTGTCTGTTCTCCCACATCTGGTGTATCTCGGCCCAGCCGTCTTTCAAGGCCTTCAGGCGCTCCCTCAAGAACATGTACTGAGGATCGTCCTGAGTGCTGGGGTCAGCGGTGATCTTTTCGCCGTACTCCATCATCTTGGTGTAGTCCTCGGTGTAGTTGTCGATTTCTTCCCTGATCGCTTGGTGCTGCGACAAAAGCTTCTCGGCTTCGGACAAGGAACTGGGAGTATCCTCGGAAGCGATGTCGGTTTGGGTCTTCGTCAGCCACGTCTGGAAGTGGTCCAAGTCGCGAAGGAACCGGTGAAGATCCCCGGCGTCTTCCAGCTTAGTATCACGCTCCTTCAGCATTTGCGTCAACCGCTCCCAGATGATTTGGATCTGCTTGATACGCTCCCTAATAACGGCGGCTTCTTCTGGATGTTCGGCCTCGATAGCGTCGGCCTCCTTCTGGAGCGCGGTGAGCTTCGCCTGGATGGCAGCCAAGTCCCGTTCCATACCCGACAGGCGTCGCTGAAGGGTCATGATACCCGTAAGATCCATCTCCAAGCTGTCAGTGGTCTGCAGTATGCGGATTTTGTCTTCGATCCACGTGGTGGTCTCGCGGCATTCGATGTGGAACGTTTGAACACCGTGAGCGGAGTTGAGTTCTTCCTTCTTAGCTTCGGCCTTTTCTCGCAGCTCCGCCCACTTTTGATTGAGGTGATTTTGCTTGGCAGTGATTTGTTCCGAGTTAGGATGTTCTACGTGCAGCAACTGGCGCGCCAGCTGATTCACTACGGCTACGCGGGAAGCGTTGGAGTTCATTTCCTTTTCGAATCCGTCGTAACGGTGTTTCATGATCTCTACGTCCTCGATATCTCTCGCGGGTATCATCGTCTGCAGCATTCTGTCTTTCTCGTTGATCCATTGCTCGACACCGTCACTTTCGGATAGCAGTTTGTAAAGCGACAACGCGTCTAGTAGGCGTTGTTTCCTGAGTTTAGCCAATTCCAAGAGCTCTTTGTAGCGGTTATCTATCGAAGCCAGTCTCTGGGATACCTCGGGGGAGTTGGCAACATCGGGACCTAGGTCCTCCGCCTGCTGATGAAGAACGTTGATGACGCTAACGTAGTTCTTGAGTTCCTCGGTCACGTCTTTGTGTTTCTTCAACAGGGATTGTGCGTTCCCTTCGTCACGTCCGACATCCTCGCTGGACACCAATCTCAGAGTCTCCAGCATCCAAATATCGATATCGTCAGCATCGGCGAACAGTTGGTGGTACTTGACAGCTTCTTCGAGCCGCTTCCTGCGGTAAGCCGCCAAGTCCAGAAGATGTTTCCAAGCGTCGCGTATCTCGTTCAACCTATCCTGAATCTTTTCCGCTCCGAAGTGGCCGCCGCTGATCAGCTCTTCGCCGACGCCTAGGGCGGCGTCCAGCTGAGACTCGTGAGCGGACAACTCGTTCTCCAAAATCTTGTGTTTGCTCAACAGCAGGTTGACGGTCGACAGATCGTGTCCGATATCGGACGTCGAAACGATCTGCTCCTTCTCCTTGATCCAGTTGTCCTCGTCGGCCATGTCCCAGTAGAACTGCCATAGCCTCTTGCTTTCTTCCAGCCTCGAGCGCCTCTCCACGGCAAGTCTCACCAACTGGGCGTAAGCCTCCTCGAGCTGTTGGACTCGTTCTAGCACCAAAGCGGGGTCGCACGGTCTGTAACTCTCCTCGTTCTCCACGTCGACGAATCTCTGCGACTGGCTGGCCACGCCCTTGACTCTGTCGCCCAGGATGTTGATGTCGGCTTCGAGCAGGTTGTGTTTCTGCAGGAGATCTTCGACGCCCATGAGATGCTTACCGTAGTCGTCGGTAAGGAGACGGGCTTTCAATTCCTCCATGGCATCGAGTATGTGTAGCATTTCTTGGAAGGTTTGTTGTAGTTGTAGTGATAGATCTAGACGGTTTCTACGCGCTCTAAGCAATTCCAGTAGGTAATTCCACAGTCTTAGTACGTTGTCTTTTCTCGCGTTGATCCTCTCCATGTCGTGGTACTTCTCGGTTTCCAGTTCTTGCGCGACGGACACGACGGCTTGCACTCTTTCCTCGTAGGCGAAGATGTCGGTTTCGATGGCTTCGTGCTTCTTCGCCGCGGCTTCCACGGCGGCTAGATCCTGCCCGAAGTTGTCTTGCGACACCAGCCTCTGGTTCTCGCTCAACCAAGTCTCTCTCATGCTGGCTTTCCTGTTGAACCTGGCGGCTAGTTGTTCGAGTTTTTCTTGGCGGATCAGCTCCTCTCTGAGAGCCAGCTCTCGCTCGTGCTCGCTTTTTTCCAGTCGTTCCCACGCCTTGTTGATATCCGATATCATCTTGCCTTCTTTCGGCGTGTACGGGCGTTGGTTGTTGGCCCTCATCTTCGACTGCAAGGTGAACAAGAGGATCTCCAGGTTTCCTTTCTCGACGAACTTGGGAGGCTTCTCCACGATGCGGTAGTTGTTGAACTGCCCCAGCTGCGCTTGCACGCCCACCAGGCTGTTGGCGAATTCCCTCTCTCCCAGAGCTTGAATGGTGGCTTCGATCCAGGCCAGCAGATCGCTCGTCAACGACTCGTACTCTTTGATCATCCTCTCGTTCTCCATGGCGATGCCGACCACCTTACCGATCCTCTTGCCTTGAACGGTCTCCTGCTTCATCTTGCTGAAGTAATGGTAATAAGTTACTACATATGTGATGATGGACTTCTCGTCCGGTTGATCTACGAAGACATCTTCGGCGTCCAGGAGCTTAGTCAGCCCCAGCTTGTCCTCGGCCACGTTGAAGGCGTTGTTCAGGTTGTGCATGGGGTTGGATTTCGAGAGTTTCTCGAAGTTCACCAGGTCCGGGCGGTGTTTGTGGATGAGCGCGTTGAAGGCGAGTCCGTCGCGCCAAGACGTGGTGAAGTTACGCACGTTGACGTTGTGATAGCCGGCCGTTTTCATTTGGCACCACAGGAGCAGCGCGTCTTTGGCGGATTTCGTTTCCTGGTTGTCTGTTTCTTCGATGGTGATGTCTTGGATTTGGAAGCGGAGGA
The DNA here is from genome assembly GCA_944452925.2 of Chrysolina oricalcia. Taxonomy (NCBI): domain Eukaryota; kingdom Metazoa; phylum Arthropoda; class Insecta; order Coleoptera; family Chrysomelidae; genus Chrysolina; species Chrysolina oricalcia. Next base: position 7,845,790 of record OX101825.2, on the reverse strand, counting down.
TTATGGTCCAGATGAGACCTAGGGATAAGCGGGGGTTTCCGTCGACAATGTCGTGGGAGCCCATGTTTTCTAGGTGGACGCGCTGTTCGCGGAGGAACTGAAGTGCTTTGTCGACGTTTTCCAGGCAGTGGATTCGCATTTTTCCTTTGGTGGGCCTCGGCAATCGCTCGCCCGATAATACTTCTAGGAGTTTGATTAGATTTTTGCCGTCGCGCATGTCGCAGTACAAGTCGCCGATTCTGGAATTCACTCGGACCAAATGTGAGTTCACCCATTTTTGGAAGGTTTTCTTTTGTACGCTTTCTCTTTCGTCTGAAACATACAAAAATATCTAGGTTATTCTCAGAATTGATAAACCTGATGAATCTTTATTAACAGATGACGATACTGAATTGAAATATTTCAAAAATTGAGATTACGTATTATTTTTATTAATCAGTGTACAGGGGTCCTATTTCTAAGTGAAAATAGCTATTTGTGTATTTAGATCGCATAGTGATAGTAGCTGCTTGATAAAGAGAATTACATCGAGACGCGAAGTGGAGCCGGCAACCTTTCTGCTCGAAATATACACACAATTTTTTCTCCAAAACACTCGATACTTCATTCAACATAGGCACATAATATTACCTATGATAAAATTAACATTAAATTGTTATCCTAAATGTATAAGCTATCCAAATATCCAATAATTGATAAATTGTGCACCTGAGAGAACTCAAATTTTGAACGTGGAACCATATTTCACTTGAAACCTCGAGGTAGAGAGTCAACGTCAAAATATCCAGTGTTCTTGTAATTTGCCTGTTTTATTTTGAAACTGACGTTATTTTATGGAAAGAAAACAAGGTTGAGAAATAGTAAATTTTCAAATAACTAACCTAAACGTTGAGACTTCGTATCTGTTGTTTATGTCAAAACAGATTAGTGGAAAAAAACATTAGAGAAACAAAGAAAATATTCAATGAAAATAAATTCGTCGATGCTAATTCAATAAAAATTTGGAAGGTATAAATGCCCAACTATACAGGGTGGGTCACGGTCGATGGTACCTTAGACGTTTACGGAGAACGGGGCATAGGATCATTCTGAAAATTTGGTTTCTCAAGTAGTTGCTCTTGGTCTATCGATCTAAAATATTTTCAGCAATGCAGCGTTGCCGCTTATACCAGAAAGTAGCAGCATCTTTGTCATATAACAACATGGCGCCGACAGGCAAAGTGTGTTCTGATGCAGCTTCAAAAAACCCTTGTAAAAGGTGTAAAAATATTGCCCAAAGCGGTTTCAAGTGCCTAAAATGTGATACCACTTCACATATTGGATGTGTGAAACTATTGAAAAATATCAAAATTGTTAACGATTGTGAAATAATATGCTGTGACCAGTTTAACAGCGATGACCCGGCTGACCTTGATGTTTCTTTCGAAAGTGCCAAGGACTTGACGATAAGTGAGTTCAACCAGCAAGTAGGTGAAACAGAAATAAAATACCTGAAAGAGTTATTGAGACACAAAGACATAATCATAAACAACCAGCAAATCACTATTATCAGCCTTCAAGAACAAATTAGTCTTATAAAAGAAAATAAGAACCTAAACAAGAAGCATGATAAGATACCGACAGCGACATCTAATACCATCCACCGTAACAAAACCACTCCTGTCGTTACTCTGACCACAGATGAAACAGTACTTGCAAAGGACCATACTGCTACCCAAATTGTCCAAGATGTGGCGCCTTGGACACTAAACCTCAAAGCAGACAATAGTAAACAAACTGAAATACCAAAGACAAGCCCTGTAAATAAGAAAATTGAAGTGGCAACGACGAGCACTCGTGTGAAAATTACCCCTGAACAAGTCTCAAATGGTGTGAGCCAGGCAATAAGTGAAATGGAGAAGAAAGATTCTTCGACTGACGACAAATGGAATTTGGTCGTAAACAAAAACAAACAGGAATACCAAAAAAGAAGAAACAAACCCATTGTTGGAAATATAACTGGCTGCTCTCTTAAAGCAGCATCACATAAAACATATCTACATGTTTACAAGCTGAGCACTGATATGAAACCTGACGACGTCATAAAATTCCTCAAGAAACCGTTTCCTGAAGTAGAAGTGGAACAATTGGAGTCAAAACATCCCCAATTCTACTCCAGTTTCAAAGTAGCTATAAATGACTTCAACTATGAAAAAGCCATGAACCCTGCAGTGTGGCCGGAAGGTGCATATGTGAACCGTTTTTTACACCGGAGGACAGTATCGAACAACATAAATTAATATTAAAGAACATTAAAAGTCAAACCCAAATTTCAGACTTTGAAATGGAATATGGGGTGAGTATTTTTCATTTGAATATTGGATCAATTTCCAATAAAATTAGTCAACTATTACTATATCTCGAAAGGTATGATTGTGACATAATATGCTTGAGTGAACACTGGTGCAGTGAAAACTCTCTTAATATGGTAAACCTACACCAGTTCAAACTAGCCAGCTATTTCTGCAGGTCTGACAGTGTGCATGGTGGAGTTTGCATCTTTCTAAAATCTGAAATGAGATATAAAACTCTGAATCTCACAAAATACTGTAAAGAATTTCATTCGGAAATATGTGGCATTGTACTTACAAGTACAAGTACTTGTATCATCACGATTTATAGATCTTGTGTACATGGTAATTTACAGATATTTTTTGAACAATTTAATAACCTTATGGATAAGCTCATTGAAAAATACAAACAAATCATTATACTGGGTGATTTCAACATAGATATTAAAAAAAAAGACAATTCGTCTATGGAATGGTCCGAAATTATACAATCCTATGGTCTAAAATTCACAATTGACGAGTATACCAGAGTGAGCTCGAGTTCTGCCAGCTGCATAGACAACATATTAACAAACTTAAATAAAACCAGCTACTCAGTGGACCTAGTTGATCCTGGACTCTCAGACCATCGAGCTCAAAAAATTTTAGTAAATATTCCACACAATGCTCCTCCAGCAAAAACAATAAGAAGGAAAATTACCGAAGTTGGCCTTGATAAAATGAACCAGTCACTCTTGGACCTGGATTGGACCATTTTTAAAATGAATCAAAATAACCAGGAATCTTGCAATTTACTGTCAAATTATCTAGTGGACAAGCTAAAATCTATGGTGGTTAAATTTTTCCCCGAAAAAAAATCAACTAATAATTACAGACCTCCTGTAAATTTTTTTAACGACAACTTAAGGTCCATGAGAGACACTTTACTATCCATAAAAGTAATATGTGATGTGACAAAAAATCCACAAGATAGAGATGTATTTAATATCTTCAAATCCCGATACAATAAGGCATTGACCTCATCAAAAAAAAGATCCTACGACACATTTATACTAAATTCTTCAAACCAAGCTAAGGACTCATGGAGGTTAGTGAATCACGAAAGAAACAATGAAATGAAGAAATCTAGAAAAACTAAATTAAGTCCTGACGATTTCAATGAGTATTTCACTCATGTTGCAGAAGAAATAATACTAACATTACCTGACACAAATCAATCGTCTAGCGATTTTTTAAATGACCTTCCCAAAACAAAAAACTCACTCTTCTTAGGTCCAGTAAGCCAAGAAGAGGTAAAGGCTGCAATAAATACGTTAAAAAACTCAAACTGCGTTGATATACACTATCTAAATAGTAAAATCATAAAGGGGACAGCGTCTCTGCTGATTGAACCCCTAGTTACTCTGATCAATCTATGTTTCCTCCATGGAATCTTCCCTGACAATCTAAAAATCACAAAGGTACTACCAATATATAAGAAAGGAGACCCCGATCTGGCCACAAACTTCAGACCCATCTCCATAATCCCGATAATCGGCAAGATATTTGAAATAATCCTAAAGGAACGATTGATGCTCTTTTTTAATAAACATAAAACTCTTAATAAAGGACAGTTTGGTTTTCGGCCAAACTGCTCCACGATTCAGGCTGTAAGCTGTGTTGTTGCGAAAATAGTCGAGGGCCTTGAGAATGGAGAACACACTGAAATAACCTTGTGTGACCTATCCAAGGCGTTCGACTGCGTATCGCATGATAAATTACTCGATAAATTAAACTTCTATGGTGTTCGGGGGGTACCTCTGAAACTGATAAAATCCTATCTTGATAACAGAATTCAATGTATAGCCATCGAAAACAATTTCTCTGATTTCCAGAACATAAACCACGGAGTCCCGCAGGGAAGTGTGCTGGGACCACTATTATTTATTATCTATCTCAACGACATTTTCCATTACTTGGCCCCATCTGGGTGTATCTGCTTCGCTGACGACACAACACTAGTTGAAACTCATTCTAACCCTATCACACTACACAATCTTACTGAGCAAGCAAAAAATAAAGTATATACCTGGTTCAGCGCAAATAACCTCAAACTAAATCAAGAAAAAACCCAAAATAATTTCTTCTCTACAAATAACAACTTAACCACTAATAATACAGTCAATATGCTTGGTATCGTATTAGACGACAGGCTAAAATGGTCGGCCCACATTGACCAATTATGCAGAAAACTCTCCACACAACTATTTCTATTGAGACAACTAAAAAAAATATTGAGTATTCCAATATTACTATCATCCTACCACTCTCTCTTTCATTCCCACCTCAACTATGGTACCATTCTATGGGGTAACGCTGCACACGCTATTAGATTATTTAGGCTCCAAAAGAAGGCCCTAAGAATCATAGATGGTGCAACCTACCATGCGCACTGTCAGCCGCTATTCAAGAAATATCGAATTTTACCAATCCCTTGTATTTTTATCTATCAGTCTTTACTGCAGACCTTTTCTAATATAGATCTTTTTTCAAAAAATGGTGATGTCCACAACCATGCTACAAGAGCAGCAAGTAAACTCAGAACTCCTAAATTCCGACTGTGTGTCACGGAGCAAAATTCTCCAAATGTCAGATTTTTTAATATTTTACCACCTGCTATAAAATCACTAAATTTTATTCAATTTAAAAAATGGGTAAAAAATCACTTACTGTCACAATGCTTTTACTCATTTGAGGAATACCTCTCATTCAACCATGAACTCATGATGCTCACCCCAAATTCCTAATCATTTATATACCACATTCGTTTATATGTAGGCATATATAATTTTACATTTTTGTACATGCCTATGTAATTTTAATCCGGTTGGTTATGTAAATTTTAATACGTTTGTTTTTGTCATTTGGAACTGTTTTGTTTTCAACCTATACTATGTAGGTATATGTAACTTTTATTATTGACATGTATACGTAATTTAATTCGATTTTAATCTCAATGTTCTAGCTGATCTGTAGTTTTAGCGCATGTTAGCATCTAACTTCTATGTCTTGACTTGCTACAAACATATAACTTATGTAAAGTGGTTAAATAAAAAAATCTATCTATCATTTCAAATTGGTCACCCTGTATATTACCGCATTTTTGAACTTGTCATTCCTTTCTGATTATTTCTGCCTCATACTCCCCTATACCTATCTCTAACGGTTTTTGGTTATTTTCCATATTTTTTATCCAAAACAGCTCGAATTGAATGTTTATTTCTGCGGTATTTGGTTTCTTAGGAAGTTGCAATTTTGTGTTTAGTTCATCAAGATCATGTACATTGATTCTGTATAGAGAAGTTTGCTCTGCGTTATACAGGGTCGTTCAAAATTCATGATCTTACTGCTAGATACGAAAAGGGTTGAAAGTGAGTTTTTTTAAATGGAACATCCTGTATATTATGAAATATCCTGAAAGATGACTAAATTCCCTTCGAATTGATATATCATGTTCCTATACCTAAATAGCCAGAATTCCGAGATAATAGCAATTTTTGGTATATGCGCATGCGCAAACAGATAGAAAAGACGCAACCTATCCGTATCGTATAGTCGGGTAAGCTCGGTTAGGTTTACATAAGATCGGGTCTGTCGGTTTGATTTATAGTCATTAAAATAGGTTATTTTATGTGATAAGTGTTCTTAATTTTTTTGTGCGAAAGTATATTCATATTTGTTTGCGCACATTTCCGTGATCTGTCTCGTTCTTTTGAATTTTGCTAGTCATTTAGAAACAGTATGAGTACCATTGTTTCCAATGTGCAGTCAGAGTGTTGATGGGAAAATGTTGTGGTTATATCAACTCAGTTTTCATACTCATTCACTAAAATATTCTATGTGATACGAGAATTGAATATTTCTGGAATCACATTGGCAATGTCGCAAAATTAAAATCGCCTTTCCGTCAATTCCATTGTTACCAACCTGACAACAGAAATGACAGATATTCAGTAAACAAAACATCATGAATTTGTTGATTTTGTAATTGCTAGAAAAACCTACAATTTGTTGATAAAAAACTGTTTTCAATGAAAAAAAAAGTGTAAATCTGGTGAATTAGGGTATGTATATTGTGCTGGTGAAAATAAGGAGTCATTTGAGTGTGTTTTTCGAAGAAGAAACGTGTACCAGAAAATGCCAATTTTCATTCAAAAAAGGGCCCGTATCTCCGAAATTACTTGAGACCGCCAAAAATTTCATTTGGATTTTTTGTTCAGGAGGTCAAACTACGTAAGTCCCAAAAAAAATTTTTTTGTAGCTTGTAGCGCCCGGTTAACGGAATTTTATCAAAAGTAGAACTTTCAAAACGAAAAATCGTGCGGAAAAGTTACTTTTCCGCACGCTCGTAGGAAAAGTTTTTATAGTGTTTGAACTGACTTCGTACAGTCTATACCGACTAATACGAGGTACTGAGATAGGCGGAAACGTTTTAATATAATCATCAGAAAAAGCACCTTTCTAACAGAGTCACGATGATAGAGTCCTGAATAAAAAACAACTAAGTATTCATTTCGATCTCGAAGAAGTGGTATGAATTAGACGTTAAATTTTATGTGTAAAAATAAATTAGTTAAAAATTCATTGCATTGGTGTTGGAACTCGGATGTAGAAAATAAATAAAGTGTAAGTAAGTGTAACGGACAATCTTCGAGTTGCGAAAAAAATAAACTAATAAAATAGGAAAAATAGGTTGGTGGACGATAAAACAAGTGTTTGCATGGCGAACTGTCTTCGAATTCCGAAACAATAAACTGATGAATGTTTTGTTTAAAACGGATATCTCTTGCAAAGATACTAAAAGACAAAAATATGTTATGGATTTGAAAGTCGCGGAATTGAAACAGGAATTGGAGGAAAGGAAACTCGAGAAAACTGAAGAGGGCAGCTCTGCAGAAAATACTTTCAGAAGGACTAATAATTTTGTATTCGAACTTTCTGAGAATTGACTAGAGTTCGATTAAGAATAAACTGGATGAAAATTCCAATAAAAAGAAGAACTTCAACAAAATTCGAATAGTTTGAAAGAAGAACGACAAGAAAACTCGAAGAGTTTGAAAAATTAACTGCAACTACTTCAAAGTGTCTAGAAGATAAGCCTATAGAAAATTCGAAAAGTCTGGAAGAAAAGCTTCAAGAAAATTCGAATAGCTTGAAAAAATAACTTTGTGGCATGGCGAGACTTACAGAAAGAAGTTTTTTTGATAGAATAGAATATACAGCCTAACCGTTCTCAAAAATTTGAATTGGCAGTATGCTCAGTGCATTCTGAGTGCAGTAAAAAAATTACACTATTGGAACTGAGCATGGCATGAAGGTCACTTCTGGATCAACATTGGAAGGTTAGATTCTCAACAAGTTCCGAACGAAACTTCGTTGATAGAAGTTGGTTGTGAAATAACTTCATAATCGTCAACTCTCACACTTTCAGTAAGTGTTAAAAACTAGGGAACAAACGACAAAGCACTGATCACTTCAACTTTTGGATAGACGAGTACACACACACACACAAACACATTTTAACAAATACCTGGTATTCGGAACTTTCTAGCGTACTAAAAAAAAGTCCAGAACCGAAAAAACCGAAACAAAAGCGACAGATAACAGGTTCGAAAGTATACCTCTCAATTCCTGGACGAATTTATCGTAATATCGATGCTCGATTTCTTCGATTTCCGATATCATTTTGCGTGAATCCGCGTTAACTGTAGCACAGACAACTTCTAATGAACTGAAACTAATCAAAGCTACGAAGAACGTAGGCAGGAAACTCGGTTTCGGTTTTGATAAGTGCAGATAACGGATTAGGCATAAAGCAAATACATCAGTTCGGTTTATCGTCATTGAAGAATAGTAATTACGGGGACATCCATAATAATAATTATTAGTTAAGTCACGAGATAAGTTTTTGCAAAACATTTCGTAGATAACTGAGGCGACCGTCCGGTCCATTGAATAAGAAGTCAGATAAATCGACCAAATTCCCATATTTCACTAAAAAAAGTATTTTTTCGAATACTTACATGAAAAAGGTGTCATTGTTGATGACTTTTAAATGTCAAACTGGGATTTTTTTGGACAGAGAGACTTTAATAAACAGGGTGTTACGGACTTTGACGTAATTAAACAAAAAGTGCTTATTATACCAGGGGCCCTAAAGCACAGTTTTCGAAAAAAATAAAGTCAAAAATTTGGTTTAGCTACTGGAAATCCGTTATGAAAAAAAATTGAATAATTATTTTTTCCATATCAGATCTCCTGTAATTTTAAGTGAACAAACGGCACATTTCCGCAAAACAAAAATTGTACCGTTAGAATAGGTTGAGGGTCTATAATCGAGACGTTCAACTTTTTTTTTCATATCAGATATCCAGTAATCCGAATAGGTCAACTTGGCAACAGGGCATTTCCACAATCGCGATGTTGAATTGTTTTTTCCATATCAGATTTCCAGTAAACCAAAGATCATCCAAAATAAATATAAATACTACCATTTGCACAATAGAAATCCCGGATACACAAAATTGTAATAATCTACGATACGGTAAAGCATCGCGCAGGTATTTGTCTTGCCACTGAAGGCCATACCAAATTTGAGAACAAATTATTTAAAAACTTTTTCTCTAAGGGCCAATTTATGCATCATTCTCATTAATTATCATAGTCCTGATCACAGTCACTGCCATAGTCATAAAATCAAATCAAAACTGTACATTTCAGTAGGAGCATTTATGCATTTTCTTTAGTTCTAGTCTCAATCATGATCATTACAATTTGGCCTTCAAATTTGGCAAATTTTCATTTTTTATGCTTATGATCGGGACGACATGCAAAACGCGCATGCGCGTCGATACCTATTTCACAAATGACATAAACAATTATTCGTTTTGACTATAGTTATCCTTGTTATTTGTTATTAATTGTGTTTCGAAAAAAAAAAACGAGCCAGGAAGAGGTTACTTACTGAAATGATTTGAAAATTGGATAATAAGACACTAATGACAATGTTGTTATCTGTCAATTTTTTATTAAAGAACTAATGACTGTGATGCATATACAGTTTGTCTCAATAAGTTGGAACCATATGGAAAACTTATAACTCATAAAAAGGTCTGTATGTTCTAAAATCTAAAAGACAATCATCAGATTTAAAATTTTTTCAGTCGTATACGCGGTGTGACAAAAAATATTATGAATTTTACTCAAGAGTAAAGTACCTTTATATTTGAAAATATCGAAAATTCTTATAGAAAAAAGTTGTTCAGAACTAAAATTACGTTTAAATATGCAATTGCATCCACTTACATGGAAAAATCATTTGTATGTATTTTCTTATTTGCACAATATATGCATATGCATTCATTATGTGTTTAAATTGCAAAATTGTTGGAAAACATTGAGAAACGGAAAGGTGATCATGTGTTACATAATCAAAAAAGATAAATGTTCATTCAAAATAAAAAAAAAAAGTAAAACGTAACATAACCCAATTCTTCAATGTCTAAGGACGTAATTGCATATTTGAACGAAATTTTCAATTCTGAACAACTTTTTTCTATCAGAATTTTCGATATTTTCAAATATAAAGGTTGAGTGAAATTCACATTTTTTGTCACACCGAGTATACGACTGAAAAAAATTGATATCTGATGATTGTATTTCAGATTTTAGAACATGCAAAACTTTTTATGAGGAATAACTTTTTTTCCTAAAATGAATAATAAAAAAGTTTTCCATATGGTTCTAACTTAGCGAGACAAACTGTATATAAAAATGTCTTAAGACAACGAATAAGACCATGACTGTGATATTGATTATGACTATGACAATAATAAGTTGCACAAATTGGCCCTTAGATATTGGCCGCTGCTTCCTCATTTTAAAACTTTCGAAAATAATAATAAATGTCTTTATTACCAATTAATAGAAATGAAATTACATTTTGTTTATGCAGTTAGGGCGAGATTCAGTTTGCATGTAAAAAAGAATGTATAAAGTACAATTTTAAACATAAATTCAGCAGTTAACATGCATCTGCTCTTCCATCAACCCCAAAAAAGAAGTCAAAGACAGCAAATAGAATAATAAATAATTAAATTAAATTAATAAAGATGGAATGAAAGTTTAGCGATTAGTTGGACAAGGGAAGATACATTAACCTGAATAACGCATTTATTGTTGAGAAAAATAAAAATCAAAAGGAACTCGTTTGAGTTCATGTAGTGATAAGTAACTAAAATCGTGAGGTAAGTAAGACGGTTTACAATACAATAAGAAAATGATCGTTTGAAAAACTCAGTATGGTGACGAGGTACAGTAAGAGTATTTCTCCACGATCATCACAGAATTTGCCAATTCTGAAATCAAATTTGATTACAGAATGCTGGAATTCTGTCTCTTGAGATTGAAGAAATATTCTGCAACACCTCTGCCTCCATGCAGTTTAAATGTATTTACATTCTCTCTCTTGTGATAGAATAATATTCTCACACTGGTTAGCAATAATAACATTAGCCTTGACGCAGTTGATTGTCATCGTAGTGGCAAAATTTGACTAAGTGTCAAAATTATTGCTGTCACGTTTCCTATCTTTGATCGTGGAGAAAATATAGTCTACTACTCGGTTAGAATGAAAATTCGTGATGCTCGTGGTTCGCCACGCTCGCCTTCGGCTCACGCTCGGAACTTTCCACTCGCATCGAATTTTCATTCTAACCTTGTTACAGAATATACTATTCTATGTCTTAGGTTAAGAGAATGTACATCTGTATATTATTTTATGACACAGATATGTTGGAGTTTTCTTTTAGTAGCTTAACATAAAACATGGTAGAATGCATTTCACGACGATTTTTCATGCGTAACCATTTAGTTATTTTGAATGTGTGCCTAATGCGCTCAAATTTGCGAATACCAAAAATAAGTCGAATACAAAAAATAATGTATATTTCACCGAACACAAACGTGATAACATCGCCACATATCGTTACAATAGGATGTAAACATGTAAACAACGGCGTGATTTAGTGATAGTGACAGTTTTGTAAATAAAACATCAATTGTTTTGGCAAACATGTATAATAGTGTCATCGTCCATATATCTATGAACAATGATAGTGTAGGGTAGGGAGTCAACCGTATGAAAAATATGCTTCCTACAAAGGTAAGTGACCGTAATTACAAGTGCAGATTTCATACCCATATAATGAACTTATTTCTGTAATGTTTTCCTAATAACATTTTTCAGTAAGAACAGTTCCCAACATATAGGTAAACGTACACTTTAGCTCAGAATGGTTGTTTTTCTCAAACAAATGCCTGAGAAACCTGACGTGATTCTTTTGGTGGATACACACATTCGTATGTATGGCCGTGGTAAAGCTGGTAAAGCGTTCGCCTCGCAAGCATGGGGTCGTGGGTTCGATCCACCGATTCACCGGTCTCGTGCATGGCATCACACGTTAAAAGGTAAGGGCTGCTCACACAAGACTCTCGAAGACTTCCGAGGGTTGCGCGTAGGGGTGCAATCGGATGACGGAAATAACAATTTTTTAACATTTTAACAACAATTCATCAGTCATGATATTTACTTTATAAATGAAACCAAATTTAATATGGCCAAAACATCCAAGGTACGTAATTGTACACCTGGATTACTACAATAGTTCCATTTAACTGAAATCACCAATAAAATTTGAAAAATGAATTGAAGACATGTTGAAATGTCTATAATGCAAAATTACCTAAAATGTTTGTGTTTTTTGCAGTAAAATATAAAACATATTGTGATCATGAAAATAAAAGAATATCAATTGGCTTGTTATTATTTTTTATATTAGAATGAACTAATCATAAGAAAAATTCCCGTAAAAAATGTCAAAATATACAGACAAATAAAAATGGAGTTATAACCAACAAAAATTCAAACAGTTCAAAGTTATTATAATGGATGTGAGTTTGGTTAAAATTAATGGCGATAATAAATTCCTCTTCCATTCTTTTACTGGCACCAGTTACCACAATGATACCTCATTAAAAATTTCTGGCCAATCTTTCTTCAGTATTTTCACTAATACAAGTCTAAGTTTCAACAAAATTGTTATTCTTTTCGAACTCCCTCGTATCATGTCGAATTAACGGCAACAATAAAAAATTGGACTCTATATGGATTTGCAATGATTAGAGTACCAAATATGATTAATATTACATGTTAGCGGAAAAAGTCAAGAACATATTCTTAATGCGAAGAAAATGCCAGATCACATGTTTAAAATAAAAGAGACTCTGACAAGTTTGTTCAATTAGCTATGTGCGAGAACTGTTCTGTAAAGAATAAGAGATGAAAATACGGATATATAAATACTTCAAAATTTAGCAAAACAGCATCTTAATCAATCAAATCAAATTTATATTATATCATCACACCCTGCAGCATATCTTTCTATGGGTGATGTGCAAAAAACACTCCACATTCAAAAATTATTTAACACAAATCTATATTAGTTTCGGAAAGTCAATAAAGATTTTCCTTGAACACGATACGTCTTTTTGATTAGTAGTGCCTCAGCAGTCACAATGAAAAACCGGTTCTGCAAGAAATGATATGTTCCTGGACCCTTTTCTCAAACTGTAACGTATTTTAACGCATGCAAAATATCCTCTTTATCGAACGAAATCTCAATATTCTTATTCTCAAATGTCGTCTTCGCAAATGTTTTATAGACAAATTGTAGAATTGTCAAAGGCAGTCGACAATTTATGTCGAATGCAAGAATTTCATTGGATGCGAAATTTATAGGTTGGGTCCAATAGTTTAGTCAATGTCAAAACATTCTTTGATACTTTTTCAAGAGATTTTTGTAGGAAGAGAAAGACAACTAATGTCACTTGACATCTGAGAATACTCCGCCTCTGATCGCCGAATTTAATTCTGTGAATTTTTGTCGAACAAAATTACCTACAAAAAAGCTTACTGAAATACTCTAGTTTTATGTCATTATGAGAAGTGAAAAAAGCATGTTTTTCCATATTTAAACTAAAATAATTGGAACCAAACGTAATTAGTTTATCAACGAGTAATATATTCGTTCAACGTAAACAAATCCAACCATAAAATACACTCTATTATAAATAAACATTTTACGAACCACTATGCAAACTCGGATCTCAGAATAGTTACAATATGGTTAACCTTGAGGCATAAAAATAAATAATCATAAGTCGTCTCCTATTTAATTTTCATCACAGACGCTATTTGATGATGATAAATAAAAATTTAGCACAAACACTCAAGATGAGTACTGAGAATGTTCTAAATTTCAAAGAAAACTTGAATGAACTGTACAGAATAATGGAAAATTGTGAAACGAGAAACAATTAGGCGTCAAGGAATTCAAACCTACGAGGGAGTGTCGAATTCTATTTCTAGCTCGTTTTGAGAAGATTTCAACTTCTTAAGAGCATTCAATCTCTTGTGATGTAAAGCTTGTGGATTTTCTTAAGGGCTATGACTCATACCGTCGCAGAGTACAAATTTACGTTTTGGCTGTCGTCTACTAAACGTTTCAAAAACATCCGCATTCGAGTCCTACGAGAGTTTGGTAAAGATCGACGATGCACGTGTTCATTGAAGATATAGTACAGACAAATTGCGTTTTAGTTTTGAGTTGGGTAACCTATTTAATTTTATCTGTTGAAAGACCTTCCAAGCTATAAGAGAAGTTTTTTATCTGAAAGAAACTGTAAAGTGCAGGGTGTATCAATCAATCAATAATAGGAATAAGAACATTTTTTCACCAAATATCTTCGAAAATGGTATATTTTCATTTCATATTCATAAATCTACCAAATGGCATTTTTCCCATGCAGGGGCAACCAAAACTCGGGATCACTGTTTTTCTCAGAATTTTTCAAATGGAACACCCGACATTGTTATAATGAGCCCTTCATATCGTCAACGTAATATCCAAATTTAATTTAAAGAAATGTTAAAAAACTCACAGCACGTTTGACAATAATTTGTTAACTCCTTTGTTGTATATACCATTTTGCAAACATGAGCAAAGAAAATAATTCACACACAGTCAAGGACGAGAAATTATCTCTAATGTTTATAAGTTTATGCAAAGCGAGAAAGAACAACAAACTCTAACAATTCCTCGGAGCAATCTACAAGAGTAGCTAAAGCTTGTGGAGTTGGCATCAATACTGTCAAAAGAATAATTAATGACGGTAAGGAAAAATCACCCGCTCCTCCCTTTAAAGGAAGACCATAAACATACCCTCAACTTCCAAGGGATCAGTTGATGAATTTGAGGAAGAAATAATTAGGAAAATCATTTACAACTATACAGCTATTCAGAAATACTATGAAAAGGATATTCGAAGCTGTTAAAAATGAAGAGGGTATCAATTTTACAGGCAAGATTGATTCTTTTAGAAAATTAGTGAAATAATGGGATTCAGGTGGAGAAAAGCACAAGACAATAGAAAAGTGTTGATTGAAAAATTTGACATTCAATCTAAACGGATTGAATATTTAAGAAAATTAAAAAAAATAAGCAGGAAGGTCGAACCATAATATACGGTGCCAAACACGTGGGACGATGGCAAGAATAAATGTTTAAAATTTCCGGTATCCAAAGGAAGACCTCTCATTATCTTACATGCCGGAGGTGCATCAGGATTCGTACCTAATGCTTTACTCATATTCACATCGGGAAGTAAAACAGGCGACTACCATGACAAAATGAATTCTACAAATTTCACGCAATGGTTAAAAGATAAATTTATCCCTAATGCTCCACAAAAATGCGTTTTAGTGATAGATTATGAGTCCTACCACAATGTACAGGTGGATCCTATTCCAAATTTTTCGTGGAAAAAAGCAGCGATGCAGCAATGGCTAACGGAACGAGGTATTACCTATGATGCCAATGCCTTTAAAGCTGAATTATTTGTATTAATTAAAACGCACAAACCAACTTATACAGAGGAATGTTGTTGATACGCTTCTAGCGGAACATGACATGTTAACACTACGTTTACCACCATACCATCCGGAGCTAAACCCAATTGAAAAAATTTGAGCACTGGTAAAGAATGAAGTAGCAGCCTGTAATGTCTCATTTAAACAAGGTGATGTGCGACAGCTCACAGAAGAAAAATTTCAGCAAGTGACAATTCAAAACTGGCAAAACATTTGCGCCCATGTAGAGAAGGTTGAAGAAGCATATATCGCAAGAGAGCACATTATGGATGAGCTGCAAGAAATAGTAATACATCTTGGAGAAGATACTAGTGGGACTGAATTAGAACTGTCTGACAGTGAAACCGATAACGATAATTTAGGTTGCCAACCATTACGATAATATTTTAAATGCCGTTTAAAAAAAAATATATTTCATTTTAACTTTTTTGTGCGAGTGTAGTTTTCTTATTTACCTACTAAAAATAAATCTATATATTGAATAGGCTATTATAGTGAAGTAGCTGAGTCAATGTTTTCGGTTACCACTACAATAATTTTGTGAGTTGTTGCCTGAAAGCGACGCGCAGATATGTTCAAGGTCATAGCCCTTAACAAAACCCACAAGCTCTACAGCATTACACTCCATCAATAAATGGTGTGGTGTTTCTGGATGTTCCCCAAAGAACCTGCAGGTACTGTCCTCTAAGCCTAGCTTCCTCAGGTATTCTTTCAGCCTGCAGTGCCCCGTCGGAAATCCTGTGATTGTCTTTAGACTAGTTTTGCTGAGGTTAATCAGTGTCTTCGATCTTGCTCGGTTGAAATTGCCGAGATCTTTGGCCTGCCTCAGCCCTGGAAGTCTTTGCCAGTATGTTGCTCTCACTGCTTCTTCAGTTTTATTGAAGTAAGATTTTCCAAGTCCGCAGAATGGTTCTGGCTCGATCAGTGGCGTTGATGCCCCTTTTTATGACAGGGTGACTGCTTGTTCATTGCCCTCCACTCCAACGTGCCCCAGCACCCAGAGGATGATCACCTTGTTGTTCCTGCCTAGATCATTGAGTTTGTCTATGCATTCCCAGACCATCTTCGAGTTGATGTTATATGAGCTCAACGCTTTGATGGCTGCTTGACTAACGAAGAGGATTGCGATTTCTTTGTTCCGGTATTTCCTGTCGAGGTTGAACTGAATGCACTATGGCATGAATTTCCGCTTGAAAAATGCTGGGGAACTGGCCCATGGGTTCGGAGTATTTGGTGCGAGGCACAAAGACTCTTGCTCCAGTTCCGTCGGGAGTTTTGGACTCGTTCGTGTACCATGTTATGGTATTCTTTCCCAGTACTCGAATGGTTTCCGTGCTACATTCTTTCTTGGTATTTAATTCCGTTCAAAAAAATTTCTCGAAACTTTTCCTGGTAGTTTCTTCAGTTGGGAGATCGGTAAGGTGTGCACTTTCGGTGGGGGTTGAGCCCCTTACACTGTGTGCTGTCCCTTTGATTCGGACTTTAGCCATCCCGAGGTTTGCTCCCCAAGCAGTTCTCCTCACCATGACATGGAGAGGAGTGAGGTCCAGAATGACTTCTATAGCTGCTGTTGGAGTCGACCTCATTGCTCCTGTTATACAAAGACATGCTAGTCTTTGCACTTTCTCCAGGATTTTCTTTGTTGTGGCGAGTTCGGTTCTGCCGTGCCACACTACGTAGGTGATCATAGGTCTCACTATCATGGTGTACATCCATCACCAAAATTCTTTTGCGACAACCATTGTCATTTGTGTTATGTTAGGTATCAAAATGTTTCAATTTCCAAAGGAAAAATCTTTCGCTATATCAAACATAGATGTCTCAACTTTCAACTCACATGTTGGACAGTGTCAAAAGAAGTTAAGTTCCCTTGGAAGTGAACAGTGATGAAAAAAGTAGTCTAATAATGACAATTATTGGTGCCACTACCCTACCACTATTTTTTGTCTATTTTGACTGGATTACGAGGATGTATTGATATCTAGTTAGCCTAGACCAGTTCCCTGCAAAACAAAATATTGCGTTACCATAGCAACGAACAATAACTTATTAGAAGTGTCAGTGTAAAGTTTGACGTCAAAAATGTAAACCAGAGTTATGCAATAAATTAAAAGAAAAAATATGTCCACCGAAATTGTGAAAATCGAAAAATTGGAGTATCGAGCCATCATCAAGTACCTGTATTTAAAAGGGTTAAGAGGTAAGCAGATTTACGAAGATATGCTTAATACCCTTGGTAATCAATGTCCTTCGTATGCGACCGTGAAAAATTGGACTGCAAGCTTCAAAAGAGGCAAATTTTCCATTGAAGATTATGACCGATCGGAAAGGCCAGTTTCTGTGTCAGTCCCCGAAAATATCGATGCAGTTCATGACATGATTTTAACAGACCGTCGAATTGGGCTAAAACGGATATCTGAAGCACTGAATATTTCATACGAACGCGTTCATCATATGGTTCATGTCAATTTGGACATGAGAAAAATTGCTGCAAAATGGATCCCCAAATGTTTGAATGTTGACCAAAAGCGTGCGAGGGTAGTAGCTTCGCGTTCGATCTGTGCTCGATTTGAAAACGATGTAGACTTCTTAAACCGAATTGTTACTATGGATGAGACTAGGGTACATTTCTACGATCCAGAGACAAAGCAACAAGCGATGGAATGGCGACACTCCGGTTCTCCAAGACCTAAGAAGTTTCTTGTCCAAAAATCTGCTGGAAAAGTTCTTGCTTCAGTTTTTTGGGATTGCCATGGAGTAATCATGATTGATTTTTTGGATAAGGGTAGAACAATAACTGGAGATTACTATTCGACATTACTGACCATTCTACGGGAAAAAATTAAAGAGAAAAGACGTGGAAAGCAATCCAAAGGTGTTTTGTTTTGCAGGACAACGCCCCTGCACACAAATCTCATGTTGCCATGCAAAAAATTCGTGATTTAGGGTTTGATTTATTAGAACACCCCCCTTATTCACCAGATTTGGCTCCGTCTGACTATCATCTCTTTCCTCAACTCAAAGAAAGTTTGAAAGGTCGTAAATTTTCTTCTAACGAGGAGGTAATAAAAGCTGTGGAGGTCTGGTTTGCAGAGCAAGAAGAAACATTTTTTTGAAAGGTCCAGAGACGTTGCATGTTCGCTGTAATAAATGTATCCAATTAAGAGGAGAATATGTTGAGTAATAAAATATTTGACATTGACATTGAAATTTTGTTTGGTTCTATAGTAGGCTAAAAAATTTTCAATATATCCTCGTATTTTATTATTTGGGTACGACAGAATTAAGTTCGCAAAAAGTGGGTAACCAACACGTGCCGTTTTCTTCAAGTTCAATATTATTCTGGCCATGCATGCACCACTGCAATTTGCAGTACAAAGATGTAACGCAATCTGCCCATTACAGGCGAACTATATCAAGGCTCGATCGATTTCCAATGCAGTCGCACCTCAAAAACAACTCATGGTCGCTCTCTACAATCTCTGCCCAGATTCGGAAGTTTATCGTCGTTTCCAATTGTTTCAATCTGCCATAATCTCTTGGGAACCCGATATTATTTAAACAAGAGTTGCCAACTAATTATTTCGCACTAATCGTTAATGAAAAGAGGACAGGGCCGGTCTCCGCCACATGTTTCACTGAATATTCTTTAATTCGACGTACACACAAATTCTGGCTGGTGAAAATGTTTCCTTCGTCTATTGCAAATTGGTTGTGATACTTTTTGAAGAATATTTGAAAATGAAAATATAATAAGCATGAAATTGCATTATTTGGAAATTGGCGCAAAGGCATCTTTACGTCATGAAAACTTTTCTTTGAAAGTTTTAAACAATTAGAGAATTAATAATAATTAATACTCAAGCAGAGAAGAAATCGATAACCAGTCCAATATTTTCAGCATATCCTCTAAAACCTTGATGGGCTGTTTTCATTAAGTCACCCTTTATATAAATTCATAGAGATGTAGTGAACGGAAAAGTTATTAGTGCACTGGTAGGGGATTATAGACAGCCTAATTATGCAGTAGCTTCATTAGTTTCTGCAAATTTTGATATCTTCAGTGGCAACTTGTAACACAATCATGACATTCAAAATTATATGACTAAATTAACTAACTCTCCAATATTCCATTGCCATTTAACAATGTAACGCGAATATACCAGAGTTCTCGACACCTTATAAAGTATATATTAATAATAATAATAATATTAAACACTTACCGGCTAAAGCTTTTATCCGAGACCGTTCGAAAAGTCTTGATGATGAATTACCACCATCGTATTCGTAATCTTCAACTATTTCTTGCTGTAAGGTGGGGTCCCACCTTACTATACTGATGTCTGTCGTCATTTTCGGTCACCAGCTAAGCTGGTTATCTGAAACAAAAGAAAAATATTCAAGTTCAGCGCTTCGGCAATCGAATGGACGATTTCTGGGTCATTCTAAAAAAAATCCGATAGTATGGGCTTTTCCTGGATCATTAAAAAAAATTTTGAGAAGAAATAGAAGATTGTTTTTTTGAAGAGGTTTCCATATTGTCACCGGTATGTGATAGTGAATAAAACTGCCAAAGTAAATTAAGCTTATTTCTTTCAAAAAATCTTTTAAATATTTATTTTATTATTCTACTTTAGTTCCTCAACATTTGGTCGTCAATATCCATTATGTGTACTTATCATTGAATGAATCAATATTTCAAACGTCCATAATTTCCAAATGAGGTCAGAAGTTTTTCCTATCAAGTTGTATTCGTTATAGTCATCCTGTCAGAGCCGGATCTGTTTCATAGTTGAATATGGGTGAGATAAAGTGAAATGGAAAAAACCTGTGTATGATTTGAACCTAGATTTTGACTAGAATCTTGAAAAATTGGGAAATTAAAAAAAATCGTTATTTTTGAGCGTGACATCTAGTGCATTCAAAGATCATGTCGTCAGTTGTCAGTCTCATCATTGGACTGTTGAAATGAATGATTAGGATTTCTATCAGAAAGAATTTGGTAGAAAAGTGCACGATCACAAACAAGTCTGTGGGGAATATTATCAAAGAAGTAATTTTTTTCGACTTTGAAAGACTGATGGTGAGCATGGTTGAAAGAAGAAAAGTGTATTCATAAACAAGTTCTCAGATAGGATAAAATTATATAAGTTCAATTTGAGAAAATGGTCATCTATGACAAATAATCCAACATTACTTGGCCCGAGGGGGAAGTAACTAGCCATTTTTTGTACACCTAATGAAAATAATGCAGTAATTAACTCTAATGAAAAATAATTACCATTAATGATGTTATACTATTCATCGGAAAATCACTGATTAAAATCCGCGTCTGCTCAGCGATCACCGAGGCGATCACTTATCGATTGTCAGACGACATAAATTTGCCACTTGGAACCGAAAAAAATTATATCACGGATCCCCAGAAACATAGATTTCGATTTTAAGTTAAATATGAAATGACTAATGAAGTAATGAAAATGTTATGATGTACACCTAATGAAAGAGTTACTTCCCCCTCGACTTGGCCTAAGCATGGATAATTGAGTCATAAACTGTTAAAATTTTGGTTAGAGGAATATGACAAGTTGTCATCAGCAGTTTCTCATCTGTGAAGAGCAGAGAATAATACTTATAACTCTTATTATTAGTTTTAATCTTTCTTCATAAAAGTAATCAATATAAGATTGATGATCTACAAATAAATTTCCAAATTTTCAGAATTCTCAATCAACGTGTATTTGATTTTATTTCTATATCCCGAAAAACAGTTTTTTTTTTTAGGAAACTGGTAATTTATTATAAATCTTTTGACCTATATGAATGGCATGTTGTTGCATCAAAGGTGTAGAGAACTTTTCAGCTGATATACAACCATCTATTTTGTTCCTTGTTTCAAATTTAAGTTGTAAAGATCACCAATTTGTAAATTTTTATGTCTATGCTTTTTAAAATAATTGTTCAACAGATAAAATTTTATATTGTTCAAAGAAAATTTTAGAAGAATAATCATAAGGTTTTTTAAAAACAATT
Source organism: Chrysolina oricalcia (assembly GCA_944452925.2). NCBI lineage: Eukaryota > Metazoa > Arthropoda > Insecta > Coleoptera > Chrysomelidae > Chrysolina > Chrysolina oricalcia. The sequence goes on along the minus strand of OX101825.2, from coordinate 7,824,400 downwards.
TTCAAGGTATACTTTTTAATTGATACAAATGGTTTTAAAACTTATATATATATATATATATATATATATATATGTATATATGCTGAATACTTGCTTCAAGGAACAATAAATGTTCCAGTGACTGTAAAACAGTCGAAAACAATCCTTTAGGAACTCACTATACCTTTGTATAGATTGTATGGCATATGTCCGACAGAAAACAACTACTTCTCTGGCTAATACCTCGACAGATATTGAATTATATCTGTCAGACATATGTGCAAAGATCCTTACTTTGGTATCAGACGAAAGGTGCATATTTTTCATTCCTCATAATATAGTTATAAAAATGATTTATTTAAATTGATACATTTTACGATCAAATAATTATGTATTTTTGCATACTTTGCCTGACGTAAGTTAAATACCTTAAAAAATATGTTCAGATATTGATCAATATAATCAATATGAAGTATTCTACCCAACGATAGGTGTCGTTGCTATTGAAGTTACAAAGCATCATCTCAAACTCAGTAACAGTATATGAATACCATCAAAAGCTTTTGTGAATTGTCCATAAGTTATTGGACCTCTTGGGTTACCATGATAACATGCATAAAAGGCCCAATAGGCTGCTTATCTTGTACCTACAATATACCATGATAACCATTTTCAGTCTTTGGACATTGTGCAAATAGGTCATTTTGATAATGAAAATATGATAAACGAAGTATGACGTCGATATAACGCTGAAACTTAGGACATATCGCCTCAGGAAGGACCGTAGTATTGGAAACATGACATTTGAATCACTTATTTGATATACAGTGCGTTCATAAAGTGTGGAAACGCTCTATTATATTACGAGTTGATTATTTTCGGAGGAAAAGCTCGGACAGGTCGATTTTATATTTTAGTTCTCCACCTTTTTTTAGAGAAAAAAAATTCCCCTACCACCTTTCAAGATACGATATTTTTTTTAAATTGAAATGGTATATTTTTATGTCAAAAATTGAATGCCCATATTTTTCTGAGTTCAACCATACCACATACGTCATATCTTACAGTTCGAATCACAGTATACTGAGTATAAAGAAAACCAGTGTGACATATGCAATGGTAACTAAGAACTTATTGTCTGGTTGCTAAGGGCTTTCATATGTTTGCTTAGCCTACTATTCAAGTGTAGCATTATACTCGTACTAACTACTGAGTAGTTCTTAGGTTTACGTTGCAAAATGAATAATGAAATGAATGTTGAGAAATATGAACACTGGTTTCCTTTATACTCAGAATACTGTAATTCGAAGTGTAGATATGACGTATTTTTGACATAAAAATATACCCTTTCAATTTAAAAAAATATATCGATGACGTCATATCTTGAAAGGTGGTAGGGGAAAAAATATTTTTTTTCTAAAAAAAGGTGGAAAACTAAAATACAAAATCGACCTGTCCGAGCTTTTCCTCCGAAAATAATCAACTCTTAAGATAATAGAGCGTTTCCACACTTTATGAACGCACTGTATATTATGATATGTTCTTTGGACATTCTGCATAACAAGTCATTTTGAAAATGAAAATATGATCATTGAAGTATGACGTTGATACAACGCTGAAAATTGAGACTTATAGCCTCAGAAAATACGTTTAATGGATACATATTGATGATGTTGACCATCACTCATAAGACGTTAAGTTTATGTTCCACATAATGTAACAATTTAAAAAATGTTCACCGGGTTTGACTTCACAAAAATGGTGCTTCAAAATATGCCTTTTTCTCTGAATCATCTGTAATAAATTGGTTGTTTTCAAATAATGCAACGACTCTGCTCTGTTTCAGTTTCTGCCCAGTTAATTCATTTACCACTTTCCAAATCTTATCAATGTCACCGTCAGCTTCTTTGATTTTATTTTGAGAATAATTTTGTCTTGCGTTTTTTATGAGTTCATTCAATAAAAATACTCAAACAATACAATCACTACTTTATAACGAATAATTAGGATTATTTTCAAAAACGTATTACTTTACTTTTTATAAACCTGACAGAGATTTTCATCACCAGCCAAGAATAGACCCTTAACATAAGCTTATCCCAAAAAATTCCTCATCACCCATTTTGTGGTAATTAACCAAAAGGGTGGAAATTATTTGTCTATAGTTTAAACTTTTTGGGCATCAATAAAAACTTTACCATCAGCTAAAGTTTCAAAATTTATCCTGTCAAATCTTTTTAATTTTGGGACCAACAAAGATATCTTTCAATAGAAAACCTTCAGAAAAATTGTGGAAATAAGAAAATGCATCCCCTTGTTGGTCAGGTTTTTCATTTTCAAGGAGAGGTAAATTGTGTTTGGTATTTGCTTAGAAGTATATAATTTTCTACACGGCCCCACTTCTGTAACGTACTGGTGTTTTCTGGCTCTGCTACCCCATTGTAAAGCCACTGATGTCCTTCCTATTCCTGCAGCTTTTTTTTAATTTTACATCCGTCCCACTTGTAATTATAAAGGTTCTTTTTTATTCACTCAAGATTTGCGAGCGGTTCAAGGTCTGCAAGGCTAATTCAATAATAATAGTGACCCAGTTAAATAACAGTCTCATATACCTACTAACGGGCATTATTGTCTTCTACTTCTATGTAATTTCGATTGAATATTCAAGCGATGTCCATCGATCTATTTTTAATCCGATTAAGCCAGTCACGTTATTTATATAACTCGATTGATCAGTTCCTATGGATGATGTTCGTACATAGAAATCAGACTTGCAAGACGTTTAATACGAAACACTGAATTATTCATGAACTTCCTAAGAAATTAACTGAAGTTATGAGCAACACTTAAACTGAGGAAATGCAATGATTTGTTTACTTTGGACAATGTATGGAATCGGAAACTCACCGCAGAGCTGGTAAACGTTTTTAAAAATTTCAGTATGATTCAACTAGAATACCACTTTGTTAGTGATGGTGGATTTATAAACTCAACTAAACTAAGAATTCAAAATTATCAATTAAGAATCAACAATAAGCAATTAAGAAGGTGTTTATAAACGTCAACTAAGAAATTAAGAATTATGTCATATGGAGAAAATTGTTACAACTATAATGAAATCCATCATGTATCGATCCATTGTATTGTTAATGAAAGAAAATATTCGAACAAATCACTGCAAAATATAAACAAAATCATTTTCAAACATTCATTCACCGATTTTGCGCATGCCCGTTTCCATTTTCAACTAAGACAATTCATTCTTAGTTGAAAAGATAAAAGATAACCATCTTCTTAGTTGCTAATTCTTAATTTAATTGACAGCTGAAAGTTTATAAAACACTGATGGGGTTTCCTTGTATTTATCTTTCTCAATTCTTAGTTGTTAATTTAATTCTTAGTTTAGTTGAGTTTATAAATCCACCATGAAATGTTTACAAAAGTCTACTAAAATGACAACTGACAGTTAAGCTGCGGATGAACGAGACACCTTTGGTGTGAATAAGTTTTGAAGAAATCAAAACAATTTACAAAAGAATCAACGACAGGACCGTAATTAAAAATTGTAGTCTCTGATGATGCTAGTTATTTTAAATGAAACGTTATAAAAGGTAAAACTTCCGTTACATTGAGTATCTGAATTCCAAAAAAAATCCAAATGAAATTTTTGGCGATCTCATCTGGTTTCGAAGATGTAGGGCCATTTTGTTGAGAAACTTCACCTTTTGACAGATCGAATTTCTAACAGAAAAAACTAACATTTTTTAAAGAAATCCATCCTTATTCAATTCGTAACAATTTCTACCTATGTCATTGTTCAACAGAAAATATTTGGTATTTTTTATTTTTACATAGTGGTAACGTGACTGTCATTCTTCGTGTTTCGTCGGCACAAAGATAACAGTCACGTTACCACCATTATACAATGAAAATACCGGATATTTCGTGATGAACTGGAAATTGGTACGCTTTGAAGAGGGATGAATTTCTTGAAACAACAATCGTTTTTTCTGCTAAAAATTGATGAAAGCCAATAAATAAGAGTGTGTGTAATGTTTTGATCAGAAGGACACATTTTATGTGTTTTCAATAACAGAAATTCGATCTGTCAAATGGTGAAGTTTTTCCCCATTTCTTCGAAAATAGACAAGACCGCCAAAAATTTCATTTGGATTTTTTGTAGGGCAGCCGAAAATACGTAAGTAGGTTTTTGGAAATTCAGATGCTTAATGTAACGGAAGTTTTACCGGTTCGTGTTTGAAAAAACAGGGATGGTGGCCGTGTTGACACGAAACGTTTGATCAAAGATTTATTATTACATCGTTATAGCACATTTCGAATACAATAAAACTTTCCTTTTCCAGTTTTTTATATTTTCTGAAATATCAATTCTATTCGTAAAAAAACAAAAGCAGCATTTTAGTTTTTCTTGTATAACTCGGGACGGGTGTAAATTTTCTTTGTTTATTCTATTGTTTCCCACAATAGTTATCTTTTTTCTGATTTAATCGTCTTCATAGTAATCATAATAATTTTACTGATTTCAAACACCTACAAGGTCACATTAGTAAGACGAACAAATATACAACGAGGCATATCCAAAAAGTAAGAGTACTCAATTTTTGTATTTAAAAAAAAATGTATTTGAAAAAAATTACAGGTCATTGTGGGTATATAATATATTACTTATTTTTCAACAGAGTCACCTTCCCGTTTTATGCATTTTATAAGTCGTGGCACAAGCTTTTTGATGCCCTCCTCATAGAACTCTCCCGCCATCTCCTTCGTCCACTTCAAGACCTCAAGACCTCATCGGTTTGAAATTTTTTTCCACCCATGTAAGTTTTCAGGAAGGTGAAAAGATGAAAATCTAAAGGCGCTAAGTCAGGGGAATATGCAGGGTAGTTCAAAATGTCCCAACCAAATGAGTTCAATCGGTACTTGGTGGCGTTGGCCGTGTGCGGGCGGGCGTTGTCGTGCAACAAACACACTCCCTTCGTCGACATTCCCCTCCGTTTGTTTTGAATTGCTCTCTTTGACTTTTGTAGGGTTTCACAGTCTCGTGCTGCAGTAATTGTCTCCCCCTGAGGCAAAAAATCAATCAAAATGACCCCTTTTCGGTCCTAAAGCACGGATGCCATGATTTTTTTGGCCGAAATTGAGGTCTTTTAATGAGCCACCCATGTTCCATACCAGACACAATGGAACTCAGAAAAATTTCAGTCGGAGTTTTTCCTTCCGTGAGAAGAAACCTTATGACATCGCGCACTTCTCACTTGGCGCGATTTCTTATTGAAAAGTTTCCACAGAAACGAACACCACGAGGCAAATTTTGGTAATGACGTGGATCGGCGCCAGTTGATGTTTATAACTTTTGGAGAAAAAAAAATTGTAACAGCAAGACAGCCAAACAGTACTCTTACTTTGTGGACATGCCTCGTAAATAAAATAGATAAAAGAGTATGAGAAACAAAAGGAGCCCACTATGATGAATAGAACTCTTACATTGTATAAAACAAACTGTTCAATAAATATACCTTCAAAGCTTTTCGGAATTTGAAGTAGGGTACAATTGAACAAGGTTTGGCTTCCAGTTCTCAAAAATTCTCAATTAGCTCCCTACCCACAAAATAACGGTACGAACGATTCTATGATGTCAGCAAACGCTATGGACCAATCAGATGTAAGAACGTCAAATCACAGGTATTTATTGAGACAACGTATAACAAATGTCAAGCATTTGACAGCGAATTAAGAAATCAGAAACTTGAAAATATCTCTTGAAAATGCTAACCACTCGTGTTGGCGAAACGTCGAGATCTTCTATAAACATACGTCGGCCTTACAACCCGAAGAACCACCATGTAAGGATAGTTCTTGTTTGATATTAGAGAGTAAGTGATTGTATTACTTAATCCCATTAGAAACGGGGCATTCTGGCATATCTTTAAATGATTTTGAGGTGCGTACAGATGATGGCTAAATCTTGTTGGGTGATTGTGTATGTCGTCATGACAGGGGATGATATTTCTGTTTTTGTGTTTGTAGCAAGAGATTTCCAGTAAGTATATGCAGCATAATGGAAGTATTTTTAATTTGTTGAAGAGATGTGTGCACGATTCTCTTTGACTTTTCTTCAACATTGCACGTATGCATTTCTTCTGGAGCACAAATAGTTTTTGTACTGAAGAAGACATGCCACACAATAATATGCCATATGATAGACGAGACTGTTACATCCGTCGATATCTGTTACGGTTTAGAGAATATAGCAATGTTACCACATGATAAAAGAAACGACTTGTATAACCAAGCTATAAACAGCAGATCAACACCGAAAACATAAAAAACAAATGCCATTACTCACAGGAAAACAACACCTCGAGTCACATGCGTCCGCATTAAAATCGAACGAATTTCCACATGTTTTCGCAGTAGCCGTCACACTTATAAATAGACGGAAGACAAATCATTAAAAAAACTAGTCCAACTCGCACCCACAAACAGGAAATCGCGTCCCGCAGGTATCCACGTATCTTCTTCGGGAATCGATGAGCCGCTAGCAGGACGTCCTTCGTCGTCGCCGTCCCGACGCCTGACCTACCGCTTGCCAAACAGACTGCGGCAACTTACAGCGACTGGTTCGATTACTAGTGCAGAATGGTAGCTGAGGATGGCGCAAAATTCGCGCAACCGAGTGGAATTGGGTCGTGCGGGGCAGACGACTTCGTCGGCGTAGACTTGAATAATTAGCGCGACAACGACAGGCCGATAAACAACGATAATTCGATCATAATAAAGATATAGCTAATTCATTATTATGAGTTAAATTATCTCATTATTATGAGATACCGTAAGTCATTATAATAAGTTAAATTATCTCATTACAATGAGATACCGTAAGTCATTATAATGAGTTAAATTATCTCATTATAATGAGATACCTTAAGTCATTATAATGAGATAATTTAACTCATTATGACTTACGGTAACTCATAATAATGAGATAATTTAACTCATTATAATGACTTACGGTATCTCATTGTAATGAGATAATTTAACTTATTATAATGACTTACGGTATCTCATAATAATGAGATAATTTAACGGCTCGTGATTAATTAATGACTTATGGTATATTATAATAACTTTTGGTATCTCATAATAATGAGATAGCTAACTCATTATAATGAGTTAAATTATCTCATTATTATGAGATACCGTAAGCCATTATAATGACTCAAGTAATCTTATAATGAGATAACTGACGCATTATAATGAGATAACTAACTCATTATAGGAGAGTTGAGATTTTTAATAATTCCAAATTTTGGTAATGATTATATTAAAACTTTTTCAACATTATAAGTTAACTAACTCATTATAATTATATCATTAATATGAGATACCCTAAGTCATTATAACGAATTATTATGAGATAGATTATCTCATTTATGAGATACCGTCAGTCATTATAATGAGTTGAATTATCTCATTTATGAGATACCGTAAGACATTATTATGAGATACCGAAGGTCATTATAATGAATTAAATTATCTCATTGTTATGAGATACTTTAAGTCATTATGAGATAAATTACCTCATTTATGAGATACCGTAAGTCATTATAATGAGTTGAATTATCTCATTTATGAGATACCGAAAGTCATTATAATGAGTTAAAATATCTCATTGTTATGAGATACCCTAAGTCATTATAATGAGCAAAATTATCTCATTATTGTGATAATACCGTAAGTCATTAAAATGAGTTAAATTATCTCATTATTATGAGATACCGTAAGTCATTATAATGAGCTAAATTATCTCATTATTGTGATAATACCGTAAGTAATTAAAATTAGTTAAATTATCTCATTATTATGAGATACCGTAGGTCATTATAATGAGTTGAATTATCTCATTTATGAGATACCGAAAGTCATTATAATGAGTTAAATTATCTCATTGTTATGAGAAACCCTAAGTCATTATAATGAGCAAAATTATCTCATTATTGTGATAATACCGTAAGTCATTAAAATGAGTTAAATTATCTCATTATTATGAGATACCGTAAGTCATTATAATGAGCTAAATTATCTCATTATTGTGATAATACCGTAAGTCATTAAAATTAGTTAAATTATCTCATTATTATGAGATACCATAAGTCATTGTAATGAGATAAATTATCTCATTTATGAGATACCGTAAATCATTATAATGAGTTAAATTATCTCATTTATGAGATACCGTAAGTCATTATTATAAGATACCAAGAGTCACTATAATGAGTTAAATTATCTAATTGTTAAGAGATACCCTAAAATTATCTCATTGTTATGAGATACCCTAAGTCATTATAATGAGCTAAATTATCTCATTACAATGAGATACCGTAAGTCATTAAAATGAGTTAAATTATCTCATTATTATGAGATACCGTAAGTCATTATAACGACTCACGATATCTCATAATGAGATAACTGACGCATTATAATGGCTGTTTTAATTTTAATAATTCGAACTTTTGGTAATGATTATATTATAACTTTTTCAACATTATGAATTAACTAACTCATTATTATGAGATACCCTAAGTCAGTATAATGACTTACGTTATCTCATAATAATGAGATTGTAACGATGTTGATGAATAAATTTATCAGACGAGGTGGGTCGACTCCAATGTCGAGAGGGAGTGGAAAAAGAATAAACTTTTATTATAAATTAATTACACAGGATTGAAAATGATTCTGCATTAATACTTACAAAAAGTAAAGAAAAGTCACGTTGACAGGTAGTTTACTAATTATTTTCCTTTTCCAGTCACGACCGCCTTGGAACAACGACAGTTGTTAATTTCCGGGCGCACGGAAAAAACCTTTTTCAATAGGCTAAATAAGCATGTAAATATAGCGTTTTCAGATAGGTATAATGAAAAAACGTTTTAAAAGTACCATTTTCCTCCCTTCTTTACGGGTAGAAAATGAAATTTTCTAGGAAGGTAGTGGAAAAATACTTTTTAAGTTTCAAAATAGCAAGGTACATAATTGCTATTCAATTTCTTGAACATATGATTAATATTAGTGTTCCAACCGGTATTTCTCTCTACAAATACATCCAAAAATTTGGTAGAAAAAGGGACTGCATTATAGTTTACTATATAGTTTACTATATTTACTATTTCGTTTCTGGTATAAAACAAATTACAAAATCCAGACCTCAAAATCTATACAAAAAGTATTTTTGTCAGAAAGAAACCAGCAGAAAACAACTACTGCCTTCTACGACCGTTGAATTGTATATGTTAGATGATTGGCACTTGGCAGTTGTTTTCTGTTTTGGCACTTTCCGACGAAAATTACTAGTTTCTGGGTTTACGAATCTCTCGTGTAATAATTATCACTGATCACCTAGTTGGAAAAGGTCAGTTGATACCAAGAATACCAATGCCTATTTATTCTCTTTCAATTATGCATACTTTCGAATTGCATACAATTTCCACGCGGTAAAAACAAATAGATCGGTAAATCGCCTGATTATAATATTACAATATCAAAACACCAACGCTTGCGGCCATTATTCAAGTACGCCTATCCAATAATAGAAATAATAGATGAACTTTTATATGTCACCGTTCTATTTTATTAGATGAATGAATGGATGGATGTTATTCATAAAAACAACCCACACTAATCTCCATTGTCATCAAGCACCGTTACTATTACTCGGTAAATGTCGGCGAAATAAAATTCTGATTAGGCTGAGTGTTCGCCAGAAATAAAAATTGCACCAAAATGGGCGGTGGCGTGGTCAAAACATTATTGAGATAGAATGGACAATATTCCACGGGCTATCGGTGATCGTTTATTTGCTGGCAGGCTGGTAATACATTTTTGTTTTTGAATGTTTGAACCACTGAATTGACACACTGACATATGTCAACACTGGCAAGTGTAAAATTCATTTTTGTTTAATTTGAATTTATTTAAAAAATATTTACAAAAAAATGTGTGATTATAAAAAAAAATATTTCACAGATTCCTGAAAGTTATTGAGTTCCATTCTCATGTTTAAATTCGAAATTTGAGAAAACACCTTCATTATGTTTCCTTTCTAGGCCTCATTATCTGAAAATGATCCCGAAACTTCAATCAAAGAAGGTGAAAGAATAACTAATTTTGTAACTCTGAAGTTGGTGAGTTAACTAAATTAGAAGTATTTTCTGTTAGGAACTGTTAATGAAGAAAGTAATACTGTTGATTGTGTAGAGGAAGATAGCAAATATCACACCGAATCCATGGATGAGTCTGTTGACTTTCTGATCCTGTACCAGTATTAACAAGAATCCATTTTGAATATTTTAAATCCAATTATGAGCTTTATACATTCATCGTTCACTGTGGTTTTGGAGTCGATTCTGGCCACTACTACATACTTTGGCCAAAGATAGAACAGAATGGTACAAATTTGACGACAGTTTAAATATAATGTTTTCTTTCCAATTGGACCTTTTGTATCCTCTGGAACACCATATTTTACCGAAAAGCAGCTATTTAAATTCGACATCCCTCGTTAGTAATTTTCAGTCAAGTAATTCCAACTATTCAAATGACATGCTGTTGCAGGTTTTTTCAAGTTTTCTGCATCTGTAAAAGCAAATGCGGCATCGAATCAATTTAGGCCCCGATCCATTTTTTTCCTTATTTAGTTGTTTTGTTGTATTCAATAGATAATTTAGATAATTTATTGAACTAATGTTACATTTCAGGGTAAATGCTATATTTTAATATAAATACATTGCACCTAACTTCTGGAGAAGTTGTAGTGTGCCTGATTGGTAGATTTGTGCAGCAATTAAAATCAAGTGAATTACCTATATCGTTATACACGAAGATGCTTATTCTAAATTGACAGTTTTTTTTATTTAAGCACAATAAATAGAAAATATTTTTAAAATAAAAATTAATTTTACTGTTTACATGAAAGTACTTATCATTAATTGATAGTTTTATATTCAAGAAAAAAAAAAAATTTTAATAATTTTAATTGAAGATACTGGTTGAAATAAAATTCTTTCTGAAAATCGATGTTTCAAATGTGTTTACCAGTTTTCTGCTATACCGTGAAAAGCCTATTGAAAGAGCTACAACTGATTAATATTTTTATAAATCATATAATTATAAAAACTTTCTTTTGAGTTTGATCTCAAATACTGATTTTTTTCAACTCCATTATATGAATACAAACACATTTTTTTTCCATTTTTCAATATATTATTCTACTTCATAGGTAACATGATCTAAGAGTAGTAAAATGTATGAACTACGGACAATGTATGAATTTCTCTAAAAACCGAGGATATCTGATTCGATCATTTTTTCATTATATTTTACCTTTCAGATATGCCAAGTCAAATTATCAAAACAAACAATCCGTTGAAATTGACAGATGACATAATTATAATTGAGTTGAATCAGTGTTTCCAACATTTTAAAACAAAATATATTATCAACCTAACAGCGAATGAAGTTCGTAGCCTCTTATCTAAATTACTATCCAATATTTATTTTATTGAAGACAATTTCATAAAATAAATGGTCATAACTAACAAACTGTACGAGATAGGTATAGGGAAAGTATACACAATTAAATTGGAAAATGTTGCAGCTTTCCAATAAGTAATAATATACAGGTTGTTTCAATTGAAAAAACAGAGTCTTTGTCATGAGTCCCCGGAAGGAACTTACTTCTGAGCCTCCCTGTATGCTGAAACTGAGATACAGTTCATCGACAGAATACTTGATGGTCTTATGCAGCTATGACCCAAATTGCAATATTTGGTAAATTTGCATTGAGAAAAAATTGGTTCCTCTCAATGGTCAGGTTTTTACGAAAGCATATAAGGGCCACTGAGTTTTTTTCTCTATTTTTCCGACTTCAAACTCGGAATTTCCGACTTTGAAGTCGGAATTTTGTTTTTCCGACATTTAACTCGGAAATTCCGACTTTAAAGTCGGAAATTCCGACTTCAAAGTCGGAATTTTGTTTTTTCGACTTTAAACTCAGAAATTCCTACTTTAAAGTCGGAATTTTGTTTTTCCGACTTCAAACTCGGAAATTCTGACTTCAAACTCGGAAATTCTTGTATCGCGGGTATAATTGCAAATCTTGCGTGTATCCTGGACTTGTACCTGCTAGGAATGGCTTTGTGCTGATTACTAGAGACTGCTGTCTATTATTTTTGAAAGGACATGTATTTTGTTGTCAATGTGTTGGACAAAGCTTCTTGAATATACATTTTTTTTTAATGAAAACAATATCATTTCTTAGAATCTTTGTAGTAAATAAAATCAATTCAGATAAGTACGTCATTCAGAATTTTGGGAACACCTATTTTTATTGATCGGGAAGAAGTATCACACAATCATCTCCACAACTTTAATTATAAACAAATTTCAAAGTAGGGGTTAAAAGTTTCGGATTCAGCAAGAATCCATCTTCAGCCTTCTATAAGTTAAGTAGAAAAAACGTCTTTTTTTCATATAAATGTGAAAAATTGTGTCCAATGCCCAAGCATGGTTATAAATATTTGAATTTGGTACCTAGTACATGTTCCAATGATCCGTGTCACCACTACACTTTGAGCTGAAATGGACTTCTACAGAGAGTACCTATTTTTATACTCATTTGGTGATTTTAATTGAGATGAAAGTACATATTATATGTGTTATTGTGTGTTTCTTTATTGAAACCACTAATTTTGGAATAATCTGGATACTTTTTAATTACTACACCTAGTAAAAATTGCGACTTTCTTTTATTTCATTGGTGCATCTGATCGTCGGTTCCATTCCAAAAATATAACTGAATGTAGTTGCTAAATCTTGTCTGCCATGTGGCCAAATATATCTCCACTACCTTTAAGACATTTCTGTTATGTTATTTACCTACAGTCATTTCGGATTTGGTGATGGGTGAATAATCACTTTAAACCTTTTATCTACAACTGTCAAGTAATGATTATGATTTGACACTTTTTTGAATGTCATAATGACGTTTTTTACCGCACTAGTGCTTTTTTGAATCTATTACCGAACTAGTGCGGTAATGAGAAAAGAAACAAATTTTAACCAAAATAAATCGTTCATTGAATGAATACAAAGAAAATTCAAATAGAAAACGATAAAAATTCAACAAAACGTTATTTTTCTCTCAAGAATTACGTGAAAACTTGATGAAGGCTTCTGTAATTTGCTTAGTTCATTGAAGTAAACTAGCAATCCCTTTTCATCCGTCAAGTTAACAACCTTCCTTTCTCTGATTCTATAGAAGCTAGCAAAGCCACACACGAATTTCGACTCGGGATGGGTTACATGATTTTAGGCTCATTTTAGGCTAATTTATTACCATATTCCCGAATTTTTTGCTCTCCTCCTTCATAGAAAAATCCGTGGCTTTGCTAGCTTCGGCCGAACTCAGCAAAGCCATTTTTGAAACACAATATTTTTCAGCGATTCGAAATGGTGATATTTTAGGAATATTTTTAGGCTAATTAATTACCCTAGTTTCATATTTTTTGCTCCTCGCGTTTTCGAAAAAAACTGGATTTATTGACTAACGCATAAGCGATGATGTGATTATTCCAAACTATAATTATATGACAGTTTGACATGTCGAAACGATGATTACCATCGAATGATCGATGAATAGCCAACATTGAATTTTTTTGATCAACGTTTTTTAAAACAAACCTGTGGCTTTGCTAGCTTCGGGCGAACTCAGCAGAGCCATTTAAGTAAAAACAACATTTTTCAAAGATTCGAAATGGTAATATTATACGAACAATTTTAGGCTAATTAATTACCCTAGTTTCATATTTTTTGCTCCTCGCGTTTTCGAAAAAAACTGGATTTATTGACTAACACATAGGCGATGATGTGATTATTCCAAACTATAATTATATGACAATTTGACATGTCGAAACGATGATTACCATCGAATGATCGATGAATAGCCAACATTGAATTTTTTTGATCAACGTTTTTTAAAACAAAACTGTGGCTTTGCTAGCTTCGGGCGAACTCAGCAGAGCCATTTTTGTAAAAACAACATTTTTCAAAGAGTCGAAATAGTAATATTATAGGAACAATTTAGGCCAGTTTTTTTCGAAAACGCGAGGAGCAAAAAATATGAAACTAGGGTAATTAATTAGCCTAAATTTGTTCCTATAATATTACTATTTCGAATCTTTGGAAAATGATGTTTTTAATAAAATGGCTCTGCTAAGTTCGCCCGAAGCTAGCAAAGCCACAGGTTTGTTTTAAAAAACGTTGATCAAAAAAATTCAATGTTGGCTATTCATCGATCATTCGATGGTAATCATCGTTTCGACATGTCAAATTGTCATATAATTATAGTTTGGAATAATCACATCATCGCCTATGTGTTAGTCAATAAATCCAGTTTTTTTCGAAAACGCGAGGAGCAAAAAATATGAAACTAGGGTAATTAATTAGCCTAAAATTGTTCGTATAATATTACCATTTCGAATCTTTGAAAAATGTTGTTTTTACTTAAATGGCTCTGCTGAGTTCGCCCGAAGCTAGCAAAGCCACAGGTTTGTTTTAAAAAACGTTGATCAAAAAAATTCAATGTTGGCTATTCATCGATCATTCGATGGTAATCATCGTTTCGACATGTCAAATTGTCATATAATTATAGTTTGGAATAATCACATCATCGCTTATGCGTTAGTCAATAAATCCAGTTTTTTTCGAAAACGCGAGGAGCAAAAAATATGAAACTAGGGTAATTAATTAGCCTAAATTTGTTCCTTGAACATTACTATTTCGACTCTTTGAAAAAGTTGCTTTTACAAAAATGGCTCTGCTGAGTACGCCCGAAGCTAGCAAAGCGACATGTTATTTTAAAAAAACCCTGATCAAAATAATTTTATGTGGACTATTCATCGATCATTCGATGGTAATCATCGTTTCGGCATGTCAAATAGTCAAGTAATTATAGTTTGAAATAATCACATCATCGCCTATGCGATAGTCATAAATCAAGTTTTTTTCGAAAACGCGAGGGAAAAAAAATATAAAACTAGGGTAATTAATTAGCCTAAAAATATTTCTAAAATATCACCATTTCGAATCGCTGAAAAATATTGTGTTTCAAAAATGGCTTTGCTGAGTTCGGCCGAAGCTAGCAAGCCACAGATTTTTCTATGGAGGAAAAGAGTAAAAAAAATATTAATATGGTAATAAATTAGCCTAAAATAGGCTCTACAATTTGGCTATATCAAATTACATTTTTGTTTATTTTTGAAGTATGGCTCTGCTGAGTTCGGCCGAAGCTAACAAAGCCACGGATTTTTCTATGAAGGAGGAGAGCAAAAAATTCGGGAATATGGTAATAAATTAGCCTAAAATGAGCCTAAAATTATGTAACCCATCCCGAGTCGAAATTCGTGTGTGGCTTTGCTAGCTTCTATAGAATCTTTCTCTGCACCATTTTCATACATATCATACACTAAACGGTATTTTTCTCGGGCACAAGATTTGAAATAACACTTGTGCCGCATTTTTAATATCGGATGGTAGATCATCTTCACTTGAAGACATTTTCACACAAGAAACCTACCTACGGCTTCGTCGTGCAATCCTCACATGCGTGCGTTAATAATGTCTATATCCCACTTGTTACGTAAATAACTATTGTTGAATTAGAGTAGAGAAATGAAAGAATTTAATTTTTATTCGACTTGTAATGAAGCCCGAAAAGTATGAAACGGATAGCTGTCACTCCTCTTGGCGTTACACTTCCTTTGGTATTATTGAACGTTTGATATAATTCAAATTTTGATGTCATATGGATCCAGGTAACATACAGGACAATGTTATTCTTCAGAACGGCAACAAACTACTTTTTTCATCAGTTTATTTGTGATCAATTCTTTTAAACTGATGAGTTAATTATAGATGGTGACAGATTTAGGTGCCCCATTTTCGCATACAAGCCTCGAATAGGGTTGAAAAGTACATCGATAATGAGTAAAATGGAGGGAAATTTAAGAGTGGCTCCTGGGGAGAACATATGGAAAATTCGATTTTCCAGAACAGAAATAAAAGGAGTATATTGTCCATATTTTCACGCGAGCTGTGTTCACCTAATTATTAATTAATAGAACCTGGCTTCGGAATACCAAAGGCTTTAGTGTTGCACGTGGCTAAAGGGTCAAAATGCGGGTGTAATCTTGTAAGGAAAAATAGAGATTTTGACAGATTTTCCCACGCAAGCCTATTGGAACTATGAAAACTTACATCGTCACTAGTCCGAAAAACATAATGGCTCGCGTGAAGATATGGGCAATATACTACTTTTATTTCTATTCGTAAATTTCCCTCCATTTTACTCAACATCGATGAACTATTCAACCCTTTTCGAGGCTTGTATGCGAAAATGGGAAACTAAATCTGTCTGAATTGATTTTATCAACTACTAAGATTCTTAGAGATGACATTATGTCTCTAGTGATCAACACAAAGCCATTCCTGGTAGGTGGGTACATTTCCAGGTTGCACGCGGAATTTGCAATTATACTTGCGATAGAGAATTTCCGAGTTTGAATACAGAATTTCCGAGTCGGAAAAACAAAATTCCGACTTTCAAGTCAGAATTTCCGACTTTGAAGTCGGAAAAACAAAGTTCCGACTTTGAAGGTTTTGCACAAAAATTGGACAAAATAATTTTTATTTCGAAAATCGTCACAAATAGGTTTAGGGAATTACCGGGAGAAGTTATGAGGAATCCTGTAAGGATTCCAAAAATTATATAATATACGGAGGCGTTCCATTTAAAATAACAAAGTAGCTACTACTTTCTGATTGATAAAAATATTTTAGACGGATAGAGCATGTTTGCTTATGCACGCCCACAAATTTTCGAAATGATCTGCCGTTCTGTTTTCCAGATACTTCAAATGTTCCATCCACTGTGAAACACCCGGTATTTATAACAAAAACAACGGTGGAATTTTGACATTTTTCGATCCTTTTGTGTTATTGAGTGAAAGAATGCAAATAGGTACGGGTACGGGACTATGGGTAACCAAAAACAAAAAGTTGTTCCGTTACTTTATTTCTAACATGTTCCCAAGTTTCAACCTAACCTATAAAATTGCCCTAAGAGTCCTAAGACTGCTAAGACACACGAATCACCCTGTAGTGCATGCTAGTTAGGATTGGCCTCGGCAAATCGTGAGTGCTAGCGATGATGTAATCATCAACACGACGAATGTCAACATAGTACGAATAGCGAGCCGGTGACGTTCATAATAATTACTAATTGAAATTAATTGAACGAGTTGAATAGAGCAAACGGTTACGAGACCAGCCAGGGTTATTGAACGTGAATCACAACTCGGTGGATATCGAACTGCAGGTTAATTGAAAATGGGAAAAACGAATTATTATAGACAGACATTTACCTCCGATACCAGCATAAATCAGTAAATCTGTAAATTTTTTGATAAAGGGGTGATTTCGCAACTATTAGACGTATAATGTGAATCTTGGAGTTCCTCAGGGATCAATACTGGGGCCATCGTTATTCCTCCTTTTCATTAACGATCCTCCAATTACATGAATACTGATTGCCTAATATTATACGCAGATTATATTACATTTGCAGCATATGGTAATAATCAGGGTAAAACTTCCGTTACATTGAGCATCTGATTTTCAATTTTTTTTTTTTTAAACTTACGTATTTCGGGCTGTTTTACAAAAAATCCAAATGAAATTTTTGGCGGTCTCGTCTATTTTCGAAGATATAGGGTTATTTTTTGAGAAATTTCACCATTTGACAGATCGAATTTCTGTTATTGAAAACACATCAAATTTATCCTTCTTCTGATAAAAACATTACACACACTCTTATTTATTGGTTTTTATCACTTTTTAGTAGAAAAAACTATTATTTTTTTCAAGAAATTCATTCTTCTTCGGATCGTAACAATTTCTAGCTATTTTTCATTGTTTACACTAAAAATATCCGGTATTTTGATTTTTATAATGGTGGTAACGTGATTGTCATTCTTCGTGTTTCGTCGGCTTTCGCTTTCTTTTCGAATTCAAATGTCAAATAACTCAAATTTAGCATTTGGTTTTCTGGAAAAAGTATGGAATATGGGTAAAATCCGGATTTTGACGAAATTTTCAAAGATGCCTTAAAACATGACCGAAATGCAATATTCAATAAAAAATTTCTGTGGAAGACCTTTTTCTGTCAAAATACACAAACCCAATCTTAGACGTAGTACTCCTTGTGAAATCACTGTGTTGAGCTGAAAATCCTTTTATGAATACAGCTTATATGAGTAAAGTAATACTAAAAATTAAAAAAAGGAAAGAATTGGTCATTATTCAATAGAATGAATTGAAAAAGACTAGTTTATAAGATATCATTTCATTTTGTTTGTCAGAAAAGTTTAATGAGAAAGCTGTCATAAATAGTAAATAATGGAATAAAGGCTCGTTCATACCCTTGCGAATTCTCGCATTTTTTGCGATTCGACTCACACACACACACGGTAAAAAAATTGCTGTGAATGATGAATCGTAACATATCATTTTCTAGTATTTGGGGTTAGATATTACTACATTACCGAAAAATAACTTGAAGAATCATCATTAATCACTTTTTTTTTCTCCGTACGAGTTGAATCGTAAAAAATGCTAATTTAATACCAAAATTTTCAACAACAAACTCACGCATGTGCTATTAGGTTGTCTACTGTGAACGAGCGTTAATTCGCGGATGCGAAAACTTACCAAGGTTTTCAAAGCAAGAAGCACGAATATTCTTAAAACTCTTCTCAATCGAAATGACAAATTGCACATTCGTGGTTTTGGCATGGTACCGACGATAAATATGAGTGAAATTGTCAAATTTCTGGAAACGTAAACAATAATCTTGACACTTTATTCAGGTCTTTTCACTACGATGACAGTCAAGGCTAACGTTATTATTGCTACAACAGTGTGAGAATATTGTTCTAATGACTATAAAATGGAATATAGTTATCATTTTGTAATTGCACACGTGCATACAAATTACCAATAATTTTGCAAGAAAGCGTGTTATCTACAAATTGCAGAAGTTTATTTTCAAATTTTGGCGAAAGAGCCGGGCCCGAAAGACAAGAGCTCTTTTACAAAATACGAAAATAATTTATATAACACGCTTGAATGTAAAATTATCTGGTAATTTTTTATGCACGAGTGTATTTGATTGGAATATTTCACGAATAAAAAAATATTGATATTTTTACTGAGAAATAGTACTGACAAAGACTATAAATAAGTAAAATTGTGCTAGACACGCGACATCTTTTCACTTTTTGAAGTCTGACATTTTTCAGTATTATTTGTGGTGTCATTGCGACGGGATGTTTTCACAGTGCAATTATCGTTCCGCAGTACAATTACCGAGGGTAATACCACAAGTGCATTGAAAATTACCGATAATTCTGAAAAAAACGTGTTTTTTTAAAAACTGCACGAGTTTATTTTTTTCGTTGTTTCAAAGCATAAATTGCCCGACTCCGAAGGAGGAGGGCAATTTTTTGAAACAACGAAAAAAATAACCGAGTGCGGTTTTTTATAAAAAAAACAGGTTTTTTCAGAATTATCTGGTTAATTTTCAATGCACGAGTGGTATTCGGTAGGAAATTTCTCACCTCACTCTTATATGAACACTTGTAGGTAGATGACACATTTGAAGTCTCACTTCTGACATTAAAATCGCGCGACTTCACTTGAATTGACATCTAATGCGATAATTGCACTGCCGTGACGCGAAACGCGTCACTACAGTGCAATTATCGCTGTGAGCCAGCGGTAATTGCATTCCTCTTATGGACGTTTTTACACGTGAGGGAAATTTCCTCTGAAATTTTTCTATAATTTAATTCCTCTTATGAGAAATTACATACATGATGGAAATATTCATCCTAACAACACATAACGACAGATGCAAGCAGTTAAGTTAAGGACGGAAAAACTGCTTTCTGCAAGAGTTAGGTTCTCAAGATTTTTTTATAAGAGCATTCAAAGACGCTTTTCAAAAAGAAATTCTTCGAAGAAATATTTTAATTTGCCAGTAAATGGTCATTTCAATATTTGTCTAATAATATTCGTATATTTCCCGCTCTTGATGAGATTTCACATCTTCAACATTAAAGCGCATTTGATTTGATTTTCAATTTTCTTTGGGAACGCCTATGGCCGGCCGTATTGTTATTATTTGAGAGGCCTAGTTCCAAAGTGTACATTCTCCATTGAAAAATTCCACAAAGTACAATCTCCATAACTTTTTATAAATATTTTTGGAAAAAAAAAACATTTTTTTTTTTCTAGAACTTCATGAATCATCTATAGATAATGATGACTTATAATACAATATTCAAATTTCAAGAAGAATGCACCACCTTCAATTGCGAGGTTTTTCCTGTTTTCCGGCAATTTGTTCAAACTGGAGATTGTACATTTTGGAACTGGGCCCCTTATTTTTTCAATGAATTTCGGCTAGATTTAAATTCAACATCTTGCCAACCAAAAGTGATGGTCATGAATCACCGAATGTTACTGATAATCTATAGCTACACTGCACCAGCTGATTCCATAGCATCAATCACTTATATATTTTTCCGAAGTATTAAAAAATTCAGTTTATCAAAAAATCGCCCTCCTCTAGAACACAACCCGCCATCTATCGGCGGTTTGATAAAATTCTATTATGTGATCAGAACAAGGGTCAATTTTTGTTAACATGAAGAATGTTTTATTGCTTCAAACTGCATGTATATACCAATTATGATATAATACAAGGTTTATGCAAATAAGGAAAATTTTCACAAGTGGGTATTTGCTAGAAGAAATTGTTGTTTGAAAATCTCCCCTTTTAGACCTTTATTTGAGGAGCTATATCTAGAAAAAAGGATCAACCGACACAAAACAACTTCCAGATTCGTGTTCAGAACATTAAACTATGTAAAAAGATTGCACAATTTTTTTTACTGGGTGGGGCTAATCATGAGAAAATTCACCTCAAGAATATCAACAATACAGTGTGTCCCACTTACCCTGCTCACCGTGGGTATCTTTTTAATGGTGAGAGATACGAGGTTGGTTAAATGACACCAAATGTGGAGTTTATCAAGGCCAACTATAATGTGAAAAAATATTTTGATTAAATCTATTCGTTTTTGTTTTATACGCAAAAAACAGATTTTGATCATTTTCATGTCTCCTCGGTAACTTCTTTATTTATGAAAATATTCGAATAGGAATTTCACATTCTCATGGCAGTTTTTCATTGAGATTTCGAAAAAAATATGAAATGTATACCAACTCTTCTAGAATTTGAGATATCAGCACCAACTTTTATTTTTCAAATGAAGGTCATAGCTCACTATGACTCAGTTATGAATAACTTTTTTTTTTCTTACAGATGATATGTCACAGTAAAAGTTTTTTGTTGATAACAACAGAGTTATCGTCATTTATACAAAAACAAGAACAATTTTGAAGTAGCCATCTTGAATTTATAAATTTTAACAAAAAAATCATGATCTCCGACCTCAAAAACCCCCACATACCAATTTTGAATGGAATCGGACCATAATCATAAATCTCGTCCGCCATATTGGAGGAGCCGCCATTTTTTATTTTTATTTCAATAAAAATTCCATAGTACATCGTCATCGGAATTATGAACATCTGCCAAATTTCAAGTTATTAGGACCGCCAAAGTGGGTCAAAATTCACTTGCAAGAGACATGAAAATGATCATCAAAATCTGTTAGTTGCGTATAAAACAAAAACGAATAGATTTTATCAAAATATTTTTTCACATTATAGTTGGCCTTGATAAACTCCACATTTGGTGTCATTTAACCGACCTCGTATCTCTTACCATTAAAAAGATACCTATGGTGAGCTTGGTAAGTGGGACACACTGTATACAAATTGGGTCAATTCTGGAGATTTTTCAATTACCATTGCTAGCTACTTTTCACTTGAGTTGTTAAAAGAAGTGCCATCACATTTTTCAGGGCATCTTGAATTATTCAAATAAAAGCCCAGAGAACCCTGGTCAGCAAGATCACCTGATCTGGAACTCCTTGATTTTAATAAAAGCCCAAGAACCAACCCTGGTCAGCAAGATCACCTGATCTGGCACCCCTTGATTTTAATAAAAGTCCAAGAACCAACCCTGGTCAGCAAGATCACCTGATCTGGCACTCCTTGATTTTGGCTATAGAATGGCCGCACTTACTTTTGCGACTCCGTGAAATAGTATGTACTACCTAAGTACCTAGTAGATGAGTAAAACGTGTATTGAACTGTCAACAAGTCAAATTGTACCAATATTTTTTGTACTCCAATATCTGTGACATTAAAAATGTCAAAGCACCCTGCAATACCTGTTTATCTCATAAGAAGTGGATGTTATCTACAAATTTAAATGTCTCATGAAGTAGGTACAGATAAGTTAAGCAAATCAGTGAGATAAGAAACATCAAATTTTAAATTATCATGAAAACTGTGGAACATAAAAAATGCATTATATTATGTGATCGAGTAACGAATTAAAAATTTAAACTTCAAGGACGACTGCTATTAAATGTTGTGTCATAGTGGCATCACAGATATATTTATACATCTAGAGAGGGTAATGGTCAACTAAAAGAATGCTTTTAATTTATTTTACACTGACTGGTCTGGTCTTGACCATACTTATGATACTGATGGGTACGAAGCTACGAAAATATTTTGATTTAAAACTCAATGTACAGGGATTGGTCCATTTAACAGTCAAAATAGTGTTTAGTGAATTCTATGCAAAAATCAATATCCATCCACTAGTAGAGCCCAAACTTTCACAGGGAAACAAGTCACCTGTGCCAGTCAAGTGTTCATTTCCATATCCACTTGTTTTGCCCGACTGTTCTGTTTTCGATTACGACTGTTGTCGAGTTCACTGACATATAGGGCTAAAAAAAGGTCGCCGTTAACTACCGTTTCTGATGATCTTCGTCTTTTCCAACAGGATAGTCACACAAAACTGTTTTGGATCACAGCAACATAAACAATGGACGCTGAATGGTCGGGAATTTTCAAAATTCTACACAATTTTGATTGCAATCTTCAATCGGTACAGTTATGGGTTACACCTAAAGGCCGCCATATTTCGAGAATTGGTTCACTAATACCACTGCAATGAATCGAAATAAAAACTCACCTCAAGACAGTTCCAATAATAATTTTGATGAACCACTATTGCTATTATCAAAAACGATATGATTATTTTTTAAATTATACAATCATTCACTAGTTCACAAATCCACAAACGCAAACGCCCTTCATGACAACTAACTTTGAGTACTTATTGCGCAAGCGTATAAACAAATGAATTCTGTAACCTGTAAAGTGGAACACGCCCCGCCTATAGAAACACGCCCCTATTCCACAAAACACACAGAAAAACATTTTTATTTAACAAATGACAACAGTGAGGTTCCGTCACGACCGTCACTTTTAATCCATGTTCTATGCTGAAACAGTCCAATAATCTAAAAGTTCCGAGCAAAAAAAGAAATAACATTTGTTTTCTCTTTGAAATAGCTGCTCCAGGGGTGAGATTATGAACACTCGACCCGTTGCAAGTTTGACGTCACTCGTACCTTAAGTCGAGCCAAAAAGAAACCACAATGTTTTTCACTACGTATAGTGACAGCTCTCGTATCGAGTGTTCATAATCCCACCTCCCACCCCAGCGTAGGGATCACGAGACTCGACTCGATCAAATTGACTTAACTCGATATCGCGTCTATGAAGTTGTTCACGAACGTCGATCGAATATGGAACCGAGTACTCGATTGTGCCTAACTCTCTAGTTAGGATAGCATAATCCATATTCGATCAACATTCGTGAACAACTTCATATACACGATAACGAGTCCAGTCGATTTGATCGAGTCGAGTCTCGTGATCCCTATGCTGATCAGCTTAACTGACATATATGAACAAACTTATGGAGTATGGATTTGCTTTCTCTGTGTGTATAAAGGCTTGTTCATACCCTCGCGAATTTCGCAATTTTTCTGCGAATGAAATATCTGCCAGTCATGCCGGACCAATCGTTGATGCAGAACCATATCGGCAGCCATTTTATTCGCAGAAAAATTGCAAAAGTGTCCTATCTCGAACTGGGATTCAAGACGCACTCAACAGTCGATGCAATGTTCACTTTTTCATGACAAACTGAGATGTTTACAGTGCCAGAAAACCATTGAACGAAAAGTAAAATGATTCAC
Source organism: Chrysolina oricalcia (assembly GCA_944452925.2). NCBI lineage: Eukaryota > Metazoa > Arthropoda > Insecta > Coleoptera > Chrysomelidae > Chrysolina > Chrysolina oricalcia. The sequence goes on along the minus strand of OX101825.2, from coordinate 7,800,026 downwards.
CAAACACAAACACTAAAGAAAACGACGAGAAAATGTTTCTAACAATAGATGAGGAAAGTGTGTCGTCACAAATGTAATTCTTGTCAAAAACTGATTCCAAACAAAGAATTTTAGGTGACTTTGTTGATAATTTGCTGCTTTGCTTATTAGTTTGTATTAGGTTGTTTAGATTTTGTTTTCTCAAGCAAAAAAAGGTGAAAAATCTTCATATAAACAATCAGACAAGCTGATTTAAATTTGATGGATGTTTGTTTGGAATCAGTTTTTGACAAGAATGACATTTGTGACGTCATCACTTTCCTCGTCTATTAGAAAAACCACTGTCAAAAAGTATGAAAAAACACCGGCTCTTATATGACAGACGAACAGTTTTGTATGCCTAATGACGTCAGATGACAATGCACACGCGCTGAAATTTGGCCATTGTTCGGATATGAGAAATATCATCCTTTGTAGTGTATAATCGTTGCCCTTCCCATTTATTTCAGTGATCCTTTCCCGAATCACATTAAACTATTTAAACCATATAGATATATGATTTAAACATGTCATATGTTTTTTATGATTCAAGGGTTGGTTAAGGCTTGTTCATCTCCTCGCGAATTTCGTAATTTTTCTGCGAATATAATGGCTGCCAGTCATGCTGGACCAATTGTTGATGCAGAACCATTTCGGCAGCCAATTTAATCGCAGAAAAATTGTGAAATTCGCAAAGGTATGAAGGAGACTTTATTGGCACAAAAACACATATATAAGTTTGTGTTTTGTGGTTGTTGATTCCTTTTGTTCCGTTTTCCGTTCGACTTCGAACGTTGTTTTGACTTTTGACTGGTTTTGACTTTTGACTTTGAGTGAACTTTGGAATTTGGAAATAGGTTAGGAAATAGGAGGTCGGGGAATCCTTGTTTGGTGTATAATTTTATTTTCAGTTTTTCACATGAACATTTGGCGAGGAAACTAAAACTTTCGCCTTTCAAAATAAATAATCAAAACTTGTGAATGAATAGACACCTATATTCTGGAAGTAGGGTATAAAATGGCAGAGGCCGAAATTCCAAACGAATACAACTTGGAGGACAATCCTCGCAGACGGCCCCATAAAACGGCGGAAGCTGAAACTTCGAATGAATACACGGAATATAATCCTCGTAGACGGCTCTTCCAACAGAACGTGCGACCCCCTCACACTGGATATACCGGAAGAGGACGTGGCCGAGGAAGAGTAGATCCACATGTAACGAAAGCGATGAATATTTTTGGTGTGAGGGATTTGAGAGAATTGCTTGATCGAAAGCACCAGGAGGACCAGGCAAGTAAATTTCCATTGAAATGGATGCGACTTGTCTTGAAGAAAATTGTTCCTTTGATGAATTTTACTCTCGCTTTCAGTTTTGAAGCAATTAATAGAAGAAATAATTAGTTTTTTACCATTATTTCAGTTAAGAAGTGGCCCTCCTGCTGATCCATCCTATAATTACTTGTCAGACCCAGAACGAGAAGATTCTTATCTTCAGCAAAAGGTAATCATTCAAATTAATTTTCCTTCACCTATATTTTCATTGCTAACCTAAAACCAGCTGAAGACATTTTCAAACATGTCTTGCTTAGGAAACAAGGATATATAAAAAAACTGTTATGGATATTCTCGGACATTTATTTATTTATACTGAATACAAACAGATAAACCTTTTACATGAGTGTAGATATGTTGATAGTATATAGCTCTATCACTAGAATGAAATAAGAAAAGTAAATATGTATATATCACAGGTCAGACAACAAAATTAATAATGTACAATAATACATAAAAGTTCTCAAATGATTACAATAAACAGTTGAATAGCTGAAAAAACAACAAAAAATACAGTAATAAAAGATAAAAATAGGCATGCCTATAGTCTGAGTAGTGAAGTTAATTGAATTTTCTATATTATCAGATATCAATGATCTGTTAAATACAAAAATTGAAGCAAAGTTGATTTCTTATGCCTGGGAAGAAACAGTATCAAATGCTGAATTTGATTTATCAATTTTAAAAATAAATCTCGAATCACGATTTACAAAATTTGAATTTAAAAAAGTCTCATTTTGTGACATTCACGTTGTATGAGAATATGCAACCAAAAAAAATTGAAAAATTCATGCCTAAAAAATTAAAACCACTGTAACTGTACCGAACATATTTCCAAAGTTGATGTTATAAAGTCTAGGGGTTCACTTAGATTGTAACCTCCAGTAGCTTAAACAAATTAGTGTATTGATTAAAAACTAAGCAAAACACTTTATAAATTTAGATCGTTGAGAAACATTGTCAGTCGTAAATTAATTATAAGATTTTTATTATAGTATCTTTCAGTCTATCTTGTCCTATGGAATAATAGGTTGGAGAGGCATATATAAATAAGTTTTAAAACCACATAAATATCAATTCGAAAGTACCTTGAAATTATTTTTAAAAAACCTTTCTAAAATTCTCTTTGGACAATATATTTTATCGGTTAAACAATGATTTTATAAAGCATCAACAGATTACATAAGAAAAAACTTACAAATTGATAATCAATATGAAACAAAGAATAAAATAAATGGTTGGATATCAACTGAAAAGTTCTCTACTACTTTGATGCAACAACACGCTATTTATATATGTAATACTGGTTGATTGATAATTCTGAAATTTTGGAAATAAATTTCAATTTTGTTTTAAAAGGTACCTACTTAGTTTTTTGTTGTTGTTTTTATTTATACAAAATGTTATACATTCAAGTTTATTTTGCTTTTTCATTCTTTGTATGAATATATCATGAATATTCATCATGTTTGTGTATTTTGAAATGAGATTATTTCATGATTAATTTCACTTGATCATGGACAAGTTCTTAACTTTTTTCATTATGTTTTCATGAGACATTTATTTCTATACATTATATATTGACATTGTATTTGTTATTAATAACAATAAATAAATAAATAGTTCCTAGAAAAGTTCAACAATTTTCTTTCTGAATTCGAAATTTATATTTTAGTTGAAATTTATTGATCTTTCAAGGGTCACTCAGCTCAGACCCATCAAGAGAGTCCTCCTGCACGCGGTCCAAGAGGCAGAGGAAACCATAGAGGTCGCGGGAAATCATCCTTCATTCAAAACCCGCTGAACATAAAAGTACAGTTCAGCACCTCAACAGGAGAGCGTAACTATCTAGTAGACCAACAGGACACACTAGATGACATACGACATGTTCCAGACCACATGTATTCTCTCCAGCCATTCGCTGAAAGCTCCAGGGGCAGAGGAGGAAACTGGAGGGGAAGACCTAGAGAACCCCGCGGAAGAGGCAGTGAAGAGAGAGGTAGGGGCGGAGAGAGGACGGGCAGAGGGAGAGGAAGGGGTTCGTGGAGTAGGAGCAGAGGTGGGGAGTTGGAAGATGGTACACTTCGTGCCAAAAGCATGGAAAGAAGCGACCAACTATACGAGAATGAGGTGAAAGAATACAAAGCCAGAGGTAGGGGCAGGTACGTAAGAAGCAGGAGCGTCGAAACTAAGGATAGATTCGAGACGAGAGATGACAGAGAGACAAGATATGACAGAGAGACAAGATATGACAGAGAGACAAGAGATGTAGAATGGGAACCTAGGGGTAGAGGGGGTGGTGCTAGAGGAAGAGGACAGTGGAGGGGGCGTGGCAAACGCCATTCGAATCCACCCGAAAGAAAACCACAAGTTTGTGATACTGCTGCAGAGCAGTATGTAGATGCCGAAGAAAACCTGAAAGAGCCTAGTGAAGAAACAGATGGCGCTATCGGAGATGAAGCTGCAAGCCCGCTGCTACTGAAAGAAAAAGCAGAAACGAAGAAAGAGAAGTTGGTCCCTAATTCTTCCAAACGAGTGACCAGGAGAAGGTCTGTCAGGTTCAACTTGAAAGATAATGACACAGAAAAGGCTGTAATTGAGCATGAAGAAAACGCTGAAATTGAACATGAAGAAAACGCTGATGGCCAAAATGAATGCTTGGGACAGAGAAAGTCTGAAGTCCCTTCTCAAAACGAGTTTGTCCGTTCAAACGAGACAGCAGAGGAAGAAAACCATGACAGAGAGAGCGAAGAAGAGGTTGTGAATGGAAACTGCAACTCATGATGATTTTGACATAAACACTTCCGTCATGACAAATAGTCAATTATGAAAAGCACCGTCAGGGAACTATAGGGTATTGGAATTTGATTGCTTTCTGAGGAACATGGAAAATAGTAATTATTTAATTCAATTCTGTTGTAATTTGTTGAAAAATTTCTTGCATAAAAGTAGTTCTGCTATTGGAAATGTAGTCAGAAACATATAAATTTCAAAACCTTGAACTAAACAGTTTCCAAGTAAACCAAAGCAAGGACTTCAAGGCCCTGATCTCCGTCAAGTCACACAAGATCCACAAATACTGAGTGACTACATTCAAGACTGCTATAACTGGAACATCTTATGGTTGAAATTCATCAAGTTTTAACTAACAAGATAATTAAGGACTTTTTGATACATTTTAAAATAAAAGTCAATCCTAATAATTATGATATCATCATAAAGGCCAAGTCGAAATATTTAACGTTTGTAATAAAATTTTATTGGTGACTGTCACAATTTTTTTGTTTACAAAACCGTGACAGTTATTTTGCTTCTTCAACCCGAAGTTTACTAAGTTAAATTACATATAAATTATATAAAAATGAGAAATCTGCCTCCTAAATAATTGATGGTTGGATAGTATTTAAGGATACAGTGACAAAATTTAACTTTTTTATCATAAACGTTAACATGAATTTCATCAAGGATCGGCAACATAAATAAAAAAAAGAAAAATTTAACTTAGAATATGAGCTCTTACATCGAATCCTTCAATAATTGAAAGCTCCATATGTTGATTCTTTCTTATACTACCTTGGAAGAAATATGTTTGGGATGTTTTTTCTCTGATGAGTTTACTTTGAATAAATTCAAATATATAGCAATATTATTATTATATCTAATTGTCATTAGTAGATTATATTTTTACAACCCTGAAAATTTATTTACACCCACAAAGATTATCTTTTTACACAATGATTCAAAATTTATAAAATATTTACTAAATTTTAAGATGTTTATTCTATTGGACTTTTATTTTTAACTTGTGAGATTTTATGAGCATTTCTGCCTATTTTAACAGTCTAGAGACTGGGAATTTGTTATAATATATTTATTTATATTAATATTATGGGGTATTTATTCTATATTAATAAAACCATTTTTAAAATTGAGGATATTGTGATATTGTACCTAATTCTTAAACTTTTTTGTTGTTGTTTTTTATTTTTGTAGTCAATAATTTTATTATAGTTAAAAGTTATTAAGCAAATACAATTTCTCATTTTTGAAGATGGATTTACTCCAAACTGCACGCTTTTTGTGATATAATGTTTTCAAACTATTGCTTTAAATATTGTGATTTTATGTTATTTAACTGGTAATTTATATGCTGCTATACTTATACCAATAATAAATATATTTTTATGAAATTATTCTTCTGAAATTGAATAAACTTGTTACACGAAACATTTCACTTTTATTTTGATAAACACATATCATAGATACTGTGTCCTGTCTTCACCTCACTTTTGTGTATTGTAGAACTTGTCCACAAAGTAATAAATAATAAAAGGTATCTGCCCAAGGACCGATCCTTGCGGCACCACATGTATATACTTTTTCAGTCAGATCTATAATTTCCCACTTCTACATTCTGGAATCTATTTGAAAGATACGATTTTATGAGATATAGTGCAACTCCCCTCCCTCAATAGAAACTCAGTTTCTCGAGAAGCCTTTGAAAAATCACATAACACATGACTGATCTTTAATCATTGTTTGAATTTTGACATTCCATGGGAGACGTACGTGATTTATTCTGTAATAACGCAATAACCTGATTGTAAAATCAATAAATGAAAACAGAATAAAAAGTTTATTTATTAATTTGCTTCATTTATTTATTCAAAGTAACAACAATGAATGCTGCAAATAAGTGCTTCATCTATTTCTTCAATTTTTTAAATTCCTTTTCGATATCCTGAAGTTCAGTGTCTCTCAATTTGTTCTGAAAATGTAAGCAGGTCAAATAGGGAAAGTGCCTTCATATCTTATCAACTTTAGCCCTCGAATACCGAAGCTATAGTTAGAGCCGATGTACAATGCATTGCAATAATTTATATAAGCACTGATTTATTTTTTTCATATGATTTTCTTTTCCGGTTTCAATTCAAGTAATAAAAATAACTAAGTCAATTCAATATATTAATTTCCATAGCTTATAGTAGAAATTATTAAGACATTTGAATAAACTCATACATTTTTAGAGATTCGTTTTAGATTTATTTATGTTTATTTTCTGGATTTTTCCAACTTTTTTATGATATGTATACGTATCTTTATTGAGTGAAGACTTTTGTTTTGTGATGTAGGAAAATGTATTTATTTATTTTATTCTTTGTTATACATACTTCCTGAATGTTGTATTCTTCTTTAATAATAATTTCAATTCAATTTATTTTCTCAAGAAATATACACTTTATGAGAGGGAAAAAAAATCCACATATTGCAAATAACATGAAGGTTAATACAACATTAAGAAATAATGAATAAAGAAAATCATCATATCAGAATTAGAATGGATTCAATGGAGTAAGTACTTCTTTAGATTATTTTTGAATCATAATTTACCCTACGTTTTTGAACAATTTGGGAGTGCATTGTAAAATTTCACACCATCAAAATAAATTGATTTCGTTCCAATATTTGTTTTAATTTTGTTAACATATAAATGTTGGGCTTGTCGGGTCAAGTGATTGAGTTGGTCATTATTAATTTTGAAAATTAAATTGGAATGTTTCATGCTATTCTTAACAAGATGAATGAAAGCGCAAATTTTCAATTTACATAGGGAATGTATAACCAGTAGCTTTCTTGGTTTGTATTAGTTTACAGTTGATTCTTGATAATCAAGTTTAAGAATACATTCAATAATTTTATTTTGTAATGAATTCAAAGGTTTAAGCAAATAGGTCGAAGCAGTGCCTCAAACCGAAATCAAATATTAAAATTTAGAGTATGCTAACGAAAAACATGTGGATATTAGATATTTGAGAGGAAGCAAACTTCGAATTTTGAAAATAATTCCTACTAATGGTGAAATCTGCCTCCTTGAGTTCTCTATAGTCTTGCCCATGGTGAATTTTCATTTATAAAGAGCCCTAAGAATTTCTGTATCTACCAATAATTAAATTATCGTTTGGCGATTTTTTTGTAATGAACATAAATGAGGATTTTTCGTAATTCAATGTCAATTTATAACATAGTGACATTTTTTCTAGATCACTTTGCATGTCATTTTTGATATCACGTTAACTTTTTCCACCATATACAGTGTGTCCCACTTACCATGCTCACCATGGGTATCTTTTTAATGGTGAGAGATTCGAGGTTGGTTAAATGACACCAAATGTGGATTTTATCAAGGCCAACTATAATGTGAAAAAATATTTTGATAAAATCCATTCGTTTTTGTTTTATACGCAAAAAACAGATTTTGATCATTTTCATGTCTCCTCCGCAACTTCTTTATTTATGAAAATATTCGAATAGTAATTGCACATTCTCATGGCAGTTTTTCATTGAGATTTCGAAAAAAATATGAAATTTATACCAGCTCTTCTAGAATTTGAGATATCAGCACCAACTTTTATTTTTCAAATGTAGGTCATAGCTCACTATGACTTAGTTATGAATACCTTTTTTTTCTCTTACAGATGATGTGTCACAGTAATTGTTTTTTGTTGATAACAACGGAGTTATCGTCATTTATACAAAAACAAGAACAAGTTTGAAGTCGCCATCATGAATTTATAAACTTTAACAAAAAAATAATGATCTCCGACCTCAAAAACCCCCACATACCAATTTTGAATGGATTCGGACCATAATCACAAATCTCGTCCGCCATATTGGAGGAGCCGCCATTTTTTATTTTTTATTTCAATAAAAATTCCATAGTGCATCGTCACCGGAATTATGAAAATCTGCCAAATTTCAAGTTATTAGGACCGCCAAAGTGGGTCAAAATTCAATTGCAAGAGAAATGAAAATGATCATCAAAATCTATTATTTGCGTATAAAACAAAAACGAATAGATTTTATCAAAATATTTTTTTTTACACTATAGTTGGCCTTGATAAACTCCACATTTGGTGTCATTTACCGACCTCGTATCTCTTACCATTAAAAAGATACCCATGGTGAGCATGGTAAGTGGGACACACTATATTATTGTGGGGTCATCAGCAAACATTTAAATTTTTTCAGATAAATCAAGTTGTGAATGTTGAATGGCAGCAAGCCTAATGCTACACATATATAACCAATGCATTGTTTGTACACATTTGAAAAAACTTTTGCTTACATTCATCGCTTGCTGATAACACAATTCTGCTTCATGTGGTCTATTCAATTTCAAATTGACTAAACACAAATTTCCCCATAATTCTCCACGGCGATGATCAATCAAATTTCCTTCGCTGAAACATTTTTCTGCTCCTAGCAAATCATTCTCCTAACGAAATACAAATTAAATACCTTGATATAAGCGAAAGCATGTACTTTATCTACCTTCAAGTATAGAAGACCAACTCTCAACCATGTGGTCGGAGTAGGAGTATACTTGTTTGCAAGCAACAATAACTTTTTAGATTCTTGATACTCTCCACATTTTTCCAGAATTTCAGCACAATTCAGATATACCAAATGGATGTTGTCTGGCCTGTTGATGTAGCCCAGTGCTCGATAATATTCCTGTTTTGCTTCCGCCATTTCATTTAGAGCAAACAGGCAATGACCCGACAAGGCAGCAATGGCGTAGTTCTGAAACAGATTGTAAATAAACTAAAAAAAAAACTTTGTGGATTTTTCCGATTTTGTTTTCGCAATTTCTCGCAACTTTTTTGAAATGAGGGGTGGGAGCGAGCCCACCAGCCGACATATTTTTTTGTAGCAATTTTCCATGTACGAAACCTTTGAAAATTTTCCGAATTTCTACGCGTTCTCTATCTAGCTTTCGAGGGGGGAAAAGAGGGGTACGTTTTTTTAAAACCGTATTATTCAATGGTCAGATAATTTTCACTATTTTTACGGATTTCTATTTCGCGTGTTTTCCTAATTTTTTTCGTGATAAGAAAGGGGGCGAGCCCCCCCATCGATTTTTTTTTCATCATTACTATCCATGTCTGAAACTGTAGAAACATTTTCCGAATTCCTCTGCGTCTATCTAGTTTTTGAGGGGGGACGGGTGGAGAATTTTTTTCGAAACCATAATAATCGACGGTCAGATATTTTTCACTATTTTTACGGATTTTTCCCATTTTAATTCCGCGAGTTTTCCAACTTTTTTCGAGAAAAGAGGAGGGGCGGTCGAGCCCCTCCTACCTATTTTTTTTTGACGTCCAAATCCGTCAAGAAAACTTCCGAAACTTTATATTTTGCTTTTGAGTATTTTTTTAAATTCCTTGTATTATACGTGTCTCTAATTCAGAAACGGCTCTAGAAAAATTCAATGGTGATATTGACAATGCTGCCATATTAACAGTTTTTCCAGATATTGAGGGTGATTTAATCTTTTTCAATGGAACACCCTATTTATTTTCATTGCAATCAATCCAGCGCCCCTTATTTCTTATGTCTTCAAAAATCTAATTTAAAATTAATGTAGTTTTTGAAATATCTGCGAACGGTCCAATTTTTTCAAAAGAACTCGAGAAATCATATCATGAAATTTTATACTTGATGGATTTTTCAGATATTGCCGGTAGCTCTAGTATTTCAAATGGAACGTCCTATTTTTTTTTTTTTCATTGCGATCAATTCGCAACTCGCCCCCTCAATGCCGTTTTAAATCTCTGACACTCAAATAATTATCAGCGTTTAGTTTTTGTGGTCAGTGACAAACACTTCAAAATATCTTTTTTACATATTGCTAGGAAAATAATAATTATGACTCAGGTACCGAATTGTCAAAATTAATTTCGAATTGAGTGAGTCTCAACGGATTGATATTTTGAGTTTTCGAGGTTTTGGTGACAAAACTAGGTCCTATCAGAAAGTTTGCGAAATTTTTTATGAACGGTATCCTGGCAGACAAATAAAAAAGTCCACAGTGTTTCAAACTATACAGAGATATGAACAAACAAGTACTGGTAAAAGTTCTGCAAGAACAGGGCAAAAACAGCAACCAATGATGAAAATAAATTAAATCTAAGAAGACAAAAATCTTTGGGAGATCGTTTGCTAACGAACAGTCGTTACCGACCGATGATGAACCCTTTACTCCCATAATCACCTAACTATGTAGGCTTATTATGGCAAGAACCTGTCAGAAAACAACTACTCCCCTGGCTAAGACCACGACGGGTATTGAATTAAATCTAACAGCTACTTGTGCAACGTTCCTCAAAACATCAGAGGACGCAATTGCAACCAACCAGCAGAATTATGTTTTGATTTGGACGGGGTGACCACCTGCAGACTAGTTTCGAGGTTGTTGCCTCTCATCAGTGCAAGGGCAGGTCAACACAGACAGCACTGAAGCCATCTGTTCCCCGTCCAAACCAATACACACTCCTGTCATAATCTGCCAGAAATACAAAAGTTTTTGAAGTTTGGAAAAATACTCGGAGAGTATATCTGGAGGCGAGAGCTCTAATAGGCTCCGCCTACCAGCAAATTGTTATACCATTGGCCGACTAAAATGTTCGGCCAGTGTATAAATAAAGGCTTATGTCATAATCTGTCAGAAATACTAAAGTTTTTGAAGTTTGCAAAAATACTCGGAGAGTATATCTGGAGGCGAGAGCTCTAATAGGCTCCGCCTACCAGCACTTTTGCGATACCATTGGCCGACTTAAATGTTCGGCAATGGTATAAATAAAGGCTCAAATGGCTGTTTTTGGCAGTCATCCAGGAGCTGCCCGAGGGCTCGGACAATTCCCAGGAGAGAAGCCCTCACTTCTGGATGGCTCAGTAGTGTACAGTAAATTGTAAATAGTATTTCTGGTATTTTTAGTGATCTTCGGCCTGGCATGCGAATTAATGGAACCCCGTTGGTTGGCAACACCAACAAATCCAAAAAGAATTCGTATGTCAGACACGTTCCTGCTGGTTTTCCAAATAAATGAAGAGCTCCGGAGTTGCTGAGATTTTGCGACGATGCTGTACTTCGGATAGGTGGTACTGAGCTAGCCGGAAGAGGTGAAACATCCTGTTTCCTACTATCCGAGTGCACGCATTTGTTGACACTCCTGTTATAAACTCCTACAAGAAATTCAATAATTTCAGCCTGAAATATCATTTTCTTCCGAAACAGACTGGGTCCGATCGGAAAGAAAATTTCGAGACTATATCTCGAACATAAATTCCAGTAGGCTCCGCCCACTGGACCGCGCGGTCGCTTCTATAAAAGAGACGATTTCGCGAAGGAAAATTTAGTATTCATTGATCCTGAACTGAGTAGGGATCTCATCATTCTGAATTTGCTTTTGTGCTGAGTTTCTTCGAATTCAACAAATTGAATTTTATTGGGAAAGTGTTTTTACATTATAGTCATAGACTACCCCGTAAAGTTACTTTCGGGCATTTGTCGTAATCCTTTACTACGGTAAAGGTTTGTTTCTGCTGCAAAGATTTTGCAAAGCAAATCTGCGGAACTTGTCGGAGTTTTGGTTTCCTGAAGAAGAAACCCATCAATTTTGGGAGAAATCTAAAGCCTGCCAATTGTTTGAAGTCCAGTATACCAGCCAAGGTTGTTTGAATTGGGATATAGAACCTTTTATTTCCTAACCCTTTTCCCTGGAAGGGTGCTGGCCTGAGAGGCGAAGAAAGAATAAAGCAAGGCAAGTGAATACTTTTGGTTGTAGATCGAACAATTTTCAAGTTTCAAAAACAATTTTTTTTAAAATCTAGTAATCCAGTTTACTAGGATTCATTCTATTCAAATAAACTTGGCACAGCAAGTGCCTCGTCATATATTGTGTGGCGAACAGTGAAGAAACAATTTCTTCTCTTGATTCAAGTGATTTATAAATACTCTTATTTCTTTGTGTGCTTTTTGCTACGGACTTTGAAAGTTTTCTTTTGCCACCGATAGACAAGTCTGTGAGGTGTGTAGTATTTCATAATTTTAATAATTTTGTTCTTTCTGATTGACATTATATTGCCTACCGGGCTAACGTCCCGACGGATACCTTTATTACAGGGGTCGATTCCACTAGTGCTGTGAGCTGCCATCGTATATATGGTTCTTTTTAGGGCCGATTAAAAGAATTCGTAAGCACTGGTGGTCTAGACCATAAACTTTACAACTGTCTTAACGAATTGTGATAATTATATTCTCTAAAAACGAAGTCGGGAAGTCATACAATTTTGAAAACAAAATAAAATTAATTTCAAACCGGACGAATACGTACGTGTTCCGTCCGTTGTGGGAGCAACTTTTCTTTTCCGGGGACTCGCGTTTTAAGGGGTTGTCAGAAATATATTTTTGGAATCATGGATTCTGAATTTCAGCGTACTGGCGGTAGAGAACCCATAGCTGGCCGGGCTGATTCTGGAAGAATTGATTTACCGCCTTTACGACACTCCGCTGATTAGTCCATTCTGGTTCACGAGATGAAAGCAGTTTCTAGGCCGCTCCACCTAGCGAGCAGAGGAAGACACTCCGAATCTCCGGGTTGAGAGATTTAATCGAAGAAGACAGAAATCTTTGGGAGATCGTTTGCTAACGAACAGTCGTTACCGACCGATGATGAACCCTTTACTCCCATAAACACCTAACTAAGTAGGCTTATTATGGCAAGAACCTGTCAGAAAAGTTGTTTTCTGACAGGTTCTTGCCATAATAAGCCTACATAGTTAGGTGTTTATGGGAGTAAAGGGTTCATCATCGGTCGGTAACGATGACTGTTCGTTAGTAAATTAAATCTGTTACTACAATTAAAAGAAAATCCCCAAGCAAGTATAGCACAGCAAGCCTTGAACTTTAATGAAGAAATAAGTGAAGCATCTGCCTACAGAATTTTAAAACAAGAAAAACTCAAGCCATACAGAATTATGTATACGCAAGAACTTTTAGAAGATCCAGATCGTCGCATGGAGTTTTGGGAGGCGATGATGGAAATACTCAAAATGCACCCAAATTTTGCAAGGAACATTTTGTTTAGCGACGAACCAACATTTTGCCTCAACGGACATGTCAACCGTCAGAATTGTAGGTTCTGGAGCAGAAATGAGAAAACTTCACACCCAGCATCCCCAGAAATTACATGTGGTGGCCGGAATCTTGGGAAGCCATATTATTGGATATTTTTTCATTGACGGCAGCTTTTGACTGGTCCAACAGATTTATATCTGCAAAATTACATTCTATCTAGATTGCTAGAATTAAATATTAATATACAAGAAATATGGTTTCAACAAGATGGGGACCACCTCATTAATCAATCCAATCAATCAATCAATCAAAATATCCTTTATTGTCAGAAAATATCATCTCATGGACGAAGTTTTAGAAAATGTTTCAAGAATGGGGCGTACTTTTTTGGACCATACATTTCCAAACAGACGGATTGGACGAAGAGGAAGCATATAATCAAACCTCATGATACAAAGAAATTGAAAAGTGAATTAATACAATTTACAAGTTATTTGGAAACTTTAACAGACCCTAATATCATATACAATAAACTACTGAACATTTTTTAATCATGTGCATTTATCAAAATCATAAGAGTGAGAAATGACAAACCATGGTTTTCAAATGATCTGAAACAAATGATCAAAAAACGTGAGAAGTATAATCGAAAAAAGAAAGAAAACCCTGGTAATGAATATTATATTGATTTATATAACCACCAAAATAAACTTGTGAAGAAAGCATTGAGGACTGCAAAAAAGAATTACTATGATAACAGATTCGAAAATTCAACAACGAAAGAAAAATGGACCTCAATAAATAAACTACTGAATTCCAACTATCGAAAGAAGCGCAATATTCAATCTTTAAAAGTCGATAATGAAGTAATTGAGGACTGCCACAAAATATGTGATAAATTCAATGAACATTTCACCAATATAGGACCCAAACTTGCCCCCAAAATTCCTAAAACATCGCAGAGCTGTATAGAAGAAACAATCATTTCATCAATGTTCCTGGATCCTCCAAATACTGAAGAAATCATAAGTATAATTGATAATCTCGACCCAAAGAAGGCTTGCGGATTTGACGAAATTGATATCAAACTTGTAAAAATTGTCAAATCTGAACTTGCTCCAATTTTGAAATACTTAATTCATAAGTCAATCCAAACCTCAATAGTACCAGAAAAAATGAAAATTGCTAAAGTCACACCAATATATAAAAATGGCAAAAAAACAGATATGAACAATTATAGGCCCATCTCGGTGCTTCCTGTATTTTCAAAAATCTTCGAGAAATTCATAAATGACAAACTATTTGAGTATTTGGAAAAGAAAAATCTTCTATTTGAAAACCAATATGGATTCCGTAAATTGAGAGATACTGAGAGTAACACAAGATGTTATTTCATCTATACAACAAAAAGTTGACAACAACCAAAAATGTGCACTATTATCTTTAGATTTATGTAAAGCTTTTGATACAGTTGATCATAAAATACTATTGAAAAAATTATACAGTATTGGCATCAGAGGCAACATTCATCACTGGTTTGAAATTTTTTTGAATAATCGACAACAGTATGTTCGCATTGAAAATAGTTATAGTCAATATAGAAAAATCAGTTATGGTGTACCACAGGGATCTGTTTTGGGGCCTGTTCTTTTTTTGATTTACATCAATTCTATTTCTTTTTTGGATTTAAAAGGATCTCTAAAATTATTTGCAGATGATACAACTATAATTTATTCAGGATCCAATACAGACACTCTCAAAAAAAGTATCCAATGCGACATTAAAAATATTCTCTCACGGTTACAGAATCATAAATTAACCTTAAACTTTTCCAAATCCTCATATATGTTTATTGCAAAACGAAAACATTTTTAGGACTCTATATTGATGAATGCCTCAGTTGGAAAAAACATATTGAAAAAATTAGAAAAAAAATCTCTCCAATTATCGGCATACTTTACAAGATTAGAAACTATATATGTCGTAAATATTTGATGAATATATATTATTCCTTCATATATTCGCAATTACAATATTTGATATCTATATGGAGATCCGCGAATAAATCTGTATTGAAACCTTTGAAAAAACTGCAAAATAAATCAATAAAATGTATTCACAAACTTCCCCATCTTGAACCAACCAAAAATTTGTACGAGCCAAAAAAAATATTGAACTTGGAATCTCTTTACAAATTATCAGTATGTTTGTTTATTCATTTAAGCCGATTTAAAAAAAATATACTGGTTTGCATTTTACAGAAAATAAAGTCATTCATAAACACCTAACAAGAAATTTCAATGAACTATATCCCAGTAAGGCAACATCTGAAATTGGAAAGAGGTGCATTTTGCATGATGGTATCATAATTTATAATCAATTACCTAACCGTTTGAAAAATATAAAACATCTAGTGAAGTTCAAATTACAACTGAAAGAGTATTTCTTAGTTTCCTAATTTTTTAGAATTTTATCAGATTTGACAATTTAATTTAATTTAATTTGTATTCATTTATCCTATATACGTATTATATATAGCCAATTAATCGTTGACTTCCCTGTAAAAACATTTAATGTTTCTTGGGTGAATAAATGAATAATGATAATAATGGCCAGTCCGCTCTCCCGATTTTACTGCTTTAGACTTTTTTGGGGGGACACTTGAAAAATCGGGTTTTTGTGGAACAAACAGCAAATTTGGAAATCTTACAAAATGAAATATGTCTGTAATAAATTAAATAGATACTTACGAGGCCATGATCTGCTTTCGCCATCTCTACGCATTTCAAAGCATCGGAGTAGAGTCCCTTGTAGTAGCGAATTGCTGAGAGTAGATAATTCACCAAACCAAAGTGATTATGGATTTCTTCTGATACAGCTGTTTCAGCCCACTGGAAAATAAAATCGACCAAATATTTCGTTGGTACATTCTACGCTATTAGGTAAACGTTACATCGTATAATCTCATCTTCAGTAAGATCATCGCTGTTCTGAAGAACATGGTCCCGGGGCAAGTTTTGTAGGTCCACGCTAAATCTTCGAAATAAGTGAAATAATCTACAGGGCCTCGCTCATCGTCCATGTATTTTTTTGCCATGCCCAGCGTTATATCCATGCCTTCGTGGTTCTCATATTTTTTATAGAACAAGTACAATACAGCCCATCCTATCGAATAAGTGACATAATAAAACAATTTTTTTTAAATTTTGAGTCGATGTAGCTATACTTGACAAAAATCCATGTTTATAATAAAACTTTAACGGATATAATTGGTTCAAGAACTTTTTGACTAATAGAAAACAAAATATGTGCATTGAAGAAAAATAAATTCAGTATAAAAATGTGAATTATGGTGTCCCTCAGGGATCTGTGTCAGGACCTGTGCTATTCCTGATTTACGAGGATGTATTGATATCTAGTTAGCCCCAGTTCCCTGTATAAACAAAATATTGCGTTACCATAGCAACGAACAATAACTTATTAGAAGTGTCAGTGTAAAGTTTGACGTCAAAAAAGTAAACCAGAGTTACGCAATAAATTAAAGAAAAAATGTGTCCACCGAAATTGTGAAAATCGAAAAATTGGAGTATCGAGCCATCATCAAGTACCTGTATTTAAAAGGGTTAAGAGGTAAGCAGATTTACGAAGATATGCTTAATACCCTTAGTGATCAATGTCCTTCGTATGCGACCGTGAAAAATTGGACTGCAAGCTTCAAAAGAGGTAAATTTTCCATTGAAGATGTTGACCGATCGGGAAGGCCAGTTTCTGTGTCAGTCCCCGAAAATATCGATGCAGTTCATGACATGATTTTAACAGACCGTCGAATTGGGCTAATACGGATATCTGAAGCACTGAATATTTCATACGAACGCGTTCGTTCATCATATAGTTCACGTCAATTTGGAGATGAGAAAAATTGCTGCAAAATGGATCCCCAAATGTTTGAATGTTGACCAAAAGCGTGCAAGGGTAGTAGTATCGCGTTCGATCTGTGCTCGATTTGAAAACGATGTAGACTTCTTAAACCGAATTGTTACTATGGATGAGACTCAGTGGCGGATTTATAGATTTGCCGCCCGTAGGCTATTCAATTTTTGCCGCCTCTAAATTTTGATATCTTAGTCCACAATCATATCAATTTTCTATCAATAAAATTCCAACTTTATAATTTGTGCTCCATCATCCTCGTTACATCAACTTTTCCCATATAGTTATTATTATTGAGAACTATGGTACCGTGTTAGATCCTTGATTATTTTTACAGCAAAGAATTATCAAAAAACATTATTTTAAGGAAAAAATATCTCAATCGTATACCACTTTTAAAGTAAGGTAAGGTATGTCTTAAAACTATACAATACTTACAAAATATGAATTAAGCTTACGTAAAAAACATACATTTGGCGAACGTTGATTATTACACTCACAGTTTAAAAACAATACAATAAATATATCTTTTCTTTATTATTTGTTAGCATTATGATTTAAGTTAAATTATAAAAGCATTACAATACTTTTTTGCGAGACTTTGAATTCGCAAAATCATTTATTATATCGTCGTACGAAATCTTGTTCATTAGCTCTGACTTTTCTCTGCTCTTCTCTGCTCTGACACTTCAATTTTTTTTTAATATACTTGTTTAACTGGAGAGAAGCCGTTGAATAAAAAATTGCAGCTGAGTATTGTTTTATCTTATTATAATTAATTCATTCCGATTGGCATTTTCTGAAAAAGTTGGCTTTGCGAAAAAGTTATCAAATATACTGATGTAAACATTTAATTTAAATAATTCGTGTACGACATGAGCGCTTAAGGCCTGCTCATTTGGGTTTTCCAAACTTTTTCTTACTGCAAATAAAATAATTAACTGATAAAATGTATCAATTTTCTAATGAGCAAATTGTCTCACTTCATATTTTGTGGAGGGAATTTTTTTATTGTCAAGTCACAGTCGTTTAACTATCAGTTATTTGATTAATATGATCTCTATAAGATATTGAACTAGTTTTTTATTTAATAAAAATTAGTCAATTTTAGTCAGTATTTTTATTAGACCATCGATATTATATCGATTGAATTGGGTAAGCAGATCTCATAATTATTAGGTACAAGGAGAAAAAATTATAGCAGTTATCAGTGAAGAATATATGTAAAAATTACTAAATTTCGATTATAATATCGAATCGCGATATTCTAAAAGTTCATAATCATTAATGTATAATTAGTAAAGCGTTTAGGAATTGTTCATGCAAAGATGTTGAAATATTTATTAATTAGCACTGTATATGAGAATATTTCGATTTTTGTTAAATATTTCAATTTCTCTCCAATTTTCGAAATTCGTATTATGTGTGTGTATAATAATTTTTTTTTTTAATTTGTAAACCGAAATAATAAATTTATGAACTAAATTTGCCGCCCCTTAAAATTTGCCGCCCTAGGCTCCAGCCTACTCAGCCTGCTGGTAAATCCGCCACTGATGAGACTTGGGTACATTTCTACGATCCAGAAACAAAGCAACAATCGATGGAATGGCGACACTCCGGTTCTCCAAGACCTAAGAAGTTTCGTGTCCAAAAATCTGCTAGAAAAGTTCTTGCTTCAGTTTTTTGGGATTGCCATGGAGTAATCATGATTGATTTTTTGGATAAGGGTAGAACAATAACTGAAGATTACAATTCAACATTACTGACCACTCTACGAAAAAAAATTAAAGAGAAAAGACGCGGAAAGCTATTCAAAGGTGTTTTGGTTTTTGCAGGACAACGCCCCTGCACACAAATCTCATGTTGCCATGCAAAAAATTCGTGATTTAGGGTTTGAATTACTAGAACACCCCCCTGTATTCACCAGATTTCGCTCCGTCCGACTATCATCTCTTTCCTCAACTGAAAAAAAGTTTGAAAGGTCGTAAATTTTCTTCCAACGAGGAGGTAATAAAAGCTGTGGAGGTCTGGTTTGCAGAGCAAGAAGAAACATTTTTTTTGAAAGGTCTAGAGACGTTGCAGGTTCGCTGTAATAAATGTATCCAATTAAGAAGAGAATATGTTGAGTAATAAAATATTTTGACAATGAAATTTTGTTTGGTTCTATAGTAGGCTAAGAAATGTTCAATATATCCTCGTATATCAATAATTTTTTTTTGTTGAAAGAAGCTCGACGTTTTTCTTAGTTTCCAAAAACTAGGTCCACGAAAAGCCGTCTGCTTTATTCTCAATGTCTCAACATGTACAATAATGATAATAAGGAAAAAATTAGTAAAGGGGCGAACCGTGCTCATGCCCAAAAACGGAGAATTGTCAGATCCAATGAATTATAGGCTAATAACATGCTTGAATTTTTTTTTTTTTTTTTTATTGAAAAATACATCTTCCAAACAGAACAAGTTCTGGTGTAAGGAAGATAATAATACATTATATATAATTACAAGTGTCAATAATTTTAAAATCACTTAAATATAACAATTATAACAACTTTGCATAATAGTTTGATGAACATCAGTATGATAACAAATTTTGTTTGAGTTTTTTCGAAAAAATATATATTGATTTTGATTTTTTTATATCATCTGAAAGTTCATTGTAACTTTCTATAGAGCTAGATACTGGATTATTTTTGCCTTTATTTGAATGAACGTTATTCAAATGGAAGTTATTTGCATTTCTAATATTATGGTCATGTAATTTTGATTTTTTTTTGAAATTACTATTACTTTTTTGTAAATTATTTGTTACTTTGTGAGCAAATTTTGCTCTTTCAAATTTTATTAGTTTATCTAATGTGAAATTTCTGGTTTCTTCGTACAATTTTGAAGAAGGAGTTTCCCATGGTTTTTTAAAAATTACTTTTATTGCTTTATTCATCAAACGATAAATAATACCTTTTTGGTTTTTACTACAAGCTGACCATATTGTTATTAAATATCTAATATGTGAGACAATATGGGCATTATAAATGAGATTCTGAATTTGACTATTCAGAAAGTCAATTCTTCTTATTGCTCCAATTAAAGGAATAATCGATTTTTTTATTTTATTCACATGACATTCAAAATTTAAATTCTTATCAATCATCAATCCTAGATACTTGTGTTCTTCAACTTCATTTAATATTTTGTTCTTTATTTTTATTTTTAATTTTATTTTGGTAATATTTTTTTGTTTGAAAATCATATAAACAGTTTTTTCTAAATTAATGGTTAGATTCATTTCATCTATTCATTTTTCAAACAGTTGAATATCTTTTTCAATATTATTTTCTAAAATTGCTGTATTTTTGGCCGAATAGTAAAGTACAGTATCATCTGCAAAAGAAAAATGTTTACCCATCAACTTTATTTTCTTTATACTATCTACATAGATCAAATAAAAAATTGGAGCCAATACTGAACCTTGGGGAACTCCAATAGTAGATTGTTTTTCAATACTTTTATTTTCATCTATAACAACATACTGTATACGATTTTCAAAATAATTTTCGAAAAGTTTATAAGAGTGACCTCTTACTCCTAAATTATTTAAAAAGTCTAATAATATTGAATGATTTACTGTATCAAAAGCTTTTTTTATATCTAAGAAAATGGCAACGCCATATTTGCTTTCATCTAGAGTTTCAAAAATATCATTCATGAAATCAGTTACCGCTGATTGAGTATTTGAATTTGGCATGAAAGCGTATTGAAATTTATCAAAACCAGAATTATTATTAATGAAATTTATTAGTTGTTCTTTCAATACTTTCTCAAAAATTTTGGAAAAAACATTTAGAAGAGCTATTGGGCGATAATTAGAAACATTATTTTTTTCTCCTCCTTTATAAATTGGTTTTAATATGGTTCTTTTGAGATAATTTGGAAAGACGCCTTCTTCAATACATTTATTAATAATCAGTGATAGGGGTAGGCTAATTAGATCAACTATATCTTTCAAGTTTTTTGAAGTAATTTGATCTTCACCAGGAGCAATGTTAGATTTGAGTGATATTATGATTTCATGAATTTCTTGTTCAGAAACTGGTTTCAAAAACATGGATTTACTACAAAGTGATGGCATTGTTGGTTTGGTTTTGAATTTTTTTGATAAAGTTATTCCAATTTCTGAGAAAAAGTTGACGAATTCATTACATATGTCTTTGTTAGATGTTAGTAGTGTGCCAGATTTACTTTTGATTTGATTTATGGATTTGTTCTTTTTTTTCTTTCCTAAATTGCTATTGATAACATACCAAATTTTTTTGGGGTTTTTATCAGCTTTTTCAAATTGTTTATTAAGTTCTTGTTTCTTCAAATTCCTGCATAATGTATTGACCTGATTTTTTATTTTTTTGTATAAATTTTTTAACTCATCATGATTTGGATATTTTTTTAATTGTTTGTATAATTTATCTCGAATTTTCATTTTATCTATCACAGATTTATTTATCCAGTTATTGTTATCTCGTGTTGTGAACTTTTTGGTTTCACTGGATTTTTCTTTGCATTCTTTTATACAGTTTGCAAGTTCTTCAAATGTTAGAATATCACTGAAAGAGTTTAATTGTTTTGAAATACAATTACGAAATTTATTTTTGTCTAGAATTTTAATAATTTTTTTTATCATCTTTGGTTTGTTTTTTATTATTTTTTCAGTTTTTATATTTATTACTTTATGATCAGAAAGATGGTAATCTTTATATTCAATTAGATATTTTATATTTTTATGAAAATTTGTTACTACATGATCTATTATAGATTTTGTGTTGTTATGATTTTGTCGGGTATGATGATGCTCATCAATTACATTTAGTATTTTGTAACCATTAGTTTCATAAATACTTTTGTATTCATCCACTAAATGATTTTTTTGTAACAAGTTAAAATTCATGTCACCCAACAAAATTAAATTCTTGTATGTTCCAGTAATATTATTGATAATCTTGAAGAAATCCACTGTATTCGTATCTGGTGGTCGATAGATGACTCCAATTTTTGTTTTAGGATGTACCGATATTATTTCAAGAATAATATATTCACAATTTCCTAAGGTTCTCTTCTCAAGAATATTGAACTCTAAATCTTCCTTCAAAAATATGGATACTCCTCCACCACGTTTGGTTTTTCTGCATTCATGGACTTCTGAGTAGTTTTGAATTTTAATAAATGTAATTTCATTTGGATATAACCAGGTTTCAGTGAGTGCTAAGATGTCAATTTCTTCTTTCTTCATGTACAATTCTACATCCGTTAATTTGTTTCTTAAACTCCTTATGTTGAGGTATGATAGCGATAATGTTTTATTATGAGTCATAATCAATTTGGGATAAGTATTTTTTCTGATAAAAAATTTTTACTGGACAGTTTTCATTTGTTGCTGGATGGTTGATACAATGTTTTGTTTTATAGGTATTATTTGAAAAGTCACAGTTTGCACACTTTATTATGGATTCTTCGCATTTTGTTTCTTCATGTTTTCCTCCACATCTGGCACAGACTAAAGCATTTTTACAATTTTTCGAAGAGTGATTGTATCGATGACATTTAAAACATTGGGTTATCTTATTATTTTCGTATACTCGTAAATTTTGCCAACTGACAAATAATTTTCCATTATTTTTTTCAAATATTTTCCTAAATAAATTTCCATTCACTTCTGCAAAAATTGTATGTGTGGTTCTGTTCTTTCAGTTTATTCTGTAAACTTTCATTGTCTATAGGTTTTTTAAGTATGAGTCCAACAATTTTAATTTTTGGATTCAACTTCTCCTTGCTTTCTACTGTATAATTTAGGTTCAATTTGTTTTCTATTTCCTCTTTCAATTTGATACAATGATCCTTCTTCTCACAAAATACATGCAGGTCTCCATTTTTTGTTTGTTTCACATCAGTAATATTTACTTTGAGCTGGCTAATGTCAATATTTTCATTGAGATCTCTCTTCATTTTTGAAATTTCTTGATTTGACTTGGATTTAATTATTATTGATTCAAAATGAGAGGGTTTTTCTATTCGTTGTGAATGGCTCAATATTTGTGAATATAATGGTTTATTTTCAGGTAATTGTATTTTTTCAAATTCTTCAATTTTTTTCGTGATTTTACTCAAGCTTTCCATGATTGGTTCCTTCTCCACTAGATTCATAGTAATCAATTCATAATTATTAATTAATCTCTCATTTTCTTTCTGTAATTGGGTTATATATTTTTCTTTTTCCATAACTAAAATTTCTTTTTCTTCAATCATTTTCCACAAATGTTGATTTTCTTCTTTCAGTTTTCGAATGGTTTCTAATTCTTCTTGATTATTTATAGAGTTATTTCCATAATCAAATTTAATGAATTGGGAGTCACATGATTCTTCATGAATTTCAGAAGAGCTATTTCGTTTTTTTCGTCGGGGCATGTTTCCTCTTAAACTGTTTTCACCTTTCTTCCTGGGCTATTGAAATTCGTGTGGGATGGTTTTCCAAATTGACATTTCCAACAAATGTCACTCCAATAATTTAGTTTCGTTTTTCTCAAAAGGCACTCAATAATTCCCAGAAATCTTCTGAAAATTCCTGTCTTCTGGATGTTGAATAGCAGGTAGGTCAATCAATGTTTTTTCTAAATTGAGTTTTATATCAAAATTTGCAATTTTTTGAAAGTTCAGCTTTGTTTTCAAGTGACGGATTGTTATAAGGTGTTCAAGCACATTTTTTTTATCGCGGATTCTCTCCGCAGTTGATCCGGTGTATGAACGGATATATGAGGGTCAAAGATGGCGGCCGCCGAATGCAACAAGAACATGCTCGTCGACAGATGTATCACGCAGGACTCCGTGCAGTATAAGCCTAACAGACCCCGATTGGGATATTCCTAACGGAAAAAAAATAATAAAAATAATATTATATTACCTTCTACCCATCGTGGAGCTTGTACAGTCAGGTTCAGGAAACAAGCTTCCGCTTCTTTTTGCTGGTTTTTAGAATCCAGGAGAATTCCGAAAATCATTAAACTAAAATTACATGCAATTATTAAGAGAAGTGAAGTTTATTCATCGTTGTAAACTGTTGCACACACCTATACCGATGACTCGGATTTATCAACAAGGCTTCTTTAATGTATGCATAAGCTTTTGAGTTATCTTTCGTGTCAAGAAAATATACAGCATAATCAAACCAATGATTGGGATTATTCGCATCCCTACTAATTCTCTGCAAAATAAATAAATAAATTTTTTCTATAGTTACACAACATGAGACACTAGAAAATATCTTGGAATATTTTTATTATTGCTAGAAAATAAAGGACCACGCACGTTTCTTATGGAAAATGGCTTTCCGTGAATTTGTCCGAATCTTTGGTATGGTGTAGATCTGGACGCACTGATCAAAAGTGTCCATTGCCAAAAACTCCAAAAATGGACAGTTTTAGAGATATGGCTCTATCAATGTATTTTTTTTGCATTTTTTGGATTTTGACTCATAATCAGTTCACTCTCATACTTAGGAAAAACCGAGTTTCAATGATTTCTCTGAAGGAATCGATTAAAAAATAATTCTTTCTTCTTTTCAGATACTGCCATTTGAAGAAAGTATTATACACTGCTCGTCACTGACGATGTAACTGGACTATTATTTTCAACTTCTATAGTCCAGTTTTTGTAGAAACAAAAACTTCTGAATTGCTCAAGGTATCACAGAGTCACATATATTCAATACCTTTCGATAGGGGCACTAGAAAAATAATATTCGATACACACTATAGGAACTGAATCTGAGATACTTTTTTTTATAAATAGTTTCCTAGTCGTCAAAGAAATAGAGGTAAATGCAAAATGAGCATATAGAAAATCGTACATAATGTTTGCTGACGACATAAATACTCGTATCGAATGCAGTTTGTTCATACCGAGTGTTAAATATCAATAGAAACAACGGAATACATACCCAATAATCATTTCTAATCGCTAATCGAACCGTTAAGGCAAACGGATCCGTGAAAATGTCTGAATATTTGATATGATGTGGATTTCGATGCACTGATCAAGTGTCTATTGCTACATACTACAAAAATGGACAGTTTTCAAGATATGGCCGTATCAATATCTGACTTTTTTTCGTTTTCTAGATTGTGGCCCATAATCGCTTAGCTCTTATACCCAACAAAAACGGAATTCTATCGATTTCTGCGCAGGAATTGACTGAAAAATAGTTGTATTTCATTTCTGATACATTCATTTGGAGAAATTAGCATACACTGCTCGTCACTGGCGATGTAGCTTATGGCTATTATTTTCAACTTTTGTATTTCCGTGTTCGTAGAAACAAAAACTCTTGAATTGTTCTAGTTCTAACAAACATACTTATATCGAACACAATTCAATTGTGGCATTTGAAAAAATAATATGCGATACACACTCTAAATATGATTTGAATTTTTTTGAAATATTCTCCTGGCCATCAGGAAAATAGTGGAAAATGCAAAATGAGAAACTAGAAAATCGTATTTATAATGTACGCTGACGAGATGAATGCAGTTCGTTTATACCGAGTGTTAAATATCAATAGTACCAAGGAAATACATACCCAAAAATCATTACTACTGTTACTGTTAATTGAACTGTTAAGGCAAACGGATTCGTAAAAATGTCTGAATTTTTTATTCGGTATAGGCAATAGCTTTTTCAGTTGAACAATTTATGAGTGGGAGGTCAACAATAGTTGACATTTCATAAGAAAAATATTGAATTTGTTAATGTACAGATTGAACCACAGTTACTTAACCGTGTTCACTTCATCAAACATATTGATTCTTCACAAAAATTATATCGAAAGGTCAGCGTACATTATGAATACGATTTTCTAGTTTCTCATTTTGCATTTTCCACTATTTTCCTGATGGCCAGGAGAATATTTAAAAAAAAATTCAAATCATATTTAGAGTGTGTATCGCATATTATTTTTTCAAATGCCACAATTGAATTATGTTGGATATAAGTATGTTTGCTAGAACTAGAACAATTCAAGAGTTTTTGTTTCTACGAACACGGAAATACAAAAGTTGAAAATAATAGCCAAGCTACATCGCTAGTGACGAGCAGTGTATGCTAATTTCTCCCAATGATTGTATCTGAAATGAAATATAACTGTTTTTCAGTCAATTCCTGTGCAGAAATCGATAGAATTTCGTTTTTGTTGGGTATAAGAGCTAAGCGATTATGGGCCACAATCTAGAAAACGAAAAAAATCAGATATTGATACGGCCATATCTTGAAAACTGTCCATTTTTGTAGTCTGTAGCAATAGACACTTGATCAGTGCATCGAAATCCACATCATATCAAATATTCAGACATTTTCACGGATCCGTTTGCCTTAACGGTTCGATTAGCGATTAGAAATGATTATTGGGTATGTATTCCGTTGTTTCTATTGATATTTAACACTCGGTATAAACAAACCGCATTCGCAACGAGTATTTATGTCGTCAGCAAACATTATGAACAATTTTCTATATGCTCATTTTGCATTTACCTCTATTTCTTTGACGACTAGGAAACTATTTTTAAAAAAAAGTATCTCAGATTCAGTTCCTATGGTGTGTATCGAATATTATTTTTCTAGTGCCCCTATCGAAAGGTATTGAATATATGTGACTCTGTGATACCTTGAGCAATTCAGAAGGTTTTATTTCTACAAAAACTGGACTATAGAAATTGAAAATAATAGTCCAGTTACATCTTCAGTGACGAGCAGTGTATAATAATTTCTTCAAATGGCAGTATCTGAAACGAAGAAAGAATTATTTTTTAATCGATTCCTGCAGTGAAATCATTGAAACTCGGTTTTTCCTAAGTATGAGAGTGAACTGATTATGTGTCAAAATCCAAAAAATGCAAAAAAAATTACATTGATAGAGCCATATCTCGAAAACTGTCCATTTTTGGAAATGGACACTTTTGATCAGTTCATTCAGATCTACACCATACCAAAAATTCGGACAAATTCACGGAAAGCCATTTTCCATAAGAAACGTGCGTGGTCCTTTTAAAACCTTCAAACGTTCAAAATTAAAATCAAAGTAAACACCTGAGCCAACAAAACTTTGAAAGTAATAAAACATCTTATTGATAAAACACTGATTCGTACACTTTTTATTTGATTTTATCTATTAGATTTAATTACGAGGTGTTCAAATTTTGAATATCCGATCTTTTGTTAACACACTTTTCTCCATGTTTTGTTTTTTTTTAAATCGTCTGTTGTCCAATAATACTACTGATTCAAACTTGAAAGAGATGAAGTATTTTGACATTTGGATTGATGATAAGTTAAGGTGGAAGAAAAATATTGATAATCTGTTCAAAAAAATGATCTTCCATTATTGGAGCCCTGAGAAGATGTCCCAAATTGAATCCCAAAATAGAAAATATATTTCTGTATTCATATATTCTCAGCAGAATCAAATATTTAATTAATATATGGTGAACTTGTTCTAAAAATAATTTCAATAAAATCTCCGCGTTGAGAGTACTGTACGTCTACCATTTGACACCCAACAAATCAACTTTATTCAATGAAGAACATATTTTCTTTGGAGGAACATTAGGCAATGGACTATCTCAAAGTATATTACCTCATTATCAATAAAATGATGAAATCTAATTTTATATTAACAAGAAATTCAGGATTCACAATTACCATACACGACAACATAACTTGTTCCATCTAGATTCTACAAACTCTGTAATTGGACAGAAAAGATTCACCCATGAAGGTCTTTCAAAGTTTAATGAAATACCCAAAGACATAAAAAATTGTAGAAATATCACTGAATTCAAAATCAAAATTGAAAAATATTTTCTATAATTAAGAAATTGACTTTAGTAGGATTCCTTCTTTGTTTTGGTTTTTTTTTTTTTGTAATTTTAAATGTTTCATTTAAAAAAATATGTAAATACAAAAAGGTTCATGATCAATCTCATATACCAGTTTTTGATACTGTTTGACTGATCATGCTATTCTATTATATATATAATGATAATTGACTAAACATACTCTTTCATAATTTTACGTTTGACGTTTAGGATAGTTTTTTCTTTTTTATGGGTCAGAATATAATATTTTTCTGAAATCGTTCAAGTATTCCCACTTTCTCGGAGCAACTTCAGGCCTCAAAATACGCTAATCTAGTATTTTAGTCCGTTGCTAAGCAACGAACTTTCCCGGACCGTTTTCGGACCTAAACGGTACGGGAATAGTAATTTACGCAACAAGTCCGGAAAATACTGTTTTTTTGGACGAGTAGACCAAATTCTAGGACGAGCGTTAGCGAGTCCTGGAAGTCTGCGAGTCCAAAAAAACAGTTTTCACTGCGTACACTATTTTTTCGGCAACCATGTAGAATAACAAATCAATGAGACGCATTTAGTCTAAGAGACGAAGAGAGGTCGACCTTCACCCATCTGTCAACCGGATGAAACGATTCCAAATTTGAATATTTCGAACATTTCAGTTCTTATTTGTATTATATATTGAAATTCGGACAGAAGATAGTTACTAACAGAAACATTCTGATTCTTATTTATGTTAATATTTGTATTAAAATTCGAGCACTTCCCGGCCTAGTCCGGGAAGTACGTACTTCCCGGACCAGGCCGGTAAGTGCTACTTTCTCAAAGAAAAAGTGTCCGGGAAGTGAACACTTCCCGGATGATTGCCGAAAAAGTACTTCCGAGAAAATTTATGCCGGGTTGTTTACATTTTAGACAGTTATATTGAATTCACGCAAACAATATGTAGAATTCCTTAGTTTTTGATAATGCTGATTGCGATTTCAGAAAAAATAGTATGTGTACCTCGTAGTAAAAGCACATTCCCAGATTTCAATGCTTGTTGGCCTCGGCCAACAATTTACATTGTCGTCCGGGAATGTACTGCTTTCACTACTAGATACACAATATACTATTTTTTAACAAAGATTTTGGGTAGCTGTTCTTTAATAACATTGTTTCAATGAGTTTGAGTTTTTTTTTTCGAAATTCTCATGTGCCAAGTGTGTTACTCTATGTTTGAAATTGGTGATGATATATGTTTTTGTGTCGTTGGGTTTACACTGTACAGAGTGGTAGTTAATAAAATCTTTCTGAATATGATGGTTTGTGATACCAGCAAATCATCCAAATAAACAATCCTATAATCTTTTTTAATTTCTATGGTGAATTGAATTATAGAATGATAGTTGTTAAAAGTGTTGTTTATATTTATTGATCACATCTTTGTATGCTTATTTGTTCATGTTATTTTTAAGATTTTTTTTGTCCTTTCCATAAACATGTAATGTATCTTGGGGAAATAAAGCTGATTGATTGATTATTTTGAAATTAAAGAATATTCTCTACCCACCTCTACTAAATACCTGTTTGCCAAAGCAACGTCCTTCATTTCCAGGGCTTCCTTCGAAAAGAACAAATTATTACTAGACACACGTTCTTCACAGGCGGGATCCATCCCGTAACAGACCAACTTGTTGAGAATTTCGTTCATTTCGGATACGAAATAGACAAACTCTTCGCTGATGAAATTCTGATGGTTTTTACAATTTTTCTCTAAAACCACGCCGAGCCTCATTTTATCTCTGACTAAAGGCATCGCAGCTTCCGATAGAGAAGTTATGTAATCCTGATAGGATCCGGTGGATTGTAGAAATTTGAAAAACTCCACTGTGGTTTGAAGAGTACGCACTGAAAGAAACAGTAGATAATTTCTATCAGACTACCAATGAATACGGGCGTTCCACAAAGAACTGTTTTGGGACCCATCTTATATCTATTATACTTTCAAAATATCTCTAAAATTGGGTTAGCAGAAAGTTATACTATATACGCAGACGATGCAGTACTTTTATATGAAAACAAAAATTCTCTCAAGTATTGAATGAAAGTTTGTTTTTGTGGAGGATATTCGTTTCTTGACATACCTTTTTGGGAATTTTACTTCCACACTTTCAAATGAAAAAATGTTAATTCAAAGAAATCTGTACAAGTGCAGAGGGGCAATTATTAATTTTCCCCGATCAGTTTAGAAGACTGTTGTCTTGAAAACAGTTAATTAATTTCGTCAGTATAACGTATCGTATACTAAATTTGCCTATGTGACGGAAAAATTAAATTGACTAAAAATACTTATCTTTTTCGAAAACGTTGATGTTTCGGAGACTAAATCTGTCTCCGTTATCAAAACTCGAAGTATGAAAACTTGCTGAAAATTCAATTTTTATCAGTTTGGATATGAAAAGATTTGTTTTTGACAAAAAAATTGAAAAACGGCTTTATTGCAACCTTCTATCAATAAATACTGATAAAACTGAGTATACTGATAAAACTGAGTATATAATTTTCCAGCAAAAAACAAACAGAATATTTTCCTTAACCTCAAAACAAATCTTTTCATAGAACTGATAAAAATAGAATTTTTGGCAAGTTTTAATACTTGTACAGATGTCTCTGAATTAACATTTTTTCATTTCCAGACTGTGGAGGGTTAAAATTCCCAAAAAATTGGAAAAATGGCTTTATTGCAACCTTCTATCAATAAATAATTATGAAACTGAGTATATAATTTTCCAGCAAAAAAACAGACAGAATATTTCCCTTAACCTCAATATCAAAAATGAATTATTGACTTCAACATCAAAAATGAATTATTGAAAAGAACTGAACAAATAAAGTATCTTGGATGAAAAATTTAAATGGGACAAACATATGGAGGTCTTAAGCGAAAAAAATTCTCCAATCATTGGTGCTTTGAGAAGATGTCCTAAACTCGATAAAAAAATATAAATATGAATCTATATTCCCACATACTGAGTCGTATTACCTACCTGTTTGATAAACATTTGGGGATCTTGTTCCAAAAATAATTTTAATAAAAAATATCAGCATTGTATAGGAAATCTTTGAAACTGTATCGTCTCCCATTTGACATACCAACTAATGAACTATTTGCAATTACAGACAAATTTCCTTTATGCGAACTGTATAAAATAAATACCCTAAACATTGCATTCAATATTATAAATAATAAATTAAAATCAAATTGAATTTTGATGAAACATTCTGAAATTCATAGTCATCACACCAGACAATATAACTTGTTTCACCTCGATTCTGCTACCTTTACAGTTGTCCAAGAATAGTATATTCTGTAACAAGGTTAGAATGAAAATACGATGCGAGTGGAAAGTTCCGAGCGCGAGCCGAAGGCGAGCGTGAGGAACCACGAGCATCACGAATTTTCATTCTATCCGAGTAGCAGACTATACTTTCTCCACGATCAAAGATAGGAAACGTGACAGCAATAATTTTTACACTTACTCAAATTTTGCCACTACGATGACAATAAACTGCGTCAAGGCTAATGTTATTATTGCTAACCAGTGTGAGAATATTATTCTATCACAAGAGAGATAATGTAAATACATTTGAATTGCATGGGGGCAGAGGTGTTGCAGAATATTTCTTCAATCTCAAGAGAGAGAATTCCAGCATTCTGTAATCAAATTTGATTTCAGAATTGGCAAATTATGTGATGATCGTGGAGAAAGATTTTTACTCACGTTGCTCTAGATAAATTGAACAAATTACCTTAAGATATAACAAATTGCAGAAGTTTTTTCAAATTCAAAATATCTGTAAAAAACACATTATTTCCTTACGGAATTGATATTTTGCTATTATTGATCAATCTTTGTTCACTAATTTATGATTTTATTATGGTTTTATCATTATTGTATATTATGTTAATTCTGTTTATCACTGATTTATGAAATATTTGTTTCAATTGCGAGATGCAATTGTTAATCATTTTTATTGTTATTATATGTACAACTCCCTCATACCAGAACTTGTTTATTTACTCAATAACAAATAACAAAGCTATAAAATGCATATTCAAATTGCCCTTTTTAGAACCCTCAAAAAAATTATATAAACCTAATAACTTCCTGAATCTTCGTTCATTATATGAATTTAAAATTTCAATTTTCATCCACTATGTTGATACAGGAAAAAAACATTCGGATCTTACTTTTGATCATATTTCGAATATCCATTACCATAAAACAAGAAATGTAAATAAAATAAACGCTTTACGTTTCAAATCAAACTTTGGAAAAATGTCTATTTTTTATGAGGGAATTGAGATATATAATAAAATACACACAGCAAAAACGGTTTACTTTGCTTTAATTGACTCCCAAATAAGATATGGAATACCTTTTTGGGGAACATGCAGTGCAACCCTTCTCTCTTCTGTGTCGATATTACAGAAAAGGGCGGTAAGGTGTCTCTGTAAAGTCAAACCTAGGGAATCATGCAGACATTATTTTGCTGCCAATAAGATTTTAACTGTAGCTGCACTGTATATTCTTGAAACTGTATGCTTGGTGTACAAACATAAAACGGAGTTTGACTTTGTTTCTTCTCCGTATGCTACCCGTAATAGCATATTTAATATCAGACTTCCCATACCCAAGTCAACATTAATCAAGGATTCCATTTTTTATAATGGTGGAAAGCTTTTCAATCACTTACCAGTAGATATAAGGTCTGCAAATCTGACCAACGTACAATTCAAGAAAGCAGTGAGAAATTTGCTAGCTGATAGACCCTATTATAGCCTACAAGACTATTTTAATGAATCGTTTTGAAAATACGTGTACTTATTCTATTTTATTTTTTATTGTATTTGTACTTGTTTTATTCTAATTTTTTGTAATTCATCAGTTTTTATCTATACACCATTAGTTATGTTTATATTTATAATTACTTGCAAATATTTGTCAATGGGATGCAAAATCTTCTGACAATAAAGTATATATTTGATTTGATTTGATTTGAAAATACCACAGGCAATAAAAGAAATTAGGACTAAAACTAAATTTAAAAATGAACTTAAAAAATTTATACTCAACAGATGATTTCCCATAATATAACAATATTTCACCTTTGACTGTCTTTGTCTTTGCTTTTGTTTCTTTCTGATTGATATCATTTACTCATATTTCACAGATCATCTGTAATCATTCCTTTTTTTATAATTGTACCAATTGTCGTTATACAATTTATGTTAAAACTTAATCCCTCTATAAATAGAAATGTTTCTTGGGATAAATAAAAAAAATAAAAAAAAAGATTGAGCATTACTGTCTCTCCTCGCAGGATTTTCTTCTAGAAATATTTGGAATCTGTTGTTGATGTCTTGAATTATATCATTCATTAGATTTTTGTAACGATCTTCCTTTGAACGAATTACTTCTATTGAAGGGCACTTGGTTGCCTTGAGCAATTGATTCAGCCTGAAAGGAAGACAGAGTCGATATGCACTGAGTTTCTTTGAATCATATCCATCGTAATATACCATCAGTAAAGCATAACATTGTGGAAAAAGATCAAGACAACTCCATAAATGAAATGAGAAGAACTCGCCCTAATAACATTCCGCTGTAATCTTCCTGACATACCTTTGGCTAATAAGCATATAATCAATAAAACAACATCAAGATTTCTTGGTTCAGATATAGTCAATAAATTGAAGTTTGATTCACACATTAAAAATATTTGCAATAAATTAGTATCAGGTTGTTACGCAATACGGGTAATATCAAATGAGCTGGGTTATTCGATGGCAAGGACTGCGTACTTCGCCCTAATCGAATCACATCTGAGCTAAGGAATTGCATTTTGGGGAGTGTGTAGTATAATGTATTTATAGTAAGGTAGTGTTGAGTAATAAGGCCCACTTAACTTTTGCATTTTTTTTTATCCTTTATATTTTATTCAAAAAAATCCGAAACTTGATGAGTTGATTGCTTGTGATGTTTGCCGCTATGTTAACATCAATATTCGTCTCCTTCAATACCTCAGTAACCAAAAAAAGACAAATTTCAAAAACTTCCTGTTGGGCTTTATTACCCGCCTATTAGGGTAATAAAGCCCATAGTAAGTTATGCAGAATTTCGTTTATTTATTGTATATATGAATATATACAGATAATTTTTGTTAATCAGAAATAGTAGAAACTCAATGAAACACTTATGAAAAACAAAAATAAACATTATTATCTACAAAAAGTGATAAATTTAACAAAATTCAACAAGGACATTAAATTATAAAAAAAAAGTAATAAACTGAATTCTAAGAATATTCCCTACCGTAAAAATCCTCAACATCTTCAACCGTCAGTCCCATGCAAGTTTCGTGTAACCAAGTTCCACATTCTAGACAATTTCGCATGTTGCCCGCGGGTCTTATTACGCGATCGTTGGTAGGGCCTTATTATCGGGCGAGCACTTTTTCTTAAACATGCAATTTCCAGAAAAATTAACAATTTTTTAAATTTTTCTCTCAGTGCGAAAGATAGTACCAATGTTATAGTAACTGATGGAGCACTATTTGTTTCTTTAAGTGAAATAGGTTGAATTAAAAACGACGTCACACCTTCCTGCGAACTTATAATCTGTACAGCCTGAAACTGGACATTCACCTAGTGTTAATGGCGAACTGAACTCAACGATCTTTTAATAAAGCTTCACCACTCGGATGATGAAACTAACCTTGTTGACAGATTTGAAAAAATTGGCCAGTCTTCAAAGAAAAGGACATTGGGCCTTATTTACCGCCGGGCCTTATTCCCCAACACTACCTTACAAAAAAGAGCTTTGCGATATATCTGTAAAATAAGACCTAGAGAGTCTTGTAGAGAGCTATTCAAAGAACACATAATTATAACTGTTGTCTTTTTACACAGTCTGGAATCTGTCAGTCTGATCCACAAAAATAAAACTACTTTAGATAGAGTCGACTCACAATACAACACGCGACAGAACAACTCCCTCAAACTACCAATAGGTACCTAGCAACACAGCTGTGAAGAATTCTATAATTTACAATGGTATTAAAATGTACAATCACCTGCCAATCAATATAAGGAATATAACATGTATCAGACAGTTCAGGAAAAATGTAAGAAATATATTGATTCAGCAAGCTTCCTACGATATTGAAGATTACTTCACCACCACTTTATAGATTTATTTTTATAGTATATGTGTAGCTATTATTGTATTTGTATGTATATATATTTACAGGCCGTTTCTTTTATCATGTGGTAACATTGCTATATTCTAAACCGTAACAGATACGAAGACGATTAAATGGGAGAAAAGGTAACTATTGTGGAGAACAGTACAATGGTCAAAGAAAATTTACAGAGAGTCTCGCCCTTCCCGAGTTATACAGGGAAAACCATAAATGCTGTTATTTGTTTTTTACGAATAGAATTGTTATTTCTGAAAATATAAAAAAATTTATAAGGAAAGTTTTAATGTATTTAAAATGTACTATAAAAATGTAACAATGAATCTTTGATTAAACGTTTCGTGTCAACACGGCCACCATCAACATTTTTTTTTCAAATACGGACCTGTCTATTTTAGTACAAATATTGATAAAGCGATAAAATCACAATTCAGTGGTATATTTGATATTTTTATAACGTTTCATTTAAAATAACTAGCATCCTCAGTGACAACAATTTTTAATTACGGTCCTGTCGTTAGTTCTTTTGTAAATTATTTTGATTTCTTCAAAACCTATTCAACTATTGGCATACTTCAGACTTCACCCAATAATTTCTATAAGAAGATACCCCAACACAACGAACATTCGTATTTTTCCTTCTTGGGCATTTTTGTATTACAGAAATCCTTGTTTCAAGGCTGATTTCTTCTGAATCAATTATCATACTGAATATTTCTATAATTCTCAATCCTGGAAGTAACGAAAATATTAGTTTTTGGTCAAAATACGACTATTGTGTGATATGGTACAATTAAATAGCATCTCACTTCATTTACCATTTTTAACCAAGTAGGCTTTGCTTGGTTTCTATGGCAGGACAAATAAATGAGTTGTTGATACGTGTTAAGAACTGTCAGTCGTTTACACACTCAGTCATATCAAGGATGTATTCAAATGACGAAAGGACTGATATGCTATTTGCTTATGCAAAATCAAATAGAAATCCTCTTTTGGCAAATAATATGTATGGTGAGCTATACCCAAATCGTCGTATTCCAAACATTCAAATGTTTAGACGATTAGAAAGAAATTTGAGAGACTGTGGTGCATTTGATAGAAATAAAACTAGAAAATGTGCTGTTACTGGAAGTATGCGGATCCAAATAAATGTTTTAGGTAAGCAAATATTACTTCATGAAGATTAACAAAGTGACGAAAATATTTTTTTTTCAATTCAGGATTGGTCAGTTACAAAAATATTTCTAATCAAGATTGTTCTTTACGAGAAATTGCCCACGAACTAGGGATTTCTGTAAAATCTAACAGAAATATTTTGAAAAAGAACAAATACAAATGCTACAGGATACGCAAAGTTCATCACCTCAATGAAAGGGATTACGGAAGGAGAGTACGATTTGCGATGTGGTTGAGACGTAGAAATAGGGAAGTTGGAAATATTTGTAATAAAATAATATGGACGGACGAATCACAATTCACCAACAATGGTTGGTTTAACAGAAACATCCATTATAGGTGGAATAATACAAATGAACATTTACATAGAGAAACCAATTTCCAGGAAAGGTTCGGAATAAATGTTTGGTTGGGAATTTTGGGAACAAACATACTAGGTCCTTTCTTTTACGACGAGCATTTGAATGGTGGAATGTATTTACATTTTTTATCCAATGAGTTTGATGGCTACTTAGATGAATCGCCACTGAACATCCGCCGTGAAATACAATATTTTCAACAAGACGGTGCCCCTCTCCATAATGCAGCAATAGTAAGGGAACATTTAGATGCAATATTCCCAAGAAAATGGATTGGAAACAATGGACCAATTGCCTGGCCAGCTCGATCCCCAGACCTGACTCCTTTAGATTTTTTTGTCTGGGGATACATAAAGGATAAAGTTTTTTCGACATCTAGTACAGATATCGACATCTAGTACAGATATCGACCATCTCAAACAAAAAATAAGAGATGCATGTAATAGCATTACACCCATCATGCTAGAAAATTGCCACAGAAATTTTATGGACAGACAACTTATGTGCATTCAACAAAGAGGTCGGCAATTCGAGCATTTAATGTAGGGTATCATGAAGAATTCATTTTCTGTATTGGTTTTATTTTCACTCAAAAATTCAATATGAAATAAATTGTTTTCTGTTTGTTTGATTTCTTCTACTCTTAAGTAAGTTTATTTCCGAGGTAAATTGCTATCGTTCGTCTCTGAAACTACAGATATCTTTTATTATAGTGTAAACATAATTTTAATAGATACATTTATTCAAAGCGTCACTGATAATTTTTATATCGGAGAGTTAGGTTTTGTGGAATCCATAAACGACCTAACGTCAGGACCGTAATTAAAAATTGTTGTCACTGATGATGTTAGTTATTTTAAATGAAACGTTATAAAAATATCAAGTGTGATGTACCACTGAATTGTGATTTTATCGCTTTATCAATATTTGTACTAAAACAGACAGGTCCGTATTTGAAAAGAAATGTTGATGGTGGCCGTGTTGACACGAAACGTTTAATCAAAGATTCATTGTTACATTTTTATAGTACATTTATAATACATTAAAACTTTCCTTTTCCACTTTTTTTTATTTTTGAGAAATAACAATTCTATTCGTAAAAAACAAATAACAGCATTTTTAGTTTTCCCTGTATAACTCGGGAAGGGCGAGACTCCCTGTAAATTTTCTTTGACCATTGTACTGTTCTCCACAATAGTTACCTTTTCTCCCATTTTCGTCTTCGTATCTGTTACGGTTTAGAATGTAGCAATGTTACCACATGATAAAAGAAACGGCCTGTGTATATATATATATATATATATATATATATATATATATATATATATATATATATATATATATATAAGTGAAAATAGAGTATATTTCGTTTTAATTCCGAGAGTTCTAACCTTTGACAGCTGTTTCGTGCTAACGCACTCATCAGAAAGGATTTATGGTACTCTCGAAATCAAAACGAATCCACTCAAGAATTAATACCGTGAGGCAAGACAGAATATAACAGGAAGTTATTCATGACATCTACAGTCACTATTTTCACTTAGATTCTGCTTGCGTTCCTCATAACGTATTAGAAACTTGATTGAACCTTGGGTTGGTCAGAACAACGAATTGTTGGCTGCCTGTCAATTTGTGGACAAACCTCTACTTTTGGATTCCTTGGTTCGTGTCAAATTAAGTTTCAACTAGTGACTGTAGATGTCATGAATAACTTCCTGTTATATATATATATATATATATATATATATATATATATATATATATATAAATATATATAAATTAACGCTTATTTTTAATCCTGAATTATGTACCAAACCTTAGATATTTTTAATTTTTGATACCTACTATATAAATTCTTTCATGTATGGAATTTCATATTTAAGATGTTTGTACTGCAAGTTATATATTTTTTTTCTTTTATCCTTTATATACTTATACACTTTTATCCTTGTATCAACTAAGCTTTGTCTATGAGAACGATATTCTTCGACAATAAAGTATATCTTGATTGATTGATTAATGACCCCCCCCCTCAGTTTATTACATAGCACTGTG
Organism: Chrysolina oricalcia; assembly: GCA_944452925.2. Classification (NCBI taxonomy): domain Eukaryota; kingdom Metazoa; phylum Arthropoda; class Insecta; order Coleoptera; family Chrysomelidae; genus Chrysolina; species Chrysolina oricalcia. The sequence continues at coordinate 7,761,108 of OX101825.2, read as the reverse complement.
TACCAAGTAACTAACTCTTTATTTGAAGTTTCTTTAAAACTACCGATTTTCATAGGCTCATTTTTGAACTTTTCCTACTCTCTTGAGCAAGAATCTGATTTCGATTTTTAAATGGGACATTCTGTATATGTTCACTTCTTTTGTCTCAATATGACGTTCCGAATACAACTATGTATCAGTTGTCACTGATTGTTGTGACCTATTTTTTTTAAATTTTGTTCTATGGATACGTTCAAATTACTAATTTCAGCCCTAAATTTTTTGGAAAAATACTACTTCACTGACTTCAGTCAAAATGTGTGTGCTATGTAAATTTTAATTTTTTAATTGAAGTTAACGGTTGATGGAAATAACAATTTTAACAATTTTCTATGCATTTATATCTTATTTCAATCTCAAAACATACTTCATTTCGAATGTAATTTTTTAAAAGTTTTTAATGGAAGTTTGTTTGAATCAAAATAATTTTTTTGCCGACGAGCCACCATGTTGACATTTGAAAAAATAAGTAATAGAAAAGTATAAAAAAATAATTTTACATAGCAGATACAAGAAACCAGTAAAGTTGTAATTTTCCCAAAAATTTTAGGTCTGAAATTAATGATTTGAAGGTGAAGTACGACCAGAAATCTAAGAAGGTCACAAATCACCAACCACTTGAGGTGTCAGCAGGCGGTCGATTCTACGCAGAGTTGTACCTGCCATAACCATTAAATTATGTTTTATAGGTAGGTATATTATTACAAACATTTAAAGATATCCTTACCAAGGGTTCTGAATCAACCTCAGATTTTTTATTATCAAATAAATTCAAACACAAAACTATCAACATAAGCCAAAAATAATGGAAAGCCCACTATTATTAAAATGCCAAACTATTTCATGAGATATTTTAATCCAGACCTGAGACACACACTTTTATTGATTTTCGACCTTCTTAGATTTCTGGTCAAAAACAAAAAAGTTAAAAGGGCAAGCCACTTTCCGTAGACACCCGGTATAGGATGGTCGTAGTTTTTCAACTCACTGTTCTCGTAGATCTTCTTCATCATGTTCTGGAACAATCGGTTTTGATAATTCGATTTCAACGATGATGAAACAAGGTTTTCCGTTTTCATCATACACTGGCAAGCTTGGTTCAGGTTCTGGCAAATTCTGAAAATTTCAAAATGATGCGTATACGTATACCAAAAATTTCCCATTAGTCAAACGGTTTTTGAAGGAGACGATTTCCTGAAAAAAATTGTAGAGACCAACTCGCCCCCAACGCTCTGTAATTTTCTTTTCTCGGTGGTATCATTCATTATTCTCAATCATGGACGTTCTGACGAAAAATGGCGGTGCCAGGACCTCTAATAAAAAAATTGCTGAGCTCCCCAATGATCGGTATTTTTTCCCGATAGAATCTTTCATTATTGACGGAATATGGTGGCAGAAAAACCTCTAATAAAAAAATTGATGGGCCCAACTCTCCCCCAACTCTCGGTAATTTTTATTTATCGATAAAATATTCCATTTTTCTCAATAATGAACGCTCTCACAAAATATGGTAGCGGCAGGATCTCTAATAGAAAAATTGCTGAGTCCAACTCCCCCACCACTTGGAAATTTTTTTCTCCCGATGAATTGTTTCATTATCCTCATTCATGAACAATCTGACGGAATATGGTGGCGGCAGAACCTCTACTAAAAAAACTTGCATAGCTCAAGTCTTCCCCAACATTCGATAATTTTTTTTCTGTCGATGTAGTCTTTCATTATTCTCAATCATGAACTCTCTGACGAAATATGGTGATGGCACAACCAGTAATAAAAAAATTGCAGAGCTCAGTCTCCCTCAACGCTCGGTAATTTTTTTTCTGTCGATGAAATCCTTCATTGTTCCCTAAGTCTGGGAGGGTATCATTATTTATTTATTTATTTATTGTGAGTAGGTTATTATCAAACCAATTTTTAATCTTTTCAAAATATAATGTGGTATTAGTCTGTAATTCATTCCAATTTTTTTCTCCATGTAATATAACTGTATCACCTGCAAAACTATGAATTTCACCAATAGTATTGATATGAAAAAGGTCGTTGAGATGGATAGTAAATAGCAGTGGCCCCAAAACTGTTCCCTGTGGCACACCAAATTGAACTCGGTATTTATCTCGACTATTTTTATTATTATTGTAACTTTTTTATTGTTATTTCTCATACCTCCTCTGTATTCCGATCAGGGGATTCCTGAATTATCTCCTTCTTCGACGTTTTCGACGTTTTCGAACTTGTGGCTGATTTTTTTCCTTTCGGTTCTTTACGTTTTGTACCTCCTTTATTTTTCTTCACTAAAATTTTCGATGAGATACTTGCTCCAAGCGATGGATCGAAATACGAATCTTTAAGTCCTCCGTATTTCAGAGCCTCTTCTTTACTGTACGTGGTTAGGGGACTTGCGAGACGCACACGACTTACTGTAAAAAAAGACTTCGGTAAAATTTATTTATTTGTTTATTTATTTAGTTAATACCTTCCATGCAGAACAAGTTCTGAGTTTTTTCGGTATAACTACCTGCTAACCCAATTTCAGAGATATTTTGAATATATAATGAATACAACGTGGGTCCCAAAACAGATCCTTGTGGAACGCCCTTATCTATTGGTAGTCTAATTGACTCAGAGTTGTTACATGAAACTCAAACTACCAGATTTTTTTTTAAATTATTCATTCCATACCGTGGTAGAGTTTAATATTTATAAAACTTCTAGTTTCAATTATAGAATAATATCAACTTTGAGCAAACATGATATCACACCATCGTCAGTGCCACACAAAAAATGAAATCGAAAATGTACTTTAAGGTAATGCCTTGTGGTCACTATTATTCAATATGTAACAATGATTTATTAAATTCAGAGTTTACTGGAAAATATCCATGTTTTTGCTGAAACTATGATTTTGGACATATTTTTAACTTGGCAAGAATTAAACCAAATTTTTAATAAAGATTATGAAATATATGGAAATGTTTAAAAAATATCTGTCATGAATATAAAACCGTCGAAGAAATAAAATCCATGAAATTGAGTGGTAATTGAGACGATAAAAAGATTACTTCTCAAAAATTACTTAGTAAATAGAACTCATTATGATGAAATTGATGAAGCTAGATGTGAACAAAAAAAATCTTTCGAATTTGTGTGCCACAGGACACAGTTTAGGGCTACTGCTATTCACTATCTATCTCAATGACCTTTTTTAAATTAATACACAGTTTTGCAGATGATGCAGTTATATTATATAGCGGAAAAAACTGGATTGAATTACAGACTAAGACGACATTAGATTTTAAAAAGATTAAAAATTGGTTTGATATAACCTACTCACAATAAAAATTATTTGGAAAGTAGAACTCAAAATGTTGAAATTGACGAAGCTTGAAGTGAACAGAAAATACTAAAATTTGGTATGCCACAGGGAACAGTTTTGGGGACCTTTTCATATTAATACTATAGATGAAATTATAGTTTTGTAGATGATACAAGAATATTGTATGGATGATTTATAAGGTTTACCTGTAACGTTAGTTTTTCACTTCAAAGTAGGTATACATTCATCCTCAATCAAAATAACTAATTTCTAATAATGGAAAATACTAACTCATCTCACTTACCTCCTGGATACAAAAAGGAAGATACATCTAGAACAGCCATGAGATGCAGAAACGGCTGATGCGAAGGTTTTTTGAATGTTTCGAGACTCTTTTCAGATGAAGATTCCGACGCAAGCGATACAAATTTCTTGCTTTCTTTGTTCGATGTTCGAGGAGGCTTTTTCTAAGATAAAAACAGGGGTTTACTACTATGTAATTGGTCTGGAGAATAAAATGAAACGGAAGATTCCAGTTACATTCATGACTAAAAAAACTTGTTAACGAGCATGGCTAACTATCTATTTATCACACAGCAGTCAAAGTTTAGCTGTATTAATATTATTAATAATACTATTTATTTATTCCCAAGAAACAACCTCTGTTTATAACAGAGAACAAGAATATTTTTTTTTATTTATACAGTTTATTTATATAAGCCAAAGTATGTATATCTTATAAATATATGGAATGTATAATCAAATAATCTATATCTACTGTAGCATGCATTTTCTGAGTTTGTTCTTAAATTTCAGAATTCAATCAATCAACTTTATTTCCCCAAGAAACATTACATGTTTATGGAAGGGATAAAAAATCTTAAAAATAACATGAATAAATAAGCATACAAAGATGTGATCAATAATTATAAAAAATAATAATAATCTGACAATACATTTGCTCAAAATACAAAATACAATGTGGTGAATATAAACACAATAATAAACATTGAAATATAAATAATTTTAACAGTTTTCAACCTATATCGAAACTATTTCAAAGTTCTAGTGGTCAAATTCATTGAATAAATCACTTCAAATTTTCCTTTTTCAATTTGATTTTGAATTTCTTTAACGAATCATAAAATTTTATTTCATCAGGTATCGAATCAGGTATCGAATTGTATTCCATAATGAAAAACAGATTTTTTTCCAAAATTTGTTCTAAAATTACAAGCAGCTAACAATTTTGATTGTCTGGTAGTATGAATGTGAATAGTATTCACTTCAGTAAAAACTAAATTTGTGGTTTTCACTTTTTTTCTGAGTGGATGAAACCAAAAATTTTCAGCTTGTAAAGGGAGTTCAGATCTAGCAAACCATTTGGTTTGTATAAATTAATAGTTGGTTCCATATAATTCAATTTAAAGATACATTTGATTGTTTTATTTTGAAGTTTCCTCAAACAATTTAAAAAGCAATTACTTGCAGTACGCCATATAGAAACTAGGTATTGAAGATGTGAATAAATCAGAGCGAAATAGATATTTATAAGAAATTTCAACGGGTTGTAGTTTTTTATTTTTAAAAGAATTCCGATCAGTAGTGCTATTTTATTTCTGATTTTATCAATATGCTTATTCCATGATAGTCTTTCATCTATAAGTATACAAGCCAAAAAATTTAATTGTTTGCTGATAATTTATAGTTTTACCATTTAAATTAATTGGAAGAGTTGGAATAGTCACCACCTTTTTTGAAATATTCATGAAAGAAGATTTGTTAAAATTAAGTGTCAATTTATGTTTTTGTGACCAAATTAAAATATTACCAATATCATTTTTTATTTTATTTGTTATTTAATTATGATTGTTGAAAAAATAAATAATCGTTGTGTCATCTGCAAACAACGAAAGTACTCCATTAAGAGTCAATTTTGACAATGAGTTAATATATATTAAAAATAAAACCGGGCCAAGAATAGAACCTTTTGATGCACCACAATTTATATCTTTCAAAGAACTTCGATTGTTTCCTTAGTAAACATAATGTTTTCTATCACATGAATAGTTTTGACACCATTTATGTAGACTCCCTCTAACACCAATACTATATAATTTTTTAAGTAGTATGTCGTGATCAAATGTGTCACAAATCCAAAGACAAAATGGTGTCTTAGATCTGCGGAAACCATATTGTCCACTATATAGTAAGTTATTTTTTTCAAGAAAATCGAAAAGTCTAAAATTGATCAATTTTTCTTAAATTTTTGAAATAATTGGTAGTATAGAAATCGGTCGATATTTGTTCAAATCTGTTTTTTGCCATTTTTATAGATGGGAGATACTTTTGCAATTTTAATTTTTTGGGATATAATACCTGTTTCTAATGATCGAGATATAATACCAAACCAATCTACCAACCCTGGTATTGTTTCTGATAGATTTGTACTAATGTAAATTGTTACTTGATAATTATTACCTAGGTATAACCACTCACTGTATACTTCTTCAAAAAAGAGTTTACAAGCTATGCTTCTACTCTTGTTTTGCAATAAATAAATCTTTACACTAATCCCATCAAAACCAGATGTCTTTTTAGAATCTAACTGATCTATAATATTTTCTATTTCTGTTAATGATTATTCACAGCCTCTCACATATTTCAACTGGAAATTCAATTTTGGTATCATTCACCTCAATGGCTTTTGTCATTGTTTATATAGAAGTAAGATAGTCAATGCCTGTGTAATTAGTTAGTCAATGCCTGTGTAATTGGTGTTGGACGCAAACGCGAGTGTCATCTAGCGTGATTAGTTACAAACATGAATATTTGACGTCATTTTAATGCAGGTTCCTTCAAAAACCCTGATTTTAATGCTGTCCCATTGTTTCAATCAAGTTACGACATGACTTGGAGGCCAGATCACTGAAGTAACGACATGACTTGGATGCGAGCTCACTATCGCCATCTACATGTCGCATCCATTTTGATCCAATTATAATCCCATAAGGTTGACTAACTATCTTCTATATAAACAATGGTTGGACGCAAACGGGAGTGTCATCTAGCGTGATTAGTTACAAACATGAATATTTAACGTCATTTTAATGCAGGTTTCTTCAAAAAACCCTGATTTTAATGCTGTCCCATTGTTTCAATCAAGTTACGACATGACTTGGAGGCCAGATCTCTGAAGTTATGACATGACTTGGATGCGAGCTCACTATCGCCATCTACATGTCGCATCCATTTTTATCCAATTATAATCCCATAAGGTTGACTATCTTCTATATAAAGTTTATATTTACTGAGTGAGAGCTAGTTTTGTTATGCAATAATGTTTTGATTCCATTCCAAACCGCCTTGGGACTAGCATCAGTGAATTGTCCTTTATAAAATTTGTATTTTTTTTCTCTAATAGTTTTTTTTACTAAATTATTGAATTGAGAATATTGCTCCAAAAAATATTTTGTCCTAATACTTTGTGGTGAACCATTTTGTATGTGTTATAAAATGGTATGAGTTTCTAACTCTCTATATTAGATTTTGTGATGACGGATCTGGTCTGACATGGTGAGGAGATAGAATAAATATCTGTCAACGGAGTGAATAAAGTTCTCATTACGATTCTGAGTAGTATAACTACAACTTTTTAGTTCTGTAGGCAAAGAATTGTATATTTTAATTCCATCATAAGAAATAGATCGTTTTCCATAATTTGTTTTTATTATAGTAATGTCATTGTTTATATAGAAGTAAGATAGTTAGTCAATGCCTGAGGAAAAGTCATTGGAATCCAAACGCTAGTGTCATCTAGCGTGATTAGTTACAAACTTGAATATTTGACGTCATTTTAATGCAGATTCCTTCAAAAAATCCTGATTTTAATGCTGCCCCATTGTTTCAATCAAGTTACGACATGACTTGGAGGCCAGATCACTGAAGTTACGACATGACTTGGATGCGAGCTCACTATCGCCATCTACATGTCGCATCCATTTTGATCCAATTATAATCCCATAAGGTTGACTAACTATCTTCTATATAAACAATGGTAATGTATACTGTTATTCTTGAATTAGTCGACAAACGTTGTGAGATTCTTGAAAAAAAAGGATAGTTTTTTTTGCTATATTTTTTGCAAATAAAATCAAAATAAGCTCCAAATGATAAATTGTTTTTCAACATGAATCCTAAATATTTAAACTCGTTGAAAAAGTCAATATGGCTATCATCAACGGCATATTATGCTGATTCAGGTTGATGTTTTTAAATCTATATGGAGTTGTAAGTATCATTGCCTTGGTTTCATCAAGATTTAGTTTATTGGAATGCAAGTAGGTAAGCCTGAATCTGTTTTATAACGGCTCACTCATTGTGTTTATGGCATCAGCCAAGTTGTCACTAGAAATTGATAGAAGAGCATCATCTGTGAAGAGATTTATAAAGTCACAATGGAACTGATTCAATCGTTGATGTAATTTAAAAACAAAAGAGGGTCCAGAACACCCCCTTGAGGCACCCCATTAACATTTGTAATGCGTGGAGATAAAACATTGATTTTAGTAATTTGTTGATGTTGACCTAAGAACCAATCCACTACCGTCCCATCGATACCTTTTTTTTTCTAAGTATGGTGTGATCAATTGTTTCAAATCCTGAAAGAGAATATATTCACCTTTATCTTTAGACTGTTACCACTCAGAAATTGTAGCTGTAACTCTGTTTCGCATGAGTGATTTTGTCTGAAACCCGATTGATTTGTTATAAGTATGTTAGTTTCAGTCAGATAGTCTGACAAGTATTGCTTGTACACCACGAATTCTTATAGTTTTTTAATACTTGTGCGTGTTAATTATTGAATTAAGAGGCAATGATAAATAATAAAATGAATAAAAACCATTTATATTGAGGAAACAATCCGAACTGAAGTTGAAAATACTATAAAAACTTTGAAAAAAACGAAATCACCAGGTGCAGACGGTATTACAACTGAAGTCTTGCAAACATTAATTGATTTAATTTCTGATCCCTTAGTACATCTTATGAATGTTATTTTCAAAACTGGAGTATGTCCCAGTTCTCTCAAAATTGGTATTATAAAACCAATGTATAAAAGTGGTAATAAAAATAAAATGGAAAATTATAGTCCTATCATTTTGATATCAAGCATAACAAACATTTTTGAAAAAATATTTAAAGTCAGAATTGAAAAATATCTAAATCACATAAATCACATCATATTTTTTGTCTCTAGAAGAATTCGGATATCGGCAAAACGTTATTACCGAAATCTCATATCTATAACTCATTGAATAATAACACACCAAACCTCAGTATATTTCTTGACTTAAAGAAAGCGTTCGACTCTGTGAGTCATGAACTACTGCTCAAAAAACTGCACCTTATTGGTTTCCGTGGAATAGCTTACAAATTAATGGAGTTATATTTGTGATATTTTGTTTTTGTGAAATTTGTTTTTACAAAACTCCCAGGATTTTCGGAGAAAACCCCTCAAAAGCAGAGCTTGTGCGAGCAAGGGAGATCCGGGACCTACAGTTTAAATAAAAGTGGAATCCGAACCACTTCAGCTCAGTGACACACGACCGGGGATCGAACCTCGACCACTTCGCTGATAGAATACAATATGTAATAATTAACAAAACTGTTAGTGATCCCATGGTTTTTGTTATGGAGTACCTCAGGGCAGTGTTTTAGGTCCATTACTATTCAATATCTTTCTCAATCACCTTTTTAAATTGAAGTGTAATGGAAAAATTCATGCATTTGCAGATGATACTGTTATTTTTTATAGTGCTTCTACATGGACTGTATTGAAACAAACTGTTCAAGAAGATTTATAATAATAATACTTTATTGATCCCAAGAAACATTTCTGCTAATAGAGGGATATGAAAAAAATTTAAGGAAAATAAAAAGCTGGTTTGACATAAATCTGCTTACTATAAATTTTGATAAAACATATTATCTTCCATTCACTTGCTTTGAAAATTCTTTACCAAATTTAGGCCCACTTGAAATTGACAGTAACTCCAAATTCATGAAACTGAATCTATAAATTATCTAGGAATCAAATTTGACAGACATTTAAGATGTAATCATCAAATTTTCTTTCGTGTTAAAAACTTGAGATGTCTTATACCTAAATTCAAATTTTTGAAACAGTTTCTTGCAGTAAAACATCTTGAGATGTTATATTTTTCATTGATACAGTCTCAGTTGACTTATGGTATTCTTGGATTCTTGAATTTTAAAAATAATATATAATCGAAATTTTATGTTTCCTTCTGATATTCTCTATAAAAAAGTGGAAAATTTGATATTGTTCAATTGTTTGTATATAGAATGTTAATTTAGGTTTTCAAAAACAAAAAATGTATTAACTTCGGTAATCATTGATATGATACAAGATATAAAAATAATATAACTTTGAAAAATAAACTCAATGAAAATAAGTGTACTAGTAATTATACAAATATTATAAGAAAAGTTTTTGAAATAGTTCCAGAAGAAATAAAAATATCAAAATCTTTTTATTCATACAAAATCAAAGTGAAGGATTGGATATTTAAAAAAAATCGTAATTTTTTTTCAAAACGTAATAAATTCATAAAACTAAACTCAATGAATTTCCTCAATAGTTTCATTTCAATTATTTTATTTTGAAAAATTGTTCATTTCAATATTTTCATTTATTTGTGTAAATACCTTCCAATCAGAACAAGTTCTGGTATAAGGAAGTTGTACAAATATAAAATTATGTACTCATTTGAATTTGTCACCTCACTACAAGTTCTAGTTCGTGAGGAAATGTTCTTGCTTATTCATACCATTATATATTGTATTATAAAAGGAAAAATTGTAATTTTAATGAATAAACTTGATTATTATTGATATTATTCGATTTTGAAATTTTGTTTTCTTTTAAAGCATGCTGAAAAGTTTTCGAAACATCCTCGTATATTCTAGTTAATTTTTTGAAGCAACAAAAACCTCACCGTGGATTTAGTGGTCATATAGAATTCTAACACCAAATGTCGATAGGTTTTGATATGTGCGGCAAGATTATTCATTCCTTCTCGCAATAGGAAACTTCTCCTGATCGTGTTGAACTCCAACCTAGCGCTCTCTTGTCTCAAAAAAGGCATAATATCGTCTTCGAGCTTACACAAAATGGCTTCATCATCGGTATTTCTTCTAAAAAGAGAATTACATGTGTCATGTATGTTCACTATAGGTAAAGTCTTATGATATGAGGATCTTACAACACCAAATCTCAAATCGAGTATATTCATCCCATTTCCTATTCGAATATAAGTGAAGAGTTAATAATTAAATACGGAAATTCATGATTCAGTTTTGCAGAAAATTCTAAATTTTTTAAGAGACAAACCAGTGATAAAGTTCGATTTGAAAAATCCTGTATGTTTCCCGCCAAAACAATTCTCAGTTGTACAACCTATAAGCATTTTATCCCAAGTGAACAGGACTTCCAGGATGAAAATATTGACAAACTAATTCATATCATCACACCAATCTGGATGTCGCCATGGATACACCTTTTTCGAATGTACCAGATGACATTCACAGAGCCACAGATAACGATTTGATTACTGTATTGGTACTGCTGGATTGCTCAAAGGCTTTCGATCTGATGGATCACCAGATATTTTGGGACCTTTAAGATTTTTTTCCTCGATGCTTCTTCATATAGACTCGTATGTATCCAGTTTCCTATCAATCCCAAGCCATACGTAACTTGCGTGATAAGATCTCATCTGCTGCTTTGATTATTTTCTCAGGAGTTCCCCAAGGATCAATTTTGGGGCCACTCTATATTTCATCATTATTCTGTACACATCTATGATCCCAATATCCAAGTGTACTAATCTTCTGAGGAAAAATAAAAATGTGGTGATGCCCTATCAAGGAGAACTCAACTAGTTAAAAAAAATCGCAACAAATTTGTGATGGAATATCCTTAAGAGCGAATTAATTCACGAACACAAAGAGTCACTGATTGTAAGTGGTTTGTGTCATCATATGATGATTATGTCGAACGGGTCAATGGCTCAAGCTTGTCGAAACTGGATGAAATGAAGCTCCAAAATATCCAAAATATGTGCATTTGTTTCATATGTGACCTACGAAGGGGAGATCGCGTCAGATGAGATGAGAGTTACAAAATTGACTGTTGAATACGTTGAATGTGAAAGTTGATTCTGAAGCGTCTTGAAAACTTTTGGTTCTTGAGTAAAAAAATACATTCTGCCCTTTTATGAGATCAGCACTTTCCAGTAATCTTTCTAAAAACAAAACATCAGCAGCAACATTATGAAGAAAACTAGAAACAATAAAAATATGCAAGGAATATTAATTTCATTTGTTTATGTGCATGGAAAGTTAGTGTTTAGAAGTTTGTAAAAAAGAATTGAAAGAGCCTTTGACGATATTATGACTCCAAGTATGAAATGGAAATTATAAGCTACTCAATCATAAATCTTCCATATTTTATTTTAATACCAAGATCATTTATTAACTTACCTATATTTGGTCGTATTGGCATAGACTCCTATTTTCTGCATACCGGGCCAATATAAGTTAGATTCTTGATTAGTGTTTGTTGTGTACCTTGGGTTTGAAAACAACACGAAACAATTCTCCTATGGCGAGAGTGAATTAGTTTGATCACATAACGTTTGAGTGAATCTCACCGTATCATCCATCGGTATAATTCCACACATCGTGTACAGCATTTCAGGATTCATAAGCAAAGGTATATTGTACACACTTTCCATAATACAATTCAGTACAGTAGCACCGCTAGTATTTATTTCTTCTTCGACTGAAACCGTCACGATAATCTTTGGATTCAGTTCGTATGCTTTCATTTGCTCCTCTTTATACTCTCGATATGGTTTTATCAGAATGGTTTCCGAAAAAACTTTCTCACCTACAATACAATTTCATCAACGAAGTAACAAACATACACAGTGAAAAGTCGGATGATATTTTAAGGACTTTTTTGAATACATGTTTTGTGTATTTCTAAACATTGTCGCCCTTATGAGTTAATACGCTCCAACGATATTCCGCTTTTTCCAAGCCCTTTAAAAAGTAAGATTTCTCCAACGCAAATTTTCAAAGACAAAATATTATTCCAGGATCCACGGTCAAGCTAATTTTCCGTGAGTAGCTTCATTTTGATCAAACACCCAACTTGCTCTTACAAAAATACTCGATTGTGGTAGAATCGATGCCAGTAGAACTTGCATCTGTATGGATTTATGTTATCTTTGCATGTGCAGAATATAATTTCAGAGAGTGAAAGGAAATAATGTAAGTGAAAGCCAAAAAAATAGATAAAGACAGCAAACCGAAAGATTTTAGAAATAAAACTAACAGCCGTACAGAAGATGCGTGTCATCCTCTGATGTATGGGCTGACCCATGGGGTTGCCCATGTAGTTCAGGGCAACACGAGGCATTTCATTTTACACTGCTTTTGAAAAAATAATATTCTCTTGTTTATTTTAATGAGAGTTGCGATACAACACAAGCACGCAAGCGTTTTATCAATGATTTCCAAAGTTTGCTATATAATTTTTCCTTCTGCTGTGAAAAGAAACAATTTTCATTATTCATATTATCATTAATGGAATAATTGTACTGAATTATTCACTGCCCAGGTATCACAGGTTAGTGAAATGACGTCGTAATGACGTCTTATTAAAGTCCCTGCTGGTCCGAGACGTCCTCGACCAAAATGAGACCTCAAAATGACGTCTTATTTCATGACGTCAAATTGACGTATTTCGTGGAGGTCATAATGACGTCCCTGCGAAGTCAACTATTTGTTATCCGAAAATTGTCGATATGAAGAGACCGTTACTGATGAGAATTATTCCAAAATACGTGATTACAGAAATCTGGACCTCTCCTGTTAGCCATTCTTCAAAAATGACTTAGGGCCGGCTGTATGAAGCGTTCTGTTACATTGCGTCTACTTCACGACTGAAATTTGTATAAATGGTTGTTATATTGTACCAATTTTGTATGATTATTTGTTTACGTGAGATTAGTCAGCTTAGGTTGGCAAGTAATTAACGCATTTTCAACTTAGTTTGCATTTTCAACTCTGTCTTGTCATTTAAACTTCCCGCTATTACAGTGACCAATCGCTGAGTTGCTGTAGTCGGGACGTAGACACTTGTTGAAAACACTCAGGCCGAAAGCCATGGTAGCGGACAGCGTTGCAAATGATATCCATTTGCATGTTCCCAAGAACATTTCAGTTTTGTTTTTTCAAGTAGTGAAGTATATTTTGTTTAATTCTGTCAATTAAATTCTCATTAATAAAAACACAATGGGTCAATTCTGAAAAAGTTATTGATAATCTTAAAATAATTTGGTGGAATAAAATGATGGTTTCTTTGATCTGGCAACTCTGTCGCGGCAGCGTGGGTTGTCGATCAGACTCGGCTGTATTCGATCGTCAGCGGTACGGTACGGGTTGCTGCTTTTGATTTGTTTTACTTTGTCGAATGTCATTGCCTTTAGAATAAAGCTAAAATCTTTTTTCTGGTTTGCTGCTGTGTTGGTTTGTTTGGTGGTTTGGTGCTAACATTTTTGTGTTTTTTGTTGTTACGCTCTCGGATCAATCATCAAATAATGTCCAACGTACTGGTAGAGTTCTCCGAGAAGGACAAAAGGTGGATAAAGCTAAGAAAACAGGAACTGTTGTGGCCGCCATTGAAAAACCAAAGGAGTTGCGATAAATATATCATCAAAGATATAGAGGCTGAAGAAGATTGGAAGTTCCATTCAATCAGTCGATGTTTGTATGGAACAGATTAGTATTCATGAACAAAAGAACACCGAAAAAAATTCTTTGTGATATTATGAAACCTGAATTCCTACAAGAGAATACAAATTGGTGATTATTCTTTCACAAAAATAAACTATTTTCTAAGATCTATCATATTTTTTATGCACTGTTAATTGATATTGAATGTAAGTTTACTACAACATCATGTAATATGTTTTTTATTTGATATTTATCAAATGTAATATTGTAATTCAGTTAATTTTATTCTACTTCCATGAAACTATCAATTTCCACATGAAAACGAGGGACTGTGGAAGACGTCATTTATTGGTCATTTGACTGACGTCTATTAATGGTCTTATAGGTCTTCAAATTGACGTCATTTATAGTCTTCTTTTCAGACGTCAGAATGACGTCCTGCTGATGACGTCCTATGGCTGTGACATTTTGACGTCTTTTCAGAGTCGCTGAGACGTCACTTCCTGACGTCAGTCGGTCATTGACCAAATTAGGACGTCATTTTGACGTCACCGTGCTACCTTCATGATAAAAAAGCCAAATGATGAAATAAAAAATATTACCATGTAGAAGCGGCAATAAGTCGATCGTACACATGCCAAAAGTCAGAGGATCTTTCCGAATTTCACCTCCAGACGCTGAACTAAGGCCACTGTCAGTTCCTGAGGTAGACGAGGCTGACTTGGTCTTGCTAGACTTAGCCTTAGATTCGCTACGACTGGCTTTTCCTTTCGCCGATTTCGGACTTTTCGGAGATTTATTTTTCTTCTTGCTTTTCGGCGAAGTCTTTGGTTTTTGGGGTTTTTGCTCGGCAAATTCGAGCTTTTGGTCCGCGATTGGCTCGTAGATGCTGACGATGCTATCGCGAGGGACTTCAACAGCTTCGATGGGCTCAATACTCTGCAGTTGGTCTTGAAGAATGGGATCGAAGGTATCCATCACTTGGTAGACTGACACTACAAGATGAACGAAAACAGCAGTATTGGGGCCTTAGTGTAATCTCTATTTCCTACTCCTATGTTATGACGCACATACAAGTAACGTTTCACGTTTGAAGTGAATAGAGAGAGATACATATACTCTATTGTCGAAGAAACTTTTCCTGGCCACAAGATGGTGGTATCATCAGCAAAAAGTGTGAACTTGCCTTGAACATTAAGAGGCGCCAGATCATTCAAGTATACCAAAAAAATAACTGGTCCCAAAACTGACCCTTGTAGTAGGCCGCAATTAATTTACACGTATTTGGAAGATTCTTGTCCGATGAACGCTTTTTTGTCCGGTCCCCCAAGTAAGAATGGAAGCAATCAAGGGCACATCCTCGAAATCAGTAAAACTCAAGCTATTGTAGCAATATTTTGTGACTCTCGCAGTCAAAGACTTTTGTAAGTAACAGAATGCTGTTGCGACTATACTTCTATTGTTTATTTGACCATATAGGTAGTCCAAAAGTGCGTTGACTTTAAAAGTGTTTCAATTATTTTTTATAGGGACGATAACAAAGATATTAGGAGAAATAAAATAATCTTTTGGTGGGATGTTTTTATTCCAAAGACGAATATTTTGGGTATCGATTTATTTCCTAGTATATTTATTGTATCATGTTTTGCATCGAAATTAATAATTTATGTATTTTGTGTATTGATACATTTATATACTTCATGTTCAAACTGACGATTCTTATGTCATTGTGAAATGATTATTCCCAAGAATAAATAAATTCATTATTGATATTTTTATTTTGAAATCACTCTTTGCTGATGATCTCAAGATGTAAGGCTTGAACTCTAGAACTTTACAAAATGGACTAAACAATTTGACGGATTGTTGTAGGTAAAAAACTGTTGTATTTAACATTTTTTGCTAGTTATCCCACTTCAAGAAACCTTTTCAACGATTCTGTATATAAATTCCCAACTTGAATTTAATATATCTACCTAAGACAGGAGAGGATATGAGCTTATTCAGTTCTTTAATTGAATTGATGTCAATGTCAAGGGACAAAGTTTCGTCTATTTGAAGATATTCAACATCAGTTAATGCCATCCACGTAGTTTCTCCTATAGTTTTTCCGAGAAAGGAACATTCTGTTTTTATGCTAGACATTTTGAATAATCCCACCTGCAAATAATAATGAACACTAGTATTTTAAAAATATTGTTGATTCGAGAAGTTTTGCATTCCGCACTACTTACAACATTTTGATAATATTCCAATTTGATTCTAATACGGCCGAGCTCTTGCGCAATTACATCTTTTTCAGGCTTTACTGGTTTATCTTTTTGTACTGGTTCTGCCTAAGGAATAATAAGTTCGTCGATCTAAATTGGATTTAATACCCGAGTGCTTACGTAGGGTCGCCTTTCTTTTGTACGTTTGCTAGTTTTATGAGTTTTCTTCGACATTGTGACAGTAACAATTAATCATAAGCTGTCAGTTTGGCATAATGTTGAATATTTAAGATGGACAGGTGAAAGATGAAATACAGGGTGTTCTGAAATGTGAGTCTTTTTGAATAAAATACGAACCCGTCATCAAAATTTAGCTATTTGAGGATTTTGACTTTTTTGAACATTCATGCATATAATAGTAAAATGGTAAAATGGAGACCAATTAGGTAATTTCGTAATTCAAATACACACCACGCAATTACCATCAACTCTAGTCTTGAAGAATGATATTTTATTTCACAGTCATTTGTCCTTTTGGATGTGAAATATAATGCGTGTTCCGTTTCATGCATTGAGGACATAATGCGCATATGACCGTTACGTTTCCTACATTGGGAGCGCATTGACACGCCCACTTTTATATTCCCCTCTTTGGCCTTGAGACATCGAAAGTGCATGATCTACTGCCCGTTCGTCTAGCAGCGATCAATGCGATCCAAATTAGATCTGTCAAACTCAAAAGTCACGTTCAAACAGAAACGTCAGAAACCGAATTAAAAGTTTAAATTTGATATTTGATGAAGTGTCAAGTATCGTGCATTATCACATTTACCTGATTTACCGTACAATGGAAAAAAAATTGTCAATTCATTCAACATCATATCGTCGGTCTCATGCCAAAACCACGAATGTGCAATTTGTCATTTCGAATGAGGAGAGTTTCAAGAATATTCGTGCTTCTTGCTTTGAAAACCTAGGTGAGTTTTCACATTGGCGAATTCACTCTCGTTCACAGTAGACAACCTGATAGCACTTTCGTGAGTTTGGCAATGAACATTTTGGTAGAAAATTAGTATTTTACATGTTGAAGTCAGAACCCTGAAATTAGCATATTCGTGGTTTTGGCCTGGGATAGACGATATTATCCGCATAACTATCACTTGCATCAGAATCTGAGCTACTCTCAGTTTCACAAAGCTCGCTTCTTACTCCTGATGCTATTAACACTTTCGTTCTACCCATATTAATTTATTTACTAGATTAACAGATTTGTTTCCGTAACATAAGAATTTGGTTAACTGATAAAGTGATAAATGTCAACATCTGCGGAAAACGGCATGCACCACGCAAGCAATTCGTTCCGATTCAACCCACCAACGTCAAAGTTAGTTGAAACGGAACGCTTGATTATGTCTGCAACAGTGATGCGATGAATGCATGAAACGGAACACGCTTATACTCCGATGAAGGGAGAATCTATTTTACTGACTGAAGGATTTCTTGCGGAATGGGTAGGAAATGATGGAATATTCTTCTCAAATTGCATATTTGATTTAAACTAAAAACAACAAATATGCTTATATAATTTTTTTTTCGAAAAAACTCCCCATGACCCCACTTTACTCCTGTGATTTTCCGGAAAAATTTGCGGAATGGGTAGTAAATGACAAAATATTTTTCTCAAATTGCATATTTGATGCAAACTGAAGACAAAAGATATGTCTATATAATTTTTTTTTCGAAAAAAACCCCCTTGATCCCACTTTACTCTTGTGATTTTTCGGAAAAATTTGCGAAATGGGTAGTAAATGACAAAATATTTTTCTCAAATTGCATATTTGATTCAAACTGAGGACAACAAATATGTCTATATGATTTTTTTTTCGACAAAACCCCCCTTGATGCCACTTTAGTGATTTTTCGGAAAAATTTGCGGAATGGGTAGTAAATGACAAAATATTTTTCTCAAATTCCATATTTGATTCAAACTGAGGACAACAAATATGACTATTCATTTTTTTTTCGAAGAAACTCCCCTTGACCCCACTTTACTCTTGTGATTTTTCGGAAAAATTTGCGGAATGGGTAGTAAATGACGAAATATTTTTCTCAAATTCCATATTTGATTTGAACTGAGGACAACGAATATGTCTATATAATTTTTTTTTCGACAAAACCCCCCTTGACCCCACTTTACTCTTGTGAGTTTTCGGAAAAATTTGCGGAATGGGTAGTAAATGACAAAAAATTTTTTCTCAAATTCCATATTTGATTCAAACTGAGGACGAAAAATATGTCTATATATTTTTTTTTGAAAAAAACCCCCTTGACCTTGACCTTGAAAATTATATAGACATATTTGTTGTCCTCAGTTCAAATCAAATATGGAATTTTTTGAGAAAAATATTTTGTCATTTACTACCCATTCCGCAAATTTTTCTGGAAAATCACAAGAGTAAAGTGGGGTCATGGGGAGATTTTTCGAAAAAAAAAAATTATATAAGCATATTTTTTGTCCTCAGTTTGAATCAAATATGGAATTTGAGGAAAATATTTTGTCACTACCCATTCCGAAAATTTTTCCGAAAAATCACAAGAGTAAAGTAGGGTCAAGGGGGTTTTTTTCAAAAAAAAATTATATAGACATATTTTTTGTCCTCAGTTTCAATCAAATATGCAATTTGAGAAAAATACTTTGTCATTTACTACCCATTCCGCAAATTTTTTCGAAAAATCACAAGAGTAAAGTAGGATCAAGGGGTTTTTTTTCAAAAAAAAATTATATAGACATATTTTTTGTCCTCAGTTTCAATCAAATATGCAATTTGAGAAAAATATTTTGTCATTTACTACCCATTCCGCAAATTTTTTCGAAAAATCACAAGAGTAAAGTAGGATCAACGGGGGTTATTTCGAAAAAAAAATCATATAGACATATTTTTTGTCCTTAGTTTGAATCAAATATGCAATTTGAGAAAAATATTTTGTCATTTACTACCCATTCCGCAAATTTTTCCGAGAAATCACAAGAGTAAAGTAGGGTCAATGGGGGTTTTTTCGAAAAAAAAATTACATAGACATATTCGTTGTCTTTAGTTTGAATCAAATATGCAATTTGAGAAAAATATTTTATTTACTACCCATTCCGCAGTTTTCTGAAAAATCACAAGAGTAAAGTGGGGTCAATGGAGTTTTTTTCGAAAAAAAAATTATATAGACATATTCGTTGTCTTTAGTTTGAATTAAATATGGAATTTGAGAAAAATATTTTGTCATTTACTACCCATTCCGCAAATTTTTTCGAAAAATCACAAGAGTAAAGTAGGGTCAAGGGGGGTTATTTTGAAAAAAAAAATCATATAGACATATTTTTTGTCCTCAGTTTGAATCAAATATGCAATTTGAGAAAAATATTTCATCATTCACTACCCATTCCGCCAGGGATTGTTCAGTCAGTAAAATAGGCACGACCCTGGATGAATTCACTTTTGTCATCACTCTGTAGCAGAGCTCGTCCGATGCCAGTAGAACTTGCATCTGTACGGAGTTCTGTTACCTTTGCATGAGCGGAATATAATTTCAGAACAGAATTAGAGCGAACTCTTTTTACAAGTATTTCAAAAGCCTTATTTTGCTGTGCCCCAAATAAAAGATGACTAAGTGGTTTTGCAATATTCGCAGATCCTTTGACAAATCTACGGAAATGACCTGTCAAGCCTATGAATCTTCCCTGCTAAAATTATCAAGTGAAATCTCATGAAAAGATTTAGACGAATTATGAGAATTTATAAGAATCTACGTGGAAAGTCTGTAACCTACACGTACGTAATCCCTGGCACATACACTTTTTGGAAGGATGTACGAGGATTTATAAGTAGGTGTAATTTATGAGCATACCCGAATACTGGTCCTCAAACGTAAGGATGCCTCCGAGAATTGGTTGCGCAGTAGACACAACCCTGGAGTGGGGCAGGAGCTCACTCGCTCTGCATTATTCAAGCAGTTAACGTCGTGAGTGTACAGTCAGTGGAATAAAATTATTGTGGCGTTATTCTGATTGTGTGTTGAATTTGAAATCCTTGTGTTGTGTATAGTTTTGAAATATTATTAGATAGGTTATAGTGTAGTTTGTTGTGTTTGAAAATGCCTTCAAAGAGTAAAGTGAGAAATAAGATTCTGAGTGGACAAAGTAGGGAAATTGTCAGTAATGTCATCAAATTTATGCAGGCAGAAGCAATGATAGGTGAAACCAGTATTCCTCTTGTGAAGGTTCAAGAACGAGTTGCTGCCGCAACGGGAGTTTGCGTTAGAAGCATTAGGAAAATTAATTCAGAAATGAATAAAATTGAAAAAGGTGAAATGGAACAATTCTCAACTCCAAATAAAAAGAGAAACAAAAAATCAAAAGTTACCATGGACAATGCTGATTTGGCAGTGGTCAGAGGTCATGTGATATTGTCAGTCAACTTCTGTAAGTATGTTCCTCGTGTTCTTTATTATATTTATTTACCTATTTCTGATATTGTGTGGCGATGCATTCTTTTTCTAGTTGTACTTTATTTACACTTATGGCTTCGGGAAAATTATGCAATTTTCATAAACGGTCCAGTGATCACAGACAATTATATTATTCGAACAGTTCATTAGGAATTAAAGAAAATTCAGATAAGAACCTACGTTCCTACGTGTTGCAGAAAAATTTCTCTCCCGATTGTACATTCCGATGACAACCAGCCGTAAACAGTAGTCGATCTTTGTCGCACATCTACTCACGCTTTCTATCGTTTGCGCATCTCAGAGGCATCCTTACGCTTATCGACCTGTACGTCATCTAAATCACAAATTGTAATTTTATTTCAGAAAACACTTCAATCAATACAATATAGCAACCAAAAATTTGATATCATGACTAGGTTTTTGGCGCATGCGTATTTATGTTTGAGAAATTCTGAGAATTTTTAATCAGTTATTCTGAAATTTTTTAAAAATTCAGTCGTGCGACGTGACACTGGTGCCATAGTAACGTTCGTAGGCACTAGGCAGACACACAATAACGTTACAAACTCTAATTTATACAGCATTACATTTTTTGGACTCACCCACGTTTGAATCAGCCTAATGAATTATATGCATATGAAATTAGTCGATGAATTCGGTCACCGACGTAGCTAATATTTTGAACAGCGTACAATAGTAGAAAACAGGGGCGTACCAAGGACTCTTTTTCGTGGGTGGAGGGGGGCGATTCTTTAATTTTGAATTTCGAAATCCAAATTACATTTCAACAAAATATTTTCAGTGAATAATCTCATGGTATTGAGAAATTTGGGGGGGAGGATATAACTCCTGAAATCCCCCTCACCTTGAATGCGTCCATGGAATAGGAAACTACCAAAGAGTACCTGTTTCATTATGCACTAGTAAATGATCCGCTGATGGTTTAACCGTATTCGACATTTTTGTACTTATGAATCTTTATTCAGCATGATTTGAATTTCCTGAAGCGTTTTTCCTTTCGTTTCGGGTACAAAATAAATAATAAACAAAATCGTGCATAATACGATGCCAGAAAACAACCAAAGCGAGAAAGACATTCCCAACACTTCAGATATAATAGGAAACAACAGCGTTACAAGAAAGCCGCAAAACGTCATCGAAAACGCGGCCACTCCATTCAGATAATACTTCAAATTCGGCGGGAAAATTTCTCCTATAACGGTCCAAGTGATAGGGCCAGATCCGATTTTGAAGCTGGCCATATTCAGCACGACAAAACTTATAGGCAACCAGGAATAGGCGGCCATATCCAAGCCCCGGTCCTGGAGGAAACAGTAGGTGCCCAAACCGGCGACTGACACCAGCATCGACGTGTAGGAGAACAGCAACAGCTTCTTCCTGCCCACTCTGTCCACGAATCTCACTGTCAGCAGCGTCACTAGCAGCTGCACGACTCCGGTGATCATCGCCGATTTTTCGGCCCCGGTACTGCCATTCGTGGAGCCGAAGATGGTATGCTGGTATGCGGCTATGGCCGGGTGGCCGTTGAACTGCTGACCGAAAGTCAGACCAAGGGCGATGAGCAGGCTCCTAATGGCTGCTTTGGATTTGCGGAAATCGTCAAAGGTGGCCGCAGCTTTGGAGTTTTCCACTGCGATCAGTGTGTCTTCCAGCTCGGTTTGGACCTTATCTGCTCCCGACTTCACCAAGGCCTCTTCTGCCTTGTCCAGTCTGTCACGCACAGCGAAGTAGTTTGGGCTTTCGGGAATGCACAAGCCGAAAATCAGCAGGAACAGAGCTGACGGCAGCAGGCATAACATCGCCAAAGTTCGTATGGTGACGTAAGGTCCCGTACTCCATATAAAGCATTGTGCAGTCACCACCATCAACGGTAAAAACATGCTCGTTCGGCCTCTGTGCTTGGTTTCCGTGATTTCAGCCACGTACGAAGGAATCACGGAGAAAACGCATCCAGTTCCCATGCCCAAAAGGAACCTGGAAGCGTAAAAATGGTTCACGTCGTTGGCGAAAATCAGTATGATGTTGGAGCCTATTTGCGGAATGGAGAACAGTATGAGAGTCTTCTTTTTTCCCAGTTTTTCGGCTATGTAGCCAGTGAACAAGGGTCCGCAAAGGGCTCCTAAGTTGTGCAGGGAGGTGATCCACGATACTTCTTGGGTGGTGGCTGGGTAGGGTAGGGGGTGGAAGGCAGCATCAGTCTCTCCTCTCAGCTTCGGAACGCAGGGCGATGACCAGGCAAACCCAGTTCCTGCTACGAATGTCATCAGGTTAACTGTAAAGAATTATGTATTAACCATAGTAGATATGTGTTTGATTTACATTATAGCATATTCGTTTTTAAAAATGTGTCTCCAAACAATTACAGCAATTCAGTGAGAACGGAACGCTCCCATCACTGGATGTGACTGACATCGCCTGCAATGTTCTCGCGCTAGAAATCGGTATTCTCGAACGCATGTGATGACAGCCTCTCGAGAGAACCGTTGACACAACGTTGCAAGACGATTTTTGGTAGAAGCCTTACATTTTCAGTGGTTGAAGGAAGAAGAGTTACAAAATAACCTATTTTGTAAATTAAATCAAATAATTATTTGTTGTGTATTATATTATTATCCACTCAGCTTCTTGAATAATACTAATTTCATAAAAAACCAAATCCTCATAGGTACCTTAAAGACAGGTCTGATTTAATAAAAGAATTTCCTCTTCCAAATTCCATCAGACAGTTACGAAAATTTCTGGGTCTTGTAAATTTTTACGATAGATTTATACCCAATTGTGCTGAAATTTTGGGTCCTCTAAATTTCTTGTTGTCAACAGCAAAAAATAAATCTGATGAAAATAAAAATATTCAATGGAATTCAAAAACATTAGAATTATTCGAAAAAATCAAATCAATTTTATCAAAGTTCTTGATATTTCCTGAGCAAAATGCTGAAACAAGCATTATGGTGGATTCTTCAGAAAATTCAATTGGAGCAGTTTTGCAACAAAAAATCAATGGAAACTGGTGTCCCTTGTCATATTTCTCAAATAAACTATCTGATACCGAAACTATCTCTGTATATGTTAGTAACCATGAGAATAGGATGTTAAGAAAAACCAGATTATAAATGTCAAAGATTGTCAATACACGATTTTCCGAACTGAAGTAGATATTATTCTGGTGCATTAGTAGTAATTTTGAGATCCTGAACACGACTCGAAGGAATTTCGGTACAATTTTGCTCCCTAATATAATATTACCGAAATAATGGGTAGTTCCATCGCTGCTGGCGTGCAGTTTATATCACGTAGGATGATCTTTTTCGTGTAGTGAGCTCATTCCTAGTGTATCTATCGATCCTGAAAATTGTATGGTTCTACGTCGAAAATTACGGAAGATACGAGGGTATTTCAATGAGAACTGAAACACACTGTATTTTATATTTTGCTTTGACTTTCGAGTAGCTACTAATTATAATAATGATGATAATACCTTACCTGAAGCAGCCGCAAAATAGGAAAACCGAAGCCTTTTTTTTGTCTGTTGTTCCATATTGTTTTTCTGAAATTAAGGCCAAAAGTGAGATAACTAAAATTAACGTGGAAAACGAAATTCTGCACTTATATGCACCTCTAAGTGCAAAATTTTCAAAACAATGGTGTTTCACAATAACTGATATAATCTATATTTGACTGTATCAAGTTAAAATTAATCTACTGTTGACACTGATTTATCCATTTGATAATTTAGTCTACTGATGCATTTATTTTGCTGATAGCCGTGTGCATTTTAAACAACTCGAAATGGTAAACAATTTCAGGGTGTTCATGTTGCAAGCAGTCTTAGTCTTCGTGAAAATATATCCAAAACATTAAACAAATAATATTATTGCCATAATTCAAAATCAAATCAAAATCAATTTATTCATCACAGAAATATTCATGTGTATTTGATCTACACCAAAGACAAACGCATACTTATTGGACTAGTCAAAAAATAGAGTGAAATTTAAATATTAAATACAATTAAAATTTGAATCACTTTACAATCTATACATTCATAACACACATGACTATGCAAAATGTAGGAGGTATAATACAGATTAAAAAGATTATTTTTTATTTTATTTTTTTTCAAAATTGTAGAAATTGTTCAATTGTATAAAATGCATTTTCTGTAAGAAATTTTTTTAATTTAGTCTCAAATGACTCATTATAATGTTTATCGTTCTTGTTAGTTTGACTCTATTACACAATTTGGTTCCAATATAGTTAAGTGATGATTTTATTGAAAATATGAACAGGATGTTCAAAAAGTCAGTTGTGGAATCATCTGCGACTGAAAGTCAAACTAGTCGCTATTTTCCATCGTACATGATAACCTTTCTTGAAAAGGATTCTTGTTGTAAAGAGAAACATTCTCAATTGAAAATTGAACCAAAACATGATTAGTTTTTTGTAGTATCTAACAGAAAACAACTACTTCCCCGGCAAAAGCCACGCTGGACCTTGAACTACATCTGATAGATATTGTGAAACGGCCCTATATACGAGGAGATATTGAAAAATTCTTATCCTACTATAGAACCAAACAAAATTTCAATGTCAAAATATTTTATTACTCAACATATTCTCCTCTTAATTGGATACATTTATTACAGCGAACCTGCAACGTCTCTAGACCTTTCAAAAAAAATGTTTCTTCTTGCTCTGCAAACCAGACCTCCACTGCTTTTATTACCTCCTCGTTCGAAGAAAATTTACGACCTTTTAAACTTTTTTTCAGTTGAGGAAAGAGATGAAAGTTGGACGGAGCCAAATCTGGTGAATAAGAGGGGTGTTCTAGTAATTCAAACCCTAAATCACGAATTTTTTCATGGCAACGTGAGATTTGAGTGCAGGGGCGTTATCCTGCAAAAACAAAACACCTTTGGATAGCTTTCCCCGTCTTTTCTCTTTAATTTTTTCCCGTAGAGTGGTCAGTAATGTCGAATAGTAATCTCCAGTTATTGTTCTACCCTTATCCAAAAAATCAATCATGATTACTCCATGGCAATCCCAAAAAACTGAAGCAAGAACTTTTCCAGCAGATTTTTGCACACGAAACTTCTTAGGTCTTGGAGAACCGGAGTGTCGCCATTCCATCGATTGTTGCTTTGTTTCTGGATCGAAGAAATGTACCTAAGTCTCATCCATAGTAACAATTCGGTTTAAGAAGTCTACATCGTTTTCAAATCGAGCATAGATCGAACGCGATGCTACTACCCTTGCACGCTTTTGGTCAACATTCAAACATTTGGGGATCCATTTTGCAGCAATTTTTCTTATGTCCATATTGACGTGAACTAATGATGAACGCGTTCGTATGAAATATTCAGTGCTTCAGATATCCGTTTTAGCCCAATTCGACGGTCTGTTAAAATCATGTCATGAACTGCATCGATATGTTCGGGGACTGACATAGAAACTGGCCTTCCCGATCGGTCATCATCTTCAATGGAAAATTTACCTCTTTTGAAGCTTGCAGTCCAATTTTTCACGGTCGCATACGAAGGACATTCCCTAATAGCACACCATGTCCCAGGGACGTCCCTATTTGGTACAAATCATGTCCGAATGTCCGGGACTTAAAATCATTGTCCTTGGGACGTCCGATTCAGTGCATTTTCATGAATTTCCCCAAAGGACTTCCTATGGATGTCCCAATCGGTACATCGTATAAAACGTCTCTGCGAGGACGTCTTTGGGATGTCCTGGGTCGGATATATTTTGTAATGTTTCCTAGGACATCCATCGGACGTCCTTGTTAATAAGTATTCTGGCATGTCTTTGAAAGGACGTCCCATGGTTGTCCTGGTACGGGACATTTAGGTACATCCCGCATGAATGAATATTGGACGTCCCAATTGGTTAATCTTAGAATACCTCCCTGCGAGGACTTCCTTGGGATGTCCTGGTTCGGATATATTTTGTAGAATATTCTAGGATATCCATTGGATGTTCTGGTTGGCATGTATTTGGCATGTCATCGAAAGGACTTCCTATGGTGGTCCTGGTACGGGGACATTCTGGAACGTCCTTGATGGATGTGCATCGGATGTCATCCCAATCAGTGAATTTCAGAAAATGTCCCTGCGAGGACTTCCTTGGGATGTCCTGGATTGAACATTTTTCGGAATGTTTCCTAGGTGCATCCATCCAAAGATGAAGGATGGATGATCATAAAAATTAAACAAAATTCGAAAACAGTTACAATAATTAGTCCTCCATGTGTACCCAGTACCCGTGTATACATCCCAGCTAGTGGTTTTACAGAAGAGGTATAAAATGGATCGCATATTTACAATAGGGCTAAACATTATAGCGAAAATAACCCATCTGAAATAAAACCCCTTTCACTATCATTGAGGTCATCAGGGGCCATATTCTCAAGTTTGTACGTATGCCAATACGATTCATCACAACAATGAAAATAAAAAAATTATGTTTGTCTCTCTTGTTCGTATAAGGATTGAAACCAAACAATTCCTCTATGTATGGATTCCGTGCATAAAGTTGTTTTCTGTGTTTTGTGTTCTGTGTTCAAGTGAAGTGTTGACGAATTGACAGACACTTGTTGAGTATTTACCAGCTATGGTCGCTTTTCTATCGTCTTTTGTGATTAATTAGTTTAGTGACTGTTCTGTAAGTTATTTTGTGTTCATTCAGTGTAGTTATATCTATAAATGAAAATAAATGTTTTGTTATACTATTCAGTAGTTATTACTAACCTATTCAACACTGTTTTGAAAAAGGTGTTTCCGTAAGACAAGTAGTTGTGTGTATCCTTTAAACATGTACAAAACCGAATTGAATGACTCTGAGAGAGTGCTGAGCTTACCTATAGTGAGTAAATCCATCCATCCATCCAAATTGGTATCTCCAGTAATCCACAATAATATCATAATCTTAGTCCTGAAACACATCTGATAATTCTGCACATGCTAAGGACGTCCCAGATGTACTTTCGATTGATGTAATTCGGGGACGTCCAATGAACATCTCAGGTGGATGTCGATTGAATATCCTTATAGAACGTCCAATTTTGGTGAGAAGTCGAGACATTGGTGCTTCCCACGGATGTCCAATGGACGTCCGCGGTACCAATACTGCACGTCCTAAGGACGTACCAATATTGCACGTCCTAAGGACGTCCAAGATGTACTTTCGATTGATGTAATTCGGGGACGTCCGATTAACATCCCAGGTGGATGTCCATTGGATATCCTTATAGAACGTCCAATTTTGGTGAGAAGTCGAGACATTGGTGCTTCCCACGGATGTCCAATGGACGTCCGCGGTACCAATTTTGCACATCCTAAGGACGTCCTGAATGTCCTGAGAGGATGTCCTATGGATTACCATCGGACTTCATGGTGCTATTAGGGTTGATCACCAAGGGTATTAGCATATCTTCGTAAATCTGCTTACCTCTTAACAGGTACTTGATGATGGCTCGATACTCCAATTTTTCGATTTTCACAATTTCGGTTTACTTTTTTGACGTCGAACTGGCACTTCTAATAAGTTATTGTTCGTTGCTATGGTAACGCAATATTTTGTTTATGCAGGGAACTGGTCTAGGCTAACTAGATATCAATACATATATATATATATATATATATATATATATATATATATATATATATATATATATATATATATATATATATATATAGAAGAATCCTTTAAATTCGGGTATGCAGTCAACAAGGGTATGGAAAAAAAGTGTACTCTTTTTTCTATTCAAGCTTTCGAGTCATTTATTGGCTCTTCATCAGGAACTGAAAGTGAGGTTATGAATCCCTTTCACTCGCCGTACTATATGAAATATCATGTCACAACGGACAACACTCTTGATACAATATTAAAATGACAAAACTTTTTAAAAATATGATTAAAAATGATCATGGTAGATTAAAATAATTGAGAAACACCATTTAAAATTACACAAGGGCTCTTATGGAGGCCATGATGAATTAAATTTTTTTTGGGTAGGATTGTCACTCTGGTAGCTATAGCTGCCTCCGTGGCGACGTTAGTTGTTGCCTTGTAAGCACAAGGTCTTTTAACCGAAGCCACAAATGTGTGGTTGGCTTCCTGTTGTTGACTTCATTTGTTTCTATTTTTACATCCAAGTGTTGTACATCTTCGCACTTGATTTTACCGTACTGATGAGAGCTTAAGCTCGAAACACGTGTCTACGGTTGCAGAACATTTTGAGGGTTATACCCAATAACTTTTCTACTTATATATATATATATATATATATATATATATATATATATATATATATATATATATATATAAGGTTGATAAATATAATTTTTTCGTCTGGTGTTGTGAAAGTGCACGTCCTCATTCTTCTCAAACGTATGTTCGTTGGATTGAATGTATAGGATTAGTCGATAGATATACAGTGTGTACCACTTTGAGCAGCCACACCCTCATATTTCGTTGAGCATGAAATAATTCGAAATTTTCTTTGACTCAAATTGTAGTACTCGGAAATACCTACCTTTGTGTTTACGTAACCTTTGTATAACCATTTTCCACGGCTAACTACACGACCAAATGAAAAGTGAAAAATTGGGAAAAACATACTAGGCATTTTTTTATCAAAAATAACACCAGATTCTGTTTCAGAACATCTTAAAACCCCCAAATCTCAATGCTTGAATCATTTGAATATACAGGGTATCATTCATTCTGATCAGAGTTAGCCTTGGAAAAGTGATATTTGGCTATTTTTCAAAGTATTAATTAAATATTTTTGGGAATTCTGTGACAAGAGAAGACATTTTGGAAATTTTCCAAGCATTATTTATGGATAAGAGTTGATAATGCTACCAGCTACAGATGATACCCTGTATATTCAAATGATTCAAGCATTGAGATTTGGGGGTTTTAAGGTGTTCTGAAACAGAATCTGGTGTTATTTTTGCGATAAAAAATGCCTAGTATGTTTTTCCCAATTTTTCACTTTTCATTTGGTCGTAGTTAGCCGTGGAAAATGGATATACAAAGGTTACGTAAACATAAAGGTAGGTATTTCCGAGTACTACAACTTGAGTCAAAGAAAATTTCGAATTATTTCATGCTCAACGAAATATGAGGGTGTGGCTGCTCAAAGTGGGACACACTGTATAAGCTAGTCATTATTTGTGCTCTAATAAACAAATGTTCACAGGTAGTTGTTGGGTGAACATTGAACATGGTTCTTAGGATTTTTTTTTTGGGTAATTAAAGCCTATTCAAAGTTTGACGATGATCCCCAGAATACTGTAGAATTGACTGCACGAGACCGAAATACAACAATCTCAATAAATCTGAAGACACTGTTTCTCTCAGATTCCTTTTCATGTATGAGCATGTGCTTAATTGGTGCATACAATCTATATGTGAGGTTCCCAGATTAGTTTTGGGTCAAGTGTTACACCAAAGAATTTTATTATGTCTGTAGTTTGAATTGATTTTCCTTGAACATATAAATAGAGATCATAGTCAGGAAATATATTTCTTGTTATAAATCGCATGAAGTATGTTTTCATAACATTCAGTTTGAGTCCATTCGGAGAGCAATACTCGTGATATTCATTAGAAGCGGAACTGCTGTATGTCACTAATTGGTAAATATTCTTAAGGGACATCAGAATATTTGTATCATCAGCATACAGTACTATTTGATCAGGAGAGTCGCAACATTTTTTTTATATCTGATGTGAAAATAATGAAGAATAATGGACCTAAAATTGATCCTTGGGGCACTCCTAGACTGGTTTCTCTTGATCGTGATTTAATGTTATTGAACATTGATACTTGTGTATGGTTAGACAGCTATGATTTTGCCCAATCAAGGGGTACCCCACGGACACCTACAGCCCCTAGCTTATTATAAATCAATAAATTCCCATCTACTGTGTCGAAAGCGCGGATTACGTCGTAGAATAGACAGAGTAAGTTTTCTTTATTATTATTATCAAGAGAGTTATATAAACATTCCAACGTATCTTGAATTGCAGTTGTAGTAGATTTCAGTTTCTTGAATTCATGCTGTGTATCGGGAAGTAGTAATGACTACAAAATGTACGTAAATAACACGGAAGAGAAAATAAAGAGTGATACGAAAGCATTTTGGTCTTTTATATCAAACAAAAAACGTAAACCATCAATTCCCTTCAACAATAAAACATATAGGAAGGAACAGAATCAATATGCTATATGTTTTCTGATTATTTTGGTAGTGTGTTCGAGAGTAATCAAGCTCCATGCTTAATCGATGAAAGACTGTCAAATAATAATTTCAACATAACGTTTATCTCTGAAAATCAGATAACTGAAACCCTGAACGAGCTAACGATATAAAAAAAGGTCCGGGTCCTGATGGAATTAAATGTTGTACTCAAAGTTTAGTCAGACCGTTACATCTATTGTTCAATAGGTCGCTACTTCTCGGAAAGTTTCCTCTCAAATGGAAAGTTGCTCAAGTAATACCAATATTCAAATCAGGCAATAGAACAGATTGTAGTATATTTAAAGTCTAATTCACTTTAAAATAATTTATTTGACGAAATACAATGCTTCAATAATTTCAACATAATACTCTAATTTATATAACAATCAATGGACTATTTATGTTCAACTTCTGCTTCACTGATTCCCCAACTCTGCTGCGTGGTTCTTTTTATATACACAGTTCATTTCGCCGAACGCTCTTGATATTTCTAGTAAGCCTCAGGAACGTTCTTCGATTCGACCAGATTCTTCTCGATGCATAGCGCCTCGAAAGTAATTCGCGCTCACACTCTATCTGCGTGAGCTTTCAGATCCGGCTTCGTCCGCAGCTTCGCCACAAGATGTTCGAAATTATAGACCAATATCAATACTCAATTCATTCGGCAGAGTTTTTGAATCTACATTACCCAAAGAGTTATTTTTTCTTACTAAAAAACATATAACGCCATATCAGCAAGGTTTTTACAAAGAAAAGGGGTGTGGTGACCAATTTGACACCATTCGTACAATATATCCTTGAGAATATGGAGCATGAATCCTCTACCTGTGCAGTATATACCGATTTCTCAAAGGCATTTGATAAAGTACACCATCCTACCCTGATAAAAAAACTGGGAAATTTCGGTATACACGGCTACTTACTGAGGCTTTTTAGCATCATACGTATCTGATAGGCATCAATATGTGACCTTGAATGATAATAAATCAAGAGAATGTCTCGTTTCGTCTGGTGTTGAGCAAGGATCTCACCTTGGCCCAATCCTCTTCAGTATATTTGTCAATGACATTGAGAGTTGTTTCAAGACTTCAAAATTTGTGATATATGCTAACGACCTGAAAGTTTACACCAAAATAGCCAATATCTCAGACTACGCATATTTTCAAGAAGACTTAAACAGACTTTATGATTTCTGTTCATCATATCCTATTTTCTCGAAGCAAATTTCCTCCTACACAGAATGTATTCTTGAATAATCAGATGATCCCAAGAAGCAATCTGGTTCGCGATTTGGGATTACTTACTTGTGGACACTAGAGTCCCTGTATGCAATTTGACATTAGATCTTATATTAGAGTCAGGACACTCTTTGACAGGACATCGAAAAAACATGTTTTAGGTTATGTCTACCTTGTGAGGCCAAATGAGCACAAGGGCGTATCGTTAAGGAGGGAATAGTAAAAATATGTTTTGGGGTACACGTAACCCGAGTAAACCAAAATCGAATATTTGAACTGGAGCTTCTGAAACGAAGAGCAATTCTAATGATTTATATAATCCCGGGGATCCAGTTCTATTACAAACATGGAAGTCGGCGCTCGAGGGAGCCGCGTGGAATATAACACCAAAAGCGCGAATTTGTTAGATGAATTGAAATGATAGGTCAAGAGTAATATCTATTGAATTAGTAAAAAAACTTTTGGGCAGAAGAGTTTCCTTCAATCGAGAAAAACTTGACTGAACCTATACAAGGTTATTCAGAGTTTAAATAATATTTTTCACAAACAGGTACACTTCAATAAAGGAGATTTTGAGTGGTATGTCGCAAAGAAGTTGAAAACTGATGCTATTTCTATTTCAAGAACGATTGAAATGGTAGAACGAGTTCAAATCAGAAATGAAAATTTGCAAACAAAGTTGAATGTTAACGGAAAATTTGGCTTCAATTCAGATCAACTTACAAATAAAAATAGAATCCGTGGAGGAAGCATTAATTATTATATTCGCATGTGGTACTTCTGGATATGAAACCTTATTAAAACTGAATTATGCGTTACCTAGTATAAAAACGTGTTGAATCGTAAAATAAGTCACATTCAATTTTCTCCAGGCATATTAGATGAAATACTTCATTATTTGAAAATCAAATTTCAAAATTTTTCTGACTGCAAGAAAGATTGCTGTTTATTTTTGGATGAATCAGTTAAAGAACCTGGAGAACAGTACTGTGTAGCTACTTGCACTAATATGGGAAGGGGAACGTTAGAAAAAGGTACAGAAATAGCTACCTACTCATGTTTTGGCTGTCATGGAAACAACTCATATCATATCATTTCACATGGAAGAAAAGGAAGGGGGAATCTTTGGCAAAACATTCATTAGAAATTATAAACATCTCTTGGATTCAATATCGTTTATGTCACCACAGATATGGGCCCTTCTATTCAAGCTATATGTGGAAATAATATTTCGGTCTGAAGTCAAGAGAAACGAATGTTCTGAATTTTCCAGCCTTCAGCTACACAATTTTTATAGCCTTCAGCTACTCAATTTTTATAGTCTTCAGCTACTCAATTGTATAGCCTTCACTAATCTTTTTCGTCCTTCAGTCCATTGTAACATTTTGAAACGGAAATAAAATTGTTATCTGTTTATCATTTCTGCATATTTATTCTGCCTTCCCACACAAGCTAGATATCAGTTTATACTTTATCTTTCTCTTCGGTTCTTCTTCTTAAAACCCCCAAATCTCAATGCTTGAATCATTTGAATATACAGGGCATCATTCATTCTGATCAGAGTTAGCCTTGGAAAAGTGATATTTGGCTATTTTTCAAAGTATTAATTAAATATTTTTGGGAATTCTGTGACAAGAGAAGACATTTTGGAAATTTTCCAAGCATTATTTATGGATTAGAGTTGATACCCTGTATATTCAAATGATTCAAGCATTGAGATTTGGGGGTTTTAAGGTGTTCTGAAACAGAATCTGGTGTTATTTTTACGATAAAAAAATGCCTAGTATGTTTTTCCCAATTTTTCACTTTTCATTTGGTCGTAGTTAACCGTGGAAAATGGAAATACAAAGGTTCCGTAAACATAAAGGTAGGTATTTCCGAGTACTACAACTTGAGTCAAAGAAAATTTCGAATTATTTCATGCTCAACGAAATATGAGGGTGTGGCTGCTCAAAGTGGGACACACTGTAGATGAGGAAAAAGACTGGGCCCAGTATTGATCCTTGTGGCACGCCACATAAAGTTTTACTGGGGCTCATTTCTTCTCCCATATATACAAACTGCTCTCTATTACTCAGATAATTTAGGAACCATGTATGTACACGTCCCCTTATTCCTAAATTTTATAAAATGCCCAATAATATATTATGATCGACAGTATCGAAAGCTTTTCTCAAATCAAGTGACAAAAGTCCACAAGTTTTATTGGAATCCAATTCCATCAGGAAATGAGTAACTGCATCTACTGCTGCTGAAATATTTTCGTAAAATATTTACACCCCAAGGTACACCACTGGAAGGTGGCTGGTCAGAATTTTAAATCCCTTAACAATGGCCTAATCTGACCAATAGATATTCTGCCGGGTGGTACTACATAGCGAATGAAGAAAACAGTGTTTGTTGTTTTTATAAACGTTTTACATCAAAATTTGCACGAGTCTCCCTGTAAGGATTTTGCACACTAAATGAGGATTGATTACTCCGTGCCTTAAATTTACGGACTAAAGGTATCATAACGCACAGTTGTGCGTTTTTCTTCTTTACGCACAGTTGTGATATGACATAATTTAATGAATGTGTCATTCACACTCTAAACTATTGGCAAAAGTCAATATGAAGTTTAACTGGACAAAAAACTTATACGACTCAACTGGCCATAAAAGAAAGATTATTTTCATAAAACATGCCGTTGTTATAAAATGATACGCCACTGTCGCTTGTTTAATAAACACTTGTTTCAGTTTGAGTAAACAATTAAATCAAAGATTAGAGAAAAAAACTCTTGTTTTCTATTTACTCTATTAAAAAACATATGAAGGTAAATAAAAGTGCGTTTTCTCATCTCAATCTTGGGAATATGTACTCACCTAATGATTTGTTTATCTACCTAATACGATTGTTTAAATTTCTATTTAAACGCGCTTTGTTACACGAAGAAAATAAATTTTATTATTATGAAGACCTTTGCGATTGCATTGCCAAATAATGAGGGGTACCACAAGGTTCGGTGCTTGGCCCACTTTAATTTCTATGGTACATTAACATGATCTAGCAAACATATCAGGGGTAAAGGATGTTGCACAGTATTGTGCTGTTTTATAAAAAAAATTCTTATCCCCCCTTCTTACCTCCAACTCCTATTAAAAAACGCAAAAAGATATATTTTTCGAGTGCTTTTAAATGTATCGTCGAATGTTTAAATATGGCTGAATAAGGAAATACAGTTTTTTTTATTATCTCTCCTCCCCCCGAAGGGCACAAAACGAAAAAAATTCAGTTCAAGTTATTTTGAATAGAAGTTAATTGGGTGACAAACCCCAGAAATTGATAGTTTTGATGCTAGGGGGCGTTGAAATCATACCTTGCTCAGAATAGACGAGGAAAGTGTGTCGTCACAAATGTCACACTTGGCAAAAACTGATTCCAAACAAAGAAGTTTAGGTGACATTTTCTGTTGATGATTTGATGCTTTGCTTATTAGTTTGTGTTTGATTGTTTGGATTTTGTTTTATCTGGCAAAAGAAGTTGAAAAACCTTAACGGAAACAATATCGGAGTTATCGGTCAAGATGATTTAAATTCGTCGGAGGTTTGTTTGGAATCAGTTTTTGACAAGAATGACATTTGTGACATCATCATCACTCATTATTATAGGCGGGCACAATATCTCTACGTATTCCTTAATTTGAGCTGATCAAAACATTTATTTTGATGAAGTATTTACAAGTAGTCGAGAATTAGTTTTGTTCGTGTTTCAAAATAGGCGATGGGGGTAGGGGGGAGGTTTAATTTATTTTTTTGTAAAAAAACTACAAAATTGTTCATCATAATCTAAACTGAAATACGTAGAATATTGTTTCTGCCTATAATAATGAATATTCTATTCTGAGTAAGGTATGATTTCACCGCCCCCTAGCATCAATGATTATTGGGGTTTGTCATCCAATTAAGTTCTATTCAAAATAACTCGTATTAATTAATTAATATCGTATTTAATCGTTTTCTGCCCTTCGGGGGGAGGAGGGTACAATAAAAAAACTGCCATTTCCCTTATTCAGGCATATTTAAACATTCAATGGTACATTTAAAAGCACTCGAGAATAGCTATTGTGTATTAAGAGCGCAAAGTGATATATTGTCGCTTGACAAAGAGAGTTACCGCGCGACGCGAAGCGGAGCGCGGTAATCTTTGGAGAGCGACAATTACACTTTGTGCTCGAAATACACACAAGATTTTTTCTACAAACGCAGTTTTCAGAAAAAGAAACACCAGATTCAACAAAAGTACATCACATTATAACAAACTTTCATAATGTATATGCTAACCAAATTGCACTAAATTCAAAAAATACTAATCGCTTCTCAAACTACTAAGGTAAAGGTAAGCTTATTGGGCTCATTCTTGAAACTAAAAGAAACGTGGTGTTACTTACGTAGTTTTATCTCCTGAACACGAATCCGAAAGAATTTCGAGGGGGTCTCTTATACTTTTCGAGTTATGACCTTTTGAATCTTGAAAATCGACCATTTTCAAAAACGATTTTTTCAGTAAAAATCGCAGAAAATACCTCCTTATTTTTGTTGACATTTTTTTCATATCCTAATCATCTCTTATTTTACAATTACAAGCAACAAAACCAAACGTTTTACGAAAAAAATTAACCTTTTTATATTTCACTATTCTTAACCTCACTCTTCAGTTCTAGAGATGTGGGAAGGGTTATATATACTTTATAAGAAGGTTAATTTTTGTATAAAACGTTTGGGTTTAGTGCTTGTGATTCGTGAAATATGAATTGATTACGGTCTCAAAAAAGTGCCAACAAGAAGAAGGATGCATTTTCTTCGATTTATTACCGAAAAAATCGTGTTTGAAAATGGTCGATTTACAAAATTCAAAAGGTCATAACTCGAAAAGTATAAGTGACCCCCACGAAATTCTTTCGGATTCGTGTTCAGGAGATAAAACTACGTAAGTAACACCACTTTTCTTTTTGTTTTGAGAATGAGCACGATAAGCTTACCTTTACCACTACTAAAAGCATGAAATATTAAAATTTCCCTTTTTTAGTAGATATTCTCCATCGGGCGCTTCTTGTAAAAATTTGTGAATATCTTCAGTGGTGAATGTTTTGACTGGCACCACGTCATGAATTTACCGTATTGTAATTCATATTTCTTCCTTGATTTCTCTGGTAGGAGATTCAAAGTAACAATTTTTGCACTTTCTGCTACATCAGGATGAGTGATAATTCGCTGTCACTATCATCAATCATCATGCAGAAATACGTTGGAAAAGCGAGCATTTTCGAAATATATTTCCTCTCTAGAGCGCAATGCTGTCACAAAATGACATTTCACGGAAAACGTCAACTTTGCGTCGAAATCTGAAAGCGTCAAAGGCTACTTTGTTAAGCGTTTGCAGAAAAATATTTTTTTTTGCGTTTCGTAATAGGAGTTGGGGGGAAGAATAAGAGAGGGTAAGAATTTTTTGACAAAACAGCACAATATTGTGCAACATTAGCAACAATTAAACAAGTGAAAATATCCTTACCGGATTCAAAAATAAATAGTCTAATCAACTCCCCCTAGCAGCAAAAAACTGTCAATTTTTTGGGTTGGTTGAGAATTACATGGACTACATCATACCAAAAATTCAATAAAATTCACCGGGATCCAAATTCCATAAGGATTTTTCGGGGACCTTTGCCATGTTCGCAGATGTTGCTAAAATACTGCAACAACAATGAACTGATTACTTTTTTAAAAGTTGGCGACATCCGAAAAACTTTTTAATTTTTCGCTTTAAGAAAAAAAGTTATTCCTCAAAAAGTTCTACATGTTCCAGAACCCAGTTATTGATTATCAAATAATAAAATTTGTTAGTCGTATAAGAGTAGTGTCAAAAAAGATGGATGTGGTAGAATTGTTTAAATGGTTATTTATGCAACAAGTGCAAAAAGTGAATGTTTATTGCACTCGACGTGAAATTGTCCGACGAGGCCGTTAGGTTGAGTTGGACAACACGTCTAGTGCAATAAACAATTTTTGCACGAGTTGCATACAACATTTTTTCTACGTTCATGCAAAAAGCAAAAAATGATTTATTGAGGTGCGTCACTAGGTGTAGGAAAATGAAAAGCGCAACTTGAATACTTTATTATTAATATCGATTTGCATTGAAACAGGAACTAATACGTTACGAACAATTTAACTCAAACTTTATTTTTACCCTCAATGTTGAAAGTGAATGAACAATTGGTGCAATTTTCAATATGAATATTTCGTAGTGAAGTACCTATTGCCAATCTCACAGAATATCTGCTAAATATGTAGTAGGTTTAAACGTTTATGTTTGTCATGATGACAGCACGTTGAAGTAGAATGACAGATGAGTGCAATAAAAACTTTATTGCACTAGTGCAATAAAAACTTTATTGCACTAGTGCAATAAAGAACTTCTTTTTCCACTGAATATAGTTCAATAAAGTTTTGCTTTTTGCATGAATGTAGAAAAAATTGTTTTTACCGTTAACCAGCTGTCGTCCCCTTACGAACGGCAGCCCTCAGAAGTCGAAACTTGTGCGAGCAAGGATTAACGAGGTCTTACCTTTTTACGTGCGATTCCTTGCACTTTTTCGGGCCAGTAGATACATTTCTGCAGTCACTAGGTTTGAACCTTCGACTGGCAGTCAAAGTGATAGTAAAGTACTTTTATTAGCTACATTACCGATATTTTTATTATTATTATTCAGAGTTGAAAATAACGTTCAAATACACGAGTTAGAGAATATTCGCAAATTCATCGGGTGACACATTTTAGTTATTGTATGAAGAGATGATGTTTCTGCAACTTGTAGGTTCTTCAGTGCGGGTTTTCTACAGTTGGCGAAAAGTGGGTGCCCGTATTCAATAAGTGGTCTACATATGGTTTTATACAGGGTATCCCATCGAAAACTTGACATGGGGGTTTTGGGTACTAATATCGTAGATCTGGAAAAACGCTCGGGCAGGTCGATTTTAGTTTCGAGGGGGACATTGTGCCCTCCTACAGGCAGCACCGTCAGGTCAACCCTCGAGCAGTGGGGTGAACAACCCTTGAAATTTGAATAGGGAATAGGAGTCGAGTGGCACATCGTTGGAAAGCCCGTTGAATTCTCGAAACAAAACGGTCGGCAGTTTTTCTAACGGAAATGAGCCATAATTAAGTTAAGAGTAAAATTCACTTACATTAGTCTCATCGTAACAAATGCTCGAAATGCGCACCTCCAACTTCCATGCAATGATACAGATTTTGTTGAAAACGTTCTCGTACATTTTGGAGCATGTCTGGGGTAATTTGGCGACATTCTAATGTGATTCGTTGCCGTAAATCTGCTAGTGAAGCTGGTGGTGTAGCATAAATTCTGCTTTTCAAATGACCCCACAGAAAGAAATCTAAGGGAGACAGGTCCTGGTGATCGTGGGGGCCATTCAATAGAACCTCGCCTACCAATCCAATGACCAGGGAAGTGGTGATCTAAATATCGCCGAACAGGCATAGCATAATGCGGAGGAGCACCATCTTGTTGAAATATCAACTGATCTTCCTGATAATTATGGTCATTTTCAATAATGTTAGTTAACATTGGTTCAATTGTGTCTTCAAGCAGTTCCAGATACCATTTCCCCTGTTAGATTGCATTCTAAGAAGAGGGGGCCCACGAAACGATCCCCAAAAATACCAGCCCATACGTTTAATTTTTGAGGATATTGCGTATGTACCTCATGAAATATATGGGGATTCGAATCAGCCCAATATCGACAATTATGGCGATTAACTATACCATTTAAAAAAAAAGAACATTCATCACTAAAACAAATGTTGAACAGACACTGGGGATTTGCAATCGCCTGCTCACTTAGTAGCTCACAGAATTGTAAACGCCGATCAAAATCATCTTCATTCAGTTCGTGTGTTAATTTAATTTTGTAAGGATGGAATTTATGTAGTTTTAAAATACGCTGAATGCTAGTTCTTGAGACACCGGAAACAGTTTCTAGCTGTCTTGTACTCAACGTATGTTCAACCTCAACATGGTCCAAAATTGCCACAGTTGTCGCCTCATTTCTTACTGGCGGTTCGATTTGCCGTTTTTTATTTGCTACCGATCCCGTTTCTCGGAATTTTGATACTAATTCAGACACATACTGCCGCGACACAG
The DNA here is from genome assembly GCA_944452925.2 of Chrysolina oricalcia. NCBI lineage: Eukaryota > Metazoa > Arthropoda > Insecta > Coleoptera > Chrysomelidae > Chrysolina > Chrysolina oricalcia. The sequence continues at coordinate 7,720,499 of OX101825.2, read as the reverse complement.
TCCTGCCATATTGTTGATTGAACCGTTCCGCAGCCCTTTTCGCAAATCTATTGTTTTCATAATACAGTTCAATCAACGCAACCCTCTCTGCCACTGTATACACCATTGTTTCGTTTTAATTTCGACGTACGATACCACACACGAATGAAACTCACTTGTAGTACACACGTGAAAAACAGAAACTGCATGCTCTATCTGTTTGTTCTATTTTATTACAAAAATTTCATGGGTACCGCGAAAAAAACTGAGCAAAAACATTCACAGTATCGTAGCAAATAAATGATAGATTGCAAAAACTGGCAAATGAGTTTTCCAGAGACGTACAAGTAAGCTCTTTCGTACAGATTTATTCCTGAATTTATTTTTTCCCAAACGGTTCATCCCAACTTCAAAATCGGGACGCCGTTGGATAGAGAACTTAACGGGCCTTCAAAAGATGTGCCACTCCACCATTATTCCCTATTCAAATTTTAGGGGTTGTTCACCCCACACCTCGAGTGTTGCCGTGACGGTGGTGCATGTAGGAGAACAAACTGTCCCCCTCGAAACTAAAATCGACCTGTCCGAGGGTTTTTCCACATCTGCGATATTATCACCCAAAACCCCGATGTCAAGTTTTCGATGGGCCACCCTGTATAATTTGGATGCATTTCACATGCTGATGCCTTGATTTTTGTAAGTTGAGGCTAGGAAGCGTTTTGTCCTTGTTTTTGTTCTACGTTTCACTAGTTTTGTGTGATGGTTGAAATTTAACTTGTGGTCCAGTTGTATACCTAGGTATTTTGTATCGAAATTGGTAATATTTCCCAATTGAAATAATCAGTAGTATGCCAGAATAAACCAAAACAATCTGTTAGTTTGACGAATAGTGAATTTAATTGAGTTTCTGTCAGAATATAAAAAAATATTTATCTTCCCGATCTTCAAAAAAGCTATTGGGTTTGTAATGTTAATCATTCTTTGTAGAACCTTTTGCATGAGTTTCCTATAATTCATCACATTGACCATGAAGAATAAACAATTTTATCAAAACTTCATTTGAATAATTATTGTCTTCCATTTTGATTCTTTTCTAATCAAATTTACGTTAATGAACGCTCAAACGTTTTATTATTAATGTACTCATTTTAGAATTTTCATAATGACATGTTCCGTGATATTTCCTATCTACCCCATACAAAATATGGCAAAATGATTATGATGAATTTTTATAGAGAACTTGCTATTATTTCGGAAACTTGACTCTTTAGGTATAGGAACATGATACATCATTTGGAAGGAAATTCAATTATCGTTCAAGATATCTGATGATATGCAGGGTGTTCCATTTGAAAAAATGCACTTTTGACCACTTTAGTATCTATCGGTGAAATCACTAATTTTCAACGACCCTGTATTATGAAGAACGAATTTCTCTAGTCATAACTAGTACACAGGCCATTGTCAAACTACATCCAAAATTTCAGCTTTCTACGTATCCAAATACTGCAGTAATAAACATTAAATTGAAGCTATGTATCACACAAAAAATAAGAAAATTAATAATTTTTTCGAAAACCAGTGGAGTTAGGTATAGGGATGTATTGTATGAAAATAATCTAAAGGCAATAACAAAGCGAGAAATGCAATAATATACAGGATATTCCATTCAAAATATCAAAATTGTTGCTACTTTTCGATAGAAGCGGCAACGCTGTAACGGTGAAAATATTTTAGATCGATAGGACAGAACTGATTATCCAAGAAACCAAATTTTCAAAATTAGTCTACGTCCTTTTTTGCAGAAACGTCTAATAGGACATCGAGTTTGAGACACCCTGTATGTATTTTTAGTCTCATTGCTTTGTCAATAAGATAATGAATCAAACTTTGATTTGATTTTATTGATATTGTAAATCATCTGTCTTTTTACCTCCTGTGCTGTTGCAATGTACAATGTTAGGCATCTCTGTGGATCAAAATCAACAAAAGAAAACAATACTAAGAAAAAATATGTTATAATTACTTAAGAAAATAAATAATTTGTCCAACATTTCTCCAATCATATCTTGCTGAAACACAATAATGTTGATAACATGCTTCCAGCCACTTGTTCTAATAGATACAGGTACTATCTACCCTAACATCTCCTCGTTTCTATTCTTCTTCCTTTTTCTCACATTTCCAGAGAGTATTTTTCAGGATATTACACCCATCTTGCAAAAGAAAATTATGGCGTTTCCCACTTCTGAATTTCCACACAAACTTCATTTTTAACAGTAGACTGTTTCTTTAAGTGAGCACCTTCATGAACTGACAATGACTCTCTTCTAGCAAAAGCCTTCGTACATACTTGACACTGGTAGGGTTTATTGCCAGTGTGAGTCTTCTCATGTCTTCTGAGTGTTCCACTTTGAGAAAACTCCTTCAAACATACTTTGCAGCGAAACGGCTTGTCACCCGTATGTTTCCTTTTGTGTATAGTCAGTGTACCGTTTAGAGTGAAAGCCTTCGAACAGATATCGCACTGGTAATGCCTTTCGCCTGTGTGACCCAATTCATGTTTTTTCAAGTTGCTTTTTTGGGAAAATTTTCTTCCGCAATGCTTGCAAGGAAAAGGCTTTTCTTGGGTGTGAGTTGTCTCGTGTACTAGCAGAGTCCGGCGTCTTGTGAAGGCTTTTGAGCAAATCTTGCAGGAAAACGATTTTTGGGCAGCATAATGACTTATGAGATGGTCTGCCAGTACAGCTTTTTGACTGAAACGCTTAGGGCACAAGTCGCAGTGAAATGGTTTTTCACCTGTGTGTATTCTTTCGTGCATTTTAATGCTACCCCTGTGAAAAAAAGTCTTTGAACAATATTCGCATTTGAATTTACCCTCTTTAGAATTTCTTTTTGTGCGCCTGCTTACAGTCTTGGTTGTTTTAGAAATATCCTCATCTTCTGTTTCTGTGACTGGTTCATTTTCAGTATCTAGAGATTCTCTCGATTCTTCCAAATCAAATGCATCACAAGCCATATTAGGTTCAGCAAGAAAATCTGTAATCAAGATATAAGAACACATATCTAAGCAAATGCCAACAACTTACGATTAATTTCTAATGGCATGTCTTCACTCTTCACTTCACTTTCGAGATGATTTGGCTCTGATTCAGTACCGAAGGATTCTATGTCATTGTTCTCCAGTTCTTGTTTAACTATTTCAAGTTCAAATTCATTATCTGAGTAATCCTCAGTTTTTATAGAAGGTATTTCTCTTTCGAAACCATTTTCTTTCCATTCTAAACATTCCACAGGTTTAATTTTGACTTCTTCAAAGCCAGTACACATGGAAAGATTCTGCTGATTATTATCATTACTTTCCATAGTGATGAACCTCAGACCAATCTGGAATAATTGATGATACTTGTAGATTGTAGAAACGTCTGTAAAAAACAGTGGAAAGTGGCTTAGAATTTCTTGAGAAAAAAAGCAATTTCTATTGCTTCAAATCTACATTTACTTTTTTATTTCATCAGAAATTCTGGGTGTTAGAATTGTTCAAACGTGAAAACTTGAGTTTCATATCATAAAACTACTTGTGCCAGGACCTTGAAAGAAGCTACTGGAAATTGAAAAAAACAACAAGTGATTGCCACTTTCCAAATCTTGTTCTACTGTTGAATACTCGTTATAGTAATACCTATTAGCTCTATCTGAAAAGATCTATAGTTCTCAATTAGTTTTCAAATTGTGTCTTCTAATATATTAATAATAAATAAATTTCGTTGACAAGATATTTTGTATCGCATTTCTTTGATATCGACAACACAACTAGACTCTGGGAAAAAAATGTATGTTCATTAAAACCAAGTACATATATTGACTTTAATATAGATTGCTGAAACAACAATTGCATTTAACAATTTTTAAAAAATTACCCCAAATTAATGCATCGTCTAGTACAAAATTGACATATGACAATATTGACATTGACAATATCAATTGACAATATAATTGACAATTGACATACGCACAGCGCAGACAAGACAGAACCAAAGAGTAGGTTAATCTAATCTTTGACAGAACACCTGTTAGGTGTTCTGTGACAGAACATTTAATTATTCTGATGTCATTTCCATCAATATCATTCCCAGAGCCGGTTACACTTTTCCCAATGATTAGCTCAGATGTACTCAGAGTAGCTCTTGTGATCCAACAGACTACGAAAACTCATGTTCCAAACCTATATTACCATTCATTTCAGTTGAAGTTTAGCTCAGTGGTAACAATAAGTTTCTATCCGGAAAGCGCCACTTATTTGTTTGTCTTTATAATTATGCAGACAATTTACAGTTTTATTACGCAACTAGGGGAAATACCCAAAGAGAGTAAACTAACAGGGTTCAATGAGCTCTAGCCAATCAGTATCTTGTAGCATCGATGCGTCAAAAGGCTCTTTCGTTTGAATGCGAATCAAAGTGTCTCAACTAATCACATGCGTATTTGGGTAGGAAAAATTTGCATTACTCTAGGTGCCACTTTGGTTTGTTTACTTCTGCCTGTATCATATACGATCTCAGTGGGTCCAGCTGATCAATGCAACCAGTTGATAGGTCGAACCACTGTAAACGTTGTACCACATTAGGTTAGGTGTTCTGTGGTAGTACCAAATATTTGGTGAATATTCTGTTCTTATGTTGGCATAACGTACGCGAAAATGATTCGATCTTTCGCCACCTCAGCGCTGGCATACCGGAAGTTGATATCAGAACAGGTGCAGTTTAAATGTAACATAGCGTCGATCAGCCCATCAACAACAGTTTAAAGCAGTAAACTTTGAAATAACCAAATGCATGATTTCCTAGCAGTAAATTTTATTAATAATTTTTTATTGCATATAGATTGTGCATTCATTATGAATATATTCTAGTATTTTTCCGTTTGGATGGCAATTATCGGATGTAGATTTACGCCAGTAAAGGAGCTAAAAGAGTTCGGGATATTTCCCCATGTTTATCTTCATATAATATGGCTTAGATCGATTCTGGCAATTTTTGTCCACTTCAAGGTCACGCGTCTTTGCTTGGCGTTTTTCGCAAGGTAGTCGACAAACGGACAAAGATCCGTTCCGAAGATAAGGATTCCGTAGTGGAGCGCGCTAATAATATGAGGGCAATGATAATAGTGTATGAAATATTCAGAGCGTAAAACATGTGTCATATTGAGCCGTGTTTCAAGATTTGTTATACAGTGTTTCAAAATACAGCGTTCAAGAAAATTGACGTAAACAGGACGTCTCAAATAAAGAAAAAAAAATGGCGGTTTAACGGAGGTCCAGTCCAAGGAGACTAAAAACAAGGAGGGTTTAATAAGCTCTAGCCAATCAGAAACTTGTAGCATCAACGCGTCATAGTGACGTACTTGGGTATGAGTACAGAGTCGAACTCGAACCAAGCAACAAAACTGTCAGCAGTAACTCTCATATACCAAGAGCTAGTCCGTCACTGTCTGTAGAGAACGGCGGCCATGACATGTATAACTACGTCACATTTCGTCGTCACAAATGTTCTTTCATCTCTTTCTACTAGTATCCCCATTGTCTTATGGGAATCAAACACTCCTAGTTTTTAGTCTTCTTGGGTGGCCATGACATGTATAACTACGTCACATTTCGTCACAAATGTTCTTTCATCTCTTTCTACTAGTGTCCCCATTGTCTTATGGGAATCAAACACTCCTTGTTTTTAATTAAGTCTCCTTGGAGTCCCTGGGTCCAGTCAACGTGCGATAGCAATAAATACAGGGTGTCTCAGAATGCAGCATTCAAGAAAAGTATTCCGGATGTCTCAAAATATGGCGTATAAAGAAAAACAGCGGAGTCTCACACGTGACATCTGTTTTACGTTTACTCGCTTAGTGTGCTTTGTTCAACAAAAAAATACCCTAAGCATAACGTAGAACACCTTCATTTCAAAGGTGTTGACGTATGGAGTATAGAAAATTGTAGTTATCACCTTCATTTTTCCGCTTAGTGACGTTTTTTTCAATAAAAAATACCCCAAATATAACGTAGAGCATACCCATTTCATAGATGTTGACGTATGGAATATAGAAAAAATGAAGTTATCACCTTCATTTACCCGCTTAGCGACGTTTTGTTCAATGAAGAAATACCCCAAACATAACGTAGAGCACCCCCATTTCATAGGTGTTGACGTATGGAATATAGAAAAAATAAAGTTATCACCTTCATAACGTAGAGCACCCCCTTTTGAAAGGTGTTGACCTATGGTGTATAGAAAAATTTGGTTACCTCAGTATAAAAATTCTCATAGTACACTTAAGTTAATGAAAATCAGAGCGTGTATCAATTTGAAAGGAATATGGAAAAGGTGTGCCCTTTGTTCAACGAAAAAACTCTCCAATCATAGCGTATAGGATTTACCTAATAGCTACCACACCACAGTGCAATGGAAAAAGTATTCAACAAAATATTTATGATTGAAAAAACAAGTTATATATACCACAGCCCTTGTAGTTTTTGTTTTTTGCAAACCAAAACATATCAAATTTGGTTGGATGTTAATAAATATTACTCAAAGAAGTATATAATGTTGTGATACAAACACATCACTATTTAATATGTAAGGTTTCCATAAACCTACGCGGGATGAATGCGAGACTAATAAATTCGATGTGAAAATACATCCCGGTGTGATTATTCGTATTCTGAAATGCAGACGTTTACTGTTTTTCTATCAATTTGCACGGTTCCCATGTTCCGTTCCCGCTCCCGCGTTCTCGCTTTGGTTTGACGGAACCTTAAAACTGTTGCATTGAATAGAAAATAACCTGTCAGTCACATTTGAAAGTTGGCTTTTTTGTTCAAGTCCACGAAATCAAGTGCACGTAATTTAGTATACCTTCATGGTAATACAAAATACGCTAACATATACTTGTCCAAACGGTTATTTTTGTACGATTTTCATCTCATTTTTGCTCTACAACTTGTTTTACACATTTACCATTCCTATATTCAATTTGAAGACCGCAAATCTACGTATTTTTTGTATAAACCATGGCATCAAAAGGAAGTCCTTCTTTGGGAATGACAAATATCCTGTTCTTTTCGTTTTTAGTACATCCCAATGTAACCAAAACTCTGGTACTGGTGCTTTCAAAATCATCCACAGTCAGCTTAACAAGTTCGTCACGTCTACAGTCGCCGAAAATTAAAAAACTACACATTACTACAACCTTTTCAAGCAACCATGTATGATCATCTGCCTCCAACAAAAACTTAGTTACTTCTTCTTCAGACAAAATTACTGCTTTCTTTGGTGTGTATCCATCAGAGTTTCATCTGAAGAACAAAAATAATTTTCCAAATCTGAAAATACCATTTCTGTAGGTAATAATACTCTAATATGGTGTACGATTTAAAATAACTAACCTTGGAATGTCAATGTTGTCATAAACTCCCATAGCGAGTGGAGAGTAAACCTCTGATTTTATTTTCGTATAGGCTAATAATACCATATATCTAATAGGTATATGAATAATACATCATCATTAACCACTTATTACATTCCCAGTTAACACAAACATCTAGGAGATGTTGCTTTCTTGATTTTTATGGGAACAAAATGAGTTGCATTTAGACGTCATTGTTACCACTTAGTGATGCCAAATGTTATGAATTGTTCACAATTCTCTTCTCATTAGTATCACTTTGAGCATAAAATGTGAAGAAAATTGCGAAGCACATTTACATGAATTTTGGTTTAATTGCGATTTTGTCGGTATAAAAGGAATTAGGTTGGTAACAAAATTGACCGTGACATCACCATCACGGCACAAATGGCCAGCGGCCAGAGGTGTTTGTCGAGTCGAGAGTCAAGTAGAATTTGTATTTGGTTGACGCCATTCTTTAAATATTCTATAGGTACTTCTGATAGTGTGTAGTGTTCTTTTGCTTCTTCTTATTTCAATAGTTGAGTCAAATGTGTTTTTTTAACAATGCCCAATTATTATTTCTACCAAGAACTGTATCTCTTCAAGGGCGGGAACGGTGAGTAGAAACATAAAGGTAAATTTAGTGATTTACAGAATTTGGCATTTTCAGGATAGGTACCTACTAACTGATTTCGCCGCGAAGAAAATGCTGTCCAGAGGACTGGAGTTGAATTATGGATTTTTCCACATTTCTGTAAATGTTTTTTTTTTTGTTTGTGAATCAACTCACGCATTTGTTTTCTAGCATTTCAATCCATATGAAGAGTAATTCTCATTAGTAAGAATAATAATATTGAGGTATGATTTCTATTCATGTTGAAACTGCTTTGTTTTATTCTTGACATACAGGTGAATCAGAAAGTGAAGCGCATTTTTAAATAAGTCAGAGTCCATTCAATTTCACATTGTTACATCGAAAGGGTCTCAATGTGCATTCGATTCCGAAGTATAAATGGAATGTCACATTGGGCTAATTTCGAGTCACATTTTGCATCACATTTTGATGTCTCGACATGACCAACGGGGCACTGAATAGACGTTTATGCGATAATAATGGAAGTCACTTTGCGATTCACTGGTGTGATCTGAAACATGAATGTGAATCCCACTACCATCTCTGAGACCATTCTGTGTTGACTGGGTTGTTTTTACGCCACTCTTCAAAATGTTCATATTCTTTTTGATATCGCATTTGAGTTAATTTCGGTAGTAATTAAACACTCGTTGCACATGATTCTCCCAATATTTCTAAAGAAATTTGATTTTGTTCCTCAATTTCTTCAATTTCATCCATGGTCGTTGTTAAAGCGAACTCGCGAACACAAAAGACTGACATTGTTTATAATATTGTTGTGATATTGTTTAGCTGTTTCATGACAACACGATGTTGGGATTTTTCTGTAGAATTACGAGGTACGAGGTTTGTTCTTTCCTCGGAATCAAAATGTAATATTTCAGCGGGATTTCGAAAAGTCTTGAACGACACACGGCTGATTCGCAAATAAGGGATCCGGTTGTTATAATCCTCGGTTGCGCTTCGGATTACAATATTCAACCTCACCCGTTATATGCTAATGATAATAACTGTACCCATACAGGAGTAATATTAGTCGCGACCAAAAAAGCTAAAAACAGAACGAAACACTTACTTTTATGGGAGATTCTCCTAGCTGAGTAAACTAAACAACTACACATTTCAACATAACTATTGAAAACTAGACAAAAATGGTATTTCTTTGAAAAAGCGAACTCAGGCGTTATCGGGCATATTTCGTGCTAGCTTTGATGAATATTTATGTTAGCCTTCAGATTTATCATATTCTCACCGAAACTTAAATTGAAAATCACAGCAATAACATATACAGGGTCTTTCAGGGTGTCGGCTACACTATTGTAAATGAATGAGCTATTTTTTAGTAAGCATCGAGAAGACACTAGTCGTTATTATTTCATCAGGCGTTGAACAACTGATATTATAATTTTATGAGATCAATTGCAGCGAAAGGTGATTCTCACGTCTGTTTCAAGATAGCAGATAAGTTTTTCAAGAGTTTCAAATTGACTAAACTGTCAAAATATTGTACAGCATCACACTTTTTTGTTGTAAGCTACCCAATGAAGTGCCTCCATTCAACTATTCAAGTGCATTACAGCCAAGAGATATAAAACATAACGCTTTGTAAATAAATAATACTAGTTAAATCTCTTATCGCATTTTAATCTTGAGGAGTTTTTGATCTGAGTGTGTTGGGGTAAAAAATCTGATAAGTTTTTTTTTCGGTATGAAATTTTAAATATAAATGCGTCAATGATAAACATATGCAGGGTGTACAAAACGTTATATTGTAATGGTGTGACACCATAAACTGGCATTGTCAGTCAAAGTACTGGGTGAAAGATTATACGTAAAACTGGCAAATAGCATCTCAATATGCCTGATATTTAGAGCTGGAACCAATCGAAAAAAATGCTCAGTCAAAGATAAAGCACGTATTGGATTATTACCATAGAAAAAATATTATATGTGAAAACGAGCAATATTATCCATCCAAAAATATTGTCAGATACTTGATGCCAGGTAAAAAATTATCACTAGGTATTGGATATCGTTGTAGAAAAAAAATCTAGCAAATATCCAGCCAAAAAATATTTAATTATTGAGAAAAAACACGAAACGTTCAGTATCGTGAAGATGAAAATGGTTGGCATTATATCAATACAACAGATGTAGTCTGTATATATAAGGTATATCAGTTGTTTCCAGATACGATCTCAATAGTTTTACTAGCATCCTGAACAATTTTAGATATTTACTCAAAGAGAAAAAGCAGCTAACGCTACCAGAGACAGAGTATACAGCGTGTTAAATCACCACAAAAACATGACGGCATCAAATTACATCGATTTATTCGTTTTCAGTTCCACTTTTTTAACTGATGTCAATTTTGACTAAAATCAACTGAGAAAGTAGTTGAATTTCGACGAATCTGTCGTGATTTATAAATTTGTCAGGAGAACTGCTCTCTGGAGCACATCATAAGAGAAAATGTATATCTTTTGTCGTGTATGAGAATTTTGCCCACAGAACTGCCCCTTGTGGCACACCACAACATGATCGGAATTCGTTGTCATATGACGAGGAAATTGGTATGTGAGGTGAATCTCAACATAAAATTCGTTGGGTTAGCAAAAAATTATATAAATTCAGTGTGCGGTGAATAAAATTTGTTTAAGTTTTCGCCGATAAATATATTAAATATACAAACTCTTTGTTATCGACATTCGTTATAATCATTTCATATTCAGTTGGCATTGGGCCGTGGTCTCCGAGCTAGTGTTATCAGTTATGGAAATGCCGCGAACACCGGAAGCTCCATATTTGGCCATTATTATCTATTCTAAAGCCACAGAGAAGCAAAATTGTCGCTATCAGTTATGAAAATACCTCAAATACTGGAAATTTCAATTGTATATTTGTTCATTATCTAAACTGCAAAGTAACGGAAATCTGAATTCATACATGAGAAGTGTTATTTGTCCCAAATATTCTCAAAGGCCAACGTTATCGTCATGGACAATATACAGAGTTGAAGTAATCACAGTATGTGAACCGTGAACCTTCACGTAGAATAAGATTATTCTGGACTTTCATTGTCTAAAAAATAACAAAGAAAATTAAATTCTCTGCAATTTATTCACGACGTTTCAACTGTTAAAATCACAGTCGTTATTAAGTGTATAAATGCGACACTCTCAAGGATACTTCGTTTATATAATATGGCTAATTTTGTGTCCTTAGCTTGGTAATTTGCATGTGTTCAGGTGAGCTTGTTAATTACAGTGCCGGGCCCCTCCGGTACAGCATTGTTAAGTCTTATCGCAATGACTACCTATGGGATCCCCAGTATCACCCGTAGTAGCAAACATCTATATGGAATTGTTTGAAGCTTTTGACACAGATACAGCCCATAAGAAACCTCAGATGTGGTTGAGATATGTTGACGATACGTTTGTACTATGGAACCAGGGAGACGAGGAACAAAGACCATCTGAACAACATCAGAAAGTCCATAAACTACACGATGGAAAAGGAGACCCAAGACGGTTTACCTTTTCTAGACGTGAATGTTCAAAAGAACAATGGTAAGTGCCAAACATCAGTGTACAGAAAGCCGACTCACACTGGACAGTACCTGAACTTCGAATCGAACCATCATGGTGCTACAAAGAGGGATTGTTCGATCTCTGGTGGACCGTGCTTACAACCTATGCAACACAGATGAATGTCTTGCCATCGAATTGGACAATATCAAGAAAGATCTGCGACGAAATGGGTACCCAAAAATACATATAGAAGAGGTTCTAGCCCACAGGGGAGATAATAACAAGAAACCAGACGAGCCGACACAAGCCACCCTGTGCGTTCCTTATGTTAGAGGTCTATCGGAAAGAATAAGGCGAATTGGGTCGAAATACAAAGTACGGACATGTTTCAAGTCAGGTAACACCATTCGCAGCCATCTCACAAAGACGAGATGACGTTAACGCTGACTCCAAAAACTGCATCTACCGCGTCCCTTGTGAATGCGGTGAAGCTTATCTTGGAGAAACTTTGAGACCGCTTAGCGTTAGACTCGCTGAAGACAAGAGAAACACTCAACGAGGAGAAACATCAAAGTCAGGGAAAGCAGATCATGTCTAGACGAACACAATATTAAATGGACTGAAGTCGAAGTCATCCATAAAGAAGAGGGCTGGTAAAGAAGAATGTTTAAAGAGGGAGCAAATATCATGAACAACAATGTCTTCAGTCATGCAAGTATAGAAATCCGTAATGTGTGGAAACCTGTAATTAGTGGCATGGATCAATTGACATTGCAATATGAATTAATGCAGTACCGGAGGGGCCCGGCACTGTAATTAACAAGCTTACCTGGATACAGGCAAATCACCCCTAAGCTAATGACACAAAATTGGCCATATCATATATATAAGAAGTATCCTTGACAGTGCCGCATTTCTACACTTGATAACGACACTGTAGATTTCAATAAGAGTTGAAACGTCGTGAATAAAATTGCATAGAATTGTTTTTTTTTGGTCTTTTTTAGACAATGAAAGTCCAGAATAACCATACTCAAAGTGGAACATTGTCAACCACTTTCAAACAAACCATCACGTAGACGTTAACGTACGAAATATAACGTTTACGGGTTGTTATGACATTGAGTTGAAGTCTTGTTAATGTCCAAGGATGAACGTGCGTATATGTCAACTGTTAATTTGTCTCTATTTTGCTTTTATCTTGTTTTCTCTGAACAACTGGACTAGAGTTCATCTTTGCGGTTCTTAATAGGGAGTTAGATCATATACCTCCCTTGCCATTTGATTTAATAGATTCTACTTTCGCTTTTATCATATATTTAGCACAATTTTTAAATGATGTTGAGGGTGGATTTAGTCAACTAGCACAAGCATTATCATAAACATAACGGCAACATCAAAGGTTTTTAGCATAAACTTAACATTGTTGTATAAATGGCGCCATTTGATATAACAGGTTCAACTTTCGCTTTTGACATATATTTAAGCACAATTTTAAAATGATGTTGACTAAAGGTGCATTTAGTCAACATCATTTTAAAATTGTGCTTAAATATATGTTAAAAACGAAAGTTGAATCTGATAAATCAAATGGCACCATTTATACAACAATATTAAGTTTATGCTAAAAACATATATGTCGCTTTCAAATCCCAAATTTATAAAAATATTACTTTTACGACAAAAGTATTGTCCATAATTCACGTGTACCTAAAGTTTCATGTCATAAAATGTACCTATCGTTCTTAAATGTATTACTAAATCTAAAACTCGTGTAATATTAGGTCTCATACAAAATTATTTTCAAGGTTATGTTTATGTCAGTGCTTGTGCTAAAATTACGTTTATGTTGACTAAATGCACCTTAAATGTACCTTTACCTATGTTAGGAATGGGATATTTACTCTTCTAAAATATAATTATTCCTTTCGGAAATAAGCTGCTTTTAGAACATCCTCATCGCTATGAGAACAAATAGGTATTCATTTTAGTTTGAATATGAATTTGGGGACCAATTTGCAGTATATCGATGAAGCACTTGTACTTTACTAGTTTTACTAGCAACTGTGTTTCGAAATATTTTTGGCAATATATGTATATACAGTGCGGTCCAAAGGTATGGAATAAATTCATTTTTAGCGTTATTATGTATTTTATGAAAAAATCCTGAAACAGGTCAATTTTTATTGGCAATTTGACAATTTACAGTATGAAAATATTACCCCCTTCTTGCACCCCCTCTGAATTATGAGCACCCCCTCAAAAATTTTAAATGAGAAGGGGGGTCGTGTGGCATCTTGTTCGAAAGGGATTTTCATTATCTGTTCATCAATACTAAGTTTTTCATATTTGGTGCAACCATAACTGAGAAATTTTTTTATTAAAATTTAAAAATATTGACACTGTAAATTATGTATCCGTTGAAAAAACCCGAAACAGGTCGATTGCTATTCTCAATTTGACAATTTATACTTTCTTATCTGTCTTGCTAAAAAAGTCAGGAAAAAGTCGTTGAAGACACCAAAAAATTATTCACAAAACCCATAAATAATATAATGTCAATCTAGTAAACTACTGTTATTTTGATATTTGTGAGTTGCTGGCAGACGTCGGTGTATTGAAAAATATTTTTGTGTGTATTCGATTCATCTATGGCTCATTTATCCGAAACTCAAAGAATAGACATTTTAATTATGCTTGGATGCGGTAATAAAACACGAACTCAAACGGAAGTTTGTGAAATGTTCAATAATAAATACCCTGGTCAACACGTATCACAATCTACAGTTAGCAAAATAGAAACAAAATACCGTGAAACTGGACATGTAAAAACTCGTCAAAAACCAGGTCGAAATGCTGCATTGGATGAGGAGAAAAAGTTAGATGTACTGTTAGCGATTGAGGAAAATCCGCATATGACAAGTAGACAACTTGCCGCCGACAATGATGTAAGTAAATCATCGATATTGAGAGCTTTACATAAAGAAAAATACCATCCTTATAAAGTTCAGTTGGTTCAGGAGTTAAATGAGGATGACCCTGATAGAAGGCAACAATTCTGTGAACTGATGATGGATAGAATCGAAGCAGATTTGCAGTTCATAAACAAAATTGTGTTTTCTGATGAAGCTACTTTTTATTTAAATGGAACGGTTAATAGACAAAACTGTAGATATTGGAACAGAGAAAATCCTCATTGGATGTGTGAGGCTCACACACAATATCCCAAAAAAGTGAACATTTGGGCTGGTATCATTAAAAACAAAATTATTGGCCCCTATTTTTTTGAAGGCACAATTAATGGTGAGGTTTATCTAGGTTTTTTGATGAACTTTTTAGTGCCTACATTAAAAAGACTTTTTCCCGATGTTAATGATCCAAATGGAATAGATAGATCAATTTGGTATCAACAAGACGGAGCTCCACCGCATTACACACGTATTGTTCGAGATTATTTGACAGAAGTTTTTCCCAATAGGTGGATTGGCAGACGTGGAACGATTGAATGGCCGCCTAGATCCCCCGATTTGACTCCTCTCGATTACTTTTTATGGGGTTATTTAAAATCAAAAGTATATTTCAATAGACCAGACAATATTGCAGATTTAAAAACTAGGATATCGGAAGAAATTAACAACTTAACCCCTGAGGTCCTACAAAATGTTCTACGAGAATTCCAAGATCGCCTTGCTTATTGTCAAGAAGTGAATGGTGGTCATTTTGAACATTTAATTTAACTGTAAAACAAATTGAAATATACTTCCTAAACATTATGTTACATTATTTCCTTCAGTCTATCAACATTTTACATATTCAGAATAAATTTTCTCAGTATTGCTGAACAGAGAATGAAAATCCCTTTCGAAAAAGGTGCAACACAACCCCCTTTCTCATTCAAATTTTTTGAGGGGGTACTCATAATTCAGAGGGGGTGCAAGAAGGGGGTAATATTTTCATACTGTAAATTGTCAAATTGCCAATAAAAATTGACCTGTTTCAGGATTTTTTCATAAAATACATAATAACGCTAAAAATGAATTTACTCCATACCTTTGGACCGCACTGTATACTCAAATTCCTACAAAAGAAAATTATACAGGGTGTCCGGTAAACCATGGATCAAACTGTAGCTGGTGATAAACAAGTTCATAACCTATCAGAAAACCACAACTTCTCCTCAGTAAAAATCTCACGGTTTTCGAGATATTGGAACTTTTATAAAAAAAATTGAACTCCTGTCTAAGATCATTCCATTAGGGCAAAAAAAATATTCTCAGATTTGTATCCTTCAAGATTTCAATTATGAAACTTTGAACTTCTTTTGTGACAAATTTATCTCCTACAAAAACCTGGACATTGGTCTTAGAAACTTGCTCGTTTTGTCCTGAGTCTGAAAAGATATAGAAGTTGCCATAATTCTTCTTTGAATAAAAGATATTGCTAATAGAGTACGAAAGGGGAGTATTTTACAGTGGATCACAAGGTTTGCAGTTCCATTCAAATTATTTTTTTTTTTCATTTTATCAATGTGTGAAAACAACACAACAATGTACACTTCATTATTCCTCATGTACACGATTAAGAGATTACGACAAATGTTCGAAATATTTTCCTCCTGCTCTGATACAAGCGTAACATCTCCTTAAAAACGATATTTTCAACAAACGCAGAGCTCTTGGGTTATTATTGATTTATTGTGCTGCATGTCGTATTCGGGTCCGTAGTTCCATTTCACTAGTAATTAAGTTGTGGCAAACCTTCTCCTTCAAACAACCCCCTTAAAAAAATCTAACGGGTTCAAGTCCGGTGACCGTGGCGGCCCAAGTCGCCCAATCCATCTTTGAGCATATGTCATGTGGTTTCAACATGATGGGTGATGTTGAAACCACATGGTCTGTCTGACTTCCAGCGGCACATCTTCCATTGTATTTGTAAAAATTCTAAATAATTTTCGGAGTTCAGTGTCGGTGGAAACTCAAATGGACCAATCACGTGGCCATTCAGTATACCGGTCCAAAGATTTATTTTAAATTGATGTTGGAACCTGTCTGGTCTCATTATATGGGGACTTTCGAAGTGCCAACTGTGGAGGTTGTGGATATTGAAAACACCCCGACGCCGATGGTGGCATGACGATTCATCTGTCCATAATACTTTATTGAAGAAATCTGTGTCCTCTCGGTGTTTTCTCAACATACGGCGACAAAAAGTTAGTCATTTTGGGAAATCTGTTGGCAACAAAAATTGCACACGCTGTACGTGGAAGGGGTGCAGTTGATGTCTTTTCAAGATATCATGAACGGTTGATTTTTTTATGACCGTTCTTCTCTCGATACTGAGTACGCTAGTGGACGGATCATTCTCAATTTCTTCAAGGACCTCATATTCAAAGTCATCACGACGTGGTCTGCCTGATCCACCTTGAGCACCAGGAATCTTGCCTTCTGAATAAGAGTTATGTGCTCGTATGAACACACGATAATCAGGATGTATCTATTGGGATACCTTTCACGATATAGTACAGCAGCTCTCCTTGCATTCACAATAAATGGAATGCATTTCGGCATACTCACGTGGAGTGTACAGCATTTTGATACTGATTCAAATAGATTTTGCCAAGTCTTCAACTCCTATCCACGAATACCAATACACAATAACGTTAAATAATGAATTATGTGCCTTTGTCATTCAACTGACGACAGGTCAACCTAGACAAAAGAGCAACGGAATACGAAATTGAAATTTTTGTGATCCACTGTAAAATACCCCCCTTTCGCAGTACATTAGCAATATTTTTCATTCAAAAAAGAAATAAGGCAACTTCTTTACCTTTTTAGACTCAGGACAAAACGAGCAAGTTTTTGAGACCAATATCCAGGTTTTCGTAGAAAATTTATTTGTCACAAAAGAAGTTCAAAGTTTCATAATAGAAATCTTAAAGGATCCAAATCTGAGGTATAATTTTTTTTTGTAGACCCTAAAGGACTGGTATCGAATTTCTGCTTTCCGCAATTTTCACAACTACTATTCAGTAATATTAATCGTCAATAAGAATTGATATGAAACGCTCCTCAATTGCTTGGAACATAAAAGAATGTCTAGGACAGGAATTCAATTTTTTTTATAAAAGTTTCAATATCTCGAAAACCGTGAGGTTTTTACTGAGGTCAAGTAGTGGTTTTCTGATAGGTTAAGAAATTGTTTATCACTAGCTACAGTATGATCCATGGTTTGCCGGACACCCTGTATATGAGTAATCAGTCAAAATAATTGTTAATATTCAACTTACGATTGCACCCAAGTATTCAAACTAGCTCTCGAGCAGGGTTCCTCTCGAGTAAGAATTCTGAGAATTTCTCTATCTGTAAAATTTTGACGTTTCTTGGCAATTAAATTATTGCTCCAGTCAGATGCAATTGGTTTCTCTACTGGGTGACTAAACTAAACTAATTCCTGCTTTTGATTTAAACAATAATAATAAGAAATGAAAGTATTTTAAAACTATTAAGTTTCAATTAAAGTATCACAGGTATCGTTCCGGCACTTTTGATTATTGAAGGTATTAGTTATGTATGAAACGTGTAGCCCGTTAAAATTCAAGTCAGAAAATGCAAATTTTAGAAGATGTAAGCTATATTTTGTCTATATATTATAGCAACCAGGTACATAATTATAAAAATGATATATTACATATATTTTTACATAAAAAAATTACATTTCTAAAAAGTTTCACTAAAACCTGTATTAAATTCAAATATACACAACAGTCACAAAATCTAATGAATACATTCACAAAAAGTTTTAGGAATAAGTTTAGGGCAGTTAATTAATATACATTTTTATATTCAACAACTGCTGAACCATAAAATTACACTTGAATTTGAAAGAAATTAGGTTGGTTTTACTACTGTTACTCAGTACATGATCCTACATATGTGATCCAACAGTACATAAAAAGACCTTACAAAAATATGACGAAACATTACATAAAAACACTAATAATAAGTGTAAACATTCTCTCTACTACATTCACATAGCATAGACCGAAAAACTCTCCAGTGCGAACTTTGTTCAAACTTCTTGAGTAGAATTTGCACTGAAGGGCTTCTTCATCTGTAGGAACACTCCCATACTTCACAAATATGAGTTTCCATTGAAAGTATTTCAACAGAAAAACTTATTCTGGGGAATACAACAGAATCTCTACAGGCAAACAACTCATCAGTGCAAATTTTGCTCAAAGAGTTTGATAAAAATTTGAACTGGAAAGGTTTTTTAACTGTACTTTTACACTCCTAGTAGGAGGTTACCTTTTCGAACTTCTCAGACAAACTAGCACACAATTGTGAGAATCCTCCATTACCCTGAAAAGGTTTCAGCATTTTGAATAGGATTTGCAGTGTGAAATTGTTGGCTGCACATTCTAGATTCATTTTTCAGTTGTAGAAAAATGTTTGGAAAGAAATAAGCTGCAGTGTCACCCAGTGTTGCCATCTATTTGTTCCATGAGGACTATGAGGAGGTAAGACTTGGGATGACCAAAGTTCACTCAGTTCATTAAACCCTAAAACAAATCAAAATGAATAATAACAATAAATGATTATTTATCAAAAGTTTTCAGGCTATAATTTTGAGAATAGTAAAATAAATTACAACTCTGAAATGAAAAACACCCTGATCAAATAACGTTTGTAGTAATATAACTTAACACCATCCTTATTCTAGTTTATTGAGAAAGTTTTGATTCAAAAGAGTTCTGATCCTATTGTAATTTTTCATTTCCAGTGCTCCATTTCGAAAGTTCAAATGCTTTGAATACTAATACGTAACGAAATTTTCTGAATAGCAACTATTTCAAGAGTTTTCTTGAGGAATATCGACCTTAACTGTGATACAAACGAATACATGAGACAAAAAGGATAAATTTCTTTTGTCTCAAAATGAATAACGTGATTATAAACTTGTAACTGTGAAGCGGCTCTTATCATATTCTTTTAATTTCAGGAAAACTAGGATTTTTGAAAAATAAGACCCACGCGCTGCTACAAATGCCACGCTGCAACAGCTTGGCTTGGGTTACAGGCGTTATAAGGAAATAGCAAGTATCGATTACCGGGATCACAAGAATCAGCTAAACTAAAAAAATAGTTAAAGGGGACCTACCTTATGGGGTGGATACTGGAGATTCTGTCAGAACGCTCTTACTTTACCAAAAAACGAATTACTAAAAAGGAAATTTTCACTTTTTAACCACAAAACATGTTGTTGTTTTGTGTTTTTAACCTCAATCCACAATTCCACAGAGCCACTAGGTCGAAATTTGATTCATGTGCAGTGTTACCAATCTTAAAATCCCAAATAATCCAATGGCTCGTTCATACCCTCGCAAATCTTCACAATAGACAAGGAAAGCAGGTCGTCACAAATGTCATTCTTGTCAGAAACTGATTCCAAACAAAGAATTTTAGGAGACTGTCTCTGTTGATGATTTGTTGCTTTGCTTATTAGTTTGTGTTTGGTTGTTTGGATTTCGTTTTCTCAGGGAAAAGAAGTTAACAAACGACGGAAACAATTTCGGACAAACTGATTTAAATCCGACGGAAGTTTGTTTGGAATCAGTTTTTGATAATAATGACATTTGTGACGTCATCACTTTCCTCGTCTATTCGACTCATACGGAGAAAAATTTGAAGTGAATGGTTGACTATCATGGAATGTTTTGGTTATGTACTGATATCTAACCCTAACTCATTCACCGCAATGTTTTCGCCGCAAGAGTCAAATCGTAAAAAAACTGCGAAAATTCGCTTGGGTACGAACGAGCCTTAAAGTTTACTCGATTTAGCTGCTAGCGCCAAAGTAGCTAAAGTAGAAGCACTTTCGTGTACATTATTTCTAATTTTCGGAAATTATTCGATTTAAAAATGTAATGCTTGAAAGTGATAGGAAATACCTGAAGTAGGTGTTTCATATCAGTCATGAGCGTTACTGAACGTGTGGTGAAACGCAAATTGCACTTGGGAATTCCCAAATCCGATTTAGGTATTTCCTAACTTTAGGAATCAGTTGGTGAAATCGGCCATAAGAGCCAGTTGTATAGGTACAGTCAAACTGCAGATAGACTTACCGATGGTTTAAATTGTGAATGTAAATTATTGAGTGATGCAGCATTGCTTCACATTCTAACCATTGGTAAGTCGATGACTGGCGGCCATTTTGTTCGCAGAATAATTGCGAAATTCGCGAGGGTATGAACAAGATTTCAAGGCTCTCTCATACCTTTGCCAATATCGCAATATTTTGTGATTCGACTATCATACGGCGAAAAAAATTCTAATATACGCAAGGGGATGAACCACAGAACTCGAAATGATATCTTATTATTTCGAGTTCTGTGGGATGAACGAGTCCAAGGTAAAAGGTTTGTTCTTAGACTTGAATGTGAGTTACGAGTTACTCAGAACTGATTCGGAATCAGCTTTAAAAACAACGAAACAAACCCTATATTTTTTATCTGCACGGGGATCACGAGACTCGACTCGATCAAATCGACTTAACTCGTTATCGTGTCTATGAAGTTGTTCACGAACGTTGATCGAATATGGAATATGCTATTGTAACTAGAGATTTAGGCATAATCGAGTACTCGATTCCATTTTCGATCGACGTTCGTGAACAACTTCATAGACGAGATAACGAGTTAAATCGAGTCGAGTCTCGTGATCCCTACTCTGGTTTCCCTGAATTCCATGTCATTTGTCAATTGTCTCTTTTTGCTGGGATTTTGTTTTGTGGTTAAAGCACCAAACATTTTTTGGGTTATTGTTTCAAAATTAAAATTCAAATTGCAATAATGACCAGGTAAGAAACGACCGACCATTATTCTAGAATAGAACTTGCCATTTCAAAGAATTTCGGTTTTAGGGAAAACATAGAACTCGGAAATGTAACTCCCCATAATATAAAACAGTTAAAACGCCTCAATAGTGTGGTATTTCCCGTTTCCTACAATGATAAATTTTACAAAGACGTCTTAGAGGCTGGAGAATTGGCAAAACTAGCTTACTACAATGATATTGTGGTGGGAGCCGTTTGTTGTAGAATAGATACTTCAGAAAAAACCAAGCGGTTATATATTATGACTCTTGGATGCTTGTATCCTTATCGGAGACTTGGTATTGGTACCCTTATGGTGCAGCATGTCCTTAGTTATGTTGAACAAGATGGTAACTTTGATACAATATTCTTGTAAGTATACAAAATTTAGTAGTTATAATCTTATATGCAAAGTTTTTAGTCCATTGGTCATAAATTAGTTGTTTTGTTAAATAATTTTATATAATTCAATCATCCCACATTCTTATATTTCAAATCAATAATGACGAAATGAATATGAACACTATAATACTGCATTACTCAGCAAATTTCTACAATTACCCTGCTCAGTATAATGCAATCATAATTAACATTATTTAGCACATTTCCACCAGTGATTCTAATGACCCTTGTTCTCATGCAACCAAAGAGGATTTTGTTGTTGAATATTTTTATTGTTATTTTACATTTCAAGCTATTTGTTTTTCAAACTACAGTACTCTATTAGTTTTCCCTTTTATTTCTTTCATTTTCATATTCAGGAATTCCCTCAATGTAAAGTAACCTTGTAATTTTGTTATATGTAATTTTTCAGTAATTGCAATAACAGTTTTTATATTATAAGCATGAGAAATAGGGGTTGTTATGAAAAGTAAACAATTCTCTGTTGAAATAAAAAGATTTTTTTCTTTTGATTTAATAAGAAGTGCTGAATAATTCAAAATAGAAATGTAACAAGTTGGGATCCCTGTGGAATACCAGTAATTATTATGTGTTTGATTTTCCAATTTCACTAGTTAAACAGCACTTTGTTGTTGTAAGTTACAATACTTGATCACAAAAAAGCATGTTGAAACTTTAACTTTATACCTGTCTAGTTTTATCATTGTCTAATTCTGAATGTACACTTGGAAGTTATTACTCTGCATCATTGAATTTTCACGATTTTCGTTCACTCCTAAAGTTTTTTTCCAGACATGTTCAGGTGAACAATGAAGGAGCAATTGATTTTTATAAAAAATTCGGATTCGAAATCGTGGAGACAAAAGAGCATTACTACAAGAGAATAGAGCCTGCAGATGCTCACGTTCTACAAAAGACACTGCGGCCACAGGGCCAAACTAACGGTATCATCTAATGAGATAACTAAGATTAGCACCACATTTCATCTGTTATTGTATTTTTACCATTTTTGTTGAATTAATTTTATCATCTTCTTTTGTACATAAATAATAAATCCGAGTGTTGATCTTTTGAGTACATGAACTGAACTTTTATTGCACCATAATTTCAGAAAGTCGAGGTAAGTATATGGGTGAGTCTGAGAGGTGGCACACTCCTATTTTTGAGAGAAATTATCCGATTTTAAACACGAAAATAAGGCCTCCTTAATTTTGAAGAAATATTATTTTTAGAGATAAAACGACTTCCAACACAATTCATCAAATAAAACACAATTTAATGTTGAAAGTTATTTTTAATATCCAATAAAAATTAGTAGAGTATTCCTGTTGTCAAACAGTGCTAATCAAAATTCAACCCTCCAAGCACTACCAACAGTACAGTTAGGAATCCATTGGTGGACATTTACTTAATGAGTACTATTTCAAAACTATCTCTATTTCTCTTCAAACAACGATATCTGTTGAGTGGCATATTCAATGTCGTCGAGTTGACATTTGTGACAAGTCATTTAATTTAAATCAGTTATTCTATGTGAGATGGCGCCAACGGATCAAACTGCAGTTGTTTTGAAAGTACATTCAACTGAATGGAAAATAGGTAGATATAAGTTATGATACAATGAAAATTCAATATTATAAACTCATATGGTTGTAGTATTTTCCAAACAAATGCAGTAGCATGCAATATATTCCACTGGTGCCATCTAATATAAAATAATTGATTTAACGAAAATGACAGTCCATTGAAACTTCCCGACAATACGGTATTGAATAAACATTAAAATATAGAAAATATAAAGTCTAAATACTGAAACAATTGTATCTACTTAAGTTGAAAACAGAAAACTTTTTTATTTTTCGTTTTACAAAAAAAGTCATTATTCATAAAAAGTTGTGTCCTTGAACCTACATGAGAATAATTAACACGTTGACTGCCGAACTGAATTTCGAGAACGCTGCGCTTAAGTAGATTTATTGAAAATTTGAAATTTTGTATGTAAAACATTTATACCAAAACAATTGTTCAGATAGTATTTTGATTATACAATGATAAAATAAGATTTGCAAATTTGAGTATTGCGATTGTCTGGCATACCATAATACTGTGAACAG
Source organism: Chrysolina oricalcia (assembly GCA_944452925.2). NCBI lineage: Eukaryota > Metazoa > Arthropoda > Insecta > Coleoptera > Chrysomelidae > Chrysolina > Chrysolina oricalcia. Next base: position 7,696,527 of record OX101825.2, on the reverse strand, counting down.
TAGAGCTGAAAGGGTTCACTTTGGTTCAACACAAAAGTGTAAAAAATTGACCAGGTACTTCTAAGCAAGGAATTGTAATAAATCGCTAAGTAAAAAAACAACTTGAAAATATTGTTTGGTTCTGTTATGTTAAGAACAGACATGTTACCACCGACTTCTTCTGAATTCACTATACAGTGTGTCCAAGATAAGAATGAACAGCATGGGGATATCGGAAACGGTAAGAGATACGGGGTCGACTAAATTAAAGAAAAGTAGCGCATTTATGTGCCCAACAATATGCCATTTAGAAAGTTTTAATATTCCGAGTAGTTACGGAGATGTCCGAGAAAAACCGAAATTTAAGAATTTCGTTTTTATTTTCTCCTAGGTTTATTTTCAAAGGAAATGTAAAACAAATAGCACTTTGTCATGGCCACTTTTTAAGGACTATCTGATAACGTAAGCAGAATTTTTCTGCGACGTTTCGTCTTTTAGAAAACATCAACTTTTTATTTTTATATGGGCCGAAACTAAAGTATACCCTGTATACGACTCCATTTTTATGGAGATATGGAGATTTGAAAATGGATTTTTTCCATTTTTTGTAGTATTTGGTCATCAATCCGATAGCTCTTATTTCTTGATGGGATGGCATTTGAATGTTCGGCGCCCCCAATCCGACTGAAAAATGGTCTTTTTCAAGGCACCGCCATCAAACAATTTTCATACACTGTTCCACACTGGTTATGAAATCAGGTACTATTTCCAAGATCTTCCATACATCTTTGTATGCTACAAGATAGCGCCAGTATAATTTTAATTGTCAAATCCGACATGTGTTGGGTATTTTTTGAAGAGAGACCATAATAACTGATACTGAATATATCTAATGTCCAATAATATCGAGCGTTTTCCAAAATGTTCATAACGAGGCTCAGCGAGCTTCGATGGAAAAAATGGACAAATCATAAAATGGAGTCGTATAGAGGGTATACTTTAGTTTCGGCCCATATATAATTACTAAAAGACGAAACGTCGCAGAAAAATTCTGCTTACGTTATCAGGTAGTCTTTAAAAAGTGGACATGACAAAGTGCTATTTGTTTTACATCTCCTTTGAAAATAAACCTAGGAGAAAATAAAAACGAAATTTTCAAATTTTGGTTTTTCTCGGAATATTAAAACTTTCTAAATGGCATATTGTTGGGCACATAAATGCGCTACTTTTCTCTAATTTAATCGATCCCGTATCTCTTATCGTTTCCGATATCCCCATGCTGTTCATTCTTATCTTGGACACACTTTATATTGAACTATGGGTAAGTACAGTTTGGCAAGTTGCATTTCAGATGTAAGATTAGCAGAGGAAGAATAACCGAAGCACTAGTGGCTATGGGGACCAACAATGTTTACTGTTGTAGCATGTAAATTTTCGCTACTTTATTTTGTTAATTTTTTATAAAGCTTTAGAGCAATGTAGACTTCACCATGTGGTGACCTACTTTAAAGGAGCCTTAACACAACATACAATATGTTCATAGTTGGTTGTCTAATGTCATTCATAGAAACCTCATCAACATTCCCACGCTAATTTCCATTTATAAACCACATTTAATGATCAATTCACATTTTACATGCATCATTAGAATAAATCATAACTTTTCTATTTTCGACTTGTCATCATTGAAGTTGCAAAGAAATGGCGCCCAACGTGGGGCCCGAGTTAGAATTTTGCATTATGTTATTTCGTTGTCAGTAATTAAAAAGTTTAGTGTCCATATCGATGAATAAATGAACATTGTTTCGCAAACATTGGTGTTGAAATATTGACAGGAATTTTGAAGAATATTTTGGTGGCGACTCATTGAAAAATTTTGCGGTGATGATTTCTGCATTTGGTATTAGATATATTTCGGGTTGTTTTTGAGATATTGCGGTGTTGATTCATTATGGATATAGCATTCAGAGTTAATCATTTGCTACAATACAATCTTTGAAGTAAATAAGCTGCGTCCTTACCCAGCTAGTGCATTCCTCTAGGTCGCATCTGAAAATTTAAATTGTAAACTACTGTATGAGCAAATCCAATTTAATACTAATCTGTTCAATCTCAATCTTGACGAATTAGATTTAATGAAGTGACTGAAGCTTTCGCCCGGTGTTTGAAAAAGAACTGAATTTAAAACTCTGAAAAATGTCATTCTATTTCAATTGAATTTGATTTTCTACTAACTGGTCTATTACAATCCCGTTATTTGTTCTTTTCCTTCCATCATAGTAAACACAAACAAAAAAATTAACATAAATATATCTGTATATAAAATTACGAGTTGTTCTGAAAAGTACAAGAGATTACCTTAGTATTTTAAACTTGCCAAAATTAAGCAATTTTTCTTTGCTCATTATGTTATTTTGGCCCAATTCAACAACAGAAGCGCTATTCATACAGTGCTTTAAGTTCAACTGCACGAAAAATAAGCCTATATATCATTATTGTAACAATTTTTTTCAAGTTTCAATTAATATTTGTCCCAATTCTCACTAGGTAAAATCATTGTTTAAATAGAAGATAGTTAGTCAATGCCTGTGGAAAAGGTATTGGACCCAAACGCGAGTGTCATCTAGCGTGATTAGTTACAAACATGAATATTTCACGTCATTTTGATGCAGGTTTCTTCAAAATACCCTGATTTTAATGCTGTCCCATTGTTTCAATGAAGTTACGACATGACTTGGATGCGAGCTCACTATCGCCATCTACATGTCGCAGACATTTTGATCCAATTATACTCCCATAAGGTTGACTATCTTCTATATAGACAATGGTAAGATGTTTTTAAGTAGTACACACTTTTGATTTCTTCAAAATAAACCTTTGATGTTGAAACATTGAGCGGCAGTTTCATAACGATTCATCAATATTTGTCGCTACTCTAACGCCATCTGTTACTTAGGATTAAAACTACCAAAATTATGTCAATTTCGAGACTGTTTCGCGCCTTTGTTCTGAGCGCCATCTATCGGAAACGCATGTCATATATAGTTGAGCTTCTGAAATTGGTGTAGTTTTGGTTTTTCAAGTACCAAATTGTGCCTTTAGAATAGCAATTGATAAGAAGTGGTTTTAATTGAAGAAATACAAACAAAGGACGCGAACAATAAACAAAATAAAAAATCTCAGTAGTACATGACACACAACCATATTTCCCTTATATTATCCGTCAGATACCATTTGAGGCATCAGCCATCCAATGCAACAAAACATATTTGACATGAAGCGATGTAACATTTGTAGATTTTCCCAAAAATATTCGGGTTTTAATAAACATTTCAATAATAAATAAGATCTGAGGTGGATTTATGCGACATATGACTAGCAACTAAAGAATCGATTAACAACAATGGAATCACAACAACTAATACTAATGACTAAGAGGGTTGATCAGTAAGTTGGCCAATTTTGAACTTGGGATTCAAGGAACTAGGAATCACTACATAATTAACCAACCATTGAAGCAAAAATATCATAAAAAAGCACGATATAGAATTTTTACTATTCATCAAGTAACAATTTTACCAACACTGCCGTACAGAGCCAGTTTTTAATTTACATAAGATGTGACAAAGTATATAAAGACCGATTCATAAACTTTTCGTTGCTGTTGCCGTTTATGTCCGTCTTTCCGTTCCCATATTCACCGTCGCCATATTGTCATGTGACAATACCAACTACCCAATGTCACCAACGGTTAAAACTACGGGGTCTCAGATATGAATGGAAATAGTCGATTATCTTTTAAAGTAAGACAGTAGCAAAAAATGTTGTGATACAAAAGTTTTAGGTTTTTTTTTTTAAATTTATTACAATAAAGAAACATTAGGTAAGTATACTGGATCAGTCAAAAAGTCAGGTCGAAACAAAGTTGCTTTTTCTTCAATGGAACACCATTCCATATTTCAATTCTTCTCAAAATTCTAAACAAAATTGATTTGGTACATCGTATTCTAAGTTTAACCGTTTTAGAGATTTCGAAAATAATTTTCTTATAAATTATACAAAAATATTTCAGTCCATCAAGTTTATTGTTCATCAAGTTACATTTGAAAGTTTCTAGCTTCATAACAACACCGCGTCGTTCTTTCGTCTAATAGAATATTGATAATCTTGACAACACACGTCAAAAATACATTTAGGGCGGATTGTACTAAACAAGTTCACCAACAGTTTAAGTAAACTCGCGTCAGTTGCTAGGGATTAGCCAATGAAATTTCTAGTTCCTTGGAAACCGAACTCGGTTTAGTTGAACCATTGTTTAAATAGAAGATAGTCAATGCCTGTGGAAAAGGTATTGGACCCAAACGCGAGTGTCATCTAGCGTGATTAGTTACAAACATGAATATTTCACGTCATTTTGATGCAGGTTTCTTCAAAATACCGTGATTTTAATGCTTTCCCATTGTTTCAATCAAGTTACGACATAACTTGTAGGCCACATCACTGAAGTTACGACATGACTTGGATGCGAGCTCACTATCGCCATCTACATGTCGCATCCATTTTGATCCAATTATAATCCCATAAGGTTGACTATCTTCTATATCAACAATGGTTGAACTGTTAGTAAACTTGTCTTGTACTTCTATAATCTGACAGTTCTGATAACTATCTAAAAATGAACAGCAGCCAACTAGTTTTTGTCGTTTTTTGTTGATTGGGGGCAAAGAAAAAATATTTCTCACAGTATGAGCAATACATTGTTTTGAAATTAAGTAAGCTATGAGAAATACGCTACTTTTCATAGCAGTTGTAGGAAAAGTTATTTTCAAAATTCGATATCTTGAAAACGGTTAAATTTAGGACTAATGTGCTTTATCAATTTTGTTTGGAATTTTGAGCAAAATTGAATTATGGAATAATATGTAGGGTGTTCCATTAAAGAAAAAGCAAGTTCCTTTCGTCATGACTTTTTGACTGTATACTTATTTTTTTGTATTGTAATAGATCTTAAAAAACCCTAAAACTTTTGTGTCATAAAATTTTTCGCTAGCGATCTTACTTTAGGATATAATCGATCAGCGACCCTGTATAATTTATCTGTTATAAAACCGTGAAAATTAAGAATGTTCCATTTGGTTTAAATTTTATTTGCGTGTTTTTATGAGTTTCAGAAAAATGATACTGATCTTTAATACTGACACCAATTGGTACTATAACTTAGTAAAACATTTTCAATTAATTTTTTAAAAAAATAAGCTTTTACCAAGGTGATTTTTGATTTTTACCACTGCCTTCCAAAGTCTTCTCTTTGTATTTCATAATATCACCTTTAAATGTATTTAGAAATTCAAAAATGTTTTTCCCCACGGTACCTTATAAGACTCTACTATTATTTTTCAACTAAAAATGATATCAACGTGATACCCAACTTACTCTCACTTTTTCAACATTTTTGGAGTTTTCGAATATTGACTACAAATGAATGCACTTTCTAAATAGGCATTTTCACCTTCGCGATCTTCTTGAAATTAGTGAATTTCGTTATTCTTAGTTGAGAAACCTGGGTAGTTGGTATTGTCGCATGACAATATGGCGACGGTGAATATGGTCAACACACTGAACTGCCTAAAATTGTTTTACTCACAGCTCAAGATGAAAAGCAGCAATTGGGCGTATCTACCTGTAGATACAAGCAATACCGCTGATCTTCGTGTTTTTCATCATCAATATGCCTGAGAATTATTTTTACTGACCCTTTGTTGTAACATACATGATGATGACATAAAGGCATTATTATTATTAATATTACTATTTATGAACGTCGTTGACTGAAGTCGTTCCGCATTTCGTTTGGTGCCGGTCTACATAACCCAATTTTATATTTTGCCGTCTGCCGTTCGTAGCACCGTTTGTAATAGGTTGCAATAGCCAATCAATTCCAATTTTATCTGTCAGTCCTGTAACCTTACATTTCTATACTGACGTTTTATAACAGATATCATGCACAGTTTTTTAAACTGCGATTGGAGTTGTTTTCTTTTTGAAAATTCTCTTTCTCTTCATATACAGTCTATTTAATTTTCTAAAGTAGTACAAAAATAGACTTTTTGCAAGACGAGGCTGATGTCAAGTGTGTGAAAGGTGGAATTTTTTACCTACAAACGACGAAACCAAACCTTGAACGAAACGTTAAGTTTATGAATCGGCCTCAATACAATTTGATAAATATAGAATAAATAAATAAATAAGTATAAAACAGAGGCCCAATTCCTGAATATCTATTGTATTAAAAATATATGGACAGATTTTGTCGCACGACACAGGTCGGTATATATTCGATATCTAATTATATCTTATACAACTAAAGAAAACTGAGGGATCACATTGGTTTTGTTTAGATATTGTTCCTAAAGGTAGTTGGTATTGAAATTTTCGAAATGGAACAAATAATAACATATTAACTGTCCCCTATTCATATTTCATTATTGATGATTTTCATCACGGTTTATTTGAGAATTATATTCACTAAATAAAGGAAAATATTTTATAAATATAAATCGACAAAAGCAAAAATACTAAGATCTAGAAATAACTCGAGATAATCCTTATAAATATATCACTCGCTGTAAAAAGACCACCGCTAGATAGCGTTGTGATGTTTTAATGTTACACGCCGGTCTAGAATAAGCAAGATATTTATTTATAAGTACAAGCTGTAAGTTGCATAAATCCACCATTACTTGCAGAAGTATGTACATATATATTCCCAATACCCTATGTGTGTTGTATTTGCCTCGTATAAATTTGTGGATAACAAAATTTGTCAGTATCAATAAATACTTTTTCGAATTCAAATTTACAATCCTTCATTTCATAAGAAAACAAACATTTTCGATGACAATTTTCTGAGTCACAGAAACGCCGGCATTTGATGGTAAAAATGTCTATATTGTTAGAATTTACTTCTAAACTGTTCTGTTTATTCCTGCAAACTTTCTCTAAATGACCTCTGTTTCTGTTTTCCAGTGGGAAAGTTTCGACAGCACTTACACTTCACATTTCGACCGCGATATTGTAAAAATTAATTGTTAAAGACTCTTTTTCCGCCATAGAAACTTCCTTATTGAGAGCCAATTCCAAAATTCTTTCCATTGTTTCAGTCTGCTCCTTCTTCATAGAACACAATATGAACTTGTCCTTTAAGTACTGACCAAACTTATAGACTCTAGCATACCAACTAATAACAGTTTCACATTCATCTTGATAAGCTTCAAAAAATTCTATTCTTTCTCTATATACCGATGAGGTACGAGTGAAATGAATTATGAGAAGTTTTTTCATACGATTTTTTTTGGGAAGTTTAGGTGTGAAGATACTGTAAACCTTCATATGTTTCCAGTCCAATTAAACTCAAAAGTGCAGACACTTTTCTTTTACCAGCTGAGTCGTCTTTGATTCTATTGATGTCGAAAAATATTTTGAGCTGCTCTTAATACAAAATATAACTATTGTTCGTGGGGTTGAATTCTATCGATCCTATTGTAGTCATTATTGCATAAAATGGTTCTAGTTCTTATTTGAGATTTTTCCTCGTCGCCAAATGTAAATTCACTCGAATAGAAAATAACGATGCAATATAATATCTTTAATACGCAAACCAGAATAGTCTTTATTAAAGTTGAAAAAGTATTGATTGAGGGCCAGTTTTTCAAGTTCCAGTTAACCTCCAGAATGGTTAGAATTTGATCCTTCCAACATCATTTAAAGAATGTCATTCACCATCTTATCTACTAGTTAGTTAACTGAAGTTTAACTTGAATATGAAAAACTGGCCCTTACACTGTCAACTTTTGTTTTCAAAAAATTCATACAAGGCGAATACATCACACTGTGTTCAATAAGGTTCATTAAAATTCGAAAGAGCATTTTCGTTAATTTCTAAAACTCTTAAAAAATTCATATAGAATGAAACAATTCAACTTCAGTACCATCGGATCGGCAAAGGCCGTGGTTATACATGATTCTGCAAGCTTAAAAACGTTTCAATACACGTATCACAATAAAATACTCACAAACATTCAGTACGGAATGTCGTTCGAGTTGCAAGACAAAAACCAAAATATAATTTACGCTTAGTACATTAACCAACAAGATCGTTTTATTTTAAGTACTGTATAAAAATAATTGTTTCACTCTCCAGTCTAGATAAATCCATGAATAGGCCAATATGCAGTTCACCTTACAATGGAATTTTCGTAATACTTATTTGCTAGACACACTGAATTTTTCAAATATTATCTACGAAGAGTATTTTCGCTATTATCATTATTGATCTGCGTTGAATAGTTCCTGTATGTGTTCGATACAAACCTTGGATCCCTCGTAGGCCTCCCGCGAAAACTGAAAAACAACGAATCCACATAAGAATTAATATTAATGCACACTAGGAATATTTTCATCCATTCACATATCTACCATGTGCGATGGCACCAGTAAAATTTGAGAGCTATCCGTGAGAACTATACCAATTTTTTCGTATCTCAACCGCAATGGATACGCCACTGTATCATTGACTTTTAAGAACCATCTAAGTGAAAATACAATCGTGCTTCTGAGAAACATGTCATGAGAACTGAAGCATTGCGGTGTTTCAATGTTACCGTCTCCGAGTGCAAAATCGCTGATGTTCGTTGTCTACTTATCCCCGATTTGTCTTGGTTGTACACATATTAAAGAACGAATACCCACGGCGCAAGTGGAAACAACCAAAAGCATACCTCAACATAACCGTTTCCTCCAGATAATTCATTTATGAACCGTATTAGTTCTAAAAAGGAAATTTCAGAAGACTTGGCACTGATACACCGATGTCACCCGTCAGGACATCGTCAGTTTGATTTGCAACAGTGATCATATTTTGACGTCTTTCGTAAATCGGTTATGTTCCATATGCCAGCGTTTACATCTAGCGAATATTGTGATATGATTGTTACAGTTTGTGAAAACATCAAGTGGACAGTCTGATCTCAGTGACATTAAACATGGAGTACCACAGGGGTCTGTTTTAGGACCCGTCTTGTTCTTAATCTATATAAATGACCGAATAACCATTGACATCGCAGGACGATTTATTATTTTTGCTGACGACACTACTATTATATGGAGTAATAAAGACATTTATAAACTGTCATAATGATTCACTGTAAGCCTCTATTTATCTGCCACAAAATATTAACTGTCACTTATTTATACATTATGGAAACAGTATGCCTAATTCACAAAAATAAAACTAGCATGTACCCTCCCAGAAATAATTGTCACAGTATCAGACAGGACCATATGCTATTCTTACCTATTCCAAAATTTGCTCTGACTAAGCATTCTCTGATTTATGAAAGTATTTAAGTATACTACCATATTCCTACTACTCTAGAAAATATTACAGATAACAAAAAGTTCAGTTAAAAGTCTTTTAGTAGAAAAGGCCTATTATTCAATCTATTCTATTCTACTGTGATAACCTGTAAATAATAGTAATTTAAATGTAATGTTTTGATCGTGAAATTTGTTTTTTTGACATGTACCTATTTTATTATACAGTACGATGCAAATGTATGGAATACATTCATTATTTCTGAATATAAACATATTTTGGAAAATTCCTCGAATACGTCGATTTTCTTCTCCGTATGGCCAATTTTTGAACCCCACCATAAATATATAGGGTTATCCGCATTCGAGTAAAAATTACTTTGGTAATATTTTTCAATGGGACAACCAGTGTATTTGGTTAGGGTTCGTCGTTACAAATCCAGTGATACCAGGTTTGATGGGATTATGTCAAACGGCTGCGGAGATATGGGCAAAAAACTTCCTCGTATGCCTAATGAGTATGACTGAGACTCTACACGATTCGGAAAAACATAAGTCTCTGTCCCACTCATTGGGCATATGGAGAAGTTTTTTGTCCATATCTCCGCAGCCGTTTGACATAATCCCATCAATCCTGGTACCACTGGGTTTGTAATGACGATCCCTAACCAAATATGGAAAAATACACTAGGTGTCCTATTTAAAAATATCACCAAAGTCATTTTTACTCGAATACGAATAATCCTATATATTTTGGGTGGGGTTCAAAAAATGGCCAATAGGAAAAGAAAATCGACGTGTTCAAAGAATTTTCCAAATTATGTTTATATTCAGAAATAATGAATATATTCCATACATTTGCATCGTACTGTATGTCTGTTCATGTATTTATCTCATGCTTTGTCCACAAGATTTTATCTTCGACAATAAAGCATATTTTGACTTGACTTGAAATATGGTGCAGTCAACTAAATCAGTTGATTTTTCAATAAAATTATGTATTAAGGACCGTCTATCAAAATGAAGGGCCATAAATAAACCAATTCGGGTATAAATCTTCAATTTATGGGCTGTAAAGTATTTAATTCACTAACCAAAGATGTACAGACATCCCCAAATCTCTTTATTTTCAAACAACGTGTGAAAGAGCTACTACAAGCGAGAATCTGTTATACATTGGAGGAATATTTCAATTGTCCCTGAATTGTAAATGTCTATTTTATCAATTTTATTAATTCTATGAATTTTTTATGACATGATATTTTAATTTGTTGACGTTCAGTCTGTATTATGTAATTCTCCACACGTGGCTTTGACGTTTTCTTTTATTATTGTGCTGTTTACTGTTTGTATTATACATGTACTTTTAAATTGAAGAAATAAATTATTACTATTACCACTACTACTATTACTACCTGAAAGGTCCAAAATGGGTGAAGGATTGCTATCTTTATCTCCTAGCATTAATATTGATGACCTGAGACCCCACGTCAGAGAATAATTATCTCATGGGGGGGGGGGGGGGGGTAAATGATTCGCATGATACAGATTGATATAGAAGAAGTATGTTAGAAGTATCATAGATCGTCACTCAAATAAATGCAGATAATCAATTTTCTTTTCACTCCACTCTTTTCTAGTTTATAAACTTGATCTTTATGGTTCTTGATATGCGTATCCAAAGTGTCATTTGTCTCAAAAGCAATAATGAAGTAAATGTTTCATCAAACAATTCTTTAAAAAAATCCGATTAAAGGAGTTTGCACTACTATTAAAGGCCAACAGAACTTTAATGCAATAACATTTTAGAGAATCTAGTTTTTCCTACAACTGTGAGAAATATTTTTTCTCGCGGCACTTTGCCCACAATCAACAAAAATCGACAAAAACTAGTTGTCAGAACTGTCAGATTATAGAAGTTTTTTAAACTCTTCAGATAGTTTTCATTCGTGCTTTCATAAAAATCGCAATTTTGATTGAATATTATTTCAATAAGACATACCCATAATAAATAATATGGATACTGACAATAGTGACGATTTTGATAATAATACTCCGCCAGACGTATTGGAAAAAGCTGCGAAAGTAACGTTGGATTTGTTGCCAGAAATTTCAAAGTTATAAAACAAGGTCTCAGAAAAATTGTGCCGCGCCTGTTCATATTAGCATGCTATATTTGTTCAATAATTGCTTCTTGGTTCAGATTCGTTACCCTTAAAACGTTCACGCCACTGGCGTAGAAGAAAATTATGTCATATAGTTAGTATTTTGTTTTTATTGTGCGCGAGTACGGGACAACAATCCGTTGCGAGGGGCAACAAGTTGTTTTGGGGAAAGACGTTGACGGAGAGGCGGTTGAGGCGTTGAAGAATAAAAAGTTATGATTTGATGGTTTTTGGACCATCAGAGCTTCGAGTTGAATACCTACTAGGTAAATGATTATTATTTCCTTCAACTGGAAAACCAGTTGAACCTATCAAAGCAACGAACGAAAGAAGGGAAGTATTTGAGGCGGAGAACGAGTGAACAATCCAAGGTAGGATCCAACCATTTGATTTAAATGCCTTTACTTGACTGACGCTGTCGTGAGAAACGAAAAACTATTCCGTTTTGCACCAAAGTGCTATTGTGTACACGTTTTCTATAGTAAGAGCTCTGGACTTGTTCGTTTTATCGAAATTCGGGACTAATTATTCTTTTTAGACATTAATTGCCACCTTTGATGTTTTCATTAAACGTTGTTTTGAAATTATGAAAGGCATTGGTTTTCCTACTTCATTCAATAGAACCCACTTGACATCTGAGCCTGTTACAAAATTTCAAATATTTATTGCCATTTTACTATGATTTAATTCCAAATCATATAAAAGGGATCAAGTCATTATTCTCATTCAAAAAACAATTGAAATGGATTCAAGAGTATCATCGAAATTTATTTCATGATATCTATCACTTCAAATAACTCAGGTAGTTTATTTTTATTATCATTTTGTTGAATTTTAAAAGTTTACAAAACATATACTTACCTACATGTAATTCTTACCTAAAATTTCTCGCTACAAGTTTTTAACTTCGCGGGTATAATTGAACCTTTATTCACCTTTTTATACAAATTGATGTAATGCTTTTTAATTGAATTTTGAATAAACTTCATTATTATTATTATGAATTTCTGACGTAGAAGTAGAAGATTTCAATTTGAATAATGTCAGAACTGTAAGAAATTTTGATCTTACAAACAGTTAAATTTTTGACAAAAAAATGGCATCACTTGTCTTTAGTTAATATTGATTCGTAAACAAATGCAAAGCCAAAAATATTATTAGGACAAGACAACATTGACCTGATGATAGCCAGAGAAATCATTGAAAATGGAAAAAATGTTCCAATGTTGTCCTACACAAAACTGGGATGGGTTATTCATGGAAATAATTCTTTTGCTAAAGGACGGCAGGACGTCAATCTTCACATAGCTTCTGTTGACGACGACCTACATGACTTGGTTGAAAAAAACTTAATTCAGACTTGAAGATTTGGGTGTAAAAACAGATTCGAATAACCTAGTATCAAAGGATATGCAAGAGCTCTGGAAATAATGGAAAAAACGTCAGGAAGAGTAGGAAATAACACATGGGAAGTTGGCCTTTTATGGCCTTTTATAGGAAAAAATTATTTATCTGTCAAGAGGTAGGATACTTTTAGTCCAAGCAATAGGGAAATAACCCAATGTTAAGCTTGTAAAAATTAATAGTTGAAAAAAAATATGAGCGTATAGGAAATCAAAATTAAAGGTGAGTTTCTGTTTCTTGTATCCGACGCACAATAGATTCACATTGGCAAAGTTGCTAAAAGAGGTTTTTCTTAAATAACTTGAAAACTATAGCTCCGATCGAGATAGTTTAAATGAGAAAGTTGTAGGTATTAAAAAGATCTATCAATTTGTTCTCATAGCATTTTTCGATATTTTCAATACTTTTCGAGTTTTAGCGAAAAAACCGTGAAAAATCGGGATATCGAGAAGTCGTAAACTATTACGTTCCCATACTTCTTATTTACTGTAAGTATAGCTTATTGCCAGTTAGAAAACGATTTTTTTTACTCAATTTTATTAATTATTTTTCGAGATATATCGATTTTTCTAAAAAATGGTGCTCTCATAACATGGTTCCTCTTGCTTTTTGAATGGTCCTAGGGTAACGTTTCCGGGCTTTTTTTCTTCCTAAAGACTTGTGCTATAATGTTATTAAAGAAATTTAGCGATTTTTTTAAATTTTAATGGTAAAAAAATGACTTTGAAAAAACTGCACCTTTTTTGAATACGTTTTTTCTGGGCCAGTTTTACAATTTTTGTTTTAGGAAAATGTCTTTGCCGGAAATCGATTCCTGACATTTTTTCACGTATTCTCGAAAAAAAAATTTTCATCTGCGACCTTCTAGACCGGAGATAATTTTTTTTTTCAAAATAACCTCAAAGACGCAATAAACAGTTTACAGATGTGCCGTTTGTGGGTGTTAATGTTGAATACCTATATTTTCAATAAAAAAATACTCGGATATGTTCTATTAATTTATACTACTAGAAATCCCATAACAAAGTGAAGCGCGTGCGGCTGCCGGAGCGTGCGGCAGAGTGGGGAGAGGGCGGCGCGCTCGCAATGAAAACTGAATGCGTGCGTTCAAAGTGGCTTGCGCTTGCATTAATGCCAGTTTTACCTGAGGAGATAATGAAAAAATATCATGTAGCTGTGCAACTGGTTGCAAAACAAAAGTATGTGGCTGTAAAAAAAAATTCCTTAAATGTACGAGTATTTGCACACCGAATCGCAATCGGTACAATGTGAAAACTTTGAAACCCTTTCTAACATCGAAATAGACGAAGAAGAAACGTATTTTCAAGAAATTCTGAACCAAAGAAACATCGAAGAAGTAGAAGAGAAAGCAGAAGATGAAACAGAAGGAGAAGTAGAAGAAAACAATGAATTCAGAGAAGATCGTCTGATTAAGAGGAGAAAAATTGATTGAATACAAAATGTTATTAACAAATAAGTACTTTAATTACTGTAAAGATTTTTTAATAGTATTATAAATAAATGGAATTTCAAAGTTATCTTAGTATGTTGCATTTATTTAATTAAAATTCATAATAAATAATAACGTCAATGACGCAAAATGTCAAATCAATTAGAAATGTGCAAAAAATAAATAAATCCGGGTATATTTAGCTTCTGAGGAGAAAATAAATACGATATTCGTGTTAATCTCGCCGAGCTACCCCAGATTAAGTACAAACGGATTCCTGTACGCGGCCTAGAAGCCGAGATATTAAAGATTTAGCAAGCGCAAGCCACTTTGAATGCACGCATTCAGTTTTCATTGCGAGCACGCTCCGGCAGCCGCACGCGCTTCACTTTGTTATGGGATTTCTAGTAGTATAAATTAATAGAACATATTCGAGTATTTTTTTATTGAAAATATAGGTATTCAACATTAACACCCACAAACGGCACATCTGTAAACTGTTTATTGCGTCTTTGAGATTATTTTGAAAAAAAAAATTATTTTCGGTCTAGAAGGTCGCAGATGAAAATTTTTTTTTCGAGAATACGTGAAAAAATGTCAGGAATCGATTTCCGGCAAAGACATTTTCCTAAAACAAAAATTGTAAAACTGGCCCAGAAAAAACGTTTTCAAAAAAGGTGCAGTTTTTTCAGTCATTTTTTTACCATTAAAATTAAAAAAATCGCTATATTTCTTTAATAACATTATAGCACAAGTCTTTAGGAAGAAAAAAAGCCCGGAAACGTTACCCTAGGACCATTCAAAAAGCAAGAGGAACCAATTTATGAGAGCACCTTTTTTTAGAAAAATCGATATATCTCGAAAAATAATTAATAAAATTGTGTAAAAAAAAAATCGTTTTCTAACTGGCAATAAGCTATACTTACAGTAAATAAGAAGTATGGGAACGTAATAGTTTACGACTTCTCGATATCCCGATTTTTCACGGTTTTTTCGCTAAAACTCGAAAACTATTGAAAATATCGAAAAATGCTATGAGAACAAATTGATAGATCTTTTTAATACCTACAACTTTCTCATTTAAACTATCTCGATCGGAGCTATAGTTTTCAAGTTATTTAAGAAAAACCTCTTTTAGCAACTTTGCCAATTTTTTAGGTTATGTGAATCTATTGTGCGTCGGATACAAGAAACAGAAACTCACCTTTAATTTTGATTTCCTATACGCTAATATTTTTTTTTCAACTATTAATTTTTGCAAGCGTTTTTCCCTATTGCTTGGTCTATTTAATGTTATTGTAGTTGTGCAGTTGTAGGAAAAGTATAGTGTGAAACATGTGGGGAAAGTCCTTTTTCTCACTCGTGTGTTTGCGGCACTTGTCCTTCAGGCTCGTGCCACAAACTTCCACACTCGTGAGAAAAGTTGAACTTTCCCCACTTGTTGCACAATATACTATTTGTTGCTTTTGAGACAAATATCACTTCAAGAACAGTAAGATAAAGTTGATAAATTAGAAAAAAGTGATGTATTAATTAACTGGGGTACTTATCCTATGTTTTATATCTGTCAAACTGGTAGAACTTTCAAAATACTGAACACAGGAATTGCTTTGTAAACGGCAAAATAAATTCAACTTATGCTGCCTATCTGGACACAAATTATCATACTTTTGACCATGATTTCGAAGTACTCTATGTTGAAAACAAAGGAATGAAATAAAATCTGTTTGAACATTTGAACAGTAATAAAGGAAAGAATTCTCCGAACTTAATGACCTATCAGAACTATAATAACTCCCCTCTTTTGAATTTGTTTTGCAGGCATACCTCATGAATGTAATTATATTTATAATCAAAAACAATAATTGTCAATACTTCATCATCATATCTGTAAATTCAGGTAGTACTCACCAAAGAAAAGTTCAGGAATCCATGTGGTAGCGCATCTAACACATCAAATTTCACATTATTGCCTACATTTTTGAGCCTCTTCGAGAACATTACGCAATCGTCCAAACAAGGATCAAAATGGGTACTCTGAAAAGTTAGTTCGATTTTTTTTTAAGTTATGGAATAAAAATAAAAGTGTGATTGTTTTACCAGAACACGTGTCGGTGGAAACAATTTCAGATCTTCATCAGCAGCGTAAAGTGGGCTCAAATAGGGATCCTTTGGTACAACAAAAGTGAATTTGTTGATCATATTACTCTGTGGATCGATATCTAAATCAAGTAATTTTTCGGCAGTTGACATAGATCTACTCCCTAGAAAAAAAACAACAATAGTCATTTTATTACATACATAATTTTGCATAATGAAGTAATTATATTTTTGTTTTCAAAAGCATGCACAGGTCGAAGAAGCTGAAACTCAATGAATTATTTCATGGACAACATCAATTCCAGAAAAAGAATAAACACAGGAACATCTTTTATTTTGATTTTTCAAAGTTAGCATTTCGTCATTTTATTCACATTTTGAATGGACCGAATGAGGCAAAATCTTGAACGGCAAAATAATTCGAGCAGGAAGTTTTACTCACTGCCTCTCTAAGAATCCTTCCAGCCCAAAAAATTAGCAGAAAAATTCGCGGTTGGATTCGTTTGATTTGTCAAAGTTAGCATTTCGTCATTTTATTCACATTTTGAAAGGACCGTAGGAGTCAAAATCTTGACCGGCAAAATAATTCGGGTAGGAAGTTTTATTCACTGCATTTCTAAGGATCCTTCTAGCCCAAAAAATTCGCAGAAAAATCCGAGGTTAGCTTCGTATGATTTTTCAAAGTTAGCATTTCGTAATTTTTTTCACATTTTGAAAGGACCGTATAAGGCAAAATCTTGCCCGGCAAAATAATTCGAGTAGGAAGTTTTACTCACTGCATATCTAAGAATCCTTCCAGCCCAAAAAATTCGCAGAAAAATACGCGGTTAGCTTCGTATGATTTTTCAAAGTTAGCATTTCGTCATTTTTTTCACATTTTGAAAGGACCGTATGAGGCAAAATCTAACCACGCAAAATAATTTGAGTAGGAAGTTTTATTCACTGCATTTCTAAGAATCTTTGCAGCACAAAAAATTCCAAAAAAACAACGCGTAGCTCCGTATGATTTTTCAAAGTTAGCATTTCGTCATTTTTTTCACATTTTGAATGGACCGTATGAGTCAAAATCTTGCCCGGCAAAATAATTCGAGTAGAAAGTTTTACTCACTGCATTTCTAAGGATCCTTCTATCCCAAAAAATTCGCAGAAAAATCCGCAGTTAGCTTCGTATGATTTTTCAAAGTTAGCATTTCGTAATTTTTTTTACATTTTGAAAGGACCGTATGAGTCAAAATCTTGACCGGCAAAATAATTCGGGTAGGAAGTTTTATTCACTGCATTTCTAAGAATCTTTGCAGCACAAAAAATTCCAAAAAAACAACGCGTAGCTCCGTATGATTTTTCAAAGTTAGCATTTCGTCATTTTTTTCACATTTTGAATGGACCGTAGGTATGAGTCAAAATCTTGCCCGGCAAAATAATTCGAGTAGAAAGTTTTACTCACTGCATTTCTAAGGATCCTTCTAGCCCAAAAAATTCGCAGAAAAATCCGCAGTTAGCTTCGTATGATTTTTCAAAGTTAGCATTTCGTAATTTTTTTTACATTTTGAAAGGACCGTATGAGGCAAAATCTAACCCAGCAAAATAATTTGAGTAGGAAGTTTTATTCACTGCATTTCTAAGAATCTTTGCAGCACAAAAAATTCCAAAAAAACAACGCGTAGCTCCGTATGATTTTTCAAAGTTAGCATTTCGTCATTTTATTCACATTTTGAAAGGACCGTATGAGTCAAAATCTTGACCGGCAAAATAATTCGGGTAGGAAGTTTTATTCACTGCATTTCTAAGGATCCTTCTAGCCCAAAAAATTCGCAGAAAAATCCGAGGTTAGCTTCGTATGATTTTTCAAAGTTAGCATTTCGTCATTTTTTTCACATTTTGAAAGGACCGTATAAGGCAAAATCTTGCCCGGCAAAATAATTCGAGTAGGAAGTTTTACTCACTGCATATCTAAGAATCCTTCCAGCCCAAAAAATTCGCAGAAAAATACGCGGTTAGCTTCGTATGATTTTTCAAAGTTAGCATTTCGTCATTTTTTTTCGCATTTTGAAAGGACCGTATGAGGCAAAATCTAACCCAGCAAAATAATTTGAGTAGGAAGTTTTATTCACTGCATTTCTAAGAATCTTTGCAGCACAAAAAATTCCAAAAAAACAACGCGTAGCTCCGTATGATTTTTCAAAGTTAGCATTTCGTCATTTTTTTCACATTTTGAATGGACCGTATGAGTCAAAATCTTGCCCGGCAAAATAATTCGAGTAGAAAGTTTTACTCACTGCATTTCTAAGGATCCTTCTATCCCAAAAAATTCGCAGAAAAATCCGCAGTTAGCTTCGTATGATTTTTCAAAGTTAGCATTTCGTAATTTTTTTTACATTTTGAAAGGACCGTATGAGTCAAAATCTTGACCGGCAAAATAATTCGGGTAGGAAGTTTTATTCACTGCATTTCTAAGAATCTTTGCAGCACAAAAAATTCCAAAAAAACAACGCGTAGCTCCGTATGATTTTTCAAAGTTAGCATTTCGTAATTTTTTTCACATTTTGAATGGACCGTAGGTATGAGGCAAAATCTTGACCGGCAAAATAATTCTAGTAGAAAGTTTCACTCACTGCATTTCTAAGGATCCTTCTAGCCCAAAAAATTCGCAGAAAAATCCGCGGTTAGCTTCGTATGATTTTTCAAAGTTAGCATTTCGTAATTTTTTTCACATTTTGAATGGACCGTATGAGTCAAAATCTTGCCCGGCAAAATAATTCGAGTAGAAAGTTTTACTCACTGCATTTCTAAGGATCCTTCTAGCCCAAAAAATTCGCAGAAAAATCCGCAGTTAGCTTCGTATGATTTTTAAAAGTTGGTGGTTCGTCGGTTTTTTCCCATTTTGGAAAGGCCGTATGAGGTAAAATCTTGCCCGGCAAAATATTTTGTGTAAAGGTCTTATTCACTGCCTCCCGAACAATAATTCCAGCCCAAAAGATTAGCGAAAAAATCCGCGGTTAGCTTCGTATGAGTTTTCAAAGTTGGCGTTTCGTCGGTTTTTTTCCCGTATGAGGCAAAATCTTGTCCGGCAAAGTCTCATTCACGCTTCTCTAAGAATCCTTCCTGCCCAAAAAATTCGTAAGTGAATATGTTTATTTTGAAGTCAGTTAACTGGGCCGAGAAAATGAAAAGGATTATAATGGAACTGAATTTTCAATAATTTGTTGATTTGAATTCGAATTACACCCTTCAGAAAAATATTTCCAAATAACAATATGAATGAAAATGTAAATTTCTACTTTCAGATTTTTTTGAGTTGAGTTGAGTTACTTTTAAGTTTAATATCCAGCAGGGTATTACTAGGGGAAAAAGTTGGTTTTATGTTAGATATCCACAAAAACTAACTTTATTTTCATTGTGGATTTTTCAACTTTCAGAAAAAAAAATCTATTTAATATTTAAAAGGTTATATTGATCAATGGAAGATACAGTTGACGTAGGTTTATGTATGAGTTGCATATTATTCCACTTCTGATTTTATGCACACTTTGTTCATATTGACAAAAAAATCAAGTGGAAAATGACCATAGACCTGAAAATACACAAATCAGCCGGCATAGATCAGCTAAAAGCGAAAACAAAGAATTTCCCTTAACAAACAACTGGATCTATATAGATCTCCACTGTTGAATTTACCCTGGTAATTTATGTGGTCTCCAATCTTGAATTTGAAATAGTTGGTACCCCACACATTGATTATCTCTTAATTATCCCTCCATCTAGTTTACCTGCAAACTCCTTATAGAAACCCGTTTCAGTTTTCAAATTGTATTAGTCAGTTATTATACTTGATCCGAAACCGGTCGTAATAATAAAATACCTAGTGGAAATTAGTCGGAAATGTTTTTCTATCAATTTCATTGATAAATTTCCACAAAATGAACAATTCATTAATTACACAAATTAAAGTAAACAAAAAAACTACACACTAGAGATTTCACGAAAATAGGTTTACAAAAACCATCCCCACAGTTTCCATTACACTTGTTTCAACAGTAAGTGTAACAAATATTATACCCGGTACGCTACTGTTCTGCATGTCACAAATAACTCTAGACGACCGCACTGCAATAAAAATAATGAGTGGTGATTTATAGTAACTTATGCAACAGGCGGTCAGCGCAACTACTGATTGGTTTCCAGGCGGCGAACGGTTCTACTGAATCTGGTCTACTGTTTTCTTTATATAGGGAATAGTATTTACTTAATTCTCCGTTTTCATCCTTTATTCGTGATTATACCATGTACTGTTTTGAACCCTATATATTGAGATGAAGGTAGATATCTTCAACTGAGTTTGGACATACTATAACTGCTCTGCCTAATACTCTTGGACAAAGTTTACAATATAATTTCAATAGTTACCTAAATATTGTGTGAACTGCCCTTTCAGATTATACATAAATGACGTGACCTTTTTCTGAATGGAGTTATCTGTCGAACTCGAAGATGATGCCATTTCCTGCCTCAAAACGGATATTTTTGTGCCATCAGTTTCTGTATCGGAATCTGCAAAGAATCTCGTATCATTATTCAAACAAAATCTCTGGAAACATTGTATAAATGAGCTTCAATCAAGTATAACCCATTTGTTTTGGTATACTTCAGATTCAAATATTATTCTTTCTTTACTGAAAGTGTCAATAAATATATAAACATCACCTTGTATATGCTGAGGGAGAATGAGACGAATAGCAAATGGAGATTAAGAGCAAGAGGAACAGAAAGAGCGTGAGTCAGAGCAAAAGGAAGAGGAAGACGAAGAGATCGACGAAGAGGAAGAAGAAGAGCGAGGGCCAGAGCAAAATGAAGATGAATATTATTAGAAATATTGAGAAAATCACCCTTTAGTGACACATACCAACCTAGGACATATTTTTCCAGCAGATCTGACACGTATTTCTGGCCTTTTTCTATGTCAGAATCGTTCAAATCTAAGTCCTTGGTATTTTCTTCTACTCCGTCGTTTGAAGTTAGCGAACCATAAGTCAAAGTATCGGAAGTGTCGGAAACGGGTGACTTATGAGCTTGCAATTCCATCAGATCTGATTCGGAAATCTCTTCGAAGCTTTCAGTGTCGGAATTACTGTCTGAACGGGTTTGCTTTTTTTTCAGCTTTTCGTCAGGGCAAGCATAAGCTAGAACAATAATTATGTATTGCATAACTTGAAAATAAAATTTTAATTTACTGTTATTTTCGAATACACTTATAACCTACACTGAAATAAATGATTTTGAGGGAATACAAGTTACAAATCCAGGGGCGTAGATTTTTATTACAAATCGCTTCCACCACTAATGGCTCACATTACCATACTTTCCGGAGTTATAACTGTAGAACGGAATGAGCTATTTATTGTCTTCAGATTTTCACTGTACAAGTTCACCAGTGTTCTACTTGTATCGACAGTGTTGCCAGACTTTAAATAGGTCTATAATCTAAATACAAATTCCAATCAAATACTTTGGCTCCAAAATTAAATTTGTTGTAACTTCGTTGTTAACCAATATTTTTTTATGAAATTTTGATGGTTTTTATTAATAACTACTACGAATCCAGTGGTGTAGTTAAACTTGAGAAGAAAAATTGCCTAATAAACTTTTGCCGTTTTTGACAAAGAAAAAAAACATAGATTGCGTTGAAAATAAAACTAATGTTATGAAAATTTGTAGTTTTTGATGCTCGATATAAACAAATACATATATTTTTGAGATCGATTGAAAAATTAATACTTAAAACTCAATGC
Source organism: Chrysolina oricalcia (assembly GCA_944452925.2). Classification (NCBI taxonomy): domain Eukaryota; kingdom Metazoa; phylum Arthropoda; class Insecta; order Coleoptera; family Chrysomelidae; genus Chrysolina; species Chrysolina oricalcia. Next base: position 7,674,271 of record OX101825.2, on the reverse strand, counting down.
TAAAGATATTCCTTTTTTAATTTTGTAATTTCGTTTATATCTTAGACACCAATCTTTGAAACTTGCTATCGACTTACCTTTCAGACACCTCATCAAAAACCCAAACGGTATCAAAGGGTCCATCAAGCATAATAATCGAGCAGGCGACGGTATATAGTGGACCAGAGTTGGGGCATAAGCAATAAACAACCCTTTTGTTGTGGGGATGTTTAAGTGGATGCACTTCAATGTTGTGCTCAATAATAAGTTAGCTCCTGCCGAATCACCTGCGCCTATGATTGTTTCACCTAGAAATAAATATTCCGACGAAATATTAGAAATTGTATGTTTGATACACAAAAATAATATCAGATTATTATTGCTAAATTTTCAAGGTATAGTTACTGGCACATTGTCTATAAGTAGTGTCATTACAAGGAAGAAGATTGATATTTCTGAGCAGCAAAATATCAATCCAGAAATTTTGTACGGGATTTTATAATAAAACTTTGAACGCTTTTCAGATAATGGCTTCTTTAGAGATTTTCACGTTTTAAAGTTGGAGTTTTATTATGAAAGTTAATAAAGATTTTTACATTAGCAGTTTATACTAGGAGTTACATGATACATTGCGGGACTATTCTGTTACATAACGCTTTATTTAATTTTTTTTACTTGAAACATATTGATACATTTAATGATTTGCTGAAGGAAAAAATATTCGAATGTTCTTTATTTTTTATTTATAGTAATGAAAAACAATACTAAAAAGTCCTATTCCAGGAGTATATAACGTAAGAGCTATTAATACTTGTATAATTCACAGCAAAACATTACTTATTTTTTTGTAGAAACGACTTCCAGTCAGAACAAGTTCTGGTATAAGAAAGTTAGAATGTACTGTTGTATATTTAAAGTCTCAATAGTTTTAATTTATTTATTTCACAAACAAACTATCAGGGTTCGCCGATATATATCACTCGATATATATCACATATAAATATCATTGATATATATCGTTATATTTATTCGTTGATATCATGGATATATATCACTCAGTATAAATTACTATGTTGAATAGGTTGAAATCTCGCCATAAATTCAAGAAAGATCGGTGTGGGAACTCCCTAATCATTCGGTATGTTAAATTGTGAAAGGCTTTCGCGGCCATCGTCACTTACATGGTGGTTCTTCGGGTTGTAAGGCTGACGTGTGTTCAGAGAAGAACTCGACGTTTCGCCAACACGAGTGGTTAGCATTTTCAAGAGTTATTTTAAAAATTTTCGCTTTCTGTAGTCGCTGTCAAATGCTTGACATTTGTTATACGTTGTCTCAATAAATACCTGTGATTTGACGTTCTTACATCTGATTGGTCCATAGCGTTAGCAGACATCATAGAATCGTTCGTACCGTTATTTTGTGGGTAGGGAGCTAATTGAGAATTTTTGAGAACTGGAAGCCAAACCTTGTTCAATTGTAGTCCTTCTTCGGTTCTGTTGAAGTTGCTGTGGTGTTTCTGGATTTCAATTGCTTCCCGGAAGAGTCTTGGGTAATACGCAGATGTTGAAGAGATGACTTGGGTTTCTTCAAATTTCACTCTATGGTTATCGTTGTTGAGAGTATGTTCTGCGACAGCGGATTTCTGTGTGTGCCCTAACCGACAGCAAGCCTTGTGCTCTTTGATTCTTGTTTTAACGGAGCGTTTCGTGGTTCCGATATAAACGCTGCCACAGGAACATGGAATGCGATAAACCCCAGAAGAGCATAGTACGTCTGTTTTGTCCTTCGCTGATCTAAAGTGGTCTTTATTGAGAGGTGTATGAAAAATAGAAGAGAAATCAGAGACGGAAGAATCAATAGTAGACCAAATGACTGTCCATCCAGTGAACCAAGTAGTAGTCAAACCAACACCGAAAAAAGAAAAGCATTCTTACCATATGTTCCCAGAGTTACAGATCGTATCGGCCGTATTCTAAGAAAATATGAGATTAAAACCATTTATAAACCTTCAAAGAAACTGAAAGACCACTTTAGATCAGCGAAGGACAAACGAGACGTACTATGCTCTTCTGGGGCTTATCGCATTCCATGTTCCTGTGGCAGCGTTTATATCGGAACCACGATACGCTCCGTTAAAACAAGAATCAAAGAGCACAAGGCTTGCTGTCGGTTAGGGCACACACAGAAATCCGCTGTCGCAGAACATACTCTCAACAACGATAACCATAGAGTGAAATTTGAAGAAACCCAAGTCATCTCTTCAACATCTGCGTATTACCCAAGACTCTTCCGGGAAGCAATTGAAATCCAGAAACACCACAGCAACTTCAACAGAACCGAAGAAGGACTACAATTGAACAAGGTTTGGCTTCCAGTTCTCAAAAATTCTCAATTAGCTCCCTACCCACAAAATAACGGTACGAACGATTCTATGATGTCTGCTAACGCTATGGACCAATCAGATGTAAGAACGTCAAATCACAGGTATTTATTGAGACAACGTATAACAAATGTCAAGCATTTGACAGCGACTACAGAAAGCGAAAATTTTTAAAATAACTCTTGAAAATGCTAACCACTCGTGTTGGCGAAACGTCGAGTTCTTCTCTGAACACACGTCGGCCTTACAACCCGAAGAACCACCATGTAAATTCGGTATGTTGTTAATTGTCGGGGAATCCCATTTATTTGATGTGTGAATCCCCTTACTATGTGCTGTCGCGTGTGTCTGCTTTTCTGTTGGTATTAACAAACGCAGTTTACGTTGTAGCCGTAGTAGGTGCAAAGTACATTTGATCAAAATAGAAATAAACAATATGCCCAAAATTACAAGTGCAGTGTGGCTAAAATTTGAATTGGCAGATGAAGCCAGTGATACTGGGAAATGGGCTAAATGCAAAAAATGTAAATAAATGCAAGGAATTCCTTCCCGCATGGAAAAACAATATATATATATATATCCGATATTTTGATATTTATATAAATATCATGATATTTACGAACCCTGCAAACTATAATTACTAGGTAGTTTATATGACAATTATATCTAACTATTTTATATGAAACTGAACTGTCTATCACTTCCTATCTAACTGCGTCTGCTGGCGTGTGGCTTTTTTATATCTACACCTGATTTCCCGAAGGCTCTAGTTCGTTCTTAGAAAATGAAATAATTTTTTTCGAAGTTTTCATTCGTTCTGGTATTTTATTAAATGTTTCTATGGAGCTAAAAATTGGAATATTGGAATATTTTACAAGTGAAAGTGGTTCGAAATCCGAGAGATATGTGTGTTAAATATGAACAATTATATATTTTTTCTCAGAAATGGTATTCGTCTTATAGCTCATTTCTGAGGAATAATAGAATTTTTGATTTTCTCTATATGACTCTCAAAATTTAAATTTTTGTTAATCATCAGACCCAAATACTTGTATTTCTTAGCTTCAGCAATAGTTCTCTTTTCAAATATGATGTTTAATTTGATGGTTTCCTTATTCTTTTGTTTAAATATAGATTTATAGTCAAACTGAGTTCATTCAACCATATTTCAATTGTTTTAATATCTTTTTCCAAATTTGTTTTTAAGGTTTGGACATTTTTAGATGTGTCATAGAGTACAGTATTATATGCAAAAGAAACATTATTAACAATTAGGTTGATACTCATATTGCTATTCGAATAAATCAAATAAAGAATTTTCACCTCTGATGACCCCGTGAGGTCGATGAGGAATAAATAATAAAAAAAAATTGGTGCCAAAACGGAACCCTACGGAACTCCAAATGTTGATACTTTTTCGTAACTTTTAAATTGGTCAATAAGTGCATATTGTATACAATTTCGAAAATAATTTTGAAATATATTCAATGCTTGTCCCCTAATACAAAATTATTTAAGATATCTAATATAATTGTACGATTGACAGTGTCAAAAGCTTTTTTTAGATCAATGAATATTGCAACACAATAATTACACATAAAGTCAGTCACTGCTGCTTGGGTATTGGAATGTTGTTGGAATGCATATTGAAATTCATCAAAAGCAATATTAGCAGTGGTGAAAATAATTAACCTAATTGGATTTTCGACAGTTTCTCAAATTTTTTTGCAAAAGTGCAATTGGACGATAATTTGAAATGTTTTTCAATCACCCCCTTTAAAAATATGTTTCAAAATTGTTCCCTTCAAATAGTCTATATAATCAATAAAAACCAAAAAGTACCTAGGTAACAATAGCTATTTAGTTTTGAATAATCAGGTAGACTTGTATAATTCCCCCATAATTAACTATCTCATTAGTAGCAACCCAACGGTTCCCTGATTATTATAATCCCTAAGGTGCGTTTCAATTTAACGTCTGTCGTCCGGTAACGGACGATGTATGACGTCATAGTTGTTTCGTCGGGCGATATCTGTCAGATTGAATTTTGAAACTCTCTCCTAAATCGTGGGGTAAATAGTTGACGGTCGGACGTTCCACCCAAGAATTTTGAAACGATGGAATGAAGTTTTCGGTCAAGACGTTCTAATATCGAAACGCTTCATAAGAAAACTTAAACGTCGGACGTAATATTGAAACGCACCTCTGGAATTATGTCAACCTATTAATGTGTCATTTAACAATATTTTATACCTGCACTTGTAATTGTCCAGTATTTAAGGAGATATTGTTTCGCTCTGATGCTGTCACTGTGTATTAATAATTGTCAGCAGACTTCGTGTTGATTAATAATTTCGATGTCAGACATGCTTTCTCAGGTAATTAACACTTAATATGCACACCCAACTATTTATCCAAAACGATTTCACAATTAATAGTATCAATATTTCCGAGCAGCTAAAAGGTGATAAGTTTAGAACTTGGAAACGAATGTACGGCGATCAGGACGGCAATATGCAAACACTCTGCTCGCATACAACTCGACCGCAATCCAAATCTGTCCTCTTCCTTCAAGACTTCAAATAATCCTTTTTTTCGTATACCTACTCCTGCTGCGCCTACGTTCGTAACAAAGAAGTAACAAATTTACAACCTCTTACTGAATCAAATAACAGTTATCAATGGTCTGAACCAATTCAGAAAATCTGTTGAGCACCTTTTGATGAGGAAATGCTTCCATGGCTTAAATAAATACTTTGCATATCAATTCTAGTCGATGTCCTAATTTATACATGTGTTACTATGCACTATTGTAATAGTTATTGAATTTGTCGACAAAATATCTTAATTTTTGACAATAAACCTTATCTATTATTTTACTAGCAATCTTCATATTTATATTATATAAACATTCGAACTTGTTTAACAAACTTCTTTCACAATATGTCACCTGACAAGAGAGAGAGAGAGAATATACTTTATTGTCATAAGAAAATATCTTGTTGACAAAGTTTCATATAACCTATGAAGTCAGGTATATATATATAAAAAAGTATATGTCGTAAAAAATACATTTGAAATAAACAATTTCACTTAATAATTAAGTCAGTTGTATATATATATATATATATATATATATATATATATATATATATATATATATATATATATAAACATATAAGTCGAACAAAAATACGTGTAAAACAAATAAGTCTGACTCAATCAAGTCATAAATCCAAGCCATAAATATAAGTCTTCCACTTCCTAAAGCACCACTTATTAAAAATTCTCATATTTACAACGGCTGCAAGATGTACAATAATCTTCCAGGTTATGTTAAAAATACCATCAATTTATGCTGACACACTTTAACATTTTCATGTTTTCCTAATTTATTATTCATCTACTTTATTTATACATTAATTTTATGAATTGACTAGTATGCATTTGACATATTGAGTAAGTTTATTTTAATTACTGACATTTTCTTACCAGTACTCCCCAGCAGAGCGAAGTTCTTCCGTGCCCAGCAGTAAGCATACATAACCTCTTCCAAAGCTCTTGGATAAGGCGCCTCCGGCGCCAGACTGTAATCAACGCAGAGTATGGGAACGTCCAGGTGTTTCGCCCAATCCCTAAGGTAACCCTCGTGCGATTTCGAAGATTGCGCCACAAACCCGCCTCCGTGACAGTGGAACAACAATCCTTTGCAAGCAGGCTCGACTTTGGTGTTGTTTTTCGTTCCTATCATGCCCGATCGCAGCTTGTGACTGATCAGTCGTAACTGAATTGGTTTTTTTCCTGAAACAAGAAGGGAAACATTCTATTCGATCAATGATTGCAGCAGCTAATTTTCAGTGGAACAGTTAAAGTGCTTAACGGAAAATTATTTCTGTATGAAATGATTTGGAATTTTGATGTTTCAATTGGTACCTACTTGGTTTTTTGTTACTGTTTTTATTTATACAAAATGTGACCAATCTTATTCATGAATTCATTTGAGTTCATTTTGCTATTTTTCTTTCTTTGTATGTACATATTATGGATATTCATCATGTATATTTTGATATTAGATTATTTCATCATTAATTTCGCATGATCACGGATAAGTTGTTTACTTATTTGATCATGTTTCATGAGAAATTTATTTCTATATAGTATTTATTGATATTGTATTATTAACAATAAATAAATAAATGATATATATATATATATATATATATAAAAGTAAAAAAGTTATTGGGTATAACCCTCAAAAAGTGGTGCTGATGACTTTCATCTCTTCTGGGCTGATGTTTAGATAAGAGGTACTATTAACATTATAGTTTATAATTTATAATGTAATAGTTGCAAGCTCACAAACGCGCAAATCTGATTAGAATGGGCATTTGACTGAAATGTAGATATTAAATGACATGTATGCATAATTTTTATAACAAGTTTTCTTATACAGCTTAGCAAACATAGCTGCAATTGTGAAAATATTCAAGCCCGTGGTGCGCATTAGTCGTACGACGGACTATCCAGTGATATTCACGTTCGCGCAAGAAGTGGGGATTTCACAATCTCAGCTATGTTTGCCAAACTTTACAGTTATTACTAGTATGACAAACGCCAGTTGAAAACCACACAATTTTAAGGATCAATCAAACATGCGGGCTTGGCATTCATAAGAGGTGATGACGTTACACCTGCTGTTAACTGCTTATTTCAGCTTTGTCAGTTGTAATATTGAAAGGGAATACAAAGCAAATAATTCTCAACTATTCTTTTGAAAACGATAATAACGATACTTAGAATTAACATAAATTAGCATACCGTTGGTTCATTTGGTAAGCTTCACTGGTATTGAATTAATGTTTATTAACATTCATATTAAAATAGCTGTGTTATTGTGTGATATTGTCACTAGCTTGTGACAAATTTTTCCGTTTTCAATTTGAGAGTGTGACAACATTACTGCGTATCACAGTCAAAAACAAAAAGGTACCTATTTGTTATTAACCATAATAATTATATCACCTATTCCAAATAAAGACTATTATTATATAAAACTAAAATATAATAAAATACAACAAAAACAATTTTTACCTGTGATAAGTCAATATGGGTACTACAATGAAGTCTCTATTTTATAAGGGCTTGAAGGAAAAATAATGAACTACCTGAAATCATCAGGGGTTGTAGCATTGAAAAGGAAACTAATTATCCATATTAGAGGATAAACCGTCATTTATGATAAGGTAATAAGTACTGATTTCTTTGTTGTGTAATATTTCGAAAATGTAATTTTTACTTATATTATGATGAAATTTTTTTATTGTATTCTGTATATTTTCGTTTACATTAATTTTTAGCTGTTTTCTTATTGTTTATGTATTTGTCTTGCAATTCGCTGTATTTTTATTGAGTGTTACATGTACAAATACCTTTTTTCAAATATTTATTTGGGTCTACGATTAAATATTTCGCCCAAAAATATCCTGTCAATAATAACCTTATTAAAAATTATCTCGTCCAATTATTAACCTGCACGAACTTACCTAGCTCGCAAGTGGGAAGGTTATTATTGGTCAGGGTATTATTTTCTTAGGACATCATTGGACGGGAGATTTTTAGCAAGATTTTTAGCCGTGACCATTGATTTGCACCTAAACATCGTTTGAGTATCTGTCATGCAATTAATTCACTGTATTTATATAAGTTTTATAAATATATGTCGAAGCTGAGGTTACCGAGTAGAGTAGGAACCCTTCAGGATGGCCATGTGCAAACACTTTGCTCGCCTAAAAAAACTCAACTGGACTGCCGCCATCCAAATCTGTTCTCTTCCTTCATAACTTCAAGTTATCATTTTCCCATAAGACATCTTTTTATTTTCGTCTACCTACGCCTCCTGATCGCACGTGTCTACTTTGTGATAACGATCACACCAAATCTAATCCCTAATTTAATACAACATTTTACGACCAAACTATTGTGTAAGAAAGAATGTCCGGTCCCTTCAAAGATAATCCTATAAGTAAATAAATAAATCCCGAAGAAATCACATGAAGAGACTAAATAACAGATCTTACTAGATTTAATTATCAAATTACACTCTGAACTGGAACATTTATCATTCTCAGACCGAAGGAAAGGTCCTTTGATTTTCAATCTCTGACATATTCATTCTTTTTACTGATTTGTACCTACAATTTGTTTGTTTATTAGGATTTCCTATTATTCATTCATATTATAATTATATTACTGTTTAAAATAGAATAAATGTAGGTAAATATTTAAAAAAAATAAATATTATTAGCTGCTTTTTAATCTACCTAGATGTAGAAATAATAAAAAACAAAATTGTATTGTATGGGCGGAATGACCTCTTTGAACTGAATATAATATTAATGCGATAAACAAACTTTATTATTATAATAATAAACGTTGGTGCTATTTACCTAGATATGAAGAAGGCACTGGTACTTCAATTTCTTTACCGTCCGCTGTCGTTACAAAAAGAGGTTCAGGAGGCAACTGAATAACCTTCGAGATGGCGACACTTGGTGAAACAATTGAGGGTAACTGATTAACAAGTTCAGTTTCTGACATGAACCAAAACGCTTTGCAGAAATCGACTTCCGCATTTTGGGAAATGTTTACAATTCTTCTGGCACGTTGCTCTGGATCGGTGATGTATTTCATAGACATAACGGAATTTGTGGCTCTGGATAATAATGATCCTGGAAGAGGAAGTAATTCTAGATGAAATAAGTGGTGATTTAGTAGCGGATAAAACAAACCTTCGTTATAATAAACTTCAGAAAATAATGTCATACATGTGGTGATGAACTTCAATACATTTCTTATCGAGTCGCAGAACTGGAATAAACAAACAGATTTATATCGTATTTTTTGTTGCAATAAGCACGCACAAAAGTTACTAAAGTGATTTGTCTCATGTTATGATAATAATAATAGCGTTTATTGCCCAACAGTTTCCCATTTACAGAGCAATTTATAAAATAAAATAAAGTCACAATACAAGCTGAAGTAGAAGCACTAATTTCTAAATATGAATACTTCAATTACAAAAATCCAAAGATGCGCACGAGATTTATTCTTGAGTTCACAAACACTGCAAGAAAATAAATCACAGACACTAGAAAGTGTGTTAGCATTACTGCACATACAATTTATTGGTGCCTTCAACATTAAATTTTATTGAGCTCTTTTGCATAGGAAAGTAGTGTTGTGTCTAGATGTTATTCTTGGAACAAAAATATCAATTTGCGACAGTAACGCCGGACAGTCAATTTTACCATTGAATAATTTATACCAGCATAAAACGGAGGCATGATTTCTACGTTTTTCCAACAATACAAAGTCAAATCTATTCAACAAATCAAGATAATTACAACCTCTTGGAGGATGAATTCCATCGATTGTGAAGCTTAGGAATTTTAAGAATTTCTTTTCAACTTTATCAATAGCAGATGAGTATTGAAGATATATAGGATTCCATATTATGGACCCATATTCTAGTTTTGATCTGACTAAACTGAAACATAGGGAGCTCAATGCTAAAATATTATTGAAATTCTTACAATTCCTTATAATGAAGCCATACGAGGATGTATTGATATCTAGTTATCCTAGACCAGTTCCCTGCATAAACAAAATATTGCGTTACCATAGCAACGTACAATAACTTATTAGAAGAGTCAGTGTAAAGTTTGACGTTAAAAAAGTAAACCAGAGTCACGCAATAAGCTGGATTTATAGATTGAGTCGCAGCCGCAGTCGTTGCAGTTAACGTAGCCGTACGAAGATAAATGTGCCGTTGCTCATGTATACGTTTATAGATCCGCTGCCGTTGCAGTTGCTGAAGTCGCTGCCGCCGGTAGTTATCCAACTTTTATCTTGGACGGCAGCGGAAAATGACATGAAACTCAAAATGTCCTTGTCAAGAATGAATGAAAATTCACATAATTTAGGTTATGTATTTGTTTATATAGTTTGAAAGCAAAAATTAATTTAATTCAGAAAGTTAGAATATGAGGAAAATATAGATGTTGATGTAGGCGTATTCCTAAACATACTAGAAGGATTTCCACATCTATATAATCTGAAGGACAAGAATTATAAAAATATGTTCATGAACGAAAACAATGAACACAAAATAAAACTATAAATTGGTCATAATTTTGTCAGCGGCTACGGTAACGGCTACGGCAGCGGAAGCGGCTGCGACACAATCTATAAATCCAGCTTGAATTAAAACAAAAAATATGTCCACCGAAATTGTGAAAATCGAAAAATTGGAGCCATCATCAAGTACCTGTATTTAAAAGGGTTAAGAGGTAAGCAGATGTACAAAGATATGCTTAATACCCTTGGTGATCAATGTCCTTCGTATGCGACCGTGAAAAATTGGACTGCAAGCTTCAAAAGAGGTAAATTTTCCATTGAAAATGATTTCCTATCGGGAAGGCCAGTTTCTGTCAGTCCCCGGAAATATCGATGCAGTTCATGACATGATTTTAACAGACCGTCGAATTGGGCTAAAACGGATATCTGAATATTTCATACGAACGCGTTCATCATATAATTCACGTCAATTTGGACATGAGAAAAATTGCTGCAAAATGGATCCCCAAATGTTTGAATGTTGACCAAAAGCGTGCAAGGGTAGTAGCATCGCGTTCGATCTGTGCTCGATTTGAAAACGATGTAGACTTCTTAAACCGAATTGTCACTATGGATGAGACTTGGGTACATTTCTACGATCCAGAAACAAAGCAACAATCGATGGAATGGCGACACTCCGGTTCTCCAAGACCTAAGAAGTTTCGTGTCCAAAAATCTGCTGGAAAAGTTCTTGCTTCAGTTTTTTGGGATTGCCATGGAGTAATCATGATTGATTTTTTGGATAAGGGTAGAACAATAACTGGAGATTACTATTCGACATTACTGACCACTCTACGGGAAAAAATTAAAGAGAAAAGACGCGGAAAGCTATCCAAAGGTGTTTTGTTTTTGCAGGACAACGACTCTGCAAACCAATCTCATGTTGTCATGCAAAAAATTCGTGATTTAGGGTTTGATTTACTAGAACACCTCCCTTATTCACCAGATTTGGCTCCGTCCGACTGTCATCTCTTTCCTCAACTGAAAAAAAGTTTAAAAGGAGCAAGAAGAATTTTTTTTTTTGAAAGGTCAAGAGACGTTGCAGGTTCGCTGTTATAAATGTATCCAATTAAGAGGAGAATATGTTGAGTAATAAAATATTTTGACATTGAAATTTTGTTTGGTTCTATAGTAGGATAAGAATTTTTCAATATATCCTCGTATAATCCATATGCTGAACTGACAATAAAATTTATGTGTTGATTGAATGTAAGTTACTGATCACACCTGAATCCTTAATGGTTTCAGTATTTTCTAATCTGACATTATCTATGCTGTAGGGGAATTGTATCGTATTGAGTTTAAGATTTTGTGATACCTTACAAACTGAAAGACCTGTGGGGCAGCGGGTGAGGCAGAGGTACAAAATTCGCCACTGGTGGGCGGAGTCTAAATACTACGGAAACATGATAATCGCTTGTAAACGCATTCCCTAGACCGAAGCTCATTAATATTCAACAATTACGAGGGGGATTCGAAGTTCGGTACGGCGCGCGGCGTGGCGGTACCGACGCGCGCGTCTGTCGACTAGCCATCATCATAAGCTTGAAGAATGTAGGTACTGAATCTGGGTGATGGACGAGTGCATTCGAATCGAGCATTTATATCGGATTCCAAATAGCTGAAAACATGTTCCGATTATCTGTTTACCAAATGCAACATAATCTAATAACAAAGCGTATTCACAACTTTGAACATAGTTTTTTTTTTATTTTTCAACTTCAAATACGAAATTTCCGACTTTAAACTCGGAATTTTATTTTTCCGACATCAAAGTAGGAAATTCCGACTTAAAAGTCGGAATTTTGAAGTTTTATCTTGATACTTTAGTACTTTTGTTTCACTCAAGTCACACATCGTAAATCTTCTTCAGTGTGACGAAGGCAATTTTTGGTTACTGCATATAAACAATCTAATAAAACGATAGTCGTTGCCGACCGATGTTTCACTTTTTACTTCCATATACACCTACGACGTAGGCTTATTATGGCAAATACCCGTCAGAAAACTACTACTCACCTGGCTAATACCACGACGGGTATTGTATTATATCCAACAGATATAATGCACAATTACAATATACAATGCCCGTTCCCCATCTACTAATTTTTGAACCACCTGGTATATCCCAACGAATAGGAGATAAAAATCTACTTTTTCATAAAAAAAGCACAGCTAAAAGTTCCGAAATGGCAGCCGAGTTTAAAGTCGGAATTTCCGAGTTAAGAGTCGGAAAAACAAAATTCCGACTTCAAAGTCGGAACTTTCGACTTTAAACTCAGAATTTACGACTTTGAAGTCGGGAAAATAAAATTCCAAATTTATAACTGATTTAAATTTAAAATTTCATTGTAGGGAAGACCCTATAACTCATTTTTCATTTTTTATTCTGTCCCGAACTTCCATGCCTCTATTTGTCATACTATCTACAATTTCCGGTAAAATGTATTCAATATAAAACTTTGTTATTTTTCTTTCCATTTTTTCACTCCAGAATCGTGCTTTCGAGGAATTTTCTCCACTTTAATTCCTTGAGGGGTCCACACACATAAAAAACAATAATTCATTTTGGCGATCCGCAATTGACCCTGGATTTGAAAGTACCAATTATGGCATTCGTTGATGGTCTTGTCCTTTTTCCAAAATGTTATTTTTCTTTGAACTATTTCTTCATCAACAGTCATAGTCCTGGCTCCATATGGACATTTTATTTCCACAATGGAGTTTTCTCCCTCTAAAATTCCATCAGGACTGGCAGCCATGTAACTGAATTCTTCATCAATGAATAGTCCACATGTTGATATTTTCCTTTTCAAGTGATGTTCTAGCTCTTCTCGTGCTCTTACTTCATTGTCTATGCCATATTGAGTGGCTTTTGAGAAAAATGGTACCGGATGCACAATAGATTTAACCAAATTTTTTACTGAAGACGATTCCCTCTTTTTACAAATCTCTCCAAATTCAGAGGCAGTAACGCGTTTTCGCCTTTCACTATGCCATAGAGCAGAATCAGCCTGATCTCGTGTAAGCACCTCAATTTTTTTAGCCTCTTCAACAGATATTGACAAATTTTTCAAAAAATCTTTTGCTGCCATGCTAAAAGAAGCATCATCCATATCTGGTTTTGTGCAATGCTCTCCGTAGAAAAGATCATTTCCTCTGTGCTCCCGTCGTTTTTTGTGTTTATTTTTTCGATTGGAAACAGCGGCCTGCATCAATTTTTTTTGTCTTTGTAATTCATATTTCAAAACGAAGGGGTCGTTCAACCTTCCATACTTCGATTTGAGAGTGCTCAATTCTTTTTTGGTATTCATGGCAACCACAGACGCATAACAACGAGTTTGGTAAGATCTCTTCATGATATAGTTGACTCTTTTTCCCCCAGAGTGCCTTGCGATTACACTGTTGAATTGTTCTGCACAATTGTTGTCTACATCGTATATTAAGCTTTTGGAATGATTTGCGAGGTATCTGACAAACTCCATTAGTTTATCGTTTAGAGCTGAAAATACAGAATAGTTATTTGATATGTTCAATGTGTCCAATATATTGCATGGTAGAGAATTGCACAAAAGGTAAGACATTTCTAATATTTCATACCGCAATGAAAGCAGCAATACGACATCGCCAGCAAGACGAACAGCGTTACGCTTCGATAAAGCCATGCTCGTTATCGCGGAAGCGTGTATGTGAGAGCTAGAATTTCTGGATCATTGTTTCCAGAGTGGTGGAAAGGGGTCAAATGAATGCTCAAAAAAATGTTCACTTTCATCGTATTCAACACTTCATTTCTCAATATTTTTAGTGGACGTATTTATTTGTTCAATGAAGATATACATACACAATTTCCTTTGCAGCTTTTGATTATAGTGCTTTGATAGGTTTTCATCTCCCCAAGAAAGGACCCCGCAAAATCCTTATGGAAAATGGCTCTCGGCTAAATTCACTAAAACTTTGCAGAAAGATAGTATTCGGTATGCTGTTCAAAAGTCTCAATCCTCCATTTTCAACCCCAGACCCCCTATAGCCCCCCAAAGCCCCCAATGTACACTTTCCGGTGTGTTAATGCATAAGTTACAATTCATCTTCAAAGCGTTTCTTTTCACTGCCCACCCTTTTCTCTAACCGAATTTTACATTCTGCCCTCACCACACCTCGCCCCCACCCCTGCACCCCTACCCAACCCTTCATTAACAACCCATTACTCATAAGTACGTTCATTTTTGCTGTTGCAGGTTTCAATCGATGATTTATCGATAATCATGCGTTCGCTTTCTTTCTGATTCATATCAGTTACTTCGATCAAGTCAAAATTTTCAATAAAATCGTTTCTCACGTGACCATCATCCCGAAAATTTATGTTTTTTGAGATATCACACAGTTCATTTTCGATATTGGAATTTTGTTCATAGGTCGTTTCAACAGTGGGACCTTGTTCAGAACAAGTAATTTCACTTAGGCGTTTTACACCGCAAAGAATCACGTCAGCGAAATCACTGCTCGAAAATTGTTCGTTTGAGTAGTCGATATCCCTGAAATCTTTCCTCTCTTCTGTTTCATTCACGGGAATAGTAGCAGTCACATCATGAATATCCATATATTCCACCGGTGATGAACCAGACTTCGGCATATCTAATAATCTTGGAAGTCCCAGCTTGACTCAACCTGGATGACACCTAAAAATATTTGCCATCAGTATGTGTATCACCAGGAACTGTACACCAAATAAATCATTTATTTTAATGGTAAAAAAAGTATTCAACCACATTTCGTGTTTTATATAGAATATCATATTCTACACAGCTTGATAGAAGGAATAGGGAATAAAAAAATACCAGTATTTTCTATTTCCTATAAGGAACAATTACTAATTTTATCATGAGACCATGTACCCCTGTGTGATTTATTGGAAACAAATATATTATAGTGTATCCAACTTTGGGCAGCACACCTCCTTATTTTCTTATTCGAAGACCGATTTAAAAAAAATCAACATGTAGTACTCTAGATCATAGTCACAGTAATTATCAGTAGTAATAACCCAAGGACATTGATAATTATAGCAAATTCCGAAAGCTTGTTTCCTATAAGCAACAAAGCTTGAGGAATTTGTTATATTAATCAATGTCCGAGGGTTATACGCATAGAAAATTTTTTGCTAAGCGATATTTTTCAATATTGCCTAAGTCTATGAATGCTTTCCATACAAATGTGTTATTGTAAACAGCATATTTTGATATATTTAATACGAAAATTTCATTAATCTTCTCGTCAGTATTACAACCAAATCGTGAGAATGACATTTTGACGTTATTGAATATTTGAAACTTCAAATTCGAAATAAATCAAAATATATATATATATATATATATATATATATATATATATATATATATATATATATATATATATATATATATATATATATCCATAGCAACGTGAGAGTGATAACAGACCACTTGGCCTGTTATCAGTATAACAGATGTTCTGATTTGTTGTATTCAGTTAGATGACCTCAGTTTAACTAATTTCATTGGATTTTCGCTTGAGCAAAATATTTTCATGTTAAGTAAATCGACTTTTGTGGAAAAAGTAAATAAAAGTAGGTATAACTGCCGTAACTGTCACAGTATAGGTATACGATTTTCGAAATTATGTGATTAATTTAGAAGTGAGCGCTAACGAAAGTGGCGTTGTAACTTCACCCTGCATAATAAAATCTTTTACGTACAATTCCAGTTCCACTCACCTTATGCAATTGGTGACCTCTGGATCGAGATGACACTCTCGTAGATGACATCCATAATCTTTGCTTCGGACCTTTACGTATACGCGGCATTGTTGAAATCAAAATCCTAATACTTTCACTGCACACAAAAACACAAGTAAAACTAAATAATGGATTCAGAACTACAGAATTCTCTCCCACCGCATTATGACTTTGAACACTTTTCTATTGTCTGCAGTTAATAATTAGATAAAGCCTGATAATCAGGTAGTTCTAAATTGAAACCCCCTCTGGTCATCGGCTTGAGTATGTGCCACTAATTTCGATTCAGGTAGTTTTATTAAATTTTGAGTAACTCTCCAGATTTTTTTTTACTAACCTGTGGATATGAAATAATAATATAATATTCCATGAAAATTATAATTCTTCACCCATACGGCTATCCCTCGTAAACATGTTGAAATGTGAATGTATTTCATCTCACTTCATAAATGAACAGTTCCTTTGAATTCTGAGAGCGGCGCCACTCTCCGGATACAAAATGTTGCCGTGCAAGGGTTTCGTAGTCCCTAACTTTTAAGGTTTATTTTTCATTATTAGTGGATGAAAAAATTTGGACGTGTTGGTAAAGATCTGATCTATGTCCCTGTTTTCTTACTTTTTCGAAATTTAATTTGGTTCTCTTTAAAAAAAAATTGGAAAATCATCAAAAAAACATGGACTTTGCGATTTTTTTCAGAAAAAACTAAATCAAATTTTGAAAAAGTGAGAAAACAGGAACACAGATTAGATCTTTACCAATATGTACTTATTTTTTTATTTACTAAAAGTGAAAAATGAACCAAAAAAGTTAGGGACTACCAAACCCTTGCAAACACTATTTATATTATAGTACAACTTGCTCTTAAGGCGGAAGGTAAAAAAATATATTTAGATATGTTCAAATTCAAGCAATTTTCAAGACACCATGTGTGTAAAATATTAATTTGAATTTGCAATATCATACAGTCATCTAAACTGGTTATAGTAGAGTATAATTTCAAATCATCTGCAAACATCAACCTATTGCACTCCAATAGGTTGCACAAGTCATTAATAAATATCAAAAATAATAATGGACCAAGATTGGACCCTTGAGGTACTCCACTAGTTGCATAATAGATATTTGAATAAAAACCATTGTAATGAACAAACTGTTTACGTTGATGCAGGTAAGTGCGTTTCATTAAAGCCCATTATAGAAACAATGTCACAATCTTTACCTGAAATCCAAGATTTCTTCCATAAAAACAGTGTTGATTTATTTGTCCAAATTGTAAAATTAAATCTTCAATTGAAAAATCCTCTTTGATGAATAAATTTTCTTTTTCGCTCCATGATAACATTGTCTTGAGGTTTGCTAGACAACCATCAAGACTCACGATGAGATGTGAGCACGATTCCACGTCTCTGGAATAAACATGAAAATTTACTAATATAATATTGGCCAATTTCAAGCACGCTCATTTTGTAATTTACAAAAAAAAATTAACTTGCACAAAATGTCAAAGACAGTCCCACATTGTAATGGAATAGAATGTAGCATGGCTGCGACGAATTAAATCAACTGATTTTTTCAATCTCAATCATGATTTGAATCAAATTATAAATTGCTGTAAAAAAGTTGTTGAAACAGATAACTCATCAGGATTTTTTAAAAAAGAAAGATGGTTTATTCAAAACTTAGTTATTT
Organism: Chrysolina oricalcia; assembly: GCA_944452925.2. NCBI lineage: Eukaryota > Metazoa > Arthropoda > Insecta > Coleoptera > Chrysomelidae > Chrysolina > Chrysolina oricalcia. The sequence continues at coordinate 7,656,277 of OX101825.2, read as the reverse complement.
ATATCTACTACTAGCAGTACTGGTACTGGCAATATCAGTACCTACTATCACTATTGTCAGTATCTAATGTAACTGCTTGAATTCAAGTGCTAGGAATCGCACGTAAAAAGGTAAGACCTCGTTAATCCTTGGCTCGCACAAGTTTAGACTTCTGAGAGCTGCCGTTCGTAACGGAAAAAACAATTTTAACAACAACAATTTTTTAACAATTCAACTGCTTCCGTTTTCTGACATAGCTCCCTGTGTCTTTTCATCTGTTCAACAATTACCGGTGTGAAGTTAGCAGCCAATTTCTAGCAGCCGTTTTTATCTAGCAGCCAATTTGCCAGTGGCGCCGGGTGTGAAATTAAATTCGGATTTTGATCCGAATAAACTTCAATTTCTGTATATAAACTACTAAAAAGCCCGAGAATGATATACCGAGAGATGGTTGATTTGCAGGCCGTCTAAGGGGCAGTTTATACTTGTCGATTTTTGGAAAATCATTCTGAAACATGTCTCAAAAATGTTTAGCCAAGTTCATTTTCTGTATATAGACTACTGAGAAGCCCTAGAATGATATACCGAGAGATGGTTTATTTGCTGGCCGTCTAGGGGGAAGTTTGTACTTGTCGATTTTTGTTAAATCATTTTGACACATCCCTTTTTCTGTATATTGACTTCTGAGAAGCCCTAGAATGATATACCTATAGATGGCTGATTTGCAGGCCGTCTATGGGGCAGTTTGTACTTGTCGATTTTTGGAAAATCATTCTGAATTATCCCTCAGAAATGTTAAGCCAAGTTTATTTTCTGTATATCGACTACTGAGAAGCCCATGAATGATATATCTAGAGATGGCTGATTTGCTGGCCGTCTGAGGGGCAGTTTATACCTATCGATTTTTGGAACATCATTCTGAAACATGTCTCAAAAATCTCGCGATATATCATTCTTGAGCTTCTCAGTAGTCTAAATACAAAAAATGAACTTGGCTAAACATTTCTGAGGGATGTGCCAGCATGATTTTCCAAAAATCGACAAGTATAAACTGCCCCTTAGACGGCCTGCAAATCAACCATCTCTCGGTATATCCTGGGGCTTCTCAGTAGTCTATACACGCAAAATGAACTTTGCTAAACATTTTTGAGGGATATTTCAGAATGATTTTCCAAAAATCGTCAAGTATAAACTGACCCTTAGACGGCCTGCAAATCAACCATCTCTCGGTATATCATTATCGGGCTTTTTAGTAGTTTATATACAGAAATTGAAGTTTATTCGGATCAAAATCCGAATTTAATTTCACACCCGGCGCCACTGGCAAATTGGCTGCTAGATAAAAACGGCTGCTAGAAAGTGGCTGCTAACTTCACACCGGTTCAACAATTCCTTGTAATTCAAATTTGCATTTTTCACGAGTCGCTTTACTTCCCGTTTTTCCGTCTGATTTATTCGATTTTTTAATAAAATATTGCCAAACAGGGTATTTTTTTACCACCACTTCAGGATATTTCAGCTATCTGAAAGGATAGGAACACGCAACAATTTACTTATGAAATGATCCGTGTCAACCGCACATTATAAACACGAACGAATTTTCTTTTTCCAATAGGAAAGCCGAAGAACGCTGCCGAAAATTTTCATGTCAACACAAGTTTTTTTTGTATGTCGCCGTGGGGATTTTCTAACTTTGAATCTAGACAACAAATATTTTTGGGAGAATAGAGAAAAATAATGAAAATAAGTGATTTCAAAGTTCATTATTTCCATATTTAATTAAAAAATCAGTATACCTAAATTTAAAAAAAATACGATTTAATCGAAAAAATCACGATCAGGTTTTTTGCAACTCTGGTTATAGTATGACAAAATTTTTTCGAAAATGCTTTTTTCAATATCAGAATGTCCAACATTAAATTAATGATGAAATGAAATAATTTCAATGAAATTTTTCAAAACAAAATGAGCAAAATTGTTCATGGTACAAACATTGTTGTACCTACTATCTAAGCTTATTTTAAATAAAGATCTACTTGAGAAGACAAATGAAAACCTTTTTTTTGGTGTTTTGTAAAATGAATATCTATTCATCAAGGTTGAAATAAATGCAAATATTACTTATTTACTTCATATTTCTGCCTTTACTTCAGCTAATTGGACTTTTTAACATCATTAAATGAATTTAATTAGTTTTTATTACTTCCATTGGTAGTTTGAATGAATATCTCTATAGCAATAACTGATGCATGACCTTACTGTTAATGAGGGAAAAATAATTAAAGCACTAATTAGGCGCCAAAAAAAATGAAATTTTCTAGAAGTGAAATAATCAAAAATGTATGGCTGAGGTAATGGAAATTTTTACATGGAAGATGTGGTCAATTCAACCTGCAATAAGAACAGCTAGACAATTATATCTTACAATGTAATATACTTTGGTGGGTGAAATTGAGGAAAGAAAATGTACATATTTTCAAAAAACTTTATATTGGACTTCTGAAACCACAATTATCACATTAAAAAATTATATATTTTTCAGTAAAGACCCTTCAAATTTCGAAATGTTCATTCTTCAACACAATTTTGTTCCCCAAAAATCATTGAAATGTCCCCTTCTTTATATCAGCACAAGCTAGGCAAATTTACTTATTAATTTCCAGAACATATTATGGAATTGAATAACACAAAAAAAAATCAAAACAGTCACCTATCTAGGGTAGGTTAAATGCGAGGGGGAAGTAACTCTTTCATTAGGTGTACATCATAACATTTTCATTACTTCATTAATCATTTCATATTCAACTTAAAATCGAAATCTATGTTTCTGGGGATCCGTGATATGATTTTTTTCGGTTCCAAGTTGGCAAATTTATGCCGTCTGACAATCGGTAAGTGATCGCCTCGGTGATCGCTGAGCAGACGCGATTTTAATCAGTGATTTTCCGATGAATAGTATAACATCATTAATGGTAATTATTTTTCATTAACACCTAAAACTTTTTCATTATTTTTCATTAGAGTTAATTACTGCATCATTTTCATTAGGTGTACAAAAAATGGCTAGTTACTTCCCCCTCGGTTAAATGTATCAATTTTTTAAGCTATATAGTGATTGGATGGTGAGTAACTTGGAAGGTAATGTTGGACAAGTCGGGATAGGTTGAACCATTTATTAATATAAAATAGTGATTGGATGGAACTTGGATGGAAAGGTTAACTACCAAAGTTAGGATAGGTTGAGTCCCCATTCTTTTACATTACGTAATTGGACTGGGAGCAACTTGGATAGCAATGTTAGCCAACTAGGTTGGGGTTGTATCACCTGAAGAAAGTAGAACTTTTTGATACAAAATTTCAAAGTAGAGTGGTAACTGCTGTCTCCATAAAAACCACGTAAAATTTCAAATAGGTAAATTGCACTTCCTCAAAGGTTTTGGTGATGTTAAACTTACAATATGAATGGTATACTCACTTGGTTAGTACTGATTTACGAAATAATACACTATCCCTTTTCTGGATTACTTTTTCATTCAAATCAATTGCCAACTGAACAGATAAATCTGCTACAAGTAAAAAACTTCTGTAACCATTGCCAGGTGTTTTCTCGTCATAATCATAAGATGCAACTTCTTTTTCTAACTCCTGTACCCTGGGCCACATCAGTGTCACCGAATCAATCATTGCCAAAAATGAAATATACAATCTTTGGCCATTTTCTGTACTATCAGTTGCGAAGTATTCTGCATTGTTGGTGCATAGATCCTTCAGGGCGTTTATCCTGGATTCCTTCTTGTTGATGACTACACCGTTCACATTATTTTCTGCGGTGGAAGAATTTTTGGGGTCTGTCATCTTGTAATATTCAGAGGGTTTTCGTAGAATGAACTAGTCGGTACATTTACGCGACACTGTTGTATCCTACTTTCTCCTCATCAAGATTTTGTACGTTTAAAAAGTAGTTCTTAACAAATCACACATTCTGCCTTCACCCTGCTGTAACTGTCAATTTATTAACTTTTTCATCAGTGTTGCCAAAATGCCAAAGACTGTCAAAAGCCAAAAGAATCAACATAACCTTAAACACTTCGACAGAGTTGTTTTTCTCTTCTTCTTCTTCTTCTTCTTCTTCGTGTTTCAATGGCCAATGTTTCCCATGGGGCATATCTGGACAGCTCTATTCCGGAGGGTTGCAAACTTGTCTGATATTGGCGAAAGAAAATAAGATCGCAGCGCCACCTATAGCAATACCTTGAACTACGAATCACGGACAAAAGTTTTTGACTTTACACGTGTTTATATGGCGTTTTGACGATCTGTACTCCTATTTTCAAACAATTTGTGAAAATTTGTGATTTCTATAACTAATAAGTGACTGTGTTTCTATTGAAAGACTCTAAAGAACGAAGGTATTTCATCTCCGATTAGTTTTGATTGCTTCTGCAATTCAAGGTTGTATGGCGTTTTGATGATCTGTTCTACTATTTTCAAACAATTTGTGAAAATTTGTGATTTCTTTAACTGAAAAGTTATTGTGTTTCTATTAAAAGACTTGAACGATAGTTTCAGTGTAGTTTACAAATATTTTACTTGTTTTTGGAGGTCATGATTTGCGATCAATTATTGATCTGATTCATTCATCAGTCTGTTTGTCAAACAAGCATATACTTCGATATTGTTTAGCTTGCCAATTTTCAGTTTCAAAATCCATGCTTTCCTTTGGTTAATTTCTTCAACCTGGTTGAACCAACTGGTGATTTTTTAACCTTGCTTTTATTTTTGGGGGAAATTTGTGATATCCCACATTTTCCTTCTTGACATATGTCCTGCATCCTGGGACTGAACAACTAGGATTGTATTTTCCCATATTTGGCAGTCTATCAACAGTATAAACCAAAAAAATACGAACCAAAACAGAAATCGAGTATGGAAATATCCTTAATCAACAGAATGAATCAGATAAATAACTCACAAATCATGACTTCAAAAAACACGTAAAATATTTGTAAACTACACTGAAACTATCGTTTAAGTCTTTTAATAGAAACACAATAACTTTTCAGTTAAAGAAATCACAAATTTTCACAAATTGTTTGAAAATAGGAGAACAGATCATCAAAACGCCATGCAACCTTGAATTGCAGAAGCATTCAAAACTAATCGGAGATGAAATTCCTTTAAATCACCTGACTGAAACGTTCTTTAGAGTCTTTCAATAGAAACACAATCACTTTTTAGTTATAGAAATCACAAATTTTAACAAATTGTTTGAAAATAGGAATACAGATCGTCAAAACGCCATATAAACACGTGTAAAGTCAAAAACCTTTGTCCGTGATTCGTAGTTCAAAGTCTTGCTATAGGTGGCGCTGCGATCTTATTTTCTTTCGCCAATAGGTAATAAAAAAAAGTATATATCAACAAAACAATAAACTTCTGGTTTCTGACAAATGTCAAAATGGAAAAGTATCATGTCAATCATCAGTCGTCTGTCGATTGCGGTCAGCGCCTCCATTCGCAACTGGCCCAACCAAACACGTGGTGGTCAAGATCGCTATTCATTCAAACAGTCTCTTAATTTTTTATTTGTCTATGGAACGCCCCAAGTGAATATCTAGTCCGGCCCTGAAAATGGTATGCTTAGTCGTTAGCCCCGAGCATTCAACAAACAATATCGCAGCATAACTCCGTGACAGGGCATTTCTTCGTCGAGCTCCGAAAGTGCACTCTCATTCTTTGGAATAAAAGAACCAGCACCACACACAAAAAATTCAATAATGAAAGTAATTTGTGTGAACAAAGGCCGAAAAAAGTACGTGCTTCGACCGCGGTCGAAGCGAAATTGATTTGTTTTATTCCACAAGTATGTGTTCTTTTGTGGGAATCCGGCCTCGAAACGAAAGGATTTATTATGACTGGAGGAATCCGTGCCCGAGAATTCTCGAAACTGAAGTTAATGAGCAAAATTGTTCTGGTAATAGGGCTTGTCGATATTGTACTGGGTGTCCCTTAAATAATGGATCAAATTTCAACTACAAATAGGGGACGATTCCATATATACTGGATTTCAGAAATGTACTATAGTGACCGGTCTGACAGTCCTTCAATATTATATATTCGCTACCGGTCCGACCGGGAATGGTCTGACTATTCCAGCAGCGGTAAATGATAAATCATAAGAATGTAATTTTTCTGTATTTGGGGATAGCTACACTACCGGCAAATCACATGACGATTCATTATTCACCACAATTTTTTCGCTGCATCCGCAAAAATGTTGGGAATCTTCGCAGGGGTATGAACGAGCCTTTAGAAAGGTTAGAGAGAAATGACAGATGTCAAGAACAAATTTCATGACTGTTCCATGAATCTGATTTTGTGATCGCAAAACAATATGTGTTGTTGTTTTGTGTTTGTGATTTTTATGATTCTGTGAAAAATTTGGTTAAATTTCATATTTTTGTAATTTTTAAGTTTTAAAATTTGAAAGGCAAAAAGAATGAGTGACAAATCGCCTCGAAAGTTAATTACAGTAATTAATGTGATTGTTGTAAATTCACTTATCGTAAGACCTATTTTCTAGAAAAAGAAACCAAAAATTGAAAAAGATCCTCCAAAGAAAATGAAGCAAGAAAAATATTCTCCAAAGAAAATGAAAAAAGAAAAAGATGCTGATGTTGAGATAGTTGAAATCAAAGACAATCCAATAGTTGTCTCAGATGATGAACTATTGAAAAATACAACAGCTCCTAAAACAACCAAAGACAATCCAATAGTTGTTCCAGATGACGAACTAGTGAAAAAGACAACTGCTCCTTCTAAAACCACCAAGGTGAATATTTTCTTGTTCCCCCAAAAACAAAATTCTTCTAAAAATATTCTAATATCAACTGATGTACCAGTGTACCAACTGATGACACATTACAGACATTTCAATTTCAATAATGTTGAAAAGAAAAAACTATCTAGAAATATGAGAGACTGGTAATATCAGTTTCACCTTCATTTCAGAAAAGAAAATTGACCAAAGGTTTAGCCAATGATGATGAGGGACCATCTACTTCAAAAAGAGCCAAAAAAACAGAAAAGGTATGGGACTTTGAGGTAGCTTTATTTATTATTAACTTACATTATGTTTCTTCTTTTTTGGTATAATCGAATTCCTAATGCATACTTCTTTTGTATGTATGAATTTAGACAAGAAAAACAACTATCAAAGATGATATCAAAAGTGAAGAAACTTTTGGACAATATAAATGTGAGGAGTATGATCCTTTGTGGAAAGATCACGAACTTCTCTCAGAAAAGAAATCACTGGAGCCACAGATTGCAAGAAACATCATCAAACTGTTGATGGATGGAAACACTATTCCATTCATAGCTAGGTATAGAAGAGAAGCAACCAGTGAGTATCCATTTTTATAGTCAAAGTTCAAATTGAGAACACACGCTGAATAAGGTGCAATAAATAAATTCTTTCAGTGCTATTATATGTTTCAAATTAGATTAATTTGAATCTTCAGATATTTTTGAGACATAATTTTTGTCCTAAATATTATGTTATGCAAAAAAAAAGAAAATCTACATCAGTATGTTTTACAGGAAATATGTCTCCTGAGATGTTGAGAGAAGTGAAAGGAGATTTTGAGGAAATCATCAGTTTGAAGCAAAAAATTCAGACAGATTTGAATACAGTGGAAAAAACTGGCAAGTTAACTGCACCTCTAGAAAAGGCCATAAAATCATCAAGAAGTGTAGAAGAACTTGAAATTATTGTAAGATTCAGTTTTCATTCAAAAAAAATTATTTGACAAAGAATTATATCAAAAGTACTGAATAAGTTTTGTTTAACCCTTTATCAGTTCTATTCTGATAACACCATGGGCTATTTCATAGACTATGTAACCATATGGTATCATCATATTCAAAAGCATTTGTTCTTAGTTCCCTGTAGTTCTTCGATTCACAGACAACAGAACCGTACGATAACAAACAAGCTTGGGAGGGGGAACAAAAGCACAAATCGATTTCGCACCACTTTGTAATGGCAGTTCAATTTTTTATGATTTGTGCTCGCCAGAGTTTTAAGGTTTAGTTGCTTGCACATGTAAATATTAATGTTCTGAATATGGTGTGAAAGTGTGCTAATTTTTGGTAGCCAATCTTCATGTCTTGCCCGAGTAGATAAACTAGGCGGGTTCTAATCCAAGATGGCGGCCACTTTTGGTGGGAAATTTGAATCAGTCTGTTGTTATATCATCGGGCGCGCTCATGTCACACAAAGCCGTATTACATTTGCCAGTTTTCATGCAAATTCTGTGCAATTTCAATTCAGTCAATGCGCATGCGCCTGTGCAAGTTTGTGGCGAGTTTCATGCCATAAATAAAATTCGAAGAAATTCCATTTCGAGGACGATTTTCATGCAATTTCGGTTTTTTTTGTGAGGATATTTATGTTCCCAACTGAAACAAATGTTTCTAATATATTTTACATCGAAAATTTTTCGATATATATATATATATATATATATATATATATATATATATATGAAGACGTGAATCAGGATGGATTTATCGAGGGGCAATATATAAAAATATAAATAGAAAAGTTATTGGGTATAACCCTAAAATTGTTGTGCAACCGTAGACACGTGTTTCGAGCTTAAGCTCTCATCAGTACGGTAAAATGAAGTGCGAAGATGTACAACACTGGGATGTAAAAATAGAAACAAAGGAAGTCAACAACAGGAAGCCAACCTCACATTTGTGGCTTCGGTTAGAAGACCTTGAGATTTCAAGGCAACAACTAACGCCGCCACGATAAATCAATCCTGATTTATATTTTCCTGGGTATGATTGTCACGCTGGTAGCTATAGCTGCCTCCGTGGCGACGGTAGTTGTTGCCTTGAAATCTCTTGGTCTTCTAACCGAAGCCACAAATGTGTGGTTGGCTTCCTGTTGTTGACTTCCTTTGTTTCTATTAATACATCCAAGTGTTGTACATCTTCGCACTTGATTTTACCGTATCGAAACACGTATCTACGGTTGCACAACAATTTGAGGGCTATTCCCAATAACTTTTCTATTTATATTTTGTGGCCGCCATCTTGGATTAGAACCAGCTTAGTTTATCTACTTGCCCGATAAGGGATATAAAAAATTAAGTAGCCATATGGTGACATAAACTGATAAAGGGTTAACTTTGACTTGATGTCTAAATACTGGTTTGAAGATTACAGTAGTATGTCATTTGACTGGTTTTGTTCAAGTGTTTGTATTGTAATTTTGAACTTTTTCAATAGGAATTCATGTTTCAGAGTACAATAACGTATATTCTGATTTGATTTGAACTCATCTTGTAATTTGGAGTTCTCGAGTTATAATATTCTAAAGTTTTTGTAACTGAAAATCTGTGATTTCAGTTTGCTCCCTATAAACCAGAAGCTAAAGGAACATTGGCACAAAGAGCAAAAAACATGGGTTTGGAGAAACCAGCTCTAAGTCTCCTCCTCAATTCAGAGAGGGTTGATTTGAATTATTTTGTCAATACAGCACAAGAACTGAAAACAATTGAAGATGTGGAGAAAGGTGTTATACACATCATTGCCCATGTAATATCAACTGATACAGACATGTTGTCGTTTTTGAGAGAATTGTAAGTGCACCTCCAATATTTGACTTCAGTTTTATGTTAACAAAACACAAAAATTACGGAAGTATTCCAATCAATTGTTGCTAATTATTATTTTTTTCTAAACAGATATGTCACATACAGTTCAATAAATATTTATGAAACTTTCCAGGCGTAAAGGCGTTCATTTCACATTGGAAACTAAAAAAGTACAAGCCAAGGCCAAATCTAAAATAACCACCAACGACAAGAAGCAAGCACTGGGTAAAATGCATATAGATCAGTCGAAATTTGAAAACTACTTCGATTTCAGAGTATCAGTGAAACACATGAAACCCCATCAGGTACTTATAATAATACTCCTTCACAAACACTCTAAGAGTGTGTGTCACAGGCATCATATCCTGTGCTGGTAGATTACGGCTATCATTATATGCCGTGGCGCTCCGAGTCGCATTTGATTTTTAGCCACTTGTGGTTTCAAATTTCAATTCAATTCACCTTGAAGCTGTTTTTTTACATAGGTATTGGCCATCAATAGAGGAGAGCACCATAAGGTATTATCTGTGAAGATTGTGACCCCAGATTATGTTTTAAACAAATTCCAACAGTTTTGCTCCCAAAAATGGGTGAGACAAGGCGATTTCAATGACAACAGAAAGAGAATCCTGGATGAAGCCATAAAAGATTGTTATAATAGGTTGGGTAAGATATTTTTTCTCAAAAGCTTGAAGAAAGTTATTTAACAATTTCCATTTGTTTTGCGTTAACTGTAACCTTTTGTTTTCAGTGCAACCTTTTTTAGTTAGAGAAATCAGGTCGGAGCTTAAGACCATGGCAGAAAAGGCTTCTTATGAAGTTTTCAGTAAAAATCTGAAACATTTGTTGCTCGCTGGTCCTGTTAAGGGTCAACCGATTTTAGGTATTGATCCTGGTTATAAAATGGGATGTAAGGTCGCTTTGGTGTCTCCGTTCGGGTCAGTTTTAGACTTCAATGTTATCAATCCTCATAAACCCCTTTACGAAAGGGGTATTGCAAAAGATATCTTGAAAGACATGCTGAGGAGGAACAAGTAAGTGTCCAAATATCCGAAAATTGAAAACTTAAAATATTTTATTAGCATTACAATATCATATCATCTTTTGTTTGGTTCATCCCTACATGACGAATTTTATAGTTGCACTCTTATTGCCCTTGGCAATGGAACAGCTTGCCGCGAGACAGAAGAATGGCTGACTCAGCTCATAAAAAACAACGAGTTTGACACTCCGAACGTGAAATACACAATAGTAAGCGAAGACGGAGCGTCCATCTACTCTTGTAGTCCGGAGGCTAAAAAAGAGTTTCCAGACATGGATACTAATATAATTAGCGCGGTGTCTTTAGCCAGAAGGGTGCAAGACCCGCTCTCAGAACTGGTCAAAGTCGAACCCAAACACTTGGGAGTCGGTATGTACCAGCATGATCTCAAAAAGAAAACCCTGGATGAAGCTCTGGACGAAGTTGTTTCCGAATGTGTCAGTTTCGTTGGGGCAGATTTGAACACAGCCTCGCAGTGTCTCCTAAGGTAAGTGGTCCTGAATGTCTCAGGGACCGAAATCGTGTATATTTGTATTCCACTATACTTTCAGTGTGTCTACTCTCAATCATCCTACGGTACTCTCCGTTGTCTTCCGGCACTCTCATATTTCCGGTTCTCTCATTTTCTTCCGGTACTCCCATTTTCCTCCAGTACTCCGATTTTTCTCCGGTACTCCATTTTCTTCCAGTATTCTCGGGTACTCTAATTCGCGTTCAGGTACTTTAATTAGTTTTGAGGTATTCTCATTCGTCCCGCGTTACTCTCATTACTCTCATTTGTCTAGCGGTACTCTCATTCGTCTTGGTGTATCTTCCGGTACTCTCATAAGTCTTCCTGTTCGCTCATTTATCTTCAAGTACTCTCATTCGTCTTTCGGTACTCTTATTTGTCTTTAGGTACTCTTATTTGTCTTTAGGTACTCTTATTTGTCTTTAGGTACTCTTATTTGTCTTTAGGTACTCTTATTTGTCTTTAGGTACTCTTATTTGTCTTTAGGTACTCTCATTAGTCTTTCGTTACTCTCATTTGTCTTTCGGTACTCTCATTTGTCTTACGACTATCAGTGTTCTTAAAGTATTTTCATTAATCTTACAATACTCTAATTGGTTCTAAGGTATTCTCGTTTGTATGACGATACTCTTATTTGTCTTACGAAACTGTAATTTGATTTAGGACACTCTCATTTGTCTTGCGGAGCTCTCATTAGTCTTGCAGAACTCTCATTAGTGGTTTGTCTTGCGGTACTCTTATTTGTCTTGTGGTACTCTTATTTGTCTTGTGGTACTCTTATTCATCTTGCGATACTCGCATTTGTCTAGCGGTACTCTTATTCGTCTTGCAGTGGTCTCATTCGTCTTATTCTTATTTGTCAATATCTTACGGGCACTTTCATGTGTTTGTATCTTACGGTACTATCATTTGTCGTGCCTTGCGTCACTTTCATTTGTCGTTCCTTACGGTACTTTCGTTCTGTCTATGTTTCACGGTATTCTTATTAGTCTTACTGTAATCTCATTAGTCTAACGGATTCTCATTTGTCCGGATGTATTTTTCGCGTGTAGTAATGTTCTTTCGCGTGTTCAAATTGTACTTTTGCATTTCCAAATTGTACTGTATGGTCTCTGATTGTACTCTCACGTGTTCGATTATATTCTCGCGTGTTCAGTTGTACTTTTGCCTGTCCGGTTGTACTCTCGCGTGTTTGGATATACTCTCGCGTGTCATAATGTACTATCTAGTGTTTTACTAAACATGTGTTGTACTTGAATGACTTGTGGTGATTTTCAATGTCGTTGTTATATTCTTCCATTTGCTTCAGACCGAATGTACTTTTGCACTGTATTCCAATGTACTCTCCTGGCTACGAATGTACTTTCGCGTATCTGAATGTACGCTCGCGGCTCCAAATGTACTTTCGCTGTCGAATATCCAAATGTACTCTTGTCTGCGAAAGTACTCTCGTGGCTCCAATTTCACGGTCATGTGTCCAAATGTAATTTCGAGTGACCGAATGTACTTTCGCGTGTCCGAATGTACTTTTAAGTGTCCAAATTGTACTTTTGCGTGTCCAAATTGTAATTTCGCGTGTCCAAATTATACTTTCGCGTACCCAAATTGTACTTTCGCGTGCCCAAATTGTACTTTCGCGTGCCCAAATTGTACTTTCGCGTGCCCAAATTGTACTTTCGCGTGCCCAAATTGTACTTTCGCGTGCCCAAATTGTACTTTCGCGTGCCCAAATTGTACTTTCGCGTGCCCAAATTGTACTTTCGCGTGCCCAAATTGTACTTTCGCGTCTTTAAATTGTATTTTCGCGTCTTTAAATTGTATTTTCGCGTGTCCAAATTGTACTTTCGCGTGTCCAAATTGTACTTTCGCGTGTCCAAATTGTACTTTCGCGTGTTCAAATTGTACTTTCGCGTGTCCAAATTGTACTTTCGCGTGTCCAAATTGTACTTTCGCGTGCCCAAATTGTACGCGTGTCCGAATGTACTTTTAAGTGTCCAAATTGTACTTTTGCGTGTCCAAATTGTATTTTCGCGTGTCCAAATTATACTTTCGCGTACCCAAATTGTACTTTCGCGTGCCCAAATTGTACTTTCGCGTGCCCAAATTGTACTTTCGCGTGCCCAAATTGTACTTTCGCGTGCCCAAATTGTACTTTCGCGTGCCTAAATTGTACTTTCGCGTGCCTAAATTGTACTTTCGCGTGCCCAAATTGTACTTTCGCGTCTTTAAATTGTATTTTCGCGTCTTTAAATTGTATTTTCGCGTGTCCAAATAGTACTTTCGCGTGTCCAAATTGTACTTTCGCGTGTCCAAATTGTACTTTCGCGTGTCCAAATTGTACTTTCGCGTGACCAAATTGTACTTTCGCGTGCCCAAATTGTACTTTCGCGTCTTTAAATTGTATTTTCGCGTGTCCAAATTGTACTTTTGCGTGTCCAAATTGTACTTTCGCGTGTCCAAATTGTAACATCTGGTGTCCGATTGTACTCTAACTTATTTGATTATACTTTCACGTATTCGATTGTACTCTCGCCTGTCCAGTTTTACTCCGAATATATTTTCGCGTGTACAAATGTATCGTCACGTGTTTAATTAAATATGTGTTGTAATAGACTGACTTGTGGTGATTTTTAGACATTGTTGTTCTTCTATTTGTTCCAGACGTATTGCCGGCCTTTCTGATAAACGAGCCACTCAAATCGTTGAGCACAGAGAGAAAAACGGACCATTCTTCTCTCGCAAGCAACTCTCTCAAGTTCACGGTGTCGGAGCCAAAACAATCGAACAATGTGCCGGGTTTTTGAGAGTGGGCCCCGCCGACACCAAATCTGCAGCTTCCTTTTACAAAAATTCTGCAACGACCAAACTCGATTGTACGTACATTCATCCCGAGTCGTACAGCGTTGCCAAAAAGTTGATGACCAAGCTCAAGCTCAAAGAGGCTAATATAGGTAACTTGTGTTTTTCGATTTATTACTTGCTACAGTATTACTTCTTTCAATCCATGATCTTTTTTTTTTGTTGACTTCCAGTAGTAACTGAACAGTAATTTATTGCAGGCGAAAGAGAGTTCATAGCATCAGTAGAGGCTTTATCGAAAGACCAGATAGCAGAGTTGACCCAAGAGTTAGGCTCGTCTGCGGAGACTGTCCAGTTGATTGTCGACGCCCTGTCCAAACCTCTGAACTATGATTTGCGTTCCGAAGTATCGCAAGTAGCCCTATTTCGGTCAGGGCTCCGAAGTATAGATGACATCTCTGTTGGAGCTACAGTTACGGGAAGAATAAAGAACGTCACCCACTTTGGATGCTTTGTGGACATTGGTGTCGGAAAGGATGCTTTGATACATTCCAGTAAATTGAGAGGTTTCGATTTGCATGTTGGGGATAGGGTCGAAGCTGTGGTTTGTAGCATGGAGTTGGATAGACAGAGAATCGGCTTGGAACCCTCATTGATAGTCGTTGATGATTTTGGGTCGCTCTGATTGACAGTTTTATGTTTTGTATCTTGTTGTTAGTAGTGGGATATTTGCCAATAATCCTTCCTGATCTGATTCCTTTTATGGAAGTAGGCTTACGTGACAAATACTTGGTTCGTTTTATTTCCATTTGTTAGGTTGATGGAAGGTGATTTTCTCATGAATATTGCTGCTCAGTCCTCAACACTGTTCAGAAATGATGGAAGAACTGTTTTCTTAATTACTTGTTTAAGTCAAAATGACCATTAGTTAAGTTTTTCAATATTAGTTCTTACTTAGATGTTGACATCTAGTCTTTTAATTTTAGTTGGAACCTGTTATTTATTTTTGTGAGGGTGAACCCATGATTTTAAGAAAACTTTTGTTTTTTGTATGTAGAGGGTGTTGCTAAATTCATAAATTCAGGAGATTCATTTTTATAAATTATGAATGGTTTGTACTATTTAAGCATTCTTTAGTCCAACTAAGAAATTCCCCTGAAAGGACAGAAGTAAAATTTAATTTTACATTTTTTCCTCAAATTCGAGTTGATGTAAAAATCTTAAAATTTTGTATCATTTGAGTCCTATTTGATCACCCTTTAGTCCAACTCCGTAAGAAATTCCCCTGAAAGGACAGAAGTATAATTTAGTTTTAAATTTTTTCCTCAAATTCGAGTTGATGTAGGATCTTAAAATTTTGTAGATTACATTATTAGTGGTAAATGTGGGTGCTTTTTTAGTATTATGATTGTTGAAAGGGGGTGAAATTAACAAGCCTTTTTATATTTTTTTTGTATTTTTTACATGGCTGAATTTTGTGAATAAATAATACTCAGAATTTGTCTCTCAACTTTTTCGTTTCATTTTTCATTAAACTAATATTTTCTAAAGAAAATAATCAGGTATGTATGCATAGTAATTACCTTGTTTTGAATTAAAATTTAAATTCGAAGAGTAGGCTGCTCTTCAACCTCATAAACAACAATCATAACCACTTGACGAGGCAATCAGATAATTTGTCAGTAATCAAAGTGAAAACAAATGTGGGCCAACAATCAATATACTTTAAAGGAATGATGTATTACAATTAATTGCCAAAATCTTTGAAATCCAATGGTAAAATGAGAGATTTAAAGTAAATTTGAAAAAATACTTATTATCATGAATTGTGTAAATAATATGAAAATTAGAAATATATAGTTGGTAATTAATTTAGTTTATTTGAAAACGTGTTTATTGTTTTTTTTCCCTGTCATAAACTTGTATGTTTCTTGGGAAATAAATAAAATGTGTGTATATCAGAAAATCACTCAAATTATTAATTTTCTACCAAATTATAGTAGACTGCTGTCTAAGTTGTGTTGACATTTTACTTCCCTTCTTTCGGGAGTGACTGAATTTACAACGAGGAATAAATTTTTTCAAATGAATTCAGCAAGACTCTAAAGTTTCTATGAAGTGTACTTTTACACAAGGAAGGTCAAATGTATTCATATTTCAAAAACAGATGTATATGGTTTCAATATTTTCTTCCAGATCTTTGAAATTTTTTAAAACTAATTATTTGACAATCCTCAATTAGTATGCTTTTATTTAATAAGCTTAAACTATTTTCTCTATTATAGATGAATAATGTGCTGTGATCCGATAAACATTGTAAGATTGGTTTTGTAAAAACGTGACCGATAATGTTGAATAAATACAGGTATTGATTAATGGAATGTTATCTTTGAAATTCACCATCCTTTATCCACATTTGTGTATAACAACAACAAACTTCAAAAAATAATATTCAAAAGTGAATGATTGTGACGGAATCTAAAATTTTATAGTGCAATTTCCTTGTATAGATGACTATTATTATTTTCTTCATTTTGCTGTATATTTTCTTAGACATTCATCCAATGATAATTTAATTTTTCTGAATGACTCGGCATTTACTTGATGAAGATTCATAGTAATTGTACAAACTACACTGAAAACGATTCGATCCTCCACAGACTTTATTTAATCAGACAGTGAAGAAGCTAGTGTGCAGGCGAAACATGTCTGATTGAATAAAATTTGTGTATATCCAATCGTTTCCTGTGTAGTTTGTACAATAATAATTTGATCATGATCCGTTTTTGTATCATTTGTGGGCAATCCAGAGAGACGAACAAAATAATTCATCTATATACAGTACCGAAAGTAGGTAACACCATATTATGAAGATTATCACATAGTATCTTGTATTATTAGAAAACATTTTAAAGAAAATCATGGCACTAATATATCACACACGGAATCCCGCCATTCCCGCTTATATTATATTAGCACAAGATTGACAGGTTCTAATGGTGAATTTTCATGAAGCTTAATTTCAATATCTCTTCAGTGAAATGCGTGGTTATTATTGTAGTTAATTGCATTTCAGTAAAAATATATAAATAAGTCGAAAATGTTATAAATAAAACTGATTGGAGATAGTGATTCAGTAAATTACAAAACGTTTCTTTATTCATTTCATTCGTCGACAATACTTATAATATATAATATTAAGTGTGGCTCGTGAACCCCAAAGTTCTGTGTCATCGAACATGACATCCGAAAGGCAAATACGATGGAATTCCGAAACCAAGGATAAAAATGAAATGCTATGCGCGACACGCGCCTGAAGGGAGGTCAATGATACTTGCCCTCTGGAGTCTCCAGGAAAAGTAGCAATTAAGTCGCGGAGAAGATGTAGAATGTGTACATCTAAGTGGTTTTCGTTGTAAAAACTGTCAGCCCATCAATAATCTGGCTGAATGCTTGTTTTCGAGAGGGTCACGAAATTCCTGACGTGTCCCCTATGGACAATAACCCGTTCACTGGAAGTGGAAAATATATTTAAACTCGGTTTCAGACGTAACCAAGACAGCTTCCGACCAGTATGGTGCCCTTACCATGTTCTACGAGTGATGTAAGTAACAAGTACAGTGTCCGGAGTTTTATCACCGAAGTTTGTGCCTGAACCGGAATAATGGTGTACTCTTGTAAGCTGAGTCGATTGTGCAAAAACTGGTAAAATATTAAACCAATAGTTAAAACATTGCTCGAAATGATTATTTGACTCAAAGAAATAAAAGACAAAACTTTTGCTCCGAATAAATCTTGTACTATTGACCCATATATCGAGAAAGCGTGGCATAGCTCGTAAACTTGTACTGAATGTTATGTTGTAAAATATGCCCTTTGACTTAACAAGTGTGAACCCAGGAAACACTTGAATGAACAGATGTTATTCATGTAGCAACGAAGATATAATTACATTTTTAACCATGTCTGATAAATATTTACTAGTGTTCATTTTAATTTGTGAATTAATGGTTTGAAAATCGCAAATATAATTTATATTTGCGCTTGTAACATGCTTGATTGTTTTTATGAAGGTTTGTACTGTCACGGTGTATTGTGCTATGGATATTGAACACTTGTTTTCCTTGAATTATGAATTTACTGTACAATACTCGAATTGTGTACCGTTAGTACACGTTTTGCATGATGTATTGATATTGATATTATTTGCTTACTATGTGTTTATTGGTTGTAATGCGTAAAACAGAGGTATATAAGGTTGGCTATGCTTGAGGTTATTGTAATTGTAATTGTATGTTTAACTGTATGTGATGTGAACGTATATCCAGAATCGTTCATGCATCAATCTCATTGAATCTAACTATTTTTAATAGATTTTTATAATCAAATTCGTTTATTTCTCTTTCTACACTCGACTCTCATTTGATTATGTAATACGTGTTTTCAAGTACCGAAAGGGTATGGTGCAGCCGCTCGCACTTTATCCTTATTTTGATGTGAATAGAGTTGGTTTCGATTAAGATCGAACTAGACACGACATTTGCCGTTCGTCACCATATTCGGTGTCAATACGACATTTGGATGCAGGTATCACATGTTCTTGTACATTTACCCTAACAAGAAAACCGACCGTGGCGGTACACGCAAATGCGGAATATTTGAGAATCAGACCACGAATTCATTTGTTTTCTCTTAATCAAGCTGGCGAATTGTCTCCCGTTTTATCCCACAGTTTTGCAGGTATGAGTCGACCCACCAGGGTTTTTAGACATCTTAATCAAGAACAATAAAGATAATAATAATAATATTTATTCACTCAATGATTACAAACAAATTTCAGAAAATATTTACATGATGGCGTGAAGTGAATAAATTCGTACATCTTACGAAGCAGAATAATCTGCTTGTCTGCAAGGAAGAAACGAGCAATGGAAGTATGTACAATGAAAAGATAACACAATACTAAAATATAACAAATAATGCAACACATAAATATAAAATGTCTGTTGAAACAACATAGAAACATATTAAAATAAAATTCCAAATTATTCTGATGTAGTTGATGAACTAGGAAAGAGTGGGGTCCATAAATTACCTTGAGGTACTTGTCCTGTTTTATATCGGACAAACTGGTATAACTTAAAGAAACCGCATAATAGGACATATATAAACATATTACTCGTATATCTCAGGAACTGACAAAGTCGAAAGTATAAAATTTAAAATCGCTGGTCCATCAATATACATAAACCAAATTTTGTTGTTTTATCTAACGAGGATGTCAACGATATATGTTTCCATACTGTACGCGCGCACTGTAATTTTATGTAAACATTAACATGGATTTTCATCAAAAGTATCGGCCACATTGATTCAATATGACAAGCGCTAGGGTTGGAAAAAATATACCAAATTACAAAAATCATTTGGAAAAAGCCAACCAGCGTGACATTTCACCGAATCTTATCTATTTTGTATCAGTCTTCCTTTCATTATTGGTGTCGCGTGTCACACTTTCAAATCAAGTGTTCTGTTCTATAATAATATTTGATCTTCTTGATTCTGTTACTTTTTCTTCCGTTTTATCATTATTCGTCAAATTATTCCAAGGCTGCACTTCTCCAGATCCAAAAAGCAGGAACACGGTTCCAGCTAACAAGTAAAATGAAGCAGATATTATGAAAATAATATTCCACAGCTTTTTCTCTGTCTGAAAATGAAATATATGTAAATTACTTGATCAGCAGAACGTTGGACAGTTCATTTATCACCTCTTCATACCCAGTTAAATATTTAACTCCGTCAACTGTCAAAGGAGCCAATATAGAAAAAACAGTAGACGAGGCGTTGGTGATTCCCATAAGTACTCCCGCGTGTATCGGGGATAAATCCATATGATTGACGTTGAATCCGCAATACTGAGCGGCATTGAAGCCTACCGCGATTACCAGAATGAAAACCGTGAGTGATTTGTCATGGTCTCCGACGAAACAAAGCGAAATTAGTGCGAATGCTGGCACGAATAACCCTGAAAGGAAGAATATCGATAACAAAAATTATAAAAATGTTACGGACTTGAGTGTTCAATGAATTAATACATTATCAATATACAGAAACGTCTAGAATCACTCGTTGTAGTAGACTAGAATTTCTTGCATGTTCTAGAACTTAGATTACACTATATGAAATATATCCGAATCATAGTTCAAGTCATAAATATATCTTGAAATCAGTTGCTAAGTTTAATGAAACTGGTTCCGTTGCAAAGAAAAAAAAAGAATAGACGTATTCACAATCTCTCTTTTGCTGATGAGCGTACATTTTTTCTTAATGGCCATGTTACCAAACAAAATTGGTAGTACTAGACCAATGAAATTCACCGACCTTTTAGTGAGGTCATACGCACTATCCAGAGAAAGGTTACGGTTGAGCTGGTATTCTTTGAAGCGCTATTTAAGAAATTCATACTGGTGAGCTCTATTTAAATCTACTTGAAGAAAAAATAAACCCTTTAATAATAACTACTTTGGAAAAGCAAGTAGATGCAGCTGGTGATATGATAGTGTAAGAAGATCTTACTTCATTCAACAAGACGAATCTGCACTACCACACCACTTCCTTCCAGTTAGACAATGGCTAAATCTTAGATTTCCTGCTAGATGTATTTTGGTTTAAGAGCCACCACGTTTACCCGACTTTACGCCTCTAGATTTCTTTCTAATGGGCACCTTTAAACTATTGTTTATAAAACATAGCCTCGAGATTTGGAAGATTTGACCAGAAGAATGCGTATAGAGAAATTCAAGTAGAAATTTTTCGAAAAATTTACTCACCTATGCTGTTGAAAAATTTCCTGCTCACTATAAGACTCATGTAGTTTTTCTTGATCAGCCAGTCGGCAAGTGGGCTCATAATTATGTTCAATATGAACATTACAAAGTATGGTAGAGCAGACAAGAAACTGTTCTGTAGGAGAAAACAGCAATTAGAAGGATTTCATAATTATGTTTTTATATTGTGTCTTACCGATTCGATGTTGAAATCTAAAATCTCGGCCATGAAACTTGGAATTTCGGTAAGAAGAGTCCAAAATCCCCAATTTTGTCCGCAATGTGTGACCAATATGGAGAGGAATGGAAGCGAAGTGAAAATTGCCTTCCATGGGGTAGGGACTGTCTAATGATATTCAAAAATGGGTTTATTATCTGTTTGTAAATTGAAATTTTAAAATAATAAGTGAAAATTTCAATTCTCATAAATACTTGGTATTTTTTTGAATAGAGTTTGATAAGTGTGCCAAAGAGTATGAAGTAAATTGATTCAACAAGCATCTTGAATATGGAGTTCCGCAAGGGACTGTCCATGGTCCAACTCTCTTCAACATATATATATATATATATAAATGGACTATTCTCACTTGAAAATAATGATAAGAGAACCTCTATTGGAATGTATTCACGTTGAAAAGGAAAACATTCTCAATTAAAAATAGAAAAACGAGAAAAACACGACTCCTCGAGAAATGAAAAAAACTACGATAAAATTGAAGTGGTTGATGAAATTTGACTTACTTCCTTTTTACTGCTTCTAGTGTCAATTTCTGATTCGATGTATTTTTGTTCGGCAGTTGAAATACTTTTGTGCTCCTCTGGACAATTTGATCCGTAGATGATCCATACGACACACCAAATGAATCCGAACGCTCCGTAAAAATAAAATACTGCTGGCCATCCTAGGGTCGATCCGGATATTGCACCAGCAATTGGCATAGCTAATACGTTTCCTACAGGTTGTCCTAAATTTAAAAAAATGCTGTAGAAAGTATACTATTGCCTGAAGAAGCCATTGTGTGTATGTATTGTGTGAACCAAAAATTTGTGAAAGTCGATATTGAAGTTTTATTATAAACTATAACATGGATTTTCGTCAAGAATCAGGGTATTCGGTAAACGATGGATCATATTGTAGCTTGTGATAAACTAGTTCATGACCTATTAGAAATCCACAACTTGACCTCAGACAAAACCTCACGGTTTTCGAGACAATAATTCCTATCTCAGATCATTCTTTTATGTTCCAAACAATTAAGGAGCGTTTCATGTTAATTCTTATTTTTGATAAATATTACTGAATAGTAGTTGTGAAAATTGCGGAAAGCAGAATTTCGATACCAGTCCTTTAGGGTCTACCTTTAGGGCGTATTCAGCATTTTTCTTTGGGGGGGTTAGTATAAAAAGTCTAATAACCAATAATATATTTTATTTTACAAAATGGCAAATTGCCAAATCGTCGAAACTTTAAGATTTCGGAGAGAGCTCGGGCCCCCTGGGCCCCCTTTGGCTACGCCACTGAATAGTAGTTTTAACAATCGCAGAAGACAGGTTTTCTCCCAGGTAGCACATCATATCGGCTGAATGTTGGTTCCATATTGGGCCAATATAGATATATTGTATATGAAAAATCAACATTGGTCCAATATGGGTGAATATTCAAAAAACAATATTATATTAATAATATTGGTGGAATATTGGTTGAACTAGTTTTGAATGTAGATTATCACACGAAATATTGGGTCAATATTGGTTGAATAATTTCTACCAATATCGATAATACAATATTGGTTATATATTGTTTTCCACATCTAGAATTAATATTGCAATCCAAATATTCCAGTCATATCGATTATAGGGGAAAAAAACTATATTGTATTTTCAAGTTTGTTAGAATATTGGTTGAATATCATTTCCTCTTTATTTGAGAAATTGTAATAACTCATATTGAGTCAATATTGGTTTAACGATATTTACCAATATCAATAAAACAGTATTGTCTTCACATCGTTTTTAACATCTAGAATAAATATCGCAATCCCAATATTCCCCTAATATCGATTCTGGGAATAAAACCTATATTGTATCTCCAAGTGTGATCACACATTGGTTGAATATCATTTCGCCAATATTCAACAAAACTAATATCAATTAATATTGGGTCAATATTGGTTCAAAAATATTTATCGATATCGTTAAAATAATATTGTCTTTATATTGTTTCCAACATCTAGATTGAGATGAAATTTGAATATTGGCTGAATATTCAATGAAACATATTGAAATTTTATCATGATCAAACTTGGATAAAAATCCGCTTGGTGGCTCTACATATAGAACGTCTTCTAAAACCTACGAAAGTATATTAAATACTTCCCTTAGCTTGTTTTCAAGACAGCTAACTCAGCGGTTATGGCGATCAAAAGGCAGACTCTGGTGTCACCTTCATCAACTAAAGGACATTTAATAATTTACCAAGGTATATTGTCATCCACCAATATATTCAAATGATATTGTAACAATATCGATAAATATTGTACCAATATTGATAAATATTCTACCAATATCAATGAATATTGTACCGATATCGATAAATATTTTGAGGCCATTATTGCTTCAAGAATATTCCACCAAAACTATTTCTAAAATATTCAAACAATATTCGACCAATATCGCAAAATGTTCACATTTTACTTCTCGACAATATAACTTTTGAATATTGTGCCAATATTTTCAGAATATTGTATCAGCTATATTGTACCAATATCGCCGAACATTTTGAGGCCAATATTAATTCAAGAATATTTCGCCAATATTATTCAAGTAATATTGGACCAATATCGCCGAATGTTCACATTTTTTTTCTCGCTAATATTACATTTCAAATATTTCGCCAATATGTTCACAATATTGTATCAATATTTTACCAATATAGGTGTGCTACTTGGGCTATAGCAATCATTTGACGTCTACAGAAAAATGTATCCTTCGATTTGGATCCTTCAAGATTTCTAATATGAAACTTTGAACTTCTTTTGGGACAAATTAATTTCCTACGAAATTCCTTAAAATCTTGATCGTTTTTTCCAGAGTCTAAAAAGGTAAAAAGTTGCCATAATTCTTTTTCGAAAAAAAAAAAAAAATGCTTTATCACAATGATTGCAGTTTTGTTCGAAATGGGAAATGGGGAAAATTATATATTTTATGCAGTTTGTGCTCATTTGTCACAGCGACTGATGAGCTGATAAATCTCACACAGGCACTTGGACTGATATAACAGTAAATGAACTTTATTGAAAAAAATTAAAATGAGAGTAGGTTGATTCTTACGAAAACAACACAACAATATACATTTCGATATTCCTCATGTACATGATTATAACAAATGTTCGAATTGTTTTCCTTCTGCTCTGATACAAGTGCGATATCTCTTCAAAAACGATATTTTCAACAAACGCAGAGCTCTTGGGTTATTATTGATTTCTTGGGCTACATGTCGTATTTGGTTCCGTACTTCCCTTTCGCTAGTGATTGGGTTGTGGTAACCTTCTTCTTTCAAACATCCCCAATAAATAAAAATGTAATGGGCTCAAGTTCGGTGACCGTGGCGGCCATATAGTACTGGCCCAAGTCGCCCAATCCATTTCGAGCTTATGTCTGAATAGTCTCATGGTCTGTCTGACTTCCAGCGGCACATCTTCCAGTAGAAGGATTAATTGGATTTACAAAAATTTCTAAATAATTTTCAGTCACGTGGTCATTCAGAATACCGCATCAAAGATTCATTTTAAATTGATGTTGGAACCTATCTGGTCTCATTAATGAGTATTTTCAAAGTGCCAACTGTGGAGGTTGGCAGCCTAGAAAAAAGAGCAACGAATTACAGCTCACACTTCGAAAATAGAAAATAAACCCATTTCGAATGAAGCTGCAATCCTTCTGATTCACTGTAAAATACCCCCCTTTAATTCGTACTCTATTAGCAATATCTTTTTTTCGAAAAAGGCGTATGGCAATTTCTATACCTTTTTAGACTATGGACAAAACGAGCAAGTTCTTGAGGCCAATGTCCAGGTTTTCCAAAAAGTTCAATGTTTCATAATAGAAATCTTGAAGGATCCAAATCGGAGGATATTTTTTTTGTAGACAGTAAATGACTGCTATCGAAAATCTGCCTACTGCGATTGTTACAACTACTAGTCAGCGATATTAATCGAAAATACGAATTAAAATGAAACGCTACTTATATGCGTTGAACATAAAAGTATGATCTGAGATAGAAATTGATTTTTTTTATAAATGTTCCAATTCCTCGAAAACCGTGACGTTTAAAAGGTCACGGTTTACCGTTTAATGGAAATTGAAAAACTGAAATAAAAAAGTGAACCATCCCGAATTTGAACCTGGGACCCCCAGTGTCCAGTTGGATGCACTAACCACAGTTAGTTAGTATTCTCGCCTATTTGAGGTGAATGAAAAGTATTTTCTAACCGTGAGCGTTTTAATACTGAATGACGACGTTATTGCGTTTTCTTCTGTTTCCCTTCACGAGAATATTTAGGTGGCTCGCCCTATCCACGATAGAAAGCTAATTGAATATAATTTGAGATATTATTATTACCTGCATACACTATGCCTCCCCATTTGGCCCTTTCGGAAATAGGTGCCCACTTGCTCAGCAACGTATGTATGGAAGGGAACATGAATCCCTGGCAGAGACCTTGTGCTATTCTACAAGCTATCACCCCGCCATACCCCAGCAGCGATCCAAATGTGGGTATCAGGGTGCTGAATATCGCCGAAATGAATATCACACATATCAGGAAACGTTTGGCACCGTAGTTCTTTGCCAGTTGACCTGCTCCTACTTGTAAGCAGATGTACCCCCAGAAGAACGAAGAGAGCAACATATTTTTCTTACTTTTCCAGTCGGGGTAAATCTGTAATTATCAATATGTGGAATTTTGGTTAAAGGTGGCAGTTTTTTTAAATGTTCTTGAAACTGTATTTAACAATGTTAGGCAATGGGCTGAAATTTCCAAGAATAATAATGGTCAAAATTGGTGATATAAATACTTATCGCAGACGATTTTGATCATAGAGTTTTCATATCCGATAATTCGTAGGTATATCGCCCGAAAAAGTAGCAAAACAGTCAAAATATCAATATTTACACTCTGAAATGCGATGATAATTGAAACTCTAACAGCCGTATGCATAGTAAATCGCCAGCGACTCGCCAGAGTTTTGCCGCTCGCTACACAAGGAATATAATGCACAGTCGAGCTCCAAAAATGTCATAACTACGCGATAAGTTACATTTTGGCGAAACGCTGGCGATGTACCACTTTTTTGGAGCTCGACTGTGCATTATAGTTCTTGTGTAGCGAGCGGCGAAACTCTGGCGAGTCGCTGGAATTGACTATGCATACGGCTGTAAAACTTTAATAGTATACCGACTTGTAAGACGGTAATAGGTAATCCAAGCAAAACAAGTGCAGACTGGCTTCTCTTTGGTTTATTTCATCTACTCAGGGTACTTGATTCTCACAGATCACACCAATCACAATTAATTAAAAGGTAATAAGGACGTCTTCTTTGGTTCACTTTATATATTGAGCGTACTTGATTCTCGCACATCACACCAATTACAATTAATTAAAAGGTAAGAACGAATTGAAAAGTAAGAGCGTTTTAGTAGGTTCACTTCAGTTACTCAATGTGCTTGATCCTCAGACGTCATACCTATTACAATGAATTGAAAGTTAAGGACGTCTTCTTTGGTTCAATTCATCTACTTACCGTACTCGATTTTCAGATATCACACTAATAACAATGAATTAAAAGGTAAGGGTCTTCTTAGCGTACTTGATTTTCGGGTATTAAGCCAATAAAGATGAATTGAAAGGTAACGGCGTCTTCTCTGGTTCAATTTTCCTACTCGGCGTACTTAATTCTCAGATATCAAGCCAACTACAATGAATTAAAAGATGAGGACGTCTTATTTGGTTCACTTCATCTACTCAGAGTACCTACTTGATTCTTCATCACACAAATATCAACGGATTAAAAGGTAAATGTAACTAGATTCACCGTCTATTGTCCAAAAGTAAATCAATGATATAGTCTGAAAGTTATATACATCATATGAATTTTTATATAATCCATTCTATTTTTAAAGCGAAATATTTCTATAGATAGATAAATAGATTTTTATTGGAGCTTTCACTTTGGAACAAAAGTGACATATTTAATTAAAATATCACAGTCAAAAGAATAGGAACTTATAAATGAAGACCAAACTATATAATATAGAATATAAATAAAATATTATTAGGAGAGTAAATGTTATTTTTCATGAAATGCTTGTAATGAATACGGTTCTATGTCAAACAATAGATCAAAAACGTATTTTTTTAAAGCTTTTTTTTGTATCGTTTTCTCTGATCTCTGATTATAAAATTTGATAGCTGCATAGTGCTGCCCTATCTCGGTATTTTTCTATCAGTGCTTGGGTGTAATGAGATTATTTTACTACTAATGTTTGTATGTGCCACTGGCAACTAGATACAATTTATATCCCTACTCCTAAAATATTGACATAAAATCCTAAAGGGGGTCAATTTAGATCATTTAAATGATGCTGAGATTTTTGAATTTTTTCAATTCTGAAATCCTTAAAATTACTGTTTTTCTAGAACATGTACAGATGAAATACTATAAATAATCCAATCATCAAGTTTTCCAAAATTGGTCTAGTTACCCATTCACAAATTATTTCGTCTTGCCATATTTCTTATAGCACCGACTGTTTCTAACGAAAATAGCCCACCCTATACATAGCGGAAGATAATTATCTCCATCAGATATTGAACCCATTAATACGTTGTTGATAACGTTTTCACTTCAGATTCAAATTTACGTCAGATGTGAAGTTGCAACTTTCGATCCCTATCGGACAATTATGCTTTTAATTAGTGAATTTTGAAGTGTCTCGTAATAATTAAAACACTCGGAAGAGAAATTTAATCAAATTATTATCACCTTTGTCTATTTCACATGTTTGTTTCCTTCTCATATTGTTAGTAATTTAGCGTGTGGAAGAGTTAGTCCTTTCAAGAGATTTTTGGTGCCATACAAGGGTTCGTGGCTATTGAAAATACTGGACAGTTATCAAACAATCAAAAAATATTTTATTGTGTGAAGATTTATATCTTGTTGACAAAGTCTTGTCATACATAAATTTAAAATTGTAATAAAGAGAATCTTTTGTAAGTTGTATAACAATTAAACGAGTAATGAGATCATATGTTCTTTGAATAAGTGAGGTTTACATGACTCTATTTTCCTTTATCTAGTTGCCCGTTTCTAAATAATTATAAACACAGACTGAAAGAGTTGATTATTTCATACCCCCAAAAAAGATATGCTACAATGTGAATGGGAGTCTATGAAGTGTATAATAAACAGATTTGACAGTTGTGAATCCCAATTCATTTGATACTGATCTCAAAACAACAATCAGATGCGAGTGTTTTTTATTTAAATGAGTTATGTTCTCTTCTGTCCAAAAATATCCCAAAATTGTTGCAGTATCCTCTTTGTTTCATTCTATCAATTGATTTCCTATTTGCATTTCTGGCATACCTTTGTTATTACTTGAAAGTAATAACACTTGTCTTTTTAGAATTCAAAGAGATTAAATAGAATTTAGAGTCGAATTAATCCTCGATTTTAACCATGTTAGTATACCTATATTATTTCATGCGGTTTACTTTATGGTGCCTCAGCAGTATGGTATCGTCAGCAAATAACGTGAATTTTTCGAAAAATAACAATATATATGAAATGAATAAGACTGGACCCAGCTCAGGGCCTTGGGGTACTCCACGCATAATTTCCGCTATATATATGAAGATGTCGCCAGTCTCACAAACTACTTTCTATGAGAGGGATTTGAACTAAACCAATTAGTTAGTCCTCTGAATCCATAATGTGGCAGTTTGCATAGTTACATAAAGAATGATACTTTGGCATTGTCAATATTATCCATTTCAGGTAAATATCAAATTACTCCCAAAAAAATTGAGCAAAAGTTTTGTTTTAGCAATTGGAAAAATCCCATGAAAAAGTGGTTATCCTACTGGGACAAGTTTACTCACACAGTGACCGCCAAAAACTAAAAAAAGTTTATTGTTAGAGTATTGGAATAGTTATTTTTGTATCTAGTGCGCGAAATGCTACTTTGGTGATCGAGAACTGATTTTTTTTAACGAGGCGCAGCCGAGTTAAAAAAAAATAGTCGAGATTACCAAAGTATTTCGCGCATGAGATGCAAACAAAATTTTTTCTACGAACGTCAAAAATATTGTTCTAAAATAAGTAATAACTATGAAAAATAGTATTGAACTGGCTTAAATAATTTTTCCAAATCAAGTAATTACTGTAACTATGGAAATAAAATGGCATTTGTTGACAATTATTTCAAAGTGACAGTTCTTGATAATTATTTTGGAGTGACTTTTTATTCGCGTCAATTTCGTGCGTGATATTTATTATTGTAAAAGAATGGAAATTTCGAGCGACGATGAACTAAGCAGTACCCCACCTAACTTGATAGATGCGGCCAATTCCGTAATTTCCAACCCCTTACCGGAGAAATCGAGGCGGCAGTATGAAAATGCATATCAGCAATTTTATCTGGTTTAGGAATAAATATTGGTTCGTGCACTGGCTGCACCATTAATGTTAACATTGTAAATAATAAATAAAATTAGGTAGTGTAAAATTTTCTCACAATTTGAAAGCCTTAATTATTGTTCTACATTAATAAATAAACGATTTCTTGTTTTTTGCTTGATTGAGGAGTTGAGGACCATATAGGTTAGAATATGAAAATCCCATATAGTTTACATGCAGTGTGCGAAATATATTTCGCACATTACTTCGCGCACGGTGTCATGGTCACGAATGAAAATGAAAAAAAGTGACACTTCGCATACTGTTGTCAATGCGCGAACCTTGTCATTTTTTGACGTTTGTAGAAAAAAACATTTTTGCGGAAAAGTTTGTGCATGTCCGATAACCTAAAAATCGATTTTGTCACACGACCAAGAACCCTCGCTGTTACATTGGTTCGTATCTAACAGTAATATCTTATTCCAAGACTATTTTGTGATGATATGGCAATCTAGAAACATCATATATGTTTCCTGATTTTAATCGAGTTTTGATGATAATGCTGCATTAGCGTTTCACCTTGCACATAAACTTTAAGCATATTTAATTTGACGCACTATTTTCAAGTTTATGTGCGATTATCATCGAAACTTGATTATAATCAGGAAACCAGAATGTTTCTAGATTGCTGTATCACTGCATTACGGTAAAGCCATTCAGAAAAAAAAACTTCGACATTTGTAAAGAGATCGGAAAGCCTCTTCATGGGATTTTTTCAAATTTGCCGCCATACTAGTGGTCACGTGACATGTGACAATAAACTTTTTTCCCATATGGTACATACTATTTGGCGGACACTGTATAACAAGACTTCAAGAAGTAATAAGATGTGATGATTTCCACTATTTTTACTTCACGTCACTAGCTAGGGCATATTCAATGAGCACTTACCGGATAATTTATTTCTTCAGTGGGTTTATCGTCTTCATTGATAATTTCAACTATAGCCACGTTGAAAATCGTTCGCATTCCATACGCAAGGGTTATGCAGCTGAACATAAGGAAATACTGAAAATGTCGGACACCTATAAAACCCCCTAAAATCGAAAATACAAATAAATTACTAGAGAATACAAAAATGCATTGATTTGAACAATTTGAAGTGGTTAAAACTAAAACTATCTTTTCTTGTGTTCTGAAAAGTTAGATTGGTTTGTTGAATTCTCTAAGAACACGCTATGGAAGGGTTCACTTCGTTTCGTCGGTGATGCTGAGCTTGCAAGCTCGCTTACTTCTCTGGAACATTGCAGAAAGGTTGACGATCTGTCAGCGGCGGATCTTGGCAAAAACCTGTGCTACTCGCCAATTATTGAATCTTTGTTTTTCGATTAAGCCTTTTTTTAATGTATAGAGTTCTGATAAAAATGTGCACAACCCCGAATGATTTATTCTCTTTATGATATAGATGAGTAAATTGACCCCCTTGGAGGTTGTGCGCATTTTCAAAAGAACCCTGTATATGGATAATTGATACGTAGGACATTTATTTTAATTAGGATGAAGAGGAGAGGGAACCATCTTTTAATATATAGAGTTATGTTAAAAATGCGCACAACCCCGAATGATTTACTCTCTTTATGATATAGATGAGTAAATTGACCCCCTTGTAGGTTGTGCGCATTTTCAAAAGAACCCTGTATATGGATAATTGATATGTTGGACATTTATTTTAATTAGGATGAGGAGAGGGAGCCTTTTTTTTAATATAAAGAGTTCTGTTAAAAATGCGCACAACCCCGAATGATATAGATGAGTAAATTGACCCCCTTGGAGGTTGTGCGCATTTTCAAAAGAACCCTGTATATGGATAACTGATATGTAGGACATTTATTCTAATTAGGATAAAGAGGAGAAAATTTGAAATAAAATATGAGAGATCTCAATAATCATGTTAAACTTTAGAACACTAAGGTGTCTGAAAACAAATTCATACAAGAGATAGATTTGTGATTTTTATTCCTAAAGCAGGTCCCGTTACCTTATAGATAAGTACAAGGTCTGAAAAAAATCTGAGATAAAAAAATAAAAAGCAATTTTTAATCATTAATAAAAATTTATAATTTGGAAAATATATTTCTCACAAATAAACTCATTGGTAAAGCCAACAGTAGTTTTTGAATAAAATTCTGTAAAGATTCGCAAGCTTTTTCTATTTTCTTCGGAGATAATTTTAAATCTGTGAATTTGCCATGTGTTCAGTTGCTTCATAAGAAAGATACGGTTTATTATTAATAATGGACCAAGTATCTACACAATTTATCTACATTATTTTTTCTAAATAAGCGATATTATGAAATGGCCAATGTTCATAAACCTCACTTTTAAGGTACCCCCATAAAAAGAAATCCAATGGCATCAAATCTGGAAATCTTGCAGGCCATGATGAGAGATAAAATACTCGAAACAGGTCTACAGGTGGTTATCCCCAGCCAGATGAAGAAGAGTGTCTTCTGTTTGATTACAACGAGCAGTTGTATCAGCGTTCTTCTTGAGGAACGTTGTGCAAAAATTTGTTTAATGTCGGTCGTGTTATTAGCCAGGAAAGTAGTTGTTTTATTTCAGATATTTGCCTCATATTTACTCAATTTACCACTTTGTGAGAATGTACGGAGAGAAGACTATTTCGAACTTGTCGAAAATAATCGTTTCATTTATTTCATACTCTCCTACACACCATATCGAACTTTTTTCGAAATCATATCCCTTTCTCGTTCCCTTTTACTCCCCCCTTGTTTGAATACTCTGAATAGAAATAACATTTTCTTCTCGTTTGAACCTTGAGATACAGAAAAGGCATGCAACTCACCTGGTGTTTTTTCCTTAGACTGTAATTCTGGCATCCTCAGGCCCTTTTTTCACAAATTGTTTTCCAAATCTCTAACACATCAGATCAGCTTGGCTTGATGAAACCCCGTTATTTGCATTGAAAAAGGTTTGCAAATTGAATTAATTTATATAGTAATCAGATTTAAATATTTGCAAATTATCTTATCATTCATCCACTGAATGTTCGGAGAGAAAATGATTGAGATACTGATCTTAGTACAGGGTACCCTAAGTTGAGTGGCCTATTCGGCTTCTCTGGAGACCAAAAGAGCTAGGTAGGAATCAATCCAAAAATTGCAGTGATGCCGTTCCTTCCGTATATTGATACTTTGTTTTTTCGCATGCATATTTTTACATTTTTGGATTTGGCTGCGTGTTTGCAATATTATAAATTTTCAGATTTATTTTATACGTTCTAGCTTCAAAATAAACCTGATGGAGATGGAAACAGTATGGAGATTTGAACAAAGTATGGTTCTTATCCATTTTTCAATGAAATCAGAGATCTAACCGCAGTACAGCTCTTCTGCAGGTATGGATTATGGAAATGTTTCCTCCAACGCTAATATCGTCAATTTTTTTGTTAATCGGGAAAATTCATGGAAATAAAAAATAGAACCAGCCGAGAATTCAGTCCTTCATCGAAGAACTGTTTTTTCAACAACTCATCGGTTGAAATGAACCGCACGTGCTTCCCTCTTTCTCAGAGCAGAAGTAAGAAATAACAGAATGGTGACTTACTGATACCAGAGACACCCTGTGTATAAAGTTAGCAAATGTCAGCCTGAAGAGTTTCTTGGCAAAATTCATTTGACTTTGTCAAAGAAAGATCAATTCTAGAAGGCTCTGTGATTCCTCTCTTAAAAAGGAAATCGCCGGATGTTGGTAACTATAAACAAGTTTCTCTACTTATTTCACTATCTAAAATTTTTGAAAAAATTATTGCGAGTAGGATGGTCGGTTATTTGGAAATGAACCATCTTCTATGAAGTAACCAACATGGTTTCAGAAGAGAGCATTCCATTGATACAGCTTCTATCACTTGCTAAATCATCTATATAATGAAATAGATGCTAATAAATTTGTGATAAAGCTATTATTCAATCTATCAAACGCTTTTGATTCCTTAGAGTTTCTTAATGAAAAACTAACGAGACTCCATTTTCCAAATAACATACTAAACTGGATCAGATCGTATATGGAAGAGCGTTCTATGGCAGTTAAGTGTTCCGGGGTACGATCAGTCTTTCATGATAAACGATTAGGAGTTCCGCAGGGTTCGGTATTGGGACCGTTATTATTTCTTTTGTTTGCAAATGACTTGCCAGAACACATGAATTACTGTCACCTTACAATGTTTGCCGATGATTCCATCATAACAGTATCTAATAAAAATAAATCAGACGTGATTTCGAAAGCGAATTCAGTAATACGTAGTTTTTCTTCGTGGTGTGAAGATAATTGCTTAATGTTAAACACAAGTCAGTATTTCAGTTTTCACAACAGAAAAGATCAGCTGGCAGATAAGACATGCTTAGGTGCATATATATATATATATATATATATATATATATATATATATATATATATATATGCACCTAAGCATGTCTTATCTGCCAGCTGATCTTTTCTGTTGTGAAAACTGAAATACTGACTTGTGTTTAACATTAAGCAATTATCTTCATATATATATATATATATATATATATATATATATATATATATATATATATATATATATATATATATATATATATATATATATATATATATATATTTAAGATAGGTACTGATGATATTGAATTTTTAGGCACAGTGCTAGATTCCAGAGTGTTTGCAATAAATTAAATAAGGCATTTTACGCTATAAAACAATAAACAAAGTGTGTGACTAGATCAAGATTGTTAAATGTTTATTATGCAATAGTTTTCTCTCATATTTTCCTCAATATCATGTCTTGGGGCTGTTGAAAAGATTTCCAAATGGTGTTCATAGCTCACAAAACGCATCATGAGTCTGATATTTGGTTTGCATTTCAGGGACAGCAGTAAGCCAATTTTTGTGAAAGAACAAATTTTAGCTGCTCCCTCAATTTATATTCTGAAATGTGTTTGTCATGTGAGGAAAAATGTGAATTCTTCGCAAACTGTAAATTCTTCACACATGTACAAGACTCACACAAAACATCTAAATTCAAGGAATCTCCTCTGTCCAATGCGATAACTCTGTACAATAAATTGCCGAACTCTATTAAGCATTCGAGTTTTGATCAAGCTTTTCGAAATAAGGCTAAGGAGTTTTTTATACGAAATTGTTTTTATAGCCAAGAAGAATATGTGAATTCTTTGAATATGTAATGAGCTCTTCAAAATTTTATGTCTTGAAATTTTAAGTCTTGATATTGTTAGAATCTAAAATTTTATTGTTCGTGCATACATTTTTTAAATTACCTCAAAATGGCCAATAAAGATATTCTATTCTATCTCCAAACATAATAAAAATGGAGTGTTCAGTGAGTTTTGATACCAGGGGCAGATATGGTCTCAGAAAAGACAAGGTTTTTTGAAAAAAGAGGTATTTTTACTTAATTTGAACTAAAACAAAGTCTAGTAATTTTACTTTGACAAGTTTATATTTTCTCAGCTTTCATAAATACAGGCTCTAGTAACTCCAACAAAAACGAGTGCTTATCCAATCTCAAAGGTTTATGGTTTTCATCACTGAGGGACAACCTGAACTCTCCCAGTATTCTCACAAGTCCTATTTGCGATACTGTCATTCCAAAACGAATTCCTGAAAATAAATAATGGCAATAAAAAACTTATAAATGTTCCAAGTAGGTACACGGGCATAATCATAATCATTACATCAGACATTCGAGGTACACAACTGTTTCACTTAATAATAACAATAAAAATAGTTTTATTGTCATAAAAAATGTCTTCTTGTCGACAAAGTATGAATACAGCAGAAAAATGTATATAAAATAAATATAAACCATGATGGATTTATCGAGAGGAAATATATGAAAATTTATATATTTCCCCTCGATAAATCCATCCTGATTTATATTTTCCTGGGTAGGATTGTCACGCTGGAAGCTATAGCTGCCTCCGTGGCGACGTTAGTTGTTGCCTTGAAAGCTCAAGGTCTTCTAACCAAAGCCACAAATGTGTGGTTGGCTTCCTGTTGTTGACTTCCTGTTGTTGACTTTCTTTGTTTCCATTTTTACATCCAAGTGTTGTACATCTTCGCACTTGATTTTACCGTACTGATGAGAGCTTAAGCTCGAAACACGTGTCTACGGTTGCACAACAATTTGAGGGCTATACCCAACAACTTTTCTATTTAAATTTTTAAAATAAATATAAATTCAAAACTGACAATGACTCATGTTCAACAACAATAATGAGCCATGCTACATACTGCTCAAAATGGTATAGCATAGGTACCTTAGATGTGACTCAATTAAGGCGTAATATGCTGTTTTAGTAGTTTGGGATCCCAGCACCAAAGAAATTACCCTCACTGCATAGCATCCAGAGGATACTTTACTTTTGAGATGCTTGACATGTTTTTCAAAATTAAATTTTTGTCTATGAAGAGTTCTAAGAATTTGGAACAGTCTGTGTTTTAAATAACTCCGTTATCCAAAGAAAAATTATTAATTGTGCATCTGAAAGTAAGCATATTTTTCTTATCGATATTGAATGAAAGCAAATTTGAGTTACACCACAACTTGATTTTTTTTACATCATTAGAATTTTTTCCTCCAGATCTGCTACTGTCTTCCTATGCCACAAAATCGTGGTATCATTTGCAAAGAGTGCATGTTAATTTACCAGTCAAGTCGATATTTGTGAGATCATTAACACGTGTCAAAAAAGTATAGGACCTAACACAGATCCTTGATTCACTCCAGAATTTATCTTAATTTGATTTGAGTGTTCACTTAAACAGTATTAATTTAAATGCCATTTCCTCTAATTTAAAAAATCGAAATATCAATATCTCAAACAATACTAACTGCAGTTTCCAGTTTCAGTTATAAAATTAAAATTGTTAAATAATGAGTAATAACCAATGATCAAAAAGTTGTCTCTAGAGTTGCTGATGTTACCATGGTAACTATAAAAAACGTTTTCGAAATTTCGATTTGAACAGGGTGAGGCGTGCTTTATACAGGGTGACTCCTAGTTGATACTTTTTTAAAACTGTATAGAATTCGTTAAAATAAACAACTTTTTCCAAAAATATGAAAAATAAAACAGTTACATTATTACAAAACGTGTCCAATACGGTCCTGTCTTACTTAAATAAGGTGTTCAAAGTTGTTACAAACTAAACTCTTCATAAACCCCTACAAAAAAAGTCACACGGACTTAGGTCTGGCGACCTATGTGGCCATGCAACCGGTCCATTTCGACCGATCCACCTATTGGCTTATTTTTCAGTTTCCCGAAAAAAATTATTTGAGAAAGCTGTTTATTTTAACGATCTATACACAGTTAAAAATGGTATCAACTCAGGAATCACCCTGTATAGGTAAAATGGGGCACCAATAAAAAAATTATTTAAAGGTTACCTATACACGATCTCGGACCGATTCCAAAGGGAAAATAGTGCTTCGAGTAAACTTTTCCATTTTGATCATCGAATCTTTCTGGGTCAAATGTATCCGGATCCGGATAATATTCTGGATCTCTGTGTACACCGATGATGGAAATCCAAACACTTGTTCCTTTCTCAACGGTTAAATCGGTGCCTTTGATTTTGTAATCTGCCACGCACTGCCTCTCCAAACTGGGTAGCGAAGGGTACAACCTCAGAGTTTCTGAAACAATGATCAGTAGTGAAATTCCTCCATCCGAATACTGAGAACGAAACTATGTTCAACTTGACTCACAAATCGAAGTCGAGCTCTAAATATTCTTTGTCAGGGAAGTTGATGCGCTGCTTTTCATCATGAAAGTTTACTGCAAATCGAATTACGTCTGACCCTGGTCATATTGAAAATGGTGTCCCACAAGGGTCTGTTTTTGGACCCTACTACTTACATTTAGATTAATGAGTTTCATCACTTATTACTGCCGAATCAATGTGTTTTATTCGCTAATGATGATAACACTACCATAATGAACTCCACCAAAAATATCAACACACTCGAACAACTAGCCATGGATAGTGTAATTGAAGCTAATAAATGTTCTACAGCTAATAAATTGAATCTGAATTAAGATAAAACAAAATATTTAACAATCTCTTCAAATATAGAAGTCGCACATCTTATTATGAGTGCATATTGATGACAAATCAGTCGAATTGAATTGAAAAAATTCCAGCTCCGACTGGGGCTCGAACCTGGGATCTTTAGTCTCAAAGTTGGATGCTCTTTCTACTGCGCCACGTCCAGGCTTGATGATTCTTGTTTTTTGAGGACTATTAATTGGCCATATCCATCATACAGAGGTCCCCAAATATTTTGAAACTACTTTCAAAGAGTCGTCCATTCTTGCAAAGATTTATTACTTACCTAAATATTAATTTACCGTGATTGATAATTTCTATGTCTACTTACCATTCATCACTTGACGTAAGTATTTCATATCGTTCAAACATTCCGAGGTGAGTTCGTTTTTGTGCTTCTTCATAGTTTCCATTATTTCTTTTCTCACCCTCTCCTGTATATCGGGATGCCTGCACAATTCGTACAAAGTGAAGTGGATCACGTCAGCTGACGTGTCTATGCCAGCAACGAAAAATGAAAAAATATGCGCAGCCTGAAATCAAATAGGAAAATAATATTGTAACGTTTTCGGGTTTTAAATGATACGCTACTGTTTTTATAAACTCAATTTGACTTGACAACACTGTACTATACTTGCCACTTATAAGTACTCTTAATAAATTTGTAAAATTGTATTTTATGTTGGAGTATCATTTTTACAGCAATTTCTGATTGATTTGACCAATCAGCCTGTTTTTCATGAAGAACAATGAAAAATATCTTTATGTTTTATGTGTTGATCAGGGGTGTACTAAATAGTCTACCACAAACTATTCTGAAAGGTTCGACTTTGCAATTAATTATCACGTTATACATTGGCCTGCATGTTCTCCGGATTCAACTTCACTAGACTTTTTTGTGGGGGTACTTCAAATCCCTGGTGTATTCATTACCTGTACAATCTGTGGAAGAATTAACGGCAACACTTTGAGTAGCATGTACGTTAATACAGGATTCACCAGGGACAGTCAATGATACGGAGATGCCATTTGTGTATACGAACAAAATGGTGGTCCATTTGAACGTTTGCTTTAATGTGGACACATACCACAGTAACTACGCCACTCGTTTACGAAAATAGGTTTCAATTTGTTCCTTCAGGAGTTTTGAAGAGAAAAATTCAAATCTTTTTTCTCGTACTTTCGACACCCTGTATCTCATGACTTTTGCATTCTTTAAATTCGGTTTATCTCAAACACGGCCATATAAAACATCTCAGTAACTGAAGTGACTAAGAACCAGAGTCTCCGTCAGCTTCTATTTGAGATTTTTCGATAGTAGAGAACGTTGAGAATATATAGCATTTCAAGTGACGCATAACCTCTTCGGAGGCATTTTCTAACATTGTTTTTAAAGCTTAGGTCGGTATCCAATACAAGTCCTAGATTTTTCACACTATTTGTAAACTTTTAATTACCAACTTTTATACATATATTTTGTTCAATATATCTTTTTGCCTTACCAATTATCATGATTGAAGAATTTGATGGGTTGATAAGCAAATTATTACGCTCTGATTCCTTTATCAGTCTGTCGAGATCTTCATTAATACTCTTCTGGGCATTTTTATAACTATAGTAACAACAGAAATATATTTGTGTATCATCTGCACACAGAAGTGAGTTGCAATGTAAGAGACATGCTAATATATTATTTTTATAGATACCGAACAATAGTGGCCCTGAAATAGATCCCTGTGGCACACTACAACATATATTTTCCTTAGAAGATTGACCTATGGATGTCTCAACGGACTGATAGAAACCATTGATAGAAACGTTTCATCTTGAAATGTGGTGAGGAATCTGTTTGCGGAGTTTGTCGGTCTTATTCTGATTCACCCTATATACCGGGTGACCACGAGGTGAGGTACGCCCCCCAATTTTTCTATAGTTTTGAAGATACAGGTTTCAAATTTGGCACGTCGATATATTACTCAAATACGCATATTTTGACTCCATAACCGAAAATTCACCACTTCCGGTTTAACCGGAAGTGACCCCAAACTTTTTTTTTTCAAATGACACCCTGTACAATTTTTTTCATTATCAGGAAGAACACGCAATTTGTGATAACACTGTTCTCCAAAATTGAAAATCGGTTGAAAAATGGCGGAGATACAGTTGATTGTTCAATCGAACAAAGTTGGCCATGAACATCAAACTCAAATCATCACAACTGACGAACGGCGTCAGCATTTACGAGAGGAAGGTTCGAGGTAAGATACAGCTGAAAATTGAGCTTCCCATGTAATTTCAGCAACCATATTTCCCATCAATTATCAAACATTTCCTCAAAACGGATTAGTACCCATAAAGAAAGGCTCACAACTGCCATTTCTCAAATAGCAACATACTCTTTTCACATTGTTATGTTGAAAGATGATGAATTATCAGATTACTCGAATGAAAAGATTTGAAGAATTCCGAAAGGAATCGAAGATACGGGATGTTTCATTATGAGTGTTCTCAAAATTGACTATTCTTAAACAGAGGCGGCTTGAACCTACGAAAGCTAAACAAAAATTCATATTTAAAAAAAAAATAGTGAAAATTTGCGGTACATTCTGAATAATGGAACATTGTGAGTTGTCGAAAAACATTCTACGGCGATGGAGCGAACTTTTTTCTCATTACTCGTATGCTAATCGTAATTGATGGTGGATTCATACAGCAGTTTTAAGATCGTTGTTGGAATAAATATTCCATTAACGAACATTCTTATGACTTCTTACTAGTGACTAAAAACTCATGAATTGGAACTGCTGTATAAATCCACCATAAGAATATACCTGCAGAGTAAAAAAAATGTATTAGATATTTATTCCAATTTCTAACATTTGATACAACTAATTTCTGAACGAAAAAAAAGGTATGAAGTAAATTGTTTATTGGTTCTGGTCACTTACTACACTAACAGAAATCAGAGTAATGAAAAAATGATTTACAAGTACTGTTCAAAATGTTCTCCATTATGTTCTCTGCACAAAATTGCACGTCTCACTATTGCTTCCATAACTCCATTTAACTGAGCTTGAGTAATACTTGCAATTGCTTCTCTAAGGCGATGTTCCAAATCCTCCCTTGATGTAGGACTAGAAGAGTAAACCTTGTTCTTCAGGTAACCCCATATGAAAAAATCCAGTGGCGTGAGGTCCGGTGACCTCGGAGGCCATCTTGTAGGACCATTCGTGCCAATCCATCGATTTGGGAATGTTTCATCTAGGTAACTGGTTACTATTCGGGAATTATGGGGAGGTGCACCATCCTGCTGGAAATACATATTTTGGTAGACGTCGAGAGGTAAATTCTCCATGAATCCTTCTATTTCGTTTCGTAGAAATCCCAAATAGCGTTGCCCATTCAACATACCATCAAATATTATGGGCCCAATGATTCGAGTTCCTATCAGGCCTATCCACACGTTGAATCCAAAGCGTTCCTGAAAATTCCCTTGTCTTATGAGCCTGGGGTTTTCAGTTGCCCAGTATCTGGTGTTGTTTCTATTGAACATACCAAGATTCGTAAATCTTGATTCGTCGGAAAATATAATGTTTCTCGTCATATTCGGGTTCCTTATGTGGTTCTCAAGTAGCCAATTGCAATATTGGACCCTTCTTTGATGATCATTTTCGTAAAGGCGCTGATGTATCTGATATTTATACGGCTTAAACCCATGTTTTTTTAGAATTTTTCGAGCTGATTCTCGTCCAACTGGTAATTCATGTTCGATTTGTCGAAGTGATATGGTGGGATCTACATAAACAACAGCCAAAACATTAGTTTCCGTCTCTTCATCAATAATAAAACTATCCTGATCATGTACATTGTCATCTGGTTCTATCCTGAATTGCCTTTCCAAACGTGCGAAATAGTTTCTAAATAGTTGGCGTTGTCTGAGAGGGAATCGTTCACTGTAAAGAATGCAAGCCGCAGTTGCATTTTTTCTACACTCGCCATAAATTAGCAGTAAATCTACTTTTTCATTTCTAGTAAATTTTCGCTCCATCGGAATGTTTTTCAACAAGTTACAATTCTCTTGTATTGAATGAGTAGAACAAATTGTCACTTTGTTGACAAAATATGCTTTTTTGTTTAGCTTTCTTATGTTCAAAGCCGCCTTCGTTGAAGAACATTCAATTTTGGGAACACTTATATTGTATTTCTGGTTCCTTTCGGAATTCTTCAAATCTTTTCATTCGAGTAATCTGATAATTCATCATCTTTCAACATAACAATGTGAAAAGAGTATGTTGCTATTTGAGAAATGGCAGTTGTGAGCCTTTCTTTATGGGTACTAATCCGTTTTGAGGAAATGTTTGATAATTGATGGGAAATATGGTTGCTGCAATTACATGGGAAGCTCAATTTTCAGCTGTATCTTATCTCGAACCTACCTCTCGTAAATGCTGACGCCGTTCGTCAGTTGTGATGATTTGAGTTTGATGTTCATGGCCAACTTTGTTCGATTGAACAATCAACTGTATCTCCGCCATTTTTCAACCGATTTTCAATTTTGGAGAACAGTGTTATCACAAATTGCGTGTTCTTCCTGATAATGAAAAAAAATGTACAGGGTGTCATTTAAAAAAAAAAGTTTGGGGTCACTTCCGGTTAAACCGGAAGTGGTGAATTTTCGGTTATGGAGTCAAAAAATGCGTATTTGAGTAATATATCGACGTGCCAAATTTGAAACCTGTATCTTCAAAACTATAGAAAAATTGGGGGGCGTACCTCACCCCGTGGTCACCCGGTATATAATAATGTAATAAAAATTGTTATAAAGAGAAGTAGATTTCGTATATGATTCAAGTAGTATAAGAAAAACTATACCGTAAAATGAGTATGATATGACATTTCCCACGAGTAGGTACCTATATGAAATTTTGTAGTACGAGTATTGCGATTATGAGTACAACATACTGTTCTCCACTCATAAATAAATGGAAAACGCCATTCTTTGATGAATCAGATCATGCGTAAGAAAAATTAAATTGAAATTTTCATTAAAAATCGATATAATCAAATATAAAGCAATCTCTCCTTTATAATAGAATGAAAAACTGTACCTACCATTTGATCTTCAGTCAAAGGATTCGACGTATTTTTTGTTTCGTTTTTGAGAGCAATCAGCATTTGCAGGACATCTGGACGGTAGTAATCATTTTCCTTTCTATACTTCACGGTGTCCCTCACAGCACCTTTGAAAAATTCTGAGACTTCTTTCAGGAGCAACTTTAATCCTGAAAAATCGTTATTATCCTGTAGATCACAAACGAGAAATTTTTCCGGGTGCATGGGATCAAAGTTGCGCTTGGGACCATAACAGTCAGGGGTAGATTCACAGGGCCTTGAGAATCTTCAGTCAAAGGCGACAAAAAACCACGCTCGAAAATATATGCCAAATTGGTTCTCGTTCAA
Organism: Chrysolina oricalcia; assembly: GCA_944452925.2. Lineage (NCBI taxonomy): Eukaryota > Metazoa > Arthropoda > Insecta > Coleoptera > Chrysomelidae > Chrysolina > Chrysolina oricalcia. Next base: position 7,613,173 of record OX101825.2, on the reverse strand, counting down.
ATTTCAAATATACCTAATAGTCAACATTTTCAGAACAGTGTGAGTAAAATTAGGTCCAAATTAACGGAATAGTTTTTGAGATATTCAATAAAACCATTTAAAATGGCCTTAAAAAAGTATTATGAACACTGTATCTGAAGGATAGGTAATATTGAACAATTGAATTTATCAAAAAGCTACCTTATTTTTTGTCCACTCAACAGTAGTGATAAATATTTTTTTTGTAGTAAATAACAACCTGTCAATTGTTTTCAGTATAGGAGTATAATTAAAAAATTTACCGCTGGAAAAAAAATCCCGAAAAAGTATTTTTTTTTCACTATGCTCCGTCATTGTTTAAATAGAAGTGAGATAGTGAGTCAATGCCCGTGGAAAAGGCATTGGACCCAAACGCAAGTGTCATTTAGCATGATTAGTTACAAACATGAATTTTTGAGGTCATTTCAATGCAGGTTTCTTCGAAAAACCCCGATTTTAATGCTGTCTCATTGTTTCAATCAAGTTACGACATGACTTGGAGGCCATAATTCCGTAGAATTATTATCAGATTTGTTGCAATTGGTGCCATTTTCGTGCATTTGACTAGGAAACAAATACAATAAAAATTACTCAAAATCCAAATCGGCAGTATTTAGTATCTCTCCTTGTTTTTAAGTTACCTCTAAGTCTATGTCTCTTATCTGAATACTCCTGGCTGTGTTTGTAAAAGAAAAATCTTAAATAAAAATAATCAAAACTTTTGATTTGATCTCATTAACAAAGTATTACAGCAGTGGCTAGATCATGAAACATATATTTTTTTACGTTTCTATCAATTACAGTTACTTACACATTTCTATGTTCGAGTGAAATGCGAAAATTCGACCAAGTTCGAACGTTTCTTATCATTTATTTGTACTCTCTGGCAAAACTTTCGAACTTGTTCGAATTTTTGCATATGATTTTAATGATTTTAGTCTTCGCTTTCTCGATGAGTGTTTATTGATTTTCCTGGCCGGTGGCGCAGCGACTGACTTTACTGTAAGTCGCTGCTTCATCCGTAGGGAATTATTAAGTAAACAATAAATTATAATTCATTTGGCAGGGAAAAGACTTGGACAAGACAACTCAAAGTTGTCGGACCTACCCTTGCACTGATGAGAGGCAAGAACCTCGAAACATATTTGCAGGTGGTCATCCCCAGGCAAATTAAGGATAATCATTTGTTTGTTTTGGTTGGTTTCCGGGTAAGATGTCTAAAAACCCTGGTGTGTCGAGTGATTCGATTTTTAATCATTTGTTTGTTTTGGTTGGTTTCCGGGTAAGATGTCTAAAAACCCTGGTGTGTCGAGTGATTCGATTTTGTTTTGATTTTTCAGAAGACAAATAAACAAATGAAAAAGTGGTCTGCTTCTTCAGTCGGTCCCAGAGATGGCGCCTTTATAGAATTTTAGTCATGTCAATATTCCAGGGATATGGTGATTGACGACTGTTGTCAATTTTATGGAATTTTAACAAACTTCAAAAAACTGTTCAAAAATGAATAGTTGTGACGGAATCTAAATTTCATAGTGCAATTTCCCTGTATTGATGACTATTATTAATGTGTTTGTCCATTTTGCTATATGTTTTTTTATAAATTCACATTCATTCAATAATAATTCAATTTGTCTGATTGACTCGGCCGTTACTTGATGAAGATCCATAGTAATTGTATAAAATACACAGGAAACGATTCGATCTCCACAAACTTTATTCAATCAGACAGTGAAGAAGCTGATGTCTGAATAAAATTTGTGAATATCTAATCGTTTTCTGTGTAGTCTGTACAATAATAATTTGATAATGTTCCGTTCAATCCAGAGAGAAGAACAAAATAATTCATCTATATCCAGTACCGAAAGTGAGAACCACTATATTATGAAGATTATCACATAGTATCTTGTATTATTAGAAAACATTTTAATGAAAATAATGGCACGAATACATCTCACGGAATCCCGCCATTTCTGATTATATTAGCACAAGGTTGACAGGTTCTAATGGTGAATTTTCATGAAGCTTAATTTTGTTACTTCCTGTAATGAGTATGGATATTGAGAAGGAAATTCGACAATGTCAGATGTGTGAGAGATATAGACCTGCTAATGTAAAGGAACCACTCATATTTCACGATATCCCTGAATTACTTTTTCAAAAGGTAGGTTGTGACATTATGGAATATGGTGGAAAATCATATTTAGTTGTTGTAGATTATTTAACTAAATGGTTAGAAATCTTGCAGTTGAAAGGTAAACAAGCTTGTGATGTAATAGGTGCCTTAAAACAAATATTTGCGACTCATGGGATTCCTGATATAATAGTTTCAGATAATATGCCCTTTAATTCATATGAATGTAAATGTTTTGCAGATGAGTTTGACTTCAAATTCCAGACAAGTAGCCCTAGATATCCGCAGTCTAATGGGCTTGCTGAAAGATTTGTTCAGACAGCAAAGAATATTATACGTAAGTCAGATGATATATGGTTGCTTTGATGGAATATCGAAATACACCTATTACTAGTCTTAAGAAATCTCCAGCTGAACTTATGTTCTCTAGAAAAGTGAAAACTAAATTACCTCTATTTGAAAAAACAAGTGCTGAATTTAAAGATTTCAGAAAAGAATTAGTAGATAGAAATAATCGCTATACGGAGTATTATGACAAACATACTAAGGAAAGACCAGAATTTAAAGAAGGTGAAACTGTTGTGTATAGATTTGAAAATCAGTGGCGTCCTGCAACTGTGCTAGCCAAACATAAGTCACCAAGGTCTTACTTGATTGACAATGGCTCCAATGTTATGAGACGAAATAGTAGTCATTAAGCATGACTTGTCTGGTAAACAGTTTAATCCAAGTGAATATGACATAGTGCAGAATCCAGTATCTGAACACGAGTTTATTGATTCTGGAACTGTTAGTTGTGATCAGGGTAATGATGCTACTGTAGAGCCTTATACTATTCCAAAGAATTTAAAGACTAGCCCACAAGTTGAGACTCAGAGATATACAAGGCCTACACGCAGTGTAAAGCAGCCCTGTAGGTTTAAGGAATATGATATGTACTGAAACCTGTAATTAGAATTTATAACTTTTCATGTTTTTTGTATTGGTTATTTTTGTAAAGGGTAAGATGTAGTAGTAGTGTCATTGCTGAACGTACTCAGTATCTTGGGTGTGTTTGACATGACAGAAGTAGGGTTAGGATTATTATTCATTGTACAACTTGCAACATGAGATGTATAAAAATAAAAGCTACAATCAATAAAGTATATTTTACTATTATTCTGTCTATAGTAAACAGATAATAACACAGAAATGCGTGATTATTATTGTAGTTAATTGCATTTCAGTAAAAAATTATAAAAATAAGTCGAAAATTTAACAAATAAAACTGATTGGTGATAGTGATTCAGTAAATTTGAATAATAAGGTTACTTTATTCAGTTCATCCGTCGACAATACTTGAAAACTTCTGTGCTTGTAAATTTACCCTAACAGGAAAACCGACCGTGGCGGTACACGCAAATGCGGAATATTTGGGAAACAGGTCACGATTTCATTTGTTTTCTCTTAATCAACCTGGCGAATTGTCTCCCGTTTTATCCCACAGTTTTGCAGGAATGAGTCGACACACCAGGGTTTTTAGACATCTTATTTCCGGGTTTCGCCGTGGTCTTCTTTGTTTAAAATTTCTTATCGTTTCAACTGTAACTGCGGCAGTCATCTTCAGTGGCGTGGTCGAAGTACTCTTCTTAAGAGAGATATGTCAAATCCCGGAAACTAACCAAAACATTGACGCCAGCCGTGAAAGACTACATTCCTTTATTAAACTTTTGGTTTGTTTATAATAAGCACTTGCAATTGCGTCTTCTTGGAAGAACGTTGCACAAATATCTGTCAGATGTAGTTCAATATCCGTCGTGGCATTAGCCAGGGAAGTAGTTGTTTTCTGTCAGATTTTTGCCTCATATTTTCCACTTTATGGAAATATTTGGAGAGAAGGGTGCTCGACTTTGTCGATTTTATTCTGATCATTTCTATGTATATTCAATAGACTTAATCCGACTATTATTTCCTGACATATCGTAAACCTTTATCGTGGCGCTAGTCTCTTCAGTGTAGAAAACGATCTTTCAGCGCTTATGCTACACTAAGAGGGTATAACAAAAATTATCTGCAGAAATTAATCTTGATGATACTCACCGAACTTTTGACTCAATTGCGGAAACCTATTCATACACGTCACTCTTAACAGATGTGCCAAGTTTTGGTCGCTGAAAAATTTTCCGACCATTACTGCGAACGTGTCGTCAGCATTTCCAAAGTTGTTGCAATCTATTCCCAAAAAGCAAGTTCCAATCACTTCAGAAGCAAATCTTTTCGCCAGCTACAAAAAGTAATACGAAATATAATACTATAATAGTTGTTTATGCAACAAGTGCAAAAAGTGAATGTTTATTGCACTCGACGTGAAATTGTCCGACGAGGCCGTTAGGCCGAGTTGGACAACACGTCGAGTGCAATAAACAATTTTTGCACGAGTTGCATACATTTTTTCTACGTTCATGCAAAAAGCAAAAAATTATTTATTGAGGTGCGGCACTAGGTGTAGGAAAATGAAAAGCGCAACTTGAATACTTTATTATTAATATCGATTTGCATTGAAACAGGAACTAATACGTTACGAACAATTTAACTCAAACTTTATTTTTACCCTCAATGTTGAAAGTGAATGAACAATTGGTGCAATTTTCAATATGAATATTTCGTAGTGAAGTACCTATTGCCAATCTCACAGAATATCTGCTAAATATGTAGTAGGTTTAGACGTTTATGTTTTCATGATGACAGCACGTTGAAGTAGAATGACAGATGAGTGCAATAAAAACTGTATTGCACTAGTGCAATAAAGAACTTCTTTTTCCACTGAATATAGTTCAATAAAGTTTTGCTTTTTGCATGAATGTAGAAAAAATATATTATGAACAACAAAGTCTTTATTCAAGCTAGCATAGAAATCCGTAATGTGTGGAAACCCTTAATTAGTGGCATGGATCAATTGAAATTGCGATAAGAATTAACAATGCTGTACCGGAGGGACCTGGCACTGTAATTAACAAGCTTACCTGAATATCGCCAAATTACCCCTAGACTGATGACACAAAATTATCCACAGCATATATAAGAAGTATCCTTGAGATTGTCGCATTATACACTTGATAACGACTGTAGATTTTAACAGTTGAAACGTCGTGATTAAAAATTGCAGAGAATTGAATTTTTCTTTGTTCTTTTTTAGACAATGAAAGTCCAGAATAACCTTACTCAAAGTGAAACATTGTCAACCACTTTCAAACAAACTATAAAATAATAATAATAAATCTCTGTGTTTTCTTCTCACACATAATGGAGATAGATTTTTTATTTGCTCGGTTTGTTGATGATCTAGGAATTTGAAGTTGGCATAATTTAGCAATCTATGTTGAACACGTTCTATGTTGACACGTTTGAGAATGAACATTGCAATAAGGATTCCAAACGAGAGAGTAATATTCGAGGTGACCAAGGCACAATATGAGGTTCGTAAAGAGGTTATGTTTGTGAAGTCCGATGTAATCCTTTTTATAAACCCAAGAAGTTGAATTGAATTGAGGTTCAATGTTGGGTCAAGTAAGACTCCCGGTCTGTGATGTTGGGAAAATCATCTGAAACTGCGGTTGGATCTCATAAGGAGGCATTTGTTCATATTTATAACCATTTGCTATAAGCACCAACTTGAGATGACGTCAAGATCAGCTTGAAGATTAAGAGCATCATTGGCACCAGTAATCTTGGAGATTATATTCAGATCGTCAGCAAATGAGATGGTTGTTCCTCTAGAGATGCTGGATTTCATGTCATTTACAAATGTTGAAAAGCAGGGGACCCATGTGGGAACCTTGCGGAACTCCCGATGCTACTGAAATTTCTCAGGACATGAATTTTTTTACTTTTATGGCTTGTGGAGGTAATCTTGAAACCAGTTCATAAAACAGCTTAGTTTCAGTATTAACAGGTTATGGTCGAATCTTTGTCGAATCGAGTTAGGAATCCTTTTGATTACAAACTCGAAATATTTCGAAAAAAGGAATTTCACACTGCTCACCTGTTTGAAATCAATGTCCATACTGCGCTTTGAACTTTCGTCAATGGCCCTAATCATGGGTTTGGCTGTTGCCACCATGAACGGAATCAAAGTCTTCACCTTACCCAGAGTAAAAAAGGAGGTGACCTTCATTCTGGAATTTTTCCACCTATCTCCACTCATGGAGAGTAAGCTTACCGATAAGGGATCGTTTTCAGTGTAGTAGAAACCTCGGTCACAAAAGAAATCGAAATCCTGAAAAGTTGAAACAATATGAATAATTGGACGTGGACGCTGTTAATTTTACTATTGAAAAAAAATCAGGTTTTGCCGGTAAAAAAGGCTGTAAGAACTCTGTTGGTCTATAGGTTTCTTTTTATGGCAATTGCCTCCATTGCCCCCATCACCCCTTTGGACCCGCCAGAACGACCGTTTGTACTTTTTCTGGGGGGGTGGGTCATTTATCCCCCTAGAGTCAGGAAAGTAAGTATCCAGGAGCATCTTTCTCAGAATATCGACATTAAATTTTTGATGTTTTTTTTGAGTGAACACTTTTTTTCTTTGAAAATTAAATTTTTTCTCGAAGATTTGTGAAAACCTTGTTTTTTCCTTTTTTTTCGATTTGAGTGAACACCTTATTTCTTTTCAACCTTTTTTTTAGTTTTCTCTTCGAGGTGAGTGAACATGTTTTTTTAAAACAATTTTCAGTTTCTCTTCCATTATGGGTAAATACTTTTTTTTTCAATTTATTTTTTGTTTTTTTTTGATTTGGCTGAACATTGTTTTCTTCGAAAACTTTTAATTTTCTTTCCAAGATGGGAGAAAACATTGTAATTTAACATTTTTTTTCCTTTTTTTCGACTTCAGTGAACAACTTATTAAAAAAAAAAATCTTTTAGTTTTTTCTTCGAGGTGAGTGAACATGTTTTTTTTAAAGAAAAACTCAGTTTCTTTTCCAAGATAGATCAATGAGTCCTTTGTTTTGTTTCAAATTTTTTAATTTTTTTGATTTGATTGAATTTGATTTGATTGAACATTGTTTTCTTAGAAAAGTTTTCAGTTTTTTTTCCAATGTGCCCTGTTTTTCTTTATTTTGTTTTTTTTTCAATTTTAGCGAACTCTTTTCGAAAAATAAGATTTTTTTTTCGAAGATTGGTGAAAACCTCGTTTTCTTAAATTTTTTTTTCGTTTTTTTCGATTTGAGAGAACACCTTATTTTCTTAAATTTTTTTTTGTTTTTTCCTTGAGGAGAGGGAACACATTTTTTTTCAAAGAATTTTCAGTTTCTGTTCCAGAATGAGTAGGTAAATACCTACTTTGTTTTTCTTATTCATTTTTTTTCGATTTGGTTGAACATTGTTTTCTTCGAACAATTTCAATTTTACATGGTGGTTCTTCGGGTAGTAAGGCCGACGTGTTTTCAAAGAAGAACTCGACGTTTCGCCAACACGAGTGGTTAGCATTTTCAAGAGTTATTTTAAAAATTTTCGCTTTCTGTAGTCGCTGTCAAATGCTTGACATTTGTTATACGTTGTCTCAATAAATACCTGTGATTTGACGTTCTTACATCTGATTGGTCCATAGCGTTAGCAGACATCATAGAATCGTTCGTACCGTTATTTTGTGGGTAGGGAGCTAATTGAGAATTTTTGAGAACTGGAAGCCAAACCTTGTTCAATTGTAGTCCTTCTTCGGTTCTGTTGAAGTTGCTGTGGTGTTTCTGGATTTCAATTGCTTCCCGGAAGAGTCTTGGGTAATACGCAGATGTTGAAGAGATGACTTGGGTTTCTTCAAATTTCACTCTATGGTTATCGTTGTTGAGAGTATGTTCTGCGACAGCGGATTTCTGTGTGTGCCCTAACCGACAGCAAGCCTTGTGCTCTTTGATTCTTGTTTTAACGGAGCGTTTCGTGGTTCCGATATAAACGCTGCCACAGGAACATGGAATGCGATAAACCACAGAAGAGCATAGTACGTCTCGTTTGTCCTTCGCTGATCTAAAGTGGTCTTTCAGTTTCTTTGAAGGTTTATAAACGGTTTTAATCTCATATTTTCTTAGAATACGGCCGATACGATCTGTAACTCTGGGAACATATGGTACGACTGCTTTTCTTTTTTCGGTGTTGGTTTGACTACTACTTGGTTCACTGGATGGACAGTCATTTGGTCTACTATTGATTCTTCCGTCTATGATTTCTCTTCTATTTTTCATACACCTCTCAATATCTCTTTCTTTGTATCCATTAGAAAGAAGAGCGTTTTTTAGATGTTTCAGTTCAGCTTCCAGGTATTCAGGTTCGCAAATTCTTCTAGCTCGATCAACTAATGTCTTGATTACACCTTGTTTTTGGCACGGATGATGGTTTGAGGCGAACATTTTTAAAATAACTCTTGAAAATGCTAACCACTCGTGTTGGCGAAACGTCGAGTTCTTCTCTGAAAACACGTCGGCCTTACTACCCGAAGAACCACCATGTAAGTGACGATGGCCGCGAAAGCCTTTCACAATTTCAATTTTATTTTCAGGATGGGTGAACACCTTGTTTTTTTCAATTTTTGTACCTTTTTTTCGATTTGAGTGAACACCTTATTTAAAAAAAATAAAAATTATTAGTTTATTCTTCGAGATGAGTGAACATGTTATTTTAAAAAAAAATTCAGTTTCTGTTACAAGTACTCTGGTTTTTTTAAATTTTTGTTTTGTTTTTCGATTTGATTGAATTTGATTTGATTGAACATTATTGTTTTCTTCGAAAAGTTTTCATTTCTTTTTCCAAGATAGGTTAAACTTGTTTTTTTTGTTTTCACAAGATTTTTTTTTAGTTATTTTATTCGATTTGAGCGAACATTGTTTTCTTCGAAACTGAATATTTTTGAATTTGAACATTATTGTTTTCTTCGAAAACTTTCAGATTTTTTTTCCAAAATGGGTAAACACTTTGTTTTTTTTTAAATTTTTTTTGTGTTTTCATTCGATTTGAGTGAACATTATTTTCTTCGAAACTGAATATTTTTGAATTTCAACATTATTGTTTTTTTCCAAGATGGGTGAACACTTTGTCTTTATTTGTGTTTTCATAAGATTTGAGTGAACCTTTTTTTTTTCGAAAAATATTTAGTTATATTTTCCAAGATGGGTGAACACCTTTTTTTTTCAAAATTGTTCTTCACTTCTTCTCGACTTGAGTGAACACAACAAAAAAATTTTATTCCAAGATGAACTTTCTTTTGTTTTTTGTTCTTTTTGAATGAACATTGTTTTCTTCGAAAGTGAATATTTTTGAATTTGAATTGAATTTGGTATAATTGGATTTAAAATATCCTGTATATAATCTTACCTTAACTAGTATATCTTTTATGATATCAGGATCTACTACAACCAGTACTGGTCGAATCATGGAATAGATCCCAGCAAATTTATAGCCTAATCGGCGAATTTCCAAATAATGGTCGAAACTTTCCAAATGTGGACCAGGAAACTTTGCCAGATATGAGAGATTGTTTCCCTTGGGAAAGCTTGGCTTCAGAAAAGGGAAATTTCTTGTTTTCCAGTAGCCATAGCACGACGAGAAATATATGTATACAAATATGAGCAGGACACTTGCATACATAAGAATTCCCGTCATAAAACTGAAAATGAGCAGTTCCATAGTGCCTGAAAAATAGTGTAATATATCTAGCAACAGCCTTTCTAGACTGGTGTGGTTCAATATTGGAGATTTCGCACATTTTTTAGCGCATCTGACAAGTGTTACGATGCAGGTAAAATGAAATAGTAATTTATGAAACAAGTGTATAAATGAGTATTTAAAGCACGCGCAACGAGTTTAAAAGCGACAAAATTTAAGAACTTTAACTTTAAGAACTTTTTAAATTTTTAACAACTTTCCAAATGAAAAGAATAAAAATCGAAGTACCCATCTCTCCAAATATTTCCACAAAGTGGAAAATATGAGGCAAAAATCTGACAGAAAACAACTACTTCCCTGGCTAATGGCACGACGGATATTGAACTACATCTGACAGATATATTTTTAAAGATATTTAAATATCTGCTAAAATGCTTAACCCGGCACTGGTTCCAGCGTTCTTGGAAAGACAGTCTTGCGTGTGTATCTTCAGTTCAAAACATATGATTTGTTCTCTTCGTGCTTCGTTGAAAATTATAGTAATTATAACAGGTAACAAAATGGACAAAGGTTATATTTGAACATGTTACTTAAAATAATGATAGGAATGAAAACGGCAATGATTGAATACTAGAAAAGTAAAACGCTATCAAGCATCCAACCATCAGATCAATATTGATTGTTATTATAGTTGCCAAAAGTAATACTGATATACAGGGTGCCCCAACAATACTAGGTTATACTTAAAATACCGAATTTCAAGATTTTTCAAATTTTTTTCTTTCAGTCTTTGATACATTAATATGAAACAGTCTATTTTTTAGGGCTTTACATCATCCAGCATGTGATCGTAAGAATCTAAAGGGAGATATTTTTTCAGGGGTCAAGTCCTTTCTCGCCCCATATTTTTGTTGTGTGCCGCTGGTGTATTCTGAATGAATTATCTGTTTTGTTAATACACTTTTTTGTCTCTTGTAATTTTACGCATCTGCGACCGCCATCGAGAAAAAAATCAAAATAATTCCCTACATTTAATTAAAATTTTAAACAAAAAAAAAAATGATAAAAAAAGTTCTCTTATTTGGTTTTTAATCTAAATTACTCAAACATTACCTAAAAAATAAAAAATCAAAAGAACCTTGACTTTTTTTATAAAAGGTGCTGGATAATGCTCTGCTCCTTCTGCGATACAATGAAAAGAAGTATAGCGGGTTGTAATCTGGGGATCGTGGTGGCCAAGCGATTTTCGTTTTTTCGACATAGCTCTGGATCTTAAACTCGTTCGCGGGTCAAACTTGGCAGAAGGTATGTCCAGGACCATATCTACCGAAATATAAAACCATCAAACAGTCAAAAACTGACTGGTTTTCAAAGCCACCCCCCACCTTGACCTTTACCTGGAGAAATTCGAAAACTACATCCAGGCGACATGGGGCAACACCAAGAATTATATTTCATGCCCAGCAGACGGTTTCTTTGCCAGTCAGTAAATCATATAGGCAACTACTCTCTAACTATTCATACCCATTTTGAATTAAATCATAATCACAAAACCCGTCCGTCATTTTGGAGGTATCTTGAATTTCCAAAAAAAAAAATCACAATCTCCGTTCCCAAAAACCAATATATACCAATTTTTTGTATGATCAATCGGTCCATAAATGACAAAACTCATCAGCCATTTTGGAGCCGCCATCTTAAATTCCCATGTTTTGACCAAAAAATCATGACCTCCGATCCCAAAACCACTATTCACATTTTTTTTAGAATCAATTGGTCCATACATCACAAAACTCATCTGCCATTTTGAATTCCCAAGTATTGACAAAACAATCATGACCTCCGATCCCAAAAACCCCTTTAAACTATTTTATTAGAATTAATCGATCCACACATCACAAAACTCATACGCCATTTTGGAGCCGTCATCTTAAATTTATGAGTTTTGCCAAGAAAAATCATGATCTCATGATCATGATCTCAAAAACCCCTATATACCAATTTTGTCCAGATGCAATCGTTCCATGAATGAGAAAACTCGTCGGCCATTTTGGAGCCGTCATCTTGTTTTTCTCATTTATTTTTCGTCAGAAACCTTTATGATCCCGAGATAGATGTCGGGATCTTGATATCCCGATATAGAAGTTGGCATCCCCACTTAGATGTCGGGATCTCGAGATCCCGACATAGATATCGAGATTTCGAAATCCCAAGATGGTTATCGGGATCTCGAAATCCCGAGATAGGAGTCGGGATCCCCACTTAGAAGTCGGGATTTCGAGATCCCGAGATAGAAGAAGAAGGGATCGCGAGATAGAGGTCGATATTCCGACATAGATATCGAGATTTCGAAATCCCAAGATAGATATCGAGACCTCGAAATCCCAAAATAGATATCTGGATCTCGAGATCCCGAGATAGGAGTCGGGATCCCCACTTAGATGTCGGGATTTCGAGATCCCGAGATAGAAGAAGCAGGGATCCCGGGATAGAGGTCGAGATCCCGAGATAGATATCAGGATCTCGAAATCCATAGATAGATATCGGGATCTTGAAATCCCAAGAAAAATATCTGGATCTCGAGATCCCGAGATAGGAGTCGGGATCCCCACTAAGATGTCGGGATTTCAAGATCCCGAGATAGAAGAAGCAGGGATCTCGGGATAGAGGTCGAGATCCCGAGATAGATATCAGGATCTCGAAATCCAGAGATAGATATCGGGATCTCGAAATCCCAAGATAGATATCTGGATCTCGAGATCCCGAGATAGGAGTTGGGATCCCCACTAAGATGTCGGGATTTCAAGATCCCGAGATAGAAGAAACAGGAATCTCGGGATAGAGGTCGAGATCCCGAGATAGATGTCAGGATCTCGAAATTCCGAGATAGATATCGGGATCTCGAAATCCCAAGATAGATATCTGGAACTCAAGATCCCGAGATAGGAGACGGGATCCCCACTTAGATGTCGGGATTTCGAGATAGAAGAAGCAGGTATCTCGAGATAGAGGTCGAGATCCCGAGATAGATATCAGGATCTTGAAATCCCGAAATCCCAAGATAGACATCTGAATCTCGAGATAGGAATCGGGATCCCCACTAAAGATATTGGGATTTTGAGATCCCGAGATAGATATCTGGATCTCGAGAAGTCGGGATCCCCACTTAGATGACGGGATATCGAGATCCCGAGATAGTAGTCGAGATAGAATTCGAGATCCCGAGATAGAAGTCGAGATCCCGAAATAGAAGTTGGGCTTTAAAAAAACCGTGGCCCTTCTGCGCCTTCGTGAAATTTATCTAGATATGACACTAATAAAAATTGTCTCTTGGTGAATATCCAAATTTTGTGATTCAACATAGTCAAAAAGAAGTGAAATTTTCTGTGATACATCCTTGTATGACCCAGCTTGGAAGGAACATATAATATGAGCATGAACCAAAGTGCATCAGAAAATTCCGCCGTAAATATCAGCATATTAGCAACACATAAAAACTAACTGAACAAAGAGACAAAATAGAATCAAACCGAAAGAACTTTCTCAATAAATAAACAAATCAATCAAGATACAGTGCAGTGCCAATTATTTATTCTGAAAGGATTTAAATCGCAAAGTGATTAGAAAGATGTGTTAGGTCATTTATATAAAGTGTCTGCAAGAATGAACTTTGGTGAAATAGATGTTCAAAAAATCATTCGAGAATAAATCCAAGAAAATAGAAACGAACTTAGAAATATCATAGAAGCCGCGAAGCACGGTTACAACTACGAATTGAAGAGTCAAATGAAAGAATAGGACAACTAGAAATAGAAAACGCTCACTTAAAAAGCAAAATCTAGAAAGTGGAGAGACAACAGAAACAGGGATAACATTGTAGTTTATGGTCTGAATAGAGAATATCAAAACGTAAGCTTCGACAGTATAGGTAAGTGAAGAATTTAAAAACCTTCTGAACATAGACATAACAGAATTCGTCTCCAACCTTCTAAAATACATTTCAATCTCTCACGAACTAACAAAGGAACAATTGGAAAATCAGAAAATCCTCAAAAGACATATAGGTATACCTTCTTAGGCAGGATGGTATAAAACGATCATACATCAGAGGAATTAAAGTCTTTGTCGAAGAAAAAATGTGGAACAGCTTATAGAAAAAGATTAGCAAGATATTTAAGGTATTTAAAGAGCACTGCAAAGTAGTTCTTGTAGAAAACTTTGCCAAGAATCTTACAGATATAATTCAAGAGCCGTAAGGGGCAGTAGTAGTTTTATGTTGGAGACTTTCCGACGAATATACCTATTGTATAGGTTGAAGCGGAAGACTTGGATTATATGATCCATTTTTCATTAATGGTATTTTTGTCACCTTTTTCAAATATACAGTGTCCGGCATAAAGTTCGCAGCGTATGGAAAACTTTTTTATTATTGATTTCTCAAAAAAAAAATTCTTGATGAAAACCTCTGCTTCATCCCAAACCTAAATTGCAAATACCAATATTGAATTTTATACTACCATATACGAGCGATATTGAAAAACATGCCTTGTTTTCAAAAAAATTTTATCCCATCACTTTATTTTTCATGGTAGAATTAAAAGTATGGGGAAAATATTGTTCAGAATCAAATGTTGATTCAGAAATTCAATTCACAGCCACCTATGATCAATTTAATTTTTCCACTTTTTCCAATTTTCTCCTCATCGCCCTGTAAGAAAGGAGGTAAAATATGCTAGATGGATGTTATAGTGTTAGATACGATCATATCACTCTTTGGATGTTCCCTCCTTTCTCCCTCCCATCGGAAAATCACGTTAATTGAAATATGTGACAGTATTTCACAAAATCTTGCTGCAAATAGTGAATAAAACTGAATTGTTTTTCAATATCGCTCGTATATGGTAGTAATTCAATTTTGGTATTTGCACTTTAGGTTTGGGATGAAGCAGAGGTTTTCATCAAGAATTTTTTTTTTGAGAAATCAGTTATAAAAAAGTTTTCCATATGCTGCGAACTTTATGCCGGACACTGTAGGTGTCACTTTTAAGTCGTAAGGGGATTTTCCAGTGGATAGAGGTTCTAGAAGTCAAAACAAGTACCTTTTACTATTTTGCTTGTCATTTCGTACTTACCTACTTTCAGGACAAGATGAATTTTTCAGTTTTAGTACACGATTTCAAGAACTTCACTTTCAGTTATTGGATGGAGAAAAAGTGAGTTGTTAGGTGATTTCAGTGGGTCAAAAAAATTGGTTGTTAACTGATCGCAATCAGGCTGTGAACTTAGAATATCACCTAAAATATTGAAAAAAAAAAAAAAATAGAACTCGTCGGGAGTTATAGTCACATCTTCCGTTATCTTTATTTTTAGTTCTATTGATTTCCGTGTATATCAAATTCCAGCAGGTTTTAGCTAAATTGTCAGATTTCAATATGACTTGATTATAACCTTCAGCTTTTTTGTTCTTTCTTTTAATCTATTCATTTCGATTTGAACTGTACGAAATTATTTTTAAGATCGAGAAAAAATATCTCATTTTCCTCAAGTCATATCCGAAAATTTTACAATAAGATTGGAGTTATCATGGACCTTTTTCACAGGACAATTTTGTGTGATTGGGGCATTGTAAAGATTTATTAGAAAAAAGAAATTTTCTTTAACCGGCAGAGAGCCATCAAAAATTTACTGAATGATGCGAGTTTCGAAACTTCCCTAAAAGAATTAAACTTGTTCTGAATTCAATTTTATAATTAAAAATAACCTATGTCAATCCAACAAAATGACACACGCACAACTTCCACAAGTTTGAAATTATTACCAATTTTTATCTTCTTTTCTAGGAATGATATTTTCCGAACATTTGAGGAGATAAAAAGTTACTTTTCTTGCACAAGTAGTACTTACCTAAAAAGTCAGATATAACTTATTTCTTGCAAGGAAAAAAATTCATTTGTTATTGAGGACGAAACCAGAATCTACTGAATACTTCTTGTTGGGATCAACATTTATTGAGAAAGTTTTTAGAACAGGGTCAGTGGCGTATCCATACGTGGACAGCCACGGTGCTGGTAAGTAATTTTTTGGGTTGTGGGCAAACCAACAAACAATATTTTCTCATACCGTGGGTGAACTTTTATTTTATTTTTCTGTTTGAACCATTATTCTTTTTGTCCCGATATATTCACAAACTGGATGAATAAATTAAGCAGCCTAGATTTTAAAACAAAATAAAGTTGTCGAAATTTTTGATTTTATTTCGATAGTATTCAACTGTTAATTTTTTTATATAACGCAATAATTTTTTTATAATCCTGTTTTGATCAATATACCGTTAAACCGTTCACACCGAGTTTTATTGTCGGTATAGTTATACTGACAGGGGGGTACAGCTCTCACCTAAACCTCAGTTTAAATCGTAGAGAAAAGAAAAGATTTGACGACTTAGGTGAATTAGATTTTCAAAACTAAAACAGTGCCTTTGTTGGAGAGATATACCAGGAGAAAGAAAATACGAGAAACTTTCGTCTAACATAGATTTCTCCGGTAAGTATAGTTTAATTTTAATGAGGTACTTAATTTTTTGGTGATTATCAGCGGTGGATTCGAAATTTCAAATTTAAACTACTTGGAAGATGGATATTGTTGTAGTTTTGTTCAATCTCGAAACCAGTGAAATCAGAAATTTTAGTGATGACAGATTATTGATAATTTTAAGATTTCAAATGTTTTCGAACGATCATTTAGAAAAAAATTCCATAATTTTTTTCTTTACCTAAAATAAACACAATACAGAGCAAATTGATACAGCGGTGTGCCTCAGGGGTAAATATATTCGTCCAATTCTCTTCTTACTCTACATAAATAACTTTCCCAGAACAAACATTTCAAGAAAAATAACCCTGATTGCGGATGATACAAATTCCTAAACGCTTCTCAATATTATAAAGGATGTAATGGGTCAGGTAAAAAGATGGTGGGACTCAAATCAGTTAGGTTTGGTAAAAATTAATATCATGTCATTAAAAGATGGATTACATAAGCTGGCAAAGGGTGATGTTATAGGAAACACTAATAATACAAGATTTCTAGGTACCTATTCAAATAGATTGCAGATTAAAATTCTGAACGTCTTTAATTTTACAAAAGCTGTCTTCTGGTTGTTATGCTGTAAGAGTAACATCCAATGAACTTTGTCTCTCTTTCTCCAAGGTTGTGTGGCAATCTTTAGCAGAATCTCACTTCAGTAATGTGTATTAAAAATATAAGAAACATGTATATAAGATTGTTTTTTTCATTACCAATTTTTTCATCAACACTAATACCCTGTATTTAATATACTTACGTATGAGATATTATGATGTCCCAGAACGTCAAATAAATGTCTTAATATGAGGTAACTAATTGACGCCGTGAGGATGTCATGGAATGGCGTCAAAATCATGTAACTTTTTGTGAGGACGTCATAGAGACGTCACAAAATGACTTGATTTACACCATTTTGTTAAACACAAAATATTGACAGTTTTTGCAATTTTTGTTATGGAAACGGTATGCCTAATTGAAAAACATCTTCACAAATGTGACACTAACTCTACACATCATGCCACCCGCCTAGATGGCCTCATTCAACTCCCGATTCCATCTCTGACCTTAGTTGAAGATTCAGTAATTTATGAAGGCTATAAGATGTTCAATCACTTCTCAAAACACATCAAAGAAATAAGATATCTGGAAAAATTCAGGAAGAAAGTAAAAGCATTCCTGTTGGAATTTTCATAAACCCTGAATTTTATGATGATGCATTCTAACTCAATCTAGTTTTGAATATGTTGTAAAGTGTTTCTCATGAGCTAATTTTTATGTTGTTTTATACTCCATTTGAATGCCTTTTTACCCACTGTGATTTTAGATTTTACCATGTTTTTGGCGTTTCTTCCGATAAGGTTTTTTGCGTGTATTTCAGATTAATTTAAGGTTAGTTTCAGGCCCTTACTTTACTAACAAGATTTTATATCTTCGGATATCAATATAGCATATTATCTGTCTCTATAGAGCATGTGCAATGATTTTAACACGTTCAGAGCCAAGCCTTGGTGGAAAATTTTCGTGATTTTCAAGAATTTGATTTTAATAATCTGAGGATTTACGCGACAAAACCTTCAACCATCCTAAACCTCAATTTCAGGGGAAACTCTACGAGGCCAGAGCTTATAATTTCCCATCTAAAATGTACAGTGCATCCCATTTTGGGTGAGACAGCCAGGTTTCTCGCTTGTTATTTAAGATAGAGCCTTGCGGTTTTCACGTTCCTGTCCTTTTTTTTTGTGAAACTCAAGTTGACCTAATCAGATTTTTCATAACTGTTTCCGTTTATGAGATACAGGGCGATTTTGGAAATTGATACTTTTCGGACCCCTTCTTTATCTCCGAAGTTATTAGAAATAATGCTGAGCTAAAAACTACATCTGATACAGAATTCTGCGTAGAATCCAGTGGCGTACTTATTTTTTTTGGGGTATGGTTTTGAAGATACGACGCAAACATATATTTTTTTCAATGGAACACCCTGTATTTTATTACTTCGTTGAATTCGCTATTTTTTTCCCTTCAAAATTATGTATAACACTATATAGGTAGGATGTTCAGAAATGCTATAAAACACTAAAACATCACTTAATGATAATGTTTTGTTAGTGGGCCATGGATTTCCCATATAAAAGAAGAATTAATTGAATAATTTTCATTTGTGTTTTTTTTATAGGAGAGTAAGCAAATAAAGATAATACACTAACACGAAAAACAAAACGTAGGTACCTACCTACCTAATAGCAAAAAATAAATTCAATTCATAATTCAAATTAGATACAAAAGAAATAACCAAAAAAAAATATTTATCATTAATAAAAATTTTCAACATTACATAATATCTTACTGATTAAACTGTTCAAATTGCTGCCCATTTTCCCTAATACATAATTGACAAACTTTTTCAATTCGCCTGAGTGCATTTATTATTATAAAAGGGCGGTTTTGTAAATTTCGGAAAGCTGCCGCTGTTGATGCACGAAGTTCTTCGGGACTGTTGTGTCTGTTACTGTATATTTTATTTTTCAAATAGCCCCACAAGAAAAAGTCTAATATAGACAGATCAGGTGACCTTGGAGACCTCCTTATGGGTCCATGAGTTCCAATCCAACAACCCTGAAAATTATTTTCTAAAAACCGCCCGATCAATCTTGAATTATGGGCAGGGGCGCCGTCCTGTTGGAAATGTATGGAATGAAGAAAGGCGAGGAGAACATCTTCCAGTAGTTCCGATAACACGTCTTCTAAAATTGTCAAGTACCTAGTTGCGGTAAGAGATCCTTCAAAAATGCGGTATATGATTTTTGTCCCCAATATGAAACATGCCACATTAAAACCAAATCTACCCTGTTGTTGTCGTTCAAAAATCAAGTGCTGGTTTTCATCATACCAATGCCTTGTATTTTGCCTGTTAAATATACCAGCACTGCTTATATGTGATTCGTCTGACCAAATAACTTTTTTTGCGAAATCAACGTCTCTCCGAGCATGGTTCAAAAACCAATTGCAGAAATTCACACGTCTTGCTGCATCACCAGGATATAAGTGTTGGACAATATTGACTTTGTAGGGTTTTAACTTATACTTTTTTAAAATTCTGTGTACCTACCCGTGATCTGGAAATAGCAGTATCATTCTCTAATTTTGCACAAGAAGTCTGATGATAGGCATGAACGCTAGCTAACACATTTATTTCATCTACTTCTTGATTCTCTTTATTATATACCTTGGGTCGAGGTTTAGAATATGCACCATAATTCAGTAAATTATACTTTAGTCTGAATATAGTTGCTCGACTAGGTTGATGCCTCTCAGGATATCTGAAAGTTTTTAAATCACGATGTAAGGAAATGTCTTGTGGTAAAATTCTCGACGTCATACCTGTTCAAATAAAGTTCCAAAGCTTCGCCAACGTTTTCATTGGATTGATTCAAACATTGTATAATGTCATATTTTTCATTGTTCTGAAAAACCAAATCTCTTCCATCCATTATCAGTTCTCAATCAACAAATTCACAAACAATTATTTCTACAATACTCAATATTCCTTCAAACCCAAACACGATGAAACACAATAATAATTCGTAGCGATGACAGCTAGATCAGATTTGTTTTTTTTTTCTCTTCAATGCCTATTTGATAAAACAATGCTTCCAAATGCATAGTAGCCATAATAACAAGGATGTTCGTATCATTCATGACCTACTAATGTTAATAATCAAAAGTAATAATCCTCTTATTGAAACTTGGAAAATCCATGGCTTACTAACGAAAAATTATCATTATGTGATGTTTTAGTGTTTTATAGCATTTCTGAACATCCTACCTATATAGTGTTATACATAATTTTGAAGGGAAAAAAATAGCGAATTCAACGAAGTAATAAAATACAGGGTGTTCCATTGAAAAAAATATAGGTTTGCGTCGTTTCACAAAAAAAAAGGACAGGAACGTGAAAACCGCAAGGCTCTATCTTAAATAACAAGCGATAAACCTGGCTGTCTCACCCAAAATGGGATGCACTGTACACAAAGTGTGTTTTAGCGATACACACGGCCAAAACAAAATTTTTGTTGGTGTATCTTTTAAGATACACAATGTTTTAACTAAGTGTATTGAAAAAGATACCCTGGCGTTGAACGTGTTAAGGACATGATTTAAATGCACCTGTAACACCTGTTTCATGACTTCAAAAACAGAGCTGGAATTAGAATGAAATGTTTCTCAAATTTTAATAGACCCAAAGTAGGTAGTGGACAACTGTTCACCTGTTCACGTATTGTTGACAGAAGGCTCATTAGACATTTAATATGATGAAACTGAGAACTGGCACAACCTTTCAGCACCGTATGTTTTGATCTAGAAGATTTCGCACGATTCTTAGTGCATTTATTCAGGATTATGATGCAACTATAATAAAAAATGTTTTTGATATCAATATCTTATAAATGACAAATGGAAGGAATAATATAATGTTAGGTGGTAATAGCCAACAATCAATGTTAACTTCTAGGATAAAAAAAAAATTACTATCATAAATAACTTGGGAGAGTGTATTCCCAATGAACTGTTACTTTTTCAATTTTTCATTTATAGTGAGTAACAAAAAATGGTATTTTATTCAACTATGAGGGAGATCACATGGAAATATATGGATGAATAAATTAATAAATAAGGTTTAAGTCTAAAATACTGAGATCAGTCCACTCTCAACTTTTCTCCTGATTATTTGAATTTTCCACTGCATCTAAACCATTACAACTGCCGTCTAGATTCGCACTACTGTCTTCTAGATTCACACTATTGTCTCCTAGATTCACACTATTGTCTTCTAGATGCGCACTGTCTCCGAGATTCGAACTACTGTCATCTAGAATCTCTTCCAATTTACACTGCATGTCCATTTTCGCATGTCTGTTTTCATGCCTTTTCAAAGTCCGCCTGTAAGAAAATTCTTTCCCGCATATCTGGCACTGATAAGGCAAGTTACTCGAATGTGTTTGCAGGTGTTCCTTCAAATACTTCTGCTGGGCGAAAGACTTCGAACACAAGCCACACTCGAAAGGTTTTTCACCTGTGTGTGTTTTCTCGTGCATTATACAAGTTCTTCGCAAAGAAAACTTCATCGAACAATATTTGCAGTGGTGTGGCCTTTCACCTGTGTGTGTTCTCTGATGATCAACCAGATGGCATTTTCGCCTGAACGTCCTTGGGCACGTGTAACACTGGAACGGTTTCTCTCCTGTATGGATTCTCTCATGCTCGATGACAACTGCGCTCTGAGCAAAACTCCTGGAACAATAGGAACAATTGAAAGGGGTTTCTCCTGTGTGAGTTCTGGTATGCACAATCAAACTGGCTCTTTGCGAGAAACTTTTCTCACAAAATTCGCACTTGTAAGGGGTTTCCCCTGTGTGAATCCTAGTGTGGATTTTTAAGCTTGCGGCTTGCGAGAATTTTTTAGGGCAAAATGTGCACTTGTAAGGAGTCTCCCCGGTGTGGATTCTGGTGTGATTTGTAAGGCTGGAGCTCTGGGAGAAAGTTTTCGGGCATGATTTGCATTGGAATGGGCGTTCGCCAGTGTGGATTCTCATGTGCACCTGTAAACTCGCATTTTGGGTGAAACTTTTCAAACACCAATCACAAGTGTGTTTCTTAACCTCTGGGACGTCTGATTTCTCAGACAAGTCTGATGAATGGTCTACCTCCACATGGACAGCTTGTTCACTTTGGGTAGTGGAACACTTGTGAAAATCTTCCAGGTACATTTTAGTTTCTTCATCAATCTCTGCAAAATAAACAAATTTGATATAAAGAAAAATGACAAATGAAATGATTTTCAACAGTAAAAAGAAGAACAAATTATAGATAGGCGAATACTGTCAAAAGCTGTATAATGTATTGTTATGATATGCTGTATTAAAAATGTTGTAGTATATGCAATTATATATCGTATATATAAAAAAAAAGTTTGTAGAAATTTGAGTGAAAATATTTTATTTTATCTTTGTAAAACTTTAATCAATCCTATTTTGGCATCAGCAATGTTGATATGGTTTCGAAAATGATTATTATCATCATTTCTTTGTTTAAAAGTTGATATTTCACATAAAACTAACAATTTTTCATTTCTTTGAATTTATAACACTTTGAGAGAAATTTTTAATATAACAGATGTATTTTTAAGCAATAATTGATATTCTGATAACGCTTTCTTAAAATCATTTAGATTTTTTGGACTTCTTCAATGAACAACAGTCTGAAATTTTGATATTAAAATCGACTTCTTTTCAAATTTACAAATTTTATTACAAAACTATTATCAGAATCCCAAGGAATCCTCCAGAGAAGAAATAATCTATCATGTTCACAGGCGCACCAATAGAGCTGAAATTATAAACTACAAAATTTGAGAATTTCGATTTTGTATACTAAATTTTTTTTATGGTTATAATATAACAATCAATTTCAAAACACAATTTTATTACAGTATATACTTGAATTTGATATCTCTAGATAAAAATGCTTTTGGTTAGTAGGTATTTTGAGCTTACAGAGATACACAGACTGTGTCATATTGGGTAAAGGTTCACATGCATATTTATGAAAAGCATTAATATTTCAGGGTGTTAGAAAAGTGGAAACTATGATCTATTTTCAGATTCTTATTCAAGAAACACCTGCAAATTTGCAAGAGCCTATAAAATGTTATCCAAAAAGGATAGGTTCATCTGATACAACTTTTTGATACTTACTAACTTCCATGCACTGCAATGTTTTAACTTCATTTTTATGTTCTGGTAGATATTCTTTTCTCTCAGTATGTTCCATTGAATTGTTTTCTTCAAATTGTTCAAAGAAATCATCAGTTTTGTAGAATACTTTAATTTCAGGTTTGATGTCTATATTACACTCTGTTTTAATTTCATGGAATTCAGAATTCTTTATATCTTTTTCAATTTTTACATACTCTGGGAAGTCTGCAGAGTCCTTCTCTACATAACATTTGTCAGGGATTATTTTATTATCTTCATAATGTTCAATTTCAGTCTTAATATGACTACTGCTTGCTTGCATTTTATTTTTGGTTCTTTCCACAGAACAAATTTCTTTATTAACCAATTGTTTTGAGTCACCTTGAGTTCCAGGTTTTACACAACTTGTTCTTTTATCCATTGAGATTTTACTCCCATCTCAGCATTTCATAAAATTTATATGACTGCAACAAATATAGAGAAGTATGAATCTCAATAATTTTTTCTTTTTCAATATTACCTTTCATAAGCCGCCTGTTGATTATCATGTTTTTTTTTTGGGATGAGAATATAGTTGGAATATAGCTTAGGCTTATTTCATCTGATATTTGGTTATCAACAAATTGTTTACTGCGAATAGCACCTGCAGGTTTTGAAACCAGTTTGATTCACAACTAAAAAATATTCTTTTTAAAGCCATAAACAGACATGAAAACGACAAGAATTTTCTTATGCCAAAAATATCTAGGAAATCTATAAAACTTATTCTTGGAATTGTTATATCTTGTGTTCTAATTTCTACAATTTGGGGCAGAACGTTTGGAATGGCCCAATATTGAACATAATGAAACAATGAATGCCTGGTTACATCACATTTGAATTGAAATCAGGAGAATAGTCCTTTTTCAGTAAATCAGTACAGTTTTAGGTAGAATAAACACAATAAACAATTTGATATTTTACTTTTCAATAACATCATAACCTATAAAAGAAGAATTTTCTTTTTTAGCAAAGTTGGCATCACTGAACTGATCGAAATCACAAATTCATAAAACATGGAAGGACTAAGGGTGTATTTTCATGCATACGAAATACGATAATTCGATATCCCAAATGACGTTAAATTTCGTACGAAACATTTTCAAATTTTCATGAGCGTTTCTTTTCGTCCGAAATATCCTATTTGTTTATTTCTCATTTTCAATAATACAAGACGAAAAACTTAAGAGATTATTATTTTTCCACATATAAAATAGATTCATTTCGTTGATATTCATTTTAATTTGGGATAAGAAGCAGAAAACAGGAAAAGTGAGTTAAAAACCATACAATTTTCGGAAATTTTAAAAATATTTCAATTCAAATAAATTAAAATAATACGTAAGTGTTTCAAAATATATACACGTCTTAGATAAGTTTTTTTATATTTCAAGTTGGTCCTCATTCAGCCATCTATCATTTTGATTATTATTGTTTTGTCCGTTTCTTTAACAAATGATTTAAGTGGAGTTTTGAAGCGTTTTAAAGAAATTTCATCAATTATTTTTTGTGGCAGTTGTCTGAAAAATTTTGGTGCCAAGTAAGTAAATATGTTCAGAAAAAAACTAGGTAAGTAGTTTTGGCGACACTTTGTTTTAATTGGCTTCTGCAACAAGAAATCATGAGGAATTAACTGAGATCAGTTGTTGAGAAAATTATAATATAAAGTTTGAATTATAAAGGTTTCAGGAACAATGTGAATGAACTCAGTAAGTTAAATGACATTGTTACTCAAACTTATGTAATGCATCTCAATTATGCAATCTTTTCCATGACTAATACAAAAAAATATTGAATTTATGAATATATTCAACCTGGTACTGTTTTTCTCTGATGGAATCCTATTTCATGTGTATTGCATTCATTCGGTGGACATTCCTCCAAAAATAATCGAAGTTTAATCAAGAAAATTGAGATTTCCCAGCGAGCACAAAAACATCTCAGAGATGTTAAAAGTAAGAGTTTCTGAGACATCAAACCACCACTGCGATGTTCTGTTCATACATGAATAGAACGTGCATGTAGGTGCAAATGTCCGCCGCACGCAGCTATTTTTAGGGATGTTCCTGGGACATCACTAAAGGCATTTCTTTCACGTTTTTCTTTTTTCAAAGCATTTTTAAAGACCCATCATAACATTTTCAAAGCTTTTGGCCTACATTAAATCACTGTTTTAAAACATTGTTAGAGATATTCCTTGGGACATCACAAAATGCACTTTTATCACGTTTTTTGTCATTGATTGTACAAATCGACAATAGTCAAACTATGCAGAGAACTCTGGGGCGATTCAAAAAAACATAATCGACAAAACTCACTTTAATAGGAACAAAGGAACACGTACAAATTAAACCTAAAATATTTTCTGTTTATACAAACGGAATAACTTTTTAACAATTTGTAAATATCACTAACACTTCCCAGCGAGCACAAACATCTCTGGGAGGTTTTGAGATGTTTAAAAAATGTAGTCACGCCGATGTTTCTTTGAGACGTAATATGTACTTCCCAAAGAGGTCCCTGAAGGATATTCAATGTTCTGTTTTTGTTCTTCTGTGGCGTTTTTTTAAATGCCTATAGGAATGTATCGAAGATTTGCACAAAATGTTATCTTGTGGATGTTTTCACTTGGCGTAACATAGTTCACCTTTGAGATGTTCACCGAGAATATATCTAGCGTACGCGCAATCGCAAATGTGATCATGTGATCTCAGTGATGTTTGAGTTGACGGAGAGTATCGTTTCTAGTTTCGACTTAATTTACCCCATTTTGTTTTCCGTAAAAGTAGTCGTTTTAGAGTGAAGTGTATCGTTTTGTCAAGACAAAATATTATATTTAGTAATCAAGTTGATCACGGATGCAAAGTAAGGAATGAATTGTCGGTATTCAGAAAATAAATAACCTCAAAAACATATACCGGTTATTCTGACTTGTAAAATCATCATCATATAATCATTATGAATACCTTATCTATGTAAAGTGATTAGTCAAGGACACTGTATTATTGATAGTGTTTTCACAGTTTTGTTTAAATTCAGTTGAACCAGACAACAACCAGTGTTACAGTGATATTTACATTTTTGAAAAGTTGTTCAATTTGTATAAACAGAGAATATTTTAGGTTAAAATTTGTATGTGTGTTCCTTTGCTCCCATTAAAATAGGTTATATCGATTTTTTTTAATCGCCCCAGAGTTGTCTTCATATTTTGACTATTGTGGATTTGTACAATCAATGACAAAAAACGAGATAAAAGTGCATTTTGTATGTCTCAGGAACATCTCAAACAATGTTTTATATACAGAGATTTAATGTAGACGAAAAGCTTTAAAAATGTTATGTTGTGTCTTAAAAAAGGCTTTGAAAAAAACGTGAAAGAAATGCTTTTTGTGATGTCCCACGAACATCCTAAAAATAGCCGCGTGCGGCGGACATTTGCACATACACGTTCTATTCATGTATGAACAGAACATCGCAGTGGAGGTTTGATGTCTCAAAAACTCTTACTTTTAACATCTCTGAGATGTTTTTGTGCTCGCTGGGTTGTTGTCTGGTTCAACTGAATTTGAACAAAACTGTGAATACACACTCTCAATGATACCGTGTCCTTGACTAATCACTTTACATAGATGATGTAAGGTACACATAATGATTATGATGAGATGATGATTTTACAAGTAAACCAGTATATGTTTTTGAGGTCCTTGATCAACTTGATTACTAAATATAATATTGTGTTTCAACCAAACGTTTCACTTCACTCTAAAAAGACTACTTTTACAAGAAAGAAAATGGGGTAATTGAAGTAAAAGCTATAAACCATACTCTCTGTCAACTCAGACATCAGTGAGATCACATGATCTCATTTGCGATTGCGCGAACGCTAGTTATATTATCTGGGTGAACGTCTCAAGGGTGAACTATGTTGTTCCAAATGAAAACATCCACGAGATAACGTTTTGTACACATCTCCGATACATTCCTATAGGCATTTAAAAAAACGCCACAAAAGAACAAAAACAGAACATTGAATGTCTTTCAGGGAAGTACATATTACTTCTCAAAGAAACATCGGCATGGCTACATTTTTTAAACATATCAAAACATCCCAGAGATATTTGTGCTCGCTGGGAGCTGCTGTAATACATGTCATATAACAGTAATTACTGTAATCATCAAGTTTCCAAGGTTCTCCATCACTCATTTATCAAGCCTTAGCAGAAATATTACAGTATATCTGAAAATGCTTGTGTGCTTGTTGGCCCTCAATTAAAGAAATCTACTAGGTGCAAGATATGATAAAATTCTATTTACATAAAAATAATAACACAGTGGGATTTACAATAATAAATACAGAAATATATACATGAAGACTAGGCCTTACAATATCAACACCTCAAAACCGGTTGAAAAATAAAAATCTTCCAACATAACTGTCCAAAAAAAAATTTCTAGCAGTAGTCCAGTCAGTGAATGGTTTGTAATGTGATGGAAGAAAGATAAACTTTTTTCATTTAGAGACCTTGTTTAAACTAGTTAATAGGTCCACATTCCAGTTGGAAATTTTTCTTCCTTCCAAGACCTACAACCTTTTTTTCAGAGGTTGTTGACTATATTGCACGGAAACAACCCTTAAACGTGCGCACTTTTCATATGAGCAGTCAACCTCGTCTTGCGACTGAAAATTTTTGGGCATACTTCGCAAAGAAACTGTTCACCTTTATGGATTTGCTTATGTTTAGTCAAGTTTTTCCGTTTTGTGAAACTCTTTGAACACACTGGGCACTCAAGTGGTCTCATATGCATCCTCATGTGATTCGTCAAGCACATCCTTCTAGTGAACATCTTCATACACAACTCGCACTCGTATGACTTCCCTTCATGAACTTTCCCATGCCGTATTAGGGATTTCTCATCTATGAAAGATTTCGGGCACAAGTGACACTGGAACGGTGTATCGCCTTCATGCATTTTTATGTGATTAATCAAACTCCTTTTCTGGGTGAACGTCCTGAAACATAACTGGCACTGGAATTTCGTATCCCCGGTATGGATTCTGGTGTGGTCTACTAAGCTGTCTTTGCGACTGAACGCTTTGAGACACACCTCACACTTGTAAGGTTTCTCAGCTGCGTGGAGTTGCTCGTGCACCTTCAAATTGTCCATACGATAAAACTTTTTCGGGCAGAAGTTGCAGCTGAAGGATTTTTCGGCGGAATGGATTCTGACGTGCTTGCGTAAGGATGCAGCGTAAGGAAAACTCTCTGAACAGGTTGTGCACTGATATGGCTTTTCTCCGGTGTGAATCACAAGATGACTTATCAAGCTCGTTTTCCGAGTGAACTTTTTCGAGCACAAATTACACTCAAAATGTTGTTTTGTTCCAGCAACCCCACTGGTGCAATTTGTCCCTACTTCTTTTTTTTCAGTTGGAATTTGTAAGGCAGCTAATAGCTTGATGCTGCTCCAATGAGCTGCCAGATCTATAACAAACATATTCAATGAGCACAATATTGATAATAAGGGTTTATTGTTCCTTAACAGTTTGAAAATAAATACAATTTTGTCTGTTTTAAAATGCAAATTTTAAAATTTCATAGCATTGGCCCCAATACTGAGCCTTGGGGTACTCCAGTTGTTGATAAGATCTGATCTGATTTATGCCCCTTGATTTCAATGTACTGTATTCTAATAATAATAAAAGATCTTTATTGATTATATAAATAATACTACAAATACAAATATAATCAAATGGCCGTCGACCTAAGTCCTTCAGCCTGTACATTTTTTTAATGGTGGTACTTCCTTAGATTTTAAGGGAACAAAATGTATTAATTTTACTGAAATGTAAAAAAAAAATTATATATATATATATATATATATATATATATATATATATATGTTCAATTTTCTTCAGTTAATAATTCCTGTATTATTTCTAATAATTTGTCCTTTCTGGGAATTTATATCTGGGGCGAACTTTTATAGGTTCCAAGAGTAAATGGTTCCATTAATTCGACGTTATGAGGTTTTGATGCAAATTTCTTGGTGACAGTTTATTTCATCCTAAACTGGATTGGCTGCTTTCTGTATTCTATTTTTCAAATAACTTTCAAACCAAGATAGCTGAGATCCCCTAAATCCACATCATTCTAGTTTGTTTAATAAAATATCGTGATTTACCAAATCGAACGCTTTACTTAATTCCAAAAAAAATACCAAATACTTTTTACCCTGGTCTAAGATCTCCTGTGATTCACAACTTTATTTTTGCTTATACTGTGGGACTACCTTTGATAAAACCAAATTGACCGGCTTGGCAAACATAGCTGCAATTGTGAAAATGTTCACGCCCATGATGCGCATTAGTCGTACGACGGACTATCCAGTGATATTCATGTGAATGTTCGCGCAAGAAGTAGGAATTTCACAATCTCAGCTATGTTTGCCAAACTGTAATAGGTCGTATTTTTCAAAATAATTGAGGATGAGTCCTGATTATATTTTACATAAATTTTGGAAACATTTTCACCTGTGATTTATTTACGTTTTTAAATAAGTGACGCACTTTTGCAATTTTCAGAAGTTCAGAAAATGTTCGTTCTTGAATTGAGCAATTTATTATGTAAGACAAAGGCTCTACCACAAACTCCGCACATTTTTTCCATAGATTTGTAGAGAAATTATCATTCCCCTGTGAATTTGAGTTTTTGAGAATAGATACAATAGAATAGATTTATTACACCTGTTGAAAAGTACAAAATAATTTCAAAAAATTGTTTTGCACATTAGCAAGGAAGATGTCAATGTGTTAATAAAATAAGGAACAATTACTCGAAATGATGCGTTTCTTTAGTCTTGCTAAAGACTGAAATGTAGTCCAGTCTAAATTTTCGTATCTCATGTTGTGTGTTATGTATATGATCTTTATAACCAATCAGTATGGAATATTGAGAAACTGGTATTAATAAAATCACACTGAAATTACCTATGTTATCATCAGTGCATTCATTAGATTCAGTGTCTTCTTGGTCCATGGAGTCCATTTCAGCTTTGAAACTGTCTTCATAGTATTCTTCCTCCCCTGAAAGATCACTTCTGGAATAGTTTCTATAGAAATCGTTACATGCGATCCCATCATTAACTGGCAGTGTATCTGTATCACCAAATTCATTATATTCTAAAAGACATTCTTCAATTTTAATTTTTCTTTCCTCATTAGTAGACTCCATGATTATTTCTGGTTCAAAAGGGTTATTTTCAGGGGTCATTTCAATTATTTCTGGTTCAGAAGGGTTATTTTCAGCAGGCGTTTCATTCATAATTAAAATATAAAATCAAAAAACTGCGATAACTAAAAACATTTATCACTAACGTCACCAATATCACAAATGTAAACAAACTCCTGTCAGAAGTGACAGAAAAACATCAACAACCTTCATCGATTTTTTTTATGATAAACCTGCTGGAAGACGGAAGTGCCATCTACCGTCTACGTTTCAACGAATATTCGCATTATGCACGCCATCTACAATTATTTCTTTCATCTGATATAAAGTATTTCAGGTCTTTCTTGCCAAAAGCAGTAGTGTATCTATTTCAACTGTTTTCGCATGGTAATTCAATTTTTTGACAACAAATTGAGATCACTGATATTCTCTAGTATTCATAGTTTCAGATAACTTGAAATTGCGGCAAAAGTTCCTAAATCAAAAGCGTCTTTGCCTTGTTGAATGCTGAATTCATCATAAATCCGCATAATCGAAAACAACTGCACCATAGAGAAATTTTTCCGTGAACTGCATATATCTATTAACTACAAATATTGATAACACGCCATAAGACGCAATGTAATCAAATTGAAGCCAAAAATATATATCTTACCTTTTCTCAAACGGCCGCTGGGAAACTATCGCGCATACCGAATTCTGAATCACGAGAAATATCATACATTTTTAATGTCATGCTTCTTTTGACATTTTCAACCGTCCCACATTGAAAATGGGCTAACATTTTTCTATAATGTGGATAAATGAAGAATGAGAATTATGCAAGACGGTCAATTAAACTTCGTGTCACTAAAAAAACGATACATTGATCCATTTGTAACCCTAATAATAAAATGTCTGTTTGTTACCTGCTACCAGAGTTTCATCAATCAATTTTCTGCCAAAAGCGGATAACAACTCATTAAACTTGAAGAAATATGGATGGGGTATGTGACGGACAATTGTTTGAAAAGGTAAATCTCGTTCCACACCTGCCTCATAAACGCCGAGAAAAATAGTTTGCTGGTAGTGATGTATTTTTCGCCTCCTGAACACGAACTCGAAGTAAAACGCGGAGATCTTAGTCTTTCAGGAATGAATCTAGAAATTTATAAAATGGTAATTTTCTCAGGAATAAAACCCATATAGTGCTGTCCTCTTATAATTAGCACAATCTAACACTTGCTCTCTGTGAACTTATCCATATTATGACGTTATAATGACGTTATGTTGGAATTTGCCGATTTAGCACCACATAAATGCTTCTCATATCTTCGATAATTGTTGCTGCACGTTAGAAAGAGATGAAAAAATAAAATCGTGTCTTTGAATAGAAATATCTGGCACAAGCGCATTAATTTAGCAGCGTCCAATTCGAAGTCGATGCTCATTTTTTTTTTGCATCACATAGGCTGTCTTTATTATCCATATTCATAGTTAATAGATATATGGTGAACTGCACTGTGCTATCACAGTATGTAAAGGCTCGTTTATACCATTGCGAATTTTTGCATTATATTTGCGATTCAATTCATACGGCGAAAAAAATCGGTTTTGTGGGGATATCTACCCAAAATACTAAAAATTGTTATGTTCACCGCAATTTTTTCGCTGTATGAGTTGAATCGCAAAAAATTGTGAATATTCGCAATGGTATGAAAAGCCTTTAAACTATGGCGCTGTGCTCTGTGAATGAGAGAGTTCTCTAATGGATGCCAACTTCGATTTTTGCCATTTTTGCATGAAAACTGGGAAACTCTGATTGGATTCTTCATACTTTTATAAGCAATGGGATTGTATACGCCATATATTCAATAAAAATTTCCCTGGATAACGAATAAATGAAAAACTCCAATTTGAAAAAATATACCATTAATATCTCATTTTCAATGAATATCTGGCTTATAACAAATCCATTGCTTACTGATAAAGGTATGAAGAATCCAATCAGTTTCCTAGTTTTCAAAAAAAAAATCTAAGTTGGCAACCATTAGAGAACTCTCTCATTTGTGAATTATTTGTGATGGTTGTGAACACAGAATACACACACGTGTGTGTGAGTGTGTGTTCTGTGATTATTGTGAAAATCAGCTGTCTGCTGTCTGCTCACTGCACTGCTGCTGTCTCATGAATTTTAGGAATATGAAATGAAATGAATATACGCAATAATATGATGTTTGTTAATTTAATTGTAATGCTTTGACTATTGATATTGTGGGCATTGTGGCATTGTTATCAAGACATCACCTTATCTTTTCAGTGTTATTAAATTGTTCTGCATATTTCCACTGTTACAGGTGTCAACCCCTACTGATAGTACTGATAAAGGACTATTACAGCCTACAGACTTGTACAATAATAATTGATAATTATTGCCTGAGAATCTTGAAATGCTCAATAATACCAAAATAGATATAAATAATGTTTTAGATGTTAGCAAAGGCTTTCAGTAAAGGGGATTTGCAAATTCTTCCAATTATTTGCTAACAATGCTTAAACGCAAACTATTGCAGAATTGTTCAGTGCAATTCAAGGAAATCAGTGTTAAATCAGAATCCTTAAGTGATAGTGGAGAGGATAAAAATCCTTTCCAAGAATGTGAAGCCACCTGTCAACCCCATGATTCTGTTGATGATTTGATTGATTTGAATGAAGCTCTTCATCTTCCAAATGAATTTGAAATTGAAAGGTATAATGTTTCGTATTTATATCTGTTGATAGTTGAAAGAAATCACATACCTAATAGGAATACGTTAAAAACCATGATTTACTGTGAGTAGTGCTAACACATCATTATGTTTCAATAGATACCTAATACTTAATAGATTTCATTCTTGGGCGATTCCTGAAATGCTTCATTCTTTTAGTCCTTCCGATTGTACCAAGAAGAAGAAAAACTTATGGGTTCCCAAAAGGCTGTATCAGTGTCTTAGCTGTTCCCACAAAAGCAACAAAAGAAGCAACATGACAGATCATCTGAAAATCCACTCTCCACCTACAGATATAGAGTGGTTCCCTTGTGGCCTGTGTGCCTATAAGGCGAAACACAAGCGTAGCATCAACCGGCATCATCAAAAAGTTCATAAGACAGACAATATAATCAATCTGGACCAAGTGAACACACCAGAAATTGATATGAAGATGAACACCAAGGAAGCGCATGAAAACAGTATTAATGAAGATAATGTTAAGCAAGAGCCTTCTAGGATTGTTCCTGGAATTATTGTTTATCAAGAGCATTGTACACTTGAAATACTCGAAGCTGAGGACCAAGATCGAAGACTTACTGGCAAATTTGACTGGTACTTTTTTTTCCTCCATTTGATAATCTATTTTTCATCCTTTAATACAGGTAGCACGGTGTCGTCGAAATGACGTCCAAATTTGGTCAAATATTGACCAACGGACGTCGAAAAGTGACGACTCAGACACTCTGAAAAGACGTCAAAATGTGACAGCCATTGGACATCAGCAGGACGTCACTTTGAATTCTGAAAAGAAGGCTATAGAAGACGACATTTGTAAGACCTAGAAGACCATTAGAAGATGTCAGTCAATTGACCAATAATTGACGTCTCATGAACGACTTCCACATTGTTTAGTTTCTAATTTTCATGTGGAAATTGATAGTTTTAGGAAGTATAAACTTACATTCAATATCAACTAACAGTGCATGAAATGATAGTTTTTAGAAAATAGTTTATTATTGTGATAGAACAACCAAGAATTTGAATTTTCTTGAAGGATTTGGGTTTCATAATATCAGAGACTTTATCATTTCAGAAATACTGGCTGTTCCTATTTTATACCCAAATCAGGTTTTCGATTTTTCAATGTTGTTTTATTCATAAATACAAACCTGTTTCCTAGACTCTTTGTCGAGGACGTCACCGACCAAAAGTGACTCAAATGAGACGTTAGTAGGACGTCATTTCACTAACCTGTGCTACCTGGAAATCATGAAGCTCAGGAATGAAATATTGATTTTTAGCGATCAAATTGGCTACATAGAGACAATCATTGATAGGAGGAATACGAATTACCAAGGTGCAATTTACCAGTGCGAAAGCTGCCCTTATTCATCCAACAAGAAAAGCAATATGAGAGACCATGTTGTAAAACACAAACCACTTGCAGAGATAGATTGGTACACTTGTAGTAGATGCAAATATCAGACGAAACACAAGCGTAGTATAACCCGACACATTGAGACAGTCCACAAGTTTGAACAAGATAAGTGTAAAATTCTCTTGAGAAGAGAGACCGCAAATACCGATTCCATCACCAAAAATGAATGTGATACTGTGTTGGATGAGGGGTTTGTTGAGGTTGAGAAAGAATCAAGAATGGAAGTGACCTCAGGAATTGTCTCCAGCCAGCGGGGTATCAGCAATAGAAGGAATAAGAAAAACTCCAAATTCAACATCAAAGTAGAATACAGGGATCCATCTAGTCAAGAATTCATTGAGATTAAGGCCGAGTTACATAGCAATAGTGAACCTTTTGAAAGAGATAACTTTGAAAATGACTGGTATGATTTTTATTCTAGCTGGATTTAATTCATTTATTCTGAAATATATGAAAAAAAAACAATACATAAAGTCCATTATGGTTGTTATATGTACTATATGGGCTTCCCAAAGAAAACCACCATTAATATCTAGGAATTCAGCTGCTGAGAAATTGCCACCTGTTGAGTAACTTAATTTGAACCAAATTAGTGAGGGGGAATGAATCAAAGTGAATTCCATCAGTTGGTTCATAGGTTGCCTATATTGTCTCAACTTTTCATCCTCTTGGGCTTTGCCTATGTTGCCAAGAGGAATGTTGTTGATTTTGATGTTTGTCAAAATACATGTCGGAGTGGAGGTTTCCAGAGTAGAGTAGCAGCATTTCTGTTTATTAATTTCGATGTCGCACATCCTTTCTCTGGTAATTAACACTTAATATGCAAAGATAACTATTTATCCTAAACGATTTCACAATTAATATTATCAATATTTCCGAGCAGCTGAAAGGTGATAAGTTTAGAACTTGACCACGTATAGATGGCGATCGGGATGGCAGTATACCTACCCCCGTTCTGACGCCGCGTCTACGTTTGTGACGATCACACCAAATCTAATCCCTAATTGAATAAGTCCACTACTTTATTTTACAACCAAATTTTCTACCGCAAAAAATTCGGGACGACCCATGAAGAGATTAAATAACAAATTACAGTTTAGGCCGTAATATTTAGTATTCTCCTACCGAAGGAAATACTCATTGGTATTCAATCTCTTACATATTAATTGGTAAGTTTTTTGAGAAGCCTCATAGATTCTTTTATGACCTAAGAACGAAAGACAAGAGAAACTTAAACTTTTTCAGTGACAAACCTCAGTATGTCGATCTCCCTGAGCTCCAAAATGTCCACTTCAAAACTGAAGGTACCTTTGATTATAAAGAAGTCAGCTTTGAAGAAAACTTTCCTGATGTAATGAACATGGATGCAACTGCAACTGATATGATGTCAGATTCAAGGTATGCTACGGATGACTTGATGCATTTTTTTCTCTTCAAAATATGGTACGAGGCTTGTTTGGTAAGTCCGTGACTTTTTAAATTTCCCGCGCAGTAACTTTAAATGCAACACTGCTGCTGTCAACCACCATCTTTCAATAGACTACTGTCAAATTTTGAGCAAGCTGCGACATTTGGTTTGTGTTTGACAGCAATTAGAAGCAGACAACCTCGTGAATTTTAACAAAAATGGAAAAAAGTGAATTTCGTGTGTTGATTAAGCATTATTTTTTGCGTAAAAAAACCATAACTGAAACCAAGGAAAGACTTGATAAATACTATGGGAACTCTGCACCATCAATTTTAATGGTTAAGAAGTGGTTTAGTGAGTTCCGTTGTGGTCGTACCAGCACAAGTGACGCCGTACGTTCAGGTCGCCCAAAAGAGGTCATCACGCCAGAAATCGTCGATAAAATCCATGGAATGATATTGGACGATCGGAGAATAAAAGTACGTGAGGTAGCTGAGGCTGTAGGCATCTCAACTGAGCGAGTACATCACATTTTACATGAATATTTGGACATGAAGAAGCTATCCGCGAGATGGGTGCCGCGATTGCTCACACTCGACCACAAGCGCAACCGTGTGACCACTTCAAAGGAGTGTTTGGCAAAGTTCAATCGCAATCCGGGCGAGTTTTTACGCCGTTATATAACCGTAGACGAAACATGGATCCATCACAATACCCCAGAGACCAAGGAACAATCAAAACAGTGGGTGTCAACTGGTGAACGTGCACCAAAGAAGGCTAAGGTGCGTCTGTCAGCCAACAAGGTTATGGCCACAGTTTTTTGGGATGCACGCGGTGTCATTCATATAGATTACTTAGAGAAGGGTAGAACGACCAACGGCGAATATTATTCAGAGCTTTTAGACAGATTCGATATTGATTTGAGGCAAAAACGACCACATTTAGCGAAAAAAAAAGTGCTGCTTCATCAAGACAATGCACGAGTGCACACGTGTGTAGTCACTATGGCAAAAATTCATAAATTGGGCTACGAACTACTACCCCATCCAGCATATTCTCCAGATTTAGCCCCTTGCGACTATTTTCTTTTCCCAAACCTGAAGAAATGGCTGGGTGGTAAGAGATTTGGGTCGAATGAAGAGGTTATAACCGAAACAAACGCCTATTTTGAGGGCCTTGAGAAAACCTATTATTTGGAAGGAATAAAAAAACTGGAAAAACGCTGGACTAAATGTATTGATCTAAAAGGAGATTATGTTGAAAAATAAAACGCTTATTTGCCAATTTTTTTTTTCTTTATTCAAATAGTCACGGAGTTACCAAACAGCCCTCGTATCTTGCCAAGATATCAAAATAATAAGGACCCATGTGAGGTTGCCAATACACAATATTTTAAATGTTATGAAATTTTTCAGGTACAATGATCAGCAGGAGATACATGAGCAGGGTGGAGAAAATAACACGACTTGATGACATTTAGACACTTCAAAGTTCAAAGATTAGATGAACATTTCTTCTGAATAAAATCGATGAGGTTGTCTTGATGACATATTGCTAGTCATTAAAAAAATCACCATTTTCTGCCAAGAAAAGCTATATCGAGCATAGGAAGCAGTTTTATGTCTGAGAAATTCAAGCTGGTAGTTTGATTTCAACTGTCATCCAGTAGGTCTGGATATGTGTATGAATGTTAAACCCAAGAAGGTAGTATTGATGTGGGACTACGAAGACTAGATCTGTGTTTAAGAAATTCCAATAACATTATTATATTTTCTGAAAAGTTGATTAAAACACATATGAGATATCCAATGCAGTTTTTATTTGTGTATGTAAACTAATTCGTATTCATGACTAATATTTTCTATCAAACCTGTATCAATCCTTATTAAATGCACTAATAAGCTTTCGAATCTTCGAAATCAAAACACGCCGTGCTAGAAAGGTTGTTGCTAGGTAACAAATGACAAGTTCTCAGTTTTATCATAAGAATTATTGTCAGTAGTAATAGCACAAGTGATTGAATTTTCGCGTTCAATCTGTCGATTCCCTCCTCTCCTTGGGAGTCGGGCTCTTTCGACAAAGTATGAAAATAAACTCATGCAGTTTTTAGACAACATGCTTTCATGGAAAGTTATCGGTAATTTTGATGCACTTGTGTAATTACTTCCGATAATTTCACTCGCCGTATGAAACTCTCCTTTCCTGCAATATTACCAATAAGGGAAGTATGCCTCGATAATACACAGTTCCTAGGTTTCGAGCCGGTAATGCCACACTTTGTCGTGGCAACCACGTAGCCAAACAACACCGGAGAACTTAATATCATCTTGCTACTAATGTAAATGTCAGTCTGAAAGACTTCATGTCTATCAGGCATTATCTATAACTATTGAAGAATTCACGACAATGGAACTTTTTTTACTTTGTTGCTTCGTGAAATTATCTCAATGAATACTACTCGTGCTCACAATACTATCAATAATTCTGTCAGAAATCTTAAACTTGATCAAATTGCTTTGAGGTAACATCACTCGTCCTGAAGGACTCGTGGTGTTACCAAGCAATTTGATCTCGTTGATTTCTGACAAAATTACTATCGATGGTATTGCCAGCACTCGTGGTATATTACCCCCGATTATTTGAAATTGACTAGAGCTTCTGTTTGGTTCATTTGTTAAGTGCGTGCCAACAGAGCTACTTGATTATACCCAATAAAATATAATGGCCAATGTCCTGTTCCAAAATTGTTTTCTAGCATTGTTTTTGAAGTCAAGCACAATAAAAAATAGGGTATGATACACGTGTGTATACGTGCCTTTAAAGCACTCACTGCGTATAATAAGGGCACTCTGATTCGCGTCGTGCTTTAAATATAATAAGACAAAGACCCTCGTTATTATTATACTAGCTTGCTCAAGTCTCCGGAAGACTTCTGAGGGTTGTTCAGAGGGTGCAACCGGATGACGGAAAGAACAAAAGCAGAAAATTTAAAGGGTAGTGTCACCAATTCTGAACCGGGTTGAAATCAAGTTGCACAAGAGGCAAAATACTTTTGTTTAATATTTGACCATAAACTACTATAGAACCGCAGCTCCGTCAGAAAATTGAAAATGCACAGGAGCTTTATTCAATCTCTGAAGAAGAATGTTCGAAAACATTAGGGGCAGCAATCTAAAATTACCATATTTGGCTATTTGACGGCTCAGAGTGTCACAAGGGGCAGGGGAGTCCTGGCTTAATATCTGTTACAAAACCAAAAACATTTTGTTACAGCATCTGTAAAAACAAAATTCGTAGTTATCGATAATCTACAATAAATGTATCAATTAGATTTAGGGTATTGATAATAAACTCGTTTCTCAAGTGTCACAGAAATGCGTACATCTATATCAACGGAAAAGAGAATTAGAGGATCAACATTTTCTTGTAAATAAATAAGTGGCTGATCGATAAGATAAGGTATTATTGCTTATAAATGTGGAATATAATAACAATTATTGTCCTATAGTTAAAATTATTGCATTTTAGAAACAGAATGAAGTGTGTTTTGTTGGTTCTCGTGATTTCGGCAACTCAAGCTTTTCCGAAGGTAAGATAAAGAAATTAACTGATATGTAACTCCAGAAAAAATGCATTTTCTTTTTGATTTATCAATTTCTTTTTCTAGGGCTTGACTATCTTGTGTGATTCAGGAAGAACCACAGTCCTGAATACTTAATGTACTCCCTCTAAAAGTTTTTAGATCTCCTCGGCTATTTTTGTAGGTACCCTGTAATAGTCGACACATCAGTTTAACTGGCGGCTAGCAGTATGGATTGGTGGACTTTTTTCTTGTGTTTTTTATATTCGAATTAATTTGTTTTCCATGCCTTTGTCCTGGTACGTAACTTATTAGTATATAACTCTTTTCTATGACGTTCCTCCAGTATTTTTGTTGCTTCTTCTGAATCCATTTTGTTCAGTAGAATTCTTATTCTGACTATACATTTCAATATAGTAAGATATAGCTAGAGTGGCTGTTGATCTTTGCTTGACAAGTTAGCCAACCTTTTCACCCCATGGGGGTTGCGATGGTGCGATTACGAAATACTTTGCGACTCGAAATGACTAAGCTTGTCCTTTCTGTTCAAGACGTCTCTTCTCTACCTCAACTCAATATGAAACTATTTCACTATCCATAATCATAACAGGTATTTTCCATTCGAATAAATTTTGTAATTCCGGTTTCGTTTCGCCATGCCGAGGGTCCTAATTCATTTTTTGAAACCACTCTGACCACTCAGATTTGTGATACAGTGGATATCTTTCTAAAAATGATAATAGTAATAACCATTCCTGAACTTCTTCAAAACTACTGGTTTACTGCTTAAAGACCGCTAGTACCCACCCTCTAGCGACCCCGAGATGGTTTTAGCGAGGATTCTTGACAGATTGCTTGCGTAGAGCTTTAAAATCCCATCTTAGGGCCGATTGTTCATTCGGAGATGATCAACAGATCAACAAATCTTGGTTCAGTTGATAGATCGTAGCCAATCGAACTAGT
Organism: Chrysolina oricalcia; assembly: GCA_944452925.2. Classification (NCBI taxonomy): domain Eukaryota; kingdom Metazoa; phylum Arthropoda; class Insecta; order Coleoptera; family Chrysomelidae; genus Chrysolina; species Chrysolina oricalcia. The sequence continues at coordinate 7,572,669 of OX101825.2, read as the reverse complement.
AACGAAACCATGCAAGATTAGTTAATCTGGAAATTACCTCGGATTGAAAATTCGACCCTTAAAGTCGTGGACCGTCACCACAGCTTTAATGATCAAATATCCAATGAGCTGTTCAGAAAAAATTTCAGCATTTAGTAACGACTTTGTTGGAAACTAAATTTGAAGTTTGTATACCAAACTTCATCACCGATAAAAGGCGGGAACTTCAAATGAAGTTATATAACATTTATTCTATAATTCGCCAATGAATATGACTATGTTTTACAAAATTTGAAACAAACCAATAGAAATGCAGTTCAAGGCAGTTTGATCAACCTATTTGACCGTGAGCTACATCAGGCATTACTCACGTCTCATATTCCGAAGCAAAAAACGCATTGGTTGAGGATACTAGATTTCAATTAAGAATACTAGGCTACTAAATGGAATCGAAGAGTACTATATTTATTAGAATTGGACTTAAAATCCCATCCCTGGTTCACAGACTGTGAATAATCAGTTTACTCGTCGAAGGAATGTGTTTCATCCATGCCCAGGTAGCACGGTGTCGTCAAAATGACGTCCTAATTTGGTCAAATGATTGACCAACTGACGTCTCAGAGACTCTGAAAAGATGTCAAAATGTCACAGCCATAGGACGTCATCAGCAGGACGTCATTCTGACGTCTGAAAAGAAGACTATAAATGACGCCATTTTGAAGACCTACAAGACCATTAATAGACGTTAGTCAAATGACCAATAAATTACGTCTTGTGAAAGACTTCCACTGTCCCTAGTTTACATGTGGAAATTGAAAGTTTTAGAGAAGTTCCGACCGACAACTCACGCGCGCTGCCGCGACAGAGTTGCCAGGTCAAAGAAACCATTATTTCATTCAATAACTTTTTCAGACTTGACTCATTGCACACCTTTTTGCAATGAGAATATAATTGACAGAATTAAACAAAAGATAATTGACTACCATCTAGTGACAAAACAAAAATTTAATGTTCTTGGGAACAAATGGATATCAATAGCACGTATGAGTATTTTTTGCCCATCCCTACTTTTTGATTTTTGAGAACATTTCTACACTTTCAGACACAAATATTTCATGATTTATGACAATTTGTTGTTTGTCATTGGGAATTATGAAAAAGTTGACTCATCTCATTGGAATTTGTCATCCACTTCGTACTAAAAATTGTTGACGGTATTCTGAAATTCTAGTCTAGAACTCCACCTGCCTATTTCTTCTTCATATTCCATCATGAATTCATTAAGTTTGTTCTGTTCCTCTAATTAAAAGTTATCTTCAATTTTTTATTCTTGAGAAATATTTTTCAGTATTTGCAACGCTGTCCGCTACCACGGCTTTCGGCCTAAGTGTTTTCAACAAGCGTCTACGTCGCACTGAAATGAAATTATAATAGTCATCATATTATAATTTCATTTCAGTGCTACCTCCCGACTACAGCAACTCTGCGATTGGTCACTGTAATAGCGGGAAGTTTGAATGACAAACAGCGCATGCAAACTAAGTTGAAAATACGTCAATTACTAGCCAACCTAACCTGACTAACCTTACGTGAACAGAATAACCATACAAAATTGTTACAATATAGCTATCATTTATACAAATTCCAGTCGGGACGTAGACACAATGTAACAGAGAACGCTTCATACAACCGGCACTAAATCATTTTTGGCGAATTGCTAACAGGTGAGGTCCAGATTTCTGTAATCACGAATTCTGGAGTAACTCTCAGTAACGGACGCTTTATGTAGACAATTTTCGAATAACAAATAGTTGACTTCGCAGGGACGTCATTATGACCTCCACGAAATACGTCTATTTGTCGTCATGAAATAAGACGTCATTTTGAGGTCTCATTGTGGTCGAGGACGTCACGGACCAAAGGGGACTTTGATAAGACATCATTAGGACGTCATTTCACTAACCTATGCTACCTGGGTGGTGGTATCGAGGAATCGCGGTTTTACTCAAAGTGACATTCAACTTCATTGGGATTTATTTATTAGGTAGGCAACTATTTCACGTTTCCAAACCAGAGGCAGTACAGCTCCATCACTCCTGGTAGTCGAATAATCGGTGGTAAAGATGCTGCTCCACATGCCTATCCTTACCAGGTGGGCATTTATGTGACTACTGCGAACTCCCGTGGTGAATTTTGCGGTGGATCACTCGTATCCCCGAGTTACGTTCTAACGGCAGCTCACTGTGCTGATGTGTAAGTATCTGGCAGTTGGATAGATTCATTATTATTTGCTGTAGGGCTCTGGGGCGACTTACTGATTTTTGGTGGCACACACTTTTCAGCTGTTTTTCATGGCACACACTTTTCAGCTGTTTTTCATGGAGAAAGGGCACGACATTTTTTGGCCGAAGATCATTAACTAATAGTGACAGATGGATTGTAGTAGATATACAAAGCCGTTTCAGCGTCATCTGCCATTTTGGCACGTTCGATTCGAGGGGTTTTGTGAGGCCGCCACTGTCGATGGTGGTCGACCAAGGTTGACGCGATATACAACGCGATGTCAAAGAGAGACCGGATATGTTTGTTTGGACAAGAGCGAGCATTATCGGACCGCTACAGCTATAAGAGCGTAGTAGCTGCATGACGAAATACCTAGAAATGTTATTTAACACGTTGAATGCGTGATCCAAAATTGAGCTGAATTCATCTAGTGTGGTATCGGTCTCCCGCGCCCTAAACCGATCGAATCTACTGTGCGATACAGGTCCTCGGGGCCCGATATGTTTAAAATAATAAAGATACATCTAAACTATAATAGATGAACTAAGTGGGTTATTTCTATACAGGAGTCTATTTATCATTCCCCTCAACACAAGTAGCAAGCACAGTGTAGGTCTCCGGTGACCATAACCGCACAGAATTATTGTTGATAATTTTTATATACATTATTTTCATTTTCACCAAATTTTAAGTATTTTCCTATTTTTATTTTGTACTGAAAACATTAGAGTTCATGTATATCTCCCAAAAACAAATGTCAATTTTCTGATTAATAGTGATAATCATGCAATACAAGCAGCAGGATTACCGAAATTTTACGTTAAAAACTTAGTTTTTGTGCAAATTATAGAAACGTCAAGGGACATTTCTGATATGTATATAACTGTTGTTTCTTCGACATATTTACGTTGTAGATAGTCGTTATATCGTAAAAATTGTGTATGGTTATTTTGTGTTTACGTAAGGTTATTCACGTCAGGTTAGGTTGGCTAGTAATTTACGCATGTTCGTCAGTTCAACTAGGTTTGCAAGCGGCTGTCTTGACATGAGAAGTCCCTGAAATGTACCGAAAGACTCGGGATCATGTGTGTCAGAAAGTTTGTTTCTGCTAGTGAATATGACAGTAAATAATATAGGCCTGTGGGGACCGACAACGCATGTCACTAAGAAAAATCACTCCAGTGCGGTACCTTTCTCCGGGGACCGATATAAAGTCAGCAGTTTGTTGAAAATCTATATGTTCCAGGGATCGAAAAGCTATATTCAACGTGAAAATTGCTTTTCTTGTTTTGAAGATTTTTCAGCAGATCAGCCGCACATAATGCAGTCGCGCTTACGGTCTCCGGGGACCGACAACGCATTCAACGTGTTAACGGTCCGATAAGGCTCGTTCTTATCCAAACGAACATGCCCTGCCCTTCTATGACATCACGCCTGCTATTGCGTCAACCTTGGTCTACCACCAACGACAGTGGCGGCGTCACGATTAAGGACGTCACTAAACCCCGCGAATCGAGCGTGCCAAAAAAGACAGATGACGTTGAAACGGCTTTGTATATCTACCACAATCCACATGCCATTATAAGTAAATGATCTTACGTTGAAAAATGATGTGTTTCGTCAACAAGTCTCCAACAGAAATCAAGTTCTGCCCCCTACGATCGTTAAATTATAACTGTTAGATTCTTGCCAAAGCTTCTACAAGGAATACTTTGTGTGCGCTATAAAACTCAAGACATACTTACATTTAGATTCAAAACGAAGAAACATATACACCCGGTTTCAAATTGTGTAAGAAAACGTGTCTCTCAACCAGTGCTGGTTTAAGCTAATTTCTGGTCCTGGGCGCAGGATATTGAGTCCTCTCTTGGCTTTGGCGGATCTTAAGGGAAGGGCTACTGGATCGGCCCATGTCCGTTTTGGTCTGTTTATATTCCGACCTGATGAGGAGGGACTCTGTAACTTGTACCGCATATAGAAAGCGAAGCGAAGCATACGCTATATTTATTTTCTAACTATCTTTTAAATCCACAATACGTAGACTGGAATCATCTCTCTTTTCTAGAGCTGTCAAAATGGAATTGGTATTCGGAGCACATGACATCACGGCAAAAGAAGCTACTCAAGCACGTGTCACTGTTACTCAGTTCATCGTTCATCCCAAATGGAAGAGATCTACGATGGCGAATGATATTGCCCTAGTTAAACTCAGTAGCCCTATCAAAGAAACCGCTGCTATAAAAATCGTCAAGCTAGCCTCTGGAAATTCTGCATTTTCCGGAAGCAAAGGTAAAAACTGGGTGATGTCTAAGTGGTGTTGTACGTATTTGGTGATTTATTCATTTTATAACAATAAGTACAGCTTGGTAAATATAGCTGTGCCTTTGAGATGCGTGAACGATAAACAGAGAGGATAAATATCCACTACCAACTTTAAACAGGAAGGACAAGAAAGGACAACGGCTTTTCTACTGCGCACCCAATAGTGAGAGGCATAGCTACATTTGCCAAGCTGTACTACTATCACTATGAGTGAGAGACCAATCTGGACTGGAAACTTATTGAACCCGAAAGAAAATTTTAAACTTACTTATTAACACAGTTGCTTTTGTTAATTATTTCAAAGAGTTGAAAAAAATAGCATCATCATTGTATTTTAATAATTACTAATGTTTCGGGAGAGTCAGGTAACCTTGGATTTGTTTTATTTATTAACTTTAGAAAAATTGTGACGATTAAAAAGTATTTCAGGATTTCCATACTCTATTCATCACTCATGCTTATTTCACAGCTGTAATGTTTTTCAGGCATTGTGACTGGTTGGGGAATGACTTTCAACAATCAAAACAACGTAACTCCAACTCTTAAATATGTCGCCAGTACGATTATGACAAATGATGACTGCAAGAAAGTTAGTGCAGACTATAAGAGTATAGTCAAATCTAGTGTAATGTGTTTCTTCGGTAAGTTTGAATCAAAATATATCAATTGATCTTATTGGTTTAGGACCATGGGTGCGATTACGGACACTGATCAGATTTGAGCAATTATGAAAACCAATACAATTCAGAATACGATGTAACTTGAGTCGATATCAGTGGTCTCTAGGATATAAGGGAATTATATCTATCCTTGATATCAGTGGTCTCTAGGATAGATATAATTCCCTTATATCCTACAGACCACTTATATCGACTCAAATCGCAATATGTTTTGAATAATATTGAATCCAAAAAAATATCAAACTTCCTACGGATCGAGTTTCGAGTGATCATGATCCCACACCAGAGGTGATGCGACCTTCATGATAGCCAACTGCGTGAAAATAGTAATCCAGATTATTTTTTATTCCTGGTATGTTATCGCAAACGGATTTTCTTAGTTAAATCACAAATGATGAAGAAAATAAACGGTTGAACATTTCTCGTACAATTTGGAATGTAATTTTGAAATACCGGATTAGGGTCGTATCCAACTAATTCCAAAATGGCGCTAAACTGATAAGTTTAACTCAAGTTGAGTTATCATTTTGCTAATTTCCAGTTAATCGTTTATTAGTAATATAATGAACACTCAAACCTACAATTTTTTAATTTCAGGACAAGGTCCGGTTGGAACTTGCCAAGGTGATTCTGGAGGCCCTCTGGTGGTCAATGGAGTTCAGGTTGGAATCGTGTCATTCGGATACAATGACTGTTCAGCTGGTTTTCCTTCAGTGTTCACTAGGCTCACTGAATATAAAGAATGGATTGCATCGAATTCAGATGTGAAATATTGACTAATGTGTGGAATATCCATACGTTTGATTTCAAATATTTTTGAAAAACGAATATGTTCATCTCTATTTTTCTGACGAATACTGTTTTTTTGCAATAGATGAAATAACAGAATCTGTATTTTGTTAATTCGATTCAATTTCATTAGATATATACCTAGTTACATCAATGAATGATCAAAGCAAGATACGAAAATAATAAAATATAAAAAAATTGTCTTCACATTGAATAAAAAAAAACAAAATCAAAACGAGAGTTCCCAACTAAAATGTAAGAATCGTATGTCTTCATCCTGAACAATAACATGTTCATATTTCATTTGATGTGTGTGTCATTTGATACGTATTTTTCATTTCATAAATTCTTGAGTTGTTCATTCATATGCTCTTCATTTCATGTGTTCGCAATTTCATATGTTCGTCATGTCTTATATGTTCATGGTCGTAATTTCACATGTTCATGTTCGTCTTTCCATACGTTCATGTTGATCATTTCGTATGTTCAAATCGTCATTTCTTGTCTTTCATATGTTCGTAATTTCATGTGGCCGTCATTTTATGATCTTGTCATTTTATGTGTTTGACATTTCATGTGTTCGTCATTTCATGTTTGTCATTACGTATGTTTATGAATTCATCTTTTCACATATGCGTGATTTATATTGCTTGTCTTTTCATATGTTTGCCATTTCATATAGCCTGCATTCCATATGTTTATCATTTCATATATTCGTCATTTCATATGGTCGTCATTTTATATGTTCATGATCGTCATTTCATGTTTTTGTCATTTCATATGTTTGCCATTTCATGTTTGTCTTTTCATGTTTGTCATTTCTTATGTTGGTAATTTCTTATTTTGGTAATTTTTTATGTTTGTCATTTCTTATGTTTGTCATTTCATATGTGTATAATTTCATGTTTGTATTTTTCAAATGTTTGTAATTTCATATGCTTGGCATTTCTCATGTTTGTTATTTCTTATGTTTGTCATTTCTTATGTTTTTCATTTCTTTTATTTTTCATTTCTTAAGTTTGTCGTTTCTTCTGTTCGTCATATCATGTGTTTCTCACTTCAAGTGTTCGTCATTTTATATGTACGTCATTTCATTTTCATGTAATGATTTTATATATTCGTCATTTCATATGAAGGTATAATGTATTCGTCATTTCTTATGTTTGTAATTTCATGTTTGTCAATTCATACGTTAATTTGTCATTTCTCATGATCGTCATTTCATATGTTATTCTCCAATATTTCTATATTTTCCCTTGATTTTTCTTGTTATCTGCCTCTTTATCCACCCCCATCCCCCCCCCTTCTCACTCACTCATCTCTCTCTCTCTCTCTCTCTCTCTCTCTCTTAATCCTCTTTTCTGCCTGCGTTTTCCATCTTTTTGTTATCCCCTTCAGTACCCTCAGTACTCACTATACCAAGATATATGTACAGTTACTGACAGTTATGTCTAACGTATACCCATGATTTTTATTTAGTACTCTACACAACAAATAAACCAAGTTAAAAAAAATAAAAAAATTTGAGAATACTTCATTTCGAAACATTAAATTATTTATGCATCTGAATGTATATGAAGATTTTTTGATGAAAGAAAAACTGTTCTAAATAATTTCAGATGATTTATTCTTTTTTAGTTTTGGTTTTCTTATTTTTGAACAAAAATGATTTTAATGAAGAAACTATTTTACAACAAATGTAGAACAACAAGCACAACAATCCTACCAAGAAGAGATGTATATCTGTTGAGGATGATACAAACTTGGATAGTTGTCTTGATTTTGGATCGAGAAAGTGAGTGCCATTGTGTCTCATGGCATATTCTGCCCAAAATATTGCTCGATCCAATGCTGTTTCTGGCTGGTCCCTCATAACTCTGGACACTTTCATCCCTTCTTCTGAATACCTATATTTGAAAAAGACAGAGAAAATAAATTGGTTGAAGAAAAAACTGTATTTATTGAAAGGGGGCAAATTTGAGAAAAAAGCGGATGGTAGCTGAACGATTACAAAACTTCGGGCATTAAAACTGATATCATCACGGAAAATCTTATAAAAAGTTGTTATGAAAATGTGTTTTTATTTTGTTCCAGCTCTAAGGTTGACGCCAGAAAAAAATGAAATCGTAAATTTTAAATTTTCCGAAATAGCTTGAAAAAAAAAGAAAATGTTTGGAAATTTTATACTCCCATGAATGACCCTTCTGTTTTACTATTTAACCAAAACTGTATCTATGTCCGTTTCCAATATTCCCATAGTGGATATTATTATCTTCAACACTTGGTACTGTGAGTGATATTATTAACTGGATAAATGGCCATTTCGTTGGTAGAAACAGTATGATTGATATGGGAATCCGGTATCACGCTGATTCTAGTGCACTTTGGTATACCGCAAGGATATGACAAGGGCCCACTCTTTCGTGTTTATTTTCTATGTTTTACGATGATTGTTCAAAAGGTTACAGATGCTGAATTACTTTGCCAAAGTAAGTATCCTAATATAAGAAATGGCTAAACTTCTGATGAAAATTTATTACAACTTCCTTTCGAATTTCATTATTATCATGTAATGTTCCGACATACCGATCGAAAGTGAAAATGTCTCTTTCAGTTATCAGTGATGGTAAACTCACATTGGATTTTGTAGGATTTCTTGGATACTGCTCAGAAGTGTATCCCCCGTCAAAGTGACATGTTCCAGTTTGATACCCAATTTTCTGTTTACCATTAATTCCACGTTGTGATACTGATCTACGAAAAATGGTATTCCAATTACTGGTTTCCCAAAGTAAGCTGATTCGATGGTACTCAGTCCACCTCCATGAGTGATAAATAATTTCAGATTCGGATGAGCTAAAAATAATGGTAATAATACATTACTTGTATCAAAACAAGAGTTGACAATCACTCCTCATTGAAAACTTGAAAACGAGGCGAAATCAAATTTGGAAATTATTTAAATAACATACAATAAATTAGGTGAATTTCTGCGGCTGAACTAATGGATTGGAAGTTCATTCGAATAAGTAGAAATTCCTAAATCTGTCGTCATATGTATCATATATGACGTTTGGCGTTTGAGGGTTCAGTACCATGGCTTCAGCTCTGTAGAAATAAAGTCATCTTCTGGTGTCCCTCAAGGATCTGTACTCGGTCCATTATTATTCATAATTTTTATAAATGATATTTGTATGGACATTGACTCGTAAATCCTATATGCAGATGACTGTAAACTGTTTCGTCAGATCACCTCTCTGGGTGATAGTTGCTGTCTTCAGAATGACATAAATATATTGAATGAATGGTGCGAATTCAATTCATTACCTCTAAATATAACAAAGTGTAATGTCGTCACCAATTGAATCCACCTACACCGTAAATGGCCATCATCTGCAGAAAGTGGCAGAGTTCAAAGATCTAGGAATAGCCTTCGATGCAAAGTTAACATTTTCACATAACGCAAGTACCATTGCTAAAAACGGTTTAAAAATACTTGGTTTCACTATTAGAAATTCCAAATGGTTTATTGAAACTGAAACTCACTTACTCCTCTTCGATGCACTTGCGAGATCGAAACTTGAATATGGCAGCGTTGTATGGAATCCTGGATACAGCACTTAAATAAATAACAGAAAATATTCAGAGGCGATTTTTGAAGTACATGAGTTTCAGATGTGATGGAGTTTATCCAAATCGTGGCGTTCCACACGATCAACTGCTCTCAAGATATTAAGTCAACTCTCTATATAAACGTCGTGAATGTTTGGGAATAATATTTTTGCATAAAATCCTTGTATCATGAATTGACTGTCCATTTTTGCTCTCAAAAATGAATTTACATGTGCCTCGGCTACCTGTACGTAATATTTCTACATTTTACTTTCCCGCTCCACTAACTGTACTTCATTTCTCGCCTCTGTATACTATATGTCGAGACGATTTGTCAATTCAGAGTAATGTGGACATTTTTCATTGTAAGCCAATCGACATTAAGCGGGCTATTCTGACATGAGTTTTCTTTTATATATATATATATATATATATGTGTGTTCGGATAGGTTTCCGCGGTCAGATATTTGAAAAATATAAGTTCGGGTTGAACCGCGTCTGGAATTTGTTGAAATTCGACGTTTCGGCTCCGATTTTGGAGCCATTTTCAAGAATAAGAAGGATAGGTATAGTGAGGAAACGTGATTCTACACTGAGGTCTCAGTCTGCCTACTCCTCAGGTATTATCGCTTTAGGATTTTGTGACTTGACGTCGGGGTCTCAATCTGCCTACTCCCCAAGTCTCGTCACTGGCAGATTGAGACCTTAGAGAGAGCCAGTGACGAGACTTGGGGAGTAGACAGATTGAGACCCCGACGTCAAGTCACAAAATCCTAACGCGATAATACCTGAGGAGTAGGCAGACTGAGACCTCAGTGTAGAATCACGTTTCCTCACTATACCTATCCTTCTTATTCTTGAAAATGGCTCCAAAATCGGAGCCGAAACGTCGAATTTCAACAAATTCCAGACGCGGTTCAACCCGAACTTCTATTTTTCATATATATATATATATATATATATATATATATATATATATATATATATATATATATATATATATATATATATGAAAATATAAGTAAAAAAGTTATTGGGTATAACCCTCAAAAAGTTGTGCAACCGTAGACACGTGTTATACCCAATAACTTTTTTACTTATATTTTCATATATTGCCCCTCGCTAAATCCATCTTATATATATATATATATATATATATATATATATATATATATATATATATACTTTCATGACTGCTATAGTGCCGTGTGTGAACTTTTTTCTCACTGAGGTTTTTTCAGTTCACACACGGAATTTCTGCATGTGTTATATTTTTTACTATATGATTTTCTACTTTTATTTTATTGTGTAATATGGCGAAATGCCCTCAACATTTTTTTGCCTCATTCTGTAAAAGGCCCTGGCTGTTGAATGATGTACTCAATAAATAAATAAAATAAATAAATATATCATATGTATCATCTTTTTTGTGTAATCATTTGTGGGTTATTCACCTACTTGAAACAGAAAATGAATACCTGAGAAATAAATTCTAAATACTAAAAAGAAAAACCCAAGAGAATAATATTTTGGTATTTGGTCTTAGTAAAATTCCGAAAGAAATGTCATTGCAATTTGTATTTCATGATTCTGTCAACCGAACTTAAAAAAAATGTGGAAAAAAAAATGCCAATCGTGTGTATGGCATATAAACAGAGGAGACAACAACCATCAGAATATGATAGTGAGCCCGATTATGACACAAAGCCCAAATATGACATACACTCGTAATATCAACCACGCCCGTTTTCAAGACAGGTGACAGAAAAAATGTCACGAACTTCAGACCGACTGCAGTTATCACAGTTATAGAAAAGCTATTTGAAAAATGTGTCAAAATAAGACTGATAGCTAGAGTTCTTTGATGACCACCATGTTATAGATGACAGTCAATTCGGTTTCCGAAACGACATGTTGCCTGAAGATGATACCTCTCAGCTAATAGAGAAAATTATTGTTAATTTGAATCACGTTAAAAAAGCCTCGCGATATTTTTGGATTTAGCTAAGGCATTTGACACCATTGATATTTTATTGGAAAAATTAATATAGGTGGGTATAAGAGAGGCCATACTGCCGTACTAAGCCCAAAGGACTCAATTTTTTCCATAATTTAGATTTCACTCTCTACAGGTTTCCTATGATTAAGCCGTTAACTTGAATAACAAATTTGGACGGATCTCTTCGTTCTATGCCATCCAAAATATTAATAAAAATATCCAAAATACACCAAACATTCTAAGCCATATAAGCGTAAGTGACTGACTTAATATCTCTGGTCATTCTTGACTTACGCCCTTTGGGCTTAGGACACCAGCATAGGTCTGATTCGAAATTACTTATCGAACAGGCTACAAAGTGATTTAATTAATAATGATGAGTGATTTCTCATCGGTGATAAGGTGAGTTCCCCAGGGTACAGTCCTAGGTCCAGTAATTTTTTTAATCTACTTTAATAACATAACAAAGATAAACTCTGTTAATGCTTCTATAATATCTTAAAATGATAACACTGCTCTTGAATTCACAAGTGACTCTTGGAATGAGGTATACTCAAATGCAGAACCTGATCTTACAAGTATGAAACATTGGTTGGACTTCAATCTCTTAAGTCTGAATATTTCCAAAACCCATTTTGTTACATTCTCTCTTCATCAACCAAATATCATCCAGAAAAATCAGTTTTAACATTACATAATACACAGTGTATTCAAAATGACCCATATTGTGAGCTCAATAAAATATTTGGGTTTGATGTTAGATAAACATCTCAAATGGACAGACCATATATAGGATACATAAATAAATAATATCTGTCTTTATATCTGTACCTATAAATGTGAATTTGTGAATTATGTTTGATTTGAATTGATTATGTAGGGTACCCACACCTCAATTATTATAGACATACTGCAAACGGCATCCACCATAAATATAGCATATACTCCAAGTATAAAAACTCAGTTTCATAAAACCCTCGTTATTTGAAATACTGTATCAGGTATGGAACATGCTTCGTGAATTGAGTTCAGAATTCAATGCGAAATTAAAAATGTAAAAAAATACTTGGTCTGCAGAACCACCCTGTATTATATTATATCCTTTCTATAATGGGAATGGGTATGACTGTTGCAACATACCCAGTATCTCAGTTTGAGGGAACCATTTACGCACAATTACATTTTCTGGAAGATCAGTAAGTTGGCTCTCGAATTTCCACAGAATAGTTTGATTCACTTTACTGAAAGCATCTATCAAGGCTCTTTTTTTTTCTGGTCTGAGACCATCAGATCTCAAGTTGCTTCCAAGAGAGAATAAAATGACGCCATTTTTGGCAACATCCATAATTTTCTGTAGACTCTGAAACAAAAAGAAAATGCATCAGATGTTTTTTAGTTTTTAGTTACTTGGAAAGATGTTTCGAGATGCAATTCCCTTTAAAATAAACTACCATGTGAACAGAAAAACCTCAAACTCATCCCTTTTAAGAGGAAGATGAAACATTTTTTAGTAAATTGCAATTTCTATTCGGTAGAAGAGTTCCTAGGGTATGAGATTTCTAATTAATAAGTATATAGTATCTTACGAATAATAATTTGCTATCCGATTGAGTTTAGCGTTCGATATTTTTTAAAATTATCTTCATGCAGTTTTTATTATATATTTTATTTATTATATTGTTTCCGTCAACTCATGAATGTAGATGTCCTACTTATGTTTTTTTGTTTGTCAACTCGTGAAAGTGAATGTCTTACTTATGTACATACTTATATTTTTACGTCTATGCTTTTATGTGAAGGATGTATTTTCCTTATTTTTGAATCCACCTGACCTGCTACAAATGTGTGTATATTCATAACGTAGTCAAATAAACAATTTAATCTAATCTAATCTAATCTGATCTAATTTAATGTGTACGTCATTTCATAAGTTTGTCCGTTCTTATGTTCGTTATTTCATGTGATTGTTATTTCTTATGTTTATCATTTCATGTGATCGTCACTTCATATGGTCGTCATTTCATATTTTCGTAATTTCATGTGTATGTCATTTCATAAGTTTGTCCTTTCTGATGTTAGCTATTTCATGTGATCGACATTTCATGTGTTTGTCATTTTATAAGTTTGTCATTTCTTATGTTTGTCATTTCATATTTTCGTCACTTCATATTTTTGTTATTTCATGTGTTTGTCATTTCATATGTTCGTCATTTCAGATGTTTGTAACTTTATGCGTTTGTCATTTCATGAGTTTGTCATTTCTTGTGTTCGTCAATTCATGTGTTCGTCATTTCATTTGTTCATTTCATATGTTAATTTTTTTGTGTTTGTAATTTCTTATGTTCGTTATTTCATGTGATCGATATTACATGTGTTCGTCTTTTCAAATGTTCGTCATTTCACATGTTCATTATATCATTATGTTGGTCGTTTCATTTTTCAATATCTCCGTATCACAAAAATTTAAATTAAGTACTTTAGAATATTATTTTCCACATACAGTGTGTTTCACTTCTCATGGAAACACCCTCGTATTTTCCGTAATTTTCGACGTAGAACCATGAAATTTTCAGGATCAGTAGATACACTAGAAATGAGCCCTCTGCACAAAATGGGTTATCCTACGTGATATACACTGCACGCCAGCAGCAATGAAAAAATGGTTGGTTCCATTCTGTAAAGATATTTTTCTGTCAAGATATTTGTGAAAAACTATAAAATTTCCGGGTACCTACATTTGAAGGGGCCTTAAACACAAACTTCCAAAGCAGGAGTTGCAAAAAAACCTTATAATTCAGAATGACGAAAGCTATTCAAACTTAAAGCATTGTAACTCACCTGTGGTAGTCTTTTCTCAGGATTGATGTGGAGTCCACCAACGGGTATGATATTAGGGGTGAAGGGTTGCGGATAGTGGAACCCAGGACTCAAGTTACAGAATAGAAGAGACAATTGCCCCAGTAGAGCATCAAAAGGCAGCATATCATCTCCAAAAGCTCTCCTTGCCACCTCCTCCATCTTAGGTGCGTAATAGATATATTTGAACAAATTCTCAAACTTGGTCCAAAAATAGTTTTGCAGCCGTTCCAGTATGTTCATGCTATCCGAAAATCGGAATAAAATGTGAGGCAGATACGAGGATTGGTACCTATTTCCAAACGCTTCTGATAGATGGGGTAAAAGTAAAAGAGCAGTGATTCCTATGCTGGGAGGAGAGTTGAATCTCTGGATCAGCGGGAGGAAGCAGTAGGTCATAGTGACGTCCACAAGCACCAGGTCGAACTTGAAGTCCTTCGGGTAGTTCATGAGGCTGCGGAAGCCAGAGCTGTTCAGCGAATGAGAGCAGGTGAAGGAGGAATAATCGTTCATCAATCGAATTGTTGCATAACTTCCAGTCTTTTGTAATTGTTCCGACTCGTAAGAAAATTCGAAATATAGACCTGTAAATAGTTCAAATTGAGTTTTTTTATTTACAGAGGTCAATTATTTTTAAAGATGATGATGTACTTGCATGGAAGTTTCTTGTGACCACTTCTGGAATTTCAATAATTTATTCGTGGATTTTGAAACGGAATACTTATTTACAGCGAAGTGGTCGAGATGTTAGAGCGTTTGGCTTCCACCCAGACGGTCCGGGTTCGATCCCCGGTCGTGTGTCACTGAGCTGAAGTGGTTCGGATTCCACTTTTATTTAAACTGTAGGTCCCGGATCTCCCTTGCTCGAACAAGCTCTGCTTTTGAGGGGTTTTCTCCGAAAACCTGGGAGTTTCGTAAAAACAAATTTTACAAATTTACTTATTAGGCAGGTGCAAAAACGAATTCTGAACGCTTAAAATAAAAAAAAGTAACATGCAAGGGCCAGGTAGAGAATGTTGTTGAGGTCCCAACTCAAAAAAAAAAAAAAAATTAAACAAGAAAACACTCAAAATGGTGAAATAGCGATGCAGTTTAGGGGTTGAAAACGAATTTTTGGGATTTGAGGCGAAACGTGACCTCTTAGCGCAAAATGTTCAATAAAAAAGGATGACCTCAGTCCTGAAATGCTTTAAATCCTCATGCTGTCACTGGAGAGATTAATCTGGAACAAATATGTCGTAAATGCTCAGCCTAATAATGTCCTCAGGTGGTGGAAAATGAAACGTCTTCTCCAGGCTTTTGGCTACACATTAGGAATAACCTTAGTCACGAAATCCTCAAAATTCTCAGGCAGTCACTGTTGGGACCAATCTTGAACGATTATGCGCAAATGTTCTCAGGTTGTGGAAAACACAACGTGCTTTCCAGGCTTTTGACGACACATTGAGGATTACCTTAGGCCTGAAATCCTCAGAATCCTCAGGCAGTCACTGGAAAGACTAATTTTGAAAGAATATGAGCAAATGTTGAGCCTAGTAAGATTCTTTGGTTGAGGAAAACAAGCCCTCTCCAGGCATTTGGCGACACACTTAGGATGACCTTAGGCGAATGTGTGTCATCTTGATACAGCCTGTTCTAAATTCAGTGGGCACCTCCGATATTATTGACGATACAAAAACAGTTAAATGGAAATTTGTGGCAGTTTTCGCGGCCATCTGGATGCATAAGGAAAAAAATGATAATCTTTCAAAATGAAACAAATATTAAGCAGTATTACTATTACAAAAATGACTTGACGAAAGTTCGGTGCAAAGTATGAATTTATTTATTCATGCTAAATGTTTGTATGTCGACATCGACCAGCCAAAAAAGAGATGTGTGTCAAGTCAAAAATGTAAAAAAATCAAAACCATATATTTTCCGCACTAGTTGTACAATATATTATTGTTGCTCTGTTAATAGAGTAGACCTTTTTTCGCAATATTCAGTTATCTGCTTAATGCATAATAATGACAAATATTGTTTATCTACTGATATTTTATAGTTTCTCACCTTCTATTTCGATAAAATGAAATGTATGTCCTTCTAATGGTATTGATTTTGGTCCTAGTAGAGTTACATTGTGGCCTTTGGAAACCAAGCCATCTGCAAGTGCATAATTCCATATTTGATGACTTGGTGATCCTACATCTTCCGTTATTAGAATATTTGCACATGATATTTTTTTACATAGTGAAGTGGTAATGAAGATTAAGAATACAATACGACGCATGTTTTGAAACTGGTACTTTGGCTACGCAAGATATGTTATAAATAAGTAATGCAGCGGTTATCATTTCAGTTGATGGGTGTTTACTTACATGAACCAGTGGCGGCATATTGGTGAGAGCCATACAATTTGTGCATTACCCATAGACGTACGGGCTCTGTACTCACTTAATTTTCTTCAGGAAGATGAAGAAGATGCTCAAAAACATGTGGGATTTTCCAGTTTATGGGTGAAACTTGCTCGAGGATTCTTACAAGGAACATTTCGTCACCTCAATTGTAGAACTTGATGAAACATGATTACTTATATTTCGGACGTCCATCATCTTAATGGTTGAAAGATTTCTATCTCTTTCAAATTTTTTTCACAACGTTTCAATAGCTTGAATCCGCATTCGTGTTCTGGTGAATAGTGACAAAATCAGATGCTACGCGACCTTTCATAGGTCTATAATTAAAGTGTAATTACGCGCGGTCTTGTGGCGCGCGTGGTTTCGCGCTTTTTCTCCCTCCAAAACGGTCCATGAGCAGTTTCCATACGTTTTTAATTTCCACGCTTGGTTGACTGAAGGCACCATTGTCTTCTATGTAGGTGGTTTCCATAAATTTCCGTTTGAACCAATGTTCCTCTCTATGAAGAACACTATCTTCGTCCCAGAGAATTCGGTGGTGTTTTGTCCAGGCGTGGTCAGCATTTCCCGATTTTGATGTTTCCCCTCGTTGAGTCCACTTTTTGTGTTCGGCTATTCTTACTGATAATGGCCTCTTGGTCTCTCCGATATAGGAATCTCCACATTCACATGGGACTTTGTAAATACAGTTTTTACTGGATTCTGTTGTGTTCTCTGGTTTCGTCTTGGTGAGGAAGCTTCGTAAGGTACTGCCGGATTGAAAGCAACTCTTGATGTTATATTAATTTCCGATCCTTCTGATCTTCTCGGAGATACCCCTGATATAGGGAAGAATGAGAACGGGGTTATGTGGTCTTTCTTCGGTTGTCTTGGTCTTTTCGAGTTGTTTCCGAACTTCTCCTATGAGCTTCTAGGAGTATCCGTTTCGGCGTAGGTCCTTTTTGATGTAGTTAATTTCCGCCTCCAATGACTCCTGGTTGTTGCAAATAGACATTGCTCTCTCCACCAACGTTCTTACGATTCTTCTCTTTGTGGAGTTTGGGTGATTAGAGCCGTAGTTGAGGTACTGTCCTGTACCTCAACTACGGCTCTAATCACCTAAATTAACCAAATTAAGATGATGGACGTCCGAAATATAAGTAATCAAGTTACTACATCGTCTAAAACATTCGCAGTCGGTAGGATCTATTTTAAAGACGTTTTCCAACGTTTCTTTGCGATCTTGCAAGAAAGAAGAACCTCATCTCGGGACCACATCTAATCTATTTTTTATCCAATCATTTATACATGCATGCAGTGGTGGTGGATTTTCAGCCACCGTCTCTTTGAAGAAGTATTATTAAATCCTGCATCAGAGGAGCGGGACTCCGATGATTAGAAATATGAAATCGAAATGTGACGTCAAATTCGAAATCGATGTACTCTGATTCCCATTTCTAACATAATACTTACTTTTCCCATAAACGCCAATAGAAATGATCCAATGTTTAGTTGGCAAATTATATCGTTGACGGAAAAGATAAATTATGTTAGAAATGGGTTTCAAAGTACCGATATTTCGAATTTGACATCAAATTTCGATTCTATGTACCTGGAATTTCTAATCATCTCAGTCCTACTGCAGGATAGTGATTGATGTCCTTCTAAAGCAATGGCCAGTGCACATATTGGGATTAGAAATTTTTCGAAAAGCTGCAGTTTGTTTTTCCATGATCCCAGATTTATTGATTCCAACTTTTTGGTTGATGCACTTTTCCTTTTGTTAATAAAAATAGCATTCTCAGTATATGAAGGCCGAAGATCTATGTACTTATTGATGATTTCATGTTATCGTACATTTCCTGATAACTTCATTTTTAGTATCAGGTGTTTATTGTTATTGAGGCAGTAGATACCATATCGTTGACGTTGGTTACTTTCATTTTATTTAATTCTTGACGGGACAAGCAGCCATGACTCCCACAATACATACAAGCTAATAAGGGAACAAGATAAAATGTTGAAATCAACTGGTATAAAAATATGCTGTCAACTATTTGAAGATGTAGAATTCGATTGACATTAAACTTTGTATTGAACTTAATATGGCTTTGTGAAAAGTGCATCAAAACTTTGTCAGCAGATATTACGAGGATGTATTGAAAAATTCTTAGCAGCCTACTATAGAACCAAACAAAATTTCAATGTCAAAATATTTTATTATTCAACATATTCTCCACTTAATTGGATACATTTATTACAGCAAAGCTGCAACGTCTCTAGACCTTTCAAAAAAAATATTTCTTCTTGCTCTGCAAACCAGACCTCCACAGCTTTTATTACCTTCTCGTTGGAAGAAAATTTACAACTTTCTAAACTTTTTTTCAGTTGAGAAAAGAGATGATAGTCGGACGGAGCCAAAGCTGGTGAATAAGGGGGTGTTCTAGTAATTCAAACCCTAAATCACGAATATTTTGCATGGCAACATGAGATTTGTGTGCAGGGGCGTTGTCCTGCAAAAACAAAACACCTTTGGATAGCTTTCCTCGTCTTTTCTCTTTAATTTTTTCCCGTAGAGTGGTCAGTAATGTCGAATAGTAATCTCCAGTTATTGTTCTACTTTTATCCAAAAAATCAATCATGATTACTCCATGGCAATCCCAAAAAACTGAAGCAAGAATTTTTCCAGCAGATTTTTGGACACGAAACTTCTTAGGTCTTGGAGAACCGGAGTGTCGCCATTCCATCGATTGTTGCTTTGTTTCTGGATCGTAGAAATGTAACCAAGTCTCATCCATAGTAACAATTCGGTTTAAGAAGTCTACATCGTTTTCAAATCGAGCACAGATCGAACGCGATGCTACTACCCTTGCACGCTTTTGGTCAACATTCAAACATTTGGGGATCCATTTTGCAGCAATTTTTCTCATTTTCAAATGGACGTGAACTATATGATAAACGCGTTCGTATGAAATATTCAGTGCGTCAGTTATCAGTTTTAGCCCAATTCGACGGTCTGTTAAAATCATGTCATGAACTGCATCGATATTTTCGGAGACTGACACAGAAACTGGCCTTCCCGATCGGTCATCATCTTCAATTGAAAATTTACCTCTTTTGAAGCTTGCAGTCCAATTTTCACGGTCGCATACGAAGGACATTGATCACCAAGGGTATTAAGCATATCTTCGTAAATCTGCTTACCTCTTAACCCTTTTAAATACAGGTACTTGATGATGGCTCGATACTACAATTTCACAATTTCGGTGGACATATTTTTTCTTTAAATTTATTGCGTAACTCTGGTTTACTTTTCTGACGTCAAACTTTACACTGACACTTCTAATAAGTTATTGTTCGTTGCTATGGTAACGTAATATTTTGTTTATGCAGGGAACTGGTCTAGGCTAACTAGATATCAATACATCCTCGTTATTATCAGGAGCTTCCAATATAAATTTATTGATTTGATCTGTAGAAAACGTTTCAGATTTCTTTGTTTAATACCAGCTGGACTTTCTCGTAAGAAATGCTTTCAACTTTTTTCAATTCTTAATGTACCAATCTTGATTATTACATCATTTTTAACATTGACTATTGACTCCAACGGGAGGAGTATGTGAATTTCGATATATCGGTAAAATATACCATTAGGACCCTTTTGGAGAAAGATGGTGCATGCTACTTAGCGTGCCAATCCATAAAATATTTGAAAGCAGATTCATATTTTATCTTTAACAATGGACTGGTTAATTTTTCTGAATTTTTCGTATGTTGTAGAATATGACCTCCTGAACAAGAGTGTCCATGGATCCAACTCAATCCTATGACTGCCTTTAGAGATACAGGGTGTCGAAATTGGAAAATGGCCATTTCTACAAAGTAACATTGCTCGTTGGAAAACATCTTGAATGAAATAGTTTTGTGCCACAAATATTGCTTACCCATGACACAATAATTTTAGACTGGTTCTTAATAAAAAATATTATTAGATACGGGGTTAGTCAAGCATTATTCAAAATAAAATTCCTGTTCGACCCTATAAAATGAAGATTTGATCAACCAAGTACTACACTGAAATGCCCATCATTTGAATATGTCAAAATCGACAAATACAAATTTTGTACTGAGTGAGTCAAAAAGTCACAGTTTTTTTGGTGACATTTGTTATATTTTTATTTTTTTTTTGAACTTTAGCAATATGTCACTACGAACCATTCAGAGTACCTACTACTTGTCCGAATTTGATATACAGTGTGACACAAACGCTAGGTGATGACAGAACTTGCGAAAAAGCGTTTAGTTCATATTTTATCCTGTAATTGAAAATTTCATCCGTGAAATTTTTAAGTTTTTTGTCATTACTCTTAGTTCGAGTACACTATTATAAGGTCAAACAGTATTGACTTTGCCATGACCAGTTTTTGAGATACAGAGTAATAATAAGGGTATTACTGAATCATTTACATGCTCCTAACTTTCCACGTTTGTATATGAATTATTTATCCCAACTAACAGACAATTATGGTATGAAATTGTCGAAAAGTTATATACAGGATAAACTTCAAAGGTAAGAAACTAAAGTGCTCCAATTTAATGAACTGATCCGGTGAACAATTTTTAAATTGGAACATAAACTCAACGTCTTATGAATGATGGTCAACATCATTCATATGTATCCATTATACGTATTTTCTGAGGCGATAAGTCCCAATTTTCAGCGTTGTATCAACGTCATATTTGATTGATATTATTTTTATCCTCAAAATGACGTATTATGCACAATGTCCAAAGAACATATCATAATATACAGTGACCGCCAAAAAGTATGTACCATATGGGAAAAATTTTTATTATTGGAGTATTGGAAAAAATATTCTGGGGAAAAGTTTGTGCATGTCCGATAACCTAAAAATCGATTTTGACACATGTCACGTGATCGCTAGAATGGCGGCAAAATGAAAAAAATTGCAATGCAAAGGCAAAAAAAGGGGTAAGATGGCAAGATATCAAAAAAAGTTATTTGAAAAAGTCACTTAGAATTCAATTTTATACACATAAACGAAGTTTCAAGAGATAATTCAAAAAAATTAAAAATAGCAATTTTTTAAAAATATTTTCCCATCTATTTAAAAATTTTTTTTTTTCTTATGAATAGCTTGACTATACTGAAACATTTGCATTTTAATGATAATGACAAAACTTTCTCATTTTCTCCACACCAGAGGGCACTAAATTAAAAAAATTGGTTTTTGCCAGAACCCTCGCTGTTACATTGGTTCTTATCTAACAGTTATATCAGAATTCCAAGACTATTGTGTTGATATGGCAATCTTGAAACACCATGTTTCCTGATTTTAATCAAGTTTCAATAATAATGCTGTATGAGCGTTTTACTTTGCACATAAACTTTAAGAATCTTTAATTTGAAGCACTATTTTCAAGTTTATGTGCGAAGTGAAACGCTCATGCACGATTATCATCGGAACTTGATTATAATCTGGAAATTACCATGTTTTTGGAGTGTTATGTCATCACAGTGGTCGTGGAATTCGGATATAACTGTTAGATACGAACCGATGTAACAGCAAGGGTTCTGACAAATTCCCATTTTTTCAATTTAGTGCCCTCTGGTGTGGAGAAAATGAGAAAGTTTTGTCATTATCATTAAAATGCAAATGTTTCAGTATAGTCAAGCTATTCATAAGAAAAAAATTTTTTTTTAAATAGATGGGAAAATATTTTAAAAAAATTGCTATTTTCAATTTTTTTGAATTATCTCTTGAAACTTCGTTCATGTGTATAAAATTGAATTCTAAGTGACTTTTTCAAATAACTTTTTTTGATATCTTGCCATCTTACCCCTTTTTTGCCTTTGCATTACAATTTTTTTCATTTTGCCGCCATTCTAGCGATCACGTGACATGTGTCAAAATCGATTTTTAGGTTATCGGACATGCACAAACTTTTCCCCAGAATATTTTTTCCAATACTTCAATAATACAAATTTTTCCCATATGGTACATACTTTTTGGCGGTCACTATATGTATATATATATATATATATTAATGATATAATAATTTTTATTGATTATTTTGATCAATAATTATATTTTTTTTTGGGGCACATAACTTACGACTGGCAAAATATGCAATAATACGTAGAAATTTATTATTTTGGTCTTACTAATGATTATATTGACGAAGATGTATATACGATTATATTTAAAAAGGTTAGATATTTTCATATTTATCTTGATGTCTGCAAATTATTGAAGAGACAATATTAGAAAAAGTACAGAAAAAATATGTTTATGTGCAATCTTCAAAGTTATCGTCATCCAAATGATATATTCACGATTATGCAGTATTGGTCGTTTAATTTGATCCAAAATGCAACATAATTGAAATGTGTTAAAGCGAACGTTTGACGTAAAATGGTTTAATTTTGGTATATCATTTAGTCATGAGTATGACCGATTTTTGAAGTGAGTATCGGTTAAGTTCATTCAACATACCGCATGAGACATCTGATGAAAACCATTATATGACTTATAATTGTAAAGTTGAATGTTCACCGGGGAGAAAGCAAGTATTTTAAGGTTTCGAGTGTATTTCAGATTCTGCCTTAAGTGCAAACATATGTTGTAGGTGACATTTTACGTGTCAGACGATAAAGAACAAAACTTGATTCGATCTTATTTTGATCATCAAATTCGTTAATATAATGACAGTCTAGTAGCTCATGAAAGTCGTAGAAAACATGTAATGTGAACATTGAACTGTCACTCAAATTGCTTATCGATACGGGTGTAACAAAGTCATTTGTCAATCTCGAAATTGCCTTCAAATACTTCAAGGAGGATATCAAACATGACCCACTTTTGGTGACATCCACTTTTCAAAATTTCACGCATGCAGTCAACTAGCTAGGGCAGAATTAATCATCATTAATCTTGACGAAGAAATCCAACTTTCTGACAGGACCATTTGAAACATCGGAATTCAATGAAGATGAATTTCATATACAGTGGGAGTTTTCAGTTAAATTCTTTTGAAAATTTCACACCTCGCTTTTTTAGCCAATCAAAAAATTGGTTCTTGTTTAGATGCCATGACAACCCAAAACATTTCTGGAAATTTTTCTGTCAAATATTTGACATGTGAAAGTTGACATATGATAATTAGGAAATATATTCTTGCTTCCACGAAAAGTGAGACAAATTCGGATTTGTCAAAACTGAATTTTTTTCAATAAGAAAGTACATCTGTAGTAATTTTGGGGCCTCGAGGAATTTCAAGCCTATTTTGCACACTAATATGATTTATATCAGAATTTGTATCAAGAAAAAAGTAATTTTATTGCATATAGGTAAGTAAATAAAAAGCCAAATACTTGTCGCGATTGACAGGTATATTATCTTTTTGCTAAAAAAGTGAAATCGGTTCTTTTTGTGAAATTTAAATGTCAAAAAAAATTTCAGACAGATTCATTTACGAACAAGAACAAGTACAAAGAACAAAATGTCAATAAAAGCAAAATACAATAAAAAAATTCAAACGAAAAGAGTCAAAGAGTTATTTCAGTTCGGAATCATCCTATGTAGAGTATTTTTAAATGGTGATGCAGATAAAAAGAAAATGTCTACTGACGGCAAGTTGTTAAAACTTCTGCACATGTAATTGAATGGGCTATTGAAATGATGTTGTGAATTCGGAATATTTATGTGAAATGTTAAATAATTTCTTGAAGTTAGTCGAGGTACATTGAAATTCAATAGGGAGAGTAGGCAAGATGAGTCAATGTCGTTATGAATCAATTTATAAATGAATGTCAGATCAGCATTTCACGACGTTTTCTCAAGGACAAAAATTTGAATTCATTCA
The DNA here is from genome assembly GCA_944452925.2 of Chrysolina oricalcia. Classification (NCBI taxonomy): domain Eukaryota; kingdom Metazoa; phylum Arthropoda; class Insecta; order Coleoptera; family Chrysomelidae; genus Chrysolina; species Chrysolina oricalcia. Next base: position 7,547,884 of record OX101825.2, on the reverse strand, counting down.
AGAGGAGGCTGTAAGCGTAGTGTCTTTCAGGATAGGTAATAGGTATTATGTATTTTGAAATATAAAACTTTTAAGAATCTACGTTGAGCTGCCTCTAGTTTATCAATGTATTTTGTATGGTATGGATTCCATATTTGGCTACCATATTCAAGTTTCGATCTCACTAAACTGAAATAGACTCATCCCATGGCATCGGCCGGTTTGAATTCTTTACAATTACGTACAACGAAACCTAGCAATTTAATCGATTTACTAACAATATACTCGATATGAGAAGAAAATGTTAACTTGGTGTCAAAAATTATTCCTAAGTCCTTACATTCACTCACACGGAGGATCGTAGCATTATTAAGGTTCATGTAAACCCATGAAAAAATTAACGGCAAGTTTAAAAATTCTGAAAAAAAATCGAGTTATTCTGGCATCCAAATTGAATAATTAGCGAGATGTAGAAGAAAATCTGATAAACAGTTTTCAAGAAAAAAAATAAAAACCTAATTTTTAGAGGTTTTTTTTTTAAGTATTCCCAAAAACCATTCATCAGATTCCATTTCAAATATCATGACATATCAATGTCAAGGTAAAAGATAATCACAATTTTTTTCAGAATTTTTAACCACAACGTTCTCTCACAATTAATAAAAAATCTGAAAATCTTGTTATGAAATCAAAGACAGTTGAGAAGAATCGCTTTTGCAAGTGATATTTATATGAAATTTAGAAGACTGAACATTGAAAAACTATTCATACTATTTTCTAGACATAAAATCAAACGAGTTATATTTTTAATAGTAATTTTTAAAATCTCGGACAAAAAACGGTAAATAGCTCCAGTAAGTGATTCCTCTGTAGTACATGAACGGTAATACAAAAATAGTTCTGCTACTGTCCACAAGGTATTGCACAGAATTATTGTCACTGTCATATTGACTGTACAGCATTGCCAATAGTTCTATACAGCGGTAACCGATGTAATTTGTTTAACTTTTCGAAAATAAAAGTTACGTCGATAGGGGTTCGTCAGTTCATCAGTTGGATGTTGGATTGGTCCGCCTAAAGCCTTGGAGTCCTTGGACACAATTGAAGAATTATGTTAGTAATGAGTTTTATGTTTTGCGATTTAAAATATCAGTTCTGGAAATGAAACAGGAAGCAAAACAGAATTGAAAAATGATAATAATAATCGTAATAGCTTCTTTATTGTCAAATCCAGTTGTTTTTGTGTAACATTATTTTATATACATAAAAAATAACGGCATAATAGGCGGAGTTCAGCTTACAAAGATGAAAAATAATGATAAAAATAAATTAGCTGCTCTTTTTGGATTTTACCAACAATATTGTTGTTTGTGCTAAAAGTAAAAAGAGGCACTGCAACTCTCACCAAATTCACCAGACGGTGCGATCTTTTTTCATTTTCAGATGTAAAAGTCTGAAGGATTGAGGCTCGTGTCGGCTGGGAATAATCCTCCACAATTCACTGTTGCGTTAAAAATTAACAGTGCTGCTCCTAAAGTGGCGTATGGAGTTGGTAACAAGGCCTATCCAGAACACATGGCTAATGACCATAGCAGTCGATGCCAAAACACCAAGAAAAAAAAATCCTGTGAGCTATTTCGCAGTACTCCGAATTATGTTGAGATTTGGCAATATTGCTTTAGCAGTAGGGTTTACCGTTGCAGAAAACTGTAATTTATATGGAAATATTATAAAAGATCGCTGTAAGTATGGTATGAAAAACAAATCTTGTCAGTGCCATCTTACAGTTCAGAAACGCGAAATATTTGACTTTATATGAACCTTAAGTTCATAGCTGTATGTAATAGAAGAAAGTTTACTCGAATACGTCATAATTTTATACTTTTGTATGTTTAAGGGAAGGTTAGGTGACACCATTCAGATAACGAGATGCAGTCTGCACTTTCACCAATTTGTTTGAAAATGTTCATGTCATCAGCGAAAAGCAGTATCATTCACAAACAGGAGAAATAGTAAAGGCCCGAGATTTGATCATTGAGGCACCCTATAACAAGCCACAAACTCGAAACTATTCTCCCCTTCGTATTCCACATATAATTTTCTACTTTTCGAATAGCATCCCAGGAGGTTTTTTGAATTACCAGTAATTCCATAGTAGCTTAGTTTCCTCAAAAGTTAATGATGTGATACTCTGTCAAAAGCTTTGCTGAATTCATTTGAATTACATCTACTTGATTGTTAGCATCCATATATTGCTGAATAGACACGCTGATACCCCTTTTCATTAACCTTTTTTGAAGGGTTGATGGGGTAGGTGAATAATTTCATTGGGAAAGTGTACTTTCATATTAAAAATTGACCTGTTTTAGGATTTTTCATTTCATTTTATAATTACGCATAAAATGAATTTATCCATTACTTTAGGACCCCACTGTATATTGCGGAGAAGACTTGAGTTTTATTCAGCTTCTTCAGACCAAGTTAAAAAATCAAAATTGATTTTGATATTAATTTTCTAAATGAAAAATCATTATGGATCTAAATGTACATAAACAGTTACTGATGAAAGTAAAACAATTCTAAAAAAATTCAAAGTATTTATTCTTTCTTTGTTTTGGTTTTCTTATTTTTGAACGAAAATGATTTCAATGAAGAAACTATTTTACAACAAACGTAAAACAAGAAATACAATAATACTATCGAGAACAGATGTATATCTGTTGAGGAAGATACAAACTTGGATAGATGTCTTGATTTTGGATCAAGAAAGTGAGTGCCATTGTGTCTCATGGCATATTCTGCCCAAAATATTGCTCGTTCCAATGCTGTTTCGGGCTGGTCCCGCATAATTCTGGACACTTTCTTCCCTTCTTCTGAATATCTATATAAAAAAAAAACAGAAAAAATTATTAAAATGGTTTTTGTTGATTGAAGAAAAAAAGGGTATTCATCAACAGAGGAGCGTAAACTGATATTTTGTTGATAGAATACAGTGTGTTAAATGTAGAAATCCAGTATCACCGCTGATTATAGTGCACTTTGGTGTGCCGCAAGGATTTAATATGGGCCCACGCTTATTCAATCGTTTTGTATATGACATCACTTTTGTGTTCATTTTTTATATTTTTAGATGAATGTTCAGAAGGCTACAGAAGCTGAATTACTCAATAAGTCATTCTTCGTAGGTTTTCACAGTGTTGCAACACCATTTCAGCTTGAAAGGCTTGAAAGCATCTCATTGAAGAAATTCGATGAGTTGAAAGATCTCGGGAACATACTTGAAAATAAAGGTTACTTTCAAATATCATATTGTTGATATAGCATCTCAAGCTCTCAAGATGTTTGGATTTATTTTTAGATCAACCGAAGGTCTCTCTGTTTAATCGAAAAACAATATCAGTTGCTCATTAGTTGGGTCAATGCAATTCAAACATGGCCATCTAGGTTATAAAAATAATATAAATAATATAATAATATAATAGTATGTGTGTAAGTTCCTAAGCCATCGAAGTCAAGATTCAATACATTTACTCATAATCTTAGGAATATTTTACTTGAATACTGCTTATTCACAAATCAAATCTTCTCCAGGAATACTGTAATTATTTGATTCATCACAGCAAACAGTGAAGGACCAGAAATTGATGTTTTAATATTACACTTCATAGTACCAACAATAGTCAAGATGAATGTGTTAATCGCATTTCAAAATTAGCTAATATACGGGATGTATTGATATCTAGTTAGCCTAGACCAGTTTTCTGCATAAACAAAATATTGCGTTACCATAGCAACAAACAATAACTTATTAGAAGTGTCAGTGTAAAGTTTGACGTCAAAAAAGTAAACCAAAGTTACGCAATAAATTAAAAGAAAAAATATGTGCACTGAAATTGTGAAAATCGAAAAATTGGAGTATCGAGCCATCATCAAGTACCTGTATTTAAAAGGGTTAAGGGTTAAGAGGGAAGATATGCTTAATGGTGACCGGAAATAAGCGCAAAAGAAAAAAGCGCACAGGAAATATGCGCACGGAAAAAAGCGCACAGACATATAAGCGCACATGAAATAACCGCACTCGGAAAAATGCGCACATCGTAAAAAGCGCACTTGGAAAAAACCGCACGTAGATTAATGCGCACATTGAAAAATGCGCTCATGCAAGGGCGATATAAGCAAAGTTGAAAAGGTATTATATAATATATGAAAATAAATTAATTTATATAATTGTTCGGTAAAGACATTTGCTAAATGGTGTAGTAAGCTGTCGGATAGTCATTAACACTTTCATTACTATCATTGTTGATTGAACCTAAATATTAATTTTGGTAAATTTAAATATTTAAATAGTTAATCCTAGTTCGGGTCAGATTAGGGTCATTAGTCCTTTTATTACGACCATTGTGGTACCTAATTGCCATTTCTAGAAAATTATTATTCATTATAATATTACTTAAGGATTAACCAGGTATTAATCCTTTTTTCACTGTCATTTTTGGACTATAAATTGGCCACACCTATAAGTTTTATTTAGTTTACCCTAAATTTCAAGCAAGACAAGTCTACATTTTTTTTTCTGAATAATCGAAATGGAGTTTTCAACCAGTCAGAAAGGCAAGCAAATTCTGAGTTATAAGGGGTTTGAAAATTTACGTTCTCGCACAACAAATGGAATAGATACTTGGAGGTGCCGCACGAATCGATCCACAAAGTGCCATTCTTTATTGAAAACGATGAATGAAGACATCGTACAAGAGCCAACCAGTCACTGTCATGACTCCTGTCCCTAGAAAGCAGAAGCAAATATCTTCAGAAGTCGAATGCGACAAGCTATGGTAGCTGTTGATGCCACTTCTCGAAATGTCATTGGAGCCATTTTATCAGGAGTGAGCAATGATGTACTGGCTTATATTCCGAAGCAATCGTCTCTTGCCAGGACTCTTCGAAACCACCAAACAGAGAATCACTTGCCGAATCCATCGACGATCAATTTTTTGATTCCTGAGATATATTCTGACTTGGTGTTACACGACTCAGGCATAGAAAATCCTGAAAGAATTCTAATATTGGGTGATCGAGAGTTATTGTGTCAGCTGGACCAACCCACTCTATTCGGTGACGGAACATTTGATAAAGCACCTACAATATTTTATCAGCTTTATATTTGGCATGCCAAAGTGGGAAATTCGTATCCACCATGCGTGTACATATTGCTACAAAAGAAAAATGAAGAGACATACATGAAGATGTTTCGAATTTTGAAAGACTTAGTTCCAAACATGTCGCCCCAGAAGATACTTGTAGATTTCGAGAGAGCCTGCATGAATGCTGCAAGAAGATCTTTTCCAGAAGCAGAAATAAAGGGTTGCTATTTCCATTTATGCCAAAGCCTCATAAGGAAAATTAATGCAATTGGTTTGAAATCAGACTTCCAATCTAACGTCAACACAAAATTAATGCTAAAATCACTTGCTGCATTATCTTTCGTTCCGTTAGAAGACGTAAGAACTAATTTTAACAGGCTAGCAGAAACTTTTCCTAATGAAGAAAAATTTAACGATGTCCTTACATATTTTTTCTCCACATATGTAGAAGGTGCTGCTGGAAGAAGTCCTCTATTCCCTCCAAGGACATGGAACCATTACGACGCCGCTCTCGACGAATCGCCAAGAACTACTAATTGTTGCGAAGGGTTTCACAATGCCTCAAATTCGCTATTTCATTATAGTCATCCGAGCATATGGATGCTTTTCGACGGGCTACGTAGGGATTTTGCATGCCATAAACTCACTCTAGTGAACTCTCGAACTAACAGACTGGAGCCTTCCAAAAGAAAATACAGAGAGCTATATGCGCTTGTTGCTAGCTCTGTAGACAAATATGATGAGACTGAGGACAAACTATCTTATTTGAGAAGAATAGCTAATTTACAATAGTTTACTGTTAATTACATTATTTAGTTATATTTTATTAGAAGTAATAAGACATATTTAGAAGTCTATTTTGTTTATTTGTTTAAATTCTACACAAACAACTGCAGTTTTTTATATACACAGGGACAGGGTGTCCGAAAAGTCTTAGTATGGGCTTATTTCTCCGAAGTTAGGTAGAGAAACTATTGCGTGTGCGCATTAATGTACGTGCGGTTTTTTCCAAGTGCGCTTTTTACGATGTGCGCATTTTTCCGAGTGCGGTTATTTCATGTGCGCTTATATGTCTGTGCGCTTTTTTCCGTGCGCTTTTTTCCGTGCGTTTATTTCCCGTGCGCTCCTTTCCTGTGCGCTTTTTTCCGGGATTCATGCTTAATACCCTTGGTGATCAATGTCCTTCGTATGCGACCGTGAAAAATTGGACTGCAAGCTTCAAAAGAGGTAAATTTTCCATTGAAGATGATGACCGATCGGGAAGGCCAGTTTCTGTGTCAGTCCCCGGAAATATCGATCATGACATGATTTTAAGAGACCGTCGAATTGGGCTAAAACGGATATCTGAAGCACTGAATATTTCATACGAACGCGTTCATCATATAGTTCACGTCAATTTGGACATGAGAAAAATTGCTGCAAAATGGATCCCCAAATGTTTGAATGTTGACCAAAAGCGTGCAAGGGTAGTAGCATCGCGTTCGATCTGTGCTCGATTTGAAAACGATGCAGACTTCTTAAACCGAATTGTTACTATGGATGAGACTTGGGTACATTTCTACGATCCAGAAACAAAGCAACAATCGATGGAATGGCGACACTCCGGTTCTCCAAGACCTAAGAAGTTTCGTGTCCAAAAATCTGCTGCAGATTCGCTGTAATAAATATATCCAATTAAGAGGAGAATATGTTGAGTAATAAAATATTTTGACATTGAAATTTTGTTTGGTTCTATAGCAGGCTAAGAATTATTCAATATATCCTCGTAGTTGATGATTTTAATTTATAGACTCATCTCCAAACACTCTCCGGGAAGAATATAAAAAAGTTTAGAATTGTTCTTTTGTTTTTAGGATGTATAGAAATATAGATGTGTGGAATTTTCGATAAGACTGAATTGACACTACCAAAGTTGAGTTTCGTGGACAGAGTAAGTATCCTGATATAAGAAAAGTCTAATCTTCTGATCAAAATACATTACAATTTTCTTAGAAAGGACCCCGCACCATTCTTATGGCTTGAAATTGGCTGAAACTGTAGTATGTAATTCTCTTCATCATCCTGATCTAAAGTTCAGACAGAACATATTTTTGTGTTTCTGTGCCTCGTAATGATTTGGGTCCTTGTATAAGGAACAAAGAATAAATAGAAATAGGAAAAATATTGGTGAATTCTTTCCTTAAATGAAAGTGAATTAACATTTTTATTTGTTATTTGCTTGATGATGAGAGCTTGTGGAGTAGGAAATACATGTTTTTCTACGACCATTAAGAAAAATGAACATTTCAATTGCGTCTTCGATTAAGAAACCTACCACGTTGTAACACCGATTTTCATTTCCCACGGGCTAGCTGTATCGAAATATTCATTTCCTACGACTTTCATGAACTACTAGCCTAAGCTGTGCTACTAGACTGTCATTATAGGTAGGTATTAACGAATTTTATGAACATAAACAATATCGAATCAAGTTTGTTTACGCCTGTCTAATAATTTGACATTTCACATCAGTAGATAATTACAAAATTCGTTTGAAAAAGATTGATTACAATCGGATTCTATATTTTTGAATAGTTGACAGATACCTTTTATATAGCAGTTAATTTGAACAAATTATTATGTGCTCTAGTAACGACGAGTGTTGATTCAGATGACACGTGGACTTTGGATGGTGGGAGCGAGGGTTCAAATCCACGCAGCCACATTTTTTTTTCGTTTTATGAAATCGATTAGTGTTTGATTTTTATAATAATTTTCACGACGTAGGTAGGTACGTGTACAAAAAGAAAAAATAGATGTTTCATTCAACGGGTGAAGAAAGAAAAAATTATCTAAACCATGTAAAAATTACGGCAGGAGAGTTCATGATAAAAAAGATTATTAAAAATATTACAGATTTGTTAATGATTCAGATGGTCGTAGAAAAAGTATAGTGTACAATGAGCATGAAACGACCCATTTCTCACTCATAGGTATATGAAATTTTGTACACAATTCCATATACCTACTCGTGGGAAATGTATTTAATTTCATGCTCATTGTACAATATACTATTCCAGTCCCAGTTTTATCAATAGCTCCCCTAATACAGAACTCCAAATTCTCTTCTAGTCTCAATCTGGCAGTATTTACAAAAATATGGGTATATATTCTGTCTTACTAATACTCATAGCAACGCACAGTATCAAATTTAATAAACCCTCATTTTATATTTGTTCATTGTGCATCAACCTTAATATATAGTTTAATATTTTGTTTGCTTAACGGAAATAAAAGATATTGAAAAAGTTATTGTCAAGAATTTAGTCAACACCCTGTGGTCCGCATTCAAGCAGTTTGAGTATTCATCAAAAGAAATGATTGTGATGGTACAATTTCTGCTGGAAAATTCATTCTGAGGCACAAATACACAAAGGAATTTAATGTGGTACAAAATCATATATTTGAGGGGCTGTATCCCAAAAACTAGTCATAGGATCGAGTTGGGTCCATGGGAACTTTTGCTCAGGATGATTGAGAGAATTACATAATACAGTTTCAATTCAGCCAATTCCATCAAGAACCAGAAACCCATAATAACGGTGCGGGGTCCTTTAAACTACAACGAATGTTCTGATATAATAATAATAATAATAATAATAATAAAAATAATAATAATAATGATAATAATAATAATAATAATAATAATAATAATAATAATAATAATAATAATAATAATAATAATATAATAGGCAGGGGGGTCAAACAACACCTAAGGCCCTGGTGAGTAGCGACACCACCTACCCGAGCAAAGGATGCAAAATCGGACCGGCAGCTAATGCGCATCCGAGAGGGAAAAAGCAACTTTCCCTCCGGTGTCGGCCGTGGGTTTACTGGGTTAACCCCCCAGTAAACTCTACTACTCGGTTCCCAACAATCGAGGAAGAGGCCCCCACAACCGACCCCCTCGGATTAGGGGTCAAAGGCAAGGTGGTGGGGCCAACGATGATTTGCCAAATGATGACGACCGCGATAACAACGGACGCATTGAGTGGACGGACGAATTAAGGGACGGACTTCTGCATTGCTACGAGAGCAGTGAGCCCGCCCGGAGAGGATACATGGCGAGAATGCATGCTCTGTGGTGTGAGAGACACCCAGAGCATGCAGCGTTTTCCGCACAAAATCTCAGAGATTATGTATCCCATCTTCGGGCTCGAGGCTACGTTAGAGCTCCTCCTCAGCCGGTTATCGAAGTGGCAAATATGCCACGTGTCGGTTTGGCTGTGGAGGAGAATCGCATTGTTCCACTGATGGAGGATATCAGAACCCGCAGGGCGCTTCACAAAATGAAGCCCCTGAAGCCGCAAGAACTGGCACGGGTGGATGCGGAGATTGGCGATGTTCTTCCAGAAGAGGCTGACATCTGGCAGATCAATTCTGTCGTGTACGACGCCGCTCATGCTCTATCCCAAACAGAGAGGAGGGACACCACCGCTCTGGTAGGGAGGCATGAGCGACGTGTACACAAGATGGAAGCCAAGATCAAGTCGGCGAGACAACACGCGTCTCGTATCCAGTGTGTGGTGGACTTCGTGGCGGCCAATAGGCCTTTCACGCCCGCAGTGCGGCGAATTGCCGCAAAATTGAGACGAGCTCACCACACATTAAATCAAGGTGTGCTGTTTACCATCAAACAGCACTGCCTTGATAGGATACGAATGCTAGTGGCTGCAAAGAAGTCACTAGTGAGGCGGGCGAGAAGTATCGCGGAAAACATAAAGTTCCGCGATAAACCTTCTCGCTTATTCCAAGAGCCTCCACGTGTTGTCGATAACCCGCCGGCTGCAGATCGGGTGGAAACATTCTGGAAGAATATCTATGAGTATCCGCAACCACTCAACGTAGATACTCCAGCCCTAGCGCAGTTCGAAGCATTTTGCAGGACGCTTCGGCAGCCTGAGCTCAATGATCTGCGCATTCCGATAACCACGGAAGAAGTACGAGGGGCCCTAAAAGGCTCTAAGAATTTCGCTGCTCCAGGCCCTGATGGGTTGAATAACTATTGGTGGAAAAAGTTTCCAACAACCCACCGCCATCTGGCCAGAGTTTTCAACTCATGGCTAGATGGGGAGCAGCAGATTCCGGAGTGGTTTGTCGAGGGGCGAACCGTGCTCATCCCCAAAAATGGAGATTTGTCTGATCCAAAGAATTACAGGCCGATAACTTGCTTGAATGCGTGTTATAAGGTGTTTACGCGCATCTTATACACGCGCATTCTCTCCGCAGTTGATCCGGTGTATGAACGGATAAATGAGCAAAGAGGGTCAAAGAAAGGGGTCGCCGGGTGCAAGGAGAACCTGCTCATCGATAGATGTATCACGCAGGACTCCGTGCAGTATAAGCGTAACCTTTCGATGGCCTGGATCGATTACCGCAAGGCATTTGATACAACATCACATGAGTTAATCATGCATTTGCTCAGATGCCTTGAGGTACCCGGTCAAATAGTGGGATGCATTGGACAACTGATGCCACTCTGGAGGACTCGTTTCACCATAAGATCTGGTAGAGACATAGTCCAAACAGAGCAGGTCATCATTAGAAGAGGCGTGTTTCAGGGAGACTCCCTTAGCCCTCTTCTCTTCTGCATCTCACTATTGCCATTGTCCGTTGCACTCAGGAATACCCGTGGGTACAACTGCGGCACCCCCAGCAACCGGAGGCATAATGTCACCCATCTATTTTACATGGATGACCTCAAATTGTATGCCTCTGGAGAAAGGGACCTACATCAGTCCCTTAGGGTGGTGGAAGAATATACGCATGCTATCGGTATGGAATTTGGGATCGACAAATGTGCCACGGTTCATCTCAAAAGAGGACGATGCGAGGAATACGGAGAGGATGTCCAGCTTGTAGACGGAAGCATCCTACATCATCTGGATGCCGGAGAGACTTATACCTACCTTGGGGTGGAACAACGCCGCTCCCAAGAGGTATTCGCAGTTAAAAACTCTCTCCGCGGCAAGTATCAGCATAAACTCCGACAGATCTGGTCATCAGAACTGTCGGGGAAGAACAAAGTTGCTGCAACTAATATGCTTGCCGTTCCGATCCTTCTTTACTCTTTCGGAGTGATGAAGTGGACTAAGGAAGAGCTGCGACAACTTGACGTTAAGACTCGCAAAATGATGCATCTCAATAGGAGCTTGCATCCTAACTCGTCCGTTCCACGGTTATACTTTCCCAGACAACGGGGAGGCCGTGGACTTTTGAGTTTGGAGTGTCTGCATAACAGAATGGTTCTGGATGGGGCCTGTAAAGTCATCAGGAGTTCAGATTCCCTTCTCTGCATGGTCCGCGACCATGAGAAAGCAGGGATTGGAGCATTCCTTTTTAAGGCAGCTACCCGTGCGGCCGATGAACTCGGTCTCGTTTTCGACACTGAACGGGCTAACCCAAACTCTGTCACCGAGTTGGGACCCGTTCAGCAAAAAGCTCACATAAAAGCTGCGGAGACAGAGGTCCTGCTACAGCTACATATGGATAAGCCAATGCATGGTGTCTTCTTTCACAACATCGAAGACCTTGGCTTATCCAAAAGCATGACCTTTGCCTTCCTCAGGTCAAGTGAGCTAAAGTCGGAGACCGAGGGATTCATAATGGCCTGCCAGGATGGTGTCTTCAACACCCTTGTCTACCGTAGTCGCGTTATGGGTATAGACGTCCCTGACACCCGATGCAGGGCATGTCGTGGGGCACCTGAGACCGTAATGCATTTGCTATCAGCATGCCCATCTTATGCGGTCTCAGCCTATATCCACAGGCATAACGCGGCGCTACGAGTGTTGTACTACCACCTACGACACTCGTACGGCATAGACGAGACACCGGTGTTGCCTTATGCTCCGGGGGATATTGAGTCCGTGGTGGAGAATGAGAGATGCCGAATCTATTGGAACTACTCATTCCCCACCCTCAGGCAAATACAAGCCAATAAGCCTGATGTTGTCCTCCTCGACCACCAAAGTAGAACGATATTCGTCATGGAGGTTTCCGCTCCAGGCGAAATGAATATCGTTCGAAAAGAGGAGGAAAAACGGACTAAATATCGAGATCTTCTCTTTGAACTCCGCAGGTTATATCCGGACCATTCTGTCAAAATGGTGGTTCTGATTATAGGAGTCCTTGGTGGAATGATGGACACACTGCTCTCTAACTTGAAGATAATACCAGCTTGCCGAAATATGGCAGAAATCTTAGCAGCAAGAATGCAGAAGGCCGTTATACTTGGTTCGCTCCGTCTACTCAGGGCACACGATTCTCGGACCCAATAATCACTCACCCTACGGACGTAGGGAGTGTTTATTGGGGTTAACGACACCAACGCGCCCTCCGGATGGGTCGGAGCACCGGAGACAGGGCCTGACTGGTACACTCCTAGGAAAAAAAATAAAATAAATAATAATAATAATAATAATAATAATAATAATAATAATAATAATAATAATAATAATAATAATAATAATAATAATAATAATAATAATAATAATAATAATAATAATAATAATAAATACCCGTGGGTACAACTGCGGCACCCCCAGCAACCGGAGGCATAAAGTCACCCATTTGTTCTACATGGATGACCTAAAATTATATGCCTCTGGAGAAAGGGACCTACATCAGTCCCTTAGGGTGGTGGAAGAGTACACGCATGCTATCGGAATGGAATTTGGGATCGACAAATGTGCCACGGTTCATCTTAAAAGAGGACGATGCGAGGAATACGGAGAGGATGTCTAGCTCGTAGACGGAAGCATCCTACATCATCTGGATGCCGGAGAGACGTATACTTACCTAGGGGTGGAGCAACGCCACTCCCAAGAGGTATTCACAGTTAAGAACTCTCTCCGCGGCAAGTATCAGCATAAACTCCGACAGATCTGGTCATCAGAACTGTCGGGGAAGAACAAAGTTGCTGCAACCAATATGCTTGCCGTTCCGATCCTTCTTTACTCTTTCGGAGTAATGAAGTGGACTAAGGAAGAGCTGCGACAACTCGAGGTTAAAACTCGCAAAATGATGCATCTCAATAGGAGCTTGCATCCTAAATCGTCCGTTCCACGGTTATACTTTTCCAGACAACGGGGAGGCCGTGGACTTTTGAGTTTGGAGTGTCTGCATAACAGAATGGTTCTGGATGGGGCCTGTAAAGTCATCAGGAGTTCAGATCCCCTTCTCTGCATGGTCCGCGACCATGAAAAAGCAGGGATTGGAGCATTTCTTTTTAAGGCAGCAACCCGTGCGGCCGATGAACTCGGTCTCGTATTCGACACTGAACGGGCTAACCCAAACTCTGTCACCGAGTTGGGACCCGTTCAGCAAAAAGCTCACATCAAAGCTGCGGAGACAGAGGTCCTGCTACAGCTACATATGGATAAGCCAATGCATGGTGTCTTCTTTCACAACATCGAAGACATTGGCTTGTCCAAAAGCTTGACCTTTGCCTTCCTCAGGTCGAGTGAGCTAAAGTCGGAGACCGAGGGATTCATAATGGCCTGCCAGGATGGTGTCTTCAACACCCTCGTCTACCGTAGTCGCGTGATGGGTATAGACGTCCCTGACACCCGATGCAGGGCATGTCGTGGGGCACCTGAGACCGTAATGCATTTGCTATCAGCATGCCCATCTTATGCGGTCTCAGCCTATATCCACAGGCATAACGCGGCGCTACGAGTGTTATACTACCATCTACGACACTCGTACGGTATAGACGAGACACCGGTGTTGCCTTATGTTCCGGGGGATATTGAGTCCGTGGTGGAGAATGAGAGGTGCCGGATCTATTGGAACTACTCATTCCCCACCCTCAGGCAAATACAAGCCAATAAGCCTGATGTTGTCCTCCTCGACCACCAAAGTAGAACGATATTCGTCATGGAGTTTTCCGCTCCAAGCGAAATGAATATCGTTCGAAAAGAGGAGGAAAAACGGACTAAATATCGAGATCTCCTCTTTGAACTCCGCAGGTTATATCCGGACCATTCTGTCAAAATGGTGGTTCTGATCATAGGAGTCCTTGGTGGAATGATGGACACACTGCTCTCCAACTTGAAGATAATACCTGCTTGCCGTAATATGGCAGAAATCTTAGCAGCGCGAATGCAGAAGGCCGTCATCCTTGGTTCGCTCCGTCTACTCAGGGCACATGATTCTCGGACCCAATAGTCACTCACCCTACGGACGTAGGGAGTGGTTATTGGGGTTAACGACACCAGCGCGCCCTCCGGATGTATCGGAGCACCGGAGACAGGGCCTGACTGGTACATTCCCAACGGGAAAAAAAAAAAAAAAAAAAAAAATAATAATAATAATAATAATAATAATAATAATAATAATAATAATAATAATAATAATAATAATAATAATAATAATAATAATAATAATAATAATAATAATAATAATAATAATAATAATAATAATAATAATAATAATAATAATAATAATAATAATAATAATAATAATAATAATAATAATAATAATAATAATAAAGTTTTTATTTCTTGAAATGATCATTTTACAATGATATAGGAAACGTCAAGTAAAAGAAACATGTATAGTACGGAGTTAATAAAAAATATATCATACACATTACAAACATTGAACACAGTTACTTGGAAGTATACACAAAATATTCATTGCTAGAATAAAAGCATCCCTCTAAAAGAAATTCTTTAAGTTTCCTTTTGAAAGTAGATATTAATGAGATCTTCTTTATTTCTGAAGGCAGACAATTGAATAGCTTGGAAGCTGCTAGAGAGGGCGATTTTTGAAATAGTCTCGTACGATGTTGTTGCAGTTTAATTAGGTTTCCGTTTCTTGTTGGGTAGTTTCGTTTCGAACTCAGATTCCCGTGTTTTTACAAAAAGAAAACAATTCTAGATGTATATCGATGGTAGTGTTAAAATTTTTCTTTCCCTTGAAATTGGCCTACAGGAGTCTGTGTGTCGAAGACCATACATCATACGTACAATCCTTTTTTGAGAGATGAAAGCTCGGCTAATATTGATTCCTTCTCCCCACAAAAGCACATTGTAAGAAAGTACTGAATAAACCATTGCATAGTAAATGTTCAACAAATGCTTTCCATTCATAACCTTTTTGAGTTGTACCAATGCGTAAAAACTGGTGTTTATTCTCTTGCAAACTTGATTTATGTGAACTTTCCAACTCAACCCAGAATCTATATGAAGTCCTAAAAATTTTGAGGATTCCGACGGATAGATAGTCACATTGTTGATATCAACCTGTATGGGTTGCTCCAAGTATCTTCGGTTGAAAAATTGAACTAATACCTTTTTATCAGCATTAACTATGAGTTTGTTTGTGTGACACCATTTCGAAAATTCGCGACTTATTGTGTTCAGCTTCAACTGGAGTTCCGCAGAACTATCAGCTTCTTCTGAAATTGCAGTATCGTCGGCAAAAAGTGACACTGACTTTGTACCTAAATGTTGTGGTAAGTCATTGATATAAATCAGCAAAATCAACGGTCCCAAAACTGAGCCCTGTGGAACTCCAATGTCTACGTTGAATATATCACTGTTCGTGTCATCCCATCTCACGTAAATTTTCCCAAAATTCATATACGATATTACCCATGCAAGAAATTTCCCTCGAAGCGCAGCCACAAATTTACCTTTGTCGATACCACTATAAATATGCTCCAGGAAAGTTGAAGCTGCTTCTCTTGTCGACTTACCAGGACAATGCCCATATTGATAACTGCTGATTATATTGTGTTTCACCAGAAAAGGATATAATTTGTTACTGATACATTTTTCAATTACTTTAGCAAACACACTGGGAATGGATACTGGTCTATAATTATCAATTAAGAGGGGGTCATTTTTCTTGTATAAGGGAATTATTTTTCCAATTTTTAGTAGGTCTGGGAAAGCTTCGTCCTCAACAGATTTGTTGATGATGAATGCCAGTGGTTCACATATGAATTCCGATATAGATTTAATTATGTTTGTAGAAATGCAGTCCATTCCGGTAGAATTTTTATTCTTAAGTAAAAGCTACGCATGTTAACGTTTAAATCCGTCGTACCTAGGAAAGTTTCATTTTTGAATTGTTGTAGTAGATTATTTGGAACCATGGTTGCATAATATTCTGCAAAAGACTCAGCAATTATTTTTTTATTTTCTACCAATTTATTTTGAATATACATTTCTTGTGGGCATTCAATCAACTTTCGTTTTCCGGTCAATGTATTAACAGTTTTCCATATTTGCTTTTGTTTATTCTGAATACTGTCTGATGCAACTATTTTGTTTTGATAATATAAACGTTTACATTCTTTAATGTTTTTACCATGTTGTTTTTTCATCGTACGATACAAATTTAGCACATTATGATCGTGGCCATCATATATCGAAGTGAAAATGCACTTTCAGTTATCAGTGACGGTAAACTCACATTGGATTCTGTAGAATTTCTTGGATACTGCTCAGAAGTTCATCTGCCGTCAAAGTGCCATATTCGAGTTTGATTCCCAGCTTTCTGTTTACCATTAATTCCATGTTGTGATATTGATCCACGAAAAATGGTATTCCAATTACTGGTTTCCCGAAGTAAGCTGATTCGATGGTACTCAGTCCACCTCCATGAGTGATAAATAGTTTCAGGTTCGGATGAGCTAGAAAATAATGATAATAACTGTTAATAGAATTCTTCTGGACTTCCATTCTCTAGAAACAAAGGAAATACATTCTCTGCATGTGTTTTTGAGTCACAACATTTCAACAGTTAACATCTACTGTCGTCATCAAGTGTGTGAATGCGACAAGATATCTCGGATTCCTATTATATAGCATGCAACTAATGTACCTGCTAGAATAATAACTGTTAACTCAAGAGTATCGGCTGTTGATCAGGATTTCTTTCCTCAAAAAAGCGACGTATTCTAGTTATATATAGGTTTGTTATCATTGGTTAGAGACAGATGAAAAGAAGTCAAATAGTTGTTTGTTTAGATCAGTTTTAATGTCACAGTTGAAAAAACCTATAATTCTATTACATTCTCCATAAGTCACAATAAAATTAAAACAGTGATTTCACATGCTAGGATTAACGAAAAGTAATCAAATAACTGAATTCATTTCAACTTCTTTCAGATCCAGAAATAGTTATTCATTCTATTGCAACATTGCAAGACTTCCGAAGGTTGCGCGTAGGGGTGCAATCGGTTGACGGAAATAACAATTTTAACAACAACAACAATAACAAAAACAACAATTGTCAAAGTTCATGTTGTTTTCAATTAATAAAGATAACATTTTTCACTATACCTACTGATCACTATCGAAATAGTAAAGATTAAAACAAGCCGCACTAGAAAAGTTATTGCTGGGTAACAACAGCAAGTATTATATAGCATGCAACTAATGTACCTGCTATAATAATAACTGTTGACTCAAGAGTATCGGAAGAAACCTATTGTATAGGTTTTTACCTATTGTATAGGTTTTTACCTATTGTATAGGTTAAGGCAGAAGTCTGGATTGTTTTTTGATTACTAGTTCAAGAGTATCTGGAGTTGATCAGGATTTCTTTCCCCCAAAAAAGCGACATATTCTAGTTATATATACTTTTATTAATTTGTTAGAGTCAGATGAAAAGAAGTCAAATAGTTGTTTGGATCAGTTTTAATGTCACAGATAAAAAAACCTACCTGTTACATTCTCCATGTCACTATGAAATTAATACAGTGATTTCACATGCTAGGATTCACGAAAATTCATCAAATAACCGAATTTATTTTAACTTCTTTCAGATTTAGAAGTAGTTATTCATTCTATTGCAACATTGTCAAAGTTCATGAAGTTCTCAATTCATAAAAGATAATATATTTTTTACTATACCTTCTGATCATAATCGAAATAATAAAGATTAAAACACTAGAAAGGTTGTTGCTGGGTAACAACAGCAAGTTTTCAGTCTTATCATATAAAATGTCGAATATGCTTCAATGTCAACTATATGTGACATCACAGATATGTCCATTACCTACTTGATTTATATGTAATAAAATATAAGAGACATTATCGCAACGTTAAGGGCCGTGGCCTTAAACTCGTTGCGGGTGCTTTAAAGGCGCACTTGTACACTTGTACCATTATATACTATTCAGACAGCGAATATCTCCTAACTCGTTCATTATATAGAAGGCATTCATTATTTATTTTATAATAGGTATTAAATTTGAAACACATTGTATGATGAAATAATTTAGCATAAAATCAATTCACATAAAAAAATTTATTAAGACGTTTTATAAATGGCATACATTGATTTCTGATTTCTGTACAGCCTGAGTAATGATCAAGAAATGTCGAATTCATTGCAAAAAAAGTCATAGCTTTGTTTATCAATTTTTCATATAGTTATTTAGGTATTGAATATGCTATGATTAATGCGAAAAAATACATGGTATGGGGAATCACATTCTATTATGGAAATGGGCATGACTGTAGCTACATACCCAGTATTTCATTTTGAGGCAACCATTTACGCACAATGACATTTTCTGGAAGATCAGTCAGTTGGCTCTCGAACTTCCACAGAATAGTTTGATTCACTTTACTGAAAGCATCTATCAAAGCTCTTCTTTTTTCCAGTCTGAGACCATCAGATCTCACATTGCTTCCAAGCGAAAACAAAATAACGCCATTTTTGGCATTATCCATAATTTTCTGCAGGTTCTGAAATAAAATAAAGCAAATACAAGCAAGTTGGAGTCGAACTAAGGATTTTTTACTTTCTCACAAATAATAAGAATAACACGTTTTGGAGGAGTTCGAATAGTTTCCAGGAAAACGGTGGTTCAAATTCGAGCTTGGAAACGGTGACTTTTCAATGCCCAACAACATGCAGTTGTGGAATTCAAATATATCTGAAAAATCTCTATGAAACCCAAAAAATTACATTGTGGTATTATGATTGAAGTATTTGGTACTACATAAATCATGAGAACACATATTTTTGGGCATACTTCAATTTGTGCCTGAGATTCACAACAGCATACCCAAGTACATCAAGTAGCAAAATTTACTTAAGTTTTGTAAGCATGTTAAAATTCTTACAGCGACCATTAAATTCTGTGGAGTGATTTGAGCGCATTTCACTTGTATTTGAAAGCCACAGAAGTGTAAAAGTATTAAGTTTCGATAATATGAGCTTCACATCTGAAGGTACTTCAAGCTTCCCTTAGTAGTTGACGTATATTGAAGTATTTGAATTGGAAAGTATTTGAAAATCGCATAATTTGATATTAGACCACTTCAAGTTCTGCAAAGTAATTGAGGTATTACAGAATACTTATATTATAATGAAGTATTGGTACAACAGAAATCGCGAGTAGGTACACATATTTTGGGAATACTCTAATTTGTGTCGAGATTTACAAAAACATATCTGAGTATATTAAGTAGCAAAATTTACCAGAAGTTTTGTAAGCGTATTGAAATTCTTATAGCGTCCATTGAGTTCTGTGAAGTGCTTCATAATTTGAAAAGTACTTCAAGTTCATTTCACTTGTATTTAAAAGCCACAGATGTGTACTTCAAGATTTCCATAGACTAGTACTTATAACGTATATTGAGGTATTTAAATTGGAAAGTATTTGACAACTGCATAATTTTATTTCTGAATACTTCAAGTTCTGGAAAATAACTTATTATTATTAACTGGTTATGAGAGATTTGAATTATAAAAATTTAGATGTTATCTGTAAAGCCTCAAAATGATGAGCACGCAATGATAATAAATATTTGATATCTGTTCTATGCAGACCACCAAGTGACAACCTGGAATTGTTTATCAGTCAAACCACGCATGTGTTAGATTATTGTTCAAATCACTATGATCCTATCGTAATATATGGAGAAATAAATATATCGAATTTATTCAGATTCATCAAAAAAACATATTCCTTGATCTCATGCAATCCTATAACTTGACCACCAAAATAACTGAATCAACAAGAGTATTCAGAAATATTAGAAATACGCTGTTACTCTTTTCATTGATTTGTAACATTTCTAAAAATGTACTTGTAAAATTGTTGTTTTCCATTCTTGGACCGAAGCTAGTGAATCCATAACGTTTTCTGATTTCTTGGTATAACCCCGTGCTAAGTATGATAACTGGGTATTTCGTGACTGTCAAGAAGAACCTGAGTTGATGAAAAGTATATATTTATAAAAAAATCACATATGAAGATTTTTTTGAATGTCACTGTATAAGTTGAATTAGTACCAATATGCAGCTCAGCATGGAGTATCATACATTATAGTATTTTACAGTACACTGAACAAACTCTGTTCGGCAAATTGTAAAGATTCCTATTTTAAGTATAAGCAACTCTTCGATGACTCTCGTGTTCTTTCCAATATGGAGTCTCTCATCTACCGTGGAGCGTATGTCCTTTTTAATGAACAAGTTGATGATCTGAACTCTCATGGTGTTGTGGGTTTTTCCGGGTTTTCCTTCAACTGAGGTAGCGAACACGCCTTCACGATGAGTACTTGGTTTTGTCAGGTTTTCATCTTGAATTCACTTTATGTATATTTTATTTGATTTCGTTTGTTTTTTGATTTAATAAAGTTGCCTCTGAAATTTTCTGTCAAGATATTTGTGGAAAAACTATAACTTTTTGGGTACTCATACATTAAATGAGCCATAAATGCAAACTTCCAAATCAGGAGTTGCAAAAATATCTCATAATTCGGAATGACGAAGTGTGTTCATTTGATGTGTTATCACTCACCTGTGGTAATCTTTTCGCGGGATTGATATGAAGTCCACCAACGGGTATGATGTTTGGGGTGAGGGGTTGTGGATAGTGGAAACCAGGACTCAAGTTACAAAAAAGTAGAGACAGTTGCCCCAGTAAAGTATCAAGAGGCAGCATATCATCTCCAAAAGCTCTCCTTGCTATCTTCTCCATTTCAGGAGTGTAATAGAAATATTTCAACAACATCTCAAACTTGGTCCAGAAATAATTTTGCAGCCGTTCCAGTATACTCATGCTGTCCGAAAATCGGAATAAAATGTGAGGCAGGTAAGAGGATTGGTAGCTATTTCCGAAAGTTTCTGATAGATGGGGTGCAAGTAGCAGAGCAGTGATTCCTATGCTGGGAGGGGAGTTGAATCTCTGGATCATTGGGAGGAAGCAGTAGCCCATAGTGACGTCGAAAAGGATCAGGTCGAACTTGAAGTCCTTCGGGTAGTTCATGAGGCTGCGGAAACCAGAGCTGTTCAGCGAATGAGAGCAGGTGAAGGTGGAATAGTCGTTCATCAATCGAATGGTTCCATAACGTCCAGACTTATATATCTCTTCTGACTCAAACGCAAATTCGGAATACAGACCTGCGAATAATTGAAATTGAGTTTCTTGATTTGTAGAGGTTGATTGTTTTTGAAGGTGCTGAAGTTTTTGCATGGAGGTTTTTTATGGACAGATCTGAAGTTTCAATAACCCATTCTTGGATTCCAAAACGTGTATATGACACTTTTGCAGATTACCTCTTCAGTATGCATATGTATATATTAATGAACGTAATACAAAAACATATCTAGGAAATTATATATGGTTAAAAAGGACTTCTTCGAGTAGAAAATTGATCAGGGAAGGCGCAGGTTTAGGGAAGGCGCAGGAAATATCACTGATAATTTCAGTCGCCGTATGAAACCCTCCTTTCTTGCAATATTACGACCAATAAGGGACGTATGCCTCGATAATACGCAGTTCCTAGCTTTTGAGCTGGTGATACTACTTTGGCATGGCAACCACATATCCAAATAACAACAGAAAATATAATGTCTATGAATGTTAGACTTAATGTCTATCAGGCATTATCAATAACAATTGAAGAATTCACGACAATTGAACTTTCTTAACTTTGTTGGTTCGTGAAATTATCAGTAGTAATACCACAAGTGATTGAATTTTCGCGATAAGTCTGTCGATTCATTTCTGAACGAAACTGAATTGCTTCGAGAAAACACCACGAGTCCGCAGGACGAGTGGTGTTTTCTCGATACAATTCAGTTGAGTTCAGAAATAAAAGACAGACTTATGAGATAAATTCAATCACGAGTGGTATTTTATTAGACTATTTCACGAAGCATTAAAAGTATTATTATAAACATGAACAATCAATTCATCATAGCCACTCCTTCGATTTCCTTGTATTTTTCGGTACATTTTCATCGATTTTTTCGTTGATTGATTCGATAGAATTCATCCCAAATCTACTCATTTTTGAATGCGTGCACAGCGTAATCACTTATATTTGACGTTTAACTGTCACATGCACTGTAAACAAATCTGAAAACACCGAACTTGATAGGCCAATCAGAGTCAAGAGTCAAGTTTGGTATTATCGGTAAGCCGAACTTGACTAGAGCTTCTGATTGGTTCATTTCGTAGGTGAGTGAAATAGTCTCAATAAATACTACTCGTGCTCACAATTCTATCGATAATTCTGTCAGAAATCCTAAACTTGATCAAATTGCTTTGATGTAACAACACTCGTCCAAGAGGACTCATGGTGTTACCAAGCAATTTGATTTCGTTGATTTCTGACAAAATTACTATCGATTGTATTGTGAGCACTCGTGGTATTACCCCCGACAGTTTCTCTCATATACAGGGTGTTAAGTACGTGCAGAAACTTCAGGAGCATGTTGCTGACGTCAAAATAAGAAAAACAGTTCCTATAAACACATGTCCGCAAGTTATTCGTTTCTAAGATACAGAGTGTCAAAGTTTAATTCTTATATTTGTTTTTTGTGAATAAATTCCATAATATTTGTGATATTCGAGTAAAGTTTGGTATCTGGGATGATTTTTCAATGACAAAATCAAATTTTATTTCAATTGTGAAGAAACTAATTTCTAATTTAATTTATTTTTAATTAAAAAATCTTTTCATTCAAAATCAGTTGCATCGATTATTTCAAATCTCAATAACTCGAAAACAGTTGCTCTCAGTGACCTCTACCAGGAATATATTTTTTAAACAAACTAACTAATAAATATTCCCTGGTACCAAACTTTACCCAAATATCAAAATTATTTTGAAATTATTCACAAAAAATAAAAATCAGAATTCAACTTTGACACTCTGTATCTCAGAAACGAATAATTTGCGGACATATGTTTATAGGAACTTTTCTTCTTATTTTGATGTCAGCAACACGCTCTCAAATTTTCTACACGTACTTAAAAAACACCCTGTATACAGGGTGTTATTCAAGTACGTGGCCAAACTTAAAGGGGTGATTCTTTGAGTGATTCTAAGACGAAAATTACGTTCACGTAAAATAATGAGCAAAACGAAATATATCAGTTTTACTTCTGAGATTATGGTGGTGATATCATTACATTTTGATCTGTGGTCTTAAAAAAAAAATCCAACTATTATTTAGAAACGTCATTCTGAAACAAAATTTCCTAATGACATAAATACATCAATAACAAATTTGTCCAATAATAATCGGCATTATGACGCCATCAAATATGCGTCATATGTAGGTCTAATTTTGGTCGTCGGTATCATGGACCAAAATTGACTAGAATGAAACGTCATAGCGAGGTTATTTGAGTAACCTGTGCTACCTGGGCAGTGATCTCGTTGAGTTTTGACAGAATTACTATCGATAATATTGCGAGCACTCGTGGTATTGATAATGTCCATATGGGATGAAATTACACTAATAGTAATAATAATAATATTTATTCACTCAATGATTACAAACAAATTTCAAAAAATATTTACATGATGGCGTGAAGTAAATAAATTCGTACGGTTGCGGCCAAAAAAAGGGACAGTTGTCTATTTTTGCGATTATTCCACCTTTCGTCACTGCATGTAGGTATATGCGGCATGATTACTTCCTAATTTGGAATTGTTTGATAGATGTCAAATATTCAATGTTGCCATGTGACATATTCATAACACAAATTCAAGTAGCTAGAAATAAACAAAAATCTGCTATAAGAGTTATCCCATTTTTTATTGGCCGCAACTGTACATCTTACGAAGCAGAATAATCTGCTTGTCAGTAAGGAAGAAACGAGCACTGAGAGTATGTATAATGAAAAGATACTACAATACTAAAATATAACAAATAATGCAACACATAAGTATAAAATGTCTGTTGAAACAACATAGAATTTTAGTTGAAGATCTAAATGGTATTAAAATAGAGGAAGTTTTACTTCTCATTTTTCATGACGATCTCCCTGTACGTCAGTTACATAAGCCTTCACAAGGTTATCATCAAAGATAATGTTTTTATTGTTGACTGACTGAAATGATATATAATTATCTCAAGTTGCATGAAAAAGTTTAATAATACTGAGATATATCAATAATTAATTAACGTTTTATAGTTTACATTTATTTTATGACGATGATCATTCCTTTGTACTAAATTATTGTTGAGGTTTTTGCAGATACCCGAAGTACCGATGCATATATTGTTATGCAAATATCCAAAAGTGCAATAAATCTGGTCGAATTCATGACCTATTAAACGTTTCTCACCTTCTACTTCGATATAATGGAATTTATGTCCTTCTAGTGGTATTGATTTTGGTCCTATTAGAGTTACATTGTGGTCTTTGGAAACCAAGCCATCTGCTAGGGCATAATTCCATATTTGATGACTTGGTGATCCCAAATCTTCCGTTATTAAAATATTCGAACACAATATTTTTTGCACATTACATAATGAAGCGATGATAACGATCAAGGATACAATACGAAGCATTTTAAAAAACTGCGGCAGATTGGTGATCCAAGATACATTGTAGTTGATTAAATCAGTGGTTATCGTTGAAGTTGACGGAAGTTTATAAGCCAGTGGCGGCACATCGGTGCTTGCTATACAACTCGTAGGTATATGAAAATCACTCATAGATATAAGGGCTCTGTACTGTCTAGAAACGACCTAATTTTCAGAAATTGACTACTATGCATGAAAAATATTTTGAAACAATTCCAAGGACATATTTTTTTTTTATTTATTTAGCAGTAGATACAAATTTTACATACTAATAGGGTGATACTTAGGAATACAATTTACAATTAATGCTAGTTTCTCTAATTACAATAATACTCTCTTAGGTTAATGATAAGTATGGTAATTTTTACTTCACTCTTGTAAACCTAATCTTAATACTGTGTGTGCACTCATTAAACTATTTTTCAGGTACTTTTGAGGTTTTGTTATGTTAGTTAGCAACTAATTGCATTGTATCACATTATACTAGCTTATAAAATTATCAATAAAATAATAGACTTATTACTTCTATTGCATTACTTTGTAGTTTATTATATTACATAGTTTATTTTATATTTGCTTTCGACAATCCATTCTGTTAGGGTTTTTTTAAATCTGTTATAGTCCTTTAGTTTGAAACGGTCAGGTAAGTCATTGTAAATTTTCGGGCCCACACAGTAAAAGTGCTTTTGACATGATTTGTGTTTAGGATTTTGTAGCTCAACCATTCCTCTATTGGCATTTCTTGTATTTTGGCAATGTTTTAAGTTTACTTTGTAGTCGTTATTTTTTATCATGAATCTTATGACTGATTTCAAATGGAGTTGTTCTATGTTTAGTATCTTACTTTCATTGTATACCCTGTCACTAGGATATCTTCTCTTTTTGAAAATCATAATTTTTATGATCCATTTTTGGGATACCTGTAATTTGGTTAAGATTGTTGAGCCTGCAGCTCCCCACACCACCAAACCATAGTTTAATAGTGACTCTGCTAAAGCAAGATAAATTGTTTTTAGAGTTTTGAAGGGTACCATATTCCTTAGTTCATAGAATTTATAAATTAGTTTTCTGAGTTTAGTTGTTACGTGCTCTACATGCTCTTTCCAAGTGAGTTTTTCATCTAAAATAACTCCCAGATATTTTAAACTGTTTTTTCTGTTTATGGTCATACTACATTTACATTGCTGATTTAGGTTGCATTTTGATTCATGAATTTTGATGGATTCAAAGTTTGGTAAATTTCGTGCGGATAGTGAAAATGCCACAAAGTTTGTTTTTTCCACATTTAGCGAGAGTAGGCTATCATCTAACCAGTTTTTTAATTTCTGTAGAGTGTTTTCTGCTTTTGCTTTGGTAGCTTCCCAGGTCTCTTCACTCATTAAGACACTAGTATCGTCTGCGAAGCAGTAGATTTTGATATTTTCATCGTCAAATTGGTCCATTATGTCATTGATGTAGATATTGAATAGCAAGGTTGAGAGAACTGTACCCTGTGGAACACCAAAATTTACTTGTAATGCATCACTTTCTTGCTCAGACACCAATGTGGTTTGGTTACGGTTAGTGAGGTATGACCTGATAAGGTTATTTGGGGTTCCTCTGATTCCAGCATTTTCTAAACGTTTTAATAAAGTTTGGTGTTCCACAGTGTCAAAGGCTTTCTTGAGATCCAGAAAGATGCCCATTACTTTTTTTCCCCCGTCTAAGTTTTTTAGTATCCCTTCAGTTACCTTTACGAGCGCCTTATCTGTATTTGAATTTTTCCTAAAAGCAAACTGGTTTGCATTAAGTAAGTGATGTTTTTCCAAAAAAGTGATTAATTTGCTTTTAAGGCATTTTTCAATAATTTTACTTATGGTACTTGTTAATGCAATTGGTCTATAATTGTTCATTGATTTTTTATCACCTTGTTTGTGTAGAGGTATGATTGTAGTGATTTTTAATATGTTGGGAAAAATACCTGAGCTAAAAATCAGATTTGTTACATGTTTTAGTGGAATACTGAGATTACCTTTGTATTTTTTAATTGTATTTGAGAAAATAACATCCTCCCCCCCCTTAACATCATTCTTTAGATTGTTTATTTCTCTAATTATGTCTTCGCTTGACACCGGACTCAAAAAGAAAGAGTTAGTAATTCTATTTTCCTTCATAGCCCTATTTTGTGTGCATCTAGTAATCTTGTTTGCCAAGTGTTTTCCAATGTTACAAAAGTATGAGTTGAACTCATTTGCCATCTGATTTTTGTCTGTTATTTCAATATTTTTTTGGTTAGTAATGCATTTTATTTCTGTCTTACCGACCTGGTCATTGGTGGCCTATCTGATCACTCCCCATAGTTTTTTTGGGTCATACGGATGTCTACAAATTACAGTAATGAAGTTTTCCAACTAATTTGAAAACTGGTTATTTGATTCAATACCCTCTTAGAAAACACACTATTTCGGACGGTTCAGTCTAAATCCATGAGATCATTAAAATTATTTGCTAGTCGACACATGGCTACGAGTGGATAGCTATACGTAGTGCATATTAATGAAATGTTAAACATAACTGAAGTGCGAGTTTTTTTTTGGAGGTTCATTGAATCTGATTTGTGATAGAATTTCTGGTAAATATGTCATTTATAACTCTGAACAGGAAGTAATAACCAAAAGTTTTCGTCTTTCTCCTCAGTACAATATTTTAAATCAATGTCTAAGGTAAATAGTTCGTACTGTATTATAACTGGGACGTATGTGGAATTCTTTATAATATATGAATCTCAAGAGTTTGTTCTGTATTTTGTCTAGGAGAGATAGAGAGTGTTGTACTCACTAAACGTGATTTAAATGCCAAAACTCAATTTTTGTTAAAGATGTAACCATGTATAACAATATTCCTATTTATGTGAAAAGTCCTGCTAGTCTAAACATTTTCAATGTTAGACTTAAAAAGCATCTATTGACTGATACAAATATAGTATAGTATAGATCTATTGATCCTTGAAACAGAGCAATACAGATAGGATAAGTCAAATTACAGAGCAGTTAGATTTAAAAATATCAAAGTTACAAAATATAACATCTAAAAGTTAAAAATTGTAATGGTTATACAATTATAAAATACACGACATATAGTCGCAAACAGGCATACACATGAGAGACCAAACGTACATATACAAACATCTAAAAGTAAAAAATTGTAATTGTTATAAAATTATAAAATACACGACATAAACAGATATGCATACACATTGTCAAATCAAGGAACGGGGGTACTTACATGTTCAATGAGTCATTGCCGTGAGAGCAGCCATATATTCTTTTGTAGAATAACATGCTTGCGCTGTCAAGAAGTCTTTCAAATATTTTTTAAACTTGTGAGGGTTCATGTTTTTTACGAATGTTGGTAGTATATTATAGATGTTTATATCAAGAGAGTTTTTACTAGATTTTTGTAGTCTCATTATGCTTGGCCTGATTAATTGGCGGCCCCTGGTGAGATAACTGTGGAAGTCCGAGTTTATTTCATAGTTTTCTTTATTTTTGTGAATTTCTGTAGAAGTTGATATATATATATATATATATATATATATATGTACATTACTAAGTTCATGGGTTGAACCGCGTTGAGAGTTTATAACTCGACGTTTCGGCTCCTGCTTTGGAGCCATTTTCAAGAGTGTGACTGCGAGGCCTCTATCTGCCTACTCCTCGAGTCGTGGTCTTGAGAGATATCAAGGTCTCAACCTGCCTACTCCTTGATCTCAAAAGACGATCCGATGTTGGTTGCACTGTAGTATTTATAGGTGGTTGGCTACCTGGAGGTGGGCGGGTCTTACGGGTTTTCTCGTTTGTCTTGTCTTGTCAGGCACCAGCAGACAAGACAAACGAGAAAACCCGTAAGACCCGCCCACCTCCAGGTAGCCAACCACCTATAAATACTACAGTGCAACCAACATCGGATCGTCTTTTGAGATCAAGGAGTAGGCAGGTTGAGACCTTGATATCTCTCAAGACCACGACTCGAGGAGTAGGCAGATAGAGGCCTCGCAGTCACACTCTTGAAAATGGCTCCAAAGCAGGAGCCGAAACGTCGAGTTATAAACTCTCAACGCGGTTCAACCCATGAACTTAGTAATGTACATATTTCTGACCGCGGAAACCTTTCCGAACATATATATATATATATATATATATACATATATATGCTGAATACTTGTTTCAAGGAGCAATAAATGTTCCAGTGACTGTAACAGTCGAAAACAATCCTTTAGGAACTCACTATACCTTTGTATAGATTGTATGGCATATGTCCGACAGAAAACAACTACTTCTCTGGCTAATACCTCGACAGATATTGAATTATATCTGTCAAACATATGTGCAAAGATCCTTACTTTGAAGGAACAACTTTGCAAGAGCTCTCAGAGACAGACAGCAGGACACCGCCTGATCCAAACAAGGAACCAACTGCAGACCGGTTTCGGGATGAAGTCCCTCATCAGTGCAGTCCTGGTTATCACGGTTGTATACACGCGGGGCCCGGTGCCCGTCATCGTTCGCCGGGATGGACACTGCAATCGCTTACAGTATCCACCACGGCAACAGATTAGAGAGCGCTCCAGAAGGACATTTCGGATGCGAAATGGTATATGCTGAATACTTGTTTCAAGGAGCAATAAATGTTCCAGTGACTGTAAAACAGTCGAAAACAATCCTTTAGGAACTCACTATACCTTTGTATAGATTGTATGGCATATGTCCGACAGAAAACAACTACTTCTCTGGCTAATACCTCGACAGATATTGAATTATATCTGTCAAACATATGTGCAAAGATCCTTACTTTGAAGGAACAACTTTGCAAGAGCTCTCAGAGACAGACAGCAGGACACCACCTGATCCAAACAAGGAACCAACTGCAGACCGGTTTCGGGATGAAGTCCCTCATCAGTGCAGTCCTGGTTATCACGGTTGTATACACGCGGGGGCCCGGTGCCCGTCATCGTTCGCCGGGATGGACACTGCAATCGCTTACAAGATCCACCACGGCAACAGATTAGAGAGCGCTCCAGAAGGACATTTCGGATGCGAAATGGTATATGCTGAATACTTGTTTCAAGGAGCAATAAATATTCCAGTGACTGTAAAACAGTCGAAAACAATCCTTTAGGAACTCACTATACCTTTGTATAGATTGTGTTTGACAGATATAATTCAATATCTGTCGAGGTATTTGCCAGAGAAGTAGTTGTTTTCTGTCGGACATATGCCATACAATCTATACAAAGGTATAGTGAGTTCCTAAAGGATTGTTTTCGACTGTTTTACAGTCACTGGAACATATATATATATATAAATATATATATATATATATATATATATATATATATGGATGGTAATGTCATGATTTTAAGAGAAGAGAAAAGTGGTCTACAGCTGTCGGTGTAACTGGCACCAGCTATTATTCTTATTGCTTTCTTTTGAAGGAGAAAAACTGTATATGTTGTTTGATAATGTCCATATAGGACGAAACTGCAGTAACGTTGGTTACAAATAGAAGTGGTATACATAGAAAGTTTTATTTCTCATTTATCGTGAGAAAAACTTCATCAGCCTTTGTGCTATTACCCCATAAAAAAAAGCATAATAGGCAGATAACAGAGCATGTAAGCCAATTATTTTTTAAAGTTTTCGAAGTAGGAAAATGTATTTTGAGATTTTGGCACATAACTGCTCTAAGTGAACTGACCAGTTTTGTGAGTCATCAATGATAATTCCCAGCAATTTAGCACTGTCACCCTTGGTTAGGAACCTATTAGATGAAAAAAGTATTTCTTGCATTTTACTACTGTTTAGCATCAGGTTATTTCTTCTAAACCATATTTCTACTTTTTCTTGGAATACATTTATTTCATTTAATATTGAATTCACATCCTTTCCTGAGTTAGTGAGAGTTGTATCATCGGCAAATGCAATACAGTCAAAGGGGGACATGTAAGCAAAAATATCGTTGACGTAAATTATAAATAGAAGCGGGCCTAGTACTGAGCCTTGCGGCACCCCACATGTGATGGGTTCCACATTAGAAATGTTATTTGAATCAAGTACAACACATTGCTGCCTATTTGGAAGATATGATAAGAATAGATGAAGAGGTAACCCTCGTATACTATGTGCATCCAGTTTCTCCACAAGTATTGAATGTGAGACACAGTCGAAAGCTTTGGTCAGGTCACAGTGTGTTCCCCTTTCTCATATATTGTAGCAACATTCTTTTTTATATGTGTTCTGTGTTTGGTTCGTTAGGTAATATATGTTTATATGTTTGTTTGTAAGTATATACACACGTGTATGAGTCATCTATTTTTCAAATATTTTGTATATTGTTCACAATGTTTTTATTAGTTCATGACTGAATAAATGATTTATATATATATTCTAATTTGGGCCTTACCAGGCTATAATAAAGAGAATTGATGGTGTCAATATTATTAAATTGTGCAGATTGTCTCATTGTACATCCTCATTATTTATTTGTTGACATTCCTATATTCCTGATATGAGTAACATAGGATAACGTCTGTTTGTAAGTGATACCTAGACGTAGAGCCTCTCCATCAAGCATGTACTCAAAAATAACAGGTTGTTCAGGTTGTTCACGAATTGATATAGATTAGAGAACAGCTTGGCAAATATAGCTGTGCCTCTGAGATACGCAAACGATAAACAGAGAGGGTTACTATCCACTAGCAACTTTAATCGGGAAGGACAAGAAAGGGCATCGGCTGTCCTACTGCGAACCCAATAGTCATAGGCACAGCTGCATTTGCCAAGCTGTATAGGAATTGCTCCTAGAAGATTGATTTGACAAAAAAATTCACAGTTTCATAATAGAAATCTTGAACGATTCAAATCGTAAGATATATTTTTTTGTAGAACATATAAGACTGCTACCGAAAATCTGTCTTCTACGATTGTTACAACTACTATTCAGTTATATTTATCTGAAATAAGAATCAACATGGAACGCTCATTATTCGCTTGGGACACAAAAAAATGATCTAAGATAGGAATTAATTTTTTTTTCGCAGAATAAAGAATGATTGGCCTGATCATCATCATGGATTAACGAGAATCTTAAAGAAACATTTACAACTCCTAGCTTTCACTAGTATATATTTATATAAAGTACTGATTCACATCTACACTGATAAAAATAGTCTCACGCAAAATTATGATTTTCCCATCTACCAAACTAGCAAAAAAACGAATGTACGATTTAATGGTGGAACTAGCTCATAACACCAACTATAAGAATCCCCAAAATACGCAGGCGCAAACTTCTTCAATTTTCTACCCTATGAATTGAAAAACCAATCAAATCTGTTAAGATTCAAGTCTGAATTCTTTTCTATTCTCAAATGCATTTTATGTTATAAAAGAATCCAGGTTGTATTGTCAGCATTCTATTCACTGTTTTTAAAATCTTTCTCAAGTTTTAATATTAATTTATTTTACGGACATTTACATTTTATATTTTATTTTAGCATAAAGCACAATGTAAGTGTGTATGTACCTCGACTTGTCGGCTCAGTGCAAGAAGTTAGCATCGAAGAAAATGATTTCGAAATAAAAATATTTGAAAAATTGTTAATTATTCAATTATATTATATCATCTTTCAGATTATGGAAAGGGTGCAATAAGGGGTGCTATATGACAATATGACAGTAGACGAAGCTGAAGGTTTCTGTATTGAATAGAGGGTGTCGTAAAAAGACATTAAACTTATTTTGTAAACTTTTGATAGTTAATGATTGTGAGTTAATGATTTTGATAGTTAATGATTGCACTAGGGGAGAACACAAAATTTCTTTAAAAAATTTGCAGATTTATTTTTACAAGAATGGTAAACAAAAGGTTTTCTTTTCAAATTATCAGATTTTTTGTTTGTTTTTAGATTTGAGTAAAACATTTTTTCTTCAAAAATTGTTCAGTTTTTTGTCCAAGATCTTATTTTTTAATCAATATTTTTTGGTTTTACTTCGATTTGAGTCAACACTTTTTTCCTAGATTTTTTAAATTTTTTCTCCAACATGCAAGGATATTCGATGTACTAGAACAGAACCAACCCATGCAAAAATCCAGCAGTTCAATGAAACTGTTCGTTCCATTAACTTTCAAGCGTTTCTCACCTTCTATTGTGACTCTCTGGAATTCATGCCCTTCTAATGATATTGTTTCTGGTCCTAATATAGTTACATTGTGGCCTTTGGAAGCCAAGCCATCTGCAAGGGCATAATTCCATATTTGATGACTTGGTGATCCCACATCTTCCGTTATTAGAATATTCGCACATAAAATTTCTTGTACATTACATAGTAAATTGGTGAAAAAGATCAAGGATGCAATACGAATCATTTTTTAAAACTGAGGTAGATTGGCTACGCAAGATGTGTTATAGTTGATTAACGCAGTGGTTACGCACCGGTTTTCAATAAAGTTGAAGGCGCCTATAAACCAGTGGCGGCGCATTGGTGCGTGTTATAAAATTTACCCAGAGGAGTACAGGCTCTGTAACCTCCAAAAATGATATAATTTTCAGTAATTGAATGCATGATTGGATCAAGTTGCTTATACAAGGTGTAACAAAAAGTAATTTGGGAATTTATTTTAAATGGTAATCAAAATACACGATCATTTTAGGGCACATCTGGAAGCCATTAAATTCAGCATTTAGTTGACTTCGCACGTGTGTTAGCTATGAAAATCGTCCCTATACAGACTTGAGAGTTGTACGAGGGGAATTTAATAATTAGAACAAAATAGTTCATATCCAATAATCAGCTTCATTATGAATTCAACGTCATATTTCCATTAAGAGAATTTATGTAAACCATAACTAAGTATTACAGAAATATCCATGACATAGAATAAGTAGAAATCCATTGTTTAGATATAACGAGTTTTTTTTTCATAATGCGAAGAATATTTTTCCTCGTAACATCGGAATATTTGAGTTATGAAATATTTGATGCATAAGCAGATTGTAAAAGAAACCGAAAAGAGTGTCAATTCACTATTTAATTTTTGAACAACCCTCATATCTATTACCAGGCCTGAATAGAAACTGGGATTACGAGACCCAGGCTAACTTGAGGTCAGCTATTTTACGCTTCTAAACTTCAGTCCTGTTTTGAATCTTGAGAGAGTTAAATGTTTGCTGGTAACGTGACCTTTTCTGATAAATTATCTGTTTCGAAATATCAGCTTAATACTTTAGTAAGATAAAGTTTCATCAAGGGTTGGTATCAATAAATTTATCCAGGATGCTGATAACGAAACAAATTTACCTCATAGGGTAAAAATATAATCATAATTTTGTAAGATTAGTAGTAATTTCAATATTTTTTATTTGTAGGTTGTCCTAATTTTGGGTATCAGCGGTGATTGTCGCCGTGAAGAATTATTACATATAACTATTGATGTCATTAAAGATGCCGGATCTATATTGACTGTTAAAATACCTGATACGAAGACCTACTGCGCAAGAACGTTCACTGTTTCAAATTCTGATTATATTGAGATAGACTACATTTATCTCACAACTTTGGATCCGCTCAAAATGGGTTTGACTTGACTGGATCCGATACACCTAATCGATATATACAGTGTTCGGATTGGATTGAATCACTCAAGTCAATTCCATAAAATATAGGATTGGACCCAACCGATCGCCTTGAAGAGAAGTGAAATTACGAGATAAACGAGTATGAAATTGACAAATGACAGATAAAAGTAGCCAAATTCAGATTAGTGTTTGAATTGACAATTGTCTTTCTCAAAATGGAGAGCAAAATAATAATTAAGAAAAGAAACGTATGGTCCAAAGAAGAGAGCAGTTTTTTCACTCAGCTGATTAAGGAAAAACATATTTTGGGACTCATGGATGGGAAAAGGATTAGGGTTCAAATGAAAACCACAGATCACCGGAACAACGATTCGTGATTTAATTCGCAGAACACAAGAAATTTAAGGTTACGAAATTCGACATTTTGCTATGAAGTTAGCTTTTTCAATCGGATTGAAGAATAGGATTCTTCGATCCACTTGAATATTGCGATATAAACTGAAGGGTGGTTTCACTCGACTCAATGCTATTGAATTTGAAGCGGATAGAGATCGTTCAAATAAACGTAGTCTATATACCGCGAGTATAGAGCACTACGGCCGCCTCATACAAAAAGTAAAAGATTATTTTTGATAAATTCGAGAGCTATAATGCATTAATAAGTCGCGATTGGGGAGTTTATTAATGTGCCTGAAATATTTCGACTGGATGGTAGACTGCAGAATGAAGAAGCGTAATAATCATTTATTTGTTCGGCAATTTTCAGATTCTTCGATGTTGTCGTGCAAAACATTTCCAGCAATTTTTACTTCCATCAACACCAAATTTATGTTAGAAGTTCGCCCGTTTCTTATCTTTAGATGCAACTGTAGTATAATTTTTCAGTTTTCAGTTTGTAGTAAGCAAGATGATGCTTATTTTTTGTTCGTCTCCATCTTCTCTTAGCTTTGTCACGAAGTAACAAAAGAGCCTTGATATTATCAATATTATCAGTTAACGAGTGACTATTATTCTTAGTTGCTCTCATTATTTTATAGGAGGCATCTTTCTCGAACAGTGCCAGTAAGGAATTATTGAAGAAGGTGATTTTTTCATTAACATTCTCTATAATTTGAATGTTTTCAAATGTAATTGAAACAAGATCGGGAATGAAAACCTTTTCATCGAATTTTTTAGAATCTGTGATAGATTTGAATTGGGACGGATTTTTGGAGGTTCGAAGGACCAATACAAATGATCAATGGTAACAGTCGCTTTATACTTAACTATGTTTTCATTGAAAATAACTAGATCTTCGAGGGATCACGAGTTGGGCGATCTAAGATTTGTATCAAGTTGAGACTACCATACGAGGATGTATTGATATCTAATTAGCCTAGACCAGTTCCTTGCATAAACAAAATATTGCGTTACCATAGCAACGAACACTAACTTATTCGAAGTGTCAGTGTAAAGTTTGACGTCAAAAAAGTAAACCAGAGTTACGCAATAAATTAAAAGAAAAAATATGTCCACCGAAATTGTGAAAATCGAAAAATTGGAGTATCGAGCCATCATCAAGTACCTGTATTCAAAAGGGTTAAGAGGTAAGCAGATTTACGAAGATATGCTTATTACCCTTGGTGATCAATGTCCTCCGTATGTCCTGCGTATGCAAGCTTCAAAAGAGGTAAATTTTCCATTGAAGATGATGACCGATCGGGAAGGCCAGTTTCTGTGTCAGTCCCCGAAAATATCGATGCAGTTCATGACATGATTTTAACAGACCGTCTAATTGGGCTAAAACAGATATCTGAAGCACTGAATATTTCATTTGGACATGAGAAAAATTGCTGCAAAATGGATCCCCAAATGTTTGAATGTTGACCAAAAGCGTGCAATGGTAGTAGCATCGCGTTCGATCTGTGCTCGATTTGAAAACGAAGTAGACTTCTCAAACCGAATTGTTACTATGGATGAGACTTGGGTACATTTCTACGATCCAGAAACAAAGCAACAATCGATGGAATGGAGACACTCCGGTTCTCCAAGACCTAAGAAGTTTCGTGTCCAATAATCTTCTGGAAAAGTTCTTGCTTCAGTTTTTTTGGGATTGCCATGGAGTAATCATGATTGATTTTTTGGATAAGGGTAGAAAAATAATTGGAGATTGACCACTCTACGGAAAAAAATTGAAGAGAAAAGACGCGGAAAGCTATCAAAAGGTGTTTTGTTTTGCAGGACAACGCCCCTGCACACATGTTGCCATGAAAAAAATTCGTGATTTAGGGTTTGAATTACTAATGCTCATCTGCACCGTTTTCCCGTTTGATCCAGATCAACTAAACCGGATTAGTGGAGTTGGGTTGAGTTATATTCTCCGATATATGAAAAGTACGGATTACTTAATCCAAACAACAATTTGGCATCATTGCAAAAATCTATACTTACTACTTGACATTTTCGATATCATCTTATCAAACTTTGACATCTCAAGAGAATCGCGCAAACTCAAGATAGATTTGAAAGTTATAAGAAACTGATAACAAAAATGAGCGAACGGTACGAAGGTACAAAAAGAGTTCGAAATTTATCCATATTGGAGAAACAGTGATTGGTTAATTTAGAAATTGAGGAATATGCGACGGTATTAATAGAAAACGAATCGAACATCGCTGAATGATAAGAAAAATGCATGGAAAAATATCGAAATCGAATACAATGCAAGTGGTCCTGGTCTATGCTATCGTACTGCAGAGTAGCTCAAAATATCACTTGAAAATAAGCAAAAAGAGTAGAGAAAAAAAATGGCAAATAAAATGGGTACTTAAAGGTAAGTTTACCAGGATTTTTCCCGAATCAAAAAAAAAGTATTGTTACTTACGTAGTTTCATCTCCTGAACACGAATCCGAGAGAATTTCGTGGGGGTCTTCAGTACTTTTACCCTTTACCTTTTAAACCTTGAAAATCGACCATTTTCAAAGACGATTATTTCAGTAAAAAATCGCACAAAACTCCATCTTCTTTTAGTCGGCACTATTTTGAGACCCTAATCAACACGTATTTCACAATTACAAGCACCAAAATCCAACGTTTAATAAAAAAAAAACAACATTCTTTTAAAGTACTTATACATAACCCTACCAACTTATTTCAAGAAAGAACCTCTATGAAATGTGAGGTTGAGTTTAGTAATATAACAAGGTTGATTTTATTTGTAAAACGTTTGGGGTTGATTAGGGTATGTAAAAAGTGTCGGCAAAAAGAAGGAGGCATTTTGTGTGATTTTTCACTAAAAAAATCGTGTTTGATTATAGTTGATTTGTAAGATTCAAAAAGTCATAACTCGTAAAGCATTAAAGACCCCCACGAAATTATTTCGGTTTCGTGTTCAGGAGACAAAACTACGTCAGTAACACCACTTTTCTTTTTGTTTCGAGAAAAAGCCCGATGAACTCTTTACCATGAAAGGTAGCAAAGACTTTTGAATGGATTAGGAACGATGCCAAAAATTAGGAGAGGTGAGGTCGAAGAAACTTGAACAAACCAAAAAACTAGGTTTTAAAGAACCTTCTAGCTATCCAAATCAGATACAACTGAAAAATTAGGAAACATTTCTGAAATTAGATCAGCCAGCTTTTCTTTATTACATTAAGAAAATGTATAAATTATTTGATGTTCTGATTGTAGAGTGGAATACAGTTATTTCTTCATCAAGTATACATTAAAAACTCTTTTATTTACGAAAAAGTTTAAATATGTGACTTTCAGATTCGTAGATAGTATGAAGAAGAACAATTTTTCACATTTTTGTCACAAGTGAAAGATTTTGTGCAACTACAAAATCTTTCACGAGTATTCATAAAAAAGTGTACAGTAGAATTTAGCCAAATATATAATCAAACCATGGAATATTTACAAACAAGCAAAATAATTATCGATTGAATTATTTCTACGATTTTAAAGAATCCTTTGGCCTTCCATACGATTGCTCATATCATACATATTGGGTATATACCCCAATTATTCGACCATGTGTTCCAAATCGTGCTCTCCAAGAGTTTCAGGGGGAGCAGAAATCCCTTCATTCATATCTGAGGCGATGTTATGTAACACTGCAGTGCCTTCTGAATTTGCTGAAGAACCAGAAGAGTTGTCTCCTTTCGAAGTTTGAACTTCCAAATGAAAGACAGATTGTCCATGTCATATGGAAATATTCCGCCCGATTATATTATCTATATCCAAAATTAATGATATCAGTAATATCCGTCATCCTCTAAAAATAATTGATATTCAACTTCCATTTTTCCTTTTTTATTGAGGAATACAAAGGTTCATTGACAACCAACCCAACAGTCACACGTGCTTTTGCTAAGCTTAAACCTCGAAAATCATTGGATTAAAGTTAATCGCGATTAAGGCGTATTTCGATACGGTGCATACAAAAAATTAGAGTTAATCGAGCTCAATTTTTAATCTCGTTTAAACTACTTCGGTGCATACGGCTGTTAAACACCCCCCCAAAAAAATCGTGATTTAGTGTTTGAATCACTAGAACATCCCCCTTATTCACCAGATTTGGCTCCGTCCGACTATCATCTCTTTCCTCAACTGAAAACAAGTTTAAAAGATCGAAAATTTTCTTCCAACGAGGAGGTAATAATATCTGTGGATGTCTGGTTTGCAGAGAAAGAAGAAATATTTTTTTTGAAAGGTCTAGAGACGTTGCAGGTTCGCTGTGATAAATGTATCCAATTAAGAGGAGAATATGTTGAGTAATAAAATATTTTGACATTAAAATTTTGTTTGGTTCTATAGTAGGCTAAGCATTTTTCAATATATCCTGCTGGGGAGTGTGTTTAAGTGCTATAGCGACATGTCAAATATGGAACCTGTGTTTTCAAATCTATAGAAAAATTTTAATTTACTTTGTGATGATAATCTGCTGTTCTTCAAATATAATATTCCAAACCAACTCAGCAACGAGTTTCTGTGGATAAAATGTATTGTAATTCTTGTCATATCAATATATAAAATACTCATGAAATAAATATCTCTTTTCAACCACTTCTTAATCAATACCTGTTTGTCTGTCCTGTTCGGAGAATGGACCGTGATGAGGAATTAATTATGGGTGCAAGGAGAAACGGAGAGTTTATTCATTTTTTACTTTTTTAGTAGTTTTTTTGAACAAACAGAATATAATTAACGAAACTTTACAGCAAACGTATATGAACAAACAGAGTGATACTGAAAGGAACAAATGAACATCTGTTGAGGATGATACGATGCTTGGGAGATGCCTAGATTTTGGATCGAAAACGTGGGTGCCATTATGTCTCATGACAAACTCTGCCCAAAAAACTGCTCTGTCGATTGGGGTTTCTGGCTGATCCCTCATAATGCTCGACATCTTTTTCATTTCTTCTGAATACCTGCGAATCATGAAAGATTTATCATAGATGTATTCTTCGAGATCAATCAATAAATGGTCATCATATACAGTGAGGACGTAAAAAGTCCCCCCCCTTAACTTTTGAAAGGAACAAGCTATCGAGATCGGGTAAAATTCAGGTAAAAAGGTACCAATTTCACTACTTTGTGGCATAAAAATGATTGTGGTCACGTGGCCTAGTGTCAAGAGGGCACCATCAACTTTTTTTTAAATATAAAGGGGGGTCACGTGGCTCTTGGTTTTGAAGGTCTTCCTATTCTCTATCCAACACTTCTTTGTTTGTGAAAATCGGCCGAGCCGTTTCAAACTGACAAGCGTTTGAAATTAGCTTCAAATAAATTAAAAACCTAAATAACTTCAACAAAATTTCAAGTAAAAATCGCAACTATTTAACAAGTGCTCAAAAAGTTCACCGTTCACTTCTTGACAGAAGAAAAGTCGATTGTGGAATTCATTCCGAACGTTATTAAATGTTTCCCGGGTAATACCGTAACACACATCTGTTAATCGGTTCATAAGTTCCTGGAGTGACTGTGGCTGCGTGACGTACACCTTAGATTTTATGTACCCCCACAGAAAAAAGTCCATAGGGGTCATATCAGGTGACCTAGCTGGCCATTCAATGGGGCCACGTCGGCCTATCCACCGTCCCGGAAAATTCTCGTCAAGCCATTCTCGGACAGGTCTGTAGTAGTGATCTTGTTGACTGGTAACATCCATGGTAAATTCATTTGGGTTTGCCCCAACTACTCCTTGAATACTGTGATGAATCTGATTTTGAAACATATTTAAATACAGATGCTCAGTTAAATTTTCTGCCATAAATATTGGACCTATGATATTGTCAAAAATATATGGAACATCCTGTACATTAAAATATTTCATTATCATTCAATACGTGGGTAACCTTTTTACCTTCTACAATTCAGTACGTGAACGAAGATATTTTATTTTTGAGACACAACTTGTCCTCAACAGAACATAAACAAGAGTTTTGAAAAAGGCCACTGATAGTTCGATCTGGTAGTCGAGTTTAGAGTTCTGCCGTGCCCACAGCTATGGGGGGAGTTTGGAAGATTCGATATTAAATAAATGGAAAATGTTCATAAACTGTTTAAGCCGATATGTATTGTAAGTAAAGATCTTTTTTTTAAAATAATTTATCCAATCAATAACTAGGAGAGATTCTTCAATTCTTTAATTCATTAATTCTTTATTGATTATTTCCTTCATTAATTTCAATCGTCTAAATTGCATATTTGTACATAGTAAAATAAATGTTTTTATATTTTTCTAAAGTGTTTTAAATCTATGAATGATCAGTATCTACCTAGTTAGTCGTGAATCAACCCCAAGTCACGACAAGTGGTGGAGGCTGCCGTGGTTTTGTTTGTGGATTCATTCTTCATAATGAACCAATTTTTATTTTGTTATAAATTTGAATAGTGGTACAATCAACTCAATATAGTTGTTTAGCTTGAAGTTCATAGACTTTGAACTTGACCTAGATCCGGTACAACTAGGTAGAAATTGCTGATCCATATGTTTTGTTTCTGAATGAATCTCTCCAAGTATTGTGCAACAATAGCATTTCAGAATAAAAATATTATTTGACGAATGTACGGTATTTCGTACGCAATAAACTCCAGAGAATTTTATGAAGATTAAATAAAAATGCTATTGATGTTAAGTTCTAACGATTTATTTTCAGTATAATTAATTGAATTTTGTTGTTTTCCCTATTGATTTTTACAAGAATAATTTGTGTATTGTGTAAAATTGTTATATTTCGAGTTCATGAGAGTAATTACGCGTAGTTACAAATTTATTACTACTTTACACTGAATCTTCAGCTTCCCCCTAGCCCCTAGAGAATAATACGTTGACAGAAGGAAGAAAGAAAGAAAGGAACGCCAGCTGCCTTTCCAGAATTCGTAGCGCCAGGAATACCTATTTGCTCTTGGGATTTTTGTGAAGAATCACAAGAGATGAGCTTCAGAGAATGCTTGGACAGATGCATTTTTGTTTTGGAGTTTACCCAGTTGGCGCAGAATACGTTTTGTCAGAATAATGAGAGAGGATTTTGTTGAAATCCTTGGTGTAGCTAAATACACGATTTTGTCAAAGAGAATTTGACAATGAAATCGTGATTGAAAGTTGTATTGATACTAGGTATGATGATTTATTTTATGTTGTAGGAATACGGAATACCTATAATGAGAGAAGTTTAGAATCATAAGAGATGAGCTTCAGAGAAAGCATGGACAGATGATTTGAGAAAATATTATTTTGGAGTTTACCCAATAGATGCAGAATACCATTGTTCAGAATCATGAGAAAGGAATTTGTTGAAACCTTGGTGTATTCTAAATACACGGTTTTGTCAGAAAATTTGACAATGAAATCGCGACTGGAAGTCGTATTAAGTGAGCGTATTATGATGATTTATTTTATGTTGTAGGAATATCTATGATGAGAGAAGTGTGCACACAATAGTTCTTCAGAGTGACTTGGAACTAGAAGAAAAAAAAAGAGTTCATAGGAAAACGACATGAGGGTGTAGGCAATGGCCGACGTGTTTATATAAATTATAGGGTGAAGTATGAAACTGCCTAATAATTAAGCTGTGCACAGTGTTTTAGTGAGTAAGAAGTAACGAATGGGGTCGAAAAGAATTGAATGAATATTGTTGAATGTGAAAAGCGAGTGTGAAATTGTTTTGT
This sequence comes from Chrysolina oricalcia, assembly GCA_944452925.2. Lineage (NCBI taxonomy): Eukaryota > Metazoa > Arthropoda > Insecta > Coleoptera > Chrysomelidae > Chrysolina > Chrysolina oricalcia. The sequence continues at coordinate 7,505,142 of OX101825.2, read as the reverse complement.
GATATTCTGTATCTAATCCTAGGCAAAGAATTTCAGGGTATCGCATCACAAAATTAGCCTCGTATTGTGAGAAATGGTGGTATTTTTAATTGTTGTGGAAGAGAAAAAGAATGGCAAGGATAAATGGAAAATGAGATAATTACTAGAAATAGAATGGGATATTATTACGATAATTTGAAAACAAAAGTAACATTATATTATAATTAGTAAATATTTGATATCAATGTGTTCCTTCGAAATATTTGAAAAATATATTTGATCTTTATTGTTCGCATGTACTTGTATAATGATTTTATAATGAGAATAAGGTTGATTGGTTTTTAATATATTTTGGGGCACGGTATTTGTTGTAAAATTAGATGATAGCAGTATGTTTACCTAAACTTTTATTTTTGTATTATAGGAACTGTACCTCCTGTAAGGAACGCGGAAAAGTCTTCAGCCTTGTACCACTCCAAGAGAATCCCCAGGTGAATCGTGATGAAGCCACAGTTTCCACAGCCATGTCGAGTTGAGCCTTCTCACATTCAATGAGATAGAGCAGAGCCAAGTTCTACCATGTCAAGCTCCATGTTGTCTAGTAAAGCTGAGCCAAAATAGGGTATCCAACCAGACCAAGCAGTGCCAATGTCCAGTAAAGCCATGCCAAGCCCCGGCAGGCCGATACATGCCAAATACAGGGAAGCAGAGCCAAAATGGAGTCCAACAGGACCAAGCCATGCCAAGTCCCGGCAGGCAAATCCATGTCAAGTCCACTGAAGCCATGTCAAGTCCTGGCAGGCAGATTGATGTCAAATACAGTTTGTCCAGTATGTTTGGGTCATACCATACCTGGTTCAGCCAAGCCAACCCAAGCCTGACTAAATTGATGAGCCAATTATTGTACCCAGGCAACGATGAACCATGGTATAATGGAATGGAACCGAAATGAACCAGTCAAAGATGGAAAAGGCAGCAAGGAGGAGAAGAATTCAAATGGAGATGGTGCAAGCAGACTTCTTCTGCGCATATTTATTTGTATATTTATATTTACATGGTATTAATTTCATAGTTTTTGTAAACCTGTATCGAATTGTCAGTTGGTTTTAATATAATCGCTCGAGGCGCGCGATTTTGAACGGGGGGGTATTGTCAAAAATATATGGAACATCCTGTACATTAAAATATTTCATTATCATTCAATACGTGGGTAACCTTTTTACCTTCTACAATTCAGTACGTGAGCGAAGATATTTTATTTTAGAGACACAACTTGTCCTCAACAGAACATAAACAAGAGTTTTGAAAAAGGCCACTGATAGTTCGATCTGGTAGTCGAGTTTAGAGTTCTGCCGTGCCCACAGCTATGGGGGGAGTTTGGAAGATTCGATATTAAATAAATGGAAAATGTTCATAAACTGTTTAAGCCGATATGTATTGTAAGTAAAGATCTTTTTTTAAAAATAATTTATCCAATCAATAACTAGGAGAGATTCTTCAATCCTTTAATTCATTAATTCTTTATTGATTATTTCCTTCATTAATTTCAATCGTCTAAATTGCATATTTGTACATAGTAAAATAAATGTTTTTATAATTTTCTAAAGTGTTTTAAATCTATGAATGATCAGTATCTACCTAGTTAGTCGTGAATCAACCCCAAGTCACGACAATATGGTCACCCAAAATACCAGCCCATACGTTGATCTTCTCTGGAGTTTGAGTATGACCCTCTCGAAAAACGTGCGAATTTACGTCTGACCAATTTGTCTTTTTACTGTTCCATTTAGAAAAAACGTACTTTCATCACTAAAACAAATAGAGTTAATGTAACCGGAATTTTGGGTTATGCGATCAGACATGATCTCACAAAACTGCATTCTTCTATCTGGGTCATCTTCTGTTAATTGATGCGGAATTTTTAATTTATATGGGTTAAATTTGTGTTTTTTAAGATATTTTTTCACAGTGGTCGTAGATACGTCACAAGCCGTGGATACCGTTTTCGTTGTTTGTTGCGGATTATTAACAACAGCTGCCAGAACGTCGATTTGCTGATCTTCTGAAATGGATTTTCTTCCAGATCCTTTTTCCCTTGTTACGCAACCAGTTCTTTGAAATTTACTGACCAATTCCCTTAAGTAGGTAAGAGATATTGGATTATTTGGGAAGCGATCATTAAATATTCTTTCTGCTTCATGGTAATTACGCCCAGCTTCAGCGTAAATTAAAATTGATTCGGTTTTTTCTTCTAGAGGACGAGGCATTTGAAAATTATAAAGAAATGCAGAAATCTATGATAACTGTCAAAAGTATTGATATGATTAACGTCAATATCAGACTGAGGTTGAAATGAAATGCTATTTGGAGTCTCCAGCAGAATAACTGAGGTATAAAAAATTGAAACAAAAACCACAGTGTAAAATACCAATAATATGTGCACCTGTTTCACCACAAAAAATTGGCTTATTGGCCAGAATCAGTAACGGATTTGAAATTCTGCTACAATTAATAGTTAAAATAATTTATAAGTTAAATATTTGAAGCAAATTTCAAACGCTCGTCAGTTTGAAACGGCTTGGCCGATTTTCACAAACAAAGAAGTGTTGAATATAGAAACGGAAGACCTTCAAAACCAGGAGCCACGTGACCCCCCTTTATATTTAAAAAAAAAGTTGATGGTGCCCTCTTGTCACTAGGCCACGTGACCACAATCATTTTTATGCCACAAAGTAGTAAAAGTGGTAACTTTTTATCTGAATTTTACCCGATTTCGATAGCTTGTTCCGTTCTGAAGTTAATGGGGGGAGGACTTTTTACGTCCTCACTGTATCTATTATTTTCATACATGGAGATTGGTACTGGTTTGGTACAATAAACAAATATGACAGATGTTAATAAACATAATATCTAAGGACATTCAAGAAATCTTCTAGCCAGTAACTGAAAGAAGCGGATTTATTTCGAAAAAATCTTTTTGCATTTTTTATCACCTTGTACGTGCGCTTCAGATTCCGGTACAAATTGAAATTACTTATAACTCATATTATCAACTGGTGATAATCATAAATTACAATAAATATTCGAGACCAATAAAATGGAGACGGCAGTAAATTCAATAAATTCAACATGAAATTTTTTTTATAGACTTTTCACGTAACACAAATATCATAAGAGATAAATATAGAAATTAGTTCACAAGGGAATGAGTTGAATTATCTGAATGATATTATGAAAAGTTCTCAAAAAAAGTTTTCAAGTTTGATAAATTTCCTGTTCACTAGTGGAATAATCATTTGCTTTTTTTGTGAGAAAAACTAGTATTAATAAAATTATATTAATAATCTCTCTTTATTCATTCTGCCATTTTTTTTGTACACCCCAAAAGAAAATCAATAAAAAATAAATTCAGTAAGTCTATTCTAAAATATTGGAAATTGCTCTTCGATTCAACTCCAAAAGCAAATAGAGAATAATGTTGGAATCATGCCATTCAAGAAAATATTGTTTATGTAATTTACAGAATTACCCTGTATACAGGCCGTTTCTTTTATCATGTGGTAACATTGCTATATTCTAAACCGTAACAGATACGAAGACGATTAAATAGGAGAAAAAGTAACTATTGTGGAGAACAATACAATGGTCAAAGAAAATTTACAGGGAGTCTCGCCCTTCCCGAGTTATACAGGGAAAACCAAAAATGCTGTTATTTGTTTTTTTACGAATAGAACTGTTATTTCTGAAAATATAAAAAAATGGAAAAGGATAGTTTTAATGTATTCTAAATGTACTATAAAAATGTAACAATGAATCTTTGATTAAACGTTTAGTGTCAACACGGCCACCATCAACATTTCTTTTTCAAAGACGGACCTGTCTATTTTAGTACAAATATTGATAAAGCGATAAAATCACAATTCAGTGGTATATCACACTTGATATTTTTATAACGTTTCATTTAAAATAACTAGCATCCTCAGTGACAACAATTTTTAATTACGGTCCTGTCGTTAATTCTTTTGTAAATTATTTTGATTTCTTCAAAACCTATTCAACTATTGGCATACTTCAGACTTCACCCAATAATTTCGATAAGAAGATACCCCAACACAACGAACATTCGTATTTTTCCTTCTTGGGCATGTTTGTATTACAGAAATCCTTGTTTCAAGGCTGATTTCTTCTGAATCAATCATCATACTGAATATTTCTATAATTCTCAATCCTGGAAGTAACGAAAATATTAGTTTTTGGTCAAAATATGACTATTGTGTGATATGGTACAATTAAATAGCATCTCACTTCATTTACCATTTTTAAACAAGTAGGCTTTGCTTGGTTTCTATGGCAGGACAAATAAATGAGTTGTTGATACGTGTTAAGAACTGTCAGTCGTTTATACACTCAGTCATATCAAAGATGTATTCAAATGACGAAAGGATTGATATGCTATTTGCTTATGCAAAATCAAATAGAAATCCTCTTTTGGCAAAAAATATGTATGGTGAGCTATACCCAAATCATCGTATTCCAAACATTCAAATGTTTAGACGATTAGAAAGAAATTTGAGAGACTGTGGTGCATTTGATAGAAATAAAACTAGAAAATTTGTTGTTACTGGAAGTATGCGGAACCAAATAAATGTTTTAGGTAAGCAAATATTACTTCATAAAGATTAACAAAGTGACGAAAATATTTTTTTTCAATTTAGGATTGGTCAGTTACAAAAATATTTCTAATCAAGATTGTTCTTTACGATTAATTGCCCACGAACTAGGGATTTCTGTAAAATCTACCAGAAATATTTTGAAAAAGAACAAATACAAATGCTACAGGATACGCAAAGTTCATCACCTCAATGAAAGGGATTAAGGAAGGAGAGTACGATTTGCGATGTGGTTGAGACGTAGAAATAGGGAAGTTGGAAATATTTGTAATAAAATAATATGGACGGACGAATCAAAATTCACCAACAATGGTTGGTTTAACAGAAACATCCATTATAGGTGGAATAATACAAATGAACATTTACATAGAGAAACCAATTTCCAGGAAAAGTTCGGAATAAATGTTTAGTTGGGAATTTTGGGAACAAACATACTAGGTCCTTTCTTTTACGACGAGCATTTGAATGGTGGAATGTATTTACATTTTTTATCCAATGAGTTTGATGACTACTTAGATGAATTGCCACTGAACATCCGCCGTGAAATATAATATTTTCAACAAGACGGTGCCCCTCCCCATAATGCAGCAATAGTAAGGGAACATTTAGATGCAATATTCCCAAGAAAATGGATTGGAAACAATGGACCAATTGCCTGGCCAGCTCGATCCCCAGACCTGACTCCTTTAGATTTTTTTTGTCTAGGGATACATAAAGGATACAGTTTTTTCGACAACTAGTACAGATATCGACCATCTCAAACAAAAAATAAGAGATGCATGTAATAGCATTACACCCATCATGCTAGAAAATTGCCACAGAAATTGTATGGACAGCCAACTTATGTGCATTCAACAAAGAGGTCGGCAATTCGAGCATTTAATGTAGGTTATCATGAAGAATTCATTTTCTGTATTGGTTTTATTTTCACTCAAAAATTAAATATGAAATAAATTGTTTTCTGTTTGTTTGATTTCTTCTACTCTTAAGTAAGTTTATTTCCGAGGTAAATTACTATCGTTCGTCTCTGAAACTACAGATATCTTTTATTATAGTGTAAACATAATTTTAATAGATACATTTATTCAAAGCGTCACTGATAATTTTTATATCGGAGAGTTGGGTTTTGTGGAATCCATAAACGACCTAACGACAGGACCGTAATTAAAAATTGTTGTCACTGATGATGTTAGTTATTTTAAATGAAACGTTATAAAAATATCAAGTGTGATGTACCACTGAATTGTGATTTTATCGCTTTATCAATATTTGTACTAAAACAGACAGGTCCGTATTTGAAAAGAAATGTTGATGGTGGCCGTGTTGACACGAAACGTTTATTCAAAGATTCATTGTTACATTTTTATAGTACATTTAGAATACATTAAATTTTTCCTTTTCCATTTTTTTATATTTTCAGAAATAACAATTCTATTCGTAAAAAACAAATAACAGCATTTTTAGTTTTCCCTGTATAACTCGGGAAGGGCGAGACTCCCTGTAAATTTTCTTTGACCATTCTACTGTTCTCCACAATAGTTACCTTTTCTCCCATTTAATCGTCTTCGTATCTGTTACGGTTTAGAATATAGCAATGTTACCACATGATAAAAGAAACGGCCTGTATGTGTTGAAGTTGTAACTAATATATATCTCGTTTTATAAAAATAACAACTTTGTAAAAGTCACAAATAAAATTTCCATTTCTCAACTCTGCTTCAGTAGATGAGAGTGAAACACAGTCTTGCTTTCTGCTTCTCCAGCTGAGTAGACCTCCATGAAATGCGAATGAATATCCTGAATATCCTGAATATCCTGAAATTCTAAAAATTCATAATCTTTCTGAAGCAAAACCATCTAAAATTCCTCTAGATTCAGGATATTATAAGAATTTAACAAATCAAGAAGAATTACAGACAAATGAAAGATATAGAAAAGCAATTGGAGCATTATTATATTTAGCAGTCAATACAAGACCTGATATTGCAGTAAGCACATCAATTCTTAGCAGAAGAGTGAGTAATCCTAGAGAGTGTGATTGGACAGAAGTAAAAAGAGTTTTTAGATATCTCAAAGGTACAAAGAAATTGAAAATGAAATTGGGAGAAAGAAATGCAACAGAAGATACTTTATTTGGGTATGCAGATGCCGATTGGTGTGGTGATAGCACAGATCGGAAATCAAATTCAGGATATTCATTCACATTTCATGGAGGTCTACTCAGCTGGAGAAGCAGAAAGCAAGACTGTGTTTCACTCTCATCTACTGAAGCAGAGTTTATCGCGCTTTCTGAAGGATGCCAGGAGGCTATGTGGCTTAAAGAATTAATAACAAATTTTGGGCAGAAACTTACAAATATAGTAATATTCGAAGACAATCAGAGTTGTTAAAAGATGTTGGATAACGAGAAAATAAATGGACGTACGAAGCATATCGAAACCAAATTTTATTTCGCGAGAAGACAAAGAAAATTGAATTTGTTTATTGTCCTACTGCAGACATGGTAGCCGATATTTTGACCAAACCACTGGAAGCACAGAAGATAGTCAAGTTCAGGCAAATGCTTGGTTTGTTTTCTTGATCAGCATTGACGAGGGGTGTTGAAATCATGCCAATCAAGAAAATATTGTTTATGTAATTCACAGAATTACCCTGTATATGTGTTGAAGTTGTAACTAATATATATCTTGTTTTATAAAAATAACAACTTTGTAAAAGTCACAAATAAAATTTCAAAGTATTTCCATTAAGTATCTGCATCTTATTCGAAACTAAAACCAACTGCCAAAAAATAACTAAACACGTTGAGTTCATAATCAATTTGATAAAATTATAGTTAGCAGAATAATGTGATATAATAGTTATTTATGTACCAAGGGTATAAATAGATGTTTATGCCCTGAGGGCGAGTTTTACGAACCCGAGGGCTTCTGGCCTGAGGGTTTGTAAGTCGCCCGAGGATATACACATCTGTTTATGCCCGCGGTACATACATAACTTTATGTCATACTAGTTCGTTATTGCAATCCAATCTCAAAATCAGTATTTTAAAAAATTCGGTTTGAATTAATAACATTGCCATTTTATCATAGTGGACACAATCGTTGCTAGGTGAATGTTGACAAACGTAAATGTCATAAAATCACAATAATTTTTTTCTACAACCACACTCCAAACATGCTTTTCTGCATAGTTTTACGTTCGCAAACATGATTATTTCTCACAATAATTGAAATTTGACATTAGTGTGCCGCAAAGTGACATTTCTGTGCCACAAAGTGACATTTCTGTGCCAAAATTTTTCAGTACCTACCTAATTTCTAAGCAATACAGTTTTCGTGACAGCAAGGTGAAAGTATATTTTGAAAATTCTTCATTTCGAAGGGATATTCGATCAGGCAACTTCAAGAATGAATAGACAAAGTCTATTGGTTTTTATAATATGAGGGAAATTGTCGTACAAATTCATAATATTCTGAACAAAAATCATAGACATCACTACTGCTGTCTCAAATACCCACATACACACTATCCATTGCTAGGCAACGGAGCATCTATCGAATCATTTGAATGTCAACAAACGTCAAGCATAAAATATTCGTAAAATATTTTTGTCCCGTCATTTTTTAATGAGATTGAACTAAAATGGATAGCGACAGTTCTGAAATTGAAAATGCTCCGCCAGAACTAAGACAACAAGTTAATTGATTGTCAATGAATTTACTACCTTCAACTTCAAGAGGAAAATATAAGAATGAGTCACTGACATTTCATTCCGTCTTATAGTATAGTATTATTTTTAGCAAAAAGGGTGTTGTAGAAAAAGTATAGTGTGTAACACGAGCAGAAATGCAATTTCTCACTCGTTTGAATTGCAGCACTCGCTTGCGCTCGTGCCGCAACTTTTTCAAACTCGTGAGAAATTAGCACTTTTCTGCACTTGTTGCACAATATACTCTTATATGTGTCAAAGTTAGAAGTCAAAATGTACGAAGATTTTGGAATTCCTGACGAAATTATTGAAAAAGCAAAGAAAGCAACTGAAGATATGTTGCCAAAAAAGTCTAAAGAAGTTTAACTATCACCGAATCTTTTCAGAACTGCCAATTTCATGTTAATTCGTCAAAATAATGTTCATCGAATATTCACATATATTATTATATTCCGTTTGTAATTTCATTAAACTAAAACTAAAAGAACATATTAAAAATTTAGAAGTTCTTCAAAAAACCTTTTTGAAAATTTTACTGAACAAGCTCATCTGATTTGATATACTCCGAATCTAAAATTCTTGACATTCGTCAACATTATTTCCTTATATCAACCTGCTTTGAATTCAAAGCTAAATCTAATCTTCGGAGACTAGAACATTCTTAAGAAACAAGACACAAATCCAAATATTTCAAAACGCCGCTTGCTTCTAAATCTATAGGACAAAGATGCTTTTCGTATTTAGTACCAAGATTTTTCAATTTTATTCCTGTCGAAATAAAAGAGATATCATCTTATAGAGGATTCAAGAAAAAGCTAAAAAAATCTTTACTTGATTCAAACAGACTTACTGTTCATGAGCTGGTGGAGGCTGGTATAACGGTGTATAAGAGATTTCATTCCATCTCAGCTCATTTGTCTTCCTTCAATTACTTCTTATGTATTTTCTATGTGTTAAATTGCTTGTTTATTTTGTAATTTTCATGTTTCATATTTATTGACCACTATATTGGTTGTATACTAGGCATGTGTTTTTTATCAAATCCTGTTGACTTTAAAACTTCAGTTGTCTTCATTATATTATTTTTTATAAATTTTTCTGTACTTTTATGTGAAAAAAGCTGTGTGTTGAATTGTATGTGTTTTGTAATTTACATTTTCGCATTTGGTGACAGCTTTGTTGCTTTGTTGCTTGAATACTGGACATGTGTTCTTTATCAAATCCAGTAATGTTAGAGAATCTTAATTTGAACTTAAACATATTTTTTATTTTACTCAGTATTTATCGATACTAATTTTAAACATAGGCTACACTCACACCACAGACAGTCTTTGACTTTGTGGTTTTCTGTTTATTTGTGAAAAAATTGTTATCGCCGTCATCTAACTGAAATTGTATTTACACATTTTTTTTATACCAATAAACTATTATTATTATTATTATTATTATTTTTTTTTTCTCCTTTAGGAGTGTACCAGTCAGGCCCTGTCTCCAGGGCTCCGACCCATCCGGAGGGCGCGCTGGTGTCGTTAACCCCAATAACCACTCCCTACGTCCGTAGGGTGAGTGATTATTGGGTCCGAGAATCGTGTGCCCTGAGTAGACGGAGCGAACCAAGTATAACGGCCTTCTGCATTCTTGCTGCTAAGATTTCTGCCATATTACGGCAAGCCGGTATTATCTTCAAGTTAGAGAGCAGTGTGTCCATCATTCCACCAAGGACTCCCATAATCAGAACCACCATTTTGACAGAATGGTCCGGATATAACCTGCGGAGTTCAAAGAGAAGATCTCGATATTTAGTCCGTTTTTCCTCCTCTTTTCGAACGATATTCATTTCTCCTGGAGCGGAAAACTCCATGACGAATATCGTTCTACTTTGGTGGTCGAGGAGGACAACATCAGGCTTATTGGCTTGTATTTGCCTGAGGGTGGGGAATGAGTAGTTCCAATAGATTCGGCATCTCTCATTCTCCACCACGGACTCAATATCCCCCGGAGCATAAGGCAACACCGGTGTCTCGTCTATACCGTACGAGTGTCGTAGGTGGTAGTACAACACTCGTAGTGCCGCGTTATGCCTGTGGATATAGGCTGAGACCGCATAAGATGGGCATGCTGATAGCAAATGCATTACGGTCTCAGGTGCCCCACGACATGCCCTGCATCGGGTGTCAGGGACGTCTATACCCATCACGCGACAACGGTAGACAAGGGTGTTGAAGACACCATCCTGGCAGGCCATTATAAATCCCTCTGTCTCCGACTTTAGCTCACTCGACCTGAGGAAGGCAAAGGTCAAGCTTTTGGATAAGCCAAGGTCTTCGATGTTATGAAAGAAGACACCATGCATTGGCTTATCCATATGTAGCTGTAGCAGGACCTCTGTCTCCGCAGCTTTGATGTGAGCTTTTTGCTGAACGGGTCCCAACTCGGTGACAGAGTTTGGGTTAGCCCGTTCAGTGTCGAAAACGAGACCGAGTTCATCGGCCGCACGGGTAGCTGCCTTAAAGAGGAATGCTCCAATCCCTGCTTTCTCATGGTCGCGGACCATGCAGAGAAGGGGATCTGAACTCCAGATGACTTTACAGGCCCCATCCAGAACCATTCTGTTATGCAGACACTCCAAACTCAAAAGTCCACGGCCTCCCCGTTGTCTGGGAAAGTATAACCGTGGAACGGACGATTTAGGATGCAAGCTCCTATTGAGATGCATCATTTTGCGAGTCTTAACGTCAAGTTGTCGCAGCTCTTCCTTAGTCCACTTCATCACTCCTAAAGAGTAAAGAAGGATCGGAACGGCAAGCATATTAGTTGCAGCAACTTTGTTCTTCCCCGACAGTTCTGATGACCAGATCTGTCGGAGTTTATGCTGATACTTGCCGCGGAGAGAGTTTTTAACTGCCAATACCTCTTGGGAGCGGCGTTGTTCCACCCCAAGTCTCTCCGGCATCCAGATGATGTAGGATGCTTCCGTCTACGAGCTGGACATCCTCTCCGTATTATTATTATTATTATTATTATTATTATTATTATTATTATTATTATTATTATTATTATTATTATTATTATTATTATTATTATTATTATTATTATTATTATTATTATTATTATTATTATTATTATTATTATTATTATATTATTATTGAAGGTTATTAAAGTGAACTATATGCCCGCATGGGCATAAAATATAACATTAGATAGTTGGTAACTAAGCAATAAAAACACAATAATGAACTAGTATGACATAAAACAATAAACAAGATAAAAAAATGGAAATAGCTATAGTTAGTTCTTGAAAGTGAAGATGAATGGGTAGCATTTTGCTTCCAGGGCGTTTCACTCCAAGAGACTTCATCATCCTCACTCATGTTGAATAAAAATTGGAACAAAAGAGGAGTGAGAGAAGATCCAAGCTCTGAAACATGAAAACATTTCACAATACATCGAACAACGCCCATTATTGCGTAAATGGTCAATGATTTAAAAAAAATGACAGCTACGAAAATAACATGGGAGTCTATCTGAAATTGGAGTTGGACCATATAACGCGTTTCTTTTGAAAAAAAAAAACGAGTAATTGCCGGCGTTTGTATGGGAAGACAAATCATAGGATGAAAAAATACACATTGGATTTGGTTTTCACCAATATCGATAACTGTTTTTAGAAGAACGCACTTGAAAGATAAAAACGTAATTAACTATCTACCTACTATATGAATAATCTGTTTGTAGAATAAAACCTCAAAAGAAAAGCATTCGGGTCACTGAACCGCTTATCTTACTCAGCAGTTTTTGTACATATCAGCATGAAAATGAATTTTTGTCAATATTCAATATTTTTGTAAATCTTCATTATGAATAGGGAAAGTATCACATTTTGGTATGGAGTGATTCAATTTTTCCAGACACATGTGGTCCCCAGATTTATTTCAAAGGAATATTCTGTAAAAAAATCGACTAGTTCAATAATGATCTCAAAAACATTATTACCAGAAGTGACATGAGGATCGAAAATTATCAGAATGACACCACTCTTCCTCGCACAGAAATGTCTGAGAGTCCTGCTGAGTTGGGTTTGAGTGAATACCTCTTATTGAATTATGTTTCATTAGCACTAGCAGCTGACTTGACTGCGAAAATTAAGGGATCACCAGTGAAGGAAAATTGACAGAAAATGTCATGTCATTCAGGAGTTGATTATGAGTGGGTACTGACCTGGGGTTTAGTAGGATTTCCTGAATACAGTTCAGAAGGTTTTCAGTAGTTAAATCACCATATTCCAGTTTGACACCTAGCTCCTTGCTCACCATCAGTTCAATGTTGTAATGCTGATCTGCGAAAAATGGCATTCCCAAGACTGGTACTCCAAAGTATGCTGCTTCAATAGTACTCAATCCACCTCCATGGCCAATGAACAATTTCATATTGGGATGGGCTATAAAATAATGGCGATATATCGCAATAAAATCATGATTTTAACAATGAGATTTTTATAAAATGTCTTCAACACAACTGGGGTTCTGGTTATTCAAGAACCGCACCTGAAATCTGTAACAAGTTTTGAAGATAAAATCATCAAAAGCCTTTCCGTACTGCAACTGGGGTTAGGTTTTCTAGCATTTTCCTTGTTGGTTGGTTGGTGTAAGTCTGACGAGCGAGATGCCGGGTTTTGCTTTGAGGTTTCCATCAACACTGATACCAGCTGGGGTCTATTGTATCGTTCTGACGTCAGTGGTTCCTATTTATTTTTTTTCAAATTTGATAGTATTTAATTTTAACCCTTCCGCTCACTGTGTCCCAAATAAGGACAACCTATTCAAACATTATTTATGTTGAGCTCTGTGTGTTTTCACAGCAATCTTCTATCTCACTCTGATTAGGATTGAATATTATTTCAAAAGAACACATTTGCAGTCATCTGTAGAATATAGTGAGAAAGTGGAATTCAAATAGTTAGGGAGGCGAGGTAGCTAAATGGCGTAATTCAACGGCGCCGTCGAGACCTATCACAATCGAAAGATAAAATAATTTCGAAAAGAAAAGCTCGTATGGTAAAAACCATTTTAGCGGTGGGTTTCGCGTGTACGGTTTTTCAAAAATGTTAAAAAAAACCGTTACTTGGGCATTCTCGAGCGCGTCAGATATTCATACTACGTATGCCCCAAGTGCCTCTGATAACAACGGTATACTAATCTGCCGGTTTGCGTGGTGGGGGTAGGCATATAAAGTAGTCAAAAATACAAAAAAAATAAAAATTACCCGAGCGCGTCAGATTTTCGGAAGGGGTGTTAAGTAGGCCCCAAGGAAGCTCCCTTTAAAAAAACTGACGATTTCGGCGTGACCATAAGTTACAATGAATTTTTGAAAATGCAAAAAAAAAAGTTTTTTTGAAATACTCGAGCGCGTCAGATTTTCATAGGGGAGGTTTATCTCGGTATCCTGAAAGCATATTTTCTTAATCTGACAAAAATGTTGGTGGGTTCTCTTAATCTGACCGGAAAGGTTTTTTGGTTTCTTTTTTTCTTTTCTTTCTCCTTGATAAAACGGGGAATTTAAGAATGACAAAGCGATAGTTATAACCAACGTAAATGAAGATGAAATGTAGTACGAATTGTGTTATTTATTGTTTAAAAAAATGAAATTATATAAAAATTGTATAATAATTGTATTGTTATGTATGACTATTGTATACTGATACGCGTAACTTTTTCCGAGTCCACGAAAATTGTCGAGAAGCTTTAGAAAAAAAATTTTTTTTGAGATATAATAAAAGTCACATAATTTAATCATCGTTATTTCATTTCCATTTTTTTTAACACCCTCAGTTTTCGAGATATACTCAAAAAACCGGGAGTTTGAGTTTTTATGATGCTTCAAGTCAAAAAGTTTTAACTTTGGACAAAAATGTAAAGAGACCTTTTTTGTGTAAAATAAAATTACCTTTTTTGTTTATTTAAACTTTTTTTTTGGAAAATGTATCGTTCGCGACTTATATGCCGCAACGCGTTTTTCGGAAGACGAAATGGCTCCTCCACACTTCCGGTCACGCGGAAACCGGCAGATTTTGTATTTTTAGTTAGTTTTAGATTATACTCTTCAAAAAAAAAAAAAACGCGCTCGAGAATGCCGGATTAACGTTTTTTTTTACAAGTTCGCGACCCTATAACTCGGTGGCGTCAATCACTTATCGTCAGATTAGTTAAATTTAGTCTTAAAACACTAAAATCAACCCCCAATATCTTAATCTGACGCGCTCGAGTATTTCAGACTATCGATTTTTTTTTACTAATCTGATCGTCTATCCTAGTCGCGCGTCACTACATATAGAGCTAAATACTTTACAAGGCTGTTCTATTAGGTCCAAGGTATCTCTCATATCTTAAACTGCCACGCTCGAGTATTACCGAAAATTCCCCTATTCGCCTCCCTAACTAAAATGAAATGAACGTTTCTAGAACTCTGCGTATTTGACCGTGTAAAGCTTTGTTCTGTAACTCTTCTTGGTGACATTCGAATCGTGGCAACGGTCAAATAAAGTCTGTTGTGGAGAAAACTTGCTGAATTTTGGTTAATAATTAGTTTATCATTCGTCATTCGTACATTTTCAACTCTAAGATTTTTATAGTGTGGTGTACTGTTTTGTGGACATTGTGAGTCAACGGTAAAATGAACGTAACCATCTTATATATCACTACAATATATTTCATTGCTGTAAAAATGGTCAGGAGACCTCTCAGTGACGAGGAGCTATTACAAATAATTGAACAAGGTTTATCAGATATTGAATGTATGAGTGATGACGATGATGAAGCTGATTTGGAAGACGGTAGGCAAGTGCAATGTTCATATACGTTTGTCAAAAAAATCTAACTGTTACAGAAAATATCATGTGAATGTGAGAAATTTTTTATGAAATATCATTGTTATAATGTGATATCCTCTTATTCCATATAATATGGTTCGTAGAATTTTTAAGCTGTTGGCTCACACTGTCCTCATTTGGGGACATGCTCAAAAGAACATTTCGAAAAAAAATATACATATATCAAAAAATTGCAAAAAAATCATAGATACTGTAGAAAAATATTTAGATTTTTATCTTCAAAATTCATAATTTGTGAGTGAGAGGGTTAAGGGACATATACAGTGTTTAATACAATATTAAAATAATAAAAATACATATAAAACATAAAATAAAACTAAGAATGATCTGAAAGCGGTGATTGAGTGCTTTCCTTTTCATGGAAAAGAATATAGACATCTCCGCTTACCAGGGATCTAGATGAAATTGGGGTCACACGTGAATCATTATATTCATGCTAGGTGTTCGCAAACGGATGTCTACAGTAGGCTGCGTAGTGTCCGCTATAGGTGGTCCCACTATGATTTGATAATGCATATAGACCATATCGACAAGGGGTTACGTTTTCTGCTGTATGATTACTCATATCCAATTCATCTGAAGGAAAATCAATGGTAAGATTCAATTTTCCTTGGAATCTTTCTGTTGAAGAAAACCGTTTCAAATGGATTACTAAAATTTTAGGGAATTCATGAATTGATAGGGATTTTGAACACATCCTTCTGTCTTTGCACTTCGCACATGTCGGCTTCTCGTCACCATCCAAAGTTTCTTCCCTTTTGAATGAATTCAAACATTGTGACAAATTCAGCTGGCCTTCTCTTCGTGGCATTGAGAGGGAGAAACCCCAAAACGGATCGAAACAGTGGCCGCAATAAGTACATTTAATGTAGATTTTAACTGGCCAACGAAATTGTTTACAATTTTGAAATTGTTCGTCCTTAAGTATCTTGACCATGACTCTTGAGCCTTCTCACTGTCACTCAGTTTCTCATCTAACTTTCTCATTATGGGTATCGGCTTTTCGGTTACTCTATTGACGTCTTCATGTAGACCCTCTAACAGAAATCGTAAGAACTCTTGAGCATCTTCCTGGGCAAAACCGATGAGACGAGGAATGATTCTTTGGATTTGACTTTTCAAGATGACTCTATTAACAACTCAACCAGACGAATCATCTCACCAAAGTTCTTTGATCACCTGGGTAAATGCTTTGATTGAAGCTCCCTCCCAAGATATGTGGGTGTTTATATCCCTTGTGTGGCCGTCTCTATTCAAATACTCCAATAACTCTCTTGTGTTCGATAAGCACTGGATAATACTGTTCAACCCAATGAGACCAGATGATTGGACATTACTATCAACTGCAGGCCAGATGGAGTTTGAGCTGTTTATGCTGCATAGACCACTGCAAACTTCTTCTGAGCAATTTATATCACATGTATACGAAATTGGATTAGCAATGCTGGATATGTGAGAATCTGAGTTATAAACTTTCAAAGAGAAGAAAACAGTTACATTTGTAGGTACACCGGGGGAAGTGGAACCGCGAATTTCAGTACCTCCACTTTGATCCGACTAAACAAGAAAACTCATTACTCAACATCCGTCATATTTAGTGAGCTGATTGCAGATACATTACTTCTAAGTTTGTACCAATATAGAAAATCACCATGGTTATCAATTTTTTTCTATGAGTTTTCTCCTGTTCGTCATCATTGGGTTACACTTGCCCCGGTGGTACCGGGACAAGTGTAACCCATGGCGCTTTTTAGCATTCATAACTGAATAAAGTTTGCCGAGGTAAGTGTAAACAACTAGTCTTGTTATACCGGGTGACTACGGAAGTATTGCCTACGGAATATCTCAGTTATTCTATGAAGTAGGTTTGTGAAATTTGGAGCGTCGATATAATGACATAAGAGCTAAAATTTGAGCATATTGACATGTCGAAGTTAACTTCCGGTCTAACCGGAAGTAACATCAACTTTCTTATTTTAAATGGAACCCCTATTTTTTTTCTTTTCGCTTTATTCAGCATTCAATTCCCTTTCTAATGACATATCACAAGTTGGTATCTAACCAGAAACTAGATCAGAAAAAAATTATTATTGAAATTCACCGAGTAGGCCGTGGAAGCAAAATGAAAGCCAAAAATTGAAAAGTTGGCTATGGAAACCATACGTCACTTGATAGCAGTTGCTACTACTGTGATATTTTATTTTCATTCGTCGGCGTTATAAAAAGCCGCCAAAAAAAATATTGGAAAAATTGGGAAAAAAACAATACTCTGTAGGTCCATAACTTAAATAGGAACATACAACTTTTTCTTGCTTGTACTATTCAGCATAACCATTCCTTTCTAATGATATAATAGAAAATAATTTTTTGAACTGAGATACCGAAAAATCCAATTATTATTCTTCAAATAACGAAAAAACAGATCTATCGAAAAAAAAAATTCAAATTGATAGGATTAAAGATAAAATAAATTCAAAACAAATGTTCGAAATGCATTCCCTCAGCGTCAATACATTTATTGACTCTGGTGATATTTTCATGTAAAACGTTTCTCAACATTTGGGGCGTGATATCTTGCAATACGTGGCGCTGTATTACAGAAAATAATTTTAGAAGAATAGGCCTGGGTTCCACTTGCCCCAGATGTCCACTTACCCCGGTGTACCTACAACTTCAAATGCATTTGATACGTCCAAAATAGTTATGACATTGCAAATGATTGAAAAGACATTTAGGTAGCGCCAACGTCACGAAAGAAACAAACTAACATCAAATTTGATATTGTCATTGAAATATACTACCACATACCAAACTTTACTGGAAAATCACAATTATTTTGAAATTTATTCACAAAAACCAAAATTAGCATTCCACTTTGACACTCTGTATCTCAGAAACGAATAACTTGAGGACATATGTTTATGGGAACATTTCTTCTTATTTGGACGTCAGCAACATGCTCCTGAATTTTCTACACGTACTTAAGAAACACCCTGTATATGAACATTAACGAAGCTACTCACCCAAAATCTCAGTTTGTGGTAACCATTTACTAATTACAACATTTTCCGGAATATCATTTAGTTGGCTTTCGAACTTCCACAATATAGTTTGATTGAGTTGCCTGAACGCATTCATAATGGCTTCCTTCTTTTCCGGTCGAAGTTTGTCGGATCTCAAATTACTTCCGAGGGAAAATAAAATAACCCCATTCTTCGCGTCATCCATGATTTTTTGCAGATTCTGAAATGAAAATTGTTCTTGGTATCTGTTTGGCAAACTATGTTGGGGTTCAAAATGCCTTTTTCCAAGAACTATGACTAAACGCAATTCATACGTTATTTAGTTTAACGATATTTATTGATTGAAGTCATTATTACTTTCCCGAAGTTTTCAGAAATAAAAAAAAAAGATTGTAATTTTTCACAGGAACAATTTTAAATTGCACAAATAAAGATCGCTCCCAATCGGAGCAAGTAACTTCAGGTGATTCCCAGGGTTCTATACTGGATCCATACTGGGTGTGGTGTGATATCCATTATGAACATCTGATGGCTATCTTATGAATAATTTTCACACATACAATATTAAGCATGATAACTAAATCAATAGTACGTGAGTATGAGGACTAAATTTAGGCATTAAAAAAAAGAAGATGATAATAATAACAAAACAATGGCTATGGATACAAATTCTTTCCTATTTGAGAGATCGATGACATGTACCTTTTTTAATATTTTCATTTTTGTTAAACTATGTACATGTACTTTACCAAATCACCACTTCACCAAATCACTTTATTGCTATGAATACTCATCTAGAGACTATTATCAGTCTTGATGATGCTAGTTTTATTAGCGAAACGTAAATCGATTATAATATAATGCAGTGCTTTGGTGACCTGGAGACAAATTTCTGAAATTGATGGATACATCTATGGAGTGTTGAATAAAAGACAAAATGTACCTACCTATACAATGAAAAAATATACAGTGAGGTCCTAAAGTAACGGATAAATTCATTTTCTACGTTATTATCCATTTTCAAGAAAACCTCCAGAAAAAAAGATACCCTGTGACATAAAAAGACACCGCTCCTTCACCCTCCTCAAAGTGGCAGCCACCATCCCCCAATTTTTTTGAATGACATAGGCGGTCAAGTGATACCTCATTTCGAAGGGTATTTATTCACTTGTCTATACAGCCGTGTATCATGTATGACAAACAACAGTTGGTAAATAAACCAAAAAAATTAGGGTGCATTGAATATACAGCGAATTTGATAGTTTTTGTGGTAATTTTTAACATTTTGTAAATTAATTTTGTTATGACGAAAAAATTCAAAAGAATACACATGGCTGTATAGATAATTGAATACCCTTCTAAGGGCAGGTTGTTCAGTCAGAGATAATCTGCAGTTTTATGCGAATCTTGGTTCATCTGTTCACTGCATAGTTAAAACTTGAATCCTGGTTTTATTCCAGGATCGCTAAACCATCAAAATCATTGTATTCAACAAAGGTTTGACATAACTGCCTTACTGACATAACAACATTAGGACAGCCATCTGAAATAGTTTGGAAGAATAATCAGAAAAAACTTCACAAAAAATGCTCATGACGATGAAATAACTGATGATAATAATAATAAAAATAATAATGATAATGTTTATTTGCCAAGAGTTATAACATATATAAAAAATATAGTGGGCAAGTAAACAAAGCAATCACTGAAGCTTGGAGTTAGCCGCTTGTTTGTGATACTGCACCTATTAAATAAAATAGTAAATGTATAATTTATACTAACCTAAACAACACAATATTGAATATATAAAAATTAATATTAGTTAAATACACATATATTACATTACACATATTATATTGATCAAAATCATGAAATAAGATAAATAAATAAGTAAAAGCAGGAATTGAATACATAGCGGTTTCAACAATTTAAATTATGAATCTATTAATCACCAATGTCTCATGTGTCATGATTCAGTTAGGAATATTTTGTGTCACAAAATCTTCAAAGGTTGATCTCTCATTATTCATAATCCACATTTTAATTTTCTTGAATAATTCTTTACTTTTGATATTTTTTATTTCGATGGGAAACATTTGAAAAAGTCGTGGTCCCAAATAAGAGGCATTTCGTTGACCGATAGCTTTTTCACAACGTGGTGTATTCAGAAGGTGTTTTTTAATTTCTTGTACTGTACTAGTGAACGACTGGTTCAAGATGAATAGTTCCTCTGTAAATGTTATTTAATATGCTGACACAGAATAGTTGACGGATGTCCATTACAGCGGCTTCTTTATATACGTTGTCACTAGAGTACCTCTTACCTTTAAATAATATTATTTTCAAAATCCATTTTTGAATGACATTCAAATTCATCAGGTAATTGTCATTCACTCCTCCCCACCCTATTATACCATATGTTAGTTGTGACTGTATGAGTGCATAATATAGTGTTTTTAAATGTTTAGTATCTAAGTAGTTCCTCAAATATTTGAATTTGGAGAGGGTACCTCTTAACTCTCGAACAAGGTTTTTTTATGTGTAGATCCCATCGTAAGTGCCTATCAATAGTGATTCCTAAGTATTTAATGCAATCGGTTTCTGGTATTTCACAGTTATTCTTGATATTGAGATTCCCCATGTTGGGTAATCCATTGGTGTAGGATATTTGGTTTTTTCGAAATTAATTGTTAGTTTGTTATTACAGAATCATCTTTCAATCTTCCTGAAGTCTAATTCAGCTGTTATTTTCAATTGTTCCCATGTTACATTTTTGTAGAGGATGGCAGTATCATCTGCAAAACTCAACACTTTGCCTGTAGTATATATGTATATTTCATTAATATAGATGTTGAACAAGATTGGTCCCAGAACGGTTCCTTGTGGGACACCAAAGGATACTTTCATAGGATTACTCATCACACCATCGATACATACTCTTTGCACTCGGTCACTTAGATAACTTTTGAAAATGGTATATGCTGGACCTTGTATTCCATAATTTTCTAATTTTTCCAGTAGCTTGCCGTGACTTATAGTATCAAATGCTTTGGAGAGATCAACAAAGATGAACATTGATGGATTTCTTTTATCTAAGGATTCAAATATGTACGTAGTTAAAGCATGTATCGCATCTTCAGTCGATCTCTCCTTTCTAAACCCATACTGTCTCTCAGAAATCAACTTGTGTTTTTCTGCAAATTTCACCAATCTTATTTTCAGTATTTTTTCTATTACTTTTGCTATATTTGATATGAGTGTCAATGGCCTATAGTTCACCATTTCTGTTTTCTTTCCATTTTTGTATAGGGGTTTAATTATACCAATTTTGAATACATTTGGGAAACACTCTGTTTCAATGCATCTATTTATCAGGACAGTTAAAGGAGTTTTAATATCATCTGCAATAATTTTTAAAGTTTCTGAGCGAATACCATCAAGACCTGGAGATTTATTCGGTTTCAATTCCATAATTATATTGTGTACTTCTTTTTCATCTGTTTCGAATATAAACATGGTATTTGGTAGATGTTGTTCAACATTAACATAGTTTTCGGGTTCAGTGATTTTATTTGCGTATATCTGACCAAGGGTTGAATAGTATTCATTAAACGAATTACAGATATGTAAAGTATTTTTTATTTCTGTACCATTTTCCAGTGTAATACTTGTTATTTGAGTTGACGGTTTTGATTTATTACATAATTCCCCAACACAGTCCCAGAGTGCTTTGGAACTGTTACCACTTTTTTCAATTATTTTTTGGGAATATTTTTTCTTTACAGATGTTAACAGTCTACTCAGTTTATTTTTTAGTGAATGATAGTTCTCTTTCAATGCTTCGTTTTCGGGATGTTGAAGATATTATTGAATTGGTGAATGTCCTAGCTCCTGTTAGGGCACCTCGTACTTATAGATAACGTGAAAATCATTTCGTGAAATGGGCAAGTACCTATATAGGTTTGGATTATCAAAATATATTGTGAGGATTATTGTGAACATGGTTTCTCTTGAAATCGCTAATAAAAATAATTGGTGAGTGCATTATGCAATTTGATCCTATCAGGTATTTCTGTGATGATTCCATTACAGAAAATTAGTTTCTTGTTAACATAACATACACCAGGACATAAAAAAATAATATTTACTTTATGGCTAATAAGGTAGAAAATGAATTTACCCGATACTTTAGGACCTAACTGTATGAATTCATGATAATGTAATCCCACATTATGAAATTCCATAGCAAATTCACATCGGAGTGTATTTTTCAAGTTAGAAAATCAAACCGTGATATTACAATGTAAAATTCCACTGCAAATTATTCACGTTAGAGAATCAAACCGTAATATTACAATGTGAAACTCTAATGCAAATTTTTGTTGCGAAGTTATATAACAATGTAAAGTTCCATCGTAAAATTATGACACAACGTAAAGTTACATCGAAGAAGTGCACAGAGTTATTCAGAGTAAGTATCCATGGTGATATAATACGTGGTATGCAAAATTCTACTCGAAGGTAAATTCCCGTTAAAACGGGCGGTAATTAAATTGCCGCTAGTGGGAGCGGAAAAAATTCTCCCAGTGTAGGTTTAACATTGGGTTGTACAATGTCGAAAAATAGATACAACTAAGTATCGTTCGCATAATGATGTATATTACAATGCGAGACAGATAAATGGAAGTCAGAAATGTAGAAGGAGAATAACAAGGGCCCAAGAATCTATCCTTGAGGTACCCCAGATCTGATTGATAGAGGTTCAGATGTATTGAAATCATAAATTATCATATGCTTCCTTCCCTTCAGGAAATGCTCCATAAACTTAACAGAATTTTCGTCAAAACCAAAGTACTTGAATTTGTGAAGGCAAAGTTCATGATCCAAATTGTCAGATTATGATTGATTGATTGATAAATGGGCTTTTTTACTTTCAACATTTTGCAGATTATTTTTTGATATAACTTACCTGTGTCAATTTCTTTTTGGGGTCGATGTTAAGTCCCCCCACAGGTATGATATTGGGCGTGATGGGACGCGAATAGTGAAAACCAGGACTCAAGTTGCACAGAAGTAGAGAAAGCCGATGAGCAAAATTTTCAAGAGGCTCCATGTCTTCACCATAAACTCTTCTCGCTACCTCTTCGACTCTAGGAAAGAAATAGTAGTGTTTCAGGAAAATATCCAGCCTGGCCATGACGTAGTTTTGCAACCTCGCGAAGAAGTTCATCTTGCCGGAAAATCTCAGCAAATCGTACGGCACATAGGAGGCTTGAAAGGGGTTTCCGAATACTTCAGATATTTCGGGAGGCAGCAGAAATGCAGTCAACGCTGCAGTAGGGGGGTAGTTGAATCTTTGGCTCAACGGCAGCAGGCAGTAAGAGAGGGTGATATCCGAGAGTATCAGGTCGAATTTGAAGTCCTTGGGGTAGTCCATGAGTGATTGGAATCCGTTGGTGTTTAGTGCTTTGTCACAGACGGATATAGGGAGTTCGTTGATCAAGAAGAGGTTACCGATAATCCCAGACTTGATCAATTCTTCCGGGTCGAATGCGGATCCGATTGTTTTACCGAGACCTGTGAATGAAAAAAAACCTATACTTTTCAAAAGTTTTCTAAAATTTGACCGTGCGTGAAATCTATTATGAAAAAAAACTATTTTGTCTTTATGCTCGCATTTTTATTGAAATTGAGTAGAATTTTAATTCAGGTATAATGAAATAGTATATTATGTTACAAGTGTACAAGTGAGCCTTCAAAGCACGCGCAAGTGGAGTGCCCTCAACGTTGTGAACGCTTTACATGTTGGGTTGGTACAAAAACGAATTTTAAATGCTAAAAATAAGAAAAAACTAATAGGCAAGGATCAGATGCAAAATGTTGATGAGGTTCCAACTTTAAGGAAAAAAATATTCAAACACGAAAACAGTATAGTCCAGTAAACAGCCATTTTCCCGTGGAATTTTGAGAATCAAGGTCAATTTTCTTGAAAATTTGAGCTTTTGCCCTGGGGGTGAAAAGAACCCCATCTAGTGGATGAATATTTTTTCAATCAAAATAACTACAGGAGTCAATAGATTGGCCAATTTTAAGCAAATTTTGTTAAATAAAGTTTTTTTGTAAAATCTATAATTTCCGAGATATTAGCGATTGAAACTGTGTATTTCTCATTGAATAAACCCAAGTTTTTTAACCGTTTTTCATGAATAACTTTGAAAAATAGTTATTTATGTACCAAGGACGAAAAACTGTCTATTATAGTCGAGACTGCAAATTGATAGCCGAGGCGCAGCCGAGGATAGCAAGCAGGCGAGACAGTAGACAGTTTTTCGTCGAGGTGCATATTACATTTTTTCGTCGACCTCTACATACCTTTATGAAAGTAAGTACTCGCATGTTTGCTGGCCTCAGCTACGTCCAACTCTTCGAACTGCAGACTCGATCATAATTTTAATGAATATAAACAAAATGTATTTGAAGTGTAACAACTCTCTATTTCAACTATACTACAAAATTAAATCAATCTCGAAGATGAATATTGAACGTACAGTTTGTGCAATTATTGATATTAATTCCTGCTGTCGAAGAAGATGCAAGAGACAAGTTTTGATTTTGGGTACTTGTTGATGCAACTTCAGATGCAGGTGCTCCAACAGCACCATTTCCAAAACTTCTCTCTTGAAGTGCTTTACCTGAAATCTAGCGGATTTCGTAAATAATCAATTTGACAACAGCAAATGACAGTTATTGTCACAGGCGCCTATGTATTAATTAAAACGTGGATTTACGAAAATGACTCAATCGCCGCTCTCGTACCGTGCCGTATCATAGTGACCACAGCGGACGAAAAGAGTTTGCGGACGAAAAGTGTTTGCGGACGAAAAGTACGAAAATTAGTACGTAAAATGTCATTTTTTGCAGAGTTCGACGAAAATAGTTATTTATGTATCAAGGGCGTAAAGTAGGCGTTTATGGCCTGCGGCGAGGGCCATCACACGCCGAAGACCTTAATAGTTATTTATGTATCAAGGGCGTAAAGTAGGCGTTTATGGCCCGATGGCGCATTTTACGAACGTGTTTTATACAAAATTTTATGCACTAGCGGTTTTATAGCGCGAATCACAAATACTGACTTGAATTGCAATGGTCTACACGTTTCATACGTTATGCATACAATAATTAAGGGTAACATAATATGAGGAATGTGAAACTATAGTAGCTGAGTGCTATATTGGAGAATTTATTTCAAATAAATAGATCATCACCGAAAAAATTGCCAACGATTATGAACAAATGTTAGAAAGAGTATTGCTCTATTGAACTGAAATGATTTTAATTCGTGGTAGGAATTGCATGAAATGATGTGTGAGGATAGACAATTTGAGAATTTTTTCTACTTTACGGCCCGCCGGGTCATAATGCGCCCACGGGCATAAATAATATTTAGGGGTAATTTTTGCAACATATTATAGTGTGTTAATTTAAAAATACTATGGACCAGCCCACTACAAGTAACGGTAACGTTGATTCTGTTACGAAAGTGTGTAAAATTTTCCGTAAAATCAACATTTTCGGTTTCAATAAGGGTTGAAGTGTCGAAAAAATTTATTTTATAACATTATTGAATTATTCTCAATTCAATATGAATGAAGGGTCGAAAGAATTTATTTTATAACATAATTAAATTATTCTCAATTCAATATAAATGCAGTTTAAAATAAAATAAGTATGGAAAAAAAATCTTTAAAGAAGAATTATTTTTCAATAATTCATATTCCCAGGGGGTGGTTTGTAAGGGTTGAAGCATTTTGGCAAATAATAATTTCATTCTAACAATAATACGAATTTAATGACGCAATTTTCAATCGTTTCAAATTATAATACTAGTTTTGAAAATTACTACCGCTTAGGGGATGATTTACAGGGGTTGCATCTGTCTGATTGATTATCAATTCGTTTGAGAATATCAAGTAGTCTACAAATAATGAATTTTAACTTTATTTTACCCAAATATTATGCTAAAATCTACGTTTTTAATTTTTTTTTGCAATAAGTGGTAGTTTTTATCCCTAAAAAGTAAAAAGCATGGTTCGGCACAGGTAGATTTCAAGGAAGAGGGTTAGGATAGCTTGAATACAAATTTTCATTAAAATCGGTGTTGATTCTGAAAATTCCACGGTTTCATAGTTTTTCACTGTTGATAACTGTAATGAGTAATAGCATTCCTGAAAAGTTGTCGTGAATTCTTCAATAGTTATATGAAGATGTATTGATATCTAGTTAGCCTAGACCAGTTCCCTGAATTAACAAAATATTGCTTTACCATAGCAACGAACAATAATTTATTAGGAGTGTCATTGTAAAGTTTGACGTCAAAAAAGTAAACCAGAGTTACACAATAAATTAAAAGAAAAAATATATCCACCAAAATTGTGAAAATCGAAAAATTGGAGTATCGAGCCATCATCAAGTACCTGTATTTAAAAGGGCTAAGAGGTAAGCAGATCAACGAAGATATGCCTAATACCCTTGTTGATCGATGTCCTTCGTATGCTTCCGTGAAATTGGACTGCAAGCTTCAAAAGAGGTAAATTTTCCATTGGAGATGATGACCGATCGGGAAGGACAGTTTCTGTGTCAGTTCCCGAAAATATCAATGCAGTTCATGACATGATTTTAACAGACCGTCGAATTGGGCTAAAACGGATATCTGAAGCACTGAATATTTCATACGAACGCGTTCATCATATAGTTCACGTCAATTTGGACATGAGAAAAATTGCAAAATGGATCCCCAAATGTTTGAATGTTGACCAAAAGCGTGCAAAGGTAGTAGCATCGCGTTCGATCTGTGCTCGATTTGAAAACGATGTAGACTTCTTAAACCGAATTGTTACTATGGATGAGACTTGGGTACATTTCTAAGATCCAGAAACAATGCAACAAGACATGGAATGGCGACACTCCGGTTCTCCAAGACCTAAGAAGTTTCGTGTCCAAAAATCTACTGGAAAAGTTCTTGCTTCAGTTTCTTGGGATTACCACGGAGTAATCATTATTGATTTTTTGGATAAGGGTAGAACAATAACTGAAGATTACTATTCAACATTACTGACCATTCTACGGGAAAAAATTAAAGAGAGAGGACGCGGAAAGCTATCCAAAGGCGTTTTGTTTTTCAGGACAATGCCCCTGCACACAAATATCATGTTGCCATGCAAAAAATTCGTGATTTAGGGTTTGAATTACTAGAACACCCCCTTATTCACCAGATTTGGCTCTGTCTGACCATCACCTATATCCTCAACTGAAAAAAACTTTAAAATCTCGTAAATTTATTTCCAACGAGGTGGTAATAAAAGCTGTGGAGGTCTGGTTTGCAGAGCAAGAAGAAATTTTTTTTTTGAAAGGTCTAGAGACGTTGCAGGTTCGCTGTAATGAATGTATCCAATTAAGAGGAGAATATGTTGAGTAATAAAATATTTTGACATTGAAATTTTGTTTGGTTCTATAGTAGGCTAAGAATATTTCAATATATCCTCGTATATAGGGCCTTTTCACAATATCAGTAGATTATGCCTGATATACATAAGGTCTATTAGACTGGCATTCATCAGCAAGATGATATTATATTCTCCGTTGTTGTTTCAATACGTGGTTGTCATGACAAAGTGGTATTACCGGCTCGAAAACACGGAACTGCGTATTATCGAGGCATACGTCCCTTATTGGTCCTAATATTGCAGGAAAGGAGGATTTCAAACGGCGACTGAAATTATCAGGACACAAACCAAAGAAATTGCATATTTTCACAAAGGAAAACACTGAAGCGTTTTTGACAAGAACTGAAGATTTTTTTATTGTGAAGGTAGGTTTTTAATCATTATTACAAAATAGTTTGATCGACATTTCTTTTTTTTTTACAAATGATTTCTCTTCAATGATTAATAAATTATTGAAGTCGCAGAAGGATATCGACGAGATGAGTTTTGTAGAATTTTGGTGGATGAAATACGAAATGCCAATAAGCGATAAATGGGATGTTGAGTAAATGTAATTTGATATTGAATTAACGTGGTGAATTGAAGTGGCTTTGATTATCATTAATTTTGTTCCATTCTATTACTTTCCGCACTTGTGTGAAAAGTAATTTACTTTTCGCACTTGCGCTTCAAAGTGACGTTTTTCACAATGAAATGACAACTGAAAAATACTACATTTAAGTTGTCAGCATCAAGAAAAAACTGAATAGAAAATGAAGTTATTACCTTCCAAAGCGATGACATGGAATTTTCTATAGCCTTCCAGCGGAATCGTTTTTGGTCCTATTATGGTCACGTTGTGTCCCCTGGAAACCAAGGCATCTGCAAGTGCATAATTCCATATTTGATGACTCCTGGATGCTAACTCTTCTGTGATTAAGATATTCGCACTGAAAGTTTTTTCCAAATTCACGGAGAAAATGCTAAGAATCAACAGCAACAGATCATTGCGAAACATGTTTACGATTTGAGAAACAACTTTATTGTAAATGGTTAATGCTCCCATTATTATTGTTATTCAAAGTGCAGCAAATTAGTCTCTTACAGGGGCGTCTCGTTGGGCATACAGCTAGTTTAAGAATTAGGGTGAGTGGAAGAAAGCACTCGTTTAACTCTTGATGGAGTTTAACCAGGGCTCACTCTGCCAATTGATAGGTGTAATGATTAAATACTGTATTTTTCTGGTTACCTATCAATAAAAGCAATTATTATCATTTCCTCTACCTCAAGGGTAGAAATCAGATTGTAAAATTCCGTGATGGAAAATCTGACTGGTTTCTGGCACAATCTGGAATTCCGCATGGTTCAAATCTTGGCCCTCTCCTGTTTATATTATTTATAAAAGACCATCCTGACTCACTAGTTTCAAGGTGTCTAATGTTCGCTGATGATTGCAAAATTTAAAAAAGGGTAAATAATATAAATGAGCATAACCAGCTGCAATCAGAATTTAAAGTTCTTCAAAATTGGTCAACGGTCCAATTTTAATAATAAATTACCTCTGAATTTGCGTAAAATATCTTTGATGAGTTTTAGTAAATCTAGAAATATGCAGAATTATGATTCTCATAGTTAGTGAGAAAATACCCAGATTATCAGAGATTGGGGACCTTGGAGTAATCTTTCAGTACAATTTTAAATTTGATAAGCATATTGCACCAATAAATCGCAATACTCGGAAGTTACTTGGATTCCTTTAACACTTTACACAAGAATTCAGGAATTTAAAAACCATAGAATTGTCATAAAATCATGTTCATTTTAAAGTTGTTGACTGAGAATATGTCTGATTCATGTTAACTTTCTTCTGAATTAAAAATATGTTCATCATCACATATGTTCAATATATTCAATACTACTTATAATGAATTTAAATCGCACATAGAAAGTACAGATTTTCTTTGAGTCTTGATTTCACTTTTAATATGCCTTCAGTCTCATCTCGCTCTCCCATTGCATTTCATCGATTTAATCAGGTGAAGTTCGACAATTTAGTTTTAGGTGTAAATAGGATTAGGTATAAAACTACATTGCAATAAATTTTTTTTTGTTATAGTTACTTATGATACAAATTTAAAGAATTTATATCATTAGGTTGTTAGGTACCTGTTTGAATTTCTTTCAATAAATAATTAAATGAATAAATAAATTTTGACTTTGTTCTCGAAATTTTACTTTTTTCTGGAAATTTCGACATCAAAGTCGAACTGATAGAAAAAAAAATGTGATAGGTCTTTCTGATAAAAAATTATCTCTGAAAAAACGGGTTTTTGCCATTTGGCGGTTAATTTCAGATTATCTCGGAAAGTGTTCGATACAAAAGTTTTTGATTTTATCATTATCTACAACTTTTTCTCCAAACATTTTCCGCTAGGAGGTTACTTTTCGCCGCAAAATTGCAAAAAACCGTTTTCAACCCCTAAACTGCATCCCCAAAGTTCAGCAATATAGCAAGCAATACTCCTGACGATCTTAGTGTAAATACAGTCTACCCCCATAGAGTTATCATTTTTCATTTCAACTATCTCTGATACTTCTACTCAGAACAAAAAAAGAAAGAGTTGTCATTGATATCGGCCCGTTTTTTTGTTTAGTTGACCATATGGCAGTATATTGTTGAGAAGGGTAAGTTATCCTTGATAGTAATCGAATGGACATGACATAACCATGTTGAAACAAGAATTATTAAGGTGTATTTTGACGGGGGTGAATTTCAAAATATTTTATTGCTTTTTTTGATACATTTCAAGACACGAAGTTTTTCCACTGCTATTCATTTTACCTAACGAATTCCTTTGTAAGTTTCAATTATCGTTGACACTAATGAATTCTTCTCAGTGAAATATGACATTACTTTCAACCAGAATTGTTTGAGCACACAAAATTATCTCTCAATTTCATTTATCCCCTCGTATATGACCATCGGTTCTTCATAGACAAAAGATAAAACAGTCGATACACCATATACTTTGAACTTGTATCTTCACAAAACGTGATAAGACTGACCCAAATCGATGGTTTGCTGGCTTTTCTTATCAGTCCAATAAACTGCATGAAGAAGTTTATGTATTGCACTTGTGAATAATGGTGGATTTCTTAACTCAACTAAACTAAGAATTTGAAATTATCAATTAAGAATTAACAATGAGCAATTAAGAAGGTGTTTATGAACGTCAACTAAGAAATTAAGAATTGTGTCATGAGAGGAAGATGGTTACAACTATAAAAAAAGCCATCATGGTCAACATTTCTTTATGATCCATTGTATTGTTATTGCAAGAAAATATCTGAACAAATCACTGCAAAATATAAACAAATTTATATTTAAACATTCATTCGCCAATTTTGCGCATGCGCCCTTCCATTTTCAACCAAGACAATTAGTTCTTAGTTGAAATGATAAAAGATAAATATCTTCCTAGTTGCTAATTCTTAATTTAATTGACAGCTGAAAGTAAATAAAACACTGAAGGGGTTTCCTTGTATTTATCTTTCTTAATTCTTAGTTGTTAATTTAAGTCTTAGTTTAGTTGAGTTTATAAATCCATCATAATATATAATAATGAAGCATCAACTCTGAAGTTGCAAAGAGATAAATGTCAGAGAAACGAAGTGGAAGTTTATTCATGTTTAATTTTTCGTGGATTCTTTTTGAACAAACAGAATATAAATAATGAAACTTTACAGCAAACGTATATGAACAAACACAGCAATACTAAGAGGAACAAATGAACATCTGTTGAGGATGAAATAAAACTTGGAAGCTGCCTTGATTTCGGATCGAAAATGTGGGTGCCATTATGTCTCATGGTAAACTCGATCCAAAAAACTGCTCGTTCCATTGGGGTTTTGGGCTGATCCCGCATAATCCTCGACATCTTCTTAGTTTCTTCTGCATACCTGCGAATTATGATAGAGTTAGCACAAATGCTTTCTTCGAGATCCGAATATAGATTGTAGTCCAGAAAGGGTGTTGTAAAAATCTTGGAGCTGCCTCGTCAAGTTTTTGAAGAAAACAAATCATTAAAAAATAGAGGTATTCATAATGTTATAGCAAAAACTCATGATGGATAAAGAGAATCAATTG
Source organism: Chrysolina oricalcia (assembly GCA_944452925.2). NCBI lineage: Eukaryota > Metazoa > Arthropoda > Insecta > Coleoptera > Chrysomelidae > Chrysolina > Chrysolina oricalcia. Next base: position 7,473,243 of record OX101825.2, on the reverse strand, counting down.
AAAAATGTCCTAATTTCCATGAGACATTATTCTCAAAACAATAAATGAAATTCCGATAATGATGTTTTAGTAGCTTGGAAACGTCATTATTCCATTGAAGGTATTTTTGATGATTGAGGAAGAGTCCGGAAAGGGACTGTTATGTTTATTCTTCGAAGCATTCAATATCATTTATCTTTTTCATTCTTTTTCGAATTCCAATGTGTGAAAATGAAATCAGGAAATTCGTGTATAGGCATGACATTCAACTACATCAACTATTTTGGACTATACACACATGCGAGCATTTTTAATGAACAATTTCCAAAATGTTACATTATCTAACAATAAATCCCAAATCACAGTCCATTTGCATTCACTTACAACAGGGCATATTATTATAATATTGTGTAACACCACTGGCACCTATCAATTAATTTTTAGATTTCCTACAAAGAACTACATGTTTACAATATGTTATTTTATTATTCCCAATGAATATTTCCACATTTAATATGTTCATCTCACCACAACATATTTTTAAATTGTGTTTTGATTCGCGAAGATCTTAAACAAAATTCTTTAAAACGATATGGTTATTCACCTCTTTTATGGGTATGGTGCATACTGCATAGTTTTTGTAAATTTTATTCACAATCAAATCAAAAACGGCAATCATCGTCGTCATTTCAAGAAATTATTTTACAAAATTACATTCTCTGATAAGGAAAAATACAAGCGAGGTCAAATTGACCCAAAAAAGGCCGACGGTTTCTATGAAACCATCTAATTAAAAATTATATGCATACAAAATTATTGAGAAGAATACAATGTATGCAGGAATAAGTTGAACAAGCTCACGGAAGTAGCAAATAAGAACTAATCGAAAAAAACATCTTTGGCAATATGGATTTTTTTTTCAAAACAATGAGCAAATCGCTAATAGTTTCAATCGCCATCACATTACGGTAGAGAAAAAATCAGCTTGCTGGATACCAATACCTCTTGATTTAAATGAATCTGAAAATGGTTTGCAAGACACCTTGTATTTTCGCGACGCTGTCGAAAATGAAGTTCATAAAATAATAATGGAATTAAAACTCAAAATATCACCAGGCCCGATAACGTTAGATCAGAAACATTGAGGGCTAAATCTAATAAGATAAAAAACCCTTGCTCATTTAATAAATAAATGCTTTCATACAGGGTGCGTTCCAAAAATTTTGAAAATTGAAATGACTTTGAAGGAGTGGCGATAAGTTGAATATAATCAACTATTTCGCTCACTCACCTCGAATTTGGCGAAAATAATTGAAAAAATAGTAAATGTGAAACTTCTGAGCTTCTTGAACAAACATAAAACCATTTCTAGGTCTCAGTTCGGATTCAGAGAAAGTCTACAGAAGATGCGATTAACCACCTTACAAGCAAAATACGTAATGAATTGGACAAGAAAAAAACAAATTTGTGTATCTTAGTCGACCTTTCAGAAGCATTCGATACTGTATCTCATGACAAGCTATTGATTGAAATAGAATACTACGGAATGAGAAGAAATGTTTATGAAATCTTGAAAAATTACGTATCAGATCGCGAACAACCAGTTGATATATATGGTAGTTTCAGTGATCCTAAGACTCTCACGTATGGTGTACCTCAAGGAACAGTACTAGGTCTTCAGTATTGCACACCTCGAAACCAAGGGGAAGGTTAAAAGCTTTGCAGACAATACTGCTATGATTTGTGAATCTGATACTTCGGTGAATTCAACAATTTAACACGAAACTGTTTTCAGTGAAATAGGCAAGTAGTTCAAGTATAACAAGTAAATGCTGAATTCAGATAAAACAAGGTACTTTACTTCGTATTCGACTCAATCACCCAATATGGGATCATTACGTTCAGAAAAATCTCAGAAATTCCAGAAGTGAACTTCATCAAATACAGACACCTACGATGGAATCTTCAAATTGAAAATATAGTAGGAAAACTGAGAGGTATATTATTCAGATTTGAATACTTGGAAGACTTTTTGGACACGAACCATCTGAAAGTATTATATTATGCTCTAGTGCAGTCACAAATACTTTACGGTATAGTAGGATTCCGAAGAAAGGTGAACAAAAAAATGTCACTGAGTTATAAATTATGAGTACTCACCTGGGATTCTGTAGAATTTCTCGAATACTGTTCAGAAGGTTTTCACTGGTCAGATCAACATATTCTAGTTTAACACCTAGCCCTTTGCTCACGACCAGTTCAACATTATAATGCTGGTCCACAAAAAATGGCATTCCTATCAGTGGTACTCCAAAATATGCCGCTTCAATAGTACTCAACCCACCTCCATGGCCGATGAAAAGTTTCAGATTTGGATGAGCTACGAAATAATAATAATAAAATACCGTACTATCAATACTCCCTCAAAAATAATCGAAGAGTGTATTATAGTTCATACGAACTCAGTTAAGAAAAACTGAAATTCCAGTTAGGGTCGGCGTATCTTTTATGAAACAGGGGCGGCAAATAATTTTTTATGGTAGAATAACGATTACTAATCCTATAAGATGGCAAAAGTTTTCATAAAAATTGCACGAGTTAGATCAATTCAAAAAAGTATTTATAATGTAAGGGCTTCTGCTAGGAGCAGGGCTGTCAGACGTGAACTGAGCCCTTAGTCGCGGCCCGTTCGATTTCTTTGATAACGAAATTTCATAGACTGATCATCCCGGGAATTTTTACTTTCAGAATTTGCGTCGTTATTTGGATTGGAATTCGATAGCAGCAGGACAAATAAGTTCGGTCTCTGACCAATTAGAAGTCGACAGCGGCCAAGCAAAGGCTTTCGGTTGTTATTTTGCCCACCGCCTTTTATGTGACATAACATATCACTTTCACGTGGACTGTCAATCGAGTTGAGACGAGGACCGGTTAGAGAATACTGTGCTATTTATGCCTATGCAAATTAACAACGGCAATTTGTATACGGAAATAACCTCGGTTGTGTACGGTCTCAATTGAGTTCGTAAATATACTATACCGAAAGGCATAGCCTGTGCGGTTAGAGGACGGCTATTATTATTATTTGCCGTGGCGCTCCAGGGCGACTCACTGATTTTTTGTGGCGGATTTGCAGAAAACCCCGGAAAACCTACAGCATCAACATGAATAACATTGTTATAATAAATCACTTTCCACGAAAAAAAGCTGTTAGGAGGAAACCACTGGGAAGACTTTTTTCAAAAAATTAATATTTAGCGATCGAGCACTCACCTAAAATTTCGGTTTGTGGTAACCATTTACTGATTATAACATTTTCTGGTAAATCATTTAGTTGGCTTTCGAACTTCCACAAGACAGTTTGATTGAGCTGTCTGAACGCTTTTATTATGGCTTCTCTCTTCTCTGGTTTCAAACTATCGGATCTAAAATTACTTCCCAAGGAAAATAATATAACCCCATTCTTTGCATTATCCATGATTTGTTGCAGATTCTGAAATGAAAATTGTTCGATGGTATTGTTCTTGATGGAAAATTCTGTTGCAGTTTGAAATTTATCTTTCCAACCAACAAGATTGAATACCACATCTCTCTTGGTTGAATACAAATCATAATCGATTCATAATATTAACAATATTATCAAGAGCTCACAAACTTAGATTACAAATTCAGATTACCAAACATTATCACCGTATTATGTTTATTTCTGAAACATTGGTTACCTTATGTGTTGGTATACCTGTATGGTCGTAGGTAATGGTACAACGTGGATACTAATCTTGGAATCATGGAATTCTGTTTGAATCCCTTATTTCTGAATGAATAAAGATGATTTTTTAGTGTATACAGAATTCTCGAAAGTTCCCCAGGGTTCTATACTAGGCCCACTCTTTTATATACTATGTTAGGGGCGATTATGAGGGGAAATGAGTGGTCAATGTACAAACGATTCGATGACAGCTCATTTTGGAGTAGGCATGACGTCAAAAATAGGTTTTTTGATCAATGAAATATATTGAGTTTAATTTTCCAGACTTTCCTGGAGGTCGCCTCACCACCCAACTTAAAACCAACCCTGCTAGGGCTTCCACGAGAGGCAGATTGGAGCAACTCTCTCCATGGACATATACACACACTTCACAAACATATACAATGTGACCAGGAATGTCCGCATCATATCGAATTTTTTTCATTGATAGTTTTATTTGAGATTTGACTGTGGCATCAATTTCTGCTTTGATCGGGATGAAGAATATTCAGAATAGTGCTAGTCATGGGATTCACATAATCTTTCAAATTTTGAATTTTTTCCAAAAAAGTTACAAATGTGGTGTTATTTCTCAAAATATCAAAAAAAATTATGAGAAAAAGTTTCAAATGTAATTTTTAGCCCTTATGCAATTCGAACTCCATTACAGATGTGTCAAAAAGAACAATTGTTTGTATTGACGCAATGGAAGGCACACAAAAATGTAATTTTACATTTATTTCATTGTTTCTAAATCAATATTCGAATACAAAAATGGTTTGTTACTAATTAAAAAGGGGGAATTATGAATGCGTTCAATTTCCATGTACAGTTGTGTGCATGAAAAAGTCGTACAAGGGTCGATACCAATTGAGTCATTGCACTAATTGCACTAGAAAAATGATAAAGCGCGTTACTGACAAAAATTGTTTAAATTTTAACGCTACTTGTCAAAGTCGATAAGAAGTTCAATAATTAAGATTAACAAGCCTGGCTCGCAATAACCTATAACTCCTGTACGACTTTTTTATGCACACAACTGTACCAATTTTTATGAAATACTACTTTTATTTTTTTTTAAGTCTCCACAATTGAAATTCAATTTGCTAATATCACCGCAAACAAGTAGTCGTCTACGTTAGCAGCTGTCTTCATTGTTTATTTTATGATCTTGTAAAATGTATCCATATTACTATAGTGATGGATATAAATATGAGAATTATTATTATGCTCGAAATCATCATTGAGTTTTTTTAATAACCTGTACTCAGTTCAGTAAACCATGTGTTTTTGTTGTGCTTTTTTTTAAAATTATAATTGGTTGGCACATAATTTTTTTCTGACAACTTACCTGTGGCAATGTCTTGTTGGGGTTAATATGTAGTCCCCCCACTGGTATGATGTTGGGCGTGATGGGACGTGAGTAGTGAAAACCTGGACTCAAGTTACAGAACATGAAAGAAAGCCGTTGTGCAAAAGTTCCCAAAGACTGCATATTTTCCCCGTAAACTCTCCTTGCTACCTCTTCAACTTTGGGAAAGAAATAGTATTGCTTCAGTACCATATCCAACCTGGCCAAGACGTAGTTTTGCAATCTTGTGAAGAAGTTCATCTTGTCGGAGAATCTCTGCAGATCGTGCGGCACATAGGAGGCTTGAAAGGGGTTTCCGAATTCTTCAGATACATAGGGCGGAAGCAAAAATGCAGTCAACGCTGCGGTTGGGGGGTAGTTGAATCTTTGGCTCAGCGGAAGAAGGCAGTAAGAGAGGGTGATGTCCGAGAGAATCAGGTCGAATTTGAAGTCCTTCGGGTAGTTCATGAGTAATCGAAATCCTTTGGTGTGTAAGGAATAGTTACAGGTGAATATGGGGAATTTGTTGACTAGGAGAATGTTTCCAAGGACCCCAGTTTTGCTCAAGTCCTCCAGGTCGTATATAGATCCAACTGCTTCGCTGAGACCTGTAAACGAAACATTTTTATTTTAATATCAAAGAAATTCAGCATTTGCGTGATACTTATTAGGAAACATTGGATTGCATGGTGGTTATGCGAACAACATAATGTGAGTAGAATTTCGTTTCAAGCGGTTTTTGACCCATCGATTGGTCCAATTAACATCCAAAAAATCATCTCAATCAAAGAATAATTTATATTCTTCGGTTATTAAGGTTTGATGATTTGATATTGATAGTAAATGCTCTCAGTACGCTACTTATTTTGATTTGAATTGAAAATTTAGTCTTCAAGATTAGTCCATAACCATATACATCAAACCTTGCGTCAAATACGGTAGTTTTGATTTTTGCTGAGTTGTTTATGATACTGGCCCAATAAATAATAATTAAAATAGTATAATGATGATAAAGTTTATTACCATCAAAATGATAAAATATCACAAAGCAACGTCACGACAGAAAAAGTGACAAACTATTTTTGAAAGTTTCATCAGCCAGGGGGGCCATGATGGACCCCTGGGGTACTCCTTGGTTCATGGTCTATATACTATAGTAGTGCTTTTCTCCATTTCGTATTATACATACCACGTTTCTCCTGTAACCTGCCATATTGCACTAATTTCAAAAGTGGGAGTTGATGCTCAATGGTATCAAATGCTTTTGATAGGTCAAAATACTAACCTATTGAGTAAGAAAGGTAGAAACAGCTCAGCAAACAATCAGAACTGCTGTATCTGACATAAGGTCCATCCGTTTTCTGCAGACTGGGTTATTGGACTAGATGGACTAATAAAAAAAAAGAAATAAAAAGCACCGTGTTTTCGAGTTTGGAAAAATAAATCAATATTTTCAGAATATGTAAACTTCAAGTTTTGAACAAAAGAGTTTATTAGGAATTTTTTCTTGAAGTCAAAAATAACGTTGAAACAACAATTTCTGAAACTTAACAGTAAAAATAGTAAGAAGGGGATGAAAGCCACCATAATCGGAATGTTTTTTCTACTTTTGTTGGTTTGAAGCTGGATGCTGTTCCTTCATCGTTGATCAATAAATCTTTGAAATATTTATGCAGCGATAAATGACTAAAATACTGAGCAACAACAAAGTTTGAGCTTTGGATTTTTTTAGTGACAACTTCCCCCATATTATACAGTTTCTGCCAAAATGTTCGAACCATATGGGAATCTTTTTTTAAACTGGTTTCTTAGAAAAATTTCGTTCCTCATAAAAGTTGGTGCATCCCATTAGACTGAGAACTCGCATATCGTTTATCGCCAGTGGCGTGCGGCAAAGCGGGAATCGGCCGATATTTCCAAATTCACTTTACAGTAAATTGACATTAATATGCAAAATATCGAAAAAATTTATAAAAAAAAGTTTTAATTGTATGATATTCCCAGTTAACCCGAGTCGCGCAGCGACGAGGGTAATTTTCTTAAAAAATTCATGTACGAGATAAATTTCCTGCAATTAATTCAAGCACGCGGGGGATTCGGTAAGAAAATTTTACTCCAAAATATATCCAACAATTCATAAGAAATAACTAACTATGGTTCACCTGAACTATTTATATGCATAGTAAAAAAAAGATGCATGAAAATATTGATATGTAAAACACACTTAACAAAATTTCAATTTGATATTTTTAAATTTAATAATAAAAAAAAAATAAAAATGTTCTTGCTCCACTGGGAATTGAACTAGTGACCACACGACCACGAGGCGGACACTTTACCGACTCGCCACGGGGCCTTTGATTTTCATGTAGACAACTGGTGTATTGAAGTGTTTCTGAAATTTGATTTCAGAATTTGCAAATTCTGCGATTATCGTGAAGAAAATATTCAGACACATTCGAAATATTTAATAAATACATAAATATGAAATATTATCTCATTTCAAATGAAAAATACAATTCCATTTGTACATCAAAGCAAAATATAAACTATCACCTGTCAAATATTTGACAGAAAAATTTCCACTTATTAATATCGGCCAGGGTACCCAGGAGGATAAAAATTTCCGGAAATTTTTTGGGTTGCCATGGCATCTAAATAAGAACGAGTGTTTTGGTACTCTCTAAAAGTGAGGTGTGAAATTTTCTGAGAAACTATTATTAAAAAAGTTTTTCATATGGTTCCAACATTTTGGCGGACACTTATTTATACGATTCCATAGTTACAACAATCACTGTAAATTTAGAAACGTCAGTTTGACGGTTCAACTCTTCAACTGACATTAATGACACAATATGAACCGTTCCTGCAATACGCATTTAGTGCATAATAATAATAATGTTTATGTATATATCAAAATGGAAAATTTTCAAAATACTTTCATCTTGCCAGTCGCTCAAACTGTACAAAACACAGTTTTTGTGACAGGAAGGTGAGAGTATTTTTAAAAAATTCAGCATTTTGTTAGGATATTAGTACTAAAAATTTCCCCCAAAGCAATTAAAGCAATTAAATGTCATCGTTTTCTCAATACAAACCAATAATAAGACTTTCTGAAAACACTGTTTTCAGCTCGTGGTATTTTGAAATGGGTGTTTTGACGATTCCTGAGTTCTACATTTCCACAGTTACTACAATCACGGTAAATATAGAAACGCCAGTTTCACGCATGAAAACCATCAAATACGCAAAATGTACCGTTTTGGCAAAGTAGATGAAGTTTAACTTCGCCTATTTATTCTTGAAATTGTTTGATCAAAAATCCCTTCAAAATGCAGAATTTTCAAAATACTATCACCTTGCCTATCACTCAAACTGTTCTGCTGTATTCGAGCAATCTCTCGTGGTGTGCAACACAGTTTTTGTGACAGCAAGGTGAAAGTATTTGTCGAAAATTCTGCATTTTGTCCGTATATAATTACTGACACTATTAACTTTACTTGAACATCAACTTCGAGACTATCTTGCAAGATCGAAGGGAATGGACAGACGACAGTACCAGGAGCAAACCTGGAGAGAGGATCTGGTACACGGACGGATCCAAAACCAGAGAAGGAACTGGTGCTGGAATATACAGTGAGGGGAGGAACTCCCAAATAAGCGTCTCACTAGGAACAAACACCTCTGTATTCCAGGCAGAGATGTACGCCATCTTGCAATGCGCGAGAGAAATCAATATGAGGGAAATGCACAATGCACGGATCAAAATATGCACCGATAGCCAGGCGTCACTGAAGGCTCTTATGAACCCGAAAGTGACATCAAGATTGGTATGGGAATGCCGAAAAGAACTCAGTGTTCTCACAGAACACAACAAATTAACTTTGATGTGGGTTCCAGGACTCTGCGGTATCGAGGGCAATGAAAAAGCTGATGAGCTAGCTAGAGAGGGCTCATCAACTCCATATATTGGCCCAGAACCCGAACTTGGGATTAATAAATCCGACATTCGAGGATGCATTCGGGACTGGGTCAAGCGAAAACAAAAGGAGAGGTGGCACGAAGCCCCCTTCATGCACCACGGGAAAACATACATTAAAGAACCGTCAAAACACAAAACTGAAGAACTACTCAAGCTGAGCAGGAATCAAGTTAGAACAATAACGGGTCCAATGAGAAAACACCTGCACAAAATGGGTCTGTACAACGGAGAACTTTCCTGCAGACAATGTGGTAAAGGGACAGAAACAGCCAAATATATTGTCAGAATGCGAGGCATTAGACCGCAAGAGACAGGCAATTTTTGGGAAACCCAATTTAACTCCCGAAGAATGCAACAGCCAACCGGTGAAGAACCTGTACAGACTGGTACAGGGGACCAGAGTTACGGAGTGGGTGCTGTAAAACCAACACGGAAAACACAAAAAGCCCAAGAGGCTGAGGTGTAGCTGGTGAAAGGACCAGCATCCGAGGAAAAAAAAAACTTTACTTGAAAAATTTCACCACTTAATGATAATACATATGACTCAATATTTTTCAATTCTTTGTCAAAAGATTCAGCCAAAGTGTGGAAGAGTTATTTTTGTGATTTTTAAAATTTTGGCGCCCCCTTGTACAACCCCTGCGTGAAAAATTGAATTCAGTCCAAACATGGGATGCAGTCATAGACATATCTTATTGAATTAATTACATAAAAAAAAAACTTCCATTGCTCTCAACAATTCTGGTGAACTGCTAAAATATAATAGTTCTCACCTTCCAAAACGATGCTATGGAATTTCTGATAGCCTTCTAGTGAGACTGACTTTGGTCCTATTATAGTCACGTTGTGGCCTCTGGAAACCAGGGCATCTGCAACTGCATAATTCCATAGTTGATGACTACGAGATGCCAAATCTTCTGTAATCAAGATGTTCGCACAAGAGATTTTTCCTACATTCACGAAGAAAATGGTTACAATCAACAGTAATAAATTGTTGCCGAACATGTTCACGATCCGAGATTAGATTCTGGAGTAAAACGTTGATGTTCTAATGAATAATTTCATCCAAAGTTCAGGCAATTAGTCTATTACAGTGGCGTTCTGTTGGGCACAAAGCTAGTGCTAGCCGTACAAGTATGCAAGACGAAAACAACTTCCTTGCCAGTTTGTTAGACCAACTATCGACACCACTTTTATTATTACCAAAAACAAATACACGAACAAAAAAAACATTATTCCAAAGCGAATATTTGATTATGGCAAGTAAAAACTAATCATTAAATATCTTGTTATAATCAGTTTGAGGCCAAACATAAGTAAGCAGTTATCTCCCAGTAAGTTAGTGATCAGATAGTCGACTGTAATTAAGGAGATTATTAATGGAAAAGTATCAGATATCTTGCACTAATTTAAAACGATATATCTGACCAAAGCGGCCAGGTAGCCGATTGGTTAAAGCGACCTGTTTCAATCACTTTGGCTGCCAGTCGGCGGTGGTTCAAACCATGGCGACTGCAGAACTTTTTCTGGTGGCCCGAGTGCTAGGTGCTAGGAATCGTTGATCCTTGGCTCGCACAAGTTTCGACTTCTGAGTGCTGCCGTTCGTAGGACGACAGCTGGTTAACGGAAAAAACAATTTTTAAATTTTAAAGAAGGGCTAGTTTTAAGCAATGATCTGAAATGTCTAGATAGCTTCCGGTGAGTACCAAATGTCTTAAAAATCTTAAAGCTAGTTAAATGTATGTCAAATAGTCCGTTTCCATTTCCATTTAGAAGAAAAATGCGGAAAAGTTGTGTAGGAATCGTCGGAATTAAGTTTTTACCACTTTCTGAATGTAAATCATCAACATATTAACATAAATGATCCCTTATAAGTGAATACAAATTTGAATAAATTTTCGAAAGGATACTGCATGTAGTGCAAAATATATTTATAATAATTTTTCAGATGATATTGAACCAGTTCACTGTTTTGAACAGATAAAATTATTCTCTAAAATCCACCAACGAATACCATATGAGATATATGCGATTAAGACAATTTCAAAATGAAAATTCGATAATTTCTTCCACATAACGTAGCCTACTCTATCTAGAATATTTGACAAACGAAAATAAAAATTCACTGACGCTCACCTACCCTGAGATCCTATGAGATCAAAATCATGCACCTTGAACGTCCGTAACTTTGTAATTGTCAGTGCCTGTTGAGTTCACACGTACAGACTGATTATAATAAAATTAATATGCACTAAAATTCCATAAATCCACATTTTACACACATTCGCGAACCTCTGAAATTATGTGTGCCAGAAGGATGAAACCCTTTGAAATTTTGTTGTGTAGCGTCGCCTGTTTTTACCGAGTTTGGGCGGAAACGACCGAAAGCATGGAGATTATGCAACAGATCATTATTGTTCGATTGTTTGTATCCTGCAATAATTGTTTTCATCGATTATGGAGACAGCTGTGACAGATTTTATATTTCAGATATATTGGTTCAATAATAACAGTTATTATTTCTGTCCCAATCTGTAGCTCAGTCTAGTTATGAACATGTACCATTTTTTTTAATTGTGTAGTCATCGAAAATTATGATCATGGTGTTATTCGATTCGTAATGTCATGTAGAAAGTTTAAGGAAAGGTCTCAAAAGGGGTCGAAACAAATTGTAAAAGTTATAAAAAATAAAGTGAAAAAAAGTGGGGCTTTGTTTTTTTTTGAATATTTGGAAAGATATTGAATATTTTCGAATTATTAAAAAAGATTAGAAAATATCAGAAAATTTGCTGAAAAAAAGTTCTTACTCTCGAAACTGTACCTTCGATATTTTTATAATTTTTACAGAGCCTTAAAAATAGAGCCAAAAACATGTAGTCTGATATCTTGAATGTTTCGATTTCTAAGGATTTAAAGCTACAATGAAATAAATTTTTTAAATTTTTATACCACCATTATTTGAAATATTGTTATAAACAAATTCTTTGTTTATGAGCAGATGAAAAAAAAATTGTAATACTTATTTATTTATATTTATTGATGAAAGAAAAAAAGATTTCTTAAAAAAAAAATATTGTTAAAAAATGCATTTGTTAATTAACAATCTTTATTTCAGTCTGAATATTGAAATTAAGGAACCAATTTTTCTCTAAAAATCATAATTTCTATTATTCTTTAAAATTCTCTATGGAAAAAAATTATTTTTTCATACGTTTATTTAATAAACAGTTCGTTTTAAACAAATTAATTTTTTTCGTTTTTTCAAATACCTACTTGATTCTGTATTAATAATACCCATGTATTGTTTTTTTATAAAAAAATATTTTTTTAATACAATTTTTAATATTATTATGCCTTTTATCCGAGTTTTTCTTGTATAATTACAATAACTTTCAAACTATTACAGATATAACAATAATTTTGTTCATTATTATTATTTGCTCATAGTAATGGCGAATTACAAAATTTAGAAAAATGCTGTATTACTTCATTTAATATTGACAGATAATAGTTACATAATTGTATATTTATTTTTATGGAATTTTTTTATGAATAGTCAATAATTGAATAAATAATAGAGCTATAACTTTAGTGAAAGGCTCAAATTGTTGATTGATTGATAATGAACAAAAAAAATGTGGAGCATTATTGTTATATGTGCAATAGTTCAAAAGTTATTGCAATTATAAAAGCGAAAAATAGGATGAAAAGTAGGCAGAATAATATTAAAAATTGTATAAAAATTGGAAAATAAATTTTTATCATAAAAACAACACATTGCTATTTTTATTACAGAATCAAGTATTAAAAAAAAAACAGAAAAAAATAATTGTTTATAACAAATTGTTTAGTAAATAAACAAATAAAAAATAAAGAAACACATTTTTTCAAGAATCTCAAAGAACAATAGATATCAAGATTTTTGATATGTAGCAGCAAATAACGACTGTTAATTAACAAACGCATCTTTTAGCAACAAATAATTTTTTTTCAAAGAATCGTTTTTTCTTGAGAAATCACAATTTTTATCAATGAATATATTACGAAAAAAATTTTGATCTGCTCATGAACAAGTAGTAGTAGCAGGTCTTTGGGGAGGCCACAACCACGGCCAGGCAAGTAGGCCCTCATAGACCCTTTTTGCCATATCCTGATGGCACATGCCTGGCTTATGAACAAAGTATTTGTTTATAACAATTTTTTAACACGTTCACTGCCATGTCGGTCTATGAGACCGAGGAAAAATTATTCTGGTGAGCCACCTCGGTCTCATAGACCGAGGTTGAGGTTGATACACCAGGCCAACTCGGTCTATGGGTCCGAGCCAATTGAACTGTTCTTGAAGCCATCGGTCTAAATTATTGTCGATAATATCGCGAAAACAGACCAAGACGGCTTCAGTAACAAGTTTGCGTTGCAAATTGTTCTCATTCGACGCACAGACCGAGTCGGCGTGGCAGACAAATCAGTAAAAACAACGAATTTTTGGAAGATGCAAGGGTGTACACTTATTGAAGAGCGTCGACTCGGTCTATAAGACCGAGCTGAATTTTTAAAATTTTTTGAAGTCAGAGTCTCAATTTCCGAAAAATTCAACGATATACTATCTTCTGTAGGCTGTACCTACATAGAGTCCATAATGGTTTCTGGGACAAAATTTTCGATTTTGCTTCGGCTCTGATACCAAAAATGAAAAAATGAGCACGGCAGTCAACGTGTTAAACAATGGTGGGTAAAATTGAAAAAAAATATGTAGCTTTAAACCCTAAGAAATCACAACATTCAAGATGAAAAAAAAATTAAAAAAATATTCACTTTTTTTAAATTTACCTATTTTTAATTGTTGATGAATAAGTGGAAAATCAAAATTTTACAATTTTTGCAACAGTTGTCTATTTGTTAGCCTACAGTTTTGGCTCTATTTTCAGTGCTCTGTAAAAATTATAAATATTGGAGGTACAGTTTCGTGAGTCACCTACCCGAAAAGAAGAAAAGTATGCAACAAATTTTACTTCGACGATTTTTCTCGGTGTTCGCAAAAGGAAATCAACTCGGACCATAAATGAAATATAATCCTAATTCAAACAATAGAGTAAATTTAGAGTAAATACGATTCAAAAATTAAAATTATTCAACAAATATACACAACAATGTTCGCTTTTATTTTAGGTTTGTCATTGAATATTTACATTAAAACCAGGTTCTCTGAGGCATATGCAACCTCTAGAAATGAAAAACACCAATACTTTCTTTCTCTTAGTCTCGCGATGTTATCTCAAAGTAACTGGACTTTCTATTTTTGTTGTAACCAGAACAAATAGCACAGGTGCTGACCCTGAGGAACGCCACTGCTACGTGTATATATATATTTATTATCAAGCGGCAGGTTGTTAGATAGTAGTTCGGTAGAGTAAATTGATGAAGTAATCACATCTTCTGTTTTATCTTGAACTTATCGCAAAATAAATATTCAGGAAGGATAGTAGGCGACTCTTTCTGTTGCAATGGATTCTCCAATAGTGAAAATTAGTGATGGACAAATACGAGGGTCCAAAATGACCGATTTGGACGGAGACGATTTTTTTTCCTTTCTCGGAATTCCGTATGGTAAACCAGCTGTTGGACAACTTCGGTTCAAGGTTAGTTGTTGGTTGTAACGGCAAGTGTTAGTCACATTTCAGCTTAATGCACTTTAGGTGTTTATTAATTGAAAATAATTTTATCCAGTAACGGCGTGTAAGGAAATAAACTAGGGTTCGCTTCGCACCAGGCATCAAACGATCTGCGGGATGAAAAACAGTATTTTCTTCCCTTGGTATGTAAATAGCTGTTTTCCTTCTTCCATGAAAGTTCTCTGGGCCAATCAGACGCATCTGTTTTCTCTGTCCACTAATAAGGAATTACACTATACCTAATGAAAAATTACGTTTTATCTATAACAAAATAAGGATCTTATCTGTATATATGATGCACGTAAAATCATTTCACGAACTTATTTATCTATTTCATATCGACTACAATCCACTTCAAAACTGTTCCAAATTGAGCGGGCTAACATCAATTGTATTATTCTAAACGCCCTTGAGTCCTCAGAGAATGCTTCCTGTACAAGGCAGAATGGACCTTTCCACGAGATATAAGAGAACACTGTAATGAGAAAGTATATACGCTAATATCACTCGGGATTTCTATTTTTTCTGACCGCTGGTTTCTCTATAAACAGAAGAAAAGTAATTCGTGACGTCACGTTCATCAAAACCAGACTTGGCAACGTTGTAAAAGTTGTGCACCATGGAATCTCAAACTCTCATTCAAATATAATGTGTCGTATGATGGTTGTCATTTGATACCAGATGGGTGTTCGTTCGTCTGTTTCACGGGGCAAGCTAATAAAAATCGTGTGTCTCTGTTAAACTCGTTTGCCTGCATTAAAATTGGATACAAGTAAAGCAGTTCCATCAAATATCTATGCTGCACACAAACAGGCCCTACGTGATTTCTTATTTGAGGTTAATGCGGTTTTCAAAGTTTTGAAAGTTTTTGTTGTTTGTATTCTACAATTTTTTTAAATTCCTGTATCTGAATCCCTGCAGTAACTGTGAACATCTCGAAAAAGTGCTTCGTACCCGGTTGTCTGAACACCAGTGAAAATTCTAATGAACATTTTTTTCTGAAATCGTTCAAGAATGCCCACTTTGTCGGAGCAACTTGAGGCCTCAAAATACGCTAATCTAGTATTTTAATCCGTTGCTAAGCAACGAACTTTCCCGGACTGTTTTCGGACCTAAACGGTACGGGAAAGTACTTTTTCGGCAACCATCCGGGAAGTGTTCACTTCCCGGACACTTTTTCTTTGGGGAAGTGCTCGAATTTTAATACAAATATTAATATAAATAAGAGTTAGAATGTTTCTGTTGGTACCTATCTTCTGTTCGAATTTCAATATATAATACAAATAAGAACTGAACTGAAATATTCAAATTTGGAATCGTTTCATCCGGTTAACAGATGGGTGAAAGTTTACCTCTCTTCGTCTCTTACACTTAATGCGTCTCATTGATTTGTTATTCTACATGGTTGCCGAAAAAATAGTGTACGCAACACGTCCGAAATAGTTATTTATGTACCAAGGACGAAAAACTGTCTATTATAGTCGAGCCTGCAAATTGATAGCCGAGGCGCAGCCGAGGATAGCAAGCAGGCGAGACAGTAGACAGTTTTTCGCCGAGGTGCATATTACATTTTTTCGTCGACCTCTACATACCTTTATGAAAGTAAGTACTCGCATGTTTGCTGGCCTCAGCTACGTCCAACTCTTCGAACTGCAGACTCGATCATAATTTTAATGAATATAAACAAAATGTATTTGAAGTGTAACAACTCTCTATTTCAATTATACTACAAAATTAAATCAATCTCGAAGATGAATATTGAACGTACAGTTTGTGCAATTATTGATATTAATTCCTGCTGTCGAAGAAGATGCAAGAGACAAGTTTTGATTTTGGGTACTTGTTGATGCAACTTCAGATGCAGGTGCTCCAACAGCACCATTTCCAAAACTTCTCTTTTGAAGTGCTTTACCTGAAATCTAGCGGATTTCGTGAATAATTAATTTGACAACAGCAAATGACAGTTATTGTCACAGGCGCCTATGTATTAATTAAAACGTGGATTTACGAAAATGACTCAATTGCCGCTCTCGTACCGTGCCGTATCATAGTGACCACAGCGGACGAAAAGAGTTTGCGGACGAAAAGTGTTTGCGGACGAAAAGTACTTGCCTTCAAAAATAGTCGATTTTTCGTCCGGAAATTAGTACGTAAAATGTCATTTTTTGCAGAGGTCGACGAAAAACGGTTTTTTTGGATTCGCAGACTTCCAGGACTCGCTAACGCTCGTCTTAGAATTTGGTCTACTCGTCCAAAAAAACAGTATTTTCCGGATTTGTTACGTAAATTACTATTCCCGTACAGAAAACGATCCGAGAAAATTTTTGCCGGTTTGTTTACATTTTAGACAGTTATTGAATTCACGCAAACAATATTTGGAATTCCTTAGTTTTTGACAATGCTGATTGCGATTTCAGAAAAAATAGTATGTGTACCTCGTAGTAAAAGCACATTCCCAGACTTCAATGCTTGTTGGCCTCGGCTTAACGACTCGGCCAACAATTTACATTGTCGTCCGGGAATGTATTGCTTTTACTACTTGATACACAATATACTATTTTATGCACCTAAAGCTAAAGCGCGTCGTAAAATGTGTTTCGAAGCAGTGAATAAACCCTGTGTAAAAAGCGGAAATATATGTTATTGTGAAGAACATTTCCAAGTGAGTACTTAGCTTCATGTTGTCACTGTATTCAAAGCACAGTTCAAAGAAAGATTTAAAATTTTAGTCATTGCAAAAAAGACCTTGACCTATCAAAAAATTTTAGGTAGTGAAGATTCAGAAAAAATATAATTGAAAAACCAAATTCAAAGAGATGAAAGTCGCAATGAAATCCTAGACATTGCTTTATCTGATATGATTTCACCCGATGAATAATGAGCACGTTATTACGATTTGCGGTATTGCCATTGTTCGTTTTTCTTAAAAAAAAAAATTGTTGTTAAAATTGTTTTTTCCGTTAACCAGCTGTCGTCCCCTTACGAACGGCAGCCCTCAAAAGTCGAAACTTGTGCGAGCCAAGGATTAACGAGGTCTTACCTTTTTACGTGCGATTCCTAGCACGATCCAAGAAGAATATCGAAAGGAGGTCCGTAGGTCACCCATCCAAACCACGGCCTCGCATAGCGTTGCTTGGCTTCGGATATCGGTGAACCGGCGCTCTCCGTTCGAGCTATCTCCGCGGAAGGTCAGTTGAGAAAAAATAAAAAAGCTATAAATACAATAAGAATTGGTTATATGTGGATTTTTTTCTGTGAGTTGATCAAGTGACAGAGTATTAATTATTTCTCAATGGCTTATATCAAACTAGATGCTATATTTTCAAGGAGAACGGTATTGCCTGTTTCGGAACGTGGATTATGGTGGGGGTGTTTCCGATGAACGTGACGTCAGCGGCACACTTTCAAATGTGCTATTTTTTCAAAATGAAAAAATTTAGTGGAACTCTTTGTTAAATGGTCGTTTCAGAATAGAAACTATCGATTTAAACGAGTGTTGGAATTTATTTTTCGTAAATGTAAAGGTTCCCAGTTTGAATTACAATATACACCGGATTAGTCTTCTTTCGATACTATTGAGTCGAATTTAATGGAAAGGCACACTTGGTTCTGACAAATAGGCAATGGTGTTCTTAATAATAATAATAATAATAATAATAATAATAGCGTCTTTATTATGAGAAAATATTAATAGTACAAAATTTGCAATGTGTTGGCGACATTCAGTCAAGACCGCTCTTCCATGTAACCAACAAACAAGTATAGAATTTTGAAAATAATTTTGACAGTAAATATTATATGAGTATATAACAGAATAGTGCTATAAATAGAGATTAGTGCTATAAATAGAGATTACAAAGTAGGTAGGTAATATAAGTAAAAATTATAAATCATATAAAATAGTTTGTCTTTCGGACAGAATCCAGGATTTGATATGTTTTTTGAAATTGTTCCAAGTTCTGAGATATTTAATTTCTGTGGGAATCATATTATAAATATTGACTGCATTATATGAAAAACTACGTTTAAATTGAGTTGAAAAATGCCTTGGAACGCTGTACAATTCTCTACTTCTGGTTGGACAATGATGAAAGTCGCCAAGTTTTTTCAGTTTATTCACGAGGTATGCAGGAGTTTCGTGTTGATTAATTCGATAAACCAACCCAGCAAGTCGGATAGTGAACCTCTCTTCCAAATTCAGTATTTTCATATCCTTATAAGTTCGGGATATATGGTCATATTTCCTGAGCCCATATGAGTACCTTATGCAAGAGTTCTGTATTTTTTGCAGAGTATACTTGTCTTTCGCTAATAAGGATGGCCAATATATTTCGGAGCAGTAGGCAAGTCGCGACAGAATCAACGAATCACATAGAGTCCACTTTATATCATTAGTGAGATAAAGTCGCTTCATATAAAGGAGTTTTAAAGTATAATAACTATGTTTAACAAGATGAGCAACATGCTTTTCGAATCTGAGAGTTGAATCAAGATATAGGCCAAGATTTCTACAATGTTTCACAATGTTCAGCTTTTTTCCGTTCAATTTTATTTCATAGTTGGGGTCCGTGGATATCTCGTCACTGTTATTTCCAAATATCATCAATTCTGTTTTCGATTCATTCAGTAACAGTTTGTGAGATTCTGAAACTGATGACCAATCAATCGTATTGTTTTTCTGGATCAAACTCAATCGGAAAAAAGTCCTTTTTTACCCAGTTCAACTTGTTTCTGGTTTTTGCAAAAAAATTAAAAAATGACTAGACTAATTCCCTATTGATACGCTTGATACCACTCATCAATTTATAGGGTAATAGCAATAAGAAGTTCAATTGCTAGAAAAAAAAAGTTATGCATAAGTTCGCTGCCAACAAAGTTTGAAATGTGTCATTTCAGGCGTCGCCCCCTATGATTTTCTCAAAACAATATAATGATAGATGTATTTTTTCATTTTAGGCCCCGCAACCTGCAGAACCCTGGACAGGCGTTAAAGATGCAACTAAAGAAGGAGATATCTGTTATCAACTGAATTACTTGACTGAGGGCCTCTCTGAAGATTGCTTGAATCTTAATGTGTTCACAAAATATGTAAGTGGTAAGGATCAATCATGATATGTTAGTGCTTGTAGAAACACAGCATATTCTTTTTCAAGAAGATTTCTCTTTTTTATAGTTGCACTCTTGAATTAGATTATGTGAAATGGATTCAAAATCTAGATGCAAGAATTATTCTCAGAGGTGGTGTGATTTTTTATATCCACATTTAGATGATATAGTTAATACTATAGTGTCAACAGCACTTGTACAGACATTGCCTTTGCCAGTATCTCCTTCAGAGATATAATACTTCTATGAGTCCAGTTGAGATTCCGTTCTTTTTCGGTTTTTCCTTAAGTAAATAGAAGAATAGGTAGAAGAGAGTTTGGAGTCAAAAGATGTTAATGTGATGTGGTTCAAGCTGGCCGATACCAAACACACTGAATTCCTCTGCTGCCTTTACTAATGAAACATCCTATATCGACCCCTTCGTGTTTCTGTCACTCAAATTATACTTTATTCATCAAAACCATCCCACAGCTAGAGGAATCATAATGGGAGATTTCAACGTGCATAAATCTACGTGGCTTAAATCTTCTAACAAAACAGACAAGGCTGGTCGTTCAGCTGAGGCCTTTGCTATCAATTATGAACTAAAACAGCTTGTCAAGCTACCCACACGCACTCCTGATGTCAGTAATCAGTCTGCCAATACACTTGATTTTTTTGTCACCACGAATCCTGATCCATAGAGTATAGAAGTGTGTGATCCACTTAGGAACTCCGACCACAACCTCATTCTTTGCTCTTTTTTCACACTATCAAGCAGCACAAAACTGCCCCGTCTCATATGGAACTACAATTTAGCCTGTTGGGATGGTCTTCTTATGTTTTTCCCAGCGTTTCCATGGGAGAGAGTGAGTTTCTCTTTTGGAGATCCATTACAATACGCTGGGACAATTTCTGAAATCATATTGTTGGGGATGCAAACATATGTACCAAACACGTCAAGAAGAATATCCTCTGACAAACCCTGGTTCAGCAGAAACTGCTCCAAAGCAGTCGCATTCAAGCAGGCAGCATACCATAGATAGAACAAAAATCACCAAATCAGAATATTTTGAAGAAGGAAAAATGTGTTAGGAGACAATTGAATCATTGAAAGAGGCTTAGAATGCCAAGATGCGATCAAAACTCGTCGAGTTTCCTAACGGGTCCCGCTCGTTTTGGTTTTTTGCCAAATCTGTTGGAAGAAACTTCACATCTAGCTCATTTCCTTTCCTAATCAAGGGAGATGGCACACTAGCCATAAACGCCCAGGAAAACAAACAAAATTTTTGCCAATATGTTTGTTGCAAATTCTACTAAGGATTCAATGGGAAAAATCTAGACATCACTCCCGTTGTCAGTAATATGCCTGAAATTACCATTCGCCAATGAACTATCAGACATATTTTACTAGGACTCAACACCAACAAAACTAGTGGATCTGATGAAATTCCTCCGATCTTTTCCATATAATGTGTCCCGGAACACCAGTTGCAAGAATACATAGAAAGCTTTTTAAAGGGAACATAGGTGGATCATTCGCATTACAGAAATTTCGAAACCCATTCCAATCTGTCTTCTGAACTTAGTCAGCAAAGTTCATGGAGGGTTGAGGAGAAAACTGGAAAAGGAAACAGAAGAGAGAAGTCGGCTGATCTGATTACTCTCGACCTCAGAAGTGCTTTCAACTCCGCATCTTATCGGTATAATTTTAAAATGAGCTTGGCCAACTATATACTTGCTATTATATAGACAGCTACCTGAAGGATAGGTCATTGATATCGAGAAAGGAGAATGGGGAGGAGAAAAGGTTATTTTACCCCTGAAGGATCACCTTGTGTCCAGCGATCGATGCAGTTTCTGGAAACGTTTAAAGATCACCTCTCAGAAGGCTGAAAAGGAGATTGCGACTCTGTCTTTAATAATGCCCAATATGATGGGTTTCGGGCCTGAGAAAAGGAAAATGATCTACTATGTGGTAGAATCTAAATATCTGTATGGTCGAACTAATGGTCGAAGAGAGATGAAGACCGCAAACAAGACGAGGAGGAAAAAAAACAAACACCTCTTAAGTAGTTTTTGGGACCATAATGAAAATTGGGGCCGAGTGAACCAAAACTTTCTACTAATTCTGGGAGAATGGATACTCCCGTATGCACCGTATGTACTTAATCTGGATCATTGAACTCATCAGCAGTTAAGTGAATGACATAATTGTCAAAGCAGAAACCGACCAATGCTTGTAATGCGAAAAAATAGAGACAGTGGAAAACACTGTATTTAGATGAAAGAGATGGAGAGAAGAAAGGCACCTACTATACTTGTACATAGGCATGCATCCCACCTTGGGTAACTGATGGTAACCAGGGAGACAGATAAAGTCAAAGCAAGTTTGGGAACACAACAAGGTTAGACTTCGGGTGCCTAGGCATAAAAGATAGGCCCAGAACCAGTGTTTGAAGCAAAACTCGATGCGGAAACCTAATTTAAAGTGGAAGAAAACAAAACACCATACATATCGTGACCAAATCGAAGGACATTGACATAGCACAGGCATGGTGAGGCACCTAAGCCAAACACTGACGGCTGACACCCTCAACCTTAACAGATCTGAGATACGCACAATTCCCGGTTCAGTAACCGTACACTGCGCCAGAAAATACCTGTGCATTATAGGTATGAATCGATCAACAATTTTGTGGCATTGTGTAGTGAATACACACTTCTACAAAATGGATGATTCATAGCATCCATAGATTCATAGGTCTTTTTGAAATCATTGCACAGTTTTTTACTCGAACTTCCATTCCAATATCATCTGTTATCTCTCTGTCTTCAAATCATCATTGATTTCAGCTTCCCCAACAAAACAGGCAGTTGAAACCCGTTATGGTATGGATTCACGGAGGAGCTTTCACCATGGGATCCAGCAGACTTGTTATGACTGGCCCTCATCATCTCATGACCGAAGATATAGTGTTAGTAACGGTCCACTATCGGGTCGGTTTTCTGGGTTTCTTGAAGTTGGAGGACACTTCTTTGGGAGTTCCTGGTAATGCAGGACTCAAGGATCAAGCTTTGGCCTTGAAATGGGTACAGAAAAACATAAAATACTTTGGAGGAGACCCAAATAACGTGACTCTGTTCGGGGAGAGTGCTGGAGGTGCTTCGGTTCATTGCCACGTGATATCTCAACATTCGAGAGGACTTTTCCACAAGGCTATCATTCAAAGTGGATCTGTCCTCAATCGTTGGAGCTGGGGAGGGCAGCATGACGAGTTCGTTCAGTCTTTGGGTGAAGCGGTGACTAGCGAAAAAGAAGCTCTGGAGATTCTGGAGGAGTTATCTCCTGAAGAAATTTGCCAGAAGCAGGCGAAATTCCTTGACGTGAGTTTGAAGAAAAAATTACTATTTACTATTGAAACTACAAGTAATACTTTGAATGTGTTTGTTAATGTTTTGAAAATTAATGTATAATTTGAGGAATGTTTCTTCAGTTCATCAAAAGATTTCTTTCTATTCATACTATGCTCAACATATTGGTTCTACAAGTTCAGGATCTCCATTCTATCTCTTTATTCAATAATTATAATATTTCTTTCACATGTCCCTACTTAACACCTTGACTGCCAAGAAATTCATACTGACTTACCCATGGTGCCACAGAAAACGGGTACCCACGTTGGGCGCCAATTTGTGTAACACTATAAATTGCTTTTTAGATAGCTACTTGCTCATTGTATACAGCAGTGCCTGTGAGCTGCTCAGATTGGTACGGGAGGCCGTGGGTTTCGTTATCTGCCAGTTTAATAGATAGATCCTTTGACAAAAATTAGATACTCGAAATTAAAGAAAATAAAGATACAAGGTAACTACTATATGGGCACCAGGTTCTTTTTTATGAAAATACCAAAAACACGGATTTTGTCAAAGGATGTAGTTTATGCTTCTCAACAGTAAAACAAAAAAATTCTGAAAACACTATATTTACAATTTGTTTCTAAATTTGGATACAATAAAGAGAATTATTTAAACAATTGAGGTTTGAATTTCTACAAAAGTATGATTGAAAAGATTTGAGTTTACAAATTTGGCAAATAATCGCTTACAAATATCTGGTTTGTTTACTTTTATGATCAGTGTTTGCGATGGTGTAGGAAGACTTACTCCAGAGCTCTACTTCAACGTTGGATGTAGGAGCCTTGTAGGGTGTCTCGAGACAGTGGCTGCTCTACCAGCTGGATACAGTTTGTAGTAGCTTATCTGGTATATTGGAGTATTTCCTAAAGCTCAGATGTTTGAATGCTGAGGTTACACTGTGAAGAAAATAAAAACAAACCAGTACCTTGTCTCAAATTGACAAATGCGATAAGAATAATCAGGGAAAAATCAACTTACAGATTAAATACTAAAGGTTGTTACAGAAATGATGAAATATTATAATTTTACAAAAATTACATTTGTCTAAAAAAATAACATGTTAAAGATTTGCTGAGTTAAACAATGTGTTAAAGATTAAAATTGTGTGAAGCACAAGAATTTACGATGAAGATTAAATTTAGAATCTTCTCATACAAAATTAAAGAAGGCCAATCTCAAGCGAGCATGAGAAAAATAATTATCATGAAATATTGTTTTCATAAACTAAAGAATAAAATATTCAAATTTGAACAGTCATTCAGACTAGCAAAAGGATATCAAATTATTGATCTTTCTTATTGATAAAAATAAATAATTATGGAATTTCTGAGACTGAGGAGAAAGAGAAAGTGTAACGATAAAGCGTAATGATAAAGAGTACAGATGAATTGTAACGAGAAATTTCCTCGACAAGTATAAATCAAAGATATGTCTCCAGACTGAGGAGAAAGATAGTGTACTGAGAAAGTTCCTCGTTAACAAATTTGCAACGCAAGCAGATGGTTGGTTTGAGTTTTTTTTTGACTGAGGAGAAAGAGAGAGAGTACTGAAAGAGTACTTCGACATCAAATTTCACAAAGCAAATGAAAGGTTGTTAAGACAATAAATTTTCTCTTTGGCTAGGCCTTTCCATCTAAACGTGGCTAGTGAGTGATCCAGAATAGATCGAACCTAGAGTTCGGAGAATCATGAGTGAGTCTAGCTTCTACAAATTGTAATTTAAATTAAGTGAAAGCAATGACTCACCCACGAATTCCGTGCTCCTAGCTACCAGACCAGTCCTTGTACAGATCACCAACCAGGTTCAGGAGGAGTGCCTTTAGCTCCTATTCACTGTTCACACTTCTAGCAGGTTAGTATTCTCTGAGCGTTACAGGAAAACTTGTGGAATAACTTGTATCACTGAAAATCATAAAGCAGGAACAGAAACAGGTCTAATTGATATTTAAAGTCGAGATATAATAAATTTAATCGAAATCATCAAAACATATGAATCATCACTTTTAGAGGTTAAGTTATGGACTGGTTAAATTTTGACATTCTCGGACCGACTAGTCAAAAGTCGATACGAAACGTTATTCAAATGTTAATAAGGTATCAGGATTATATTAAATTATTTAAGATTGAAAATTTCGAAAATATTTATGAGTGACGCTCATGTGGCCATCTTTGTTTCACCAGAGACGTGAACCAAGTCGCCAAAATGAATTTAATACATTTAAAGAAAAATCTGCCAAAGAGAAAGTCGATATGTAGGTAGATCGATTCGATCAAATAATCGAATCCAAATTAATCGTTATAAAATATACGACCTTTCATTTCTTCGTTGTTGAAAATCAGTACATTTCCCGAAGGAAAACTCAAAACACCCAAACGCCTTCAATGCTCGCTTCAGAAAGGGCCGATGAAGGGCCTCCAAGAAGGATATCCCTTCCCTCTCGCTCTTTCTATTTGCAGTGTTACCAATGTAGTAATGTTGCATTTCACATCACAGAACAATAAGGTACATCGGAACAAACTATCTAAATGAGATGTTCGGAATGAACTATCTCAATCAGATGTCAAATCTATTTAATTATGATATAATTTCAGATGGAAATTATAAAAGGAACGCAATGTTTTACATTTCGTTACACCGTGTAACAATGATATATGAGATTAGCCTACCAGTCAGTTATCGCTTCATTTAGATATTTCAAATTTGAAGAAGAGGTATAGGATTGAAATATATGAAATTTTATTGAAACGTTCCTGACATAATCCTACAGGACGAGTCAGAAGTGCTGACAACTATTTTCATCGGCTTAACAATTTTCCAGGAATACTCATTACAAAAATGTATGGTTTGTTAAGATTCGTCCACTAAAAACGCGAATAAATCATTACCCGGTAATTCAGAACTGACTTCTAATGATAAAATGATGAATTCTGGTAAATTTTATGGACGAATAGACCTAGCCACATTTTCACTTTCGAACTTAGTGAAAGTTTGAGTGGAGACAATTCGTCTCCTGAAATGAATTTTGTGGGTTTGTAACCTTCCACAGTCTGAAAATGAGTTAATGTGGGATCAAGATGATCTATAAAAGTGTAAAAGGGCGAATGAGTAAATTGTATATTGTGCAACTGGAAGATATCCTACTTTGAAGTAAACTTCACAAACTGGAAGTTTATGAAATATAATATCCAAATTGTACCATATACCGCCAAAAACGGTATCAATTAGTCCGAAATTCTCATCTTAATGAAAGCGATATGGAAATTAAATATATTAACAAATTTAGATGTGCAATCGATGAACCAGAAGCAAATTTATACAGCATGATAAAAGAAAAGCTTCTGTAGATGTTTCTGATGTATCTGGCAATAATTAGCTACTTAGAAAAAAACTGAATATGTAAAAAAAAATTAGCACTAGAACTCATTTTTGATATAACGCTTGTTCACCACAATAGATTCATTCTAAAATAAAAGAGCCTATCAAACAATCACAACTCCTACGTGTGACCCAACAACAAGATACACATCAATCAGTTATAAAAGATCTTTGAATAAAGTCCATCATCTGCTCTAACAAAAGGAAATGCCGTAAGAGTCAAACAACACTGTAACCCATTTTTTCAGTAGTAAAATGCTACTTACATATTTTTCTGAAAAATCCATTTCATTTTCAACATTATCTATAGTAACAGACTGTCCACCTCTTATCCTAGTCTGCTTTCGGTGTAGTAAAATATTCTTGCATGTTTTGAGGTGAATCAATATCATTACCTCTCCATCTCTACTATTAATTGTGTTGCAAAGTTCATTTATACAGTGTTCGACAGAACCCCCCCCCCCTATTTGTTATATTGAACCAGAAAGATAGAGAATTGAAACAAAATGGAATTGAAATGGTAACGGATTTTCACAATAACTTGAAATTTTGAAAGTGGCCAAATTTGCGTGCAACGTAACCAACTTCCAATATAAGCTTTCTAAGTCGATAATGTTCCATTCAGAGCATACAGTGTGTCCAAGATAAGAATGAACAGCATGGGGATATCGGAAACGGTAAGAGATACGGGGTCGATTAAATTAGAGAAAAGTAGCGCATTTATGTGCCCAACAATATGCCATTTAGAAAGTTTTGACATTCCGAGTAGTTACGGAGATATCCGAGAAAAACCGAAACTTGAGAATTTCGTTTTTATTTTCTCCTAGGTTTATTTTCAAAGGAAATGTAAAACAAATAGCACTTTGTCATGGCCACTTTTTAAGGACTACTTGAAAACGTAAGCAGAATTTTTCTGCGACGTTTCGTCTTTTAGAAAACATCATCAACTTTTTATTTTTATATGGGCCGAAACTAGAGTATACCCTGTATAAGACTCCATTTTTCATTGTGAATACAGCAACGTATCACACAGTATGATTTCAGAATCATTCCTCGCGCAAAATGAAATTTAGAGATTACTTAACCTGTTTTTCTTCAAGTTTAGATAGTATGCGCTGGAAAAAATGACACATAATGTTCTGTTGTCATAATAATACTGTAGTTTGGTAGAATTTTTGACATCTTACCGTTCCTACTTTTACATCTCGTTACCTACCTCATTTGTGTTAAAAATGGAAAACGGCAGCTTTTCGAATACTGAAAAATTTTATATGTTGTCATGTTACATTTTGTGACAAAGAAATTGTGTTGATGCTGAACGTGCGTACTCTAATAAGTATCCAGAGAGGCGACAACCTGGTAAATCAATATTTAG
Organism: Chrysolina oricalcia; assembly: GCA_944452925.2. Taxonomy (NCBI): domain Eukaryota; kingdom Metazoa; phylum Arthropoda; class Insecta; order Coleoptera; family Chrysomelidae; genus Chrysolina; species Chrysolina oricalcia. Next base: position 7,445,255 of record OX101825.2, on the reverse strand, counting down.
ATGGTTAGTTTTTAATTTAAAAGAATACGGATCATTTAAAAAACCTGTGGTTTCCCGACAAAAGCTATCTAATTAGGAAAGTCAGCGTGATGTGTTACAGGCCGTTGTCGAATATCCTGAGATATCCACTCGCACCATTGAAGATAATACCGGAGTAGCCAAATCCACCGCTCACTTCATTTTAAGAAAAAACAAATATCATCCATATAAATTTAGGATTTGTCATGGACTCAGACCAGGTGACGATGCAGGGCGAAGAACCTTTTGTGAATGGTACACTAGAAAATGCCAAGACGATAAAAATTTCCCTTTCAAAATAATTTGGTCTGATGAAAGTATGATTACCAACAATGGTATTTTCTATAGGCGGAATGTTCATTATTGGTCACAACAAAATCTGCGTGTACACAAAGTGTCCAGACATCAACATCGTTTCGGTTTTAACATGTGGGTTGGAATTCTCGGTACGAATGTAATTGGGCCTTTTATCTACAAAAACAATTTAACAGCAGAGCGGTACATAAATTTGTTAGTAAATGATATGGAAGACGCTCTAGATAATTTGCCATTAGCGGTTACTCACAGCTGCTGGTTTCAACAAGTTGGTGCTCCAGCACATAACTCTAAAATTTGAACCGTCGCTTCCCAGGACAGTGGATTGGTACTCATAGTGATACATCCTGGCTTGCAAGGTCCCCCGACCTAACCCCACTAGACATTTTCCTTTGGGGATATATCAAGAATAAAGGGTACGCTAATCATAATTTTCAAAATAAAGATTTGCTAAGCTCGGTTACTGCATCCTTTAACAATATTTTTCCGAATATGTTAACTCAAGTTTTAAATTCGTCTGTGAGAAGAGCGTACTTGTCCTTAGAAAATAACGGCGGGTTATTTAAACACTTGTTATAAGTTTCTGTTTATTTTCCTGTAATGCATATTAGCTCCTTGTTATTACATTACAATTACATTTATAAACTAAACTTTTGATATTGCGACTTATCTTTGTATTCAACAACGCAAAAGTTCCGGCAAGTGGTAAGTTAAAATTTATACTTGTATAAATAAGACTAATTAATTTACTTCATGTATCAAAATGTGACATTTTTCCAGCGCCTACTATCTAAAATTGAAGAAAAACAGGTTAAGTAATCACTAAATTTAATTTTGCGCGAGAAATGGTTCTGAAATCATACTGTGTGATACGTTGCTGTATTCACAATGAAAAATGGAGTCGTATACATGTTTAACTTTAGTTTCGGCCCATATAAAAATAAAAAGTTGATGATGTTTTCTAAAAAATCTGCTTACGTTATCAGGTAGTCCTTAAAAAGTGGCCATGACAAAGTGCTATTTGTTTTACATTTCCTTCGAAAATAAACCTAGGAGAAAATAAAAACGAAATTCTCAAATTTCGGTTTTTCTCGGATATCTCCGTAACTACTCGGAATATTAAAACTTTCTGAATGGCATATTGTTGGGCACATAAATGCGCTACTATTCTCTAATTTAATCGATCCCGTATCTCTTATCGTTTCCGATATTCCCATGCTGTTCATTCTTATCTTGGACACACTGTATAAAAGATCGATACCGTTCACTTTTCAACCATATTTACGAACGATTCATGTGTTGAGTTGATTCATCCTGATTCATCACAAAAATTACGAGTTTAATATGACCTATATTCTATATCACTCAGTACAATGACACAGTTTTAAGGAGTACCAATCTAAGATTTAATGTATTCAAATTACCACGACTCCTTTTTAGAAAAAGTGTTTAAAGCAGCCGAAGTAGAGGTGCAAAATCGGCGGTCATTATGACCGCTATGACAGCACAGGAAAGTCTTGTAGCGGTTATAATGACCGCCATAGCACAGAGAACTGAAAGGGATTGGCCTTCTCTTCCTATTTCGATTATCAATACATTTTATCATTAGTTTATTTTTGGGTTCATTTCCAAGTAACTTCACATTTTCGATTCTGCACACCATATACGGGGTAGGTGAAATGTATCAAAGAATATGTAAAATGAAAAAAGAAATATAGCTGGGTCTGAAGATAATATTCCTTGCATAGAAAAACTTCTCATCATATTCTCGCGTTTATTTTTTAGGCGAGACTTGGAATAATCGCTCCCGTCATAGAGGAGCCTAACGAGACAGAATTTTTGACAATAGCTCCGGTGGATTTAATCTCTTCTGGAGATTATAACAAAGTTCCGATTATGATAGGGTACACTGCCAACGAGGGATTGTTATTCGAAGGCATGGATACACTTTGTCGTTCAACTACCAATTTGATCCGGAACCAGAATCCGAGTTGGGAGAATTTGGAAAATTTCATTACATCGTACATGGAAATCAAGAAGGGCAGTGAAACGACTTTAGCTATATGCAAAAAATTGGCGGATTTTTATTTTCAAGGACAAAATGCAACTGATAAATTTCTTGTAAGTAACTTAGGTACTAAAATAATTATAATGATTCACCTCATGACTCAGGCCTCAGACTTCAACATTTAATTTGAGCAGTTGACTGCTCTCAATGACTGACTTGCAAATTCATTCCATAATTTTGTAATTACTCATAGAATTTTTTTGAGTTGATGGACTAATAGTTTATGCTGACTTTATGAAGATGCTATAAAGATATACATGGTGTCAATTTTGGAATGTACCACCCGCTATATTTCGACCCCTACATAAAAACAAAAAATTCGCAAATACACTTTAAACTTATTTTCAAGGGACATTTTGTGAACTGGTTTTCAATTGAATTATATCAACCCTCTAGCGGGGCAGACACAAGCCCTAATATCTCAAAGGGAAAGGGGGTAAGTGATACCTCAGTTTGAAGGTTTTTCAACTACCTTTTCAAAAATACCACATACTTGACCTTTCTTGTCAGTACTTTTGGAGAAATCAATTAGAACCGTGAAGATATTCAAGTATCAAGTGTTTCACAATAAAACATAAAAAAATTGATAAAAAGTGATTTATCTTATTAGTGGCGATAAGTCAGGTGATCGTGGTGGCCATTACATTGCTCCTCTTCGGCCAATTCATCTGCCTGGAAATCTGTCATGTAGCTAATAACCATTACATGAGAGTTGCTTACGCTATTTTTTTCACACACGATAAATAATGAAGATCTATGAATATTATAATTATATTTGTATTGAACACAATAACAGTAATTACTCTTATATCTACAAAAATTCTACGAAATTGTAATTAATAGTATTCTCGGGTATTACCATGGATAAAGGAAAACTATAAACATTCTATTTTGAGTTATATTATATATATATATATATATATATATATATATATAAGTGAAAATAGAGTACATTTCGTTTTAATTCCGAGAGTTCCAACCTTTGACAGCTGTTTCGTGCTTACGCACTCATCAGAAAGGATTTATGGAGCTCTCGAAATCAAAACGAATCCACTCAAGAATTAGTACCGTGAAGGCAAGACAGATATAACAGAAAGTTACTTATGACATCTACAGTCACTAGTTGAAACTTAATTTGACACGAACCAAGGAATCCAAAGTAGACATTTGTCTACAAATTGACAGGCAGCCAACAATTCGTTGTTCTGACCAACCCAAGGTTCAATCAAGTTTCTAGTACGTTAAAACTAAAAATACTCTATTTTCACTTATGGTGGATTTATGCAGCAATCATAAGTCATAAGTCTTAAGTCATAAGGAAGAATAATCGTCAATGATTGGTTGGTCCGTATATTCCAACCAATCATTGACGAATATTCTTCCTTATGACTTAAGACTTATGACTTATGATTGCTGCATAAATCTACCATTAGATTCTGCTTGCGTTCCTCATAACGGACTAGAAACTTGATTGAACCTTGGGTTGGTCAGAACAACGTTCAATGTTGTATTGGAAATGCTGATTTTATAATGAACCCAATTTTCAATGTAGCCTTCCGCCACTGAATTGGATTTACTGCCACTATGACGTTTTTGCAGTAATATCACCAACGGCATGAGCTAATACGGTTGCAGATGTCCTTGAAAAACGATGTCCCGTTTATAAATTCGGATCAGGCAGATTTGAATATGTTGCTAATTTATTGATATTAATGAAAAATTATGGGTTTCTATTGATTGAATATCTGTATCGTTATGAAAAATCTGTATCATTATAGTACGGGTGTAGAAAAAAGTATTTTCTGAAGCTGTTAAGAATTAAAGAAAATATATACAAACTGTCATTTGGAATACATAAGTGGCAACAAATTCTGCTGGAGCTTTAAATAATTCTGATGGACAAGAGAAGTTTCAGTAATCATCAGACATTAGGGAGTTATTGTAATTTTGAATGGAATGGGTGAACAGGACAAAAACATAGGTTGCTGTGGTGAAAAGGGAGATTTTTTCTGAAACTGATTCAATTTTCAGTTTCCTTCAGACTACCACTTCGTTGCTGGGATCATTGCAAGCGCCAAGATGCACGCAAAATCCTCCCAGCAGCCTGTTTACTTATACCGAATAACAATAGAGGGCGATTTGAATTCCACCAAGATGTATCTGAATCTCAAAGACTATCCAGGTATGGCATCTTTCGTTATGAATACAGGTTGGAGGGTGTGCCTTTTTTATAAACAAATGCTTACAATAGCAGAAACCTGAGAATGTGTTTTTGTATATAGAGGAAATTATAACGGAATCAATAACGGAACCAGTTCAGAGAAGTGTTTTAAAAGTGGAATTTTGTGCCCGCACAAATCGTCTGCCGATGATTTTTCTGAAATTTATTGAATACCTCTTTGGCAGACGTTAATCATTTGTTCAAAAATCACATTTTTCATCACATTTGAAGGGTCCAGGGGAATGACCTTAAAAGTGACATTTGATCCATTTCTATTCGTTTTGCGTGGATTGATTCGAATTTAGTGTATTATGCAGGGAAATATCGTGATAGATTCCTAGATATTCAGAGATAAAGATGTTTATACAGAAAAAAAACCTGATAAGTGCCATCGGAACAGGGAAAAAACCTGATATGTCCATAATTCAAAAGTTGGCATGACATTTGCTAAATGTCACTTATCAGGTTTTTCCCTTGGAACCTTCATTTGGACTCGAAGATTGTAACACTTAGTAACAACTAGAAATGTCTGCTATTTTGTTTTCGATAGATTTTTTAATTGAAAAAATGTCAGATATTAGTTATTTGCTCAAAAATCCTAATTTTTTTACAATGTCAATTTTCAACATCGTGCTTAGTATCACTGGTGGAGATTGGAAATTTGTGCTATTCATCATATTTTACATAAACAAAATGTCTGTATCAATGGCAGACATTCGAACGACAGCTGGACATGTCACTAGCAGCTGGTCTATAATATAAGTAGCATATATTTCTTGGGAATAATAAAATTATAAAACACGAACATATGTATAGGATGAATATTGCATAATCATTATATTCATTATTATTTGACATTCACAGGTACCTGCCATGGTGACGACTTGGGATATCTATTCTCCAATCCCTTGTTGACAGTGGAAGGAAAAGACAAAATTGCTGTGAAGCGATTCATCAAGCTATGGACCAATTTTGCAAAATATGGAAATCCAACGCCGCCTGAGAATGATTTGGGAGTTCTGTGGATTCCAGTTGAAAAACACAAGGTTCACTTTCTGGAAATCGGAGACGAGCTAACTTTGCATGTTGATCCAGAGCCCGAAAGAATGAGAGTGTGGAAAGAGGCCTTTCAATTGAGTCCACACACTCGTCAGTATTTGATTTGAACAAAGGTGTTTGATTACTCTCATTTTGGACATCTATTGTCATAAGGGGTTGAAGGGTTTAAACGATGTTTCAATTGCTTACACTGTACTGTATAGGTAAATACTGTATTAAATGGAAATATCTTGTTAACCTTCGACAGATTTATATGATGGACGTTATCAAGTTAAAACATCGTTTACAGCTGCCGATGAAACATAAGAGTTTCCTTCAAAAACACAATTTCACTTTTGTTTTCGTGTGTGTTCACTGCAGTGTGACTCCGTGTATAATATATGTTCACTGGTTTAGAAGACATTGTATTCTTGGAATAATAAAATCCTACTGAGTTTCATAAAATATTTCCTCCGCCTCCAATCCCCCATGTAACGTTTGAATGGAGCAACATATCGATGTTCGCTAAAAAGTAAATAAAAGGGCGCAACTTTTACCACTTCTTCTTCGAAGGTAAGTTGATGTTTTAGAGAAATACAATATGATTTCGGAGAATCAGTATATCTTTAGGAAGAAGGAGTTCTATTCTCGAATTTTTCGAATTCGACATTCGTTGATGATAGTTGCCACAAAATTCGAAATTTTGGGTGTACTCGATTGGTTTCAACTTCCAAGTGGTATGAGACAAATATTGTAGTCTAGCATGAGCTGGCAACATCGAATTAACGATTCTCGAATGTGTTTTGTGCTTGCGTGGTTTAAGTTTGGACATGGGTTGATTACGCAAACGATATTTTGATTTGATTATTTCAAATATCAAGATGAATGAAGACAGCCAGCAAGAAGTAACTAAAGGCTAAACGAGCCTCTTCTATCATGCAAACCTTTTTATATCAAGATGCAAAAAGCAAGTGGCAGAATATAACTTCAATTGTGAATTCGACCCCAGGAGTATTGGAGAAAGGTACTGAACAACCTCTTGACCAATGATAGATACCTCACCTTATCTACAAGAGGAATTCTGTTCCTGCTCCTGGAATGATTTCAGGATATTATTCAAATAACAAAAAAATTCTTCCTCCAATTATATTGGTACAGGTACAGCTTGACAATTTCACTCATTATTGAACTCTCTAGCTAATTCTTTGGTTAATGTTTGGTAAATGTTTGGATAAATCAGATAGAAGCCTGAACACATTCCTAAATAAAATCTGTCAAATACGAGATATACCGTTCGACATAAAATTGTCGATTGCTCTAGAACACTCTACAATTTGTCTATCAAAAATTTCTGAATGCTACATTCGAAAATGAGAGTTGCGTTTTTCGTTCGACAATGTAAAACTCTCGCATATGACACAGTATGTCACCGTTTGAGAATTAATACGTCGACACAAGAAGTAGTGAAGGTATTGACTACTCAAATTTATACCTGATTTTGTCGACAAAAATGAAATTTGTCTCTGTAGCTCTAAAGATCTAGTCAAAGCGTTTGACACAGTCAGCCACAGGAAATTCCTGATTGCAATAATTAATAGAGAACCAGAGAATTCAAGGAACATGTCTAACGTTCATAGAAAGCTATCTTAGCGAAATACAATAGTTATGAACATCGTAAATGATATTTCAGTGAATATGAAAAAGTGGAGTATGGCGTCCTTCAAGGCACTGTACTTGGGCCAATTATCTCCAACAAATTAGTGCCCCACTGCACACAAAACAATAGTGTTCCGTGTTCATATGCAGTTGCTTTTAAGGATTTGTAAATAATGGTGATGATAATAATAATAATGATAATAATAAATATGCTTTATTCTTTTGGACAAAGTGTTAATACGAGGATATATTGAAAAATTCAGCCTACTGTAGAACTAAACAAAATTTCAATCTCAAAATATTTCATTACTCAACATATTCTCCTCTTAATTGGATTCATTTATTAAAGCGAACCTGCAACGTCTTTAGACCTTTCAAAAAAAATATTTCTTCTTGCTCTGAAAACCAGACCTCCACAGCTATTATTACCTTCTCGTTGGAAGAAAATGTATAGTCGAGGAAAGAGAGATAGTCGGATGGAGCCAAATCTGGTGTTCTATTGATTCAAACACTAAATCACAAATTTTTTGCATGACAACATAAGATTTGAGTGCAGGGGCGTTGTCCTGCAAAAACAAAACACCTTTGGGTAGCTTTCCGCGTCTTTCATCTTTAATTTGGTCAGTAATGTCGAATAGTAATCTCCAGTTATTGTTCTACCCTTATCCGGAAAATCAATCATGATTACTCCATGGCAATCCCAAAAATCTGAAGCAAGAACTTTTCCAGCAGATTTTTGGACACGAAACTTCTTAGGTCTTGGAGAACCGGAGTGTCGCCATTCTATCGATTGTTGCTTTGTTTCTGGATCGTAGAAATGTCTCATCCATAGTAACAATTCGGTTTAAGAAGTCTACATCGTTTTCAAATCGAGCATAGATCGAACGCGATGCTACTACCTTTTTTTAAAACAATCAATCAAATTCTCAATCAATTGAATAATTGATCGAAAAAGTAATTGCGATTAAAATAAATGCAGATTAAATTATTTGCATTAAAAATAATTGCAATTGAACCATTCATTAAACATTGCAATCAATTTACTTTGATTTATCTCTATTAATGGCATCTGGTAACTTGATCAATAACAATTAACTTTTTCAGTTAATCCAAGAAACAAATGAAACTAACAATCATCCATCTTCGATATAGACATACGGTAATTTTATGTAAACAGGTGTTTGTATAGATATCGTTGTTGATGAATTTTGTTAACACATGTAACATTTTGATTCCCATGCAACACGGTTTCCGTCCTGGAAAATCCACTCAGACAGCCTTACTGACCTTCTTCAAGAATTTAATGGATTTCATGGATAAAGGCGAATACCCTGCTGCAACTCTATGTGATTTGAGCAGAGCCTTCGAATGCGTGAATCATTCAAAGTTGGTGCAAATTCTGGAATCTTACGGTGTCAGAGGAACACCTCTCACCTAGATCTCGACTTTCCTCAAGAACAGAAATTAGTGTTTGTCTCTGAAATTCAAACACAATGGTGTAACATCGACCTCTACTTCAGAAACGAGTCAGGTTCGGTCTGGGGTACCCCAGGGTTCTATTCTGGGGCCAGTCTTGTTTCTTCTGTATGTTAACAATATAGATAAAGAAATATCCCATTCTTTATTAACTGCATATGCAGATGACATATCACTACTGATTTCTCATGAAAATACAAAAGCCCTCAAATACCAATGTAAAGATCTCTTGAATGCAACTTCCACTTATTTCAATGAGCATGACTTATTCTTCAATACGACAAAAACTCAACTGATACGATTTCATAATTATCAAAGCAAGATCGAAGGCCTCGAATTGAATATTAATAACACAAGTCTACGCAGTACCAACTGTGGAGTAAAATTTTTAGGAATGAGTATAGACCAGCATCTCAACTGGAATGCACACTGTGAAACAATTATTTCCAAATTGAGATCAGTAAAATATATGATTAGTTTTAGATAAGAATCAACTGAAAAGCATTTACTATGGTCAGGTTGAATCTAGATTACGTTATGGTGTTTGCTTGTGGGGCAACTCAACCATGAGCAAAAAAGTTTTTATTGTACAAAAATCCATTTTACGGTGTATATTCAATGCTTCAAAGCGATATTCATGCAGAACTCTTTTTACGACTTATAATATTTTAACCCTTGTAAGCCTATACATATATGAGTTAGCTATCTATATTTTTGTCAATAAAAGCGATTTCAAACTCAATAAAGATATTCACAATATTGATACCCGGAAAAAGAAATTTATACATACTTCTGCTGCCAAGTTCAAAACAACTCAAAATTCTCCAGAATTCATGGGCCCTAGAGTATTCAATAGTTTGCCAAGTTATATAAAATCTGTCAATAAACTGACGGACTTTAAGAAGACATTGAAATTGTTTTTATTGAATAACTGTTTTTATACACTAAATGAATAATTTAGCATAAACTGAGTAGTTATTAAAAAGTTACATTTTGTTTCGAACTTTGATTTTATTTTTACACAGAACCTGTTTTTGTCATTTTAAGGAAAATAAAAAAAGTCGAGATAATTTAGGTACTCAATTTTGTATACCAATTCAACACAAAAGTCCAGTCTGGCCCTCAACTGCCAGAATATTCTCAAAAAAAATATTGAATTGGTAAGAAATGAAATTTAATTGATTCGAATACATGTACTCACAATTGCAATTATTCAAATTTTAATTGCAACAGGCATGACTAACAATTGATTAGTTATTAATCACGAGTTCTCATAGAGAATATTTTTAGAGTAAACTTTCAATTACAGCTGTTTCCATTCGGTTCTGAAAAGCAGCAAATTTCAAAGCTACTAATAAATATTCGCACTCTTTGTGACGTAGGCACTTTCCCGAGCCCAATCAGGTTGAATGTGACGTGAAACGGCAATGCTATTGGTTGCTCGGAATTCTCGGGAGAGTACGTCATGATAATTTGCAGTGGCGCCATTTGAATTTTGTCGACTTTAAATATATTATTTCAAGATTGGAAAATATAAAATGAATAAATAAAATTGCCAACAGCTGCAGAATCCATTGAAAATATTTTTTAAATTTCGCGTAATTTATTGTTAATTGCCAGTTCTCACAATAATTACAATTGATCAAATTTTGATTGCAACCGGCATGATAAACAATTGATTGAGTGTTACTTTTTAATTGTCCATTCCGATATTTGCTGAACACTATGAATTTTTTCTTCAGAAGATGACAAAATTTGAGGAGCACCCGCTGAGGTACGCCACTGATGCTCGATGCATCTACTTAAAAATATGCGATAAGATTGTAGAGTGGTTCATTACCAGTTTGAACGTTCGAATAAACTTCCAGTATTCAAAAAAATTCGGTTGAAATGGATTCCCCAATAGTGGAACTCAGTGATGGAAAATTACAGGGGTCCAAAATGACCAATTTGGACGGCGAAGAATTCTTTTCATTCCTTGGAATTCCGTACGGCAAACCTCCCATTGGAGAACTCAGGTTCAAGGTCAGTAGTTGGTTGTAGGTGGGTGGGGTATGCATATATTTTTTGAAATCGGTATATAGATGAGCATTACTTATTCCTTTACTTTTCGGTGTTGAGCGCCAAACTAATAATAAAATTTTAAGTTATGTCATGTATTTTAATGATAGTCAAATTAGCTGTGACCTAGAAAACTTGTCTGGAATCCTGCTTTCACTAGATATTTTGTACTAATAATAATCATAATTTATTCACTTTTTGACTCACATCAATAAATATAAGTAACATGCAAAAATATGAATGGAAATAGATTCTTGGCCCTATAATAGATTAATGTAAAAATTCCCAGGAGATTGAAATCGAAAAGTGCAATATTCTATGTAGAAGGAAATCGAATTTTGCGAAAATTTTTATTTTCCATTTCTCGAAAAATCTCAAACTTCCTTCAGACGTAACTCGATGAGCTAATTCTGAATATTAACTCAATCAATTCGAAAAATGCAATTTTTTCGACGGAAAATATGTTTCTTTTAATATTCCCAGGCGATCAAATTCGGAAAATGTAATTTGCTATGTAAGAAAATCAAATTTTGCGAAAATTTTTATTTTCGATTTTTCGAATATCGAATATCAAAAATTGAATTCGATTAAAGGGTAACTGAAAAAGGGCAATTTTTTCGACGGAAAAATGCACTCATCCACAAAATTAACATTTTCTAAATGAATTAGCCTTCCAATACGAAAAACAAATAAATAGTGATAACAGATTTGAATAGATGCGTAATCAAGTACAGTATTTATAGAAGTACATAGGTACATTATTAAAGTAATGATGAGGTTGAAATAACGTGAGAAAATAACAGGAAAAGCATTTAACATCAAATCTAAAGTAGTAACTAAAATTTAGCCTATATACTTAAAACTAACTGAAAAGTCGAATCACATTATACAATAACCATTAAAAATCACAACATGAACTCTGAAATAGTAAAAAATAATAGGGTTGATTTATTTTCTCACACATAATTAATTATAGCACACAAACTCAAAACTAAAAGAGGATTTGAAATCACATAATAAATTAGCAATAAAAAATTACAAAATGGTAAAAATTAAATGTGTGAAATTATCTAGTTTAATTATTATTTGTGATTTGCTAAAAGATAACCTAACAAATATAATGCAGGTTTTTAAAATAAAAAAAAATGCACTGAGCAGTCCTTCACCAATAAATATGGGCTTACTTTAGGGGACAGTACTGGAACTGGTTCTATTTCTGATTTATATCTACAATATATATCTATAACAAACTTTCATGGAAAATTAGTTTCTTACGAGGCGATACTGCAGTCATTTTCAATGGAAAAATTTGGTCTATAACAGGAAAATACAGACAGCAGAATTCAAAAAATACATAACTGGCTCGGTGACATCTAACCAGTAAAAAACTACAGGAAAAAGAAATAAAAATCGTAATTTCTCACCACGAAACATTGTTGAAAATAATCGAAAATGGGGAAAAATTAATATCCTTCAAATGTCATTTTTTTCCTTTCCTCGAAGATTTGTTTGTTATTCTCATTGATTAAAATATAAGGTGAATATAATTTAAATAACCAAAAATATTGTCCCTAGCTCACACAAGTCTCTCGAATACTTCTGAGAGTTGCCGTAAGGGTGCAGCCAGTTGAATACATTTTCAAAAAAATGCAGAAACAAAGATTTGACAAAAACTTGAAAAATACAACATTTCACTGTTGGTACATAAATTACATGTAAGAGATGAGATAAAACCAAACTAAATGAGAAATTCTAATAAATCTGAAGTCTCATTTTCATAACTATTTTTTGAAATCAAAAGGGTAGGGCAAAGAATATGCCAAACTTTTTGTCTTCAAAAAAAGAGGATTCAATGAGTCGATTCGAAATAAAAGTTTCATGCTCTCGTAATATTTGATCAAGATGAGATGGATACTCGAATGGGGGTGAAATAGAATCGAATGAAGTAGTTTTTACTAAAAATTGAATTTTCCGAATCCCCAGGGCGAAGTACTAGTTTGAAAATCTTAAAATGGAACGAAAATAGATCAATAAATGCGTGAAGCTGAATACACTTGTTAAATAAATGAAGCGAAGTTTTGTATAAAAGTGTATAAATTCTCTTTATTGCAAAGCGCTTTCGACTTTCGTCATCTTCAGTGCTTCCTGAAAGTAAATACTCAGTTGAGAGGACCGAAATTGAGTTTAAGAAAGAGGTTATGAAATTTGGAAATTTGGAAAATAAAAATAAAGAGAATTTATACACTTTTATACAAAACTTCGCTTGAAAATAGATCAGGCGATTTTAGTTTTTCAATATCCGTTGAATAGAGAACGAATATATCTTTACGCAACCCTCCTTCCATTTCAAGATTTTTAAGTGTGTACCGACCCTGGGGACAGCTTTCTTTCGAAAAGAATGAGTTCATCTTAAAAAATACTGTTTTCTATATCAATTTTTTTTTCAAATTTTATTCTCTTTTATTAGTTGCAACTTTTCTTCCTATTCAACCACAACTGAATCTATCACCGTTTCAGATATCCTCATGGTGAACAACCTTGTTCTTACTGAATACTATGACCAACAAATCACTCAGAAAGTTTGTATGTGCCATCTCAATGCAACCTATGATTCCTCCCAAAACAGTGAAATGGCTCGCGCTCTCGGGTTCGTGACTTTCACAAACATTTTCATTTCAGGCTCCACAACCTGCAGAACCATGGACAGGCGTTAAAGATGCAACCACAGAAGGAGACGCATGTTACCAACTGAATTTTGGGACTGAGACTTGCTCTGAAGATTGCTTGAATCTCAATGTGTTCACGAAAGAAGTAGGTGGTAAGGATAAATAAGAATATAACTCCTTGCTCGTCCAAGCTCTGCTTTTGAGGGGTTTTCTACGAAAACATGGGAGTTTCGCAAAAACAAAAAAAAAACAGTGAAAGTGAGACGTCATATCCTTATCTTTTCAAGAAGATTCTTTCCCGGATGGAAGAGCGTATCTGAACAATATGGGCAAATAATGTGGAATATATATCAAAACTGGAAAGGTTTTATTCACCCTTTACTGCTGCAGTAGGAGTATCACATTCTCAGCAGCTTTCATTTGGGTTCGCTTTTGAAATAGTAACTACTGATAATTCTCGTACAACCCTATGCTACCATAATGTTGGATAGTGTTGAGCGTAAAGCTCGAACAAAGTAGTTTCAATGGACACATTGACCAAACTGGTATCTTGTATAAATATTGCAACTACCGAAAAAAGGAATGGTATATCCCCAGTAACGCCGCGTTATTTCAGTTAATTTAGGCTGAGGCTGCACATGCTGATACCAAGAGCAAAAGGGGTTCTTCAGATGCCTCGCGATAGAACAATGTCATGACCTTTCAGACCAATTATGTGGCTATCCAAGCAATAACGAATCTCTTCATATCTAGCCATAGCCCATTTGAAATGATGAAGATGATGGATTCACGAATCAGCCAATGTTTCGAACATTTCAAAGAAGACCAAATGCATTGGCTCATTTCTATGTAGTCTCAGGAGTATGTTAGGAATCGCAGCTTATATTCGGAATAATTTCCCAACAGGATGCAATTTAGCAACAGATCAGAAACCTGAGTTTTCGAGGTATTATGGAAGGAAAATTGGAAGCTCGATCTTTTTTATCAGACATATGCAGACTCCATGATATAAATGAGATCGACCCCAACCGCAGCAATGGAAAACTTGTTTAGTGTATTTGGGAGAATCGAGATAAGAATGAGATTCTTCATACTAGAAAACTGATATGACTTGAAAAGATACTATTCAAGAACAAATAACATGGACTTCAAGAGAATGTGAGTCCGCACAATTTCTGAATTGATGTCAAAAGACACGAAATTTGGAAATTCCACTGACTTTCATGCAGCGAAATTATTAGAACAAACATTTATGTGGCTCGTTCATAGACCAAACTTTTACTTTATATTTTACTTTTACTTCAAGAGAGTTGATACAGTGAGTTTCAGTAATCGTTAAAGTGAAATGATGCTGACGTGAGTCAATGTTCCAACACAGGAAACAGAAAATGTTTGAAATCAGAACTCCTCAAATTTATCAATGGAGCGCGTGCGCCACTTCACTTCTTCTTCAAGAGTGGTGCATGAATGGTAGATTTCACTGCTTCAAGTTGAAGAAAAGGTGAAAGAAAAAGCAAAAGTAAAAGTTTGTTCTATGAATCAGCCATTAGAAGATTAAGAATGGAGAAGGGTCTCTGAAATGCTATGATAGTTTTGGTGATGAACGTCTGAGGTGATCTGAGCTTGAAAAGAAGTGAGTCATGACTTTTGTCATGACAGTAAAACTATCCGGACTCAGTGAATTACTAGAGGATGGAACCACTGACAAACTTACCAAGCAGGGATCAGATATTCCATTTCTAGAACCTGATCCAGATCTCAACACAGCGAAATTCATAGAGGATATGTAACTGAATGAATCGCCCCAGGAAATTAACGCCATGACACGAGACAGTATTTATTGCTGACACTTATAAGAAATGAAATCAATAGTTGCTAGCTTTGAGTAGAAACTAGTTGAGATTCATCACAGAGCTCCACGTAGGACAATCCCTCCTGGAGGAACATCTGTACTGATAGCAATTTTTGTTGTTGTTTGTATCGCTAGACGAGTACACGTATTCCCGTTGCTTCAGTCTACGAACTGCATGACTCTTCCATATTATTCTTTTATGCCTTCTGTTTGAAAGAATCCTTGCATAATTTCCTATCAAAATTCCACACCAATATCACGCATTTTCAGCTTCCTCAACAACACAGTCAGCTGAAACCAGTTATGGTATGGATTCATGGAGGTGCCTTCATCATGGGTTCCAGCAAAGTAGCTACATCAGGCCCCAATTATTTAATGACTGAAGATATAGTGTTAGTGACGGTTCACTATCGGGTCGGTTTCCTGGGTTTTTTGAAGTTGGAGGACACTTCTTTGGGAGTTCCTGGTAATGCAGGACTCAAGGATCAAGCTCTGGCTCTGAAGTGGGTGCAGAAAAACATAGAGAACTTTGGAGGGGACCCGAACAACGTGACTCTCTTTGGAGAGAGTGCTGGTGGCGTTGCAGTTCATTACCACGTGCTATCTCAACATTCCAAGGGTCTTTTTCACAAGGCTATCATTCAAAGTGGAGCTGTCCTCAGTCCTTCCAGACTTGGAAGTCGGCATGACGAGTTCATCAAATCTTTGGGAGAAACGGTGAATAGCGAAAAAGAAGCACTTGAGATTCTGACGAGGCTATCTCCAGAAGAAATTTGTCAGAAGCAGGATAAATTTCGTGACGTGAGTTTGATAAAATATTTACTTTTTGATTACAAAACAACTGCCAACCCTTTGAATGAATTGTAATAATGTTGTAATAATGTTTCGAAAATACCTACTGTATACAAATTGCGATACTTTTAATTTTTTACAATCTGTATTCATTGATGTCATCGAATTTTACGTTGACTTTATAGTCACTTTCGGTGATAACTATCAGTGCGACACAAATTTTTACAGTGGTTTTGAGGACATTTGCATGGGGCAAAATTAGTTTCAAATTGAAAGAGAAGAACAGAAACGTAGTTCTATTTTCTCTAGTACCACTGAAAATACCTTCAGACAACATGTTGATGTAGTTGCACATCAACATTCCTATTGAGACCCGGGTTGATCTTTTACAAATTCTCGATGGATTTGAGGAATCGCTGAATTTTAATTAATTGAATTTAATTTCCATAAATTTTTCAACATTATCTTTAACGCAATGAAGCTTTGTCAATGACAATGAAGCATTTTTTGACTTTGACTTTGACTTTGACTTTGACTTTGACTTTGACTTTGACTTTGACTTTGACTTTGACTTTGACTTTGACTTTGACTTTGACTTTGACTTTGACTTTGACTTTGACTTTGACTTTGACTTTGACTTTGACTTTGACTTTGACTTTGACTTTGACTTTGAATAACTCTTGGATAACAGATTCAAAATTAACACCAGACTGCGATAATTCTCCTGTAGGAGATGTGATTTTTTTCAATAAATTTACTCTTGGAAAATGCGATGTATCACTATCTCGCTTCTCTTTTGCAGAATAGATTTGGAATAATCGCTCCTGTAATAGAAAAACCGAATGATACAGAATTTTTAACAAGACCTCCAGCTGATATAATCTCTTCAGGGGAATACAACAAGGTGCCAATTATTATAGGATATTGTGGAAAAGAGGGATTGATATTCGGAGGCATCGATGCACTTTGTGGTTCGACAACAAATTTGATTCGGATCAAAAATCCAAGATGGGAGGACTTGGAAGATTTCATTACATCCCACATGGAAGTCGAGAAGGGAAGTGAAACTGCTTCAGCTATATGCAAGAAGTTGGCGGATTTTTATTTTCAAGGAGAAAATGCTGCTGATAAGTTTCTTGTAAGTGACATGGAAATAAAAAGAATAGGAGTAGTTTCCCTCAAACTAATGTGAAATCAGACCATTCTCGATTATGTTTTGATGCAAAGTTAACAAACATAATATGAGTAACATATGAGTGATACTTAGGGCCAATCTTTTCAGTTCCAGTTGAACTCCAGATAACTAACTGATAGTTCAGATGGTGAATGACATTCTTCAAATGACGTTTGAAGGATCACATTTCAACCATTAGTTATTCAATCTGGAGTTTACTGAAACTGAAAAGACTGGCCCTTGGAGTATTTATTGAGGAATATTTTTCACTATTTTTGATATCAGCGATCTGGTGATATCAATCTTATTTGGAGGAATGATAGAATAATGTAGTGACTGAGTCCTAAAATTCAGTGCGATGATCTGAGTTAGAGTTATTGGTTCTGGTAAAATAATCAATTGACACCGTTTCACAAGTAACTGATTGAAGTTTAGTTTTCTCACATCAATCACTCAGTATTTAGTCATTCTGTAATGAACTTCAGTCTCGTAGATCTTTTCATCATTGGCATAAATTAATTTCTGCCCATGTTTATATTGCCATATGTCAATGAAAAAAAAAAGAAAGTGAAAAACAAGAGAGTTAACATGTTTGGATCATGAGGATCGTCTAAGTAAACTTAGACTGGAATCAAACTCGACAAAGAAATTTCCTACTGATTGTGTCAGTATATCAAGCAAACATTCGTTTATTTACTGAAAGCTGTATAAACAATGATAACTTCGCCCCTGCAAAACTATGCTAATATTCTATGATTACCCAACCCACATATTTTGAAAACACAAATATAACAATTATTATAAAGTTCATTCATAATTCAATGCTACAAGTTTAAAATGAATGTATCCCCATTTCCTAATGAATATTGTCTGTCAAGTGTGCAATGGTTTTTTTAAAGAAACAATTGCAAAATTGTGAAAGGATACATTTGGTCGATTATTAGGATTTCTATGATAGAATAGCATGATCAGTAAAACAGTATCAAAGTGGTATGGGACTGATCATGCGCCCATTTGTATTCAAATATTTCTTCAAATGAAACTTTCAGAATGAAAAAAGAGACCAAGAACACCAAATTGAAGAAAAAATCTATTTAATGTCCATTTCTCTTTTGGATAAAATATGTTTTATTTTGATTTTAAATTCGGTTAAATTTCTACAAATTTATGTCTTCGGGTATTTCATTGAATTTTGAAAGAGCTTCATGGGTGAATCTATCCTTACCAATTACAGAGTTTGCAGAATCTAGAGGGAATAAGTTATGTTGGCGTGTACGGTAAATGTGAAGCGTAGAGACTCTTGTAGACTCCTTTTCACTGCTCATGGAATTCTAACAGTGATTTCTATCTTTATAATGGAAACAGTGTATTTAATCAAAAAACATTTGGCTCAATTCCAATCTTCTCCATCCTATGATGTGACAAGGCAATCCAGCAACATTAAGTTGCCAATACCAATGACATCTGTCATAAAGGATTCCATTGTTTATAATGGTCTTAAAATGTTCAACCATCTGCCAAATGATATAAAAGAAATAAAATCTTTACAATGCTGTAGGAAGGCTGTAAAATGTTTTCTACGTGATAGACCTTATTATAATATAGAAGAATTTTTTAATGATAATTTTTAAAATAAACTGTACGTGATTTTGAATTTTCTTTCAAATGTTTTTTATACCTACGACTTACATTTTTTTTACTTATGTGAAGTGTCTATATAGGTTAAGTCAAACTTTTTTGTTTTATTTGTATTTTGTACGAATTATATGTTTTTATACATACAAACTAACTTCAATCCAAACTCCATTACTTTAAATGTTTTTTGGACCATTTACATATTTTTAGATATACAGGGTGTTAATTAAGTACGTTGACAAACTTCGGGAGGTGATTCTTTGAAGGTTTTCAGGACGAAAAGTTCATATAAACATATGTCCCAAACGGCTTGGTTTTCGAGATACAGGGCGATAAAAATACATTTTTTTCAAGATTTTTTAGAGTTAACTTCGACATTTTCGACAATAATAAGTTCAAATTAGGCAAGTACAATCCATTCAATAGGGCGCACGATACAAAATAATGCATTTCTTAAATAATTCACAGGGTCCTCCTTTTTTCAGAGTCAAGCTTTGTTCAACCCTTCAGAATTTTTTTTCCGCCGCCACTGACATATTATGAGAAAGGAATAATCAATTTTGTTTCATTTAACATCTTTTTGATATCTTGCATTTTTTCATTTACTTGTACGGTTCAGGGGCTATAATGAAAATATTAATTTAAACATTTTCCAGTGTGGCATAACATTAGAAAATTTGAAAATGAAACATTTTCAATTATTGTAAATTGATGGAAATATTTTTTCAGAATTAGAAAAATCTACGATGAATAAAAATTATACAATAAAAAATATAAAGACAAGCTTTTATACAAATGCACTGAAAATGAAAAAATAATTTGTTTCATTTTTTGTAGTATCAAAATCTTTCTGTACAAGATTACCTAGATCAAACAATGAAATGAATTATTTTTACCTTTTCAGTGTATTGTATAAAAACTTTAAAATGTTTTCTTTTTATAATTTTCATTTTTAACATTTTAGTTTATTTTTTATGAGAAACTGAAAATCTCCAACCCAAAAACCATCACATACCAATTTTGAACAGAATCGGATCATAATCACAAAACTCGTCCGCCATATTGGAGCAGCCATTTTGTTTTTTAACAAACATTTTTTTAAAGCATTGTCACCGGAATTACGGAAACCTGCCAAATTTCAAATCAATCGGAGTATTAGAAGTGGGTCAAATTCAACTTTTATTAAATTGTTTGTTAGTTACAAGTGAAGCTAAATAAAAGCTTGTTATTGTAAAGATGTGATTTCTTTTTGTGATATCTAACAGAAAACTACTATCTCCCCGTCACTGCGGTACGCTGGATATTAAACTAGATCTGACAGATATTGGGAAAACCTTAACTTTCAACCTGAAGATTCTGATGGTAAAAATGTGCATTTTTATTGAGATATTTGATTAAAAATGTTTTTACCCATCAGTCTTGATAGAGAACTCATACAAATTTTTTGTTATTTTAAAAAAAGATATTTTTTAGTTTTCAATTGAACGTTTCCTTTTCAACATAAAAAACTTCCGAAAGGTAATCCTGTAATGGAAGATAGTTAATAGGGTTTATCTAATAGTCGCAGATCATTACACATTTGATTTTCATTTATGAATCTCTGGTCATAACTCCGAAAAACTAAATCAAACAAATTTTTGTTTCCGTACGGAGTACATTATTTTATCAGAAATTTTGGTTTGTTTTTTCTTCTGCAGTAACGCAGAAATTTTGTAATCAATTTGAATTCATAAAAATAGCAAAGTGGGCTTTGATATTAATTCATTTATTTAAATATCAACAACTTGACAGTTATCGAAAGTTGAGAAACTGTCTCATTGTTAATTCTTCATTAGTGCAAGCTATAAAGCAGATTCATTCAATATTCCTTTGGATAAAATGGTTGAATATACAAATTCAGAAATGGCAGACATGCACTTAATGTATGGAATGGCTGATGGTAACGCTCGTGCCACCAGACGAATGTATCTAGAAAGATTTCCACAACGTCATATTCCCAGCACACAAATGTTCATCAATATTCACTCCCGTCTTCGTGAAACGGGTACTTTCAAGAGGTCTGCTGTTCTCATAGGAAGACCCAGGAGAGTTAGAACAGTTCAGATAGAAGAAGCTGTACTTAACGAAATTGAGCAGCATCCAGACACCAGTACAAGACAAATTGCGGCACAGTTTAACGTAACCCATGTATTGGTATGGCAAATTTTAAAAGAGCAACAACTTTATCCCTATCACATACAGCGTGTTCAAGCTCTTCTGCCAAGGGATTTTCCAAAGAGATTAACTTTTTGAACTTCGATTCGAAATAAATTGTTGGAAAATCTATGGTTTTTATCTCAAGTGTTATTCACCGATGAGGCATGCTTTTCCCGTAAAGCCATTATTAATTTTCACAACAATCATATGTGGGCTGGTGAAAACCCACACGCCGTGATTGAAAACCATTTTCAAGAGACTTTTTCTGTGAATGTTTGGGTTGGAATTGTAGGGAATTTCCTTATCGGGCCACATTTTCTGCCTCATAGACTCAATGGTGACCATTATCGACATTTTCTTGAATTCATCTTACCTGGACTCCTAGAAGAGATCCCACTGAGGGAAAGAATTGGAATTTGGTTTATGCATGATGGTGCTCCAGTACACTTCAGATTGGTTGCACGCCAATATTTAGATGAGAATTATTCTGATCGCTGGATTAGGCGTGGTGGGCCACAACTTTGGCCACCAAGGTCACCCGATATGAATCAACTTGATTTTTTCCTCTGGGGGCACCTTAAATCATTAGTGTACCGAACTCCAGTTCAAAGTGAAGAAGACCTGAGGAATCGCATACAGGAGTCATGCGGAATTATAAGAAACACTCCTGGTATTTTTGAGCGTGTCCGCCAGTCTATGGTTAGGCGCATAAACGCATGCATTGAAGTTGGCGGTGGCCATTTCCAGCAGCTGCTCTGACATATCAATTTCAATAATGGTCCTTTTCTGAACTTAATTTTATTCCTAGGGAATTTATGTTACTTTGCTCTAGTATTTGATAATAAAGTTATTCACTATTGAAAATATCCAAAATTATTTTGCTATAATTAACTTTGTGCAATACATATTCAACCTGAGTTGTGGTAAAAAATTTATGGGAGCTCCATAACATTACATTTTCTCTACACGAGCAGAAAATAGCTATTTGTGTAATGAGAACAAAATGACGTATTGCGTCACGCGCTAATCTTTGGAGAGTGGCAATGACACTTCGAGAAATGAATTATTTTATATCATGCGCACTATTAAATGGATTGTACTTGTCCAATTTGAACTAATTTGGATCGATTATTGTCGAAAATTTCGAAGTAAACTCCAAAAACTCCTAAAAAATGTATTTTGATCACCCTGTACTTCGAAAACCAAGCCGCTTGGGACATGTTTATATGAACTTTTCATCTTGAAACCTTTCAAAGAATCACCCTTCAAGTTTGTTAGACTATTTGCTTCTCAAATTTCTTTATGTTATGCGTTACTGGAAAATGTTTGCGTTAATATTTTCATTGTAACTCCTGAACCGTACAAGTAAATGAAAAACATCAAGAGAGCAAAAAGATGTTAAATAAAACAACATTCATTATTCCCTTCTCATAATATGTCAGTGGCGGCGGGAAAAAAAATTCTGAAGGGTTGAACAAAGCTTGACTCTGAAAAAAGGAGGACCCTGTGAATTATTTGAGAAATGCATTATTTTGTATCGTGCGTACTATTGAATGGATTGTACTTGCCTAATTTGAACTGATTATTGTAGAAAATGTCGAAGTTAACTCTAAAAAATCTTGAAAAAAGTGTATTTTTATCACCCTGTATCTCGAAAACCAAGCCGTTTGGGACATATGTTTATATGAACATTTCGTCCTGAAAACCTTCAAAGAATCACCTCCCGAAGTTTGTCAACGTACTTAATTAACACCCTGTATATGTACAAATTGATTTTTATTTTTCTTAGCTTAGGTTAAGTGAAACTTTGTCAACAAGATCATTCTTATGACAATAAAGTATATTCTCTCTCTCTCTCTCTCTGAATTTCTGGTTAATATACAGTGTCCGGCATAAAGTTCGCAGCATATGGAAAACTTTTTTATTATTGATTTCTCAAAAAAAAATTATTCCTGATGAAAACCTCTGCTTCACCCCAAACCAGAATTGCAAATACCAAAATTGAATTTTATACTACCATATACCATACCATATACCATATACGAGCGATATTGTTTTCAAAAAAAATTGATCCCATCACTTTATTTTTCACGGTAGAATTAAAAGTATGGGGAAAATATTGTTCAGAATCGAATTTTGATTCAGAAATTCAAATCACAGCCACCTACGATCAATTTAATTTTTCCACTTTTTTTTCAATTTTCTCCTCATCGCCCAGTACGATATGAGAAAAACTATGCTAGATGGATGGTATATTGTTAGATATGATCATATTACTCTCTGGATGTTCCCTCCTTTCTCCTTCCCATCGGAAAATCACGTTAATTGAAATATGTGACGGTATTTCACAAAATCTTGCTGCAAATGGTAAATAAAAATGAATTGTTTTTCAATATCGATCGTATATGGTAGTATAAAATTCAATTCCGGTATTTGTAATTTAGGTTTGCGATAAAGCAGAGGCTTTCATCAGGAATGATTTTTTTTGAAAAATCAATAATAAAAAAGTTTTCCATATGCTGTGAACTTTATACCGAACACTGTAGAATTAGATTTCATCATTTTATTTATTTATCATCAATGAAATGTAAGATACTTTGAGAGTGTCCATTGCATAATGCCCCTCCAGAGAAAATGTTTTCGACATTGAATAAAATTGATTTGTCGGAGTGTCAAATGGTAGACTTTCAGGGCTTTCCTGTATACAGCAGAGATGTTACTAAAATCATTCTTATAACAATTTTTCCATATATTAATTAAACATTTGATTCTACTGAGAATATGTAAACATAAAAATTTATTAGCTATTTTGGGATTCAATTTATACATCTTCTCAGGGCTCCAATAATGGATATTTTTTCAATCAGATTATCAATATGTTTCTCCCACCTCAACTGTAACGTTTCATTTTCAACGTTACGAATTTACATCTAATTTCTAGCTCTGCCCCGCTCACTGCTATATAGATTTAGCTGTAGACGCGCAGGTCAATTTCTCGGAGCCCGCTTCACAACGGACGCGACGTACCCGTGTAGTTTTCGCTGTCGAAGAATTCTTACTAACACCATCCTACACCGTCAAGGTTACGAGTGGCGGACTATTATCAGTGAGTTATCTGTTGTTATGATAACTATCACATCGTTTGACTTAGTTTGTTCTGGTATTGTTTCAGATCTGTTTTGTGTAAGTTAGTATTGTCTGTCGTCGAATTTAATTGTTACAGGGTCCACAAAGTAAGTGAAGTAAAACGTACTAAAACGTACTTCGGTAGAGGGTTTAGAGTCGGTACGTTTGGCTACACTGTATTTTGAAGTCACCAATGGAATTGGTAGTGGGACTTCCGTGTTAGAGCAGTCTATCTGAAGCTGTCGTGTTAGTAGGAACTGGATGAAAAAGTTATTGTGAAGAGCCGTAGGTTCTTGCATTCAAGTAAAATATCTGAGGATATCTAGTGACCTTTGTGTCATCCCATGTCGGGGATCCTTGATCTTGTTGCTGTATGGTAGTTTTGGGAAGCGTTGTGGTTTTTGGAAGCGTCGTTGGATTTGGAGCGCTGTTCTGGAACCTTGCTGGTTTTTTTTGAAGATAACCTTCTCAAACCCCTTGAGGGGATCACCATCACATAACTCATCTCGTCGTCCTACAACTGTTGTATTTTGTGTGGAACCCTTGTTAACAAGGGTTTTAGTCCGAGGCCAAGTTCTTGTCCGAGGCCGAGTTCTTGTCCGAGGCCAATTTTTGTCAGAGACCTACGTTTCTGTTCGAGGCCCAAGTTTTTGGTCGAGTCCTACGTTGCTGCTGGAGTTATACGTTTTCTGTTGGAGGCCCAAGTTTTCCTGTGGGATGCCTACATGTCAAGATAGAGGCTCATATTCTTGTTGAATCGGTAATACGTTGAGAAAACTATGTTGGAGACCTATCAGACTCATCTGGAAGCTGTAAGTAGCTGCTAGAGACTGCAAGTCCGGAGAATTCCTGTTCCAGAGTCCTGTCGGATGAATAACGTCCATATACCAACAGATAAGTGGTTAAAAACTGTGTGAAATATTTTAATTATTTTATTTACTAGTCAAATATTATTTTGAAGGGTTGAAACCCTTAGAACTTTCATGAAGTTATATCTTAAAAAGGTAAATAACATATTGGTATTCATAGGTACTTTTTGTTGTAAAATATCTGCGGAAAGCCCATAACATCATATACAAGCGCACGATTTGCACATAATAAACCTCTGCCAATGGATCCATTCGCCGATGTCCCTTTATAATTTGGTAATCTTCAGAGGGTACACTTTCCGTACGGTATAAATATTCTACTCACTCACTAGGAATCGATTTTTGTGTTTATGAAACTAATTTAAGCATTCCGTTTCATAGTTATACCTTGGATACCGATAACAATAATAATACATGAATTTATAGTAATTGCCAAACAAAATCATTGTCAATTTATCATATACGTTACCGTTGGCACAACAACATTTGAACCATATAACTTTTCATAAATGTACAGGGTGTGTTTTGTTCCAAATTTTAAATATACAGGGTTATAGTTTTGGGAATTGGTCTTTCCTTTTTCCGATTTCCTAGTTCTTTAGGAGGAAGCCAGTTTCGAACCTGCTGTAGAAGGGAACTAGGTGGTGCCCACAATTATTTTTTACAGGTAGGGTGAATTTGTTTTTCTATTAGTCACCTAAACGCTCACCTGTAGTTTTACCCACGACCATCTCCACTTCGAGCGTAGCCGCGAGCATGCAGGGATTTTTGAGCGTCGATCCCCGAGACAAACCTTTGTAAAACGAACCAGTTGGGGACATATTACTGAGTAAGGAGTATATGTCAATTATATAATCAGTGTCACAAAAGGATCGTTGCACAACTTATCATCAATCCAAAAGTCAATATACTTCATCAGAGTAGTTTGTTTCAATTGTTCATTTTTATATTTAATTTATTATTTTTTGTATTTCTTTGTTGAAAATCAACATAGAGAAGATTGGAATGAAGTAATTTTTCGTTGCCAACTGTATCCTCCCAAATAACAGCTCATGAAGTCATATATGTCAAAAACGTACAAAGTTCCAATTAGAAAATTGTTTTCCGCTTTCAAAAAATTTTTTTTTCACTTTTCAGTTCCCCTCAGACTACTACTACATCATTGGAATCATTGAAAGTGCCAAGAAGCATGCAAATACCTCCCAGCAACCTGTTTACTTATACCGAATAACAATAGACGGCGGTTTGAATTCTATGAAGATGTTTATGAATTTCCAAGATTATCCAGGTATGTAATTTCTCGGTGTACATAAAGTCGAACGGTATCAGGACAATTACTCCCTAGACAAAAATCTCCCGGACTTAAACTCCCTGAAAATTTTTCTATTGCACAAGGAATATTTCCAAGTAGCTTTAAGATAAGTACCGCCATTTTATTACACAAACCATTATTTGAATAGAACATAGTTAGTCAATGCCTGTGGGAAAGGTATTGGACACAAACGCGAGTGTCATCTAGCGTGATTAGTTACAAACATGAATATTTGACGTCATTTTAATGCAGGTTTCTTCCAAGAAGACTAAAAACAAGGAGTGTTTGATTCCCATAAGGCAATGGGGACACTAGTAGAAAGAGATGAAAGAACATTTGTGACGAAATGTGACGTAGTTATACATGTCATGGCCGCCGTTCTCTATAGACAGTGACGGACTAGGTATATGACGGACTAGGTATATGAGAGTTACTACTGACAGTTTTGTTGCTTGATTCGAGTTCGA
The DNA here is from genome assembly GCA_944452925.2 of Chrysolina oricalcia. Taxonomy (NCBI): domain Eukaryota; kingdom Metazoa; phylum Arthropoda; class Insecta; order Coleoptera; family Chrysomelidae; genus Chrysolina; species Chrysolina oricalcia. The sequence continues at coordinate 7,418,313 of OX101825.2, read as the reverse complement.
CTCTGTACTCATACCCAAGTACGTCACTATGACGCGTTGATGATACAACTTTCTGATTGGCTAGAGCTCATTAAACCCTCCTTGTTTTTAGTCTTCTTGGGTTTCTTCAAAAAACCCAGATTTTAATGCTTTTCTATTGTTTTAATCAAGTTACGACATGACTTGGAGGCCAGATCACTGAAGTTACGACATGACTTGGATGCGAGCTCACTATCGCCATCTACATGTCGCATCCATTTTGATCCAATTATAATCCCATAAGGTTGACTAACTATATTCTATATAAACAATGCACAAACCTATATATTTTATTGAGTATTTTCTCAAAGATTATCGAAAAAGTGGTTTCAAATAGGGTTTTGCTGTTTTTAAACACCTTTTCGAAAATTACAAGTTGCCAACATGGCTTTGGTAGCAGGTTCTCAACAGAAACCAGTATTGTTGACTATACACAATATATTCATGACACAGATGTTAGAAGCTGTGTTGTGTCTACACTATTCGATTCAACTAGGGCTTTCGACACCGTCTAGAAAGCTTTTATGTCTTTAAAGTTGGACAACTTAGGTATACGTGGCTGCCTCACTAAGTGGTTTACCTCTTTGCTGGATGACAGATTTTTTTTTGAATTGGATATGTCATGTCAAATGAGTTTGAAGCTGATTTGGGAACACCTCAAGGAAGTGTTCTTGGTCCTTTAATTTTTTTGATACTTATAAATGACCTCCCTAACTATATTACTCAGTCAGAAGTGCTAATCATGTTAAATCTTAGGTACCCTCTTCGATTGTAATCTGTCTTCGACTGATCAGACTAACATTATTTGTAAAAAAAGTCAATCAGGGTTACTATTTATTAACTACTTTAAAATCCATGCTTGACACTGAAACTCTCATGAAAGTTTACTATTCTTATGCTTATGCTGCTATTGCATATAACGTAATCGTTTGGGGACAAGGACGAGACATAGAAAGAATGTTTGTCTTACAAAATCGCATTTTGAGGCTTATTTTTAAAATACCATATCGGTTTTCGTGTCGTGACATATTTAAACAATCTACTTTTTAAATATATTAACCTACGTATACTCTAACCAAAAGTGTATTGTAAAGAATAAAGATATACACGCCTATGACACTAGACATAAGAATGATTTTTCACTGAATAGAGTAAATCACACCACAAAAGTCTCCAGTTAGCGCTGGCATTCGTTTTTTCAACAAGTTACCACTGTCCCTCGAGGAAAGTACATCTAGTGACATGTTCAAAATAATATTAAAGCAATACTCATAGATCAATGTTTTTATAATCCTAATGAGTTTGAAAGGTATCTTTCAAATATTTTATAGTAAAATTTTGTTCAAATTATATTTCACCTAACTTTGATGATGGGGCAAATAAGACATTATGTATAGATAGATAGATCTTTATTCAATTAGACATCCTAATAAACATAATATTCATAAACATAAATAAATATACGAAATTTGAGTACAATATAACAATATTAAAATACATGAAACAGTTATACATTCATGGTACATTTCAAACATCACAATAAATTAAAATTAAGAAATACTAACAGACATATAAATATATAAAGATGAATTCGATTAGTAAATTGGTATATATGAGACAAACTATTGAAATATGGAAGGAAATTAACATATAAAATTCGTATGTATATAGATAAAAATACTGTATTGGAAAGAAAAAAGAGTTTTGATTTTCCTAATTTTGTTTTATTATAATTTTTAATGAGGGCTTTGATATTTTTTTTGAAACTAGTAAGAGTTGAACTGTTTTTTATTTTATAAGGTAGTTGATTGAACTCCTGGAGACCCTTGAAAAACAGAGAACTCATGGTGCTCCTGCGGTTTGTTCTGGCGATATGAAAATCATCGCAATTTGTGGTGCGGTATGAATGGACTTCTCTTCGAAAAACCAAATATGTTCGAAAATAAGATGGTGCTAGATTATTTAGAATTTTGAAGATGCAAATCATTGTGAGATAGTAAATTCTTTGAGAGACAGTAAACCATTGTAAAGTATTAGACATAACAACAATGGACGTATATCTATTTGTTTTCAAAATAATTCTCATACCACGATTTTGCAGCTTTTGAAGTTGATTTAATTTATTTTCCCGCTGCCGACACTGTAAATAGTCCATACATGCTTAGCAACAAAACAGGTAAATAGTCTATATCATTCGTTTACTAATTCATCTTGACAACGGAATGTAAATAGTGTCATTTACATGCCTAGGGTAATAATGACTCTGACTTTGACAAGTAGCTAGTACGTTCACCTTCATTTATATCAATTTTTAGGTTATAAGTCTTTTTGAAAATTATTGTTGTCTGTTTATTCGGTAACTTAGTAACGCGCACAAGCAACTTAGAATGAAATAGCGGGACAAATAATCATGAAGGAAGGGTAAGAAAAACTTCAATCCAGGCAAATCTTGAGAATTGTCAACAAGCAGCGGGAAAAACGTAATAAGTAACACGAAATGTATCGACTGTTACATCCTCGTCAAGCGACAAGCCTCGGCTTTGCCTCGGCTCGTACTCGCTCACCTCGAATGTTAACACGTCTTTACATTCCTTGTTACTTAAATAACTATTAGGTCCCATGAAAATAATACTGATGCGCAGTTATCAAAATGAATTCCCAAATACTTAACTGTTGATACTATTTAAATTTTTTCATTATTTATGATCAAATTTATATTATTGATATTCACAGCTTTATATTTATGTTTTGATGTTAAGATCATTCCTTTGGTTTTCGAAACATTCAGTTTAAGTTTATTCATTAATAAATACCCATGAACGTCTTTCAGCACTGAATTCATTTTTTTAATTGCTCCATCCAAACTACTATCACTACATGCTAATAATGTGTCGTCGGCAAAAAGGTTTATGAATTCGCATTCAACGAATAGTTCTATATCATTCAAATATAAAATGAAAAGTAGAGGGCCTATGACACTTCCTTGGGGAACTCCAACATCTACAGGCTGATTCACGGTGGATGGCACATTAGACGTTTCTGGTGAACCAGACAACGGATCACTTTGAAAATTCAATGGAGGGCATATTCGGACATTCTCTAGCCATCTAAAATATTTTCGACAATGCGGTGTTGCCGCTTCTATTAGAAAGCAGTAACAACTTTTATTTTTCAAATGGAACACTCTGTATATAATATTATTTTTGGAATCTCCAACAATTGCCCGACAACTTTTCTTGATATTTCCCTATACCTATCTGTTTTCGAAATAAAAATTAATTTAAATTTTTTTCTTCGAAAATCATGACTTCTAAAAATGCCGATATCTTTTAGTTAAGAAGTACTATGATATCGAAATTTGGTTTGGAGTTAGGTGATACCTGGACACTTCCCACACGTCAGCCTAATCTCCGTAACTTCAATACAGGGTGGTAAAAAATACAGTTTTTTCGTTTGCTTGAAAAAGTTGCTGAAATTTGATTATTTTAAATGGAACACCCTGTATATCATTAAAAATTCGGAAAGCTGCTGAAATTTGCTTTCTTTCTATGTATATCATACCTATACCTAACTAGTCAAGTTTCGGACTTATGAGCATTTATTTGTGAAAATGTCCCTTCAGAATGGTATTTCCATTCGGTATTTGGTAAGCAGGCCATGATTACTATTTGACAGTAGCGTTGTGACATTCTCCTAATAATATCGACATTTTCGTCACTTCAGAAGTTGCAAATACCTTCAAAACGATGGAACAAAACTATTCAAACGAAGTTCTTATGAATTTGTTTATTATTTTTGGACAGTGTGACAAAATTATCAGCAGAACATGTAGAAACTTCAATGAAATGTATCCGAATCTACCGCCAATGAACCTCAAGAAATTTATACGAATTCAGAACAATTTCAATATGTTTGGATAAACTTTAAAAAAGCACCAAGAAACTTGAAATTAGAAATATTGATATGAATAATTATAAAAAAGTAAAACAATCATGTGGAATATTTCAAAATATGTTCGAATCGCTGGCCGTTCACTTCCAAGCACTTTAAAATGCTGGTGTTGACTGCTTTCGTGGTGGCAGATCTGATTTCATTCGGATCCAAATCTTCAAATGTTTGGGCAATCCTTTCTAACAATTCATCTCTCGAACGCACGGGTATTTTGTAAACTTTTTCTTTAAACATTCCCCACAAATAAAAATCTAATGAATTAAGATCGGGTGATCTCGCTGGCCAATTCCATGGTCCCAAGCGCCTTATCCACCGATCGTCAAAAAGTCTTTCCAGTTCTGCGCTCACTTCTCTTGTGCAATGTGCAGGAGCTCCGTCTAGTTGGTACCAACAGTTTCGATATTCTTCGAGTGGCAGATTATCCACGAAACTCTCTACAGTATTCTCCAAAATATTCAGGTAGCTTCTGGATGTTAATGACTCCTCGTATATCACGTACCTCAAATTGTTGTCCATCAACATGCAGAAGACATTAAAACTAAATTTTTCTTGAAATCCGGCTTCTTTTGTGACGTGAGGATTTTCACTGGACCAATAATGACGATTTTTTTTATTGAAAATCCCTTCTCTCGAAAATTTCGATTCATCAGTCCAAATAATTTTATTTAAAAAAAGTGGATCTTCTTGAATGCGTGTCAACAACATTTCACAAAATTCTACTCTCTGTTGAGGGTCTTGAGGCTTCATTGCTTGAATTTTGGTAAATTTATAATCATGCATTTTATGTCTTCGCAAGATTCTTTGAACCGATGAATATTTTATACCCAAATCTTCTTCAGCACTTCTTATCGATGACTCGGGAAATGCGTGAAAATATGCTAAGACATTAATCTGGTTGTCTTCAGAAGTTACGGGTCGAGGCAAGTTTCTTGGTGCTTTTAAAGTTGATCCAAATGCATTGAAATTGTTCTGAATTCGTATAAATTTCTTGAGGTTCATTGGCGGTAGATTCGGATACATTTCATTGAACTTTCTACATGTTCTGCTGATAATTTTATCACACTGTCCAAAAATAATAAACAAATTCATAAGAACTTCGTTTGAATAGTTTTGTTCCATCTTTTTGAAGGTACTTGCAACTTCTGAAGTGACGAAAATGTCGATATCATTAGGAGAATGTCACAACGCTACTGTCAAATAGTAATCATGGCCTGCTTACCAAATACCGAATGGAAATACCATTCTGAAGGGACATTTTCACAAATAAATGCTCATAAGTCCGAAACTTGACTAGTTAGGTATAGGTATGATATACATAGAAAGAAAGCAAATTTCAGCAGCTTTCCGAATTTTCAATAATATATAGGGTGTTCTATTTAAAATAAACAAATTTCAGCAACTTCTTCAAGCAAACGAAAAAACTGTATTTTTTTACCACCCTGTATTGAAGTAACGGATATTAGGCTGACGTGTGGGAAGTGTCCAAGTATCACCTAACTCCAAACCGAATTTCGATATCATAGTACTTCTTAACTAAAAGATATCGGCATTTTTAGAAGTCATGATTTTCGAAGAAAAAATTTGAAATTAATTTTTATTTCGAAAACGGTAACAAATAGGTATAGGGAAATATCAAGAAAAGTTGTCGGGCAATTGTTGGAGATTCCAAAAATAATATTATATACAGAGTGATCCATTTGAAAAATCAAAGTTGCTACTGCTTTCTAATAGAAGCGGCAACACCGCATTGTCGAAAATATTTTAGTTGGCTAGAGAATGTCCGAATATGCCCTCCATTAAATTTTCAAAGTGATCCGTTGTCTGGTTCACCAGAAACGTCTAATGTGCCATCCACCGTGAATCAGCCTGAATATTGAGTTATTGTGATACAAACCCGTTGGAACGTACTCTTTGTCTACGATTACTGAGATACTTATTTACCCTCGATTCCATAGCTTGATAATTTTTTCAATAATATTTTTCGATCGATGGTCTCAAAGGCTCTTTTCAAGTCCAGGAAAACACTGACAACATATTTGTTATTGTCCAACTCTTTTTTAAATTTACAAAGCGTGAGTTGTAGAGATGATTCACAGGAATATTTTTTTCGAAAGCCTGATTGGATATTTATTAATATTTCATTATTCACAATGCGTAAAAAAATATCTGTTGTTATATATGTGATTGTAAATGTTATTAACTTTTGTTTAATTCTGTGTGTATACTCTTACCTATGTGTGTACTTTTTCTGACACGTCTTATCTATTGTATCTAATAGCAAAACGACAAGAAATAATTGAATTGAATTGAATTGAATCGTATAATGTATAATACACCCCAGGTTCAAAAAAACAATGGTAAAAGTCCTGAATTGTTCGTTCATTTACTAATACATTCATTTACGAAAGGTATGCCGAAGACGTGCCTTATTTTTACATCAATTTAATAAGACTTGTGTTTCTTAAGTTCAAATGTTTTTTTCAGGCAGTTTATTTTTCTTTGAATTAACAATAAAATTTTTTGGAATCGAATTATATTTTGGAATTGAGTTTTAGTATATATTGTACCGGGTTTTTTTGTTCCGGGGGTATTTTTTATTAGGGGGTTTTTGTCCGGGTGGGATTTTGTCAAAAGGGTTATTTTCCTAGAAGCAAAATCGAACGAAACAAATATATAGGGTTGGTAACTGTTATATTGGAATATTATATAATCATTATAGTCATTATTATTTGGCATTCGCAGGTACCTGCCATGCTGACGACTTGGGATATTTATTCTCTAATCCTTTGCTGGCAGTGGAAGGAAAAGACAAGATTGCAGTGAAGCGATTCGTCAAGCTATGGACGAATTTTGCAAAATATGGAAATCCAACGCCGGCTGAAAATGATTTGGAAATTCGGTGGCTTCCAGTTGAAGAAAACGATGTTAATTTCCTGAATATTGGAGATGAGCTAACATTGCACGTTGATCCAGAGTCAGAAAGAATGAGAGTGTGGAAAGAGGTTTTCGAAATGAGTCCACACACTCGTCAGAATTCAATTTAAACGGGAGATTTTGGATTCGTACCATTTTGGATGTCAATTCTTTTGAATATTATTTCATTCATGTTAAATCAGAATACGATACGTTGATGATCAAATACGAAATCACATCTTTTTGTCTTGTAAACGGGTAAACTATTTGTTAAAGAATAACCTTTCATTTCTTCATTGGCCAATTCATGTTTATACCTGTTGGATCCCTAACGATATGTTTGTATAGTTTTGTTTAACTGTTTTACTCTAGGTACAGAGTTTTATTTTTAATAAGTTATTAAAATTGAAAAATACCTGTTGATTAAGATATTATGTCAGTCATGTTTTATAGAAATAAAAATTTTTTTGGAGCTGTGTGGCCTAACTGACTGTATGCAGATTGATACTTTTATTAATAAATATTTAAATTTACAAGTTTGTACATTGTTTTTCATTTCTAAATGTTATAAATAATAAATTGTTTATATAAAGTCCGATAATCACGAGAGGTATAAAAATTTAAATTTCAATATATAAAATATGATAAAAAACAGATAAATAAATAGTCAAAATATAAAATACAATCACGATAAAATGTAAAATGACGATACAACAGTAAGTAATTATGGTAAATAAATATATGGGTGGTCACAATATCACAAGACAGCTGCTCGTTATACCTACTGCCTGGTGCCCGTCAGATGCTCGACGTAGATGTCGCGCGACCATCTGATGGCATCGCTGCACATGAGCAGGCGCATCAACTTCGCATATCTCTGCGATACAGAGCACTGTCGCAACACTGGCTCGTTCTCCTGGTCCCATGTGCCCAGGGCCCCCACGATGAAGGCATCAACCGACGTTTCGTACCCTTGCGCCCGCAACTCCTCAGCCAAGCCGGCGTACTTTTTCCTCTTAAGTTCGCGGGCTCGGGTGAGGGCTTGTGGCTCGTTTTCAAAGGGTACGGTGATGTCGATAATAGTAATTTTGGCATCGGCTTCGTTGGTGATAACTATGTCCGGCCTCAGATTACTATTAGTGTGGGGGACCTGCCTGTTCACGGAGATCGTCCCTAAACGCTGTGGGATCGCCTTCACCAGGCGGGCCTGAATGGCGTTATGTCTCCTCTGCCACGCTGCAGAGTGGATTCTGCAATGGTTCAGGACATGAGGCAGGGTCTCGTTGAATTCTTGACATCTCCTGCAGCGTTTATCACCGTCTCCGAAACGTTTCGTGGCATTCAAGGGGACACAGTCTAGTCTGGCTCTGTGGATGAATCGCCAGTCGCAGAATCTTGTGGCAAAACCGCTTCTCAGAAAGTGGTTACTGGTGGCACTCTTCGAGAAGCACTTGAAGGTTTTGCCCTGATCCGGTTTACGAGCCAAATTGGACGCGTACAGGTTTCTTAAGGAATCCTTGAGCTTCCACTCCAGATTGTGACGGGTGGATGGCATTATTTTGGCATTATTTTAACTGAGGGTCCATCATCTCGTCCCAATACGATGGAGAGCGACTCTTCGGTACGCGTCCATTTCATGTCCAACCTGTTGGACAGTCTCCTCGATGCGTTTCGTGCTCTGGACCACAAAGACGCGATGTTGCCGCCATCTCTGCCAAATTCACCTGTCAGGTCACCAGACAGATAGCGGGCTAGGTCTCCCACCGATGGATGGCGCTCTATCCGACGTCGAACCACTTCGACCAACTGGCAGAGCGCGGTGTCTCTGACGAGGGCTTCTGCGCATGTCACCATCTTGTACGCTTGTACGATGGTTGCCACGTCAACAAGGTTGGCCAATGGTAGGACTCCAGCACCTCCTTTCTTCATGGGAACATACAGGAGCTCGGGGCTTGCTCTCTGTGGGAGGTTCATCCAGGACTTCACCTTCACCTTCTTGTCGAGGATTTTCAGGGGGTTCTTCTGGACGTGGCATCCTCGTAGAACGAATGAAATCTTTGGTAGGATGAAAGTGTTCACTGCGTCTATTTTCTGCCACGGTGCTAGAAGGGACGAATCTAGCATTTCCAACTCCCTCGCCATCCTGTCGATTGTGTCTTCCGGCGTTTGATCGACGTGGAATCCGGTGGGGATGCCAAGGTGTTCGTACGCCTGCCCCTCCTCCAGTGCTGGAAACTGGTTTCCCTGTATCCGGTATTGGGTGTTGTGGCAAACGACCCTGTTCCGGCAATTTAACGTTAGGGATGCGCATTTTTGTGGCTTAAAGGTGAGTCCACACCGTTCCGCTGTCTCTCCTGTGCGATCCAGGATTAGTTGGAGGTCTTCGGGGGTTTCCGCAACTAGAACCAGGTCGTCTGCATACGCAAGCACAGTGATTGTGTTGTCACCGATTTTGAATCCCCTTTGCGTATTAGCAGCGGCCCGGAGAATGGGTTCTAGGGCAATGTTAAAAATGATAGGGCTCAGGGGGCACCCTTGGCGTACCCCTGCCTGAATTGGAAAGTTTCTGGACTCACCTTGAGACGTCCTGATGGTAGATGTGCTGGCACTGTACATATTCTGGATGAGGGTAGTTGCATCCCGGTTGAGGCCCAGCGCCTCCAGGGTATCCAGTATATGGCTGTGGGCCACCGAGGAGAATGCATTTGCTAGGTCCATCCACGCAATGGCACAGCTTCTCTTCTTTCTTCTTGTGTTGTCCAGGATGCTCTGAAGGGTGAAGTTATGTTCAAAGCACCCCTCAAACTGACCAAATCCCTTTTGTGTCGGGGAAATGATGTCGTTTGCCAGGGCCCAGCTGGTGATCCTGTTCGATAAGCAGGATGTGAACAGCTTGCACAGGCATGGGCAGAGTGATATTGGTCGCCAGTTCGCCGGGCCATCTCGGGCCCCCTTCTTGTGGATGAGGACGATCGACGCCGAGCTCCATGGAGCTGGCAACTTCTTGAAGCTCAGCACTTTGTTGAAAAGAGCCGTCACTACTTTACATCCTGGGTCAAGACGTTTCAATGCCCAGTAGCGGAGCCCGTCCTTGCCAGGGGCTATGTCTGCTGAATACCTCGCCTTCTGTGAGTGGGTTCAGTATTTGAGGATTGTCTGGGGCAAACGGCAGATTTATGCCGTGAGGGGCCAGGCCCCTTTCACGAAGCTGGTGGACGTTAATGAAGTATTCCACCAAGCGGTCTGGATTAATAGTGCAGTACTCAGCCCCAACCCCTTGACTGGTCACTCTTTTGAACGCTTTACTCCTGTTAGCTCGGTATGCTTTCTGGATTGAGGCCGCTGCTAAAGGGTCGTAACGGTTTGGGGCATCTCTTGGACGAGGGGGTGGCCGGGGGGCATATTACATATTCAACAAGTCCATTTTTTCTCTTTGATTAATTGTGGTTCTGTATTTTTGTGCAATGTTGAAATGTAATTCTGCATTTTATTATATAAAGCACCTTGCATCATTATAAATAAACAAATTATAATTAACATTTATTCATTTCCCAAGAATCATACAAGTTTATGTCAGAGAAAAAAAGAAAAAACACATTTTCAACTGAAGTGAATAAATAACCTACTAGATATTTCTAATTCTCATATTTATACAATCCTTGATAATAAATGATGATAATGATAAATACTTTTCCAAATTTACTTTAAATCTCATTTTACCATCGGATTTCAAAGATTTTGGCAATTCATTGTAAAACATTATTCCTTTAAAGTATATTGATGGTTTTAAAAAAATCAGAGTGTTTGAAATTATTTTTGACTAGGTGAATTAAAGTACAAATTTTTGACTTATATCAAGAATTTGTTTTGGTTTGTATATATTTATTGTAAGTTCCTTGTCCTCTAGTTTGAATATTCACTTGATGATTTTGTTTTGTAGTGTTTTTAATGCTTTGAGTACATATTCTGTTGCCATTCCCCATTCTGAGATTAAGAAAAGACTGAAAAATAATAAATAAATTTCAAATATTTCAAGGGTAACAAATTTCTGAATCTGAAAAAAAAAAACGATTACTGGAGATATTTGCTTCCGTAATATATCAATATGTTTGGACCACAACAAATTTTCATCAATATACAAGCCAAGAAACTTCATAATAGGAGCAAACTTGATGATATCACTCTTTAATTTGATAGGTTCTTTGAAATTGACAGAAGTCGATCTTTTGGTCACAAACATAAATGATGATTTTTTGTAATTTATAGTTCATTAGCCAGGATGATATTTTCGCAACGTCATTCAACGTGTTTTTTTTTTATTTCCTGTAAACTATATCCGTTGTATATTATGGTTGTATCATCCGCAAACATTTTGATTTTTCCAACTAGTTTCAAATCAGCTAATGATTTAATATACAGGGTGTAACTAAATAAGTGTAAAACATTTAAGGGGGTGATTCCTCATCGAAAAAAAGATAGGATCTTTTATCTAAAGAAACTTCATTGGAGCATCCCATGTTAAGATACAGCCCCTTGAAGGGGTTACATAAAATTTCTTTAACAATTTTTTTTACAAGCACTAAAAAAGTTACAGTATTGAAATTAAGCTGATATTTTCTACTACCAAAAAGACACTTAGCCAGTAATTTATTTGATTTACCCCATGGTTGTAAGGGGTGGAAAACGCAACCCCTAAAATTTATTTCCATTATAACTTTTTGTTTTATTATTTGTTTACCATTTCAAAATTTATTTCCGATAACCTGTTTCATTCTAAACAAAAAAATTACCCTTTAATTTTTTGCCCAAAATAAACCAGTTCGCAACAAAAAATTATTTTACGAACAAGATACACATCGCCATAAAACGAAAATACGAAACTAATTTATCTAGTAGACAGCTATTAGCGATAGTGACAATTAAATTGGTATCAAGCTGTCAGTTTGTAAATTTGTGAACTTGAAGTAATACTTATTGTGTATTGTTGTTGTGTTCTTAATTTGTTACTTTAATAATTCACTTGTTATTAAAATGGCATATACAAATGAGCAAATGGCTAAGATCAATAATCATATTTGCTATTCAAGAAACAGAAAACAGATTTAGGGCTACTTTTATCCAAAATATATATTATATATATATATATATATATATATATATATATATATATATATATATATATATATACAGTGTGTTAATTAAGTACGTTGACAAACTTCGGTTCGGGAGGTGATTCTTTGAAGGTTTTTAGGACGAAAAGTTCATATAAACATGTCCCAAACGGCTTGGTTTTCGAGATACAGGGCGATAAAAATACATTTTTTTCAAGATTTTTTTAACTTCGACATTTTCGACAATAATCAGTTCAAATTAGGCAAGTACAATCCATTCAATAGGGCGCACGATACAAAATAATGCATTTCTTAAATAATTCACAGGGTCCTCCTTTTTTCAGAGTCAAGCTTAGTTCAACCCTTCAGAATTTTTTTTTCCGCCGCCACTGACATATTATGAGAAAGGAATAATCAATGTTGTTTCATTTAACATCTTTTTGATATCAAGCATTTTTTCATTTACTTGTACGGTTCAGGGGCTATAATGAAAATATTAATTTCAACATTTTCCAGTGTGGCATAACATTAGAAAATTTGAAAATTAAACATTTTCAATTACTGTAAATTGATGGAAATATTTTTTCAGAATTAGAAAAATCTACGATGAATAAAAATTATACAATAAAAAATATAAAGACAAGCTTTTATACAAATGCACTGAAAATGAAAAAATAATTTGTTTAATTTTTTGTAGGTTATTCTGTGAGTATCAAAATCTTTCTGTATAAGATTACCTAGATCAAACAATGAAATGAATTATTTTTTCCTTTTCAGTGTATTGTATAAAAACTTTTAAATGTTTTCTTTTTATAATTTTCATTTTTAATATTTTAGTTTATTTTTTATGTGAAACTGAAAATCTCCAACCCAAAAACCATCACATACCAATTTTGAACAGAATCGGATCATAATCACAAAACTCGTCCGCCATATTGGAGCCGCCATTTTGTTTTTTAACAAACATTTTTTTAATGCATTGTCACCGGAATTACGGAAACCTGCCAAATTTCAAATTAATCGGAGTATTAGAAGTGGGTCAAATTCAACTTTTATTAAATTGTTTGTTAGTTAGTTACAAGTGAAGCTAAATAAAAGCTTGTTATTGTAAAGATGTGATTTCTTTTTGTGATATCTAACAGAAAATTACTATCTCCCCGTCACTGCGGTACGCTGGATATTAAACTAGATCTGACAGATATTGGGAAAACCTTAACTTTCAACCTGAAGATTCTGATGGTAAAAATGTGCATTTTCATTGAGATATTTGATTAAAAATGTTTTTACCCATCAGTCTTGATAGAGAACTCATACAAATTTTTTGTTATTTTAAAAAAAGATATTTTTTAGTTTTCAATTGAACGTTTCCTTTTCAACATAAAAAACTTCCGAAAGGTAATCCTGTAATGGAAGATAGTTAATAGGGTTTATCTAATAGTCGCAGATCATTACACATTTGATTTTCATTTATGAATCTCTGGTCATAACTCCGAAAAACTAAATCAAACAAATTTTTGTTTCCGTACGGAGTACATTATTTTATAAGAAATTTCGGTTTGTTTTTTCTTCTGCAGTAACGCAGAAATTTTGTAATCAATTTGAATTCATAAAAATAGCAAAGTGGGCTTTGATATTAATTCATTTATTTAAATATCAACAACTTGACAGTTATCGAAAGTTGAGAAACTGTCTCATTGTTAATTCTTCATTAGTGCAAGCTATAAAGCAGATTCATTCAATATTCCTTTGGATAAAATGGTTGAATATACAAATTCAGAAATGGCAGACATGCACTTAATGTATGGAATGGCTGATGGTAACGCTCATGCCGCCAGACGAATGTATCTAGAAAGATTTCCACAACGTCATATTCCCAGCACACAAATGTTCATCAATATTCACTCCCGTCTTCGTGAAACGGGTACTTTCAAGAGGTCTGCTGTTCTCATAGGAAGACCCAGGAGAGTTAGAACAGTTCAGATAGAAGAAGCTGTACTTAACGAAATTGAGCAGCATCCAGACACCAGTACAAGACAAATTGCGGCACAGTTTAACGTAACCCATGTATTGGTATGGCAAATTTTAAAAGAGCAACAACTTTATCCCTATCACATACAGCGTGTTCAAGCTCTTCTGCCAAGGGATTTTCCAAAGAGATTAACTTTTTGCACTTGGATTCGAAATAAATTGTTGGAAAATCCATGGTTTTTATCTCAAGTGTTAATCACCGATGAGGCATGCTTTTCCCGTAAAGCCATTATTAATTTTCACAACAATCATATGTGGGCTGATGAAAACCCACACGCCGTGATTGAAAACCATTTTCAAGAGACGTTTTCTGTGAATGTTTGGGTTGGAATTGTAGGGAATTTCCTTATCGGGCCACATTTTCTGCCTCATAGACTCAATGGTGACCATTATCGACATTTTCTTGAATTCATCTTACCTGGACTCCTAGAAGAGATCCCACTGAGGGAAAGAATTGGAATTTGGTTTATGCATGATGGTGCTCCAGTACACTTCAGATTGGTTGCACGCCAATATTTAGATGAGAATTATTCTGATCGCTGGATTGGGCGTGGTGGGCCACAACTTTGGCCACCAAGGTCACCCGATATGAATCCACTTGATTTTTTCCTCTGGGGGCACCTTAAATCATTAGTGTACCGAACTCCAGTTCAAAGTGAAGAAGACCTGAGGAATCGCATACAGGAGTCATGCGGAATTATAAGAAACACTCCTGGTATTTTTGAGCGTGTCCGCCAGTCTATGGTTAGGCGCATAAACGCATGCATTGAAGTTGGCGGTGGCCATTTCCAGCAGCTGCTCTGACATATCAATTTCAATAATGGTCCTTTTCTGAACTTAATTTTATTCCTAGGGAATTTATGTTACTTTGCTCTAGTATTTGATAATAAAGTTATTCACTATTGAAAAGGTCCAAAATTATTTTGCCATAATTAACTTTGTGCAATACATATTCAACCTGAGTTATGGTAAAAAATGTATGGGAGCTCCATAACATTACATTTTCTCTACACGAGCAGAAAATAGATATTTGTGTAATGAGAACAAAATGACGTATTGCGTCACGCGCTAATCTTTGGAGAGTGGCAATGACACTTCGAGAAATGAATTATTTTATATCATGCGCACTATTGACTGGATTGTACTTGTCCAATTTGAACTAATTTGGATCGATTATTGTCGAAAATTTCGAAGTAAACTCCAAAAACTCCTAAAAAATGTATTTTGATCACCCTGTACTTCGAAAACCAAGCCGCTTGGGACATGTTTATATGAACTTTTCATCTTGAAACCTTTCAAAGAATCACCCTTCAAGTTTGTTAGACTATTTGCTTCTCAAATTTCTTTATGTTATGCGTTACTGGAAATTGTTTGCGTTAATATTTTCATTGTAACTCCTGAACCGTACAAGTAAATGAAAAACATCAAGAGAGCAAAAAGATGTTAAATGAAACAACATTCATTATTCCTTTCTCATAATATGTCAGTGGCGGCGGAAAAAAAAATTCTGAAGGGTTGAACAAAGCTTGACTCTGAAAAAAGGAGGACCCTGTGAATTATTTGAGAAATGCAGTATTTTGTATCGTGCGTACTATTGAATGGATTGTACTTGCCTAATTTGAACTGATTATTGTAGAAAATGTCGAAGTTAACTCTAAAAAATCTTGAAAAAAATGTATTTTTATCACCCTGTATCTCGAAAACCAAGCCGTTTGGGACATATGTTTATATGAACATTTCGTCCTGAAAACCTTCAAAAAATCACCTCCCGAAGTTTGTCAACGTACTTAATTAACACCCTATATATATATATATATATATATATATATATATATATATATATATATATATATATATATATATAAAACTAGTTAATATTGGGGATTGCAGCAAAGTCAAAAGTGTACTCTTTTATAGAGATTATTCCAAGCTTTCGTAAATTTTATTTACATCTTCAGGGAACTACAAAGAATTATTATGTCAATTATACATTTTGATGTTATTAAAATTTTACTTACAACTATAGTGAGGTTAGTTGACATGTTCTTAGTTCTTTGTATAGTGACATTACAGCTTAAAATTGTAAATAGGGTTATACCCAATAACTTTTCCACTTATATATATATATATATATATATATATAGATCAGCGAAGGACAAACGAGACGTACTATGCTCTTCTGGGGTTTATCGCATTCCATGTTCCTGTGGCAGCGTTTATATCGGAACCACGAAACTCTCCGTTAAAACAAGAATCAAAGAGCACAAGGCTTGCTGTCGGTTAGGGCACACACAGAAATCCGCTGTCGCAGAACATACTCTCAACAACGATAACCATAGAGTGAAATTTGAAGAAACCCAAGTCATCTCTTCAACATCTGCGTATTACCCAAGACTCTTCCGGGAAGCAATTGAAATCCAGAAACACCACAGCAACTTCAACAGAACCGAAGAAGGACTACAATTGAACAAGGTTTGGCTTCCAGTTCTCAAAAATTCTCAATTAGCTCCCTACCCACAAAATAACGGTACGAACGATTCTATGATGTCTGCTAACGCTATGGACCAATCAGATGTAAGAACGTCAAATCACAGGTATTTATTGAGACAACGTATAACAAACGTCAAGCATTTGACAGCGACTTAAGAAAGCAGAAACTTGTAAAATAACTCTTGAAAATGCTAACCACTCGTGTTGGCGAAACGTTGATTTCTTCTCTGAACACACGTCGGCCTTACAACCCGAAGAACCACCATGTAAACTCATTATTATTATTTTATTACTATTATTTCAGAATTTTCTCTGTTATTTCGTTAGGATTGAAGATTGTTTTTTGATGATCCTTTTACGCAGATAATTCCTTTTTTTTCCAAGATTGGTCAAATATTTTACAAACGCATTGGCCATTTCTGTATTATCGTCTGTACGTGTGCCATCATTAGTTTCCATTCCTTTCAAAATTTATGTGCAATTTTTTGAGTTTGTTAGTTCTTCACAATATCCCAGATATTTTTATTACTACTCGAGTTTTCCAAAATTTTAATTTTTTTGCAATAAATTTTGGCAGTATCAAGTAAAAAATTCAGTGCGATGAAGTAGGATAAGAGTAGCAATTTCAAGTTATTATCATCAGGATTTCACTTCTACATTCGTATATTTTATCTCTAAATGTACTTGTCAAATGGAAACATCTGATAAGACTGCATGTTGATGCAGTCTTTAATCACCTGTTTGAACGTTGAAATATACAGCGATCACACAAAAAAATTTTTAATGAATTCTCCAATTGTTGAAATTAGTGATGGAAAATTGCAAGGGTCCAAAATGACCAACTTGGACGGTGAAGCATTTTTTTCATTTCTTGGAATTCCTTATGGCAAACCTCCCATTGGAGAACTTAGGTTCAAGGTCAGTAGTTGGTTTTAAGTGGTATACGCGTATACCGTGTGTTTGTGCTGTAGACGTATTGCACTTCATGTTGAGTGATACATCGTCAAAAAGAGAACTCAGTTCTCTTTTCAATCATCTAATTTTTTTTGGATTTCTTTTAACCAAATTTTCTATAATATGCAAGGTGACGCAAAGTACATTATGATTGAGGTCTCCTCTACGCTCCTTGATCCCAAGAATCAGACATACAAACAATGCGACTGACACGTGTTTACCAATCTATTGAGTAAAGAGTTCAAGATAACATTCAGCAACCAAACAATCATTCACAAGGTGTGTAATTCCTCTTCTTAACAGCAAATATGATTTTTTCCGAAACAATGAAATAGCTTCCGCTCTCGAGTTCATAAACTATTATTTTCAGGCTCCTCAACCTGTAGAACCATGGAAAGATGTCAAAGATGCAACCACAGAGGGAGACGCCTGCTACCAACTGAATTTTGGCACTGGGAGTTGCTCTGAAGATTGCTTGAATCTCAATGTGTTCACGAAAAAAGTAGGTAGTGAGGATGAATGAGAATATAACGGGCCTAGGGTCGGTGTGCGATGAATACCTTGGGTTCAAGTCAAATCCCACACTAAAGCAAATAGAAATGAATACCCTCGGCAGTATAGTTGAACACCCCTCTAGCTCCATGCAACAATACACCCGTATTAGTTTTAGTGCCTCCCCATTGGGGGGTGGGGTGCAAGAGACCAACCTTACTGACAATAAGATTAACTCTTTTTGTAGTAATATTTGCTTAATTTTCACAATTTCTTCACTTTTCACCAAATTCACGAGAATGTTCAATTAGTTCTGAGGAAAATAACCAAATATTACTTTTCCATGGCAAATTGTGACAACTTGAATAGAGAAAAGTTGGGAAAAAATATATTAGGGACCTTTTATTGGATAATCAACCCCAACTACTGGTTTCGAAATGTCCCAGAACCATAGAACTGATTGCTGAAATATACAGGGTGTCATATGTAGCTGGAAATATCACCAACTCTTATTCATCCATTAATGCTCAGTTGATTTTAAAAATGTCTTTTTTTTGTAACAAAGTGCCCAAAAATGTTGCATCACAGTAGATTTGTAGGAAATAACCAAGAATCACTTTCTCATGGCTAACTATGACCAACTGAATAGTAGAAAATTGGGGAAAACATATGGATTCTTTCATCACTGAATTTACATCAGATTTTGGTTCAGAATACTCTGAAACCTTCAGATCTCAATTCCCGAAAAATATACAGATGTCAGATGGCAATATCAACAACTCTCAATCATCCATAATGCTTGGGATGATTTCGAAAATATCTTATATTCTGATAAAATGCCCAGTAATGTTCCAATAATACTGCATAATGTAAGCAAGCTTCACTATTCCATGGCTAACTATGATCAGCTGAAAAGTGAAAGATTGGGGAAAACATATGGATATTATAAAGAGAAACATGAATCACTTCCAAGAGAGGTTGTCTTGTACGATGGAAAATGGCGACTAAATTCCAACTTTCAGTCGCAGATGATTCCACAACTGACTTTATTAACATCCTGTTCATATTTTCAATAAAATCAACAATTTTATGGATACCTTTGAACTAACATCAGAAATGGGTTCAGAACACTGTAAACTCTTAGATTCTAATAGCCGAGTCATCTGCAAATACCAATATTATAAATTAATGTGAATTTGTGGATACGGAAATAGCTATTTGTGTATTAAGAGCGCAAAGTGATACATTGTCGCTTGACAATGAGAGTTACCGCGCGACGCGAAGCGGAGCGCGGTAATCTTTGGAGAGCGACAATGACACTTTGTGCTCGAAATACACACAAGATTTTTTCTACAAACGCAGTTTTCAGAAAAAGAAACACCAGATGCTTTATTCAACAAAAGCACATCACATTATAACAAACTTTCATAATGTATATGCTAACCAAATTGCACTAAATAGATAGATAGATAGATATATTCTTTATTGCCTGATTTTCTATTATACAATAGATGAGACATTGCCGAAATAAATAAATATATAAATGGGAGTGGTTACTTACATAAAATATACAGACGTATAAATACATAATACATACCTAATAATAAAAGCAATACACAGAACATAATAAAAATAGCATTTAAATATTGCTAGAAGAGTGCATCTCCTAATTGTTACCAACGTAACTTTCAAACTCTTTCAAATTGTAAAAACATTCGTCATGAAGGATCTTCTTTAATCGTCTCTTGAATATACTATAGGATTCACTATCCTTAATGATAGCCGGAAGTTTATTATAATATCGAATGCCACACATAATGGGAGCTTTTTGACTGAACGAATGATTTCTTTTTTCTAAAACAAAATTGTTTTTGTGTCTTGTATCGTAATTGTGGATGTCACTGTTTCTCATTAGTTTATCTTTATTGATGTAGATGTAACTGAGCAATTTTAGTAAATATAATGAAGAGACAGTTAAGATTTTATGGCGTTTGAAAGTTTCGCGACATGAAGATCTATAGGGTAGATTGAAAAATAACCTCAGAATTCGTTTCTGTAAAACAAAAACTCTTTGCACATCACGTCCCTGACCCCAGATTATTACACTGTAGGTGATAGCAGAATAAGCATAAGCATAGTATACGTTCAAGAGGGTGTTTCTGTCTAGCATGGATTTGAGTACGGTCAATAAATAAAAACATTGATTAATTTTTTTACAGACACCATCAATTTGTTTCTCCCATGTAAAATTACTGTCAAACGTTGTTCCCAAAAATTTCACCGATTTAGAGGTTTCAATAATGGACTTATTGAATACAATTAGACATTTCAAAGGTGTTTTATACAAGCTGCAATTTCCTATACATACAGTTTTCTTCAAATTTATAATAAGCCTATTTCTAGAACACCAGTTTTCAAATTCAATAAAAGTATTGTCAATTTTTTTTAGAAGATTCTGTTCCGAATGATCAGTTATAACCATGCATGTATCATCTGCATACATAAAGACTTCAGCTTGTGTTATATAATGAGGTAAGTCATTAATGTATAATAAAAAAAAGGGGCCCAAGAACACTGCCCTGTGGGGTACCAATATCAATATCATATTCCTTGGAGATAACGTCGTCGATTTTCACGACAATTTTTCTGTTTTCTAGGTAGGAGAGAAACCAATCGTTAAGACAACCACGTATGTCTATTGCATTCAACTAAATTCAAAAAATCCTAATCGCTTCTCAAACTACTAAAAGCATGAAATATTAAAATTTACCTTATTTAGTAGATATTCTCCATCGGGCGCTTCTTGTAAAAATTTGTGAATATCTTCAGTGGTGAATGTTTTGACTGGCACCAAGTCATGAATTTACCGTATTGTAATTCATATTTCTTCCTTGATTTCTCTGGTAGGAGATTCAAAGTAACAATTTTTGCAATTTCTGCTACAATAGGAGGAGTGTTTCATAATTCGCTGTCACTATCATCAATCATCATGCAGAAATACGTTGGAGAAGCGAGCGTTTTCGAAATATTTCCGCTCTAGAGTGCAAATGCTGTCACAAAATAACATTTCACGGAAAACGCCAACTTTGCGTCGAAATCTGAAAGCGTCAAAGGCTACTTTGTTAAGCGTTTGTAGAAAAAAATCCTGTTTACGCCGATTGTATTTGTTGCCTTAGATTTGTTAGATTTACGAATGTGCAGTGAATCTGTATTGCCATGGTTTATTGTCACATTTTATAAACAATAACAATTGAACATGACTTATGTCAGATTGAAAAGACGCGCTGCAAGAAGAAATGAAATAAAGTTTTTGCAAGTTTAAACCCAATTATATCATTTCTAATCAAACAGAAAAAGTTCAAGTACATTTTGTACAATTCATAACAATCCTTTTATATCCATGTTTCAAAATAAACCATTGCACATTTTCCATTGAAAATTCCATACCAGCATAATACATTTTCAGCTTCCCCAACAAAGCAGTCAGTTGAAACCCGTTATGGTATGGATTCATGGAGGAGCCTTCACCAGGGGCTCTAGCAAACTTGCTTTCACAGGCCCAAATCATCTTATGACCGAAGATATAGTGTTAGTGACGGTTCACTATCGGGTAGGTCTCCTGGGATTCTTGAAATTGGAGGACACTTCTTTGGGAGTTCCTGGTAATGCAGGACTCAAGGATCAAGCTCTGGCTTTGAAATGGGTGCAGAAAAACATAAGGAACTTTGGAGGAGACCCGAACAACGTTACTCTCTTTGGAGGGAGTGCTGGTGGAGTTTCGGTACATAACCACGTGTTATCTCAACATTCCAGAGGTCTTTTCCACAAGGCTATCATTCAAAGTGGATCAGTTCTTGGTCCTGGTAGATATGGAATGCAGCATAAAGAGTTCATTGAGTTTTTAGGAGAAGGATTGAGTGAAGAAGAATCTCTTGAGATTCTGAAGAATTTATCCCCTGAAGAAATTTGTCAGAAGCAGGAGAAATTCCGAGACGTGAGTTGGATGAAATATTTAAACAAATAAAACAATAAAAATTGCGATACTTTGTCATCGCATAATTTCTTACACGTTGAGTTTAGAGTCAACTTCGTTGCTATTTATCAGTGGGACAAAGTCTATGTTATGGAAGAGGATTCTGTCTATCGACAGAGCTTCGCAGTTCATAGGTATGAATACTAGGACTACTTATACTTAACAAGTGCGAAAAGTTACTTTACGCACGTGTCAGGTACACTATTTATTTTGTGTTTCTTTTCCGTTCTTATTATTGAACATTTGATATTTATTTAACTAGAAGATCTGCAAATCATTACAATATTTATTTTACGTTTGACAAATGCGATGTGTGTAAAAATATGAGCAAAGTATAATGTTTAATAAAGTTCAGAATAATTTAAATTGAGTTATTGTCTAAAAACTTTCCCCAATTCGTACCACTATCTCGCTCTTCTTTTGCAGAATAGATTTGGAATAGTCGCTCCCGTTATAGAAAAACCGAATGCCACAGAATTTTTGACAAGAGCTCCAGCAGATATAATCTCTTCTGGGGATTACAACAAGGTACCACTTATTATTGGATATTGTGCGAATGAAGGATTGGCATTCCAAGGCAGCGGTACACATTGTCGCTTGACAACAAATTTGATTCGGAACAAAAATCCAAGATGGGAGGACTTGGAAGATTTCATTCCATCCTACATGGAAATCGAGAAGGGCACTGAAACCACTTCAGCTATATGCAAGAAGTTGGCGAATTTTTATTTCCAAGGACCAAATGCATCTGATAAATGTCTAGTAAGTGAATTGAACATAAAAACAATAAAAATGATTTTCCTCAAACGTCAGTAAATTCAGACCGTTTCAAAATATAGTTGGATGCATAGGTGATCAGTAACTCATTTTTCTTTTAGAAAAATAGGATCCGGTTGCCACTGAGATGGTGGAATCAAAAACTATAATTGGGGTTTAAATTTAGGGAGTATTGGTTCAGTAAAACGAACGAGTTTTTTGTCTTGGAATAATGATCAACTGGCTCTGGTGTATGAGTGAATGACCCACTTTCCTTTTATCACACCAATCAAAACAATTTTTGAGAAAGCATTGAATATACAACTGACGAATGTCTTTGATGATAATTTTGGTTTTGATAAATTTCAATAATCTTGAATGATATTTTTGAAACTTTAGATGAAAGTATATATCGCTATACCATTTTTTAGATATATAAAAGTTATATGATACAGTAAATAATACAATATTACTAGACATTTTTAATAATTTTGCAAGAATTATTTTGAAAATTGTACCCAATTTTATGAGTTGTTATTGATGAAAATAAAAGTTTTGAGAAACAATCCACCATTGGAATCTCCCAAGGTTCAGTACTGAAGACAAAAACAATCCTGTATCTAGTTCTAGAGAAACTTACAAGAAACTTTCAGACGACATAAGAAAATCAATGAATATTCCTAGAAAAAACTCTAACAAAATTTGCTATCAAACTGATTTTTGTCAGTAAATAAATATGCAAAATTGTTGAAGTTGTTATTTCTCATTCATATTTATATTCTTGAATCTTATCTTCATATTCAATGTACAATTGATTCTCACTGTTTTATCTTCATCATACTAGAACTTGTTCTGTTGGAAAGGTGCATTTTCAATAAATGTTGCCAGATGTTTGTTTTGAATCTTCAACCCATGAATCACAACTTTTTAATGACATTATTCTCTTGATTTTCTAATCTCAATTGGTGATCTATCTATATGAGGATGGTCCCAGAAGTACCTGGCCTGACCTAGAGATGGCGGTAGTTGCTTGAAAAATACCATTGTATTAGAAAGTACACAATCTATACAGCAAGTTTGAAAACGTCACGTTGTTTAGTATTTGTTTGGCAGCCATCAATAGTAAAGGTTTTCAGTAAATTTGTAAACAAGGAAAAAATTGGTCATCGTTATGTGATACAATACTTTTATTTGAAAGGCCTTAGCCCAACCAATATAAAAGCTGAACTAGACTCTACTCTGGGTGAGACTGCTCCTTCGTTATCAACAGTAAAATATTGGGTAGCAGAGTTTAAACGAGGCCGTACGACCTGCGAAGACGAGCATCGCAGTGGTCGACCAAATGAGGTGACGACTCCAGAAATGTTGAAGAAAATCCACAAAGCGGTACTGGATGATCGTCGACTGAAAGTTCGCGAGCTAGCAGACATAGAAGGCATTTCAAAAAGTGTGGTACATCGCATAGTAACTGAAAATTTGGACATAAGAAAGCTGTGCGCAAGATGGGTGCCGCGTTTGCTCACAATGGAACAAAAACAGCGTCGTGAAGATATTTCCATCGAGTGTCTGGCAAGGTTTCACAGAAATAAAGCCGAATTTTTGCGCCGTTTCATGACCATGAATGAAACATGGGTCCATCACTTCTCACCCGAAACAAAAGAACAATCAAAACAATGAACTGAAAAGGGAGAACCGGCTCCAAAGAAGGCAAAGACCGTTCCATCTACGGGCAAGGTCATGGCGTCGGTTTTTTGGGATGTGCGTGGGATAATTTTCATTGACTATCTTGCAAAAGGAAAAACTATCAACGGCGAGTATTATACGAACTCATTGCAACGTTTGAGCGAAGAAATCAAGCAAAACTTGCCGCATTTGGCTGGTGTTGTTTCATCAAGACAATGCACCAGCTCACACATCCCTTATTGCAATTGTCAACGAATGATAAATAAAGAGGAAATAAAATCTTCCAATTTACACAAAAATATATACTTGTAACGTGCTGACAATTGTTTCGACACGCGGTGTCATCATATGAGCGAGTTATCAACTAAAGAAACGTCAAATCACCTTCTTAAATATTAAAATAACATGCATGAAATTTCACTAATGACAATTGCAGGTATGAAATTTCCTAATGACATATAGCTTGGATCAGGGAGCATTTGAGTAGTTACTAGTGAGATAATTAATTATAGGTGAATTGTACAGGTCAATTTGGTCATTGAGAACTAAATTGCTATTGTTACGTAAATGTTTCTTGATTTCTATGGATTCTAATATGTTTAATTTTTGACCTTTAGGTTGAATATGCAAAATTTCAGGATTTTGTGTGAAGTTATGGTTCCTTCAGAAACGGAATATAAATGTTGCATTCAAAACCAACAATAACTTATATTCTTTTATTAACAACGCAAAGTCTGTACGGGACAAATTCAAGAAGTCGGGGGTTTACAAACTTGAGTGTGAGGATTGCAATGCATTATATATAGGCCAGACAGGCCGTAGTTTTAATCAAAGAATCGGTGAGCATTTGAGAAGTTACAGATTAAATAAACATGACTCAAACTATGCCAACCACCTTATTGACAATAACCATAACTTCACACAAAATCCTGAAATTTTGCATATTCAACCTAAAGGTCAAAAATTAAACATATTAGAATCCATAGAAATCAAGAAACATTTACGTAACAATAGCAATTTAGTTTTCAATTACCAAATTGACCTGTACAATTCACCTATAATTAATTATCTCACTAGTAACTACTCAAATGCTCCCTAATCCAAGCTATATGTCATTAGGAAATTTCATACCTGCAATTGTCATTAGTGAAATTTCATGCATGTTATTTTAATATTTAAGGTGATTTTGACGTTTCTTTAGTTGATAACTCGCTCAGATGATGACACCGCGTGTCGAAACAATTGTAAGCACGTTACAAGTATATATTTTTGTGTAAATTGGAAGATTTTATTTCCTCTTTATTTATCATTCATGATGAATTTACACATATTAAATGCCACCACGATAGACCAGCAATTGTCAACATTAATGAATTAAAGTTTGAATTGCACCTATTCGCCAGATTTAGCCCCCTCGGATTATTTTCTGTTCCCAAACTTGAAAAAATGGCTCGGTGGTCAAAGATTTTCCAACAATGAACAGGTTACGTCGGCAGTTAATGTCTATTTTGAGGAGCTTGACGATTGTTATTATAAAAATGGTATCGAACTTATTGAACATCGCTGGGGAAAGTGTGTGGAGCTAAAAGGAGATTACGTTGAAGAATAAATGTATTTTATCCAAAATTTTTGTGTTTTCTTTGTTGTGCCAGGTACTTCTGGGATCACCCTCGTACCTAGGTATTTTAATATACCGATTGGCTTTATTTTGAAACATTTTTTGTTGCCATATTGTATTTCTGGTTCTTCATTAGGTGATACACGTTTATAGAATTGATTGTCAGTATTCTATCGTTGAAAACATCAACATACATCGAAAGTCGACTTCAGTGGTATTTTTGAGAATTGTCCAGTCAATTCCTTTGTTAAAAATTGTAGCATTGTCTGCGGAACTCACAAATTCCCCACACGTATCCTATTCAAAAAGATCATTAATAAATACGTTGAGGAGTATTGGCCACAATACATTAGCTTGAGGCACTCCATATTTAATTAGTCGATAACTGCTCATAGTTCCATTGATATTGATGCATTGTTTCCTGGTACACAAGCAACTTTTAAGTAGTTTGTGGGCAACCCCGCACATGACAAATATCCTCGTTTGGTAATTCATTTTTACAGAAAAACTTTGTTCTACAATAAACTGGGCTTTATTTAAAATTTTATTGCGCACTAGTGTTTGGGACCTATTTCATGTAATTTTTCATTTTGCACTAGTGCGAAATACGTAATTTTCCCCTAAGTTTACAGTGCGAAATGATGTATTTCAAGTGGGTCGTCGGAAAAAATGATTTTTGCTTTTTCAGTTTCCCTCAGACTACTATTACATCACCGGTATAATTGGAAGTGCAAAGATGCATGCAAATACTTCCCAACAACCTGTTTTCTTGTACCGAATAACAATAGATGGCAATTTCAGTTTTGGCAAGAAGCTTGCGAATGTCGAAAATTATCCAGGTAAGTTAATTTTCGGTATATCTCCAATAACTGAACGGAACAAGTCGATCATATTTGCGAGGGTTTTTTTTTGTACGTTCTGGTTCCCACGAAAAGAAAATTTCTGTCATGTAAATTTTGATATTTTAAATTTCAGACGTGCACTTCTCGACTAATAATTTTTTTTGGGTGTGGTCATAATTGTGTTAGTTATGATGTCAACGATATTTTTTCAAATTGCACCCCCATATTTGATATTTGGCCTATTAGACGTTTCTGGAGAACGGGAAATTGGATTATTTTGAAAATTTGTTTTTTTGGGTAATTCATTTTGTTCTATCTATCTAAAATATGTTCAGCGTTGCCGCTTATACTGAAAAGTAGAAACAACTTTGTTACTTCATATGGGACACCCTGTATATTATTGCATTTTCGCTTTGCTTTTACTTCAGTGGTTTTCGAGAAATTCATTGATTTCCTTATTTTTTGTGTGAAACATGGCTTCAACTAAATGTTTATTACTACTGCATTTGGATTCATAGAACACTAAAATTTTGGATGTAGTTTGACAATATCCTGTGTATTAGTTATATTTAAGGGAATTCGTTCTCTATTATACAGGGTCGTTCAAAATTTGTGATTTTGCCGATAGATACTAAAGTTATGAAAAGTGCATTTTTTCAAATGGAACACACTTTATATTATCAAATATTCTGAACGACAATTGAAGTTCCTTTCAAAAGATGTATCATGTTTCTTTACCTAAATAGTCAGGTTTTCGAAATAAAAGCAAGTTTATAAAAATTGGATTATTTTGCCACATTTTGTATAACGTCATGGAACATGTCATTATGAAACTTCGACAATCAGTACATCAATAATGAAACGTTTGCCTGTTAATTAACGTAAAGGCCACTGCTCAAAAGTGTGAAAAAGTGATCTATCTGGGAATTGGATATTGTTTAGAGGAAATATTCCTGATGAAAAGTTACCAATGCGCTAAAGTCCAATAACCAATAGTTTCGGAGATATTGTCTAATAATGCTCGAAAATAATTTGCTCAAAACAGAGAAAAAAAAATATTACCCATCGTCGAGATCGAACCCGAGACCTTCAGCTTACCAATTTGAACTAGGCAGGTAACACTAACCCCAGCGCCACCACAGTTATTAAGTTTGCTCTGAATTTATTATTTATGCTTTCCATTATGCAAGGATATATTGGTTTTCAGCAAAAGTAGTGGATATCGTGCATATTTTTCAATATTTTCATTGGCTAATATCTCCCCTAAACAATATGAAAAATTCAGGCAAATCCCACACAGAATCGAAATACCTAGGTATTATTTCCCAACTAAAATAATATGTAGTGTGCCGTAATCAGAAAAAAGCAAAACGAACATTTAATTTGACAAGTAGAGATTTTGATTGTAGCTCTGTCAGAAAAAAATATTGAAAATGGATTATAATGTATATTCATATGTAGATATTTTAAATTTGTTTTATATTCACGGTGAGTACCAAATAATTGTTTCAAGAACATGCAGGATATTCAACCAACGTTATCCAAATCTACCGTAAATTAATAGAAAAATCTTTCGAAGAATTGAACAGAATTACGCTGTGTTTGGGAAAGTTGAAGCGCCAAGAAATCAAATTAAGCCAGTAATTGGAGTAGAAGAGAATGAAATTAACGACTTGGCGTATTTTCGCGCATATTCTCATGTATCATTAAGAAGAGCCGCTGTGGATTTAGGTATAACCCGCACTTCGATGTGGATAATTAAAAAAAAACACAAAATGCATGATTACAAATTCATCAAAGGTCATGCCCTACATAGAGGTGATCTTCCAAAACGGGTTGATTTCTGTGAATGGATTTTAACATGGACTTATGAAGATCCAAATTTTCTGGAGAAAATTATTTGGACGGATGAATCTAAATTTTCGAGAGAGGGAATATTCAATCGGAAAAACAATCATTTTTGGGCTGCTGAAAATCCCCATTTTATAAAAGAAAGGGGATTTCAAGAAAAATTTAGTTTAAATGTGTTTTGTTTACTCATTAATGATAAATTATCATATTGTACGAGGCTTGTTTGGTAAGTCCGTGACTTTTTAAATTTCCCGCGCAGTAACTTTAAATGCAACACTGCTGCTGTCAACCACCATCTTTCAATAGACTACTGTCAAATTTTGAGCAAGCTGCGACATTTGGTTTGTGTTTGACATCAATTAGAAGCAGACAACCTCGTGAATTTTAACAAAAATGGAAAAAAGTGAATTTCGTGTGTTGATTAAGCATTATTTTTTGCGTAAAAAAACCATAACTGAAACCAAGGAAAGACTTGATAAATACTATGGGAACTCTGCACCATCAATTTCAATGGTTAAGAAGTGGTTTACTGAGTTCCGTTGTGGTCGTACCAGCACAAGTGACGCCGTACGTTCAGGTCGCCCAAAAGAGGTCATCACGCCAGAAATCGTCGATAAAATCCATGGAATGATATTGGACGATCGGAGAATAAAAGTACGTGAGGTAGCTGAGGCTGTAGGCATCTCAACTGAGCGAGTACATCACATTTTACATGAATATTTGGACATGAAGAAGCTATCCGCGAGATGGGTGCCGCAATTGCTCACACTCGACCACAAGCGCAACCGTGTGACCACTTCAAAGGAGTGTTTGGCAAAGTTCAATCGCAATCCGGGCGAGTTTTTACGCCGTTATATAACCGTAGACGAAACATGGATCCATCACAATACCCCAGAGACCAAGGAACAATCAAAACAGTGGGTGTCAACTGGTGAACGTGCACCAAAGAAGGCTAAGGTGCGTCTGTCAGCCAACAAGGTTATGGCCACAGTTTTTTGGGATGCACGCGGTGTCATTCATATAGATTACTTAGAGAAGGGTAGAACGATCAACGGCGAATATTATTCAGAGCTTTTAGACAGATTCGATATTGATTTGAGGCAAAAACGACCACATTTAGCGAAAAAAAAAGTGCTGCTTCATCAAGACAATGCACGAGTGCACACGTGTGTAGTCACTATGGCAAAAATTCATAAATTGGGCTACGAACTACTACCCCATCCAGCATATTCTCCAGATTTAGCCCCTTGCGACTATTTTCTTTTCCCAAACCTGAAGAAATGGCTGGGTGGTAAGAGATTTGGGTCGAATGAAGAGGTTATAACCGAAACAAACGCCTATTTTGAGGGCCTTGAGAAAACCTATTATTTGGAAGGAATAAAAAAACTGGAAAAACGCTGGACTAAATGTATTGATCTAAAAGGAGATTATGTTTAAAAATAAAACGCTTATTTGCCAATTTTTTTTTCTTTATTCAAATAGTCACGGAGTTACCAAACAGCCCTCGTATATATGATGCAAACTTGAATTCTGGAAAATATCAGAATATTTTGAGAACAACGGTCAGTGACTTTTTGGACACTTTGCCTTTTCATATATATCGAAGTTGTCGGTATCAGTCAGACGGTGTACATAAGAAGTGAGAGGAGAATTGACTAGAATCTTTGAAGATCGATGGAAAAGGCGCTTGGGTCCACAGCCTTGGCCACCGCGATCCCCAGACCTGACACCCCTTGATTTTCACCTCTGGGGAAGGATGAAACAGATTGTGTATGAAAAACCTATTAATTCGAAGGACGAATTGGAGCAGAGAATAATACGAGCTTTCGAGGAAATTCAGCCAGACGAGGTTCAAAGAGCAACAACCATCCATGTAATGACTTCGATCCACGAATGTTTACGTGTAAATTGTCAGCACTTCGATCACTTGATTTAGCGTTCATCTGTTTATTGAAATAAGATTGAGTTTTACTTACGGCGAATCATGATTTTTCAACAGACACATGTTTTTCAGATACCCTGAATGGAATATAATTGTCATGGAGAATGAAAACCGAACCAATCATACTTTGTTCAAATCTGAATCAAAATTTCAACTTAATTTATTTCTCGGTTCATGCAATATTAGTTTTGGCAAAGTCTGTTGTGAAAAAAATAAAAAATATCAATATCCATCGAACAGCTAGAAACATATATAGGACATATTCAACAAAATTTAATCATAGTAGGAAAAAATATAAAAAAGATTTAGAACATTTTTTTAATAATTGACAAAAACATGTTCTTCAAACACCTTTTTAAAAATATGGTCGATTCATTTGAGTTTAAAAAAAAACCTCCACATGAACTATTTATTAAATTTAACTCCTTTGTAGGTACTGTATCAGAAGATATTTAATACTAATTTGTGATCTTTCTTTGTTCTCTCACTTCAGTTGGCAATAGGTCATAAACACGTTAACCGAGGTGAGTATAAAATCCCTGTTCTATGCGTTTAGTACACCTTTCTTTTTTCTGTGATTATGTTTTTATTTCTAGTGTTATATGTATGGGTGTTGAATGTCAATTTGTCTTTATTTTTTTGTAGGTATATTAATGTATTTAGCGTGTACAGTGCATCCCATTTTGGGTGAGACAGCCAGGTTTCTCGCTTGTTATTTAAGATAGAGCCTTGCGGTTTTCACGTTCCTGTCATACTTTTTTGTGAAACTCAAGTTGGCCTAATCAGATTTTGCATAACTGTTTCCGTTTATGAGATACAGGGCGATTTTGGAAATTGATACTTTTCGGACCCCTTCTTTATCTCCGAAGTTATTACAAATAATGCTGAGCTAAAAACTACATCTGATACAGAATTCTGCGTAGAATCCAGTGGCGTACTTATTTTTTTTTTCGGGGTATGGTTTTGAAGATACGACGCAAACCTATATTTTTTTCAATGGAACACCCTGTATTTTATTACTTCGTTGAATTCGCTATTTTTTTTCCTTCAAAATTATGTATAACACTATATAGGTAGGATGTTCAGAAATGCTATAAAACACTAAAACATCATTTAATGATAATGTTTTGTTAGTGGGCCATGGATTTCCCATATAAAAGAAGAATTAATTGAATAATTTTCATTTGTGTTTTTTTTTATAGGAGAGTAAGCAAATAAAGATAATACACTAACACGAAAAACAAAACGTAGGTACCTACCTAATAGCAAAAAATAAATAATATAACAATTCATAATACAAATTAGATACAAAAGAAATACCCAATAAAATATTTATCATTAATAAAAATTTTCAACATTACATAATATCTTACTGATTAAACTGTTCAAATTGCTGTCCATTTTCCCTAATACATAATTGACAAACTTTTTCAATTTGCCTGAGTGCATTTAATATTATAAAAGGGCGGTTTTGTAAATTTCGGAAAGCTGCCGCTGTTGATGCACGAAGTTCTTCGGGACTGTTGTGTCTGTTACTGTATATTTTATTTTTCAAATAGCCCCACAAGAAAAAGTCTAATATAGACAGATCAGGTGACCTTGGAGGCCACCTGATGGGTCCATGAGTTCCAATCCAACAACCCTGAAAATTATTTTCTAAAAACCGCCCGATCAATCTTGAATTATGGGCAGGGGCGCCGTCCTGTTGGAAATGTATGGAATGAAGAAAGGCGAGGGGAACATCTTCCAGTAGTTCCGGTAACACGTCTTCTAAAATTGTCAAGTACCTAGTTGCGGTAAGAGATCCTTCAAAAATGCGGTACATGATTTTTGTCCCCAATATGAAACATGCCACATTAAAACCAAATCTACCCTGTTGTTGTCGTTCAAAAATCAAGTGCTGGTTTTCATCATACCAATGCCTTGTATTTTGCCTGTTAAATATACCAGTACTACTTATATGTGATTCGTCTGACCAAATAACTTTTTTTGCGAAATCAACGTCTCTCCGAGCATGGTTCAAAAACCAATTGCAGAAATTCACACGTCTTGCTGCATCACCAGGATATAAGTGTTGGACAATATTGACTTTGTAGGGTTTTAACTTATACTTTTTTAAAATTCTGTGTACCCGTGATCTGGAAATAGCAGTATCATTCTCTAATTTTGCACAAGAAGTCTGATGATAGGCATGAACGCTAGCTAACACATTTATTTCATCTACTTCTTGATTCTCTTTATTATATACCTTGGGTCGAGGTTTAGAATATGCACCATAATTCAGTAAATTATACTTTAGTCTGAATATAGTTGCTCGACTAGGTTGATGCCTCTCAGGATACCTGAAAGTTTTTAAATCACGATGTAGGAAATGTCTTGTGGTAAAATTCTCGACGTCATACCTGGTCAAATAAAGTTCCAAAGCTTCGCCAACGTTTTCATTGGATTGATTCAAACATTGTATAATGTCATATTTTTCATTGTTTTGAAAAACCAAATCTCTTCCAGCCATTATCAGTTCTCAATCAACAAATTCACAAACAATTATTTCTACAATACTCAATATTCCTTCAAACCCAAACACGATGAAACACAATAATAATTCGTAGCGATGACAGCTAGATCAGATTCGTTTTTTTTTCTTCAATGCCTATTTGATAAAACAATGCTTCCAAATGCATAGTAGCCATAATAACAACAAGGATGTTCGTATCATCCATGACCTACTAATGTTAATAATCAAAAGTAATAATCCTCTTATTGAAACTTGGAAAATCCATGGCTTACTAACGAAAAATTATCATTATGTGATGTTTTAGTGTTTTTTAGCATTTCTGAACATCCTACCTATATAGTGTTATACATAATTTTGAAGGGAAAAAAATAGCGAATTCAACGAAGTAATAAAATACAGGGTGTTCCATTGAAAAAAATATAGGTTTGCGTCGTATCTTCAAAACCATACCCCGAAAAAAAAATAAGTACGCCACTGGATTCTACGCAGAATCAGATGTAGTTTTTAGCTCAGCATTATTTCTAATAACTTCGGAGATAAAGAAGGGGTCCGAAAAGTATCAATTTCCAAAATCGCCCTGTATCTCATAAACGGAAACAGTTATGCAAAATCTGATAAGGCCAACTTGAGTTTCACAAAAAAGTATGACAGGAACGTGAAAACCGCAAGGCTCTATCTTAAATAACAAGCGAGAAACCTGGCTGTCTCACCCAAAATGGGATGCACTGTACAGCTGGGGGATGCCAAAGACTTTATTTTTGCTAAAAAGTAGGTTGGTAAAATAAACCTATTTGTACCATTTCCAAATAAATTTTTATGTGAGTTTGGGCTATTCTTCCCCAGCCTACAATGCCATTTGATAGGTGCGCCTGAACTGAAGAATGATAAAGTATTAGCATCTGGTTTTGTGAAAGGTACTGTTTCATGATCCTGAATCTTGATAAGAGGTATCTGATTTTTTTGATAATGTGTATTGCTTGAAAATCCCACTTTAGGTGCCAATCTATGATTATTCCCAGATATTTGGTATACTCTACTTCTTCAATTTCAATGTTATTATTGATTTTGAGGGGTCCCATTTTCGGAAGGTTGTTTGAGTACGAAGTGAAAGTGATATATTTTGTTTTGGTACTGTTTAATGTCAGACGGTAATAATCAAACCAGATCTTAATTATCGAAAAGTCTCTTTCATTATGAGTTTTTAGATCTTCCCACGTGTCTGCGCTGTATAGAATAACGGTGTCATCAGCAAAACTAAAAAAATTTCTATTCTTGTCTTAGCTGAGTAAGTCGTCTATGTACATTATGAATGGAATGGGACCCAGAACAGTTCCTTGCGGTACGCCGTAACAAAATTTTTTTGG
Source organism: Chrysolina oricalcia (assembly GCA_944452925.2). Classification (NCBI taxonomy): domain Eukaryota; kingdom Metazoa; phylum Arthropoda; class Insecta; order Coleoptera; family Chrysomelidae; genus Chrysolina; species Chrysolina oricalcia. The sequence goes on along the minus strand of OX101825.2, from coordinate 7,383,752 downwards.
GATTACTCAATCGATCGTCTATGAGAACTTGTTGAAATCTATCAGTCAAGTAACTCTTCAATAGATCGAGTGCGTTTCCTCTGATTCCATAGCTTTTAATAACTTTCAAGAGTTCTGCATGTGACACAGTATCGAAAGCTTTCGCTAAGTCTACGAATATACATAGCGAAGGTTTGCTCTGATCCATTTTTTCATATATTCCTTGCAAGAATTCAAACGACACTTGGGATTGTATTAAAAATAATATCGATGGCGTCATTCAAAAAAATTGTTTTTCGAAAAGTGCTCGTTTGAAAATTAAAATTGACGTTCTGAGCGATATTTCTCTTCTGACCCTGTATAGATTTTAGCGGATTCATTCCAACCTTTACGTGCTCACTGTATAACATGAGTGTATGCCTTGTAATATACCAAACCACGATTTTTAACAACACATCGACACGTGTTTCGATCGACAATTGATCATCTTCGGGAGACATGTAAAACACGAACATATAGGATGAATTTTACAAAATTATTGTGGACATTGTTTTTTGGAATTCACAGGTACCTGCCATGGTGATGATTTGGGATTTCTATTCTCCAGTTCCTTGCTGACAGTGGAAGAGAAAGACAAAATAGCAGTGAAGCGATTCGTCAAGCTATGGACGAATTTTGCAAAATATGGAAATCCAACGCCAGCTGAAAATGATTTGGGAATTCAGTGGATTGCAGTTGAAGAGAACAATGTTAATTTTTTGGACATGGGAGATGAACTAAAGTTGCTTGTTGATCCAGAGCCCGAAAGAATGAGAGTATGGAAAGAGGTTTTCGAATTGAGTCCACACACTTGTCAGTTTCTGATTTGAAGAAAAGTCTTTTGATTACTCTCATTTTGAAAATCTATCGGCTTTAAATGCAAGCAATGTTTATATTGCTTAAATTTACAATTTAAAAAACAATAAAGAAAGTACATGCTTTCACAAAAGATATCGTCTACTCTAGAATTACGTATTACTGTTCTTTGGGTATCTTGTTTCTTTTGGGTTGGGTTGGGTTGATTGATCTGCTTTCAGGTTTTCTACTTCAAATTATTTATAGTCTATAAATTATTGAAATGTTTCTAAGCAGTCTTCATATCATTTTCATGCAACTGTCTGACTGTTTCGTGTTATTCTTTCATTTTACTTTTATATATATTTTTTCATATTCCTTGAAAGATAGCTATTTGTATTACTAGGGAGGAAAGTGCCACTTTTCCTCCCGCAGGATGTAGTTTACTGCAATAAACTTCCAAGGGAGGAAAAGGCACTTTACTCCCATGTAATACATATGATTTTACCTCCTACCCACTCAATAAAACCTTTTATTTTGATACAACCGCTTGTATTATCAAAATATCCTTTTTCTACAACCGCTCACCAAAGTAGCTTTTGACGCTTTCAGATCTCAACGCAAAGTTTTTTTCCCGTGAAATGTCATTTTGTGACTTTGTTTGCAAATAGACCTATTCTTACTTGATGGAAAGTATAGACAATACAGTCATGTGTATCTGAGATTCTGCGGTGGTGCAATGGCTAGCGTCTTGGGCTTGTAATCCGAAGGTTCCGGGTTCATCTCCTGACAATTACAACTATTTTTTTTTTCAAGAAAGTTATTTTACTTTTTTCTTGTTAGTGATTTGAATTATTGGACATTTAGATAGCTTATACATTTCGGATTGCTATTGAGTGATTTTCTTATAAGTAATGTTATGTGCCTATTTGAATGAAGTGTCGATCATTTTTTTTCTAAGAGCTGCACTTGTAGAAAAAATAATGTGTGTATTTCGAGCACAAAGTGTCATTGTCGTTCTCCAAAGATTAATCTCTTTGTCGAGCAACAATCAATCACTTTGCGCTCTAAATACACAAATAGCTATTAAAGAACTAGAGTAGAAGTAACATTCATGTTTGATTTTTACCAGAATACAGGATATATAAGATGTTCTAGAAATTACGGAAACAATTTGATTATAATAGATTCACAAGTTTCATCGTTTACAACTTACCTGAAATGAGGGGGAGGAAAAGTACTTTCCTCCCTAGGGAGGAAAAGTATGAGTTTCCTCCCTGGTTTGAGGGAAGAAAGTGTGTACTTTCTATAGGGGTAGAAGGAAAAAAATATTACTTCATATGCTTTTGTTAATTAACTAATTTTTACAAGTTTCAAATTCACATAAAATTCTCAAATTTGTTTCACTACTTGGAGCTATTCTTGACAGGCTTTAAAAAAGATCTCCATTGGAAAAATAAAAAAAAATTGATTTTCCATTTTGTTATTAACAATCTATAAGACTAAAAACTAATAAATGCAAATAAATCTATGATTTTTTTTAATATTTCAATTTGTTCGTATTTTAATTATTTAAAGTTGCCTTCTGAAGATTTTTAAAAATTTCTTACTCTGATTGTTTAAATACTTGTTATAAACAAATGCGTTGTTTATAAGATATTTGAATTTTTGTATTTGAAATTTTAATTAGCAATAAATATTACAATCTTCAGGAACAAAATCATTTCTTAAAAAAAATTTCATTGCTTAAAAACGCTTTGGTTGATTAACTTTTTTTTGCTACCAAATATTATTATAAAGGAACTTTTTTTTAAAATCTTAATTTCCATTGTTCTTCGATATTAAAAAAAAATTATTTATATTTTCTTTGTTTATTTAATAAACACTTTGTTATAAACAAATGAATTTTCAAGATAATATTTTTTAAATACTCCAAAAAGAAACATTTGTTGTGTGAAAAAAATTTGTTGAATTTTCTACATTTGTTTATAACAAATTGTTTATTGAATAAACAAAGAAAATATAAATGAACATTTTTTTTAGAATATCAAAGAGCAACGGAAATATGATTGAAAAACGGTTCCTTTATATTAATATTTGGTAGCAAAAAAAATAGTTAATCAACAAATGCGTTTTCAAGCAAAAAAAATTTTCAAAGATCATAATTATTCAAATATCTTATAAACAGTGCATTTGTTCAATACAATTATTCGAACAATTATGGTAAAAAAAATTATATAACTTTAAATAATTGAAATACGAACAAATTGGAATAAAAAAAAATCATAGCTTTATCTGCATTTTTCATTTTTTAGCCCTTTAGATTGTTGATAACAAATTGGAAAATCAACAATTTTTCATTTTTCCAATGGGGATCGTTTTTGAAGCCTTCCAAAAATAGCTCCAAGAAGTGAAACAAATTAAAGGTTTTTAGTATATCAATTACCTATCAGGGTTTGTATGTTAATTTGAAACTTGGAACAAGTAGTTAATTAACAAAAGCATATGTAATAAAATAATTACGGGAAAAAAATTCCATAGATTTTCCCTTATTCCAGTGTCTAAAACGTAATCAAATTTTTTTATTTCTGGGTCAAAATTATTTTCATTATTCAAGTTCCGTATCAGTCAGAGCACGCGGGACTCACATCACCCGCTTTTAGCGCTTTTTTCGCCTATAAATTAAAATTCTAAATATCGGTGGTAGAGTTCCATAATGTGGGTTTTTTTCAGGAAATTTCTTCCTCTATCAGGATCTTTTTTCAACTTCTGGATATTTTCAATAGTTTCCCAGATATTTGCGAAAAACAAACCTCCCCCTTTTTTACACTAAATTGCTTTTAACTTTTGCAATTTTTACCGGCGCACCTTCAAATTTTTCAAAAAGTTTCTAGAAGTCATTTCGAATCGAATGAGCCATGGGTCATAATTTTCGGTGCCCTAGAAGAAAAATTCACCAAAATAGTTCTTGTAGCCTAAACTATACGACACAAAACTTTTTGAGGCAAATAATTTCTGATTTCAGTATTTCAGATTATATCAAAACGAATCTACTCTTTGTTTACGATGCCACTAATTTCGAGAAGTGTGAAATGAGTCATGTCCAATGTTCAACAACGTTTTTTATAAAGCATCATATAATTTAAGTTCAAATACAAGTAAAAAACGAGATATGATGAAGATGGGAACTTTGCAAACTGGCCTTTTCATTTGAGGATCACAAAATCCAAATCAGTCACAGACGATCAGATCTTCAGGCTGAAAATAAATGATTAGATAGCTAGTTCAGTTGATTCAACATTATTACCTTCTCGTTTTTCCTCTTTCTTGCATTTTGAGATGTAATTTTTTCGGTAAAATGCGGAAAACAAAGCAAACATGAACAAAGTTTGACAGAACATCATATAACTCGGGAATTTTGGATAAGTGCAGTCGGTCATCAGCAGCACACGCCCAAAAGAAAAACTGATGATCAAAAACTGGACCTGGAAAGTGAATTTAGTTTTGTTAAACAAGAAGTGAAATAAAAAATCAGACGTTCCCTTCCTAAAAGCATGCCGCATATGCGACCCGTTTACGATGTGCGCATGCGCGTCATCAGTGTAGTTTGGGTAGATCGTTGCCAAGTTTGAAAATCATCGATTGGGGGTGGTTTCGTAGGTTTCTGTTGGTTAGCTACAGCTGGAAAGTGAATGTGATACCAAAAAATCAGTCGCTTCAGAGCTGTAAATACTAATATTAACCGTACTCTACTTTCTGATGGCCTTTGCGAAATATTCGGGATCATAAATATGTGAAAATATGTATTCAAATCGGCTGAATACAAATAACAGGTATAAGTACAATTAGGTTTCCAACCATATTCTCCGAGATTCAGAATTAACGTATGGTAATCTTCACAAGTACCATTATATTTTACCAAATCCGGGCCTGTTACAAAAATCACTAATGACGCGCATGCGCATTGCGGACTAGCCTGAACTTTTTACAACACTTTTGATACGAGGATTAGCATTCTAGAGTGAGTATATAATATATATTTCTATGGCGTTTGTCCTCAATCCCCAAAATTCACCAGAAAAGTACATCTGAATGACGAAGACCATAACGTGATAAGTACGTCTCAAATATGACCAAAGATATCATATAAAAGTCATATGCAACGTCAAAATGACGCCAAATACTGGCGTCATAATAACGCTGCCATTTGACCGTCAAATGACGTCAGCTTCTGGGTTAATAAGACGTTTGACATGACCGATAAAGTACTTCGTTATGACGTACGCTTGCTGCCTGGGTACCATTTGTACATTTAGGATTTTCACCTGAGAGGTGGGAAATGTATTGAATATGTCACTGGAAGTTACTCATAATGCTTGACTTCGGACGCACTATGAAGCGTTTTGACCAACTGTCAGAGACATTCTCAACACATTTTTCACCTTTCAGGTGAAACTTCAAAATATACAAATAGTAGATATTGATCTCTACTTCCAGATGCCGTTTACAGCATTTATTCAAATCTTTTTCGAAGTTTTCCCTGATTTTCTCAGTGGAAAATGCACCGATCCTGTAGTATGAAAATCCATTCTGTAGGTTATAAATCTTTACGAAAGTTCCATTGACTGTAAACGATTCCTTGAATAGTCTCTGAGATATTTCCAAAAAACCAAAAAAGCGGTAATTTTTGTCAACTATTACCCTAAGAAAAATAAACTACCCAAACACCAAAACTACGTAACAATCACACTCGATGCGCGTTTCGCCAACAAAGTTAGCATCTTCAGGAGCTAAAAGCCTACTGAACCACTTATCCTACCTTACTCCTATTTATACCACTATTTTATAATGGACGTGAAATTATCTAACATTTCGAATCTATCTACTCTACCTACTACTTATCTAACAGCCAACCGCACTCGTTATCAAATTTGCCTACTGTTGTAGTTTACTAATTCCAATAATTTACGTGCACTAAATTAATCTTAATGTTATCCTACTTGTTTTGGATTGATGACACAAATTTCTTGGAAAAACACTAACTTATGAATTTATTATGAAGAAAAGAAAACATTTTTCAATGTACTACGAACTTGAATAATGCATCGAGAAGTCTATGGTCATGAACCTGTATGAATAATTTTAAGCTTGTGTAATCAAATCGGAGGTCGTGATCCGAAGCATGTTCGGCCACACTCGATTTTTCGTACTTTCATGGTCCTTCGGGATAGACCCAAATACTTTTTCTCGTAGTCCTTACAGCTAATTTCATAAATCCCCGACTTTTCTTTTTTATATGTTTTATCTTTGGGAGTACCCAATACTTGTTGAAGTTTACGCGAAGTTTTGTGTTTCTCAAGTACGTGTAGAAAATTTAGGAGCGTGTTGCTGACATCAAAATAAGAAGAAAAGTCCCTATAAATTTATGTCCGCAAGTTTTTCGTTTCTGAGATACAGAATGTCAAAAATTTCATAATTGGTGAAGATTTTGAAGGGGTAGTGGGTGTTTTTTTCTCCAACTTCTACGCCACTGGAAAAAGTATAATTTTGAGCCGCCTACTTGAACCGCCAATGTTTTCTACACAAAATCTACACTCTTGGTCATAAGCTCTAAAGTTGACCGTTTTCAAGAAAAATCAACTTTCATGTTGAAAAACATGGTAAATTTTTTTAAATAATTTTTTTCATAATTATACAAAATTTATTCAAACGTTAAAACAAGTAACAAAACCAAACGTTGACTGCTTAATTGCAAAAAAAAAATAACAATCATACTCAGTTGAATTGTTGGAAATGTCCGCGGTAAGCTTCAATGCACGCAGCATTTTTTAGAGGAAAAAACATTATTTAAACAACATGAAAGTTGATTTTTGTTGAAAACGGTCAACTTTAGAGCTTATGACCAAAAATACCTTTTTTGTGTAGAAAACATTGGCGTTTCGCTTCCATCGTGCTTCTTTAGGGGTGTCGTTGTCTCCCTGGTTCACTGGTTGTCTGTATTTGGCTCTGTCTCTGTCTTCTTGCTCACGTCTGCTCTCGAGGAGCTCCGTGAGCAGCGGGTTCGTGTGGGTCTCTACTCTGTCTAGAGTGGTCCCCACATGGTGCCTGATAAGTCTTTCGGTGTAGTCTGGATGGATGTGTAAGTCTCGATATATAAACCTGTTAGGCATATAACGTGGTACGTCTGTTGCCATTCTCAGGCAGACATTGAAGAAGGCCTGCACCCTCGGCCTATAACTGTTCGCGCATCGCCCCCAAGCAGTAGACACGTACAGCATGATTGGCAGAAGGATTCTCCTGATGAGGCGTAGTTTCAACTCGAGTGCCATGTTGCTCCTACGTCCGATGAGTGAATATAGCTTATGCCTTGCGGCTTTCGCTAGAGCTAATCTGTGGGAGACGTGCCTCTGAAACGTGAGTTTCTTCTCCAAGGTTACTCCTAGGTATACGGCTTCGTCTACCCATGGAATTCTCTCGTCGTTCATAGTAACATGGCCCTCGGGTGTCCTACGTCTCCTCGTCAACAGTATGGCCTTGCTTTTGTCTGCATTGATTCCGATGTTTCAAAGATTGAACCACGGTTCCAGATTGTTGATCTGTTGTTGCAGTTTCGATGGTACTCCTCTCTCATTGGATGACTCAGCAAAGATTGCCGTGTCATCTGCATAGAGTGCGAGTTTGGTCATGGGATTGTCCGACATAGACCAAAAATATATACTGTTAGATTAGAAGTCAACTTGGTTATCGATATGCGTACTTAGGAGTAAAAATTCATGTGTGGGAGAGGAGAAAACACAATGTATTCTCATTGAATGACCTACCATTTGCAACTGGGTCAAACTTCGTTTGAATGTGATACTGGTCTTCCAGGAACTGTCAATATTTGTGAGTAGATAATAACAGAACATAACTGTATGGACGATCACATTCAGAGCACCCACGATGGCTGAGTGGCCTCCACCGTAGTATCGCACTCCACACCATATTGCGAAAACCATTCCAGAGTGATGATAGACATGAAGAAACGACACCTGTCGGTAGCTTTTACGGAGCACAAAAAATACCTGGAAATAGAAATCTTGATACAAATTTGAGATTTTATGTGTGGCTCGCTCCAATAACTTTTTTGTTTTTAAAGAAAATGGAATGAAATTTAAAGAATCTGGGGAAGACTGAAATTGAAGACATGTGGAAACTTCATTTATTCAAAACTATTCTACTATGGTGGCTCTTTATGGCATAACATATAAAATCAACAAAACAATGTCCATGGAGGAAGAATAAATAAAACTGTATTTGTCAATAATTAACCACTATGCCCTATACCGGGTGCCCGTATTCGACGTCGGTTAAATTAGGGCAAAGTTGGCCATTTTCAAATAAAGGTAAAGTTGTAGGAAATGAAAAGATTCATAACTTTTGTATCCAAATTTTTTTCACATAACCTCAAAATTTACATAAAAAATCCAAAAAACCTACTTTTTGGTTTTATATTTTTATCTCCCACGAAATTTCATAAGTCACAAACACATTGTTATTTTTTGGATTTAAAATGATTTGATATCCAAAAATCACCATAATTTTCAATCAAAAATTCTCACGTCAAAATATCTGCTTTCTGAAAAAAAAAAAAAATCGGTGTGCTGTTTGTACGTTGAGATCTCAACTTCCTGATGGTATAAAAAATATATACATTAATATGGCAATTTTTTTCAGAAAATGCAAAACAACGAAAAAACTCGAATTCGACAATTTTTTTTAATAATAAATTTATGATAGTTTTCCTTTCTTTTTCGGAAAATACATGTGTTGTATCGCAACTAAAATAACAATGCAGAAATGCAACGATATTTTGGAAGGATTCATATCTGAAAGTATTGCGTGAAAAATAGTTCTTTCACATTTCCAGAACCTGGCTTGAAAAAATAAAAGTCATTAATATTTGAAAGCAATTGATTCAGAAGGACCGATAGGTCAATATCTTGACCCACAATTAGTGGGTTTTATTACTATCTCTGGCAATTTCTATCCAGTTCTTAATTATAATTGAACAAAATTGTCGAATTCGAGTTTTTTCGTATTTTTTTAATTTTCTGATAAAAGGACCCGGCAAACACCTTATGGAGTTTGGGTCCGGGTGGATTTTTTTGAATTTTTGGTATGATGTAGTCCATGTAATTCTCAACCAATGTTACCGTTGCGCCAACCTAAAAAATCAAAAATTTAGAAAAATCCACCGAATTTTTTTCGTTTTGTGTCATTTGAGGGGTGGGGGTATAATCATAAAAAACTGTTATTTCCCTTATTTAAGCATATTTGAACATTCGATGATACATTTGAAGGCACTCGAGAAATATTTTTTTTGCGTTTTGTAATAGGAGTTGGAGGAAAAAGGGTAGGGGGTAATAATTTTTTTTATGAAACAGCACAATATTGTGCAACATTAGCAACTGAAACAAGTGAAAATATTATTACTGGGTTCAAAAATAAATAGTCTAATCTGCACAAGGGATGATTTCAACGCCCCCTAGCAGCAAAACTGTTCATTTTTTTAGGTTGGCGCAACGGTAACATTGGTTGAGAATTACATGGACTACATCTTACCAAAAATTCAAGAAAATCCACCGGGACCCAAATTCCATATGGAGTTTGCGGGGTCCTTTGCCATTGTAATGTATATAGTTTATTATATCATCAGAAAGTAGAGATTTCAACGAACAAAAAACAAACAATATATTTTCAAAAAACGGATATTTTGACGTGAGAATTTTCGATTGAAAATTAAGGTGCTTTTTCAATATTAAATCAAAATAACGGGGCAAAATTAATATTTTTAATTCAAAAAATTACAGTGTCTTTGGGTTACAAAAAGTTATTTTTCCACAAGTATTAAAAAAAAAAAAATTGTGGGATATCAAAATAAAATACCAATAAGTCGGTTTTTTGGATTTTTCGCATAAATTTTGATGTTATGCGAAAAAAGTGCAGGAACAAAAGTTCTCTTCATTACCTACTTCTGCTATTCAATTTTTTTCGATAGGACTCGTCGTTTAACCGGAAATAGTGAAAAACCGTTTTCCACCCTTAAAATGTCACCCATTTCCACTTCACGACCTCAATACGGTAGTAAATCATTTTGTCAGTTTATTCTTGTTATATTTTCTCACTTTTCCAATTAATATCATCCTTATTCCATTTTGTTTCACTTTTCACCATTTTCAATGGCTTTGGGCACTGGCCTAATAATTCCGTCGTCTGTCTTAATGACAAATGTTATAATTAAATGAAAAAGTTGTATGTCGGTGTACGCGCTTTGCAAATGTAATAAAATCATTTGCAAACGTCATCAGTGAGATACCTTCAAGTAATTATTTTTGTTGATATAAATGAATGACGTTATAGACTGGGAGATGATAACAGATTTTAGTTGACGATTTTCTCGTTCATGCCTCTTAGAGGACTGAAAAGTGCTGACAAAATTAATGGAAAAATTTTGCCGGTCCCGCGTGGCTTTCATATGGAAAATTCAATTTCCATTTGCACAAAAAATATTTGTTTTGAGATGATTTTATCGCCGCTGCCATGTACATCAACAGAATGTTAAGATAGACATTAGAAGTGAAAATGATAGGCATAAGGGTTGCACGTGACCAAAGGGTAGAAATGATGACGTACACTTGTGAAAAATAATTAAAATTTTAGGCATTTTTCTCGTTGCTGCCAATTGAAAGAATGGAAGTTTACATCATGAATATAATAATAATAATGATAATAATAATAATAATAATAATAATAATAATAATTTATTTGCCCAAAAATACAATTAAAACGGTAGTTACATTTTATATAAAATTCAGGATATGGCAAATAAACAAGGGAAACGCCCATAAAAAGGTAAAACCTTGTGCATGGGGTGGGAAAGTAAAAGGAGGGTTAATATTTTAAAATTCAAGAATATGCCTAATCTACACATATACAATAATTATATAGTTATATTATAATATTATCATTTTTATTCTATGCATATAATTAGTTGTAAATTAACAGAGAACTCCATTTTAACCGTGAGGTTGTGCATGGATGTTCAAAGTATTTTTTACTTATATACTATATCAGTTGAGAATATCCTCTTGTATACAATAAAGGTAAAATGTAATCTATTGGTGGTTATTTAAAATCGAAAGTATATATTTAATTCAATGAGGAGCACACATTTTCTTGTAAAAATTAAAATTTAATAAAAAGAATAATATTTTTTTTCACTTAGCGTATTTATTTTAAAATGCATTGTAGAATTTATTTCATTATCGCGTGTAAGGTAAGTCTGTCAATTGACTCGATATATTTTTTGAATTTGCATTTAATGAATCCTATGGAGTGTATTACATCTAAATAAGTTTTGTACATTTCTGGGAGTGTGTTATATATTTTTTTTGTTTGATACATTAAAGAGCGCTGGCCGATTGATTTGTTCATTCGGTCTATTGGAATATTTTGTTTAGTTCGTGTGTCGTGTCTGTGTTCAGTTTTTTTTTATCAAATGTTTATTTTTGTATAGATTTATGATTGCATTGTATACGTATAGTTGTTTAGGATCAAATATTTTCGTTTCATTATATAGATCTTCTGAAGAATAGGTGCTTTTTTTCGAGTATATTATTTTCATAATTTTTTTCTGGAGGATCTCTAGTTTTTTCATATAGGTAGGAAGGCCTGTTTCCCAACATAAAATGGCATATTGCATTCTAGACTCAACGAACGCGTAATATAATGTTTTCAAATGTTTTATATTCAAAATCCGTTGCATGAATCTGAATTTATACAATAATAGTCTTAGTGTTTTCGTAATATTATCTATATGAATGTTCCATCTCAAATGAGAGTCTATTGTGATGCCAAGATATCTGATATGGCTTTTTGATTGTATTTCGATTATTTTCTGACTGTTTTGTATTTCAAGTATGTTGTAGTTTGGGAGATTCGACTTGTAGCACGTGAACGGTAGGAAGAACGTTTTTTCTACGTTTACTGTGAGCTTTCTGTGATTAAACCAATTCAATATGTTAACTAAATCTAGTTCTGCTTTATTTTTTCCAAGAATCGTCTGAGTATAGTATAGCAGTGTCATCTGCGAAACTAATTATCTTACCGGTACTGTACGTTGTGAGTAAGTTGTTTATGTACAGGGAGAAAAGTAATGGCCCCAGTACTGTACCCTGTGGGACACCATATTTTATTGTTTTTTCATCGCTCATCTCAGTATTGATTCTGACAATCTGTATTCTATGACTCAGATATTCTTTTAAAAGGGAGAGTGGAGTTCCTCGTATTCCAGCCTCTTCCAAGACCTCGACTAGTTGTGCATGACAGACAGTGTCAAAGGCCTTGGCTAGGTCTAGAAATACACACATGGTAGGTTTGCTATCATCAACTGACTTATATATACCATTAAGTAGGTGGTTTATAGCATCATTCGTTGATAAACCTTCTCTGAATCCATACTGTTTTTCAGATATAACTTCATATTTATTTAGATAACATGTTAATTTTTTTTTGATTGCTTTTTCTACTATTTTAGCTATTGCTGATATTATAGATATAGGTCTGTAATTACACATTTTGTTCTTCTTGCCTTTTTTGAATATAGGTATTACAATCGTTTTTTTTAATGCATTGGGAAATATCCCAGTTTCAAAAATTTTGTTTATTAAATCAGTTAGAGGTTCTACTATTTCTTCTGCTATTTCTTTGAGGGTTTCAGTTTTTATTCCATCAATACCTGTCATCTTTTTTGATTTAAGTGATTTAATTATATTCAGTGTATCATTTCTAGTAATATTAGTTTAAAAAAAGGAATTTTTTAGTGGTTTTCTTTTTGGAGGAGGGGTCATTGGTTTGTTTATTTTTGATGCATATGCCATACAAAAATTGGCATAAGGTCTGCGGATGCCGAAGTGAGGTTAAGTACCGGAACATTTTGTGGAAATTTCAAAGGGATTTTTGATGATTTTGTCGTCAATGAAATGGAGTGCGATTTTAATTTTAAGATGTAAATGTTCATTACGCACAATGGCATAAGTGTCGGTCATGTCCATCATACTGAAAATGATTAACGAATTTGAAGAAAAACATATGAAAATTTATACCATTTTGTTTTTCATGCCATTTTCCCTGTGCAACGAAAAAGTAATTTCAAGTCCCTATAATAAAAGGCATAAGTATCGATTTTACTGAACGTATGAGAAAACATAAAAAATTATCGCAAACATCATAGACCAACAGTTAGCAGCGTATTTCAAGTTATATAATTATTACTTAATTTGATTTCAATTATTTTCACCATCACCTCTTAAACGATGAAGCTCCCACTACGATTTACAGAAATCTGATAGATTTTAACATTTTTATGTTATACTAATTATTTTATATCTACAAAATCTGTTTGTTTGTTGATTGTTGGTTTGTGTTATTGTATTGTATTTTCTTGTTCATCTATTTATTCATTTATTTCACTCGTACTTTTGTTTTTATTATTGACAAGTATGTATTAGAAATAACCTATAATTAATATTAAGTATAATCGAACTTTGTGAACAATAATTCAATTTCTCATTTAGAGAGAAAATTGATAGATTGCCGCTCGACAAAGAGAGCGGCAATGACACTTTGTGCTCGAAATGCACACATAATTTTTTCTACAAACCAAGATCTTAACAATAAACGATCGACACTTTATTCAACATAGGCACATAATATTACCTATGAAAAAATTAACGCTCAATAGCTATGCCAAATGTATAAGCGATTCAAATATCAAATAACTCACATCTCTAACAAGAGAAAAATGGAAAATAACTATGTATTGTGTAAGAAAAAAAAGTTGATGAATCGAACCCGGGTCCTTTAGTACCACCATAGAAACTAAGAGTGCTTCAAATTTTTTGTCCATACTTTTCATCATGCAAGATTAGGTTCGTTTTAAACAAGAGCAGTAGAGATCGAGCGTTTTCGCCCTAGATCGAGAAAGCTGTCACAAAATGACATTTCACGGAAAACGTCAACTTTGCTTGGAGAACTGAAAGCGTCAAAGGCTACTTGCGGTTGTACAAAAAGTATATTCTCCCTTTTCAATATCTAGTATTCTTGTGATGTAACTCTTTTTTGGAGTAAGATGTAGGTAACAGGTTCAGTACTGGCCAGACAATATTATTTTAGACCCAAGTGTGTTTCTATTTGTCATTTCAGAAGTTTAAGAATGATTACTTAGGGTAATCAATCTACACTTTATCGTTCCACAAAATTTGAAACTATCCTATATTCAATATAAATTTATTCAACTTGTAGATTATGTCACTGGTGGCATCAAAAAATGCATGAAATAGTAATAAAAATCTTCATATGTTTTTAGAAAAGAAAAAAATTCTGTTCGATATCGAACCTATACTACCTCTTGCTTACCCCACTAGACTATTAGAGATTACTACTCGAAAAATGTACAGTTACATTTAAAACATTCAAATCTAATCCTTTTAAACCTAGTAATAATGTTTTTGAGAATAACCCTGCCGCTGGGGGCTGCCGATTCGACTTTCATTATTAAACCGATAGGTATAAAAGATTCGTAGTAAGTACCTAAATTGTCAAAACTTATGAAATGGCAATTTGAAATACGCTGCTGACTCTTCCTCCCACTGTTCAAATACTGTTCGATTTCATTCAGCATGCAACTTGACAAGACTATTTTGATCTCCCTTTACAAATGAAAATGATCGATAATGCCAAACATGTGAATAAACTGAAGGATTATTGCCAATAATGAGCGATTTAGTCCAATGTTTACAAAAAAATTACCTGTTACTTACCTATAATGTTATATGCAATTTATCATGTAACTTAAGAATGTCTTGAACAAATAGATAAACAATTAACAATGTCCATTGAAATCAGTTCAAAAAATGTAGTGTTGGGGGCTTGACTTTTCATCGTATTGCCTTTGTACTTTTCTGACACTAGATTGGAACAGTTGAATGTTGGTCTAATCGTAATTTTGATGGAATGTGGGAACGCGTCAGTTTTCCCGATTATTATTATATTTGTGACAGAGTTTTGTGAGAATTTGATGGAACATTTATATTTTGGACCAGTACAAAATCGGTGAGTACCTACATAAATACTTTTTAAATCATCCTGAATTCGGAACCCTTTATGAAATTCATCTTGATTCTGGTTCAGATTTCGGTAAAGGTAAGCTTATCGGGCTTCCGCTCAAAAAACAAAAAAAAATATGTTACTTACGTAGTTTTGTCTGCTGAACACGAATCTGAAAAAAATTGCGGCGGTCTCTACTACTTTCCGAGATATGGCTCTCCAAACATTGTAAATTGACCGTTTTGAAGCGCGAATTATTTAGTCAAAAATCACTCAAAGATTTCCCTTCTTTTGATAGGCTCTATTTTTACACACTTATCAACCCATATTTCACAATTACAAGCACTAAAAACTTAACTTTTCACAAAAAATTCACCATTCATTAGGACAACACATAACCAACAAATCTGGATTCTTTTATAATTTTAAATTTAGTGGGTTGGTAACTGCGCGCGCTAACGCCGCCAACTATTCAAATTTGATTCTGCGCAGATACCTTCCCCTTCATTCCTATGTTCAATCAATTTGCACAGTCTTGTTCAATATTTGCTATCATATTTTAATATTTTTACAAGTTCGGCATTATCGACAGTTATGCCTTTTGTTTTAGGTGTTTAAAATTACTTTTTCTAGGCACCTGCAAAATGGCATGAAAAACAAAATGATGAAAGTTTTCACACAATTATCTGCAACTTCATAGCTTATGCCTTCATTTTGGACACTTTCAACCGCCATGCCAATTTTACATAATAAACAATTCATCATAAATTCTATATATTTTCAATGGCATAAGAGATGATGTCATCAAAACTCCCTTTGAAATTTCCACAAAATGTTCCGGTACTTAACCTCACTTCGGCATCCGCAGACCTTATGCCAATTTTTGTATGGTATATTTATGATATAAACTTCCATTGTTCCAACTGGCAGCAACGAGAAAAACGCCTAAAATTTTAATTATTTTTCACAAGTTTACGTCATCATTTCTACCCTTCCCTTCTACCCTCACGTGCAACCCTTGTGCCTATCATTTTCACTTCTAATGTCTATCTTAACATTCTGTTGATGTACATGGCAGCGGCGATAAAATCATCTCAAAACAAATATTTTTTGTGCAAATAGAAATTGAATTTTCCATATGAAAGCCACGCGGTACCGGTTAAATTTTTCCATCAATTTTGTCACCACTTTTATATGTTTCAGTCCTCTAAGAGGCATGAACGAGAAAATCGTCAACTAAAATCTGTCATCATCTCCCAGTCTATTAGTTTCATTATGTATATGGATGGTGCCGTGTAGGATAGTCCGAAAATATGCCGAATGATTCGTTTTTACAAAATAAATACACATTTCATGTCAGAGGCTTAACCCTAAACAACAATACTATCTAATCTCAAAGTTGAATTCGATTGCCTTTCAATTCAGATACTCACGGCATGTACTCAAAATTGATCAATTGGTACAGCTCTACTATGCACAAGTTGAGAGTAGGCTACGATACGGGGTAATTTTTGGGGGTTTATCTACCCTAGCGAAAGATATCTTTGTAGCACAATAATAGTATATTGTGTATCTAGTGCGTGAAGTATACTTTTTTACGCGAGTGTGGAAGTTTGTGGAACGAGCCGCAGGCGAGTTTCACAATCCGCACGAGCGTAAAAAAGTCTTCACGCACGTGGTGCACACTATACTTTTTCTACGACCTTTTACTTAGAGATTGAATTAAAGGAAAATTTGACTAATTCTCTTACAATAATTATTATTATGAACAGTTATATTGCAATTTTGTAAATTGTCAAAATGTACATTTACTTTCTCTTCCATCAGGAAATCTGTCCATCAGGAATTTGCGTGAAATACACGGCTAATCGGTTTAAATCAAAATTTCGTAGTATTTACGGTCTATTAACTGATGTAACTCTGAACTTCACTCTGCGGGAACTGTCATATTTGTCAATTTCTCTCGCCACCGCTACCTACACCAGCGACCGGTGTGTGAATGTGTATTGACTCTTATGGCACCGGTGCGTGAAATAAATCCCATAAGAAAAGCATGGCACATCACACACCGATTCGTGAAATGAAGCTTTACACATTTTTATCGGTGTGTGACGTTAGTAATTCACATACGGGAGTAGAAAAAGAATTTTACGGTCAATGACGGGGCTTCCACGCATTGATGAAAACGTAGGCTGAAATCATTTTCAACGGAACAGAGTTTTTATAGACTGGATGAATATTTGTCATAGGAATATGCGGTAAAATCCGGAATTTTCAGTATTAATAATAATAAAAGTAATTTATTGGTTACCCAATAGGCCACCGACCGGAGTCCTTCGGACTGAGTTATTTTATTTTATTCTCAAATGTACTTATATAGGTAAACATTTTGACTGTAAACAGTTGTCTTTTTCCACACGGTTTGTAACTGTCTTAAGGAAATGAATGATTATTATTATTATTATTACTGTATGATATAGCTGAATATGCAAAGGCATAGTATACGTCAAACATATTTTTCAAAGTTGAAATCAGTTAGTAGCATTTAGTCAGCTTGCTGCATATGCTGTTGCTTTTCCCAAGAAAGATTGCTGTCTAACATCGTGCCTAGAAATTTGGTAAATTTGGATAATTCAAATGACCGCCCCTCAAATGATATGTGTTTGATTGTTGGTGTTCTGTACTTGTTGTAAAACTCAATGTCCACTGTTTTGTTGTGGTTGATAATGAGCCTGTTTTCGAAACACAAATCTGTGAATTCTTTCAGTAGAGTATCGATTTTTTTGTTAATATCGTTTTAGAAGCATCTGAGACAATTATGCAGGTGTCTACAGCATACATAAGGACTTTTCCTACGCTAATATGATGGGGAAGATCGTTTGTAAAAATCACGGGTCCGAGGACACTCCCCGAGGAGTACCAATATCGTTCTCAAACTCGTCCTCGAACTCAACAAACAATTGATTCGAATACGCGGGGATTCGGTAACAAAGTTTCACACCAAAATATATTAAGTTAATGCTAATTTCATCGGACTTAGAGATTATTCAAGACAAAACAAGTTATAACATCTGTAGGATAGCATCCTGTAGATGACGAATGATGACGGGAATGTCAGATTGAAGACGATACGACGAGTCAAGACGTTATATGAATTATATTTGATATATTACTTTCCAGTTCATTATATTTTATATTGAAATATACGGTTTCACTCATTAAAATGGCCTGAATCCCATAAATTTGGAGGCTCAACCGGGATCGACAATTTTTTGAGTGGAAAAAGGTGCATGCCTGTCAGGGTGACGTGAAGGAAAAACGACGAATATTAAGCAATTTTAAGACGAGAAAATACGAAGAGGATCAAAGACGTGAATACGAAGGGATTCAAAGACGAGAAAACTACAGGATAAGAAGACGCAAGAACTGTACAAAGACGAGAAGACGAAAAGTTACGAAGACGTGAGGACGGAAATACAATAAACTCAGAATACGAAAACAAAGACGACGATGACGATTGAAACGTAGAGACAGAAATAAAAACAATTTTACATTTTGAACGAAGTGCGGGTTATTCAAAAACTATACCAGACATTTGCAACTTGATTTGAACGAACGTGGTTCAATTCAAAATGATTTCGATTACCTTTGCTCAGACGATGTGGACATTTCGCGGAACAATAGACAAGGACGATTTTTCTAGTGCTTTTACAGATATTGGTTGAAATCAAGTAACATAAAGAAGACACTAGGTGAGCATACACATTATTGCTTTGTGGTTAGTCCGATATTTTGCTTCTGAAAGTCAATTTGCTTCCGAAAGACATTTTTCTTCTGAAAGATATTTTGCATTGTATTTCTTGCGAATATCTCTGGACTTTTTATTTATAATTGAAAGACATTTCGTGGTTCACTTATAACTGAATTGATTTGCGCTGTTTTGAGCTGAAAATTACGATTTTTGCGGTCAATTGTGAATTTATTCGAACAATTTTTAGTGTAAAACTTAAAACCGTCGTTTTAAGAACAATTTCGCCAGCTTTTGCGTTCACTGAACCTCAATTTGTTATTTTCTATTCAGTGATATTTAGACATCACCAAGTTTCCATGAAAATTTATACTTTTTATTTCGAAATGTTGACACTTGGTGACATTGACAATGTTTTGAATGGCATAAATGTTGCTCCAGTCAAAGTGATAAAAACTTTTCATAAACTTGTTTTTGAGGTGGAAGGTGATCGTAACAATAGAAAAAGGTTACGAGCTTTTTCTGGTTTTGATTTTGATTTGACTTCTGTTGTTTATAGTCACAAATTGAAATATATTGATGAACATTTTTCTGTAAGTGATTTAACTTCGATAGCCAATATTTTGGGTATAGATTACAATACCGATAAGAATAACCTTATTATCGATATTATTGGTAATCTCATGGATCTGGAAACGCTAAATACGCAACTAGAAAAAGATGAAGAAGATGAAGAAAAAGAAGAAGAGAAAATGACGTGAATACTTTGATATTACAAAATCAAAGGAAAGATGATCTTCGACGAAGTAATTCCAGAGGTACACAGGGTGATTCTTCAGGTTGTCAACGAACTAATCAAAGAAGTATACAGGGTGATTCCAATTCACATGTCAGTTCACGTAACCTGCCATTTGCTATGAATTTTCGAGACGTAGAAGATTCGATCAAACCATTTGATGGAAAATCGTCATGTCCTATTGAAAAATGGATCAACGATGTAGAAGAAATGAGTCACATTTTCAGTTGGGGTGACTTGTGCACTTTTGTCTTTGCAAAGAAATCTTTAGTTGGTTTGGCAAAATTATTTATACAGGGTGAAGTCGGTATTACCTCTTGGAGTACTTTGAAATCTACACTTTTAAGTGAGTTTTCTTCCAAAATGAATAGCGCGAAAGTTCATCAGATGTTGACAGAACAAAAAATGAGGAAAAATGAAGATGTGCATGAATACTTTCTTGTGATGAAAGAAATAGCTAATCAAGGTGTGATTGAACCTGATGTTTTGATACAGTATGTTATTGATGGTATCTATGATGAACAAATTAATAAAATTTGACTTTATGGTGCAAGAAATCTAAAAGAATTCAAAGATAAGCTGAAAATATATAGCGAAATGAAAACAAGAATGAAATCTTCTGGTTTTTCTTCCCACAGAGATACATATAAAAATGAGAGACACATGAAAATAGATGACAGGATAGAAGGTAAAGATCATAATAATACGAAAATCCGTTGTTTCAATTGTGCAATGAATGGTCACAAATCCCAAGATTATCGTAATAAAACATTAGGCACTAAATGTTTCAAATGTAACAGGTATGGACACTAATAATTTGAATGTTCGTGGGTGAATAATAATAATCGTACAAAAAAGAATTCATCACGAAGGAATCAAGAATTTAACCCATCGACGGCCCATGTAGAACCATCTGTTAACAAGATAACACAAAATTATATTCAGACAATGTATAAAACGGTTAAATTGAACGACCATTACATAAACGTACTGATTGATACAGGTAGTCATGTCAATGTAATTACTGAATATACATACTTTTCTATCGGATCTCCAATACTATCAAACTCAACTGTCAAGCTAAGTGGACTTGGAAAAACAACTGTTGATACTTTGGAAAACTTCAAAGGATATATTGAAGTCGATAACAGTAATTTCGTTTCGACAATTCATGTTGTCCCTAATGAAACGTTATCAATGAAAGATATCATAGGAACCGAGCTGTTGAATGAAGCTGAAATTTCTATAAACGAAGATGGAATTATTATAAAGAATCGCAAAAACAATACATGCTTATTGAACATCGAGATGAACGACGACACCGAAGAACTGAATATAGGAGATGACATAAGTCCAGAATCAAAAAGAGAAAAATCGGAAATGATAAAGAAATATGAACCTAAAAAGGTGAAATCTACAGATGTGGAAATGAAAATAAGATGACCAACCGATATATTCAAATCCGAGACGATTACCTTTCGCAGATAGAGAAATTGTCGATAAACAGATAGAAGAATTTGACAATATGACAGAGCATCGATCAGGAGATCGTATGCGGCAAGTTGACGCTCTTAGCAGGTACCCAATTATGTCAATCACAGATGATAGTATGTTGACGAAAATGAAGACAGCACAATTAGAGGATCCAGAATTGAAAGCCATAAAAAAAATTTTAGTAAAGAAAACCCATATGAGGAATATTTATTGAAAAATGATGTGATCTATAAAGTCATCGAAGGAAATGAACTATTAGTTGTACCAAGAACCCTACAATCTACAATAATTAAAGAAGCTCATGAGGAAGGACACTTCGCTGAAAGAAAAGTAGAAGAAATTCTTCGAAGGAATTATTTCATACCAAAGATGAAGGAGAAGATTGGAAAATTTATTCGAGCCTGTGTTCAATGTCTATTAGCAAATAGAAAACGGGGAAGACAGGAAGGATTCTCACAACCACTTCAAAAAGACGATATTATACCTCTACAGACGTACCACATAGAAGGAGAAACACAAACTTTATTTGAATTATCAAGAGATGACTTGAGGAGAGAGGCAAAAAAGCAGATCCTCAAAGTTCAAGAAGAGAATAAAAAGACGTACAATTTGAGAAGAAGAATTCCTAACAAATACGGAGTTGGTGATTTGGTAGCATTAAAACGAACTCAACAAGGTCCAGGTCTTAAGTTGAAGCCTAAATACTTGGGTCCTTATCGAGTTGTCAAAATGAAAGGTCATAATACTTATGAAGTTAAAAAAGAAGGATATCGTGAGGGACCAATTCACACATCCACATGCGCTGAATATATGAGGAAATGGAATGAAGAAGATTCATCCGGGACAGATGAACCGTAGGATGGCCGAGTTGTAGGATAGCATCCTGTAGATGACGAATGATGACGGGAATGTCAGATTGAAGACGATGCGACGAGTCGAAACGTTATATGAATTGTATTTGATATATTTCTTTCCAGTTAATTATATTTTATATTGAAATATACGGTTTCACTCATTAAAATCGCCTGAATCCCATACATCAGTGGCCATGAATGGCTTCTGTTTCCGGAAATGTTTTGAGATGTCATGACGACTGAACAAAAACTGATTTTTTGATTGGCTAAAGAAGCGAGGTGTGAACTTATCCATTTAGTTGTTTTAGCCACTCTTAAAAATCGTTTAGACTTTGTCAATTTTAATATTTTCTGGGATGATTCCTGTTTCGAAGGATATGGTTATAAGTTCAGTTGATAAAGTGGTTAATTCTGATTTTACCGCATTAACAAGTTTAACACTGATGTTATAAAATCCTGGATATTTATTATCAATCACGTCTTCAATTTCTTCTTCATCAACAGGTTCCAAATTTTCGAATGAGCCTCATGAATTGAAAAATATCAAAAAATCGAGTTTCAGGGTGTCGCTCAGATTCAAAAGTAAAAAAAAAATACTTTTTTAAAAATTTCATTGTGGACTGTACTTGCAGTTATTCGAAAACCGTCTTACCGTTTCCAGGCAATCAAACAATTTCAACCAAAAGAAATGGCGGCAGGCTGTCAACAATCGTAGTCCACTTTTGCTTCTGGAATAGTCTATGGGTATACAATCACTCAAGAGTATTTTATAAATAGCAGGATGCTGGAAAAGATAATTATAATATCAAGATGTCAGGATTACATGACTATATTCAAATGAGATTTTCGGGGGTAATACCACGAGTGCTCGCAATACTATGGATAAAATTCTGTCAGAAATCAACGAGATCAAATTACTTGGTAACACCACAAGTCCTTACCTTAAAGCAATTTGATCGAGTTTAAGATTTCTGACAGAATTATCGATAGATATTAATTAATTCGACAAGAATTTCCTCAAAATTAATAAATCATTAATCGAACAAGTGAAATAAATGAATACCTCAAATATGAAAGACAGGTTCACCAAAATTTGTATAATATTATATATCAGAAGAAGTTTTTTGATTTCAAATGGTTTTCTGTTCTTCATCCATTTTGGTCCGATGCTTTTGACAGTGTACAAGTACATGCAAAGGAATCCCACTAAAAATAATGGAGACGTCTCAGGGAAGTCTTCAGATCTGGGATCTGTAATGAAATAAAACATGGATACGACTGACGAGGAAGTTACTTAGTCATTTTCAAATGTTGATTGAAATACCCAATGCAAAACCAGAGTCAATGCAGGAACAGCGTCATTAAGAGTCAGAACTAGCCAAACTTTCAAATATACATATTGACTACAAGTTTATAAAACTTCTGCAGGAACCTCAGCATTTAGGCCAATAAACAGAGCAATTTTTCTCATAAAAGTACAACTTAAATTCGTTCATCACTGAGGGTTGAATAATTAGCAATAAAGTTATCAACCCCTGGGGGGTGCAACCCTCAAAATCGTAAAAACTTTTTTCTGGAAGGTATTTTCTTGACATTTCAGCTCTGGGCAATAAATATGAGTAAAAATAGGTATTTATAATGGGGGCGAATTATTTTCAACAATTAACCCCCCCCGGGACATCAACCCCTTCCCGAATTAGTATTTTTTGGGGTATTTTCTATGAATATTTAAAATTGTCAGTCCTGAGTAATGAAACTGAGCGAAAATTTGTAAAAATAATAGGTATAAATTATTAGAAACAATTTTCATGCCCATTTCATTTCATGCCCCCGCATCGCGGAAATATTGGGGTGAGAGGGAAGGGGGGGAATATTTGAAAAAACTCTCAAACCACTACTCTTAGATATAAATGTGGGTAAATATTCGTTGAGAACTATCGTTATTGAGATTTAGAAGTATTGTTATGAAAATTATTCGCAAGTTCGAGAGAATATCAACTTATTGTATGAATCAAACGCGGACCGGAGGTAACGAAATATGAGACTGTTTTTCAATGATATCGAGAAAGGGTATGGAGAAACGAATCCACAAGTAATCACCATCAAGAAACGTATAGGAAAATATATTTATTCACTCATACAACTCATCTACTTCATCTTCAGTCAACTCGTCTTTATCTTCACAATCCGGAACAATCACTGCCAAGTTTCTACAGATATCTGTGGTACATTTATTACAAACATTGGTACATTTTAGACCACTTTTTTTGCATGTGCAGGAGTCTCTGATGCAGCCGGTTGTGCAGGCAGTTACAAAAAAAAAACATTTTTAAAATTGAATTCGGTGCGGTTTTTCTTGTCATTTCGATTGGTTTCAAATATTTCAAAAATAAACTAAATTAATAACAGTGACAAAGCACTAAGAGATGTTTCCTCGTCTCCAACTATCGATGTTATCC
Organism: Chrysolina oricalcia; assembly: GCA_944452925.2. NCBI lineage: Eukaryota > Metazoa > Arthropoda > Insecta > Coleoptera > Chrysomelidae > Chrysolina > Chrysolina oricalcia. The sequence goes on along the minus strand of OX101825.2, from coordinate 7,359,440 downwards.
CAGTATCCAGTGTTTTCTGCACAGGAACTTTTATATTATCTGACGTTTACATAAAGCAACGTTGGCTACTGCCCATTGCGCACCGACAGAACCGCGCAGCTGTCTACTATACAGCGGCGCGCCAGCTGCCGCATTGACAAGGTCCCAAGCCGATATTTTTCAAGTTTTAGAATCTCAATGAGTTTAAAGCAGGTACACTTCGGGACAGTTTCCTTTGGTGCACTGTCTTCCTTGGTCTCAAATCCCCATATTCCACCAAGGACTGATTTTATTTTTCTTTCTATAGAACTATAATGCAATCAAATGTTGAGTAACTTCTATTTTAGGTACTTAAAAGTTTGACTGGAATGCATTTAAAATTTGTACAAGTAACCAAATTTGTATGAATATTTTCAATAAGAACAGGGTTTTTTATGCAAACTGGCTTTTCATTCATGTTGATACGTGCTTTTATCTCTGAGTTATTAGCATTTAAATTTATAAACTCCCTCAAGATTTTGTAACCTAAAATATGCGAAGAATTGAAAACACTCGTATTTAAAACCAACATTATTTAGACCTGTTAAACGTTATGCAATTTGACAATGAAGTATTCCTCAACTGTTCATTTTACTTGCTACAAGACATTATTTCAGTAATCACAAGCATTATTTCACGAAGTCAGGAACTTTAATATTATAAGATTTTCAATTGCAATTTTGTATCTGGCAACTGCGCGTATGAATATAAATAATATCAGAATACAAAGCTGCAATCTTTATCTTCAAAATGATGTAAGATTCTTCCGAATTGAACATTTATGTGAGGAGTTATAGAACTTTACTTCACGCGCTGGTTGAAAAAATGTACGTTGGCGGGAGCCGGCGCAACACCTGCCCCATTGCGAAAGCATATAACTTCAACAATTTTTTTCAAGAATACCGTGCAATTTCTCAAAATTTTGGTAGGAACTGTTTTTTTTTGTAAAAATTTGTGCTCTTTCTGAATATCAAGTTATTTAAAGTAAAATTTTTGAGATATTTCGAAATTACCTCTAATATTTATTTCAACGCGTTTTTTGGGGGGTTCCACCCCCCAGGAGGTGATAATTTTTCTCAGAAGTAATGTGCACACTGCGTTCTACAATTAAAAAAAAATATCTGCGAAGCAATTTAAGTTGAGGTTGATAGCCCTGTTGATTTCCTAATTATATTATGTATGTTATGTGTAAGGTAGCCCAGATGATGTGGACACACTTTTCCTCAAGAACTGTTTTCGTAATATTGCCAGGTTCTGTTAAATCTAATCAGTTCATCTTTTAGGCCGTGGTGGTCGGCTGGTAAAAGCGTACTTATCGCAAGCGTGGGGTCGTGGGTTCGATCCACCGATTCACCAGTCTCGTGCATGGCATCACACGTTAAAAGGTAAGGGCTGCGTCTTCCCTAGCTCACACAGGTCTCTCGAAGACTTCCGAGGGTTGCGCGTAGGGGTACAATCAGTTGACGGAAATAACAATTTCAAAAACAATAACAATTTTGAAACCTGTAAAGTTCCCAATAATATTAAACTATCCACAATTGTGCCAATTCCTAAATTGAAAAACTCTACCAAAGCTAATGACCTGAGACCAATCAATATCCTACCCATTATAGAAAAAGTGTTAGAGAAGGCCGCATATGAGCAAATTGTGGACTTCATAGATCAGAATAGAGTAATAAATAGTGTGCAGTCCGGTTTTCGGAGTGGTCATAGTTTTGAGACAGCCATACAGTGTATCCTGGACGATTTCAGAAAAAACTTAGATGAAATCTTATGACAGGTTTAATCTTTCTCCACGATCATCACAGAATTTGCCAATTCTGAAATCAAAGTTGATTACAGAATACTGGAATTCTCTCTCTTGAGATTGAAGAAATATTCTGCAACACCTCTGCCCCCATGCAATTTAATAGTTATTTTTGTATCTAGTGCGCGAAATGCTACTTTGGTGATCGAGAACTGATTTTTTTACATAGTCGAGATTACCAAAGTATTTCGCGCATGAGATGCAAACAAAATTTTTTCTACAAACGTCAAAAATATTGTTCTAAAATAAGTAATAACTATGAAAAATAGTATTGAACTGGCTTAAATAATTTTTTCAAATTACTGTAACTATGGAAATAAAATGGCATTTGTTGACAATTATTTCAAAGTGACAGTTCTTGATAATTATTTTGGAGTGACTTTTTATTCGCGTCAATTTCGTGCGTGATATTTATTATTGTAAAAGAATGGAAATTTCGAGCGACGATGAACTAAGCAGTACCCCACCTAACTTGATAGATGCGGCCAATTCCGTAATTTCCAACCTTTTACCGGAGAAATCGAGGCGGCAGTATGAAAATGCATATCAGCAATTTAAAGAGTGGTGTGAAGCAAATAAAGCCAGAAAAATATCTCTCACAATTTGAAAGCCTTAACTATTGTTCTACTTTAATAAATAAACGATTTCTTGTTTTTTGCTTGATTGAGGAGTTGAGGACCATATAGGTTAGAATATGAAAATCTCATATAGTTTACATGCAGTGTGCGAAATATATTTCGCACATTACTTCGCGCACGGTGTCATGGTAACGAATGAAAATGAAAAACAGTACCACTTCGCATACTGTTGTCAATGCGCGAACCTTGTCATTTTTTGACGTTTGTAGAAAAATGTATTTACATTCTCTCTCTTGTGATAGAATAATATTCTCACACTGGTTAGCAATAATAACATTAGCCTTGACGCAGTTGATTGTCATTGCACTGGCAAAATTTTAGTAAGTGACAAAATTATTGCTGTCACGTTTCCTATCTTTGATCGTGGAGAAAGTATAGTCTGCTACTCGGTTAGAATGAAAATTCGTGATGCTCGTGGTTCCTCACGCTCGCCTTCGGCTCGCGCTCGGAACTTTCCACTCGCATCAAATTTTCATTCTAACCTTGTTACAGAATATACTATTCTCGACCTTCAAAGAGCTTTTGAAACTGTGGATAGAAATACATTGATAAGAAAATTAGAAAGCATCGGTATTATGGATAATGCATTGTCATGGCTAGTGGATTACCAGGACAACAGAAAGCAGAAACTCAGATTGAATAATATTTCATCTGATGGAATCTCGAGCCTACAGGAAGTCCCCCAAGGTAGTATACTTGGTCCTTTATTATTTCTTATTTACTGGTCGACAAGCCTAAGGATGCCTCCGAGAATTGGTTGCGCAGTAGACACAACCCTGGAGTGGGGCAGGAGCTCAATCGCTCTGCATTATTCAAGCAGTTAACGTCGTGAGTGTACAGTCAGTGGAATAAAATTATTGTGGCCTTATTCTGATTGTTTGTTGAATTTGAAATCCTTGTGTTGTGGTTGTGTTGTGTATAGTTTTGAAATATTATTAGATAGGTTATAGTGTAGTTTGTTGTGTTTGAAAATGCCTTCAAAGAGTAAATTGAGAAATAAGATTCTGAGTGGACAAAGTAGGGAAATTGTCAGTAATGTCATCAAATTTATGCAGGCAGAAGCAATGATAGGTGAAACCAGTATTCCTCTTGTGAAGGTTCAAGAACGAGTTGCTGCCGCAACGGGAGTTTGCGTTAGAAGCATTAGGAAAATTAATTCAGAAATGAATAAAATTGAAAAAGGTGAAATGGAACAATTCTCAACTCCAAATAAAAAGAGAAACAAAAAGTTACAAAAGTTACCATAGACAATGCTGATTTGGTAGTGGTCAGAGGTCATGTGATATTGTTAGTCAACTTCTGTAAGTATGTTCCTCGTGTTCTTTATTATATTTATTTACCTATTTCTGATATTGTGTGGCGATGCATTCTTTTTCTAGTCGTACTTTATTTACACTTCGCTTCGGGAAAATTATGCAGTTTTCATAAACGGTCCAGTGATCACAGACAATTATATTATTCGAACAGTTCATTAGGAATTAATGAAAATTCAGATAAGAACCTACGTTCCTACGTGTTGCAGAAAAAATTCTCTCCCGATTGTACATTCCGATGATAACCAGCCGTAAACAGTTGTCGATCTTTGTCGCACATCTACTCACGCTTTCTATCGTTTGCGCATCTCAGAGGCATCCTTACGCTTGTCGACCTGTACATTGATGATTTAGTGGAAAATGTTGGAAGGTGCTCGGTTCACTTATTTTTAATTTGAAGAAACTTTGACAGCTTGAAATTTTCATCAATGGGAAGGAATTTATAAACGAGCTTACAACTTCTGGTGTGTCTCTATTTGATATTTCTTGTGGTTAACGACGATCTGGGCCCATAACCTGATAAAACGCTCTTAATGTTTCTGGTGAAATTGACGACAGCTTCAATTACTGTTTTCATGTATATTTTTTTAAATTACAAAAATAAACTCATTTTCATAACAACCATATACATGGTGAAATATAAGAAGAATTCACAAGAGATGGCATTGTCCATTCAAGAGTGGTGTTACCAAGCAATTTGATCTTGTTGATTTCTGACAGAATTACTATCGGGGGTAATACCTCGAGTGCTCGCAATACTATCTATACTATACTAACCTTTTACTACTCAAACCGTGATGAATTTCAGAGGCACGTAGAATGTAATCTCTAAGCATGCTTTCTTCTGCAAGTGCAAAAACTAATAAATGTTCATTTTTCGGCCGAAAGTTAACTGAATTTGAATCAACATCCCCGCTTTTATCAACAAACCGTTTCAATGTTATTCTTGGTATTTCAAATCGAATCGAAGCGCTTCTCACAGTAGACCCTTCTTCTAAAACCTCTCTTTACAGCGTGTTTTAGCTGTTCTTCGGAGTACGACCGACCTCTGTTTGGTAGTTCGCTTCCTAATTCGTGGCTTTCTGCATGAATTTTTTAGAAAAGACGCGACGAAGTTTGTCCAGGAAACAATATTATTTTTCGTTCAAGAATGTCCACTTTCTCAGAGCAACTGCAGGCCTCAAAATACGCTAATCCAGTATTTTAATCCGTTGCTAAGCAACGAACTTTCTTGGACCGTTTAATACTTTCCCATATCGAAAACGATACGGGAATAGTAATTTTCGTAACAAGTCCGGAAAATACTGTTTTTTTTGGACGAGTAGACCAAATTCTAGGACGAGCGTTAGCGAGTCCTGGAAGTCTGCGAGTCCAAAAAAAACTGTTTTCGGACAAATCAATGAAACGCATTTAGTCTAAGAGACGAAGAGAGGTCGACTTTCACCCATCTGTTAACCAGATGAAACGATTCCAAATTTGAATATTTCGAACATTTCAGTTCTTATTTGTATTATATATTGCAATTTGAACAGAAAATAGGTACCAACAGAAACATTCTAATTCTTATTTATATTAATATTTGTATTAAAATACGAGCACTTCTCGGCCTAGTCCGGGAAGTACGTACTTCCAGGACTAGGCCGGGAAGTGCTACTTTCCCAAAGAAAGAGTGCCCGGGAAGTGAACACTTCCCGGATGGTTGCCGAAAAAGTACTTTGCCGGCCTAGGCCGTCAAAATCGGTCTTTGGTTTATAGTTGTCACTTTGACGTTTCAGGAAAGCACGTAATTTCGAATCCTCGGCTTAACCTCGGCTTGACGCCTCGGCCAACAATTTACATTGTCGTCCGGAAATGTATTGCTTTTACTACTAGATACACAATATACTATTTCCGTTACACAGGAATTATTGATAATTCCCTGTTTAGTTCAAACCGTGGCATTCTCGAGGTAGAACATTTTGTTCAAGAATGACTCATCTACATTATGTCAGAAAATGAAAAAAAATTCACGGATGATTTTAAAAATCAATTCAAAATTATTCCGAAACATCCCATCTCCATATTTTTTTGACCATCGCCGCAACTTTATTTGGATTCAGAATAATGAGAACAAACGTTGACATATTTTTTTAGCTACATAGTTTCAAAAAATCAGCTAAATATATTGGTGGAAGCTGACTATACACAACGGCGGTCCTAGCCTCAAATTTTGGGGGGGGGGTCGCCGTTATGAGTTTTAAGTTTTCTGATGGAACCAATTACAAGTCCAATTAATGACGATGAATTATAATCCATATACAGGGTGTCCGGTAAACCTTGTACAATATTGAAACTGGTGATAGACTAGGTCATGAATGACTGTTCAGAATATCGGAATTTCACCTCAGTAAAAATATCACCGTTTTCGAGATAATGGGCATCTTATGAATTTCTGGAAAATCGCTTCCTAACCTTGGATTTTTGAGTGCCATGTATACAAATTGGGACAAATCCAAATATCTTTGCTGCTGAAGATTACTGATGAGTGATGCTTCTAGACGTACAGAACAGTTTTTCAGAAAGTAAAAACATTTTTCAAGAAATGAGGGTGAAATGACAGATTTGAGTTTCATCAATTTTTTTAAAAAAAGTTTGACATTATTATCTGAAAGAAACATAACCAATTGGAAGTGGACATTCATTTCAAAAGAATGCTCATTTTGTCCAGACTACCATGGTATAAAACAAACCATAATTATTTTTGGAAGAAGTGGTTTCCATTGAATTAGGCGTGGTTTTAATCTAGGCTTCTATCAACCTTTATTCAAGAAGAAAAGGAAACTACCCAACACCAAAACTACGTCACAATCACACTCGACACTCGTTTCGCCAACAAAGTTAGCATCTTCAGGAGCTAAAAGTAAGCTTTTGAGAATTTAAGATTGTGACGTATTTTTGGTGTTTGGGTTTTTTTTTTTATTGTATTTACACCAAAGGTTCCAAAATATTCATTTATTTGATCAACTTTTATACTTACGCCCAAAAATTGTTTTATTTAGATTTTATCAAGATAAAATGTGGAAATAATTATTAATAATAAAGAATAGACTGCTTGGTACCATTAAATAGTATGTCAATAAAATTACCTTTTCATCTAATTAATGTAATGTAATGTAAATAAAATTAACGAAATGAAATGTTGATTATCCGACGTGACACCGATTAATACGAATTCTTGTGATAAATGTCGCAATTGTCGAACGTCCAGATTCCATCGAAGTTTCAGAGACCGACAGATATACAGGGTGTAACCAAATAAGTGCAAACTTTTTTAAGAGATGAATCCTTGTCGAAAATTAAAAACTTTTGTTTGAACAACTTGCGACTTCTATAGTAGTTTTTTGAAATTATTCCGCTTGTTTCATTCAGTTGTATTTATTTCTTTGTCATGCCGTACATACGTTATACTCCCCGAGAATATGCGCAAATGCATAACATTTATGGTGAATGTGGAGGTAGTGCTACTGCTGCAGCAGCGCTTTATGCAGAACTATATCCGATTGCACAATGCCGCTCATAGAATCGCTGATTTGGGGGCTATAACCTATAACGCATTTGAAAAGGTTCTTGAAAATATGTCGTCTCTGGATGGAAAATAACATGTTTGTATTTTATTCAGTGCGATGTTGAATAATCGTTATTGTGGTTTATAGTGTATGTTGATTAAAAAAAAACGTTGAATTAGTATTTACTTCATTACATCTCATTGAATGCTTCTAAGCAGTTGATTCGTTATTACTCATAATTATTTAATCATTACATCTTGATAGGATAGAAATAAAAGACATTACTGACAAAGTCTAATGGAGTTGATTTTAGCTCAGAATAACATCAAACTCTAATATTATCGAAATTCTACTCCTTCCAAAAATAATGATCGTATGTTTTATACCATAGTAAAGCCTAGACAAAATGGGCATTTTTTTGTAATGAATATCGAGTTCCACTTGGTTATGTTTTTTCAAACAATAATGTCAAACTGTTGTTAAAAAAATTGGTGTAACTCAAATCTGTCATTTTACCCTCATTTCTTGAAAAATTGTATCGTTTTCTAAAAAACTGTTTCGTAAGTCTGAAAGCATCACTCATCAGTAATCTTCAGCAGCAAAGATATTTAAATTCGTCCCAATTTGTATACATGGCATTAAAAAATCCAAGGTGAGGTAGTGATTTTCCAGAAATTAAAAAAATGCTCATTATCTCGAAAACAGTAAGATTTTTACTAAGGTAAAATTCCGATATTCTGAACAGTCATGATCTGGTCTATCAGTTTCAATATTGTACAAGATTTACCGGACACCCTGTATATTCACGATTTTGGGGGGACTGCCCTTGACTATACAAAGAGATTCATTTCTCCGAAATTGAAAATATATTTTCGATCACCCCGTATATTCCAAATACTTAAAGTTGGATGGTTGGTTCGAATGCAAAATTTAATCGCCCTCTCATGCTCTGTGAGTGAAATCAATTGCATATGGATCTGCAGGAAAACGAATATTTTCTCGAATAAAGTTCGATAAAAATTACCAAAAACAAAGTTTAACCCTCTGAATACCCGCCAGTTTTGATTCTAGAAACTTTTGTCATTTGAACTTTTTCATGAACATATTGTGGACTATCCCATTATGGAAATTCAGATCGATACGATAAAAATGAAATTCCGAATATTTTGAAAAATCGTCAAAATATCAAACTTTGGCCCTCTGTAGAATCCAAACGCAGGTATTCAGAGAATTGGCGCAATGGTAACTTTTGTTCAGGATGGCATGGGCTACATCATATTGAAATTTCAGCGATTTTCACCAAAAACGGTTTTCCATAAGATTAGTGCGGAGTCCTTTCCTAAAGTGTCATCACAAAAGAGGTTGCAATAACTCTCTGTCTCATGAAAATAACGTTTGGTATTTGTTCAACATTTTGAATGGTTGTATTCATTGAAATGGTAAACCAGTTATAGTCGTTGATGGCGTTTAATTTTTCGGTTTCCATACGATGTTTACATAATAAAGACAACTAGGGGTACTCACCGTTACTTTCATATAGAAGCCAAAAAGTCCCTTTGTATAGTTTCTTCAATAGTAGCGTCATATTAAAAATATTAGAATCGCTTTACACTATACGCACTCTCTCAGCTGAATTCTTGTATGCAATGAAACATGACTTAGTTGTTTCTATTGTGCATATGTCTAATGAATATTGAAAAGAGTAAATTAGTATTTCTGAATTATCATAAACAGGGTTAGCAAACAAATCTTTTTTGTATTTTTTTTTCTGCTTTGCAAATTTGAAATGATTCATACAAGCATTCAAAACTGAATATATAACAATGCAGTAAAGTTATCATCAACTTTTTTATTAGTTTTCATCATTTCCTTGTTCTTTCTTTCTGTCACTTCTCCTTTCTCTCTTTCTGTATTTGCATCTTTATGTTTATTTCATTTGATCCAATAAAATTGTATTTCTGCAAAGAAAGTTTTGGGGTAGTTTTGATTTATTTCTCTCATTCTACATGTTTTTTGGGGTGCTGAATCCGAATTTGAGGTTTGCTAACAAATTTTCGTGACGAAGTGTTGTATAAAGCTCAGGCTAGTCCGCAATGTGCATGCGCGTAATTAGTGATTTTTAACAGGCCCGGTTTTAGTAAAATATTATGGTACCTGTGAAGATTAACAAACGTTAATTGTAAATCTCGGATAATGAGGTTGGAAACCTCATCGTACTTATACCTGTTATCTCTATTTAACCGATTTGAATATATACCCTAATAGCACCATGAAGTCCGATGGTAATCCATAGGACATCCTCTCAGGACATTCAGGACGTCCTTAGGATGTGCAAAATTGGTACCGCGGACGTCCATTGGACATCCGTGGGAAGCACCAATGTCTCGACTTCTCACCAAAATTGGACGTTCTATAAGGATATCCATTGGACATCCACCTGGGATATTAATCGGACGTCCCCGAATTACATCAATCGAAAGTACATCTTGGACGTCCTTAGGACGTGCAATATTGGTACGTCCTTAGGACGTGCAGTATTGGTACCGCGGACGTCCATTGGACATCCGTGGGAAGCACCAATGTCTCGACTTCTCACCAAAATTGGACGTTCTATAAGGATATTCAATCGACATCCACCTGGGATGTTCATTGGATGTCCCCAAATTACATCAATCGAAAGTACATCTGGGACGTCCTTAGCATGTGCAGAATTATCAGATGTGTTTCAGGACTAAGATTATTATATTGTTGTGGATTACTGGAGATACCAATTTGGATGGAACCAGGATTTACTCACTAGGTAAGCTCTGCACTCTCTCAGAGTCATTCAATTCGGTTTTGTACATGTTTAAAGGATACACACAACTCTACTTGTCTTACGGAAACACCTTTTTCAAAACAGTGTTGAATAGTAATAACTATTGAATAGTATAACAAAACTTTTATTTTCATTTATAGATATAACTACACTGAATGAACACAAAATAACTTACAGAACAGTCACTAAACTAATTAATCACAAAAGACGATAGAAAAGCGACCATAGCTGGTAAATACTCAACAACTGTCTGTCAATTCGTCAACACTTCACTTGAACACAGAACACAAAACACAGAAAACAACTTTATGCACGGAATCCATACATAGAAGAATTGTTTGGTTTCAATCCTTATACGAACAAGAGAGACAAACATAATTTTTTTATTTTCATTGTTGTGAATCGTATTGGCATACGCACAAACTTGAAAATATGGCCCCTGATGACCTCAATGATAGTGAAAAGGGTTTTATTTCAGATGGGTTGTTTTCGCTATAATGTTTAGCCCTATTGTAAATATGCGATCATTGCGATCCATTTTATACCTCTTCTGTAAAACCACTAGCTGGGATGTATACAAGGGTACTGGGTACATATGGAGGACTAATTATTGTAACAGTTTTCGAATTCTGTTTAATTTTTATGATCATCCATCCTTCATCTTTGGATGGATGCACCTAGGAAACATTCCGAAAAATGTTCAATCCAGGACATCCCAAGGAAGTCCTCGCAGGGACATTTTCTGAAATTCACTGATTGGGATGACGTCCGATGTACATCCATCAAGGACGTTCCAGAATGTCCCCGTACCAGGACCACCATAGGAAGTCCTTTCGATGACATGCCAAATACATGCCAACCAGAACATCCAATGGATATCCTAGAAAATTCTACAAAATATATCCGACATCCCAAGGAAGTCCTCGCAGGGAGGTATTCTAAGATAAACCAATTGGGACGTCCAAGATTCATTCATGCGGGATGTACCTAAATGTCCCGTACCAGGACAACCATGGGACGTCCTTTCAAAGACATGCCAGAATACTTACTAACAAGGACGTCCGATGAATGTCCTAGGAAACATTACAAAATATATCCGACCCAGGACATCCCAAAGACGTCCTCGCAGAGACGTTTTATACGATGTACCGATTGGGACATCCATAGGAAGTCCTTTGGGGAAATTCATGAAAATGCACTGAATCGGACGTCCCAAGGACAATGATTTCAAGTCCCGGACATTCGGACATGATTTGTACCAAATAGGGACGTCCTTGGGACATGGTGTGCTATTAGGGTATATTTGCACATATTTATGATCCCAAATATTCAGCAAAGGCCATCAGAAAGTAGAGTACGGTTATTATTATTATTTACCGCTCTGAAGCGACTGGTTTTTGGTATCACATTCACTTTTCAGCTGTAGTTAACCAACGAAAACCTACGGAACCACCCCAAATCGTCGGTGCGAATTTCACGGAAGCACTGGATTGGAAACTAAATTGAAAGTACAAAAACTATGAAAATTTATTTCAGCTAATATCATGAATAATTTCAACTCAAATTGGATTTATAAAATTGGACGCTTGGATGCTCGAGGTTTTTTTCTAGAACGATTCATGTCAAAATATGCAACTGTATTTTTTAATTTAAATCATTTGCAGAGATTAACATGCTATTTCTACGAGTATTTCTGGTTGTATTACCTTAGTGCAATTTCCACAATGGGGGTGCATGAAAAAGTGAGGCCAGAAGCATTTTCCTCACCATCAAAGAAAAGCACTTCCATATTGACATTAATTTTCTGAGTCGATTCTGTGTATGTTTAGTACTTTTTGTAGGAATCTAGAACTCATAATAAAGGCCTTAGAGGATTGAGCTCATGAGAACATTTGATCAGAAACTCAATACCAATAACATATGTAAATTTCAGGCAAATCGCACTGTGGGCCGATTTCCTATGCTATTGTGCGGGGTCCTTTGATTAGAGAAGAATCCAAATGGAAGACAATGATTATTCAAACGTAAATCTGATGAATTTTTGTCGAATTTGTCCCATATTTCTAACTTTTCATTGGATATTGATATTTTGTATTTTTTTCACAACAGTCTCCTCCAAAGCTAATATTGCATTAACCAAGAAATACAGTGACTTGAAATTTTGATTCAGATTTGAACAGAGTATGCTCGGTTCGGTTTTTCATCTCCATTATAATTTTATCTCCTATTCAGGGTATTTGAAAAACGTGTGTCCTTAGCAGAACTTAATTTTATTTCAATCAATACATTTTCATCTATCAATTTGTGCTAAGATGTATAAAAACCATGGTGTGTCGAGTGATTCGATTCTGTTTTGATTTTTCAGAAGACAAACAAATGAAATAGTGGTCTGCTTCTTTGGTCGATTCAAGAGATGGCGCCCTTATATAGAATTTTAGTCTTGTCAATATTCCAAGGATATGGTGATTGATGACTGTTGTCAAATGGAATTTCAACAAACTTTAAATACAATCCAAAAGTGAATGATGGTGACAGAATCTAAATTTCATAGTGCAATTTCCTTGTATTGATTACTATTATTAATGTGTTTCTTAATTTTGCTGCATATTTCCTTAGACATTCATTCAATAATAATTTAATTATTCTGATTGACTCGTCATTTACTTGATGAATATCCATAGTAATTGTACAAACTACACTAAAAACGATTCGATCCTCCACAAACTTTATTTAATCAGACAGTGAAGAAGCTAGTGTGCAGGCAAAACATGTCTGATAAAATAAAATTTGTGAATATCTAATCGTTTCCTGTGTAGTATGTATGGTTTGTACAATAATAATTTGATCATGTTCCTTCCTTCCGTTTTTGTATCATTTGTGGGCAATCCAGAGAGACGAACAAAATAATTCATTTATATCCAGTACCGAAAGTGAGTATAGTAAGTATCACCATATTATGAAGATTATCACATAGTATCTTGTATTATTAGAAAACATTTTAATGAAAATCATGGCACGAATATATCACACACGGAACCCCGCCATTCCCGCTTATTAGCACAAGGTTGACAGGTTCTAATGGTGAATTTTCATGAAGCTTAACTTCAATATTTCTAAACGAAATGCTTGGTTATTATTGTAGTGAATTTAATTTCAGTAAAAAATTGAATAAATAAGTCGAAAATGTAAGAAATTAAACTGATTGGTGAAGTTTTTCAGTAAATTCCAATAATTACGTTTCTTTATTCATTTCATTCGTCGGCAACTTGAAAACTTCTGTTTTTGTAAATTTACCCTAACAAGAAAACCGACCGTGGCGGTACACGCAAATGCGGAATATTTGGGAAACAGACCGCGAAATCATTTGTTTTCTCTTAATCAAGCTGGCGAATTGTCCCCCGTTTTATCCCACAGTTTTCCAGGTATGAGTCGACACACCAGGATTTTTAGACATCTTAATTTGTGCTAGATTTGGATGAAGGTCATTGAATTTCCGGCACGTTCTGGAAACATTTAATTGGCACTCACCATGAACATAAAATAAATTCAAAATACCTGCATTTGAATATGCATTATAATCCATTTTTCATCTTTTTTCTGGCAGAAACACAAATAAATCGACTATTTGAACTTACAGGTTGTTTTGCTTTCTTCTGGCCACGGCATACTACAGATCATGCCAATTGGGCAATACTACCTAATTCTAGGCTGGTAAGTGAAAATTATTGTAGTTTGCCGTGACCAGAAAAGAGCAAAGCAAACTTTTAGTTCAACAAGCCGTAATTTTCATGGTGTTTCTGAGGAGAAAGTATTAAAAATGGATTAAAATGAACATTGAAATGCTGATATTTCGAATCTTACATGGTGGTTCTTCGGGTTGTCAGGCCGTCGCATATTTAGAGAAGATCTCGACATTTCGCCAACACGAGAGGTTAGCATTTTCAAGAGATATTTTCCAAGTTTCCGGTTTCTTAAGTCACTGTCATTTGTTATACGTTGTCTCAATAAATACGTTCTTATATCTGATTGGTCCATAATTGATTCTCCCGTTTCTGATTTCTCTTCTATTTTTCATGCACCTCTAAATATCTCTTTCTTTGTACCTATTAGAAAGAAAAGCGTTTTTTAGATGTTTTAGTTCAGCTTACAGGTATTAAGGTTCGCAAATTCTTCTAGTTCGATCAACTAATGTCTTGATTACACCTTGTTTTTGGCACGGATGATGGTTTGAGGTATTGTGGAGATATCGATCAGTGTGTGTTGGTTTTCTATATACCGTATGCCCCAGACGTCTTTCTTTTCGAGAAATAAGAACGTCTAAGAATGCCAGTTTCTTCTCATTTTCAATTTCCATGGTGAATTGAATATTCGGGTGTATGTAATTGATATGGTTAGGGAATTCATTGAGTTTTTCTGGTCCATGGCTCCAAATTATAAACGTATCGTCTATATATCTTAACCATACCTTGGTTTTTAAATTTGCAGTTTCAATTGCCCTTTCTTCTAGTTTTTTTCATGAAGAAATTAGCAATAACTGGGCTAAGTGGGCTTCCTGTTGAAACACCATCTAAATGCTCAAATATTCTGTTATTGAAAATGACATATGATGATGTTAGGCCTATTTTGAAGAGTTTGGATATATCACTTGGAAAAAGTAGTTCAATTTCCCTCATGGCTTCATCTAACGGGACCTTTGCGAACATCATAGCTGACTAGAACGTCATTCGGATCAATGGTAATCTCTTTGACCTTTTCGACGAAATGTGTGGAATCTCTTACATAGGAAGATATATCACCAATTTGTGGCTGTAGTAGCTTGGACAAATATTTCACAAGTTCATAGGTTGGTGATCCAATGGTGCTGACTATTGGTCGGAGCGGCACGTGGGTTTAGTGGATTTTTGGTAGACCAAACAGCCTAGGAATGAGAGCCTCACTTCTACACTGTCGTTTTTTTGGTGTTGTCATCCAAAGAAGAATATTTGAGGGCGATTTACAATTTGGACGGTTGCTTGTGTTGGGTCCCGTTTCACTTCTTTGTATATCAAAGGTTCCAGTAAAACATCTATCTTATTCAAATAGTCCTCTTTGTTTGAGACAACGGTTGCATTACCTTTGTCAGCCGGTAGAATCAGAATTTTCTCATCTCTGTTCAATTCTCTGATGGCCTGCACTTCGGTTTTCGACAAATTACTCTTAGGTGGTTTAGCCTTACGTAGTATTTGTGTACCTTCTGTGCGAATTTTTTCTGCCTGTTCTTCGGGAAAGGTTCTAATAGCAGTTTCAATGTTGGCCATTATGTCTATATTGGGTATTCGTGTTTGTGATATTGCAAAGTTTCCGCCTTTGGAAAGAACGGCGATTTCAGTGGAAGAGAGAGTGCGGTCAGATAAGTTGATTACAGTGTGTGACATGTCTACCTTCTGTTGTACATTGTCAGCTCTTCTAAGTTTCTCAAACTTACTTTTCTGTCTATAAGTGTTTCTACTGAGTTCATTTTCCATATCTCGATATGAAATTGCATCGATTTTGTCCCAATCAATTTATTTCGAATCTATTTTATATTCACGGTTAGTGCAAAAATATTATTTCAGGAATATGCAGGAAATTCAATGAAGTTACCACAAATGAATAGAATAAAATTCATCCACGCTCAATTATTAGTCCAAGGTACTTGAGCGGCGGTCGCCATTCAATCCCTCTTCCTGAGATTGTCACGCACCTTTCCGACAGTAATCGTATCCCCAAGGAGATCATCAGAGTCTTCGCTGGGTTGACCCGGATTTTCCAGTCCAGGAACCAATGCTCGAGATTGTCCTCTGCGGTCTGCAGATAGGTAACCCTCAGCTCGCGATTCGCTGAACTGGCGAGCAACGCGGTATTGTCGGCATAGTGGGAGATCCTCACATGTTACGTTCTTGGCATGTCTCTAGTGTAAAATGAGTATAAAACTAGTAGAAGAACAACCCCCTGAGGAACTCCGGTCAGAATGTTTCTCGTATCCGAGAGAACATTCTCAGTGTTGACTTGAAATGTTCGAAAAAATTATCTGATGTCTAACCAGGTCTCGAGGGAAGCCGAGGAGGTCCATCTTGTAAAGAAAAACTTCGTGCCAAACACGGTCGAAAGCCTTCGCTACGTCGTAGAACAATAGGAACACGAAGTGCTTCCTTTTCAACTCGGTGATGGCATTATCACAGCCTGCAGCTCTTTGGAGTGATCAGGGAGTAACCCGAACTGTTCGTTGGGCAGAACACTCCTGTCAATCACCTCATCGTTGATTCTTTCCAGAACGACTCGCTCAGCAAGTTTCCCCACTAAGCAGAGAAGGCTGATAGGACAATGGTACAGGAACAGTGTCCTTTGGTAAACCCGTTTGAGTCGGTTTCTCGACATATGTCTCTTCAAGAACTGCAGTGAAGGTCTCCCAGGTTGTCTGGTTTCTAAGACACCTTTCCCGGGGAATACAATCGTCGCCCAGCCACAAGACGACTGGGTTGTGATCCGATGACAACGCGAAAGGGGGTGAATTCCTGACCAGCACAATGTCAAGCACATCCGTGGAATTATGCTGTGTTTGGGAATATTGAGGCGTCAAGAGGTGATCCTTCAAAAACGTGTTGATTTCTGTGAATGGATTTAAATATGGACCTATGAAAATCCAAATTTCCTTCAGAAAATTGTATGGAAAATATTTGAATAATATGAGAACAAAGTTAGGCAATTTTTGGCAATTTGCTGCTTCATGTATATCGAAGTTGTTGGTGTTGAACTGTGCCCCCTCACTGTAGACAAGAAATAAGCAGAGAACTAAATACAACCTTTGAAGATCGGTGGATAAGACTCTCGGGTCCACAGCCTTGTCCACCGCGATCCCCAGATCTAACTCTTCTAAATTTCCACTTTGGAAACATGATTATTAGGACCCTCATTTGTTAATTAACTTTTTGCATTAAAACGTCATTGTGACTGGAAATCCAATTCAGTGGCGGAATGCTACATTGAAAATTCGGTTCAGAATAAAATCAGCAAAAAACGCTAAATGGTAGTATGTTCAAATGCAAAAAACACTAGCAATTAGATACATACATACTAGGACAATGAAATACTAAAAGTGATTCGCACACAAAATTCCACAGAATAATGATGATATAAACTTTCTGTTACATTCAACTTGAAAATCCCTCCTCTTGACATAAATAAAAGCGATGAATGTAAAATATAGGAATATATCAAATATTCGGAATAGCACAAAGCGTCGTTGTCAGCTCTACTCAAATTTCTGCACACCAAGTGAAAATTACGTTTAAATCGTGATTAGTTTTCAGAAGTATCGACAATTCTGGATTCTTTAATTTTTCAGGTATAAATAATAAAAAAATATGCATGCACGACAAATCATTTAAATATAAAACACGCCAGTCTTATTAATTTTTTTGGAAAATATGGCACGCCTTCGTCATATCTTTCAAATTACCACGTTTTGGGCTATGGACAAAATTTCTTAACAAAAAAAGGGACACAACCCAACCTAATCTTTTTTTGTGTATCGAATCATCTGTGAAAGTTACATTTCCATTGCTGGAGTAACCCTATAGGTAGAGCGATTTTACCTTCTCATGTTTTGATGAATTCGTAAAATTTGGCATTGTCGCATTTTTCATTTGTGAGCTGTAAGTTGTCAAATGTTATCACTCACTTCAGTCAACTCAAATGAATTCCATTCCAAAAATTATTTATTTATTTAAATTCTTATTCAGCCAATGAATTCCTATGCTTTCCTAAGATTTAGTGTCTACAGTTAAATGAGGAGCATTTAGATTGTAAAATACGTCGGACGTTTCCATCCATTGGCGTGCTTTTGTTCATTTGTTGATTGACCACTATGACAAATTTTTACAAAAAAGGTATCTTACACACTTTTCCTTGCTAAAATTTCGATTGATACTGTGATTTTAACGTAACCGAATCTGAAAGTTCCATCCCAAACGTTTTGGTGACCATTTTGTAATTTACCTTAGCTTTTGCTTCATTTCTCCTCTTACAATGAGCGGGCATTATTGCCATAACGCCCGCTCATGACGCCCTAGGGCGTTATGAGCAGATATATTTAAAGACCCTGTAACATTTTCCCACAGGATCTATTACACCCAAATTATACGCTGGTAGAATTGGTTTCTGCATGAATTGGCTTCAGATAACACTTTTTTTTTCTACCGAAGATTTCATTCGTGAAACAGTGTATACATTTCTTTCCGTATGTCGATATAGTGCCAGACAATTGTTTATCTTTCTTTGTTTGCAGATCGAATGGCAGTTGTCGATTTGTGTTGTATATAACAAAAAACATTGGCCAGATTCTAAAAACCTACTCATTTCAAACAAAGACATTCAAACAAATCATGATACCGAATAGTTTTATTTGCACTTATTTTTCTATTAGAAAAAAACATTAGTTGAAAATATAGAGGATTTCCTTATTTTATTGGCAGGACTATCAGGTCTGTGTGATGTTTCAAATATTTCGAGTATTTCTTTATATTTCATGAATTGATGTTGTACAATTTTCAACCACATTTTTTATAAAGTATCAAATAATGAAAAGTTCAAATAAAATTTGAGAAAGGGATCTAATGGAGAACAGTCTCTTCATCGCAATAAAATCTTTTCCATTTTGAGAAGAGGAACCATGCCAACTGGTATTTTTCATTTGGGGATTAAAAATCCAAATCAATCGCAGACAGTCAGATCTTCAGGCTGAAAGTAAATTATTAGTAAGCTAGTTCAGTTCATCGAGCAATATTACCGTGTCGCTTTTCATCTTTCTTGCTTTTTGAGATGTAATTTTTTCGGTAAAATTCGAAAAACAAAGCAAACATGAAAGAAGTTTGGCAGAACATCATATAACTCGGCAATTTTGGAAATGTGCAGTCTGGCATCAGCAGCACCCGTCCAAAAGAGAAGATGATGAACAAAAACTGGACCTGAAAAGCAAATTCAGTTTGATTAGAGCAGGAGGGAAACATCGAAGGAATATAAAAACGGCAATTTCAATGAAAGTTGCTTTATTCTCGAGAGAAAGATAATTGTTATGGAAAACGCATGATCTTATAATTATCGTAGAGATGACAATATACAGAAGAATTTTCTCCTAGTTTTCCGTTTTTAATCTTTGTGACCTCCCAATGGATGTCAGTATGCCCGACCACTTCAAGTCGATTAGTTCCTCTTGTTGGAGTTTCTCAACTCCGAAGGGTACGAGGAAGTGAGATGAAGTTTCTTCGTCTTCTTCGCATTTGCGGCAAGTGAGGCTGTCTTATATACCTATAAGTGATAGATGTCTGCCTAACTTGTTATGTCCTGTTAGTATTCCTATAAGGAGGCGTAGTGCTTGGCGGTTTCTGCCTAAGAGCCATGTTGTCCTTGACTTATTGGAGCCGGCCACGAGGTCTTTCGACTGCCTGCAGCCGGTGTTATCCCTCCAAAGTTTATTCAGCTCTTCTTCTGCCCACTCGTCGAGGGCTGAAGAGGTTTGGCTTCTTGCGATGCCTAGTACAGGCTCCGGCCTACAGAACAACGTTGCGGATCCGGATCTGGCAAGTCCGTCTGCCACCTCGTTTCCGCGCACCCCTATGTGACCCGGGACTCATACCAGCTGAACTTCCTTCGTATCAGCTAGCTTCTCGAGTGCATCTCCGCATTCCTGTACAAGCGCTGAGCTTGGTTTAGGATGGCAGATCGCTCTGAGCGCTGCCTGACTATACGAACAGCTATAAATTCTCT
This sequence comes from Chrysolina oricalcia, assembly GCA_944452925.2. Taxonomy (NCBI): domain Eukaryota; kingdom Metazoa; phylum Arthropoda; class Insecta; order Coleoptera; family Chrysomelidae; genus Chrysolina; species Chrysolina oricalcia. Next base: position 7,339,518 of record OX101825.2, on the reverse strand, counting down.
GTTCGGACTCTTCTATCGCCTCTTGCCTCGTAGCTACGGATAGGATGGCGAACACTTCAGCTTGAGAAACTGTTATATATCTACCCAAAGCATAGCTCTCTCGTACTTCTCTTCCCTCCAGGTAGATTCCGGCACCCGATGTCTGTTTGTCAGTCAGACGCGAACCGTCCGTATAACATATTAGGCTTCCTGTGCTAAACTCCACCGTGTTTCCTTCTCATTGTTCTCTGCGTTCTCTGCTTGAAATAGTAAGAGTAAACTCTTTGTTCCATCGCAGTCTGTCTTGTGCGCTTTTCACTCTGAGGGCAGAGATCGGGATCTTCTGTTCCGCCCACTTCGCGATTTCCGCATTACCTATCATCGCTCCTTCGTTCACTCAGACTCCCGAGTCCCACATCCTCAAATGGGCTGCCATTGCCTCCTTCTTTATCCAGACTGGAAGCGGTGGCAGCCTCAGTAGTGCCTCCAACACTGCGGTTGGAGTCGTTCTCATTGCGCCCGTCATTACCAAACAGGCCAACCTCTGAACCTTGCTGAGTTTTCGGCCTATTGTGCTGCCCTGTGCTCCTGGCCACCACATGGCTGACCCATAATGGATCTTTGGTCTTCCGACTGCCATGTACAGCCAGCGAATGATCTCTGGATTGGTGCCCCAATTGCTTCCTACAATTCTCCGCAGTTGCCATAGGTTTGCTACCCTATAACCCTATCAACGCGCGGCCTCCATGAATGTTTGGAGTCCAGGACCATCCCCAGGTATTTGACTTGCTGAACTAGCTCCAGCTCTTGCCCAAACATGATAGGTGGCCTGAATCCATCTTTTTTCCTCTGTTTGGTGAACAGGATCATCTCTGTTTTTGTCGGATTCAATGAGAGTCCTGCATCACCGCACCATCTCTCAATTATTCTGCAGGCGGCCTGCATGCGGTCGCAGACGACTCGTCCGCAGATTAGGTCAACTCCATCGTCCGCGTATGCCTGAGTCTCGAAACCTTCATCTGTGAAATTACTCAGGAGTTCATCCATTACTAGGCACCACGGATGGGGAAAGAGGCAGCTCCCCTGAGGGCAGCTCACCCCACCTCGGCTTCCAGTCTGATTTCTCCTCGGGATACCTCGACCTTTCTCCTCGTAAGCGACGATACGACCCTGCTGACCATCGAGTGAGGCGTTACTCTGGCTATTAGTGCTGCCTCTATTGTTACTGTTTTTGCCTTGTCAAATGCGCCTTCCACATCGAAAAATACTCCTTTGAACCTCAATGTCCTTTTGATCCTTCGCACTACAGCGTGGAGGGCCGATTCAGTCGACCTTCCCTTTCCGTATGCGTGCTGATTTCTGTGGAAAGGGCTTACCCTTAGGGGCCCCTCCACCAGGAATCTGTCTACCACCTTTTCCAGCGTTTTAAGCGGGAACGGTGTTAGGCTGATGGGTCTGAAGGACTTTGCTATTGTGTAGTCTCTTTTTCCCGCCTTGGGGATAAAAACTACTCTTGCTGACTTCCAGACCTTTGGTACGTACCCTAGCGCTATACTGGACCGGAATATCCTTCCCAAGATTGGTGTAAGAAGTTCTAGGCCCCTCTGTAGCATTGCCGGGAAAATTCCGTCGGGTCCTGCTACCTTATATGGGTTGAACTCGTTCACTGCCATGGCTATGGCATCAGACGTAACGACCTTCTCTGCCAGTTGCCAGTTTCCATGGACGTGCCGTAAATTTCATCCACATGAATAATAGCCATCATAATATGGTCGTTGAATAATATACTATTTCTCTAGTATGATATGTATAATTTGGACCTCATTAGAAAATGGGTTCGATGAAAATTAATCTAGAATAAATTTCCATCCATTTTTTGAAAAAACTATCAGAAACGGACTGAAAATAAAAAAGCTATTCTAGTTCAAAATTTGTTAACATTTCAAGGTGGCCGTTTCTTATGCATCTGAGTGTATAATAATAATAAATAAAAAATAATGTGTGTATTTCGAAATTATCATATGCATAACTTTCGATTGTTTCACAAATTAAAGAACCTACCATTTGCAACTGGGTTAAACTTCGTTTGATTTTTAAACTTTTCTTCCAAGAACTGTCGATGGTTGTTAATAAATAATAGATGAACATAGCGGCATGGACATGTGCATTTAGGTTACCTACGACGAGTGAATGCCCTCCTCCATAGTACCTCAACCCAACCCAAATTGCGAAAACCATTGCACAGTGATGATAGAGGTGTAGGAATGATACCTGGCGGTAACTTTTACGGAGCACAAAAAATACCTAGAAATAAAAATCATAATGAACATTTTATGCATGTGTGTGTGTGAGAGATAGGCCAGATCGAAAATTTTTGAATGGCAGAGTTGTAGATAATAAAAAGATGTCCAACTTTTCTTTCTTTACTTTTTCCACATAATCTCAAAATTTATGCGAAAAATAAAAAAAACGATTTTTTTGGTTTTTAATTCTTATCTCCCACAAGAAATAACTTCACACTGATTGTTTTTTCCAGGAAGGAGCGTTTATTGTCGAAGCACCAGATGACCAGTACTCAATGTACCAGGTATGTTTTAGTCATTGATAAGTTTTTTGTTACGAATTGTTTATTTTTTTCTAGAATGCTTTGATAATTGTTAGCTGTGGTGCATGCCGATGTGACGAATGATGTAATATGACCGTTGGAGAAATGCAAGATGAGGGTGATATTATTTAACACCTTGAGTGCCGTAGCGGTCATTATGACCGCTACGATACTTTCCTGTAGTGGCATAGCGGTCATAATGACCACCGATTTTGCACCTCTACTACGGTTGTTTTAAACACTTTTTCTACAAAGGAGTCATGGTAATCTGTTTGAATACATTCAATCTTAGATTGGTACTTCTTAAAGCTCTGTCATTGTACTGGGTGATATAGAATATAGGTCATATTGAACTTGTAATTTTTTTGTAAGTGATGAATCAGGATAAATCAACACATGAATCGTTTGTGAATATGGTTTAAAAGAGAACGGTATCGATCTTTTATATGCCTCGAATGGAACATCATCGACTTAGAAATCTTAAATTGGAAGTTGGTGGTTGCTCGCAAATTTGACCACTTTCAAAATTTCAAGTTATTGTGAAAATCCGTTCCCATTTCAACTCCATTTTGTTTCGATTTTCTATCTTTTTGGTTCAAATATTACAAAGTGGGTTCTGTCGAACACTGTATACATGAACTTCACAACACAATTAATAGTATAGATGGAGAGGTAATGGTATTGATTCACCTCAAAACATGCAAAGAATATTTTACCAAACCGAAAGCAGACTAGGATAAGAGGTAGGCCTACAGTCTGTTACTATAGATAATGTTCAAAATCTACGAAAGAGTATAAGGGCCACTGAGTTTTTTTTTAATTTTTCCGACGTCAAACTCGGAATTTCCGACTTCGAAGTCGGAATTTTGTTTTTCCGACTTTAAACTCGGAAATTCCGACTTCAAAGTCGGAAATTCCGACACTAGTGTGGTAATAAACGTCATTATGACATTCAAAAAAGTGTCAAATCGTAATCATTACTTGACAGTTGTAGATAAAAGGTTAAAAGTGATTATTCACCCATCACCAAATCCGAGATGACTGTAGGTAAATAACATAACAGAGTTTGAAGTCGGAAAAATAGAAAAAAAACTCAGTGGCCCTTATACGCTTTCGTAAAAATGAAATAGATTTTTCAGAAAAATATATAAGTAGGTACATTCTACTACTGAAAAATTGGGTTACAATGTTTTTTGACTCTCATGACATTTCCTTCTAGTAGAGCAGACGATGGACTTTATTCAAAGATCTTTGGGTCACACGTAGGAGTTGTGATGGTTTGATGGGCTCTTCTATTTTAGAATAAATCTATTGTGGTGAACTAGCGTTATATCGAAAATGAGTTCAAGTGCTAATTTTTTTAAAGATAATTTCGTTCTGCACTGTACTTGCAGAGATTCGAAATCTGCCTTACCGTTTCCAGACAATCAAACAACTTCAACCAAAAGAATTGGCGGACACCTCTCAAAAATCGTAGTCCAACTTCGCTTCTGGAATAGTCTACGGGTGTGCAAGCATTCATAGCTATTTCATACGTTTCAGGATACTGGAAAAAATAATTATATAAAGATAAAAAAATTCTTCAGATGAATCAAGTTTTCCATGGTTTTCTCAAATGGACACCCTCGAAAGAAAACTCAAACAATTTACAAAATATGACTATACAACCTCTTTAACACAATATTTCTTAAAGAAAACTGATACAAAGGAACCCGCACTAATCTTATGGAAAACCGGTTTTGGTGAAAATCGCTGAAATTTCAATATGATGTAGCCCATGCCATCCTGAACAAAAGTTACCATTGCGCCAACTCTCTGAATACCGGCGTTTGGATTCTATGAGGGGTCAAAGTTTGATATTTTGACGAATTTTCAGAAAATCTGGAATTTTATTTCCATCGTATCGATCTAAATTTCCATGTTATTTTATAGTTCACGATATGTGCATCAAAAAGTTCAAATTGCAAAAGTTTCTTGAATCAAAACTGGCGGGTATATAACAAAGTTTAACCCTCTGTTAACTTTGTTTTCGGTAATTTCTATCGAACTTTTTTCTAGAAAATATTCGTTTTCCTGCAGATCCATATGCAATTGATGTTACTCACAGTACATGAGAGGGCGATCATATTTTGCATTTGAAACAACCATCCAACTTTAAGTATTTGTAAAATACGGCGATCAAAAATATATTTTCAATTTCGGAAAAATGTATCCCTTTGTATAGTAAGCTTCCACCAATATATTTAGCTGATTTTTTGAAAGTATGTAGCTAATATTTATGTAACTGTTTCAACGTCTGTGCTCATTAATCTCAATCCAAATAAAGTTGCGGCGATGGTCCAAAAAATATGAAGAAGGGATGTTTCGGAATAATATTGAAATGATTTCTAAAATCATCCGTGAATTTTTTTCCTGACCTAATGTAGATGAGTCATTCTTGATCAAAAAGTCCCACAGTGCCTACCTCGCGAATGCCACGGTTTGAATTATACAGGGGTTTGAAGTATAGTATTTCATCCATTTCACGAATAATCAATAATTCCTTTGCAACGGAAAATAATATTGTTTCCTAGACAAACTTCGAAACATATCAATGAAAAAATCGTAAATGAGAATTCATGAATATACAAAGGTTGCAACTCAAAAAAAAAAAATATTTTTTTCTAAAATATTAGTATTTGATTACTATTCATAATTTATATATTCTGAAATTCGATATGGACCAGGACCACCTCGTCTACACCCGATGTTTCAGAAAAATACAGGATGAAAACGATAACTTATTCTCAAATAGATCGTATACTGTTTATTGGGAAAGTAGCACTTCCCGGCCTAGTCCGGGAAGTACGTACTTCCCGGACTAGGCCGGGAAGTGGTCGAATTTTAATACAAATATTAATATAAATAAGAATTAGAATGTTTCTGTTCAAATTTCAATATATAATACAAATAAGAACTGAAATGTTCGAAATATTCAAATTTGGAATCGTTTCATCCGGTTAACAGATGGGTGAAAGTCGACCTCTCTTCGTCTCTTAGACTAAATGCGACTCATTGATTTGTTATTCTATATGATTGCCGTGTACGCAACACGTCCGAAAACAGTTTTTTTGGACTCGCAGACTTCCAGGACTCGCTGACGCTCGTCCCAGAATTTGGTCTACTAGTCCAAAAAAACAGTATTTTCCGGACTTGTTACGTAAATTACCATTCTGTTTTGCACCATCGAATGTTTTCACATTTCGTTCTAATAATGACAGATGAACAATTATAGAGAGGAATGGTTTGTATTCAGGTCTTCATAACTGCCAATGTCTTCAATAAATTGTTACCGCAACTGACAGATATATGAAATATGAATTTAAGTAAGTACATAACATGAATTCAATAATGGTAAGTACCACAACAGCTACTGAACTGAGTCGAATCAATTCAGCAAGTATCTACTTTTTTCCATGAAGACAGACTTTCGAGCGAATCATATTTTGTTTTCCCGAAACGAGTTATACCGTTTTCGGGGTTTTGCCCCTCATCAGTGTAGGTTAGGTTTTATATAGATACACTGTATGAAACATGAATCGCATTCGTATGCTCTTGCATATACCCGAAAATATACTTACAGAATGAGACTGAGTTGCAACTTTTGTATATTCATGAATTCCCATTTCAGATATTTTTTCATTGAAATAATTCGAAGTTTGTCTAGGGAACAATATTATTTTTAGTTAAAAAGGAATTATTGATTATTCGAGAAATCGATGAAATACTATACTTCAAACCCCTATATAATTCAAACTGGCATTCGCGAGGTAGGCACTGTGGAACTTTTTGGTCAAGAATTACTCATCTACATTATGTCAGAAAAAAATTCACGGATGATTTTAGAAATCATTTCAAAATTATTCCGAAACAACCCTTCTTCATATTTTATGGACCATCGCCGCAACTTTATTTGGATTCTGATTGATGAGCACAGACGTTGACACATTTGTATACACAATAGCTACATAGTTCCAAAAACTCAGCTTAATATATTTGTGGAAGCGGACTATACAAAGGGATGCATTTTTCCGAAATCAAAAATATATTTTTGATCGCTCCGTATCTTCCAAATACTTAAAGTTGGATGGTTGGTTCTAATGCAAAATATGATTGCCCTCTCATGTACTGTGAGTAGTATCAATTGCATATTGATCTGCAGAAAAACAAATATTTTCTCGAAAATAGTTCGATAAAAATTACCAAAAACAAATTATAACCCTCTGTATACCCGCCAGTTTTGGTTCTAGAAACTTTTGTTATTTGAACATATTGTGAACTATTCCGTTAAGATATCCAGATCGATACGATGAAAATGAAATTCCGGATTTTTTGAAAAATCGTCAAAAGTCAAACTTTCACCCCCTGTACGAGAATGTATTGATATCTAGTTAGCATAGACCAGTTCCCGGCATAAACAAAATATTGCCTTACCATAGCTACGAACAATAACTTATTAGGAGTGTCAGTGTAAAGTTTGACGTCAAAAAAGTAAACCAGACGCAATAAATTAAGAGAAAAAATATGTCCACCGAAATTGTGAAAATCGAAAAATTGCCATCATCATCAAGTACCTGCATTTAAAAGGGTTAAGAGGTAAGCAGATTTACGGAGATATGCTTAATACCCTTTGGACTGCAATTGGACTGCAAGCTTCAAAAGAGGTAAATTTTCTATTGAAGATGATGACCGATCGGGAAGGCCAGTTTTTGTGTCAGTCCCCGAAAATATCGATGCAGTTCATGACATGAATTTAACAGACTGTCGAATTGGGCTAAAACGGATATCTGAAGCATTGAATATTTCATACGAACGCGTTCATCATATAGTTCATGTCAATTTGGACATGAGAAAAATTGCTGCAAATTGGATCCCCAAATGTTTGAATGTTGACCAAAAGCGTGCAAGGGTAGTAACATCGCGTTCGATCTGTGCTCGATTTGAAAACGATGTAGACTTCTTAAACCGAATTGTCACTATGGATGAGACTGAAACAAAGCAACAATCGATAAAATGGCGACACTCCGTTTCTCCAAGACCTAAGAAGTTTCGTGTCCAAAAATCTGGTGGAAAAGTTCTTGCTTCAGTTTTTTGGGATTGCCATGGAGTAATCATGATTGATTTTTTGGATAAGGGTAGAACAATAACTGGAGATTACTATTAGACATTACGGACCTCTCTACGAGAGAAAATTAAGGAGAAAAGACGCGGAAAGCTATCCAAAGGTGTTTTGTTTCTACAGGACAATGCCCCTACACACAAATCTCATGTTGCCATGCAAAAAAATCGCGATTTGGGGTTTGAATTGCTAGAACAACCCCCTTATTCACCAGATTTGGCTCCGTCCGACTATCATCTCTTTCCTCAACTGAAAAAAAGTTTGAAAGGTCGTAAATTTTCTTCCAATGAGGAGGTAATAAAAGCTGTGGAGGTCTGGCTTGCAGCGCAAGAAGAAACATTTTTTTTGAAATTTTTTGGTTCTATAGTAAGAATTTTTCAATATATCCTCGTAGAATCCAAACGCTGGCATTCAGAGAGTTGGCGCAATGGTAACTATTGTTCAGGATGGCATGGGCATGAAATTTCAGAGATTTTCGCCATAACCGGTTTTCCATAAGATTAGTGCGGGGTCCTTTGAAAACTATTTAAGCTGCAAAATAAATTCGGGTCCTTCAGTGGACTCATTGAATCATGAGTCAAAAGTATGGTTCTTGAGGATGGAAACATAAAAAAAACATTTCTTTCATCCATCGATATTACAAATAAATGTATTTAAAAAAAATACAGTCGTGTAACAGACACAAATTGTTCAGTTAAGTTAAATATATTGTAACTACTGTAACTTTATCATTCTTTTTATACCAGCGATATCTGACGTGGCCGTCATTAGACCTGTCAATAGAATCAAGTACCATTGCATAATTCTAGATAACTATTCATGATGGGATAACCTGTCTAACCTTACCTAGACATAATAACAATACAAAATTGTTACAATATAACGAATATAACAACATAAGAAACCTCAGATGTGGTTGAGATTTGTTGATGACACGTTTGTCATATGGAACCACGGAGGCGAGGACCTTGACGTCTTTTTGGAACATCTGAATAACATCAGAAAGTCCATAAACTTCACGATGGAAAAGGAGACCCAAGACGGTTTACCTTTTCGAGACGTGAAAGTTCAAAAGAACAATGATAATTGCCAAACATCAGTATACAGAAAGCCGACTCACACCGGACAATACCTGAACTTCGAATCGAACCATCATGGTGCTACAAAGAGAGGGGTTGTTCGATCGCTGGTGGACCGTGCCTACAACCTTTGTAACACAGATAAAAGTCTTACCATCGAATTGGACAATATCAAGAAAGATCTGCGACGAAATGGGTACCCCAAAAAACATATAGAAAAGGTTCTAGCCCGCAGGGGGGATAAGAACAAGAAACCAGACGATCCGACACAAGCCACCCTGTGCGTACCGCATGTTAGAGGTCTATCGAAAAGAATAAAGCGAATTGGTTCGAAATACAAAATACGGACATGTTTCAAGTCAGGTAACACTATTCGCAGCCATCTCATAAAGACGAAACCACGTAACGCTGACATTGACTCCAAAAACTGCATCTACTGCATCCCTTGTGAATGCGGTGAAGCTTATCTTGGAGAAACTAAGAGACCACTCAGCGTTAGACTCGCTGAACACAAGAGAAACACTCAACGAGGAGAAACATCATAGTTAGTGATAGCGGATCATGTCTGGACGACCCAACACAACATAAAATGGACTGAAGCCGAAGTCATCCAAAAAGAAGAGGGCGGGTATAGAAGGAAGTTTAAAGAGAGTGCATATATTATGAACAATAAAGTCTTCAGTCAAGCTAGCATCGAAATCCGTAATGTGTGGAAACCCTTAATTAGTGGCATGGATCAATTGAAATTGTGATAAGAATTAACAATGCTGTACCGGAGGGGCCTGGCACTGTAATTAACAACCTTACCTGAATACCGCCAAATTACCCCTAGACTAATGACACAAAATTATCCATAGCATATATAAGAAGTATCCTTGAAATTGTCGCATTATACACTTGACAACGACTGTACATTTTAACAGTTGAAACGTCGTGATTAAAAATTGCAGAGAATTGATTTTTTTTTTTCATTTTTAGACAATGAAAGTCCAGAATAACCTTACTCATAACGACTAATTATACAAAATTCAGAGAGATCAGCCGTGGAACAGCCATATTTCGAATTCACTGAGCATGCTATAGTTTTTGACGTTACAAGGCCGATATGTAGCGAATAACGGATGGACTCATGGGCTCAGATTTCAATTTGAACCCAAAGAAAAATTTCAGCATGTCAATTGGCTTTGAATTGAATTTCAAATTCAACATGAATTTCCACATAATGAAAGGATAATCAATAGAACAATAGACTAGTGTAGATGGATGGCAAAAAATATAAAAGTGAGAAAAAAATTACCAGCATGAGACTTACTGGAACAGCAGCAGAATATTGTTCGAATGAAGGAAATAATAAATTGGAGTCGAAAAAATGGAGAAGGTGAACTTTTAGGGGTTGAAAGTGATATTTCACGGTATTTCGCGATTGACAAAGGAAGTGGACCTCTTATCGAAAAAAGTTGAATCGCAAAGTTGTTGAAAATAAGAAGATCTACAATTTTTGTTTCAAATGTTTTTCCACATTGACTCCGATTTTCCGGGAAAATCGGAGAAACCAATTTTTCAGTTTTTAATTTTTTTCTCAGGCAAAAATTAATTCTTTTTCACGAAATTTGTTGGAAATATAACTTTGTATCTTCCAAGTAAGCTGTAAATTTTTTCTAAATGGAAATTCTCACCGGTTAAGCTGGTCTTTTCAAGCTCTTTTAGATTATGCAATAAAAAAGTAGCGACTGGGGTGAGTCCTGCACGATTCACTGTTGCGTTCCAATTGATAGTGCTGCTCCTAAGGTGGCGCATGGAGTTAGTAACAAAGCCTATCCAGAACACGTGGCTAGTGGCCATAGCAGTCGATGCCAAGACACCAAAGAAAAAAAAAAGTAGCATTGCTGTGGAATTTTTTTCCCAGAAAACGCGAATTTTTTTTGTGGCGCACAAATGATTTTGTTTCCACGAAATTTGGTGGAAATATAAAACATTATGTTTCAAGGGTGCTTTAATTTTTTTGTAGCGAAATACAGATTTTTCCTCATTTTTTCGACAAATTCCGAAAAAACTAACTCATTTTCAAGTTTCAACGGTATAGTTCGCCTTTTCAAGCTCGCCAACCACCATTTTTTCCGTTAAAGCGTCTACTTTTAGATTAGGTAATAAAAGAGTAGCACTACTGAGGAATTTTTTTCTAGAAAACGCGAAAAAATTAAAAAACAGATTTTCAAAAATCAATCTTTGAAATATTTGTTCAAAACTCATATTTACTTACTGAAATTATCGAAATTACCAGTTGAAACCTTCCGAGAATAAAAATTTTATGTCACCTCTGTAAAATATATATTCAGAACAGCTCTAATAACTTTAAAATTGTACGTTTTATATTGAGAATTGATGACAACCTTTTATTGACTTTTACTATATTTTGACAATAACAATAACTCCAAAAACATGAATAATAATAACTCGTTTCTATGATGTTGAATCATATACTGTGGCTCTGTTATTTCTTCTACATTCTCCACCTCGTGAAGAGCTGACTCTTCACTATCCATCGGTAGAAGTAGGTACTATCAACAACTTGGAAACGGGTCGTGTGAAGAAGCCCCTTTTTGTTTTTATTTTTGCAACCCGTATTATTCCATCTCGTCAATTGTACGTTTTATATTGAGAATTGATGAAAACCTTTTATTGACTTTTACTATATTTTGACAATAACAATAACTCCAAAAACATGAATAATAATAACTCGTTTCTATGATGTTGAATCATATACTGTGGCTCTGTTATTTCTTCTACAACCTCAATAGGTACAAAAAATAAACAAAGACGTAAATAGGGATCCTTGGGATTGTAATGTCCGTGTAGCTCGGTTTTCTGAATACATTGAACTCAAATTTATTATGATTATGCGTGATGGTTAGGTCTAAGAAATTGATTTGTCTCTCTACCGTACCTTAGACCTAACCATCACGCATAATCATAATTAATTTGAGTTCAATGTATTCAGAAAACCGAGCTAGATGGACATTACTATCCGAAGGGATTCTTTCCATCCTGATAGTCAAAAATTAGCAGCATATAATTCAATGTTACATAGAGCGTTCTCGTTACCTTTATCTAGATAGAGAAATTAAAACAATCATACAAATAGGACAAAATAATGGTTTCAAAGCGGCCACAATTCAAAAGTTATTCAAAAAACATCGTATTAAATTTTCCCACAAATTAATATACCCCCAGGTCAAACAATCAGAAACCAAGAAATTTGTAACCTTATACTTCGGGAGAAGAACAGAGGCTATTGCGGGATTCTTTAGAAAGAATAATATAGAAGTAGCATACAGGCCGCATGCCAGGTTGTCTAATTTTATTTTCAATGCCAAAGATAGAATAGCAAAAATGGAAAAATCTGCAGTTTATAAGCTTAAGTGTCCAAATTGTAACGGTGTTTATGTGGGACAATGTGGACGTAATTTTTCAAAAAGATACGCTGAATATGAAAGGTCCTTCAGACTAGGAAAAAATGATTCAACGTTTCCAAACCATTCCTTGGAATGCAACCACAAGTTTCCGAGTCTGAACGATTCGGAAAATTTTCACTATGCAAGCAAGGGTTGGAAACTGAATTATTTAGAATCCCTAGAAATTCATAAACTCAAATATTGTGGATGTAACCTACTGAATGATCAACTGGATTTGGTCTATTCACCGGTTTTTAAGGCGGCTCAGTCACATTGTCGCAAATAAACAAGGTCCAGGTAATAGTTATTTATGTATCAAGGGCGTAAAGTAGGCGTTTATGGCCTGCGGCGTGGATGATGGCCCGATGGCGTTAGCCGAGGGCCATCACGCGCCGAAGGCCTTAAACGCATTTTACGCACGTGATACATAAAAAAATTTATGCACTAGCGGTTTTATAGCGCGAATCACAAATACTGACTTGAATTGCAATGGTCTACACGTTTCATACGTTATGCATACAATAATTAATGGTAACATAATATGAGGATGCTGAGTGCTATATTGGAGAATCTATTTCAAATAAATAGATCATCACCGAAAAAATTGCCAACGATTATGAACAAATGTTAGAAAGAGTATTGCTCTATTGAACTGAAATGATTCTAATTCGTGTTAGGAATTGCATGAAATGATGTGTGAGTATAGACAATTTGAGAATTTTGTCTACTTTACGGCCCGCCGGGCCATAATGCGCACACGGGCGGTAAAGTGCCACTTTACGCCCGGCGAACCGGGCGGTAAAGTGTACTTTACCGCCCGCTAGTGCATAAAAGTCATTAATGACCGTTAGTCACTAAAACAGGCCTCGGGTAGAATTAAGGGTATTTAAGGAGTGTTATTCATTATTTCAGATTATTGTATTGTTTGATAATGTCCATATAGGACGAAACTGCAGTAAAGTTGGTTACAAATAGAAGTGGTATAAAAACATATATAGTTTTATTTCTCATTTTTCGTGATGATTTCCTACCACGTAGTAACGGCTACATCCATCAATTTAACATTTTATTTTACTTATTCACCACTGTTTGTATTTTCTCGAATGTCCTATATGTCTGTATACACCATATTTTACAGATTTATTTAAATATAGGTGTGTCATATTTTAATTTTTATCCTATTTTTATTTTTAGCTATACATTACTTGCTTACACATGCTTTGTCTTTAAGAGCTCGATTCTTCCGACAATAAAGTATATCTTGATTGATTGATTGGACATAGAACTACATCTGATAGATATTGTGGAAGACCCTATATAATTTGAGAGAAAAAATATCACAAGATCTATCAGGTATTGAATGAAAGTTTGTTTTTGTTGGGGATATTCGTTTCTTGACATACCTTTTTGGGAATTTTAACCTTCCACAGTCTGAAAATGAAAAAATGTGAATTCAAAGAAATCTGTACAAGTGTAGAGGGGCAATAATCAATTTGCCCCGATCAGTTACTGCGTTTAGAAGACTGTTGTCTTGAAAACAATTTATTATTTCCATTGATAACCACAAAATTTTCCCATCAACACTTCAACTGCACCTATGAAACAATGGTACTTATACTGTTTCTAAATGACTAGCAAAATTCAAAGGACGAGACAGATCACGGAAATGTGCGCAAACATAACATGAATACACATGCGCACAAAAAATAATGAGCACTTTTCACATAAAATGAACCTACTTCAATGACTATAACTTCTCATGCAAACCCAAACGAACTTACCCGACTATACAATACAGTTAGGTTGCGTCTTTTCTATCTGTTTGCGCATGCGCACTTACCAAAAATGAATGTTTGAGATCTGACACGTTTATACAAGTAATTATTTGTTCGCAAAAAATGCCTCCTAGCTCTGTCTATTTAAAAATATCTTTTGTGCATTCAAAATATTAATACCAAGATTTTTTCCAAATCCTGTTCTCACAACGAAATGGCTTGTTTCATAACAAGGTAGCCAGTATCAATGTCTTTCATTGAATCAACAACAGCGAGTCTTAAAAACTTTACAATACAATGCGACGTTGTCATATTCCCTAAAATTCCTGAATACTGAATACTCATGAATATACTCATAAACACTCGAAGAGTGAACCATTCTTAGTGAAGATATTTAGCAAGAAATACGTAAGCAAAGCGAGCACGCGCATTCCTATTACTACTTTGTAACTTATGTAACTTATCTCTTACTTCTTGGTGAAGATATCTGCGAGACAGACACGAGCGCGCGCATTTCCATTACTACTTTGTCGATTTCTGTCAACTTTGAGTAGACATTTTCATACCTTATCTGTTAGTGAACAAGACCAGAAATACGCGAGCGAAGCGAGCGCGCTCGCCCGACATTTCGCAAATCCGCGCGCGCGGATTTGCGAAATGTCGGGCGAGCGCGCGCATTCCCATCACTACTTTGTCGATTTCTATCAACTTCGCGCATGCAGATTCGCGAAATGTCGGGCGAGCGCGCTCGCTTCTCTCGCGTATTTCTGGTCTTGTTCACTAACAGATAAGGCATGAAGATTTCTACTCAAAGTTGACAGAAATCGACAAAGTAGTGATGGAAATGCGCGCGCTCGCCCGACATTTCGCAAATCCGCGCCTACTTTGTCGATTTCTATCAACTTCGCGCACGCAGATTCGCGAAATGTTGGGCGAGCGCGCTCGCTTCTCTCGCGTATTTCTGGTCTTGTTCACTAACAGATAAGGCATGAAGATTTCTACTCAAAGTTGACAGAAATCGACAAAGTAGTGATGGGAATGCGCGCGCTCGCCCGACATTTCGCAAATCCGCGCGCGCGGATTTGCGAAATGTCGGGCGAGCGCGCTCGCTTCGCTCGCGTATTTCTGGTCTTGTTCACTAACAAATAAGGTATGAAAATTTCTACTCAAAGTTGACAGAAATCGACAAAGTAGTAATGAAAATGCGCGCGCTCGTGTCTGTCTCGCAGATATCTTCACCAAGAAGTAAGAGATAAGTTACATGAGTTACAAAGTAGTAATAGGAATGCGCGTGCTCGCTTTGCTTACGTATTTCTTGCTGAATATCTTCACTAGGAATGGTTCACTCTTCGAGTGTTTATGAGGAACTATTATTATTATTATTATTTGTGAAAAAAGTGCCAGTCTCTAGGGCGCCAATACTTCTGAAAACTATCCACTACAAACACTTCATATTCATGAGTATTCAGTATTCAGGAATTTTAGGGAATCTGACAACGTCGCATTGTATTGTAAAGTTTTTAAGACTTGCTGTTGTTGATTCAATGAAAGACATTGATCTGGCTACCTTGTTATGAAACAAGCCAATTCGTTGTGAGAACAGGATTTGGAAAAAATCTTGGTATTAATATTTTGAATGCACAAAAGATATTTTTAAATAGACAGAGCTAGGAGGCATTTTTTGCGAACAAATAATTACTTGAATAAACGTGTCGGATCTCACTCATTTTTGGTAAGTGCGCATGCGCAAACAGATAGAAAAGACGCAACCTAACTGTATTGTATAGTCGGGTAAGTTCGGTTGGGTTCGAACCAGTTATTTTCCGATTCCTTATATAACTTTTGTGTTCTTCCTTACGCACAGACAAGGTCTTGATGTTTCACCTATATAATTTTTCCACACGAACAAGGTATGTTGTAAACACAATTTTTGGAACACACATCAGTGTTTTCTGGTTTTGTGTGTGTAAGTATTGATCTCAATGTATTGGTTGTCTTGAATGTTGTTTTTACATCATACCTATGGCCAATCCGTTTTATCTTTTCAGACAATCCGGGGACATATGGTATTATGTTGGTTGTTTGATGAGTATTTGGTTGAAGTATTTCTGGTGGTTGTTCTTTGGTTGTTGGGTGTATTATTGTTTTCAATTTCATGTATAGTTTTTTCTACGAATTGATCTGTATAAGCGTTTTCCTTGAGAACAGACTTTATTAGATTTATTTCTTCTTCCAGATCCTGGTTCGAATTGCAAACGATTTGTGCCCTATTGTACAGACATTTCACAATTCCCTTCTTCACGCTGATGTGATGGTTAGAGGTATAGTTGAGATATCTGTTGGTGTGTGTTTTCTTTCGATAAACAGTAGTATTGACTTGAGATGTTGACTTTTTTATCAAAACATCCAAGAAAGGCAGTTGATTATCTTTTTCTGTTTCTATAGTGAATTTTATTGTCGGTTCTTGTTTATTAATATAATCTAAAAATATGTTCAAGTCATCTCTACTTTCATTCCAAATAGCAAACACATCATCAACATACCTCCACCATACCCTGGGGCCATTCTGGCAACTTTCAATGAAACGTTCTTCAAAATATTCCATGAAAATATTACTCAAAACTGGCGATAATGGAGAACCCATATCCATAGTTCAAAGTTCAGTGTGGCTTTAGCCAGGGAAGTAGTTGTTTTCTGTTAGATATTACAGAAAAGTAACTTCATTTTATCGTTGGTTTTTCCATTTTCCAGAGGAGACATGTATTCGCTCAATTTTCCATTGAAAATGTTTCCCTTCATAATACCTTTTTATGTTCTGAAACTCTCGGAAAGGGGGGGCTCCTAAGGCTGGTGCCAAAACGAATTTTAAACGCCTAAAATAAGAAAAAAAAGTAACAGGCAAGGACTAGGTGGAGAATGTTGTAGAGGTTTCATCTTTGAGAAAAAAATATTTTTAAACACGAAAATGAAATGGGGATGCAGTTTAGGGGTTGAAAACGGTTTTTTTGCGATTTACGGCGAAACGTGAACTTTTAGCGGAAAACGTTTCATGGAAAAGTTGAAGATAATAAAAAAATTGAAAACTTTTAAGACATAAACTTTTCGACATAACCTCGAATTGACCGTCAAAATGGCGAAAAAACGATTTTTCAGTATTTTTTTTTCTCGCGTATAAATGATTTAATTTACATGAACATTTGTAACAATACGTCTTTTTTGGTGTCGGATGAGCATTTTCTTTCACAATTCAGAAGACGACTAGTTTACGAGTTGAGTACATTTTTTGAAAAAAATTCCCTTATCTTCCTCGAACAATTGAAAGCAACTCTTGATCTTGTATTTATTTCCGATCCTTCTGATCTTCTCGGAAATACCCCTGATATAGGGAAGCATGAGAACGGGGTTTTGTGGTCTTTCTTCAGTTGTCTTGGTCTTTTCGAGTTGTTTCCGAACTTCTCCTATGAGCTTCTCGGAGTATACGTTTCGGCGTGGGTCCTTTTCGATGTGGTTAATTTCCGCCTCCAATGACTCCTGGTTGTTGCAAATAGACATTGCTCTCTCCACCAAGGTTCTTACGATTCCCCTCTTTGTGGAGTTTGGGTGATTAGAGCCGTAGTTGAGGTACTGTCCTGTGTGTCTTCTTCCTGTAAACAGAGGTGAGGATTCCAGTGTCTGTTCTTTCAGCTTTCACATCGAGAAACGATAGGGTACTGTTAGTTTCCTTTTCCATTGTGAATTTGATTGAATCCCTCATGTTATTCATTCTGGCGAAGAATTCTCCAAGGTGTTCATCTCCATGGTTCCAAATGATAAAGGTGTCGTCTACGTATCTTAGCCATCATCAACCAACATCAAGAGTTGCTTTCAATCCGGCAGTACCTTACGAAGCTTCCTCACCAAGACGAAACCAGAGAACACAACAGAATCCAGTAAAAACTGTATTTACAAAGTCCCATGTGAATGTGGAGATTCCTATATCGGAGAGACCAAGAGGCCATTATCAGTAAGAATAGCCGAACACAAAAAGTGGACTCAACGAGGGGAAACATCAAAATCGGGAATTGCTGACCACGCCTGGACAAAACACCACCGAATTCTCTGGGACGAAGCTAGTGTGCTTCATAGAGAGGAAGCCAATGGTGCCTTCAGTCAACCAAGCGTGGAAATTAAAAACGTATGGAAACCGCTCATGGACCGTATTGGAGGGAGAAAAAGCGCGAAACCACGCGCGCCGCAAGACCACGCGTAATTACACTTCAATTATAGACCTATAAAAGGTCGCGTAGCATCTGATTTTGTCACTATTCACCAGAAGACGATTGCGGATTCAAGCATTTGAAACGTTGTGAAAAAATTTGAAAGAGATAGAAATCTTTCAACCATTAAGTTGTTGGACGTCCGAAATATAAGTAATCAAGTTACTACATCGTCTAAAACATTCAAACATCAGTCTTAAACTTTACTCAAATGCTGAATGACTTTTCAATGTTCTCAATTGTTCATATTATTATACATTTTGCAAAGGATTTCAATTTCATCGGGATCAAATTAAATATTCTACACCCTATATTAATAGCATGATGCTGCAATAAAGTGTGAGAAAAATTTTGTGATTTTAGATTTTTGTTCGATTTTGATCTTGTATTATGGTGATGGTTAATTGGCTGTAAAGACGAATTATAATTTTGGAGATAAGAACAAGGTTTTTTATAAAACAAGGCTCTACTGTCAAAAGTTTGTATTTGTGAAATAATTATTTTAATTGGAATTTGAATGGTTTGTTAAACATAATTTTAAGTACATATTTCTGAAGACTTATTATGGTGGTTATTATTGGTTATTATTGGTGGTTCATTAATCTGTGGGTGAGTTCAAAACGGGCCTTTGTCAATTTTGTTATACCGATGAACAGTTGCAGAATCTTTTTCAATTGATTATCATGTTATACTGTACCTACTCAATAAATCTGAATTGATTCTATTAAACAGTAAAAAACTCACATTTACTTTAATTGTAGCCAAAAGTAAAATATATACCATAATCTTTTTTTTTTGATGACATTGGCCTTTCTTATGAGTAATTATTTAACAACAATAAGGTGAAATTGGCCTTTACGGGACTACTATAATTAATAATATTAGATTAATCAAAATCAACTCAATAAAATATATCAGATATCGGCCTTCTTAGATTCTCTAAAGTCACAATATTTAGATGACAAGAAAGGCCAATGTTGACATCAGCCTAATTCACAAATAATCACATTCATTTCTTATGACTGACATATGACTATTAGGTCATTTAATCAACACTATAAACTTAGCTGAAATTGGCCATTACTTCACATGTGAAAGAGAATAAAAAGTTAAACAATTAGGCCTTTTCGGCTCCAAACCCTCAAAATTTGACATTGGCCCTTCTTGAACTCACCCACAGATTTATCGTTAAGGTACGGTTCCTTCCATGCGGCCGCCGCACACGGCGGCCGCAACCTACTGCTACACGTGTTTTTGAATGTACGTGTTTCCTTCCAAGCGGCGGCCGGACACGTCAGCCGTGAACGACTGCGATCGTTGCGACGGTACTGCTCCAGGAGCAGTGTAGTCGCAGCCGCAAGAGAGTTTTCCTATTCTTCTGGGGTTATTACGTACCAAATTCGGTTGTATGACTCTGATTTTACACAATCTTTCATCAAGTTGAAGACGTACTCAAACTGCACCTTTTCAATCTGAAATATTCTCTAAATTTGACTTCATTCCCGAGTGGATGTCGATTAATTAATGAAACACGCCTTTTTTCAATATTGGATTTATATCCGTATTGCTCTTTTCCAAGTCGATTAACTGCAGGATTTCCTCATTGTCATTTTCTTCCAATAACAAATAAAGTCGAAAAAATCATCCATCTTCACTTCAACTACTGTGAACTTGCATTAGTAGCACCATCGGCGGAAAACCGGCTCCGTCCGCCGTACACGACATCCGCATGGAAGAAACCATGAGATCGACCGGCTGACGCATCCGGTCGACGCACTGCGGCCGCCGTGTACGACGGCCGCATGGAAGGAACCGTACCTTTAAATGAAAATGATCACTTATACGAGTATATATTGAAAAATTCTTAGCCTAATATAGAACCAAACAAAATTTCAACGTCAATGTCAATGTCAAATATTTTATTACTCAACATATTCTCTTCTTAATTGTATACATTTATTACAGCGAACCTGCAACGTCTCTAGACCTTTCAAAAAAAAAATTCTTCTTGCTCCGCAAACCAGACTTCCACAGCTTTTATTACCTCCTCGTTGGAAGAAAATTTACGACCCTTCAAACTTTTTTTCAGTTGAGGAAAGATATGATAGTCGGACGGAGCCAAATCTGGTGAATAAGGGGGGTGTTCTAGTAATTCAAACCCTAAATCGCGAATTTTTTGCATGGCAACATGAGATTTGTGTACAGGGGCGTTGTCCTGCAAAAGCAAAACACCTTTGGATAGCTTTCCGCGCCTTTTCTCTTTAATTTTTTCCCGTAGAGTGGTCAATAATGTCGAATAGTAATCTCCAGTTATTGTTCTACCCTTATCCAAAAAATCAATCATGATTACTCCATGGTAATCCCAAAAAACTGAAGCAAGAACTTTTCCAGCAGATTTTTGGACACGAAACTTCTTAGATTTTGGAGAACTGGAGTGTCGCCATTCCATCGATTGTTGCTTTGTTTCTGGATAGTAGAAATGTACCCAAGTCTCATCCATAGTAACAATTCGGTTTAAGAAGTCTACATCGTTTTCAAATCGAGCACAGATCGAACGCGATGCTACTACCCTTGCACGCTTTTGGTCAACATTCAAACATTTGGGGATCAATTTTTCAGCAATTTTTCTCATCTCCAACTTGACGTGAACTAAATGATGAACGCATTCGTATGAAATATCCAGTGCTTCAGATATCCGTTTAAGCCCAATTCGACGGCCTGTTAAAATCATGTCATGAACTGCATCGATATTTTCGGGGTCTGACACAGAAATTGGCCTTCCCGATCGGTCATCATCTTCAATGAAAAATTTACCTCTTTTGAAGCTTGCAGTCCAATTTTTCACGGTCGCATACGAAGGACATTGATCTCCAAGGGTATTAAGCATATCTTCGTAAATCTGCTTACCTCTTAACCCTTTTAAATACAGGTACTTGATGATGGCTTGATACTCCAATTTTTAGATTTGCACAATTTCGGTGGACATATTTTTCCTTTTAATTTATTGCGTAACTCTGGTTCACTTTTTTGACGTCAAACTTTACACTGACACTTCTAATAAGTTATTGGTCGTTGCTATGGTAACGCAATATTTTGTTTATGCAGGGAACTGATCTAGGCTAACTAGATATCAATACATCCTCGTAGATCTTTGAAATACAAAAAACACCAAGACAATTAATAAATATTTCGCTGCACAAAAAACGTCTAATTCGGAACATTGAAAGGTATATTTTCAATAGATTTTGCGACAAACACTATTTTTACACATAAAAATTTCAGATTTTCCCCGATAATTTTAGGTTATGTGGAAAAATCTTAGATACAACAGTTGTAGATCTTTTTATAATAATAATAATAATAATAATAATATTTTTATTGTCATAAAATCATCAAGGACATGGACAACGTCAAAAAAGAGTTAAATACATCGATAATGTAAAATAATGAGTAAAAACTTACAAAAAAAAACACTTCACGGAATCAACATGTTGTTAATATAAAACTTCGCTCAATAGACAGGAAACAATATTAATCATTCACAAAAATCAAACTTATAGAATACTTCTTCCTTCAAGTAATCAATGACTGAACTTCTGAATTTCTGAATATTGCTAATAGCTTTCAACTGAGTTGGCAGCCTGTTATACCAACCACTTTCAATTTTCTTTTGTAGGAGGTTAATTTTCGCCTTTGTACCTATCAAGGTAACAAGAAATTAATATTTTCAAAAGGTATCAACTGTTAATTTCAATAATTTCAATAAATAAATTTCAGTTCAGAACAAAAATTCAAAAAATTGATTTTTGAAAATCTGTTTTTTACTTTTTTTGCGTTTTCTGGGAATTTTTTTTTGCATGATCTAAAAGAGCTTGAAAAGACGAGCTTAACCGGTGAGAATTTCTATTTAAAAAAAATACAGTTTACTTGCAAGATACAAAGTATATGTCCAACTTTCGTGAAAAATCATTAATTTTTGCCTGAGAAAACAATTAAAAACTGAGAAATTGAGTGTTCCCATTTTCCCGGAAACTTTGAGGTAATGTGGAAAAATATTTGATACAAAAGTTGTAGACCTCTTTATTTTCTACAACATTGCTTCAACTTTTTTTCGATTTTCCGGACGTCATCGCGAAAAACTTCAAGCGGACAATATGTTGCTACTCTTCCAGTGGGTCTCATGCTATTAATTGTTTTTGTCCCAAAAATGCATCAGCAATGGTCTACAAGCACAATAATTACCAGGTACAGGAAGAAAATGTTCACCAAAATTTGTACGGTATTATATACTAGAAGGAATTTTTTGATTTCGAAAGGTTTTCTGTTCTCCATCCATTTTGGTCCAGCGTGTTTGACAATGTACAAGTAAATGCAAAGGAATCCCACTAAAAATGATAGAGACGCCTCAGGGAATTCTTCAGCTCTGGGATCTGAAACAAAATGAACTTTATCGTATCATTGAAGATTAAGACAATTTCATATGTAATCTTTATTATTAATTATTAACATTATAAACGTACCAAAAACCTACATAAAACCTTAGTTACTCAGAATGCATTAGTTACCATAATTCAATACGTTAGTTACGAGGATGAATTGATATCTAGTTAGCCTAGACCAGTTCCCTGCATAAACAAAATATTGCGTTACTATAGCAACGAACAGTAACTTATTAGGAGTGTCAGTGTAAAGTTTGACGTCAAAAAAGTAAACCAGAGTTACGCAAAGAAAAAAATATGTCCACCGAAATTGTGAAAATCGAAAAATTGGAGTACCAAGTACCTGTATTTAAAAGGGTTAAGAGGTAAGCAGATTTACGAAGATATGCTTAATACCCTTGGTGATCAATGTCCTTCGTATGCGACCGTGAAAATTTGGACTGCAAGCTTCGAAAGAGATAAATTTTCCATTGAGGATGATGACCGATCGGGAAGGCCAGTTTCTGTGTCAGTCCCCGAAAATATCGATGCAGTTCTTGACATGATTTTAACAGACCGTCGAATTGGGCTAAAACGGATATCTGAAGCACTAAATATTTCATACGAACGCGTTCATCATAAAGTTCACGTCAATTTGGACATGAGAAAAATTCCTGCAAAATGGATCCCCAAATGTTTGAATGTTGACCAAAAGCGTGCAAGGGTAGTAGCATCGCGTTCGATCTGTGCTCGATTTGAAAACGATGTAGACTTCTTAAACCGAATTGTTACTATGGATGAGACTTGGGTACATTTCTACGATCCAGAAATAAAGCAACAATCGATGGAATGGTGACACTCCGGTTCTCCAAGACCTAAGAAGTTTCGTGGCCAAAAATCTGATGGAAAAGTTCTTGCTTCAGTTTTTTGGGATTGCCATGGAGTAAACATGATTGATTTTTTGGATAAGGGTAGAACAATAATTGGAGATTACTATTCGACATTACTGACGGGAAATAATCTCTCTACGGGAAAAAATTAAAGAGAAAAGACGCGGAAAGCTATCCAAAGGTGTTTTTGAAGGACAACGCCCCTGCACACAAATCTCATGTTGCCATGCAAAAAATTCGTGATTTAGGGTTTGAGTTACTAGAACACCCCCCTTATTCACTAGATTTGGCTCCGTCCGAATATCATCTCTTTCCTCAACAGAAAAAAAGTTTGAAAGGTCGTAAATTTCCTTCCAACGAGGAGGTAATAAAAGCTGTGGCGGTCTGGTTTGCAGAGCAAGAAGAACATTTTGAAAGGTCTAGAGACGTTGCAGGTTCGCGGTGTAAAAGCGGTGTCTTGTCCTCACCGCTTTTACAATAACCACATGGTCTGAGTTCTAACATGCTTTTCGTTAGTTCTTATGCAGAATAATATGTTATTGTAATTTCAAACAATGTTTTTTACATATTTCGAAACTTCCTGTTGCCTGACATGAAGCACTGAAAATGACGAAAGTCGAAAGCGCTTTGCAATAAAGAGAATTTATACACTTTTATACAAAACTTCGCTTCATTTATGTTAAGAATTGTTGAAGATTCCTTTTCGGCATTCATCTATTGAATGCCCTATTTTTTTGCAGTGACGACACTGTAACCAAATATTATTCACGTTGGCTTTCATTTAAATAGAAACTTATGTTATATTTTGAAGAATTTGTGTGCCCTTCAACGAATGCTTTTGGTAATAATGTTTGCTTTAAAATTTTAAGTTTATTTCTGTGGTATATACTATTAGGGGTACTCACCGTTGTTTTCAAATAGCATCCACATAGACGCTTTGTAAAATTTTTTCAATACCAACGCCATATTGAAATGTCCCAATTCGGATAACACTACATACACTCATTCGGCACAATTCCTATGAACAAGGCAACTCATTTGTTTTAATTCTGCTGTCAGGAATCTAATGAATATTAAGGAGAAATGAATTTTTTTAATTTTTTTATTGTTGAACTCATGTTAGAACAATGGAATAAAGGAATTATGTTTATTTTTCAAGAAAGTTTTTCAATGCTTCGAAGCCAATTGTGAGAATACAGAACGGTGATACAAAAAATGGTGTTATTAAAAAATGGTTTGTACGTAAACACGGGAGAAAGAAAAGGACGTTCAGGACAGGTCGGATCTGTGCTTCATGACTTAAATTGGATAGACTTGACGTGGAGTCGATGTCATTTTTATCAAAAACTTTGAATGTCACGTCACAATCAACAGCTTATTTGTTGAAGAAACAGGGCAAGGATTTATTTGAGCTAGTACTTTTCAAAACAGACTAACCTTATCTGGAAACTACTTCATCCTCATCGAGCTGAAATGAGCATTAGAACTGAAAAATGTTGACTAACTCAATGGTTTTATCTCACTTCAACCATTGCGTCACAGTCTATGGTCCATTTCTTCATGACATTCTACGAAGCTCCCGGAATAGATCAAATTCAATCCGAAATATTGAAAGAGACAGATGATTTTATAACGAAACCTCTCTGTCACATTTTCAAAATGATAACAAATTGGGCTGTGTCAAGTCACCGGTCGGACAAGGCACGCGCGTTCAGTATGAAGTATGACGATGAGTCGGACCGATCAGATGATTGAAAATATTGGTCACATACATACAGTTCTAATTAGGTCGTCAAGTCAACCAAATGACCGCGCTGGTCTAATCATATTAGTCAGACCGGAGACTTGACTCAGCCCATAAGTCACCGGTCGAACAAGGCACGCGCGTTCAGTATGAAGTATAACGATGAGTCTGACCGATCAGATGATTGAAAATATTGGTCACATACAAACAGTTCTAATTAGGTCGTCAAGTCAACCAAATGACCGCGCTGGTCTTATCATATTGGTCAGACCGGAGACTTGACTCAGCCTCGAGTGCATTCATTTCGGACTTCCACCGTCTCATAATTTGTATAAATCACATCGTTTGAACTGATTCTATCCGCAGTTGTCTTCTGGTGGATATGGTATTCATGGAAGTCCGAAATGAATTTACTCAAGTTGTTAATATGTTGAAAATGTGACAGAGAGGTTTCGTTATAAAATCAGCTGTCTCTCTCAATATTTCGGATTGAATTTGATCTATTCTGGGAGCTTCGTAGAATCAGCGAATCGTAATACAATCCCTTGCCAATAGCAAGGTCAGGTTGGCAAATGCTTGCTGAAGATTTCCCTCAATGGATTTCTCCACACCAAAAGCTCATAGTGGTCTTGGAAACAGCAGCTTTTCCAAACGGAAAATTCTCAAGTAGTGAATAGTATCGATATCCAAAAACCTAGGCATCACTACAAAACACAATATATGTGGGGTTTAAACTTGTAGTTGAAAGGAACACAGCGGTACTATTAACGAATACCAATATTTTAAATTCTCGTAGAACATCGAAAAATCAAATCAAATCAAGTCGGAATACAAAGTTAGACTGTCCCTGTGTCTGTGAAACATCTGTAGTCGAGGCTGAGTTAAGGGGGCTCGAAAAATTTCGAAGTAAAGAGCCTCAAGGACCTGGCTTGATCTCGCTTCTGAGGGTTTAGCCTGACGCGGATTTTGCTCAAAGAGAATAAACGTTATTCAACTAGGAGAGTCTAATCCCTTTAAGACAATGGTGACACTGATAGAAAGAGATAAAAAAACATTATCCATAGAAAGTGACCTACTAGCGCACTCTTAGTATATTTATGAGAGTTACAGGTGACAGTTTTGTTCCTTGGTTCGAGTTGATGCAAGATTCTGATTGGCTAGAGTTTATTGAACTCTCCTGTTTTTTTCTTCTTCCTTTCGGGTGCTAGTCCTATTACGAGCTGCACCTCAGCCTCTTGTGCTTTTTATGCATTCCAATTAGTTTCACACCACCAAAAGCATAACTCTAGTCCCCTGTACCAGCCTGTACAGGTTGTCCACCGGTTGACTGTTGTATTCTTCGGGAATTAGCCTGGGTTTCCCCAATATTGCCTGTCTCTTGCGGTCTAGTGCCTCGCATTCTGACAGTACGTGTTTGGCTGTTTCTGTCCCTTTACCACATTCTCTGTAGGAATGTTCTCCGTTGTACAGCCCCATTTCGTGCAGGTGTTTTCTCTTTGGGCTGTGACCAGTGAGAAGGCCCGTTATCGTTCTTACTCGATTCCTGCTCAGATTGAGTAGTTCTTCAGTTTTGTGTTTTGATGGTTCTTCAATGTATCTTTTCCCGTGGTGCATAAGAGGGGCTTCGGTCTACCTCTCCATTTGTTTTCGTTTGATCCAGTCCCGAATGCATACTCGAATGTCAGATTTAGTAATCCTGAGTGCGGGTTCTCGTCCAATATATAGAGTTGATGAACCGTTTCTAGCTAGTTCATCAGCTTTTTCAGTGCCCTCGATGCCACAGTGTTCTGCAACCCACATCGAAGTTGTTTTGTTGTGTTCTGAGAAGACACTGAGTTCTCCTCGGCATTCCCATACCAGTCTTGATCTCACCTTCGGGTTGATGAGAGCATTCAGTGACGCCTGGCTGTCTGAGCATATTCTGATCTGTGCATTGCATTTCCCTCATGTTGATTTATCTTGCGCATTGCAAGATAGCGTACATCTCTGCCTGGAATACGGAGGTGTTTGTTCCTAGTGAGACGCTTATTTGGGAATTTCTCCCATCACTGTCTATTCCAGCACCAGTTCCTTCCCTGGTTTTGGATCCGTCCGTATACCAGATCCTCTCTCCAGGTTTGCCCCTGATGTTATCATTTGACCATTCCCTTCGATCTTGTATGATAAGCTCGAAGTTAATGTTGAAGAAGTATCTAGGAGTCATGTGGTCCGTTGGTTCCATTTCGAGAATGTTGCCTACCACTATATCCTTTATCTTGTTGTGATCCGATCTATTGCTCGATTTTTGTTGCCTTAGATGTCCCATTCTTGCATCTCCCATAATTGTTATATCAATCGGTGGGAGGTCCAACAGTGCTTCCATGGTTAATGTTGGTGTTGTTTTCATAGATCCCGTTATGCTAAGGCATGCAAGTCTTTGTACCTTGCTCAACTCAGCCGCTGCTATTTTTTGTGTTGTCTTTGTCCACCATACCAAAGATGCACATATAATCATGGGTTTCACCACAATGTTGTCAAAACATCATTTTGGAATTTAGCCCCCATGTTTTCCCGCGTACCCGTCTGACTGTCATTAACGTCGGCTCGGCTTTCTTTCTTTACTTTTGCCAGCTGTTAATTTACTCTCTTTGGGTTTTGCTGACTCATCCCGTCAACGAAATGGGGTCAAGCAGGAGGACACGTTGTGGTTTGTAGGTCGCAAACCAACAATAAAATTTCGAATTATTAGAGAAAGATTTATTAGGAATAACTAGCCTAACTATTCTTAGCAGCTACGCCACAGGAAGTTAGCAGAATGTCTAGTAACGAATGGCAACAGCCTGGTAAGTAGCAGAACCTGTTAAGTACTTATTATTAGTTACCACAAAACATATTTCAAATATATCAAGACAAATACAGTACGTTAGGATTGTTGTAAAGATATCGTAATGTTAGAATAGATACTAATTTATGTTTTGATTGATAGTTGATTGTTTTTTTTATTTGAAAAAAATTATATAAATGAAAAAAAAGCAATTATTTTTTGATTTTTGTAGAGGTTGGTGAACTGGTATACAAAATGTAATATTTTTCTCAGATTGCCCTTGCTTGATAATTACTCTTACTCTTTTAGTTATTTCATTTTTCTTTTCAGCTCCTCAGCTTCTCAATTGATGCGCCAAAACGTGGAATTCTCTCAATCTCAACCAGAATTATTGAAAAGAGTTCGTTGAATAATTTTTTATATACGATTTTGTGATTGTGATAGATTTTGTAAATATAAATATAGTAAATCCAACTCAAATATTTGTTGTATTGTATTAGCAATTCAATGATGTAAAATGTGAACACTTTTGTACTTTTCATCAAATTTCTAAACCTTAACCTACCTAGACCTGCACTGAATACTCAAATGTCAAAATGGCAATAATTTTGGTGTCGTTGTCGAAATATTATTCTCAGCGTGTAGTTCAGTAGCTACCGTTGTCTGATTGAAAGTTATATTTAAAAAAAATAGCTATTTATGATACAAGTTCGTAAAGCAGGACTTTTTTGTATGAGCGTGAAGTTTATTGAATGAGGCGCAGCCGAGTTCAACAAACATGCTAGTACAAAAAAGCCCCTTAACGAAAGTGTTTCATACAAAGTTTTTTCTTCGACAGTTATTATATTGCTAAATTGTAACAATTATATAATTGATCTGGATGTTTAATGATATGAATTGTCATCGTATTATCAGTGGTAATACCACGAGTGATTGAATTTTTGCGATAAGTCTGTCGATTCATTTCTGAACGAAACTGAATTGCTTCGAGAAAACACCAAGGGGCGTTTATTTTGGGTTCCGGGTAGGTAAAAAATCTCATCTAAGGATTGCGAAGAAGAAATGGTGCCGAAGAGAGAAGAGGCATCAGCACGTTCATATGCGATACTGATCCGTTGAACTAAGAATGAAGTTGATCTGCTTTCCTTAGTTGCCAGGCCTAGTTTTCTCCCTATGTCATGTATGAGAGACAGAGATTGCGGACCATATACACCTAAAGTTTCAACAGCTGTTGGGTGAAATATGTAACTACTTCCAAGATTCTGGTATTTTAGATTTTTCAACTTCTCACTCGAGATAGCAGCGGCTCCAGCGGACTTTGAAGTGGACGATAAATGTGAAGGAGCCAAGGTATCTGAACAAGTGAAGTCCAAAACTAAAGGTTTTCCACACTTCCATGGTACGAGGGACATACCATCGGGACGTTTTCCATCGTCTCGACTAATACCTTGGGGTTCCAAAATAGCTGGTATACCTGCTGATACTAAGGCACGCTTGATGATATCGTTCACCTGGGAATGTCTTGGAAAACGGCCAGCACTTCTTTGGCAACACAATCCATAAGTACCCTTACTGTTTAAGAAACTTCCACAAATGCAAACATGAGGAGCACAAACAGATAAATCCAATCTGAATCCAACAGCAATTCGGAAGCTTTCGTTATCCAAGAGATTTCCAAGAGCAGCCACAGTGCATTCAACCTATCACCTGATTCCTTCACCATAACCGCATTGAGACGAGCCTTTTCAGATATACGAGGATATATTGGAAAATTCTTAGCCTACTCTAGAACTAAACGAAATATCAATGTCAAAATATTTTATCACTCAACATATTCTCCTCTTAATTGGATACATTTATTACAGCGAACCTGCAACGTCTCTAGACCTTTCAAAAAAATAAATTTCTTCTTGCTCTGCAAACCAGACCTCCACAGCTTTTATTACCTCCTAGTTGGAAGAAAATTTACGACCCTTTAAACTTTTTTCAGTCGAGGAAAGAGATGATAGTCGGACGGAGCCAAATCTGGTGAATAAGGGGGGTGTTCTAGTAATTCAAACCATAAATCACGATTTTTTTGCATGGCAACATGAGATTTGTGTGCAGGGGCGTTGTCCTGCAAAAACAAAACAACTTTGGATAGCTTTCCGCGTCTTTTGTCTTCAATTTTTTCCCGTAGAGTGGTCAGTAATGTCGAATAATAATCTCCAGTTATTGTTCTACCCTTATCCAAAAAATCAATCATGATTACTCCATGGCAATCCCAAAAAACTGAAGCAAGAACTTTCCCAGCAGATTTTTGGACACGAAACTTCTTAGGTCTTGGAGAACCGGAGTGTCACCATTTCATCGATTGTTGCTTTGTTTCTGAATCGTAGAAATGTATCCAAATCTCATCCATAGTAACAATTCGGTTTAAGAAGTCTACATCGTTTTCAAATCGAGCACAGATCGAACGCAATGCTACTACCCTTGCACGCTTTTGGTCAACATTCAAACATTTGGGGATCCATATTGCAGCAATTTTTCTTATGTCCAAATTGACGTGAATTATATGATGAACGCGTTCGTATGAAATATTCAGTGCTTCAGATATCCGTTTCAGCCCAATTCGACGGTCTGTTAAAATCATGTCATGAATTGTATCGATATTTTCGGGGACTGACACAGAAACTGGCCTTCCTGATCGGTCATCATCTTCAATAGAAAATTTACCTCTTTTGAAGCTTGTATTCCAATTTTTCACGGTCGCATACGAAGGACATTGACCACCAAGGGTATTAAGCATATCTTCATAAATCTGCTTACCTCTTAACACTTTTAAATACTGGCACTTGAGGATGGCTTGATACTCCAATTTTTCGATTTTCACAATTTCGGTGGACATATTGCGTAACTCTGGTTTACTTTTTGACGTCAAACTTTACACTGACACTTCTAATCAGTTATTGTTCGTTGCTATGGTAACGCAATATATTGTTTATGCAGGGAACTGGTCACTTTGCTTTGTTTTGGATTTTTCTGTTAGAGGAATACCTAAGATAAGATAAGATAAGATAATTTATTGAACTAATGTTACATTTCAGGGTAAATGCTATATTTTAATATGAATACATTGCACCTAACTTCTGGAGAAGTTGTAGTGTGCCTGATTGGTAGATTTGTGCAGCAATTAAAATCAAGTGAATTACCTATATCGTTATACACGAAGATGCTTATTCTAAATTGACAGTTTTTTTTATTTAAGCACAAGAAATAGAAAATATTTTTAAAATAAAAATTAATTTTACTGTTTACATGGAAGTACTTATCATTAATTGATAGTTTTATATTCAAGAAAAAAAAGATTAAAATAATAATAAGTAAAATAATAATATACATACATACATACTACCTGCACTTACAATATACATTATAACTTGGTTTAGTTGGTGATTAAGAGGACCAGAACAGGGTTTTTTTGAGTGTATAACTTTTTTGTTTTTATTTTCATCATATTATTGACTCGATATTGTCTCTGTTATTAAGTATGAATTTTTTCGTTTTATTGCAAAATAATTTGAAATTTCGTATAATTTTTAAGTCTTGAGGTAGACAATTGTAAATTTTTGGGCCTGTTGTACATATAAATTTTTGGTATAAAGTTGTTTTAGTTTGGGGTGTTTTTATGTTGTCCCTTTTTCTTGTGTTGTAATCGTGGTTATTTGAGTTTTTCTCAATTTTATTTTTGTACATGAATTTGGAAACGTTAAAAACATAAAGTTCGTGTAGGTTCATGAATCTTTTGTCTGAGAAGAGCTGTGATGTTGAGAATCTTTTTGGTTTTGATAGTAGAACCTTCAAGATCCATTTTTGTGTCAATATAAGTGTTTTCAGTTGATTTTGGTAAGTACCACCCCATATGATAATACCGTAAGACAAAATAGATTCAACCAGCGATTTGTATGCTATTATGAGAATGTCTATTGGAAGAAACTTTCTTAGTTCATAAAACGTGTATACCAGTTTTCTCAGTCTTTTTGTTAAATACTCAGAGTGGCTATCCCATTTCAGTGTATTGTTAATCATTAGGCCAAGATATTTAATATTTTCAGTTTTTTCTATAATTCTTTGACATGTACATGGATTCAGTCTGCAGTTGGAGTGGTATTTTAATGTGGTCAAATCGGGTTGATTCATGATACTATTTGAGAAGGTCATGAATTTGGTTTTTTGGAAGTTCAAGCTAAGCAGATTACTGTCTAGCCAGCATTTGATTTTGTAAAGGCCCTTTTCTGCATGTTTTTTTGTTTTTTCCCAGGTGTGACTTGTAAAGAGTAGCACAGTATCATCGGCGTATGATATAATATCTCCCGAGATATCAACACTCAACATGTTATTTATATACATTAGGAATAGCTGGGGACCAAGAACTGTTCCTTGGGGGATACCACATTTTATTTCTTGTATTTCACTCAAGTAGTCATTTATTTTGACTTTTTGCGTACGGTTGGTCAGATAGTCCTTAAAAAGCTCAAATACAATCCCGCGGATGCCGTAAGATTCAAGTTTTGGCAAAAGCATTTCGTGAGATATACTATCGAAAGCCTTTGCCAAATCTATAAATATTCCTATAACTTTTTTATTCTCTTCTAGATTTTCATGTATTTTCCTGGTGAAATGAAATAGAGCATCCTCTGTAGAAAGATTTTCTCTGAAGCCGAATTGCCGTGTTGATATTATCTTATTTTTAGCTAGGTATTTATTTAATCTGGAGACTATGCATTTTTCTAGAATTTTAGCAATTATCGATATGACTGAGATCGGTCTATAATTTTTAGGGTCATTACCTGATTGAGATAGCCACAGGTTCTCACCTTCAGCATAAAAAGAGTCTGGAATATTATTGAAATATGAAGGAAGAATAGTACTGACAAGGGACGAAACACTGTTGAGTGATGACTAAAAAAGCAGGAAGAGATAATGAAGAGGTTAAACGTAAATCTAAACCTCCCATTTTCATAGGAAGTGTAACCTGTGACCAAGATGAACAATCAAAATTATTATTGGTAATTTCTTCCACGATCAAACGTACATCAAAATTCTCGAGTTCTAGTTGACATTTCCAAGATGGGCTGCATCTAAGGGTGTACAATAATTTGGGAATAGCCAAACAATTTTTCAAGAGAAAGAAAGATACATGAGAAGGTAAGGCGATTCATTCTTTCAAGTGTCCACATGATACCGTAATTCATTCAAAATTTTAAATTAACATTTAACTGTTGTTTAAAATTATTTTTTGCTATAAAAACATTGTTTTATGTCATATATTGTCTTCTGCAGCGGTCCGCCCGTGCTGTAACGGCTCCGCGGAGCAATATTTTCAACGTTAAATAAAAATTATAAATAATGGAGGTAGAGTTCCGAAAGTACAGATATTTCCATTGAAAATTTCGTCCTTTATACGAAACTATTTTCAAAATTTCTTAAAACTTAATAGTTTTTGAGTTATTAAGAAAAACGTGAATCATTTTTATTCACCTTATTTTGTTAATAACAATCGCAATTTTTTACGCGCGGTAAAATCCTCAAAAATAATTCTTCTAGTGGTCATTCCAAATCCAATGAGCTATCGCTCATATTTTCAAGAGCTTCATCTCTACTTTTCACGCTTTTCAACTTGTTGATCCAGGTTTCACAATGTCTGAAAAGTACCAACCTTTATTTTGTAACAAAAGTATAATAAATGACTACTCTTTTTGGGAAACTTTATATTATTCAAGTTCAGATTGAAGAAAATAAATATGTTGATGCGATTATGTCTTTCCACTTTGAGAATGGGAACCTCACAATCTGGTAGTTTTCATTTAGGGAGGGACCTCAAATCCCAAACCAATCACTGACGATCAGATCTTCAAGCTGAAAACAAAGTATTAGTGAGCTAGTTCAGTTGATTTAGCAATACTACCTTCTCGTTTCGTTTCTTTCTTGCCTCTTGAAATGTAATTTTTTCGGTAAAAATCGAAAAACAAAGCAAACATAAAAAACGTGTTGTTGAAAATCAAATAACTTGGGAATTTTGGATATGTGCAGTCGGACATCAGCAGAGCACGCCCATAAGAGAAACTCAGGAACAAAAACTGAACCTGAAAGTCGAATTTAGTTTAGTCACTAATGTCAGTTTAGTCATTAATATCAGTAGAACCGTCAATCTGACATTTCTATAGTTACAGTGATTGTTGTAACTATGGAGACACCGACTTGAAAATACC
The DNA here is from genome assembly GCA_944452925.2 of Chrysolina oricalcia. NCBI lineage: Eukaryota > Metazoa > Arthropoda > Insecta > Coleoptera > Chrysomelidae > Chrysolina > Chrysolina oricalcia. The sequence goes on along the minus strand of OX101825.2, from coordinate 7,305,108 downwards.
TCCGAGCAATAAAAGATATAGAGAAGGCTTTTTTATCTCTTGAAAGCAACATACCCGACGTTGTTTACAAACATCAATGCTCGAGTCATGTTAAAAAAGAGCATTGTCGGATATTTCCGTTTGTACTCGTTCATCAGTTACATATATGGTACCGTATCGTCCATATAGTTCCACCGGACCAAATAGCTAAGCCGCGCCTGGATTCCCTACCAAAGTATTGTCGCTGAGGCTGTTCCTGCCGATAGCCCTTCTTCGTAATGGAAATTTCCATTCATACCGAAACCGAACTTTATCTCTCCGATCAAATATGTTCGGGTTGCTGAATCATCGTCTTTATTAATATAAATAACTGATCATGTTTAAGAAGGGTTGTTAGAATTATTCTTAAGATGTTGTTGTTGCTATAAGCTCTCTTCAATAAAACCATTAGTTGAATGAAGTATTTTTAATCAGGTGTAATTGAAAGTGTGACTTGGTAATTCAATTAGAGGTTCTAACCACCAAAAAATAAGTTTGACTGTTTGAACCAAACACACTGCAAGATTCGAATTGTAACTCATCAGGTTGGAATTCCATATTATATTCACCCTTAACTTGGCGATCATGTTTGTTTACGTCCGTTTACGACTTATTTATCGCCTTGTCAAATAAAACCATGGGCGTCGCAGCAAGGTAATCATGGCATAAACCATATTTGATTGGCATTCCGTATGGACCTTTCTAGTGCTATTAATGAGTTGACTTTTAATGAATCTGCTAATTTTTATTCAGATTTTGAGGCAAAGATACACTATTTATTGAAATAGCTGGAAAAAATTCTTTGTTATAATGTAAGTCAACTTTAAAAACGATTACCTATCAGTAATTATGAACAACTTGTTGTAGTGTAGGCACACTATAAAGTATGTAAGTAAGTGAGCAAACCCAACTATCCATAACCAAATTCAAATCATAATCTACTAGCTATTATAGACTCAATCTTATGGGTACTGGATCATCACAGGGATTATCACGTAAATAGTCGGTTCATCAGAAGTTTTCGATGTTCCCAATTGAATAAAATTTTGTTAACATGGAATATCACATATATCACCATAAATAATTGATCTGGAATGTTTTCAGTGGTGTAGAGCTTCCGGTTGAACCGGACGTGGAAACAAACCTTTTTATTATAAATGGAAAACTGTAAATCATCGCAAGTTTTAAATCTTATCAATGGGTTGAGTATTATTTTTATCTTTCGAGAGAGCCCATACTCCCAATACCAGGAGATTCCTCATTGAATTCCTATAATCCGTAAATGAAAAGTGATGGACTCGAAAATTGTAACTTACTTTATCATCGAAGGCTATGATTCCCTATATAAAACTTCCTCTCAAATAAGTCACTTCTTCAAAGACTTTTTTGTGCATTGTACTTCTGATTTTTCATGACCCTCTTAGACAAATGGAAATAAGCACAGTCTGGATAGTGAATTTCGAGTTTGGGAAGATGCAGGAAGTTATTTTGAAGATTAATATTTTTCTGAAATCGTTCAAGAATGCCCACTTTCTCGGAGCAACTTCAGGCCTCAAAATACGCTAATCTAGTATTTTAGTCCTTTGCTAAGCAACGAACTTTCTCGGACCGTTTTCGGACCTAAACGGTACGGGAATAATAATTAACGTAACAAGTCCAGAAAATACTGTTTTTTTGGACGAGTAGACCAAATTCTAGAACGAGCGTTAGCGAGTCCTGGAAGTCTACGAGTCCAAAAAACTTTTTTCGTACACTATTTTTTTGGCAATCATGTAGAATAACAAATCAATGAGACGCATTTAGTCTAAGAGACGAAGAGAGGTCGACTTTCACGCATCTGTTAACCGGATGAAACGATTCCGAATTTGAATATTTCGAACATTTCAGTTCTTATTTGTATTATATATTGAAATTCGAACAGAAGATAGGTACCAACAGAAACATTCTAATTCTTATTTATATTAATATTTGTATTAAAATTCGAGCACTTCCCGGCCGGGAAGTGCTACTTTCCCAGAGAAAAAGTGGCCGGGAAGTGAACACTTTCCCGTATCGAAAACGATACGGGAATATTTTTGCCGGCTTGTTTACATTTTAGACAGTTATTGAATTCACGCAAACAATATGTAGAATTCCTTAGTTTTTGATAATGCTGATTGCGATTTCAGAAAAAATAGGTGGTGTACCTCGTAGTAAAAGCACATTCCCAGACTTCAATGCTTGTTGGCATCTGCTTCGCCTCGGCCAACAATTTACACTGTCGTCCAGGAATGTATTGCTTTTACTACTAGATACACCATATACTATTTCCGAGGAATTCCAAATCTGTATAAAAAATCACTGGTATAGGATTCATAGCCTCAAAGAGGCAATATATATGTATTCCGAGCTATTCTATTGATAAAATTGTGCCTATTTATTCATAAAGATTGTAAAGTCTTGTTGGAAGTCTCTCGAGTACTCAATTCAGTGATATTTTTTCAGTATGAATTTGTTGGTCATGGAATTTACTTCACTGTTCTGTAACTATAACAATATAATAACTTGGCAGTTTGTGTGTTTGGAAAGTATGCTATTTTAGGGGAATTCGTGATTGTGAAACCAGTGGTATGGACAAAGTGTTTGAAAATAGCAACGAGAACTATAATCCGCCAGATACAAAAAATTAGACTACTTCAGCAAAGAAGTAGAATAATGCAATCCGAAATTTTAATTTGTTTCAAGCTAGCCAGACGATTTATAATAAGCAAGTCACCGCTCCATCCTGTGAGCTAATCAAGACTACCTAAAAATAGAGCTGTTGTTTGGTATATCCGCAGAGATGTCTTCAGAGAAATATGTCGGTCCCTATTTAACTCATAGACTATAATGACTCTCACCTCAATATTTATACTAAAGACTGTTTGATGTTCAAGAAACAGAAGTAAAATAAAAACTACCAGACGGACTTGTAATATCGATCGCTTCCTGAGCCTAACTCTATACAAGTTTAGACATTCCTTTTTGACAACTCTATAAACTTTTTAATTATCTGCCTCAGGATACCACTAATCTAAATTCAGAAAAAAACACAAGAAGAAGAGTTGAAGAGCTACTGAGGCTTTTACTTCACTTTGGATGAGTATTTCCATGATACACTTTTAACATAAATTTGAATGTAATCTTTTATGTGTATTAAAGTTTTTGTGTACATTCTTATGTGTATCAAAATGCATGTACGAGAATGTATTGATATCTAGTTAGCCTAGACCAGTTCCCTGCATAAACAAAATATGGCGTAACCATAGCAACGAACAATAACTTATTAAAAGTGTCAGTGTAAAGTTTGACGTCAAAAAAGTAAACCAGAGTTCCGCAGTAAATTAAAAAAAAAATTGTACACCGAAATTGTGAAAATCGAAAAATTGGAGAATCGAGCCATCATCAAGTACCTGTATTTGAAAGGGTTAGGAGATAAGCAGATTTACGAAGATATGCTTAATACCCTTGGTGATCAATGTCCTTCGTATGCGACCGTGAAAAATTGGACTGCAAGCTTCAAAGGAGGTAAATTTTCCATTGAAGATGATGACCAATCGTTCGGAAGGCCAGTTTCTGTGGCAGTCCCCGATGCAGTTCATGACATGATTTTAACAGACCGTCGAATTGGGCTAAAACGGATATCTGAAGCACTGAATATTTCATACGAACGCGCTCATCATATAGTTCACGTCAATTTGGACATGAGAAAAACTGCTGCAAAATAGATCCCCAAATGTTTGAATGTTGACCAAAAGCGTGCAAGGATAATAGCATCGCGTTCGATCTGTGCTCGATTTGAAAACGATGTAGACTTCTTAAACCGAATTGTTACTATGGATGAGACTTGGGTACATTTCTACGATCCAGAAACAAAGCAACACTCGATGGAATGGCGACACTCCGGTTCTCCAAGACCCAAGAAGTTTCGTGTCCAAAAATCTGCTGGGAAAGTTCTTGCTTCAGTTTTTTGGGATTGCCATGGAGTAATCATGACTGATTTTTTGGATAAGGGTAGAACAATAACTGGAGATTACTATTCGACATTACTGACCACTCTACGGGAAAAAATTAAAGAGAAAAGACCTGGAGAGCTATCCAAAGGTGTTTTGTTTTTGCAGGACAACACCCCTGCACACAAATCTCATGTTGCCGTGCAAAAAATTCGTGATTTAGGGTTTGAATTACTAGAACACCCCCCTTATTCACCAGATTTGGCTCCGTCCGACTATCATCTCTTTCCTCAACTGAAAAAAAGTTTAAAAGTTCGTAAATTTTCTTCCAACAAGGAGGTAATAAAGGCTGTGGAGGTCTGGTTTGCAGAGCAAGAAGAAACATTTTTTTTGAAAGGTCTAGAGACGTTGCAGGTTCGCTGTAATAAATGTATCCAATTAAGAGGAGAATATGTTGAGTAATAAAATATTTTGATATTGAAATTTTGTTTGGTTCCATAGTATGCTAAGAATTTTTCAATATATCCTCGTATAGCATCTAAATAGTGTATAGTATTGTTTACTGATGTGATTCAACAATTTGAATATTTTGACTTTTTTACTTCAGCACTTTCATTTATTTTTTCAGTATTTATGACCGTATTCTATGCTTTGTCAGCAAGAATCTAATTCTTCGCACAATAAGATTGATATCTAGACAATACAAGTGCCTTCCAACCAGGCATGTGGTGATCTATAGATAAAAATATAACATGAAACAAATTTATCAGCACGCCGCCACTGGTTCTAAGTTTACATCCGAATATCATAACAATAACAAATCTCTCCCTCCGAACTCGGAGGTTACACCTCACCCACAAACTATCACAAAGGATAGTGATATGCAGCTTTCATAACAACGTGGGTTGTGCATATAGAAATGGCACTTCTATATCTTTCATTGCTGGGAGAGTTAAACAAGTTTCAGAAAATTTGGGTCCTTCATTAACCCTTTAAGTTAACCCTATTATATTATCTGACAAATCAAATAACCTACTATTTGCATCTGGGTTAAAGTCCGTTTGAATGTTATGCTTTTCTTCCAGGAAGCATCAATGCTTGTTAATAGATAATAGAAGAACATCACGGCATGGACTATCACATTCACGGCACCTACGATGAGTGAGTGCCCCCCACCATAGTATCTAAGTGCGAGCCATACACCGAAAACCATTCCACAGTGATGATAGACATGAAGAAACGACACCTGTCGGTAGCTTTTACGCAGCACAAAAAATACCTGGAAATGGAAATACTGATATAAATTTGAGTATAAATCCGAAAACACCAAGTTCAATATTGATGTGATATGATAAACTGATATTTATAATTTTTTTATTGTTTATTATATTTGAAATTGATTATTTGTTTATGTTCTTGTAAAAAAATAAACTCTATTTTATCGAATTTGCCCTAGCTCATAACCTTCATTTACCCAGTTCACTTTTTTCCTTGATTATGTCTCTTTTCTTTCAGCTCAGTCGGTGAAACAAGAAAAACTCCTGCTCTCAGTTGGATTCTGGAATGTGGACTGCCCTGTATATAATTTAGAAAACATAAAAAACATTTTTTAAAGAGAAACATTCTCAATTGAGAATGTTTCTCTATAAAACATGAATCCCTTCCAAGAGAGGTTATCTTGTACGATGGAAAACAGCGACTAAATTCCAACTTTCAGTCGCAGATGATTCCACAACTGACTTTATACAACAATAAAAAACATTCCTGTACCAATAAAAAATGACAGTCAAATATGTTTTCATAAATTTTAATACTTGAAAACTCTGTATGGGAACTATTGGAAATACACCTTTCCACAAAACTGAAACTCTTATTATTGTTGTTTATTGAAATATCATGAAAAACTACCTAACAACAAACCTATAATTTTATATGCTCTAAACTGTTTCCTGAAATTAATTGTCTGTCCTCTATGATTCTAACTTATCAACTATATAAATTGTTTCTTGTTTAGAAATTCTGACACAGGCCGATAGATGACACCTTTATCAAAACTAAGGTTAAATTAAAACAAAATATTGTTCGTTCTTTTCTTATAATAGTTCGTGGAAATTGTAAAAATGAAGTCAATAACTAATTTAGAAGTGCTTCCACACAGTTAAAATAGTTTCATATGATGTCTGTCTGTAATACTGCTCAGATCTGCTTCAAAACTCGTACAAACCAAAGTATTGTGAAATTGTATAAATATCTTAATACTAGTTTTCCTGTGAATTCAACTTGCTTTAGGATACAATTTTCGTCTGCAGGTATGTAATTTTACTTGTCTAATCAGCCTATTTATGTATATTCATTTCTGTTGCTTCCTCTGTTCAGTAACTGGTTTCTTTGGGTTTCTATCTGAATTTGCTTACATACCTACTTTCTTACCATCTCCCTAATCCATATTCACTCTATTATCTCTTTCACACTTTTTATATATTCATATACATGCACAGCCGTCACTCAAAGTTCGCTAGTGATAATTGTTACTAATTTATAACATGCTCCACATTATAAACCATGCCCCACGTTGGGCGCCAAAACGTATTCAAGATAGAAATCGATATAAAAATTATAGGAAGAAATAAAAGGAAAACTTATTGAAAAACTAGGATATGAACCACAAATTCAGATAGAAATCCAAAGAAACCAGTTACCGATCAGAAGAAGCAACAGATTTTTTTTTTTTTTTATTAAGTTATTTATACAATATCACCATACTTTGAAACTATTTTAACCGTGTGGAACTATTTCTAAATTGATCATTGACTTCATTTTTACAATTTCTACGAACTATTATAAGAAAATTAATAACAAAACGAGCAATATTTAGTTTTACCATAACCTTAATTTTGATAAAGGAGTCATCTATCGGATGGTATCAGAATTTCTAAACAAGAAACAATTTCTATAGTTGATAAGTTAGAATAATAGGGGGCAGATAATTTATTTTAGGAAACAGTTCAGAGCATAGGAAATGATAGGTTTGTTGTTAGGTACTTTTTCACAATATTTCAATTAATAACAAAACTAAGAGTTTGAGTTTTGCGGAAAGGTGTATTTCCAATAGTCCATCCAGAGTTTTCAGGTATTAAAAGGACCCCGCAAACTCCTTATGGAATTTGGGTCCCGGTGGATTTTTTTGAATTTTTGGAATGATGTAGTCCATGTAATTCTCAACCAATGTTACAATTGCGCCAACCCAAAAAAATGAACAGTTTTGCTGCTAGGGGGCGTTGAAATCACCCTTTGCGCAGATTAGACTATTTATTTTTGAACCCGGTAACAATATTTTCACTTGTTTCATTATTGCTAATGTTGCACAATATTGTGCAGTCTTATAAAAAAAATTCTTACCCCCTCCCCTTTACCCCCGACTCCTATTACGGAACGCAAAAAAATATTTCTCGAGTGCCTTTAAATGAATCGTCGAATGTTTAAATATGCCTAAATGAGGGAAACAGCAATTTATTATGATTATCCCTCAACCCCCGAAATGACACAAAACGAAAAAAATTCAGTGTATTTTTCTGAATTTTTGATATGATGCAGTTCAAGTTATTTTGAATAGAAATAAATTGGGTGACAAACTCCAAAAATGAACAGTTTTGATGCTACGGGACGTTGAAATCATACCTTGCTCAGAATGGACTATTCATCATTATAAGCAGAAATAATAGCTCTACGTATTTTAGTTCAGATTATGCTGATCAATTGTGTAATTTTTTATAAATTGAAAATCCAAAACATTCCCCTTACCCCCTACCCCTAAAGCACTAAAAAATTTATTCCCAACTACTTGTAAATGCATTTTTCTACGACCGTGCGTTTTTACCCACTTTCCCGCACTCATTTTAGTTCAGAAAGTGTCACTTTCCCGCACTAGTGCGGGAAAACTCGCTTTCCCGCACTAGTGCGGGAAAGTAAAATATGTCGATTTATCGTTATTAAATGTACATTTCATTGTTGCTGAGTTATTTGGAGGACTCCGTAGAACAGAAGAAAACGATCTCGAATAAAATTCTTTCATGTACTGGCAACTTGCAACCAATGCCGTCTCCGTCATCTTCATGCAGTTTGCAATCTACGAGTGTTACTCTTAACAGCCAGTTACCACCAACTAACTACTCTGGACCGGCTATTCTGACGCATTTACAGAATGCAACAAATTGTGTTTTCTACATTAATATTAATAATAGTTAGTGGATTTTCATGGAATGTTTTGTATGTTGAAATAAAATATATATTTTCAATGTGCTTTTTGAATATTTATGCGGTCGTAGAAAAAATAATGTTCCTAATTCATGCGTAAAGTGTCTTTCACGCCCTTGACTGCTTGCCCGAACTCCGCTTCGCGTCGTTCGGGTCAACGGCAGTAGCGTGAATTCAGTGAATTTGAGACAATGTCAAGGTTTTGCAGTTTTTCACATAAATATTCAATGTCTTTCTAATAAGATGGATAAATTAACCTTGTTCCTGGAAAAAAATTAATTTGATATTATCTGTTTATCAGAACACTGGCTGCGTGAGTTTGCCCTCAGATCTATGAATATTTATAATCACCACTTTGTGATATACCCCCAGCCAACCCCCTGTAGAATCATTTAATCAGTTAATTAAATGCAGGATAACGTCAAAACGTAGGGAAAATAATCAAAACAATAAAAATCCTATCGTAGAACAAACTACAGAAGGAGAAGATCTAACATAAATATTCGTATTCCAGATGCACAAAATGTTTCAATCGATTAGTCATCGGAAGCACAGATGGCCAAAGACAAAAGTTGTTATTGTCTTAGGAATTCACAGACTATAAAAGTCACGAGGATATATTTATAGGTGTAATAAATATAATTGCAATACGCGTTTTTGACATTTTTCTGCCGATAAATCTCAATTTTAACCCGTTAAGAATGTCAGAAAACCGAATTAACACTATGATATATGAGAAAATGACTATTAGAGTGTTATTAATAGCCGTAACTAATGTCACTATTGTGTTAGTTTATTATTCATTATATTAAAATTTATAGCTTCATGGGTGTATAAAATGACTCGTAAGCGTATGTACTTTCAGTACCAGTCCAGTATTCTTCGGTATCTAGTTAGTTCCGGGCAAAATGTTTCGCGAATTTTAATCATCAGTTCGCAAGTCAGTTCCTAAGTTTTAATTCGTAGTCGTAGGAATGAATCGACGGTTTTCCATTGTAGTCGTCAACTAGGCGTTTCGTTCAGAGATGTCCAGAATAAAACGTTTTTTATTCAATATGTAGTTTGAGACAGTTCGTTATGAAATGGCGTATTGTTGAGGCAAATCAGAGCCTGCAACAAGTTTAAGTAAAGTAGCTACGGCCATATGGATCTGTGTACCCAAGTATATAGTTTTCAATCTGTTAGTTCCTGTGAAGAATAATCGTCGAGTTTTTATATCAAAAACGAAACAAGTGCTTTTCGTACCAAAGTAAAGAAAGGTGAAGTGCTACGATCACAATAAATACAGTATTTCTACGCCCTTCAATGAAAATTCGCAATCTCTCTGGAATACCTGAAATCGCCGTCTCATCATAAATCGTGTTGAACCAGGGACACGCGACGTTCCCCCTCACATCTGTGTAGTACGTTCGATGATGGTTATCTTATGTGAGTAGGTCAACGACCGTAAATTCCCGAAAAGGAATATTTGTCACATCTGTTCGTACCCATTTTCGACTATATAATGAACTGAATATTCCTTTTTATACTTGTCTCAGATATTTGTTTTTGTTTTACAATCAATTCTGTTTGCGTATTTCTGAAGTTTTGAAAATGACTTTTCCTGTAGACTTTTTTTGTAAGAAATTCGTTTTTACCATTTTCTTTTAATACTTGTTTTTGACCTGCACCGGCTGATACAAAACGAGTTTACAGTTATTTATCTGTCACCAGATTTTTCACTTTAAAGATTAATTATGCCATTCTTTTTCTCGTTTTAAAACTCAGTAAGAGTGGCTAGTATTTCATGTTTTTTTTTGATGTTGTCTTGTGTACCATTCACTCAGTTTATAGTTTTAAACAAATATTGTTTTGATGCTCTGTATACCTTTGCAGTGAGATTTGCATGTTGTTCACACGTTTAACGGTCTGTCTATATACAAAGTGAGATTTTGTGATTTCACACCGAGAATTTAAACCGATATTTTTTGTTTTATCTTTAAATAAATTAATTTTAGTTATATCAATGTTTGACTTTTCTTTCTCCTCTCATATTAACAAGCATTCTATACTACGTATTGTGACGAACCATAAATAAATCAGTGAAGCTTTCTTCAGCCGCTCCAAGGAGGTTTTCCCGGTACGACGACTAAACAGCGCTTCTCTTTTGTTTTCGACACCTGATTAGTCTAGTGTCAAAATAGGAGTGCGCTGTCTCGTCAACGTATCGTTTCGTGTGAAGCACCATATACTGGATGTTCCACAACTTAGTCTCGTTTTTTGTCTGACATAAAATATAGGGTTTTTGAATGTGAAGATTTAAACAGTGAGATAAATTCGGAGTTCTGCGGTATTGAGATATTGTCCCTAAAGACAATTATCATTACCTGTCACAGGTCCGGTTTAGGTGACTTTGAGTGAGGTATTCATGCATAATTTTGAGAATCTGTTAGTAAAATGTACAAGTCTGTGCCACAACATTATTATCTGTGGAGACTTCAATGTGAATTTTAAATCTAATTCGTCTCAACGTGACGAACTCATTAGTATGATAAATTCATTCAATATCAATATTACTATATATGAAGATACACGTGTTACTTCTCATTCTTCATCTTGTAAAGACAACATTTTGACAAATATTGAAAACGATAATTTCAAAACTGGAGTGTTGGAACCGTGTTTATCTGATCATTACGGACAATACATGATCATTAGTGCGGAATGTAGTGATACACTTCCAACAGTATGGAGAAAACAAATCAATGAAAAAAATTTTTCAAAGCTGAAACTCCTTTTGGGAAATGTGTCTTGGAATATACTCACAGTAGATAGCAGAGACACAAATGATTATGCCAATAAATTTCTAGACATTTTGAGAAACTATGGAAAGCAATGTTTTCCAACAAAAAAAGTACACGAACGAGTCAAACCTCCAGTCAAGTGGTTTAATGACTCTTTGAGAGAAATCAGGGAAAACCTCTCTTGTATAAAAACTATTTGTGACTGCACGAAAAATGAGGATGATTACGCTGCCTACAGGGCTCATCGTAATCATTACAGATATCGCTTGATTACCGATAAAAAAGAACTTATAATAAGTACATTTCTGTATCAGAGAACAAGCCAAAAAGTAGCTGGCAATCAATTAATCATGAACTTAATAAAAGACCCAAAAAACAGGTTATACCTGATGTTCCACTTCAAAACTTTAGCAATTTTTTTGCCAACGTGGCAGAAAACATAATATCCTCTTTGCCTCACACGACTGAGACTCCGGTTGACCTACTCAATTCCTTTTCCGCAGCGTGTAACTCCTTTTTTCTAGCACCCATATTGTCTTGTGAAGTTATCGAGGCAGGATTGTCATTAAAAAATCGAAATGTCTGGATTGCTATGACTTATCTAGTGAAATAATAAAAGGTATCATTGATGCAATCATTGAAACACTTACTACCTTTTACAACCTGTGCATAACTACAGGGTGTTTTCCTACTTGTTTTAAATATGTAAAAGTCTTGCCATTGTGGAAAAAGGGTGATAACTCTGTAGTCGACAATTATCGTCCTATTTCAATAACTCCGGTTCTGTGCAAAATTTTAGAAATCATCCTGAAAAACAGGTTGGTTCATTATTTTGTAAGGAATAATTTCTTCAGCAATTACCAGTATGGTTTCAGAGCAGGAAAGTCCACAACTGATGCTTTATTGAAGGTCGTGAGTTATATTGCTGAGGGTCTTGAGAGTGGTGATATCGTGGCCATTACACTGTGTCACCTCTCTAAGGCCTTCGATTGTGTTTCACATGTTTCTCTATTTGACAAGTTGGAATACTGTGGAGTGAGAGGACTACCCCTCAAATTGTTCAAATCCAACTTGACGGATAGAACTCAGTCTGTGTTTGTCAATGAAACATATTCTGGCGTTGAAAATGTCTTACATAGTGTTCCCCAAGGGTCTGTTTTGGGACCATTGTTATTTTTGATATATGTCAATGACTTTAGCAATTTCATGTTGCCGAATAAAAGTGTCCTTTTCGCTGATGATACTTCCCTAGTCTCAACCGGCAAAAATTTGCAAATGGTATCTGTAAATCAGGATATAGCATTGAGACAGGCTACAGAATGGTTCTCAGTTAATCAACTAAAACTAAATGAAGAGAAGACGAAGGTATTTAAATTATCTTCCAACAACAGTAGTAGTAGCAGCGAGCAACCTGGTAAACTTCTGGGCATAACCCTCGATGAGAACATTTCTTGGATAACCCACATTAATGAGTTAAATGTGAAACTTTTCAAGAGCCTTTTTGCTCTCCGGCAACTTAAAAGAGTAGTAGAACTCCTTGCCTTGAAAACTGCGTTTTTTGCCATGTTTCATTCACACATAAATTACGGCGTAATTTTGTGGGGTGATTCCTCTCAATCCATTAAAATATTCAGACAACAGAAAAAGGCCCTGAGAATAATAATGAACGCGGAGTACAGGGGCCACTGCAAACCTCTTTTCAAAAGCCTGGGAATCTTACCATTACCATCTCTTTTCATATATAACACCGTTCTTGAAATTCATAAAAATAAAAGTCAATTCTCTAAACATCTGGATTTACATCACTATCAGACCAGAAATGCTGACCTGCTCGTAAAACCGTGCTTTAGACTAATAAAGTCTCAAAAAAACTCCCTGAATATAAACCTGTACAACCACTTACCAGAATATATCAAGCTACTCAACCTGAAGTCTTTTAAACCTAAAATTAAATCATTTATGTTTGAAAACTATTTTTATAACATTGGGGAATATTTGAATTCAACTTTTTCTTAAATATTATTTTTCACCTTGCCAGGGTAATTTCATTGTTGTATATGTATTCTATTGGGTTATATATATATTATATGTATGTTTGTATTAATTTTTTGTACCTATTTCCGAATCTATGTGATCGATTCTATATTGTAATTGTAATTTTATACTGTGTTAACTTATATGTAAATGGTCATTTATAATTGTATAAATTTTTATATTGTTATATATATATATATATATATATATATATATATATATATATATATATATATATATATATATATATACGAAAACTAGAAGTTCGGGTTGAACCGCGTCTGGAATTTGTTGAAATTCGACGTTTCGGCTCCGATTTTGGAGCCATTTTCAAGAATAAGAAGGATAGGTAGTGAGGAAACGTGATTCTCTAGAGCCTTAGAGAGAGCCAGTGACGAGACTTGGGGAGTAGGCAGATTGAGACCCCGACGTCAAGTCACAAAATCCTAACGCGATAATACCTGAGGAGTAGGCAGACTGAGACCTCAGTGTAGAATCACGTTTCCTCACTATACCTATCCTTCTTATTCTTGAAAATGGCTCCAAAATCGGAGCCGAAACGTCGAATTTCAACAAATTCCAGACGCGGTTCAACCCGAACTTCTAGTTTTCAAATATCTGACCGCGGAAACCTATCCGAACATATATATATATATATATATATATATATATATATATATATATATATATATATATATATATATATATATATATGTACAATTCCTTGTAACGTGTGACTTGCAGCAAACATTTTATGTAAAGTTGTCAAATAAATCTATCCATCTATCTATCTTTGAAATATATTTGATAAATTGCAAAGCTATCGAAATATCGCCAGTTTATGAAATTCCGTTTTTATTTTAAAATATGGCCTTTTTAGGTAAACAATAGCAGCCACCATCTAAACTGCAACAAGGAATATTTCTACTTAAAATAATTAACACCAGTGGCGCGCAAAAAGGGTTTTATGATTTTTCATCCTGTTTACCTACAAACTCCCTATATAACCACGTTTTTAGATTCCAATCATTGACAAATATTCTTCCTTGTGACTTAAAACTTATGACTTATGACTGCTGCATAAATCCACCACTAGTTATTATACTTGAGTATGGAATAAAACTCGAAATCTGTCGTAAAAATAAAATAACTTCTGGAAATTAGACAAAAGTGTTTCATCATTCATTTCATTAAAGTGATCATGAATTTCCACAAAATAAACAAGTCATCAATTACACAAAATAATATTTTTTCTGTATAGTTTTTTTTTGTGACGGAAAAAACGATTTAAGATTGAAAAAACATATCAAAATATAATAGAGTTAGAGAATTATCGACGTAAAATTTTAATTTTCAAACTGGTAGGCTGTTGTACTTATAGCGACAATAAGACCTGAAATGCTAAGGAAACCTTTGAAGTAATCAAATATCTGTCAATAACAATTGCGAACTGGTTGTTTAGTAGTTATTTTAAATATAATAGATACTTATAAGGATCATAATGACGATCATTATGGTACTAGCTGTGAAGATCATCAGACGAGGCATCAGCCGAGTCTGATAACACAGCTAGTAACATAATGATTGTTTATGATCCAAATTTCATACAAAATTTTATATTCCGATGACTTCTTTAAAAATAGATTTCTTGTTCCATAACAGTAAGTGATGTGAACGTAGCTTAGTTTCAGTAATGTACGTAAAAACGTAAGTTACTTTCATTGAAAAGTTCATCAAGCTTTTTTTTTCATTCATAATTTTAACGTTTCAAATTTGTCTATATTCTTTTTATTATAGTCCTCAGTACTCTGATGAATCATTATAGTACTCAGTCCTTTAAATAAATTATGTCATTTTGACACTAAACATGAAATTCATAATAATGTCATGACACGTCGGAATATAAAGTTAAGAAATGTCTGATTTCTCTGTCACAACCAGAGAAGTCATCAACATTGTGGTCGAATTATTAAATGATTTAAAGTATGTTTCAATCATAGAAATATATATAATAAACTTACTCTAGAATGCTAATCTCGCCAATTTTCTCGACGAAATGCATGCCGCGTATGTGACTTCACGATTGGGCGCATGCTCGTCATCAGTGTAGTTTGGGTAGATCGTTGCCAAGTTTGAAAATCATTTGATGTTCCAATTCAGAGTTTTGTGTCATGAGGCAATAAAACTCATGTCATTTGAAAGAGAGAAATGTGTCAGCGTATTCAGGACCTTTCTAAACCGAAATAACCTTTCAGAGATAGATTCCTCCGAATTTTAGGCGCGAAAGAAACTTATTCAATACGATAATGTACCCTATCTTACTGTAATTATAATGACCGTGCAACAGTGCTTTTTCATCAACAGGAAGACTTGTCAATAAAATCTGTCACTATTGACAAATATCAGAGACGGATTTTAGAATTTCAGATTTTGTCTTGTCTTTTTGTGTAGTATTTGTTGTCGTTGGTTCTTTCATAATTCGTGAATTTGTATTAATCTTGTTCCTTCAATATATTTTATAATGAGACCATTTCTACCCACAGATGAAAAATGAACTGTTTAGTGTTGTAGTGTGTGAGTAAAGGAAAAATACCTGAAATAAATTATTTTTGGTAGATGACATTTTTATGTACCTATGCTTTGCTCAAAATAGAAAAAGAAAATAGCTCATTATTATTATAGCTTGACACAAAAGACATGATTCTGGTTAATGTCTTTAGGAAGAGACCTCAATGCAGAACATTTGGGTGAGAAAATTCTAATTTGTGGCAGATATTTTCCTCATGAAGATTTATGAAAAAAAGGTAATAGAATCATTTGAAACCTAAAGCCGTACCAACACTGTGTCTGCGTAAGCATGGCGAGTGATACAACTTTTTGCAAACAAATTTCAAGTATTAGCCACATGGCTCAAATTAAGTTCTGAGTATTCTTGAATTAGTTCTTGATTTCTACAAAAAGTACTAAACCTAATAGAGTCTCCTCAGAAAATTTCAATTTCAATATGAAAGTGCTTTTCTTCGATGATAAGCAAAATGCCTCTGGTCTCACTTTTATGGTAATTGTGCTAAGGTAACACCACCAGAAATAATCGTAGAAACAGCATGTTAATCTCTTCAAATTATGTTACTTAAAATTAAATGCACTAACATATTTTGACATGAATAGTTCTATAAGAAGAAAACCTTGAGCTTCTTATAATATGGACGCATCCAATTTTATAAATTCAAATTTGAGTTAAAATTATTCATAATATTAGATTAAATCAATTTTCATACTTGTACTTTTAATTTATTTTCCAATCTAGTGCCTGCTTGAAATTCGCACCGACTACTTGGGGTGGTTCCTTAGTTTTTAGTTGAGTTTATCTAAAGCTGAAAAGTGATTGCGATACCAAAAATCAAAGAGTAGCTTCAGAGTGATGAATAATGATAATAACAGCCTTTGCTGAATATTTCGGATCATAAATATGTGAAAAGACGTATTCAAATCGGCTAAATAGCAGGTATAAGTACATTGAGTTTTCCAATACCTTATTCCCCGAGATTGAGAATAAACAACGTTTGTTAATCTTCACCAGTACCATAATATTTTACTAAAACCGGGCCTATTGCAAAAAACACTAATGACGCACATGCGCATTGCGGACTAATCTGAACTTTCAACAACACTTTTGACATATGAGATTAGCATTCTAGAATAAGCATATAATATATAATTTTATTGAAAATATGAAGTCAGTTGTGGAATCATATGCGACTAAAAGGGATTCATGTTGTGAAGAGAAACATTCTCAATTAAAAATTGAATCAATACATGACTCCTCTGGAAATGGAAAAAACCTACGATAAAATTGAAGTTACTTTTTTGTAATATCTAACAGAAAACAACTACTTCCCCGGCTAAAGCCACGCTGGACATTGAACTACATCTGATAGATATTGAGAAAGACCCTAAATCGCTCATTTCATTGATGCGTGAATTGCATCTCTTTCGCTAGGCTTCCAATACATTTTGGTCGACAAAAATCTATTTCACTCTTCTAAGATCATCAGGGAGGTCGGAAGAATTGGAAAACATACTCTTCAGAAACAATTTCACACTGTAATGAGGAATTGTTGGACTATTTATTGTGCGATGAAACTTTGCAAATATTTTTCTGACATAAAATCTGTCCAATGAAAACTGGACATTTAATAAATATTCAACTATCTGAATGAAAATGCAAATTTTCACATTCAGATTTTCTCTCTCAAGTTATATAGGGTCTTTCTCAATATCTATCAGATGTAGTTCAATGTCCAGCGTGGCTTTAGCCGGGGAAGTAGTTGTTTTCTGTTAGATATTACAAAAAAGTTACTTCAATTTTATAGTAGGTTTTTTCCATTTCCAGAGGAGTCATGTACTGATTCAATTTTCAATTGAGAATGTTTCTCTTCACTATACAGGGTGTCAATTTGAAAACTTCCCACCCTTAATATCTTCCTTCCAGTAAACAATATGAGTAATCGAAAAAACAGGTCAATTTTATTGTCAAGGGGGACACTTTCACGGACTATTTGTAGCCCTCGTGGTTCAACCCCCTAGGAGTGGTAGATGTTACCCTTAGAATTTTAAATGGGAAGGGGGGTCAAGTGGCACATCATTTTGATGGGCGTTCAATTCTTGTTCCAATGGTACCCTGACTTTTTATTTTGTGATGAGCATTTTCCGAAAAATTGCGTTCTAAACTAACAGAAGTAATTATTAGAACGCCTATACTGAGATGCATTATTGTATTGACTCCCTTTAATAAAAATGGTTAGAAGAGTAGGTGGCACCGCTCCAACCCTTGAATGACAGGAATAAATTTATTACGCATGGTATTTTTTATATGGTGGTTATTTTCCTTCTACACAATAAAATTTAATTTGCGAGAAAGACATTTCCAACATAAAATCTACTTACGCTTATCTTATTAGCTGTTCGAAATGTTGTCCAATTTGCTCTAAACAGTAATACAGTCTGTTTTCGAACTCCCCTCTAACATTACGGAAAACTTCACTAGGAATTGACTGGCATGCTGCTGTATTTCGTCTTTTAAGTTCGTCAATATCAGAAGGTTGTGTTTTATAAACAACGGATTTAAGATGCCCCCAAAGAAAGAAATCTAAGGGTGTTAAATCCGGTGATCTCGGAGGCCATTCAACTGCTCCCCTTCTGCCAATCCATCTACCCGGAAATCTCTCGTTTAACCACTGTCGGACGGGAAGAAAATAATGAGGTGGAGCACCGCCCTGCTGGTAATGTAACAGATCCTCCTGCAAAAGTTCATTACCTTCTGCATCAATTTGAGTTTCTAGCTAGTGAGTTATAAGAGGATCGATAGTCTCTTCAAGCATATCAAGGTACAGATTGCCAGTCAAGTTTTCTTCCAGAAATAATGGACTAAGAATGGCATTTCCAAGAATACCAGCCCAAACATTAACTTTTTGTGGGTGTTATGTATGCCCTTCCCGAAAAATATGTGGGCTTTCGTCACTCCAATAGAGACAATTTTGTCTATTAACATTGCCATTCAGAAAAAATGAACACTCATCGCTGAAACAGATGTTTAACAGAAGATTAGGGATGGTATTGACTCGATGAGACATGATTTCACAAAACTCTATTCTTCTATCATAATCATCCTCGTGGAGCTCTTGAAGAATCTGCATTTTATATGGATGAAATTTATGCATTTTCAATGCTTTTCTTATAGTCTCGCGTGACATTCCCGTCTGTTCTGATACTGATCGTAAGGAGCTCGTGGGCTCTGCAGCAAATGTTCCCAAAACTTCAATTTGAGCTACTTCATTTAGTACTCTGGGGTTATTTCTTTTTTTATTTGTCACTGAACCAGTTTCGTAAAACTTATTCACCAAATCAAGCACATACCGGTGACTTACATTACAATTTGGATGTCTTTCGTTAAAAAGACATGCCGCCTTTCGTGCGCACTTTCCAACTTCTCCATAAATTACAATCATTTCAATTCTGTCTTGAAGAATGTAAACCATTTTTACACTTTTATACACTTATTAAAATAATTCCTAAACAGCCCAACAGGTACAACGGTATTCACAATACTACCACATAGTTCAAATTTGCTAACCAATTTTTTGCCGGAAAACAGAAACTTTTTACAGCAGAAGTAGCAAAAAAGGAAGGCTATCTGTACAATTTCTGCGATTACACTTAAAAATTCAGCATTTAATAAACACAACTTTACTACCATCTACGTTTTACTATTAGACTACTTTTTTATGTAAAGTGTTTGGAGCTAATGGCTAATGTTACCCCTAATATAGGGTTGGAACGGTACCACCTAATATTCAGTATAGGCGTTCTAATAATTACTTCTGTTAGTTTAGAACGCAATTTTTCGGAAAATGCTCATCAAAAAATAATAAGTCAGGGTACCATTGGAACAAGAATTGAACGCCCATCAAAATGATGTGCCACTTGACCCCCTTCCCATTTAAAATTCGAAGGGTAACATCTACCCCTCCTAGGGGGTTGAACCACGAGGGCTACAAATAGTCCTTGAAAGTGTCCCCCTTGACAATAAAATTGACGTGTTTTTTCGATTACTCATATTGTTTACTGGAAGGAAGATATTAAGGGTGGGAAGTTTTCAAATTGACACCCTGTATAATACATATTTCTATGGTTTCAATCCAATAATAATGTAGACATTTCAAAATATTTCAAACTAACTGCATTTCTGAAACAAAATGGTGAAGATTACTGGATAAAATTTGAAACATTTTTCCCGTCACAGAAAAAAATACAATCTTCTATAAGTTTGTCGTGCAGTGTATCTGCCATAATTTCATAATCCTCTTACCGTTTCCAGACAATCAAATAATTTGAGCCAAAAAAAATGGCGGCAACCTGTCAACATTTGTAGTCCACTTTTGCTTCTGGAATAGTCTATGGGAACGCAGGCATTGAAGACTGTTTTATACACATAGGAATGCTGGAAAAGATTTCTGGTTAACAAGACTTGAAATTATTAAAAAGGGATGATTTTTTTGGATGAATAAACTTGAATTTTTTTTCGTGTAGTATCAGGGTTCTTATGATAGGAAGGGGTTATGAAATAAGTGAGCATTTTGACAAGTGGAAGATTGAGGAAAGAGAGAGAATACGTCATTGGAGGGAAATTATATATGACTAAAGTTACTAAAGTCCGTGGCTCACATGAATCATAATAAAATCAGATGCCTTATTCTTGTATTTGGTATTGCTAGTTGTTAAATACATGTTAAATATTGTATCAATAGTCCTACACTCGTCCTACATCATTCCATGATGATACATTGATATTCCGTATATTCTAGAATAAGAATAATAAAGTAAAGCAGGAATGGATCAATATCTGTAGTAGTTCCAAAGAATGGATACCTATTGATTTTTCCAGGATTTGGTCAGACCATTTTAGTAAAAGCGATTTTGAAACCAATCTTCAAGAGTATCTCCTACATGAGAAGTCAAGACAAAGGCTTAGGAAAAACGGTGAGATCATACTGTTCTATAGAGAAATAGAACTGAATCTGGCCTGTCCACTGGAAAATCGGATCAATCTGTCATCGATAATTCACCTATGACATTTCAAGAAGCACCTGCAGTTTCATTGGAAAGAGATATGCTTGCTAGAATCTGTACCCATGACCGATCGTTTACCATCATTTATGAAACAATGTATAAATAATTCCGAAATGTATTAAATAAAACGTTGACTAATATCATAAATAACAGTATTCGACTACTTACCTATGTCAAGGTACATTTAATTCTATAGAAAATTATCTGTCTGCTTGATGAATTATTTCTGTTGTCGATGAAATGTGAACGAGTTTTGCCAACAAGGCAGAGTGAATGACAGTGACTAGTATATAAACTTTATATGTATATGAACTACAAGGACGAATAAATATTTATCTATCATTTTAATCATTTACCCCATTTCACATTAACATATTTTAAAATAAAATAGAAATCATTCATATTACAAATCACAGGGGTGGGGAGGGGAGGTTGAGAGGAGGGGGGAGGCAGGAGAGCACAACAACTTGAAAATTTGTTAACAGTCAACAGTTTTTCGAATTTACTTACACTAACCACTCAAGCTATTTTTTAAGTTGATGTGCCATCTTTCGAGGAATTACAATGAATTTCATTGCAAGAAGTGGTATTGGTGATATCATTCAAAACGGGTTTTGTACTATTTTTTCAGGGGTGGGGGCGGTATCAAAAAATGTATACATTTTCGAAGGCACTAAATTTTTTTCTTTGTGCTGTCCTTCGTCGTAAAGTGTTCATGAAATGGAATCATAGAAAATGAAATAATTACCTGGTATATGAAATAAATGTTCAACAAAATTTGAACGATGTTGTATATCAGAAGAAGTCTTTTTATTTCGAAAGGTTTCCTGTTCTCCATCAATTTGGGACCGATCTTTTTTACAGTGTACCAGTATATGCACAGGAATCCCACCACAAATAATGGAGACGAGTCAAGTAGGTCTGCAGATCTGGGATCTGGAACAAAATGAAATATAAAAACGAACTATACCAGGTGTCTGGAAAGAGTCAATAACCACACCAATTTTCAAAGCAGGTGGCAGAAAACTCGCTACGAATTATCGGCCTATTGCAGTCATGAATAATTTTGAAAAAAAATATTCGAGAAATTGTTGGAAGTCCGCCTTATGCAATTCCTAGAATCAAATAACATCTTACCAAACTCGCAATTTGGTTTCCGAGAAGGCTTTTCCACAGAACAGGCTACATTCAAATTGCTGAAAGATGTCTTGGCTAATATTAATGATAAATAAGTAGTAGTAGTATTAGTTTATTTAAAATAGGTAAGCCTAATATACAAACATCTCGATTAAATATAAAAAATGTACATCACACATATATAAAAATATCACAGGCAATTGATACATGATAAGAGTAATACAAGATTAGATAATAATACAAGATAAGACAGAAATACAAGATAAGATAGAAATACAAGATATGGCAGTAATAGACTCAGAATCCTATAACAATGATATTGATAATATTGAACAAAGATTAGAATGATTTTTCCACAAAGATGTTGTAAACACTCCAATTTAATACGTCAATAAGTCCAACAATCATAGAGTTTTAATATACTTTGATAATGATGACTTGAAAGAAGATAAAGATACTGATGATTTCATGTTCATAGGCAGTTTATTGAATTCATTTAACCCTTTGAAAAATATCGATCTCATGCTCATACTAGAATTGGTTCTGTGAATATGAACGTCAGTCCTCATTCTTGTGTCATAGTTATGAATTTCATCATTTCTTATTAAGAATTCGTTGAAATATGAAGTATAGTGGGACTACCTATAGCGAACCTATTGTAGACACCCGTATGCGAACACGTGGCATATGAATACAATGATTCGCTTGTGACCACAATTTCATCTAGATCCCTGGTGAGCGGAGATGTACATGTTCTTTCCTAGAAGGAAAGCACTAAATCGCCGCTTTCAGATCATTCTTATTTTTATTTTATGTTTCATTTGTATTTTTACTGTTTTTATATTGTATTAAATACTGTATATTTTACTTCTGTCAAAAAAAAATTACAAAAAACACAAGCTTTTATACCCTTTAAAATTTCATAATGTAACAAAATGATGGGTTTAATTCACTTTGAAGTTTACTATCTATTTTTAGTGCATTCAAATAAAAGCTTGTCTCTTGAAAGTTTTTTTGAGTTTATTTATTCAGTTCAAGTAGTGTATGCACTTACATGTTGAGCATTGTATAAATTGCCAGCAGATGTATACGCGTGGGATGAGATTACAGGTAGCGCAATGGACAAACGTGAACCAAAAGATCAAAGTACCGACGCCAAGTGATCCAACACTGAGAAAATAAAATTGAATACATTCGCAACTAATCAAATTCAGACCACTTGAACTCCCTCCAACATTCCACTCAAATATTTTCTAATCACTAAATTAAATCCACGAGTGGATTCGCACATGTTATGTTTCTTGGATAATTTTCAATTGCAGCCTGCCTTGAACCTTGAGCAAATTGCTGATTCACACAACGACTTATTTGTGGATTTGGTGAAACACTTATGGCACTTTCGAGGATTCACGAGCGGAATTGAAACATTCTGAGCAAATTTCGGAATGTTCGGTGTTTTTAATGGCGGTAAATGATAGCTGAACAAACACTGATGAGAGAGCAATATAATTTGCGAATGGATATGATTTGTGGGAAAATACAGTTTGTGAGGTGCTGGCCTCGAGCCATCATTCCATCTGTGTGTTTTGATAGCGTTTACGTCGAATGAAACACTTTTGTATGGGTATAAAGGAATGAAGGACTCAGTTAATGAAAAAAATGGAAATTTTCTGGTGTATCAGGATCCTTGAATGATGGAATGACATCAGCAATTTTTAGAAAATATTGAAAATATCCGTTCAATGCAGCTAAATTCATAGAATCCGCCAAAATATTCAAAACATTGTCAGGTATTTTCAGAAAGGTACTTAATGAAATATCATCCCATCCTGACGAATTTTTATTTTTTAATTCGGAAAGAATTTCATTAATTTCATCCGCAGGAGTTGATAGGTAACTAAATGTTAATCCCTCAATATATGGCACTAATGGTAGGTACTCACCGTTAGTTTCATAAAGAAGCCACATAGACCTTTTATATAATTTCTTCAAGACCAGCGCCATATTGAAATGGTTTAAATAGGATAACAGTTCACACTCTCTTAGCAAAATTTTAACACACTACTTAATTAACTTGAATCGGTTTTTTATTTCATTGTTCCGTCACTTGTCTGATGAATATTTAAAGGAATATATCACTATGCAGGAATTCTCATCAACTTCCTTAATTCGAGTTGCAACAGTGGCATACAGGCAGAATTATTTTTTCTATGCTGTGTGGACAATTGTGAGAGTCCAGAACGGAAAGAACGAGGAAACAAAAATTAGTAGTTTTTGAACAATTTCAAAGGTTGTGATCCCGGGGAAAATACTTTTATTCCTGAAAGAGGAGGAAATTTCCTGGAAAAAAGTCCCAGCTACCGGAACTCTACCACCGATATTTAGAATTTTAATTTAGAGGCGAAAATAGCGCTAAAAGCGTGTGATGCGAGTCCCGCGAGCGCTGACTAAAAATAATTTTAACCCACTAAATATCAATATAAGGAAATAAAAAAATTCACTTAGCATTTAGACTCTTGAATAAACGAAAATCCATGGAAATTTTTTTTCCTGTAATTATTTTATCACATAAGCTTTTGTTTAAAATTGATGTTGTTTAAAATTGTTTTTTCCGTTAGCCAGCTGTCGTCCTCTTACGAACGGCAGCCCTGAAAAGTCGAAATGTGAGGATTAACGAGGTCTTACCGTTTAACGTGCGATTCCTAGCACGATCCGAGGAGAATATCGAAAGGAGGTCCGTTGGTCACCCATCCAAACCAAGGCCTCGCCTAGCGTTGCTTGGCTTCAGATATAGGTGAACCGACGCTCTCCGTTCGAGCTATCCCCGGTTAATTAACTACTTTTTTCAAGTTTCAAATTTACATACAAACTCTGATAATTGTTATACTAAAAATCTCTAATTTGTTTCACTTCTTGGAGCTATTCTTGAAGGCTTTAAAAAAGATCCCCATTGAAAAAATTAAAAAATGTTGATTTTCCACTTTGTTATTCACAATCTACGAGACTAACAACTGAAAAATGCAAATAAAGCTATACATTTTTTTTTAATATTCCGATTTGTTCATATTTTGATTATTTAAGGTTAAATAAAAATGGTTTTTCAAAATTTCTTACTTTGTTTGAATAACTGTTATAAACAAATGCATATTATGCATACAATAAAAATAAAAATATAACTTAATATGAACTCAAAGGTGCGATTTAGTGCCTTCTTGTTCATAAAACAGAACGTAAGCTTCTCCGCTCACGAGGGATCTGGATGAAATAGGGGATACGTGAGAATCATTATATTCGTGCCACGTGCCCGCATACGGATGCCTACAGTAGGCAGCAGTGTAATGCCCGCTGTAGGTAGTTCCACTATGATTTGATAATGCGTACAGGCTGTAGCTGAAAGGGGCTACATTGTCTGCCGCATAATTACTCATATCCAAACCCTCTAACGGAAAATCGATGGTTACATTCAATTTTCCTCTGAATCGATCCATGGAAGAAAACCTTTTTAAATGTATCACTAAAATTTTGGGAAACTTGAATATTTATAGGGATTTGGTACACTTCCTTCTCTCTCTGCATTTAACACATGTCAGCTTCTCGTCGCCATCCAAGATTTCTTCCCTCGTAAACGAATCTAAACACTGTGATAAACTCAGTTGGCCTGTTCGTTGCGGTATTGGTAGTGATAGGTCCCAGAACGGATCGAAGGTGACAGAACAGTGCCCGCAATACGTACATTTCAATGTGGACTTTAGCTGGCCAACGAAATTATCAATGATTTTGGAATTGTCCATTCTTAAGTACTTCGATTAATGGTATTGGTATTGGTAGGTATGGATGGTGACTGATGCGCTGCGACCTAGTTAGATCTATTGTTCCCCATCTTCTTCTGCTATCTCGAGGTGTTCTCGTTTACAGCAGCCCCTCAAGCTTCAATTCCTTCAGGAATTTTAGGATTTTGAGGGGGCCCATTTGTGGTATTTCTTCCACAGTCAGCTGGTGTGATCCCAGTATATTTAATCTTTTGTGGTGTACGGCATAACACTCCATCAATATGTGGTGAGGTATGTTCCCTACAGAATCTGCAGGTGTTGTCCTCCTCCAAGCCTAGCTTCCTTAGGAGTCTGCAATGCCCCGTTAGAAATCCTGTGATTGTCTTTAGACTAATTTTGCTGAGGTTAATCAGTGTTTTCGATCTTGCTCGGTTGAAATTGCCGAGGAGATCTTTGGCCTGCTTTAGCCCTGGAAGTCTTTGCCAGTATGTTGCTCTCATTGCTTCTTCAGTTTTATTGAGTTCTTCTTGGAAGTGAGATTTTCCAAGTCCGCAGAATGGTTCTGGCCCGATCAGTGGCGTTGATGCCCCTTTTCGTGCCAGGGTGTCTGCTTGTTCATTGCCCTCTACTCCGACGTGCCCAGGCACCCAGAGGAGGTACTTCGACTAAGATTCTTGCGCCTTCTCACTTCTCACCGTCACTTAACTTTTCTACAAATGCGTTGTTTATAAGATATTTGAATTTTTCTTTTTGGAATTTGAATCAGCAATTAATATTATGATCTCTAAGAAGAAAATCATTTTTTAAAAATAAATTTTTATTGCTTAAAAATGCATTTGTTGATTAACAATTTTTTTGCCTACCAAATATTAATATTAAGGAACCATTTTTTTCAATCATAAATTCCATTGCTCTTTGATATTCTAAAGAAAATATTTATTTATATTCTCTTTGTTAATTTATTAAACAATTTGTTATAAAGAAATTAATTTTCACGGTACAATTTTTGTTTGAATACTGCAAAAATAAAAACAACCATATGTCATTTGTTGTGTAAAAAAATGTCAGGACTTTTCAGGATAGGAGTACAGCTTTTAACTAAAGCTGTACTCCTATCCTAAAAAGAACTGAAGTGTCTTTGTCCTATCTCCATTTGTTTATAAGTTATTTTAATAACAATGATTGAGAGCTACGAGGAAACGCCAAACGTAAAAGTAGAAAAATATTTAAAATTATGTAGAAGATTTAACAATTTTTTTTACAGAACAAATGACACATGGTTGTTTTTGTTATTTTTTGCAGTATTTAAAAAAAAATTGTATCGTGAAAATTCATTCGTTTATAATAAATTGTTTATTAAGGAAACGAAGAAAATATAAATAATATTTTTTTTAGAATATTCAAGAACAAAGGAAATTATGATTGAAAAAAATGGTTCCTTAATATTAATATTTGGTAGAAAAAAATTTGTTGATCAACGAATGCGTTTTTAAGCAATAAAAATTTAATTTTAGGAAATGATTTTGTTTTTGAAGATAATAATAATATTTATTGCTGATTAAAATTCCAAAAACAGAAATTCAAATATCTTATCAACAATGCATTTATTTATAATAATTATTTGAACAATCGTAGCAAGAAATTAAAAAAATCATTTTTATATAACTTCAAATAATTAAAATACGAACAAATCAAATCAAATGTCATAGCTTCATTTCCATTTTTCATTTTTTAGTCTCTTAGATTGTTAATAACAAAGTGAAAAATCAACATTTTTCAATTCTTCTAATGTGGATCTTTTTAAAAGCCTTTCAAGAATAGCTCCAAGGAGTGAAACAAATGTGAAGTTTTCAGTTTAACAATTAACAGGGTTTGTATGAGAATTTGAAACTCGTAAAAACTAGTTGTTTTAACAAAAGCATGTGTAATAAAATAATTACAGGAAGAAAAAATTCATGGATTTTTGTTCGTTCAAGTGTCTAGAAGATAAGATTTTTTTTATTTCTTAATATTGATATTTAAAGGGATTAAAATTATTTTTATTGTTCAAGGATCCGTATCAGTCAGCGCACGCGGGACTTGCATCACCTGCTTTTAGCGCAATTTTCGCCTCTAAATAAAAATTCTAAATATTGGCGGTAGAGTTCCGAGAGGTGGGACTTTTTTCTGGAAATTTCCTCCTCTTTCAGGGTCTTTGTTCAACTTTTGGATATTTTTAATAGTTTCCGGTATATTTGCAAAAAAACAAACCCACCCCTATTTTTCACTAAATCGTTTATAACTTTTGTAATTTTTGCCGGCACACCCTCTAATTTTTCAAAAAGTTTCTAGAGATCATTCCGAATTGAATGACTGGATCAGAGTTTTCGGTGCCCTTGAAGAGAAATTCACCAAAATAGTTCTTGTAGACTAGACTATACAGGGCAATTCAAATTCGACCCCCACAATTGGGATCTCCTAAACTACAGGAGATACGTCTAAGCTTAAATTGGGGTAAAGTTGCGTATTCTGGTGCTTAACAAAATACTATTTTGAAACTTGGAAAATTCCGAGTATTTCCGGAAATATCGGGAAAAAACTGAAAATCGGAATTTTCGTTTTTATTTTTTTCTATCGTTATTTGACAACATAGCTGAAAACCAAAAGTACATTTTCATTGATACTTTTTTTCAGCTACACGTTTTCATGTTCAGATTTACTATCCGACGTTTCGTCTTCTGGCATTCATCATCAACTTTTTTTTCTGTTATGGGCGCCATATTGTTTTTTTTATAGAGAAAAATTGTGATTCTCATTCTGATTTCATTGATGTATAATTTGTTATGATTTGCACTTCTGAAACCACAGAATTATATCCTGAAAGACAACAGCCGGATAGAACATTATTCGGAATTTTGGGCAAACACTTGGCTGAGTACGGTGAGTTTCAAAAAACAAGAATGAAATCATGAGCTTGTAAAAAATGCACAAAAAGTATTACAACAAGTGTTCGAAATGATGGCCTTCCTCTTGAATACATATCCGAGCTCTTCGTCTCAAATTAAGGACAGCCGTAACATTATCCCTTCTTCTGATAGACCTGAATTGCGTGACGATATTGTCTCTAAGTTCTTTTACTTTCTCATATTCTTGCTCTCCATAGATTCTGTTCTTTAAAGTGCCCCACAAGAAAGTATCCAAAACTGTAAGGTCAGGTGCGGTCCAGAATTTCCTAACCACCTATTAGAAAATCTTTGGTGTAAATATTCGCAAACTGCTCTTTTATTGTGTGGAGGAGCCCCGTCATGTTGAAACCAGCAGCTATTATAATTAACAAGGGGAAACGTATCCATATATTCTTCGAATTCGTTTCTTAAGAATCGAAGATAGGTTTCCCCGTTCAAAGTATTAGAGAAGAAATGAGGTCCAAGTATTTGGTCGTCATAAATTCCAGCCCACACATTCAAACGAAACCGAACTTGTGGTCTGACTTCTCTGAAGTGTTGTGGATTATTTTCACTCCAAATGTGCTCATTATTTCTATTAAAAACACCACAGTTCGAAGAAGTACTTTCGTCGGTCCAAATAATGTTTTTCAAGAAGTTTGTAGGGTCTACCCTATTCGAGAGCCAGCTACAAAATTCCATCCTTCTCTCAGGATCACCTGGATGTAATTTTTGTGAAATGTGTATCTTATAACATTTCAAACCACTTTTTTTGAATTCCATCAAACGGCCGTCTGTGGAACATCCATTTCTGCCGAGACTTGATGTGTTGATTTGGAAGAATCTGCATTTATCTAAAAAAGTACCAAAAATAATTATACTTCTTCGAATATGGAATGAACAATTATTTATCCTCGGCTAATAAGTTTCGTCTAATATTTTGTTCCCTTCTGCTTCCATATTTCATTCTTGGTTTTTGAAACGCACCGTACTCAGCCAAGTGTTTGTCCAAAATTCCGAATAATGTTCTATCCGGCTGTTGTCTTTCCGGATATAATTCAAAATAAATTCGTGCTGTCTCGTTTTTCTTCATTTGAGAATGAGGACATTTCGTCTGAAGTATTTGTGCTTTATGATGTTTAATGAGTTCTGACAACTAGTGAAGAGACATAAATGAAACTAGATTAAGTTTTTGACGTCAATATTCTTTCGATCCTTCCTGTACTCATTGTGACCATTTGGGAACACAATAATTTTTCTTTTGTTTGAATAAATTAAAAAAAAACCTTTGTACATCTTCATTTCCTTAACCATTTTGAAACATAATTTGCAATAGAGGGTTGAAATCCTGAAGGATACGGCTAGCTCTCGGTTCCGAGGCTTCAGCCTGACGCGGGTTTTGCTGACTCATCTCGTCAACGAAATGAGGTCAAGCAGGAGGACACGTTGTGGTTTGTAGGTATCAAACTAGCAATCAAATTTGAAATTTTGAATATTTAGAGAAAGAATAATTTGGTATAACTAGCCTAACTAATCCAGCAGCTACGCCACAGGAGGTTAGCAGATCTCGGGTAACGAATGACAGCCCGATAAGTAGCAGAACCAGTTAAGTATTAACACCTTGAGTGCCATAGCGGTCATTATGACCGCTACGATACTTTCCTGTGGTGCCATAGCGGTCATAATGACCGCCGATTTTGCACCTCTACTACGGCTGCTTCAAACACTTTTTCTACAAAGGAATCGTGGAAATCTATATGAAAACATTTAATCTCAAATTGGTATTTCTCAAAACTCTGTCATTGTACTGGGTGATACAGAATAAGGGTCATATTGGTATAGGTAATTTTTTTTTACGTGATGAATGAACACATGGATCGTTTGTGGATATGGTTGGAAAGAGACCGTTATCGATCTTTTATATGCACCGAATGGAACATCATCGACTTAGAGAGCTTAAATTGGAAGTTGGTTACGTCGCAGGCAAATTTGTCCACTTTTAAAATATCAAGTTATTGTGAAAATCCATTCCCATTTCAACTTCATTTTGAATCAATTCTCTATCTTTCTGGTTCAAATTTTACAAAAAGGGGAGGGTTCTGTCAAACACTGTATAAATGATTGTGAACTTCACGACACAATTAATAGTAGAGATGGAGAGGCAATGGTATTGATTCACCTCAAAACATGTAATAATATTTTACCACACCGGACAAGACTAGGGCTAGGACAAGACTGTAAATGTAAGGATTGTGAGGTAGGCCTACAGTCTTTTACTATGGATAATATTCAAAATAAAATGATTTTTTCAGAAAAATATGTAGGACATCTCACGGCATTTCGTTCTGTTAGAGTAGACGATGGACTTCATTCAAAGATCTTTTATAAATGATTAAGGTCTATCTTGTTCTTGGGTCACACGGACTCTTCTATTTTAGGAAAAATCTATTTTGGTGGACTAGTGTTACATCGAAAATGAGTAGTTCTATTGCTAATTTCTTTTTACCATTTCATTGAATTTCTGAGTAGGTAATTACAGCCAGATACATCAGAAACGTCAACAAAAGCTTATCTGTTATTATGCCCTATAATATTGCTCCTGGTTCATCAATCGCACATCCAAATTTTTTTATCTATTTGATTTTCATATCGCTTTCATCAAATTGGGAATTTCTGACTCATTGATACCTTGTGTTTGGTATTGAGACCGAATATATTCTATTTAACCTAACACTAACACTAAATGACACAAATTACGAGATCATTCTGTATTAAACAAAAATCATCTTTTCGCAAACTTTTGTTCTTGATTTCGTCAGTTATAAGTACTCTCTAAGTGCCTGAAAAATTATGATATGGGGATTTGTTCACCAACAAGTTTGGTATCCAGCGATACACTACTATGAAAATTATCAGCAATGGGTCTTCTGGAATATGAAAGTTTATCAGACAAAAACAACACAACGTTTGTTGCGACTGATGTATCAGGAACACGTTCTTTCACAGAAAGTATTTTCAAATTTCATATAGGTAGGTATGTTAATTTCCACAGCACAGATTGAATAGTTTCATTCCATTCCTGATAGGCTTTTCTGAGAAATATTGCTTCATAATCAACCGTCCTCTGAATGTAACTGGCGATATCCTCATGTCCACATAATTACATAATGTTTCTCCAGTTATGAATCTCATTTTATGGAAAGTGCCAGTGGAATGGAAAATTACACACTCTCAAGAAGAATTGATATCCTTTCTTTGTCACGATTTGTGGAGCGCCAATAGTTGGCGACATGTAGCTTATGATCTTAACCCTTCATAAGCCCCCGTGTGAGCCTGATAAATCCCTTGATTTCATTTCAATACGTTGAGGTCCATTCATGACGCCTTGACTGAGTAGAAGTACCATTGTTATTCAACCAAATTTGATTGATACAGAGATAAAGTCAGTTTCTTTACAGTAACCAAACAGAATTCAGCTATTCAGATTTTTCGTTTTTAAACTTCAAAATTACATTTTTTTCATTATCGGTAGTGGCTTCAGATTCGTCCGTTATTTCATTTTGAAATTGAACATATCTTCCTAATTTTTTGGTTCATCATTCATCATTTTGTGTCTCTTTTGGATTATTCAGATGTCGAAGCCCACGAATTTGTTCAGATTTTTTTTTACCTTCATTGATTCAATTATAACCGCTGACTTGATCACTACCGACATATGAAGAGCCACTGTGAAAAGCTAATTTGGATATTAAATTTCATAAACTCCCAGTTTGTAAAGTTTACTTCAGAGTAGGATATCTTCCTGTTGCACAATATACAATTCACTTATTTGCCCTTCTACACTTTTATAGATTATCTTGATCACACATTAATTCATTATCAGACTGTGGATGGTTACAAATCCACAAAATTCAATTCAAGAGCCAAATGTCCTCCATAAAATCAAACTTTTAATCAATATGTTGAAGGTGTTCATGTGGCTTGGTCTGTTCTATGGAAGAGCAAGCTCGAACCGGGTCTACGACTTGGTGAGAGACTGAATCCTGCCTTTTGATGGTATTTGCATTCTCAACCAGGCTTATTTTGTTACGTTCTGTATCTTTTATGTATGCACTACTATCAATAAAATCAATTATTATTATTATTTTTCTCCTAAGGAGTGTACCAGTCAGGCCCCCTGTCTCCGGTGCTCCGACCCATCCGGAGGGCGCGCTGGTGTCGTTAACCCCAATAACCACTCCCTACGTCCGTAGGGTGAGTGACTATTGGGTCCGAGAATCGTGTGCCCTGAGTAGACGGAGCGAACCAAGGATGACGGCCTTCTGCATTCGCGCTGCTAAGATTTCTGCCATATTACGGCAAGCAGGTATTGTCTTCAAGTTGGAGAGCAGTGTGTCCATCATTCCACCAAGGACTCCTATGATCAGAACCACCATTTTGACAGAATGGTCCGGATATAACCTGCGGAGTTCAAAGAGAAGATCTCGATATTTAGTCCGTTTTTCCTCCTCTTTTCGAACGATATTCATTTCGCCTGGAGCGGAAAACTCCATGACGAATATCGTTCTACTTTGGTGGTCGAGAAGGACAACATCAGGCTTATTGGCTTGTATTTGCCTGAGGGTGGGGAATGAGTAGTTCCAATAGATTCGGCATCTCTCATTCTCCACCACGGACTCAATATCCCCCGGAACATAAGGCAACACCGGTGTCCCGTCTATACCGTACGACTGTCGTAGGTGGTAGTACAACACTCGTAGCGCCGCGTTATGCCTGTGGATATAGGCTGAGACCGCATAAGATGGGCATGCTGATAGCAAATGCATTACGGTCTCAGGTGCCCCACGACATGCCCTGCATCGGGTGTCAGGGACGTCTATACCCATCACGCGACTACGGTAGACCAGGGTGTTGAAGACACCATCCTGGCAGGCCATTATGAATCCCTCGGTCTCCGACTTCAGCTCACTCGACCTGAGGAAGACAAAGGTCATGCTTTTGGATAAGCCAAGGTCTTCGATGTTGCGAAAGAAGACACCATGCATTGGCTTATCCATATGTAGCTGTAGCAGGACCTCTGTCTCCGCAGCTTTTATGTGAGCTTTTTGCTGAACGGGTCCCAACTCGGTGACAGAGTTTGGGTTAGCCCGTTCAGTGTCGAAAACGAGACCAAGTTCATCGGCCGCACGGGTTGCTGCCTTAAAAAGGAATGCTCCAATCCCTGCTTTCTCATGGTCGCGAACCATGCAGAGAAGGGGATCTGAACTCCTGATGACTTTACAGGCCCCATCCAGAACCATTCTGTTATGCAGACACTCCAAACTCAAAAGTCCACGGCCTCCCCGTTGTCTGGGAAAGTATAACCGTGGAACGGACGATTTAGGATGCAAGCTCCTATTGAGATGCATCATTTTGCGAGTCTTAACGTCAAGTTGTCGCAGCTCTTCCTTAGTCCACTTCATCACTCCGAAAGAGTAAAGAAGGATCGGAACGGCAAGCATATTAGTTGCAGCAACTTTGTTCTTCCCCGACAGTTCTGATGACCAGATCTGTCGGAGTTTATTATTATTATTATTATTATTATTATTATTATTATTATTATTATTATTATTATTATTATTATTATTATTATTATTATTATTATTATTATTATTATTATTATTATTATTATTATTATTATTATTATTATTATTATTATTATTATTATTATTATTATTATTATTATTATTATTATTATTATTATTATTATTATTATTATTATTATTATTATTATTATTATTATTATTATTATTATTATTATTATTATTATTATTATTATTATTATTTTTTCTCCTTAGGAGTGTACCAGTCAGGCCCTGTCTCCGGTGCTCCGACCCATCCGGAGGGCGCGCTGGTGTCGTTAACCCCAATAACCACTCCCTACGTCCGTAGGGTGAGTAATTATTGGGTCCGAGAATCGTGTGCCCTGAGTAGACGGAGCGAACCAAGTATAACGGCCTTCTGCATTCTTGCTGCTAAGATTTCTGCCATATTACGGCAAGCGGGTATTATTTTCAAGTTAGAGAGCAGTGTGTCCATCATTCCACCAAGGACTCCTATAATCAGAACCACCATTTTGACAGAATGGTCCGGATATAACCTGCGGAGTTCAAAGAGAAGATCTCGATATTTAGTCCGTTTTTCCTCCTCTTTTCGAACGAGATTCATTTCGCCTGGAGCGGAAAACTCCATAACGAATATCGTTCTACTTTGGTGGTCGAGGAGGACAACATCAGGCTTATTGGCTTGTATTTGCCTGAGGGTGGGGAATGAGTAGTTCCAATAGATTCGGCATCTCTCATTCTCCACCACGGACTCAATATCCCCCGGAGCATAAGGCAACACCGGTGTCTCGTCTATACCGTACGAGTGTCGTAGGTGGTAGTACAACACTCGTAGCGCCGCGTTATGCCTGTGGATATAGGCTGAGACCGCATAAGATGGGCATGCTGATAGCAAATGCATTACGGTCTCAGGTGCCCCACGACATGCCCTGCATCGGGTGTCAGGGACGTCTATACCCATCACGCGACTACGGTAGACAAGGGTGTTGAAGACACCATCCTGGCAGGCCATTATGAATCCCTCGGTCTCCGACTTTAGCTCACTCGACCTGAGGAAGGCAAAGGTCAAGCTTTCGGATAAGCCAAGGTCTTCGATGTTATGAAAGAAGACACCATGTATTGGCTTATCCATATGTAGCTGTAGCAGGACCTCTGTCTCCGCAGCTTTTATGTGAGCTTTTTGCTGAACGGGTCCCAACTCGGTGACAGAGTTTGGGTTAGCCCGTTCAGTGTCGAAAACGAGACCGAGTTCATCGGCCGCACGGTTAGCTGCCTTAAAAAGGAATGCTCCAATCCCTGCTTTCTCATGGTCGCGGACCATACAGAGAAGGGGATCTGAACTCCTGATGACTTTACAGGCCCCATCCAGAACCATTCTGTTATGGAGACACTCCAAACTCAAAAGTCCACGGCCTCCCCGTTGTCTGGGAAAGTATAACCGTGGAACGGACGATTTAGGATGCAAGCTCCTATTGAGATGCATCATTTTGCGAGTCTTAACGTCAAGTTGTCGCAGCTCTTCCTTAGTCCACTTTATCACTCCGAAAGAGTAAAGAAGGATCGGAACGGCAAGCATATTAGTTGCAGCAACTTTGTTCTTCCCCGACAGTTCTGATGACCAGATTTGTCGGAGTTTATGCTGATACTTGCTGCGGAGAGAGTTTTTAACTGCGAATACCTCTTGGGAGCGGCGTTGTTCCACCCCAAGGTAGGTATAAGTCTCTCCGGCATCCAGATGATGTAGGATGCTTCCGTCTACGAGCTGGACATCCTCTCCATATTCCTCGCATCGTCCTCTTTTGAGATGAACCGTGGCACATTTGTCGATCCCAAATTCCATACCGATAGCATGCGTATATTCTTCCACCACCCTAAGGGACTGATGTAGGTCCCTTTCTTCAGAGGCATACAATTTGAGGTCATCCATGTAAAATAGATGGGTGACATTATGCCTCCGGTTGCTGGGGGTGCCGCAGTTGTACCCACGGGTATTCCTGAGTGCAACGGACAATGGCAATAGTGAGATGCAGAAGAGAAGAGGAATAAGGGAGTCTCCCTGAAACACACCTCTTCTAATGATGACCTGCTCTGTTTGGACTATGTCTCTACCAGATCTTATGGTGAAGCGAGTCCTCCAGAGCGGCATCAGTTGTCCAATGCATCCCACTATTTGACCGGGTACCTCAAGGCATCTGAGCAAATGCATGATTAACTCATGCGATGTTGTATCAAATGCCTTGCGGTAATCGATCCAGGCCATCGAAAGGTTACGCTTATACTGCACGGAGTCCTGCGTGATACATCTATCGATGAGCAGGTTCTCCTTGCACCCGGCGACCCCTTTCTTTGACCCTCTTTGCTCATTTATCCGTTCATACACCGGATCAACTGCGGAGAGAATGCGCGTGTATAAGATGCGCGTAAACACCTTATAACACGCATTCAAGCATGTTATCGGCCTGTAATTCTTTGGATCAGACAAATCTCCGTTTTTGGGGATGAGCACGGTTCGCCCCTCGACAAACCACTCCGGAATCTGCTGCTCCCCATCTAGCCATGAGTTGAAAACTCTGGCCAGATGGCGGTGGGTTGTTGGAAACTTTTTCCACCAATAGTTATTCAACCCATCAGGGCCTGGAGCAGCAAAATTCTTAGAGCCTTTTAGGGCCCCTCGTACTTCTTCCGTGGTTATCGGAATGCGCAGATCATTGAGCTCAGGCTGCCGAAGCCTCCTGCAAAATGCTTCGAACTGCGCTAGGGCTGGAGTATCTACGTTGAGTGGTTGCGGATACTCATAGATATTCTTCCAGAATGTTTCCACCCGATTTGCAGCCGGCGGGTTATCGACAACACGTGGAGGCTCTTGGAATAAGCGAGAAGGTTTATCGCGGAACTTTATGTTTTCCGCGATACCTCTCGCCCGCCTCACTAGTGACTTCTTTGCAGCCACTAGCATTCGTATCCTATCAAGGCAGTGCTGTTTGATGGTGAACAGCACACCTTGATTTAATGTGTGGTGAGCTCGTCTCAATTTTGCGGCAATTCGCCGCACTGCGAGCGTGAAAGGCCTATTGGCCGCCACGAAGTCCACCACACACTGGATACGAGACGCGTGTTGTCTCGCCGACTTGATCTTGGCTTCCATCTTGTGTACACGTCGTTCATGCCTCCCTACCAGAGCGGTGGTGTCCCTCCTCTCCGTTTGGCATAGAGCATGAGCGGCGTCGTACACGACAGAATTGATCTGCCAGATGTCAGCCTCTTCTGGAAGAACATCGCCAATCTCCGCATCCACCCGTGCCAGTTCTTGCGGCTTCAGGGGCTTTATATTGTGAAGCGCCCTGCGGGTTCTGATATTCTCCATCAGTGGAACAATGCGATTCTCCTCCACAGCCAAACCGACACGTGGCATATCTGCCACTTCGATAACTGGCTGAGGAGGAGCTCTAACGTAGCCTCGAGCCCGAAGATGGGATACATAATCCCTGAGATTTTGTGCGGAAAACGCTGCATGCTCTGGGTGTCTCTCACACCACAGAGCATGCATTCTCGCCATGTATCCTCTCCGGGCGGGCTCACTGCTCTCGTAGCAATGCAGAAGTCCGTCCCTTAATTCGTCCGTCCACTCAAAGCGTCCGTTGTTATCGCGGTCGTCATCGTTTGGCAAATCATCGTTGGCCCCACCACCTTGCCTATGACCCCTAATCCGAGGGGGTCGGTTGTGGGGGCCTCTTCCTCGATCGTTCGGAACCGAGTGGTAGAGTTTACTGGGGGGTTAACCCAGTAAACCCACGGCCGACACCGGAGGGAAAGTTGCTTTTTCCCTCCCGGATGCGCATGAGCTGCCGGTCCGATTTTGCATCCTTTGCTCGGGTAGGTGGTGTCGCTACTCACCAGGGCCTTAGGTGTTGGTTGACTTATTATTATTATTATTATTATTATTATTATTATTATTATTATTATTATTATTATTATTATTATTATTATTATTATTATTATTATTATTATTATTATTATTATTCTCCTTTAAGAGTGTACCAGTCAGGTCCTGTCTCCGGTGCTCCGACCCATCCGGAGGACGCGCTGGTGTCGTTTACCTCAATAACCACTCCCTACGTCCGTAGGGTGAGTGATTATTGGGTCCGAGAGTCATGTGTTCTGAGCAGACGAAGGGAACCAAGGATGACGGCCTTCTGCATTCGAGCGGCTAGGATTTGTGCCATATTACGGCAGGCCGGTATCAACTTCAAATTAGAGAGCAGTGTGTCCATCATTCCACCAAGGACTCCTATAATCAGAACCACCATTTTTACAGAATGATCCGGATACAACCTGCGGAGTTCAAAGAGAAGATCTCGATATTTAGTCCGTTTTTCCTCCTCTTTCCGAACGATATTCATCTCGCCTGGAGCGGAAAACTCCACGACGAATATCGTTTTACTTTGACGGTCGAGGAGGACAACATCAGGCTTATTGGCTTGTATTTGCCTGAGGGTGGGGAATGTGTAGTTCCAATAGATTCGGCACCTCTCATTCTCCACCACGGACTCAATATCCCCCGGAACATAAGGCAACACCGGTGTCTCGTCTATACCGTACGAGTGTCTTAGATGGTAGTACAACACTCGTAGCGCCGCGTTATGCCTGTGGATATAGGCTGAGACCGCATAAGCTGGACATGCTGATAGCAAATGCATTACGGTCTCAGGTGCCCCACGACATTCCCTGCATCGGGTGTCAGGGACGTCTATACCCATCACGCGACTACGGTAGACGAGGGTGTTGAAGACACCATCCTGGCAGGCCATTATGAATCCCTCGGTCTCCGACTTTAGCTCACTCGAACTGAGGAAGGCAAAGGTCAAGCTTTTGGATAAGCCAAGGTCTTCGATGTTGTTGAAGAAAACACCATGCATTGGCTTATCCATATGCAGCTGTAGGAGGACCTCTGTCTCCGCAGCTTTAATGTGAGCTTTTAGCTGAACGGGTCCCAACTCGGTGACAGAGTTTGGGTTAGCCCGTTCAGTGTCGAATACGAGACCAAGTTCATCGGCTGCACGGGTTGCTGCCTTAAAGAGAAATGCTCCAATCCCTGCTTTTTCATGGTCGCGGACCATGCAGAGAAGGGGATCTGAACTCCTGATGACTTTACAGGCTCCATCCAGAACCATTCTGTTATGCAGACACTCCAAACTCAAAAGTCCACGGCCTCCCCGTTGTCTGGGAAAGTATAACCGTGGAACAGACGATTTAGGATGCAAGCTCCTATTGAGATGCATCATTTTGCGAGTTTTTACGTCGAGTTGTCGCAGCTCTTCCTGAGTCCACTTCATCACTCCGAAGGAGTAGAGAAGGATCGGAACGGCAAGCATATTAGTTGCAGCAACTTTGTTCTTCCCCGACAGTTCTGATGACCAGATCTGTCGGAGTTTATGCTGATACTTGCCGCGGAGAGAGTTCTTAACTGTGATTACCTCTTGGGAGCGGCGTTGCGCCACCCCTAGGTAAGTATAAGTCTCTCCGGCATCCAGATGATGTAGGATGCTTCCGTCTACGAGCTGGACATCCTCTCCGTATTCCTCGCATCGCCCTCTTTTGAGATGAACCGTGGCACATTTGTCGATCCCAAATTCCATTCCGATAGCATGCGTATATTCTTCCACCACCCTAAGGGACTGATGTAGGTCCCTTTCTCCAGAGGCATATAATTTTAGGTCATCCATGTAAAACAGGTGGGTGACTGTATGCCTCCGGTTGCTGGGGGTGCCGCAGCTGTACCCACGGGTATTCCTGAGTGCAATGGACAATGGCAATAGTGAGATGCAGAAGAGAAGAGGGCTGAGGGAGTCTCCCTGAAACACGCCTCTTCTAATGATGACCTGCTCTGTTTGGACTATGTCTCCACCAGATTTTATAGCGAAGCGAGTCCTCCAGAGCGGCATCAGTTGTCCAATGCATCCCACTATTTGATCGGGTACCTCAAGGCATCTGAGCAAATGCATGATTAACTCATGCGATGTTGTATCAAATGCCTTGCGGTAATCGATCCAGGCCATCGAAAGGTTACGCTTGTACTGCACGGAGTCCTGCGTGATACATCTATCGATGAGCAGGTTCTCCTTGCAGCCGGCAACCTCTTTCTTTGACCCTCTTTGCTCATATATACGTTCATACACCGGATCAACTGCGGAGAGAATGCGTGTGTATAAGATGCGCGTAAACACCTTATAACACGCATTCAAGCACGTTATCGGTCTGTAATTCTTTGGATCAGACAAATCTCCGTTTTTGGGGATGAGCACGGTTCGCCCCTCGACAAACCACTCCGGAATCTGCTGCTCCCCATCTAGCCATGAGTTGAAAACTCTAGCCAGATGGCGGTGGGTTATTATTATTATTATTATTATTATTATTATTATTATTATTATTATTATTATTATTATTATTATTATTATTATTATTATTATTATTATTATTATTATTATTATTATTATTATTATTATTATTATTATTATTATTATTATTATTATTATTATTATTATTATTATTATTATTATTATTATTATTATTATTATTATTATTATTATTCCAAAAAATTCACCAGAATTCATTTTTATGATTTTATAATTATTATTACTGTTATTATTATTTTGGACTAAATAGACAGAAATATGTGAATGAATCCATCCCTACACCCTAACCACTACATTCGAATTGTTCCATTGAATATTAAACTTTTTCGTTTTCAGCTCCATCTAGTGGACGAATATCTACAAACCATACATTGTTGTGATGAGTATTCTGAGAAAATTGTTAAGCTGGTGAAAATGGACAAGGTGCAATTTTCTATTAAAAAGTTGTCAGCACTTCTGACTCGCCCTGTAGGATTATGTCAGGAACGTTTCAATAAAATTTCGTATATTTTAATCCTGTACCTCTACTTCAAATTTGAAATCTCTATGTCAAGCGATAACTGAATGGTAGGCTTATCTCATATATCATTGTTACACAGTACCCGTTCTCTGTGGCACCATGGGAAAGTTAGTATGAATTTCTCGGCAGTCAAGGTGTCAATAGTTATCACAAAACCTAATTCAAATATATCAAGACAAATACAGTACGTTAAGAATGTTGTAAATATTTAGAGTGATTCCTAAGTTGTATTTTCTTCATATCTAGCTTCGTTCTCGGAAAAAAAATTAAAGCCACTCTATTGTATATCAGATTCAAATTCAAAAATATTTATTCAATTAAATAATATAAAATGAATAAACGACTCATAACATATAACGGATATATAAATAGATAAATAAATAAATATGTAAATATAGTATATATAACGTTTCACAGATCTTAAAACTATCGCTTAGCCACAGGGTGGTGGTAGGGAGGGAGTGAAAGACTGTGGTGTGGGGTTCGACACAGAAGGGCCGAACCAGATCGTACCTGCCTTGCGGCAGGTACTACGATGTTGTGTAGTTCGAAAAGTGTTACGTCGCATGGTGTTGTGGTTTCCCTGCCTCCTCCAAGCTATGCAGGGGGCATTAATACTTATTACGTGTGAGACATCAGATCATTGGACGTTTCCGGGAAAAAAAGGAAGAAAAACCGGATTTAGACTTGGTGGTGTGGTCTTTGTGTGTGTATGTTACACGTCATCTTCTGGGGTTTCCTGGAAAATATCCAGTACCTGGTAGATGAGCCCTCCCTGCCTTTTTTTGGGGCCTGTTATGGTGGGCTCTGACTGCTGTCATACCTCTTGTCAACGGGCTTTCGTGGATGAAGTATCTGAAAAATTTATCAGACTGGTGTTTGATAAATTCTTCGATGTATGGAATATCGGCTAGCTCTCTGAGGTCGGTTTGCCGAATGTACCTATCACTGTTAGTGACGATACGGAGTATCTACTTGTGCATCCTCTCCAGTCTCAACATTTGAGTCTTGGAGATGCTGCAGGAACTCTTCTTCAGGATCAGTCAGGAACAGTACGAATTCTTTTTTAACAGGTTGGTGTTAACCAACGACGTTCCATATTCTATGCCAGGCCGTAGATTTCCAGGAGGAGCTATGACCTGGCCAGAAATACTTTAAAACGTAGATAAACTCAGCAAATAATATAAAAAGTCTGAGTGAGCCACCCGGCTACCACTCCCCGAAGAGTACACTGTCCGGGCTTTTCCGTGGCACCCGGATGACTGACTTTTCAGCCAAAACGGGCTTCTGAAATAGATTAATCTTACATTTACTCCGGCCTATGCCGGAGCAAAGCTGCTGGTGGGCGGAGCCTATCAGAGCTCCGCTCCCAGATATACACTCGAAGTAAAATTTTATTTTCAGTATTTCTGGCCGAGGATGACACTCCCCCCTTCAAGGAATCGCTTGGCATAGGGATGAAACGCCGTTGGTTTGTCCTGAAAAGGACCTTTCTTTCTTTAGGGCTCTTTGGCCTTTATCAACATAATCACAATCAGCTGAAAGAGAAACCTAAAAAGAAGAATTATGATTAGTATTCAAAATTATTCAGTACTGCTCTCGACTGTCCTCCTCCTTTGCGAAACTTTTATGTAACGAGATGTTACATATTTCTACATACGCTCATTACCCAGATTCTAAAGAGATACCTCATATCTCTTTGCCCTTGCCCACTGGCTAAGGACAACCAACCGTTGGTGAGGCAGCTTTCACTGTGTCAAATCACCCCAGCCTCCTGGCGTGGGAACAACTGGCTGGCTGCGGGAATGGTATATTACCACTCGAACCCACGAAGGACATGGGTACTCATTTCCACTGGCATAACTCGCTCCAGAATCGTCTCGAAAGTGCATCCTAGGAAACTTTCCGATAAGTTCCTCCATGTACGGGTCACTGGAATTTTCGGGGCCCTGCTTTCCACTGAGGTGCAACACAAAACTTCTCGTTTGCTGAGCCCCACGTTGGGCGCCATGTCAACAAATGCGTGTACTCGGAAATCCGGAAATCGGAGGATGTTTCACCTCATCCGGCTAGCTCGCTCTCCGAGCACAGCATAGTCGCAAATCTAGCAACTCCGGAACTCTTCTTCAGGATCAGTCAGGAACAGTACAAATTCTTTTTTAACAGGTTGGTGTTAAGCAACGACGTTCCATATTCCATGCCAGGCCGTAGACTTCCAGGAGGAGCTATGACCTGGCCAGAAATACTTTAAAACGTAGATAAACTCAGCAAATAATATAAAAAGTCTGAGTGAGCCACCCGGCTACCACTCCTGGAAGAGTACACTATCCGGGCTCTTCCGTGGCACCCGGATAACTAACTTTTCAGCCAAAACAGGCTTCTTAAATAGTATAATCTTACATTTACTCCGGCCAATGTGGGGGTGGTGGATAGGGGGGTGAGCGTTCGAGTACGTACGAGTGCTGGGGAGTTCATCCTTCCGGGCCTCAACCTTAGGGGGTGTATGGTGGATTTTCAGTATTTCTGGCCGAAGATGACAAGACACCTACCGGACTACTACTTTTGTGGCCAACTCGGCGTCATTAAATAGCCGAGCGGCGAATTTGACCCGGCCAATGGTGTTCCAGAGCGCCGGTGGGCGGGGCCTATTGGACTTTTCGAGCTGGATATAGTCCAGCATTCGGGTATCTCTCTTTCTGTGGTATATAATATAGATACTTTGATTTAAAAATGTAGTTTGTTGCCTGAAGATGGCAACCTCCCATATTTATAGGCGAGGCAGAGTTTTCTCCAGGTCCGCGGCGGGTGCGCAATACGCACTCGCCTCTGATTGGCGCTTGGCGTGGAGGGCGGAGCCTATTGGATATTCTGGTTTCGACCTACTCTGGAACACAAATTTCCAAGTTTTTATTTACATTTATTTTTTATCGAGGATCTGATCTCTGGGACGGAGTAACCTGCAGAGAAAGTTTTTAAACGTGCAATAATTGCAAAAAGATAACACAATACCCCCTTTTCGACACAACTGCATCATATTTGCATATGTAAAGATGCGATCGCGCCTCTTTCAGTCGCAGAGGGCGTGGCCTAGTGTAATTTCTCGCGTCGATATACT
This sequence comes from Chrysolina oricalcia, assembly GCA_944452925.2. Lineage (NCBI taxonomy): Eukaryota > Metazoa > Arthropoda > Insecta > Coleoptera > Chrysomelidae > Chrysolina > Chrysolina oricalcia. Next base: position 7,260,937 of record OX101825.2, on the reverse strand, counting down.
CTCGACGCGGGATTTTTGGAGAAATTATTTTGCACTCTGGAATGCCCTCATGAACTTTTTGTGGATTTATCCATAGATACTTTGATGACTGGTTTATATTTTTCTAGATTTGGGTGATGAGGAAAATCTTAAAATAGTGAAATCAAAATTCAGTAATTTGGTAATTAATTAGTGTTTTATCCAGGTTTCACAATGTCTGAAGATTACTTACCTTGATTTTGTAAAAAAAATATAAAAGACTACTCTTTTTATGAAACTTTATATTATTTTATTCAGATAAAAGTAAAAAAATCTGATGGAGAACTGGCAGTGTTCATTCAGGGAGGCAGCTCTAAACTCAAACCAATCACAGATGATCAGATCTTCAAGCTGGAAAAACAGTATTAGTGAAATAGTTCAGTTGATCTAGCAATATTACCTTCTCGTTTTGTTTCTTTCTTGCTTTTTGAAATGTAATTTTTCCGGTAAAAATCGAAAAACAATGCAAACATGAAGAACGTTTGGGTGAACATCAGATAACTTGGAAATTTTGGAAATGTGCAGTCGGACAGCAGGAGAATACGCCCAAAAGAGAAAGACAAGAACAAAAACTGGACCTGAAAGGCGAATTCAGTTTAGTGAAATGAAATGCCAACTTTAGATTTCAGACTTTTTTTGGGATGTCCCAGTAACTTCAAACTCAAAGGAATAGAAAATTGTCATACAAAATCAAAAAGCAACGGCTATAGCCTAGTATAAAAATACAATATATTGGATTTGTTCTCAATATATTGAAAATAAATCCAATATATTGAAAAAAAGCAATATACTGCAAAAAATTCCAACATACTACATAATTTTATTTTAGTTGTGACCCCTAGTATCGCTTTGAGGTACAAAATGGTCAGAAAATTGGGAAGCATAATCACATGATTTTGATTTAATATTTGAATCAGAAAGAATCTTTCCTTGGCATCAGCGAGTTTCATGAATCGGAAAGTGATCGGATAATTACGAATTATGGAGAAAAAAATAGTTGTAGGAGTAATTGTTTGTAAAAAAGGTGAAAAACTTATGTGTCACCACAAGTTACCAATAAAGGTGTATGTAGTCTCAACATACTTGGTTATAATTTAGATTCAGATGTTTTCGCGATAGTAATGGAAGTCACTTTTTGATTTACTGCAGTGATCTGAAACATGGAAGTGAATCCCATCATTTTGTGTTGAATTGGATTATTTATATTCTATTTAGACCAAGATCTCACGCATATTTTCAAAAATGAATGATAACAGGCTGAATCTTCCTGAGTAGCTTCATTTTACCGAGACGCCCAACTTTTTCCTCTACGAAATTTCTTGATAGTGGTAGCTAGTAAAATGCGCTGGCGTCAATCATGTCGATTTGGTGAGTGAAAAAAAGTAATTAATAACAGTTAGTTTTTCAGTTGAACCTCGAGATAATTCGATAAAGTAATCGAAAAAACGTGTGTCCAACAAATTGAATGGTAGGTGTTCCTAGTCCTACGCTCCGAAATTGTCAATTCCATGGTAAAAAAAAAGTATTAATAACTGTAGGACAATGATAACACATGAAAGGTTAGTGTATTCTTCACCTAAATGAATTAGTGTCCTACAAAAAAACGGCTATGTATCGCTAGTTCTACAAAAATTATTCAAAATAACGAATTATTTTGAAATTGTGGTTTAGCTAATTTAATATACTTTTATTCGTAAAGTAATGTTACTTTCAATGTATAATTGTTTGTTCGATTCAAAAATATCATAATTCACTTGAAAAGTTTATGAAAAATGTGGGAAATTTTGTTTGGCGTTCATAATTTGTATAAACATATTGAAAACAACAATAACAAAGTAAAAACATTGAAATAATCAATCTGCCCTTCGAGGCGGCTTAAATAATGTCGAATTCGCTTTCACAGATGCGGGGAAACCCGGAAAAACCTGCAACACCACATCGTGGTCTGAAGAGCTGAAATTTATAATTGACAACTTTCAAAGAGGTCAGTTGAATTGTGAAAATCTGCTCTACGGTAAAATATTTCGTATGGTGTATCCAGAGGCCTCAAAAAGTCCAGTTTGAAAGAAGATATTATATTTTACGGGGGTCAAGTGGCCAAGTAGTTAAAGTACCGAACTTTTATCCACTCTGGTCGCCGGTCGTAGGTTCGAAGCCTAGGGACTGCAGATACTTCTCTGATGGCCCGAGAAAGTGGAATAGCACGTAAAACGAAAGAATTCGTTAAACCTTGGCTCTCACAAGTTTCGACTTTTGAGGGCTGTCGTTCGTAAGGGAACGACATCTGGTTAACGGAAAAAAACAATTTTAGTCAATGAGGAGGGAGGGGAAGGAGGAGACAGCATTTTTCACCAGCAATTCAAGGAGGTATCACAAGAAGAGATTTCTGAAAAAATTATTTGGATGCGGGTGGCTGTAAATCAGAGAGTGACGGGACTTGCTGGAAATAAAGGGAGTTGAGTTCATGAGTATAATTTCACTTTAGTTCTCATATCCTAGTAACAGATATGGACAATTCGTAATCATTATTTCATTTTGTTCCTGATATACAGAGTGGCCACTTTTTTAATGGGATTGTATTGGTAACTTTTAAACCATAAGAGTTAGAAGGTCGGTCAAATGGAGAAAAAGTTGCATTCATAGAAGCATTGTCAAGTGGTTCAAACAAATCGCGATTATCAGGACCGGTTATTGAGATATCATAAGAAAAGTAAACTCTGTCATTTTGATTTTTCTTTTTTTCCCACTTTATTTCAAATATTATCAAAAAATGATACGGGAATTTTTTATTCGATAGTAAATTATCCTTAATTTGACCTAATCAGATTTTGTATCCAACGTTTCGTACTCTCTGGGCCACCCTCAACCTCATTTTTTTCAATACGGACCTGCAAATTTCTTTGACACATTTCGAAATAACTTTTAACGCTGAATTCAACAATATATCATACAATGTCATTAAAAGTTGATTTTCAGGTGATTTTGACCCTTATCCAAATTTCTCTGGGTCGGATTTGTATTGCATTTACCTTTAGTTTAATTAACAACATGCAATACATTTCGAGTAGAAAAATAACTCAGTCATCTTAAACTGAATGGAACGTATCAGAATCAAAGCAAGAAACAAGTAATAATTATTTACATATTTCAAGAGAAGAAAAACCTAATGCAGAATAATTAAACGAAACTATCATTTATATGAAAGAAAAATTAAATGATTATTCGAAAATAAATGAAAATTAATGAAGTAAGTGTTCAAAATGTCCACCATTTTGTAAAATGCACTTTGCGGTTCTGGAACCCATACTTCTCATACATTTGCTAAATTCGTCTCCTTGAATACCTTCCAATACATTCTCAATCTTCTCGAGAGGAATCACTATTGTTGGATTTGTCATTTGTTCCGTTGAAACAGATTACTGAATCGAACTTTATTTTTAAGATCATTACGATATAATTCTTGCAAGGCTTGATATTCAAATTTAAAATAATTGTATTCGCGTCTCTTGACTATTTTATTAACAGCTTTCGATTTTTTTTTATGATTCAATTGAATTTGGGCAGAATATTGATATCGTTAATAGACTTGTTTTTTCTTACATACACAAAACTCTAGGTTTATTGAATGTATTATTTTCAAGTAGTAGGCCGTGGATAAAAAAGAATATAACAAGAAATGTCATATTATTTGTCACTTCGTTCATTATTGTGTCACAAGAACTTGTCATTAAATACTTTTCTGTGTAATTTCAATTTAACTTATTTGGTATGGTAAGATACACAAATGAAGAAAAGAGAGATATGTACGAAGTGTACATAAAACTAGATAGGAATTCGTTCAAAGCACAACAAAGGTATGGTGAATTATATCCTGAAAAAACAACACCAAATATTAAAATATTTCGACGTTTATCTACAACGTTACTTGAACATAATTCATTCATCAAACCTAGAGGTCCTTATGTAAGACGAAACGAGCCTATCAATGACATCAATGTTCTAGCCCAAATTCGAATGAATCCAGGAATAGGATCGAGAACTATGGCCAGTGAATGCAATTTATCAAAAAGTGCTGTTAATAAAATAGTCAAGAGGCACGGATACCATGACTATAAATACCAAGCCGTGCAACGACTATATCGTAATGATCCTGAGAGAAGGTTGCAATTCTGCAATTGGTTTCAACGGAAGGTGCGGAATAACAACAATTTTGCGCAAAATATTATTTGTGGAGACGAAACGACATTCACAAATTCTGGCATGTTCAATCGAAGGAACAAACATTTTTATGCCACAGAAAATCCTCACTTAATTCATGAAGTTAGACATCAATATCGTTTTTCTTTGAACATATGGTGCGGTTTGTTCAATAATAAATTACTGGGACCCTATTTTATTGATGGCAACCTAACCGGAGAAAAATATGTAGAAATTATAGAAGAAATGTTGGATGATCTTCCTATACGGTATCGGCGTAATAGTCCATGGTTCCAACAAGACGAATGTGGTCCACACAACTCAAGAATAGTCACAGATTATCTAAATCGAACTTTTCCCGATTCATGGATTGGAACAAGAGGTCCAGTAGCATGGCCTGCAAGATCTCCGGATTTGAATCCGCTGGATTTTTATTCGTGGGGATATCTCAAAAATAAAATTTATGATACTACGAACCCGACAATATAGATTCTTCACGAGAAGATTGAGAATGTATTGGAAGGTATTCAAGGAGACGAAATAAGCAAATGTATAAGAAGTATGGGTTCCAGAACCGCAAAGTGCATTTTACAAAATGGAGGACATTTCGAACACTTACTTCATTAATTTTGATTTACTTTCGAATAATCATTTAATTTTTCTTTCATATAAATGATAGTTTCGTTTAATTATTCTGCATTAGGTTTTTCTTCGCTTGAAATATTATGTAAATAAATATTACTTGTTTCTTGCTTTGATTCTGATACGTTCCATTCAATTTGAGATGACTGAGTTGTTTTTCTAATCGAAATGTATTGCATGTTGTTAATTAAACTAAAGGTAAATGCAATTTGGATAAGGGTCAAAATCACCTGAAAATCAACTTTGAATGATATTGTATGATATATTGTTGAATTTAGCGTTAAAAGTTATTTCGAAATGTGTCATAAAATATGAAGGTCCGTATTGAAAAAAATGAGGTTGAGGGTGGCCCAGAGAGTACGAAACGTTGGATACAAAATCTGATCAGGTCAAATTGAGGATAATTTACTATCAAATAAAAAATTCTTATATCATTTTTTGATAATATTTGAAATAAAGTGGGAAAAAAAGAAAAATCAGAATGACAGAATTTACTTTTCTTATGATATCTCAATAACCGGTCCTGATAATCTCGATTTGAACCACTTGACGATGCTTCTATGAATGCAACTTTTTCTCCATTTGACCGACCTTCTAACTCTTATGGTTTAAAAGTTACCAATACAATCCTATTAAAAAAGTGGCCACTCTGTAAAGCCTTTGTAAGCATTCAAATTGTCACCATGTGCATGGAAAACTATATACTGTTGTACTAGCAATCATATGAATCCTCATGTAATTGATGAAGACCCATTCTTTTTCAAAAATGTTTTAAGATAAAAATGACAATGGTATTGAAATTCATCTATTTCTATGAACGGTGTCTTGCCATGCTATGTAATGCAACACCCTTTGTGAAATATAATTTTTTATTGAAATGGAGGGACTTAAGCTACAAATTAGATTTAATGAGTTTATTTCTGTAAAAATATTTCGAATTTAAAGCAAAAAAGTCAAATCGATTCATAACTTGCAAAATAGCAGTACTGAAATTTTTGACACCCTGTAGCTCGAAAACTGGCCATTTGATTGATCTGTGAACTGAACTACGAAATGAGGATGGCAGGATCAAAAAAAATATCATATCAAAATGAGGATAAATGTGCCTACTTACAAAATATTTTGATTATTTTTTATATCAGAAAGTATGGTCGAAATATCTGTAGGCCATGAGCCATGAGCTTTAGATTTGGGTAAAACTAACAGTTAGCCATACAATTTTTGCGCTCACCAAATCAACATGACTTTCGCCTACGTAGTTCGTTAGCTACTAATATCAAGAATTTTCGTGGAATTGACAATTTCGGAGCGTAGGACTGGGAACACCTACCATTCAATTTGTAGGACAATATGACCATTCAATTATACAAATATCAACCAAGTAACGGTAAAAAAATCCGCTGGTTACTACTGATTTTTTATGACCACGTCATTGGTACATGTTGGGAGTGGGGGACTCAGTCCTACCATCCATTTTGTTTTTTGGATTACTTTATCGAATTATTTCGAGTTTTAACTGAAAAACTAACTGTTACTGATGACTTTTTTTGCACTCACCAGATCGATATGATTTACGCCTTCTCATTTTATTAGCTACCACTTTCGAGAATTTTCGTAAAAGAAAAAGTTGGGCGTCTCGGCAAAATGAAGCTACTCAGGAAGATTCAGCCCATTATTAATAAATTTTGAAAATAGGCGTGGGATCCCGGTTTAATTCTTTAAAAAACTAATATCTATAATGTTCAGTCTATTTAAATGTATTGATTAGTAATTGCGTGTTTGATCTGAGAGCTGTCTTATGAATTTGATAACCTTTCTTTAAAATTATCTCACAAATCAAATGACCTACCATTTGCACCTGGGTTAAAGTCCGTTTGAATGTTATGCTTTTCTTCCAGGAAGCATCAATGCTTGTTAATAGATAATAGAAGAACATCACGGCATGGACGATCACATTCACGGCACCTACGATGATTGAGTGCCCCCCACCATAGTAGCGGAGGCCGAGCCATACAGCGAAAACCATTCCACTGTGATGATAGACATGAAGAAACGACACCTGTCGGTAGCTTTTACGAAGCACAAAAAATACCTGGAAATAGAAATCCTAATAATCAGAAAATCAAAAAATACCAAGTTCAATATGCTCCTCCTTCGACATTTCTGATGTTTTAGCTTTGATTGACGTTAGTTTTAATGTCAAATAGATTTTGCTTATGAATATGTCTGAAAATTACGAAGGCGTATTGGCGCCATACTACCAATATAGATTTCTATCGAAAATGAGAAATTCCTAGTTTTTTTTTCCAAATTTTGATTTATTTTCTCAAAATTTCTACCTTTTTTCTAAAAATTTTGACTTTCTTCCTCAAAATTTTGACTTTTTCTCAAAATTTCGACTTTTTTTGAGTTTTTTGACTTTTTTCTCAAAATTTTGACTTTTTTTCTTAAACTTTTAACTTTTTTTTTCAAAATATTGACTTTTTTCCTCAGAATTTTGAATTTTTTTCTCAAAATTCTGACTGTTCGGTAAACGCACTGAATGAATGAAATATGGGAAATCAATTCATGAAAAAAGTATAAAATTTTGAGAATCAGTCTCAAAAATTCTCAAAAAAAAGTCGAATTTTCGAGGAAAAAAGTAAAAAATTTGAAAAATAAGTAAAAATTTTGAGAAAGAAGTCGGAATTTCGAAGAAGAAAGTCACAATTTTGTGAAAAAAGTAAAAATGTTGAGAAAATGAGTCAAAATTTTCAGACAAAAAGTCTAAATTTTGAGAAAAAACTCGAAATTTTCAGAAAAAACTCAAAATTTTGAGAAAAGAGTAAAAAAATTTGACTTTCCGATAAACGCCTGAATGAATGGAAAATCAAATCAAATCATTTTATTCATCCTCTAGAACTTACAAAGCTATAGGATAACTCAGGTTTTTATTTCTGCATGTGTTAATACAAATAAAATAAAATAATAATAATATTATTAAACATACAAAATATGTAAAATTATCATAGGTACGCTCAAATGTAATACAGTATGTATGAGGAAATAAATGATGGTGTAGGTAACGCCACAGATTAAAAAATTCATCAATATTATAAAAATTATGATCCAATAAAAACCTTTTGAGGGTGCTTTTGAAAACTGGAATTCTTTCAGTAGTTTTAAATGTTTCTGGTAGTTTGTTATAAAGTGTATAAAGTGTGTATAGTGTTATAGTGTTACATAATGCTAAACTGATGCATGAAAAAAGTCAATATTTTGAGAATACATCCCAAAATTCTCAGAAAAAAGTCAAAATATCGAGAAAAAAGTAAAAGAACTGAAAAAAGTCAAAATTTTGAGTAAAAATGTAAATTTTGAAAAGAAAGTGGAAATTTTGCGAAAAAAAGTAGAAATTTTTGGAAAAAAATCGAAATTCCGGGAAAAAATCTCAATTTTTTTAAATTTCAATAAAAAACTATACTGGTAGGATGGTAGGTGAAAAATACTATTGAAATGAACGATTCTATTTGGTTTTGATTTACTTGTTGGATTACAATATAAATTTATATTATCTACAAATCGCTATGATAGTTGAGTGGAGTTAACAACCAATCTTTACACGTTTTGCTTATGACGTCTAGTATTCTGATTGGTGAAGCAGAATCTGAAATTAAACTGACGCAGATAGCTGAATATTTTCAGCTTTCTGCGTTGCAAAATGCGTTGTGTTCACGTCTCAGTGAAAATATGGTGAAATACCTAACCTATTTTGTACTGCATCTGTTAAACCCATGGACATAATATTATCATATCTAATTGTTCTTATTCTAATTGGTTTATTTCACAATTGACAGCTATGGAGGTACAACAACATTATTCGTAGAAAAAGAAGAAGGAATAACCTCACTTTTTCGTTTGCTCTTGTAATTGAAAAGTTTTTTTTTTAGTTATTTTAACTGTCTCATTTTTGATGTTTCAGCCATATAATTACTGTTTCTGGTGTGACTTTTCTGTATCTGTTGTTTTATTGAAATTATTACTCTTAATAATTAATATAGTATCCAAGTTTAGATGATGTTCATCGGCGGTATGGAGATAAAAATATTTAAAGTATTGGTGAGTATTTCGAAAAATGATTTATTTATATTTATTTTGTGGAACTATTATAATTTTATGGTTCCGTGCAAACGTTATATTTTTACGTATAAATAACTGAATATTCGATTGGGGATGCAGTCAGAAGATTGCCACTAATGAATTATACTCTTCGGTGTTTGAATGTTTTATACGATGTAGTAACTTGATTACTTATATTTCGGACGTCCATCATCTTAATGGTTGAAAGATTTCTCTCTTTCAAATTTTTTCACAACGTTTCAATTGCTTGAATCCGCAATCGTCTTCTGGTGAATATTGACAAAATCAGATGCTACGCGACCTTTTATAGGTCTATAATTAAAGTGTAATTACGCGCGGTCTTGTGGCGCGCGTGGTTTCGCGCTTTTTCTCCCTCCAAAACGGTCCATGAGCGGTTTCCATACGTTTTTAATTTTCACGCTTGATTGACTGAAGGCACCATTGGCTTCTATGTAGGTGGTTTCCATAAATTTCCGTTTGAACCAATGTTCCTCTCTGTGAAGAACACTAGCTTCGTCCCAGAGATTTCGGTGGTGTTTTGTCCAGGCGTGGTCAGCAATTCCCGATTTTGATGTTTCCCCTCGTTGAGTCCACTTTTTGTGTTCGGCTATTCTTACTGATAATGGCCTGTTGGTGTCTCCGATATAGGAATCTCCGCATTCACATGGGACTTTGTAAATACAGTTTTTACTGGATTCTGTTCTCTGTTCTCTGGTTTCGTCTTGCTGAGGAAGCTTCGTAAGGTACTGCCGGATTAAAAGCAACTCTTGATGTTGTATTTATTTCCGATCCTTCTGATCTTCTCGGAGATACCCCTGATATAAGGAAGAATGAGAACGGGGTTTTGTGGTCTTTCTTCGGTTGTCTTGGTCTTTTCGAGTTGTTTCCGAACTTCTCCTATGAGCTTCTCGGAGTATCCGTTTCGGCGTAGGTTCTTTTTGATGTGGTGGAGGCGGAAATTAACCACATCAAAAAGGACCTACGCCGAAACGGATACTCCGAGAAGCTCATAGGAGAAGTTCGGAAACAACTCGAAAAAACCAAGACAACCGAAGAAAGACCACAAAACCCCGTTCTCATTCTTCCCTATATCAGGGGTATCTCCGAGAAGATCAGAAGAATCGGAAATAAATACAACATCAAAAGTTGCTTTCAATCCGGCAGTACCTTACGAAGCTTCCTCACCAAGACGAAACCAGAGAACAGAGAACAGAGAACAGAATCCAGTAAAAACTGTATTTACAAAGTCCCATGTGAATGTGGAGATTCCTATATCGGAGAGACTAAGAGGCCATTATCAGTAAGAATAGCCGAATACAAAAAGTGGACTCAACGAGGGGAAACATCAAAATCGGGAATTGCTGACCACGCCTGGACAAAACACCACCGAATTCTCTGGGACGAAGCTAGTGTTCTTCATAGAGAGGAACATTGGTTCAAACGGAAATTTATGAAAACCATCTACATAGAAGCCAATGGTGCCTTCAGTCAACCAAGCGTGGAAATTAAAAACATATGGAAACCGCTCATGGACCGTTTTGGAGGGAGAAAAAGCGCGAAACCACGCGCGCCACAAGACCGCGCGTAATTACACTTTAATTATAGACCTATAAAAGGTCGCGTAGCATCTGATTTTGTCAATATTCACCAGAAGACGATTGCGGATTCAAGCAATTGAAACGTTGTGAAAAAATTTGAAAGAGATAGAAATCTTTCAACCATTAAGATGATGGACGTCCGAAATATAAGTAATCATACTCTTTGGTATTGCCTGAGCTCTCGAAATTCTTTATTTTATTTTCGAAGGCATCCAAAAAGATTTTATGTAAAAAATTGAAAATACATAAATATTTCAATATTCTACTCACATCATGAGGTTTAATTTTGAAGTAACTCAAGTAAGAACATCGAACATGTTCCTAATAAAAAGTTGAACATAGGAGAATAAAATGATGCCAGGAATGATCTTTCAACTTGACATCAAATTTTTATTTTCGAAAATGAAGGGTGATATCTTGATGATTCACATTCTAGCATATAGAGAATGATAGGGATGAGGGTGGGAAACATTTTTTATGAAAATATTCAATTGAAAATAACTTTTTAATGTTTTATGTATTAAGTTAGTAGTCTGAATGGTATATTTATGAATTCACTATCAATTTAGTTTAGGTATTATTTGAATTCAATAAATAGGTGTAAATCTGACTGAATCCATCAATATCAGTTCTTATATTCATTGCTTTTTCATTTTTGCCAATTTCGACCATCTCTAAAAATATTCTTTTATGATATTTTTTTTTAGTTGTGTTATTGTGTTATTGAAGTCCATGCAGTGATTTTTATTGATCCATGATCTGACATTGCACAAGATTTCACACCTTTCCTACAATCTCTTTTATGTGATGTAATTCGACCTATCATATTTCTGGAAGTTTGTCCTATATACGTTAGTTCACATTCAGTGCAAGGTATTTCATAAAATATATTTGATTTCTCTTTGTTATCTAAAGGTGTTTTGATATCAGTAAAAATGCTGGAGACTGTCTTAATATTTCTTTTTGCAAATTTGATGTTTTCATTCTTGAAAATATTAATCAATTTAGACGTTACGTATAAATGTAGACTGTTCATATGTATGTATCTATTTGTTGTCTGATGAATCCTGGATCGTTTTGATAATCGTAAAAATTCAATTTATTTTATTTTAATTAATTTTTTTGTCAGGTATATCCTAGTCGGACACTATCTCCAAACTCCGGAAGGCGCCTTTTGCAATCGCCTGGCTAAGATTCATGCCGTATCACGGCAAACCATATTATTACTATGAGCATTGTTTATAGAGAAGTAAGATAGTTAGTCAATGCATGTGTCATTGGTGTTGGACGCAAACGCAAGTGTCATCTAGCGTGATTAGTTACAAACTTGTATATTTGACGTCATTTTAATGTAGGTTTCTTCAAAAAACCCTGATTTTAATGCTGTCCCATTGTTTCAATCAAGTTACGACATGACTTGGAGGCCAGATCACTGAAGTTACGACATGACTTGGATGCGAGCTCAATATCGCCATCTACATGTCGCATCCATTTTGATCCAATTATAATCCCATAAGGTTGACTAAGTATCTTCTATATAAACAATGCTATGAGCGACCAGATGTAGGATTTTTTCCAAATTCAAATGTAAAAAAATACTTTCTTACATAATTTTGTTGTGCATTGTATTTGCCATGATTTCAGAACCCTCTTACCGTTTCCAGGCAATCAAATAATTTCAGCCAAAAAAAATGGCGGCAACCTGTCAACATTTGTAGTCCACTTTTGCTTCTGGAATAGTCTATGGGTACGCAGGCATTGAAGACTGTTTCATACATATAGGAATGCTGGAAAAAGATTTCTGGTTAACAAGACTTAAAAAAATCTAAAGGAGATGATGATTTTCTTAGAAAAATAAAGTTGATGTTGTTTAAATTTTTTTTGAGCAAGTAGTAAATAAGCACTGAGCAAATCAGCAATAAACAAATAATCAATGAGCAAATGAGCAATAATCAAATGATCAACTATGAATAGGTTGATAAACAAAAAGCAAATAAATCAAATATCAATAGGTTGATGAACAATAACCAAATAATCAATGAGCAGATGAGCAATACTCACCAACCAAGCCGCAACCAGTATTTAACACGATAATAGCAAATATCAGAAATCAAAGAGTGGGAGAAAAGAGTGGTCTAATTATAGTTTGCGTAGCGTCGCTTCATCTAAGGTCTAGGCGCATTTGGTGGACAACATCAAAGCCAAAACAAAATCAATGAAACCCCTCAATTTCCACTTCACAATAAAGCAAGCAAAAAATATGCAAAACGTAATCACCAACAACTAATATCAAAATATCAGAAAAATCATAGCAATAACTTCAATCAAAACTTGCGTGCTCCATAGGTGCAAGAATATTCTTGGACATCCCGTATATTCATGTGGTTCCAACCAACTAGGTCGCCCTGTATACTGATAGGCTTGCACTAGCATTTTAGGTTTTGGATTCCAGTAATGAAAGTTTTTGATCCCAGCAAATCAAATTTTTGAAGTGAACCATTTCTGGATACCAGCAACAAAAAATGTGTGGATCTCATCGAATAAAAGTTGTGGATACCAGTAGCAGAAAAGTCCTGGCTGTGAGATGGTTTTCAACCAATTCGACCAAACTGGATGGTATTACGGAATGAAAATGGACAGTTCAACGGCCTTCTAGATCTGTTTCTTGTACAACCAGTTTTCCATACTTTCTTGATACAAGGATTAGATGTGGTTTCCTAAAAGTCCTCCGCAGAGTTGTATTGAGTCCGACTTCCAAAAATATGCTCACAGGCAACACCAGTCGGACCCAAATCTTTTAGTTATGGCTCACAAAATAAGACCCAATTAGGGATAACTAAGGAGAGGCAAGAATCGGACTTCTAAGGCAACAAATATCAAACAATAGATAGGATCACAACAAGATAAAGAATATAGTGGAAGGCAAACATTCCTTAGATGGAACCAACGGACTACATGACTCCTAGTTCCTTCTTTAACATTATCATCGAGGTTATTATAGAAGATCGAAGGAAATGGTCAGATGACAACATCAGAGGCAAACCTGGAGAGAGGATCTAGTATACGGACGGTTCCAAAACCAGGAACCGGTTCAGGAATATACAGTGAGAGAAGAAAATCCCAAATGAGCATCTCACTAGAAACAAACACCTCCGTATTCCAGGTAGGAATGTACGCGTTCTTGCAATGTGCAAGAGGGATCAACATGACGGAAATGCGTAATGCAAGAATCAAAATATGCTCAGACAGCCAGGCGTTACTGAAGGCTCTTATGAACCCGAAGGTGACATCAAGACTGGTATGGAAATGCCAAAAAGAACTCAGTGTCTCAAAACACAACAAAACAACTTCGATATGGGTTTCAGGACACTGTGGCAACGATGGCAATGAAATAGCTGATGAACTAGCCAGAAACGGTTCATCAATTCCATATATTGGCCCAGAACCCGCACTCAGGATTACTAAATCCGACATTCGAGGATGCATTCGGGACTGGATCAAACGAAAACAAAGGGAGAGGTGGAACGAAGCCCCTCTCATGCACCACGGGAAAACGTACATCAAAGAACTGTCAAAACACAAAACTGAAGAACTCAAGCTGAGCAGGAATGAAGTTAGAACGATAAGGAGCCTTCTCACACAGCCCAATGAAAAAACACCTGCACAAAATGGGGCTATACAACGGAGAAAATGTAGTGAAGTGATAGAAACAGCAAAACACGCACTGTCAGAATGCGAGGCATTAGACCTTAAGAGACAGGCAATATTGGGGAAACCCAGGCTAACTCATGGAGATTACAACAGTCAACCGGTGAAGAACCTGTACAGACTAGTACAGGGGACTAGAGTTACAGAGTGAGTGCTGTGAAACCAATTGCAAGAAAAGCCCAACAGGCTGAGGTGACAGGACCAGCATCAGAAAGGAAGAGAAAAAAGGATAACTAAAATATCACTGAATATTTATGAACCATCAAAGATACACACATAAACCGATCTGTTCACAGGTAGCAAAGGAGGTGACTAGAAGTAGTGAGGCGAACCAGAATCTCCGCATTGGCCACTAGATCAGACCAGTCATAACGGAGTATGTCTCATTTCACTATAATTTTGGTTGTTCCAAATGAATTGCGACTTCAGATTACCATAATAGACATCGGTAAGATATAATATTGTACTTACAAACTCATATCTTGGAAAATCTTGGAATGGTGCTATTCAGTAAGGTAACTGTACATAAATCAGACACCTACCCAAAATTCGACACATTATTATAAGAATCCCGTCGCTGTAAGATTAATGAAATCTGAATATATGATTGGTCTAAACTCTAAACCTTTGGCGGTTATATTTAAATATCCCCCGAATATTTGTGACAGATAGTAATTACAATCAGGAAACTTAAAATTCGTCAGTGCTGCTCAATCAGTGATTACGACTATAGTGCAACGTTTGCTCTAACGTAAGAGACGATCAACCATATTTCAAACTTGCAAATAATATGCTTGCGTCAGTCAAATAAATGTTCCAATTGTTGTATAGTACAAATATATTAAATTAAGTATTTCATTATATTTTTTCGATATTTGACTTCTCTAAATAAAAAAAACTCAATGACGAATTTAGGGACAACTGAACAACCTATGGTTTAAATTTCGACATGTTCTATCGAAAATAGGTACATAGTTCGTTTTATTTATTTTGTGCCCTCTCTCTATTCATCATTATTTTTAAACAGAATCAATTTACTTTATTTTTTTTTATTTTCATACTCATGTGCCAACCTAAATTCGACAGTGATGACGAAAATAGGCACATAATGTACATATTTTCGTCTTATGGTAAAATAATGTCAAATAATAATTACTTACTCAAGTGTTTCTTACTTTCTTAAGTAAGCAATACTTAAGTATTTATATAGATGATTTTCTTATAACTATCATCTTTAGATGTCAATAAAAGAATATGGTAAATACAGCAAAGAAAATTTGAAAGCTGCTTTAAATGCCATCAAGAGTGGGACAACAACCGCAACTGCGGCTTCAACTTTTGGTGTTCCAAGAACCACCCTTATTGGAAAAATTAGTGGAAAAGGACCCAGCAAACTCCTTTTCGAATTTGGGCCCAAGAGGATTTTTTTAAATTTTTGGTATGATGTAGTCCATGTAATTCTCAAACAATGTTACCGTTGCGTCAACCCGAAAGAATCAACAGCTTTGCTGCTAGGGGGGCGTTGAAATCACCTCTTGCGCACATTTGACTATTTATTTTTAAATCCGGTAACAATATATTCATTTGTTTCATTGTTGCTAATGTTGCACAATTTTGCGCTGTTTTATTAAAAAAATTCTTCCCTCTAATTCCTTTTACGAAACGCAAATAAAAATTTAAATGTATCGTAGAATGTTTAAATGTGCATGAATGAGGGAAATAGCAGTATTTTATTATTATATCCCCCTCCGCCCGAAGGGCACAAAACTAAAAACTGTCGGTGGAATTTTCTGATTTTTTATATGATGCAGTTCAAGTTATTTCGAATAGAAATTAATTGGGTGACAAATCCCGAAAATTAATAGTTTTGATGCTAGGGGGCGTTGAAATCATACCTTGCTTCAGAATAGACCAGGCAATTTTATAAGTACAATGACGTCAAGCGGTATAAATAAATGGAAATGGCCCCAAGAGGTTGATGAAATTTGGAACGATTATAATGAAGTTGTTGAGGAAATTGAGGTGCCCTCAGAAGTCCACAACAGAAGTATCTTCAAAGTTCCGGAAATGAACAAATTCCGGGAATATACAATGTAATTTAATTTTTTTTTAAATAAAATTTTGGTTTCTATTTTGCTTATTGTAAGTACTTGTTTTTTTTTTCAAAACCCAAAATAGAATATATCGAAAATAGGTCAAATAACTGTCGAATTTATGTCAGAACATGTTCTAGATGAATACTCCACTTTTTTTTTATCTTCACACTTGGGGAAGTATGAAATAAATACATAATTTTCAAAAGGACATTGAGCATGTAAATGTTATTTAATTCAACAAAACGTTCAAAACAAATATAATACGATCCAATACTTTGGCAGAGCTGCTAAAACTGTCTGATTTAGGTACATTTACCTTATGTTGAATATATACATTTCCTCCCAAAACGTTATTTCAGGTGAATGAAAATATCATATACAGGGTGCTTAAAAATATTCCAGTTGACAAATGGGTTTAAACTAAAAATTACCTTAACAACAGGGAAGGGGGTTATCAATAAACGCCGAACTCTATATATTTTCGCGAGCACTCAAATTTTTTTCTCTGTGCTGTCCTTGGTGGGAAAGTCTTCAAGAAATGTAATCATAAAAATGAACCAATTACCTGGTATATGAAAGAAATGTTCACCAAAATTTGAACTATGTTATATATCAGAAGAAGATTTTTTATTTCGAACGGTTTCCTGTTCTCCATCAATTTGGGTCCAATCTTTTTAACAGTGTACCAGTACATGCATAAGAATCCCACCATAAATAATGGAGACGAGTCAAGTAGGTCTGCAGATCTGGGATCTGAAACGAAATAACACATGAAAACGAATGAGAGTACTGATCGACAAGCGTAAGGATGCCTCCGAGAATGGGTTGCGCAGTAGACAAAACCCTGGAGTGGGGCAGGAGCTCAATCGCTCTGCCTTATTAAACAGTAGTCGATCTTTGTCGCACATCTACTCACGTTTTCTATCGTTTGCGCATCTCAGAGGCATCCTTACGCTTGTCGATCTGTACCGTGGCATGCAATTTTCGAATGTTAATTGAAATACCGAGTGCAAAAATTTCCTGCCCACGTAGTCATCATGTGTTTTGTAGAATTCCCACCAGTCCGCTACAGGAGGGTAGCCTAAACTACAGGAGATACGTCGAAGCTTAAATTGGGGCAAAGTTGCGTATTTTGGTGCTAATACTGTTTTGAAACTTGGAAAATTCCGAGTATTTCCGGAAATATCGGGGAAAAATTGAAAATCGTTATTTGACAACAGCTCAAAACCAAAAGCACATTTTCATTGATACTTTTTTTCAGCTATACGTTTTCATGTTCAGATTCACTATCCGACTTTTCATCTTCTGGCATTTATTATCAACTTTTTTTTCTGTTATGGGCGCCATATTGTTTCTGCAGAAAAATAGTGATTCTCATTCTGATTTCATTGATGTATAATTTGTTATGATTTGCACTTCTGAAACCACAGATATTAAAAGAAACAACTTCATCTGAGAAGGTCAGACTCCATCGAAAAATTTTGTTCAATAAACACTAGTCTCAGAACTCATTAAACATCATAAGTTTGCACAAATACTTCAGTCGAACTGTCCCCATTCTCAAATGAAGAAAAACGAGATATGTTGAAACTTTATTATAAATTTGATAGGAATAGTACGAAAACAACACAAATTTATTTTGAATTATATCCGGAAAGACAACAGCCGGATAGAACATTATTCGGAATTTTGGACAACCACTTGGCTGAGTAAGGTGCGTTTCCAAAACCAAGAATGAAATATGGAAGCAGAATGGAACAAAATATTAGACGTAACTTATTAGCCGAGGTAAAATAATTGTTCATTCCATATTCGAAGAAGTATAATTATTTTTGGTTCTTTTTTAGATAAATGTAGATCCTTCCAAATCAACACATCAAGTCTCGGCAGAAATGGATGTGCCACAGACGAGCGTTTGGAGGGAATTCAAAAAAAGTGGTTTGAAATGTGATACATATTTCACAAAAATTACATCCAGGTGATCCTGAGAGAAGGATGGAATTTTGTAGCTGGCTCTCGAATAGGGGAGTCATGACCATCTCAGATGAAGTTGTTTTTCTTTTTAATATCTGTGGTTTCAGATGTGCAAATCATAACAAATTATACATCAATGAAATCAGAATGAGAATCACTATTTTTCTGTATACAAAAACAATATGGCGCCCGTAACAGAAAAAAAAGTTGATGATGAATGCCAGAAGACGAAACGTCGGATTGTAAATCTGGACATGAAATCGTGTAGCTGAAAAAAAGTATCAATGAAAATGTACTTTTGGTTTTGAGCTATGTTGTCAAATAACGATTTAAAAAAATAAAAACGAAAATTCCGATTTTCAGTTTTTTCCCGATATTTCCGGAAACACTCGGAATTTTCCAAGTTTCAAAACAGTATTTTGTTAAGCACCAGAATACGCAACTTTGCCCCAATTTAAGCTTCGACGTATCTCCTGTAGTTTAGGAGATCACAATGGTGGGGGTCGAATTTGAATTGCCCTGTATAAAAAATTGTTATGTTACAAGTATGGTAAGTATCTAAATGCATCCATTATCAATCTAACAAATTGCATATTTGGCATGAGGAAGAAAGTTTGCAAGCAGTAACTGGAGTGGAAGGGGTTAAAGAAAAACGCTGGTTAGCGAGAATTTCGATTTGACAAGAGTAGAGTAGAAAGCAAACAGTTGAGGAAAGAAAAAATATTCCCAATACATTTTTTTATTCATCTGAAACAAAAACAATACAGAGAAAATTTTCACACTATGATAACCTCAACTATAATACCTCCCTCCCCACCCCTTTGTCACTATCACCCTTAAAATATGAATAGGGAAAGTACTAAGTGTGATACATCGTTGGAAAGGTAATTTTTTGAGTTCAGTCATGTCACTGTTCGCTACGTAACTTTTTATTTTGGCGACCTCTTGCGAGAAAAACAACTATTCGGTGTTTCAAATTATGATACTTTATTCAAAAAACAATTCACAAAAAAATACAAAAATTGAAAAAATGAACATTATATGAACTCCACAGTAGATTCTCAAAGGGGGTTTTGAGGGGTAATTATCCCCTCTACCCATCCCTGGACCCGCCACTGTTGATGAAGTTATTTTCTTTCTCATACCCTATAACATGATATTTTGAATACGTAGATGCTCGTTAAGAAGGGTATTGTGTTTTTGGACAGAATTGTTCTACATGAATCTCTGTAGCACATATTGAAAATTATTCTTAGTATTCTCGGTTTGTACAGTAAAAACTCTAGAAACTTCCGTTGATTGACCCGATACGGCTATGTTTCATCTCATTGCCGAATAGGCTAAGAACTAAATATGAAGTTACATTTTTACTTTAGCGGGGGAAGTGATTGTTTTTTCTGTTAGATATCACAAAAAAGTTACTCTTTTCCATTTCCAGAAGAGTCATGTTTTGTTCAATTTTCATCTGAGAATGTTTCCCTTTTCAACATGATAAGCTGTACTTAGAATTTTTTAATGGCGAAGGTAGCTCTGACAAGTATTCAAATTGTTTCATGATTTTTCTTATTTTCCTTTCATTCATTCTTTCATTCTCTTATGGTTCGTCCCTCGATATATACTACTAGGGGTAGGTACTCACCATTAGTTTCATAAAGAAGCCACATTGACCTTTTATATAATTTCTTCAAGACCAGCGCCATATCGAAATGTTTAAATCCGATAACACTACACGTATTCTCACAGCTGAATTTTTATATACTACTTGTTAACATTCGATATTTTTCATTGTGCCGTCACTTGTTTGATGAATATTCAAATAGTTATTTGTATGCTAAGGCCGCGAAATACCTTTTTAACGTACCGAAAGAACAGTTATCGCCGAGGCTTCTTGCGGCCGAGGCACGATAATCTTGAGGTCGTTAAAAAGTTTCGCGGCCATGGCATACACAATATTTTTCGTGCAATCGTTAAAATTATTAAAATAGATAGTTGTAAATAAATATATTATTGCTCTAAAATCAACAGCAGTTCAATTTATTTAACAATATCACCGTGTGCTATGGAAATGATATGTTTCAATATATACAAAATATTTTGACAGTTCTTGTCAAAACGCAAAATGTCTGATACTGATAGCGATATTTCAGTACCTTCCACTCCTCCTGAACTCAAAAGCGTTGTAAATTCGGCGCTTTCCGTTTTAATACCCAAAAAATCTAAACGGCAGTACGAAAAATGTTACGGCGAGTTTAAAGATTGGTGTGACAAACAGAATGTTAAGACGATGTCTGAAAACATTTTTGAAAGTGACATTTGGTTTCGCGGCCGTTGCTATGGGTAACGGCCGCGAAATTAAATTTCCCGGACTGTGCTGAGAACCCGAAATACTGACTTCGCGTGCGATTGCACGAAAAAATGTTTTCAGACATCGTCTTAACTTTCTGTTTGTCACACCAATCTTTAAACTCGACGTAACATTTTTCGTACTGCCGTTTAGATTTTTCGGGTATTAAAACGGAAAGCGCCGAATTTACAACGCTTTTGAGTTCAGGAGGAGTGGAAGGTACTGAAATATCAGTATCAGACATTTTGCGTTTTGACAAGAACTGTCAAAATATGGCCGTTGCTATGGGTAACGGCCGCGAAACTAAATTTCGCGGACTGTGCTGAGAACGCGAAATACTGACTTCGCGTGCGATTGCATGAAAAGAATATATCAGCACGTGGGAATCTTTATTGAATTCCTGAATTAGAGTTGGAACAGTGGCAGACAAGTAGTATTATTTTTTCAATCCAGAACGGGAAGTACGGAAACAAAAATTGTTAGTGTTTTGAACAATCTTGAAGTTTGTGAGCTATAGAAAAATACTTTTGATTCAGTAACTAACCACAGACAAATCTGAGCCACAAGTGGAGGATGAATTGGAGAAGCATGAAACTTGACCCGTACCCGATAAACATTTTTTAAATTGTTACATATGTGGAACATAAAGTTAACTTATTATAAATGATGGTCAACATCATCAATACGTATCCATTATACGTATTTTCTGAGGCGATAAGTCTCAAATTTCAGCGTTGTATCAACGTCATACTTCAATGATCATATTTTTATCATCAGAATGACGTATCATGCTCAATGTTCAAATAGCATATCATAACATATGTCAAGTAACTGATTCAAAACTAATGTTTCCAATACGACGGTCTTTTCTGAGGCGATAAGTCCCTATTTTCAGCGTTGTATCAACGTCATATTTCATTGATATTATTTTTGTCATTAAAATGACGTATTATGCACAATTTTCAAAGAACATATGTCAAGTAATGTTTCCAATACTACGGTCCTTTCTGAGGCGATATGTGTCAACTTTCAGCGTTGTATCAACGTCATACTTCATTGATCATATTTTCATTATGAAAATGACGTATTATGCACAATGTCCAAGACTACAAATAGTCATGGTATATTGTAGGTACAGCCTAAGCACAGCCTATCACACCTTTTGTTTATCTTATCAAGGTAACTCAAGGGGACCAATAACTAATGGACAATAATTCACTTAAGCTTTTGATAGTATTCATATACTGTTACTGAGTCTGAGATAATGCTTCGTAACTTCAAGAGCAGCGACACCTATCGTTGGGTAGAATACTTTATATTGATTATATTGATCAATATCTCAACATATTTTTTGAGGTATTCAACTTACGTCAGGCAAAGTATGCAAAAATACACAATAATATGGTCGTATAATGTAACAATTTGAATAAAACTATATTATGAGGAATGACAAATATGCATATTTCGTCTAAAACTTTGGAGAGACAATTTTTGTAAACATATATAAATGATACGTTGCCATGAATACGTCATTGGGCCGTTTTTCTTCGAGCAGCATTTAACCGGGGAGAGATTTTTGCGTTTTTTGCAAGGTGATCTGCCCAACTTACTTCAGCATATTCCACTGGTGATTCAACAGGACATGTATTTTCAATTGGATGGTGCACCTGCATACTATCATAGAGAAGTTCGGAACTATCTTGCACAATATTTTCCTCAAAAAATGGATAGGTCGGGGAGGACCAATCCAATGGCCAGCGAGATCTCCGTACTTGACCAGTATGGACTTTTTTTATGGGGTCACGTGGAATCTATGGTTTGTCGCATATCTGCTACCACCATTGATGACATGATAGAAAGAATTCGTGATGCCTTTCGAAGCACAACACCGATCATGTTGTTCAACGTGAGGGAAAATTTTAAAATGCGACTTGAGGCTTGTATCAATCAGGATGGAAGACATTTCGAACAACTTCTGTAATGAGTTTTTTTTTGCTTTAATTCCTCTATTACTTGTTTTTCTTTTATCTCAACCTCAAACATTATTATTTGGAATACTTCGAATCTCGACATAAAATATGTATTATTTGGCAACTTCTACAATACAAACAATTGAGATTTGGAATCCTAGAATAAGGACAATTTTTTTAAATTTGAGCAACTTTTATTGTCTTTATTCCCGTAATCCAAATCTCCATTTAACTTGAAGGAGGCAAACTCTACATGATAATACAAACAATATTCCTTTACTACGCGGGTTTCGGGTGGGAATTCAGCAAAATGTTAAATAAATTCAAGGGATATTTGATTGTTGCGATGTTTCTACGCATTGCTGCATTTAAAAAAGGTACTGGATGAAAACTGTTTGAAGGATGTCTATTATGCAATGGTCAATTCAGTTCTTTCTTATAATGTACTCATGTGGGGTGATGGATCAAATATGGAAAGGGCTTTTGTGGCTCAGAAGCGTATTATTCGTGTTTTATATGGTCTTGGTTACACAAATTCCTGTAGACCCATTTTCAAAGAAAAAAATATTTTAACACACCCTCCATATACATTTACAGTTGTCTACTCTATGCGAAAAAACACGAAAACAGGTTAGAAACTAATTCAAAGTGTCACATATATCCGACTAGAAACGGAAACCTACTAAAATTACAGCAACACCGAACTTCGTTGTTTCGAAAGTCACCTTCTGCAGCGGACATAAGGTTCTTCAATTGTTTACCATCAGCCATAAGACATATTTCAGAACTTTCTTTGTTCAAACTGAAAGTAAAAAAATATTTGTTGGAGGGAACTTTTTATTCTATAAACGAATATCTGGATAACTCTTGTAGAAAATAGTTATATGTAATGTGTCGTGATGATTGTAATAGTTTCACAAGTCTTATGTTTATTTCAATATGTTTATATTATTTCTATATAATTTTGTTTAAGGTTCATTCAAGGAATGAATATTTTATTATTATATCTTATTATCATTATATTATATGTCTTCAGAACCATTTTACAGTTCTTCGTATTGCATATATTTTAAAAATGTTTATAAGTATGTATTCATGTATATATTATGGATGTGTGTATTCATTTTATAATACCTTTTTTTGACATGTCCAATGCTGTGTAATGATGGTCTTACTGGATTAAACGAATTATTATTATTATTATTTTTTTTTTCTCCTTAGGAGTGTACCAGTCAGGCCCTGTCTCCGGTGCTCCGACCCATCCGGAGGGCTCGCTGGTGTCGTTAACCCCAATAACCACTCCCTACGTCCGTAGGGTGAGTGATTACTGGGTCCGAGAATCGTGTGCCCTGAGTAGACGGAGCGAACCAAGTATAACGGCCTTCTGCATTCTTGCTGCTAAGATTTCTGCCATATTACGGCAAGCCGGTATTATCTTCAAGTTAGAGAGCAGTGTGTCCATCATTCCACCAAGGACTCCTATAATCAGAACCACCATTTTGACAGAATGGTCCGTATATAACCTGCGGAGTTCAAAGAGAAGATCTCGATATTTAGTCCGTTTTTCCTCCTCTTTTCGAACGATATTCATTTCGCCTGGAGCGGAAAACTCCATGACGAATATCGTTCTACTTTGGTGGTCGAGGAGGACAACCTCAGGCTTATTGGCTTGTATTTGCCTGAGGGTGGGGAATGAGTAGTTCCAATAGATTCGGCATCTCTCATTCTCCACCACGGACTCAATATCCCCCGGAGCATAAGGCAACACCGGTGTCTCGTCTATACCGTACGAGTGTCGAAGGTGGTAGTACAACACTCGTAGCGCCGCGTTATGCCTGTGGATATAGGCTGAGACCGCATAAGATGTGCATGCTGATAGCAAATGCATTACGGTCTCAGGTGCCCCACGACATGCCCTGCATCGGGTGTCAGGGACGTCTATATCCATCACGTGACTACGGTAGACAAGGGTGTTGAAAACACCATCCTGGCAGGCCATTATGAATCCCTCGGTCTCTGACTTTAGCTCACTTGACCTGAGGAAGGCAAAGGTCAAGCTTTTGGATAAGCCAAGGTCTTCGATGTTATGAAAGAAGACACCATGCATTGGCTTATCCATATGTAGCTGTAGCAGGACCTCTGTCTCCGCAGCTTTTATGTGAGCTTTTTGCTGAACGGGTCCCAACTCGGTGACAGAGTTTGGGTTAGCCCGTTCAGTGTCGAAAACGAGACCGAGTTCATCGGCCGCACGGGTAGCTGCCTTAAAAAGGAATGCTCCAATTCCTGCTTTCTCATGGTCGCGGACCATGCAGAGAAGGGGATCTGAACTCCTGATGACTTTACAGGCCCCATCCAGAACCATTCTGTTATGCAGACACTCCAAACTCAAAAGTCCACGGCCTCCCCGTTGTCTGGGGAAGTATAACCGTGGAACGGACGATTTAGGATGCAAGCTCCTATTGAGATGCATCATTTTGCGAGTCTTAACGTCAAGTTGTCGCAGCTCTTCCTTAGTCCACTTCATCACTCCGAAAGAGTAAAGTAGGATCGGAACGGCAAGCATATTAGTTGCAGCAACTTTGTTCTTCCCCGACAGTTCTGATGACCAGATCTGTCGGAGTTTATGCTGATACTTGCCGCGGAGAGAGTTTTTAACTGCAAATACCTCTTGGGAGCGGCGTTGTTCCACCCCAAGGTAGGTATAAGTCTCTCCGGCATCCAGATGATGTAGGATGCTTCCGTCTACGAGCTGGACATCCTCTCCGTATTCCTCGCATCGTCCTCTTTTGAGATGAACCGTGGCACATTTGTCGATCCCAAATTCCATTATTATTATTATTATTATATATTATGCCACGAAGTCCACCACACACTGGATACGAGACGCGTGTTGTCTCGCCGACTTGATCTTGGCTTCCATCTTGTGTACACGTCGCTCATGCCTCCCTACCAGAGCGGTGGTGTCCCTCCTCTCTGTTTGGGATAGAGCATGAGCGGCGTCGTACACGACAGAATTGATCTGCCAGATTATTATTATTATTATTATTATTATTATTATTATTATTATTATTATTATTATTATTATTATTATTATTATTATTATTATTATTATTATTATTATTATTATTATTATTATTATTATTATTATTATTATTATTATTATTATTATTATTATTTTTTTTCCCTTAGGAGTGTACCAGTCAGGCCCTGTCTCCGGTGCTCCGACCCATCCGGAGGGCGCGCTGGTGTCGTTAACCCCAATAACCACTCCCTACATCCGTAGGGTGAGTGATTATTGGGTCCGAGAATCGTGTGCCCTGAGTAGACGAAGCGAACCAAGTATAACGGCCTTCTGCATTCTTGCTGCTAAGATTTCTGCCATATTACGGCAAGCAGGTATTATTTTCAAATTGGAGAGCAGTCTGTCCATCATTCCACCAAGGACTCCTATGATCAGAACCACCATTTTGACAGAATGGTCCGGATATAACCTGCGGAGTTCAAAGAGAAGATCTCGATATTTAGTCCGTTTTTCCTCCTCTTTTCGAACGATATTAATTTCGCCTGGAGCGGAAAACTCCATGACGAATATCGTTCTACTTTGGTGGTCGAGGAGGACAACATCAGGCTTATTGGCTTGTATTTGCCTGAGGGTGGGGAATGAGTAGTTCCAATAGATTCGGCATCTCTCATTCTCCACCACGGACTCAATATCCCCCGGAGCATAAGGCAACACCGGTGTCTCGTCTATACCGTACGAGTGTCGTAGGTGGTAGTACAACACTCGTAGCACCGCGTTATGCCTGTGGATATAGTCTGAGACCGCATAAGATGGGCATGCTGATAGCAAATGCATTACGGTCTCAGGTGCCCCACGACATGCCCTGCATCGGGTGTCAGGGACGTCTATACCCATCACGCGACTACGGTAGACGAGGGTGTTGAAGACACCATCCTGGCAGGCCATTATGAATCCCTCGGTCTCCGACTTTAGCTCACTCGACCTGAGGAAGGCAAAGGTCAAGCTTTTGGATAAGCCAAGGTCTTCGATGTTGTGAAAGAAGACGCCATGCATTGGCTTATCCATATGTAGCTGTAGCAGGACCTCTGTCTCCGCAGCTTTGATGTGAGCTTTTTGCTGAACGGGTCCCAACTCGGTGACAGAGTTTGGGTTAGCCCGTTCAGTGTCGAATACGAGACCGAGTTCATCGGCCGCACGGGTTGCTGCCTTAAAAAGAAATGCTCCAATCCCTGCTTTTTCATGGTCGCGGACCATGCAGAGAAGGGGATCTGAACTCCTGATGACTTTACAGGCCCCATCCAGAACCATTCTGTTATGCATACACTCCAAACTCAAAAGTCCACGGCCTCCCCGTTGTCTGGGAAAGTATAACCGTGGAACGGACGATTTAGGATGCAAGCACCTATTGAGATGCATCACTTTGCGAGTTTTAACGTC
This sequence comes from Chrysolina oricalcia, assembly GCA_944452925.2. Lineage (NCBI taxonomy): Eukaryota > Metazoa > Arthropoda > Insecta > Coleoptera > Chrysomelidae > Chrysolina > Chrysolina oricalcia. The sequence continues at coordinate 7,233,812 of OX101825.2, read as the reverse complement.
GAGTTGTCGCAGCTCTTCCTTAGTCCACTTCATTACTCCGAAAGAGTAGAGAAGGATCGGAACGGCAAGCATATTGGTTGCAGCAACTTTGTTCTTCCCCGACAGTTCTGATGACCAGATTTGTCGGAGTTTGTGCTGAAACTTGCCGCGGAGAGAGTTCTTAACTGTGAATACCTCTTGGGAGTGGCGTTGCTCCACCCCTAGGTAAGTATACGTCTCTCCGGCATCCAGATGATGTAGGATGCTTCCGTCTACGAGCTGGACATCCTCTCCGTATTCCTCGCATCGTCCTCTTTTAAGATGAACCGTGGCACATTTGTCGATCCCAAATTCCATTCCGATAGCATGCGTGTACTCTTCCACCACCCTAAGGGACTGATGTAGGTCCCTTTCTCCAGAGGCATATAATTTTAGGTCATCCATGTAGAACAAATGGGTGACTTTATGCCTCCGGTTGCTGGGGGTGCCGCAGTTGTACCCACGGGTATTCCTAAGTACAACGGACAATGGCAATAGTGAGATGCAGAAGAGAAGAGGGCTGAGGGAGTCTCCCTGAAACACGCCTCTTCTAATGATGACCTGCTCTGTTTGGACTGTGTCTCTACCAGATCTTATGGTGAAGCGAGTCCTCCAGAGTGGCATCAGTTGTCCAATACATCCCACTATTTGATCGGGTACCTCAAGACATCTGAGCAAATGCATGATTAACTCATGCGATGTTGTATCAAATGCCTTGCGGTAATCGATCCAGGCCATCGAAAGGTTACGCTTATACTGCACGGAGTCCTGCGTGATACATCTATCGATGAGCAGGTTCTCCTTGCAGCCGGCGACCCCTTTCTTTGACCCTCTTTGCTCATATATCCGTTCGTACACCGGATCAACTGCGGAGAGAATGCGCGTGTATAAGATGCGTGTAAACAACTTATAACACGCATTCAAGCATGTTATCGGCCTGTAATTCTTTGGATCAGACAAATCTCCGTTTTTGGGGATGAGCACGGTTCGCCCCTCGACAAACCACTCCGGAATCTGCTGCTCCCCATCTAGCCATGAGTTAAAAACTCTAGCCAGATGGCGGTGGGTTGTTGGAAACTTTTTCCACCAATAGTTATTCAACCCATCAGGGCCTGGAGCAGCGAAATTCTTAGAACCTTTTAGGGCCCTTCGAACTTCTTCCGTGGTTATCGGATTGCGCAGATCATTGTGCTCATGCTGCCGAAGCGTCCTGCAGTAAGCTTCGAACTGCGCTAGGGCTGGAGTGTCTACATTGAGTGGTTATTATTATTATTATTATTATTATTATTATTATTATTATTATTATTATTATTATTATTATTATTATTATTATTATTATTATTATTATTATTATTATTATTATTATTATTATTATTATTATTATTATTATTATTATTATTATTATTATTATTATTATTATTATTATTATTATTATTATTATTATTATTATTATTATTAGGACTTGTTTTCCTCAGACAGGAAAAATTTTTGGATACGATTGTACTGACAACATTGAATAATATTTTCAAGACAACAGTCGTTCAACAATAACAAAAAACCACGTATAGCAAGTATTTATTTTTAATATATTTCAGACGATGTTAATTCACATTCACAGTTGTACAAAAAATGTTGTTTGTATTCGTGTTTTCATGACACATTCGAGATAATTTTTGGCCTCGACTTACGGTCTCGGCCAATAATTAAAACTCTCATGTGCTATCAACAAACACTAATTTTACGCAATTAATACAAAAATAACTATTTTGTACCATGCAGAAATCGATGGGAGAATGTGCAAGCTAGGGATGACGGGAGCGGTACCCTTCAACGTGCGATCCCAAGCACTTGATATAATATAATAGAAACGGATTGGAGTATAACAGTGTATAGAAAGTTTTCAAACAGTTCATTTACAGTATCCGTCAAATAAATACACATCAAATCTACCCTTACTCTTTCATGTAACCCTGAAGAACTTTCCTTCTAAACTCAACGTTCCATCAAAGTCCCAAAATTGGGACACGACCAACTTGCGCACAATCGATAACCACTGTGGCTCTCCAGCCAGTGGCCGACATTTTCCTTCGAAAATCATTTCGTGGCTTTTAACCGCTCTCAGGAGAATTTTCCGGCATTTTCATCTCCTGTAAGTAGTGATGGGACCAACAAAGTAAGTAATTGCATTTGTATCGTCATTTGGCATGAATATAGTTGTGAAATGGCTCTGTGAAATCGGTTCTGGCAAAATTTCCACGGAAAATGGCTCGGAAAATGGTATAGAATCATCAAGTATCAAGTCGATTTAATTATATGGAGGATGTCATGGAAACTAGAAAAACTTGCACCTCATGTAATTGTCTGCATTATATATGCTTTAGTTGTTTCAGTTCTAGTTTTCACTAGCATGGCCGAACCCACCCATTTCTACCCTTATTCACAGACGTCAGAGACGGAAAAATGTAGACAACTGATCTTTGAATACATTTTATAGGCCAGGACAAAGACTTTGAAAATGGTAAAAAGGGAAAAAAAATTAAAATAGGATGATATCCAATAGAAGAGTGAGAAAATATAACAAAAATTGAAGGAAAAATTATTTTTCTACTCCTATGTTAGTAAACATTGTTTTACAAACAGTTCACTCTATAAGTAAATCCATTCTTACGCACAACTGTGCGTAAAGAATAAAAACGCACAACTGTGCGTCATGATTGCAATCCATCAACAATAATTTACCATCCACGTCGGCTATAAATAATGATATTGAGATTTCGTCAAATATTTTAACAATGAATAATTTATTGGAAAAATCAAATGCTCCCATTGTAATAAAAAACTGTAAAAATTTTACTATTAACTTTAATACAACTGATAGTAATAATTAGTAATTCATAATTATTTAATAACATTCAAATTTGAATTCTTAAATTCATCATTTCTATGCTATATAGTACAAAATTGTATTTTCTTAGATTAAATTTGTTGTTGTTGGAAATTAAACCATAAACTGCGTTAGTTACCTTCATTTTTTTATTACTTAAAGCTTAATCAAACGCACCATCCAGTATATAAGAGTCGTAGAAAAAGTATAGTACGTATTGCGTGTTGTAAAGCAATTACGCACTCATGTAATTACCGCACTCACCGCTACGCGGTTCGTGCGCAATTTTTCCATTCGTGCGTAATATGCTTTTTACAACACTTGATACGTAATATACTATTACCGACGATTTGACGTCGGGAAGTGGGAGGGGTGAGATTTTAAGGGTGGAACACGGTTTATCACGATTTCTGGTAAAACTACGAGTCCTACTGAAAAAAGTTGAATCGTAAAGTTGTAGGTAATGAAGAGATTCACAACTTTTGTATTCACACTTCTTCCACATAACCTCTAAGTTTATGCGAAAAATTATTATTTTTATCTCCCAAAAATTACAAAATTTGTTGACAACTCAGTTTTTATGTCCCAAATACACTGTAATTTTTTGAATTAAAAATATTTATTGTTTCCCATTATTTTCATTTAATATCGAAAAAGCACCATAATTTTCAATCAAAAATCCAAATTTACTTCAAAATATCTGCTTTTTGAAAAAATTGATATTCTTTGCAGAAACAATGACAAAACTCGAATTCTACAAAAGTTTTTATTATTAAAATTTTAAATTCCATGTAAGATTGATAAAAAAAAAATCAATTTGAATCCTTAATTCAAATAAATGATCTATTTTCCACGTTCAATAGTTTCAAATATGAATACTTCAAAAGTATCGTTGCATTTCTGCATAGTTTTTCTGGTTGCGATACAACATCTGGATTTGCCGGGGAAAGAAAGAAAACCATAGTAAATTAATTACTAGATGATAAAAATTTGTCAAATTTTGCCAATAATTTCTAAAAAAGATGCAAACAACGATATTGCCAAAAATGGAGTACAATTAATCAAATTTATTTATGAATTTTAAAATTAAAATGCGACACTGAATCGATTAATATTTCGGAAATATCAATTGACAAGAATTAAATCATCTTTCAGTCTAAAATGTGGCTGCCAAAAACATGCTTCAAAATAAACCAATTTATGTTCAAATTGTCATGGTACTGAAAAATGCGCAAATGTTGAAGAAAAAACCTACGAGGAAGTTGATGATTTAGATGCAATTGTGGATGAAGAGCCAATACAGACTGGAAAAAATATTGGAGACCGAAATAGCAAAAACTAACGAATAAGTGATGAGAATTCAAGATAAAGTATTTATAAATATAAAGTCCCTTCAAATCCTATTTTTAATACTTAGAAAATCAACTATTTCTGCATGTTTTTTGCATTCGCTATGTTTCATCGATTTGCAATTTTTCAGTATATCGATGTAACATGGAAACTTACATTTTTCAAATGATTAATGAGTTGAATTTTGAAAAATTGCTCAAAATTTTACATATTGATTGAAAAAAATTGTCAAATTCGAGCTTTATCGTTATTTTGCATTTTCTAATAAAATTTGCCATAGTAATGTTAAATTTTTCTTGAACCATAAAAAAGAAGAAATTTCAGCGAACAAAAAGCAGATATTTTGAAATGAGAATTTACGATTGAAAATTAGGGTGCTTTTTCGATATTGAATCAAAATAAGGGGAAACAATAAATATTTTGGATCCATAAAATTATAGTATGTTTGGAACATGAGGAGAGAGGTTTTTACAGAATTTTGTAAAATTGTTTTCGTGGGAGATAAAAATTAAAAACCAAAAAGTCGGTTTTTTGGATTTTTCTTGTAAATTTTGAGGTTTTGTGAAAATTAGTGTTGATACAAAAGTTGTGAATCTATTTTTTCGACAGGATCGTGATAAAGCATTTTATACCCTTGAAATGTCACCCCCTCCTACTTTCTGACCTCAAATTATAATAAATTATAAACAATCCTAGTTATTTTATAGAGAAAAAATGCAAATTCGATTTGGATGAAATTTTTTTCGGAAGATTTATACTTTTTTTTCCAAGATCGGTAAACACCTTGTTTTTCCAAATTTTGTTTTGTTTTTTCTCGATTTGGATGAACACTTTTTTTTTTCAGAAAATGTTTATTTTTATCCAAAGTGGGTGAGAGCAATGTTCGTTTCAAAAATGTTTGTTTTATTTGAGAATATTCGTTTTTTTCCAAGATGGGTGAACACATTGTTTTTTTTTTAAGATCTCTGTTTTAATTGTGATTTTTCGGATTTCGTGAAAAAATTTTATATGAAAATTTTAATTTTTTATTTGATATGGGTGTTTTTTACATTACTTTTTTCAGATTTTTTTTCGATTTTGGTGATCATTTTGAACGATTTTGGGGAATTTTGTGGAATTATTTTTGTGGGAGATAAAAATTTGAAACCGAAAAGTCGGTTTTTTGGATTTTTCTTGTATATTTTAAGGTTTTGTGAAAATTAGTGTTGATAAAAAAGTTGTGAATCTGTTTTTTCGACAGGATCGTGATAAAGCATTTTCCACCCTTGAAATGTCACCCCATCCTACTTTCTGACCTCAAATTATAATAAATTATAAACAATCCTAGTTATTTTATAGAGAAAAAATGCAAATTCGATTTGTATGAAATTTTTTTCGGAAGATTTTTACTTTTTTCCAAGATCGGTAAACACCTTGTTTTTCCAAATTTTGTTTTGTTTTTCTCGATTTGGATGAATACTTTTTTTTTCAGAAAATGTTAATTCTTATCCAAAGTGGGTGAGAGCAATGTTCTTTTCAAAAATGTTTGTTTTTTTTTTAAGATTTTGGTTTGAATTTTTATTTTTCGGATTTCGTGAAAAATTTTTATATGAAAATTTTAATTTTTTATTCGATATGGGTGTTTTTTACATTACTTTTTTCAGATTTTTTTTTCGATTTTGGTGAACATTTTGAACGATTTTGGGGAATTTTGTGGAATTCTTTTTGTGGGAGATAAAAATAAAAACAAAAAGTCTTTTTTTTGGTTTTTCTTGTATATTTTGAGGTTTTGTGAAAATTAGTGTTGATACAAAAGTTGTGAATCTGTTTTTTTGACAGGATCGTGATATTCCACCGAAATGTCACCCCCTCCTACTTTCTGACCTCAAATTATAATAAATTATAAACAATCCCACTTATTTTGTAGAGGAGAAATGCAAATTCGATTTGGATGAATTGTTTTTTCGAAAGATTTTCACTTTTTGGTAAACACCTTGATTTTCCAAATTTTGTTTTGTTTTTTCTCGATTTGGATGAAAATTTTTTTTTCAGAAAATTTTAATTTTTATCTAAGAGCATTGTTCTTTTCAAAAATGTTTGTTTCATTTGAGAATATTCGTTTTTTCCAAGATGGTTGAACACATTGTTTTTTTCAAAAATTTTTGTTTTAATTTTTATTTTTCGGATTCGTGAAAAATTTTCATCTGAAATTTTTTATTTTTTATTCATTTTAATTCTTGAATAATTATTGTTTTTTTCCAAAGCGGCTGAGCACCTAAATTTCAGAATTTGGTGAACATTTTTTTTTCGGATTTTTTTCCAAGATGGGTGAACACCTTGTTTTTTCTCATTTCTTTTTATGTTCTTCCCAATTTGCGTGCACATTATTTTTGGGAAAATTTTCACTTTTTTTCCGAAGTGGGTGAGTTGTTCTAAATTTCTTCTTTGTCTTTACTTCGATTTGGGTGAACATTAAGGAAAAATTTAATTTTTATAAGATAGGTTTTTATTTTCAATTTTTTTTTTTTCATTTGCGTGATTTTGTTTTTCGGAGTATTTTTACTTTTTTTCCAAGTGTGTGATGAACACCTTGTTATTTTTAAGTTTTTTTTGTTTCATCTCAATTTGAATGCATTTTTTTTTCAGAAAATTTAAATTTTTTCTTTTTTTTAAGATGGGTGAATATTAAACCAAAAAAATATGTTGCCTTCATCGGCGGAGGTGGCAAAGTTTCGGCGAGACTCACGACTAGAGAGAAACGTTTTCTTGCGTCGCCACTCTTTTAGATTTTTTTGGCCTAGTTATTGAAAAAAAAGTTATAAATGAATAATTTTTTACTCAGATGCCAAGCTTGGAAATGTCGCAAAATTGAGAAACGATAAAGGATGACATTTTCTTTGTTTCTGTCATTTTGCGACTTTTTCGCATTTGTTCTCTACAAAATAACCAGAATTGTTCATAATTTCAAGTTTTAACAATGTTGCCGATCTTGTAAGAGGGCTCAAATTTGTATTGTTTCATCGAGCACAACAATAAAACTTTTGTAAAAGTTTGCACTGTTTTGCTATTTTTCCTCCATTTTCACTAAAATAATTGGCCTATGCTGCGAATCATTTCCTACACTAAGCTTCGATTCAGAGAATGCAGATTGTCTGATATCATCGGAAAAATCAATAACGACTCGGCGTCCATCGGCGTCTCGACGTCTGCTGCGTCGACGCCGTGATGGAATTTCGTATCAGTCGCTTGAAGGGTAGGTGAAATGTCTTTTGTGTCCGTGAAATGTTAAATTGTTCCTCAGTTTTTTAAGGGAGAGTGGGGATTTTATTGTTTGGAGAGGCGATATTCAGTGTCTGAAATCAAATATTCTCAGGTACGTTGAAATAATAAACTTGCTGAAGGTTTGCTGAGATGAGTTCAGGTCTGAGCTAGCTGAACATTGATCCGGAACTGAGGAGATAGTAGGGGTTTGGGAAAAATCGGAGACAAACTGTGCCACCTTCTTGAGACATTTTTTTAGTATTTAGTTTATCCAAATTTAGCATTTATGAACAGTTCGTGCATCGAAAATAAATCAAGATTGCTCAGAAGATTTTTTAATCGATCGTCTCTACCTGTCAAATTTAACGTAAGTTTCAACAAAATCAGACGAAGTTACCTAGCAACACAATACAGTACATTAAGTGAAAGTTTTCAAAATATATACAATGTGACCCATTTATAATGGAATAAACCCTGTAGAATACGCATTTTTCAATCAATCTCAAAAGCATGAAAAACGGCATCTCGCACAAATTTCCTTAACTTCAGTTCAATTCGTTGGGCACACTATGGTATTTTTTCTTTGTCAAAAACGCAAACAGTTCATTAGGCAATTTTTGTTTCCAAGTTTGAGAACACCACTAGATCTATAGTCATTAAAAATGAAAACTGTCAGAATTTCATGGAATCATATCAGTTAACAACGAAGTTACACAGTTTTTGATTATAATTTTTATTCAGATTTTAGAGTTATTCAAAATCTGTCAAAACTATCGATACGAAGAAGAATATTTGAATTCAATACAATACAGTACAATAAGTGTATGTTTTCAGAATATATACAGTGTGACACATTTATAATGGAACAAACCCTGTAGAATACGCATTTTTCAGTCAATCTCAAAAGCATAAAAAATGGCATTTTGACACAAATTTCCCTAACTTCAGTTCAATTTGTTGGGCACACTATGGTTTTGTTTCTTCGTAAAAAACGCAATAAGTTCATTAGGCAATTTTTGTTTTTCAATTCGACTACACCACTGGATTTGTAGTCGTTATGAATGAAAACAATCAGAATTTTATGGAAACATATTGGTTAACAACGAAGTTACAACTTGAATTTTGGCAACACAGTTTTTGATTATAATTTTTATTTGGATTATAGACTTATTTGAAATCAGACAACACTGTCGATACGAAGTAGAACATCAGTCAACTCGTACAGAAGTCAATAGCTCATTTCGTTTTACAGTTATAACTAAACTCCTGAAAGTATGGTAATGTGAGTGATTTGCGGTGGAAGCGATTTTGTAATTAAAATTTGACTACGCCACTGGATTTTCAAATTTTATTTTCTCAAATAATTTATTCAACTGTAAGATAAAAGCGTATTCAAAAATAACAGTAATTTAAAACTTAATTTTAATTGAGAATGGTATTGTGAGCGATTTGGATTGGATTTGTAGATTATTTTTCATTAGAATAATGTTTTTAACGGTAGCTTATGAGTGAATTCAAAAATAACAGAAAATTAAAAATTAATTATCAAGTTATGATGCAGTAGTACATGCTTCCATAGCCGATAATAACAAAATGAACTGAAACAAGTTCTAAACTATTTATTCAACAGTAAAACGCCATTCAGCATAAACTTAAACTGAAATAAACATTATTGTAAATCTAAATATTCAAATTTGTATGGCTTCTACCAAACCTCTATTTAGTTCGATACATTTATCGTACTTCTTCCAAATATTTTTAACACTAGGTATTTCTTATTTGTTAGGGTAACTGTTATCGTAATCTTTGTTCAACTAGATTGGTCTCGCTTTGTATACTTTTTGTGTCAGAATTCCCCATAGGAAATTGTCTAGTATTGATAGATCATGCGATCTAGGTGGCCATTCAATTGAGTCACTACCTCGTTCTATCCAATGATTTGGTCCTTTAGTAACTATTGTACAATCCTGAAATTGTAATCGGAACAGTTGTCGAGCTGAAAATGTAAATTTACTCGTTCTGCAAGTGGAATTTCTTCTACTTCGTCCATTAATTGGTTATTAGAGAATTCCAAAGCATCTTGCCCGTTCATGTTTCCATCAAAAATATTTGGATCTATCATTCCATCTTTCACTTCACCACACCAAATGTTAACTTTTTCGGAAATCAACTTTTACAACTTATGACCTTGTGCAGATTTTCAGTAGCCCAATACCGAGCATTTTGTGATGATACTACACCATTGGAAGAATGTATTTCCAAGTTATAGCAATTGTCCAAGAATGCCGAATGTTCACAGTCCAAAAAAGCATCTAGCAAATCCAACACCTCTTTGTTTTTGGCCTATTCCCCATTGATCATCTAACTGTCCATTGTACACAGACGACGTCAACATTTCTCAATTTCCGTCAACATACTCATATGATTTTATCCCATATTCATGCCACTTATTTTTTATGTACTGGCGAAATACGAGATGACCACGCCACAAAATCAATGATCTTTCTAAGGGCAATTCTCTGCCAGGTAGTAGAGTTCGATCATTTTCTTTTGAAAAATTCCAAGATCGGACTATTTCGTAAAGGCGATTATTATTGGTTTCACTCCCAGTGGGATATTGAGCAAAATGCAAACATCTCATGATTTGAAAACCAGGACTTCGACCTCTGGTACCAGTTGTAGCTAACTTCAAACCGGACACCGAGTATGGGCTCAGACCGCAGCCAAGTTTCAAAACTTTTGACATGTGCACATGTATCAGAGTACACTTTCAGACACCCAAGTTTCAAACCGCAGGATATCCGACACTAGTTGATCCTTGGCGTTGACGTGGGTTGCGTAGATAACTTCACGCCCACCATTGAGTACGGAAAATTTATCACCGATAGTAGGTGACTTACTATCTCGTCTCACCCATAATTCACTACTTCATATTTATTATCCGACTTTTATCAAACCAATCAACTACATACCCCACCCCAACCCACATCACTTGTCATCTGCCAATATTTCTTATTCTCCAGGCAAATCTGCATCAGATATTCGTCACCTATCATTTATAACTATATTTGCTCTATTACAACCTAGCGTTCAGTTCGAATCATTATATTTGACTATAATTATGATTTGATATAAAAAAGATCAAGATCAAAAGGATTGGTCGCGTCACCCTAGGCTTACAATGCGTAGACACTACCACTGAGCAACCTAAGATTGCTCTATGATAGGTGATTTTTCTGTCAGAATTACTTGATCGTATACATAAGCTATGGAAATATATGTGAAGTTAGCTACGAAACCTACGTCAATGCCAGTTGCGGTTTAGAACTAGGATATCTGCAAGTATACTTTGATACATTTGTATATGTCAAAAGGTTCTAAACTTGGCTAAGGTCGGTAATGCAGATCCCATACTTTGTGCCGGCGTGAAATTATCTATAACTGGCGTCAGAGGTTAAAGTCCATGTCTGGCTCCAGTGCAATCACTTCTACTCAGGGTGTTTTTCATAAGTATGTCAACCCGATCATTGTAAATAAAAAAACTAGTTTTTCCAGTATATTACATAATATAGTCTGGTCTAGTCAATTAACAAAAAAATTATATCGTCACCGAAAATTGTTATCTAGTGTAAGTCGATTCGTAATGTCATGTAGAAAGCTTGAAAAAAGTTCCCAAAGGGGAAGTAAAAAAATTGCGAAAGTTTTAAACAATTAAGTGGAAACTCTGACACAACAACAAAAAAGTATTCTAACATATTGAATATGAATACTGACGAATAAAAAAAAATCATGAAGGTACTATTGGGATAGAACATCAATTAACAGTATTACTTGAATTTTAATATAAAACGCTAGGATTTTTCTCACTTGGTGAAGTTATTATTAATAGGCTTATAAAAAGATAACGGAATGAAAAATTGTAAAATTTGACTTTTCACATTTTCATTAATAAAAATTGAAAAATAAAAAAAATATATTATTTTTTCAATATCTTGATTTCTAAGAGTTTAAAGTACATAAAAATATATTTTTAAAATTTTTTAGTGCTATTTTTAAAGGAATTATTATAATTAAATACATTGTTTACAAGCAAATATATTTTTTTTAAATATTCATTGATAATAATTATGATTTTCAAAGAAAAACCGACTCCTTAAAAAAAATTTTTGTTTAATTTTTTTCATTTTTTATTTTCAATTGTTAATAAAAATGTGTGAAATGAAAATTTCACAATTTTTGCAATGGTTATCTATTGAGAATAACCTCACAGAATAAAAAAATCAAATATTCTACATGTCATTACGAATTGAATCACACCATGATCATAATTTTTGAAGACTATATAAAATTTAAAGAAAATGGTACATGTTGGCTAAACTAATATGTTTGTAGAGCTATTTTAGTTCTTTGAATTATTGTGATACAGTCTTACTCAAATCGATACTATCCGAGAAAACTTATTCTTTCATCTTGATAAGTAAGCTCTGACTTTTCAGTTATCAATTGGTTCAATTCATGCATTTTTTGTAAAATCATCAGAAAAGCACCTTTGATTTCTTGTGCTTTTATTTTTCATTCATTGTTTCGGGTTCGGAGTAGCATTGAAACAAATCTTTTGAATCAAAAACTTATAATACTTGTTTCATCAGTTGAGTTCCTTCTTGTCACTTCTACATATGAGTTCATTTACCGTGGTGGTTGTTCTCAACCATAAGGGCGTGGGTTCGAATACCAGCATGGTCACCGGTCTCTTACATGTCATCATACGTTAGAAAGTAAGGACTACGTCTTCTCTAGCTCGCACAAGTCTTTCGAAGACTTCTGAGGGTTTATCATAAGGTTGCAGTCTGTTGGCTGAAAGAACAAACAAGCAAAAAAACAAATACTCCTCTTTGTCTTTTGCCGAAAACTTGCATATGGTTAGTTTAGAGTATTTGAAGAAACGAATTATCATTTCATTGTCACTAAATGTCAGGAAATAATGTACGGTGTAAAGTACACCCATAACAGGACTCCATTGTTTCACTTGGTAATGACCTTTAACCTTGTCGTTTGATAAAATAGTTCGAGTTAATTTTTTTGGAATACATTGTGTGTCCATTTCCATAATTATGAATTTTTCTACTGAGGAATTAATTTTGCCGTAATCAGAATTTATTTTCATGGATATACAGGATGTACCAGCGATGCGTTGGTGGCCGATAGCTGCTTCCCTATTTGAAGAAAAAAAATTGAAAAAATTATTGAACAACTAGAAAAAGTAGTTGCAGATGAAAGCTATGCTTCAAACACAACTAACATCATATAGGGTGTCCGATAAATGTGTTACCTGAATTCCTTTGAAAGAGTGTTTCTCAAAAATGTATGTTTGTACGGATTCATAACAATGTTGGGATTTATGTCAGAAAATTAGTTAATTTAACACGAAATATCTCATAATCCATAATTTGGAATGAGAAAATTTTTCAAAGCAATATTCTCCTAGATGGTTCGTTTTCATTTCGCATTCATAAATTTACGCATAGCGCTTTTCCCATACAGGGGCAACCAAAACTCGAGATCACTCTTTTCTCAGCATTTTCAAAAGGAACACCCTGTTGATATGACCTTTCTATACTACTTCCAGAAAATGTATGATTTGCCTACTTGATTCATATCGGATATGTATCTGTATTGAGGAAAATATGAAAAAGTCATCGAATCAATATCGATTTTCCTTGAATGTTTGACAAAAGAGGTGAGAAAATAAACTGGAACAATTTAAAAAAAAAACTTAAATTCGCAGGAGATAGTCAAACAATCTCCCATTTTGAACTATGCATGAATTGAGTTTATCTACAATTGTTCTTCGAACTTCAATTGAAGTTGATCTTGTAATAGAGACACAAACTTCAGTAATTAGGTATATTCTTCAAGTCTTCTGGTATCAATGGTTCCTCTTGATATTTTTTAACATTTTGTCATATATGGAAACCTAGGTGCGTGCGGTCTGGGAACCTTGCTGGCCACTGGATGAGTCCGTTTCTTTCTGGCCATTTGTTTCTGCCCCATCTGTTTGAGAATATCCTTACCGGATTGTGATGTTGGGAAGGCGCGACGACATATCGATAATATAGCCTGGTGTCAATCCTCCAAAAAAAAATATGGTGAATCATCTCGGAGAAAATCTCTGTATATTTCTTCATTCAGAGGCCCATCAAAGAAATATATTCCTATGAGAGTTCTTGATGTAAGTTGATTCGGCGTGGATGAAGTTTATTTTTTCTCAATATTCTGTTCACGGGTGTATGGCTTGAATTATGCGCTCTTGCAATTTTCCTCGTATTTACAGGATGATTCTCAACTGTTGAAAGTATCACCGGTTATTAATTTTCTTCATTTGTTTCCTCAAATCTTTCTCTAATCATACAAAACTCTCTCTGGTCTTATAGTCTTATAGACATTCTACTGGCTTATGAACAATTTCAGTCACAGTTAGCCAAAATGTAGGTAATGTTCATCATTTCTTTGGTGGATAATTCAGTTTGAAGCAAAAAAAGTTCGACTATTTCTATAACATTAAAATATTCCAAGGGTGATTTGGTATAATAGACCTTTCCAAGAGATATGAGGTAACACTGAAATTAGAAAGTAAATACGCTAATATCACTCGGGATTTTTTTTCCTGACCGCTAGTTTATCTATAATCAGAAGAAAAGTGGTTTCGTGACGTCACGTTCATCAAAACTAAACTTGGCAACGTTGTTAAAATTATGCACCAAATTCTCTCTCTCTCTCTCTGTATTTGGTTGGTCGTTGCTTCCTTCAAACAGGCGCATTTGACCAAGCCCTGCTGCGAGAAATCCGTTCTCATCCGGCCTTTAACCGGCGTAGACAGCAAGGTTTCATCAGGGGAATGCAGTTGTCTTGCTCTAGGCAATACTGCATCCCATATTTTACACTTTTTAATTTTTATTTAACAAAACACTTCTATATAATCTGTCAAATGCACGTCTTTAAGACTGCGAACATCACACACATTAACCTGACTTCCAACACAAGACCGCCGTCTGATCTCAACCACTGCCGGAAGACGAATCTCCACCAAATTCTCATTCAAATATAATGTGTCGTATGACAGTTGTCACTTGATACCAGATGGGTTCTTTCGCCTGTTTCACGTTGCGATCAATAAGAATAGTTTGTCTCTGTCTAACTCATTTGCCTACCCATTTGATACAAGTGAAGCAGTTCCATCAGATCTAAACTTCAACGAACACTACCTTGATTTATTTTTTGAGGTTAATGCGGTTTTCTAAGTTTTGAGAGCTTTTGTTGTTTGTGTTCTAAAATTTGTTATTAATTCCTGTATCTCCAGTACCTGTTTCCCTGCAATAACTGAACATGTCGAAAAGGTGCTTTGAACCTCGGTAACATCCGAACTTCACTTAACGAAGCCTTGTTCCATATTTTTAATACAGAATTACACAAATAAATTCACACTAAATCGTTTATGATAACACGTCACTACACTATTATCGAATTTAACAGTTGAATGTTGATTGTTTAATGTGAATCAAATAAACATTAACCTCACATCTCCATATAACTTTTGACAGTTGAGAACTGTCATTACGATTTGCTGTGTTGTCAATGCTCGTTCTTCATCAAAAGGATGGTCTGTTCAGAAAGTTACAAATACAATAAAAAATAGCTAATATGTGGATATTATCTGAGTTGATCAAGTAAAAAATTTGTTTGTAAAATTTGTTTGTAAAATTTGTTTTTATTTGTGTGCTAGAACTAGAAGTTATCTTTTTAAGGAGAACGGTATTGCCTGTTTCGGAACGTGTATTATGGTGGGAGATATTTCCGATGAACGTGACGATGAACGTGACGTCAGCGGCATACGTGATATATTTTTAAAATGAAAGAAAAATAATGGAACTTTTTGTGAAATGGACTTTTCAGACTATCGATTTAAACGAGTTTTGTAATTTATTTTCCGTTAATGTAAAGGTCCCACGGGCGTAGCCAGGGGGAGGGTTTTGGGGGTTCAACCCCACCCCCCCCGAAAAGTTAAGATATTAGCAATAATAAATGAATGAACCTTCTGTTTTTTTTTTCATCTTTAATTTTTATTTTATACTTATCTTGAACCCCCCCCCCCGATACTAAAGCCTGGCTACGCCCGTGAAAGGTCCATTGATAAAATGGTCTACATTCTGGGTAACCTGCGACACTGGAAAGAAAGAAGAATCAATTTAATTGAAACTCGAAAAAAATTATAGAAAGACTATTGCATTTTTTAGGTTGATATGGCCACTATGTCATCTATTGAGCAATCGCCATGTCTTTGATCTCAAGAAGTAGTATCTGCTGTGTATATCGAAAACAGTAACGGGCCGAATATGATCTTCTGCGGAACACATCTGGTAATTGTTTCATAGTTTTTCACTAATCACCGCCATCTGACACCTTTGACAGATTGGAAAAATTTCTCAAATCTTCATATTCTTTGAATGAATCTTTCATCAAGAAACAATTATGATATATACAGGGTGTTAATTTTGAAACTTCCCACCCTTAAAATTTACCATTCATCAAATAATATGAAAAATCGAAACGACGTATCAATTTTATTTTCAAGGTGGACATTTGTAATGAACATTTCAAGCCCTCATTGTTCAACCCCCTATGTGGGGTAGAAGTATTTATATCTTAATATAACTTGATTCGACTGAGTTTAAGATTGTGTATGATGACTATACAACCAACTTTCACACAAAAAATCATTGCGAATCAAAGGAAAATACTTGTTCACTTATGACATATTTTTGTGTTCATCAGGTGTCTCAATGCTACTAAATCCAGATAATGCACAAGATAACCAAAGGTTTGAAGAAGAAGAAAAAAGGCAAAAAATCCAAACGAGCAGAAGAAGAACTATTTAAACCGGAAGAGCTAGAGAACTACCGTAGAGAGCACCAGGGTACTAGCGAGGAAGTACCGGCAGCACAAAACGAAGAGTGGAAGAAGTTTCTCGCTCTCACTTCCGGCGTCGATGATATTCTCAAAAAGACCCAAGGGGACTTAGACCGCATCAAAAGTACTTCGTTCTTCCAGAGGAAACCGACTGAAAGTGAGGTTAGAAAAACCGAAGAGGCAGCTAGAGCCGTTGCTCAACAAAAGGAAGCAGTTGCGAAACAAGGTACGATAACGATAACGATAACGATAACGATAACGATAACGATAACGATAACGATAACGATAACGATAACGATAACGATAACGATAACGATAACGATAACGATAACGATAACGATAACGATAACGATAACGATAACGATAACGATAACGATAACGATAACGATAACGATAACGATAACGATAACGATAACGATAACGATAACGATAACGATAACGATAACGATAACGATAACGATAACGATAACGATAACGATAACGATAACGATAACGATAACGATAACGATAACGATAACGATAACGATAACGATAACGATAACGATAACGATAACGATAACGATAACGATAACGATAACGATAACGATAACGATAACGATAACGATAACGATAACGATAACGATAACGATAACGATAACGATAACGATAACGATAACGATAACGATAACGATAACGATAACGATAACGATAACGATAACGATAACGATAACGATAACGATAACGATAACGATAACGATAACGATAACGATAACGATAACGATAACGATAACGATAACGATAACGATAACGATAACGATAACGATAACGATAACGATAACGATAACGATAACGATAACGATAACGATAACGATAACGATAACGATAACGATAACGATAACGATAACGATAACGATAACGATAACGATAACGATAACGATGTTTATGAAAGGACTGTAATATCCCAACATTTTCGAGTTCAACTATCGGTTCCGAAAGCATTCGAATATTATATAAAATTTTGTTACCTTTTACGTGAGTATCAACTTGAATTAAAATTCTGGACTTGGAAGTGAAGTGAAGTGAATTGCTGAAAAAAGATTATTTTCTTATTATAATTTGCATATCAGTAAAGGAAAAGTTGTTGAAAGGATGCGGGTTGAATTAATTTTCGGGATTCGAATATTTGGGACTGTTGTACACTGAAAATATTCACTTCTATAAATGTCAAATCATGATTTGAGTTTCCATGTATAGGCAAAGTATTGATTTTGTTCTATAAATCAGTGTCCGAAACTGAAATAGAATCGCGATTTTTGGCTCTTTACGAATGAAAATAATCAAATACAGTTATTCGATTGCAAGATCTAGAAACTAACATGATACTTCAACATATTGTCAAGAAGGGTGCTTAGTAAATCTTTACTTTGTTATTACAAAAAACAATCGCTCAATTGATTTTAAACATTTCAATAATTGTAGAAGTTCATGTTTACGAAGAGAAATAATTTTCTTTACCAGGGTCATCAAAATGTTGATTGAGTTTATTGCAAACACTCTAGAGCATGACATTGATATGGCTCGCACGTAATAATAGCACAACAAACACAATATCTGAATTTATTCTTATACTTATAAGCGAACAAAGGTAGTCTTGTGATAGTGCAAGATAAGGCCTGGATATACTCAGAACCTATTAGGCTACCCTTTCATCCCCTGACTAAAACGAAGGTCTCATAGCTTCCATATTCATTTTTATTCGCCATAAAATTATCCAACTCCTCCACCCTACCGATCGTATCCTTGCGGAATGATGTATATACACCCAGAAATTTTAACTATATCAGATTCATTTCTAGATATGACGATGTAACCTAACCTAATCAAATATTTACAAGCTTATGTATATATGAAAGTCCTGTGAATTACTGTAAATTACTGTAAATTACTAACTGACTGATCATGTGTTTGCAGAACCCGTAAAATCAAGTTTTGCACAGCTTGGCATCGTCGAGGTATCAGAGTCCGAATCCGAAGAAGAAGAAGACGACGGTATATTCGACACCGACTACATAGATGTGATAGCAGCGGGAGAAGTCAAGCTAGCGTATATTCCGGAGTCTCCGACTGAAAAACTAGAAGGCGATGATCCCTTCGACACTTCTATCGCTGAGCGGGCTATTCTAGGACCTGAAGTCGAACGAAAAGGGAAGAAACTCGTGCCGCTAGGATCGGCTGTGGAAGTTCTCACCGGGAGGGTGCAGTTGCCTACTTGCGCCACCAAACGACCTACTTCTAGAAGACAGGTGATCAAGGAAAGGGACCTGCTGTTGGGGAGTTTTGATGATCCTACCAGTTTGGGTGGTATAAGTGATGGTAAGTCAACTTACAAAAAATAGAATAAAATATCTATCTGTCAACTACATGATAAAGGAAAGGACATAATAGTCAGATAGAACGAATGACAGAATTTATGATAAATTCAAATATGATATATGGAGGTTCAATGATCAACTATATAATTGTTTCTAAATGCTCTGACGATATCTTCGGTTTATTGGAGCCTCTGGAGACACCCTACATTTTATTTTATAAGAGAAAGGACATTGGCAGATCAAGATCTTCAGATGATGTGGTGCTGCAGGTTTTTCCGGATTTTCCTACAGCTGAAAAAGCAAATGCGCCACTGGAATCAATCAAGTCGCCCCGGAGCGCCAATTAATTTTTTTTGTTGTTTTATATTTTTATATTTATTGATTACTTTTCTGTTTATTACAAAAAATTGTTTACAATGAACATAACATTATTATAGAACATAAAAAAAGTTATGTAGCTACAAGTTTGTGACATAGAAATATGAAATATTACTTGGGGAAACTTATTTGACAACTTACGAACAACTCTACAACATTCATTTAAAATACACAGCAACGTGATTCTGACCAAAAATATAAAATACCGAGCGACAAAATCAATATTTCAATTAATTCAATATTCCAACAGTTACATTATTTGGATGTTATATAAACTTTTAGCTGAAAACACCACAGTTGGAAACGTCATGAAAATATGAATGTAATGTTAGTTTGCAAATATCACAAAATTTACCCCTGAGCAATGTTTTTTTTAATGTATTTTTATATACCATGTCTACTGGGTTAGACTGAGTTCTTGAACATTGTGGTTCTTGGCATAGCTAAGTGATGTTTGGCAGGTTTTTGGTGTTGCTACTCTTTCAAGTAACTGAGCTTCGCAGATTGCTTTGCCGTCTATCGGATAGGGCAGCAAATCGGAGCAAATTTTCACACCATGATTTATAAAGGATCCCGCAAACTCCTTATGGAATTTGGGTCCAGGTGGATTTTTTTGAATTTTTGGTATGATGTAGTCCGTGCAATTTTCAACAAATGTTACCATTGCGCCATCCCAAAACAATGAACAGTTCTGCTGCTAGTGGGCGTTGAAATCACCTCTTGCGCAGATTAGACTATTTATTTTTGAACCTGGTAACAATATTTTCACTTGTTTCATTGTTGCTAAAGTTGCACAATATTGTGATATTTGATAAAAAAATTCTTACTTCCCCTTTCTTCCCCCCAACTCCTTTTACGAAATGCAAAAAAAAATATTTCTCGATTCCTTTTTAATGCATCATCGAATGTTAAAAAATGCCTGAATTAGGAAAGTAGCAGTTCATGATTGTCCCCCCTCATCCCACACGGCACAGAAAGAAGAAATGTTGGTGGATTTTTCTGAATTTTCAATATAATGCAGTTCAAGTTATTTCAAATAGAAATTAATTGGGTGATAATTCCCAAAAATTAATAGTTTCAGCTAGGGGGCGTTGAAATCATACCTTGCTTAGAATAGACTATTCATTATTATAGGCGGAAACAATATCTCTACGTATTTCAGTTTAAATTATGCTGAACAATTGTGTAATTCGTGATTTAAAGAAATCTGAAACCTCCCCTTCACCCCCACCCCTATTTCAAAACAAGAAAAAAATCAATTGGTGACTTCTTGTGAATGCTTTATCGAAATACATTTTCAAATCCAAAATGTTGATGTCTAATTTTTATTTATTTCCAAGATTCTTGCTCAATTGATTTTTATTCAAAATAACGCGCTCTGTCATTGGTAACTGAAATAGAGGGATGTTTGAAATATCAAGTAAATATTTTGTTAGTTGCATAATTTCAGAACTGAATGCGGGATTAATGTTCCTAGTTAAATTGAATAGTAGATAAATAAAAATGGTTTCGATTTTCGATTTTTCGATTTTTCGATTACTCGCACAAGCGCTCGTGTGGTTGCCAAGCAACATAATTTGATTCTCAAATTCAAAGGAATTGCTATTTCGATAATCACCGTTACACTTGTGGTATTACCTATGAAAATTACCTGAGTTTTTTCCTTAATATCTTTGAAGGCTTAGTATCTTTGATGTCAGACGATGGGTGGTTGAATAATTTTGCTTCTGCCAGTAAAGGAGTTTTTCATTTGACCTACTGGTGTATTTTTTGATTCTAGTTGAATCAGCGTTTCTGGTTGGATAAAGATGTTTGTGAGAATAACAGGTCTATTCACTAACTTTCAACAATATCGTTAGCAGTCGTTACCTAGCAATACAGAATCGTATTCAATATCTGTTTCTTCATCGTTATTCAACGATATATCGTTATCAAAACATCGCTGAAGAGACGACACCTATTTGGCTGTCGTAACTGTCAACGATAATAGCTATGTTAAGCAAAAAAAAATTTTTCACTAGTCCTTCGCAAAATTTAAATAGTAATCGAATAGAAATGGATCAGTTCGAGCAGGACGTATTGGTTGTAATCTTGGAAGAACTGCGAAGAAGGTATAATAATGATTTTTTAGGGTAAATCGGATCACGTACCTATCTGTTATTTTCCGTAGAGAGTGGAATCGGAGATCAGCAACTCTTTCGAGACTCGAAAGGAAAATTATTGAAAAGATTTTATATTAACCAGAGAACTGGCTTGGGAGTTATTTATCGAAATGAGTGATCACTTTGCAATGTTTTGCAGGAACACATACAAAAAAAAATTGTAATTACTAGAAATCTATGGCAAGAGAAAAATCGTGTGTCAGTAACAGTCTTCTTGTGTATTGACGAAGTATCAGAAATATTGGTTAATCATTTGGCCCCTATATTTATTTAAAATTCCCAACAGAGCTGTTCAGTTTGTCTGTTAGGAGGTCCCAAGCTTCTTTGATAATTTCTGGTTTACTTGGTTCATACTTATTTGTAGGAAACCACTAGTTTTTTTCCAATTCAACCAAATATACTGAAAAGTTTTGCCTATTCTACTTTTCTTGATAATATTCATCAAAGGTTTGAAAATTTGGTTTTTATGCATCACTCAATTACAAAACATGAATTCACGAGTACTACCCGTCTCAAAAATTCAGGTTTGTCATTAGTCATTTGGTAACGACTCAAGCTGTAACGACAGTGTTTACAGAATACAAATTTCTGAATTGTCGTTTAGATTGACGTAATCGTAAATTGAACTACAATCGTTGATTAACGACTTTTCAGAGAATAGACCTGTACTCTATACATCTCTTTATACACCTTTCTAGACACCTTTTTTGTGCTGATCCAATTTATCATCACAAAATCTTTCGACAGATACACCGGAAGTGAAAAAGACTCTCCTAGACGAGGACCCTGTGCCACTTCCTGCAGCACCGATCGATCTGAGCAATCCTACACCGTTTCCTCTTGCACTTTCTGCCACATCCGTTGCAGCTAATGAAAGGAATATAATCGATGGATTTGCCAAGACAATCGATGATGACGACGTAGAGTTTGAAGCATTGGCCGCTGAAAGTTTGTCAAAAACTCCTGGTGTTGTAGCCAATTTGCAGTTTGATGCACCAACGTCAATAGCCGAGGACTTCAAATGGAGTGCTTTTGAAACAGAGTAAGACATATTTTTTTGATAAAATTGATGTTTTCATTGATATCATAGATGGTGTTTTTGTATTTATGTTTAAATCTTCATACACTTCGTGAATTCATTATAGTTTATTGCGATCTACACCATGTTACCCTACGTGACGCAACTCGGTTGTCATATCAACCTTGAAATGAACAAAAATGAGTCTTTCCCAAAAATGGAGCTGCACTATTAGCCTATTTGAATGAGCTGCAGGAGAAAATTGGCGTTAACGTGAAAGAATATAGTCTCTAAAATACTCACTGAAGAAATTAAAGGATTTTGAGGGATCAAAATTCGAATTCATCTTACCAGTTCTCCACCCGCAAAGGATATCATTATCATTGTGAATTTTTGATGAAACGTAGTGTAATTTCCACATATCGTTAGATTTTCAACCCTATTATCTTACTGAATATCATTCATTGAGTAGAAAGTAGAGGAGCTTTGAGAGTTCTGTGTCGAAATCTAATACTCTTTCTTATAGGTCTTGACTAGGGTTTTTGATTTTACTTGAATAACATAAAGCATCGTAAGCATTTTGTCAGGATGCCACTTGAGTTCTGAGATAGTACTATACAGGGTGTTATGTAATAAGTGTCCGATATTTAACAGGATGTTTCCTCAGTTATTTATAAGGTAAAAAGTTCATATAAACATGGGTTCGCAAGGCTTTCAGTTTTTAGATAGAGGGTGTTGAAAATTTATTTTTATTTTGGTTTTTCGTGAATAAATTTTGAAATAATGTCTATATTTGAACAAACAGTGTTATTTGGGGACTTTTCAATATGAAAAATTCAAATTTGATCTCTGTTTGGCACTTTATTGTAGGGGGCGCCACCTACAGATCTTTGTCTCTTTTGGGGAGTCACAACTTTTTCGTGCATGTATGTATCACATTTTCTAGAAGAAAAAAAATTTTCCACTATTATTTTTACGTGAAAAAGGAATACTTGTCAAAACTCGCTACAAGCAGCCGTTTTCGAGATATTTTAATTTAAATTAATCGATGCATGCGTTTGTCCAAAAATGAAAAAAAAGATTTTGTTTTTTTATTTAACCTAGAAACATTTCTAAAGCTAATTCCTAATAAACCATAAATAACGGAACACTAAATATTTATCTAATTCAAAATTACAATAAATGTTCGAAATGTCCACCTCCTGCCTGTATGCACGCATCCAATCTTCTTCTCATTGATTCTCACACTCTTTGGAAAATTCCTGGAGTATCGTGAATCGATCTGGATGCGTTAATTATTCGATTTCTTAATTCTCCTCTATTTTGGATAGGTGTCTGATAAATTAAGGATTTTAGATGTCCCCACAGGAAAAAAATCTAAACTATTAAGGTCTGGTGACCTAGAGGGCCATGGTTGAGCCCCTTCCCGACCTATCCAACGGTTGCCGAAAGTTTGGTCTAAGAATTCTCGCGCTTGTATGCTGAAATGTGCCGGGGCACAGTCATGCATAAACTACATTTCATGTCGTAGTCTAAGCGGCACATATTCCAGTAAAATAGGCAAATCTGCTTCAAGAAAATGACGATATCTCTCTCCGTTTAATCTCCCCGTGATAAAGAATGGGCCTATCATTTAATCTCCAAGGATTCCTGCCCACACGTTGAGAGAGAACTGTTCTTGAAAATGTGATTCCTGTATCGCATGGGAGTTTTCCTCTGACCACAAATGATTGTTGCGAAAATTGCGTATAGCGTTGCGTGAGAAATTTGCTTCGTCGGTAAACAGGATTTAATTTTCAAATAAAGGATTTTGAATAAGGCGTTGGAGAAACCAACTACAGAAGTTGATACGTAACGGAAAGTCACGAGGGAGGAGTGCCTGAACTCTCTGAATATGGTAGGAATATAACAAATTATCAATTGAAATTTTCCATACCAGAACATGAGAAATGTTCAACGTCAGCACTATTTTCCTGGAGCTTGTTTCCGGGTGTTCTCCTACCAGATTGAGAACTGCTTCCTTGGTTGCTAGGTTCTTACCGTCCGATGTGCACCCGACAGATGACGAGCTTTATCAAAACTTCCTGTTTCCCTTAACTGAGTGTGAATTCTTGAAAAGGTTTTTGAAGTAGGAGTTGTGCGGTTCGGATAACGTTCCTGATATAAACGTCTAGCCTCATATGCATTTCCGTTAGCGAGTCCGTATGTAAAATTTATGTCAGCATACTCTGCATTGGTGAAGATTACCATTTTCAATAAAATAATCACACTAGTAACGAATAAAGCTATGCGTCAATATATAATTTTTGAAATGACAGCACAAAAAAAACATTGGAATAAACTTACTAGCCTACTTGATTATTTAATTTTCAAAAAGTTCGCGAATCAATGAGAAGGCGATTGGATGCATCGGTTAATTTAAATTAAAATATCTCGAAAACGGCTGCTTGTAGCGACTTTTGACAAGTATTCCTTTTTCACGTAAAAATGATAGTGGAATATGTTTTTTTTCTAGAAAATGTGATACATACATGCACGAAAAAGTTGTGACTCTCCAAAAGATACAAAGACCTGTAGGTGGCGCCCCTTACAATAAAGTGCCAAACAGAGATCAAATTTGAAGTTCTCATATTGAAAAGTCCCCAAATACCAATTTTTGTTCAAATATAGATATCATTCCAAAATTTATTCACGAAAATCCAAAATAAAAAAAAATTTCAACACCCTTTATCTCAAAACTGAAGGCCTTGCAGACCCATGTTTATATGAACTTTTTACCTTATAAATAACTGAGGAATCGTCCTGTTAAATATCGGACACTTATTACATAACACCCTGTATATCTGTAATTGCAAGGTATGGTTTTTTCATTTTTGGTAACTGGTTTTTTTCTGGAATATTCCCAAATCTTAAGAGAAGTTGAAAAACTTGCGTCAGACTAGTGTAAGTTCAGAGTTCATTTCTTGAGAACGATTGATAGAATTTCGTCAGATCCACCAGTTTTGTTGGTGTTGAGACCCAGCAAAAGTAATTTCAGACATATGACTGCTAATAGAACTCAGATCATATCTTAGATTCGATTGTCTCCTTGCACATGTTTATAGCTTTGCTATTCAGATATTTTGTATTCTCTTCTAGTATGTCACATAACTGGTAACCCCTGTAGGAAATAAACTGTTTTTTATACCGGGTGGCTACGGAAGTATTGCCTACGGAATATCTCAGTTATTGTATGAAGTAGGTTAGTGAAATTTGGAGCATCGATATAATGACATAAGAGCTAGAATTTGAGCACATTGACATGTCGAAGTTAACTTCCGGTCTGACCGGAAGTAACATCAACTTTCTTATTTTAAATGGAAACCCTATTTTTTTTTCTTTTCGCTTTATTCAGCATTCAATTCCCTTTCTAATGACATATCACAAGTTGGTATCTAACCAGAAACTAGATCAGAAAAAAATTATTATTGAAATTCACCGAGTAGGCCGTGGAAGCAAAATGAAAGCCAAAAATTGAAAAGGTGGCTATGGAAACCACACGTCACTTGATAACAGTTGCTACTACTGTGATATTTTATTTTCATTCGTCGGCGTTATAAAAAGCCGCCAAAAAAAATATTGGAAAAATTGGGAAAAAAACAATACTCTGTAGGTCCATAACTTAAATAGGAACATACAACTTTTTCTTGCCTGTACTATTCAGCATAACCATTCCTTTCTAATGATATAATAGAAAATAATTTTTTGAACTGAGATACCGAAAAATCCAATTATTATTCTTCAAATAACAAAACAGATTATCGCCATACGCAAAAATAAAATTAAAAATAATGTGGAATGATAAATTACATCCTGTAGGTTCTAGGTTAAATAGGAACATAAACGTACTTGGTCTGTGCCATCGTCCATAGATATTCTAATATCTACCTATGGACGATGTTTGTGCTATTCAGAATAATCATTCCATTGCAATAATCATTCGAACCAAAATATTAACAAGTAGGCTGATTAAGATGTATTTTGGAATGAAACAAAAAAGAAATGAGAGCTGTCATGAACGCTGCTAGGAAAATTTTGAAAAAACATCGATTGAAATCCTTCAAGTATCAGTTGCATCAACATTTGTATGAAAATGACGGTGAAAGGCGCCTGGAATATTGTAATTGGTTTCTTCGACAAAATGCTGAGAATCATCTATTTAACTATTATATCTTGTTTACGGACGAGTCAAGATTTACCAACAATGGATTATTTAACAGGAATAATACAAGGTAGGTACTGTACTTTATTTGGATTATTGTCGATAGTCGAAGTGTAAAGTGCTAAAAGTGTGAACGGTCTTTTGTTCCAGGTACTGGGCGATAGCAAACGAGCACCAGTTTCGACAAGGCGGCTTCCAGGAGAGATTTGGTGTGAATGTTTGGGCAGGAATAGTTGGAACTCATATTGTTGGCCCCATTCTTTTTCAAGGCCAACTAACCGGAGAGAGATACTTTAATTTTTTAACGAATGAAATTTCGGAATTCATTAACAACCTACCAGCGGAAATAACTGAGAGAATGTACTTCCAGCAAGATGGCGCTCCTCCGCATAATTCAAGAATAGCGAGAAATTATCTTCAAAATCGCTTTCAAGAGAGACTAATAACAACCCATGGTCCAGTCAGGTGGCCACCAAGGTCACCTGATCTTGCTCCGTGCGACTTTTTTCTATGGGGGCATCTTAAAAATAGGGTGTATTCCACACAGCCTACAACTCTACATGAGCTAGAAGTAAAAATTCGTAGAGCTTTCCAAGATATCACGCCCCAAATGTTGAGAAACGTTTTACATGAAAATATCACCAGAGTCAATAAATGTATTGACGCTGAGGGAATGCATTTCGAACATTTGTTTTGAATTTATTTTATCTTTAATCCTATCAATTTGAATTTTTATTTTTCGATAAATCTGTTTTTTCGTTATTTGAAGAATAATAATTGGATTTTTGGTATTTCATTTCAAAAAATTACTTTCTATTATATCATTAGAAAGGAATGGTTATGCTGAATAGTACAGGCAAGAAAAAGTTGTATGTTCCTATTTAAGTTATGGACCTACAGAGTATTGTTTTTTTCCCAATTTTTCCAATATTTTTTTTGGCGGCTTTTTATAACGCCGACGAATGAAAATAAAATATCACAGTATTAGCAACTGTTATCAAGTGACGTATGGTTTCCATAGCCAACTTTTCAATTTTTGGCTTTCATTTTGCTTCCACGGCCTACTCGGTGAATTTCAATAATAATTTTTTTCTGATCTAGTTTCTGGTTAGATACCAACTTGTGATATGTCATTAGAAAGGGAATTGAATGCTGAATAAAGCGAAAAGAAAAAAAAATAGGGTTTCCATTTAAAATAAGAAAGTTAATGTTACTTCCGGTCAGACCGGAAGTTAACTCCGACATGTCAATATGCTCAAATTCTAACTCTTATGTCATTATATCGACGCTCCAAATTTCACAAACCTACTTCATACAATAACTGAGATATTCCGTAGGCAATACTTCCGTAGCCACCCGGTATATTCTGATCTGGTTTTAAGGTCCGGATTCTCAATGTTTCTTTCCTATCTTCATCAAACCTGTATAACATACAGATTGATTAGATGGATGAAAAATCAGAGATGATTTTCAAAAAATCCTCATTTCAGATAAAGTGTATTGGAAGAGGTGTTGATCTACAATTTCAGTATAATAATAAAAAGGATTTTGCTGGGTTGATCACTAACAAACTGAATGATTTACGTGAATATAGAGGTGAACAAATAGATTTTGTCAGTTGTGTCCTTCGTCAAAGCCTTGGGTATAGAATCCATAATAATTTCCCCTTTTTTTTACAGGCCCATTCCAGTTGATGATGAAATCATAAGCGATCCATTCGACACTACTTTTGCTGCAAATATTTTGCCAGATCTGAAAGTAGACAAAACCATCTTCGATGAAATAAGCTCATCAATATTGGTGAACGGGGATATTCCTATTTCGGTAGCAGATGAAAATTTTATTTATTCTGACGATCGTATTGTAGGTATGTGAAACTCAAAACATAATAATAATGATCGGCATGAAAGCTGATACTTTGCTTTGCATAAATTCAATATCGTAGAACACGCTTTTGCAAAATTTCTATAACGACAATAAACTTCCCAAAATACTATTTAGGAGCTGAGAATCCTCATTCATTCGATAAAACTCTTAATGAATAACAACCAGAAAATAGCTTTTTCACATAGGTACTTCAAATTCAATTTATTTTCAACAATGTTATTGTCCAAGCTGTATATCTTCAAATTGATATCCGAAGAAAATCATGTTAGTTTTCTTTATGACAAATGACAGTAAAATTGGATCACACCAATATTTTACTGTTCTCCGATTGAATCGTATAATTTCTTTAAGATTCTTCTTGTTCTTGAGTTACTAAAATATAGTGCTGTCAGCAAAAACAGTTGAAGTACCTGAAATCTAGATATTCAATAGTTCATCAATATATAGTAGACACAAATATGGTCCAAGCATGGAACCCTGAGGAACTCCACAATCTGTACTCTTCAAGTACGAATATGATGAATTTCCTACTATCGGATTTAGTCCAGTTTGATAAAAATTAAACCAATTGATAGTGATTCTTCGGAATCCATATTTTTGCAGTTTAGGCAAAAGTGTTTTATGACTCACAAAATCAAAACCTATAGTAAAATCACAAAATCCAGCAGCTGCTACTCTTCCACCATTAATTTAGAATTACACTTTATATCAAAGAGAAACGATTGCATCTCCTGTGTTCCTGTTTATCTGAAAACCAAATTGCTGGTTGTTGAATATATGTTCAATAATATAAGTACATATGTTCTTTGAATAAGAACCTACAGGGAGACAAATGTACGGTGATATTTACGATAATTTCTGGTACTATATATGACAGAAATAATATATACCAACTTCAACTATAAAATAATTAAAATTTTATCAATATTCTACCACATATAATCCAAGTCTTCATCAGGATTACCAAAGAATATTGTTATTTTCAGAATAATTACGTGAAGACACCAGTATATTCTCGAGATTTTTTTTTCAGTGTATGTACTGAATAATGTTGGGGATTGTTTGAGTCCAAACTATCACGTGCGGAAATTTTGGCTGTCAAACCCCTAATATTTTGTTGATTTCATTCATTTCATTTCTTTCCAGAAAGTGAATTGAACTTGATAAAACCAGAAGACAGAGACCTACTTGGAGGTAGCAACGTTGATTTGTCCACCTGCAGTACCCAACAATCAGCTCAAGACATTCCAGTCGACCCATTCGAATTCAACAAAACTTCCGCAGACTTCCTCAGCGATGATGAGTTCGATCCACGTGCAGACGAAACCAGAAGAGGAAGAATTGCCTCTCGCCCAGACATTTTGAACATTTCCGGAGTAAAAACGGTATCTTTCGACATACCATCTCCAAATCAAACCGCACTCAACCTAGACACGAACAAGATTGGCAAACCGTTGACGCCCTTTTACAACAGGAAGAATTCGATACCAGAGTTACCCATCGCTGAAGATCCTTTCGACACTTCTTTCGCTAACAACGTAGCTCCTGGCAGAGCGGAGCTGAAGCTTATAGAAAGTGAGCTGTTCGATCCGGAAGTTGAGAGGAATCTCAACCTAGTCGATAAGAACTTTGATCCCAGAGACGAGACCAAGGCGAAGCTAGACCGAGTTGTTGACAGCATCAAAGAGATATCAAGACCTAAATTGAGTTCTCTCTCAGAGTCCAGAGATTTACTAGCGATTGATAACGAAATAGCAGGAAAAGTCCTCACTCCTGGTGACTTTGCCAAATATATCCCTGAGGAGTTGAGCTACTGCGATCCATTCGATACTTCGATAGCTTGTAACATCCTACCAGGTAGAACGGAGCTGAAGATATTGGAGAGCGAACTTATCTTCTCGCCTCCAGACATTGCCTTGAAGAAAATCGACGATCTATTGATCCAAGGCGAAGACATAGTCATCAGAAAACCGCTGAGTCCGTCAGGAGAAAGCAACTCCTCGGTCTTTGAGCAAGACGACTTTGACCCATTCGATACTAGCTGTGCCAACAATATCCAACCTGGTAGGGCTGAGCTGAAGTTACTCGAATCAGAACTCATTTGAAATGGCGGCGAATCCCTTCCTATTCAGCGAAGAGCCATTCACCTCTCCTGGCTCGGCAGGTTCGAACCCCTTCCTTATGGACGATGATCCCGGTCTGGACCAAGGCGAGTTCAACGACAACCCGTTCTTGTCCCAAACAGCAGCAACAATTTCCACAAATCCCTTCAGTTTCGATCCCATGGATCTTGAACCTGCCGAAGCCGAGGTACCAAGCATGCAGAATTCCCACAACTTCGACCCATTTGGTGAGATTGGCTCCAGTAATACCGTGCCCTTCACCGAACCCATATCGACACAACCTATAATAAAAGAAGTCTTCGTAAAGCCGGACACGCCTCCGCAGAAACCATCGGAGCTGGACCTGAAGTACTCCCATCAGCCGGTGGCCAACGGGCCTCCCAGACCTCCGCCTCCTCGACCACCACCGTCGAAAGAAACGCAAGACCTTCTCATGTCTGTCATGGGTGCTATGGACGCTACTAGCTCTAGCTTATTGAACAAGATCCCTCCTACGAGGAGCCCCAGCCCTGTGTCGATGAGGGATTTGCATTCTCCGAGCCCGACGCCTGAGCCTGGCTTCGGAGATCTTCTGGATGTTAACGATAAGGTACCAGAAGCTGTAAATTCTACCTCACCGGATCTGTTTTCTTTGGGCCAGGACGATGCCTGCGATATCAATCAGAATCCAGCAGTTAGTCTTGCGCAGGAGACGATAGTCCAAGCTAAACCACCTAGACCAACACCTCCAGTACGTCCCCCGAAGCCGCCTCTACCGCCAATGCTGATTCAGGCAGCCAAAGACAAACCAAAGGATGGCGGCAATCCCCCTTTGCCAAAACCAGTGGAAGCTAAACAGGAAACCGTGGAAGAGATGGATTTCTTTGGGATGGAAGCTCCTCTACAGAAGAAAGAGGTAACCAATGCTGATATAATGAACTTGTACAATGCTCCCGTGCAAGAAACCGCCAAAACTGACTTGTTTTTCGACTTGATGGAGCCCGATGTTATAATGCAGACCCACAATGACATGCTGACTCAATCGAATCCGAAAACCATACAGGATGTCGTTGATATCGCTTCACCTCTGAGTCAGACCAACGAGCTCACCA
Source organism: Chrysolina oricalcia (assembly GCA_944452925.2). Classification (NCBI taxonomy): domain Eukaryota; kingdom Metazoa; phylum Arthropoda; class Insecta; order Coleoptera; family Chrysomelidae; genus Chrysolina; species Chrysolina oricalcia. The sequence goes on along the minus strand of OX101825.2, from coordinate 7,202,145 downwards.
AGCAACATTTGATATCCTCGGAACCTTCCCAGGAGGACCTCCGGATGGATTTGAGTGACAGTCACAGTAAGGGCTCGGTTTCTAGTGTGACGTTCAATCCATTCGCACCGGCTGAGGATATTTCCCAAGCTAATACTCCGCAACCAGCTCTGATCGAGGATAATTTCAAAGTAGAAATTAATCAGAACACTGTACAGAAAACGTTAGACACTTTTGATAATACTACCAAAAGTTTTGGAACGATGAACACCATGGAAGACACCTTTGGACTTTCGAGTGCCCCAGAACCCGAAACTGCAACGAGTGACACCTTTGGTCTGTCTAGTGAACCTGTTGGAGTCCAAAATCCAGTAGACAACTTCACTGGCGTCACACCTTCAGTGAACTCTTTTGGAATTACCGATACTAAAACAACAACTGAAGATATATTTGGAATATCTAGCACTACGGAAATGCCAACGTCTGTGGACACTTTCGAGTCTTTCGGTTTTTCTTCTGGGCCAGAATCTTTGGACGCTGTTGGACTAACGGGAACTAAGATCACACCAGGGTCCAGAGATGCATTCGGAACTCTTGGTACCACTGCGGATGCTTTTGGAATAACCAGTACCACCACACCAGTGATGAATTCTATGGATGCCTTTGGAGAAATGGGTGACGATTTTGATGATTTCGCGAAGAAATTTGATTCAGCCAAGACGGATGATCAGAAAAACGATGTTTGGGGCAATGAGTTCGTGAATGCCATTGGAACTTCTTCTGGTTTCGGACAAGATGATGGATTCGACGCTTTTCTGGCTTTGCAGGAACCTCCTTCTGTGCCTCAGAGTACTCCTAACAGAGTGAGCAAAGCTCCTTCACAAGAGTCAGATGAGGATAAGGATTTTTCAGTGTTCATCAGGTGAGTTTCTTTCAATCATCTTGTCTCATTCCAGTGTACATTTTGAGTGAAGAAATCCAATTGATAATAAAAGGAGTAATGAGAATAATCTGTGAAATGTAAGTGACTAAATCAAAGCAGTAAAACCATAAAATATTATAGAAAATTAAGTTCTTTTTGAACTTAGTTTTAGTTTAAATTCATTTTAACTGTGATAATTTACATTTCTTGTTTTGTGAGGATAGATATTTCAAATATGATCAAAACTAAGATCCAAATGTTTTTTTTTTCAAGATAGTGGATGAAGATTTCAAGTTATAATTCATATTATCAACGAATATTCAGTAAGTTGATGATAATAATAATATTTATTCAATTCAGAATTATTAAAAGATATTATTATACAATTTAAAAGTAATATTTAAAAAAAATATTGTATGTATTTGAACAAGCACAAATTCAAATATACGAACAAGTAACATGGAAAATACAATTATTACAAACAATAAACATATTGGGACATTGTCTCGTGGAAAATTTAAAATATCGTTGGGAAAGTTACAAAACTACCTGCAACGATGACATCACAAACAGAATTAATTAAAAAAAAAACTTAATTATGCCAAAAATGTCATCCACATCATATCTATTTTTGTTAATACGTATATCCTCAACGTGTTTTTTGAACGAGTGTGTTGATGATAGGTTCTTTACTTCATCTGGCAGATGATTGAAACATCTGTCAATCTCAATGCTATTAGGTGTCAGTAAATTTTTGATTTAGCAAATTTGAAGCGAATACAAGTTGTTTTATCTTCAATGATCAAAGTTAAATATGAGTTCCAATAAACATTCGTATAACGAGAAATAGAAATGTTGAAGAAGAAACCAATCCAAAGAATGATCGTTTCTAAAAAATCCAATGCCATCGTATTATGATTTTCCTCGAAAATGAAACCAAAACATCAATTTAAAAGTCTTGTCGAAATTCGTTTTAAGATGTATTTTGCTTCAATATTTTCTCAACTCAGCATTTCCATAGATTGATATCATTGCTTACCATATTATTCATTCCCAGGAAATTACCATAAGAAACGATTTACATAATTTTCTCATAATTAGTTTGAAAAAACGTGTGTTTACCGGAACAGTTTATTCACCTTTCTTTTTGAATAAATTCAAATTGACATTGAATTTTGGATGGGTTCATCATCAATTACTATAAAAAATCTATAGTCATTGGTATTAGGTAAGTATACCGGGAGATTAGGGAAGTATTCGCGGCCCTGTAACTTTCTTATTTGAAGAAAAATCTATAACTGTATACTATAACTATTACCCCGTACAGTTTCTCAATAGTACATTGAAAGAAATAATTGGATGACTATTCCAATTTAGATCATTTTGTCACCTATCAAAATTATTTTCTTTCATAATGAATTGGCATTCTTTGTGAATAATGATGGAGACTCTTTTCCTGGGAAGAAACAGTATTTTTCTACTCATGGATATGAAAATGATCATTATTCAACCGGATACCCTGCATGAATATACTATCAATTCTCCCTTTACCACAAAAGAATTTTCATTCCTTGATTTACAATCGCTTTACTGAACTTTATTCATTGCTCCCCAGAAATATTTCTGTCAAAAGACGAATGAAATTCAAATACAAACATTGAACAATGGGGATTCAAATGAAATTAAAGTTAGTGGAGAAATCAAAGTAATGAAGGAAAATTATTGATAAGAATAATCCGTGAAATGCAATTGAATGAATCAAATCTATCTAAAAGCAGAAAAATAATGAAAAATTATAGAAAATGAAGAGTTATGAAGTTATTTTTGTACTAAGTGTTAGTTTAAATTCACTTCAACAGCTGTATTTTATTATGTATGATAATACATTCATGAATAATAGAACTTTTTCCAAAGTTTGGTGTTAAACCTGATTCGTAATTGATATTATTTGTTTTATGAAGAAAGATATTTGAAATATCGAATATATGAAAATTAAGATCCGAATAATTTTTTTGTATCAACGCATTTAATGAAAATTCTAATTCAAAAAACCAACAGAGATTCAGTTATTCGGTTTCTATAGTTAGTTTGGAGGTTCGGAGCAGAGCAATTTGTAAATATACGAGGATGTATTGATATTTAGTTAGCCTAGACCAGTTCCCTGCATAAAGAAAATATTGCGTTACCATAGCAACGAACAATAACTTATTAGAAGTGTCAGTGTAAAGTTTGACGTCAAAAAAGTAAACCAGAGTTACGCAATGAATTAAAAGAAAAAATATGTCCACCGAAATTGTGAAAATCGAAAAATTATCGAGTATCGAGCCATCATCAAGTAACTGTATTTAAAAGGGTTAAGAGGTAAGCAGATTTACGAAGAAATGCTCAATGCTCTTGGTGATCAATGTCTTTCGTATGCGACCGTGAAAAATTGGACTGCAAGTTTCAAAAGAGGTAAATTTTCCATTGAAGATGATGACCGATCGGAAAGGCCAGTTTCTGTGTCAGTCCCCCATGACATGATTTTAACAGACCGTCGAATTGGGCTGAAATGGATATTTGAAGCACTGAATATTTCATACGAACGCGTTCATCATATTGTTCACGTCAATTTGGACATGAGAAAAATTGCTGCAAAGTGGATCCCCAAATGTTTGAATGTTGACCAAAAGCGTGCAAGGGTAGTAGCATCGCGTATCTGTGCTCGATTTGAAAACGAAGTAGACTTCTTAAACTGAATTGTTACTATGGATGAGACTTGGGTACATTTCTACGATCCAGAAACAAAGCAACAATCGATGGAATGGCGTCACTCCGGTTCTCCAAGACCTAAGAAGTTTCTTGTCCAAAAATCTGCTGGAAAAGTTCTTGCTTCAGTTCTTTGGGATTGCCATGGAGTAATCATGATTGATTTTTTGGATAACGAGGAGGTAATAAAAGCTGTGGAGGTCTGGTTTGCAGAGCAAGAAGAAACATTATTTTTTGAAAGGTCTAGAGACGTTGCAGGTTCGCTGTAATAAATGTGTCCAATTGAGAGGAGAATATGTTGAGTAATAAAATATTTTGACGTTGAAATTTTGTTTGGTTCTACAGTAGGCTAAGAATTTTTCAATATATCCTCGTATTTTGAAGTTCTGTTTACTAATAGTGATTCGCACAATGTAAGAGAAAATTAAAAATGTTTAAAGTTAATATCATGTCTTTGAGAGAAATACATCTAAACATAATAAAAACTTAACATCATTTTAGAAATGAAATAAGTATCAAAGTAAAATAAACTGCCCTCAGCCCTCTCGGTCTCAAATGCGTTCGTTTCTACCTAGTCGTTTAGCCTTCCGGAGATCGCGCACGGACTCTCACTCCGCAAGAATCTTACTTTGCCAATAGTTCCTAAAATTGACAACCCGCGGCACTGCAGTATTAAGTATCTTTCTATCGCGAGTGCTCCTACAGTGTTACGGGTTTATTTTGCACTAGAAAACCCTTTCTGTTTAAATACAATAACATCAGAAATTCTCTGTCATGGATATACACTTTCCACTCTGTACGCCACTGTATTCTTCTTCTTCTTCAGATTCCTCAAAATGACAACTTGATCGTTGTCATGTATAGCTTGTTCCGAATGTTAGTACTTACCTTTGCTGTACTAGTTCGAGCGGACATGAACCGGCCTTAAGCTAATGACAGTTATCAGTTGTTCTATTTTGCGGTATGACGCGTTATTTTGTAAACATACTTTTGGTTAGTCTATTGTTTTGTACTTAGAACACAAAACCGTAACATTCCTACTCTATCTCTATATTGTGTCATTGAGGTACCTATTTCACATTCGAATACTTGACCTTTTGTTTGTTTGGTTCTGAGATTGAGAGGCTGGCGTTTTCGTGTTGTTTCAGTTAGCTCCTGATTAGCTCCTATTAGCTCGAGTTAGTTCATGGACTGTTCCCACCGAACACTAACGAACAAGAAAGCGCCTTGTCAGATATTGACAGTTTTGACTTTGACGTCTGAGAGATACTCTCTTCTTCCTTATTTGATCTTGATGAGTGACTGACCTACTTTGAAGATTTCCAATTAAAGTTTGATCATCGTTGATGGATCTTTGGAAAATTCATATCAGGAGAGTTTCTCATATTGTTTGCGATTTTTGACGCTATATATTTTTTTGAGAAATCTCCGTTCGCTTTGCGGATTTTTGAGGTTAGAAGTCACTTCATCATTGTGTGAAACCACTGGAACGAGAAACTCGCTATCAGACAGCAAGCAGACCATCAAAGCTGTTATCAGAACCCTCCCACTTAATAGAGGTTAGTATTTGCATTTGGGCTCTACTTATGGCCCCATACAAGTGTAATCAGAAGTCAGACTGGTATTGTATATTCTAGGGTTCTCCTCTGCGGTTACCACTCTGCTACTGCTCCTCTGCGACTACCACTTTGCTACTGTTACTGCTTCGCTGCTGGTAGTGCTCCACTACGGTTTATTGCTACTACTCTGCTACCGATTATTGGAGTTCCACTAATGTGATTGTTCCACTGTTTCGTTGCTATACGATTGTCTTTCCACTGTTCCACTACTGTGATTGTTCCTGCTCGACTGTGGTTGTCCCGCTGTATATCTGTTGTTCAGCATTCCTTCGCTATTCGTCCCAGCTGTACATGTACGTTGATTGATTGTGTCGTACCCACTGTGCACCTGTATACACCAAGGCACTGATGAACTACAACCACAATAATTGGTGAACTTGCATGCTTGAGAATATCTACATAGTATCAGATAAGTTTGGAATAAGACTGCCCCTAAGGCGTAAGTATCGATTATTGTAAGCTATCATCGTGACGTCACAGGCATAGCCCTCACTGGAGGTTTCATATTATATATTCAAACAATACCATACTCTCAATCACAGCACTCACTTGAATTCATCTTGGTGGTTGATATTTACATTAATTTCATTTTCTTTTGTACGGTGAGCTGAACTGTGCACATACAGGGTGTGTAACGATCAATATATTTTATTAGTAAGGGACATGACTATTTATTTTATTCTGGTCCAAGTTATCTAAGCGTAAGGGAAGACAAAATCTCTACATAGTTATATATTCTTATTATACCATTTACAGGTATCTATTTTTTTAATATTTTAGTAATATTAGTGCAGTGGGTTGTCCCATTCCATCAGGGTGGTTTCGGATTTTTCACTAGCGATAAATCCGTGGCGCTCCGGAAAATTAACCCCATATTTCAATCTTATCGAAATCAATTTTTATTGTCGAATCCGCGCCTACTGAGCTACTGGGTATGTTAGAGGCGTGACACATCATTGCACATTCACTGCTCTCCTTTCCTAAATTTCGCCCCTAACAACAGTCAGTGCTCATTTGTGCTTTGGTATGTGTGTTTATTGCCAAATAATATCCACTGCGGACTGCGAGTCCGTGCGCGAGCGTTTAGTTTGAATATTTTTATTCACTTGTTTTTTGAACTTGTTGCAAAAAGGTATGTACCTATTTGCTTTCATCATTGAAGTTTGCAATAGATTAATACTAACTATAAACGTTTTACAGAAGGCGTGCCCCTGGAGTCGAGAACAAGCTCGTTTGCAAAAGCTAATGCAAGAATGTTTGGAAGAAGATGAGAAGCCAAAAAGTGATTATGAGGACCAAGAAGATGACGGAGAAGAAGACAATTTAGAAAGGCAAGATTAGGATAGTGATTCCGAACAAGAAATCACTGATGGAGTCGCTAGGGAAAGGTACCCGAGTTTATTGGAAAAGATGGAGTAACTAATTGGGCGAAACATATGAGGAATAAAAATGTGAAAACTAAGGCTTGATAAAACATCTGCCAGGGGTAAAAAGAGCTGCGAAAGCCCTAAAAAGAGAAATTGACATTTGGAAGCATTTTTTTACAGACGATGTACTGAATTCGATAGTCGAAAATACAAACAAACACATTGCCATGAGTAGAGGCAATTACCAACGCGAAAGAGATGCAAAAGACACCGACATATTAGAAATTCAAGCACTGCTTGGATTACTTTATTTATCTGGTGTTTTGAAATCTAACAGACTGAATGTTGAAGAAATATGGACACAGAATGGTACTGGCGTGGGAGCTATTTCGACTGACGATGTCCCAGTGTAGATTTAAATTTCTTCTAGATCATTTACGTTTTGATGATTTAGCAACTAGAGAGGAACGAAAACAAATTGACAAGCTAGCCGCCATTCGGACAGTGTTCGATACAGTTGTTCGTAACTTTGATACAGCCTATACACCATTTGAATGGCTCACAATAGACGAAAAGCTAGAAGCATTTCGGGAGCGTTGCAACTTTAGGCAATATATACCCAGTAAACCAAATAAATATGGGATTGAAATATTGGCTATGGTAGACGCTAAGACTTTCTACACATGCAATATGGAGGTTTACTTAGGGACACAGCCTGAGGGGCCATTTCATGCAAGTAATTCTCCCACTGCAGTGGTACAGAGATTGTGCCAACCAATAAAAGGAACCTGCCGTAATGTGACAGTTGACAATTGGTTTACCAATATGGAGCTACTAAATTCCCTTCAGTCTGATTTCAAACTGACTTTATTAGGTACAGTTAGAAAAAACAAAAAGGAATTACCACTTGAATTGACTAAACCTGTAGGTCGTCCAGTTTTATCATCCATGTTCGCCTTTCGTGAAAACTGTACTTTAGTATCGTACATACCAAAAAAGAAAAAAAAGTGCTGCTTTTATCAAGCATGCATTTTGACGATAATAGATGCTGTCACGGGAAAACCAGATATGATAATGGATTATAACTCATCTAAAGGAGGTGTTGACTGTGTGGACAAGCTATCCGCCGCTTACAACTGTGCACGAAACACAAGAAGATGGCCCATGGTTGTCTTTTATTCGTTACTAAATGTAGCGGGAATAAACTCTTTTATGGTTTATTCAATGAATAATACTAGTAGTGATATACGACATAGAAAATTTTTACGATCGTTGTCATTTCAATTAGTGGAAGGCTATATTCGCCGTCGAGTGATGCAAACTATTCCTAAGGCTACGCAGTTGAGACTGAAAGAACTTTTTGGATTGGAAACACCTACACCTGAGCCCCTACCAGCAGGACAACGCGGACGTTGCTCATACTGCGATAGGAAAAAAAATAGACCATCTCGTTTGTTTAGAGCATTCACTTGTTATTTGCCATGAATGCCGTCCAGAATGATAAATATTTCTATTTTCAATTTCTAGAATGCTCCTTTGTTTTTTTGTGTTTTTAAATTTTTATATTTCATTTTATAGCAATTGGTTCTGGTGAAATGTCAAAATCTATGTATTCAACGAATAAAAATAAAATAAATAACAATTCTTTGTTTTTTTGTGTTGCTAAATGTTTATATTTCATTTTATAGCAATAGGTTCTGGTGAAATGTCAAAATCTATGTATTCAATGAATAAAAATAAAATAAATATCAATCGACTGTGAGTCCGCGCGCGAGCGTCCTTTCCCAAATAACACGCGCGAGCTCCGGAAGGTTAGACATAACGAACGTCGTGTCGTCGCGTCGTGCAGATTTCTATATAATTTCGGAGTTTTCTTAGTATTACGTAATAATTTTTTACCATGATTCTATAAAAAAAATTATGTAGTGGATATTATATCTTAAATAAAATAATTGTTTAATGGTATTTCATTTTGAAAGAATTATTAAAAGGTTTTTTTTTAAAGGTTTCTTCATTTATATTTTTAGTAGGAAAGTCCGCACGTAGAAATATTCATCTGCAATACTCTCGTACTGCACGAGACTCGAGACTCGAGACCAATAACAGTCTCGTCTCGTCTCGTCTTGTCCGAATATCATCTCGAGTCTCGCCCAGGACACGACACCATGCGAACTCTAGAAAACGAGACTCTTATGGGGTAACATAAACAAGAGAGACTTGTGTCGAAATGTAAACCATAACATTCTGTAATGTTTGTATACTGAATTGATATATTGTGAATTTTGTTGGTCCTATAGAAACAGTTGCACTATACTATAGGGTCCTGCAGCAAGGGCGCGGTCTTCCATATCTCCACTATGGTAATAGATAGATATATCATTCAAATAGCAAAATGATACTATTTCCTGAGTTCTACAAATTGAAAATAATGGCACTCATACAGGTTGTTCAGTTTTTCCTAGGCGGGTCCCAACTTTGTTTTTTTAAATGGCAACCAGTATTTTTTATCAGTTTTTCCGTTTCTACATGAGAAATAAAAGGTACTTTATATGAATCTTTTTTTCGAAAATATTGACGGTTTTCGATATTTTTAGCATGACAGCTTTTTTTCCCCAAAATTCGTCACTCATACTATTTGAAATTATGAAGTTGTGCCAAGTCTTATTGACATGAGTTTTTGGTCAAATTATGGACTTTGTTGACTCTCTCAAATGATTGATTGATTGATTCCTCTTGATCTTCGCCATGGAATGTGGCTACAACATGATGGCGCTCCTGCTCACTATTCGAGAGAAGTGAGAGATCATCTAAATGAGGCATTTCCCAATAAATGGATAGGACGGAATTGACCTGTCAGGTGGCCCGCTAGATCACCCGACCTAACAAAACTGGATTTTTTTCTTTTGGGGATACATAAAAAATATTGTTTTTGTTGAGCCACCAACTTCTTCAGAAAATATGCGACTTCGAATAACGAATGCTTTTCGCAGCATTACACCAGCTGTCTTGCGCAGGGTGGAACGGTCTTTCGAACATAGAATTCAGCTCTGTATTCAAGAAAATGGAAGACATGTTGAACATATTTTGTGAAAGTTTTATTATTAACTTTCATTAAACTATCCCTATAACAGTTTCGTAATTTGCCAGTTGACAAATTAAATAACTACTTGAAATGAATTGATTTATTAATGTCATTCAGAACTTTTTTTTTTCAGTCGTTTCAAATGGATTTTGTTGTAAAGAAAGTCGTTTTTTGAGACTATAGCGAAGAAATAAGAAAAATGGTCATTTTTCGACAAAAACGCTTTTTTAAGAAAAACTATTGATTTTAGCCATAGGGAATATTTGTAGAGCACTTGTTGGCGCTTCTTACGAATCGATAATATACCGGGTGTTCCATTTAAAATTAGGAAGATTTTGCACATTATTATTTACAATGTTTGGCAAGCTATTTTTCGCACCCTGTATATCACAGGTCGATTTTTGATATATCGTTTGAGAGAGTCATCAACGTACATAAATTGACCAATAACTCATAACAATAGGACTTGGCACAATTTCATAATTTCAAATAGTATAAGTGACTAGTTTTGGGAAAAAAAAGCTGTCATTCTAAAAATCTCGAAAACCGTCAATATTTTCGAAAAAAAGATCCATATAAATTACCTTTTATTTATCACGTAGAAACCGAAAAACTTATAAAAAATAATGGTCGCCATTTAAAAAAACAAAGTTGGGACCCGCCCAGAAAAAACTGAACACCCTGTGTGGCTGCCATCATTTTAAATTTGTAGAACACAGGAAATAGTATCATTTTGCTATTTGAATATTCCATCTATCTATTACCATAATGGAGATATGGAAGACCGCGCCCTTGCTGCAGGACCCTGTATATCTTTCAGATATTAACCATCACCTACAGAAATTTTGAAATTTGTCATTTCGTTCATAAAGATCCATCCCTAATTGATTCATGGACTTCTGGGATGGAAAGGAGTTATATGTAAAGTCTTCTTGAATATTATTATTATTATGAAATAGAGATATTTCTGTTCGTGGCATTGTTTTCGGGTATTACAATTTTCCACGGTGCGAAAGTTGAGAAAATGTGAATACAAGAGAATCCATACATGAGTAGAAGGGTTAATGAATCATTTTTGCCTCGTACGTTACTGCGTTCTGAAATACCCATAATCTCAGGTCCAGAAATGAATATCCTCCACAAAATTAAAGTTTTAATCAATAATTATTTGAATCAATATAATAGTACTCATCCATAAACATAAGTCAAATAATTTCAACAAACGGACGTATGAAGAGAAATACAAATAATACCACTGTTGAAGAAGAAACCAATCATTCATATCATTTGATCCATTGACATGTTTTGCTTCAAAATTTTTTCAACTGGCCATTTTTATAGTTTGATACTATTGCTTAATATTATTCCATTCGAGGAAATTAACGTATAATAACAAACCTGCATAATTTTCTCCATACTAGTTTGAACTAACACGTGTACACCGGAACAGTTTATTAACCTTTCATTATGAACCCATTCAAATCGACATTGAATTTGAATAGGTTCATCAATAATTACTATCAGATATCTAAAGTCATTGGTAGAAAGTGATTTAGCAGGTTATTCGATTTTTGAATAGGCTTATCATGATTTACTATCAAAGAATCTATAGCCATTGGTATTGAGTAAGAACCTTTCTTCATTGAAGAAAAACCTTTAACTCACTTTGCACATTTTTTGAATAGTTCATTGAAATCAATTCAGTGGCTGACTCCTATTATCTTCGTTTTGTCACCTGTCAACTTTTTTTTCCCATTGAATTGGCATTTTTTTTTCGGGAATAATAAAAGAGGCAGTCTTTCTGAGAAAGAATGGTATATTTCCTTTCATCACACAAAGTATTTTCACTCATAGTTAGACATTTCGATTACCAATTTATCTTCATCAGTAGACATACTAAATTAAAAGTAATATCCAAACCAGTAGTATACAGTGCGGCTTTTAATAGTCCCCCTCCTGTTAACTTTTGAACGGTTTGACGTAGAAACATGAAAAAAAAACCGTTTCGAAGGTTTCACCAATACTACTTTCTGAAGTAAGAAAAATAGTGATTGCACGATAGGGGGCGCAGGGGGGCCCATCAACTCAAAATTTTTAAATAGCATGTGGGGTCAAGTGTCACATCGTTGAATAGAGAATTATATTCTTTTTAAAACCATCCAAATATTTTTGAATTTTGTTTATAATTTTTTTCCCAATTTCGATTTTTATACCTTTCGAAATTTTTAAATTAATGTGCCCCCAGCACGAATAATTTACAATACAAAAATATTACAACTGTGGTAGTTTTCATTGATTTACAGAGGGCGTTCGAAATAGTGGATCAAAATATAGGTACTGATAAAAAAGTTGCAAAGTGTAGGAATTATGGGAATGGCATTAAATTGGTGCATAGATTACCTCACGAATAGGAAACAGAAACTGAAACTTAACGGCATCATATCTAATGAAACAAACTGTGATAGAGATGTACCACAAGGAAGTGTATTGGGCCCACTTTTTTTTATTATTTATATAAATGACGTTGTTGATGTCAGAGGATAGTGTAATATTCATATATTTGCTGATGACACACTTATATACTTCTCATCGAAAGACACTGATTCTCTAGTTGAAACTGTCAATGACACATTACAAAGGTTAACTCAAATAAAACAAAATATATGGTTATTGGAAATAGTCCTATTTATTCACAATTTATTGATAAAAACTACAGTATACAAATAGATTGGAATAAAATAAATATGGTAGATAATCATAGACCGGCAGTTAAAATTCATAGACCGTGCAAACTATATCATTGAAATTATATCATACAAGCTTAGTTACCTATTTAGATATTCCTACGGTTTATCAAAATGGACTAAAGAAGTAATTTTCAACACATAATTCTGCCACACTTCAACTACTGTTCTACAGTACTGCTTTTGTTGAATCAAAATGAAATCTCCAGATTACAACAAATGCAAAATAGGGCAATGATAATACTATTGTCCTGCTCTAAGTATACTCCCATCCGGGACATGCAACAAACGTTACAATGGTTACCAGTCAAAGAATGTTTTTTTATATAATACCATGATATTTGTACACAAAATGAAAACAGGCTTATCACCGCCTTATTTACAATAAAAGCTTCATTACAATGTGCATAACTATCCAACCAGAAATAGAAACAATTTCTATGTTAGCTCTGTTTCTAAAAGTGCAACGCAAAACTCGGTATTCTTCAAAGGCCTCATACAATATAACGAATTACCAAAAGACATTACATGTGCTGTTTCACTAAAGGCCGGTCTTTTCACCTCACAATTAAATCTCTGATAACTATCTATCGGATAAACTTCACAGGTTTACATATCCTTATCTGATAGATAGAGTTATCTGGGACCTATCTATAGGTGAAAAGACCGGCCCTAAATATATTCAGATCTGAGTTAAAGATGTACTTGTTGAACCAATGCTACTCCCAGCAGCGATGATGGTCAATTGATAACTGTTATTAAAGTCTAAACAAATGTACTATTTGGTCAAACAGGGGTTTTGTTGTATATCTTGCTTGTTTGTTTTTCTTTTTCTTTTTTCTTGTGAAACATTGTAACTCCTACTAGTAAATATCCTCAATATTTGTTTATATTTTATCTTGTTTGTCTGATTGTAATGTTTTATATCTTGACATTTATAGTCGTGTTGTATTAATTGTAAATTGACATGTACTTAGTGTAATAGCTAAATAAACGATTCAAACAAAATACGTACGACGAAATAGGTGAAACAACAACAAACACCGGGCCATTTTTCTATTTTTCATAAACATTCCCATACTGACATCACCATTCATAATAATTCGATACATCCATATACAGTGCGGCTTTTAATAGCCCCCCCCCTGTTAACTTTTGAACGGTTCGACGTAGAAACATGAAAAAAAAACTGCTTCGAGGGTTTCACCAATACCACTTTTTGAAATAAAAAAAATAGTGATTGCACGATAGGTGGCGCAGGGGGGCCCATCAACTCAACATTTTTTAATGGCATGTGGGGTCGAGTGTCACATCGTTGAAAAGAGAATTCAATTCTCTTTACAATCATCTGAATATTTTTGAATTTCGGTAATATTTTTTTGTAATTCAAAATCGAAATATCAAATATAAATGTGGATCTGAATACTACTCATACCTCGATTAATTTGAACGGTTGGATGTAGAACAGTGAAAACAAAAATTTTTTGAAGGGTATTAACGATACTACTTTTTGAGAGAAGAAACATTGCAATTACTTGACAGATGGTGCTGGGGGCACATTAATTTAAAAATTTCGAAAGGTATAAAAATCGAAATTGGGAAAAAAATTATAAATAAAATTCAAAAATATTTAGATGGTTGTAAGAGAATTGAACTGTCTTTTCAACGATGTGACACTTGACCCCACATGCCATTAAAAAAATTTGAGTTGATGGGCCCCCCTGCGCCCCCTATCGTGCAATCACTATTTTTTTTATTTTAAAAAGTAGTATTGGTGAAACCCTCGAAACTTTTTTTTTCATGCTTCTACGTTGAACCGTTCAAAAGTTAACAGAGGGGGGCTATTAAAAGCCACACTGTATACAAGTATTTGATCGATATCAAGTCGAAGGCTGCAGGTGTAGACGGATTACAAATAGAAATGCTACTTCTATGCTGCCCTCGAATTCTTCCCATTCTAACTCACTTATTTAACACATGCTTATCCCATGGCATTTTTCCAGAACAATGGAAGGTTTCAAAAGTAATTCCTCTTCCAAAAAAATCAAACATTTCAAGTTTCAATGATTTGAGGCCCATCTCGATTTTGCCTGTTATGTCCAAAGTTTTGGAAAAAATTATGAAATTTCAGATTACTTCATACATTGAAAAATATAATATCTTACCCACTAACCAGTCCGGTTTCAGGAATGGATATAGCTGCACAACGGCCTTATTGGATGTTACAGATGACATTTTCAGGGATATTGACAGAGGGAATTCTGTAGCCTTGATTCTGTTAGATTATTCGAAAGCTTTCGATACCATAAATCACAGTTTACATTTTGCAATTCTACACTACATAGGTTTTTCCTCGACTTCGATACATTTTTTGAAAAGCTACCATACAGATCGCGTACAATTTGTTGAAACCAGTCTAGGTAAATCAGACATGAAAAATATTTTTTGTGGAGTGCCTCAAGGTTCCATTTTAGGCCCTATACTATTTTCAATATACACATGTTATATTACTAGCTGTTTGAGTTGATGTAAACCTTTCATGTACGCTGATGATACCCAAATTAAATTTACCCTATTAGAAGCTGATATTGATTCAACAAATATCGTAATTAATGAAGAGCTATCCAAGCTCGTATCCATTTCAGAACAACATCAGCTTCAGGTCAATCCTTCTAAAACTCAAATTTTAATATTCGGTAAAAATAAAACACAAATTGAAAATGAGATATTGAGAATGCTGGTAATAATATATCTTGTGTCAGAGTCGCTAGAAATCTGGGTTTGGAGTTAGATACAGACTTGCGGTTCAAGTATCATGTTAGTAAATGCGTGAAACGAGCTTATGCCAACTTGAAAATGTTATATCCCCATCGTCACGTTTTGGAAATATCAACAAAGATTTTGCTGATTCCTTAGTACTGTCTCATTTTAACTATTGCGATGCGATTTATGGTCCCTGCCTGGATACTACAGAAATTAATCGGATTCAGCGGGTACAAAAATCCTGTCTTAGGTATATTTACGGCATAAGAAAATACGAAGCCATCTCACATAAACTGAAAGACACGAATTGGCTTAGTATGTCTGCTAGGAGGAAATTGCATTCTGCGACCTTATTTCATAAAGTTATTCTCAACAAAACCCCTCCTTATCTTTACAACAAAATAACATTTCGTAGTGATGTTCACAATTTGAACACTCGATTCATGGGTATCATCTCACCACCACCTCATCGAACTGCTGTTTTCAGGAGGTCCTTCACATACAATATTTACAGTCTTCACAACCAGGTTCCAGCAAACCTAAAAACATTTTCAACTCTGAAGTTCAGGAGAGTTTCCAAAGATCTACTTTTCGAAGCTAACATTTGTTAAATAATAAAGTCATTGCACTTGTTCATGTGCCAAATTGAATTATATATTTTTTTCCTAGTCACTAGGGATGACACTTGCATTAGTTTCACTGCTTGTCATCTCTATTTTGCAGCATGATCCAATAACTATTTCTTATCATTATTGTTTATGTATGTATCATGTATCATCCTGTAAATAAACATTATTATTATTATTATTATTATTATTATTATTATTATTATTATTATTATTATTATTATTATTATTATTATTATTATTATTATTATTATTATTATTATTATTATTATTATTATTATTATTATTATTATTATTATTATTATTATTATTATTATTATTATTATTATTATTATTATTATTATTATTATTATTATTATTATTATTATTATTATTATTATTATTATTATTATTATTATTATTATTATTATTATATACAGTACAATGTATGGAATAAATTCATCATTTCTGAGTAAATTATGGAAAATTCCTCGAACACGTCAATTTTCTTTTCCAATTGGACAATTTTTCAACTCCATCCTAAATATATAGGGTTGTCCGCATTCGAGTAAAATTACTTTAGTGACATTTTTAAATGGGACACCTAGTGTATTTTTCCATATTTGGTGAGGGATCGTCATTACAAATCCAGTGTTACCAGGTTTGATGGGAATATGTCAAACGGCTGCGGAGATATGGGCACAAACTTCCTCGTATGTCTAATGAGTAAGACTGAGACACCACACGATTCGGAAGGTCAAAAGTCTCTGTCGCACTCATTGGGCATATAATAATAATAATAATAATAATATTTATTCATCATTTCGATTCACGATATACAGGTAAAATAATATAATTAAAGCATAACATTGAACATAAATACGAAAATACAATAAAGTATAGATGAATAAATTGGTATCCCACTGAGGGCAAGCCCTGTGTGTGGGTGAGTATTTGGGTAAACATATAACAAGTAGTATAAGTAGTATAAAACACTATATAAAATATAAATACTGTCTACGTACAAAAAAACGGGTAATAAAATATTTTAGTTACTTATAATAATGTTAATGTGATTAAAAGATAATAAATGTAAATTAAAATAAATTAAAAATGTATATTTCGATATTTTCGATTGTTGGTACCTTTTTTTTTCCTTACATGCTAACTGAAATTTTTCATCAAAATATTTCTTGAGTTATTATTTTTTAGCCTTAAATCATTTTATGGATTTCCTATCTTTCAATATCCTTTATGAATTTTTTCAACTGCTTTTTGAATACCAAGAAGGAAGTTTCAGTCTTCAGAGAGTCAGGTAGGATGTTGTATAGCTTTGGAGCAATATAATTATAGCTTTTTTGGCCTATTGCCTTTTTCATAAATGGGGTAATATATTTATGTTTTTGTCTGGTAGAATACCAGTGGGTCAGAACATTCAGCTGTGCTTTATTCAGGTGTTGCATAACCAGTGCTTGAATAGAATAGAGCTGTCTTATATCGAACATTTCTGTTTCAGCATATAGAGAGTCACTTGGGTATCTGTAGTCTTGATTCAGTATCATTCTTAGAAACCTTTTTTGCGAGATTTCAAGCATATTCAAGTAGGTTCGTGAAACTCCTCCCCATCCTATAATCCCATAATTCAAGTGAGACTCAACTAAGCTTTGATAAACTATATTTTTTTGCTTTAAATCAAGATATGTTTTTACCTGCTTAAATCTATACAGAATACAGCGTAGTTTTTTAGTGAGGTATATAATATGTTGATCCCATCTCAGGTGAGGGTCCAAGAAAATACCTAGATATTTAATTTTTTTTACAGGTCTAATATGCAAATTTTGTTGAACGGTTGTCAAAATCTGGAAGAGACATTTCTGTACTACTGAATGGAGGTTTTTTGCTCATATCTACGCAGCCGTTTGACATAATCCCATTAAACCTGGTATCACTGGATTTGTAACGACGATCCCTAACCAAATATGGAACAATACACTGGTTGTCCCATTTAAAAATATCACGAAAGTCATTTTTACTCGAATGAGTATAACCATATATATTTTCGGTAGGGTTTAAAAATTGGCCAGTTGGAGAAGTAAATCGACATGTTCGAGGAATTTTCCAAAATATGTTATATTCAGAAATAATGAATTCATTCCATACATGTGATTCGTACTGTGAATAAAATAAGTAATTACTATAAAATAATGAAAATATTGAATCTGGTTTTTGTGATCAGGTATTATATTACCCACCCATACCGATTATAGATAATTATAATAATAATTTATCAATAACTTTTGGTACAGTGTGTACATATGGTAGGTCATATGAAACAGTATATGTCAAGTTATAAAGAAAAATAGGTAAGACGCACAGCATAACAAAAAATCACATATTAATTGTAAAACTATTTCGCAGCCTTAAAATACATTTCTGCCTTACAAAATATAATAATAATAATAATAATAATAATAACTCGTCTTTATTCATCAGATGCAGGAACAAATAATAAAATATATATATATATATATATAATAACAAATAAATAAATATATAAAATGATAATATGAAATTACCTTAATACCTAAATACCTAATGTGCAAATATGAAAGGCGGAGTATCAGCAGAATGCTGTTTTTCAACTCAACCCGAAAAGTACCTAAATAATGGTGGATCAGTGATCGTACATAAAAAAGAAAACATCAAAAAATTTAGTTTCAATAATAAATAAATAAATAAATAAATAAATAAATATAGCATGAAAATATGACAATAGTGTTTAGAGCAGTGGTCAGGTGGCAGTGCTAGTTTCAGAAATGAAATGTTATAAAGATCTACCTTGATAGAATGATAATCTTCAATCTCTTCTTGAAATTGTTGAGAGTGTAAGATCTAAACTCCCTAGGAAGTGAATTATAATGTTTACATGCATTATATGAAAAACAACGTTTGAAAATCGATGTATTATGTTTTGGAATGACTAAAGTAGACTTGTTGCGATTTGAAAATTGGTTGATATGTGAGAAAGTTTTCAATCTTTTGTGGAGATATTCCGGTAAACCAGTTTTCAGAACTTTGTGCACTTGAGTTAGTAAATGCACATATCTCAATTGTTCTAAGCTCAACC
Source organism: Chrysolina oricalcia (assembly GCA_944452925.2). Lineage (NCBI taxonomy): Eukaryota > Metazoa > Arthropoda > Insecta > Coleoptera > Chrysomelidae > Chrysolina > Chrysolina oricalcia. The sequence continues at coordinate 7,183,189 of OX101825.2, read as the reverse complement.
AACCAGATGCACGCATCTTTGCGGATATGTGGTCATATTTCCTTACTCCAAATGAAAACCTCAAGCATGAGTTTTGAATTCGTTGCAAGCGATGGGAATCTGTTTTTACTAAAGCAGGGCCATAGATACTATCACAAAAAGATAATTTCGAGAAAATTAGGGACTCGCATAATTTCAGTTTCAGTTTAGTAGACAGGATATCTCTATTTGGATACAATTGCCTCAGAACGCTGTACGATGATTGGCATAAATAACTTGAATGTTTTGTGAATCGTAGATCTGAATCCAATCAAAGTCCGAGGTTTTTGCAAACATTCACGATCGGAAGAACATCTTTATCTATGTTGATATCCAACAGATTTATTGCAGACTCTCTAGCTTTTTTGGGTCCAAATAGCATAACCTTCAATTTTCTTGTATTGAGTTTCAGATTGTGAGCACAAGATATATCAAACAAAGAGTTCAAGTCCTTATTTATGTCGTCTTGAGACTGTGGTAGATCAGAAGGAGTGAATGAAAGATATATTTGTGTATCGTCTGCATAGTGATGGATTGTACAATTAGTTGTAAAATTATGAAAATCAGATATATACAGGGAGAATAGCAATGGGCCTAAAATTGATCCTTGTGGCACTCCAAAGGTTACGGATGATGCCTCCGATATCTTCCCATCTAAGATAACTCTTTGTGTTCGATTCTCCAGGCAATTATAAATTAGAGAGACTGCACTGTGGGAAAATCCAAAAGAACCGAGTTTTTTACATAATATGTGTGTCAAAAGCCTTACTATAATCCAAAAGCACTAGACAGGTGAGTTTGCCAATGTCCACTGCGCTAAAAATATCATCAGTTATTGCGAGGAGAGCTGTTGTAGTGCTGTGATGAGAACGAAAGCCTGATTGAACGGAAGTGATGATTCGATGTTGCTCTACAAAGGCATTAATTTGGTCTTTCAGTACCATTTCTAGAGCTTTAGATAGTGAAGGTAAGATGCTTATTGGTCTGAGGTCTGAAAATTCAGAAGGTTTATTGCATTTAGCCAAAGGTATCACTAGAGCACGTTTCCAAATAGAAGGAAAAACACCAGTAGAGATAATTGAATTGAAAATGAACGTTATATGATTTTGCAGATGTTCTTCGACTAAGTTTAACATTTTAATGGAGATTTCATCGCTTCCGACTGCGTTACTTTTGATACGAAGCAGATATTTCTTGACCATTCCAACAGATACAGGAACAAATTTAAATTCATTTTCCACACGAACATCGTATCTCTTGAGTAAGGATAATTGGGGGTTAGTTTTCTCAGGATGGGCGATATTTGTAAAATGATGTTCTTCGACTAAGTTTAACATTTTAATGGAGATTTCATCACTTCCGACTGCGTTACTTTTGATACGAAGCAGATATTTCTTGACCATTCCAACAGATACAGGAACAAATTTAAATTCATTTTCCACACGAACGTCGTATCTCTTGAGTAAGGATAATTGGGGGTTAGCTTTCTCAGGATGGGCGATATTTGTAAAATGATGATTGATGCTGTCAACCTCCTTCAGCTCAATAGGAATTTCAGGACTAGATTGTTTTCGAAGTACTTCAAGGGATCTAAGCGTATTCCAAGTAGACTTTGAATTTTTTTGTGCTAAAATAAAGTCAAGATATATACCACTAAAATGATATACCTGATGAGTCCTAATGAAATAGGTAACCCGTTATTGTTAATTTTCGAAAATGTACATACCTCCAACGATAAAAATTTTTGATTTGAAAATAATGTTTTTTATTTGATTTTCATGAAAATATTAAATTTTCGGTGATTTTCAGACCAAAAGGCAGTGAAGATCTGAGTGGCGGAATACTACCAACCATAGCTCCTCCACCTGCCCCAATTTCTGCAGCTTTCCTTGATACATCTCCCCGTTTCAACCCATTCGACAATCAGGATGACGTTTCTTCAGCTAACATTGAAAATGACATTCCTTATGGTAAGTTCCATCTGCATCATCAAACGAACATAGTAGATTTTCTTTTTCTATTATCATTTTTTATTGTTATGGAATTGTTTGTTGTATAATTCTTTATATCAAGTTCAATTGGAGATTATTCAATAATTTCTAATTTTTTCTTTTTTGTTGTAATCTGATTGAAGCTTGTGAAAAAATTTTTGTTCCTAACACGTGCGAAAAGTGCCTTTTCCACACGCGTCGTTCTCCTAGTTGTATTCGCGTGCGGAAAAGTAACACTTTGCGGACATGTTAGGAAAATAACCATTTCAGCTGGTGACCTCAAACGAAGCGACTCGCAAGAAACTCCCCCCACCCCCTTGTTCGATGATGACGTTTCCCAACCCCTGGAACCTTTCCCGCGGACGGACTTTGCGGAAGAGGGGTGGGAGATGCAGCTTCGTCAGCCAAACAAAAAGAAAATCACCGGTCAACGCTTCTGGAAGAAAATATTCGTTAAAATCCAGTACCAAATGGATTGCGTATTACTTCAACTGTACAATCTGAAGGACGACAAGGACCCCTTCCAGGAGCTGCCACTGCAGCCTTGTTACTCGGTTTCCGATATAGGTGAGTCACAGTTGAATCAATTATCTTCAATTATATACTATTCCTATGGGTAAAATCCGGCTCGAAGGACCAAACAATTGCTATCTCGATAATGGTAAGAGCTAGAGGGATGGGGTTTGTACCGTTGGGTTTCCACTGGAAATACGCATTCAACTTGTGTATGAACATAACGATTCACCAATCAAGAAAAAACTAGAAGGGCAAAAAATCCACCCCGAAGTACCAAAAAATTGCTATCTTGAGAACGGTAAAAGCTAGATGGATGGTGTTTTTGCTGTTGGGTTTCTATCGAAAATATGCATTCAACCAGTGTTCAAACTCCTATTAGGAAAAAACTTAGGTAATTTTTTCATTTTCTTGGGAATAACTCGAGAACGGAGAGACACTTAGGAGGATGGGACCTGTGTCATTGGGTTCGTAATAAGTGTTGAATCCACCAACATTGATAGGTGAACCGATTCACCCACAAAGTCAGAAGGAACAATTTTTTTCAATTTCATTCTTTGATCTCTAGTTTCATAAAACGCAACTTGAATATGAAATTTTATTCACTTTTCTAAATGAGTCCAAAATACCACTCTCGACTGCCTCTATTGATTCTACATAGTCCCTAACCTATTTTCAAGAGTTGATCTCAGAGATATTGGTGAAAAAAATATTGTTAATCATGAAATTATCACTAAATCTAACCTTAACGAACCTAACTTGAACTAAAAATAGCAAAATGAAAGAGAAAAAACCTACAAAAATATGTTTCTTTCTAATTTTCATATTTACTTTTTGTGGATCTGTTCGAGGAAACTAGGACTGTTCATATAGATTTCTCCTATATCTCGCTTCATTTTCGAATTGGTGTTTTTAGAAAAATATTTATTCAATTTTTCGTCTTTTGAAATATTTCGCGGACTATTGATATTACAAGAAAAATGTAACTATTTATTTTGTGGATTTTCAGAAAGCGATCTAAAGAGTTTTCAGGGAAAATTGAAAATCTGTTGCCATCTTTGAGTTTTTGCTGGTTTAATAAAAAAAACAGTATTTCGTTTATTTTCCAAGATATGGAAAACATTCTGCAGATCTGTTTGGGGACAATGAAACTATTTTTATACAGTTTTTCGATTTCTCTTTTCGTTTTCGAGTATTTGGTGTTTCAAAAAAATAGGTAAATTTCCAAATCTCAATTTTTTAGGTTAAGGGAGGGAAATAGGGGTAATTATTGAAAATTTAGGAGAGGGAGGAAAATAATGAAACCTTGGGAAAATTTTGGGGAGGAGAGGCAGGAAAAATCTGGGTATGTACCATAAATTTCAAAATGACCGTACTCAAAATTTTCAGAGGTCAAAATTAAGGTTGGATCAATGTTTTTGATCAAACAAAAAATATTAAGATCACTGTGCTCAAAATTTTAAGGATTGAAATTTAGGTAAGATTTATGTTTTTGATGAAACAAAAAATTTGTTAGAGACCATACTCAAAATTTTCAATAGTTAAAATTAAGGTTGGCATAACTTTTTGCTTCGGTAAAAATATTGTGAAATGACCATAAGCAAAATTATTGAGGGTGCATAATGATTTAGGTTAGATCAATATTTTTGATTGAATAAAGAAAATTGTAAGATAACCGTAAGGAAAATTTTTGGAGATGAACATTTAAGTTGGATTAATATTTTTGAGTGAACAAAAAAATTTGTAAGATGATCGTATGCACAATTTTTAGAGATAAAAATTTGAGTATCAATAATGTCTTTGACTCAACAAGAAAATGTGTAAGATGATCGTGAGCAAAAATTTTACGGGTTAACATTGAGGTTGGATTAGTGTTTCCGATCAAATAAAAATTTTGAGATGACCCTACGCAAGAATTTTATGGGTGAAGGTTTAGGTTAGATTAATGTTCTTGATTAAACGATAAAAATTTGTAGGATGATCGTACACAAAATTTTAATGGGTGAAATATCAGGTTAGATTATTGTTTTTGACGAAATGAATTTCTAGGGGGTAAAAATTAAGATCAGATTAGTGTTTTGAGTAAACAAAAAAATGTTTGAGATGACCGTACGCATGATTTTTAGGGCTAAAAATTCAGGTTATATTCTTGATTATACAAAAAATTTGTAAGACGACCGTACGCAAGATTTTTGAGGAAACTTGAATTAAATCAGGTTACGCGATTGTTCCTTCCTTTGTTCCTGGAAAAATGGAGGAATTTTATCGAAATTCTTGGAGATTTGTACAAGGACTATACAAGTATTCATTTAAAAATTTTTGATATCTGGTTTCGTTTTCAAGTTTTTAGTGATTTCAGAGAAAAAGTACAAATTTTAAACTTTTTTTAATTAAATTTTTCAACATTTTTCCACTTTTTAATCGAGATGGAGACTAATGGTTTGGAAAAAATCGATGTGGCTTGTAAAGAGCTATACGAAGCAATTTTAAAATTTCCATTAGTAAGGTCAATGTCTCGATTTATAAATTTGTTTTTATACATTTTCTGAAGACGGTCAAAAAAGATTCTTGGTGAACTGTTCGTTCCTTGCTATACAAGTTGGTACGATGATACTGAACGTACGGAACAGTTAGATGAGCTACTTGTTTCAATTTCTTCATGTTGATATTCTGACAAAAATATAGAAGTGCACCAGATGAACCCCAACTACGAGATAGAAAAATATTGGTTGAAATAATATTCAAGAGTTTCCATTAAACTGAATATTTCTAGTGACTCTGTCCATGAACACACCATGGGTTACATTAAAATGAATATTTCTCATCATTGTTATTGAAGATATTAATTTTTCATTTAGGTGCACAGCAGTACGATCAGTTTGGAAAAATTTTCACCGTGAAGTTGCAGTATATTTTCTATAAGGAAAGGCCCGGAGTGAGACCAGGTCAGGTAAAGAAAGCCGAGAGGATAACAAACAAGTTGAGCCAGTTTGCTGCGTATGCTATTCAAGGAGATTACCAAGGTAAATTTATCAATGGCACACTGTTTTACTTGTTCAATGAAATCAAAATAGTAAGGCATCAACAAGTTTTAGGCTGTCGAAATGAGTCTGTTCATTGATGATTTGTCAATCAGAATATTCGATGGCCATGTTGATTTCAAAGGTTTCTATTGAACTGAATTTTTTGTCTTTAAGTCGGAGTTGGGAACAAAGTATGCTTCCATTTCATAATATGATTGGAAAACCTGAAATCGAATTGATTTGTGGTCTATCTGAGTTGCAGTCCATTAATTTAATATGTTTGGCAAGTCGAGTTCTGATCTTGCTGCCTGTTTGGCCCATATAACACACTTCACAATCAGGGTTAGTTCAATTTATAGAGACTCGATTTATCCAACCTTGAAATGTCATCTTTAGAATTGACCAAAAAAATGTTTTAGATCGTTAGAAGTTTTAAACGAAATAGAAAAATCAGAAATACTGGTATTGAGCTTATTGAACAAAATATTTTCAGTTTTGAGGATAGAGGATCAAAATAGGTTGAAAAGAAATATTTGTTCGGTGGATTAGATTGAGTTAATCTATAGTTTGAAAATTTGTTGACATATCTGTTATATGATCTAGTAATTGAGATTGGAAAACCATTATTATAGGCAATTTGTTCCATTATGTTGAGTTCTGTTGAAAAATTATTATCACTAAAAGGTTAGTAGTTAAAGCAAGTAACTAAAGCCAGTTACTAAAATTTAGTTACTTACTATTTAGTATTTGTCCACACGACATTTTAGCTTGCAGGATTTAGTCGCCGAATGAAAATGGCGCCGATTGAACGAAATCGTTTTAGATCGGTCGTAAAAGATTGTATAGTTTTATTATGCCAAGAAATTAGTAACATCCTAGAACGTGAACAAAAGAAAAGGAAGCGTATACGGATCAGAAAATTGTTAACTCTTGAAAATACTCATGGGTTTTATTGTATGTCGCTAAAGGAACTGACTATTGAAGATTGCGAACAATAAAGAAACTGCATGTCTCATGCAGAGGAAGAGGGGGACGGAGAGTGGAAAGAGAGGGTTCAAGGAAACATATTTTGGAAATGATGAGCGGAATTCCATCAAAACTACTGGTTCTGTTGCTTTGGAGACGCAGCAAACATATATTCTGGCATTTTCTTTCTACTCATGCCTAAAATGATAGCATCTCAATTCTTCATATACATTACTATAGTTACTGTTTGATTTCAGTGGATGAAAATCTTTTGAATTTTTTTTATTCAGTGAATATGTCGAACGTATTGCCTTTATTTAATTTTTTATTTTAGCCATTGAAAATCCCTCTATTCCCATTATTTTTTCAATTTGTTTGAGAGCTGCTTTGTAAGCATTCCTGTTTTTATAAACAGCACTTTTTGTGTTTCACAAACATTCTCTATAGCAGTTCTACTGAACAAATTTTAGTGTTGTGTCTATACTATACACCAGTAAACTACTATACTAAAAAGGACTGTCTAAACGTGATTAGTACGAACTGAAGTAAACAAATCACGTATTGGGGGTACCTAAGTACTTGCTCCAGTGAATAGACTCGCGTTTTATCTACTTGACTAAAATTTCCACTATATTGGCAAGTACTAAATCAGACGTTTACACAATGCCAGGAGCTAAATTTGATAACTGGCTTTAGTTACTTGCTTCAGCTACTATCCCCATGTAAATTCGCCTTAAGAGGGATAGTAAAAAGTTGATGAAGAAGTAAATGAAAAAATTAGAATTTCTGGTAATATTGATGGTTCTAATGGAAGAGTTCAATATTATCAGTACTAGTAGGTTTTCTATTCATCGATAGCTCTAGGATGTCTCATTTTTGAATCACAAGATCAAAAAAAGGTAATTTATTTTCTAATTCAATTTCCATATCAAACAGAATCCTGGGGTTTGAAGGAATTTTGAAAATTAAGGTATTATGTAAAAAAAGTGCTATACTGAGTGTGAAACAAACTTCAAGTGTCAAAAACTTTCCAACAAGAAATGGAAATGATAGTGATACTAATAATAATAATGAAGTTCATTGAAAATTCAATGAAAAAGTGTCATATCAATTTGACCTACGAATATTTTGAGTATACCCATTTTCTTGAATTATGTCGATATCAGTCATTTTTGTAGCGTATCCATACGCATACCTTATTTAAAATGTTGAAAATTGATGTCTAATCGAATTATTTAAATGAATGTTTACGTGATAATCCCTTCAATTATTGTTTCTCTATGTTTATACAGTATTGTTTCTGAAGATCTTTGAATGAATAATCTTTTCCAAAATCAATTTTGATCTCAAAGAAAAACTATCTCGCGAAAAACTAAATGAAGTCCTCAGCTTTACTAGTAATCATAAAAATAATTTTGAACAATTTTAAATCAATGATAACCACTGCAAAAAACTGTACATCCTAAATTTGTTTCTTATCCGTTGATCTTCAGGCGTAAAAGAGTTCGGAAGTGACTTGAAGAAGCTCGGGCTGCCTGTAGAGCACGCTCCCCAGGTCTCGCAGCTCATGAAACTGGGTTCTTTGAACTACGAGGACCTGAAACAGTTCTCGTTCTGTATCGAGGAGGCTCTTTTCAAGCTACAGGCTCACCGAGATAGAGCGTTGCATTACAAAATGGAAGAGGTTCAGATAACGGCTGTGGACGAGCTACATGTGGAGCAGGACGCTGAAGGTGAGTCATACATTCTGAGAGAGATTCAACCATCTCTGTGCTACGAGAGAGAAGTTGAAATCGAAGTCGAAGTTGACGAAGTCGAAGTTGAAGGATATTAAAAAGTGGTCAGCATCAAAAATTAGGAAATATTGATGGAGTCATCTACTATTTTCTGACTTGGATAAATACGAGGATATATTGAAAAATGATTAGCCTACTATAGAACCAAACAAAATTTCAATGTCAATAGTTATTTATGCAACAAGTGCAAAAAGTGAATGTTTATTGCACTCGACGTGAAATTGTCCAACTCGGCCTAACGGCCTCGTCGGACAATTTCACGTCGAGTGCAATAAACAATTTTTGCACGAGTTGCATACATCATTTTTTCTACGTTCATGCAAAAAGTAAAAAATTATTTATTGAGGTGCGGCACTAGGTGTAGGAAAATGAAAAGCGCAACTTGAATACTTTATTATTAATATCGATTTGCATTGAAACAGGAACTAATACGTTACGAACAATTTAACTCAAACTTTATCTTTACCCTCAATGTTGAAAGTGAATGAACAATTGGTGCAATTTTCAATATGAATATTTCGTAGTGAAGTACCTATTGCCAATCTCACAGAATATCTGCTAAATATGTAGTAGGTTTAAACGTTTATGTTTGTCATGATGACAGCACGTTGAAGTAGAATGACAGATGAGTGCAATAAAAACTCTATTGCATTAGTGCAATGAAGAACTTCTTTTTCCACTGAATATAGTTCAATAAAGTTTTGCTTTTTGCATGAATGTAGAAAAAATATTTTATTACTCAATATATTCTCCTCTTAATTGGATATATTTATCACAGTCGGACGGAGCCAAATCTGGTGAATAAAGGGGGTGTTCTAGTATTTCAAATCCTAAACCACGAATTTTTGGCATGGCAACATGAGATTTGTGTGCAGGGGCGTTGTCCTTCAAAAACAAAACACCTTTGGATAGCTTTTCCCGTCTTTCCTCTTCAATTTTTTCCCGTAGAGTGGTCAGTAATATCGAATAGAAAAATCTCCAGTTATTGTTCTACCCTTATCCAAAAAATCAATCATGATTATTCCATGGCAATCCCAAAAAACTGAAGCAAGAACTTTTCCAGTAGATTTTTGGACGCGAAACTTCTTAGGTCTTGGAGAACCGGAGTGTCGCCATTCCATCGATTGTTACTTTGTTTTGGATCGTAGAAATGTACCCAAGTCTCATCCATAGTAACAATTCAGTTTAAGAAGTCTACATCGTTTTCAAATCGAGCATCGGTCATCATCTTCAATGGAAAATTTACCTCTTTTGAAGCATGCAGTCAAATTTTTCACGGTCGCATACGAAGGACATTGATCACCAAGGGTATTAAGCTTATCTTCATGAATCTGCTTATCTCTTAACCCTTTCAAATACAGGTACTTGATGATGGCTCGATACTCCAATTTTTCGATTTTCACAATTTCGGTGGACATATTTTTTCTTTTAATTTATTGCCTAACTCTGGTTTACTTTTTTGACGTCAAACTTTACACTGCTACTTCTTATAAGTTATTGTTCGTTGCTTTGGTAACGCAATATTTTGTTTATGCAGGGAACTGGGCTAACTAGATATCAATACATCCTCGTAGCTTTTCGTTTAAAAAATAAGATGTGAAAAAAAAGCGTATGAAGCATCTCTAAGACTGAATACTAATTTAAAAATGCTTCGTTACACTTACAAGTACATCTAGACTTTGAATTCGACTCTGATGTTGAGCAAAATGCATAATCTTTTTTCATGTAAACATTTCACTGAGGCATTCTTTAGGCCATATCGAGAAACAGATTGCCAGGGTACGATTATTCTTCTTGGGATTCCTCACGGGAATGCCGGACGTTGAACTAGGGATAAACGACATGAGGCGGCAAGGGAAGGAAGTGGTAGGCAGACACGACATCATCCCCGTGGTTACCGAAGAGTGGATCAGGCTGGAGGAGGTCGAGTTCCATTCCTGCGTGCAGCAGGACGATTATAATGAAACGCATATTATAAAGTAAGTTTTGATAGGTTTAATTACATTTTGGAGAGATTATCAATTTTGAAGGCATGTAGAATGTTGGGTGTTACTGTGTAGAGATATGACTGGTATGTAGTATCCTTGTGGTCAAAACTTTCACCTAAGTTCATTCTATTGGTTGAAAATTGCAGTTTTCCATTTTTCAGGTTCAAACCTCCGGATGCCTGCTACATAGAACTACTGAGATTCAGAGTGAGACCTCCAAAAAATCGAGAACTTCCTTTACAGCTAAAAGCTCAAATATGTGTTACAGGGTACAAAGTATGTATATACACTAAATCTCATAAAAATTACTTTTGACATCTACAGTCACCAGTTGAGACTCAATTCGAAATGAATCATGGAATCAAAAGTAGGATGATTACTTTGATAAGCAGCTAAAAATTTTGTTGTTCTGACCAACCCAAGGTTTAATAAAGTTTCTAACGCAGGAGGAGGAGGAACGCAAACATAATCTAAGGGAAAAAGGAGTATTTTTCGATTTATTTCCGAAAGCACCGTACTCCTTTCACAGCTGTTTCGTTGTTACCCACTCATCAGGAAGGCTATATGTAAGCTTACGAAATCAAAGCGAATCCACTCTTAAATTAGTACCATTAAGCAAAAGCAGTATATTACAGAAAGTAACTTGTGGCATCTACAATCACTAGTTGAAACTTAATTTGAAACGGGCCATAAAATCCAAAGTTAGTTGATTATCTACTCATTGACAGGCAGCCAACAATTTTGAGTGGGTAACCACGAAACAGCTGTCGAAGGATGATGGAGCTCTGGAATCAATTCAAAAAATGCCCTTTTCACCATATACAGTGTGTCCCACTTTGAGCAGCCACACCCTCATATTTCGTTGAGCATGAAATAATTCGAAATTTTCTTTGACTCAAGTTGTAGTACTCGGAAATACCTACCTTTATGTTTACGGAACCTTTGTATATCCATTTTCCACGGTTAACTACGACCAAATGAAAAGTGAAAAATTGGGGAAAACATACTAGGCATTTTTTTTAATCGCAAAAATAACTCCAGCTTCTGTTTCAGAACACCTTAAAACCCCCAAATCTCAATGCTTGAATCATTTGAATATACTGGGTATCATCTGTAGCTGGTAGCATTATCAACTCTAATCCATAAGTAATGCTTGGAAAATTTCCAAAATGTCTTCTCATGTCACAGAATTCCCAAAAATATTTAATTAATACTTTGAAAAATAGCCAAATATCACTTTTCCAAGGCTAACTCTGATCAGAATGAATGATACCCTGTATATTCAAATGATTCAAGCATTGAGAGTTGGGGGTTTTAAGATGTTCTGAAACAGAATCTGGTGTTATTTTTGCGATAAAAAAATGCCTAGTATGTTTTTCCCTATTTTTCACTTTTCATTTGGTCGTAGTTAGCCGTGGAAAATGGATATACAAAGGTTACGTAAACATAAAGGTAGGTATTTCCGAGTACTACAACTTGAGTCAAAGAAAATTTCCAATTATTTCATGCTCAACGAAATATGAGGGTGTGGCTGCTCAATGTGGGACACACTGTATGTGTAGGTGCACATTATTTTCTTGATTCACCTCAAAAAGGAATGTATAGTTAGACCAGTTCTGAGAATGTATTACCACCAAACACACCGTTTGAGTAACTGGTCTTGTTTCTCTTTTAAAAATTCTACTAAATTAGAGATAAAAAAATTATAGGTGACTCCTGTATATGAAAATCAAGATATAGGTTCAACCATATTCTATGAGAACATTCCAACTGGAGTACTAAGAACTAGTCTTAGCTTTGTCTATAATTTTTTTTTTAACTTCTGTCAAAAAAGTATATTTTGGCTTGGATTTTATCTGATGTTGAAGTTCATGCCTGTCCAAATTGAATTGAAAATTTTATTAATATTGAAAGATTTCTGCAGCAAATGAACTTCTTTGATTATGCTCAAGACATGAGTTGGTTTTGTCACTAGAAAGTCAGTACCGATTTCTTTTGATCAATATCGCAAAATTTCAACACAACTACCAATATTGAAGTATTTTAGATATGAGGTTTTCCGAAGAGTATTCTGAAAAAAATACTACTGGGTAAATTTGAACAATAAAACTACAGTCTGTGCGTTCTTAGGAATGATATGAGAGTGCATTTTGAATTTATTCATTCAATAACACAATAACAATTACAATATGTCAATTTATAATAAGTAGAAATAAATTTCTCATGGAACCATGATCAAATAAGTTGGAAGCATGATCATGTGAAATCAATAACAACATTTTATTTATTTTCCCAAGAAACATACAAGTTTATGACAGGCGCAAAAAAATGAGAACGATCATATATCACAATACACAAACATACTGAATATCTATAATGAATACGAACAAAGAAAGGAAAATAACTTGAATGTGTGCATTCAAAATATTGTTCTCATTTTGCTTACATAAAAACAATGACAAAAAAAGGAGATACCAATTAAGAAATCGAAATTCATGTTATTTCACACAGTTTTTTAATATTATTCATTTCAGTACACTAATAACAATATGAAATTCTATAAATCTATTCAACGATATGAATGGCATGTTACTGCATCAAAATTGCAGAGAACTTCTGTTGATATCCAACAATATATTTTATTCTTCGTTTAATTTTTATGTTGGAAATGATTATCAATTTAAATTTTTTTTCTTATGTCAGTTGTCGATGCTTTATAAAATGATTGTTTGACATTAAACATTTTATATTAGTCAAAGAGAATTTTAGAAGAATAATCAAAAGGTATTTTAAAAATAATTTTCAAGGTATACTCTTGGATGCAACTGGTTTTGAAACTTGTTTATAAAGGCTCCTTCCTCAACCTATTATGCCATAGGTTAAGATGGACTGAAAAAAAAAACTTATAATTAATTTACAACTGAGATTGTTTTTCTTAACAACCCAAATTTATAAAGAGTTTTTCTTAGTTTTTTATTATTCCATTGATTTGTTCAAGCCACTTGAGTTGGCAATGTAAGCGAACTCCTTCATTCATTTCATCATTTCATTAACTTCAGAAATATTTTTGTTGCAGTTACAATGTTTTTATTTTTTTGGGCATAAAATATTATGGATCTTCAAATTGCCAAATTTTTTTGATTGCACATTCTGATGCAATGTGAATGTCATAAAATAAGATTTTTCAAATTCAAAGTAAGTAAATCGTGATTGAGAATATTGTTTAATATTGATAAATCAAATTCAGCATTTGATAATGTTTCTTAAAATATAGTTCTCGAATATAGTAAAAAAAAATCAATAGTCAAAATATGCTTTATTGTCGGAAGTCAATGATAAACTTATTGACAAAGCTTCATTGCATTAATTATTAATGACAGATTTTTTTGATAATTTCCAGGTAGAACTTAGAGCCGACGTCCTGGTTCCAGGATTCGCATCCAGGAAACTTGGTCAGATTCCTTGTGAGGATGTGATGATCCGATTTCCTATTCCAGAATGCTGGATATATCTATTCAGGGTTGAGAAACACTTCAGATATGGATCTGTGAAGTCTGCACATAGGAGGTGAGTGTGAATGGTAGGATGACTGGTTATGTCATAAGATTTTCTTTAAAATATGAACAGGATGTTCATAAATTCAGCTGTGGAATCATCTGCGACTGAAAGACAAACTTTAGTCACTATTTTCCATCGTCCTTGGAAGGGATTCATGATCACCACAAAAAAATTAATTTCTTTTCTTGTGAAAATTGCAGAATTGAGAATCGTGAAGAAAATTATTCATTATAATTGACTAAATAGTTCCATCTTTCTCCTAATCCACTGTTGTCAACTAGATAATGATTTTCCATCAATGACATTTACTATTTTCTTTCAGAACCGGTAAAATCAAGGGTATCGAAAGAATATTGGGAACAGTGGAAACCTTGCAGGAAAATTTGATAGAAGTGACTTCAGGACAAGCAAAATACGAGCACCAGCATAGAGCAATAGTTTGGAGGTGTCCTAGGTTACCTAAAGAAGGTCAAGGTAAGCGTAGTAATATTGATAAGAAAAAGTTTAAATTCACAAAGTTATGTTTTATCGTGAAAAGTGAACAAGTGTTCAGAACAGAAAGGGTTCCTGTAGATATATGACTCCACTTTTATTGCACGGGAGTATTTTGAAAACTTCTGGTGTTGGTGCTTATTTTCATAATACTTCACTAGTAGTCAAACAATTCTCTTCTAGTGTCCAGTTCAACTTTTTTCATTTTTAATTACCAAGTAATAAACAATGAAGTATTATTAGATTATCTAGAAAAATAAAGGAAAAGAACTGCATCTTGACAAAACTAATCTCATATTGAGATCTTGGTGACATCGTTTCATAGCGTGATAACATTCACTACTTTTCATGCCAGTTTTAAAATTTTCAAAAATGAAATAGTCAATAACAAAACCATAGGATTTTAATTTCCACTTGAAACAGGCATCTATCTTCATCGCTTGATCTACAGGGTGTTTCTTGAGTACGTGTAGAAACTTCAGGAGCATGTTGCTGACGTTGAAATAAGAAAAAAAGTTCCCATAAACACATGTCCGCAAGTTATTCGTTTCTAAGATACAGAGTGTCAAAATTTAATTCTTATATTTGGTTTTTGTGAATAAATTCCAAAATATTAGTGATATTCGAGTAAAGTTTGGTATCTGGGATGATCTTTCAATGACAAAATAAAATTTTATGTTAATTGTGAAACAACTAGTTTCTAATTGAATTAATTTTAAATTTAAAAATCTTGTCATTCAAATTCTCTTGCATCGATTATTTCAAATCTCAATAAACTATTGGATTAGAAATACTTCAAAATTGAATAAAAATAATGATATTCAAGTAATAAATTCAAATGGTAATATTATTACGGATGAATTGGAAATTGCTGAGGTGATGAATAATTACTTTTCAACTATTGGTGATAATATAAGTAGAGAAATGGTCGCATATTACAATAATATTCCAAGAGAATATTTTCCTCCAGTAATTAATGATTCTTCAATGCTTCTGTTTCCCACTGACGAAAACGAAATTTTAAATTTAATGTATACTTTGAAAAAAACTTGTCCTGATCCAGATGGTTTGGTAACCAAAGACATTTTTGAGTTAAAAGATATTATAACAAAACCATTATCAAAAATTATTAATGAATATTTTTCAAGAGGAATATTTCCAGATGTATTGAAACACGCTTCTGTTAGAGCTATTTACAAAAGTGGTGGTCCTCAAAATCCCGGTAATTATAGACCAATAGCATTATTGAGCATTTTCTCCAAAATTATTGAAAAACTATTAAAAAAACGCATAGTTAATTTCATCAATGAAAAATATGGTTTTGATGAAAACCAGTTTGGATTTCAAGAAAACAGTGGTACTCAATCAGCAGCATTACAAGTAATTGATAAAATTCGAGAAGGACTTGACAAAGGAAATTCATGGACCTCAAAAAAGCATTTGATACCGTTGATTACATAACACTGTTGAAACATTTGGAGTCAATGGGAATCAGAGGCATTGTAAATGATCTCCTTAAATCATATCTATCTCATAGAACAATAAGTACCAAATCATGTAACTTTGAAACTGACAAACTTCTCATTAATAAAGGAGTTCCTCAGGGTTCTGTTTTAGGTCCAATTTTATATTTATTGTATATTCAAAATATTTCTAGAATGCATTTAGAGGGTAAATATACCATTTATGCAGATTTTATATGAGAACTCTAATCCTTCAATTTTAGAAACTATTATCAACGAAGATATGAAAAAATATGAAAAGTGGCTTTATTCTAATCTTTTGTCATTAAATACTAGTAAATCTGAATACATAATATTTCAACAAAAAAATAAACAAAAAATTAATCTCAATTTGAAAATAAAAAATGATGTTTTAAAACAAACTCCACATATAAGGTATCTAGGAATATGGATTGATGAAAATTTGAAGTGGGACAAACATATTGAAGTGCTTATAAAAAAAATGTCTTCCTTAATTGGAGCCCTGAGAAGATGTCCCAAACTCAATCCAAAAATTGCAGATATGATTCTACATTCGCATATAATAAGTAGAATGACTTATCTCATAAACATTTGGGGAACATGTTTCAAAAATAATTTCAACAAAATTTCCATTTCATATAAAAAAGCCTTAAAAGTATTGTATCGTCTTCCATATGATACGCCAACAATTCAACTCTATACAATTACAGAAAAATTTTCCTTAGAAGAACTCTATTCTATAGAAACTTTCAAAATGTCTTTCAATATTGTGAATAAAAAAGTTAAATCAAACTTCATATTAACTAGAAATTCTGAAATACATAGTTATCGTACTAGGCAACATAACATGTTCCATATTGATCTTGCTAACTCAATTTTTGGACAAAAGAGATTTGCACATTCAGCTCAAAATCGATTGAAAAAGTACATGCTTGCACAAAGTAATAATCTCAATCAATATCGATTTTCAGTATGTGACATAGTCAAGGCCTCCTTTACTTTAATATTACCAAGGACTATTCTTTGTATATCTGGATTCTCATTTTATTTTATTTTATTTTTTTTTATTTTGTCCGTTTTGAACTTTTCTACTTTAAATTTATAGAATATAAATTGTTTGAAATGTTCATGAACAGTCTTCATACCAGTTTTACGTAACTGTCCGACTGTTTTATGATATTCATTTTAGAAACGTTATTTTACTAATGAATAATTTTTTTATACTCCTTGTATTTTGATGTATTATTATGTATTAATAAACTTATTATTATTATTAGAAAAAAAAATAACTCGAAAACAGTTTCTTGCAGAAGAACATATTTTTTACACAAACTAACTAATAAATATTCCCAGATACCAAACTTTACCCAAATATCAAAATTATTTTGAAATTATTCACAAAAAATAAAAATTGAATTCAACTTTGTATCTCAGAAACGAATAATTTGCGGACATATGTTTATAAGAACTTTTATTCTTATTTTGATCTCAGCAACACGCTCCTGAATTTTCTACACGTACTTGAGAAACACACTGTATTCTGCACCTGTCTTCGACATATCAATTTTAGCACACTAATAATGCAACGATAATATACGTGGATTTGATTCTTTATCGAATATAGAATATACTCGTATCAATCAAACAATCGATTCAACTTGTTCTATATTGATCCTATAAGCAGTATGATTTTCGAAAAGGATACCTCAATGATCCATTGTATTGATCATTGTGTTCCATGGATCTAAATCAACAACCGTCAATAACCCAACATTTATTTTCTAGGTGCATATACCACTCACAACATGGTGTGTAGGATAGCTCTGACGAACTACGACCAAATGCCAGAAAAACTCGCCGAATACTGCTATGTGGAATTTACCATGCCTGCCACTCAAGTTAGCCACACCACTTGCAGAAGCGTCAGTATGCAGAATTCAGATAGTGACGAACCACCTGAAAAATACGTCAGATATTTGGCGAGGCACGAATATAGGTGAGTGAGCAAAGTCACATTTTATTATCTTCACAGGTTGTTTCGGAATCCAGATAGGTTTCTCCCACAGAACTTAAAAAAAAAATTGTAAAATTTGGTTTTACGAAACTCCCAGGTTTTCGGAGAAAACCCCTCAAAAGCAGAGCTTGTACGAGCAAGGGAAATCCGGGACCTACAGTTTAAATAAAAGTGGATTCCGAACCACTTCAGCTCAGTGACACACGACCGGGGATCGAACCCGGACCGTCGGGGTGGAAGCCAAACGCTCTAACACCTCGATCACTTCGCTGTATACACTACGCTGTATACGCTGTAAACACGAAGGAGATGGGAAGAATTTGTTTCATGGTATGAGAACGTTGCTATTAGGATCAAGCAATGATCCCTCGATACGTCTACGCATTGTCAAATGTCACTTTTCAAAACTGGCATTGAAAGTGCTCATTACGTGTCTTTGACAAAACTTGCCAATCAATTAAATTAATTTTAGTTTCGGGCCCAAGAAGACAGAATAGTTGAAGGTTTAAGGCTTTTCTATACATAGCTAAATGTACGAATAAAAATGATATTCCATCAGAAGTACTTCCAGACTGTTATAAATAGGCCACGAAATAATTTGATCAGTCGAATTAATCAGCTTCAAGGGGTTAGTTTTCCTCAGTAGGATAGAACAGTTATTTCCTTCTCATTTGCGTTTGAGTTCCGTCACATCATTGTTTATATAGAAGATAGTCAACCTTATGGGATTATAATTGGATCAAAATGGATGCGACATGTAGATGGCGATAGTGAGCTCGCATCCAAGTCATGTCGTAACTTCAGTGATCTGGCCTCCAAGTCATGTCGTAACTTGATTGAAACAATGGGACAGCATTAAAATCAGGGTTTTTTGAAGAAACCTGCATTAGAATAACGTCAAATATTTATGTTTGTTACTAATCACGCTAGGTGACACTCGCGTTTGCGTCCAACACCAATTACACAGGCATTGACTAACTATCTTACTTCTATATAAACAATGGTCACATTTACGATAATTGTTTCAAGTGTTTCTTCAAGTTTGTTGTTGTTTTGTTTTACCTCTTCCAATCAAATATTGCCCCTAGTGTTGTAAACCGACATTGAAGATTATTTACTATTACAGATATACTGGAAAAGACCAAATACCCAAGGAACGAAAAATCGTGAAATAAAAAGAACAAAACTTAAAAACACACCCAGGCAACAAGCTTGGATTTTT
This sequence comes from Chrysolina oricalcia, assembly GCA_944452925.2. Classification (NCBI taxonomy): domain Eukaryota; kingdom Metazoa; phylum Arthropoda; class Insecta; order Coleoptera; family Chrysomelidae; genus Chrysolina; species Chrysolina oricalcia. The sequence continues at coordinate 7,164,124 of OX101825.2, read as the reverse complement.
ATATACTGGAATCCAGATCCTAATTGTGCAACAAATACATTAATTGAAACACTTCAAAAACATGTAGAAGACTGTTCCTACACAAAGACATTCAAAAGAAAAACCACGAAGTTCGCCCCTTGGATGGCAAACGCTTTACTTAACTCAACTACCACAAAAAATGAAATGGCTCAACTTTCGAGATGAAACCCAAATGATAACGAACTAAAACTCCGCTGAATTTAGAAACAAACTGTCGAATCTAATTGACAGAATTGAACGAAATTCGAATGCTATAAAAACGAAATTGAACTCTACAAGTCATACACTAGAGTTTTATGAAATGTAGTTCAAGAACTTAACACTTAAAAATTCAAGATCTCTGTTGATGAAATTGAAAATGAACCAGGAGATATAGTAACAAATCCTAAAGATATCGCTAACGAATTCATTACATCAATAACACCGGGAAAAACTTGCTCAAAACATCAACCCTGATCCTAACTACAAAATTATTACCAACCTCAATTACACTCTCATCTACAAACACACATGAATTAAAATACCTCATTTGTTTTAAATTTTCACTAAATGCGTGGAAACTGGTACCTAGCATAGAGCATTCAAATATTCAGTTATCATCCCAATAAATAACGGTAAGAAGCAAATGACAATATGGTTATCGGGAAAAAACATCATCTCAAGATGCTATTCTGGGACTATTCTGGGAAAATTATAATTCGTTGAACAACAGAAACCTTGTCTATATGTATTCATTGATTCATCGAGAGTATTCGATATTTTTAATCATGAATGACCCTTTCAATCACTGGAGGACATCGGTATCAGAAACACTTACTTAGATTACTTCAAAAGTTATGGTACGAATAGATATCAGACAGTCAGAATGAATAATGTCGACAGTGAATCGTTAGTCGTACAATGTGAAGTGCCTCAAGGAATGGTTCTCGAACCCCTATTCTTCAATATGTACCTTAATGAATTGTTTTTTGTAAAAAGAAGGTGTAATATTATTGGCTTCGCAGACTATACTGCGATTTTCAATGAAAGAGATACCTCGACAGAAGTGGCGTGGCGCTTTGGTAAGAGCCTCCGAATCCTAGCAAAAGATCTGAAGTTCGTGCCCTAGTTGGAGCTAGGATTCTTTAAATTTAATTTACCCGATTGAATTATTAAAATCTCGTGGCTCAAGTGGGGCAAGTCCTGCACTATTCACTGTTGCGTTCCAATTAACAGTGCTGCACCTACGGTGGCGTATGGGGTCAGTAACTATAATGACCATAGCAGTAGATGCCAAAACAACACAGAGAAATAGATATCGAATATGGTAGAAGCAGACTTATTGGTTAACAATTCATTTACCACCTTAATTTTTTATATTCATTAATTATGCCAATCATTTTTATATTTGATAGTAAAAAAAATTCATTATTATCATTGTCAAACAGTGAACAATCAGTAACATTATGAAGAGATCAGATTATCAATAGATTTTATTTTTCTATCCACTTATCCAGCAATGGAGTATTACATTTGTTTTTGATAATGGTAATCACTTTCAGAGTTGGTATAGAACACACAGAAGGAGATTCTCCGAACGCGTATGCTGCTGCCACCTACGTTTCCAAACCTGCACCAGCTCCAGTTCCAGTAGCTGTGGACATCCCAGCCAAAGTACCAGAAGAATCAAGTTCGGATAGCGACTAAATTTAGATATATATTTTTCCAAAAATCATGATTACCTACATATAAACTGAAGTCATTCCAAGAGACACTCACTCAATATTATATAAGTGTGTAGAAATTGATCAAAACACTAAAAGTATCTTTCTTGTGAATAATTAGACTAAAGTTATTACCCACGTTCACTGCTTTGATTCGAAGGCAATTTACAATCTGCCCTTCGGCAAATATTAACACTCAAGCTAATCGATCGTTCAAAAAGCATTGATACGTTTGGCTGGAATGTAATTTGTGCTGGAAATATGTTTGCGTACGTCAAAAACTCATTCGACACCAACTTCAAATTTCATATTTTGCGACGTTGTGCTTTAAAAAATTCATTAAATTTTGCAATCTCCTATTGGGAGAAGGAGGCTGAAGGAGGGGGAATACTGGTTATGACTGTCCACATCTTCATATCCAGGGGTGTCACTTTTTTTCCCAAATTTCTATATTTCACTTCGTTTTCCTATTTTTTCCTATTTTATTTTAGTGAAACCATGACTCATCAAGTCAATGCCATCCCTTATCTCTTTTAATCATCTGTTTCAGCGAAGAATGTTCATTTTTCCTGAACGGCAATGTTAACAGACAAAATTGTTGCTATTGGAATGACGAAAACCCGTTTATTTTTCGATAAGAACATACACAACACCCACAAAAAGTTAATATTTGGGCTGGTATTTCTGGAAATGCCATTATTGGTCCTTCATTTCTTGAAGAAAACTTGACTGGTAATCTGTACCTTGATATGCTTCAAGAGACTATCGATCCTATTTTGAATCATTAGAGAGACACTCAAATTGATTCAGGAGGTAATGCAGGAGGATATGTTGTAGTTTCAGCAGGACAGTGCCCCTCCTCATTATTTTCTTTCCGCCTGACAGTGGTTGAACGAGAGAATTCCGGATAGATGGACTGGCAGAAGGGGAGCAGTTAGATGGCCCGCCCCCGAGATCACCGGACAACTCCCTTAGATTTCTTCCTTTGGGGACATCTTGAACCCGTAGTTTATAAAACACAACTTGCTGATGTTAATTAACTTAAACCACGAATTACAGCACCATGTAGGTAAAATTCGTGTTGAAATATTTTCTAAATATTAGACAGGAGTTCGAAAATAGACCTAATTATGTTTGCAGCAAAATAAAAAACGTTTTTAACAGTTTAGGAGTAAGTAGACACCATGTTTGAAATTTCTTCATAGAAAATTATAAAGTTTTTTTTTAAGAAAATAAACAAAAAATAAGAAATGCAAATGCAGAATAAATTCATTCCTGTTATTCAAGGGTTGGCAACCTACTCTTCTAATCATTTTTATTAACAAGAGAGTCATACAATAATGCATCTAATGAGAGAATTTAACACCTCTTGAAATAATGTGCAACTTGACCCCTTCCCATTTAAGTTACTGAGGGTATCATGTACTTCTCCTAGGGGGTTGAATCACGGGGGCTTAACATTTCCTTCACAAATGTCCCTCTTGAAGATAAAATTGCTGTGTTTTCTCTATTTTTAAATTATTTATATACAGAAAAGAGGATGCTGAGGGTTGGAAGTTTTCAAATTGTTACATAATAAAAATGTGATTACTTTGTGGCCATTTCTATAGTACTGCAAATTTTAGGTACAATACAACTTGACTTATTTTATTGGTGAGAAATCCCCACTTTTCAAATAATCGTTCGTGATATGGAATGGGGTTTTTGCAATTTTTATGTTATTTGAATTGAGAGGGCTTCTTAATGAAGTAATAATTACCTTCGAAAACAATGCTAAAACGTGGTATGTGGAGTAAAAACTTTTCATTTATTAGATATCCTTTATGTATATTATCTGAAGATTCATTGAAAGCCCTTGAACTAGCAATAAGAATAGCAGGTTTGTCAAAACCATGTACTATAGAATAATAATACGCATAAAGCAAGAAGTGTTTTAGAATTAAGGTAATGATAAATAATGTGCGTAAGATAAATCTCTTTATTTCCAACATATCTATTTATATTTACATGTACATTATGGAAAAACACATCATTTTTCGTGTATTTTCGTACACAGCTAGAATTACCAAAGACAAATAAAAACTGAAATACTGATGTAGGAATAGGTTAAAAATGTTTACAGAGTAAGTATATTAGGTCATCTCAGATATTGAAAAAATCCAATGCTTGAACTGAACTTGAACATGTATCCTCCTTTCCAAGATTATAAGAATATTAAATGCTCACAGATGCAAGCAGTTTATTCATCTGTATTTTTTTGGATAATAACAAACTGTGAAGTAGGTTGTTTATCAGTTGATTTTTGTTGATGCGGAGGAAGTTGTTTTATTGTTGATTAGTGTAGGTGTATGTCTAGAACATTATTTTATGTACGTTAACTAGTTCTAACAAATTTAATTTCATATTAACATTTATTTAAACATTTTAGCTGGAATTGAAATAATTCCAGAAGGGTCGAACTCTAGTCACTGATTCTAAGAGGTGTATTAATAGTATAAGTTATAAATGAAATATAAAAATATATATATAATATAAATATACAAATTGATATGGATAAATATTATATTTAGAGATCGTAATAAACAATAATACTATTATTGGAATATAAACGTGTAAATTAATGTATGTACTTAATAGAAATAAAAACAGTATCCAAGCTTGTACCTCTCCGTTTGATTCACCCTGTCTACATTTGAAATATTCAGAAAGTGATCCCAATGAGGATACATTTTTATATTCAATATTCTGGACCATCATAGCTGAAGTGAAATACGAAGTGAACATTAACAGATATTGTAACAAAAACCAACAGATTATTGTGAATTTCTCCATACATTTTTCTCTTTGTAACGAAAACAAGTTTATTTTTTAATTTTCGACTAGCATTTAGGACCGAATATAAAACGTTTTATTTTATTGACAGAATAAGTTATATAATGATTCCTAAAAGTTACCTGAGTCCAAAAAAAAACACCGAATTACATCCAACAAAAAGAAAATTCGAAAATATTTGTTATTTTCAATTATTGCAGATGAACATTTAAAATTTTGAATATGCAGGCATTGAGTTAAATTGTAGCCAGGCACGGATATCTACAGGACTTATATTTTGACCAAGAACGAAACTTCAAATCTGAGTTATGCCTTGAAATGGTGAAAATTTTAATCTCAAAAAAAAACTCATATCAAAAAATGTACTCTCCAAGATCAATGAATTCTAACAAAAATATCTCTCGAATTTTCTATAATGATAGTGATTAACAATCAAAGATTCAAAATTTTTTCTTCCATTTAGCTACAGTATAGGTTGTTATAGCAAATTTCCTCTGGAGAACAACCTCTATGGCTAATATCGCGACGGGCATTGAATTACATCAGATACTTAAACAATGTTCATCATTGTTGAATTTATTTTTTTTGTATGCTGGAAAAGGGCTCCATACTTTCGTGAATTTTGATAGTAATATTAAAATGTTATGACGAATAGATGCAATGTTTGACTGCATGAACTGACAGAACCAACATTGAGATTCAAGGTCGCCTTATTTGTGGTAAGGGTACTAAGCTGAAGGAGAAAGTAGTTTAGATTTTCTGTACCTGGTCAACATATTAATCAAAAAGTTTTGCATTCCTTCTATTCCCAGTGGTTTTACCCATATGAGCATCAAAAGAACACTCTTGGTGGAAACTGAATACTGAAACCAGTTCTGCTCGGATTTGTTTCTTCCTAAAAACAGAAAAAACACAAATTCTATAATTTTCAATATGGCCGACATGTATATGATGGGTTTCACACTCATAAGTGGGCAATTCTCATTGATACTGTACTGTACTCTATTTGAAGACTCCTGTTAAGATCTTGTTGCGGTCCCCAACAAGAAATTCCCTTATAGAAAAATGCCTCCATTCTTCAAATATTCAACGTCAAAATCACCCGGTACTTCCAGAGAAAATATCCAGGTGCTCTTTATTATTGATATACTTACAAAGTTATCATTGGTGCTGGATTGTGATCCATCAGCCGGCCATACCCCTCTAGTACCTGTAAACGTTTAAATGAAATGTACCGAACAATGATTTTGGCCCAATCAAGTTGAATAATAATAATCTTTCTTATTGACTTTTGTCATGTAAAACTGAATCAGTAAATAAATATGATACGAGTATGTGTAGTACAATAAAACAAATAATGTCATGATAACTGATATGAATGAAATATTCAATAGAAATCCATTATAGCAGCTACTGGACACAAGTTCCAAGTATTAACAAATTTCCAAAAAGTATTTTACCACTTCCACTTCAAGAGGAATAAAATTTATACGTAATCAATAAATGTCCATTGATTTGAAAAGAGAAGTACATAGATTTTCTTTTGAATTTTTATACAATGAAATAATCCAGATTTCCAGTGATTCCAGATAAGAACTCACATTTTCCATCAATTTTCTTGAGGTCTGGTAAAATAAGCCGTATTATTTCTAAGTATCTGGAATGTGAATTAATGCCAAGATTTCCTTCAATGAACAGCTCCTCCAGGTTCTGACACAAACTCAGATATCTCAACGTTACCTCAGATATAGCATTCCTGAAAGGGTTTTTAGAGTAAGTATACTGTGAGGTACATATTTAAATTCATTCAAAATTTTACTACACATAGTAGCCTGAACGAAAAATACCAATTGAGTTAATTTAAAATTGGAATAAATTGCTATTTATGTACGAAGTGCCGTTATATAGAACCTAACGCCCGGAGGGTAACATTTACCCGAAGGTCTTTGGCCGATGGATGAATGTTGCCCGATGGGTGTTAGGATCTAGTAACGCTCGTGGTGCATACAAGATTTTATTTTTCACGAAAAAAATATCTGAAACGACGTTGTTTACTTTATAAATTTCTTCTCATAGTATTTACTGCGTTCTGATCGGCAACTGAAATCAAATTGTCTACTGTAAATAATTTTGCCAAAATTTCGAATGTAAAATCATTGTTATACATTAGTTTCTATCAGCTATCTATTCATACATTGGAATACCATTATAGTACTATTTCTTTATGTATTCCCATAAATAATGAATCCTCTCTACAATAAATTACTACTACTACTTTCTACTACACAATGTGCTATTGAGAGGCAATGGATCCTAGAAGACGTTACATATTCAGAACAAAAATTAGACTGGGCATCCTACAAGCCAGACCTACAATATAGAAATAGACAGATCATAGGGTCTAAAATGAGTCTTTTGGTGACAACAGGTATGCAGAGAGCATTTTGCATTAAATAGACAATACAATCCAGAAAATGCATTTATTAGTTGTACAGCGGAATTTCATATTTTTGATTTTATATTTGATATTTACCTTCGCATATCAATAATCCTTACATTCGACAAAAACGCACATGGTGCCAAATTGGCGATAGCATTATCGGTAGCATACAATTCCTCCAAATTCTCGAGCCCAAAAACGCCATCTATGCATGTGAGTCCGCAGCGGTTCACACGGAGAATTTTCAGGTTTTTCAGACCGCCTCCGATGTCCCGCAGGGAAGCCACCACGCTGCCGTCTAGTATGAGCTCTCGTAGAGCGGGGGTGTAGATGCTGAGATGCTGCAGTGTTAGTTCTCTTGAAATTACTCTCAGTTTGATTTGGGTGACTGTCAGTAGGTCTTCCGTGTTTGTTACCTTGATCTGGGATAAAAGATGAAACATTGGGTTATGTATGGTAGGTATTGTTTTACATTCGACCATAAGCTTGTTTCTCCACTTTGAATTTCAATGGATGGATCGAATTTTCTTATTAATCCATTTGGCTTTAAAATTACTGATTTCCAAAGAAAAATGACGGAGTAGTAGTTTGAAGACCAATTTCATTAATATCCAGATCATCCAAAATATTTGAAAAAATACTAAATATTAGAATTAAAACTATTGGAAAAAACATGATATTATACCAAAGGACCCCGCACGGTTCTTATGGAAAATGGGTCTCAGTCAAATTGACTGAAAATTTAGTATAATGTAGTTTATGATAATGTCTCCATGGGCACAACGAGATCTATCGGACAGTTTTTGAGATACAGGATGTCAAACATAAAGAGGCAGCGTTGTTACTTGCCTTAGGGCCCGTTTTTCATGTTCGAGTTAACCTCCAGATAACTAACTAATAGTTTAGATGGTGAACGACGATTGAAGGATCACATTCTAAACAATTTTTTTTTCTTTGGTGTCTTGGCATCGACTGCTATGGTCATTAGCCACGTGTTCTGGGTAGGCCTTGTTACTAACTCCATGCGCCACCTTAGGAGCAGCACTGTTGATTGAAACGCAACAGTGAATCGTGCAGGACTCACCCCAGTCCAGCCACATTTAGTTATCTGGTGGTTAATTCGAACAGGAAAAACGAGCTCTTAGAAAATCAATAATGTGGCCATTATTTTGTTACAAACAGTTAAGGAGAATGATTGCAATCTTAATATTGTCGATACGAGTTATAATGAAAAGTTCTAAGACTCCGTATACAGGGGTTACTAATAATTACATAATTTTTTATGTAATTCTTTGAACAAAATCAGTCAAACGCCAAATCTCGTAGACCTGCAAAATAGGTAAATATCATTTGATTTTGATATTGGGTTATCTGAGATTACTATCATTCAGAGTCACCTAAAATTTTACTTTTTAGATGTATTTTTTTTATTTTATTTAGGTACATATGTATACAAATTAATCAGAAAGTAGAAAATTGAATAAAAATGGTCAATATTTATGTCTATTTGTTGCATCTTATACGGATCCAGGTCAACGGCATGATGATGCAGCTTTCGCTTCCACATGGAAGACTACTGCATTAATTATCGTTATGTGGAAGGTATCGAAAATCCCGAGCAACAGATTCACAAGTGAAGTAATATCGATCTAGGGCATTTTATTATTCATTGAACATTTATAATATGTGTATAAACATTCAAATTCATCGACACTCAAACTACTCTCGTGGTATATTCTCGTCAGATTCATTGCTATATTTTTGTAAGAATGACAAGATTTCTCATCTTGTGATCGGTTAATGTTATGTCATCCAATAATCATTACTTGATGGACGGTTCTCTCTCTCTCTCTCTTCATTTCTTGTCCTTCAGCTTCCATTCGGCGCTATATGGACATGATTCGCTGCGAGAAATCCGTTCCCATCCGGCCTTCAACCGGCGTATACAGCGAGGCTGTATCGGGGGGATGCAATTGTCTTGCTCTGGGCAATAATGCATCCAATATCATTTATACTTTTCAATATTTGCTGGCACGTTTTAACCACAAACTATACGTCATGGTTTTACAGCGGACTTCACAAACACTTAAATCTTAGGTAGTTGCACAATTTTAAACGGCGGACAATACATCACATTAACCTGACTTCCAACGCCGTCTGACCTCTACCGCTGCCGGAAGTCGTATCTCTAATGGACGGTTCTAAAATATATCCTTGCCTATCTAAATGATGTGCACATGATTTAATCCTTTCGGAAATATAGCCCCATTTTGGACAGATAATGAAGATCTCCATCGCCGGTACATACCGTGAGAATCACTAATTATTAGTCATTTTGGGCATTTTTTCCATCTTATACAGCATTTACTCTTGTAGCAATACTCGTACCAATTCTGATATCCCGACCCTTTTAGCTGATGTAACAGTTTCAATATTATTATTTTAAACTTCAAGAGTTTGTTTTAGATGATTTCCAAAATTCCTTATCAGCATAAATGTACAGGGAGTTTTACTATAATAAATAAATTATATTTGTCTTGTAACTGCCCGTATGTGTAATATGTGAGTTTGAAGGTGAATATGTTATAATTATTTGATATAACTATTTTTTGATAACTGTTATTATATCTGATAATAAAGCCGGTGTTACTAGGTGCGGTGTTACTACATTCGATTAAATCAAAGACAGCCTGTGTAATAGTAACCTCAGATCACCCAATATCAAAATCAAATGATATATACACATTCTGAAAATCTAAGAGTTTTTACGTTCGACTGATTTTATTCAAAGAATTACATAAAAAATTATGTAATTATTAATAACCCCTGTATACGGAGTATTAGAACTTTTCATTATAACTCGTGTCGACAATATTAAGATTGCAATTATTATCCTTATGTTTGTAACAAAATAATCGCCACATTATTTATCGACTTTCTGAAGGCAAGTAACAACGCCGCCTCTTCAAGTTTGACACCCTGTATCTCAAAAACTGTTCATTAGATCTCATTGTGCCCATGGAGACATCTGATAAGGACATCATGAACTACATTATACCAAACTTTCAGCCAATTCGACTGGGACCCATTTTCTATAAGAACCGTGCGGGATCCTTTACAGTTTGGTTTTAAAAGAAAAGTATCTACTCAAGATGCCATTTGTTACCTTACAAACTCAAAAACTCCAACTGTGTGTATATTTCTTGATCTTACAAAAGCATTTTACACAGTCAGTCTTCAATTACTACTACAAAAATTGGAGAAAACAGGGTTTCGAGGAGTAACTCACAAACTAATTCAATATGTATAAATTAATGGAATTTCGAGCGATCCAGGAATATTTGAATATGTTGTACCTCAGGGTACAGTATTAGGTTCACTTTTATCCAATATTTATCTTATTGACCTTGAAAGCAAAGGGAAAATTCTTGGTTTTAGCAGATGACACTGTTATTATTTATGAGGCTTCAACATGGAATGAACTTCAAAAAATAGTTGAGAAAGACATCAATATAATTAAAAATTGGTTTGATGATAATATATTACTTGATACAGTGAATGGAAGGTATTATTTTGAATTGAATGTTTTGTTAATCTGATTTTTACAATCTTCTTGGGCTCCACCTTTATGTAAGGGAATCACAAAGGCAGTTTTTAGGAAGTCAGAGAATATGCCTTTCTGAACTCAGTTTTTCATCAATATGGCATATTTGTAAGAACTCTTATAGATAAATTCTGTCAATTCCATGAGTTTCCTCATTTGTAACTAACAACATGACTTCTTTCAATTCCCTAGCATCCGTATGATACAGTTTCTGTTCAAAACTTCTACTTACTGTTATTTCACATTCATTTCTATTGGGGACTTACCAGTAACTCTCTCAGGTTCTGCTCTAAGGGAATATGAACGGTTTCTTCGGGCAACAAGATAACATCGATATCACCTTCCTCAATAGCCTCTTCTTCAAAATTCACTTCTGATGATGATGAACTATGATCCGAAATTGGTGTTAGAACGATAGAAATGTCTTCCCTTAGTTCACCTTCTGGTATTGGCCCTTCCAAATTCGGGGACATCGTGACAGATTGATTGTTATTTTTAAAGAATCACCGATTCCATTTCAGGAAGCTTCACGGTTGCTAGGTAACTTATAAACAGACGTTATTGATCATGATTGTGTTCTGTCATCAATATCGGTATTCTTTTGTTCGGTATTCCATACTGATTTCGGGGTGGTATTGATGAATTTCTCTTTAACACTCTTTTCAACTAATTTGGATGATGATCATAATAGTCTTTGAATGAATGGATTTCAGGACAACACTTTTTTTATAGTGAAATTTATCACGTAGTTTGATCAGTTTAGAAATCTTTTCATCAAACCAAGGTTTTGAGTCTTTTTTATTATTAATATTTTTTCTTGGGGACCTTTTTCGATAATAGTCAACAGACTATTGTTTTGCATTTTCTTGGAGTTTTGCCTCATCAAATACAGTGATAGTCTTGAGAATACAATCATTTTTAGTTTGTTTTATATTTGCACAGATATATTCCATATTTTCTTCCAGAAGAATTCCAATACTTCCTCTCCTCTTGGCCCTTGATGAATGAACAGAATTGAAATTTTTGAAATTGAAGTAGATTTCCTTTTCTCTCTTCACCCAGGTTTCAGAGATCACTACAATATTTGCTCCAATAGTATGAACGAAAACATTTCTTCCATTTTGTTTCGTATAGATCGCGCATTCAAATGAAGAATCTTGATATTACTCATGAATTTGGTGGTGTATTCCGAATTTATACTGAATTCAATATAAAAAGAAGACGAATTGAATTACAAGAATGACCAAAAAAAATTCTATTAGATAAAATCAGTAAATTGGAAACATAATAAATTGAAACAAATTTTGTATCAGTTCACAGTTTTATTAATATAACTTTCCAGATCTACATAATAGTATAAAAACAAATTTGATATGCTAACCTTTGGCACAATATTCTTATAATAAATAAATATATACCTACTAACAAGGACAACCTTTGAGTAGTTACAGTAATTGAGAGATAAATATATTACCGAGAATATCTGACTTTCTCCAAGTCTTATTTCTTGCACCTTGAATTCAGCAAAAACTAGCGTTTCAAAAAAACAAGTGGAAGGTTCAGATGAACAATTCCAATGAATATATCTTGATTATTAAAAAAATTCCAAGAATCTTCCAATGTATTACGTCAATTGGGTACAGAGAAAAATGAGATACTTTCCTACAAATTAGGTTATATCACAGTTTTTGTTACTTTCAGTATCATTTAAATTATGTTATCAAAGAAAATGAAGAATTCAATGGAAAATTGAGATACTGTATGCTAGCTGTTTCTTTTTCAATAGAAAGGTAATCGTTAATGTGAACAACAATGTTTAAATACGGGTTCAATGATGATTGAGTCTGCAAAAAAACGAAATCATTATTCTCCAAGAATAAATTTATTGGAAAGGTTTTGAACTTTCACTCATTTGAAGTCAAAAATTAATATTTCAATCTCAGTTTTAGAAAAGTGTAGATTACGTACTGGGTTCTTTTGGGTTCATGATCAGATCTTGCTCCTCCGAATACTCTGGAAATATATGGTTTCAATTCCATCCACATTTTTTATATCCGAAAACTTTTTTTTTACTTCATGTGATATGGAAAGTGAAGTTAATATATGAACTTGGCAGAGAGAAATTCGTTTTCTTTAAGAACCTCTAGTAGTATGATTCCAGCATCCATGTTTCTGTGATGGATTGATATAGTAGTAGACTTGAGTATAAATGAAGAGACTATTTCTTTCATTTTTGGATGCCACATTCTGTTTACGATGGGTCATGTGCTTTGGTCACAGTAAACATAATTTTAGATGCTATAGTCTGCTTACCAAATGGCGAGCATTTTATTTAGAGGATATAAAGATTATTGAGATGTATTTTATCTATGTAAGTCAGATGTGGTGTTTTGAGAATAGGTACTGAAAAAAAAAATTCCCAATTTTGGATGTCTTAATCTGAGTAAACTCAAAAACCATTTGCCGTGTTTAGAAATGCCCTACTTTTTCCACTGGGTGACCAACAGGTTTTTTATTATTTGGTGGAGTTTTTCCTGTTGGGCACTTGTCAGCAAAAATTACTTTTATTTAGGTTTAGACACAGATCGAATTACGAGATAACATTTTCATCGTTACTCATATTATTCATATGTGACCTAGTAGGATTATTGGAAAGAAAGGTAGGTATTTTAAATCATCACATCACTCTCAAAATTTTGTGAAAATGTCCTCATAATCAATTCAGAATTTGTTTTTTCTTCCTTGCCTAGGTATAAAATTCTCTTGCATTTTCCATTTCACTTGAAGGTAAATTGAGAAACCCAATGCAACGTTTCGTAACACTTATTTTGATTGATAGTACCAACTAACAGCCTCGACATATTTATCGAGAATACACAGAATGGGATTCTCAGCCATCTCGAGAGAAACATTAAGCAAATTGCGTTTTTCCATACTGATTCAGGATGTGATTCGAAATACGTACTGTCATTATTATATGTTCAAATATAGAGGAAAATAGAATTTGTATAATCATAATTTCCTACAAGTATGAAGTTTGCAGTATATGCGGTAGACGAATTATGTGAGCATTCTCTGTATACTATACTTTTTCTACAACCACAATATTATGTAATAGAGAAATTATTCCATTATTGAAATTAAAACTTCAAATTCAATTGTAACAAATATTTTTCCTTCGATAATTCTGGGATCAAACTTGCATATTCTAACAAAAAACTATCTGGCTGTCACTGTTCGTTGCTTGAATTCTATGAGAGACGTGACCTGTAGTATAAAAATATACAATGAGAACAATGTTTTTTCATGTAAGGAAATGAAATTGAAGACATGCAATATACTTCATCATCCAATCGAAAACAGTTAGGAAAGAACAATATTGTGTTAGAGCATTGAAAAAACTTTATTTCATGTTTCGAAAAAACCTAATCAAATCAGCCATTTATAAGCAAAACATAAGAGCTGTTTAGAAAGGTATTCACAAATGATATTACTTTCAATTTGGCATTTAAGGAAACATATTGGCGACATATTGAATTCTAATATTTTTCATAAAGTTCTTAGCATAATTCCACGAAATTTTTTTTAGTTAGGTTTCCTAAAAAAATCCTGTGATCATCAGTGTGGTTTGTATACCTATCAGAAACCATAAGAATAACTTTACGAAACATGAATTTTATGGCCTGGAAAACCGAGTTCGATAGTGTTCCTATTTCCAAGAGATTGATAAAGAATGGCGACTTCAGATTGTAATGATGAAAATAAAAAAAATACTGATCCTCTTTTCTTGTACAACTTCGTTCAACTAAGTTTTTTCTATATTCGTAACCTTTAGATTGGCTGTTTTTATTCGACATAATATAGAAAAAGTTTATAAAAAAAATTATTTCTTTGACACAATTTTCATAAACAAATCTGATGCATAGGAAAAAATAATTTCACTGTCGGGTTGTTCCTTTGAAAGCTGAAATGGATTTCATAATACATTTGAATTCCGTACTAAAAATTGCTTCAATAATGTTGTAGTTAGAAGTGGCTAACTCTATTGATTATCAGTTAAAAATGTGATAACAAAATTTGAAAAAAGTATCACAACAGGTAAATTTTTCATCAATCAGCATGAACCTTCGCAATCAACTAACCAACTACATGTTTCTTAATGTTTCGTAAATTCTCTTGCTTGAGGTCGAAAAACGAGCACCCTGTGTACGATATAAAAAATGAAATCATGATCATTAAACATTTCAGACCTTCATTTTCCCTGTTATCCACTGATACAACAGTATGATAGTTCACAGAATACCAAACAATCAAATATAAAATCACTTTCGAGATCACTTCATTCGTATTTCCTTATTTCTGATGTTCAGTCGTCACGATTTGTTTCAAATATCCTCATCAACCATACATATCATACTCTGTCTAAAAAATTGATACATTTAAAAAATGTCAGTGAGCTGTTTATGGCACAGAATCGTCTGTAGATCACTGGGAAATCCCACCTCATCTCTTTGTCTACCAGGATGTGCTTTTCGAGAAAACATTCAGTAGAAAACTATAGACCAATAACAGTACCATCAAGTTTTTCGAAAGTTTTTGAATACGCGTTCCTGAACAGGCTTCTTTCATTATATTATGAATTCAATATTTTCTCTAAAAGCCAACATGGTTTTCTTAGTAAAAGATGGACCACAACAGCAGTTCATTCATACTATGATAGAATAATTGAACTCATTGAGGCAGGCGAATGCCCTGTGGGATTCTTTTCTCAGCAGGGCATTCGACTGCGTTAATCATTCTATATTACTCGGGAAGTTAGATAAATATGGTACCTTTGGAATGGATATCGAATTATTTGAGGTATAGAAAACAATATGTCACCGTGAATAATAAAAATTCTGATATGAAGGATATTGATCTTGCTGTGCCACGGCTGAGTTTTGGGACCGGTATTGTTCATTCTTTCTGCAATGATCTGAGTATTTTATCAGTACCGGCATCATTAACTTCATATGCAGATAATATATCCGTGATCATATCAGATAAAACCGATCTAGCCTTGACAGATAAATGCTACACAGTTTTTTCCAGACTGCACGAATGGTATTCTGCAAATCAGCTGTTTCTGAATGTTGGAAAAGCACAATCGATAATGTTTCATAACCGTCAAAAATTATGTCAGAATATCACATTCGGCTCAGATGAGGCTTCAACGCTATATGTCTCAAGTAATAGTAACGTTATATCGTTACCAGGTTTTCAAATTGATTCATGTATGGACCAGAAAATTCACTGTCAATCACTGATATCAATTGCGATATGGTATATGTCTATGGGGTTTATCTGTATCCTCACACGATGTTTTTATCGCCCAAAAGCAAGTTTTATTTCGAGCCGTACAAGTTGCAGGGATGTCTTAAAAAACTATAAAATTTTAACACTACCTTCATTATTTATTTTTGAACTCTCTGTATTCTCATTCGAGAACAGAGGCACATTATTCAGTACCAATAAAGTCAGACATCTATTTGATACCCGAACCAAAAATGACCTTCATGTACCTTTTAATAAATTTAGCGTATCATTCAACTCTCCTTCCTCTATGGCGCCCAGGATATTTAATAAATTGCAAAAATGTATAGAAGAAAGTAAATGTATTGAACTATTCAAAAAATAATTGCGAGAATTTCTACTAGAAAAATGTCTGTATAGTGTTGAAGAGTTTATGTCGTAGAACCGTATTGTCTTGTTTGTAGGCTTTTATTCCGACATGTTGGCATGTTTGTTTTAGAATATTTTTAGGACATTTTTTATTGGGATTGATATTTTTGATTTAAAACCTGTAGTTTCAGATTTTTGACTTTGTCTAAAATTTAAAATTTTTAGTGTTTTTATATTTACCTAAATTTAAGTTTTTGACTATTCTTATACAATGTTGTGTTGTCTATTGGAAAATAAAGGTATAATCTTATCTTATCTTAAGGTCATTTTTTGATGAGGTGTTGTTTTCCATGTAGCCCAATGTATTGTGTTGGGTTCAGATCTGGATTTAATTGGTATAACTTGGTATAACTTGTTGTTCTTCAGGTCCAGGTATGGGATTATTACACTGTGACAGTTTTGAACTTTTCACTATATTGATATACTATCTCCAGTCAAACTAACACAGTATTTCAATAGGACACTTAAGTTAATTTTCACTATGTCAAGTTCTCAATGATTTTTCACAAAATGAAATAAAAAATTTCTTTCCCTTTCCTACAGAGCTGTCGATACTTAGGAAAAGATTTTCATGTTCCATGGAATCTGCTACTTCGAATCACAATGTTCCATATTACATATGTCAAATTCATACCATACTGTTACTTCCTAGTTGACAGTTGAAAACACTTGGTATTCTTTTAAATGTTGGAACATAAAATTTGTAATATGTTGTTGCAGTGGACCAACCATGGTCTCTAACACATGTGGACTCCACACTAGATGCGGGTCATAAGGTCGTAATTAGGACCATATAAGTATTATAAATTAATTCCTTTTAATGTTAGTTTTCCACCATAATAGGGTAGGTCACATAGTTCATTGTGACACGCAACTCTTTTGTAACCCTTCTTGCTTTTTTTGAGATCAACTTGTAATCAACCCCTATTTGCTGGAGATGAAGGATTATTCCTTCAAAATATTTCCTTGTAGTCTTCCGGCTACCTGGTTTCTACTTGATGTTAGTCTTCTGACCACATGGTATCTACAATAAAGATTATTTTTGGTTGGAAGCAATTTCATCTACCTAGTGATATATGTCTGTGATTTATGTTTGGAAACAATCTCGCGTTTTTTATCATGATACAAACACCAATAGACCTTCACACGACGTATGAGGAAATACTGTAATTAGAAAGTGTATACGCTAATATCATTCGGGAATTTTTATTTATTTTTTTCTGACCGCTAGTTTCTCTATAATCAGAAGAAAAATGGTTTCGTGACGTCACGTTCATCAAAACTAGACTTGGCAACGTTGTAAAAGTTGTGCACCATGGAATCTCAAATTCTCATTTGAATATAATGTGTCGTATGACAGTTGTCATTTGATACCAGATGGGTTTGTTCGTCTTTTTCACAGAGCATCAATAAGAATCGTTTGTCTCTGGTTAACTCGTTTGCCTACTTATTTAATACAAGTAGAGCAATTCTATCAAATATGTATGCTGCAAACGGACAGGTTCTACTTGATTTCTTTTTTAGGTTAATACGGTTTTCAAAGTTTTGAAATGATTTTGTTGTTTGTGCTCTAAATTTTTTTCCTAATTTCTGTATCTGTATCCCTGCAATGACTATGAACATGTCGAAAAGGTGCTTCTTACCTGGTTGTCTGAACACCAGTGAATATTCTAATAAACAACTTTTTATGCTCCTAAATACCTATGAAGCGCATTGTAAAATGTGGTTCGAAGCAATGAATAGACCTTGTGTAAAAAGCGGAAATATAATTATGTTTTTGTGGAGAACATTTCCAACTGAATAGTACTGTATTCAAGCAGCGTTCAAGAAACGATTTCAAGTTTAAATTTTAGTCATTGCAAATAATAAATTCATATTTGTTGAATAGAAAGTGTCAATCATCTCATAATCTACTCTCGGTAAATTATCCGAACTTCCCTTCACGAAGCCTTTCCATATTTGGATGATGTTATGCAATAATGGGTCAAGCCACAGTCAGCTAGTTTCGTAAAAATACCAAAATAGTTTAGCAGATCTTGAAAAGATGAAATGTGGCTTAATACTATCGTCAGTGGATGGAGCCTACTTACAATTGCGTGTTGAATCATTTTTGCTCATTGTAGAATAACACTTTGGTGATTCCAATCCTCCACCATCCATTTAATACACGAATAAATTCACTCCAGATCGGTCATAACAACACCTCGCTACAGTATTAATGAATGTATCAGTTAAATGTAGAATGTAAAAAAAACAAACATTAACCTAAAATCTCGAGATCACTTTTGTTGCATGAGAACTGTCATAATGATTTTCGGTGTTGTCAACGCTCGTTCTTCATCGAAAGGATGGTCCGTTCAGGAAATTTGAAAGTTACAAATACAATAAATAATAATTAGCTAATATGTGGATTTTTTTCTATGAGTTGATCAAGTGACGAAGTTTCAATTATTTCTCAATGGTTTATACCGAGCTAGAATCTATATTTTTAAGGAGAACGGTATTGAACGTTTCGGAACATGGATTATGGAGGGGGTTGTTTCAGATGAACGTGACGTCAGCGGCACACTTTCAAATGAGATATTCTTTCAAAATGAAAAAAATATAGCGGAACTCTTTGTTAAATGGACGTTTCAGGCTAGAATCTATCGATTTAAAAGAGTTTTGCAATTTATTTTTCATAAATGTAAAGGTTCATTCTACTGAATCCTCGAAAAATGTAGTGGTTTCATTATATTATAGTGGTCCTACCTCCATTTCTTTCCCAAACTTGATTTTCTCGCATTTCTTCCAAAAGAATGCATATTCCCATCTAATACTCAATATTGTATCAACTTTGAAACACTGAGGCATTCATCATCGTACTTGAAGAACAGGAAAGTCATTCCATTTTTGATCGTTGGTAGAATTTGAAGAGATTACTTAAAAGCGATATATTCTATACCTTACGTACCATGATTCAAATGGCTCAAACAAAATCAGTTCATCAAAATGTCAACACTTACTTAACCTAATACAGTATATAAATATATCTATAAATATTTTCATTAATATTAACAGTCAGTACAAACAGTTGAAGTCGAAATCAAACAAAAGCGAGACGCAAACCTTTTAGACACTGCAACTTGATAATTGCTTCAACAGTAGTTTGTTGAAATGTTCTTATTCTAACATTCAGATAAGAATTGCATTGAATATCGGAAATTGAAAAAAAAATTATCTGATGCACCTTGTATAGTTTTGTGAAACTGCAACATCCAGTTACTATTGAGCAAAAGGAGAAGAATGATATGTAATGATGGAAAACTACCAAAAGTAGTTTTGACATCAGTTCACTTGGCTTGCATCGCATTCTATGAGGAATTTTGCAAAAATCTCATGAACATTCTTCAAGTTCCAAGAATTTATGCAACACGTGAACATTAAACGACAGCTATCAGCTGGACCGATGGACTTTTTCTGAAAACATACTTCTGTTGATAATGGGCCATGCTCGAAGGTTATGGAAAAGTAATAGATGTGGGAATTGCCTGAATTTTTGGAATTGTTCAGAGAAAGTATTGCTGATTGAAATTCATCATTGCATGAATTCCAATAGAATAGGATAGGATTTAAACGTACTGCCATAGCTACCATCTTTGATGGATATACATGTCAAAATATAAATGAAAACCTACAGAACAGATTTACAATACAATAGGGTTATAATTACTTACGTTTTCAATAAATAAAACATCCCAACTCATGGTAAGCTAGATGCATAATACTCATCGATGCTATGAATGTCTTTAAACCAATTAACATTTTCAAGGTATTTTTGAATTTACCAGCCAGTATATCTTTGATTTTCAGAAGTAGGTGGTTATAAAGCTTGCTCCCAGCATAGTTTACAGATTTTTCAATTTTGGACAAGCTATGATTTGATATTGAGAGGTAATTAATATTCATCGTGAAGTGACCGTGAAAGTCAGAATTTTTAGAGGGTCTAATCATAGTCCAGGAGCCCGGTAAAAATTTGGTCAGTCATTTCCTCTCAAGCGATATTTAGTGGAATGCATCAGAGAGTCGTATTATAAAGATTCGTGAACGTCAGCTGCGATTCCGTTGGTGGGGTGGGAGGGATGATCAGCACAGTAGCTTCCTATGTGGGATTCCCAGTAAATAAATAGGTCAAAACCTAGAAACCTCACCTCTTAGACACATCTTACATCAGGTATGCAGACATCAGACTCACCATTCTTACATCTGAGATGCATGTAAACTGTTTTGTCAAGATTCAGTTTTAAACGATTTCTATTACACCGGTTACCTCTATCATGATACCATTCAGAGGTATGTGAGGAGTCATCTGCGTACATTATCAACTGGTCCAAGCACATATCTCTGAGGAACACCCATGTCTGTATCATATGTATCGGGCGTTTAGCTTGCAATCTGTTTATGAAAACTTCTTTCAGATAAATATGAATCTAGGTCCAACATCAATTCTCTTATCCTTTATCCGTAGAAATTCCATTTTGAGACTATCGAAATCTGTTGTTGGATCATAAAAATTCCTTTGTTCAATAGTTTCTGAGATAATGGCCAGTGATACTCAAAAATAGATAGGGAGAATAAATGAACGGGAAAATGGGCAACTATGAGTCGAGAGGCTATACAGGGCAATTCAAATTCGACCCCCACCATTGGGATCTCCTAAACTACAGGAGATACGTCGAAGCTTAAATTGGGGCAATGTTGCGTATTCTGGTGCTTAACAACTTGGAAAATTCCGAGTATTTCCGGAAATATCGGGAAAAAACTAAAAATCGGAATTTTCGTTTTTATTTTTTTCTTTCATTATTTGACAACATAGCTCAAAACCGAAAGTACATTTTCATTGATACTTTTTTTCAGCTACACGTTTTCATGTTCAGACTTACTATACGACGTTTCGTCTTCTGGCATTCATCATCAACTTTTTTTTCTGTCATAGGCGCCATATTGTTTTTTTATACAGAAAAATAGTGATTCTCATTCTGATTTCATTGATGTATGATTTGTTATGATTTGCACTTCTAAAACCACAGATATTAAAAAAAAACAACTTTATCTGAGATGGTCATGACCCCATCGAAAAATTTTGTTTAATAAACACTAGTTGTCAGAACTCATTAAACATCATAAGCTTGCACAAATACTTCAATCGAAATGTCCTCATTCTCAAATGAAGAAAAACGAGATATGTTGAAACTTTATTATAAATTTGATAGGAATAGTACGAAAACAACACAAATTTATTTTGAATTATATCCGGAAAGACAACAGCCGGATAGAACATTATTCGGAATTTTGGGCAAATACTTGGCTGAGTACGGTGCGTTTCAAAAAACAAGAATGAAATCATAAGCTTGTAAAAAATGCACAAAAAGTATTACAACAATAGTTCGTAATGCTGGCCTTCCTCTTGAATACATAACTGACCTCGTCGTCTCAAATTAAGAACAGCCCTAACAATATCCCTTCTTCTGATAGACCTGAATTGCGTGATGATATTGTCTCTAAGTTCATCTACTGTGTCATATTCTTGCTCTCCATAGATTCTGTTCTTTAAAGTGCCCCACAAGAAAGTATCCAAAACTGTAAGGTTAGGTGAACTTGCCGGCCACCTCACTGGTCCAGAATTTCCTAACCATCTATTAGGAAATCTTTGGTGTAAATATTCTCAAACTTCTCTTTTATTGTGTGGAGGAGCCCCGTCATGCTAAAACCAGCAGCTGTTATAATTAACAAGGGGAAACGTATCCATATATTCTTCGAATTCGTTTCTTAAGAACCGAAGATATGTTTCCCCGTTCAAAGTATTAGAGAAGAAATGAGGTCCAAGTATTCGGTCGTCACAAATTCCAGCCCACACATTCAAACGAAACCGAACTTGTGGTCTGACTCCTCTGAATTGTCGTGGATTATTTCTATTAAAAACACCACAGTTCAAAAAAGTACTTTCGTCGGTCCAAATAATGTTTTTCAAGAAGTTTGTAGGGTCGAGAGCCAGCTACAAAATTCCATCCTTCTCTCAGGATCACCTGGATGTAATTTTTGTGAAATATGTATCTTATAACATTTCAAACAACTTTTTTTGAATTCCCTCCAAACGCTCGTCTGTGGCACATCCATTTCTGCCGAGACTTGATGTGTTGATTTGGAAGGATCTGCATTTATCTAAAAAAGTACCAAAAATAATTATACTTCTTCGAATATGGAATGAACAATTATTTTACCTCGGCTAATAAGTTACGTCTAATATTTTGTTCCATTCTGCTTCCATGTTTCATTTTTGGTTTTTGAAACGCACCGTACTCAGCCAAGTGTTTGTCCAAAATTCCGAATAATGTTCTATCCGGCTGTTGTCTTTCCGGATATAATTCAAAATACATTTCTGCTGTTTTCGTACTATTCCTATCAAATTTATAATAAAGTTTCAACATATCTCATTTTTCTACATTTGAGAATGAGGACATTTCGACTGAAGTATTTGTGCAAACTTATGATATTTAATGAGTTCTGATAACTAGTGTTTATTAAACAAAATTTTTCGATGGAGTCATGACCATCTCAGATGAAGTTGTTTTTTTTTTAATATCTGTGGTTTCAGAAGTGCAAATCATAACAAATTATACATCAATGAAATCAGAACGAGAATCACTATTTTTCTGTATAAAAAAACAATATGGCGACCATAACAGAAAAAAAAGTTGATTATGAATGACAGAAGACGATACGTCGGATAGTAAATCTGAACATGAAAACGTGTAGCTGAAAAAAGTATCATTGAAAATGTACTTTTGGTTTTGAGCTATGTTGTCAAATAACGATAGAAAAAAATAAAAACGAAAATTCCGATTTTCAGTTTTTTCCCGATATTTCCAGAAATACTCGACATTTTCCAAGTATCAAAACAGTATTTTGTTAAGCACCAGAATACGCAACTTTGCCCCATTTTAAGCTTCGACGTATCTCCTGTAGTTTAGGAGATCCCAATGGTGGGGGTCAAATTTGAATTGCCCTGTATGTCTCAGTAATATTGTTGCCAAATACACCACTATAACAGCTGCCTCAATTTTTGGATCACTTTGATGGAGCATCTCCATATGCGTTTTTGGACGATTGTTAGAAAACCTTGTCTGAGCTTATTTGATTCCTTGAATAATTTTTTTTATGTTCAGACTGTGAAATATTCAAATTCATTCCAAAAAGCCATGTCGAAATTTAAGCTTCTGATTGAAATTAATCAATTCAGATTTGACTATACATTCCATATATTTATAAGATAATACATACTTTTGCTTAAATATACTATATAAATTAAAAAAAAAAACTTCTTGTTCCCTGTTATAAACACAGGTTTTTTCTTGGGTATAAATAAATATTATTATTATCATTATTGATAAGTCTGTCAACAAAATGCATGCTTTCGAATGCTCTAATCCCTAGAGGCGTTTAAAAATATCACATATCATTCTCCTCCCGTATCACTAAGACTAAATCTAAAACTATTTGCCCACAACGTTCCAATTTAAAGCTTTTCGAACTATTATCAAGTTCATCAACAATCTCAGGATGTTGCATTTCCATCCGCAGATGAATCATTGAAGAATAGAAGCAAACATGATATATTATGTAGTGTCATCTAGGGTATAAAATTATTATCATCACATACACAACTTCAATTGATATGCATGTTTCTGCATACGGTATAATCTTGCTCTCCTCGAAGTCTGGGGAGACATCCAGGAAAAATACAACGCCTGTCAATAACTCCCAAAATTAGTTTTGAGTAGGGTGGTTCTTTAATTTCTTGGTTTGATATGTTTATTCCTTCACCTGTAAAAAAAAGTACAATTACTGCAACATGGAACTATTTGAACATACTATTCAATAGTTGAATGGAATGGCGACCGTTGAATATGATTTCCAGTGTTGAGTTAGCATACAATATAAAGAAACAATTCATTGACAGTTCAGTTTGTTCATGTCTTCGATCGTGTATGTGTCAAAGTCTTTCATGAACCTGTGTAGTTATTTATACTTTATGTCGAATCTATTTATTTCACCCTTTTTAAACCTGGAAAGCCACCTTAAATGTAAGTACCCTTTAATGTTGTTTACTGTAGAGTGTCCGAAGCGTTTTATTTTTCAACGATTGTTATTTTACATAATTTATTTTGTTCCAATCAAAATCACTGTTGACTGTCCTATTTTCAAGATAGGATTCCAAGAGATTCTCCACTGTATCCTTCAATCATGTTGATTCCAAGTTTTCCAAAAGTTTGTTGTGATCCACTGTATAAAATGCCTTCTTAAAGTCGATGAAAACAGCTAAGCATGAATCCGTTTCAAATTGCTTGTACTGCCGCTTGTGTGAGACTATCTTGATTACTTATATTTCGGACGTCCATCATCTTAATGGTTGAAAGATTTCTATCTCTTTCAATTTTTTTTTTCACAACGTTTCAATTGCTTGAATCCGCAACCGTCTTCTGGTGAAGTGACAAAATCAGATGCTACGCGACCTTTTATAGGTCTATAATTACGTGTAATTACGCGCGGTCTTGTGGCGCGCGTGGTTTCGCGCTTTTTCTCCCTCCAAAACGGTCCATGAGCGGTTTCCATACGTTTTTAATTTCCACGCTTGGTTGACTGAAGGCACCATTGGCTTCTATGTAGGTGGTTTCCATAAATTTCCGTTTGAACCAATGTTCCTCTCTATGAAGAACACTAGCTTCGTCCCAGAGAATTCGGTGGTGTTTTGTCCAGGCGTGGTCAGCATTTCCCGATTTTGATGTTTCCCCTCGTTGAGTCCACTTTTTGATGATGGACGTCCGAAATATAAGTAATCAAGTTACTACATCGTCTAAAACATTCAAACAAACGTTGGAAACCCGGTACGGACCTGGCATCAGCGACAAATTCAGAATTTACGAGAAGACAATGATCAAGCTTACCAAAGAAGAAACCTACATCCATTTCCTACGAAGAGCAAGAGACAACATCATCCCAAAAGGCTTCAGAATCAAGTCACCCGTTCCTGGAGAACGAGCACAGCGCATCATGACACGAGCCAGCCTCGCACTAATTAGGTCGCAAATCAACCACCACCGTTGGAAGAAAGAAATGTTACTCCAAGATGCAACGGCTATATTTCAAGAAATCAGAGAGTATACATTGGAGGAGGACAACCAACCTATATTTGCGAAAATTAACAACTGTACGAGATTTCGCCAAAACCAGGAGAAGAGACATCAGAAGAAATGGAACCGACTGGCAAGAGAAACACGGCCACCACGGACCAACGACGAAGAAATTAAAAGTACCATAATCAACATCTCATCAAAACCCCTGACTCAAGTAGAGGAGACCCTGCTAGAAAAAGGATTAAACTTCGCAGTTGCACCAAAAATGATGCCTATCCTGGACATTGTGAGCTCGGTAGAGTCAACAAGCAACAGAATGAACCCTGTCCAGGCAGAAGAATTTAGATGGAAAGTGAAAGAGGTTTTGGAGAAGGAGCGAATCCCTTGAAAAAACATCAACACTGGAGAACAGAAGGCCCTGAAACCCCTGCAAATGGACTCCACCATTAAAATTCTCCCTGCAAACAAAGGAAATGCCATAGTCATCATGGACAAGTTAGAAGCAGTACTCGAAACAGGAAACTACAAACTCTTACAGAAGGATCCAACATCTTCGATAGAAAGGAAAATCTACAGTACTCTGTCAAAGTACAAAACCTTTATTCCAGACAAAGAACGGACACATTTGACGCCACATTACACTAAACCTCCTCATCTCTACGGTCTTCCGAAAATTCACAAACCCGACATGCCATTAAGACCAATCACCAGCTCCCGTAACTCACCGACCTATAACCTGGCGAAATACCTCCTACCGATACTACAACCTTACAGGGTACTAGCAGTTCGTTCGTCAAGAATTCGAAACACTTCGTGGACATTATCAAAGATGTTGAACTAGGGCCTGGAGATCGTTTCATCAGCTTTGACGTGGAGAGCCTTTACACCAATGTCCCCATAGAAGAATCCCTTAACATCATCAAGAGGAAACTGGAAGAAGACATCCAGCTTCATGAAAGGACTGACCTCTCCATACAAGCGATATTGGAACTACTGCATTGCTGCCTACACAACTCATACTTTCAAGAAAAGAGCCGTTTCTTCTCCCAAGTTGATGGACTGCAGATGGGATCTTCTCTCTCTCCAGTAATCGCCAACATATACATGGAGTGGTTCGAGGAATTGGCTATCAGAGAGGCAGAATACAAACCAAAACTATGGCTAACATACGTAGATAAAAAGTGATTATTTGTGCGACAGTCTGGTATTGAAGAACCCAATTGTGCCATAAAGGAAACATTTGTAGATGTATTGTCGATTGGCACTCTCTGAATTTTTTCTTCAAGACCATGAGACCTGATGACTTCTAAAATAGTTCAGCCATGTCTTCACCCAAATGGTAAAAAGTCAATACAATTGAATGCATTTTATGGTGTTTCCTAATGAAATCTACTGTGGTACTATGAAATGAATGGTGTGTGTTCAATAGATGACCTCTTGTCAATTGTAGAAGATATTTTCGACCAATTTTCAACAAGAACTTTCTCAACATTACTTTGGACGGTCGAGAATGCATCCAAAACATTTGATTTCAAAGCATTGTTGGGCGGTTTGAGGTGTGCATCAAAAGATCGAGAATTTCGAAAATCAAGACAAGAAGTGAGTTACCAAGAACACAAGAACATGTCAAGCCAATAGTTGCCCCATTCTCCTCTGGAAAATCGATGAGTGTTGAAAATTGATAGGAGAAATGCAATTTGCAATGGATACATATTTATCTTCCGATATTCAATATTCTAGACACACTCAAACTTGGAATATATTTTAATTGAAGTTTAATTTCTCTCGCAAATTATCTACGTTGTTTCGGAAACGCTTGCAGCAAAATATATAGATTTTCTGATAATATTTGACGTTGTGTAAATGAAAGCTTTTCCAGCTCAGGAGAGATGATGGTTATGAATCTAGTACGCGCTGAGTTATGGATAATTAATTATCTGATATTACTAGATTCATTATCCAACGTTGATCAAACAATTTGGAATGGATGAGACAATATGCATTTTATATCAAAGTACAATAAAGAAAATTCATATTTCATTAGTGGATCAAAAATACCATAAAAATGCGCAGGTATTGAATATCTCACAGTAGTTTATAATTACATTCTTATTGAAATTGACAGCATAATTATGTTTGCATGGAATGCATCAAGTTGATATTAGAAGCTGAGATGAGCTTCAATGATTAACAAACTTATTAGTAAATAAGACCAAATTTTTAACGGTTAAATAGTTAAAACAAAAATACAATGGCACAGGTGTACACTTTCTGTGATTACTATTTGAATATTGTATCATACATATTTTCTTCTTCCCATTATCTCCTCGATGACACGTCAGTAGTAGTTTATACGTTTATTTTCTTGTGTTGTTTTGGAAGCATGTTGTATAGGGCCATAGAAAAATATATTGCTTTGGGAATGATTTTTTTTAAAGGGTACCTGAACTGATATATTTTCAGTAAATCAGGTGGATTGTTTTTGATTTATGTGAAAATTGTTTTTCTGCTTGAATACTCGGATCAAGCACTGTTAATCGCAGACATTTTTTATGATGAAGATTGGATTCCTGATACAGAAACTGCGTTGAAAAACGTTATAGAGGCCACCCCAAATATTGATACAATATCTCACCACAGATTCCACAGGTGAGTTATACACTAATATTTAATAATTTTCATTGGGGATATCTCTTAAAATATAGAATTAATAATGAAGACTTCTGATTCGTGCATGTGTTGATCTAAGAAATTTCCAAGATATTTCATGAAGGTGGTTTTATTTTTGTGGGCAGTTACATTTACTATACATATATTTTTTTACATTTTTATTTATGTATTTTCAGTAGCTCAATCCTAGATTGGTCCGTGGATTGAAGAGTAGAAGTAATATATTTAGTCTTTTCGAATTTAAACTCAACAAATTATGATTTAGCCATGTTTTTAGCGTACTTTATTTTACTTTATGCTCCTAAACACATAGTATTTTTCAAGCGCTAAAATTACACTTTCGAGTGACTTTTTAATAAGAAAGTTACAGCATCACAAAAGAACAATATAAGAAAACTGCCTTTTTGATTACTCAGAATATCAAATTTCATGTAGTCTTGATCAAAAAAGTAACTCACCTGCTGTGCAAGCAGCTCAGACTGATGGTTCCGTCCTTGAGTGGTGGTAGATTAGATGGTATCGATTCCATCAAGGTATACCACTGCGCTACAGGCCTCCTTGGATTATCTAACATTTCTGTCCAATGGTCTCTACCCTTTCCTATGAAATTTGGACCGATAACTATGCAGCCCATCAACTCGTTCAATCCAATTCTGTAAGAAATTATGAAAAACCGAATGATATACAGAGTGAGTCAGAAAGAGACCGACCAACTCAATGGACTGAATTTTAACATGGAAATACTACGAAACATATCCATAATCAAATCCCTTCCTCACTGAGATATATAACATCAAAATAACAAAAAATTATAATGATAATAAATATGTATGGAAGAAGATAATTTGTTTTCAGAAACAACATATCACAAACATTCACATCTCCCCATCCTCATAAAATTGTAAGCATACGGTTGTATTAAAAATAGATTTACCTGTCATAA
This sequence comes from Chrysolina oricalcia, assembly GCA_944452925.2. Lineage (NCBI taxonomy): Eukaryota > Metazoa > Arthropoda > Insecta > Coleoptera > Chrysomelidae > Chrysolina > Chrysolina oricalcia. The sequence continues at coordinate 7,135,017 of OX101825.2, read as the reverse complement.
TCGATAACCTTGAGTACCAAAGAAACGTCGTTGATGTTCTCTTCAGGGACGTCAAAAACCAATGCTTCGTTATACACAGGGCACAAGATGTTGTATTTCACACTCGTTTTCTTTTTTCTTATCCGCTTTCCTTGGCACAGTAGGTAAACTTTCACGTAGGGGTCTGAAACAGTGAGAATGAGTAGTTAGAAAATGCAAGTAGATTGAGAAGAGTAATGGACCCAACACTGTACCTTGAGGTACTCGACACTTTATTTTTCGGAACTACCTGAACATTTATTTTAACGCAATGTTAACGATTCTCAAGGTGACTTTTCGATAATTTGAAAGAGTTATTCCTCATACCAATATTTTTGATTATAAAGAGCAATAGTTCATGACTTACGGTATCAAATGCGAGGTCTATGAAAATAGCAAGGCATGGTTCACTCCCATCTAAAGCTCCATAAATATTATTTATGAGTCCTATTATAGCTATTTTTTATTTTTTCTTCTTTTATTTGTTCACAGGCAAGCTATCACGAAAAAAGAATGATAATATTTTACAAGCAAATAAAATACGGAGTGCAGTGGTATTTTGACATAGTATGACAGCTTTACGGCCTCTAGAATAGAAAAAAATGATGTACCAAATACGAGGATATATTGAAAAATTTTTAGCCTACTATAGAACCAAACAAAATTTCAATGTCAAAATATTTTATTACTCAACATATTCTCCTCTTAATTGGATACATTTATTACAGCGAACCTGCAACGTCTCTAGACCTTTCAAAAAAAATTATCTTCTTGCTCTGCAAACCAGACCTCCACAGCTGTTATTACCTGCTCATTGGAAGAAATTTACGACCTTTCAAACTTTTTTTCAGTTGAGGAAAGAGATGATAGTCGGACGGAGCCAAATCTGGTGAATAAGGGGGGTGCTCTAGTAATTCAAACCCTAAATCACGAATTTTTTGCAGGCAACATGAGATTTATGAGCAGGGTCGTTGTCCTGCAAAAACAAAACACTTTTGGATAGCTTTCCGCGTCTTTTCTATTTCCTTTTTTTCGTAGAGTGTTCAATAATGTCGAATAGTAATCTCCAGTTTTTGTTCTACCCTTATCCAAAAAATCAATCATGATTACTCCATGGCAATCCCAAAAAACTGAAGCAAGAACTTTTCCAGCAGATTTTTGGACACGAAACTTCTTAGGTCTTGGAGAACCGGAGTGTCGCCATTCCATCGATTGTTGCTTTGTTTCTGGATCGTAGAAATGTACCCAAGTCTCATCCATAGTAACAATTCGGTTTAAGAAGTCTACATCGTTTTCAAATCGAGCACAGATCGAACGCGATGCTACTACTCTTGCACGCTTTTGGTCAACATTCAAACATTGGGATCCATTTTGCAGCAACTATATGATGAACGCGTTCGTATGAAATATTCAGTGCTTCAGATATCCGTTTAAAACCTTCCAGTGGTGGCGCCAAAGCTTGTTGCACCAGTGGTTGCGCTGGTGTCACAGACCGAATGGGTAGGGGGTGTGATTTTCTTCAAAAAAATTAAATGACTTTCAACAAAAGGTTCATTCAAGAAGGTGTACTACATTTAGAAATTAATTTTTACAAATTGACACGTTAAACAAACAAAAATAAATTTTTTGACGTGTCAATTTGGAAAAATTAATTTCTAATTGTAGCACACTTTCTTGAATGAACCTTTTGTTGAACGTCATTTAATATTTTTGAAGAAAATCCCACCCCCTCCCCATTCGGTCTGTGACACCAGCGCAACCACTGGTGCAACAAGCTTTGGCGCCACCACTGGAAGGTTAAGCCCAATTCGACGGTCTGTTAAAATCATGTCATGAACTGCATCGATATTCTCGGGGACTAACACAGAAACTGGCCTTCCCGATCGGTCATCATCTTCAATGGAAAATTTCCCTCTTTTGAAGCATGCAGTCAAATTTTTCATGGTCGCATACGTAGGACATAGATCACCAAGGGTATTAAGCATACCTTCGTTAATCGGCTTACGTCTTAACCCTTTCAAATACAGGTACTTGATGACGGCTCGATACTCCAATTTTTTATTTTCACAATTTCGGTGGACTTATTTTTTCTTTTGATTTATTACATAACTCTGGTTTATTTTTTTGATGTCAAACTCCACACTGACACTTCTAATAAGTTATTGTTCGTTGCTATGGTAACGCAATATTTTGTTTATCCAGGAAACTGGTCTGGGCTATTTAGATATCAATACATCCTCGTAATGGGAGCTCCTTGAAGGAATTTGCCAATCTGAGTGTTCGTGAGATCCAGTTAATGAAAGTATAGTTGGACCTGTGGAAAGGTAGGTATGTGGAATGTTTCAACTTGTCAAGTTGACTGAGAAGTTACCAAGAAATTAATTTTCAAATGAAGATTGGGGCAATGGTATCTGCCATTTATGATATTGAAGACTACAATAAGATCTCTATGTTTTCTACGGACCACAAGAGAGGGGATGTTGATAGTGCACATTTTCAGTGAAAACCTGACTTGAAAGCCAGATTTCTCAGGAAGTTATTTTGAGTCCTTTCAATTTCCGTTATATAGGTTATGTAGTATGGGGACCAGGCTGTTGAACAGTAATCAAGATTAGTTCGAACTAAGGAGCAATAAAGAGCTTATTGCAGTTATACCATTGAAATCACGGGTTGTTCTCTTGATGAAGCCTATTATTTTCATGGCTCTCTGCATTATATTTGTAATATGGGGATTGAAGCTGAGAGAAGAGTCAAGATCTGTAATTTGGTCAACTGAGTTCAACAACTGTTAATGACCTAATCGAATCAAACTGGGTGGTGGGAACGGTAGAAATGCATAATGGGGTTTGAATCCATGCCATTTGATGAGCACAATGTTGAAAAATAATCTAGACAGATTGAAGAAGAAGAGCATCATCAAAGTCACTTATAATTCTGAAGCATTCCAGAACATCAGCAAATGATAAGGCATTGCTATTTGGAAGACAGGAAGTGATGTCATCAATGAAAAAATGGAAGAACAAGGGGCCCAGGTGTGACCCTTGGGAAACTCCTGATGTTATTCTTATTGAAATGTGGGATGAGTCTATAGTTTTTTGGGTCTGCATCATCATAATTTTTACAAATTGGTCTCACCATCGTAATTTTAAATTATTCAGGAAATTTTCTACACTTTTGTTGATAACTTAAGTGAATGGACTAATGTGAGTGTCTCTGCCTCTATAATTCATATACAAATTGTGCCGGAAATATCTTCAAATCTTCAAAATAACTTCAAATAAACCTAGATGAAAGTTTAAAACGTTGTTTAGTATCACTGGATCTATCAAAAGTGTTTGATTAGGTAGATCACGAAATTTTATTATGTAAATCATGCAATGTCGGGATTAGATGCACTGTACATGAATGGTTAGAAAATCATCTATCTAAGAGAAAACAATATGTTTGTATAGGAAATGAAAAAAAATTGATAGAGAATATAACATGTGGTGAACGACAAGGTTCAATTTTTGGACCTACATTATTATATTTTTCAATTCAATATCCAATCTTGAATTGCATGGTGAGCTCAAATTAATCCCGGATCATACACATCATTGATTTATTTTGGGAATTAGAACAATAAAATATTTAAAATATTCAAAAATAATTTCGCTTCAGTTAAACAATCGTAAGATAACCAGAAATATTGATGAATCTTCCATTATATTTATGCCAAAAATCAAATCCAGACATCGCAAACTCATTAGGATTCGACGGGAAAAAATTTAATATTCAGAAAAAATTAAATGTTTGGGATAATTCATTGGTGAACAATTTTCTTGGAAAAACCATATGGAGAATCTCTGAAAAAAGATCTCCTATAATCGGTATTTTGTTATAAATTCAATATTAAATTAATTTTGAAATACCTAAAAATGATTATTTCAGTTTAATTTATTCAAAATTACAATATTCAATATCACTATGGGGAACTGTTGATTGTGATATCTTGCGTCCACTTGAATCTTCCCAAAATAAAAGTGTTAATTGTATTATTGAATCACCATTCCTTGTATTTACATCCCATTTATTTGCTCCTAACAATCTTTTGGATATCAATTCAAATTGAAAATATGTATATTCATACATTGTGTCATCAATAATAGGAAACATCCATTTCTGGAATTTCATTCAACCGATATTATTCTCAATTACCAAACTAGACAAATATCCTTATCACGCATAGAATAAAGACAAACTTTGGAAAAAAATCAATTTTATAAAATGCAATTCTGATATTTCATAATATACCTGATGAATTTGAAAATATCACAGAAAAATATATATATATATATATATATATATATATATATATATGTATATATGTATATATATAACAGGAAGTAATTTATGACATATACAGTCACTAGTTGAAACTTAATTTGACACGAACCAAGGAATCCAAAAGTAGAGGTTTGTCCACAAATTGACAGGCAGCCAACAATTCGTTGTTCTGACCAACCCAAGGTTCAATCAAGTTTCTAATACGTTATGAGGAACGCAAGCAGAATCTAAGTGAAAATAGAGTATATTTCGTTTTAATTCCGAGAGTTTCAACCTTTGACAGCTGTTTCGTGCTAACGCACTCATCAGAAAGGATTTAGGCAGCTCTCGAAATCAAAACGAATCCACTCAAGAATTAATACCGTGAAGGCAAGACAGATATAACAGGAAGTAATTTATGACATCTACAGTCACTAGTTGAAACTTAATTTGACACGAACCAAGGAATCCGAAAGTAGAGGTTTTAAAACGAAATATACTCTATTTTCACTTAGATTCTGCTTGCGTTCCTCATAACGTATTAGAAACTAGATTGAACCTTGGGTTGGTCAGAACAACGAATTGTTGGCTGCCTGTCAATTTGTGGACAAACCTCTACTTTTGGATTCCTTGGTTCGTGTCAAATTAAGTTTCAACTAGTGACTGTAGATGTCATAAATTACTTCCTGTTATATCTGTCTTGCCTTCACGGTATTAATTCTTGAGTTGATTCGTTTTGATTTCGAGAGCTCCATAAATCCTTTCTGATGAGTGCGTTAGCACGAAACAGTTGTCAAAGGTTGGAACTCTCGGAATTAAAACGAAATATACTCTATTTTCACTTATATATATATATATATATATATATATATATATATATATATATATATATATATATATATATATATATGTGTGTGTGTGTGTATATAAATAAGGATGGATATAGCGAGGGGCAATATATGAAAATATAAGTAGAAAAGTTATTGGGTATAACCCTCAAAATATTCTGCAACCGTAGACACGTGTTTCGAGCTTAAGCTCTCATCAGTACGGTAAAATCAAGTGCGAAGATGTACAACACTTGGATGTAAAAATACAAAAAAAGGAAGTCAACAAGAGGAACATTTTGAGGGTTATACCCAATATATATATATATATATATATATATATATATAAATATATATATATATATATATATATATATATATATATATATATATATATATATATGTATATATATATATATATATATATATATATAAGTGAAAATAGAGTATATTTCGTTTTAATTCCGAGAGTTCTAACCTTTGACAGCTGTTTCGTGCTAACGCACTCATCAGAAAGGATTTATGGAGCTCTCGAAATCAAAACGAATCCACTCAAGAATTAATACCGTGAGGCAAGACAGAATATAACAGGAAGTTATTCACTAGTGACTGTAGATGTCATGAATAACTTCCTATATATATATATATATATATTTATATATATTTATATATATATATATATATATAAATATATATTGGTTATTGTTTTAGTTATTGATTCAGGTCCCTGTTATAGAAATTCATCTTTATTGTGGTCAATAAAGATAATGAGTTTCAAAATTTCTCGACAATGAATCTTGAAAAAGTTCTTATTCTGAAACATCATACAGAAACTTCAGGAGTGATTCGTCTTTATATCTTTAGCTAATTTGAGCTGCAATTCTCTGTTATAATGTAGCTCATTATGATGTCAGAGTATTGCTGTATGCCTGACAACTTCTAATTCCCTTTTCACACCGTATTCTGCGCCTAACGAGCAAAACGAAAGGCTGGAAACTAAGTTTCAATATTAACAATCAACTGAAAAGTATTCGAATACACTCCACAAACTTCCGAAGTAGAAACTTTGATGATTTCCAAATTGGAAAAGTTCACCGCGATAATGAGAATTTCTGACGATTTAAACGGCGAATATAACGAGACACAAATTATTTTGTAAACGAACTCTTTTTGTACACTTTCAGATTACCTATATCGAAATCCTTTCATGAAAATATCTACAGAGGGTAGCAGAATTGCCTATTTGTCACCAAGAAGCGGATAGATGGGATCGACATGGCATGAGTAATTCTTTTTATTTTTCATTGATTCCTCCGTTATAAGGAGAATGGATGATTTTGGGAAATGGATTGAAATATATTTTTCCAACAACTGCTATGAAAAGTAGCGTATTTCTCATAGCTTACTTAATTTCAAAACAATGTATTGCTCATACTGTGAGAAATATTTTTTCTCACGGCACTTTGTCCACAATCAACAAAAATCGACAAAAACTAGTTGGCTAGGTAGTTGGCTGCTGTTCATTTTTAGACAGTTATCAGAACTGTCAGATTATAGAAGTTTTTTAAACTCTCCAGATAGTTTCCATTCGTGCTTGCATAAAAATCGCAATTTCTATTGAATATTATTTTGATACGACATACTTACTCATGATAAATAATATGGATACTGACAATAGTGACGATTTTGATAACAATACTCCGCCAGAGATATTGGGAAAAGCTGCGAAAGTAACGTTGGATTTGTTGCCGGAAATTGAAAAAAAAAGTATGAATTGGCATACGAAAAATTTATGGAATGGAGAAGAAATACAGAAATAAAATCTTTTTTCAACTTCTACAATTAATATAACAGAAAATTTCCTTAAAAAAATATATTCTGGGCTTAACCATACAAAATGGTACAAATTTTACTATTAACTATAATTTTAAATAAATGATTTATCTGTCAAGAGGTAGGATACTTTAATATTATTGTAGTTGTGCAGTCGTAGGAAAAAATGAATATTGAAGTATATTACTTGTATTTTTAAAAATTTTGCAGTTGTAGGAAAAGTATAGTGTGAAACATATGGGGAAAGTACTTTTTATCACTCGTGTGTTTGCGGCTCTCGCCTTTCAGGCTCGTGCCACAAACTTCCACACTTATGAGAAAAGTTGAACTTTCCCCACTTTCCCCACAATATACTAGTATTTCAATAAGTATTCAATGTGCATTTTTAATTAAAATTAAAATAAAAAAATAGATTTAGCTCAAAACTAATACGAAAGTAATTGAATTACAAAGTCTGTCTCTTTGCTCTTTGATATACCTTTGATTTAGCTAAAAAAATAATATGAAAGAAAGTAATTGAACCATTTACTGTCGCATGAGGTTCATCCAAGAGTGTGTAATGCATTCATATTCCTTGCCTTAAACTCAACACTGGATAAATGCCAAACACTTTCTTATTTTCCATCATTTAATAAGCAGAATCAGCAAAAATAGGTTCTCATTACTCAACATGGATCTATACATACAGGGCGGCCAAAGGATGCGTGAAAGATCAATAAATTTTTTATATTCATGCTCTTGACTTCATTATTATAAATGACAAAAATATTTCAATGTATATGCAGGATGCCACAAAATAAAATAGGCAACTGTGTTAAGTTTTTTTTTTAAATGGCAACTTGTTAAATTTTCCAATGCACGCGAACTATGAGTTGATGTTCCATCGCCAACTAGGATTTTTTGAGGATGACAAATAACAAATGGCAATAATTCGACTTTATCAAGACAGTGTAACACAGCGTTTGTAGAGTCTATTTTGCAAAACTTGCGTGATTTGTTGTAAGATGAGAAATGGTAAAATTGCCCCTGTCGTGAAATTTGACGCATCCGTGTGAACAGAATAATATTGGAAGAAAAGTTCCGCTTTTATCATTTGAACCAACATAAAAAATTGTATGGTGATGGATATGCAAATAGATTTGCGGTCTGTTTTCAAATGAATGGTATGATTTTCAAGGATTACAACACTTTGAACAAAAATCTGTTTACTGATGAAGAGACAATTGAATACAAAATACATAATAGGCATTATTATGCAATAAAAAAATCATCATCGGTTGGGGACTCTTAATCTGAACTAACTTATAGTTACTTACGCAACAGGCGCAAAAAGTTATTGTTTATTGCACGAGTTGCATACCATATATTTTCTACGTTTGTGCAAAAACCAAAAACTATTTTATTTAGGTGGTACTGAAGCGTAAGGAAGATATTATCTGTTCAAATGTAGCTGCTAAAAGAAATATAATAATATTCGAAGAAACATATTTTATTATAATTGAATTGCATTTTTTAGTAATGTTGTAATTCCAGTGTGTACTAAGTAAGATTGACAATAATATAAAATATCCAACTGTTCTAAACGTTATACAATCTCATAGAAAATGGGCTAAATATGGCGTCGATTCGACTTTTATGTTTGTCATCATGACATAACGCTATAGCAGAATGACAGATGAGTGCATTAAATACTTTATTGCACTTAGTGCAATGAAGAACTAGTTCCTCCACTTATTACATTTCAATATTATAGTTTCGTTTTTTGCATGAACATAGAAAAACTAACAAAAACTAACCTGATTTTCCTGTAATGTCCATCGCTTTCAAGTTGTGACCTTTGATTATAGTTATCGTTAGTCTTCCAGCTTTTGGTAGGTAGCAGAGACAAATCATTAATTCTCCTAAATCCACTTTATCCTGTAACAAAAAAATTACTGTGATTTGATTTTCCATCAACCAAAAAGTGTAAGTTTTTCCTGGCAAATATTTCATCTCGTTTATACTTTTTGCCACGAGTTCCGTCAAATAAAATGTGAACTGGTCGAGAACTGACGCTTTATTTGACTTTTTAATCCTCTTTAAAAAACACGATGAATCCTTTCTTCAGTGGGAAATTGTCCAGATGGACTATTTATGAGCGGAAAGAAAATTCACTGTTTTATTTCTGTCGGCAGGGGAAAAATCACGCTTCATTGACAAAATACATTGATTTTTAAATATACCTTAGGAAGAACTTGGCGAACTCATCGAGAAAAAATTTAAAACTTACAATACTGATTTCGATGGCTTACACAAGATATGTAAGTACACAAAAGGTGGTGACTAGATATAGTTCAAAACTTTCAGAAGTGATAAACACTATTTGAGAAAAATCTGAAAATCGAAAACTCACATTTCTAGAATCCAATGAAGAGATTCAGTTGAATGAAATATTTTGTTTTTGAGTGAAAACGTAATTTTTCAAAAGCATGTAATTTCAAGTCACCATCGAAAAGTGGTCACTTGAAATACGTATTGTTTCTCATCGATATTGCATGATTTGCTGCTTTATACAGCGTGTCTCACGGTCGATGGTAGGTTAGAAGTTTATGGTAAACGCAAAGCAGGATTTCCCTGAAAATTTCACATCTTTCATTTTGTTACCTGATCTATCGATCTAAAATATTTTCAGCTTCGCGGCGTTGCCACGTCTATCAAAAAAACTAGCAACTTTATTTTTTTAAATAGAACACCCCGTATATTAACTCATTTTTTGAATCGCTCTTTCATTATAATACTTTTTTGTTAATAATTTCCTATACCTATCTCTATCTGTTTTCGAAATAAAAAATTATTTGTGTTAAATATGGTCCAAAACATAGCCCTAATTGAACTTTAGTACATCAGTACTATCAATTCATGAAAAGTTGATATTTTGATTATAGGTTGGACAAATTCGAAGTATTTACTTAACACCAAGAAATCGACTACATATCATACAGGGCGTGCTAAAATTACTGTTATTTCCATAATGCATAAAAGTGGTCAAAAGTTCATTTTTCCAAATGAAACCCCTGTATATTACTAGATGAATTGAAAGATGATGAAAAATGCTTCAAGATGATATATCATGTCCCTATACCTAAATCATCAACTTTTCTTAACAAAATTGCTTTTTAAGAATTTGGTTTTAGGTAACAGTGGATTTGTCAAGCTTATAACAGTTTGGTAACTTTTAAAAGTAATTTACGAATAGTTATCGACGGTGTTTCAAATTATCTTCCAAAGTGAATGCAAATATCGATTATTCAAACGAAGTTCTTATGAAATTATTTATTATACACGGACAGTGTGATCAAATCATTGCCAGAACTTGCAGAAATTTCAACCAAATGTATCCTGAATTAACACCAATGAACGAGAGGAAGTATGTAAGATTACAAAATAATTTTCTCAACTATGGCTGAAAGTTTCCAGGGAACAACTGTCCAAAAACCAGGCATTTCTAGGTAAAAAGTACGATTTTCTGGAATATAACATGTGAAAGTACAGAAAAAAACAGAATTAGGAGGATTAAAAATAACGAAATTGTAAACAAAATATCACATTTTTACAATAAATGCTGGAAATGTTGTCCATTACATTCTAAACATTTTAAAATATTCTTTTGTACGCGACTTGTCGTTGCTTTTCCAAAATTCGTTGTACTGAAGCATGTGATACACCCAAATCTTTTTCTGCACTGCGAACGGAAGCTTCTGGATATGCATAAAAATATGCCAAGACGTTAACAGTATTTTCCTCATTTAAAGTAACAGGTTTTGGTAATGTTGAAGGCGCTTTTTCATAAGAACTTCGTTTGAATAGTCAATAGCATTCATTTTTGGCGATTTTTTAAAACACCGTCAATAACCATTAGTTAATTACTTATGAAAGTCACCAAGCTGTCATAAGCTTGATACTTCCACGGCCACCTAAAATCAAATTCTTTAAATATTTTATACAACTGTCCGAACTGTCATTAAAAATCTCTTTAATAGAAACAATCAGAACATCTACTTAGAAAGAATTATTTAGAAAAGTTCACACATGTATTTGGCAGTTTGTGCAATTGGTGATATTTCTTCCCTGTGAAGTAACTGACGAAGTACCTACTATTTAATTCAACTGTAGAAAGTCCTTTATGAATAACCAATAATAACATTTAAATAAACATGTGCGCTGGTGTATGTAGTTGAAGCATCTGCCTTGTAATCCAAAGATCGTGTGTTCGAATCCCATGGACCTCATTCATTTTTTTGTTTTTTTTATTACTAGCTGTAACTGTTGTACACAAAAATGTGTATGATACATGGATTTGCTCCACTCGCTGACGTTCGTTTCGCAATATTCCCCACTCACAAAATAAAATGCCACTTCCATCACTTGTAGGTATCATAAATAACTATTTTCCCACAAAAACGGCTTTATTAAGAAAAGTTGATGATTTAGGTATAGGGACATGATATATCATCTTGAAGCATTTTTCATCATCTTTCAATTTATCGAGTAATATACAGGGGGTTTCATTTGAAAAAATAAACTTTTGACCACTTTTATGCATTATGGAAATAACAGTAATTTTAGCACGCCCAGTATGATATGGAGTCGATTTCTTGGTGTAAGTAAATACTTCGAGTTTGTCCAATCTATAATCAAAATATCAACTTTTCATATATTGAGAGTACTGATGTACTAAAGTTCAATTAGGGCTATGTTTTGGACCATATTTAACACAAATTATTTTTTATTTCGAAAACAGATAGAGATAGGTATAGGACAATATTAACAAAAAAGTATTATAATGAAAGAGCAATTCAAAAAATGAGTTAATATACGGGGTGTTCTATTTAAAAAAATAAAGTTGCTAGTTTTTTTTTGATAGACGTGGCAACGCCGCAAAGCTGAAAATATTTTAGATCGATAGATCAGGTAACAAAATGTAAGATGTGAAATTTTCAGGAATATCCTGCTTTGCGTTTACCATAAACGTCTAACCTACCATCGACCGTGAGACACGCTGTATGCGTCTTGAAATGCACACCATGTTTTGAAATTTACAACTGACCAAAAAATTCGCAGGCAAATATTTTTAAATGAAATAAATATGAATCGAATCAGAGAAACGTGAAATAGGTACATAGAGTTAGAATGAATCTGATTTTTTGAATTCATGCAATATCTTTCCTCTCCACATACTTCCAGAAATTGAAATAACCTTCTTGTTTTCAGCTTTCCTGACTGTTTCATTTGGCACGAGGGGAAAAATAGGAATTTTCTAAATTTCAGTACAAAGCTGGAGGAAAGAATGGAATATATCAACTTCCAGTTCTTCTAGAACTTTCTCCATACCTTTTTTCGAAATTCCTTCTGTTGTTTTCAATTCTACTATAACAAAGTCACCTTCTGAGAGCTTCTTCTTCAAACTAATCCGTTTCTTTGGATTCTCCTTTTGCCTTTTGAAGATACTCTTCAATCAACTCAATGAATGAAAATCGTTCATTATCATTATCTTCTGAATTGATTCCCCTATCATTTCCTACTTATTGTAATGTTTTTCTCTGTACTACAGCCTCAGAAATAGCTAATAATGTATCACTATCAGATGTTTCTTCGTCCTGAATATTTTCCTTTGGGAGTTTCCTGTTTTTTTGCGCCTGTTGTTGGTATCTTCTTCATTAGATGCAGACGCCATAATATCGAAGAAGTGACAACATATTTCCCAAGTTTTTCCATTTTTTTCAATCACTATTAAATCAATTGCTCGTAACCTTTCTCAAATTGAAGCATAATTGTGAAATTATCTTAGATTTGAATTTTTCTTGGGAATCACAAACTTCATGTTTGTTGCAAAGATATTAAACACAACTTTGAAATTTCGCAAACATTATTTTTAACAAGGTAAAACATTATTAATCATAATAGTCAAATTGAAAAATTCTTATTCAAAATGATATTGTTTTTCAATTTCATTGAAAAATTGTACAAATTAATCGGCAAACATGAAATCGTACTGAAATAATCGCGAAAACACTTGGAAAAAAGCAAATAACGATTAAAAGTACACATTATCATTATTATCATGAAGTAATATGAACAAAACAATGTAGGTATGCATTATGTATGCACTATACGCACCCAATGCTGAAAAGCTATAATAAAATAATTTCAAACGTGTTCGAATGTGGTGCCGATGGTTTTGCCAATTTTTATGGGCAAATTTTTATTATAAGCAACAGATAAAAATAAATCAGAACAGAACATAAAATATTTCAAATGTAGAGAAAATAATAATTATCAAGCTGCTCAACATTATTGAAAGGTCGATCTTTGAGAACTTTACGAAATATCCCAAAAAAATGCATGGCTATAAGCCAATGTTCATTTGCACGTTTCAAGAAGGAGGTTATAACTTGTTTGGGATGTATCCACGTTCACAACAAATGACATTGTAGACCTAAATTATTTGAAGTAATTTCTCATCCTGATTGCAGGTTGAAGTTTACATAAGTACTTATTATTATAAATCATTTCAATACTGTTCCATAGTTTCATATATTCATATGGAGAACACTGTGTTGTCAGCAGCCCATTGATGATATTTCAAGTATTTATGATTTATTTTAAAATAATGTATTCATCCACTCAATTTTTATCTTTCAATGTCACTCGGAGTCTTCACAATAAACATCTAGCAATATCAACGTCCCCAAAGTTGATCCCTGCAGTACTTCTGTCGTAATTGTTAACTCATCAGATTTTACGTTCTTTTGTAACATAATATTTGTAATAATCTTCCCCTGATTTGAAATTATTGAAATTTTCTTGATTCCGTGAGCTTTGAGTTTATCTACCAAACTTGCAAATCTGCTTTCATTGATGAGATACGACATTTCTGACCCTTCTCTTGAACCCGTATACATCCAGTGAACCCTTGAAAAAACTTCCGGGAACAAATTTCCATTTGGACGCTTCCCAAGACGTAAGATAAGTGAGTTTGTCGTTATATTCCACTTAGCCTTCACCACGCAAACCCTTTTTACCTGCACTACTCACCCTTACGCGAGTCTTTTGTTCCTGAGTGCACTTTCCCGGTTATTCATGTTTTGAGTTCATATTCGAGGGCAGCAAAAAATAACATTTTTTATTCAAGAATTGCGAGGTCATGTTGGTTTTTCATTTCCCGCATTTTGGTCCAGTAATGAAACATAAACACAACATGATAACATTCACCTCCCCAAAAAAAATATTTGGACGATATCGAAATTGAAATCCTTCAATTCCCATTCGAAATCTCTAATACATCGACTTTTGTTTTTGATATATCGTGAAAACAAGATTAGATTTTGGGCATACTGTAAGAGGTGGTGATTTGAAATTACGGGGACTCTTGAAACTTTTTACACAATTTCATTACCGACATCTGTGGGTGAGTAGAGGAAGCTCAATTGACAGCTACTGGTTTGGTGCGTAACTGACAGCTTGGAGGTACAATAACCACAAAAGACGGAGAAAAAACCTCACTTTTCTGTTTGCTTTTGTGAATAAAGAGCGTTTTTCAAAGTTTCTTCTATTTGTGTTTTTACTGTTTCTGATATGTTTTTCTGTTTCTGCTGTTATGTTGAAATTCTAAAATAATAGACTTCACCACAAATTATCCAAGTGTGGATGTTGTTCATGGACAAAGATATTTCACTTTTCCAAAAAATAATGTATCCTGATATTGCTAATTATTCAGTGGAAACGAAGAGTGCTCCCACAATGAATGGAATGAAAGCATATAAAAGTTTATAAGATCACAATATAGCAATTTGAGTGTGGAAGAAAAAAATATATGTGAAGCAGATGAATTCGCAAATTCTAGTGATTGGAAAGGTGAACCATCATACTATAGGAATACTGATGACTAATTATTGAAATTTTTCTAGGTGATGCATCCTCAAAGACTGAACGATAGATTATTATTATGGATAATGTCTTGAAGAGTGCAGTATTGTTAGTGCTAATTGTGAGAGTACAGCAGGTTTGGAGAGATTTGTTCTCATGTACCCACAGTTTCTGTAGACGAAATAACTAGAAAACGGAAGGAAGTTACGTTGACAGGAAAAAAAGCAACTAATAATCCAGCTGAACCCTGCAGACTCTTGGACCCAAATCTAGCATATCCCAAGTGTCTGAACTTTACTGAAGATGAACCCATATATAAGGGAGGCACCTCATCAGATATTTGTCCTGTTTCTGAGGGAAAGAAACAAAATGTACTGATGAGCTTTGTCGAGTCCAAAGTGTCAGTTTTTCATTCCATAATCAGGCCGTCTTCAGAATCTTTGGCAGAGGGAATAAAATAATCAAAGAAAAAGTTTTATGAAAAGTTAATGAATCTTCAGATAGATACCTAAATGAAAAAATTAGATGTTGTGACTCTCCTAACCGATAATTGTACCGTGATTTGCACTTTGATTGCTCACGAGTTTCTATTTCAATTTGTTTACATTACACCATTGTTGAAGATTTTTCCACCTACTGTTATATTTCAATGCGTTGAATACTTTTCCAGATAACTGACTTTATTCTGACATCAATTTCCAAAATTTTACAAACTCTGTGTGTCTAGTACCAGTTGTATATTTTAAATGTGATTCATGGTTCAGATCAATTTTGCCTTTGATGGAGATGATCACAGCTTAACTGATAATATTCATCATTTCTTCCTTCTCAAATAAGCTGATTACAAAAATAAACAGACGTAGGAATGTTCAAGTTACAGGTACAAGCTGGTGGGTACTCTAGAGACCTTTAATGATCTTCGAATTAGTTTTATATTTATTTTTTTATTGATGTATAAAAATATTTTTTATGGAGTAAAAATATATTCCGTTTTTTGTTTTTAAATCTCTCTGGAGCTGAATGAGACATTTCAAATTGCTTTAAAATGTTCTGGTCTCCGAAACACGAAACTTTTTCCTTCTTCAACAACCTCTCTAACTCTCACAGTTCACAAGATCCCAGTGGCGAACATCGAATAAGTAGCCACCCTGTATACATTCAGTGTTCATGAACTAATTAAATTACTATTTCACTACTCAACACACGAGTTTTGCGTGATGCTTAATACGGATATTCAACCGAGTAGGTACGTGTGGATCTACAACACATGTGAAGCTATAACCTCAGCTTTCAAGGATATCAGGGTGGTCATCAAATATTTATTATAGTTCCAACCCTTCTACGTGTTTTAATACTGCTATTAACAGATTAGAATTAGTATGCCCGTTGAAAGTAACAGTGGCAGCAGCTATTAAAATTGTCATCAATCTTGATGGCATAATAAAATAAATGGAAAACCTTAATGAAGTCATAATAATCAATAGTCAATGAAGTCAATTCCAAAACAATCCTAATTCCTCATGACTGCCATCTTCATTCCAACAGCTGTTAAAAGATACTGAGGGCCAGTTTTTTATGTTCGAGTTGAGCTCCAGATAACTAACTAATAGTTTAGATGGTTAATAACATTCATTATATGACGTTTGGAGGATCACATTCTAACCATTAGTTAATCAACACGGAGTTTAACTGGAACTCAAAAAACTGACCCTGGAATCCATGAAAACCAGGAAAGTCAACACGACACATTTATTATTCTTGTATGTAGAAAATATTCACATGTTTTTCTTATTTTTGAATGAGTGAAACTTATTCTCTTATTATTCGTTCTCTTTCCAGAAACATAATCCATTTTGTACATATGATACCACACACCTCAATGATAATAATAGTAAAAGTCTCTATTCAGCGAAATGTGCAATAAAGTATAGTGAAATATGACATTACAGATTGGCTGAAAAATCAAAGTTCATCTGTTGCAAGGAGTGCACGAGATGCTCTTCCACTTAACTTTCGTATATACATTACAAAGAAAATATATAACGATAGGTAATGAAATAACTACAATTTCTTCACCTAGTAATAAAAAACAAGAAATAAGTACAAATCTACAAATTCAAGAGAACCAAATACAACAATTGATGCATCTACCTTAACACATAATATCCTATTAAAGAGTTTTATACCGAGGAGGATTTCAGCAGTTCTATGTAATTCAGTCGAAAAGTTGTGAGGTTTTCATTTTTCAAAACATTCGTTACAGCATTATTGTCGTGACTCGGGCTACTAGGGTAGCATCCTGAGTCGTATAAGGGGTTGTTTCCTTTATGGTAAATGCGAATTGGGGTGTAGCTAAAGATGGTAGCTATAGAAACTTGAAGGGGTAATAACCCCTACGAGGATGTATTGATATCTAGTTAGCCTAGACCAGTTCCCTGCATAAACAAAATATTGCGTTACCCTAGCAACGAACAATAACTTATCAGAAGTGTCAGTGTAAAGTTTGACTTCAAAAAAGTAAACCAGAGTTACGCAATGAATTAAAAGAAAAAATATGTCCACCGAAATTGTGAAAATCGAAAAATTGGAGTATCGAGCCATCATCAAGTACCTGTATTTAAAAGGGTTAAGAGGTAAGCAGATTAACGAAGATATGCTTAATACCCTTGGTGATCAATGTCCTTCGTATGCGACCGTGAAAAATTGGACTGCAAGCATCAAAAGATGCATTGAAGATGCATTGAAGATGATGACCGATCGGGAAGGCCAGTTTCTGTGTCAGTCCCCGAAAATATCGATGCAGTTCATGACATGATTTTAACAGACCGTCGAATTGGGCTAAAACGGGTATCTGAAGCACTGAATATTTCATAAGAACGCGTTCATCATATAGTTCACGTCAATTTGGACATGAGAAAAATTGCTGCAAAATGGATCCCCAAATGTTTGAATGTTGACCAAAAGCGTGCAAGGGTAGTAGCATTGCGTTTGATCTGTGCTCGATTTGAAAACGATGTAGACTTCTTAAACCGAATTGTTACTATGGATGAGACTTGGGTACATTTCTACGATCCAGAAACAAAGCAACAATCGATGGAATGGCGACACTGCGGTTCTCCAAGACCTAAGAAGTTTCGTGTCCAAAAATCTGCTGGAAAAGTTCTTGCTTCAGTTTTTTTGGTATTGCCATGGAGTAATCATGATTGATTTTTGGGATAAGGGTAGAACAATGACTGGAGATTACTATTCAACATTACTGACCACTCTACGGGAAGAAATTAAAGAGAAAAGACGCGGAAAGCTATCCAAAGTTGTTCTGTTTTTGCAGGACAACGCCCCTGCACACGAATCTCATGTTGTCATGCAAAAAATTCATGATTTAGGGTTTGAATTACAAGAACACCTCCCTTATTCACCAGATTTGGCTCCGTTCGACTATCATATCTTTCTTCAACTGAAAAAAGTTTGAAACGTCGTAAAGTTTCTTCCAACGAGGAGGTAATAAAAGCTATGGAGGTCTGGTTTGCAGAGCAAGAAGAAACATTTTTTTTTGAAAGGTCTAGAGACGTTGCAGGTACGCTGTAATAAATGTATCCAATTAAGAGGAGAATATGTTGAGTAATAAAATATTTTGACATTGAAATTTTGTTTGGTTCTATTGTAGGCTAAGAATATTTCAATATATTCTCGTACAAACCCAGTTAATTGTTAAATTAAAAACCACAAATTTGTTTCACTTCTTGGTCTATTCTTGAAAGGCTTTGAAAAAGATCCCCATCGGAAAAATGAAAAAATGCTGATTTTCCACTTTGTTAGTAACAACCTAAAAGACTAAGAAATGAAAAATGCAAATAAAGCTATGCATTTTTTTTAATATTCCAATTTGTTCGTATTTTAATTATGTGAACATAAAAAATTGTTTTTTTTTTTAATTTTTTACTGTGATTGTTTAAATAATTGTTATAAACAAATACATTATTTACAAGATATTTGAATTTTTGTTTTCGGAATTTTAATCAGCAATAAATATTGTGATCTTTGAGAACAAAATCATTTCTTGGAAAAAAAATATTGCTTAAAATCGCATATATTGATTAATTTTTTTGCTACCAAATATTAGTATTAAAGAACCGTTTTTTTTTATCATAATGTCCATTGCTCTCCGATGTTCGAAAAAAAATATTTATATGTTCTTTGTTTATTGATTAAACAATTTGTTGTGAACAAATTAATTTTTACGATACATTAATTTTAAATACTGCAAAAAATAACAAAATCTACCATGTGTAATTTGTTGTGTAATATTTGGTAGCAAAAAAAAATAGTTTATTTGCATTTTTCATTTTTTAGTCTCTTCGATTGTTAATAACAAAGTGAAAAATCAACGTTTTCGTATTCTTTAATGGGGACATTTCTTAAAGCTTTTGAAGAATAGCTCCAAGTTATTAGTATAACAATTATCAGGTTTTGTATGTAAATTTGAGACTTCAAAAAACTAGCTAATCAACAAAAGCATATGCAATAAAATAATTACGGAAAACATGTTTTTCCATGGATTTTCGTTTATTCAAGTGTCTAAAAGGTAAGTGATTTTTTTTTATTTCTTAATATTGATATTTAATGGGTTAAAATTATTTTTATTGTTCACGGGTCCGTATAAGTCAGCGCACGCGGGACTCTCATCACTCGCTTTTAGAGCTATTTTCGCCTCTAAATTAAAATTCTAAATATTGGTGGAAGAGTTCCAGGAGGTGAGACTTTTTTTAGGAAATTTCCACCTCTTTCAGGATCTTTTTTCAAATTTTGGATATCTTCAATAGTTTTGAGATAGCCCCCTCCTTTTTTTTCACTAAATTGTTCATAACTTTTGCAATTTTTCCCGGCGCACCTTCAAATTTTTCAAAAAGTTTCTAGGTGTCAGTCCGAATCGAATAAACCCTGGATCATAATTCTCGGTGCCCTTGAAGAGAAATTCAGCAAAATAGTTCTTGTAGACTAGACTATAATGCAAATTACACAATTTTCAGTTCATTCTCTAGTAATATTTGACACAGTTGCCAGAATTTATATAGAATAAAGTGTACTTTTTTATCAATGATATGATCATCAATGAAAACACAAAACTTTTTGCTGGTTGTATAAGCTAAATCGTTTTACTTCCAGGTACTTATTTGTGGTGTATCGGATTCGTAGTATGTAAAACGCATGTATTGGTTTTTCTTCCAAATTGACTGTTAATAGCTGCTGATTGAACCAATGTTTGATACGGGGAACTGATGTTAAAACTTTCGTAAAGAAAGGATTCCGCACTTTCCTTATGGAAAATGGCTTTTGGTTAAATTCCCTGAATTGGTATGTTGTAGATTTCGACTTCCTCGTCAAAATTGTCCACAGGCACAAAAAAATCGGCAGACTAGTTTTCGAGATACAGGGTGTCAAAAATGAAAAGTGAAGCTTTCTGCTCAGAATTTTTAACAACTCTGAGAATTGACAAAACGCCCATTTATTCATGGAATAACATGCCTGAACGATCGTACAATATCATCTGGATCTCGTATCCATTATATTTTTACGTTTCGTGCTCACAACAGGGTGAACAGAGAAAAATCCAATTCGATTAATTTTAAACCAATCAGTGTAAGTTCGTACATGAAAATTAAAGATCCAATTGAGCCTGGATGAACTTCCTCAATCTCGATCGAAGTTTACTGACATTTTTTTTAATATACAGGGTGGTTCGAAAATAGGGGTGCATCAACCCCTAGTTTTTTTTAATTGGATAGGGGAGAGCATGTCGTATATATATCAAACATTCTTTAATGTTAAGAACGTCGCCTGGTCATTTCATATATATATATATATATATATATATATATATATAGGGTGAGTAAAAAGATACAGTCCAAGTTTATTGCAAAAATGCGTTTTTTTTTTCAATGAATACCCTGTATTTCGAAAAAGAACCGGTTAATTTTCTTGAATTTTTGATATTATGTTTGATTTGAGGAGTCCGAGATATTTTCATCAATCTCAGCATAGGTCTCCGGACTCGTTTGTCAGCTATATACTTTTGAATGTAAGGATTTTATTGATACCCGATATACTCCATTGGAGACTGGGATATTTTTCAACAATTCTTGATGAAAAATATTCGGGCAAGATTAGTGTGGTGCCTATTCCAAAAATGCAATACCTTAAAGTCCTGTTTCTAGAAGAAAGTAGAGAAAATTGAAATATACCAGAGGCAATAACCCTCTCAAGGATGGGACTAATTCTACAGTATTTAAAAGCTATTTCAATTCAGATGGAGAAATATTTTATGATTACTGTGAAATGTGCGGTTTCTACAAAATATCCCGTTTCCTTCAGAAACGGAATATAAATGTTGCATTCAAAACCAACAATAACTTATATTCTTTTATTAACAACGCAAAGTCTGTACGAGATAAATTCAAGAAGTCGGGGGTTTACAAACTTGAGGATTGCAATGCATTATATATAGGCCAGACAGGCCGTAGTTTTAATCAAAGATTCGGTGACAATTTGAGAAGTTACAGATTAAATAAACAGGACTCAAACTATGCCAACCACCTTATTGACAATAACCATAACTTCACACAAAATCCTGAAATTTTGCATATTCAACCTGAAGGTCAAAAATTAAACATATTAGAAGCCATAGAAATCAAGAAACATTTACGTAACAATAGCAATTTAGTTCTCAATGACCAAATTGACCTGTACAATTCACCTATAATTAATTATCTCACTAGTAACTACTCAAATGCTCCCTAATCCAAGCTATATGTCATTAGGAAATTTCATACCTGCAATTGTCATTAGTGAAATTTCATGCATGTTATTTTAATATTTAAGAAGGTGATTTTGACGTTTCTTTAGTTGATAACTCGCTCAGATGATGACACCGTGTGTCGAAACAATTGTAAGCACGTTAGAAGTATATCTTTTTTGTGTAAATTGGAAGATTTTATTTCCTCTTTATTTATCATTCAAAATTGGGATATTTGGTACACAATGAACAAATGAGTGGTGAAGGTATTATACCTCCCAAAATTCTACAAGTCCGCGAAAAGAAATATGTACTTTTTGTGGTCATTTCTTCTTTGAACCAATTTTGAAATGTATTCGATTGATTTTTCACACAAAAAAGATGAATAAATATAAATGAAGAAACTTTTTAAAGATAAGCTTTAAATTTCTTTAGGTGTGTCAACTTATTCTATAACAGATTCAAAGACTGAAAACCGCGATATAAGAGTGTGGTTGAAACTAAGGCAACAGAAATTAATACTAAGGTATAATACTTTCACCATCCATTTGTTCATTGTGTACCAATTATCCCAATTTTGTAGAAACCGCACATTTCACGGAAATCATAAAATATATCTCCATCTGAATTGAAATAGCTTTCAAATACTGTAGAATTAGTCCCAACCTTGAGAGGGATATTGCTTTTGGTACAATTCAATTTTCTCTAGTATCTTCGGAAACAGGGCTTTCAAATGAAAAACTTTTCATTCACCATGTATATGAGGTATTGCATTTTTGGAATAGGTACCGCACTAATCTAGCCCGAATATTTTTCAACAGGAATTGTTGGAAAATAGCCCATTTCGGTCTCCAATGAAGTATATCGGGTATCAATAAAATCCGTACATTCAAAAGTATATAGCCGACAAACGAGTCCGGAGACCTATGCTGAGATTGACGACAATATCTCGGACTCCTCGAATCAAACATTGAAAAAAACCGCATTTTTGCAAGAAACTTGAATTGTATCTTTTTACATCTACAACATACCAAAAATTCAGGGAATTTAACCAAGAGCCATTTTCCATAAGGAAAGTGCAGGGTCTTTTCCTGACCATGTCTCCAAGAACAGTTTCCCAAATACCTACACATATTTACTCATATCAACGTGAAGGGCCCTGTACATGCATTCGAAAGAGATATTTGCATATGCTCCGCTACTTCCACAACAATTAATATCCGTCGATTCCTGTTGCTTCCTGCGAGAAGATTTCCCCATTTTACTAAACGATATCTCAACAGATCATCTCCGACAACCGATACTCTACTCATCTTCCGGCAACACCGCTCCGAGGCAGCACTTTCTCCCACTATGCAGCTCCTATCGAATTTTGGCGGCCTTGACCCGATTCTTCTAAAAAATGGGTCAACGACGCGTTGGGATGCTGCGGCCCGGTCCCAGGCCAGCTTTTATTAGGTTTGCGGCAGGCCGGTGCATTGACGAATTATATGACCTTGGACTGGAGAGTTGCTGATGAAGAATGATGGTAATCCCGTCCGCTAAGCGTTGGAAAAAAGTGTTTGCAGATTTTGCTGAAATAGCGGTGTGATATATCGGCCTTGTATTACTCATCAAAATTCAGTATCTATTGCCCTAATTTTGATAAATACGAGGATATATTGAAGAATTCTCAGCCTACTATAGAACCAAACAAAACTTCAATGTCAAAATATTTTATTACTCAACATATTCTCCTCTTAATTGGATACATTTATTACAGCGAACCGGCAACGTCTCTAGACCTTTTAAAAAAGAAACGTTTCTTCTTGCTCTGCAAACCAGACCTTCAAAGCTCCTCGTTGGAAGAAAATTTACGACATTTCCAACTTTTTTTCAGTTGAGGAAAGAGATGATAGTCGGACGGAGCCAAATCTGGTGGATAAGGGGGGTGTTCTAGTGATTCAAACCCTAAATTACGAATTTTTTGCATGGCAACATGATATTTGTGTGCAGGGGCGTTGTCCTGCAAAAACAAAACGCATTTGGATAGCTTTCCTCGTCTTTTCTCTTTAATTTTTTCCCGTAGAGTGGTCAGTAATGTCGAATAGTAATCTCCAGTTATTGTTCTACCCTTATCCAAAAAATCAATCATGATTACTCCATGGCAATCCCAAAAAACTGAATCAAGAACTTTTCCAGCAGATTTTTGGACACGAAACTTCTTAGGTCTTGGAGAACCGGAGTGTCGCCATTCCATCGATTATTGCTTTGTTTCTCATCCAAATAATTCGGTTTAAGAAGTCTACATCGTTTTCAAATCGATCACAGATCGAACACGATGCTACTACCCTTGCACGCTTTTGGTCAACATTCACACATTTGGGGATCCATTTTGCAGCAATTTTTCTCAAGTCCAAATTGACGTGAACTATATGATGAACGCATTCGTATGAAATATTCAGTGCTTCAGATATCCGTTTTAGCCCAATTCGACGGTTTGTTGAAATCATGCCATGAACTGCATCGATATTTTCGGGGACTGACACAGAAACTGGCCTTCCCGATCGGTCATCATCTTCAATGGAAAATTTACCTCTTTTGAAGCTTGCAGTCCAATTTTTCACGGTCGCATACGAAGGGCATTGATCACCAAGGTTATTAAGCATATCTTCGTAAATCTGCTCACCTCTTACCTTTTAAATACAGGTACTTGATGATGGCTCGATACTCCAATTTTTCGATTTTCACAATTTCGGTGGACATATTTTTTCTTTTAACTTATTGCGTAACTCTGGTTTACTTTTTCGACGTCAAACTTCACACTGACACTTCTTATAAGTTATTGTTCGTTGCTATGGTAACGCAATATTTTGTTTACGCAGGGAACTGGTCTAGGCTAACCAGATATCAATACATCATCGTACAATGTTCCAGTTCATTCGAAAATCGAAAACTCATACTCACAAACATATTGAAGTCAAAAACCTGAAATTTGCACATTCGCGATTTTGGCGTGGTACCGACAAATGTAAAATTTCACGATGATTCCGAAAATTAATGTTTTGTATACGCTCTGACATCGGATTTAGCCGGAAAAGGGAATTGAAGGTCGATCATTAGAAGTTGCAGGGGTTCAGTAAAGAGCCCATGAAGTCTTTAATTGAACCGGAAATGTTTTGAAATTTGGTATGCTCATAGAAAAATAACTGAGTTTTACGAAACCGAGTCCAAAAATTGAAGAAAAAACTATATTTAGTGATCAAAAAAACTCTTTCAATGGTCGAATCAGTATATTTGAGTAGATATGAAAGAAAAAAAATTGACCGGTGATACTTGTGATTTCTAACTTATCTGCGCAGTTATTGACAGATATGTCTAGTGAACTATTAGATAGTCTTAAAAACAGGTTTTCAGCTATTCATCTGTATCTCAACGTTGACAAAATTTGGAAAAAACGTGTGAGGACATATCGTTCAGAACCAATGGAGTGTGACCAGTATTTTCAACTAACTTAGATCATACCACATTTTTGGGCCCGCAGATAGACAGAAATTTGAACTGGAAAGAACACTGCCAATACCTAGTTTCTAAGTTGAATTAGATTTCTTTTCAGTTGAGAAATCTGCGACATCTTCTGGATATTGATCAGTTGTTGCAGCTTCACAGGTTGCAGGTTCAAAGTATGCTCCAGATGGAATCATCTTCTGGGGCTTATCTACTTCAGCTGAAGATGTTTTCATTGCTCTGAAACGAGTTTCATGCTCTATGATTGGCCAAATAGTAAATAAGGCAAACATAAGATATTAACGCTAGCTTCCCGTACCATATATAAATTATTTGTACATGTTTTCACTAGCAATGAATCTATATTCACTAAAAGGATGACATAATTTGAACGTACATCAAAGGGAAAAGTAAAGCACCTGATTTTATGGCACCTAGATCATTTCATGCTTTCCCTACGGATTTGAAATCTACTCATTTTTTTCAAGAAAAAGTAGAAGCATTTTTGACAACAGTGTTTTTATAATTTTGAAGATTACTGGTAATGAGTGGCAGATATGTTTGTTTTCGTGTATTTTTTTTCTTCTTCTTGTATTGGCTTTTTCTATTCAGTTTCATAACTGATTAAAGAAATAAACATTTTTCTGAAATCGTTCAAGAATGCCCACTTTCTCGGAGCAACTTCAGGCCTCAAAATACGCTAATCAAGTATTTTAGTCCGTTGCTAAGCAACGAACTTTCCCGGAAAATACTGTTTTTTTTGGACGAGTAGACCAAATTCTAGGACGAGCGTCAGCGAGTCCTGGAAGTCTGCGAGTCTAAAAAAACTGTTTTCGGACGTGTTGCGTACATTATTTTTCCAGCAACCATGTGTAACAACAAATCAATGAGACTCATTTAGTCCAAGAGACGAAGAGAGGTCGACTTTCACCCATCTGTTAACCGGATGAAACGATTCCAAATTTGAATATTCCGAACACTTCAGTTCTTATTTGTATTATATATTGAAATTCGAACAGATGATAGGTACCAACAGCAACATTCTAATTCTTATTTATATCAATATTTGTATTAAAATTCAAGCACTTCCCGGCCTAGTCTGGGAAGTACGTACTTTCTGGACTAGGCAGGGAAGTGCTACTTTCCCAAAGAAAAAGTGTCCGGGAAGTGAACACTTCCCGGATGGTTGCCGAAAAAGTACTTTCTCGTACAGAAAACGATCCGAGAAAATTTTTGCCGGCTTGTTAACATTTTAGACAGTTATTGAATTCACGCAAACAATATGTAGAATTCCTTAGTTTTTGATAATGCTGATTGCGATTTCAGAAAAAATAGTATGTGTACCTCGTAGTAAAAGCACATTCCCAGAATTCAACAATTTATATTGTCGTCCGGGAATGTATTGCTTTTACTACTAGATACACAATATACTATTATTCATTTAATTTGAATGGCTTTATCAGAAATTGAACTACAAATAAACGTGAAATCCCATACAAACCGTATAATAACTTTTCTCTTCACGTACATTATAATAATTTGTCACTTATAATTACGAGAGCATTTTTTTGTCGAAGTGAACTTGACATGTATTAATGAGAATTTTGTCACCTGGTAATTTAACAAAAAAAATTGCCCCTGAAAAAATTACGAGTCCGTAGGACGAGTAATTTTTTGTGGCAGTTTTTGAGTTGAATTGCCTAATGGCAACAAAATTCTAATTATATATGTCAAGTTTACTTCGACAAAAAAAAAGCTAGAGTGTAATTAGGTAAGATAATTTAATGAATATGTGAATCAATAAATAAAAAAATAAGATGTAAATTAGTTTATTTAATTTAACGGAAAATTACAATTGTTGAAAACACAATTATTAAAAAACCTTGATTTTCAGAACTTTCTTGTCGTTTGTTAACAGTTTGCTGCATGCTAGTATTTTAAGCGGTGGTAGTAACTATTTCCTGGATGGTAGTACGAATGGAACCAATGATTTTTTTATGATTTTCTCCATCTAACTGAAGGTACGGTTTTAATGACGATGGGTTGCTATGTCCTGTAATTTTCACAAGTTTTATCTCCGGCGGCAGCTCGTTTAGAATGATTCGTAATTTTCACCCGCTTGACATGAAGTCCAATATTTTTCGCCGAGGATTTGGTCCAATTAGACATTTCATTTATTGCAATAGGAGAATTCTCATACCATCATTTCGGATTTGTTTTTTGCCAGAAAGGATTTGGAGTTAAAAAAAAATTTCACATGTGATATGGTTTCCCCGTCTTCCCATAATTTGTTCATATAATTTTACTGGACATGCACATTCTTTTTCAGTGTTTGCTACAAACCAGTTACTGTCGGCCAACTTCTGATTTCCACCTTGTGCTGTCCTGAGTTATTTTCAACTCTTCCGGTCTCTCTTCCACGGTTCTGTCTCGATTTCAAAATAGAATACCTTACAATTTGCTGTTTCTCCACCTCTTCAAGACAATCCATATGCAGCAATATGATAACATTTTCTCTGAAGGCCTACAGGTTCTTCTTCACTTCAGAACAGTGCCATTTCAAAAATTTCATGTTTTGTGAGAGCCTTTCTTTTTTCTGGGATTGCTTGCAAAATTTTGCGTTTTGTTTCGCGTGCATTTCTCACTTTCTTAAACTGTATGTCCTTGAACGGATTAAAAATTCTTTTATATTCTTTGAAGTACTTCTGTTGTAACATTTTTGCTGAAGTGTTCCAAATCGTTTCGACTGCACTCTCTTTATAATCTTCTCCATTGTTCTTCTTCATCTTGAATGCCCAGTCACATAAAATAGAAGCTAACTCTTCAGCGGAAGTTGCTGCAATGAGTTCATATATTTTTTCCAAACAAAACATCGCAAATTGTCGCCAAAGTGACGTAGTTGAATTCACAGTATTGCGAGGCACATTATTACTGATGGCTTCTTCAATTTCTCCACTCGAAGACTGTCCAAATCACGACATTTCTACAAATAAGATACTTTTCTGACAACGCAAGTTTGAGAAAAATTGACATAACGTCATCAAAAATTTGTTTACAATGCTGGTTGTCATTCAAAAGTCAGGTTCCGTTTCGTCGCTGGAAAAGTTAGGGCAAACTTCTTTCGCTGTCATAATGACAAAACACCGCGACATATGGCATTTTTAGTGCATGAATTAAATTGTCATCAAAACACAACCCTCAAGCTATAATCCCTACTATTTTCAAGGACAACGCATCGACTCTGACTCAGAATCCAGTTGGTCGATTTCAGTTATTCAACCTAATGAGGCAATTTCACGGAGGAAGTACATTAGTTTCTCGATATCTCATTCGCAACCACTCAAATTACTAAAATGATAGGATGTCCCAAGGGCTTGCAGTAATATTTCATCTACTTCGTTTATCATGTTTCATATATCGGTAAACTTGGATATCAGGCATGTAACCAAATTTATTAGGGAGTTTTGGAAAATTAGTTGAATTGACTAAGTGATACTGATTTCCAAATAGTTATAAACGTTACAAGCCGATATGTAGCAAATAGCGGATGAGGTTGAATATTGCAACTCGAGGCGTAGCCGAGGATTATAACAACCGAATCCGTTATTTGCGTGTCGGCCGTGTGTCGTTCAAGACTTTTTGTAATCCCGCTAAAAGATTACATTTTGATTCCGAGGAAAAACCAAACCACGTACCTTGTGAAAAATCCCAACATCGTGTTGTCATGGAACTGCCTAACAATATCACAACAATATTATAAACAACGTCAGTTTTTTATGTTCGCTTCAACAACAACCATGGATGAAATTGAGGAACAAAATCAAATTTCTTTAGAAATATTGGGAGAGTCAGTTGGATTACTGCCGGAAATAACTCAAGAGCTATATCAAAAAGAATATAAAAAACTCGTCCAAGTAAATTGTTTACTTGAAAAAAAGTCAATTGTGGGTACTACATTTTCATCTACGGTGGGAATATGAGATACTCATAGTAAGCGAAACAATGTTTCTGAAAGTGTGTTCCTACCGTAACTCATCAGAATATTTAGCGAATCGAAATATTTTCCATGATCTATATCTATAGGTGCACACTGAACTAATTGTAGGTATAATGATACCTACCACTACTATCGTTTGTCTGAAAAAACTTCACTTGGTCTAAGCCATCTCAACTATAACGTCAATCGATCAAGTCGATTGGGTTAGTGATCAATTCACGTATGCTTAGTTAACTTTTTCGTTTCGGGCACGTTCGGATGTTTCCGCAAAATTATTTTGTTGCGAAAACGGCCTCACAAGTCACGGACAAGCGTCTAGCCGCACCAATTCTACTTTTGATGGCGCAGTTCCGCATTTGAGAAAACTCAGGTTATGTCTCGTTATGAGGTAAGGTTGGGATATTTTCATTTTGTGGGTTATGTGTTACTGTTAGCATAATAAAAACAAAAAGCTTAACGTGTTAGGTTGGGCTAAGAATAAGAACACGGGAGGATATAAACATTTCAAAGGCCCTTTTTAATGTGTTGAAGTGTTTTTTAAGTTTCTAACCATTGGCTTGAAAAGCCTGAATATACTTTTGTATTGTGAATCCGACAAATTGAATGGATTTTCTTTCCTCCAAAATATCCTACGACCTTCAGCCTGTTCTCGAGCATTTTCTTCATCATTAAATATTTGATCAGCTATCAAATCATCCATGAACTCATCTTTTTCAGTATCACATCAAAATAACAGACTTTCCTAATCTCTATTCCCTGAAGTTTCCGTCGAAAATACCAAGAGAAATGTCAGGGAGTTATTTCTCTCGACAGGTAAGAGAAAACAAATTCAAGAATACACCCATGTTCACTAAAAGAGAAAAGTGCCTGTTTTCTCTTGGCTTTTCCACTCCCCGAAACTCAAGAATAGCCACCCAGAGTGAAAAGTTTTCACATGTTGGATAAAATTTTAATTTGTTGAGAATAATTTTCCACATTCAACAAAGCTAGATTCAACGCTTTTCTTTTTTTGGGGAGCTATTTTATCCAGTTCATCTGAAAATATAGGTAGATTTACATTTTTCATAACTTTTTATCAGTGCACAGAGAAAAATAATCATGTATACCTACTAAACTGGGTGGAACTTTTTTCATTCCCTCTACTACAAATATCGTGAAACGATTTGTTACAAATAGTGCACCAAGTCATTTTACCTAAACAGTTTATTCAACAAAAAAACAAATCAGTTATCAAATAAACACACCTGTGAAGTCTAAAAATCATTCGATTAATTCACAACAAATAGCAATTACTGGAAATCAGTATTTGAAATTTGGCACGGACACAATACGCTTGCGAAACTGCGCCATCAAAAGTAGAATTAGTGTGGCTAGACGCTTGTAAGCCACGGCGTCATTTCGTCATTTCATCCACATGTAGCGTCATGTTATGAGTGTGATTGTTGCCGGCATCATATATATGCATGTTTGTAGTAATTAAATCCTCGTAAGTGTATTATTTATGAATGGTTTTTCAGTGAGTATAGCCTATGTGGTAATTTTCAAATATTTCTAGTGTTATAGGATGAAAATTGTAAGTATATGTGACAATTATATACTTTGAACTGTTCAAAATCATGCAATAATCTAATATGTCGAGGACTATTATCAAAGACAGGAAACAATCATACTTGATAATAATAGTCAATCGATTATTTCATATTTTGAAATGATTTAAAGTATATTTTTCTATGATGCAATTTTCATCCACTTACAGAACACATTCTTGAAACTGACCATAAAGGCTACTCAGAGAAAACGATTCAAGTAAGTAAATAATCCACCAATGACAAGAGAACTGCTCATTCACCGGGTATTGAAAATAATACCAAAGACAGGTCAAATAGAAAGTAGAGGCTGAAAAATTATACATTCAGTTCACTTGGGGTTACCGATCAACGTACTAATAATAATGCACCTATATTCTACCCATAAGTGAACAATTCATTTGGAATTAGTAAAGAGGACAATAAAGGGTATTAATCTGAAATTTATCAAAATAGGTTAGTAGTGGTAAGTGCTCATTTTCAGGAACACAATTTTTTCAGTGGTAATTAACAAGTTTTTACTTGTGGATATTCAAGTTTCACTATTGGTTAGTGATTTTTTTTCTCCATGAAGAGTGGCGTAAAAGCAAGAATGTGAAGGTGGTTAATGAAGATGTATTATTAGCCTATACCAAAGGAAAATCAGAGGTTTATTCTTCTAACTCGCTGTGGAACAAGATTTCAATGTTGAAACTTGCTTTGAAAGTTTATGACAACATTGACATTTCTTGGTTAGTTATTTTAAATCTCACACCATTGAAGTATCACCAACAGAAATGGTATTTTCAGATTTGGAAAATTATTTTTGTTCTTGAGACGAAAGAAAACATTTTGTCTGTAGAAGAAGTAACTAAGTGTTTGTTGGAGGCAGATGATACACATGGTTGCTTGAAAAGGTTGTATTAATATGTGGTATTTTTGGCGCCTGTAGACGTGACGAACTTGTTAAGCTGACTGAGGATGATTTTGTTGTACCAAGTTTTAGTTACATTGAGGTATACTAAAAATGAATAGACCAGGGTATTTGCCATTCCCAACGAAGAACTTTCTTTCGATTCCTATGGTTTATACCAAAACTATGAAGATTTGCGGCCTTCAAATTTGGAAAATCTGCGATTTTTCATTTGTTATAGCAATGGTAAATGTGTAAAACAAGTTGTGGACATTCATATTATTGAAGATGTTCCAAAGAAAATTGCAGCATTATTAAAATTGGAAAATCCTCAGCTCTACACAGGGCACTCTTTTTGCAGATCCTCGGTTAGTATGCTTGTAGAAAATGGTGGCGATCTACTATCGGTAAGAGAACTTGGATGTTAGAACTCCTCTGCGGTGGCGAAGTCGTATATTGAAAATTCAATTTTAAAGAGAATGAAGATAACGAGACACCGTTTTCATAGTAATGAGGCCACACCGACAAGTTCAACTACTGGTGCTATAGATGGTAAATTCTCTTCGATGGAATATAAATTTCAAATAATAACAATTGTCAAATTACTTTTCAAATTTATGAATAGTTAGTATTATTATAGTACATCTGTAGCAAAAGAATAGATCTTTATCATGCATTAATAGGAATATAAAGGTCTTAATTAGAGAAAGCAAGAGAAGGATGAAAAATTTCAGAAGAACCAAAAACAAACAGGACTTCGTAAAATACAAACAGTTATGTAACTTCACAAATAAATCGATAGAAAGGGAAAAATTATACTTGAATTTCAATTTTACCATAGATAATAATGATACCTGGAATACTCAATATTTATAGGAAAAAAAGACTCCTGAAATACCTCAGGAGTTGATGAGATTGATGATTCCACGAGCCTTTCAGGATTTGAATTTTGCAGAGTAGGTATTATTAAGGACGTGGAGCTGGATTCGTTTATCAAGAATGAAAACACGAGCTGAAGGGGCTGATGGACTGAATTTACATTTTATTGTTGTCTTTCTATCATTGAATTCATTTCGCAAATCCCAAACTTACTAGGAGGGGGTATGAAAAGACAATCAGTGGAGTATATGAATAATAGTTATATATTGCCGTCTACCCAGTACGGATTTAGAAAGTGTCATTCTTGCACTCATGTCCTCCTGAATATTACAGATCGCATATTTCAAGCCAATGATTCTTGCATGATTACTGTTTCATTTCTTCTAGATTTTTTGAAAGCCTTCAATACATGAAATCATCCTACTCTCAACTACAATTTGAGATTTATCGGACCATCTGAGAAATCTGTGGCATCTATTAATAATTATCTAGATGACAGAAAACAAAGGGTGCTTCTACATAACATTCATTTGAACATTGAAGACCTGGCATGTGGCGTGCCACAGGGATACATTTAGGGACCTTTCCTGTATATTATTTATTGTGTATTTTTTAGAAATGGCTTGTTCATCTATCTTGTATAGCTCAATTTCGAAATCTTGGACCCTAGACCATAGGCCCTGGATACCATCTTGCCAGGCTATTATAAAATTCCTGGGTCCCTGATTCCAGCTCACTTGACCAAAGAAAGGCGATGGTCAACTATTTTATTATCATTAGTTTCATCATTATTCAGAGTAATGTGATCCAAAAGGTCTCGTTCAAATCAAAAACCTTTTTTACAAACAGTGGCATTGTTCTCAAAGAATTGAACTGATCAAATGTAATTTGCAAACCGAAGATAACCTTCAGATAACAAAAGATCCCCATCGAATTAAAGTCATTCCCCAACCGACATCCGAGCTAAAATTGGAACAACCCTCACTTTCTACCCTCCATTATCCGCTCCTTCCACTTGTTTGCGTTTGACAGTGACCTTGTGTGTTGCAGGATACGGCAACAGTGCCTCGCGCGGCCCAGACAGAGCAGCCGAACTGCTGCAGCATCAGGTGGTTAATTATTCGATGGGCGTGTTTTCAACAGGTTGGCAGCCGGAAAATTAGTAGGCGAGCGGCACGCGCTAGAAATTGCTCTTGGGTGGCGAATAAATGGCGTTGTGGATGTGACTCTCGCAGATGAGAGAGAGTTGTCGACTTATGGAAGAGGATACTGAGTGGAAATTTTCTGATTATGATTCATCTTCGTTTTTACAACTATTTTGTGGGACGAGTTACATTCGTGGCCAAGGGATGGAGTGCCTGAACACCAGTGGTGTTAAGTCCATTTACTGATAAATTGAAAGTATACTTGAATTATAATACAAAAATTAAAAAAATGAGGAGTGAAAGATGTTAAGAGGAACAGTTGGGTCACAGATGGCTTAGTGAAGTCTATAAATGCAAAGAATAAAATATATAAGAAAATGAAACGTGAACCACAGAACCCAGATATAAAAAATGAATTTATGGCATTTGACAAGCTTTAGAAAAACTCAATTGTACCGGCTAAGCAATATTATCATAAACAGAAGATATAGAAATAATAGAATGATCAAAAATAATTTTGGGAAATACTGAGAGAAATTGGCAAACTGAAGACAAGCAAAAAGTTAACATAAAATGATGCGATGGCCAAGAAATGACTAATCCCGCAGGTATTTTGAACAAGTTAGTAGATTTCTTTACTTTGGTAGGAGAAACTTACGCTGCAAGAATTAAAATACCAAACAAGGTTTTTTTACATGGTGGTTCTTCGGGTAGTAAGACCGACTTATGTTAAGAGAAGATCTCGACGTTTTGCCACACGAGTGGTTAACATTTTCAAGAGAAAGTTTCTGGTTTTTCATGTCGCTGTCGAAAGCTTGATATTTGTTATACGTTGTCTCAATAAATACCTGTGATTTGACGTTCTTACATCTGATTGGTCCATAGCGTTAGCTGAATCGTTCGTACCGTTATTTTGTGGGTAGGGAGCTAATTGAGAATTTTTGAGAACTGGAAGCCAAACCTTGTTCAATTGTAGTCCTTCTTCGGTACTGTTGAAGTTGTTCTGGTGTTTCTGAATTTCAATTGCTTCCTGGAAGAGTCTTGGGTAATAGGCAGATGTTGAAGAGATGACTTGGATTTTTTCGAATTTCACTCTATGGTTATCGTTGTTGAGAGTATGTTTTGCGACAGCGGATTTCTGTGTGTGCCCTAACCGACAGCAAGCCTTGTGCTCTTTGATTCTTGTTTTAATGGAGCGTTTCGTGGTTCCGATATAAACGCTGCCACAGGAACATGGAATGCTATAAACCTCAGAAGAGCATAGTACGTCTCGTTTGCCAATAAGTATTTCGTTACGAATTCATCCACTGCTCATTGAGTGAAATCGGTTGAAAAGCTAGAGATCGCCTAAATCATGTTCGGACCAAAAATTAGCCAAAGTCGTTCGTAAAAAAATTAGCTTTTTCAGAATCCGCAATTGGGAGTTACAGTTTAAAAAATTGTGATGGCGTCATATCTCCTACAAGTATCATCCTGCATATTTGAATTTTTTTGGCAAAAACGCTACAATGAGAACAAAAATCAGAGTTGATAGGGGAGAAAGTAACACTTATGTGTTACTATTTTAGACATATTTAAATGTGAAATCCCGTGATTGATTAATTTCAAACCGCACAAGAATGTTTTAAATCCTTACTGGATAAACATATACCATTATTGTACAATTCCTTTTGTCCTTGGACAATGTATCCCCTGTAATAGTTATTTGTGTACCAAGGGTATAAATAGATGTTTATGCCCTGAGGGCTACGTTCTACGAACCCGAGGGCCTCAGGCCTGAGGGTTTGTAAGTCGCCCGAGGGTATACACATCTGTTTATGCCCGCGGTACATTCATAACTTTATGTCATACTAGTTCGTTATTGCAGTCCAATCTCAATACAAATCAATATTTTAAAAAATCCGGTTTAAATTAATAACATTGCAATTTTATCATAGTAGACACTATCGTTGCTAGGTGAATGTTGACAAACGTTAATGTCATGAAATCACAATAAGTTTTATATGTGCCAAAGTAAGAAGTCAAAATGAACGAAGATTTTGGAATTCCTGAAGAAATTATTTCCCTTTATGCCCGCGCGGGCCATAAAGTGAACTTTATGCCCGCACGGGCATAAAGTACGACATTATATAGTTGGTAACTAAGCAATAAAAACACAATAATGAACTATAGCATGACATAAAATAAATTACTATTACTATTTTTTGAACCCATCAATTGAAAATTTCTGTGGCAGTCGTACCTATTCCTGGTACTCTTCAACATCTCAATTAATATGCAATAATAAGGATGTGCTGCTTCGCTATCAATTTTTGACTTTCGCCAGAGTTTTCCAGAGAGTATTAATCACTACCGAAACAAAAGTCCGACTTGGAAGTTTATCAGAGACAGTCTCCACTGGATGGTAATGAAAGGCAGTCAGGGGTCTTTCAGAGATTTGCGCCTCTTTGCAAAATAAGCTGTTAACTTCCTTGAGTGAAATGTACAACTGAAAGTTCGAATTGAAGGGATGTACGAAGTTTGGAGAGTTTCAGAAAGAGGATGGAACAGACAAATGACTTGCTACTTTGGGCAGTAAGATGAATAAGGTTCGTTCGCCATTTTGTATCACGACTTCTTCATAAGTTACTGGAAGATGATTATAATAATGGCCGACCATGATGGAGGAATATCCTGATTCCTATAGAATTTCATGTTTCGAGGTGAATTTAGTTACCATGGATATTTCCCTCATTTATAAAATTTCTCACAAGAGGATTGCAATTATCAAAAATTCACAGAGGTAATTTCTCTGCAGAGCTATAATTGCACTACGGAAACATCCCGTCGCTATGACTCCATGAAAAATACTGAAAAATGTCAGATTAACTTCAAGGAGTGGGAAAATGCCGCGTGCCTATAACAATTTCAAATATATTTTTTTTCGGCAACCATCCGGGAAGTGTTCTCTTCCTTGACACTTTTTCTTTGGGAAAGTAGCACTTTTCGGCCTAGTCCGGGAAGTACGTACTTCCCGGAGTAGGCCAGGAAGTGCTCGAATTTTAATATAAATATCAATATAAATGAGAATTAGGATGTTTCTGTTGGTACCTATCTTCTGTTCGAATTTCAATATTTGATATAAATAAGAACTATAATGTTCAAAATATTCAAATTTATAATCACAGCCAAGGAAGTTTACTCTTGATCAAAATCATATTTATTGTTCCCCCTGTACACCGTTTGAAAATTTAGGATTTGGATAAATCGATTACAAGAATTCCGTAATGCACCAATTTTCATGAAGAATAAAATTTTCTGACAAATCTGTAAAATACGAAAATATGACTTGATATCAAGAACAAATTTGAAGGTACTTTTCATGATAAACTATTTCACCTTAAGAGTGAAATGATTACTCGGCAAATAATTTATGTAGATCTGTAAACAAATATTTTCTGATTCAATTCAGCATTAAAAATTATTGATCTTCAGCAAAACCCAGTTGATTCAATCACTAATTTGATAACATGTCTTCTTCTAGCAGAGTCCCTAGGAAATATTTTGATATTTACTGAATATTAAGTGATATATTCAGTGGAAGTGTCAAAATAGTACTCACCATTCGTTAAAATATGAAGATGAAAATAAACTCTTGCAATTTTCAGATAACACGCTTTCTTGCAGAATTATCGGTAATTCTTTGTTTTTTTTGCAATTATAACACAATCACAAAATCGATAAGTCAGTCAGTCAATAAATTCTTCAAAACAAACTTCATCGTCTCTAGAATATAATTCTCACTGACAAAGTCGTTTACAAGTAAAGAGATAAATTGAAAATGTTACCTCAAATGACGTACAAGTATTGAAAATGATATTCAACTCACACACTTTTGTCGAGATCAATGAAAAAAATGTTGAAGAGATAAAATTAACTAACAAATTATATGGAAGCAATATGTATGATAGAATAAACTAGTAAAAAATACATATCAGAATTCAACAAAAATGGCACAAATATCTCAAATTGAGTTTAGTACTAATGTCAAATGTCCGGAGTTCAAACCCTAGCCAGAGATGGGATTTTTGAAATTCAATTCAACCAATAAATTAATTAAATCTCGTGACTCGACTGGTGTGAGTCCTGCACGATTCACTATTGCGTTACAATTAGTACTGCTGCTCCTAAGGTGGCGTATGGAATTAGTAACAAGGTCCACCCAGAAGAACAAGGCCAACCCATTGACCATAGTAGTCGATGCCAAAACACCAAAGAGAAAGAAACAGAAAGCCTGTTGGAGAAATGAAAGTAAAACAGAACAAACTAATTATCACAAATATGAATTGATTTTTACCAATTTATAGTGCTTTATTTTGTATGCCTATTTTTGGATTTTTCAGATACCCCATTCAATTTCGATTGAGAATGGCATACCTGTGCATTTCCTACAAAATCGGCAGTCTAAAATAAAATTGCGATTTTATAAACATCTATATAATCATAAAGTTCACAGCAATAGGCAATTGAATACCGTTAGCCACAGAAAAAAGGTAATTTTTGCTCAGTGATGAGGCACAGTGATAGGGGGAAAAGCAGTGGGCAAATAAATATTGGTGCAGTGAAAGTAAGTGGTTGAATACAAACGAAGAGAATTCTAAAGTTTGTCCTGTAGGATTGTTGAAAAAGCTTCTAGAAAAAATTAGGTAAAGATCCACCTCCGGAGTCGTGATTCTATCGTGATATTTTGCTTTCACCAATTATCAAAGCAACCAAGTTTTCGTTCAAAATGAGAGCTTATCCGATAAAACGAAAACCTTTTGTGATATTACCCTCGAAAAATGGCAGGGAATATCTTTGACTTACCACCTAACATTTCTGCAACGAAAAAAATAGTTAATGTAGCCCGAATCTATCCATTTTCATCTTTAATTAATCTCGAGTCTTATCTCTGGGTGATAATTCGCAGCTTCTTGCAAAGACTCATTTACCAAGTTTATTAGGGGCAATTTAAGTTACTTTGGCGATGAAGCTCGTCAGATATCTTTTGCGGTTTTTTGCTTAGTGTGCTTTCTTGTAAAGACAGTCATTAGCTTTCAAGACTGCTAGCTGTCGGTGATGCTGTTACATGGGTAATCCGCTGACACAAATGAGTGAAAAAACTGTCTAATTGAAATTGAAGCTGTGTCTGTTCAACTTGACTAATTGGGTATAACGCCGTATTTCACCATTTTACAAATGAACAGTTGAATACGATTTATGTATAGACACATGGGTCGACAAGAAATGTTTCGATGACATTCCCAATCAAATAATATTAATATAATTAATAATAATTTCATACTAATTCATACTGAATTTGTCACTAAATGAAAATAAACATAAATATCTACAGTATGATAGGATATCGGAAACTGCTATATATATATATATATATATATATATATATATATATATATATACAGGGTGTCAATTTGAAAACTTCCCACCCTTAATATCTTCCTTCCAGTAAACAATATGAGTAATCGAAAAAACAGGTCAATTTTATTGTCAAGGGGGACACTTTCACGGACTATTTGTAGCCCTCGTGGTTCAACCCCCTAGGAGGGGTAGATGTTACCCTTAGAATTTTAAATGGGAAGGGGGGTCAAGTGGCACATCATTTTGATGGGCGTTCAATTCTTGTTCCAATGGTACCCTGACTTATTATTTTGTGATGAGCATTTTCCGAAAAATTGCATTCTAAACTAACAGAAGTAATTATTAGAACGCCTATACTGAGATGCATTATTGTATTGACTCCCTTTGGTTAGAAGAGTAGGTGGCACCGCTCCAACCCTTGAATGACAGGAATAAATTTATTACGCATGGGATTTTTTATTTGGTGGTTATTTTCCTTCTACACAATAAAATTTAATTTGCGAGAAAGACATTTCCAACATAAAATCTACTTACGCTTATCTTATTAGCTGTTCGAAATGTTGTCCATTTTGCTCTAAACAGTAATACAGTCTGTTTTCGAACTCCCCTCTAACATTACGGAAAACTTCACTAGGAATTGACTGGCATGCTGCTGTAATTCGTCTTTTAAGTTCGTCAATATCAGAAGGTTGTGTTTTATAAACAACGGATTTAAGATGCCCCCAAAGAAAGAGATCTAAGGGTGTTAAATCCGGTGATCTCGGAGGCCATTCAACTGCTCCCCCTCTGCCAATCCATCTACCCGGAAATCCCTCGTTTAACCACTGTCGGACGGGAAGAAAATAATGAGGTGGAGCACCGTCCTGCTGGTAATGTAACAGATCCTCCTGCAAAAGTTCATTACCTTCTGCATCAATTTGAGTTTCTAGCTCGTGAGTTATAAGAGGATCGATAGTCTCTTCAAGCATATCAAGGTACAGATTGCCAGTCAAGTTTTCTTCCAGAAATAATGGACCAAGAATGGCATTTCCAAGAATACCAGCCCAAACATTAACTTTTTGTGGGTGTTGTGTATGCCCTTCCCGAAAAATATGTGGGTTTTCGTCACTCCAATAGCGACAATTTTGTCTATCAACATTGCCATTCAGAAAAAATGAACACTCATCGCTGAAACAGAGATGTTTAACAGAAGATTAGGGATGGTATTGACTCGATGAGACATGATTTCACAAAACTCTATTCTTCTATCATAATCATCCTCGTGGAGCTCTTGAAGAATCTGCATTTTATATGGATGAAATTTATGCATTTTCTGCTTTTCTTATAGTCTCGCGTGACATTCCCGTCTGTTCTGATACTGATCGTAAGGAGCTCGTGGGCTCTGCAGCAAATGTTCCCAAAACTTCAATTTGAGCTGCTTCATTTAGTACTCTGGGGTTATTTCTTTTTTTATTTATCACTGAACCAGTTTCGTAAAACTTATTCACCAAATCAAGCACATACCGGTGACTTACATTACAATTTGGATGTCTTTCATTAAAAA
The DNA here is from genome assembly GCA_944452925.2 of Chrysolina oricalcia. Lineage (NCBI taxonomy): Eukaryota > Metazoa > Arthropoda > Insecta > Coleoptera > Chrysomelidae > Chrysolina > Chrysolina oricalcia. The sequence continues at coordinate 7,094,411 of OX101825.2, read as the reverse complement.
GACATGCCGCCCTTCGTGCGCACTTTCCAACTTCTCCATAAATTACAATCATTTCAATTCTGTCTTGAAGAATGTAAACCATTTTTACACTTTTATACACTTATTAAAGTAATTCCTAAACAGCCCAACAGGTACAACGGTATTCACAATACTACCACATAGTTCAAATTTGCTAACCAATTTTTTGCCGGAAAACAGAAACTTTTTACAGCAGAAGTAGCAAAAAAGGAAGGCTATCTGTACAATTTCTGCGATGACACTTAAAAATTCAGCATTTAATAAACACAACTTTACTACCATCTACGTTTTACTATTAGACTACTTTTTTATGTAAAGTGTTTGGAGCTAATGGCTAATGTTACCCCTAATAAAGGGTTGGAACGGTACCACCTAATATTCTAACCAGTTCTGGCCAAACCATGCATCTCAGTATAGGCGTTCTAATAATTACTTCTGTTAGTTTAGAACGCAATTTTTCGGAAAATGCTCATCAAAAAGTAATAAGTCAGGGTACCATTGGAACAAGAATTGAACGCCCATCAAAATGATGTGCCACTTGACCCCCCTTCCCATTTAAAATTCGAAGGGTAACATCTACCCCTCCTAGGGGGTTGAACCACGAGGGCTACAAATAGTCCTTGAAAGTGTCCCCCTTGACAATAAAATTGACCTGTTTTTTCGATTACTCATATTGTTTACTGGAAGGAAGATATTAAGGGTGGGAAGTTTTCAAATTGACACCCTGTATATATATATATATATATAGTGTGGAGTGGAGTGGAGTAAAACTGTTTATAGGGCCTGCAGCGATGTAAAAGGAAACTCTTTTAAGTTTTTTCCAAGCTTTCGGAATCTTTTATTCCATCATCAGGGAGACTACAATTGGAAATGTCATATAGGATTGTAAATTCAAAATTATAAGTACTCACATATTATTTGAGGATGCTTACATATATGTTCATAAAAGTTATTAATAAGAACCATCTATGTTTACAAGATTAAGTTTCTGCTAAATAAACATATCAGTGATGCAGAATTTTCAGATCTTTTTTAAAAAATACAAAACTGAGAAACTGGACGAAATGACAAATTAGTTGTACATACTTCATTTGTTTATTTTCAAATGTGACAGTTATTAATTTGACAAGTGACATTATTTTGTTCTGACAAATAAACTTTAGTGTAGGTTAGAATTTCTGCGTTCGGTTACTCTAATTTCATGGAGTTTATGTCAAGAGAAAGTAAAAAATAATAAATTTCACTGAAATGGTTTATATCTGTTCGTTTATTGATAGAGTTATTCTATTGAGAGATAAAGGCCATTTCTAAGAAAGATCTTTTTGAAAGATGTGATTCTCTTGCAAGAACTTTTGTTGAAGAGTAGTTCATTCGGTGGTCAAGGTCATTGACATGTTTTGCTAAAGCACATCTTTCAGGATGTAGTCTTCTATCACTTTTATGAGAAGTGATTCTATAATTTAGTAATCTTTTAGTTTGGCCAATGTAATTTTTTTCACAATCAAGACAAGGGATACTATAAACAACATTTGAAAGAGAGGAAATATCATTTTTGATGAAAAATAAGTTAAAAGAGAGAACTGGTAAAACTGTGTCCAGCAATTCATCCATAACATATGCTGCAAGAATTGGTGAGATTGAAGATCCCATTGGAGTTCCAAAAGTTTGTCTGTAATATTTTCCATTAAATGAAAAATAGTTATTTTCGAAAAGAAATGTTATTAAGTTGGAAAAACAATCTTTTTCAATAGTGCAATGACTGCTGATACGATCCCAATTTTTATCTATCGCTCTAAGGCAAGTATCAAGATAAATATTACTGAAAAGAGAGACAACATCCAAACTGGCCAGAACATAGTTATCAGGTAATTTGATTTTATTGAATTTTTCTGCGAATTCAAAGGAATCTTTGATTGAGTAAATGTTATCTGAATCATAAGCATTAGTCAAAATATTAGTTAAAAAAGAAGCAATTTGTTCTGTTGGAGAACCTATGCAAGCTATTATCGGTCTCACTGATAAATTTGGTTTGTGAATTTTTGGTAAAGAGTAAAATTTTGGAGAAATGCCATCATAACTAGTAAGCTTTTTTTTAACATGGTCATCTATTTGGTTTTTTACTTTAAGAGATATTATCAAATTATTATATTTTCTCTGTATTTTTGATGTTGGATCATTATTCAGCCCTACATAGGATGTACTATTATTGATGATATCATTAGATAAATCTAGATATTGTTGTTTTTCCATAACAACAGTAACATTACCTTTATCTGACTGAATAAAAATCAAATCTGGATTATCTTTCAAAAACTTTTTTGATTTGTTGTAAAGTTTTCGAAAAAAATCATTTTTTTTGGGATCATCATTAAGTACACAATTGGTAATGACATTAGTAGCTCTAGCTATAGTGATATTTCTTTCATTGGTATCACTAATAGAGGAAGTGATATGATCTAAATCTGCTAAAATGTTTTTTATAGGAATGTCTTTTTTTATTACTGGTTCAATACTAAATTTTGGTCCCAATGATAAGCTTCATAACACGTATGATAAAACTAATCAGGAGGCTCGAGAACTCATAGCTAGCTTAGAGGTATGCATAGATATAAATCTTGACATTCGACAGCAAAAGTCTCGGACGATAAGTAACAAAAAGAGGCATTTAGTTGACAGCAGATAATATAAACATTCATTTTGTGAAATTCACATGATTGAATATCGTGACTAACTATGGAGAATCAATTAACATAATTAGTAAAGAATTAATCCAAGGATTGATATGCTTTTTGCTCGAAAAGAGTTTGAAGGCTTGTTTAGGATCTCGGCAATCAACGATAGCATCATTCATGATCGAAGTCAACTACGAGCAAAAACAACAATTTATTAGTTTCAAACACTGCGTGCAATACATCAACCCAAAATCGTTGTTCAACATGTTGCGGTGTTGCATCGGATATCGTGTTCACATGGGGCAAAGCGTTAGAAAATGAAGTGAGGAAAGTTTGCGAGAGAACTGTAGATCACGAAGCAAAATCATTTTAATGGTCTAACCGCTCAGAAAAAAGTTCAAAACGTGAAACTGTTGCTAGTGCCCGAGCCCTAACTTCAAACTCATGTAATAATAGCCATCAATACCCGATCGTTATAATATAGTCTCGTTTAATTTCTGTACCTTATCAAATATCAGGGATGATGTTCAAAGCTTAAGCACTTTGTGAGAAGATTAGGAAATTCATTAAAGTAAGTTTTTTTTCATCTCCATCAGACAACATATTCTATTTCCAACAAGTCAAAAACTCAATGGTATTTCAGCACTATTTGATCTCAATTCACAATAGAGAACACACACAATGCATTTTGGCGTGAACTGTCACAAAACGTCCTCATTGTATCGACAATAGGAGAAATGCTCGACAAGATATTCAAATCAAATTGATAAGGATGCCGGATACATCCGAATAATGATTGTCTCGGAATTGTCTCATGAACAGAGCCGAAGTTGTGATTTTTGGGTTGGCCACAAGACAACACAATTAACCCAGTATTAGCGAGGTACTTTCGTACAATATCTAGCGTGTTTGTACCTGTTGGCTTATTAATAACCGTTAGCAAACATTCGTTCTCTGAATCATCGAATATAAAAGACTGGATCCAGGCAACTCTTCTGGAGAAGAGTGAAACATGTACAGGGCGTCCTAATTCCCAAACAAATGCATTGTTTTAGAGAACATACATATTGTAAAACTGGAAACATAAAAACAAGTCCCCGCACAAGTGTTTCGAAGACTTTTGAGAGTTGCGCGTAGAGTTGCAGCTGATTGACAGATATAACAATTTGAACAACAATTTTGTTTAACTGTCTTTTAATTTATAAATTATCGTTTTCCTACACAAACCTGCCACATTTCAACATCAAATATATTTTAAACCAAACTCAGACTCAAATCATGCCTCATTTACTTCAGTATAGAGTAACAGAAAGAATTTGAGACAAAAGTTATATTGTTTGATTTTCATTAGTTCAATTAAAACTAATTGTGTAATCCCCGAAATCAAATAGGTAATGAATTGAACGCAAAAATATGGCGAAGGAACAGGACACGTAATATCGCGAAGGAACTATGTTCCTCCGCCATAATTGATATAATTTTCAAATAGTGATGAAGTTTTGGACCATCTATGTAATTATTGAATATGGTTGTTGGGGTTAGGTAGTCTTGAAGAAAAACCAGTATTCTTCAACATGCCAACGTTTCGGCAGTATATTTTTAAATCCTCAGGGCTTTAAAATATAAAGTTATGGACAAAAGTTGCATGTATAGCAATATAAAATTTAAGAAAAAATTAGAAACCAGTCTGATTCTTTAAAAGAATATTTATTAGGTATACTCACGTGAAGGATTTTGGTTTTCCTTTTCCAACGGAAAGTGATGTTTATTGAAATAATTAGAGTCCTCGTATGCAATTTGACATAACACTCTTTGACAGGACATCAGAATAGTGCGTTTTAGGTATGTCTCAAAACTCCGCATAATTCTATCGAGAGCTTGTGAAAACAAATCAAACTAATTTGAAATTTCCTTTGATAGTAATTTTTACAAATTTCTTTTCCTATCGCTTCCTATCTTGTCCCTTATTTCTGCCGTTCTGTTTTTGAAATGAACCCGTATTCGAAATTATGAGAACAAGAATAATTTCAAAATTTTTTCATTGAGTTTGAGGTAGAAAAATATTTTTTATTCCTTCTGATCATAATTTTCTCAAATCTAGTTTATTTTGGTTTGTAAGAGACTGGTACTACGGCATTAGTCAAACTCACAAACAATTTTTCCATCAAAATAATTAACTTAAAAACAGTTTCTTTCGGATATAACACGTGATTTTTTACTCGATTTCTCTTAATGCTGATTTTGGAAAATTTATATCAATTTTATCAGTGAAAAGTGTTGTGTGGCACATTCTGCATTTCAAATTTCTATTCATCCTCCTAGAATTCATCCCGAACAATAATACAGACAATTTTGTGAAATTTTCCATGGAAATTGATGAGTTCCGTTCCATCAAATTTCAAAATTGATTTTTTGAGACCGTCTGTTTTATTCTCATGGAGTAAATCAAACACCCTAATAAAGTTGTGATCATGAATAGATGTGTTACTAATTACCTTCAACTCCATTTCAATGTACTGTATCGCATATACTGGTTGCCTAAACCTCATTCGACTGAATACATATCTAATCTATCTTGGAAAAAACCGAGATGTTAGAAAAAAATTTCAATCCTGGAAATTTGGAAAAGGTTCTCATTTATTCAAAATAGTCTGCGTGAAAAAATGTGTGCTTCGAAAGAATGTACATGGAAAGGCATTTGTTGAGAAAGCTGTCTCTGAAATATCTGACGCCAACCCTGTTCGATTCCACTTCAGCTTTCCAAGTTAAAAAATATCAGAGTAGGCGTGTGTCACGTCATAATGTTTTTCTGCTGAGTTGAAATCCTTCCTTCCGTAAAAGAAAAATTTGTGAAAACTAACTCATAAATAGTTAAATAAATAGTTTACTTCACTAGTCCGAGACCATAATACAGTGTAATTGTGAAATTTCCAATCCCTCATTCAGAAAAATTAATGAAAAAGTGCAATAATGCTGAATTGATTCCTTGTCGAATCTGACAAAGTGTACATCCTACAATAGTGGTTTGTGAGCAGTTTAGCTTCCTGTAGGTATTTATTCACAAGTATTCTGCACAAAAACGGGAAAAACCAAGTACCACAACTTTTGTTTCAAGTAAATCGTTTTTTGTTTTTTTCCTGTCCGAAAGATTGGTGGTTCTTCGTTGTTGTTGACCAGAAACAATATTTGCATTAAAATTAAGAAAAACCTAAGTGTCATTGATTCTAATTTCTGTTACTCGATTCTGAAGCAACTCTGAATTACTGTCCATTGAATCGAAGTTCAAGTCAAGGACAAACTTGTACACCAATATTCCATTTAAAATTCAGCATTTTAGATCGCTCAAACACTTTCACACATTGCGGTAAAAACCGATCAGTCTGATCCAAATAGTTCGAGAACGGTCCTGTTCCGAACAACGTAGACTATGAAGGGAACCTCGGAGGACGGAAACTTAGCTAGCTCACTTGATCCCCGTCAACGGCATCTTGGGGGTTACGTGGATCGCAGGTTTTGCATTTGAATGGCGCGATCCAAGCTGCGATATTCATACAGCTTCGGCACATTGTCGCGGTTTACCTCACTACAAGCTGAAATATAGCCCGATGGAAAATGCAGGGGGTGTTCAGGAGAGGATTACCTGACCTTGATTTTGGAAAACGTGATCTCAAAGTCGCGAATATCGATTTGATCATTTCTTGGGCTGACTATTTGTATACGTATATCGTGACCATATGTCACGAAGTTTCTGAAAATTTGGTTGAAGGAAAAAAGGCGTTGGGAATTTTCTTAGACCAGAGTTAAGCTTTTGATCAGGTTGATCAAGAAATTCTCCTCTCAAAACTTCAAATGAATGGCGAGTAACCTATGAATGATTCATCAGTTATTTGAAGAACACAAATCATTATGCAGAGGTTAATGGTTAAAAGTCAGTATCTAGGCCTTATTTCATTGATGTACCGCAAGGTTCTACTTTAGGTCCACTCTTGTATATAATATATGTCAATGACTTCTAGCGATCACTTTGTAATGTATTCTGATGACACATCTTTGTTAATAACGGGAAAAAATATCATAAGGAAAGCTCAAAAATGGTTCTCAGATAATGGCCAGAGTTGGAATATAATTTTGTGACTTATAACTGATATCAAATTCTATAGAACAATTCCAAAGCATTATTTAACTGATGTTTAATATTATCACCTTCAACACAGGTGGTTCAACACATTTTCGAACCTTATTTAATCCCGAAATAATTTCAACATTTGAGTTTCATTGACCACTGCCTCCACCAAAATTTGAAAAATAAAATATTTGCAACAGAATTTGAAACCAAGAAATATTTGTTAGCAATCCCAATCTTGTGGCTGTGTCTGGGAATGGTATTCAGCAAATATTTGGCAAAAATAATGTCTTTTTCATGTGCGTCCTTCGCTAGTCTTACATCTTGTTTGGTTAGGGAAGGAAATAATAATAATAATAAAAATTGCCAGATAAATCATAAATCAATAACAATGAGTATTTAAAAAAGAAAATATTGGAGCTGGGAGGAATAGTATATTGTGTATCTAGTAGTAAAAGCAATATATTCCCGGACGACAATGTAAATTGTTGGCCGAGGCGTTAAGCCGAGGCCAACAAGCATTGAAGTCTGGGAATGTGCTTTTACTACGAGGTACACATCCTATTTTTTCTGAAATCGCAATCAGCATTATCAAAAACTAAGGAATTCTACATATTGTTTGCGTGAATTCAATAACTGTCTGAAATGTAAACAAGTCGGCAAAAATATTCCCGTATCATTTTCGATACGGGAAAGTACTTTCCCGTACCGTTAAGGTCCGAAAACGGTCCGGGAAAGTTCGTTGCTTTGCAATGGACTAAAATACTAGATTAGCGTATTTTGAGGCCTGAAGTTGCTCCGAGAAAGTGGGCATTATTGAACGATTTCAGAAAAATTTATTCCTACAGTTTTGGCAAAAAACCAAAACGAGAGAAACTCAATGGGTTTTCATCGTATCTTGGCATTGTAATCCTAATATTATCACCGTGTATATGTATCTGTGCTTCCAGGCGCGTATTTGAGGGTGGGGGTAATAACCCCCTCCCCAGAGCCTTCTCATTCATCAAAAAATATTCCCTGATTAATGAGATTTCTTTTGTTCTTTCAGTTTTGATGTTCTGATTGAATAAGATACCCTTATAATATAATATTGTGTGTACCAGCACCAGCGAATGAGAAATAGGTAAGCTGAATTAAATTATTTTAGTTTTTAGTAGGTAGGTGAAGGCACAGATCTTTTGTGAGAGTTTGGGTTTGGGAAAAACATACCTATAACTCACATCACCGGAATTTGCAGTACTCTTATGGCTTGTTTACTATGCTTTGCTATAGCAACTCAAACACTCTTGATGTAAAGTATGAGCAAATATAGGTATTTTATTTATTATATTACTTTTTCAGTCATTTCTAGTTCCGTATGGGCATGGGCATATCCTGTAACTACAATTCATTATAAGTTAGAGAAAAAATACCTTAGACTCGTTCCTGATATCAAAATCGAAAATATCAGTGAATGAACATAAGTCGCCGACGTCAGAGATAGAGATAAATGCTAGCAATTCCAGTAGCACTATTCGCAGCAGCAGTAACGGTGATGTTGGGGCAGATTCAGAACCTGAAAGCTTGTTTCAATTGTTTTGGTTTGTTTCAATAATAACATATTTTTGTTCCCATATTCAGTCGTTGGTTTGATTTTTTTTTAATTTTTAATATTATTTATTATTAGGTTTGGGTATGTGAATACCTAGTCATTATATTCATAATGTTACTTCTTCATTGTGATCTGTTTTGTTTAATTTTACCTTGATATTTGTTCGATATTCTTTTATAATATAAATACGAAAAAGATATCTCTCGTTTTGGTTTTTTGCCAAAACTGTAGTAATAAATTTTCCTCCTAGCCTTTTCCTAAATTGGATTACCCCCCAGTGTAAGTGGCCAGATACGCCACTGTTTGCTTCCAACATATCCTGATCTGGTCTCATGGCCTGGATTTTGGTTAAATTGCTTCTGGTATATGAGTTTACATCCAAGAATTACGATCTCAAAAATTTTTTTAGTGCATACTGTTAGATCTCCAGAAGAGATACACACACTTTCCCATAAAAATTCTGAGGAAAACTTATCCCGAAATTCGAAGCAGTCCTAAATTTCCATTTAAAATTTCACAGAGTTTTAATTGAAGTAATGAGTTTTTCAGAAATTAAGAAGGAAAAGTTACAGAAGATACCAATAGGCTTAATTTCGTAACTTGATTTCAAGAGTTGATGAAGTTTTGGGATTTGTAGGATCATAATGGATTTTTCTTTCCAAGACATACTGAATCGACTTCGATATTTCTTTTACGCTGTTACTTATGTTAATTCGTGGTAATATTGATTCTGATTCAATGATTGTTTCAAAGGACCGCTACAAATTGCTCGATAACAAAAAAAATTTAAGAAACCGAAACTTCTTTCAGTTTCCAACGTCCCGACACTCGTTTTTATCCATAATGTTTCGTCTGTGTTGAACTTGGGTCATCCCTTTGAAAAGTTCGGCGAAACTAAATGGAAACTTGTAATTACTTGCTCGGAAGAAAAACAATATTTTTTCAACGACGGTAGTTTGAAAAAAAAAGCAGCTTTCAATTTCAAGCAACTTCAGCGAAATCTGTTCTCATTTCAATAACGACGAGAAAAAAGTTCAAGCGTCATAAAACACGTTAGAAAACTTTTCCGGAGAAATGGGCAATAAAGAAATATGAGATTCGTGTTTGCTCGTCGGTTCTGGGAGGAAAGAGATTTGTGGGACAGGATATTTTTCAATCAGAAGTTCACAGTATTGAAACACTGAACATGGAGAGGCATTATACAGGGTGACCCAAGGTTAAACCGCCAAACGTTTATGATCGGTTTTTAAGCAAAAATTAGATTTTTGTTTCCTTTAATCATGTGTCCTATCTTGCTTCGTTCTTGAGATACAGGGTGTCAAAGTTCCTTGGCCTGTACGCTCTCCTGACTTTACCACTACGGATTTTTGTATAGGGTAGAATGCTGAGCTCATCAACGAAGGTATTTTCCTGAAAAGGACTGCTCAAGCACTACGATGGATCAAACCAGCCGTGCAGCTGCAGAAAGTGTAGTTCGTAGGTGCGAACTTTGTTTTCCCGTTTTCTTATAAAATAAAATTGATAAATTTGTTCTACCTAATATTAATTTCATATGTAGTATTTTTCTAGTTACAAGAAATTGGTTTTAAAATATTTTTCAAAAATTTAGCACGATACTGAAAAAACTAGATTCTCAAAACAGTGGTATTTTCAATTGCTCAATCCAGAAAAAAATTGAGCATGCACAAAAACAGTGGAGTACAATGATTTGTCCTAATAATACTTACATTACCCTTCGGGGCGCCACTGGAATTAATAATTCTGCTAAAAGTACATTGAGAGAAATCTCTTATTAGAGCATATAAGTATGTCAGGTTTTATTAAAATCAGCCGCAAGGTTTTTGGATAATTGATAAAAAACTGATTCTTTCTGAAAATATTGAAAATATTGAAAACATTGAAAACATTGAAATAATGAGATACATTCCAGATATAATAATGATATACTCAATTATAATAGCTGTAACACTCACAATGGTAAGCAACGGTGTACAGTGCTTTCATTTCAATTTGTCCCACTTTCAAAAGACTGTAAAATATTCATTTTATGGAATAAAAGGTAGAATAAAAAAGAGGTTGTTGTGTTTTTTGTTAAGTTTCATCGCTGTTTTTCCAAATTTGAAAGCCGCAAATCTACGTATTTTTGGTATAAACCATAGGCATCAAAAAGAAGTCATTCTCTGGAAATGACAAATTCCCCATTTCTTTTTGTTTCTAGTATACCTCGATGTTACCAAAACCCAGGTACTGGTCCAATCAAAATTATCAACAGTCAGCTCAACAAGTTCGTCACGTCTACAGACGCCAAAAATACCACACGTTAATTCAACCTTTTCAAGCAACCATGTATGATCATCCGCCTCCAACGAAAACTTAGTTACTTCTTCCTCAGACAGAAAAATGTTAGCTTTCTTCGGTCTGCATCCATCAGACTTTCGTCTGAGGAACAAAAATAATTTTCCAAATCTGAAAATACCATTTCTGTAGGTATACTTCAATAAAATGCACGATTCAAAATAACTAACTTTGAAATTTCAATGTTGTCATAAACTTGTAAATCAAGTTTCAACATTGAAATCTTGGTCCACAGCGAGTTAGGAGAATAAACCTCTGATTTTCCTTCCGTATAGGCTAATAATACATCTTCATTAACCACCTTCACATTCTTGCAGAAAATTCAGTAGCAAGGTAGGCAGTCCGTCAGTGTTTGGTGGAAATTGATTTATTGAAGTGTTTTGGATCCTATCGTGTTTGATGGTTCATTGACTAGACAGGTTCATTTAAATTTTCCAAGAGCAGAAATTGAAGGACTTATTGACGATTCACCGCTAGCCATAGCGGATAGAAAATATGCACAGTTGACTGGAAATTTGGGAACTATTAGATGGCCTACTAATAGTCCCGATCTAATACCGTGTGATTTTTTCTTATGGAGTCACGTTAGGAATATTTTTAATTCGCCGTCATTGCAAATGGCATTGCGATGCATGTTTGATGACAGAAACGTTGAAATTGCGAAAATTTCATGGATCGTTGAGTTTTAAATAATTTTTATTTTATGAAATAAATTTTTTTGAATCAATCTCACTAGATATTCTTGAATGTATGAAATATTATTGGAAAATATAAGCACCATTAACTTGAAACAAATAAATAATTCTAAGACGAAAACTCTGTGACGATCTGGATACGGACCTGTCTGGCTATGACAAGATCAAGCGAAACGCATTATTTCAAATTGTAATAAAAATGCTCTCAACTCGCTGATGACAAATCCTCATGGCATTAAAATCACAACTTTGAGGATTTTGTTAATCGAATGAAGAAAAAAATTTCCAAAGCCTTTCGCAAATCTCACTAAGATTTCGATACCAAAATTAATTTTACTTCACGTCTGTCTGCGTGGGATCCTTCCTTTGTTAAATTAGTCACAGCATGAATGAATTATGAAAAACTGAATCACTCACCTTTGGCGGGCACAATATATTCATGGAGTATTCAACTTCTTGGTGGAGCTCCGCGATTTCTGAAAGTCCCTTGAAGACGACGTGTCCAATCAAGTCGTGCCTCGAAAAGCGATCGAAATCGTACACCGAAAACTGCAGATACCTGTCTCGGAGCTCTTCATACGTCACACTGAAAAACAGTATACATTTTCTATAGGAATTCAAGAAGAAATTACCATTTCTTTTGAAATTGCACTGTTTTTCTAATCTGAGAGGCCATTGATTGATTTCATTACCTGCATTTTTTTAATAAATTAGGTCACAATATCCTTGTTACCTCGGTTACCTGGGTACCTTGTACCTGGTACCTGGAATTCTAGAAAAGGATCTGACTCATAATGACACTGATATGTATGAAATATCATTGAATATAGAAAAATACTTTGAGAATTTAAATTTATCAAGATAGTTGATAATGGTTGTTTGATGACGAAACGTGTAACAGAAAAACTGATTTTATCCCAGGAAAGCTTATAAAAAATATCTGTGGCAATATCTCCGTATCCTGGACTCACTATACAGGGTGTCCGGTAAACCTTGTACAATATTGGATAGACCAAGTCATGACTATTCAGAATATTGGAATTTCACCTCAGTAAAAATATCACCGTTTTCGAGATAATGAGCATCTTTTAAATTTCGGGAAAATCACTACCTCATTTTGGATCTTTGACTGCCCTGTCTACGAATTGGGCCCAATTCGAATATATTTGCTGCTGAAGATTACTGATAAGGTGAAATTCCGATATTCTGAACAGTCATGACCTGGTCTATCACCAGTTTAAATATTGTACAAGGTTTACCGGACACCCTGTATAATTCTGACATAAATCTCATAACAGGATATTTTGTATTTGACAGTTATTAAAAATGAAGTGTGTTTCATTGTCATTCTGATCGCTTATAGGTATTATGTCAAAAAAGACGTATTTTGCATTTGAATATGATCATTCAAAAATTGATGACTTTACTTGAAATATTTCCCAGTCAGCTTGTTTGTTAGAGTTTCTTGTACACAAGTCAATAGTATCGATATTAGTCAGTAAAATGATCAAGCGGTCGTAGAAAAATTAGTCTGCATTACTTGAGAGAAAGTTATTTCTCACACTCGGCTCACGGCAAATACAATGTTGATGTTTCAATCACTTTCTTTTTGTTAAGAGTTTATTATCGAAAAAAAATTACTTGCAGCTGTAGCAAAAACAAACCTAAATAGACTAGCAGTATTTATTGAAAGAACAATAGTTATTTATGTATCAAGGGCGTAAAGTAAGCGTTTATGGCCTGCGGCCATCGGGCCATCACACGCCGAAGGCCTTAAACGCATTTTACGCACGTGATACATACAAAATTTTATGTACTAGTGGTTTTATAGCGCGAATCACAAATACTGACTTGAATTGCAATGGTCTACACGTTTCATACGTTATGCACAATAATTAAGGGTAACATAATATGAGGAATGTGAAACTATAGTAGCTGAGTGCTATATTGGAAAATATATTTCAAATAAATAGTTAATAGTTATTTATGTATCAAGGGCGTAAAGTAGGCGTTTATGGCCTGCGGCGTGGATGATGGCCCGATGGCGTTAGCCGAGGGCCATCACACGCCGAAGGCCTTAAACGCATTTTACGCACGTGATACATACAAAATTTTATGCACTAGCGGTTTTATAGCGCGAATCACAAATACTGACTTGAACTGCAATGGTCTACACGTTTCATACGTTATGCATACAATAATTAATGGTAACATAATATGAGGATGCTGAGTGCTATATTGGAGAATCTATTTCAAATAAATAGATCATCACCGAAAAAATTGCCAACGATTATGAACAAATGTTAGAAAGAGTATTGCTCTATTGAACTGAAATGATTCTAATTCGTGTTAGGAATTGCATGAAATGATGTGTGAGTATAGACAACTTGAGAATTTTGTCTACTTTACGGCCCGCCGGGTCATAATGCGCCCACGGGCGGCAAAGTGCCACTTTACGCCCGGCGAACCGGGCGGTAAAGTGTACTTTACCGCCCGCTAGTGCATAAAATATTTTAACAAAATATTTTGTTATTATGAGAAAACATATACTCCGGTCTAATACTTTTTTGTATATCGGACAAGTGTATCAGAATTAGTTCGACATTTTAATTGAATAGTTATGACTGTCACAAATATTCCGTTTGAAACTGTTTAAAAGATATTATGTTCAACGAACTAACAAGTTAATCACCTTAAAATTTAATGTTTTGGTTGAACAAAAACAATTGTTTCAGTACTACGTGAATTCAATTCAAAGTTGCAAGGTTAACAAATTATTTTGTTGGTCTGGATCAAACTCAAATCAAAATACTGAAAGGTAATGTTGAAATATCAACTCATATCATCGACTGAAACATCTGATGTTTTCAAGAAGAAAATACGAGGTTTTTCATGAACAAAACGTTTTTATCATCCATAGGAAGCAAATTGCACTCAATCTAAAAGGATTGTAGAGAAGCAAATCAATGACAACTTTGGCTTCATATGAATTAATATTCAATTGTGGGATACTGACACTTTTGTTCACTGGAATTGGAATTTTGTTGATTTAACCATGTTTTTTTTCTGCGTGCATCATCATCAATCATTTCGGTAATTTCAGTAAATGAATTGATTTCAATTGCCTCTTAGAGTGGAAAAAGTATAATACTGGAGAGGGTAACGGAAAACATTCAAAGGAAACTTTTTCATTCAACTTCTCAATATCTTGGCACTATCAGTAACGAACCTGAATATGAAAGTTTCATTGAAAACTGGATTCTGATTTTTGCGATAGACTTTGGTTTGAAACTTCTTCTTTCTATCGGGAAGCAGGTACAGCTTCACGTAGGGATCACAGCTTCCATTCATGTCCTTCACTGGTAAATCTCTGGCTTCAAATATCTGAAACAAAAGAACTGACATGAGGTTTGTTGTTTCTTTGGAATAATTCCAGAACTCCCTATAGATATTTTGTTATATCGATTTATTCGGATCAAATATCAATATATCAACTATGAATATAATAAATAAATATATATATATATATATATATATAAATATTTTAAACTAATTTTAAACTTTTATTTCTTCAACCTTTCGAGGCTAGGCATCAGAAAAATAATCGATGAAGAGAGATAAAATATACTTTATTGTCTTAAGAATGGTTTTGTTGACAAAGTTTTACTCAACCTAAAGAATCGCTTTGTAAATATATATCTAAAAATAAATAAATTGTTCAAAAAAATATTTTAAATAATGAAGTATGACTTAATCTATGAAGTTAGTTTGTATGTATGGAAACATAAAGGTCGTACAAAATACACTTAAAACAAATGAGTTTAACTTAACCTATATAGTCAATTCATATAAATATAAAAATATAAGTCATACAAAAATAAATTCAAAATCACACTATTGAGTACAGATTTTTAAATTTCAATAAAAAATTCTTGTATGTTATATCACCTGAAAAACATTTCACAGATGTCCTGAAACGCTGTAAAGATTTTAATTTTTTATATCATTTGGCAGATGGTTGAACATTTTAGGACCATTATAAACAATGAAATTCTTTATGAGTTGTGTCATTGGTATTGGCAACTTAATGTTGCTGGATAGCCTTGTCACATAATGAGATGGTGAAGATTAAAATTGAGTTGAATATTTTGTAATTAAATACAGTGTTTCCATCATAAAGATAGAAATCACTGTTAGAATTCCATGAGTCGTAAAAAGTAGTCTACAAGAATCTCCACGTTTTGATTGGCACATATATATCTTATGGAATTCCATATCTCAGGTGAGATTCCACCAGAGAAAAATAAACAGTCTTGGCTGCTGATAAACTCAGTTTATTTGCGAGTACTCTCACTGCGTAACAACCAGAGGACACTTTGTTATACAAGGCACGAACATGGTCTTCAAATCTTAATTTTTGGTCGATATGCACTCCTAAAAATTTTAAACTGCTTTTGTTCTCAGTGATATCATTCCCAATCGGTATATCGTCAAGCTCACATATGAAAATCACCATATTAGTTTTCGAGAAATTGAGAGAAAGACGATTTGAATCACACCAACTTTTCACTTTCAGTAAATATGATTCTGGTCAAATAATTTGCATTGACAGAGTGTCAAAAAATGGTAGTATCGTCCGCAAAGAATGTGTATTTTCATGCGATATTTATACTAGTCAAATTGATGTTGTAAATGAGGAATAACGTTGGCCCTAGTATTGAACCCTGAGGCACACCACTATGTATTTTCGCAATCTCTATCTCACTAGGACTCGAAAAATATGAGCCAAACCAGCTCAGTATCACTCCTCTGAAGCCGTAGTAAGAAAGCTTATGCAACAGTATTTCGTGATCCACACAGTTGAAAGCCTTCGAAAAGTCACAAGAATATACACCTCTTACGAACAAAATCCATACATGCAAACATACTTTGGTGGTTTTTGAGTTTTGGACCAAACAATGTGAACTGGAATTTACAAGAATTACTTCAGTGAAGTATAGCTTCTATCAGTTTCACCAACAATTTCTAGTTGTGTATATAGAGAGCAAAGTGATTGATTGCCACTCGACCAAGAGAATCTTTGTAAAGCGACATTGACACTTTGTGCTCGAGTATTTTTCCTAATAAAGCAGGTTTAAAAAAAACGATCGACATTTCATTCAATAGAGGCACATTATATCATCTATTAGGAAATTAACGATCAATAGCAATCTCGAATGTATAAAATATCCAAATATTCGATAATTATGTAATAATTATAATGTAACAAAAGAAAAAAAAAGGAATTAACATGATTAAGAAAAAAAATCACCGATTGATAATATCGAACCCGAGACCTTCAGTTTACTATACAGCAACGCGAGCAATACTTAGGATGCTTTGAATTTATTAACAAAAACAGTGGACATGGAGTGTTTTTTTACAGTATTTTCGCCCTAGAGTGAAAACACTGTCATAACATGACATTTCACGGAAGAAAACGTCACCTTTGCATTGAGATCTGAGAGCGCAAAAGGCTACTTTCGTAAGCGGTTGTAGAAAAATTGATCTTTCTCACCACCATCAAGACCTTTGGATTCATATCATTCAGATGTATTCAGTCATGATGTTAAGATCATGTCTACAAAAGTACAGTTTTATGTGATCTTAAAAGTTTCATGGCCATTGTACGACTGGCAGATTTTATCGCAGGTCCATTCCACTGAAATGAACTTTGAAACAGCAATTCTAGTGAGTAAATACATGCAGTTGATATTTTATAACCATGAACTGAAAAAAAGTGTGCTATAAATTAAAGACTGGTGTTCTCTGAGTAGAAGAAATAAGTTCAATGGACCACTGAATGATATTTTCATAGTTAAATCATTAGTTCTCAATGAGTATTGGAAAATAAACCAGTTCTGATAATGAATAAATAATAATATGTGTTATATTAGATTCTGCTGAAATTATCAATTTCATAGGGATCTGATGCAACAAACTCCAGCTTATGAAAAGCGTTCTTTTTACTCTCAACTAGCAAAACGGGAATTCCTCTTTCGACATTAGAGATAAATGGAAAAAATTAACTATTCCAATGCCAGTTGGAAAATCCAAGATACACCTTCACGATATATACATGATCCTCAAGTCGTAAAGTCAATAAAAAGGAATAAGGTTTTGGAAACGACTACAAGACAAAGTGCACCAATTCTTTGGTGCTCGCTTAACATCCAAAATAATAAGCACTGGATTGAATCATCAGATGTAATTGATAAAAGAAAATGATAGAAAGTATTTCACCGATGAATTTCATAAACGTGTCAATTATGAAAATAAATAACCAAATTCGCAGAGGAACTTATTCCTGATGTGAATTTCTTCGAAAGAGTTCTTACACACCGTATTTTCACATGAAAACAATATTATCAGTTTGTCAAATGAAATGGTCATCCTCTCATTGAGAAAATGGAAGCCTGCTCTACTGTTTCAAAACGATTTCTAAAAGTAGGCAACTGTTCAACATGACACTACATTTGTTTTTGTCAATCAGATATCTCTCCTAATTGGAATACGATTCGCAAATTTGTTCTGGTGAGCCCCAGATATACTTTTGAAACACTTTCGGCGATACAACTAAACACCCCACCTTCACATCCAAACTTTCATCGCTTTGAATCACAATCAACACGCGAATGCAAAACTTTTTTGAGCTCGTCGGAAATGTAGGTGGAAATTTCCCTCACGTGTAAAAACGTCCAACGTGCACTGTAGTGACGCGTTTCGCGTCACGGCAGTGCAATTATCGCATTAGATGTCAATTCAAGTGAAGTCGCGCGATTTTAATGTCAGAAGTGAGACTTCAAATGTGTCATCTACCTACAAGTGTTCATATCGCGATTGAAATTTCCTACCGAATACCACTCGTGCATTGAAAATTAACCAGATAATTCTGAAAAAAACGTGTTTTTTTTTTATAAAAAACCGCACTCGGTTATTTTTTTCGTTGTTTCAAAAAATTTCCCTTCTCCTTCGGAGTCGGGCAATTTATGCTTTGAAACAACGAAAAAAATAACCGAGTGCAGTTTAAAAAAAAACACGTTTTTTTCAGAATTATCGGTAATTTTCAATGCACTTGTGGTATTACCCCCGGTAATTTCCTAGATCGCATAAAATTTGCCACCATCACAGATTTCGGGAACATTGTCAAATAGAAAAAAAAATCCTTTTTTTTTTCTTTTCAAATTTGACGAAGTGTTCGAAATCTGTGGGGGTGGCGAATTTAATATGTTTTCATTTGTACACCATGAAAATATAACAGTACCCACTGTTACAGGACACGAAAGAAATGGGAATAACTTCATACGGGACATAATAACCTAAATGAGAAAGCAGTATTACGGACTTGTTTCTCTACTGAAAATTCGTCTGTTGAGCTGGAAACGTCGTCAAACATTTTAAAAACTTCTAAGAACTCCACAGAAGCATCTAGAAACACTTGTTCTTGTTCTTAGTCACGAATTTTGTTTCTGTTGTCCAGAATTTGTTGGATGTCCTGGAACTCATATTTCGCTATGAAATACACGATCTGGAGTTTTGTGAATATTGAATAGGTGAAGCTTTGCTTAAACAATTGATGTGATGTTTAGCTGACCTTCGATTTGAAGTGTAGAGTGAAGTAGACTGATTTTTAGCGCGACTCAATAACTTATTCACAATCCTAAAAATGTCATTATACATTTCATCAGTCTTTTCCTGAGGATCAACTTTGCCAAGATATAGTGACGAAGACGAATTTCTTTCATACATTAATATTAGTTATAAGTTTTGAAAACAAATTCCAGCCGTTATTCTTTGGGGAATATATGAGTCAGCATCATAACATCTATAAAACTATTTCACACTTTTGCACCTGCTATTCACATTAACGCGTCATTTATCTGAGTTTATATCAGAATTTATTGAGCGAGAATATTATCTAGTCCATTGGCGTTCCAAAATTGAATTATTACAGGATAATGTAGAGGAAGGGGTAGTGCCTTTCTTACTAAGCATTTTTGGCTCCTCCTGCCACTGTGGAAGGCGAAAGTTGCATAGCACTTTACGTCAGTATTACTGAATCGAACTTTCTCAAGGTTATCTTCGAAAATTACTCCTTCATTATGACTTTGAGTCAGATTGTTCGTTATATCTATCCTTCCACACTTCTATTCACCAATACCCAGAAGGACAGGTTTTCTCACTTCTTTCGAAATCTATTACTCACTAAATAACTCAATCTGTATGCTGTTTCCACTAGAAATATCTACTGAGTGCTTCAAAACGATTCGTAAATCATCCTCCTTCATTGATGATCAGCATCGGAGAACGACTCAGAAAAACTTCGATTCCCAATTCTTGAAAGTATCTAGTTGTGCTCCCCGTCAAATTTTCTTAAAAAATCCATGTGCGACACACATTTCCTGCAATTAATTCAAGTACGCGGGGGATTCGGTAAGGAAATTTCACTCCAAAATATTTCAAACCAATGCTTATTTCATCTGACAAGACAAAACAAGTTATAAAATCAGTGGGCCATGAATTGTTTTTGTTGACACAATAACAGATACGCAGTCGTATTGTGACGGTATGTGTGAAATAGTCCTCGACAACGCCATTAACTATCTAGATACTGCGCATGCGCATAATCTCTTATTGATTGTTTTGATAGAACACTTCGCCTCTTCTCACTTCTTCTACCTACTACTCTATACAGATATTAAGAAAAATGCTACAAGTTCTGAATTTATGGAATTTTAATCTTTACATCTGAATATTCACAATTTTCATCGATTTGACTCAGTATTTGAGGTTAGATATTGCTACATTACCGAAAAATAAGATGATGATTCATCATTCACCGCTATTTTTACGCCGTATGAGTCGAATCGAATTTTTTTCAGTATATTCGCAAGGGTATGAACGAGCCTTAAGAGCTTCCGAACTACCGTGTGAACTTGCCTATGACTAAAAATAAATGCCTCAAAGACGCGGGAGTAAAGTGGTGAACAAAGATCCTTTCTTTTTTTCACAGATGGCTGCCTTAGTCGATAATGGTCAGAACTCTTTGCAGGTATGAAACGTCACAGAACAAAATAGTGCTCGTTTTTGATCGTTTTTTGTGTGTGCTCTGGTGCGTCACTGAAGCTAAACGTGCTGCTTTTGGCACAATTGGGTAACAATTTACAATACTGCTGTGCCTCCTCTACGTCGGATTGCAATAAACGAATAATATCATTTCGAGGTAAATACCGAATGCGCCTCATCGTAAGGTTTGGTTTGGTTCATTTCAAGGCGGTTCTGAATCAGTTCTATTACAAGCAGTAGCTCCTTCGAACTTGCCAAAAACATTCCGACGATTAACAGCTGTGCCACCATTTCGGTTCTAGGACAGTTCCACCCTGGATCCAAAATAACCTCTAGATTAATTGACAGCTCAACCACTAACCAGTGCTCAATATTTCTAGTTTGTATTTTTGTAAAGTTGTTTTTAAGGATTCAGAAGAATAATATTGCTGAGAATAATTTTTAATTCGATAGGAAACAATGGAAAAACATCAAAATTGCGAAGAACTCTGTGAAGATAAAAGAAGTCACCCGTAATTGAAATATTAATCTTACCTGTTACAATAAAAAATGCAATGTGGAAGAAAACAAAAATGAGAAATTGAATAGCGTTGTACAAAGAAAGCGTCTGGAAATTTCAACCAAGCTTGCACGAAAAGATGAGTTGAATAAAATTGTTTCATATATTGAATTCATGTAAGCATGTAGACATTTTATTGATATACATTTTTAATCGATGGACCTATTCATCGTTAAAATGCAAGGAGTCCTCAAAATATTTTCGGAATCATTTGAAAAATCTAGAAAATATATCATCATGAAATATTCTACTATCACATGTCAAATATTTGACAGAAAAATTTTCACTTATTAATTTCGCCCATGATACCCAGAAGGATAAAAATTTTCAAAAAAGCGAGGTGAAATTTTCTATATAATTGATTTTAATCTCTCTGATGTAATAGTTGGACGTCAGCTTTTGTGAACTGAAAGCAATTTTCTTTATGTTGAAAGCAATGCAATTGGTGATGGTCTGTTACTTTTCAATATCATCCAAATGATTATTATACAGTGCCCTATTAAAAAATTGCTTCAACTTTGTCTTGGCTCGCGTCCATATCAGAGCAGGTACCATTAAAATTCAGCCTGTATGTTGTGTTTAGGTTGTAATTCATATTCATCAATTGTCTTCTTTGAATTGACCGATACTTTACGGATATCCCCAATTACTAAGAATTAAATAAAAAACACTTTGTTTTGTACTATCCACAATATATTACTACTTGTAATATGTGACGCGTTCCGCCATTACTATAGCTTTCTCAAACATAAACTGGAATTCAGTAAATGTTCAGACATATTTATATCTGTTTGAAATTAGGTGAATAGAAGGAAGGTATTATCATTATAAATAGGTAGCATAATGTAATACCAGTTTTGTCTAGTGTCGAAAATCCATTCAGGGGTATTATCACAAAGATGCATTCAGTTATTGAAGAGACTGAGAAGTGGTGAACGACTTAAATACAATTGAGTAAATTATTGGATTTTTTTTTGTTGATTTGTGAACGTAAAAGGACCCCGCACTGTTCTTATGGAAAATGGCTTTAGGTTGAATTCCCTGAAATTTTTAGTGTCCATGGGCACACAAAAATTGGCCTACTAGTTTTCAAGATTACACAGTGTCAAAGATGAAAAGTAAGGCTTTCTGTTCGAAATTTTAAAAAATTCCGAGAATTTACCAAACACCTATTTATTCTGGAAAATCTATAACTCAATGATGGTATAATGTCACCTTGATCTTGTTTTTATCACAGTTTTTCGTTCTGTGCTCTACAACAGGGTGAACAAAGAAAAATCCAATTCGATTAATTTTTAACCGACCAGTGTGAGATCTCTGATGAGAATTAGGGTTTCAATTCAGCCTGAATGAACTCCTTCAGTCTTGGTCGAAGTTGAATGACATTATTTCATCAGTACGGTAAAATCAAGTGCAAAGATGTATAACACTTGGATGTAAAAATTGAAACAAAGGAAGATGATGATGAGAGCTTAAGCTCGAAACACGTGTCTACGGTTGCACTACAATTTGAGGGCTATACTCAATAACTTTTCTATTTATATTTTTATTTATTTCCCCTCGATAAATCCATCCTGATTTATATTCTCCTGGGTAGGATTGTCACGCTGGTAGCTATAGCTGCCTCCGTGGCGACGTTAGTTGTTGCCTTGAAACCTCAAGGTTTTCTAACCGAAGCCAGAAATGTGTGGTTGGCTTCCAGTTGTTGACTTCCTTTGTTTCTATTTTTACATCCAAGTGTTATACATCTTTGCATTTGATTTTACCGTACTGATGAGAGCTTAAGCTCGAAACATGTGTCTATGGTTGCACTACAATTTGAGGGCTATACCCAATAACTTTTCTATTTATATTTTTATTTATTTCCCCTCGATAAATCCATCCTGATTTATATATATATATATATATATATATATATATATATATATATATATATATATGTATATGAATCTCTAATTCTCATCAGAGAACGCACACTGGTCGGTTTAAAATCAATCGAATTGGATTTTTCTTTGTTCACTCTGTTGTAGAGCATAGAACGAAAACGTGGAAAACGTGTAATGACAACGAGTTCAAGCTGACATTACACCATCATTTTGGCATCCCAGAATGATTACGTTTGGTCAATTTTCGGAATTGTTAAAATTCTAACCAGGAAACTTCACTTTTCATCTTTGACACCTTGTATCTCGAAAACTAGCCTGCTGAAAAAAATCTACAAAATACCAAAAATACAGAAAATTCACCATGGAGCCATTTTCCATAAGGTTATTGCGGAGTCCTTTCAAAATTTTTATCAAGAGTATGGTTCTCTATGAGGTGATTTCATTTTGAATCTCTCTAGTGGTTATCAAATCTTCTATTTTGTTCAGGAATGCGTGTTTTGAAATTTATAAAGGCTCTACCGGAGTATATTTCAGGGCAATCCCCGCATTTCAATTTGTATACCCTTGATTTTTGTGATTATTCGGTTTTAGTGTTACTGTTTTTAATAAATTTGCTCAAATCATTATTCGTTTTGTAAGAAGTTGTAAAATTGTGTTTTGTTAAGAAATATTTAATTTGGTCATTCGGTTTGCCTGAATAGGCGAATGAGCAAGAATTTTTATTCATACATTGTCTCATTGATATGGGTAAAGTTTTGATTCAATTAGCGTGTCCGCAAGTGTGCGAAATAGGACGCTGGTAGCCAGAGACACGTCTCTAAATCACGTTTGAAACGTGAACCACTCGTTCATCATGCACCTCTCCACACACACACTGAAGAACAATAATTACCTTCACGACAAGTCCTTCCAGCTCTTTATCATATTTCAGCGCGAAATGCAATTTGCCGCAGTATTCCATTTCCTGTCCTCCATTGCTTTCGGCGGACGCCTGCCTGATCAGCTCCTTTCTGTAGAGTTCTGGCTGCAACAAGGAAACAGTCGACGTGAATACAACTCGGGAGGAAATTGGAAAATACAGTTATGGCACAAATACTCTACAGATATGGCACGTTGTTTACCCGTGCTCGATTGGATTGAAGTGCGCGATACTCGGTAAACAGTTTGGGACAATGTGATGCTGTTTCAGGATCATTGACGGGAATGTTTTGATAATAATATAATTAATTCATTTCGTTTGTTGAACGGTATTGTTATACGATAACGAAGAAAACGTCTAGAATATAAAATAAATGTTACCTACGAAGATGATGCATTACATACAGAGGAAGTGCGATATAACTGGGTGGGTGAAAAACAGCCTAATTCCACCAAAATGATTTTTATTGTTGTCCAGAGACAAACAGACATATGTTACGAAGGATTAATCCTCCATCTTCAGTGAATGAGAGGGGTGGGTTACATAGAGATCTAAGGAACAAGAGTTACAATAGAATTGAGAGTAGTACAATTTATTATGTTACTCTCAATTCTATTGTAACTTTTTTCCCTCAGGTCTCCATGTAACCTACCCCTCCCATTCACTGATGTGCAGCTGGAAGTCAGACAGACCTTGTGGTTTCAAAATGATGGGTGTCCTGCTCACTATGGCAGACAAGTAAGAGAATATTTAGATAAGACTTTATGCTCAGAGATGTGGACGACTTGGGCCAATGCTATGGCCGCCACAGTCACCGGACTTGAACCAGTTGGATTTTTTTCAATGATTGAAGAAGGAGGTTCACCATAATCCAATCAATAGCGAGAGGGAACTACGCAACCGAATACGACATGCAGCCCAAGAAATCATTAATAACTCAAGAGCTCTGCGTTTGTTGAAAAGATAATTTTTAGGAAGATGTCACGCTTGTATCAGAGAAGAAGGAAAACAATTCGAATATGTGTTGTAATCATGTACATGAGGAATATTGCTGTGTTGTTTTGGTAAGAATCAATTCATTCTCGTTTAAATTTTTTTCCATAAAAATTTAATTTTTCAACTGTTATATCAGTCTAAGTGCCTTCATGAGTTTTATCAACTCATCGGTGGCTATGACGAATGAGCAACAAACTGCAGTTTACGTTTCGATGGAATAGAAAATAAATCCATTTCGGACGAAACTGCATTACTTGTAATCCACCGTAAAATACCCCCCTTTCCTACACTATTAGCAATATTTTTTTCGAAAAAAAATGGTACCTTCCAAACCTTTCCAGACTATGGGCAGAAAGAGCAAGTTTCAAAGGCTACTATTAAGGTTTTCATAGAAGATTACTATGTCGCAAAAGAGGTTAAAATTTCATAATAGGCCCAAAGGATCAAAATCTCAGGAAAATTTTTTTTGAAGACCTCAGATGACTGCTATCGAAGATCTGCCTTCTGCAGTTGTTACAAGTACTTTTCAGTAATTTCAATCAAAAATAAGAATTAACATGAAACGTCCCTTATTTTCTTGGAACGTGAAAGAATGATCTGAGATAGAAATACACTTTTTTATAGTTTCTAGATATCTTAAAAACCGTGAGGTTTTCACAGTGATCAAGTTGTGGTTTCCTGAAAGATTGCGAACTTGTTCACCAGCAACAGTTTGATCTATGATTCACCGGACACTCTGTATATAAAAAACACAATATTTTTCTACGATAATCAAAATTCCCTGAAACGAGACTAACAAACTGACTCGTGTGCAACTAACCTAATTTCCCTGCCGAATGGGAGAATGCTGTCGGAATTCTCCATAAGCCGATTTTCCGATAATAAAAGGTAATTTTCTGCGTGGAAAGATAATACTATTATGCGATTTGAATCCATCATTATCTTCTTTGATGGCTCTAACGTCTCTGAGACACAAGAATCCTAACTTGATCGAAAGAGAAAGGAAAATCCCCTTTCTATTGGAAAATACGGGTTTAGATGCGGGCTTTCAGTTCCAAATAATGTGGCACATGAAAAATATGCAATAATTAGTTTACTTTGGGTATTTAGGAGGGAAGATTCTTTCGACAGAAAATCATTCCCGTCGCTTCTCCTGCTCTCTCGCGTCCTCTCTGTTTTTCATTCGTTTCTCTCTGGAAGAAATGAATGGAAGTCACAGTATATTATCGAATAGAAAAATGGTAGTTAAAAGAATGGATTTTGTTTTTCTCAAAATCTACACCATCTGAACCTGGCGAAATGAAAAATATTCTGGCAAAACTAACAAATCTACATCGGTATTCAACTAATAATAATTAAAAATGAAATTCATCTACGGAAATCACATTAGTATTCAATATAGAATAAGTCGACACTACGTTCATATTTGCGAGAAATCTTGATATTCTGATTCAAATAATCTCAACACAATACTTTATACAGTGTGTCCCACTTTGAGCAGCCACACCCTCATATTTCGTTGAGCATGAAATAATTCGAAATTTTCTTTGACTCAAGTTGTAGTACTCGGAAATACCTACCTTTATGTTTACGTAACCTTTGTATATCCATTTTCCACGGCTAACTACGACCAAATGAAAAGTGAAAAATTGGGAAAAACATACTAGGCATTTTTTTATCGCAAAAATAACACCAGATTCTCTTTCAGAACATCTTAAAACCGCCAAATCTCAATGCTTGAATCATTTGAATATACAGGGTATCATTCATTCTGATCAGAGTTAGCCTTGGAAAAGTGATATTTGGCTAGTTTTCAAAGTATTAATTAAATATTTTTGGGAATTCTGTGACAAGAGAAGACATTTTGAAAATTTTCCAAGCATTATTTATGGATTAGAGTTGATAATGCTACCAGCTACAGATGATACCCTGTATATTCAAATGATTCATGCATTGAGATTTGGGGGATTTAAGGTGTTCTGAAACAGAATCTGGTGTTATTTTTGCGATAAAAAAATGCCTAGTATGTTTTTCCCAATTTTTCACTTTTCATTTAGTCGTAGTTAACCGTGGAAAATGGATATACAAAGGTTCCATAAACATAAAGGTAGGTATTTCCGAGTACTACAACTTGAGTCAAAGAAAATTTCGAATTATTTCATGCTCAACGAAATATGAGGGTGTGGCTGCTCAAAGTGGGACACACTATATACAATGAATATCTGGTTTCAAGGCGGTATGAGTAGTTGAATAGGCATACGGATAGAAACATTTGGAAAAAAGATCGAAATTGGTGTTGTTTTTGACTTTCTCAGTGTTTCAATCTTTGATAAAACATGCCTTGGAAATGAGTTTTTTTTCACTTCTGCTGGTATGAAATCCAAAAATCATTTTCTGATATGTGGTCAATATAATACCAGTGGTTACTTCGTAGGATATTGTATTCTCAAATTGTCGTGTAATTCAGCGAATATGAAGCAATAAGAGCAATTGTTTTTTGTTATGACATTTTGAGTTAGATTCCAGTAGGAATAGGAAATTTTATAATTTCTTAATTAGAGTAGGTGACCTTGTCCGTCAGAAAGGTAACAGTGGGTACTATTTCAATATAGGCCAACTTTTAATCGATTATTTTGTTGTTGTTTACAGGGTGGCCCATTAGTGTGAGGAAGTAGAGTATCTTGCCTAGCATGAGGAGTATGAAAAACAAATTCAGATAGAAGTTACACAGTTCACTTTGTTACATGTTACGGAAAAAATCGGAATATGTATTTTTTTAAAGCGGGTCAACACAAATCATCAATTTTTAAATGGATCACCCTGTATATTTTCTCACCATTGAATGAGCAAAACGTTTTACATACGGAAGTATTTCCATTTTCTGAAAATTTTGCGATATTGTCAAGTTATTGCTGAAAGAAACAAAATCCTCGGAAAAACAGACGATCACAAATATCATCAGGAAAACTTCATGAATGGAATTGAAGCAAGAATTGACATGTCAATATGGACTGATGGTTACATTTTTCAAACAGGAGATTTCATACAGAGGCATTAACGTGAAAAATTTCAAATATCAAAAATTTTATATTTCTAAATGAAACACTCAGTATATTATGTCACCACTTTTTAGAACTATTTCATCCCTACAAATTTGGATAACATGATATAGCCTCTAAAACTGTCATCTTTTGAAAAAATTTCAATTAAATATTAAATTTGTCAAAAATTGTCTTTTATTTACGTAGGCTTGGATTTTGATACTTGGTTACTGTTACTGCAATTCAACATGATTTTTTTACTGTCGAATGTAAAACTCAAAACCAGTCGATTAAAGTCTGGAAAACGTGTTTTTGGCAACCATCCGGGCAGTGTTCACTTTCCGGACACTTTTTCTTTGGGAAACCCAAGTAGCACACCTATATTGGTAAAATATTGGTACAATACTGTGAACATATTGGCGAAATATTTTAAATGCAATATTGGCGAGAAAAAAAATGTGAACATTCGGCGATATTGGTCCAATATTACTTGAATAATATTGGCAAAATATTCTCGAACTGATATTGGCCTCAAAATATTCGGCGATATTGGTACAATATCGCTGATACAATATTCTGACAATATTGGCATAATATTCAAAAGTTATATTGTCGGGAAGTAAAATGTGAACATTTTGCGATATTGGTCGAATATTGTTTAAATATTTCCAAAAATGATTTTGGTGAAATATTCTTGAAGCAATAATGGCTTCAAAATATTTATCGATATTGGTACAATATCATTTGGATATATTGAAGGATGTCAATATACCTTGGTACATTATTAAATGTCTTTTAGTTGATGAAGGTGACACCAGAGTCTGCCTTTTGATCGCCATAACCACTGAGTGAGCTGTCTTGAAAACAAGTATTTAATATACTTTTGTAGGTTTTAGAAGACGTTCTATATGTAGAGCCACCTGGCGGATTTTTATCCAGGTTGGATCATGATATAATTCTAATATGTTTCATTGAATATTCGGCCAATATTCAAATTTCATCTCAATCTAGATGTAGGAAACAATATGAAGACAATATTGTTTTAATGATATCGATAAATATTATTGAACCAATATTGACCCAATATTAATTAATAAGATTTGTTGAATATTGGCGAAATGATATTCAACCAATGTGTAATCATATTTGGAGATACAATATAGTTTTTATTTCTAGAATCGATTTGAGCGGAATATTGGGATTGCAATATTTATTCTAGATGTTGAAAACGATGTGAAGACAATATTGTTTTATCGATATTGGTAAATATCATTCAACCAATATTGACTTAATATTAGTTATTACAATTTCTCGAATAAAGTGGAAATAATATTCAACCAATATGCTATCCAACTTGGAAATACAATATAGTTTTTCTCCCTATAATCGATATGATTGGAATATTTGGATTGCAATATTTATTCTTGATGTGGAAAACAATATATAACCAATATTGTATTATCGACATTGGTAGAAATTATTCAACCAATATTGACCCAATATTTCATGTGATAATCTACATTCAAAACTAGTTCAACCAATATTCCACCAATATTATTAATACAATATTGTTTTTTGAATATTCACCCATATTGGACCAATATTGATTTTTCATTTACAATATATCTATATTGGCCCAATATGGAACCAAGATTCAGCCGATATGATGTGCTACCTGGGAAGTAGCACTTTCAGGCCTAGTCCGGGAAGTACGTTCTTCTCGAACTACCCTAATAGCACCATGAAGTCCGATGGAAATCCATAGGACATCCTCTCAGGACATTCGGGACGTCCTTAGGATGTGCAAAATTGGTACCGCGGACGTCCATTGGACATCCGTGGGAAGCACCAATGTCTCGACTTCTCACCAAAATTGGACGTTCTGTAAGGATATCCAATGGACATCCACCTGGGATGTTCATTGGACGTCCCCGAATTACATCAATCGAAAGTACATCTGGGACGTCCTTAGGATGTGCAGAATTATCAGATGTCTACATCTCTTTCAAGACTAAGATTATGATATTGTTTTGGATACCTACTGGAGATACCAATTTGGATGGAACCAGATTTACTTACTATGTAAGCTCAGCACTCTCTCAGAGTCATTCAATTCGGTTTTGTACATATTTAAAGGATACACACAACTCTACTTGTCTTACGGAAACATCTTTTTCAAAACATTGTTGAATAGGTTAGTAATAACTATTGAATAGTATAACAAAACTTTTATTTTCATTTATAGATATAACTACATTGAATGAACACAAAATAACTTACAAAACAGTCACTAAACTAATTAATCACAAAAGACGATAGAAAAGCCGCCATAGCTGGTAAATACTTAACAATTGTCTGTCAGTTCAACACTTCACTTGAACACAGAACACAAAACACAGAAAACAACTTTATGCACGGAATCCATATATGAGGAATTGTTCGGTTTCAATTCGTATACGAACAAGAGAGACAAACATACATTTTTTATTTTCATTGTTGTGAAACAGTGAATCGTATTGGCATACGCATAAACTCGAGAATATGGCCCCTGTTGACCACAATGATAGTGAAAAGGGTTTTATTTCAGATGGGTTGTTTTCGCTAGAATGTTCAGCCCTATTGTAAATATGCGTTCCATTTTATACCTCTTCTGTAAAACCACTAGCTGGGATGTATACACGGGTACTGGGTACACATGGAGGCCTAATTATTGTAACTGTTTTCGAATTTTGTTTAATTTTTTATGACGTTCCAGAATGTCTCCGTACCAGGACCACCATATTAAGTCCTTTCGAAGACATGCGAAATACATGCCAACGAGGACATCCAATGGATATCCTAGAAAATTCTACAAAATATATCCGAACCAGGACATCCCAAGGAAGTCCTCGCAGGGAGATATTCTAAGATTAACCAATTGGGACGTCCAATATTCATTCATGCGGGATGTTCCTAAATGTCCCGTACCAGGACAACCATGGGACGTCTTTTCAAAGACATGCCAGAATACTTACTAACAGGTACGTCCGATGGATGTCCTAGGAAACATTACAAAATATATCCGACCCAGAACATCCCAAAGACGTCCTCGCAGAGATGTTTTATACGATGTACCGATTGGGACATCCATAGGAAGTCCTTTGGGGAAATTCATGAGAATGCACTGAATCGGACGTCCCAAGGACAATGATTTTAAGTCCCGGACATTCGGACATGATTTGTACCAAATAGGGACGTCCCTGGGACATGGTGTGCTATTAGGGTAGGCCAGGAAATACTCGAATTTGTATAATATAAATAATAATATAAATAAGAATTAGAATGTTTCTGTTGGTACCTACCTTCTGTTCGAATTCTGTTCGAATAAGATCTAAAATGTTCGATATATTCAAATTTGGAATGACAGCCAGGGTAGTTTACTCTTGATCAAAATTCTATTTTTTGTTCCCTCCTGTACATCGTTTGGAACTTTAGAATGTTGGTAACTCGAATACAAGTATTCCGTAATGCACCAATTTTTATGAAGAATAAAATTTTCTGACAAATGGATAATAAAAAAGTTTCCATATGGTGCGAATTTTTGAAACTCACTGTATATAGTCATGATCACCTTTTGAAAGACCTCTCTTCGTTTCTTAGACTAAATGCGTATCAATGATTTGTTATCCTACATGGATGCCGAAAAAATGGTGTACGCAACACGTCCGAAAACAGTTTTTCTGGACCCGCAAAAACAGTATTTTCCGGACTTGTTACGTAAATTACTATTTTGTTGGAGTATTAATGAAAGAAAATAATTTTCAAAAATACCAAAAATTTATAACAATTGCTTAAAGTGACCACCGCCTGCTTCCAAACAATAATGTTTTCGGTTTTCAAATTCTTCACTAACTTGCCTCAACATATTGACTGTAATATTTTGGAATACGTCATCAATTTTTTTTTCACATCCTCCTTCATAGATGGGGGTGATCTATCAACTTGATCTTTAATGGAGACCCACATAAAAAAACATCTTTGTCAAATCTGGTGAGCGAGGTGGCCACTTGAAAGGGCCTCTTCTACACTTTATTGGAAATAAGTCATGTGCGTGCCTAGCATTCATATTTACAAATGCATTCCGTTGTTTAAGAAATAAAAACATGATTACAATTGACATTGGGAACTTCATTTATATCCTACTAGGCACGGTAAGTTGATCAAGCTTCAGAAAGATTTAACTTTAGCATCCATTAAACCAGAAATGTTGTCGAGAGTACAAAATGCAATAAAAGACAAGCACAAAAATGTATTCAGCAGCATAGAAGACATTTCGAACATTTTTTAAGGTGAAACCTTGTTCGAATTCAATACATTCAGATTGATTTCATCTGTTCTTTGGTAGTTTTGAATGAAATGGCTATGTTGAATAATGTTTGTAATATGTAATTACTCTCATCGATCCTAATAACGAGTAAACTTCTTGGATATCTTCTCATAAAGTTTTTTAGGAAGAATTATTGAGAATATTTTTTTTTAAATCAACGTGATATCTATTTTTGACTGCTTCATGATATTTAGTAATTTGTTGAAATTTTCTTTTCACATTTTTTCTTATCAATTAGTTTCAAGTCTGACACGATGGAACTGTAATGGATATTTCACGGAACTTTTCTTTGACAAACCACCATCGATCTCTGGGAAAATAATGATCATCTGTTCATTAAACGAATCGCAGCAGAGTAACTCCCGGCCTCCTTGATCTTTACGCTTTCTTTTTGATCCCATCAGCACTGATGGTTGGAAATAACAGATTGGAATCGGAAAAAAAGCCGATTGTTTTCCTTCGACCGCAACAAGAGAATTGAGGCCGTGCTTTTCTCATGATTTATTGTTTTCCGTTACCTTGCGAGAAAAACGAAAAATGAATTCATTCCTGTTGCCACAAACCGAAGGGAATAAGTGGATAATCCAATTTCCCTCCGAGGTTGCACTCAGGAAATTTGAAGAAATTAATAATGATGGTTTGAGGAAAATAGCAACAGTACTGCATTATTCCAGTTGACAAACTAAATTGAGCAGATATTGACAATAAGTTGGGAATAGAAAACGTTCATATTATTATGGAAGTTTGCAGGTTATTTTTATTTAATTTTGTGCTGCCCATTCTGTTACTGATCAATAGTACATATAATTATGGTACTGATGGCTAAAAACCATAGAGGTCGATGCCAAAACACCAGAGAAAGAGAAATATTCTGATAATGCTCTGTTACGACTTTTACCGTGGTCTTCTTTGACATCCAAACGTTTTGACGGACACTGCAGCAGTCATCTTCAGTGGTATGGACGAACTGCTTTTCACGACGAATGAATTCGACGTTTCGGCTGCTTTTATCAATCAATCATTAGAACGCGGTACCTTTTCTCAATTTCTAAAAACCTCATTTATAGTAA
Organism: Chrysolina oricalcia; assembly: GCA_944452925.2. NCBI lineage: Eukaryota > Metazoa > Arthropoda > Insecta > Coleoptera > Chrysomelidae > Chrysolina > Chrysolina oricalcia. The sequence continues at coordinate 7,061,015 of OX101825.2, read as the reverse complement.
CACTATACAAAAGAGGTGGTCCAGCAGACCATTGCAATCATCAGTCAAATATCAATAATACCAACCCTGGCCAAAATAATGGAAAAATTGGTTCAGAAAAGAGTGATAGAATTTTTTATAAGAAATAAAAAACTTGAGTGAGAACCAGTTTGGTTTTCAAAGGTGAAAGAGCACTGATGACGCAATATATTCTCTTCCTGGAGAAGTTTACTACTCATCTGAGGCATCCAATTGTGTACTTACTCGTAAGCTACCAAATTCTGCTGGATAAACTTGAATATCATGGTTTTAGAGGAGTCAGCCAACCCATGTTGTTAAAATTGTTAATTCCGTCAACCGATTGCACCCTTACGCGCAACCCTCAGAAGTATTCGAGAGACTTGTGTGAGCTAGGGAAGACGCAGCCCTTACCTTTTAACGTGTGATGCACGAGACCGGTGAATCGGTGGATCGAACCCATGACCCCACGCATGCGAGGCGAACGCACTACCAGCCGACCACCACAGCCCATAGCCGACCACCACGGTGTATCACATGGCGTTGTAGTCGGAACACAACTGTTCCTACTCCATTCAAACGAAATTACAAAAATTAACAAATCTGACTAGAAAAATAAACAGCAAAAAAATTAGAAAAAAGGAATGGATAACAAATTCGATAGTTAAATCCATCAATAAGAAAAATAAAATGAACAAAAACCTAAAACAATAGCCTAACCATGAAATACTGAAAACCGAATACAACAATTATAAAAATGAACTTAAAACACAAATAGAAAATGCAAAAATTAATTATTATAAAACCAGATTGGAAACTCAAAGAACATATGGAAAACTATCAATGAAATCCTCAAACCTACAAGAAGTAATGGCTCCATATCCCAAATAAATGTGGAAGACAACTTAATTGAAAATCCTGAGAATATTGCAGAACATTTTAATGATTTTTTCGTAAATATAGGTAAAAAATTGTCCAGCTAAATAAACAGAAATTATAAACACTATTCTGAGCCTTAAAAACAACAAATCTCCAGGCCCTGATGGAATAAAGTCAGAATTGATAAAATCTATTATACCACAAATCATAAGACCACTATCATACATTATAAATAAATCACTGGAAACAGGACAATTCCCCACACTGTTCAAATATTCAACGGTTATACCAATATTTAAGAGTAAAGAAAAAACGAAAAGAACAAATTACCGACCTATTGCATTGATCTCTAGCTTCAGCAAAATTTTAGAAAAAATTATCAAAAATAGGTTAACTAACTTTCTGAAGAGGTATGAAATCATTTCAAACTCACAGTTTGGATTCCAAGAAGGAAAATCGACACAAGATGCTATTCTACACCTTACCAAAAATATATATATATATATATATATATATATATATATATATATATATATATAAGGCAATCGATAATAAAAAAACCATGTATTGGAGTATTCCTGGACTTGACAAAGGCTTTTGATACAGTCAACCACCAGATACTAATAGGAACTCTCGAAACCATAGGTGTAAGAGGTACAGCACAATCACTCTTCAAATCGTACCTAACGAACAGAACTCAACAAGTCAAAATACAAGACTCGCAGAGCAGCAAAAAATAGTAGAATGTGGGATACTACAAGGAACGGTGTTGGGACCAGTATTGTTCACGATATACATAAATAACTTATTCTTGGTGGAGTCTGAAGGGAATATTATAAGTTTTGCTGATGACACGGTCATCTTATACGAAGAAGAATCATGGTCTAAATAAAAAAAAAAAAGTAGAATCTGATCTCCCTCTCATCAAAAGATGGTTTGACAATAAATTATTATCAATTAATTTACAGAAAACATTCTACGTGCCTCTCTGTAGCTATAGTTCGCAACTTCCAAATTACAATGAAATTAGTTTCCAAGATAATTTACAAATAAATTGTACTAACTCTATGAAATATTTAGGAATAAAAATAGACAGTCACCTGAAATGGGACCAGCAAATTAACTTTCTCCTCAATAAACTAAGATGCGTGTATAAGATAAAGCAAGTCTCGAAAATACTCGAAGAACATCAATTGAAAACGTTATACTATACACTTTTCGAACCTTATTTGAAATATGGAATCATCAGATGGGGAGCTGGAATGAATGTACACCTCAATAAAATAGAAATCATACAGAAACGAATAATAAAAATAATATACAAAAAACCACCACGTTTTTCTACAGAACTTCTATATCAAGAAACAAAATTGATGGACATAAAACAACTATACTTTTCTAGCCTGGCAACACATCAGTTCGTGAATAAACAAGAATTGTTTAGAAAAAATCATCAAAAAATACCAGAGGTCACAACCTTTATCAAATTCCGTTTTTTCACAAATCAATAAGCCAGAGGACTTACAGTTATCTAGCACCAAAGGTTTTTAATGCGTTACCAGAAAATCTGAGAGACGAGAAGCAACTGAAAAAATTCAAAACTCAAATAAAAAAATACATCATCGGAAACCGTAGACAAAAAATTCATGAAATAATAGAAACATAAAATAAACTTCCAAACTTCTATACGTTTTAAATCTTTCAACTTTATATGTCTATATTTTACGTATACTCATATTTTTTTTCATATTTTATCTGTATTGTGTATATTTAAAATTTTAACTCTTACCTTATGAATCATTTCTACATCTACATTTTTAAATATAAACACTTCAAGAAACATCTGTAAATTTTAATATTTTAACATCTAAACATTTTTAAATCTTTACATAGGTATATTTTATTTCATATCGAATATCAGTAGACTCTAAATTTGTACATGAGTAGGTAAAAAGATTTTTAAAATTTGTTCTATTTGATCGTGATATTATCACATCCTGTATTTATTACCTATTTATATTTTTATTTCCTTATACTGGTTCATCACATATTTATCACATATTTTACACATAGTTTACATATGAACCTTTGTTGAATACGTCCACAAAAAAGCAGTATTAACTGCTTCGTGGTATATTCATTATTCATAACCATAATGTATACGTTGATTTCAACTCTGTATCTTTGCTTGTGAATAAATCATTATTATTATATTTTGGAATGATGAAGATACATTGCATCACAATATTCAAGTATACACAGTAGAAATCGAATCCTAATGTGAAAATAACTTGCTTATTTTCAACGCCCCTAAATCGAATCTACTAACATTCTACTGCGAGCTTTCTGACCAGAGCTCATCCACAAATAATATCAAAAATGTTTTTCACACTATTGTTGGACTTCACATCGACAAAAATCGAAATTTAATAAGGATGTTACGGAATTGTGCGAAAAATTGTCCTTTGGATGCCATGCCATTAGGATAATATCACGTCAATTGGGTTTTACTACTGCTGAAACACCCCATGTTGTGCTTATTGAATCTTATTCGCTCTTTGGTACAGCCTTTGCGGGTGTATGCAGAAATCAATTATTGCAGATGGTAAATACAGAAGAAAACACTAAGGGCTCTCTATAAAGTAAAATCACGTGTGTGCTGCAGTTATTTCTATCCAAATTTCAGAAAACTCAATTCACTAAAATCATGGAAAATATAATGCAGGGCCATCAGATCACAACACTCGTTCTTTGCAGAAATTTATATTACCATTACCTTAACCAAAACACAACTTTGCTAAGGAATATATAATCTGTAATAATAATGGTCTGAAATTTTTTAATAACATCTAAGGGAAATTGGATTTAAAAAATGTTAAAGAATTGTTATATGAGGATGAATTGATATCTAGTTAGCCTAGACCAGTTCCCTGCATAAACAAAATATTGCGTTACCATAGCAACGAACAATAACAACTTATTAGAAGTGTCAGTGTGAAGTTTGACGTCAAAAAAGTATACCAGATTTACGCAATAAATTAAAAGAAAAAATAAGTCCACTGAAATTGTGAAAATCGAAAAATTGGAGTATGGAGCCATCATCAAGTACCTGTATTTAAAAGGGTTAAGAGGTAAGCAGATTTACGAAGATAAGCCTAATACCCTTGCTGACCAATGTTTTTCGTATGCGACCGTGAAAAATTGGACTGCAAGCTTCAAAACAGGTAAATTTTCCATTGAAGTTGATGACCGATCGGGAAGGCCAGTTTCTGTGTCAGTCCCCGAAAATATCGATGCAGTTCAAGACATGATTTTAACAGACCGTCGAATTGGTCTGAAACGGATATCTGAAGCACTGAATATTTCATACAAACGCGTTCATCATATAGTTCACGTCAATTTGGACATGAGAAAAATTGCTGCAAAATGGATCCCCAAATGTTTGCATGTTGACCAAAAGCGTGCAAGGGTAGTAGCATCGCGTTCGATTTGTGCTCGATTTGAAAACGATGTAGACTTCTTAAACCGAATTGTTACTATGGATGAGACTTGGGTGCATTTTTACGATCCAGAAACAAAGCAACAATCGATGGAATGGCGACACACCGGTTCTCCAAGACCTAAGAAGTTTCGTGTCCAAAAATCTGATGGAAAAGTTCTTGCTTCAGTTTTTTGGGATTGCCATGGAGTAATCATGAATAATTTTTTTGATAAGGGTAGAACAATTACTGGAGATTACTATTCGACATTACTGACCACTCTACGGGAAAAAATTAAAGATAAAAGACGCGGAAAGCTATCCAAAGGTGTTTTGTTTTTGCAGGACAACGCCCCTGCACACAAATCTCATGTTGCCATGCAAAAAATTCGTGATTTAGGGTTTGAATTACTAGAACACCCCCCTTATTCACCAGATTTGGCTCCGTCCGACTATTATCTCTTTCCTCAACTGAAAAAAGTTTGAAAGGTCGTAAATTTTCTTCCATAATAAAAGCTGTGGAGGTCTGGTTTGCAGAGAAAGAAGAAACATTTTTTTCGAAAGGTTTAGAGACATTGCAGGTTCGCTGTAATGGATGTTTCCAATTAAGAGGAGAATATGTTGAGTAATAAAATATTTTGACATTGAAATTTTGTTTGGTTCTATAGTGGGCTAAGAAGTTTTTCAATATATCCTCGTATATTCATCCTTTCTACAATATGGAAGGATTTTTCAGTTGTGGAACTTTGTGTCGATATTAAAATATGCCTGCACTTTTATTGTATGAAGGATTTTATTATGCTTACATCTTATTTATTTATGTTCATGTTTTGTAGTAATAATCTCAAAATGATGTTAGTTAATTCTGAAGTCGAAATTTGTGATGAATTCTTTCATGATCAAACCAAGAAATCTATGAAAACACAATTTCTAGATCATTTGGCACATGCTAAATCGAGAAAATTAGGAAAATCAGTGGATGATTACAAAATATTAGATTGCTATGAAAGTATTGCTATTCATAAGAACAGTTCGAATATGTCCCTTCTTTCTAAGTATAATGGCCCATTGAATATTGAACTATTTGAGGTTATTTGGTCTAAGTAGAATTCAGTATAATTTCTCTACGTTCGGTATATTCAAGAGAAGATAATAAGTGCAAAATTTTCAAAGCGATCACTCGATGGGCAGCAAAGTGTGCATGATACCTGTTCCAATACTAGTATTTCAAGAAGCTTCATATTGATCATTGATGATATCAAAACAATAAATTATTTGTAAATTTTTCGAAATTGTTTGAAGTTTTCATCTACACATTCACCTTGCCTAGTCAAAATACGAAAGAAAAATTTTCATGTTTCATGTTTTTTTTTTAAATTTTGACAAGATTGACAGATGAAGTGTGGTGACATTGACATAAGATCCATGTCCAATGAGAGTTAAAAGTGAGTTTATGCCATATGACAATGTTTTGTGACTACAGAATGTAAAGTTTACCTAGTGTGCAAAGAACAATAAATTTAGAGAATTTTGTTGACAATGGAGTACTATTTTAATCTCCTGTGTAGAGGAATATATGATCTGTTCAGTTGTACTTGTGTGTTTAAGCATAAGTTGTTGCACTGTATTTCCTTGTCTAATTGTACATCTTCGAGAAAATCTAGTCTGTTGAAATTTTTTGAATTAACTTGTTTCAAAATTTGTGAGTTTCGATTTGGACTGAAATTATGTTTATTAAAAATGATATGGTGTCCGAAAGCTGAGTTTCCAGGTTTGTTCAGGTGTTCGTTTATACGAACTTTCAAAGGCCTACAAGTCCTTCCTATGTAACAAGCTTCACAATCGTTACAATTAAGTTTATAAATTCCACCTTTTGATAATATGTTAATTTTGTCTTTTGAATTGACTAAATGTTTACTTAATTTATTGTTACTTTTGAAAGAAATTTTTATATTTGTTATTTTATTATTGATGCAACCAGAGACTTTTTTAGAAATGTGTTCATTTATAAACGGTAGAGATACAAATCTAGAAGGGTTTTCTACTCTCGGGTAGGTTAAATATTGTTCTCTTTTATTTTTGACTTTTTGAATTAAATTTGGAATAATGTTGGGATTATAACCGTTATTGTATGCGATTTGTTTGAGAACGTTCAACTCTTTGTTGTAATTTGTGGAAGAAAGAGGGATGTTAAGAAGTCTATGGATGTAGCAATAAAAGGCTGCCATTTTATGCTGATATAGGTGATTAGAGAAAGCTGGAATGACATGATCTGTTTGAGTGGGTTTCCTGTAAATGCTGAATTCCAGATTGTCAGATTTATTGATGGTTAGATCCAGAAAATTTAATTTGTTATTAGATTCAAGTTCAAGTTAATGTTGGGATGGATAGAATTAATTTTTCTCAGAAGGTTTTCGGCTGTGTCTGAGTTGCCTTCAATGAAGACTAAACAATCGTCTACATACCTAAACCAGTGTAATATTTCATTACTATTATCGTTAACTATGTGGTTGATTTCCAAGTAATTCATGAATAAGTCTGCTAAAAATGGAGATAGGCAACTACAGTACAGCACGGAAAGGCATTTGCATTTTGTATAAAAATGCAGATCCAAAAACTTTAAAATAAAAAACCCCTAAGGGATACACATTAAGTACTTAATTTTTAAAATGTTGAATGTTTGTCCGTACCAAATAAATGTTAACTTTGGTCATGTTGACTTTTTTAATAGTGCTCCTGTATAAGTACTTGACGAGTAAGTAATTCAAAATTTCTTCACTCTCCCATTGTTTCAATTATTACTTACTTGCAGGTATAGCACTGATGATGGCTTAATAGCCGAAAGCGCTTTGCGATTATAATAAATTTACATACACGAAATACAACTCTTTCATTGAATTGAACAGTTACGTGTACACAGCTTCAACAAACTTCACCATATTAATGATAATACCAATAAATGGTTTTATTGGGATCTTTGGTACAGATCCCTTACCAAACAAAGGGCAGGACCCAATCTTCGCACATGAAAAATCATTGCTCTTCCATTGGAAAGCTTACCTTTATCAGACCTACTGTGCTGCTATTGTTTCTCTCCAGGGCACATATACTGAATTTAACGTCCTGTGGGATATCCAGCCTGTGGGACAGCTGACGCTGGAATGTCTGATGACGGTCTGGGACTATGGGTAGAGTGGTTTGACGTAAAACCTGTAAAAAATTGAATCCAAGATTGGTTAATGAGCACGCATGTCTATGGATTCAAAATCGGATCGTTATATGTTTGTGGGGCTACTCTATGATGTTTATGCCAGTTTAGGCACCAATAGAGGAGATTTCCGAAAACCTTACACACTTTATTCATGTATTATTGACAAACCTTTCGATCCCGATATGAGAGATGTGAGAATGAGGGTAAGTCATTGATGAACAGTTCGAATAATAAAGGTCCCAAATTTGAGCCTTGTGGGACACCAGATATTGCCTAGAATTTTCCGTTGTTCTGGGTTGGTTAGAACAACGAATTGTTGGCTGCCTGTCAATGAGTAGATAAACATCTAACTTTGGATTTCTTGGTTCGTGTCAAATTAAGTTCCAACTAGTGACTGCAGATGTCATAAGTAACTTTCTGTTATATACTGTCTTGCCTTCACGGTACTGATTTTTAAGTGGATTCGTTTTGATTTCGAGAGCTCCATAAATCCTTTCTGATGAGATGGTGACCACGAAACAGCTGTCAAAGGTATTTTCACTTATATGTATATATATATATATATATTAAAAAGTTGTGGAGATGATTTTGTTGAACTTCTTCCCGATTCATACATATATTAATATTTTATTATAATTTCTTTATATTTTATAACAACTGATGATGGGCGTGAAGGCGACTTTGTGTTTTGAATTCTTCTCATAGATGATTTTCATTTTAGTATGGATCTGAAGATCATAGATTGAATTTAGATTGCTCAAAATATATTTTTCAAATAATCGAAAGATGTGTAGTGGCATTCAATGTGAGTGAAGTTCACATGAAACAGTCAGTATGAAAAGAATTAATTATGTATAGTGGACCAAGAGTATTTCCAGATCTTATAAATGAATTTATAAAGTGATCACAAGTACAGTTCTCCTCTCGAGAGAGTAAAGTTTCAATTGGGGATTTAAAAGGTTAGATCCTAGAATGCTTCCTATAACAAGCATCCGCTTGGGATTTTGTTCAACGTGCCCACTATAACTTTCCGCACATGCCGAGTGAGCAAAATAAACCGAAACTACAATCAAAGAATAAACAATTAGTTACTCTGAAAGAATGCATTACGTAACAAGTTCAACTCATGAATTTAACACTTCCAATTGATTCATCTAACCCATCTATGGAATGTCAGATTTTGAATAACATTCTTTATCTGTTTTATAAGGAAGTACTGAATGTGCAATAAATTTCAAAATAGTGGTAGCCATTATTGAGACTTCATGAGCGCGATCATATTTGGGGTGCTTTCTAGGGTGAAAGAGTCAATTGAAACCTCAAAAATGGTTTGTCGTATCGATTTAAAACAAGGACAGGACAGGAGGACATTCGATTCTAGGTACGTGCTGTAATGGAAATTTAAATTTCAATCCACTTTCTCATAAAAATAATCTCAAAAATGTCCTGAAAATGCAGTTATTTCGAAGCAATTTTTTGGGTAGTTGAACAAATTGTATCAAAAAGACATTACGGCGGGTACAAAGATCAACGTTTTATCTTTCTTTTGACACCAAATTTATTTCGATTGAATAAAGATCGTTTCAAATTTTAATGGAAGAGAAGTACCATCGCAGCTACCTCTATTATCTGTCGAAAGTATCGTGAGGTGCTGCTGCAAACGTGGATACATAGAATTGAATGTCCTCTAGAAGTCTGTCCTTGTTTGAAATAGATACGACGAACCGTTTTGGACTTATCGTCTCTTTTACCAAAAAAACCCGTCTCAAATACGATCGCGCCCATGACCTCTTAAGGCCCTTATTCTGTAACTGTCTACGGCGTCGTTGACTGACCGATTGTCATTCGGTTCGTTCGTAAAAGGCAATTGGTATTCTGTAACTAAAAGACCTTCGTTGTTGAACGAATATTTCGTTTGAATATGTCGTTCGCCAAAGAGAGCTCAATCGGATGTCGTTTCGACTTTTACCTCATTTGAAACAACGAAATTTGTTCGATTGTCGGTATTGTTTTTGTAGTTATTAACTTCCACAATGATATGGATCACATGTTCAATGCCTTTCTTGAAGAGCTTCAGAGGAGGTATAATATTTTCCAAATTATAGGTAGGAACTGTTTTGCTATGCTATAAATAAATTACCATTTTCATTTTATTCAGGCAAATCAATAAGCAATTGATGAGAAATTTAAGAGATACCAGTAATCCCTTTTAATACACCCTATGAAATATTCAGAAATATATTTAGATTTTCTCGAGATCTGGCACACGATTTGTTTCTTCAAATTCGGCCGTTTTTTGATGGTGGGATCCGAACTACAAAGCTACCAGCAGTAACTCCCTCAAGCAAAGTTGATCATTATTTCTGTAATATATAAACGTATATTCATTTTCAGATTTTTACCGTATTAAACTTTAAAGACCGAGATCATTCAGTAAGTCAGTCATCCTTGAGCAGATGTGTACATCGAGTGACTCCAATAATTGTTGACCATTTTTCAGCAAGGTTCATCAAATTTCCACATACGATTGAAATAGCTAATGTTGAAAATGGGTAACTGTGTAGCTGTTAATAACAACATTTTCCCGTACATCATTGATGTTTTTTAAATTTTTTTATAAGTTTGGGTTCCCAGGTATATAAGGTGCAATCAATGACACACACATAGCCATTGTTAGTCCAGTTTCTGGAGTATCAGCTGCCAAATTGGAAATATTATAAATTATTCTTAAATACTATTAGATTTGAAGAAATTATCTGTTTTCCAGATTTGTAATTTGAATATGAATATTCTCAATTTGAATCCTAGGTATCCAGGCAGTGTTCATCAAAGAAATCAAAGAATGGGAAAAAATGGCATTATTTTGTGAAACATTAACCTCACTTTATTTATTGAAACTTCATACCAATTATACTAGCTGGTCAAAAACATCGCCTCCTTTCGTTGAAAATATTTCATACGTTGAGCACTGAACGAGTTGTTTACAGAATACGGAATTTAGAGGTTTCGTTGAACATTTCGTTGGGACGTTTGCGTTCACAAACGAAATCGTTCGTGAACGAAAAATTAGAGAATACGGGTCTAATTGGGTTCACGTTCAAGACAATGAGAATAATGAGAGAGAGAGAGAGAGAACTATACTCTATCATCACATGAATATATCATGTCACAAAGCAATACATGAAGGGTAGAAGCACAATTTTGGAATAATAAACACGTAAAGCACACTTTGAAATCATTAAACATGTGAGAGTACTAAATAGCGATACAGACAGTTGAATACACACATTTCTCCTGGTTATCTTGTAGCTATGATTCGGTAAAATTTACACTTGATTTCTAATTGGATAATAATAATAATAATAATATATTTATTTGCCATTTTAGATACACAAAAGGTACATATGGTATGTCACTAAACCTAAGTTATCCCTCTGTATAAGAGTAAGGATAAATATAAATAAAAATATAAATAAATTATCTAGAAAAATTATGTAAATATACAAATTGTAATCATTATGGTGATCGGACATAGAATATATAGCAAGACAGCACATACGATAAAAAACATTATAAGACTTATATGGGTTGAAGCGTATTTGTACTGAGCACACCGGATTCAAGATATGTTTGCCAAGTTGTCATTCAGGTATTCTTGGAGAGTGTAAAGTGTAATAGCATTTCTCAAGTAGAAACGTTTTAATTTGACTCTGAAATAATTTATCACTTTGAACTCGTTTGACTGTATCAGGTAATTTGTTGTAGCAAGTTATTGCACAGTAGTGAGGAGAGTTTTTGAAGTGTGACAACCGGTGTTTTTGGATTAGCAAAAGTTCGCCGTTTCGTGTATTGTGTTCGTGCTCTGATGCACTTTTCGAATAAATTCCGGAGTTTTTTCTAACAAACATAACACATTTGAGGATAAAAATTGAAGGTGCTGTCAATATTTTTTCCCTTATGAATGTAGGTCGACAGCTTTCTCGAAAATCCATATTGAATATAAGTCTTAAAATCCTTTTCTGAGCTATAAAGACCCTTGTAAAATCTCTTGCTCTTCTCCAAGCCATAACGTTCAAGCTGAGGTGGGATTAGACCATTGCATAGTAAATGCTTAGTGTTCCAGATTTGTCGAGATTTGGTTTCATTTGCTTTATGGCATAATAAGCTTTGTTTAAGTGTGCACAAGTTTGATCCACTTATTTTTCCCAGTTTAAATTGGAATCTAGGTAAGTTTCCAAGAATTTAACTTCTTGTGAAAGTTGAATTTCGTCTATTTTGAATAAATGGGCTGGGGTACTTCTCCTGATAAGCGTGTTTATCTTAGGTAGTATCAATATTGACTGCTTTTTATTTATCAGCATGCTTATTTCGAATATATAAGTGTTCGTTGGAGTGAATATTTTGTGGGCCTTGAAAAATATTCTGCGGGAGTCTCTATGACGCAAACCAAATAATACATGGATAGTTGTTCTGTGGATCGCAGATACATCTGACGCATATACAGATGTCCTCCAAAATGCTATGCCACATTGTATTACACCATGTATGGAATAATTCGAAATCAACCAGGTTTGTTGTTGACAGGTTGATATTTCTATTAAAAGTGCGCAGAGCAAAGACTCAATTTAGTCTCAAGGTCAGAGGCTAGCCAGTTCAATATTTTGTCAATAGTCAATGCCAGGAATTTGGATGGGTGCAAGAAATCGATAGAGTTTTCATTGAGGTGTATGGTCACATCATTAACATCTTTAAATGATCTGAGTAAAACGTTATTCGATTTGAAGAGTTGAGAGACAGTTTATTTGCCAGAAACCAGTCTGGCAATCACTCCTTTTCCTGTTTAGACGATATTTTAGGTTTGCTTGTATTTCTCTTATAAATTGTTATGCTCTTGTCGTCAGCAAAAAGTGTACTAGAAACTCTTGGAAAGCTACAGACAATGTCGTCTACATATATCCGACTAGAAACGGAAACCTACTAATATTACAACAACACCGAACTTCGTTGTTTCGAAAGTTACATTTTGCAGCAGGCACAAGGTTCTTCAATTGTTTACCATCATACATAAGACATATTTCAGAACTTCCTCTGTTCAAACTGAAAGTAAAAAAATATTTGTTGGAGGGAACTTTTTATTCTATAAACGAATGTCTGGAATACTCGTGTAGAAAATAGTTATATTTGATGTGTCGTGATGATTGTGATAGTTTTACAAGGCTACTTGTCTTATATGTTTATTTTAATATTTTTCACTAGGTACCTATATGTTTATATTATTTCTATATAATTTTTTTACGGTCCATTTAAGGAATAAATATTTTATCATTATATTTTTTATTTTATTATCATTATATTATATGTCTTCAGGTCCTCTTTACAGTTCTTCGTATTGTATATATTTTAAAAATGTTTATATGTATTTATTCATGTATACCGGGTGATTCTCCAAGGTGGCTCACCCCTATAACTTTTTTATTATTGAAGATAGAAAAACGAAATTTGGGGGTTGTGTATTATAGTTCAATTTACATTTTTTGACATATTAACTTGCTTTATCGTACTTCCGGTTCGACCGGAAATGAGCATAACTTTCGATTTTTAAATGGGACATCCTATATATTTTTACTTATTTCGATCGAGAATGACATTCTAAATCCAACAACACCTCACTTGTCAATATTTGACAAATGAAGTAATTTTTATTTCAATTTTCATTTTTTGATCTAGAATGCCATGGATCGTGTAAATCGCTTCATTCTTGATCAAGTAACATGGGAAAAATACGACTTTGAGGCTTTTGACTTCACAGTCGTTGAAAGAATTATTCAAAAGTCTCAAATATGAATTTTTCCAGTTAACGTGAATTTTTCAAATGGAAAGGGGGTGGCTCGTCGGCTTTTTGTGAAAGATCATTTTCTTACGAATAATTTGATACCACACACTTTCACTTTATTTTCACTATTTCTGTGAGCGATTGCAAGAAGCGACCATACCCAATTACAAATAATACGTATTCGGTATGCACTGAGTCCTGTTATTCTAGTTATTCGTGACAAACAATTGAAGCTGTTGCTAGGACTATACCTAAACAAATAGGCCAATGAATATGCTGTCACTTTCAAAAATTCTTTTGTTGCATAGTTCATAATTTGATATGGAAAATTATACTAGAAACGAGAAAATTGACATGTTGCTAATTTACGGAGAAGCAAAAAAGAATGCATCTGATGCAGCTCGAATTAGTGAAAATAAAGTGAAAGTGTGGGGTATCAAATTATTCGTAAGAAAATGATCTTTCACAAAAAGCCGACGAGCCACCCCCTTTCCATTTGAAAAATTCACGTTAACTGGAAAAATTCATATTTGAGACTTTTGAATAATTCTTACAGCGACTGTGAATTCAAAAGCCTCAAAGTCGTACTTTTCCCATGTTACTTGATCAAGAATGAGGCGATTCACACGATCCATGGCATTCTAGATCGAAAAATAAAAATTGAAATAAAAATTACTTCATTTGTCAAATATTGACAAGTGAGGTGTTGTTGGATTTAGAATGTCATTCTCGATCGAAATAAGTAAAAATATATAGGATGTCCCATTTAAAAATCGAAAGTTATGCTCATTTCCGGTCGAACCGGAAGTACGATAAAGCAAGTTAATATGTCAAAAAATGTAAATTGAACTATAATACACAACCCCCAAATTTCGTTTTTCTATCTTCAATAATAAAAAAGTTATAGGGGTGAGCCACCTTGGAGAATCACCCGGTATATTATGGATGTGTGTATTCATTTTATAATATCTTTTTTTTTGACATATCCAATGCTGTGTAATAATGGTCTTACTGGATTAAATGAATTATAATTATTATTATATATGAGAAATAACGTTGGCCCCAACACCGATCCCTGTGGAACATCTGTAAATGAGTATGTTCTGCATCGTGATATAACACATCACTTGATGTTTCATGTTCGACTCAAACACACATTACTCGTAGTGAGATATAGGATTCTAACCAATCGTTAGACAAAGCCCGGATTACATAGTACTCTAATTTCTCGAGGACTAAATTATGATTCACGCAGTCGAATGCCTTAGAGAGATAGAAGACTATTCCATGTAGGTATTGTTTCGATTCTAGAAACCCATTATGTTCGTTCCATCATTTGAAATGTGGCGTCCGTAGTATTCAAGTTTTATCTGAATCCTTATTGCGATTCTGTAAGAATTTTTTAGGTATTCAGATATGACCCTGTTTGTTCGTTAACACTCCACTCTAGTAGTTTTGAGGATTTTGAGAATAATGAGATGCCACAATAATTATTGAAATCGGTTTTGAGAATTGGTATGACGATAGATTTTTTGTATAAATCGAGAAATGAGTTGGAAGAAAGTGAAAAGTTGAACAGAAAAACTAATGTTATTTTTGAAATATTCTTGAGTAATTTTTCAAAGTCATTGGTATGTTATCTGAGCCAGTGGAGAACTTAGATTTTTGGGCAGCTAGACTTTCCAAGATATCACTTTCGATCAGTGTGGAGAAAAAGGAGGAATACGAGTATTCCTTATTTAATTTGGAATTGTGTGGGTATTCTATTTCAGAAATACAACTATTTGAGTTAGGAGTAAATTTCATACCTATCTGTTCAAACTGAGTTTTGAATTCTCTTATGATGCCTCTAGATTCATTTATCAATTTGCCATTGTCATTCATTAAACCAATTAAATAACCAATGGGTGTCTATAGTACACAGAAGGGCAAATGAATCAAACTTCACCAATAAGTAACTACTATGTCGGGGCGTGGCGCAGTGGTTAGAGCGTCCGACTTTGGGTCGAAAGGTCAGGAGTTCGAGCCCCAGTTGCGGCTGGGATTTTTTAATTCATCTTGACCGATTCAACTATTCAAATCTCGTGGCTGGACTGGAGTGAGTCCTGTACGATTCACTGTTGCGTTCCAATTAACAGTGCTGCTCCTAAGGAGTTAGTAACAAGGCCTATCTAGAACACGTGGCTAATGACCATAGCAGTCGATGCCAAGACACCAAAGAAAAAAAAAAAGTAACTACTGTTAGTTGTCATGAATAAAATTACGTTTTGTCAGTTTGCCCATCTGAAATAAAAATTTCAAATAAACTGAAGTATTCTTCTCTATATTAAAAAACGTTGACGTTTTGGGGACTTGCTTTCGTTATCGAAACTAAAAACTTAATTTTCATCAGGTTTAGAGATGTTTTTTGACAATGTCAATAGAAATCTGCAAAGAAAATTTTCATTATAACATTTGCTACCTTATTGAATCGACAAAATTGAAGACAACGCATTGATGTGTCGTGGTATATTGATTCATTTACCCTTCTACTCTTGTATATACATGTCCTTGAATTGCGCTTTCATTCATTTTCAGAGTGTGGAAGGTTGGAACACAGAGAAATTCATATCAAGAAACGCATTTTCTCCACAAAACTAAACTCTCAATCAATAATGAAAACTTTGTGTTGTTGCCTAGCAACAACCTTTAAAACACTGCGAGTTTTAAACTTTAGCGATTTTTAATTTTTTCGACAAGGACAAGTTCAGTTTGAGGTTATTAAAAGAGAAAAGTATGCATCCACTGAATCGGAAAGTGCACACGCGTTCCAGGTATGGGAATGCATTATTAATCATTTATGGCCAGCTTTAATTCGTGTACACGTGCGTGGTGAATTTTCAGTAATCCGTAACTGGGAATTTGTTCGCCAATTATTAGAATTTCCCACCCGAAAGTAATGCCTTTGGGTTGGCAACCCTTGTCTTTGAAGGCCTTATCCGTGTTGACTAACGAATTGATTGATTTCAGTTAGTTTACATTGACTTCAGTGGAATTTTACTTTGAGATATACAGTGCGTTCATAAAGTGTGGAAACGCTCTATTGTTGATTATTTTCGGAGGAAAAGCTCGGACAGGTCGATTTTGTATTTTAGTTTTCCACTTTTTCTAGAAAAAAATAATTTTTCCCCTACCACCTTTCAAGATATGACGTCATCGATATTTTTTTTTAAATTGAAAGGTTATATTTTTATGTCAAAAATTTAATGCCCATATTTTTTTGAGATCAACCATACCACATACGTCATATTCACTTCGAATCACAGTATACTGAATATAAAGAAAACCAGTGTGACATATGCTATGGTAACTAAGATCTTATTGTCTGGTTGCTAAGGGCTTCCATATGTTTGCTTAGCCTACTATTCGAGTGTAGCAATATACTCGTCAACTACTGAGTAATTCTTAGGTTTACGTTGCAAAATGAATGTTGAGAAATATGAACACTGGTTTTCTTCATACTCAGAATACTGTAATTCGAAGTGTAAGATATGACGTATGTGGTATGGTTGAACTCAGAAAAATATGAGCATTCAATTTTTGACATAAAAATATACCCTTTCAATTTAAAAAAATATCGATGACGTCATATCTTGAAAGGTGGTAGGGAAAAAAATAATTTTTTTTCTAAAAAAAGGTGGAAAACTAAAATACAAAATCAACCTGTCCGAGCTCTTCCTCCGAAAATAAGATAATAGAGCGTTTCCACACTTTATGAACGCACTGTATATATTTTGATTGATCGTGATCGTGGGATAATTTCTATTTGTTCGTCATGATTACAGATCAAAGTTTGCGTTTTGTTTTTTGAAGTGTTTCTCCACGCAATAGGGAAGACTGCGTGCAAAAATTAATATCCGAAAAAAAAACATGACCGTATAGGATGCAGAAGATCTGCTTTCAAGGGGGTTTCTACGAAAACCTGGGAGACTCGCAAGAACAAATTTCACAATTTTTTTGATAATTTTCTTCTGAGTCAAACCCATTATCTCATTTTCATGTTATTATCCTTATTGATTACCTTCTTTGCTACGATATCCTTGATCTCCTGCACATATGTGGGCTTCACCTGCTCCTGCAGGTCCGGCAGCGAGTTGCTGATCTGGATGTTGGTTTGCTGCTTGTTGCTGTTGCTGAAGTCGTCCTCGCAGCCGATGTTCTTGCTGCACGTGCGGTCGCGCAGCCAGCGCCACGTCGCTGCGCACTGGAAACTCAGGGCAGCTACTACAACTAATGTCATTGTAGTTAAGACCAAAAAACCGCTTACAAGGAAATTTATACCTGTTAGCCAGTCGGAGTTGTCTGAAACAAGAGTAAAATCGTTTACATAAAAGAATATTACAATTAGGCGATGTGGGAAAGATTATAAAGGTGGACACAAGGAAGTGCTAAGAACGAAGAAAACTTTTCGTTTGAGAATGGATATTTGTCGGAAGATTTACAATTAACAGACAATGCTTCATCAACAAGAATTATTAAAATGGTTGTGGATGTTCTTAATCACAGAACGTTTTTCGAAAAGTGTATTGAGGAAAAAGTGTATTGAAAGAAAAATCGAATAAAATGTGAGTTGCATAATACAGCAACTAATCATTCCGCTATTTTTCTTTCACTCAATCCTACATTGTTTTCCACACAATTGCCAAGCAAATGCGATGCCACTAGCTTTTTCTTCCAATATTTGGATTTTCCTTCTTGGAATATTCTTTTACCTGGATAGTACCTATTATACTTCATGTTTTCGGTATTTTTTAGCCACACTTGAATTTTTCGAATATTTTCTAGCTATCGCTGTTGGCTACACAGATATCTTCTTTCCCTTTCTAGTTGTTGGTGGATGATTTGGGTTATATTTCGTGTTTTTGAAAGAAGTATGCAGTGAACTTAATAATTGGAAACGCTTGCTCATCTTCCAGAAAAGTTTCTTCTAACAAAGGAACAACAAAATTTGGTGGTGTCTTTTCCCGTAGCTGTATTCACTCAATTTTAAACGAGTATCAAATTCGAACAAAAACTTCAATATGCAACAATAAGCTAAATTCTTAGGCAGGCATAAACATAACTATTATTAATGCTACCTCCCTCCTCTTTATTCTTCAACTTGCATGGCAACAAATTATTTTTTCCCAAATATTAATATCCGCATCTGAAAAGCACGACAAATCCATGATCAATAATCACATGATACAATGAATGCCACCTTTTTGGGTGTTTATACGAAAAAGAATCGAGCGCAAAGTAGCACTTGATATCAACAGTCTGTTGGCCAGCCCGCGTGTTACTTTGAAAAATACGAACTGGCTCCCGAAAGGCAATGTGTCTGTTGCTTACCGCCATGCACGCTAGAGGGCGTTAAGAAGGTCCCTCACAGAAATTTGAGCCTCTACTCGAACAGAAAAAGGGACTTTACTAATAAGTAAAAGAAGAAAATAAATGGTATCAACAAAACAAGTTGGGAAATAATGAATGAAGAAAGTGATGAAACAAACAAATACATAAAATAAAAATTCAAATATTTGGCAGGAGTGCAGTGTTAATTTGATGCTGTTAGAATTTTTTTAGTATACACAGTCCAATCAACACGCAGATAATAGCTCTGACTTGTCCACTGGTGATAATGATACGTCTATTCAATCCCAAGGATTTTCAAAATTCAATGCTAAATTTGGCGGACGAACCACAGACAAAAATTTAAATATTTGGTGGGAGCGCAGTGTTGATTTGATGTTCCGGTGAAGGCACACTAGCTCTCACATTCATATGAATTGTTTTGTTATGCACAGGCCAATCAACACGCCGATGATAACTCGACTTGACCACTGGTGATCGTGGCACGTCTATTCAATCACAAGAGTTTCCATTTCCAAGAGTATACGAAAAATGCAATGCTATAATTTGGCGGATGAACCAGGTATAACTATTCTAATATACGGCGGGAGCGCAATGTAAATTTGATGCTGTTTGAATTGTTTTGTTATACAGCACGACAGATAGTTCTAAATTGTCCACTGGTGATGCTGATATGTCTATTAAATCACAAGGACTTTCAAAAGCCAAGAGTATGAGAAAAAATCATTCCTATAATTTGGCGGACGAACAAGAGAAAAAATTCTAATATTTGACAGGAGCGCAATGTTCATTTGATGTTCTGGTGAAGGCACACCAGCTTGCACATTTGTCTGAATTGTTTTGTTATGCACCGGCCGATAAAATCTCTGATTTGTCCGATGGTGATCGTGACATATCTATTCAATTGCACGGGTCTTCAGAAGCCAAGAGTCTCCGGAAAATACAATGCCATAATTTGGCGGATGAACCAGGTTAAAAATTCAAATATTTGGCAGGAGCGCAGTATTAATTTGATTTTTGGTTTGTATTTTTTTGGTATACACATGTCAATCAACACGCAGATATTAGCTCTGATTGTCCACTGGTTATAATGATACGTCTATTCAATCACAAAGATTTTTAAAATTCAATGCTTTAATTTGGCAGACGAACCACAGACAAATATTTAAATCTTTGCTGGGAGCGCAGTGTTGATTTGATGTTCTGTTGAAGGCACACTAGACCTCACATTTGTTTGAATTGTTTTGTTATGCACAGGCCAATCAACACGCCGATGATAGCTCAGACTTGTCAACTGGTGATCGTGACATGTCTATTCAATCACAAGAGTTTCAAATGCCAAGAGTATAGGTAAAATGCAATGCTACAATTTGGCGGATGAACCAGGTATAAATATTCTAAGATTTGGCGGGAGCACAATGTTAATTTGATATTCTGTTTGAACTGTTTTGTTATACAACACGCCAGATAGGTCTAAATTGTCCACTGGTGATGCTAATACGTCTTTTCAATCACAAGGATGTTCAAATGCTATAATTTGGCGGACGAACAATAGATAAAAATTTGAAACTTTGGCAGGAGCGCAATGTTAATTAATTTGATGTTCTGATGAAGGCACGCTAGCTCGCACATTTGTTTGAATTGTTTTGTTATGCATAGGCCAATCAACACGCCGATAATAGTTCTGATTTGTCCACTGGTGATCGTGTTACGTCTATTCTATCACAATGACCAGTAGTATTGAAAGAATTCACTGCTATAATTAAATTTCCCATCAACTTCAACTTCCAGAGTGGAGAATGTGATATATTTTTTCAAAAACAAACTATAATGAAGATGGTTTTTTAGTTGAAAGTATTTGTGGTCTCGTGTTAGACGAATATAGTTCGATTTTCTTAGACACGATAGTCTGTTATTGAAAATACCGAATATAGTTGAAAAAACAGGAATTTGCATGAAACAGTTTCTGGAGATGTAACTAATCTTTGGAATATTTTGATTTCACGTGGTCAATCAAGTACTCAAATCTTCTCACAGATCTATGAACTGATATGTTCAGCAATCTATTTCGTATTAATTATCCATGTTACATTATTTGTGTTAGATGTATATCACCCTATAGGAAGGTGGATAGCTATGCGTTATAAATTGTGATATAGAGTTCAATCTCAAATCGACTTGAATTACAAATCATAGCAAGTATCATTAATATAGAAAATAACAAATAAGATCCTCTTGAATCTACTGTTGAGCTCTAAGGGAAAACACAAAGTGATCTCCAAAGTGCAGCTCGGCTTTCGAACAGGTTATAACACTACCTCAGGATTGTCCGGTTGTCTGGATTGTATACGGGGTGAAATATGCTTTCCACTGAGGCCCCAACACAGTCATCGTTCTGCTGATATTTTTGCACAGAATCCAAATCATCCTAATTATGAATTTTATGCTGAAGTATTCATCGTCTACAACATGGAAATGATGACATCCATTGAGAAATGCTTCCAACTACAATTAATTTCGTCTAGTCCAGAATTCCCCAAGCTCAAATCAGCCCAGGCCTTGAGCGTCTCGCCTATTGAACACAGATTCATTTTTCGAAGTGAGGATATCGAACCGTATCATGTTTTCAGTTCGATAGAAACCTAATCCTGAAATAGACCCACATTGTTGCTGCAGCTGCGTGAATTGGGAGGATATAGTCTGCCTCAAAAAATCCTATGACTTCTATTCAGACGCATGTGAGCGCAGACCGGTGTGCGATGTCACGTTTGAAAACGGGTCGTCAAAGGTTTTTTAGGGGTGAGTTTATTATGAAGGGTGCTGTGATGATTTTTTTATCCCGTCTTTGATTAGTGGCATGAACCTTGAAACATGTCGTGTGTGTAGGAGATCATTTCCATTCAAATGAAGGCTGATATTTATCCATTTTTTTATTTCAATTATCACTTATATACCGGATGACCACGAGGTGACGAACGCCCTCAATTTTTCTATGGTTTTGAAAAATACAGGTTTCAAATTTGGTACATAATAATAATAATAATAACTTTTGGTGCAATCGCACGCGAAGTCAGTATTTCGCGTTCTCAGCACAGTCCGCGAAATTTAATTTCGCGGCCGTTACCCATAGCAACGGCCGCGAAACCAAACGTCACTTTCAATGTGTCACACCAATCTTTAAACTCGCTGTAACATTTTTCGTACTGCCGTTTAGATTTTTCGGGTATTATAACGGAAAGCGCCGAATTTACAACGCACTTGAGTTCAGGAGGAGTGGAAGGTACTGAAATATCGCTATCAGTATCAGACATTTTGCGTTTTGACAAGAACTGTCAAAATATTTTGTATATATTGAAACATATCATTTCCATAGCACACGGTGATATTGTTAAATAAATTGAACTGCTGTTGATTTTAGAGCAATAATATATTTATTTACAACTATCTATTTTAATAATTTCAACGATTGCACGAAAAATAGTGTGTATGCCATGGCCGCAAAACTTTTTAACGACTTCAAGATTATCTTGCCTCGGCCGCAAGCGGCCTCGGCGATAACTGTTCTTTCGGTACGTTAAAAAGGTATTTCGCGGCCTTAGCATACAAATAACTATTTATTCAACAACATAAAATTAGGAAATTTTAATGCACATTCTTAGTGAAAAAAAGTTGAGAGAAACGATGAGTACATATGTACTTGTTTCGTTAGAAACCATTGAATACTCAAATCAAATAATTAAAATGTGTGGAATAGATAGAATCAATATACATAAAATATTGATCGATCGATTAAGTAAAACATGAGAAATAAAAATTATTTTTCTAACAGATGGTAACTATACAATAAACCAATGACAAATTTAATAAAAATCTGAGTCGACATATAGCAAAGGTTTTGAGATCCATTATATTTACTCGAATATTCCGAGAATTTCATTTCTGTTACTTCGAAGTAAATGTTTTTTCAGATATTTTATGGAGCGACTGATATTTAGTATCGATGAAATCATGTTAGATATATTATTGTATAGTTTGAGAGCAAAGTAAGTATTTGAACTCTGAGCAGTGACCTTGAGCATTAGGGGTGTAACATTGTAATATATGTCACTATAGTACTTTAATACGCCTATTTTGACGATATATTTGAAAATTAACCACTTTGGGTTTCACCGAAAGTGTGTGACGGTTTCATTTCGCCACTTCAAAACAATTCCAATGCTCATGCACCTTTGAAGTCCCTGTTGTTTAAAAATACCGCCAGTTCATTGTTGTATTTCCTGTAAGAATTGTTTTGTCTCAAATGACAGCGTCTAGTGATTTTGTCAACAAATCTTATCTATTCGTTTGCCCACCGATACCTGTCGCAAATTCGCCAATAAGGTTGGGTCAGTAGCGTAGCGAAAGGACATTTCCGCAACGGTAGCATTTCATACGCTTTGGAGGCTTTACCGACAATAAATTGTGTTGTCTGTTCAACGAAAACTCTTCAAAACCCCTTTTCTATCCAACTGAATATTTACAAATTTTCAAAACACGCAATATTCCTTCCAAGGGCAATTTCCCAACCCATTCGTACCGATAATGAGACCCCTGACCTCGGATTTGTTTCATATTAATTAGGGAATTTTTGATTTATGGATGTGGTGTAGAGACATGTGACGAGTGTCTATCGGAAGTCGATTTGCTTTTGAGAGGATGGAACCATTCGAGAAGTCTGCGCTGCTGTTCAAGTATTGAAGTGAAATCTATTTTGTAGAATTTGTGTCTACCCTTTGGGGATTTCATTAGTTTTCACTTCTCTAATAGAGGTTTTCGTACCGAATTCGTATCGAATTTTCTATTGGAAAGCTGCTAGCCTTTTTAAAGGGATTTTTCTACTTGACTACGCTGTAAGTACTTCTTTTCATCATCCTCCATTTTGACTCCGGTCCTGCTGCAACAAATAAGTAATTTGAATTGTTTTATGTAGAGCAAAGCAGCCATTGGCTTCAATATCTTCCACTGACCATCCAAGGAAATTCTCTGAAACCCTCCAGAGTGAGGTAATCATAATGTTTTTGCCGGTTTATTGAACCATCTTCAACTCATGTTCAATTTCAGGGTTCTTTTGGAGGGCCCAATATTAGTCCTTGGGGCCGAACTTAGTTTGAGTGGATGCTGTGATTTTTAGTTGCGATCACGCAGTTCAACTACCGACTCCAGCAACGAATCTCAGTCGCTAACAACGTGGATGAAGGTCCAGTTCTCAAGACCGGCTCCAATTAGGTCGTTGAATAGACGTTTCAACTCCATGGTCCACGATCTGTTCAAGGGTTCCCTCTGCTTTTGACAACTCGAATACATACCGAGATAACTCGCTGTTGTTGCTGTTTCCAGGACTCTAACCTTGAGTCTGCCGTATATCTTCCAGATAAGTTGTGTCTGTAACGTCCATTTTCGCAAATTGCTGTTACTTACCTTTTTTTGGGTGGACAAACCATATTTATACATTTATTTATGTTTATTTATTTATACACACATATATTTATATTTTATCGTTTATCCTCTACTTCATTTGAGAATCGCACACTAAGTGCCGAAGATTACATTTATATTTTTTTGTGAACCATAACGATAGGTCGACCTATGAACTTGGCCAGTTCTAGTTTATTTATAAAGTTCAACACGTACTTGTTGAAAGGTTATTTATTTAATAAAAGTGTGTACAAGTTCCAACACTGTCCATTTTCTATTCTATCTATTTTTGGGGCTTCCTATTAGAGAAAGAACGAAGGAAAAATTGGTTTTGTGATTTACATTTTTTCCGCGAAAATCGAATCATTTCATGGGCAGCGTATCATTAAATATTAAATTACGTGGCGCCCCATTCCTTTTTTTGTGTGATAACAACCTCCACTGGTCTCCGCTGTATGAATGATTTAATTAAGTTACATCTATCTTTGTAATTTTGGGTGGTAAATTCAGAGCTAGCCTGGCCAACATCCTTATTTTATGCCTTTTATGGATTATAGATTTATTAACGACCCTGAGATCGTGGCAAGTGATTCCAAACTTCTTTTTTCAAATGAAACTCTGTATATTTTTTATGATTATCCGAAACAGCTTCGAATTTCTGATAAAATTATTTTTCATCACAACTAACTTCGAAGTGAGACACAGTTGAAAATTGAGGTTTTCATGGAATTGAACCTAGCTCCTACATTTTCTAACAATTACCAATAATTTCCTCAAAACAAAATAGTACCCATATAGAAAGGCTATGAACTACCATTTCTTGAATAGGAAATGCTCATTTCACTTCGTCATTTGAAAAATGATGAATTATCTAATTACTCGGATGAAAAGTTTTGGTGGATTCCGAAAGAAACCGGGGATCCAAGATCATTATGAAAGTTCTCAAAATTGGATATTCTTCAACGAAGGAGGCTTTGAACATACGAACGCTGAACATAGCGGAATATTTTTTTCAAAACGAACTAGATTTTTTTATTTCATCGCTATGAGAAATCATGAATTATCCCATTACTCGTATGATAATCGTGATCAGGAATACACAGATGAAAAAAAAAATTTTTAAACTGGAGAAAACTAAAGTTCAACTAAAAATAACAAGGAGAAAATCAACTGTTTCTTGGTGCTAGTCACTTACCACTAACGAAAGATCATAATAATGAAAAACAGTTAGTCATAAATACTGTCAAAAGGGCGCTAATTAATTTAAAATATTATCAGATCATATCTCTTTTCCCAAAATTCACATTTTATGAATTAGTATACAAATTAGTTATTGAAGTTTATAATTTGATAAACAAAACATAACAGCGGGGTCAGCCACGAAAGTATAAACTAGCAGTTCATTGATGATATTATTCGGCATGTCAGTAGCTCGACATTGAATATTTCTCGCACGTAATTATAACAAAAATATTTACAAAAGATGAATAAATACACGAGAACCGAAAAGATGAGGTCTTCTGGATGCGAGTATTTATTTATTTATCTATTTATTTATTTACTTATATATTTATTTATTTATTTATTTATTTATTTATTTATTTATTTATTTATTTATTTATTTATTTATTTATTTATTTATTTATTTATTTATTTATTTATTTATTTATTTATTTATTTATTTATTTATTTATTTATTTATTTATTTATTTATTTATTTATTTATTTATTTATTTATTTATTTATTTATTTATTTATTTATTTATTTATTTATTTATTTATTTATTTATTTATTTATTTATTTATTTATTTATTTATTTATTTATTTATTTATTTATTTATTTATTTATTTATTTATTTATTTATTTATTTATTTATTTATTTATTTATTTATTTATTTATTTATTTATTTATTTATTTATTTATTTATTTATTTATTTATTTATTTATTTATTTATTTATTCATTCATTCATTCATTCATTCATTCATTCATTCATTCATTCATTCATTCATTCATTCATTCATTCATTCATTCATTCATTCATTCATTCATTCATTCATTCATTCATTCATTCATTCATTCATTCATTCATTCATTCATTCATTCATTCATTCATTCATTCATTCATTCATTCATTCATTCATTCATTCATTCATTCATTCATTCATTCATTCATTCATTCATTCATTCATTCATTCATTCATTCATTCATTCATTCATTCATTCATTCATTCATTCATTCATTCATTCATTCATTCATTCATTCATTCATTCATTCATTCATTCATTCATTCATTCATTCATTCATTCATTCATTCATTCATTCATTCATTCATTCATTCATTCATTCATTCATTCATTCATTCATTCATTCATTCATTCATTCATTCATTCATTCATTCATTCATTCATTCATTCATTCATTCATTCATTCATTCATTCATTCATTCATTCATTCATTCATTCATTCATTCATTCATTCATTCATTCATTCATTCATTCATTCATTCATTCATTCATTCATTCATTCATTCATTCATTCATTCATTCATTCATTCATTCATTCATTCATTCATTCATTCATTCATTCATTCATTCATTCATTCATTCATTCATTCATTCATTTATTTATTTATTTATTTATTTATTTATTTATTTATTTATTTATTTATTTATTTATTTATTTATTTATTAACGGGTAACACCCAATTTGTATAATACAAGTTTTACATATCGTGAGATTGTTAACACTAGAATTAACCTAAAATTTGTAAGCTTACAATAATTACTAATATTAGTGAAGAAATTACAAAAAGTACAAGGAAGTACAATGAAGTAGAAGAAGATAAAATACTGCTATGACTCACAATTTAACAACATTAAGAAGTAAATGAGCATATAAAGAAACGATTTGCAATTCAAAAATCAATCAATAAGCCTCAATTTATTTCGAAGCGTACCTTCAGTCTCGTTTAATAGATCAAATTTCACACCGTTACCATTAGAGATCATTCTTGATAAGGCTGAATGCTTGCCATAATTACACCTGTGAAAATCAGGTGAGAAAGTTTGCGTATTCCGTGTGTTACGTGAGGGGACATGAAAATTTACTTGAGAAAGAAGAGAAGGACAATTTATTTTGGAATTGATTGATTAACTTATGAAGAAATTTTATATCTGCGTGTACTCTTCGCGTTCTGAGTGTTTGTAATCCAGATGTCATACGAATTTCAGATAGTGAATGGTCGGCAAGTGGCATGTTCAATTTGGAAGCCAAATACTTCAGAAACTTATGCTGAACTTTTTCGAAGTTGTTTATATGCAGCTCGTATGTTGGTGACCAAACACAAGTACAGTATTCTAAGATTGTCCTTACCATTACAAAATATAGAGTCTTTATAGAATATACATTCGTAAAATCTCTTGTAGTCCTGCTCATGAAACCTAACATTTTTGTTGCTCTGTTAATTATTTGCTCAAAGTGAAGGTGAAAGTCCATTTTGACGTCCATCACAACACCCAGATTACGAAAAGACTTTACACACTCGAGAGGCTCACCAGATATATTATAGATCACTTCATATCTTTCCATGGTTCGATAAAAGTATCGCGGGGTCCCGAGAGATCCAGTGTCGTAGAGAATGATATTGAGTCATTGGTAATTATTGGGAAGATAGATCGATTTCCAAAAGCCCTTCGTGTAAAACCCTCCTCTAAGAGATGTCCCCAAGTTTGGTAAGAGCCTTTTATATTTGGAACACATTGTTTATTGTCGTTGTTGTGTATTACATTGCCCATTTGTCCCTCTATTATGTATAAAGTTGAGAAGATCTTGTGTGCACCAGGTTCATTATTTAATATATATATATATATATATATATATATATATATACCTTTGAAGTTGGGAGGTGGTTTTATGACTTGTTTTATCCATCAGAGGGTATCCTGAGTAAGTAGCAGGTTACCCCTGGGTCTTGCTGACCTACGTCCCAAGCGAAGGGCTTATAGCTTTCCTATAGAGCCCTAGTCGCGACAATACTATTCAAAATAATTCCATTATGTTCTCTACACAAAATGTCCCACTATTGCTTTCATAACCCCAGTTCATTGAGCATGAGCAATATTTGCAATTGCTGCTTCAAGGCGTTATTCCAAATCCTCCTCTGATAGGTCTAGAAGAGAAAACCTGTTTCTTCAGGTAACCCATATAGTAAAATCAAGTGGTGTGAGGTCGGGTGACTTCGAAGGCTATCTTGTGGGGCCATTCGTGCCAATCAATCGATTTGGGAATTGATCATTGAGGTGACTGGTCACTACTTATTGAATAGAGCACCATCTTGCTGGAAATACAAGTTTTAATAGATATAGAAAGGTAAATTATCTATGAAACCATATATTCCGTTCTGTATACCATCAATATACCATCGAATATCATTAGCACAATAATTGACCCATAATTCAAATAATCAGTTTATCTATGATTGGGAAAATGATCAATTCAAATGACTTGGCATTACATCAGATAATAGACTTAACTGGTCTGCACATATCTTCCAACTGAAGAGGAAATGCTTGGGTTCTCTATTTGTTCTTCGCCAATTGAAGTACATTACTAACGCAAATAAAGTGAAAACCACAAGGTTTTCATTGTTTCGCTCGCTTAGTAGTTATGGAATACAACTTTGGAAAAATTCATGTCACCCCATTCAACTATTCAGGATGCAAAAAGTGATATTGGAAACAGAGATCACGGTCACGAAATTTTCAAAAAACCACTTTTACCATTATTCCTATATCATGTTTTGATGAAGCAATCTCACAATCCACGAATATCTTATTACATTAGTCTGTCGATTCCGTCTTCACCTATTCAAAAGAATTCCCTACATTATCATTTTTTCTTTAGTATCTCGCCTCAAGACTCAGTTTGAACACTTTCAAGAGAAAATTGAAACATTATATGTTGAGACAGTATTTCTACTCTTTCCATGAAATCGCAACACATTTTTGTGCCATTACACATAACACTACTTCTCTTTGATTCACAAAGTTATAAAATTAAACAATTCTTCCGCCGGTGAACGATGTTGTTAGCTTGTAACTTTTCTCTTATTGCTATTCACATTTTCTACATTATTATAATATGTGCAAACCACCAATAATCTGAAAATTGCTGTTTTTGGACTTACGTCTGTCTGGCTCTGAGGTACAGATATGTTCTTTTTAGACGTAAATTAAATATGACTAGCTATAAAATAATGTCGTCACAAGTTCGAATCTTTTTCGGATAATGACAAAAATTATACATTCTTATTTGAATAAAAAAGTTTGAGGTTACTTCGAGTGAAACCGGAAGTGGTGAAATCCCAAATGCAGCGTCAAAAAAGGCATATTTGAGTAAGATACCAACAAACCAAATTTGAAACCTGTATGTTCAAAACACTAGAAAAGTTGGGGGGACGAACCTTGTGGTCACCTGTGGTCAATGTCCGTATGGAAGTCTTGTTTACTGTCGGACATTTGCCTCATAATTTCCACATAGTGGGAATGTGAGGAAAAATGGGTATTTTCGACTTTGTTGTCGAGATTATTTGTTAAAAGTCAATCATGAATAACAAAAATGCATTTATACACCTTATTCACCATGGTACCATGGTTAAAAATTTTATACACCAGCCAAGTTTTGTTGGGATTGGTCTTTCTTGCAGTTGACTGTAGACAGGAAGGAATCTGGTGCTTGATGAATAAAACCAAGAAGTTCAGGAAAATCTCATTGTCCAGGGGTACGTGGCAGTTCAAATTCTTGAAGACGCTTTCTGAAGATTCCCAGTTTGAATTAAATCTTCCAGAAACCATAAATTCGCAGACAGAAATTTCAAGTGGAATTTCTCGAATCCCAGGTAATATCGACAGCTAGACAGGCAAGACTGCCGTTCAGGATATTATATGATTTTCAACAACTTGTTGAATAGTTGTTCAACAGTAAAAACACGAAATATTCCTTCATTCAACGATATGAGTTCAAGTTTTTATTAGTCATTTTTGAA
The DNA here is from genome assembly GCA_944452925.2 of Chrysolina oricalcia. Classification (NCBI taxonomy): domain Eukaryota; kingdom Metazoa; phylum Arthropoda; class Insecta; order Coleoptera; family Chrysomelidae; genus Chrysolina; species Chrysolina oricalcia. The sequence goes on along the minus strand of OX101825.2, from coordinate 7,030,726 downwards.
ACAGAAAGTATATATGACACATACAAAGACATAGATACATAAATAAATTATCACACAAACAATATACAGGATGTATTACCGATGCGTGGGTGGACGATAGCTGCTTCTCTATTCAAGCTAGGGAAAAATGTTTCAAACAAAAGTTGGAGCCAGCAATAAAAGTGATTTTCCAAAAAAACCTTAAAGTTATATTTTTTCAAAATGAAACACTATATATTTTCATTCTATTGAATTTCTTTGAAAGAGTTTGTTCGAGAATTGACTCCTGAATTGAGTGGATTATTGTGACCATCTCGAACAATGATGATTTCTTCCCACACCTTATACCAATTTTGCTTTGCTCCGCTAATTAATTACCTTTTCATAAATACCATCCATTTAGTTCTTCTTAGATCCATTTATCTTAAAACCACAGATTTTCCAGTTTTCGACTAGATAATAGAAGGTTTCTCAAAAATTTAGGGTTGTATGGGTTTATCCCCGGTGGTTCTGAACTTACGGTGAGTTATGTCCCAAAACAATATCAATTCCAACTGACTATCGAAGAGCCATTGTAGATAAACTCAATTTGTGCATGAGCCAAAATGGGAGATTGTTCGAAAATCTCCAGCGAATCAACGCTTTTTTACAATTTTTGAGATTATTTTGTTTTGCCGTGTTTGTTCATCATTGGCTACAAATATCATTATTGCTTTCATGGCATTTTTCACAATTTCCTTCCCATTTGAAAAAACTGAGGAAAAAGTGATCCCGAGTTTTGGTTGCCCCTGTATGGGAATATTGTCATTCGGTAAATTTATAAATACGAAATTTACACGTTGACTGCCGTGCTAATTTTTAAATTTTTGGTATCAGAGCCGAAGCAAAATCGAAAATGTTGTCCCAGAAACCATTATGGACTCTATGTAGGTACAGCCTACAGAAGATAAGTATATCGTTGAATTTTTCGGAAATTGAGACTCTGAGTTCAGTATTCATCTTCCAAAAATTCGTTGTTTTTCCTGATTTGTCTGCCACGCCGACTCGGTCTGTGCGTCGAATGAGAACAATTTGCAACGCAAACTTGTTACTGAAGCCGTCTCGGTCTGTTTTCGCGATATTATCGACAATAATTTAGACCGATGGCTTCAAGAACAGTTCAATTGGCTCGGTCCCATAGACCGAGTTGGCCTGGTGTATCAACCTCAATCAACCTCGGTCTATGAGACCGAGGTGGCTCACCAGAATAATTATTCCCCGGTCTCATAGACCGACATGGCAGTCAACGTGTTGAAATACACCATTTTCGAAAATATTTGGTGAAAAAAATTCTTTTTCCCAATTATCAATTTTGGGATACTTGGTATTGAATGAACCCATTTTGTGACCTAAATGTCACCATAACTCCGGAATCACCCTGTATAAACCCAAACAACCCTATATTTTTGAGACGAACTCTTTCAAAGAAATCTAATGGAGTGAAAATATATACGGTGTTGATGGTAGTTATTTTTGGAACATAACTTTTATTGCTCTCCATAACTTTTATTTGAAATATTTTTTCCTTTCTTCACCCACGCATCGTTGATTCACCCTGTATACATGAAATATCCAATACACGATCGAGAAACATTCCCATACTCTCTGAGAGGAAAAGAAACAACTTGCTAGTTGATATTCTTTCAAATTTTTATGTTGTTTCTTTCTTCCTTAATTTTTTGGGGAAACAAGTGATTTTTTATATTCGGAATTGTTACATATTTTCAGTTATTTATTGTCCTTGTGGAATTCTTTATTTTACGTGAATTTCATTGAGTATGAATGAACATTACTCACTGTTTTATTAAAATGTATACATGGCAATGTAAGAATACGGTTGTATATGAATGAGTGTTTCGAGATCAAATTTCAGATGTAAAAATCTTTTTTGCATTACGAAAATCCTGTTTGTGTCCTTCGCCTGACCCCCAGATGGAAATATTGATACTCAGTTTGGAATATAGGTACCGATGCACAGTAAATTTCCAAGAGATTGTGAATAATGAAATTTGACTTGAGTGTTAAGAAAGCAAAATATATATTTTTTTAGAGATATACATAAGTAGTCAATATGTTAGTTGAATGATAATACACAATACAGTTGTGTACGTACCAAGGAATTTAGTACATTATGTTACTTCTGATTCAACGTTGAAATGAAGTGGGCAGCAGTAGTTGTTAGAAAATTGAATTTGAGTTGTTTGTCAGCTTTCTTCATCAGATGGTAACACCCACACCATGTTTCGAATTCATCAATAACTGTTTTGATTGTATTTTCCATTTCATCTGGACTTGAGGAATCCAATTTTGCCAATCAGTCATTTTACGGAAAAAACTGACATGAATAAACTGCAACACCGTCAATCAAAACGTGTTGACACATTTTTCGAGAGAATAGTCTTTGTTTTATGTTTGTTACATTTTATCCCGCCTGCTTCCAATTTTTCTCTCTGAGTTTCTGTATTCTGGTAATATATCTAAAACACTTCTTTCATTTCATACATTGTGTCGGAACTGAAAATTCAGAAATTGTACGACTATACGACAAATTTGTGCGATAGAGATCTGTCGTAAACATAAATCGCCTTCGGCAATTTGAGTCCGAAATAAAATGAGTTATAATATTTCTTTTAGGTAGAAGTCGAGCGCAACTTTGCAAGTGTTATTATGTAAATCAGAACTTGGAAAATGGAAAATAAAAAGGAAATAAATTCAAGACTGGAAAACTAAATTACTAAATCAATAATTCTAACTATAGTTGCAGGGCGCTTGAAAATTGTCAGAATAGACAAAACGGAGTGAATAATAAAAATGCAAATTTTGTCCCACACTTCCGAATTGAGATTTACGAATGAGGCTGATTCTGAAAATCTTTCAAATCGCGAATAGTCGATTGGTAATGTGGAATTCATGGGATTCAGCAGTTTTTTTTTTATTTCAAGTTGGAACAAGGCACTTCAGTTCATTCGTTTCAGTATCACACTGTTTCAAAAATTGAAATGACATGTCTTCGCGTGAACTGTTTCGAAATAGTTATTTATGATACAATACAATAAAAGCGGCATTTAATTTTGTGACTGGGAAACCCCAAAATACTATCACTTTTAACGAATGTATCATACAGTTTTTTTTTAACAGCTATTACTGCTTGTGGGGAAAGAAGTTCATAAGATCCATAGGATCAATAAAAAGAAAGGCAGGGGCTCCAGCTACATGCGCTAAAGCACTTTAGTACTGACTGTGATATTCTGAATTTCAGATATAATACCAGCCAAATCAGTGGGGCAGGTGAAAAACAATTAGTAATTATTTATTAGTTACCATAAAACGAATAAAAAATTCTAGATTGTTCATGGTCGTAGCCTACTGCTGCAAAAATAAATGCAATGGAAGTTGAAATGGGTGATTTAGATTATTCTCTTCCACCAGAAATTCAAGAAGCTGCAAACAGAGTAACTTCAGATCTGTTGCCTGAAAAATCACAAGAACATTATTGCTTCTTATGTATTCATCGAATGGAGTAAAATGAAGAAAGGTGAAGGCAAGTTCACTGAAAGCGCACTTTTACAGATTTTTTATTTTTTTGACGACAAATTCCGAAAAAACGATCTCATTCTCAACTGAAAAGTTTCACCGATAAAGTTCGTCTTTTCGAAATCGCCTGCCACCAGTTTTTTCGTTGAAACGTCTACTTTCAGATTATGTGATGAAAGAGTTGCACTACTGTGGAAAGTTTTTCCAGAAAACGCGAAAAAATGTATAAACAGATTTTCAAAAATCAATTTTTTAAATTTTTGTTCTAAACTCATATTTATTTATTAAAATTATTAAAATTAACAGTAGAAACCTTTCAAGAATGAAAATTTCATGTAACCCTTGAAGGTACAAAAAATAAACAAGGACATGAATAAGGATTTGATTATGATAGAAGGGTGAAAGAAGGTAAACTTTTGGGGGTAAAAATAGTTTCTTACGATTTACAGCAAAAATTAACATCCTACAAAAAAAGTTCGAAGAAAAAGTTGTTGGCAATAAAAAGATCTACAACTTTTTTATTCAAGATTTTTTGACACAACCTCAAATTTCCCGGAAAAATCGAAAAGGCTGTTTTAATTTGGTCTTAATTTTTTTTACCTTTTTATGTTCTGAATTAGATGTTTTCTTTGCAGCGAAATATTTATTTTTCTCGAACCTCATTTATGTACCTATTGGTAACATTAAATTTTTATTCCCGAAAGGTTTCAAGGGTTTATTTGAATGATTTTCATGAATAAATATGAGTTAACAACAAACATCTTTAAAATTGATTTTTGAAAATCAGTTTTTTAATTTCTTCGAGTTTTCTAGAAAAAGTTTCACTGTAGTGCCACTCTTCCATTACATAATTGAAAAGTAGACGCTTCAACAAAAAAACTGGCAACTGGCGAGCTTGAACAGACGACCTTCACCGGTGAAACTTTTCAGTTGAGGTAATTTTTTCGGAATAGGTCGAAAAAAAAGGAAAAATAGTATTGCGCTACAAAAAAATTACAGCTTACTTGAAAAATTATAGGTTATATTTCCATCAAATTTCGTGGAAAAAAATTGATTTTTAAGCGAAAAAATCGGATTTTCCAATTTTTCTGTGAAATTTGAGGTTATGTGAAAAAATGTTGAACACAAAAGTTCTAGGCCTTATTATTATCAACAACTTTGACGTTGAATTTTTTCCGATAACAGGTCAACTTTCATTGCAATTCTCGAAAAACCGTGAAATATCGCTTTCAACCCATAAAACTTCACCGCGTTCCACCCTTCTTCATTATTTTGACTGCACTTTATTTTTCCCGTCATTCAAACAATATTTTGCTTCTCTTCCAGTAGGTCCCATGCTGTTAATATATTTTTTATCTCAAAAATGCTTCAGCAGTGTTCTATGATGATAAGCTGTTGATATACAGTGTGTCCATAAAGTAACACCCCCCCCTGTTAACTTTTGAACGGGGTGGAAGTTTCTTGTGATTTTTTTTGTGCAATGGTATGTTATAAGCTACTTTATGACAGTAATGAAAAATGTCTATCCTTCAAAATGGCGGCCAGGAGCCATTTTGAAAGATTTTTTTAAATGGCATGGGGGTCGAGTGAAACCTCATTCGAATTGTCTTTTGATTTTCCATACGACTACAAAATTTCAGACAAAAATATTCATCCAAAACAAAATGGCGGCACATTATGTTAGAACTTTTATACGCGATTTCTATGAACAAATGGCTTCAAAAGAGCTCAATTGAAATGAAGAAATATTTTTTGATATCTACAAATGTTCTCTGTCCCTCTGTCCCATGATTTCTGAAATTTGCTGAGATTCAAGTTTTCACACTTCTTATCTACTTATTTTACTTATTTGAATTTTTTTCTAATTTGGCACCCATCTGCCATTTTGAGTGACAAGCTCTTGCAGAAACGAAAAAATATTTTATCATTGCACTAAAGCTCTTTAATAGCCATTTATTCGACAGGATCCTCTCGTGAGAGTTCTAAAATAATATACCGCCATTTTGTTTTGGACCAATATTTCTGTTTGAAATTTTGCTGCCGAATAGAGAATTGAAAAACGAATCGAATGAGGTATCACTCGACCCCCATGCCATTTAAAAAATTTTTCCAAAATGGCGCCTGGCCGTCATTTTGAAAGATAGAATTTTTTTATCAATGTCAAAAAGTAGCTTATGAACTACCATTTGACCAAAAAAAAATTTAAAAAGAAAATTTCCCTCCGTTCAAAAGTTAACAGGGGTGGGGATTACTTTATGTACAGACCCGTATAATGTAAAGAGCAATGGCCAAAGAAGAGTTCCTTGTTCCTTGTGCTTGTAACTTCAGATGAAATTATGCATTTGCATTAGCAGGACAATTGAAAAACAAATCAAATTTTTGACGAAATAATTGATTGCCATTTGATATTCTTGTGTTATGTTCCATCCATATGTGAACTGCAAATACGATTCAACAGTCAATTGAATCTAATGAAGATATTTTAAACCATGGCAGCCAACAAATTGATACATAGTTGCAGATCGGAAATGCAATTTCGGAAATAATCCGAGCGATTTGTTCACTGCACTGATTTTCCCGATTTCATTATCCTCCACCAGCAGCTTCGGTAATAACAAGCGAAACACGTGTTCGCCATTATTTCATTGTTTTAAAACCCACTCTCAACGTTGATTACGTATTCAAGTATTCGATAACTCCACTTGTGCGATCATCGGACTATTTATCAACTGGAAATACACGTTTTCCAATCGAGTAGTTCATAATATGAGTTTCAAATCGATTTTCTATGGCTTCGAAAAGGATTTAACTGAAAACTGCATTCGGGTGTGGACATATTCTGTTTAAATATAAGTTGATCCAAAGACTGATTCGATTCAGTTTTGATGTATACAGGGTGTTTCATAATAAATGCTCAAACTTCAGGATGTGATTGCTGGTCCAAAAATATGAAAAACAGTTTATATTAACTTACCCTCTAAAATGCACCATTTTCGAGATACAGGGTGTTGAAATTTAAAAAAAATTATCGGTTTTTGCGAATATCTCTGGAACTGTTCATCGCACAGAGGACAGATTTCGTATGCATGTTCTATTCATAATAAGCTATGTTTTGTGCGTATTCTTTATTCTTTCAAATTAATAATTGGTGAAAATTTAGAAGGGGTAGTGGGTGTTTTTTTCTCCAACTTCTACGCCACTGAAAAAGGTACAATTTTGAGCATCCTATATGAACCGCCAATGTTTTCTACACAAAAAATGTATTCTTGGTCATAAGCTCTAAAGTTGACCGTTTTCAAGAAAAATCAACTTTCATGTTGTTTAAATAATGTTTTTTCCTCGAAAAATTGCTGCGTGCATTGTAGCAAACGGCGGACATTTCCAACAATTCAACTGAGTATGATTGTTACTGTTTTTTATTTTGCAATTAAGAAGTCAATGTTTGGTTTTGTTACTTGTTTTAACGTTTAAATAAATCTTGTATAATTAGGAAAAAAATAATTTAAAAATATTTACCATGTTTTCCAACAAGAAAGATGATTTTTCTTGAAAACGGTCAACCTTAGAGCATATGACCAAGATTACATTTTTGGTGTTGAAAACATTGGCGGTTCAAGTAAGCGGCTCAAAATCATCCTTTTTTTAGTGGCGTAGAAGTTGGAGAAAAAACCACCCACCACCCCTTCAAAATCCTCACCAATTATGAATTTAAAGAAATGAAAAATCTGCACAAAACATAGCTTATTATGAGTAGAAAATGCATTCAAAATCTAATTTTTGTGCGATAAACGGTTCCAGAGATATTCGCAAAAAACTATAATTTTTTTTAAAATTTCAACACCCTGTATCTCGAAAATGTTGAATTTTATAGGGTAAGTTAATAGAAACTTTTTTCCATATTTTTGAACGAGCTATCACATCATGGAAGTCCTGCGCATTTATTATGAAACACCCTGTATAAAATGTTCATTTCCCCAAAATAACGAAATAGTATATTGTGCAACTAGTGCGGAAAATATCCAATTTCCGAACGAGTTGTATACTATACTTTTCAGACGACCTACATAAAAAACATAGGTATGTCGGATTTTAATTTCGCATGACTGTATTATACCTACTTACAAATAATTTTACAGGAAACCAATTCAATTGCCTGAAGAAGCATATATGGAATCTACTTGTTTCATTCATCGTTGTAGGTTTCGGAGCAAAATCCAAGCATTGACAACCGATGCATACATTCAAAAACGAATAAAATCGTGCCATTGATCAAATGAATCAAGCCACCTATTCCATCACTGGATTCTTGAATTGATAATGACTGTGAAATGTATATCTATTTTCGATCCTGACTATAATATCTGTAAAGACTTGCAATGGCAAATTTGACGCAATTATTTCAAGAAAAATCGCTTTCCTTTGTGGCAAAGTCTGTTACCAGTCCATTTGTGAATTTTTAGGAATTATTTTCTCTTTTTTGCTTTTCTTTCATTCTGCTCGGTGGGTATTTTAATAATCATTCACCTAGAAGTACAGAAGGAAATAAAAATACTCTAACACTATTTACTAAATTTTCTTCTTTGGGAACTTTGTCTGCAGCTGCTTTTGCAGGAAACAGGACTCTATCTATAGATTGAGCTTCGGCTGATACCTCTTCATCACTCTATTCTTTTATGCATGCTAATAACTCTTCAGTTGTCAAATTTTTTATGAAAGTAACATTGATAATAAGCTCAAATTTGATGGGCATATCAAGCACCTTAAAAGTAAAATCTCGTCCGGATGTTATGCAGTGAGGGTAACTTCATTGAATCTGGGATCTAAAACAGCCAAAACTGTGCACTACGCCCTGATAGAGTCTCATTTATGCTATGGAATACCTTTTTGGGGAGTCTGTGATTCATCTGCACTTCAATCAATCCTAGTACTGCAGAAAAGTGCTATTAGGTATATGTGTTATCTTAAACCTCGGGATTCATGAAGAAACACATTTGATGGAGAAAAAATATTAACGGTAGTTGCGTTATTCATTTTGGAATCAGTTTGACTCATTTACAAGAACGTGTCATTGTTCGAGGTTTCACGCAGTCAATACAACACCCATTCAAACGTGTTGAAATTGCCAATTTCCTCAACAAATTTCATCAAAGATCCGATTCATTATAATGGGGTCAAGATGTTCAATCAACTACCTTCAGACATAAGGGAGGCAAACAGTAGCATTATAAACTTTTGCAGGAGTACTATAATGATAAATGTGAATGACAAGGCGTATATCTGCATCTATGTAAGTTTTTGACTGTAACGTTACTATTAAGTAGGTGTGTTTGTGTCAATATGTACGGGTGCACATATGTGTGTTTTATATGTATATTTGTGTAAATATGACTGTGAGTGTGCATGTATATATTTTAGTCGAAACAGTCCACTTTATCTGTGTTTTGTGACTCTGAGCGAAGTCGCTCATAATACTGTATAAGTTCAACACTTATTGTAGTTGTTTTCATATATATTTTTTTCTATTACCAACCGTTTTCTAATCTATATTATACTGTATTTACAAGCTTTGTCCACAAGATTTTCTCTTAATGACAATAAGGTATATTTATTATTGTTATTATTATTATTATTATAAACAATCTTTAAAAGTTCAATTTAAACATTGTTAATGCTTAGAATGAAGATTACCCTGGAATATGCAAAAAAAATCTTATTAAAGCTCAATTTAATTCATGTTGTCGTGAATGACCCGTATATAAATATTCATATGACCTACCGTTATACAATTTCGTAACTTCAAAGTCTACCACTGCATAGTTCATCAATTATCAGAAATAAAGAAACACTGCACTGAAAAAATAAAATAAAATTCTCCCGTTTTGAGGAAGTTCTCTTGCCTTTCAGGTTCGTCTTTGTTGTAGAAGCCGAGTTTATAACACTCTGATCACAACTCTGAAATAGAATGACGAAGTAACCACAAAACAACAATAAGATTATTGAATGAGGTTGACACCTATGGTAATTCAGTCCAAATATATTTCATGCTGAATTCGGTAAAATTTTTATGTTCGATAACAAAAAAACGAATTATTTTCGAAACGAAGGTAAAATTGTTATTTTACCAAATTTGGGAAAGGAACAAGACCCAAAATATGGCGAGGGAACTACAAGTCCTTCGCCAATATTTGGTATAAATAATAAACTCTTGAAAACAATTCGTTTTTTTTTTGGAATCTAACCTTATTCCAAAAAGTTTTCAACGTGAGATGAAGTGAGATCACATTCTGTACCTATACAAAAATATTTTCTTGTATTTGACCATCGGGGGTAATTATTTAGTTGGTGGTAAATCAAAAGTGATCGTCAAAATCTTTATTTTAGAAATTTATTAGTTACGGAACCTCTGAGCCCAGTTCTCAAGCAGTGTTATGTGAATGGCCTCTATTCCGAAATCTTGTCTTATGGATATCTCCATTATTTCAACTATAAAAACCATAGCTGGAAATAATCATCCAGTAGCTCCTCAGAACCAAACACAATTTGTATAATTAGCCTTACAAACACTTTTATCCATTTTCGTTCTTCAGTGACTTTTCATTGAACCAAAATTCGTTCATTTGAACTAATCGCCATTCCTCGATTACTGTTGAACGAACAACAAAGAAAGCTACAACAATACCTAATTTGAAACGTCTTAATTCGAACGCGAATATCAGGCCATTACTCAAATTTAACTCTCTAGAAGGATGTGGTGTATAGCAATTCGCTTGTCCCTTGGAAGATCAAATTCAATGCTGCTTTCACAGAACACTTACAAGTAATTGCCTTTTTTATGATACAATTACTCCCAGTTGTCACATCGACGTGATGATTAAATTTTATTTTCCTTTCCTCATAACTACCTTGTACTATGGCACGTTTCCTTTACGTTTTCTTTGGGGAGGATGCTATGTTACATGTAAATAGAGATTAACTTTGTGTGATAATTTGTTTTTCATTTGTAGGCTGTTGAATGAGCCCTTGAACTTGAGGTTAATGTATATAGACTGGTGCCTTTAATTTCTGTGAAAAAGGAAAAAAATACCAGGCAAGGACCAGGCGAAAAATGTTGAGGTTCCAACTTGGGGGAAAAGTTATTTCAACAAGAAAACATTCAAAATGGTGAAAGGGGGATGCAGTTTGAGGGTTGAGTACGGTTTTTTGTGATTTGCGGCGAATCGTTACCTTCTAGTGAAAAATGTTTGATGAAAAATTTGTAGACAATAAAAAAAACAAAAACTTCTGAATGCAACACTTTTTGATATAACCCCAAATAGTCCGTCAAAATGGCGAAAAACCGATTTTTCAGTATTTAATTTTTTTCTCGCGAATAAATAATTCAATTCAAATTAAAGTCTTTCAAATAATGTCTGTTTTGGTGTTGAATGAGACTGAATTCTTCGCAATACAAAAGACGATTAGGTTAGGTTAGGTAGTATCTTTCACGAACAATTTTCTTGACGTTTTTCTGCATTTAGAAGATTTTAGGGAGGAAAAGAAAGTTTTATTCTCTCAGAGAGAAAAATACTATTCAGAACGGATGTCTGTCTATAGCCTGAAGTGTTTGAGAATCAACGTTTGTCTTCTCCACCAGCACATGGAATAGAAATGTTCAGACGTACTTTCACATACCAAATTTGTAAAATGCGTAACTCCGTTTTAGATACCTTGAGAAATCATTGTGTTGCACGTTTTGAGTGAAAGAATTATAACTCCCATCTTATGGACCAATATGAATTTTATCTGAACAATCTATGTTGTATTCTTTCAAAACTAAATATGAGTATATGAGGATATATTGAAAAATTCTTACCGCACTATAGAACCAAACAAAATTTCAATGTCAAAATATTTTATTACTCAACATATTCTCCTCTTGATTGGATACATTATTAGAGCGAACCTGCAACGTCTTTAGACCGTTCAAAAAAATGTTTCTCTTTGCTCTGCAAACCAGACCTGCGCAGCTTTTATTACCTCCTCGTTGTAAGAAAATTTAAGACCTTTTAAACTTTTTTTCAGTTGAGGAAAGAGATGATAGTCAGACGGAGCCAAATCTGGTAAATAAGGGAAGTGTTCTAGTAATTCAAACCCTAAATCACGAATTTTTTGCATGGCAACATGAGATTTGTGTGCAGGGGCGTTGTCCTGCAAAAACAAAACACCTTTGGATAGCTTTCCGCGTCTTTTCTCTTTAATTTTTTCCCATAGAGTGATCAGTAATGTCGAATAGTTATCTCCAGTTATTGTTCTACCCTTATCCAAAAAATCAATCATGATTACTCCATGGAAATCCCAAAAAACTAAAGCAATAACTTTTCCAGCAGATTTTTGGACACGAAACTTCTTAGGTCTTAGAGAACCGGAGTGTCGCCATTCCATCGATTGTTGCTTTGTTTCTAGATCGTAAAAATGTACCCAAGTCTCATCCATAGTAACAATTCGGTTTGAGAAGTCTACATCGTTTTCAAATCGAGCACAGATCGAACGCGATGCTACTACCATTGCACGCTTATGGTCAACATTCAAACATTTGGGGATCCACTTCTCAGCAATTTTTCTCATGTCCAAATTGACGTGAACTATATGATGAACGCGTTCGTATGAAATATTCAGTGCTTCAGATATCCGTTTTAGCCCAATTCGACGGTCTGTTAAAATCATGTCATGAACTGCATCGATATTTTCGGGGACTGACACAGAAACTGGCCTTTCCGATCGGTTATCATCTTCAATGGAAAATTTACCTCTTTTGAAGCTTGCAGTCCAATTTTTCACGGTCGCATACGAAATTGATCACCATGGATATTAAGCATATCTTAGTAAATCTGCTTACCTCTTAACCCTTTTAAAAACAGGTACTTGATGATGGCTCGATACTTCAATTTTTCGATTTTCACAATTTCGAGGAACATATTTTTTCTTTTAATTTATTGCTTAACTCTGGTTTACTTTTTTGACGTCAAACTTTACACTGACACTTCTAATAAGTTATTGTTCGTTGCTATGGTAACGCAATATTTTGTTTATGGCTAACTAGATATCAATACATCCTCGTATCTGATAATATCTATATTACTACTCAATTGAAAATAATAATGGCAGAAATGAAATATTCCATGTATTTCCTGATGTTAGAAACTGTTGGAGATTACTATGTTTATGACTCATATTTTGTACACACGTTATGTTCGTATCATTTCTCACGTTACTGGAATCTTGACCGTGTCTTTTTGTTGTTTTGAAAAAATATGCATATTGCCAATCTTCTGACAAAAAGCAATTCATTTCAAATTTGTTCTTCATGACCGGATATATTTCTAAAATAACAATAATTGCAGGTAAAGCAATATCATCCAGTTCTACGAAATCGGATATTTCTATAAAATAACAATTATAGCAGTGAAGCAAAATCATGTCGTCCTTCATTGCCTTCAGAGAACAGCACTTCGAAAGAAAACAGTAATGCTAAACTTACGAAAGGGTGAAAGCCTAGCCGCAAAAGCTAAGCAACATCTACCACCGAATCTTTGAATGCCGACAGCATGAAAAAAACACCTGAACATGGTCGATCTAGACATTGAAACATGAAGGTAGGCTCGAATAGAAGTTATTCGTCATCAAGAAAATAGGAAGAAATCGAGATAGAAAGAGGTAGAAATGAGAAAGATTAAACTGGAACAAGAAGTTTCGAAGAAACTACCACAAATTTCAAATCTACAACTACTTATCTATGAGATTGGAATAAATAGAAACGGATCCATCAGGCTTGGATTATAATGAAACTGGATCACTTCGGTACAAAGAGTCAGTGGTAAGTGAGGGGCCAGATGTCCAAAAGTGGATGACGGAAGGACTACCATGGGTACAATTTCTATGGGGTATTTGTTCGTAAATTGAGTAGAGACTTTTTTGGAACATTTCCGAAAAATATTGTATAAAAGAGAAATACGTTCACTCCTGTCAAAGTCAAATGACAGCATACAACAAAGAACAATTTGACTTGGCAAGGTATTCCAAAACTTCATAAGGGTGCTATTTTCCTTTATGTAAAGCTCTCGAAATCGACGATTTACTTAAATTATTGTCGGTAGCAAGTTGTGTACTTGTCATATGTGGAATTTTCTCAGTCGCTAACAGTACATCTAACATCTTTTCCTTATCCAATTTAACATCTCGTCCTAGTGTTTGAATAGTTTTTACATGTCCGAATCAATAAATTAAGTTTCTATTCTGTAAACTGTAGGCTTTGAGTCATTTTGACCAGAGTTTTGATTGTTGAACATTTCACAAACTTCCTTTTGAGTATCTTGTTTTATTACCGCTTCTAATCAAAACGTATATTCTTTGGGTTCCATATAAATGAACCACAGATAAATCAAATACACACACAATAGTATATTGTGCAACAAGTGCAGAAAAGTGCTAATTTCTCACGAGTTTGAAAAAGTTGAGGCACGAGCGCAAGCGTGTGCTGCAATTCAAACGAGTGAGAAATAGCATTTCTGCTCGTGTTACACACTATACTTTTTCTACAACACCCTTTTTGCTAAAAATAATACTATACTATAAGACGGAATGAAATGCCAGTGACTCATTCTTAGCTTTATGATGCCCAAGAGAAGCAAGGGAAGAGGGAGAGGATTTTAAGCCGCTCTCATTCTTGTTTTTCTGATATTTCTAATATTAATAGTCGATTTTAGCATTGAATATATTGACCAGAGAGTAGAGGCTTTTCTTGATTTGGATAGTTCTTCAAAATATGCCAAAATTATATTTTCAGAAACACTTTTAGTTTTGTATTTTTTCTTCCAATCCATAAACTGTTTGTATGCATTTTCATATTTTCCTCTTGAAGTTGAAGGTAGTAAATTCAATGACAATGAATTAACTTGTTCTCTTAGTTCTGGCGGAGTATTTTCAATTTCAGAACTGTCGCTATCCATTTTAGTTCAATCTCATTAAAAAATGACGGGACAAGAATATTTTACGAATATTTAAAGCTTGACGTTTGTTGACATTCAAATGATTCGATAGATGTTGCTCCGTTGCCTAGCGATGGATAGTGTGTATGTGAGTATTTGAGACAGCAGTAGTGATGTCTATGATTTTTGTTCAGAATATTATGAATTTGTACGACAATTTCCCTCATATTATATAAACCAATACACTTTGTCTATTCATTCTTGAAGTTGCCTGATCGAATATCCCTTCGAAATGCAGAATTTTCAAAATATACTTTCATCTTGCTGTCACGAAAACTGTATTGCTTAGAAATTAGGTACTGAAAAATTTTGACACAGAAATGTCACTTTGTGGCACAGAAATGTCACTTTGCGGCACACTAATGTCAAATTTCAATTATTGTGAGAAATAATCATGTTTGCGAACGTAAAACTATGAAGAAAATCATGTTTTGGAGTGTGGTTGTAGAAAAAATCAAAATAACAGTTGTCTACTAGATTGACATTACATTTTTTGCGGGTTTTGTGAATGATTTTTTGGTGTCTTGAACGATTTTTTCTGACGTTTTGCATATCTCATAAGAAAAAACCTGAAAGCTCCTTATGGGGTTATTCAAAAACGAAAATATATTTCAATAGACCAGACAACATTGCTGATTTGAAAGATGAAAAATCAACCCTGAAGGTCTTACAAAAGGTTGTACGAGAGTTCCAAGATCGCCTCGCTTTTTGTCAAGAAGTGAATAGTAGTTATTTTGAACATTTCATGTAATGGTGGAAAAAATTGAAAAATACTACATTATATTACACTCCATTATAGGTGAACTATACAAATTTTACATTTCCAAAATGGAAACCGCATCATTCTTATGGGTTTCTGGGTCCCATTGGAATTGGCTGAAACTATAGTATATTATTTTCTTCATTATCCTGATCAAAAGTTCCCATAGGCCCAACTCGATCCTATTACTACTTTTCGGGAAACAGCACCTGAAAGATATGATTATGTACCTCATGAGTGTAAGTACGACATAAAATTGATTTGTGTATCTGTGCCTCAGAATGAATTTTTCAGTATAAATTGTACCTTCACAATCATTTCTTTCGATTGATAATTAAATTACTTGAATACGGACCGCATGGTGTTGACTAAATTCTGGACCATGACTACGTTTATCGGGACGATCTCTATCCGCTTCAAATTCAATAGCATTGAGTGGAGTGAAACCACCCTTCAGTTTATATCGCAATATTTAAGTGGATCGAATAATCCTATTCTTCAATCCGATTGAAAAAAGCTAATTTCACAGCAAAATGTCGAATTTCGTAACCTTAAATTTCTTGTGTTCTGCGAATTAAATCACGATATAATATGTTTTTCCTTAATCAGCTGAATGAAAAAACTGCTATCTTCTTTGGACCATACGTTTTTTTTCTTAATTATTATTTTGCTCTCCATTTTGAGAAAAACAATTGTGAATATAAACACTAATCTGAATTTGGCTACTTTTAGGCGATCGGTTGGGTCCAATCCTATATTTTATAGAATTGACTTGAGAGATTCAATCCAATCCGAACACTGTATATATCGATTGGGTGTATCGGATCCAGTCAAGTCAATCCCATTTTGAGCGGATCCAAAGTTGTGAGATAAATGTAAACTTCTTCAATATATTTTATTTCCGTTTACCAAATAAAACATGTCACGATATATTTAGGTTAATGCACAAATATAAAATGAGAGTTTATTTGTATCAGCTATGAGTGTTAATTAGACAAATATACTTATATTTTTGTAAATACTGCGCCAGATTGAGACTAGAGGGGAATTTGGAATTCTGTTAGGGGACCTATTTTGACATTGCAGAAACTGGGACTGAAAATATTCATTTCCTACTCCACAAGCTCTCATCATCGAGCAAATATCGAATAAAAATTATAATTTATTGTCATTTAAGAATTTACCATTATTTTACCTATTTCTATTTATTCTTTGTTCATTGTGAAAGGGACCAAATAATTATTTAGTTCAATGTTTTGTTTGCTAAACGAAGATAAAAGTTATAGTCAGTATGATTTGAACTATTTGTGAGCCACACCATTGACTCCATAGTGAATACTGCTCCGAAAGCTGATTCACTATGGAGTCAATGGTGTGGCTCACAAATGGTTCAAATCATACTTAACAAGTAGAAGTCAGATTGTGAAAACCACAACACCTTCTGGGAAGGCCAATATAAACAGAGTTGTTCCACAGGGATCAGTACTGGGACCAACACTTTTTCTGCTTTACATAAATGATTTGGCAACTATAGATATCGTAGGAAAATTTACCTTATTTGCGGACGACACAACTATATTATGGCATGAAAAAAGTACGGAAGATCTCCATAAAATCATCAGTTCAGATGTTAAAAAACTCAAAGGTTGGTGTGACTCAAATCTGTTATCGTTCAACATCTCAAAAACCAACATAATATCCTTCCGATGCAGTGTCGACGACATACTATTAGCCCCAAACAGTTGCGTGATAGAAAACAAAACTAACACTAAATTTCTAGTGTTATCTATAGATAACAAGCTCAGGTTTGATAACCACATTACTTCGCTCACTAAAAAGCTTTCTTCAGGGTGTTACGCAGTAAGAGTAACCTCAGCTGAGCTTGGATCCTCTGCAGCAAAAACTGTCTATTTCTCTTTGATAGAATCGCACTTACGATATGGATTCCCTTTTTGGGGAGTCTGTGCAAAAACAAATTTACAGTCGGTTTTTGTTCTTCAAAAAAGAGCAATAAGATATGTCTACAAGGTTAAACGACGGGAGTCTTGCAGGCCCCTATTTCTGGAAAATAAAATTCTAACAGTACATGCCATTTTTATCATGGAAACGGTTTGCTTGATAAATAAACATAAATCAAAATATTCTTCGGTATCATCTAACTATGCCACCCGACAGACCGCTGATCTCAAACTCCCTATACCTACTTCATCTCTTATTAAAGATTCTATTGTTTACAACGGTGTTAAGATGTTTAAGCACTTACCAAACCATGTGAGGAATATAAATGATGCCACTCATTTCAGGAAGGCTACTAGAGACTTTTTAAGTGATAGACCCTATTATAGTTTGCAAGAGTTTTATGAAGACGTCTTTTAAAAATTAATTCTAGGCATAAATTTTGATGGATTGATTGAGATGGATTTTAATATGAAAATGTGATTTTTATTATAATTTTTATATGTATTTGTGCTCTGTGTATTAATGACTTCATGTTTTTCGTGTTCTTTATACATTTATTTAGATTTAGACTTATCTCACTTTGTCAACAAGATTAACTCTTTGGACAATAAAGTATATTTATTATTATTATTATTGAAGTTATTGATGTCATGAATTCAGTCAACACCCGGTTGTTCGTGTTCAAGTAATTTGAGTATTCATCGAACGAAATGATTCTGATGGTACAATTCATACTGAAAACCCATTGCGAGGCACAGACACACAAAAATATGTTTTGTTGTACTTACACTCATAGGTACAAAATTATATCTCGAAAACCAGTCATAGGATAGAGTTGGGCCCACGGGAACATTTGATCAAGATAATGAAGAAAATAACATACTACAGTTTTAGCCAATTCCACTGGAACCCAGAAACCCATAAGAATTTTTTTTTTAATTGTAATTTCCGTCAACGGATTGCACCCCTACGCGCAACCCTCGGAAGTCTTCGAGAGACTTGTGTGAGCTAGGGAAGACACAGCCCTTACCTTTTAACGTGTGATGCCATGCAATGGTAAGGGGTCCTTTTCTCACTTATGATTACATCAAATTTGAAAAACTTAATATTGCTGAACACAGACGGAAAATCACTTTCGAACAAGGTGCCACACGACCTTCTTCTCATAAATTTTTTTTGAGGGTTGCTTATGATTCAGAGGGGTTCAAGAAGAAGGTAATATTTTAATACTGTGAATTGTCAAATTGAGTATGAAAATCAACCTGTTTGGGATTTTTTTGACTATAAACGTATAAGAGATGAATAAAATTGATTTTATACCAATGGACCGCGCTGTATATCAAACTGCCTGTATATCTCATATTTACTTTACTTTATTTGTATCAATACACATGAAACTATGACATGTCCCATCAACATAACCTGTAGCAAAAAGGATTATTAATGATGATCTATGTAATCTATAAAAATCTATAAAAAATCGGTCAAAATCAGGACATACATTTATCCAATTGTAAAAATACCATAGTTCTTCGTTTATTGTAACCACTCACTTTCGAAATAAAAATAAGTTCGATAATTTTCAGTTATCTAAGCAACGATCAAGGAAAATTTTCATGCCATCAAACAAACAAAAAAAAATCATCAAGCAATCGCTTTACCTTGATCCAAGATTTCACTTTCAGACCGATTTTTGTCCGCAACGAGATACGAGATGGAATTGGTAGGTGTTTCCGTCACCAATTCCATGGTCAACACTGAATGTTTTGTTGTAGCGTCGAGACGGCTTGCCGAAGTTGGCGCGTCGCGACGCACGCACCCGCCGACGTCACGCCGACCTAGCCATCCATTGGTCCAGGTTCAATATCGCTAGGTTAAGGGCATCGAGAACCAGATCCGCGAGCGGACGAGAGCAGCTCCGCCAGCGGTCCGGGCCGTCGCAATAAAAAGTTGCCTTCGGAGGCATCGAACACTTTACTTGGGTTTTAGTCAAAGTTTAAAGAAATAGAGGTAAAAGTATAATAACTGAACAAGTCTCCTCATAAAGAATGAATGTACAAAAGGTATCCTTTAATAGGGAAAGTGACCCCCTGTCGAATTACCTGAATTTTTTATATGTTATAGTCCAAATCATTCCAAACTAAAAGTCAAATGGGCATAACTTTTTCTATAGGCTAGTTTTGACGATAGAGGCCGCTGAAAACTCTAATTTTTTTCTCCATAGTTAAACAACTCAAAACGTTATCCTGAATAATTTTCACTATTCTGAGTAATCATTATTATGAGATACTATTAAAAGTATTATTCGGTGTCATTACAGGTGGTCAATTATACAGTATATTTCAGCTTGTTTGGTCAAATTAATACTTCAAGTTGATGATGGAAGATATAACAAAAAGTGGTCTATTTCATTTCGATAGGGTTGTGTCGAATGAGTATGTAACTATATCTGATTATTTCATTGGCGCTCAGGAAGTGTGGTGGCGAAACTTCTCCTGGCGGGTCAACCAAGTATCCATTAGCACATTAAGTATATATATATATATATATATATATATATATATATATATATATATATATAAGTGCATTTTTTTTTTAAATTCTAAGCAGCATAACTGAGATATTGGCTGTATGAAATAATCTTTGACACCCATTATGGTAATGGTAGACATTTTGAGCATCTTTTATAATTTTTTGTTATCAATAAATTCTGTGTTATGGAATTTTGTACATTATTGTTCAAACTCACTCAATCTGTCAGTTTGACATCTGTCAAAATATCATGTGTGATACATCGTTGAAATAAGAATTGACTGCAGGTCCCAAATCAGAAAAAAAAATTATAGGGTGCAATTTGAAAATTTGAGGTTAGGGGTAGTTTCTCAGGAATAGTTTGACAGAAATTGACTTTAACACAAATGCTTCAAAGTTATACGGGTTTGATATAAGTGCATTTTTTTAAATTTTTTTTCTAAGCAGCATAACTGAGATATTGGCTGTATGAAAAAATCTGGGACACCCGGTATATTGAATGTTACATTTAACGTACCTATTGAACCTGGTACCGTTGACCCTAATAAAAAAACCTCGAAACTTTGACATCGTTTCCAAAGCCATGTACAGAAAAATGTTTTTTTTTTTCCTACATTAAAAGAATGCAATGTTTTCATAATATTATCCATCACGTACCCCACAATTTCTAAAATACTCAAACAAGTTTTAAAACAAATCTGGACCATTACATTTCTACCAGGGTGGGGCAATAGTGTGTCAAAGTTCGATTTCTCAAGTTCTATTGTGATATCGATTCAGAACGAAAGTTAACTAGATGACTAGATCTTGTTGAACAGGAATTTATTGCCACACATACAGGACGAAACGAAAAAAATTGGGTTGGAAGGTGGAGGGCATTATTTTAAGATGAAATATCGATAATAATGATATATATTAGTAAATTCAAATATCTGCGTAACCTTCACTTACCCCTAAACTATCATTAATTGTCTCTGAATCGCTTGGATATTACGAATTTTTGGTCGAAATGAGTCCATTTGCAGATGCATTCCGTATTCCATTTGCAGATGCATTCCGTATTTTTACGGAATGCATCTGACGTTACAATGATAAACTTAGAAAAAAATTATTTGTAATGCCATTTTATAGACAGCTTTGTGATATTTCTGATACTTTCTCAAGCCTTGAAATTATACAGGATGGTCAAAAAATATTTTTCATTTGGAACTTTTCGAATATAACTTTAGTTTTTTTATAAAGGAACACTCCATATATTTTTTGATTATGTGACGTAGAATATGGTGTAGAATAGGACTCATGAACATTTTTTGATTGTAGCTCCCTGAAGCGGTTTGTAACCATTATAAAGTTATTGAACTCCATAAATTGTAAGTAGCCGGAACACACTGTATAAATGACCAAATATAACAAAACACTTTTAATACTTTCATTAGCATCTCATATTAATGATTGTCTACATTTTGATCAGTCAGAATAGTGATGATTATCCAGGATTACGTTTTGTGTTGTTTAACAATGAAGCGCCAAAACTAGCCTATAGAAAAAGTTGTACCTATTGAACTTTTGGTTCGGAACGACTTGGACTATAACATATCAAAAATTCAGCCAATTCAACATGGGGCCAATTCCCCTATTATCGTTTGAAAATTATTTACTTCTTATACAAAATCAACATTGATATCAAAATAACATTTTATAATAGAATATACCAAACTTTAGAAAATATATAATCAAAGATTTTGATTTGAATGGTATCATTGAAATTTATAAATAAAGTTCATAACAATATATAACCTGAAAATAATTACCTGATTGTGAACGATAAGAATATTTCGATTTTTTCAAAAAAAAGTGGATGTGAGACAGGCATCTTTACTCGGATATTTGGAACCTAAAAAATCTATAGTGAGTTATAATATAACTGTAACTACAATTACATAGCAAAAAGTAATTTTTGAGACGCCCAGCATATCACATTTGCAAGAAAATCCAGGTAGCAATCTGGATCCTGAATTCAAAATACCCGAAAATGATATTTCACGTTTTGCAAAATCACAAGAAGCCTCAAGTAATGTTTTCTGAGAAAACTTGAAGGTATTTGGGAACCAGAAAAAATCTCAAATTTCTATTTCGGAAAATTTGAGAGCCATTTTCTGTTATCGTGGTATTTAGCCTATTTCAAGGATACTGATGGAACTCATTGTAAGTTCTGTGTTTTATCAAAGGTAGATGAAGTCGGACATAATGAAAGTCAAAACGTTGGGAAATTGGTCAGTGACAGTTGAAATAATTGGAAACGAGCTGTTGAGGCTCCCAATCATAACTCTGTTACAGACCATTATTAAAAATCTGTTTAACGAATAAAAACCCTTGAATGTGTTTTGGGAAATAACAAGCCGCTAATTCCAAAGCCGGTGAATGTTATATTTTTTATGCAAAATCCCATTTCCATATTGGCCACAGAGATTTTTGTCCATTTGATATTCAACAGAGGCCAACTGAAATTCAGGGAAAACTTCAGGGCATTACTTATCACGCCAAAGAAGAGATTCTGGAGATGGAGTTTTGAGTAGGTACGCACCTTTTGAATTTTGAAAAATACTACATACTTTAGTTGGAATATTCAAAATCGGATGATTGATAAATGCTTGGATTTCTTTCAAGAAGTGTTGTTGGCAAAAATGATAACGCAAAATATTTTCAAATTCATCTAGAATCTTAAACTTCTTTCAAAATGCTAAATACGTTCAATGTATCTATCAAACATTGAATCTGGGTATTTCGGCTTCAAGCTATATGCAGGATGTACAGTGTGTACATAAAGTAAGAAATAAATTCATCATTTCTGAATGTAAAGATATTTCGGAAAAATCAACAACAGCGTCCCTGCCCTTTATAGAAATATTCTTAGTGCTGCATTTTGGTTTATTAGATAATTCAGAGACAATTCTCTAAGCTGTTTTTCAAGGAAAATCAGACTCATCAATTCGTTTTCGGAAATATTCTTTCTTTGTTAATTTCATTAATTTCTTTAGCCGATCATAATACAGTACAACGCTAAATTATGGAACAAATTCATTATTTCTGAATATAAAGATATTTCGGAAATATCCTCGGATAGGTCGATTCTCTTTTCCGATGGGCCAATTTTTGAACCCCACCCAAAATATATCGGGTTATCCGCAATTGAGTAAAACTGATTTTGGTGATATTTTTAAATTGGACACCCAGTATATTTTTCCATATTTGGTTAGGGACCGTCCTCACGAATCCAGTGATACCAAGTTTGATGGGATTATGTCAAACGGCTGCGGAGATATGGCCAAAAAACTTCCTCGCATGTCTAATGAGTATGACTGCGAGACTCCACTCGATTCAGAAGGTTAAAAGTCTCTGTCGCACTCATTGGGTATATAGAGAAGTTTTTTGGCCATATCTCCGCAGCCGTTTGACAAAATCCCATCAAACTTGGTATCACTGGATTTGTAATGACGATCCCTAACCAAATATGGAAAAATATACTGGGTGTCCAATTTAAAAATATCACCAAAGTCATTTTTACTCAATTGCGGATAACCCAACATATTTTGGGTGGGGTTCAAAAATTGGCCCATCGAAAAAGAAAATCGACCTGTCCGAGGATTTTTTCCGAAATATCTTTACATTCAGAAATAATGAATTTATTCCTTACTTTATGTACACACTGTATAAATCTAAATCAATCAATCAAAGACATATAATAATAATGAAAATAATTAACAGTTGCAATTGAAATAAATATATCATAAATGACTATTGAAGAGAGTAAACATATACAATAATGATGAAACCATAATAAAATCATGATAGTGAACAAAGATTGATAACAGGATGTCAATTCCGTAAGAAAATTATGTGTTTTTTTACATATATTTGGAATTTGGCAAAACTTCTGCAATTTGTTATATTATAAGGTGATTTGTTAAATTCGTCTAAAGCAGCGTAAGTGAATCTTTTTTGTAGAGGTAGCAGAATCAAGGTGAAACAAGTTATATTGTCTAGTGAGATGACTGTGAATTTCAGAGTTTTTCTTCATAATTAAATTTGATTTTAATTTTTTATTTATGATATTGAACGCAAATTTTAGGGAATTTATTTTATACAATTCATCTGAAGATAATTTGTCTGTAATTGCAAATATTTTATTAGTTGGTATGTCAAATGGAAGACGATACAGTACTTTCAAAGATTTCCTATACAATGCTGATATTTTATTTAAATTATTTTTGGAAATAGATCCCCAAATGTTTATCAAATAGGTAATACGACAGTATGTGAGAATATAGAATCATATTTATAATTTTTTCATCAAGTTTAGGACATCTTCTCAAAGCACCAATGATTGGAGAATTTTTTTTAGTTAAGACCTCAATATGTTTGTCCCATTTCAATTTTTCATCAATCCAAATACCAAGATACTTTATTTGTTCAGTATAATTCATTTTTGATATTGAGGTTAAGGGAAATATTCTGTTTGTTTTTTTGCTGGAAAATTACTCAGTTTTATCAGTATTTATTGATAAAAGGTTGCAAAACCCATTTTTCAAATTTTTCAGTCACCATCAATATTGTTTTCTAGAATAAGAGAGTTTCTGTTTTCATATAAAAGTACTGTATCGTCTGCGTATGGTATAATTTCCTGCTATCCCAATTTTAGAAATATTTTGAATATACCGGGTGATTCTCCAAGGTGGCTCACCCCTATAACTTTTTTATTATTGAAGATAGAAAAACGAAATTTGGGGGTTGTGTATTATAGTTCAATTTACATTTTTTGACATATTAACTTGCTTTATCGTACTTCCGGTTCGACCGGAAATGAGCATAACTTTCGATTTTTAAATGGGACATCCTATATATTTTTACTTATTTCGATCGAGAATGACATTCTAAATCCAACAACACCTCACTTGTCAATATTTGACAAATGAAGTAATTTTTATTTAAATTTTTATTTTTCGATCTAGAATGCCATGGATCGTGTGAATCGCCTCATACTTGATCAAGTAACATGGGAAAAGTACGACTTTGAGGCTTTTGAATTCACAGTCGCTGTAAGAATTATTCAAAAGTCTCAAATAGTGAAAATAAAGTGAAAGTGTGTGGTATCAAATTATTCGTAAGAAAATGATCTTTCACAAAAAGCCGACGAGCCACCCCCTTTCCATTTGAAAAATTCACGTTAACTGGAAAAATTCATATTTGAGACTTTTGAATAATTCTTTCAACGACTGTGAAGTCAAAAGCCTCAAAGTCGTATTTTTCCCATGTTACTTGATCAAGAATGAAGCGATTTACACGATCCATGGCATTCTAGATCAAAAAATGAAAATTGAAATAAAAATTACTTCATTTGTCAAATATTGACAAGTGAGGTGTTGTTGGATTTAGAATGTCATTCTCGATCGAAATAAGTAAAAATATATAGGATGTCCCATTTAAAAATCGAAAGTTATGCTCATTTCCGGTCGAACCGGAAGTACGATAAAGCAAGTTAATATGTCAAAAAATGTAAATTGAACTATAATACACAACCCCCAAATTTCGTTTTTCTATCTTCAATAATAAAAAAGTTATAGGGGTGAGCCACCTTGGAGAATCACCCGGTATAGATACAAGATAGGTCCCAAAACAGATCCTTGTATACCGCCCCTATTTATTGGTAGTTTGATAGACTCAGAGTTGTAACATTTGTTATTGAGTGTCCTATTTTCGAGATAGGATACCAAAAGATTTTTCACGGTTTCTCTGAATCCCATTGTTTTCAAGTTTTCCAAGAGTATTTTGTGATCAACTGTATCAAATGCTTTCTTAAGGTCAATGAAAACAGCTACCACATCCTGTATCATGTCCATTTTGAATTGCTTGCGTGACTTGTAGTACTGTTGCTTGTGTGCCACTATTTTCTTGAAAACCAAACTGATTACTACCAAAGTCATATTTTTTGTTTATAAAATCAACAATACGTTTTTTCAAAAATTTTAGGAAAAATGCTCAATATGGCTATTGATCTATAATTTGATGGATCTTCAGCATCTCCATGTTTGTGAGTTATTGAAAAAATGTATGTATTTTTCAAAATAACAAGTTTTAGATATACAAATTGATAAGATTTGTATCAGTCAGCTTGACAAAGTAATTTTCATTATATTTTCATCACCACAGAATCATCAAGACACTTCAGTTGACATGTGTTAGGGGCGAAATTTAGGAAAGGAGAGCACTGAATGTGCAATGATGTGTCACGCCTCTAACATACCCAGCAGCTCAGTAGGCGCGGATTCGACAATAAAAATTGATTTCGATAAGATTGAAATATGGGGTTAATTTTCCGGAGCGCCACGGATTTATCGCTAGTGAAAAATCCGAAACCACCCTGATGGAATGGGACAACCCACTGCACTAATATTACTAAAATATTAAACAATAGATACCTGTAAATGGTATAATAATAATATATAAATATGTAGAGATTTTGTCTTCCCTTACGCTTAGATAACTTGGACCAGAATAAAAGAAATAGTCATGTCCCTTACTAATAAAATATATTGATTGTTACACACCCTGTATGTGCACAGTTCAGCTCACCATACAAAAGAAAATGAAATTAATGTAAATATCAACCACCAAGATGAATTCCAGTGAATGCTGTAATTGAGAGTATGGTATTGTTTAAATATATCAATATGAAACCTCCAGTGAGAGCTATGCCTGTGACGTCACGATGATAGCTTACAATAATCGATACTTACGCCTTAGGGGCAGTCTTATTCCAAACTTATCTGATACTATGTAGATATTCTCAAGCATGCAAGTTCACCCATTATTGTGGTTGTAGTTCATCAGTGCCTTGGTGTATACAGGAGCACAGTGGGTACGACACAATCAATCAACGTACATGTACAGCTGGGACGAATAGCGAAGGAATGCTGAACAACAGATATACAGCGGGACAACCACAGTCGAGCAGGAACAATCACAGCAGTGGAATAGTGGAAAGACAAACGTGTAGCAACGAAACAGTGGAACAATCACATGAGTGGAACTCCAATAAACGGTAGCAGAGTAGTAGCAATAAACCGTAGTGGAGCACTACCAGCGGCGAAGAGGTAACAGTAGCAAAGTGGTAGTCGCAGAGGAGCAGTAGCAGAGTGGTAACCGCAGAGGAGAAGCAGTAGCAGAGTGGTAACCGCAGAGGAGCACCCTAGAATATACAATACCAGTCTGACTTCTGATTACACTTGTATGGGGCCATAAGTAGAGCCCAAATGCAAATACTAACCTCTATTAAGTGGGAGGGTTCTGATAACAGCTTTGATGGTCTGTTTGCTGTCTGATAGCGAGTTTCTCGTTCCAGTGGTTTCACACAATGATGAAGTGACTTCTAACCTCAAAAATCCGCAAAGCGAACGGAGATTTCTCAAAAAATATATAGCGTCAAAAATCGCAAACAATATGAGAAACTCTCCTGATATGAATTTTCCAAAGATCCATCAACGATGATCAAACTTTAATTGGAAATCTTCAAAGTAGGTCAGTCACTCATCAACAAATAAGGAAGAAGAGAATATCTCTCAGACGTCAAACTGTCAATATCTGACAAGGCGCTTTCTTGTTCGTTAGTGTTCGGTGGGAACAGTCCAGGAACTAACTCGAGCTAATAGGAGCTATGAAAATAACACCTTAAGATTCAGTGTTGCCAACTGAAACAACACGAAAACGCCAGCCTCTCAATCTCAGAACCAAACACAAACAAACAAACAAAAGGTCAAGTATTCGAATGTGGAGTATGTACCTCAATGACACAAGATAGAGATAGAGTAGGAATGTTACGGTTTTGTGTTCTAAGTACAAAACAATAGACTAACCATAAGTATGTTTACAAAACAACGCTGTCATACCGCAAAATAGAACAACTGATAACTGTCATTAGCTTAAGGCCGGTTCATGTCCGCTCGAACTAGTACCGCAAAGGTAAGTACTAACATTCGGAACAAGCTATACATGACAACGATCAAGTTGTCATTTTGAGGAATCTGAAGAAGAAGAAGAATACAGTGGCGTACAGAGTAGAAAGTGTATATCAATGACAGAGAATTTCTGATGTTATTGTATTTAAACAGAAAGGGTTTTCTAGTGCAAAATAAACCCGTAACACATGATTTGGTCTATTTTGTCAGGGTCCGTTCCTCGAAAATACGGCCACACCCTTGTTCTCTGAACTGTAACGAAGGATGATCATAATAATTAATATGTTCCACGAGTTCCCTGAAAGCTCTATTAGTGAATAATTAGAAACATAACATTAGTTCAATATTGAATTGCCTTATTTTTATTCAGAGTTCATTAGCTCTTGAAAACTGTAAATAATATCGAATTTCAGTTGTTTTCGTTCGAACTGATGAGTTTTATACAGCAAAATAAAAAACACCCAAAATAGACTTTTGGGAGTTTAAATCTTCTCAATTAGAAAATTTCCTCCAAGAAATCAAATAATCAATAACCGATAGCCGTTGTGAAATGAAGTCATCATCAAATCCTACCTACATGAGCTCCGATGGAATGATTCCTCAGTCGATTGAGACAACCATTTATCGAAAAACATCATGAATAGCATGAACTCATCCTAAATTGATGCCCCGAACGAAAACAATATTATCGTCTGTCTAGGGAAAACCCCCGTATTTCTTTCTCGTTATTGGCAAGAAGTCCATGTTTGACGGCCATACAAACATCACTTTTTCATCGCCCTTTACACTCCCTGAATCTCAGTGGCATGGGTTTTTCTCATCGATCTAGACGCCAAGTTCATTGTGCAGGTACTTGAGAGCTCCTTTGTCTTTGAAGTAGGTAATATTACAGACCCGAAATATTAATTGAAGACAGTCATAATGAAGTCTCGGTATAGTGTATGTGCTAGGTGCGGTTTGTCCCTTTGTGGGGGTATCTTCGGCAAACGTTACGGTATTCAGATGTAAACACGGGTGGGGCAGAATAATTGGTACATGAACGAAAGGCTGCATTTCCAAATGTGTTAATTTGGTGTAAGAATCTTGACATGAAACAAGATTCAACCTTTGGGAACTCTTGCCTTGGTTTTGTACAAGAATGGGTGCACTATGTAGACCAAGCTATACCGGGTGTCCCAGAGCTTTTAGGCCAGCAGATATCTCAGTTACCTGCGGAAAAAAAAATTGAAAAAAATACTTGTCGTAGGAGACCATACGCTCTTTCATGCAGCATAGCAAAATCCACCCCTTGACAAACAACCCCCGAGAAACCACCCCTAACTTTTGTTTTTCAAATGGCACCCCCATGTTTGTTTTGCTTCAACTTACAGTCTTTTCCATTTCTCATTCAATGATGTATCATGGTAGCTAGAATGGCATGCAGAATTATGGAAAATAAAAATACAAATGAAATATGAATTTATACGCTCAGCTGTATTGTTACTGCAACATTATACTAAATTTTCTGGGTTACATCTTCAATATTTGTTGGTTGAGTTTCGAAGACAACTCGTTTCAAATATCCCCATAGGAAAAAGTCCAGTGGCGTGAGATGTGGAGAACGTGCAGGCCATCGAACAGGTCCACTATTTCCAATCCAACGGTCTTGAAAAGTATTATGGAGGAATGTCGTAACTATGTTATGGTTATGTGCAGGAGCACCATCTTGTTGCCACCACATTTGTTGTCGTTCTTCAATTGGAATATCTTCTAGTAGTGCAGGAATACAATTTTCCAAGAAATGTAGATATCGGTGACCCGTCAAAGTGTCTTGGAAAAAATGAGGGCCGATGGGTCGTCCATTATGTAAACCACACCACACGTTCACACCCCACATTGTTTGGAAATTGGTTTCTCTAATCCAGTGAGGGTTGTCCTGTGACCAATAGTGCATGTTATGTCGGTTAACAGTACCATTATTATGGAAGCGGGATTCGTCACTCCACAAGATTTGATTGAGGAAGTTGGGATTGTCGTGGATGAAAACTTGCATGTGAGCAATAAATGCCAGTCGTCTTTCGAAATCTGTAGGTCTGAGTCCTTGGTGTAAATGTATTTTAAAGGGATGATATCTGTACTGTTTGAAAATTCGTTGCACAGACGACTTACTGATCCCAACCTCCACCGCCAATGCACGAACCGAAATATGAGGATGTGCTTCGGCGTAGGCCAACACATTTATGCAATTTTCCTCAGTTCGCACAGGAGTAGGATGTGCTTGAGCTGTTTTTCCGGGAAATGATCCTGTTCGCATGGTATTTTCTACATACGAAAACGTATTGCGACCTGGTTGTCGACGATCAGGAAAGCGCTGCTCATACAGCCTCTCCGCAGCACGTTTATTCTTTCGGCTTTCACCAAAAATTAAAAGCATATCAACGTATTCGTTGGGAGTGAAGGTAAAAGGCATTTTGATATACAACAACAATATCACGACTGATACCACTTTGTCATCCAGATACCGTAGGAATAATACAAAGCACAAAAAGTTCTAACATTTTATTGACTCTTTTTTTAACATCCACTTTTTCTTGTCTCTACAATGTGGACTAATTCGATCAGTCCAATTAATAGTACCCACTAACGAATTCAATTTTATCGAGTAACTATCTTCACAACTACATATTATGATATTTCATTGATTGAAAACTAAAAAGAGCTATAAGTTGAAGCCAAACAAACATGGGGGTGCCATTTGAAAAACAAAAGTTAGGGGTTGTTTCTCAGGGGTTGATCGCCAGGGGGTGGATTTTGCTATGCTGCATGAAAGTGCTTATGGTCTCCTATGACACATATTTTTTTCAATTTTTTTTTCCGCAGGTAACTGAGATATCTGCTGGCCTAAAAGCTCTGGGATACCCGGTATAGGTTTAAAGGTGTACTTATTTCTATACCTGTTTTCGCCTCAGCAAAATCGCTATGTGGAATTTTTTAAACAAAGAAATAGCGAAAAATATTACAACTTTTTTGGTGTTTTGGAAATATAAAGGAATCGTTTTTAAAAGATTTATAAAACCTACCTATCGGATTTTCGTACGACCGCATTGGTGCATTTTCCACTGAGAAAATCCGGGAAAACCTCGAACAAGAGACCATTTTTCAAAAATCTATAATTTTTATAAATCTGAAGCTGGACAAACAATATTGCGGTTTCTGAGACAGTACCATGTGGTTCAACTGTGCACAACATAATTTCCTGTCCAATATGTTGTTTTTACACAATTTAAGGGCACATCTTGCAAGATGTGTACTATCTAACAGAATAAAGGTAACTTCAATTTATCGTAGTCTTTTCAATTCCAAACGGGTCATGTATTGGTTCAATTTGCAATTGAGAATATTTCTCTTCATAACTAGTTTTTATTATGTCTGCATGGTGACTTCAAAAACAATGCTAGAAATGAATTTTTCCTCCTACCCCTATAGAAAGTACACACTTTCCTTCCTCAAACCAGAGAGGAAACTCATACTTTTACTCCCTAGGGAGAAAAGTACTTTTCCTCCCCCTCATTTCAAGTAAGTTGTAAACGATGAAACTTGTGAATCTATTATAATCAAATTGTTTCCGTAATTTCTAGAACATCTTATATATCCTGTATTTTGGTAAAAATCAAACATGAATGTTACTTCTACTCTAGTTCTTTAATAGCTATTTGTGTATTTAGAGCGCAAAGTGATTGATTGTTTCTCGACATCGACAAAGAGACTAATCTTTGGAGAACAACAATGACACTTTGTGCTCGAAATACACACATTATTTTTTCTACAAGCGCAGCTCTTAGAAAAAAAAATGATCGACACTTCATTCAAATAGGCACATAACATTACTTATGAGAAAATCACTCAATAGCAATCCGAAATGTATAAGCTATCTAAATGTCCAATAATTCAAATCACTTACAAGAAAAAAGTAAAATAACGTTCTCGAAAAAAAAAAAGTTGTAATTGCAGGAGATGAACCCGGGACCTTCGGATTACAAGCCCCAGACGCTAGCCATTGCACCACCGCAGATTCTCAGATACACATGACTGTATTGTCTATACTTTCCATCAAGTGAGAATAGGTCTATTTGCAAACAAAGTCACAAAAAGTTTTATTGAGTGGGTAGGAGGAAAAATCATATGTATTACATGAGAGTAAAGTGCCTTTTCCTCCCTTGGATGTTTACTGCCCTCCGCTTCGCGTCGGACAGTAAACTACATCCTGAGGGAGGAAAAGTGGCACTTTCCTCCCTAGTAATACAAATAGCTATATTGAGTGGGTAGGAAGAAAAATAAATGTATTACATGGGAGTAAAGTGCCTTTTCCTCCCTTGGATGTTTACTGCCCTCCGCTTCGCCTCGGGCAGTAAACTACATCCTGCGGGAGGCAAAGCGGCACGTTCCTAGTAATACAAATAGCTACTACATCAGGATTTTATCCCTGAAACAGTGAGTTCAAAATAAGGTTGACCACCTTGGGGATATGTGGGTCCTAGAATCAAAACTATTAATTTACATTTTTCTTTGAAATGAGTTGAATACATCAGAAGAATCGTTATTTTCTGTTCTATCAGAATAATCGTTGAGTTTCTAAATATCAGTAAACGAAAGCACATGAATTCATCTGTCATTTCATATAGACAACACAGTACCAGTTTAGTGCTGTATTGAATGTTATGGTTCCTATTAACTTATTAGAGCTCATCATTAAAAAAATATGGAGTAGAATTGTGTAAGGGTATTGGATTATTCTGGAGACGAACTATGGTTTTGTCAAGTGCTTATGACACAACTTTTTTTCTCTAAAAGGAGTGAAATTCCATTTGAATATGTTGTGTATATTCCTATTTGAGGGGGTATATTAGCAGGCAACACAGAGTGCCCATAGGAGGTTTTCCTTGAGCATGGGTGTGAGTATTTACATTCTATATAAATGAATTTGTCATGGAATCGTGGAGTACAGTGGGGATATAATGGGTATAGTTTACATACCGGGTGACCACGGGGTGAGGTACGCCCCCCAATTTTTCTATAGTTTTGAAGATACAGGTTTCAAATTTGGCACGTCGATATATTACTCAAATACGCATATTTTGACTCCATAACCGAAAATTCACCACTTCCGGTTTAACCGGAAGTGACCCCAAACTTTTTTTTTTAAATGACACCCTGTACAATTTTTTTCATTATCAGGAAGAACACGCAATTTGTGATAACACTGTTCTCCAAAATTGAAAATCGGTTGAAAAATGGCGGAGATACAGTTGATTGTTCAATCGAACAAAGTTGGCCATGAACATCAAACTCAAATCATCACAACTGACGAACGGCGTCAGCATTTACGAGAGGAAGGTTCGAGGTAAGATACAGCTGAAAATTGAGCTTCCCATGTAATTGCAGCAACCATATTTCCCATCAATTATCAAACATTTCCTCAAAACGGATTAGTACCCATAAAGAAAGGCTCACAACTGCCATTTCTCAAATAGCAACATACTCTTTTCACATTGTTATGTTGAAAGATGATGAATTATCAGATTACTCGAATGAAAAGATTTGAAGAATTCCGAAAGGAATCGAAGATACGGGATGTTTCATTATGAGTGTTCTCAAAATTGACTATTCTTAAACAGAGGCGGCTTGAACCTACGAAAGCTAAACAAAAATTCATATTTAAAAAAAAATAGTGAAAATTTGCGGTACATTCTGAATAATGGAACATTGTGAGTTGTCGAAAAACATTCTACGGCGATGGAGCGAACTTTTTTCTCATTACTCGTATGCTAATCGTAATTGATGGTGGATTCATACAGCAGTTTTAAGATCGTTGTTGGAATAAATATTCCATTAACGAACATTCGTATGACTTCTTACTAGTGACTAAAAACTCATGAATTGGAACTGCTGTATAAATCCACCATAAGAATATACCTGCAGAGTAAAAAAAAATTATTAGATATTTATTCCAATTTCTAACATTTGATACAACTAATTTCTGAACGAAAAAAAAGGTATGAAGTAAATTGTTTATTGGTTCTGGTCACTTACTACACTAACAGAAATCAGAGTAATGAAAAAATGATTTACAAGTACTGTTCAAAATGTTCTCCATTATGTTCTCTGCACAAAATTGCACGTCTCACTATTGCTTCCATAACTCCATTTAACTGAGCTTGAGTAATACTTGCAATTGCTTCTCTAAGGCGATGTTCCAAATCCTCCCTTGATGTAGGACTAGAAGAGTAAACCTTGTTCTTCAGGTAACCCCATATGAAAAAATCCAGTGGCGTGAGGTCCGGTGACCTCGGAGGCCATCTTGTAGGACCATTCGTGCCAATCCATCGATTTGGGAATGTTTCATCTAGGTAACTGGTTACTATTCGGGAATTATGGGGAGGTGCACCATCCTGCTGGAAATACATATTTTGGTAGACGTCGAGAGGTAAATTCTCCATGAATCCTTCTATTTCGTTTCGTAGAAATCCCAAATAGCGTTGCCCATTCAACATACCATCAAATATTATGGGCCCAATGATTCGAGTTCCTATCAGACCTATCCACACGTTGAATCCAAAGCGTTCCTGAAAATTCCCTTGTCTTATGAGCCTGGGGTTTTCAGTTGCCCAGTATCTGGTGTTGTTTCTATTGAACATACCAAGATTCGTAAATCTTGATTCGTCGGAAAATATAATGTTTCTCGTCATATTCGGGTTCCTTATGTGGTTCTCAAGTAGCCAATTGCAATATTGGACCCTTCTTTGATGATCATTTTCGTAAAGGCGCTGATGTATCTGATATTTATACGGCTTAAACCCATGTTTTTTTAGAATTTTTCGAGCTGATTCTCGTCCAACTGGTAATTCATGCTCGATTTGTCGAAGTGATATGGTGGGATCTACATAAACAACAGCCAAAACATTAGTTTCCGTCTCTTCATCAATAATAAAACTATCCTGATCATGTACATTGTCATCTGGTTCTATCCTGAATTGCCTTTCCATACGTGCGAAATAGTTTCTACTTGGTTGGCGTTGTCTGAGAGGGAATCGTTCACTGTAAAGAATGCAAGCCGCAGTTGCATTTTTTCTACACTCGCCATAAATTAGCAGTAAATCTACTTTTTAATTTCTAGTAAATTTTCGCTCCATCGGAATGTTTTTCAACAAGTTACAATTCTCTTGTATTGAATGAGTAGAACAAATTGTCACTTTGTTGACAAAATATGCTTTTTTGTTTTGCTTTCTTATGTTCAAAGCCGCCTTCGTTGAAGAACATTCAAGTTTGGGAACACTTATATTGTATTTCTGGTTCCTTTCGGAATTCTTCAAATCTTTTCATTCGAGTAATCTGATAATTCATCATCTTTCAACATAACAATGTGAAAAGAGTATGTTGCTATTTGAGAAATGGCAGTTGTGAGCCTTTCTTTATGGGTACTAACCCGTTTTGAGGAAATGTTTGATAATTGATGGGAAATATGGTTGCAGCAATTACATGGGAAGCTCAATTTTCAGCTGTATCTTACCTCGAACCTTCCTCTCGTAAATGCTGACGCCGTTCGTCAGTTGTGATGATTTGAGTTTGATGTTCATGGCCAACTTTGTTCGATTGAACAATCAACTGTATCTCCGCCATTTTTCAACCGATTTTCAATTTTGGAGAACAGAGTTATTACAAATTGCGTGTTCTTCCTGATAATGAAAAAAATTGGACAGGGTGTCATTTAAAAAAAAAAGTTTGGGGTCACTTCCGGTTAAACCGGAAGTGGTGAATTTTCGGTTATGGAGTAATATATCGACGTGCCAAATTTGAAACCTGTATCTTCAAAACTATAGAAAAATTGGGGGGCGTACCTCACCCCGTGGTCACCCGGTATAGATATGCTGACAATTGTGCGTTCGTGAGTACTACAAAAAAAATAAAAAGAATTAAAAATATGTACTCAAGTTCAGATGCATGTACATATTCACATAAACACAAATATAAGTAGGGAAAGCATATTGTATCTCAAATAGAATTGTGATAATTATATTTTGAATAAAAGCAAATCCGCATATGTCATGAGAATATTGCTTCTTTACAGGTATTTCAAGTGAAAAAATGGATTCTTGGATATTATAATGCACTGATCTTCTCTAAAGAAAATGCAGGTTTATTATTTGTGTCAACCGATCTGTTTTGAGGATACTGACCTCTTTACTAAACTCATGGAGATTTTCCTGTTCCTAGGCAATTATAACAAATTAAAATTGTGATTTTAATATATTTTAATACATTATAACATAAAATATGTTTTCAGTAAGATATGTAATCACCAGCAGGTAGTTAATTCTCTTCTATATTTCTTTTATCTAGAATTCTAGGATTGATTGCAGTTCTCTCAGAAGGAGTTATATTGTTATTTGCGTGTTATTCTTGTTACTTTCCTAATAGTAATTTGAAGTTTTCTTCATTCATTATTTTTATTCCGATTTAACGAGTTTTTTAGTTCATATAATGAAGTCATTTCGTATCATGTTTTGTTGCATGAATTGTTCCATGAATTGTTTCAACGACTTAATATGATGTTCTGAATTAACATTGTTTTTCCTGTTGAATTGAAGTGTTTCTCTAACAATTGCGAAGTCGGCAATTTCAACTATTTTTTTACATTGTTGACCATCAAATGAGATTTTTAAAATATACCTATGAATTATATATGTATACTAAAAAAATTTAAACTTTTGTGAATACTTGATGATTCCTTTTACATTATATTCTAGTATTTAGAATTATCTAGCAGATTGCGGCACAATATTGAATGATAGTTTCATTTTGTGGAGAACATGCTGTTTTTGGCAACCCTAACCTCTCATTCAGAAATCTATCAAATTATTGAAACAGTATTGTACCCCTTACATAATATAGGAATTTGATAAAATTCATAAGACAACGAAGAGAGCAAATGAAAGTTTCTGCACTTGTTGCTTCATCAACTGAACACTGATAAAATTCCTCTCTGAGCAGAATACCAACTTCGACAAGCCAAATCGATAACAGACACTACGAATTAGAATAGGTAATTGCCCAAATTGCCTAGTCTCACCTCGATTGGGGTCGTTCGAACGCTTTGCGGATCCATCCGACCTCATGAAACCCATTCACAAAAACAGAATCACAGCTAACTTGATAACGTGCCAACGCCATGTTGCAGATTAGTTTACGGAGGAGATACAAGGAAACGAAAAAATTACGAGACACGTGCTGACCGGATCGCACGGGAAAAAGTTGACCTAAATGAATAGTAAATATTTCTCACGTTGCGTTCGATTGAAAAACAAGTTTTTATGTGCTGACAAAAAATTATTTTGCTCCTTCCTGAAGTATCTTTCACCACTGAGGCAAATCATGGATTCGACGTTTCTTGAAAACTGTCATGCTATCAATCAATCAATCAAGATTTTCATTAGTGCTACAGGACCACACTTCGGAACTATTAATTGTTACCAATGGAGTATGACAAAAATCCATAGTGTGTCCTTTATTATTTCCATTATTGATAAATAATTCATCAGAAAATATCAGTTGTTGTGCAACATATATGTATGCAGACGATATATCAATTATAGTAGACGATGAAATTATGGATGGTTTAAAATCGAAAGATTTTGAAGCCTGGTGCTTTAGTAACTCACTAATTATAAACTTGAATAAAACGGTCTGTATCCAATTTATATATATAAAAAAACAGATAGTGAAGTACGAGTCAATACAATTAATCTGAATGAGAAGGAAGTCAAAGTTTCAGTAACAACTAAGTTTCTTGAAACAATGAGGCCCAATTGTACAGTCCTGGTTTAAGCTCAGGTTCAACTGAACTGAGCTCAGAGAAGAACCGAGTTCAGAAATATTTTTTCCGTTGTACACTCCATATTTGAGCTCGGGTTTACTAAACTCCGTTCAAGAAACAATATTTTATGTTGATCTTCTACAAATTCCTCATCATTCCATTTTACAAAATGATCGACTCATCTCTATAGTTCTTTGGCTGTCTTCTAGCGTTTAGTATATTTATTGGCAAAGTATTACAATAAAGTGATTTTACTAGTCAGATATAAAAAGAGAAACAGAAAGAAAAATGTAACAAATAGTATAAAAATTGACAATAGTAAGATAAAGCTTAATAGGTACGTAATATACTAATGGTAGCAATACATAGGAAGACAAACATCAAAATATAGAAACAAATACATTTACATATTAAAATCACTTTCTAGATACCCTTCGATGAAATAGAAGGCTTTTTTTTATAAGATACGTTTTGACTTTGGTTTTAAAATAGTTAAAATTTAGGTTTTTGACCTCTATTGGAAGAGCATTAAAAAAATTATGCCGTAGTAATCGGCGCCCCTTCTTGTACGTTGCAACCTGTGGTAGCTGAGGACCAAATTATCTCTATTTCTAGTTGAGTATGAGTGAATATCACTATGTGATCTGAAGTTTACTAGGTTCAGTTTTATGTAGGTTAGACAGTGAAATATAAAAGTACATGGAAGTGTAAGGAGTCTCAGTTCTGCAAAACTATTTCTGCAACAATCTCGATATTATAAACCTGCAATACACAACGTCTCTGTAATATGAAGATTTGAACAGTATTGGGGGAATGACCCCCGTTTAAGATTGCATAGGATAAATTATAATTGAAGTATCCATGGCAAGCCGACAGTAGGGTGTTCCTGGATAAATTTTTTGAAAGACTTCTTATAGGAAAGTTATTTTAGACAGCTTGGAGCTTAGATGATTGATGTGAACGTTCCATGTCAACCCTGGATCCAAGTAGACCCCGAAAAATTTAATCGATGCCTGACTTTCCAGGTTTGATGGAGAAGTTTGCAAAGTAAAGTTCATATTATGTGTCTTGTTGGCATTTAGACTTGATTTGTTAGCCAAAAACCAATTCTGGTCGTCTTTATTTTGGGTCCACTGTATTGGGTCTGAGGGGTGGTAACGCATTAATGTAGTGGTATCGTCTGCAAACAAGATTATAAGGAGAGTGATGACATTGGTGAAGTTAGGCAGGTCATTTATGTAAGTGAGGAACAGCAGAGGACCCAGCACAGAGCCATGAGGAACTCCATGCTGAAACCTCTGTTTTTTAGATTCAACATTATTAAAAAAAACAAATTGCTCCCTCTCCTCCAGGTAAGACTTGACAAGAGCTACACTGCTTCGATGAATATTGTAGTGAATTAGTTTTTTATAAAGGATTTCGAAAGAAATACAATCGAACGTTTTCGTCAAGTCAAGGAAGGTAGCATAAGTGTTCTGTTTATTATCAAGGCCTTCAGCTACAAACTCAGTTACTATTACTTCTACTGCGTCCACAAAATCTTCATCAACTGTTAGTTCCAGAAGAATATCATCTAGCTGTTGATCCAATTATTTTATTATTTCAGCACACTACGATGAGAACAAAAATAACTATCAATTAAAAAAGATAAAACTTTGCAGTTTTAGTTTACAGCATTGAACAATCAGACATCAGTGGCCAGTGCTACCAGTTCTCAGACTTGGGAGGTTGAAGCCGTTGAAGGTTGAACGTTTGACGCAGCAAACCTCGGTTTAAGCTTCTACCAAAATCCACAGCTCAAGTTAAGTTTACAAAATGAAAAATGACAGCCACTGAACCAAGCTCAGCACTGAACCTGCTCTGTACAACTGAAATTGAAATTTGAACTAAGCTTAACGCTGAGCTAAGCTTAAACCCGGACTGTACAATTGGGCCTAAATGATAATGGGCTAACATGTTCAAAATTGGCCAAAGCAACCTCTGCCATATTGCAGTTAAATACTGAATTAACTAAAAAAAAATCTCATTATAGCATACTACTCATCAGAATACTCGGTATTATGTCACAATATTATGATGTGGGGTCAGGCTACGGAATGCAATAGAGTATTCATTATGCAAAAGCGACATATCAGAATTAATTTTCAGTCTTGAGTACAGAGGAACATGCAAAAATAGATTCAGAAATGAAAGAATGTCTAGTTTGCCTTGTATCAAATGTGACTCAATCAGGTCATAATACGCTGTTCAAGCTGCTGAATAATCCAATTCTTTCGATATCATTTGAACTGCGTAACATCTAGACGTCAACTTGTGACAGAGAATAATGATGGAAAAATTAATTTTCAGTTCATTTTAGGTATTGAATCCAAGAAATATTGTTGTTTTGTTAAGAATATTTCCATTGCCCATAGATACTTCTGGGAGATTACAGGAAATTGTGATTGTGTTAATTTTTTTTATGTTGATTGCCAAGGAATTGGAGTCGCACCAGTGTCTTTGATATTCTGTTATTCTTCTTGTTATTTATTTCCATCAACCTGTTGCACCCCTACGTGCAACCCTAAAATGACTTGTGCGAGCTAGGGAAGACCTTTCCTTTTCAACGAGCGATGCCCTGCACTGACTCTTTTCAATTTCATCAAGATATTGCTCTGTTGTATCATGCCATAGAAAGGTTGTATCGTCTGCGAGAAGAGTGATCTTGAAAGTGATATTCGCTTGGATAATAACAAAAATAAGACCTACTCCGCAAAATTGAACGGTCAGTTTCAATAATATGGAATTCCATTTTGGGGTTCTGCCAACTAGACTCTATTGGAAGGTGTATTCTTTTTTCAGAAGCGAGCTCTGAGATTCCTATTTGAAAAAATGCAAACATCATGTTAACTAGTTTTTTTCGACTATAAGATTTTGACGATATATGAAAATTTTATTCTAGAAACTGTTTGTTTGCTCTATAAATATGGTTCTTGAACATCAAAACGGAAAAACAAACTCGCAATGGAAAACAACTTTCTCTTCCCTTTCCTGTTTCATCTCTGACGAGACAATCACTGATTTTTCAAACGTAAACAAATTTACAACCACTTACCAAATTAAATAACAGTTATCAATGGTCTGAAACAATTCAGAAAATCTGTTAGGCATCTCTTGATGTGAGAAGACTTCTGTAGCTTAAAGGAATACTTGCATATCAATTCTAGCACTTCCATAATTTGTGAGTCAACTGAGATTAATTATCTAATTTCAAAATATAGTTTTGTAATAATCTTTGTAATGATTTATACATGTTTCATTCATATATGTAAATATCTACAATGTGTTACTATGCACTATATTGTGAAAATTATTGACTATTATTAACTTAGCCGACAAGATGTTTACATTCTTAACAATGAAGCTCATCTATCTTATATTAATTCACAGACGCCAAAACCCCATTACTTGAAAGTAATATTATATTCTATACAAATATACTTTACCGATTTGTATATTATTCCAATTCTGATACATCGAACATTCACAATAACCACAAATCAGCCTTGATAAAACCGATTCCACCCCTAGAGACAGAGAACTAAACAACAAAACAGGTGAGGCAAGGGCAGAGAAAGACGGGAAATGTTAGGAAAACTGTTGCATGCAGCACTCTCTCGCTTTTCTCCGTCCCAGCAAAGGCAAGCTCTATTCTGTTCTATACAAAGATTCTCGTGAAGGATACAACTGATTCGAAATACGCCAGTGGTTTTCTTCTTGCGAACGTTGTAGAGATGTAAATTGATAATTCTCAAATGGGACATTCACATCCTTATTTTTGGGGAGTGGATGCACTCATGCAATTTTCTTGTTTGAAGAAATTACAATCAAGTCATATGAGAAGTTGAAAATCTTGCAAAGAACTGATATTAGTTCAGCAGCATATTCACAAAAACATCAGAGTACGATTCCAGTCTACGCAGTGAATTCTTCCAGGAACAGCAATTTTTCCTAAAGAGGATTTTGTATAAGCAACCAAATACATCAACAAAATTTTCTACAACAGAAAACATAAAGTGAAGAAAAATTTTAATTTAAACAAAGTTAGTAATCAAATGCAAAATTAAAATGAAATCACTCAGTATGTTGAATTTCGTAGACAGTCAATTTTACACGTACATTTCAACAATAAGGAACGAGGACAGGAATGTCAAATCATGAATCGAAATAGCTACTTGATGGAATTAGAACAGACAGTATAAAATGTGAGAACTTTTATAAAATAAAGATGAACTGAATTGGATAAGATAGGAACAAGAAAAATTGTAAGTAGTTATAAGTTAATTTTAAAACTGCAAAATGGAATAAAAGTGGTCACGAGTGCCAAGAATAACTGTGGAGAAACTGCGAAACGGTTACCAAAAGGTTGTTGATAGAAGAGGATGGGGAAAATTACCAAGAAAAGAAAATTTAACAAAATGATAAGAAAAAGGCCCTTTCCACCAACTGATACCGATAACAAGGAGGAGACAAAGTTCCAGAGAACAGATAAAAGCAGAATCGACTCACCTGACTTCAAAATCTCCAGAGAAGGCGATCCAGAAAGCAACAGCTAGAACCAGCAGGAGACTCCATCATCAAACCAGGTATTTTTCGAACAATCCATTATCGAAAACTGATCAAAACTCCTCGAATAATATCCAGTACTTTGCACAATATCAATAATTCAACAATCCAGAATTTTTTTTCCAGTTTCCAAGTAAAAACTTTTATCCTAAAGTCTTTCCGAGACAGTCACTCTTTATAACTCTTTATAACTTTCAAATAGTGTTTGTGTATTCATGGTAACGGAGCACCAAATGATATAATTAGGTTTTGCTGTGCTATGTGAGTTGCAAAAACATTTATAAAAATGAATAGATA
The DNA here is from genome assembly GCA_944452925.2 of Chrysolina oricalcia. Classification (NCBI taxonomy): domain Eukaryota; kingdom Metazoa; phylum Arthropoda; class Insecta; order Coleoptera; family Chrysomelidae; genus Chrysolina; species Chrysolina oricalcia. The sequence goes on along the minus strand of OX101825.2, from coordinate 6,988,135 downwards.
ATAAAAAAGGATGTTTGTACGTAGATACGGTCTAAGATGATCATGTTATCCATATTCATTTCCCGTTTACTTATAATGCTATAAAAGGAGAAGACTTGTAATTGCTCCAGTATTCCAGTTTGTTGGTGAAAATATTTGTTTTGAATTTTTTAAGGAGCTCTTTGAGTTGACATAACTTTTTTTGATATTGTTTCACTGGCTGTCCCCCAAGGTTAAGACCTCACGAGGCAAGTGTGATTGAATGAGTGCAGTATATTGTGTTTTCATTGTTTTTTCTCCAAGTGTTGCTATCAGTGTTATGAATCGTTTTATCAAATATTGGAGTTTTTCATCACGAAAATCCTATTACCATTTCATGAACTATTCAGATATAGATTTTGATCAATATGCAAAATATCGTACAACTAAGTTGATGAAAAAAAAAAAATTAATTCGATTTATCTTAGTAGTTGATATGACGCCAATATTTCAATAACATGAGATATTCTTTCGTTATCAAAAATGATTTGAATGATGAGATGATGATGTACCAGATGGACATAAATGAAAAAAAGTATGCTAAGTATATCAATTTAATGAGGACCTCTTCGTTATTTTAAATCTGAACAGATCATTAAATGAAGACGAAGTGAACTAATAGGAGTAGGGTTAACCAGACATTCGTTGGACAATTAATAAAACTCCTGCATGAATTTTATGGCGAATAAATTAGACTGGTCAATTCCAAAGGTACTTTGGTACCATTCGAATGCAAAAATAATTGTTAATACGCCTGTCATCTCATTTTTGGACAATTTTGTATCTCTTCTTCATAATATATGATTATATTGTATGTTGCAAAACTACAGTTCCTGGATACATTTGATATTTATTGGACAAATAGTATACAGTTGTTGGACAAACATTGTTGACCTCATCATGTTAGGTTTCTCAGATAGTTATAGGAACTTTTTCTCCTTGATACGTTTTCAAATGTATATCCGTGCCTTCATTACCACAACTTTTATCGTTTTATTTATATCGCTCTTCCTCATACTTCACTTTCTCGTTTCTTGTTTCTACTTTCTATTCTATGAACTTCTTTATTTTTTTCAGTTTTTGCAGTTCGCTCCTATTCATAGGGTTCATCTTTATCTTCTTCACGTGAGATGCTCAAGGTATAAGTAACTGTCAGAATCTTCCTTGTAGCATATGTGACACAGAGAGTTATCACCGTCCTTTTCGTTGGGTATGTTGACCTCATGTGACCGTGAAATACATTTCTTATGGAATAATCATTGGCATTCGTCACATTGTAGTTCATGCCAAGTTTTTAACATGGAGTTACAAACTTTGCATTTATGTTTGTTAAAAGTGTTTTTTTCGTGCATTCTTCGGAAGAGGTTTGCTGTAATTGCAAATGGAACTGTCTCTGTTTCTCATTTTCCATTTCTGGTTTTAGAAACTGGTTACGCTTAGTAGTCGCCAATCAACTCTGACTTAACCACATTCAATTTGGTACCATTTCCTCATGAACTGACTGAAGGAGGGGAAAGATTTTCATTCACTTCATTATTCAGTTCGGGTAAGATTAGGTTAAATTTTGTGGAAATGGAATGCCTCAGAGAACTATTCGAATATTCTTCATCAATATTCCTATTAACCAAAGTGGAAGCTTTGGAATATCACAGTGTTACAATCAATTCAGATTCCAAAGTTAGTTCTTCAGTTTATATAGTCCTAGTCCTACTACTGAACTGAAGTAGCCTCCTCCTCAGTCAAGTGCAGGATAGGGACCAAATGTAGACTTATATCCCGTTTGTTTTTTCTATTCTATGGTTGACTTTGATATTCCATACTTCTCAGCTAGTTTGCTAAACAACTTCCATTCGTATTCAGTTCTTTCAGAGATTTTTCAATTGAGGAATCAACATATTTCCAACGTTTTCATGGCATTATGTCGATATAGAAAAAAATAACGTGTCTAATAATAGTTCGCAGGTTCTACATAGTTATTGAACATGTGTTACTGGACACCATGTCAAATCACTGAAAATCTCAATTTAGTCAAAAAAGTTATTCGTCAGGTAGTTTTTCTTCGTATGTTGAATTGGGTTTCAATCTGATTGAACAGACTATAAGTGTATTTTTCCAACTGCAAGATGGTAACTTTGATTCTATGAATGTATCAATGAGTGAATATGAAAAAAATCCCAATTCTTAAGAATTTCTTAAGATTTACTCGATCTGTGAAATTCGGAAACAAAAACGCTGATAGAACTGGCGGAAAACTATACTGGTCTTGTGATGCCCTCTTGTATAGAGGAGTTGAATGAAACTGGAACAGAATTCTTATCACAGCCAAGATAAGTTGAGATGTCCAATTACTATATAATGTCAAACGACTATTGGTTCTGGTTCACCTTCTGAAAAATATTATTTTATTATGTTTCATTTTCTCTACATCCGTATCGATGAGGTTGCGGTTTACCAAGCTCTAGAAGCACGGTTGCTTGACATGGTTATCAATAGGTAACAAATGATAGATGATGAATGACAGCCGAAGTATTGGTAGATGGCGCATGACCACTAAAGTATTGGTATAAGGCAGATAGATGATGATACAGCCTTACCAGATGACGTATAATAAGGCTGAAAGATGACTTATGCAGTGTTGCCTGGTAGAGAAGAAGAAGTGTTGACGAGATGATCCATTGGGTTCTGATTGGTTGCAGGTGGAAGAGGGCGTGGTTGAAAAAGGAAGGTGGGGTGTGCTCAAGTACCGTGATATCTACCATCCAATAAGCACCAAATTTCAACAATTTTTTTTTGTGAAATCTATGATAAAAAAGTTTCTCGTTTATTGTATACTTCTTGGCATACGCTGTATAACAGAAATCCATTCACCGTGCTGTAATCGTCTTGTAATCTCTTATAAAGCCTAGCAGGCTGCTAAACCTCACAATTAGGGATACTTCAATTACAATTCTACAACAAATATCTTCCCTGAAATTGTTCTTAATGGATGTTACTCTCTGGGAATGTACTTGACGTTACTGGGATGATTTTCCGGACTTTATGATGAATCCTTCCTCAAATAGCGAAAACAAGAAAAGGCGAAATAATGTATCGAGAGAATTTGTTCTGAGCCCGCTGGGAGTAGTTCCATCAAGAAAATGGGATGTTAACATAAACTCAGAAGCAGCTGAGAACATTTATTCATCAACACATAATATTTTCGGAGGTGTCTGAAGTATCCATTTTTTAGCAGACAGATTCTCTGACAGGATGCTATACTTGTCTTGAATCGCAAAATCGTTTGTTTCGATGAAATGTAATGAAACTGTTGAACAAACACTTTATGAATGAGTGGAAAAGTATGAAAATATATGTTTACCAGGACGTTTTTGCATCGTATTATAGATTGTACGAAATGATGAGGAGTGTTTTTTTTTATTGTTGAAACCAAAAATCTTAGATCATCAGCATATGAGACGTGGTGCAATGAGGAATCAGAACGAAAAAAAACATATGGATACGTTATCAGTCCCGTGGATGACACCGCAGTCTTTTATTCTGGCGAAAACTGGCAACATTTGTTGTCAGGTTTAAAAAAAAATTTCTCACTGAAAAAAAAAATTGTTTAATTCGAATGCCTAGGTACCTTTTTTATAATCAAATCTATTTTTCCACATATTTCTCTCAATTACCGAAAATAATAACATCTTCACCATTCCTTCAACCAAAAACACCAAAAACCTATGAGTCTACTAAGACATTTTCATGAAATGGGACATGCAAATAGTAGAGCTCACTATCAAATTGAAAGGGCTCATCGCAAAGTTCGAACAGATGAAAAAAAATCTTGGAATAAGATGCTCGAGAATTTTTTATTCTGTACTGGTGGAATCGCAACTGACATACGGGATAATGGCTTGGGGAGGAGCCTACAATAATTATTTGGATGGACTCGATGTAGTTCAGAATTGGATACTGATGATACTATACTCGAAAGATCGAGTGAATTTTAGTGGTGGGATTTAACAATTATAAAATGTCTTAGATGCTGAACTATTTTTTTAACGCTTCAGTTCCGAAGCAGAAAAAGAGACAACCACCTCAATGTTCCATTCGTTTCTAAAAAATTGTCTCAACGTTTTTCACATTTGAACTGAAAACCATCGATTCGCAGAGCCTTTTCAAGAAGAAACTGAAAAACTGAATCATAAACTTTCCTAGATCATATGCCCTTCAGATGATAGATGTAAAAAATCTCTCTTGAAATTTTGTGATGGAGTCACAAATCAAATTTTCCCAGTTCCTAGCGATATTGAAATAGCACCCATACAATAATTTTTGAATATCAATATATTATATGTGTTGTGGGTATAGGTGTGTTTATGTATTAGTTTATATATGTGTGTTATATGTATGTGTGTTTAAGCATCATTAAACCTGTCATTTGTAATTATTTTGAAATCCTAATAATCAACTAATTCGCCCTGTGAATTCTTACGAGAAAAATATGAACGCCAGTGCTCCAAATATCCGTTTGAATGCAAACAAAATCCACCTACACTGTCGTTGTGTCAATAAATCATCACCCCAGAAATTCATAATTATATTGGAGTTAAGCTTCTGAAATGCTTTGAAGTGGATGAAGGAAAATGAATGGCAAAATACTCCAGATAATTTTATTACGGCCTACACGAAAATAAAACCCTCGACCCTCTGGATAATATATTAAATTTCGAGAACAAAATTGGTGACAAGGGTATTCGTCGTCAAAGTTATTCACATACCTACATTGTTGAATATTGAGAATAACATTTATATTATCTGTCTAATGGATACACAAAAACGAAAAAGGTCAAACGTTTCGACATCGGAAAAGATAAAGAAGCTTATTGGAAGCACCTGATTAGGAAAATTCATTTATATCGGTAAAGTTGCAGCTGAACAAATCGAAAGAGTAAATAGACTATTCGTATTCTTCGTGCAAACACACAATGATGAAGTTTTCAACTATAGCAGCAGTTTTAAAGGATAGGGACTATAACTAAAAAGTACCTGGGATGGTAATTCTATGTGCACTTCATACCACTAAGAAATTTTATTTTCAAACCCTTTAAAATGATACAACTTCTGGCGCTCTGTTGGAGTGCTCTTGCACAGCACAAAATATTTTTGTCAGTATTGTCAATTCTACGGATGAAGTCCTTGTTGAAGCTGAGTTATTACACAGAAACACAACATAATTCCATAGAGGTTTCAATTTGTCTAAAATTTTTGCTTTATAGAAAAGGAGAGATTTGATAACACAATGAATTTATTCAATCTTTATTATAATCAACTAATTGATTCAACTATTTTATTTCGAATAAACAAACTGTACTAATCCAACAACTGCTTACACATATTTCAATGCAAAATCTGAATGTTTTTTAAATCTAATACGACTTCTTCTTTTTCAAAGGCGAATATAAAGGCCAACACAATTCAATAGGCTTCATTAAATACTCATATTTGAGAAAGTAAATATAATAATTGAATACTATTTTGTTCTTCTTAATCCTGGATTGACTATACAGAAAGGTGGATCATCGATAAATTATATCCTTAACTACAGTGAAAGAAATTTCTTCTAAAGAGAACATAGAAGCATCCTCAACTATCTTTGTTATGCAAGGCAATACTCTGTGATATATCTTGATATTATCAATTTCCTTACATAACTTGCATAAAAGATAACTCTAGTGAAATAATTGTTCGTTTTAAAGCAACTACACACTCGCCGCACTAGGTAGAGATGTATTTCCACAACAAACTATCAATCACTGTCACTCTTTTGTTTCAACGCTGCCTGTGGCACATATTGTTCCATTCTACTCCATGGTCTCCATGGCACTTTCTTTCTTCGAAACAAATCATATTGAGGTTGGACTACCTCCTTCACGAAAATTATAGGTATTTCCGTCGACTTTAGTACTATAATTTGAGGTAAAATTTGAAGTTTGAAATCTTCAGAATCTACTAAAGTATATTTTATGACAATAAAATTAGCTTTTTGGCAATAACAATTATACAAACATAAATTGCGTGGGTAGGAAATAACTTAGTTATAACAGTAAGTTAAAAACGTTTATCAAAAATATCATATTTCCTTGAAAACTAGTGATGCAAATTTGAAATAAAACTGAGGTCTATATTTTTGATATGACAAAACATATTTTATTTTACTAAAATTTAAGTAAATACCTAATTTATTTAGCCCAAAGCCAAGAAAACACTGAAAAAATTATTTATTATTTTTTTAGGACACAAACTTATATTCCTAAAAATACTTTTGTTGACTTAAGTAACACAAGTATAGGTAAAATCAAAAGCATTAAATGTTTTTACACATTACGTAATATTAAGTGTCACTAAAGTTTGGGGAAACAAGTAAGTAAATTGATACAAAATAGCACAAAACAACATATCTACAATCATGACTTTTCATATTCAATAGACGTCTTAGATGAACTCAACAAATTATAGACAACTTTAATTCTAAAATATCACGTGCCGTAAAATTGAACAAAGTGTTATATATCTTGGTGTGAACTTTTCTTATAGTTGTTTCAATAATAACCAAAAATTTTAGCTGTGCTTGATTTTTTGCACAAAAATATTGCACCAAATCATCAACAAAAATCAGTTTTTTTTTTAGAAAATGAAAATTACTGTTGGAAGTATTTCACGTATCTAACTAGATTTTAGAATTTTTTTCATATTAACTTTTGAGCGAATTTATTAAAATATCCAATCTTTGTGGAAAAAATCATAAAATTTAGTTAGATATGTGAAGAACTTCGGTAATGTTTTTATTAATGAGTTGGCATCCTTCTGGTACTGAGAAAAATGTATTGAAATTATTCTATATTGTCGCGACTAGGGCTACTAGGGTAGCATCCTGAGCCATATAAGGGGATGATTCCCTTATACTAAATGCGACTTGGGGTATAGCTACAGATGGTAGCTATCAAAACTCAAGGGGTAGCAAAGGAATATAAACATTTATTATAGAACAACAGGGATACTGGGGAAAGTTATATACTCATTGTAAAGTAAGAGACATTCAGTTATATAATAGGAAACAAATAAAACTCTTACCTAAAACCATCACATAACCAATACTCACAGTTAAGGCCAAAAGGGCCTAGCCTATAAGGCTAACTGAGCGCTAGGGCTCTCTCCTCTACAGGAGTCTATTATCAACTATATCATCAATCTATTCCTTTTGTATTTATATAAGGAAATATGTTTTGTTTTTATGTGGTGTGCACAGTCACGGTCGTACAATTTGCTAGTCATCAAACTCGCACTTGATAATGACCTGCGGTCATGACCTAATCAATTAATAGCAAGAAACAATAGATCAGTGCACCAAAACAATGCAAATGGCATTGCTCGATATCACGACAATATCCTAAATGTTTGACGATACGTCAACTTTGCATCAAACATAACAGAAATTTTCATTTGTAGTTGTCATTTTCGAATCGAGTAACGAATTTTTTATTTTACAGAAATTTTATAATTGTCAAGAAAAAAAGGCGGAAACCAAAAGTAGCAATAGAACGTTCAATTTCGAAATGAAGGTGCAAAATTGAAATAAACACAAGTTATTCTGTTGAAATTTTTTGAATTTCAAACAATTAGGCATATTTTATAATTTTATTTAAAAAAAAGATAACCTCTAACGGGTAGCAAAAGCCACGTAACACTATCCGAGTAGTCCATTTTCCATCTTTTTTAAAACATGAATAAAATCATTCATCAACGTTTTTTCACATGATGCCAACTCTGTGTAGACGAACAATGCCGACAGGATCTACAGGAATGTTTGAGATGTTCAATTACACCGTTACCGTCAGCTCGAGATAATGGAGCTCCTTTCTCGAGGGATATAAACAAACCCAGAACTATTTCCATTCGTTAGGGTTCAGTGACTCTCCAGAAAGTTCTCTTGGTGATCGTTCGACTAGAATGATCTGAGTTTTCGTATTTCTTCGAAAGTAGAAGTTGTAAATCGCATTATTTTACATATACAAACTGTACAGCCGCGAAAACTTTGTAATATCACCGTTTAGTGATTCGCGGCAGTGAACAATTTTAATAAGCATCGTTCTTCATATCTCTAGTTCACATAATCCGTCGTAGATGTCATTTGCACAAAACAAAAACGTGTTTCGTCGCACACACAATTTGATATGGACAAGATGCTTGACAACTGACAAGTAACAATTTCGATTTTTTTTCTTGCTCTGTGCTGCGCATTGAACCGCATGCGATGTCAAACGCAATTTCAGTTTCAAGTGATTTTAATCAAAGTGATTCCCTAATAAGGTTTTACTTATCTCACATATTATTGCATTTGTCTCGTACGAGATAACATGCATTTTATACAGGGTTTGAATAGTTTTGATGTGTGACTTCTTTCAAAAGAACTAGTGTTTGTATAATGAAAAAGCATTATCTATTTTCTTCAAACTATCCTCACGTTGGTAAGTTGACTTTTCACATATCTATTAGTATTATATTACAAAAAGTACTAATTTTCAGTTGATTCGTTTTGATTTCGAGAGCATCATGCAGCCTTTCTGATCAGTGGGAAACTTCGAAATAGCTGTCGAAGGATGGTGGATCTCTCGGAGTCGAATAAAAAAATGCTCTCCTTTCACTTATATTCTGCCGTCCTAAGCCCAAAGGGCGTATCTCAATTTTTTCCAATTTTAGATTTCACTTTCTACAGGTTCCTTATGACCAAGCCCTTAACTTGAATAATGAATTTGGCCGGATCTCATCGTTCTATGCCATTCAAAATATAAGTAAAAGAAGATAAATCCAAAATACACCTAAAATTCTGAAATTTATAGGCGTATTGACTGCCTCAATATCTCTGGTCATTTTTGAGATACGCCCTTTGAGCTTAGGACGGCAGTATTAGTATTAGATTTACACCATTGATATCAGATGTCTTTCGCAAATTATAAATAACAATATCATGAAAAATACTTCTACTGTTTTCAGCATAGTTTAGCCAAAATACAGTGGACGAGAAATTAAATCAAAATACAAACAACTTTCAGTTATTACATCCAAAATATCAAAATCAAGTTTATTAAATAATTGTGTAACAAATCCCCCAAATCTAAATTTCATAGAAAATTTCAAACCTCGCTTTTTTAGCCAATCAAGAAATTGTTTTTTGTTTAGTTGCCTTGACAACCCAAAAAATTTCCTGAAATTTTCATCCTCCAGGGTACCCTGGGCGAAATTATTAAGTGGAAGTTTTTCTGTCCAATGTTTGACATGTGATAGTTGACATTTTGCTTTTATGTACGAAAGGATTTTTATTTTTCATGTGAAAGGAGATAATATTTCATAATTATGTATTTACTAGAAATTTCGGATGTGTCTGAAAATATTTTGAGTGCTCCTGGCATTTCAACAATGAAGTGATCCATCGATAAAAAAATTATATCAATCATATATCACAGTATCTTTCTCAAGCGAATGTAATAAATTGAATTATTCTATGTGGAACATTACTTCAATACCCTTCTCATCAATTGAGGTAATTTGGATCTATACCCATTATAAAAATAAAAATTAACAATACAATGTAGGTACCTGTAAATCTCAAAACATATCTACTACGTAATTAGTTGAAAAGGTTTAACAAAGGGGAACAATTAAGGTCCAATTGATCATTCAGTAAACAATTCAAATTTTTCAATTTATTAATTTCCAAGAATTCTAAATTAATAAGTCTAATACCCTTATTTTCAACATGAAGGATTTCAAAGTTTTCATCGAAGTCATGGTCTTCTTCCAAAATATGATTGGCAGATGTTGAATGTGTTTTATTATTTACCTAATTCATACGGTGCTCACGTACGCGGCTTTTGAATGGTCTACCAGTCTGGCCTACAAATACTTTGGAACAAGATCCACAATTCAATTCATAAACTCCTGATTTTTCAGATTTTTGTGTTTCATCCTTAGTATTTTTGATAAACCTTTTCCAATCCAGTTATCTCACAACGGAATGACTTCTTTCATAACAAAGTAGCCAGTATCAATGTCTTTCATTGAATCAACAACAACAATGAGTCCCAATGACTTTATAAGAGTACAATGCGATGTCGTCAGATTCCCTATAAAATTCCTGCATACTAAATACTTATGAATATGGAATGTATGTAGTGAATAGTTTCCAGAAGTATTGGCGCCCTAGATAATGACAATTCATGCATCAATAATAATAATAATAGTTCCTCATAAACACTCGAAGATATTCAGCAAGAAATGGGCAAGCAAAGCGAGCACGCGCATTCCTATTACTACTTTGTAACTCATGTAACTTATCTCTTACTTCTTAGTGAAGATATATAGCAAGAAAGACGCGAGCGAAGCGAGCGCGCTCATTCCCGTCACTACTTTGTCGATTTCTGTCAACTTTGTTAGTGGAGACAAGACCAGAAGACTAGCAAGAAAGACGCAATCGAAGCGAGCGCACGCATTCCCATCAATATTTTGTCGATTTCTGTCAACTTTAAGAAGAAATTTCCATTCCTTATTTGCTGGTGAACAAGACCAGAAATACGCATTTCGCAAATCTGCGCGCGCGGATTTGCGAAATGCCAGGCGAGCGCACGCATTCCCATCACTACTTTATCGATTTCTGTCAGGCTTCTTAGCATTCCTTTTCAGTTTTTTCAAAGATAATGATAAATAACATATTTAAATCTATTGAAACGATGTTTAGCTCTTAATTTTATTATGTAGCACAGCAATTATTTTTCACATTTTTTTTCACATTTTTTCATCTCTATAATTGCTAAATAGCTGATGATGGATCTATGTAGGTCCGAAACATGTACGACTATGTGACTGTCAACTGATTGACAGCCGATTTACCATCTTACTGCACCGGATGATGATTTTAAATTGTGGAGACGACTGCGTTTTACTGATTTGTAGATTTCTGTCAACTTTGAGTAGAAATTTTCGTCCCTCACTTGGTAATACACAAGACCAGAATTATGCGTGCGAAGCGAGCGCACTCGCCCGACATTTCGCATATCCGCACAATTTTTTTTGATAGCTTGTAGCGCCCGGTTAACGGAATTTTACCAATATTGAACCTGCCGAATTTTATTTCCGTACATTTTGACAGACACTATAACATTAGGCAACAGAGTGGAACTGCACCAATCATTCACACAAACTGTTTCCCTTTGCATTCCTCAATACTTACCATCAACTGCACATGGCTCTTCAATTCACTTTGATCATCAGGTTATGTTATTCCCTTCAATAACCTTCCGAAGTTAATTTGAAATCAGCTCAATTTGCACCACACATTCACCTTCATTCTGTTTGCGCTTTGGTTAGTTTAATTAGATTGCCATTCCAATTTATTCATTCAGTGTGATAACATCATGAACCTTCATAGGACCTTCAGCTCCTATTTTCATGGTTGTGTTAATCTTCATATTGACTCATAATTACTATGCAATATACAAGGTTTAGTTAGAACTTCACCAGGATTTGAACTAGTATCTTAATTCATCATTGTTGTTTCAAATGTTGTCATGAAGTAATGCTTTTGTCATCCAGTTCTGAACTATGTTGAACATTAGTTAAAAAATCGGTTACAGATAGATTGATATCCTTTATTACTATTTTTTCAATACCTTCTCAGGTGTAAAACATGTCAACATTATAAATATCACAACAAACAATAGAATAGAATGTCACAAAATAACATTATTGTCACAGTCAATGTGAGGAAAATGATATTATATCAATAAAATTAGGTGTAAAATATAAAATGTCAATATCATAAATATTAAATACAATAATGTAAATCTTTTTAAAATAATAATGATAAAATGGTACGTATAGTGTATCTATGAAGTAACCGTCCAGTGAATTGTATGCTTTTTTATAAAGTAAGTTTTTCAGTTCAGTTTTCAGCTTTCTAATAGGCTGTGTTTTCAATGAATCAGGTAATTTGTTATATACTTTTATTATTCAAAAGGAAATGTTTTTCTGTTTATATGTAAAGTTGGACATACTATTCAGAAGATTGCTTTCATTTTGAGTATTGGGTCTGTGATTTCTGTCGTTACTTGTGTAAAATTTCATATTTCCAGTTACGAATATAACTGCTTCATAGATCAATACACTGGTTTAAGTTAAAATCTTCTTATCCATGAATAGTGGCCTACAACTGTCTCTCAATTGAATATCAAAAATATTCCTCAAGCAACGTTTTTGAAGAATGAATATATTCTTAACATCAGTAGAAGTTTCCAGAAAATTATACCATATTTAAAAGGACTTTGTACATAGGCATAATATGCTAGCAATGATCTGTAGATATATTTTGCGGAATCAAATTCAAAGCATAACAGTATCTTGATAGCTTCTTCGAAAGTTCACTGAAATGACTCTTCCAATCTAGCTTCGAATCAAACTTGAAACCAAGAAATGAAAGTCTAGATACTGGAGTTGAGGAAGTTGTGCCATGGTTGAAGCTGAAGAAAGGAATGATTTGAGTTTTACTCTTAGTCAGCTTCAGATTGTGCATTGTAAAATATTCCTCCAGTGTATTCAGAGTATTAGTTATATTATATTTTCTAGTTTCCATCTCCTTGGTATTGAATATACTCACTAATGACTTCAGAAGCATTATTGGCCCCAGCACTGATCCTTGAGGAATACCCCGAGTGATCAGTAGTTTTTCAGATATGAGAAGACCATCAGAATTAAATTCGGTTACACACAGATATCTGTTTTTGAGATAGAAAAATGTATTGATCTGAATAAAATATTTCTATTGATATTTTATGGAAAACGGAAAATATTCATAATTTGTCTGATACTAGGGAAACGGGGATCCAGGAATCAGGAGAATAAGAAATAGATGATGATTTCATGGATTGAAGCTGGAAAAGTACCATTTGGGGAAGAAATTTTATTTTTTTAAATTTTGTGGCACCTCATTATCGAAACATCTAGATTTGACTCAAATTAATAAGTAAAAAAGTTATATGCGGAAACACCAAATACTTTTAGTCTTACTCATTTTTTCCTGCTCTTTCCAAATTTGAAAATAAAATTTTAAAATATTGATATACTTACAGAATGTTGTTTTTACTCGAAACCTACTTATTAATTTTTTTAAGGCCGGACCTGGAATAGGACTTTTCCCTATTATGATAATCGACACTACTGTGGATAAAGAACATACAAACCAAATATCACCATAGACCCATAAAATATAGGTTATTTAGAAGGGCCGCGATGTCTTCCATCTACCCTAACTGTATGCGCATTTCCCAATGAATCACCCTGTATTAGGAAATATGTAAAATATTCATATTTTGGCTGGTACCAGCAAGATGTACTCACGATTCTATTTTGAAAAATTTCATATTTATCTTGATGTCTGCAAATTATTGAAGTGAAAATATTTGAAAAAGTTAAAAAAAATATGTGTATATTCAAAGTTATCTTCATTCAAATGATATATTTTTGAACATTTATCGTTCAATTTGATCAAAAATGCAACATAATTGAAATGTGTTAAGGCGAACGTAAGACGTAAAATGAGTTAATTTTGGTATGTCATATAGTCAAGAGTATGATCGATTTTTGAAATACGTATCGGTTAATTTCATCATCAGAATGTATACACATCTGATGAAAATCGTTATTTGACTCATCATTTTGAAGTTGAATATATACTGGATATATTTTTGAGAAACTCTCCTTCATAGAAATTCAATAAAGTAAAAATATATATGGTGTTTCCTGAAATACATAACTTTAATAAGTCACACTTTTATCGGACATTCTGTATGTTGTTAGTTATTGTTGGAACATAATTTTTATTGCTCTCTACACATTTTATTTGGAACATTTTTTCCTATTTTGAATAGGGAATCTGCTATCGTCCTCCTACGCATTGGTTGTACACCCTGTATATAATATATTTACTTAAGTGGAACTGATTCAAATCATGTAAAAATCATTGAAATCGGAGGTGGGTTTCAAATACAGCAAACGTAGCAATCAATGTAAATGCTTCAACTTTTATAACCAGTGCTCCCGCCATAACTGTAAATTGCATACGTCAGTTTTCACCGAAACTCGTTTTTATCCATGCCAAATCTCCGGTTTCCTTTCCGAACTTCGCAGTTGGTAACTCCGTTAGGAAGTTGCAGAATGCATGCATGTGACGATACCGCGATGTTATACCGATCAACAGGTTTCCGTAATTACGGAAATAGAGTTTCCACGGTCGGGAAAATTGAGAAGCCGTCAGCCGGTGGGGATTAAAACTTTGGTTGTCCCGGAAATATTGATCTGTATACTATTTTTCGCGCTCGTTTGGACGTGAGTTTGTGACATGTTTCGTACAGATATGGAACATTTAGTGTCTGTCTGTCTGTGTGTATGTCCAATTCATTCACTGTACTTGGAATTATTGTAGATGAGGGTCTCAGATGGAATGAATACGCCTGAAATGTTGCCAAAAAAAATAAGATCGCTCATTCACAAATTCAGATTCTTCAGAAAATTGTTTTCACTCAATCAGCTGAAAATATTCAGTGCAAACACTCATAAACACGCAATAACCGTTTTAATTTCAGTTATCTGAACATTATAGATGTGACGAAAAAGTGGATATTGGAAATCATTTATAATATAAAATAAACATATGCATCGCAAAAACTATTTGAATAAACAGACTTTTGTTCTTGCCGAAAACTATACTTCTTCAATCTAGCCACTCATCATCATCTATGAGCCAAATTGACCATTCCCATAACACCAGTTTAAAACGGAGAACTACAAAAATTCCGAAAGTTGTGACCACCAAAAACCAAAGATAAGATATCTATTTCACTTACCTTCGTCCCATTGTACATTCTGAAATTCCTGATAACATGAAACAAAATAACCATTCACATTTCTCTAAGAAAAAATCAAAGGATGGAACTCAACAGTACCAATAATAAAAATAATGAAATGATTCAAAGAAAAATTTAATGAAATTAATGTAACCGTGTGTGTACATCAACCTCGCACGGACGAAAAGAATTTAGTTTGTGAGAATTCATCCATCTAGAAATGTATTTTATTCATACATATATTGTATAACTTTCTTCTCTTTCTCCCTTTTTTCTTCCTTACTTTCCTAATTTTTTTCTATTATTGCCTATTTATGTACTGAGAATGAAAACAATAATTGGGGTATAGAAGCTTCTTTATTGTTATTCAAAATACCCTCCTTTCAAATCTACACATTTTTGCATTCGATGAAACCAATTGGCAAAGCAGTTTTTCCGCTCCGAAGTAGGTATATCTCCAAAACATGGTTTTTGAATGCATAAACAGCGTCTTGTGGCATCGAAAAGCGTTGACCACGTATTTTGTTCTTCACTTGAGGGAACAAATAGAAATCAATGGGTGCTAAATCAGGACTGTACGGCGGATGACCCATCAATTCAACGTTTGGAGTGCTCAAATAGCGGGTTGTTCTGATACTGTCAAAAATGTCAAACTTTGCTATAGCGCAGTTGGATCGCACCTAGCAACACCGGTGTTGCTAATTCTCAATGCATAAATAGCAACCCTCGTATAGATATACACAATAATCGTGTTCCATTCTTATGGTCGATGCCAGGCCCTTTATGAGAATACCCCTCATTAATTATTCGATCACAATCATTAATATTTGCTACCATATTGTAACTTTCATCTTTGATGTAGATTTTATTTATATTGTATTGAATTGTATGTAGTAAAGATGTTGTATACTTTAAGATTATTTGTAACATAAAACATCAAGAGATTATGTATTTTCAGCCTTGAAAAACACATCAATTACATGGCGAAACGTCGGCAATTCTGGGTGACAGCAAAAACAGAGGTTTATCTCCAAAATCGCTTATCAGTGAGTTCTCACAAATTTTTGATAAACTTATATCTCTCAGCATAAATGATTACTTGGAAATGTTTGATCTGATGAATGCCAACCAACATGGGTATAGGAAAAATCACTCGACAGAAACTGCAACACTCAATTCAACACAAGATATACACGATTTATTTGTCAAAATATTTTTGTTGTAGAAATTTTCTTTGACTTCGACACTTTGAACACCAAATTGGTAGCAGAAAAACGTTTCAATATAGTAATTCAAGAAAATTCAATCATTTGCTTTTGTCTCTTTTAATAGTGTTTTCAAGTGGAGCATAATAACGTAATGACTGATAAGTTCAAAACATTAAATTTCATATTTTCTCTAGCCCTTTTGAAAATATTGGACTATTCGCAGAAATTTCAACGAAAATGCCATGTTCTCATATTTCGAAAACCACAATAACTTCAAATTTGATATTTTCCTGCATAAGTAATGAGTAATGAGTTGATTGCAATAAAAATAAATAGGGTGTTCCATTGGAAAAAAAAATTAATTACCCTCAATATCTGGACAAACTGTAAATTTGGCAACATTGCCAATATTACCATTGAACCGAGCATCATCTAAAAACATTATATATAGAATTACATACATTTTTTCTAGCCATATTGGAACGTTCCCAGACTATTCCACGAAAATGCCATGTTGTCATATTTCAAAAACCAAAATAATTTACAATCTGATATTTGGAGACATGAGCAATGAGAGGGCGCTGAATTGATTGTAATGAAAATGAATAGGGTCTTTTATTTGAAAAAATTGAGTTTACCTCAAAATCTGAAAAATAATTGAATTGGCAATATTGCCAATATCAGAATTGAATTGGGCATCATCAAAAACAATCCTGTAGAAATTTTCATTAATTTTCTCCAAGCCATTTATGAAATATGAGACCGTCCCCAGACTTTTGAAAGACACCCTATACAAAAACATTGCTGCCTGGGGACTAGCTACTGGATCAAACAGAATTTTCATAAAGCAAAAGGCACTGCTGGGAATAATTTTCGATCTAGAGTATAGAAACTCCTGTAGAGAGACTTTCCGACAAATTAAAATTTAAACTGATGTTGTTTCGATTCCAAGCATGGCCATCATGGCATCACACGTTGGAAGGTAGGGGCTGCGTCTCTCCTAGCTAGCACAAGTCTTTCGGATACTTTCAAGGGTTACGCGTAGGTGTTCAACCAGTTGAATGGAATAAAAATTTGAACAAAAACTGCTTAACGAACAACAATTAACTCAAGGAATGAAGCTCGAGTTGTCTTCTAGGGTTGTACTTTCAATATTTTCAGCAAAAAGGTATGCATGAACAAAAATTTCATTCTGACATAAATAAATCATAAAAAACTGTAGTTGTAACTTTCATAAAATATCAATTCCTCATAAATATCATGTGCATTTTTCATATCCATGAAAAATTTGTAGTTATTTGTATTCAGAATCAAAACATGTCCCACCTAATACTCCAGACAGGTACAAAAAACATGTTTTCATTCCGGACATTCTCCTCATCTGTTGATATTTATGCATAGTTTCATTTTGTTGACTCGTATCGGATGCATCAAGCTATCAGTTTCACAAAACAAGGAAAAAATGGCGAGTTCACATCGATACGGATTTGTGCTTTCGTGCTTTCCAATCGATTGTGGAATGAAATGAAAACAAGGACGGGTTTGGACGATAAATAAGGGAATTTCCATATGAAAAGTCGTAAACAAATTGTGATTTGCAGGAAAGCCCTGAACGGCTACTACGGATACTTTTTTTAAAAGAAATTACCATTCGATATTTGAAATTACTCATATACAATTCAAACCGAAATGAATTATATTTTAAGACAGAGAACAATTATTAAACTGATTTTATCTTTACGGGTAAAATAAATTATAAAACATCAACAAAAATTGATTGGCGCTCTGGGGCTACTTGATTGATTCAAGCTTTTTCAGCTGGAGAAAAACCCGAAAAATTGGTCTGAAAGGAGATATGACGAAAAAACTGGTTTCGAGCGCAATTGTTTCAATATGGCTGTGCGAGTTCGATCGAATCATTCCACCACAACGGCGATTATTTCTTTTTATTCGAATCTTCTACAGTCAGTTGACGCAGGCAAGAATCCCACTGGGATCTTTCGTGACCTCAGTCAGGCCTTTGAAAGCGCACAACATGGAAATCTTCTGGATAAACTGTATAAGGTTGGAATTAGAGGTATTCTGCATGAATGGTTCGTATCATATCTTTCAAATCGTACCCAGACTGTCAAAATACAATATTCGAATGAGTTAATCAGTTAATTAATGACATAGGTGTTCCTCAAGGATCAGTCTTAGGGCCGATCCTATTCATTCTCTATATCAATGAGTTGCCGTCTGTATTGCAAAATTCTTTCACTTGTTTGTATGCTGATGATTCTTCACTCCTATTTAAATCAAAAGATTTGATTGAACTGCAACAGAACATCAGTTCTGACGTTGATTGCCTGCAAAATTGGTTCAGAGAAAACTTATTGTTTTTAAATGTTTCTAAAACGAAAGCAGTATCTTTTCATACTGCCCAAAATACTAACATGGTAGACATTAATATTAAAATATGCGGTGGTGAGATAGAAATGTGTGAAAGTATAAAGTTTCTTGGGATTTTTCTAGACAGCAATCTCAATTTCCGTCAGCACTGCGATAATCTCATTAAAGTACTCAATAAGCAGTGTTACCTGCTAAGAAACCTGAAGAGAATTCTAGACAACTCTGGTCTTCTTTTATATTACCACGGGCAGATACAATCAAGACTTAGCTATGGGCTGATTGTATGGGGTAATTCTTCAGCTGCACACGGTGTTTTCATGACGCAAATGAGAATTATCAGAACTATTGCAAACGCATCACGAACAACATCGTGTGGAACATTATTTAAAAAATTAAATATTTTGCCCCTTTCAGGTCTCTACATTCTGGAAGTTCTGTTGTACATTCATAAAAAAAAGAACCTTTTAAGCAGAACAAATCTCTTCATGGTTATAACACTCGTGGCAGAAATGATTTCCATATACCCAAATAACGTTTATCTCTATGTCATAAGTCGTTCGAGATTTTGGGCCTGAGACTATATAATGCACTTCCGGAGTTTTTTAAAATATTACCAAGGAACAAGAATGAAACAGTAACTTTTTCAAATTAGCCCCTACACAATCGATGAGTTTTTTTCTTACCAACAATAATAAAATGTTTTGTATTTTTTGCTTTGTACTAACTCAGATTGTTTTAATGCATTTTGTTAGTTATAAATGTTTTTGTTATGTTATTTTTTAAATATGTACATTGTATGTGCATTGCATTGCATTTATAAATTTACATAATTCGCAACAGTTTACCATTGAAAACTATAGATAACATTTTAAGTTTTGTTTTTGAATTCCAATGATAATAAGTCACGTAGTCTCAACATCTATTTTATATTCACAATTTAGATAAAATCGCAAAAATAGTATACGATCAGACGATTATTACTGAATTAACTTTTAAACATGGATCAATATATCAGAGATTTTGATTTGAATGCAATAGAAACATTTACCTTGAAACACTTACAAGAGTGCAAGGATATCTTAGGAATAAACACTAATAACACTTTCAAAGTAATCCAAAATAATATACGAAGTCTCAATAGGAATTTGGATGAATTTAAAATTGTTTTGGAAGAACTGGACACAGATATAGACTGCGCTGTTCTAACAGAAACATGGATATTGCAGGACCCTAGTTTGTATAATATAAACGGCTATGAAATGATTTATAATGGTAGCAAATCAAATCAGAATGACGGGGTTGTGGTATATGTCAAATCTAACTTATATTACACCTACAAATTGAGTACAATTAACAATACAATATTCCTCAGGTTGATAATCAAGTTGGACGAAACGAATAATATCACTGTCACAGGCGTCTACAGGTCACCATCTTCAAATATTGACGAATTCATAGTAAGTCTCAGTAGCTATTTTAAAATATACGAAAATCATAGAGAAAACTACAGTATTTTTGTTGGCGATATAAATATAGATCTCTTAGATGACAAAGAACAGACTGTCGAATACTTGAATGTAATGAATGAGGTTATCTGTCAACAATCAATTCAGTCACCCGAAATCAACCACATCAAAAACAGTCATGTATCGATCACATATTCATCAAAACGATAAAAAATGAACACATCGAAAATATTTTACCTTTAATAATAGAAACAGACATAACAGATCATTACACAACCGTAGTACAATTAATGTTAGACAGACCCAAAGAAATACCGAACGATAAACAGTATATGAAGCATATCAATTATAATAAACTGAAGTCCTCTTTCGATAACATATCCTGGGAATCGGTGTACTCGGTAGCTGATCCAGACACTGCAACCAATATTTTTGTTAGCATACTTTCCAACGCGATTAACAGATCCACTGAAACAGAAGAAAGACGAAAGAAAAACCTGAAAATAGCACCGTGGATAACTAACGCTCTGATTAAGTCAATAGACACGAGGAATAAAATGTTCAATAACGTTCTCAAACATCCGAATAATCCTGAAATTAAATTAGCTTATAAAAAATATAGAAACAGACTATCATCATTATTATCTAAAACTAAGTATGACTACTATAAAACACAATTAGAATCTAGTTCGAATAACACAAAACAGTTGTGGAGTATAGTTAAGGAAATCAGTCAAACCACTACTAAAAAAAACAATAAAGTAAGTAAGGTAAAAAGTAAATTGGGAGGGGATTTAACAAATCAGAACGATATTGCAAATGAGTTCAACGATGAATTTGCTACGATAGGTAAAAAATTAGCTAACAAAATCAAAAAAGATCCTAATTTCGTGATCAACAGGATAACCCAGGTAAATTCTTTCGTTTTACTACCAACGGATGCACAAGAATTAAAAACCACAATAAACGAATTGAAAAAAAATAAAACTGTTGGAATTGACGGTATTAAAACAGAAATTCTTCAATTACTAGTAAACGATATTATTGAACCACTTGTATATATTTTCAATCAATGCATGAATGTCGGTATATGGCCAACTGCATTCAAAGATTCTGTAGTTATACCATTATTCAAAAAGGGAGATAAAACGCTAACAAGTAACTATCGACCAATTTCATTGATAAGTCACATATCAAAGATATTTGAAAGATTAATTAAAAAGAGGTTGAATTCATATATGAACAAATATAACATTTTGTCAAATAAACAATTTGGCCTCAGAGAAAAAGTATCCACCCAGGACGCTATCCTGAGTTTAACAAATTACGTTAATACTGCCTTGAATGAAAGCAAGCCATGTTTGTGTATCTTTATAGACTTGTCAAAAGCGTTTGATACCATCAGTCATCAACTTCTATTGCAATCCTTAGAAGATATCGGTATACGTAATAATTGTCTAGAACTATTCAGGAGTTACCTCACCGATAGACATCAATTTGTGAAGGTGAACGATGTACTGAGTGAATCCAGAGAAATAGATTATGGGGTCCCACAGGGAACTGTCCTGGGCCCCATTCTATTCAATATATATATTAATGGGCTGTTTTCACAACGGAGCAGTGGAGAAATCATCGGGTTTGCTGATGACACCGCCATCTTATACAAAGCAGACAACTGGAATGATCTGAAAATAAAAGCTGAAACGGATTTCACTAGAATAAAAAATTGGCTAGATCATAGGATACTCACACTCAACCTAGAAAAAACAAGTTACTTACCATTCAGTTGTAACAAGTCCAAGATTCCTTCATTCGACTGTTTGAAATTCAATATACATGGCGAACAGGTAATCATAAAACCTGAAATCAAAATGAAATACTTGGGAATCTATATTGATGTACACTTGAGATGGGACTATCACACAACATACGTAACGAAAAAATTACAAACTATGCTATACAAGTTCAAACACCTCAAAAAAATCCTACCTGTGACTCAACTTAAAACTCTATACTTTGCCTTAGTTGAGAGCCACTTGCGTTATGGCTTATTAGGTTGGGGCGGTACAGCAGAAACTCACCTGAACTCTCTAGACGTAGTGCAGAGAAGGCTTCTTAGAATCATCTTCTCAAAAGATCCAACATATTCAAGTGATGACCTCTATTCGGAAACCAAAATATTCGATATTCGACAGTTGTATTATTTTGCGGCTAACTTAAAATATCATCAAAACAAACACATAGCACAAGTTCCATCACATGATTATAACACACGACAACGACATCACTTCCTTGTGCCACAAATGTCCAAAACACTTTGTCAACGAGCATATTCGTATATTGCTCCAAAGATATATAACTCTTTGCCTGAATACATGAAAAATATCAATTCCGTGGCAAATTTCAAATATCAACTGAAAACGTTCATAACCAGCAATCCTAGAAAGATGGTGACATCTCAAATACAATGAAGGATGGTCTTGTAATTGCCACAGTTTCTTAGTACATGCCCATTCACATTTTTTTCATCTTAATGAAGGAAACATATATTTATTCCCAAATTTCCCAATATCGACGTATTTGTACCTTTTTATTCCATCGTTACTGTCTTCGAATTTTAAATTTTAATGTAATTGACATCAGTTTATGGATGTTACTCCAAATTTATGTAATTTTATACTTGTTATGTTATTCATTTGTGTTTTTATTTATACCTATTTATTATCACTTCAACGAGTCTATTCTAAATTTCATCATGCACTATATTTATTTATTTATTTATTTATTATGTTAATGTTTACCATTTTTTCCTCAAAACAAGTGTTGAATCACTTATTGAGTAAACACATTTATTCATTGATATTTATATTTTTATCCAATGTACCTATATTGATTTATTTCTTGAATAAATGTTATTTGTTATTTGATTCATATTGCTGTTCTGCTCAGTCACTCGATTGTTTTAATACTTTTTTGTTAGTTCTGAATGTGTTTTGTTATATATTTGTATTTGAAATGTACCTGATACTGACTTGTCCAATTGCTTTTGTAAGCTCGTTTTAATGGATTAATAAATACTTGACTTGACTTGAGTGGCATAAATACGAAGTGGAAAAGTGAAAATTCGAAAAAAAAAAATATCGAAATTTATTGAATTACTTTGCAGGTAAAACTAGATTGGAGGATTGGACTACCTGCTCGAAGTTCAACAAGTACCAAAATTAGTGAAATTTTATCGATCAAAAACAATATTTTTTCTGTGATTATCTACGTGAATGCTCTTTTTGGTAGGCAAAAGTTACTACACATATTCACTTCTTTCGTAATCACTTTGAGAAGTAGCTTCAACATTGCATTGTTGTGAAATGTGGACACATTCAACATTTAAAAAGACATAATGAATGTGCTATCCACAATTATTGATTTGTGTGTTTTAAATTAGTTACTCAAATTACTTATTTTTGGTGGCCACATTGCATAGACTAAAATATCATGAAACGTTTCACCCCCGGAATGTTATCAAGTCTGAAGACTTGCCAAACCTCTAACTCTCTTTCCTTTCCAGAAATTGCTCATTCAAGCACTTCAACGCTAATGGCCCAGAAATATATTTCCGGAAATTCACAATGTTCGGAAATTCAAAATTACCATTATTTCCTGTCTTCTCTTCCTCAATTCCCACGATGACAGGATATTCTCTTTCGAATTCGACGATTAACAAAAATAATTAGACATTTCTTATTGTGGGTGAAAATAATTTTCACTCTCAAAATTGTTGATGGTACACCCTTGAAACTTTTACTCACATTAGTTTGCTTCCATCCTTGAGTTGTGTGGTCCCCCAAGGATCAATAATTAACAAAAATATTGTCAAAAAGATATGGAACATCCTGTACATTAAAATATTTCATTATCATTTAATACGTGGGAAACCTTTTCACCTTTTATAATTCAGTACGTGAGCGAAGATATTTTATTTTGAAACACAACTTGTCCTCAACAGAACATAAACCAGAGTTTTCAAAAAGGCCACTGATAGTTCGATCTGGTAGTCGAGTTTAGAGTTCTGCCGTGCCCGCAGCTAGTGAGGGCTATGGGGGGAGTTTGGAAGATTCGATATTAGATAGATGGAAAATGTTCCTTAAATGTAAATGCCAATATGTATTGTAAGTAATTACTTATATAAATTTATTACTACTGAATCTTCAGCTTCCCCCTAGCCCCTAGCAGATATCAGTACGATGGCAGAAGCAAGAGAGAAATGTACGGCCGCTACCTTTCCAGAAGTCGTGGCACCATATGGATTTTTTTTTGAAGAATCACAAGAGGTGAGCTTCAGAGAAAGCATGGACAGATGATTTGAGAAAATATTATTTTGGAGTTTACCCAATAGATGCAGAATACCATTGGTCAGAATCATGAGAAAGGAATTTGTTGAAACCTTGGTATATTCTAAATACACGGTTTTGTCAAAAAGTTTGACAATGAAATCGCGATTGAAAGTCGTATAGAGTGAGCATATTACGATGATTTATTTTATGTTGTAGGAATATCTATGATGAGAGAAGTGTGCACACAATAGTTCTTCAGAGTGATTTGGAACTAGAAGAAAAAGAAGAGTTCGTAGGAAAACGACATGATGGTGTAGGCAATTGCCGACAATTACAGGGTGGAGTATGAAACTGACTAATGATAAAATTGTGCACAGTGGTTTAGTGGGTAATGAGTGATGAATGGAGTCGAACAGAATGAAATATAAATTGTTGATTGTGAAAAGCGAGTGTGAAATTGTTTTGTGATATTCTGTATTCAATCCTAGGCAAAGAATATCAGGGTATCGCATCACAAGATTAGCCTTGTTATATGAGAGATGGTGGTATTTTCATTTGTTGTAAAAGAAAATAAGAATAGCAAGGATAAATGGATAATGTAAAAATTGGTATACTTCGAAAATGAAGGTATGAGTATGGTGTAATAATTATATATTGATGTCGAAAAATTTGAAAAAGTATTTTGAAATTGATTTGGTGACATATACTTGTATAATAATGTTTCAATAAGAATAAGGTTGATTGGTATTTGATATATTTTGGGGCACGGTATTTTTTATTGAATTAGATGATAGCATTACGTTTAAACTTTGTATTTTTGTATTATAGGAATTGTACTCCTGTAAGGAACGCGGAAGAGTCTTCAACCTTGTACCACTCCAAGAGAATCCCCAGGTGAATCGTGATGAAGCCACAGTTTCCACAGCCATGTTGAGTTGAGCCTTCTCACATTCAATGAGATAAAGCAGAGTCAAGTTCTACCATGTCAAGCTCCATGTTGTCTAGTAAAGCTGAGCCAAAATAGGGTATCCAACCGGACCAAGCAGTGCCAATGTTCAGTAAAGCCGTGCTAATTCCCGGCAGGCAGATACATGCCAAATACAGGGAAGCAGAGCTAAAATGGAGTTCAACCGGACCAAGCCATGCCAAGTCCCGGCAGGCATATCTATGTCAAGTCCACTGAAGCCATGTCAAGTCCTGGCAGGCAGATTGATGTCAAATACAGTTTGTTCAATATGTTTGGGTCATACCATACCTGGTCCAGCCAAGCCAATCCAAGCCTGGCTAAAGTGATGAGCCAATTATTATACCCAGGCAACGATGAACCATGGTATAATGGAATGGAACCGATGGTTCAAAGATGGAAAAGGCAGCAAGGAGGAGAAGAATTCAAATGGAGATGGTGCAAGCAGACTTCTTCTGCGCATATTTATTTGTATATTTATATTTACATGGTATTAATTTCATAGTTTTTGTAAACCTGTATCGAATTGTCAGTTGGTTTTAATATAATCACTCGAGGCGCGCGATTTTGAACGGGGGGGGGGGGGGGTATTGTCAAAAAGATATGGAACATCCTGTACATTAAAATATTTCATTATCATTTAATACGTGGGTAACCTTTTTACATTTTACAATTCAGTACCTGACCGAAGATATTTTATTTTGAAACACAACTTGTCCTCAACAGAACATAAACAAGAGTTTTCAAAAAGGCCACTGATAATTCGATCTGGTAGTCGAGTTTAGAGTTCTGCCGTGCCCACAGCTAGTGAGGCCTATGGGGGGAGTTTGGAAGATTCGATATTAGATAGATGGAAAATATTCCTTAAATGTAAATGCCAATATGTATTGTAAGTAGATCTTTTTAAAATAATTCATTTAATCAATATAACTGGTTCAGGAGAGATTCATCAATTATTTAACTCAATAATTCCCCCATTAAATTCAAACGTCTAAATCTAGTATTTATATATAGTAAAATAAATGTTTTTATATTTTTCTAAAGTGTTTTAAATCTATAAATGATCAGTAACTACCTAGTTAGTCGTGAATAAACCCCAATTCACGACAATATCATGAAATTGTTCGATAACAAAACCGCGAGAGTGATTGCTGCTTATTGGTATAACTCTATCGAAATATCTGTAAACACTTCAATTGAAATCCTGTCAGAGGCAAACAAATTTTCGGAAACCCCAAGACCTTGGAACAACGAGATTACATTGGTTTTTACTCGTGCCCTTCCTTTACGTAAACAGGCTTATAACGATCCCTGGATTGATATCGTATGTATATGACAACGGTGTGTGCGTCATTGGGGTTGTGGGATACGAAATATTGCAATGGGGAGATTAGCTGGATACTCGTGCTACCCTGGTAATGAAGGGGTTATCAAATTTCTGTTTGCCATAAAAATTAACGAAATTGCGTATTTAATATGTTTATCCACAATCACCTTATAATTGAAGTTTTATCCACACTTATGAACCGTATAAAGTACCACTTTATCCACTAGTGAAATAATGAAATTACTTTATTGCACTAGTGGAATATCTTGAATATCTATCTCATTTTACTTATTTTCACCAACTTCACAAATTTTTACAAATGGAGTCGATTAACAATCGAAAATACATAACAACCATTCAACACCTCCCGATATTTTTGTATGTTATTTCAATGGTTTTTGAGGAGGTGACAGCCGCTGTCAGAGCAAAACGTCAAATCATTTTGTGATGAAAAATTTCCACGATTCTGATTCTAAATGAATGTGATTGTGAATAAAAAGTTGTATTGCATGCGTGTTTTAGATACATTTTATTTGCGCAAATAAAATGATATCTAAAACACTTATACAATAAATAACTATTTTTGAGGAAAAAATCGTAACTTCTATGAATTTGGATTTATCTTACTCAGAATGATCATCATCAGAGTGAAAATGGTTTCGAGTTTGATAGCTTCTACATTTGTTTCAACAGGATGTTACACCATACTTCGATAAAATCGTTTCATATTCGATGAAATTTTCGAAAACATAAATTAAAATTTGTTGCAATGATTCAAATAATTTGTGCTACCCTAATCTAGATGTTACATAACCGATCTTGATAGTGATAGACTTTTTTGTCTCCGAACTCTTTCCAAGTAACAATTTTTGTTTTGTGATTACCCTAAGAAGGTCCTGGAGATCATAACAAGCACAGCTACCATACAATTGTAAAACCTCTATGAAGCTGCTATAAATCTACGAGAGCCTACTCCTATGAAGGTTCTTATTGCTATTTTCAAATGCAAACATAAAACTTTTCTCCCTTATTTGCAGGATTCTCACTTATGATTACATGAGAGCTGTTTTTTGTCGAAAACTTGACATGTATTAATGAGAATTATGTTGCCTGGCAATTCAACGAAAAAAACTGCCCATGAAAAACTTACGAGTTCGTAGGACGAGAAATTTTTTCTGGCAGTTTTTTGAGTTGAATTGCCTAATGGCAACAAAGTGCGAATTATAAATGTCAAGTTTACTTCGATAAAAAAAAGATAGTGTAATTCGGTAAGACAATTTAATGAATATGTGAATCAATAAATTAAAAAATTAGATGTAAATTAGTTTATTCAACTTAACGGAAAAGTACAATTGTTAACAACACAATTATTAAAAAAGTTTGATTTTCAGAACTTTCTTGTCTTTTGTTAAAAGTTTGCTGCATGCTAGTATTTTGAGCGTTGGTAGTAACTGTTCCCTGAACGGTAGCATGAATGGAAGCAATGATTTTTTCATCTACCTGAAGGTATGGTTTTGATGACGAAGGGTTGCTATTTTCACAAGTTTTTGTTCACCCATACGGCGGCAGCTTGATTAAAATGAATTGTGATTTTCACTCGCTTGACATCAAGTTCAATATTTTTCGCCTAGGATTTGGTCTATTTAGATATTTCATTTATCCCAATAGGAGAATTCTTATACCATCCTTTCGAATTTGTTTTTTGCCAGAAAGAATTTGGAGTTAAAAAAAAATTTCACATGTGATATGGTTTTTCCCGACTTCCCATAATTTGTTTAGACAATTTTACTGGACATACACAGTCTTCTTCAGTGTTTGCTACCAACCATTCACTGTCAACCAACTTCTGATTTCCAACTTGTGCTGTCTTCGAAAACACTGGGTCATATTCAACTCTTCCGGTCTCTCTTCCACGGTTGTCTGTCTCGATTTTGAAGTAGAATACCTTACAATTTGCTGCTTCTCCACCTCTCCAAGCCAATTCATAGGCAGCAATATGTCAATTCCATTGTTACCAACCTGACAGATATTAACTAAACAAAACAGCATGAATTTGTTGATTTTGTTATTGCTGAAATAAAGTAGAATTTGTTGATAAAAACTGTTTTCAATGAAAAAAAAAGTGTAAAACTGGTGAATTAGGGTGTGTATATTGTGCTGGTGAAAATAAGGAGGCATTAGAGTGTGTTTTTCGAAGAAGAAACGTGTGCTAGAAAATGCCAGTTTTCATTAAAAAAAAAAGGCCCGTATCTCCGAAATTACTTGAGACCGCCAAAAATTTCATTTGGATTTTTTATTCAGGAGGTCAAACTACGTAAGTCCCAAATTTTTTTGATAGCTTGTAGCGCCTGGTTAACGGAATTTTACCAAATTTTCTTTGAAGGCCTACAAGTTCTTCTTCACTTCAGAACAGTGCTATTTCAAAAATATACGTAGTTGAATTCACAGTATTGCGAAACACATTATTATTGATGACTTCTTCAATTTCTCCACTCGAAGACTGTCCAAATCGCGACATTCCACAAATAAGATACTTTTCTGACAACGCAAGTTTGAGAAAAATTTAAATAACGTCATCAAACATCTGTTTACAATGCTGGTTGTCATGCTTCCAAAAAAACACCGCGACATATGGCTTTTTTAGTGCATGAATTGAATTGTCAATAAGCACCTGATGGCCATTTTGAAACGACATCATAGAGCTGTTATGATCCTGTTATTAAAAAAATTTCTTTGACATCGAAATGTCTTCTTTGAATGAATTTGGGTTAGAAAATTTTCCATAAATACCCACATCCAAAACGGACTTAGAATAATTCAATCATGCAGTCGTAGGTTTTGAAAGATAGGGTACCTATTATACAGATCAAAAATGTAATGATGGCGTCCTAGCAGGGATCTATGATTTATAAATGTCCACTCAACTACGTAAAATACCAAGTATCCTCTGAGAATGGAATTTCTTCGACAAAATGATATCAGATATGGTAAATCTGCAATGCGCACCAATAACAAAGCGAAGTTAACTATAAATAAACAAAATAGCAAATGAAATGAAAAATACTCAAATCGAGAATCATATCTAATCTGCCCGACATTTATTTTGTCATCTCGTGATGAACTTGATACGGGTTCAGGAACTCAGTATCTATATTTAGATTAGTACTTTCATTAGTCTCGTTCAGTATCATGATGGCGTTAGAAAATATTATTTGGATGTTTTATGATCTAAAAAAACTTTTCAGAGGGAGCTAATGGAATCTGAGTAGAAATAGTTTTATGTTGATTTTAGAGCGGTTCTAAGGAGTACATCTCAAAACCTTGATAAAATCTCACTATTAGTTTTATTATACAGGGTGTTTCATAATAAATGCGCAGGACTTCCGGATGTGAAAGCTCGTTCAAAAATATGATAAAAGTTTCAATTAACTTACCCTCTAAAATTCAACATTTCAAATTGGGCACTTATCTCGTTTCAAAATAATGAATAATAAAGCACATGCAGTTTCAATTTAAATACAGCGTGTTTCAAATTCGATCATCACCATTGAGATCTCGGAAACTACGAGATACGAAGATTAGGAAAAGTTGCGCATTTACCTGACTAACAATATGCCGCTGAGAAAGTTCGGAAATTACTAGAATATCCGTAGAAATCTGGAAAAAACTAAAATTTCGGAAAATGGTTTTTATTTTTTCTAGCTTTATTTTTTTAAGGATTCGAAAATAAATTGCATTTCCACATTGCCACTTCTTTCCTGCTACATAATGGAGTTTTCAGATTTCAATGATGTATCATAAGTTATAATTTTTTTTCGAAATATTGGAGATATTGAAAAAAAATTCTTATTATAATAAGCTTTGACTTTGATGTTTCTAAATTTGACTTTCAATTTGTTACACTCAATGACATTGTGTTAGCATACAAATCATTGAATCTTTGCCGAAAAATGGCTCTCACGAATGAAGAAAAAAGAGATATGATAATAATAATAATGATAATAATAGATTTTATTGATAGGAATATCTATAACAGTTTAAATTACAATACATTTCAACCATTTATCGCACAAAAAATAGATTTTGAATGCATTTTCTTCTCATAATAAGCTATGTTTTGTGCAGATTTTTTATTTTTTAAAATTCATAATTGGTGAAAATTTTGAAAGGTTAGTGGCTGTTTTTTTCTCCAACTTCTACGCCACTGAAAAAAGTATGATTTTGAGCCGCCTACTTGAACCGCCAATGTTTTCTACACAAAAAGAGTACTCCTGGTCATAAGCTCTAAAGTTGACCGTTTTCAAGAAAAATCAACTTTCATGTTGAAAAACATGGTAATTTTTTTAAAATAATTTTTTTCCTAATTATACAAAATTTATTCAAACGTTAAAACAAGTAATAAAACCAAACGTTGACTTCTTAATTGCAAAATAGAAAAAAAAACCATAACAGTCATACTCAGTTGAATTGTTGGAAATGTCCGCCGTTAGCTTCAATGCACGCAGCAATTTTTCGAGGAAAAAACATTTAAACAACACGAAAGTTGATTTTTCTTGAAAACGGTCAACTTTAGAGCTTATGACCAAAAATACCTTTTTTATGTAGAAAACATTGGCGGTTCATATAGGAGGCTCAAAACTGTACTTTTTCCAGTGGCGTAGAAGTTGGAGAAAAAAACACCCACTACCCCTTCAAAATTTTCACCAATTATGAATTTGAAAAAATGAAAAATCCACACAAAACATTATTATGAGTAGAAAATGCCTACAAAATTTGTTTTCTGTGCGATAAACGGTTCCAGAGATATTCGCAAAAAACGATTATTTTTTTTAAATTTCAACACCCTGTATCTCGTAAATGGTGCATTTTAGAGGGTAAGTTATTAGAAACTTTTTTTCATATTTTTTGACGAGCTATCACATACTGAAGTCCTGCGCATTTATTATGAAACAGCCTGTATAACCATGGCAAGGTATTGAGTAGTGCTATGAAACCATTATAAAACTGAAATTCTTCTATGAATCAGTCGAAACCAAAAAGATTTATCGTGTATGTGTATGCAGCCATTATAAAACCTTCATAAATACAAATATTCTCAAATGCCAAATGGTTCCATTCTGCAGCCTTCAGGAGTATTTTGAAACCGATCCATCAATCTACCTGCTCTAGAAGCGTATTAGGAACAATTCATAACCTGCATAAATCAAATTGGCAATTGCCCAACCGTCATAGTACTTTCATAGAACTAGGAAAAATTAAAATGACTTTCGAATTGTTACTTGGGTTAGATTGCATTCAACATCAGAATGAGCAATAATCTTTCGATAAACCTTCTGAAGTCTGAAATATTTATGGGCTGTAGTGGTCGACCAATACAGCGTTTGCCTCTAAAGCGTAGGGTCGTGGGTTCGATTCCTAGCATGGCCACTAGTCCTGTGAATGGGATAAGACGTTGAAAGTTAAGGGTTGCGTCTGTCTTCCCTAGCTTGTACAAGTCTCTCGAAGACTCATGACGGTTGCAATAAGTTGACGGAAAAAACAACAAAATTTTTAACAATTTATTTGAAAAATTAGGAATCATTTAAAAAGGTAAAACTTTATTGTATCCTCTTGACTTACAAAATAATATTCCATTAGATATATTACAGTTCAACTCGATTTCGCAGATACAGTTTTATGGACAATGTTTCAGTAAGAAACAACCTGTTTGATGAAATATTTCACTGCCTGCTTTCCACAAAAAAAAAACTCAAAAACAGAAAATCATTGTCGACAGGTATTCTTATTATTTACAAGGTGAATGTTCATCGATTCTCTCAAGTTTATCGATTAATATACAAATAATGATTTCAAATTATTGGACTCTTATACTAGTGAACAAACGTTATCTACTGATGAATGTTTGTATTTTTCCTAGATTCAAAAGTTCAATGACTTTTTAGCTACTCTAAACCTTTAAAATGTGTTTTCAACTATCATGATTATCATTGTGACAATTCCCCTCATATTATATGAACCAATCAAATGTAATAATTTTCTGAATATAAACCACTGACAACAAGACTACCTGAAAACACTGCTATCAGCTAGTGGAATTTTCAAATTGGTGTTTCTACTATTTCTGAGTTCTACATTTGCATAGTTACAAGAATCACGGTAGATATAGAAACGTCAAGTTGACGTCTGAAAGACGCCAAATACGCAAAATGATATTCAAATATTATTATTCTGAATGAAGTTTAAATTCGTCTTTTCAGTCTTGAAATTGTCTGATCGAATATCCCTTTAAAATGCAGAATTTTCAAAATACTGTCTCTCAAACAGTGTTGCTGTACACACCACTCGAGTAAGCTCTCCTGGTATTTCTGAGCAACACAGTTTTCGTGACAGCAAGGTGAAAGTATTCTTCCAAAATTCTGTATTTTGTCGGGATATCTACTTAGAATGGAAAGAATGCATTATATGTCGAAGTGTAACGAATATTTCAAAATTTCCCTTTAAAGATACAAACTATTACAATTATTGTAACTATGATAATTTAAAAAAAGTTGTTTGACTCTATAACAGAATACCTATAATTATTTTGTACAATTAATTTTGATGAATAACCTCAAACCAAAAAACTTGAGAAAGATCAATTTTAATAAAGAGTATCATTCACAAACTTGGCAACAGAATTTATCTTGCAATATATCAACATATCCTCTCTTGTATAAATCTATAATTACAAAAACAGAGTATTTCGAAATGATGAGGAAGATTCACTGTTATTGGAAATTTACCAAGAATATTGGAACTGGTGACCAATTTGACCATATTCCACACATTTATGAAGTCAAAATATAATCTTCTGAAGAAATATGAAATTGCCAGTGTTGAAATTACGTATCTACAATGAAACCTCTCCAAACTTTTCCGAAACACCCTGTACATCACGAAAATCTGAGCACTCGCAACACGAAATGAAAACCTAATAATGTACAAACTAAGAACAGGAATGACATCGCACAAGGCCAACTTCGTCGCAGTTCATGCATTTCAAGGCGACGAATTCGGCCGTAAAGTGGTTTCTATGAACTGATTTCTTGCTTCCTTTGCAGATCTGGCAGGGTAAGAGTCTGAAGCCGCCGCAAACTTTGCAGGTCGTACAAACATCCATGCTCTGAAACAGAATGAAAAGATTTATCGGTTGGGGTTTCGCAGGGCCGGATTCAAGAGGTAAATTTTCAGAAATTTTGGTATCTAAATAGAAATGATACAGATTTAGTCAAATGTGTAGACCCGCCCATTTTTCTCAGTTAATATGAGGGCTATCGAAAAAAAGTTCAGTTGAAAATTGAAGAGTATTTCACTCTGCATCTTTCTGTAGATTTAAATTTGTTTTAGATTTGCCATTGGTGGAGAAGTAACTTTATCAGTTTTTTTTTTAATGGAACCATATGTCATTTTTAGTATCGCTAGAAATCTTGTTTTTTTCTCTTTACTGTAGTGCCTACTGATAATCTTTCAACTCCCTCAATAGGTACAGTGTGCTTCGTATTTTTGTATTCACCTCTGTAATTCACTTACCTATTGCTTGATTTGTTTAAAATTTTCCTCAATCGGGAAATATAGCCAGTTATATATTTCAAGAATTGTGGCAATACGATTCAGACAGTGGCGTGCGTAAGTTTTTCTAAAAAAATATTGTTTATGTACTACATTGACAGTTGATTCATTAAAAAAATTCATCATGTTATCGATGGAATAATTTCAGTTTTTAATAATCAATATCATCCCAAACATCGTAACTGGAATTTTTCAATGAAACACCTATCGATGTAGCACATAAAAAATATTTTTATAAAAACTTACGTACGCCACTGTCTGAATCAAATTGCCATGTCGCTCAAAATATCCTACTGGCTACGTTCCCCGATTGAGATTTTTTTTTAATAAATTAAGAAATATGTTAGTGAATGACAGAGGTGGACACAAAAAACGAAACAAACTATCGAGAGAGGTGAAATAATATTAGTATTGAAAACCAGCTTTCTTGCGATACCAAACAAGACATAAAAAATGCCGATGGCGTCACTTCTCCACCAATGGCACATCTAAAAAACTTTTATCCGAACTTGTCTTCGATAACCCTCATTTTACCTGAGAAAAATAGGCAGGTCCATACTTTTGACTTACTCTGTATATTTTCGTAGGAAAGTGTTTTAGTGAAACTATTTCTTTCCTATTCTTCATTTCAATACGGGGTGTTTATCGTGGTGTGTAATTCCAACATGTGATTTTGGAATGTTTCTTGGTAAACTTATAATAAATGACAATAATGTTTTCATCACAAATTTTGGACGTGACCAGTCTATTTCATTGCCATGAAATTTTGAATTATTGTTTGAGGGTGTATCTAGGGCTGACATAACAAGAACGAATGTGATTTATGGATTCAAATTAGAGAGGAAACTGATGTATGAAGACAATTAGAGTATCATGTTGTTGAGTTGACTGCTTTTAGAAATAGTCATATAACAGTAATAAAGCAAGCTTTGATTTCCTCTATGAGAAGGTGACCATTTTATTTGACAAACTGATTATATTTCCGCTTATTGGCAAATACGGAGTATATGAACTCTATTGACGAAATCTGTATTAGGATCTATTTCTGTTTACGAATTATGTTATTTTCATATTATAAATGTTTTAAACACTCCTATAATATTTCTCAATAGAATGTTTTCCATAATTTGATTTCATTCAGCAAATTTGTTGATTCGAACTAGAGCTCATTATTCTGGAAGTAATACTCATAATAATAATAATAGTAATAATAATCGCTTTCATTCATTATAAGTATGGAAATAAATACATGTGATTTAATTATATTATAAAGTTGCTTACTAACAAAGGGCAGAGATAGCGTTTACCAGTGCGTGAGACAGGTAAATACTTTCTTCCACTCAATCACTAAGATTCCCAAAACAAAGAGATATCTTTCAACCACAAGACCGTTTCCTAGTGCAGACTTTCCGAACGTTTTAGAGACAAAGAGAGCCTTAAGCAAACTATAGCCCCCTTGTTAGGAACATCCTTTTAGCTTGGTTATAACAATACCAATAAACAAAAATTTGTGTAGTGACAGTATTTTGTCTTCAGTTGATGTTATTAGTCTAGAAACCAGTAAGAAGCAGACACAACATATTTCAGTAAACCCTCAAATGTGTCTAAAGACTCTCTTATACTTTCTGTTCATGAGTGGCGGACGAATTGAGCCAGTCGAGTTGGGTTCAGTGGCGCCCAGGTGTAACAGGTTCAAAAATCAGACAACTTTAGGAAGTATTTCAGTAAAGCTGCCGTTTATATACAGGCCGTTTCTTTTATGATGTGGTAACATTGCTATATTCTAAACCGTAACAGATACGAAGACGATTAAATGGGAGAAAAGGTAACTATTGTGGAGAACAGTACAATGGTCAAAGAAAATTTACAGGGAGTCTCGCCCTTCCCGAGTTATACAGGGAAAACCAAAAATGCTGTTATTTGTTTTTTACGAATAGAACTGTTATTTCTGAAAATATAAAAAAATTTATGAGGAAAGTTTTAATGTATTTGAAATGTACTATAAAATTGTGACAATGAATCTTTGATTAAACGTTTCGTGTCAACACGGCCACCATCAACATTTTTTTTCAAATACGGACCTGTCTATTTTAGTACAAATATTGATAAAGCGATAAAATCACAATTCAGTGGTATATCACACTTGATATTTTTATAACGTTTCATTTAAAATAACTAGCATCCTCAGTGACAACAATTTTTAATTACGGTCATGTCGTTAGTTCTTTTGTAAATTATATATATTTCTATAATTCTCAATCCTCGAAGTAACGAAAATATTAGTTTTTGGTCAAAATACAACTATTGTGTGATATGGTACAATTAAATAGTATCTCACTTCATTTACCATTTTTAAACAAGTAGGCTTTGCTTGGTTTCTATGGCAGGACAAATAAATGAGTTGTTGATACGTGTTAAGAACTGTCAGTCGTTTATACACTCAGTCATATCAAAGATGTATTCAAATGACGAAAGGACTGATATGCTATTTGCTTATGCAAAATCAAATAGAAATCCTCTTTTGGCAAAAAATATGTATGGTGAGCTATACTCAAATCGTCGTATTCCAAACATTCAAATGTTTAGACGATCAGAAAGAATTTGAGAGACTGTGGTGCATTTAATAGAAATAAAACTAGAAAATGTGGTGTTACTGGAAGTATGCGGAACCAAATAAATGTTTTAGGTAAGCAAATATTACTTCATAAAGATTAACAAAGTGACGAAAATATTTTTTTTCAATTTAGGATTGGTCAGTTACAAAAATATTTCTAATCAAGATTGTTCTTTACGAGCAATTGCCCACGAACTTGGGATTTCTGTAAAATTACCAGAAATATTTTGAAAAAGAACAAATACAAATGCTACAGGATACGCAAAGTTCATCACCTCAATGAAAGGGATTACGGAAGGAGAGTACGATTTGCGATGTGGTTGAGACGTAGAAATAGGGAAGTTGGAAATATTTGTTATAAAATAATATGGACGGACGATTCAAAATTCACCAACAATGGTTGGTTTAACAGAAACATCCATTATAGGTGGAATAATACAAATGAACATTTACATAGAGAAACCAATTTCCAGGAAAGGTTCGGAATAAATGTTTGGTTGGGAATTTTGGGAACAAACATACTAGGTCCTTTCTTTTACGACGAGCATTTGAATGGTGGAATGTATTTACATTTTTTATCAAATGAGTTTGATGGCTACTTAGATGAATTGCCACTGAACATCCGCCTTGAAATACAATATTTTCAACAAGACGGTGCCCCTCCCCATAATGCAGCAATAGTAAGGGAACATTTAGATGCAATATTCCCAAGAAAATGGATTGGAAACAATGGACCAATTGCCTGGCCAGCTCGATCCCCAGACCTGACTCCTTTAGATTTTTTTGTCTGGGGATACATAAAGGATAAAGTTTTTTCGACAACTAGTACAGATATCGACCATCTCAAACAAAAAATAAGAGATGCATGTAATAGCATTACACCCATCATGCTAGAAAATTGCCACAGAAATTGTATGGACAGACAACTTATGTGCATTCAACAAAGAGGTCGGCAATTCGAGCATTTAATATAGGTTATCATGAAGAATTCATTTTCTGTTTTGTTTTTATTTTCACTCAAAAATTCAATATGAAATAAATTGTTTTCTGTTTGTTTGATTTCTTCTACTCTTAAGTAAGTTTATTTCCGAGGTAAATTGCTATCGTTCGTCTCTGAAACTACAGATATCTTTTATTATAGTGTAAACATAATTTTAATAGATACATTTATTCAAAGCGTCACTGATAATTTTTATATCGGAGAGTTAGGTTTTGTGGAATCCATAAACGACCTAACGACAGGACCGTAATTAAAAATGGTTGTCACTGATGATGTTAGTTATTTTAAATGAAACGTTATAAAAATATCAAATGTGATGTACCACTGAATTGTGATTTTATCGCTTTATCAATATTTGTACTAAAACAGACAGGTCCGTATTTGAAAAGAAATGTTGGTGGTGGCCGTGTTGACACGAAACGTTTAATCAAAGATTCATTGCTACATTTTTATAGTACATTTAGAATACATTAAAACTTTCTTTTTCCATTTTTTTATATTTTCAGAAATAACAGTTCTATTCGTAAAAAACAAATAACAGCATTTTTAGTTTTTCCTGTATAACTCGGGAAGGGCGAGACTCCCTGTAAATTTTCTTTGACCATTGTACTGTTCTCCACAATAGTTACCTTTTCTCCTTTTCAATCGTCTTCGTATCTGTTACGGTTTAGAATATAGCAATGTTACCACATGATAAAAGAAACGGCCTGTATTTTCAATTATATTATTATTATTATTACTGGAAAATCACAAAGGCAGACAGTTATGGCGGTTGTTATGTCAAAGCAGACGCATTTCAAAATTGAAAAAAAATCAGTATTCATGCGATTTAAATAATGTTCTTACTAGCTTATATTCATCATAGCAGATTATGTTATTATGTTATAACAATCTGGCAGACAGAGAAACTTAAACTGCAGCTAGTAAGACTGCTAAAAATAACATATTTGAATATCAGATTCACTGAAATGTTTTTAAAATAACTTATTTTTCAATTTTGTGATGTGTCTGCCTTGACGTTACAACCGCCATAACTGTCTGCCTTTATGATTTTTCAGTAATATCAATGAAATAATTCAAAATATATAAACGGCAGCTCAACTGAAATACTTTTGAAAGTCGTCTAATTTTTGTACCTGTTACACCTGACCGCCAAAGAAACCACCTCTACCACGCTCAGTTACTCCCCCACTCATGGACAGTAAGTATAAGAGAGTATTTGGACAAAATTGAGGGTTTACTGAAATATGTTGTGTCTGCTTTTCACTGGCTCTTAGACTATAAAACAATTGGTTCTAAGGGCTTCACTCTGAGATACCCTATAGAGTCAGTTTGAGGTCATCCATGTAAAACAAAAAGTTGACGTGATACCGTCAGTTGCTTGGACAGAAGTCAAGGAACCAAAAAAATTGAATTACAAAGATTTAAATTGAGACAAAAACGAGGAGGTCTGTTAAACTTTTTGAAGAAGGCGGAGAGACGTATTCGATGATAGAGATAAGGACACCGATTTATTTTATCACAATGAAGCATTTTCAAAATCTGGAGCAAACGGAGGCTACATTAGATTTTAACGTGTAAATTACTTAAAATTGTTTCCATGTATGAAATAGTATTACTGATTTCTAATACTGTTTAAGTTTTTCATTTATCTTGATACGTTATGTAAACATTTTTTCTGATTCAGCTTTTTTGCCTGAAATGTTTCAAAATACGAATTTCAGTTGTGTTTTTGAATTGTATTATTTTACCATTGAGGCTGTTCAATTCTCAAATACACAGTTCAATCTAGGAAAAAAAGTGGTGAGGCACGTTCCTTCTCCGTTCTCTTCTATAGTTTCACAGGCTGATATCGGAACTTTGGAAAGTAAATCAGTACTATCATCAGTAAAGCTATGCACTGGGTATGTGGTAGCACTGGTAGATCTCAACAAATCATTGATGTGAAGAAAAAATAGTTTTGGCGATGAAATAGATCCCTGCGGAAATCCAGAATTTATAGTGTATGAAACTCCATCAAGCACCACGTGGAGAGATTTTCCTGATAGAAGACTAGATAGCAAAGAACAGAACTGGGGCGGAAAGCCATAAGATAGAAGCTGGGAAGGAGTCCCTGGTATCAAACATGACCAAACGCCATGGAGATATGCAACTCTACGGCCATAGTTTCCCCATTTTGTTCAATATATAGCTGTAACATTTATGAGACATAAGCAAGCAGGTCACCAGCTGATCTCTGATTACGCGAACCATATCTTCGAACATTCGCAATGCCTTGGCGTTCTATGACCTTCGAGATAACAGATAGCACTGCGCTGAGTTTGCAGTTGCTAGAAATGGCCTTTTTGCCTTTTTTGCATGTCACTGGTCGTACTCTTGCAATATTCCAGTTGGACGGGAATGTCCCCAAATTATAAGAGAGATTAAATAACTTGCAAAGAAATATTGTCAGTTTGGGGGCACATTTCTTGAGGAAGATCAGCTCAATTTCTTCAGATCCACTAGCATTGTCGTCCCACCAAAATGCGGCGTTGGCAAAAGATAATCTCAGGCATATCACTGTCAATGGGACTGATGTTCTGGGGTTATTTTTCCATGGAATCTAGAGTAGAGTTTGTTGATGAACATATTGGCTCATTTTCTGGGCGTTTGTAGCTTGTGTTCTATCGTCCTAGGTTAGGGAACAAAATGAGCTGGACGTGAGTTTCTTCCCACAGCTTTGGCAAAAGTCCAAAACGAGCCAGACTCATTATGAGAATCGACGAGTTTTGCTCGTATCTTGGGGCTGGAAGCCTATTTCGAAAATTTTAAAACACAAAGAGCGATTTCTTTGTTTTATTTTCGTCGATTATCCAACTCCACCATATCAAATTTGCGTAGTTTTATCTATACTAACCAGAATAGTAATGATCCAAATTCAGGTAGTAACGGTGAACTAAAAGCTTTAAGATGAAAAACTGGGGTTTTATGGTGCTGAGTCCTGTTCTGAGTCTGAGGTTTAATAAATGTAATTGAATTTTGGGAGATTTAGTTGGCCGCACCGTTGCTCTCAAGTTGTGTATCTGAATTAATCAGTTAAAACTTTATTCTTTCGTTTATCTAAGCTATTCAAATTGATAGTCCATGCTGTTCTGGAATTAATTCATTTGATTTAAGTAGTATGTTTTCCAGAATACGACCTCGGAGTAACTTCAAGTGGTGTATTGAAAAATTACCGGCATTGAATCAATACAGGGTGTTTTATTTTTTGAAGAAGAAAGCTTAGTTTTCCAGTTCATGTGCAAATTTCAACTACAATTTTAAAAGAAACGGGAATACACCTTCACGTAACGATTGAATAAGTGAGACTTAGGTATTTGGGGCTACTTTTGGAAGGTATTCAAAAAAATGTGTCGAAATATCGTCACGCCAGCTGATTTTGTATTTTTAGTATCTTCACTATTTCCACCAGTTCGTTAATATTTGTTTTATACAGTACCAAAAAGAATTGCATTTTTATATTCTTCAAGATGTATTACCAGGTCATATGGTGCCATAGTATTTTCTTTGAGGTTTTTGCCTTTAGAGCAGTGGAAATCATTCATTTCATTTGCAGTAATTGGTATTTCTGAGTCATTATGGACCATGTTTCCTTCATTTGATTTTTCTATCTTATCTAGCTTTGAAGGAGTTATCTTCAGCGAGCTTGAGTACTGTTCTGTACTTTCTTCGGTATTTGTTGGAGTGTTCACATGAAAATTAGGATTGTCAGTGAATTTTCTTAAACAATGTAGGGATGGCAAATTTATTGCCATTCATTCCGTGAGTTATCCATAGATTATTTTGTTTCATTTTGATTTTTTGAAGTGGAGAAGATTCATTGAATACCTACTTCTAAAAGTAGATTGTAGAGAAAGATGAAGGGATCAGTAAGAAGCGTAATACTTTCCCAACCGAGTTCAAGACAATTTCGATAGAACATATCATAATTTGTGCTACTATACAGTCTGCGATATTTAAAATTTATATCTTCAATGACATCGAGAGGAATTGTAAACTCAATGACACAGTGGTCAGAAAGTTCAGATGGAATAAATAAACATGGAACCTTTTCTGCATCAAAATTGCTATACACAAAATCAATACAGGTCAACAAATATTGGCTAACTCGAGTGTATAGTTATATTCAAAGAGTTCATTTTACTCAAAAGAGATTGTGTAACATTTGAATCACAATTCATGTAGTCAATATTGAAATCACCACCTATTAGAACATTACAATTTGATCGAAGGTCAGTATCTATCACCTCGTCATTTTTTACAATATGTCCACATCAGGAGAGGTAGATCTACATACACATAAGATAAACAGATAGATTTGTGTAATTGATGACTTGTTTATTTTGTGGAAATTCATGATCACTTTAATGAAACGAAAGAAACACAATTTTGTCTTATTTCCACTAGTTTTTTATATTTACGACCGGTTTCGGGCTTTATCCCATTATCAAGTATAAAAACTAACTAATACAATTGTACTCTTAAACGTAGTTATATAGGGAGTTTGCAGGTAAACTGGATGGAGAGGTAATTGAATGACAATAAATGAAATCAAATGAACATGGGTGAAACGATATAAATTCAATACTGGAGGTTATGGAAATTACCTGGGTTGTCAAAATCACAAATTCAAAAGTGGAGACCTACATAAATCGAGTTGCTTGTTGAGGGTTCTATATTTCGGGTTTTTAATTGATTTATTGATTTCCATGGGTTCCAACAGATTCATTTTCTTTCCTTTAATACATGTGTGTAGGATTTTGAGATTATCTTTATTTGTCTTGTGTTTGGATTCTTGCAGATGTTCGTACATTGTGGATTTTTTTTAAACATCATTAAACAAATTGCGGTAAACAATCGAGTACCAGTTTCTTTAATAGAGAAATTAATATCAGGTAAAACTCATAAAACGGTTATGAGTAAACTATACCCAAATGTCGAAGCACACAATACACGTGAATATGGTAGCATTAATTACTCAGGTAAAATTTCAGAAAACATTCAAAATTATTTTTCTAAATTCAAAATAACAACAGCTTTCATAAGTAATAATAATTTAGGCAGAATTCTGTTCAATGCAAAACCTAAACGAGATAGAATGAAAAAATCAGGGATATATAGATTAGAATGCGGGGAATGCTCTGCAGTATATACAGGCCAGACCGGTAGAAATTTTGACGTAAGGTTCCGTGAACACGTCTGTTTCGACAAAAAATCCACAATGTACGAACATCTGCAAGAATCTAAACACAAGATAAATAAAGATAATCTCAAAATCCTACACACATGTAATAAAGAAAAGAAAATGAATTAAAAACCCGAAATATAGAACCCTCAACGAGCAACTCGATTTATGTAGGTCTCCACTTTTGAATCTGTGATTTTGACAACCCAGGTAATTTCCATAACCTCCAGTATTGAATTTATATCGTTTCACCCATGTTCAATTGATTTCATTTATTTTCATTTAATTACCTCTCCATCCAGTTTACCTGCAAAGAGTACAATTGTATTAGTCAGTTTTTATACTTGATAATGGGATAAAGCCCGAAACCGGTCGTAAATATAAAAAACTAGTGGAAATAAGACAAAATTGTGTTTCTTTCGTTTCATTAAAATAAACAGATAGGTAATTTTTAATGACATTCGAAAGCTTTCTTAAATGGTAAGAGAAAAAATCTTACTTGATTATTATTTCTCTAGATTATTATCATGTTATCGCCATAACCAGAACTTCTATAGTATTTAGAACATGTAACATAGTTTTCCTTATGACATGGTTCATCTTCCACCAGCCAGTGATCTGACAATAGAACAAGGTACTCATGCATCGAATAATCTCGAAGAGGAAATATTTCCAACCAGAGAATATCAAATTCGTTTTGTTTATTGAGGTTCTCCATAGGTATTGTGGGGATAGTTTTCAGGGATTTCAATCAATCTGGTAATACTTAGGCCTGAACAAACCCTAAGAGGATGTGATTTCAATTCCACCGGGTCAGTTTTATCAAGTTTTATTTTCAACATTAACAATAACGAAAGACCATTACAATTCACTCAAGTACTTTTTTATGCCGGACAGGGATAGTCCTGAGGAGTTTCATACATCTTGTAATACTCAGCCCTGAAAACTAAGAGGTTGTGACTTCAAATCCGTTGGTTCAGTTTTATCAAGTTTTATTTTCAAAATTTACAATAACGAAGGACCATTACATTTCGTAAAAGTACTTGTTCCTTATCAGACATTAATACTTAGTTCTGCGTTTTCAAGAGTTTTACGAGAGGCAATAATTGACGTGAATAATTAGTTAACTTTCAGAGACATTTCAAAATATTTTATTCTGCTGTCGCTGACGCTGTCAATATATTCTCTCTATGATGACCATAAATGAATGAGAATCAAGCAAGTTGT
This sequence comes from Chrysolina oricalcia, assembly GCA_944452925.2. Classification (NCBI taxonomy): domain Eukaryota; kingdom Metazoa; phylum Arthropoda; class Insecta; order Coleoptera; family Chrysomelidae; genus Chrysolina; species Chrysolina oricalcia. Next base: position 6,943,821 of record OX101825.2, on the reverse strand, counting down.
CGAGATTTCAGGTTATGTATCTGATTCACTAAATAGGGCGAAAGGGCGAAAGGTATATTCAAAACAAGTATCCATGTCTCTCTCACTAATGTGAGACTCAAATCTAGGTATGTCAAGGCCACGTTAACCTTATTCATTCTCTATGAGTGCCTTTTCCGGAAAATTATTCTTTCGCGAAAGAAGCTGCACTTCTGCCGATCGAGGCAGAGAAATCGAACAATGCCAATGCCAATTTATAAGATACTAACCAGGTTACACGGGGAGAATTTATAAAACGTGAGCGAACAGGCTCAAATCGATATCAGAGCATTCTCCGTAAAAAGAGCCCATATTGCGGGAAGTGAGTCAAGGATAAAGTGGAAAATAAATATGATATACCTTCCTTCGAGCTTTATTTCTGTTTCGGAATTTTTATATAAATATAGATATATTTTAAATGTAGCATATTGCGATTTCAAGATGGATGGAAGGGCAATAATGTGAGTTATGGAATGAAGGAGTTTTTTTGAGTGTTCCTACTGGGAGTTTCGAGGATAAGAAAAGAGGAAAAACATAAGGAATATCCTTTGTTTCATTGTTTCATTTCATGAGGCAATTATATAAGTATTAAGATACATTGAGGTAGGGATATGATATACAAAAGGTAATGATAAAAATGGAACAAAGTATAAAAACAAAACTGTTCAGCAACATTTATTGAAATTATTGTGTGATACGGCTATTCAACTAATTGATTTTCAGCTTTTAATAATCACAATTTATCGCATCCCAAACGGAGATCTTCAAATCTTTCTTAAAATATTAAATTTGGTATTGAAAAATACATTATACTTCAGAAATGTTATGAACGAGGATTTGATATATACCTGAATAAAAAATTAAATTCATGGTGCTGAAGAATTGATAAATTCTTGAACGTCCAAGAAAAATCTACCAAAAAACGAGATATGAGAACATCCTTGATATTTTTCTTTTGAATTTTGAGATGGATACTGTCACGAACGTATGAGATCCAGGTCTATCCGACCATATCATTTTGTCAGTATGAAACTGATGCTGAGCACTGAAAATGGATTTCATAACAATAAGATATATCACAGGCCTTACAAAAATGAAACACCAATAAATTTGATGTTTTACAAAAATAACAGACGCAAAAGTAATAGTTCGTTGGGTCTGTTGGTAAACTCAAATCATGTCTAAACTGGTTTCCTCTTAAATAAAAAGTTAATAGAAGAAATTATGTTCAAATCTTGATTTTTTCAATCCCACCCTTCTATGATTTCGTTAAATTCAAGATATTGTGAGTGAGGTATTGAAATTAATCCAGTTGACATTTATTCATTATGAAAATTTGTATTTTATTTTTAATTATTCTTCATTGGTCTCGAAACAAGTGTTTTCACTTAACGACTATTTTATATTATACCGGGTGACACAGCAGACATGTAGCAGCCTGTAGTTTTTTTATTTGGATAGATAAAAATTTGAAATTTACAGAAGTTACCTAATCAATGATAGCGCTTCACTTGAATCTAACGACAACTTTTTTCAACTACCTGTTTGATCGGCAGTAACTCCAACTTCTTTTTTTATGACACCCTGTATATTTATCAAGCCTATCTTATTTGTCTTGAAATTCTCTATTCAACCGTCTACCACAAAGTGGCATTCGTTTCTCAATTCGCAGATGAATTGCATTTTATTGAAAAACATCAAGTTGGCTGTTACCCGAATTCGATAATCTTTCGATGCTTGGTAGGCTTGGAAATCCAAAGAGTATCAGTTAAACGATATAATTTCAGTTTTTTCCGTACCTGATCACTTCCTACAGATTGTCTAAAATTTCTTTAATAACGAGAAAAAACATCTGAAAATAACTTACAATATTGCAAAAACTGAAATAGGAACATATTTTTTTCAATTTGGCAAGTTGTGAAGAAACTATCTGTCTTTCTCTTAGGCCATGTAGCCATATCATGATCTTTCCATTTGGAAACATAAAATTAAAATTGTTCCCCTGATCCACCAATTCACGAGTATATTAGTCTAGATATTTGCAAAAATATTTTGCCTAGTAGGCGGTGTACAAAAAATGTTTTGTGTTTGACAGGTAAACATCATTTGATTGCAATGATTATCTTCGTCAGTTTTATGCTGATTGAAATTGCATCGTTTAATTAGATACTAAATATGAATTCAAAGAACGAAAAGGTCGATATGTTGTTGATATTCGGAGAGTGCAGGAGAAATTGTAGACAGGCTGAACGATTTTATGTCGAAAGATTTCCGAAAAGACGCCATCCACCTGATAATTATTTCGCTAGAGTAGAAGAGCAGTTCAGAGCAGTTCTTTTCAAAACTCTCCTAGCGGTCTCTCGATTCACGCCGATTTCGTCCTTAATTTGTCTCAGTGATATCGTCAGATCTGCATGTACTATGGCCAAAACGTTTATTCCATTTCCTCGTCGAAAATGTATTGGAGATTTTTTTGATTTTCTTGTTCTCTTCTGAACTGCTCTTCTACTCTAGCGAGATAATAATTATTAAGCGGATGGCGTCTTTCCGCAAATCTTTCGACATACAATTGTTCAGCCTGTCTACAATTTTTCTTGTACTCTCCCAATATCAACAACATATCGTCCGTTTCATTCTTTGAATACATATTAATTATCTAATTAAACGATGCAATTTTAATCAGCATAAAACTGACGGAAATAATCAGTACAATCAAATGATGTTTACCTGTCAAATACAGAACATCCTGAGTACACCGCCTACTAGGCAAAATATAATTGCAAATATCTAGACTAATAAACTTGTGAAATGTTGGATCATGGAAACAATTTTAATTTTATGTTTGCAAATGAAAAGAAAGTGATATGGCTACATGGCCAAAGAGAAAGACAGATAGTTACTTCACAAGTAGCCAAATTGAAAAAAACATGTTCCTATCTCAGTTTTCGCAATATCGTGAGTTATTTTCAGATGTTTTTTCTTTTTATTAAAGATATTATTGACAATCTGTAGGAAGTGATCAGGTATGGAAAAAACTGAAATTATATCGTTTAACTGATACTCTTTGGATTTCCAAGCCTACCAAGCATCGAAAGATTATCGAATTCGGGTAACAGCCAACTTGATGTTTTTCAATAAAATGCAGTTCATCTGCGAATTGAGAAACGAATACCACTTTGTGATACACGGTTGAATAGAGAATTTCAAGACAAATAAGAAAGGCTGGATAAATATACAGGGTGTCGTTAAAAAAAAAGAAGTTGGAGTTACTGCCGATCAAACAGTTAGTTGAAAAAAGTTGTCGTTAGATTCAAATGAAACGCTATCATTGATTACGTAACTTCTGCAAATTTCAAATCTTCATCTTTTCAAATAAAAAAACTACAGGCTGCTACATGTCTGCTGTGTCACCCGGTATTAATTTTTATTACTCTATTAAATTCATATAGGTATATTAAAAATTCCATATCAACCACAAATCAAAGCTATGCTTTATGTGGTTAACCATTTATTTGTTGAATGATTTGAGTTTGTAATTTTAATTGTAATGTTTTGTTTGACAAATAAATATTATTACTATTATTATATATTTATTATTCCATGGCTAATGACCATAGCAGTCGATGCCAAAACACCAAGGAAAAAAATTATTATTCCAATAAATGAAATTGTTTTATGATGAATAATCAATTAATAATTGAAAAATTGATGTTGATAATTTTGGCAGTGAAAAAAACTCTTTTTTATCAATATAGATAAAATTATGTTTTTCTTCAAAGCAGGTTCACTCAATATGATATTATTCAAGAGACATCACCATTTCAAGGTGAAAAATAGGAGTAGGTAAGAAATTCGAGAAGATAAAAATCAACATTCCAAAACAGTTTACGAATAACAACGTTTATTGGTGTTTATATAAATTCTTCCGTAACTCATTTCCCTCTCATGAGAAACACTTCCTTCGTCATAGATTTCCGTATTCATGTGAAAATGCGAGCAACACGTGAAAGTATATTTTCGCCGAAACGCAAATGGAGTGCTGAATTTGGCATGGCTTGGGTTGCTGGAATGAATCACATGAAATTGGATTCATTGCTCCTATCACGTTTTCTCTTATGTGGCATCCAGATCACGTTTTCAGCGCTATTCACAGAAAGTTATCATCGGGATCCCAGTTGATGAAATATTGGAAAAATGTATTTGGTGGACAAGTTTATATTCAATTATACAGGATGGACGTTTTCTTGGTGCAAATGTTTCGACACAAGTTACGGAGACCAACATTCTCATTATGTTTGGTTAAAAATGGCCCATAGACTACGTCGGCGAAATTAAAGTGTGATAATACGGTAGCTACAATAATCATTGACCAAGCAATAAAGTTTTAGACGATGTAGTAACTTGATTACTTATATTTCGGACGTCCATCATCTTAATGGTTGAAAGATTTCTATCTCTTTCAAATTTTTTTTCACAACGTTTCAATTGCTTGAATCCGCAATCGTCTTCTGGTGAATAGTGACAAAATCAGATGCTACGCGACCTTTTATAGGTCTATAATTAAAGTGTAATTCCGCGCGGTCTTGTGGCGCGCGTGGTTTCGCGCTTTTTCTCCCTCCAAAACGGTCCATGAGCGGTTTCCATACGTTTTTAAATTCCACGCTTGGTTGACTGAAGGCACCATTGGTGGTTTCCATAAATTTCCGTTTGAACCAATGTTCCTCTCTATGAAGAACACTAGCTTCGTCCCAGAGAATTCGGTGGTGTTTTGTCCAGGCATGGTCAGCAATTCCCGATTTTGATGTTTCTCCTCGTTGAGTCCACTTTTTGTGTTCGGCTATTCTTACTGATAATGGCCTCTTGGTCTCTCCGATATAGGAATCTCCACATTCACATGGGACTTTGTAAATACAGGTTTTACTGGATTCTGTTGTGTTCTCTGGTTTCGTCTTGGTGAGGAAGCTTCCTAAGGTACTGCCGGATTGAAAGCAACTCTTGATGTTGTATTTATTTCCGATCCTTCTGATCTTCTCGGAGATACCCCTGATTTAGGGAAGTATGAGAACGGGGTTTTGTGGTCTTTCTTCAGTTGTCTTGTTCTTTTCGAGTTGTTTCCGAACTTCTCCTATGAGCTTCTCGGAGTATCCGTTTCGGCGTAGGTCCTTTTTGATGTGGTTAATTTCCGCCTCCAATGACTCCTGGTTGTTGCAAATAGACATTGCTCTCTCCACCAACGTTTTTACGATTCCTCTCTTTGTGGAGTTTGATTGGAGCCGTAGTTGAGGTACTGTCCTGAGTGTGTCTTCTTCCTGTAAACAGAGGTGAGGATTCCAGTGTCTGTTCTTTCAGCTTTCACATCGAGAAACGATAGGGTACTGTTAGTTTACGCTTCCATTGTGAATTTGATTGAATCCCTCATGTTATTCGTTCTGGCGAAGAATTCCCCAAGGTGTTCATCTCCATGGTTCCAAATGATAAAGGTGTCGTCTACATATCTTAGCCATAGTTTTGGTTTGTATTTTGCCTCTCTGATAGCCAATTCCTCGAACCACTCCATGTATATGTTGGCGATTACTGGAGAGAGAGAAGATCCCATCGGCAGTCCATCAACTTGGGAAAGAAATGGCTCTTTTCTTGAAAGTATGAGTTGTGTAGGCAGCACTGCAGTAGTTCCAATATCGCTTGTACGGGGACGTCAGTCCTTTCATGAAGCTGGATGTATTCTTCTAGTTTCCTCTTGATGATGTTAAGGGATGTCCCCATAGAAGAATCCCTTAACATCATCAAGAGGAAACTGGAAGAAGACATCTAGCTTCATGAAAGGACTGACCTTCACGTACAAGCGATATTGTAACTACTGCAGTGCTGCCTACACAACTCATACTTTCAAGAAAAGAGCCGTTTCTTCTCCCAAGTTGATGGACTGCCGATGGGATCTTCTCTCTCTCCAGTAATCGCCAACATATACATGGAGTGGTTCGAGGAATTGGCTATCCGAGAGGCAAAATACAAACTAAAACTATTGCTAAGATACGTAGACGACACCTTTATCATTTGAAACCGTGGAGATGAACACCTTGGGGAATTCTTCGCCAGAATGAATAACATGAGGGATTCAATCAATAACTACATATCAAATCATCCTCGAACCTTCGTTACTTTGTGGAATTGTCATTTTTGATATTTTCAGTGAACATTGTTTCCGTGAAATCTGAACCCGTTAAATTCCTCGTATAGAAAATTAAATAATCGATGTTTTAATTTTCAAGAAATGCAGTTTTCTCAAGGATATTTCTTGAACAATCTTTCCTCCGTTATATGGGAGAAAAGGTCATTCATGTATAGAAAAAATGATAGTGGCCCTAGAATTTTTCCTTGTGGAGTTTCAAGATCAACATCAAATCTTCCAGAATAAGTTTTTTCAATATCAACAATAAATTGCCTATTTTTAATATAGGATAAAATCCATTAGTTTACAGGTCCCCTCTCTCATTCCTCGTTGCCATGGTAACGCAATATATTTTTCATCCATGGAACTGACTTGGCTAATTATATATCAATTCATCCACGAACCTTCGTTACCTTGTGAAATTGTCATTTTTGATATTTTCATGGAACATTGTTATGGGGTTAAAAAGACAACCCTAAATTCTTGAAATCTCAGCCCGTTACATCCCTTGTATAGAAAATTGAAGAATCGATGTATATATTTTGAAGAAATGCAGTTTTTTTAATGACATTTCTTGAACAATTTCTGAAAAATTGTCTACCAATTCTTTACGCTCTTGAATGGTTTTACTGCGAATTTTAACAAGATAATTGATAAAAGAAATGAAAATAATCATTACGTTCACGTGTTCATGCTATAGAAAAATATAACATAATTTCAACATCAGTGCAGAGCACATTTCTCTAGAAACAAAGATGTTAGGCACGAGTTCATGATGAAACAAAACAACTAAAAGCGTTTGTTTCTATTCATTTTCACTCCGGAACATGTATATACAATTTTTGCTCTGCTGCACCTCTGGATAGCTAATTATCAAAGTCATGTCATTTCCATTTAATTCCTCATTTCATTTTGAAATAAGCAGATCTGTTGTTTCTGACATACTTCATTTCGTAGCACAGTCTCAATCCAGTATCATGTCGTTTTTTTCTGTGAAATAGTAAATGGGAAAATTGCTTCAGGAAGTTAGTCCTTTCGGATACTCAGAAAATGCCACAGGAAATCAGCCCTCTTTCAAATGTTCATCTAGCATATTATGTGAGTTGAAAGCATATAAAACCAGAGCATATAAAACCAGATTACCTGGTTGAAATGTTTCCTCCACGTACGATAATAGTTTTTTGATACCTTTAATGGGAATTTCAACAGTCCACAAAAAATGTTTAGATTTTGTTGATTGTTTATTGATATTTTGCAATATTCAAAATTTTTATTTCAAAAAACCAAAATTCGTAAGTGAGAGGGGTCAAAACCCTCTTCATTTCATTACCCCTGCCCCTACTAACCGAGAGTACTGAAATACTTGTCACTTAGTCGAGAAATTCTTCTTGGCTTCTTCTTGTTGTGCTGTAATTAGGAGTCTCTCAATAAATATTGTGCCAGTCTAGACCCAGCCGATGCCAGCGAGAAATAAAAATGTTGAAACAAATTAGATTTCGTACAATCATAACTCACAGAGGCGTAAATTTCATTCATTAGCGCGCAGTGAGTTCAATGGCGCGTGCATACCTCATGATAATGTTGTTGGTTGTATAGGGTGTTACGAAATAAATTATTACAGGTGGCCAGTTTCGTGATATGGCAGGAATAAGAGTTGTCGTAAAAATTTGTGAGAAACTTCTTAGTTTTCCAGTAACAGAGAGTTGGAAGTCAGGGTGGAAAATTATATTTTTTCTAGTAATTCAGATTGACAATGCGAACTATAGATTGAACTTTCCTGTTCTTTACGATTTGTCTGCTAAGATTTGTATTATCATCATCAGATGAGTTTATTCAGTTGAGTTTTACAGTTATATACAGATAAGGTCCTAGTAGGACCAAGTAGTGTCAAGTTGAGTTAGTATTATCACAGTCTTATAATTTCAGTATTGAGATGAAAGCGCAGTTGCGTGATGAAATTCCCAGAATTGTTGTTTATGTTTGAGATGGCTTGCCATATTTTCCATGACCTTGTTGTGGAGGTTCTTGGAATTGGATTGTTCATATCTGAGTTGAAAATAGTCATGGAGGTACAAGTACCCAAGTAGCACACCTATCTTGGTAAAATATTGGTACAATACTGTGAACATATTGGCGAAATATTTGAAATGCAATATTGGCGAGAAAAAAAATGTGAACATTCGGCGATATTGGTCCAATATTACTTGAATAATATTGGCGAAATATTCTTGAAGTAATATTGGCCTCAAAATTTTCGGCGATATTGTTACAATATCGCTAATACAATATTCTGACAATATTGGCACAATATTCAAAAGTTATATTTTCGAGAAGTGAAATGTGAACATTTTGCGATATTGGTCGAATATTGTTTGAATATTTTAGAGATAGTTTTGATGAAATATTCTTGAAGCAATAATGGCCTTAAAATATTTATCGATATTGGTACAATATTTATCGATATTGATATTGGTTTAATATCATTTGGATATATTGGTGGATGTCAATATACTTTGGCAAATTACTAAAGGTCATTTAGTCTGCCTTTTGATCGCCATAACCACTGGGTGAGCTGTCTTGAAAACAAGTTACGGCAAGTATTTAATATACTTTCGTAGGTTTTAGAAGACGTTCTACATGTAGAGCCACCTAGCGGATTTTCATCCAGGTTTGATCATGATATAATTTCAATATGTTTCATTGAATATTCGGCCAATATTCAAATTTCATTTCAATCTAGATGTGGGAAACAATATGAAGACAATATTGTTTTAACGATATCGATAAATATTATTGAACCAATATCGACCCAATATTAATTAATAAGATTTGATGAATATTGGCGAAATGATATTCAACCAATGTGCAATCACACTTGGAGATAAAATATAGTTTTTATGCCTAGAATCGATATTAGGGGAATATTGGGATTGCGATATTTATTCTAGATGTTAAAAACGATGTGAAGACAATATTGTTTTATCGATATTGGTAAATATCATTCGGCCAATATTGACTCAATATGAGTTATTACAATTTGTAAAATAAAGTGGAAATGATATTCAACCAATATTCTAACAAACTTGGAAATACAATATAGTTTTTTCCCCTATAATCGATATGACTGGAATATTTGGATTGCAATATTTATTCTAGATGTGGAAAACAATATATAACCAATATTGTATTATCGATATAGGTAGAAATTATTCAACCAATATTGACCCAATATTTCGTGTGATAATCTACATTCAAAACTAGTTCAACCAATATTCCACCAATATTATTAATATAATATTGTTTTTTGAATATTCACCCATATTGGACCAATATTGATTTTTCTTTTACAATATATCTATATTGGCCCAATATGGAACCAAGATTCAGCCGATATGATGTGCTACCTGGGTATGGCCGCCTGCCGGTCGATACTTGGAATTGGAATAAGAATAAAAGAGTAAAGATTTGTGAAAATTAGGCCCTGAAGATATATCCCTCAGGAAGGTGTCTACCAAATAATATTGTAGTCATGATCGACACCAGGCTTACCTGGTAGAAGCAAGACGCTTGGAAATACGTCAGTTTCAGAAAGTTTTCTAACGGTTTGCATCATGACCTTTTGGCTCGTTATAACTATAAAAATCTGTATAGGTTGGTTTCTTCGAACCCAAAAAAAATATTTCAGAGTTTCACAAACAATTTTTCAATTACCCAAAATAGCTCTGCCAGAAAAAAAGTGAATTATTCATATATACTTATATAGCATTCAGTGTTATCATATATCTCATATTGTATAATGAGTGTTTCAAATGAGTTTTTTTAAAACGTGGATTTTCCTACGTTCAATGTATATATTTGCATAAGTCGGTTATTCAACTCACCTTGAATGGTTTCAATATTCGCCTCAACTCTCCTGTTTCGTTAAGTCTCTCAATTGTATCGGCATCCTGTAATGAAAAAATGCAGTTAGCAATCAGCTATCAGAAACGAAAAATAATAACCAAAACATGTACCAAACTGTACTTATGTACAGTGTGACCCACTTAAGACCGGAGCCCCCTTATAAAATTTACAATTTTCAACCGATTCGAATGTTTTTTTTTCAACAGGTAGACATCCAAAAAGTCTACTAGGACATCAAATTTCATGAATAAATCTTCATTTCCAGGGCCAACTAATCTGATTTTTCATGGTCAAATATATAAAAAAAAATTACTAGTGATTTTTTTAGAAGAATTATAACTACACCACTGGATTTGCGACATTTTCGAGTGGTTCTTATGTGAATAATGTTGGAATGTGTCAATCAATAAAAAAGTTATGATGGAATGAAATTTGAAAAATATGCCGTTTAATCAACCCACCAATTCAATTTCAAAACCAAACTTTGACTACACCACCGGATTCAGGGAGTCTCGAAATATCACTTACTGTAATTTCATGGAAATCTGTTGATAAAAAAAATATGAAATAAAATTGACAAAAAAATCCGGTGGTGCAGTCAAAGTTCTGATGAAACTTTTGAAATTTCATTCCATTATAACTTTTTTATTCATTGGCGCATTTCAACGTTATTCACATATGAACCATTTGAAAATGTCACAAATATAGTGGTCTAGTTGGAACTTTTCTAAAAAAATCGCTAGTAATTTTTAGATTTTTGACCTTGAAAAATCAGAATATTTGGCACTGGAAATGGAAATTTATTCATGGAATTTGGTGCCCTAGTGAACATTTCGAATGTCTACCCTATGAAAAAAAGGTATTCCAATCGGTTGGAAAATATAGATTTTTAATGCTGATTACGACAGTTTCTTTTCAAAATATTGTCACTCACAATTAGTTTTTATATTCAGACTATTACTCTCATGAACTCGCTAACCTGTCAAGAATACCGTAGAAAACTGAACAGTAAATCTCTCATTTGTGTTAATATTATCAGGAATTTATGAAGATTGCCCCAAAGAACTTAGTCTTCATGATTCCGCTTTGCATAACATGTCAGAATTTGTACTTTCAACAAATTAGACAGCTTCTCCCGACATCGTATTCTCCTAACGCTTTCTCTACATTTCGTAAAAATCAATCCTCATCAGCATCCACCGATAAAGTGGAAACGGATTGCGTTCAGTCTGATTCTATAGTTTTCTATTTTTGCGACTCCGAGACATGAAAATAGCGCAGAACGTAAGATATAAATTTTTCAAAACAGTCATAGTGTGGAATTGTTGGTTTCAATTTCAAACCTTCATTAGAAATAATGAACGGTAAGCACCCATTGAAGCAAAAAGTGGACTGATCAACTTGGTCAAGCGTATTTTGGAAATCCGTGTGATTTATCTTTTTTGTGACTCAGACTCCAGAGTTTCATTTACATAGTTGGTAAAGTTAAGAAGATCTAAGATTATTGAGAACAAATCCGTGCTGCTGTGGTTTGATATATTGCTCGATATAATTATAGAACCTGGAGTAGATATGTGAAGGAAGTAGTCCATCCTCGAAGTGGAGTTTCAGTATATAGAGGCTAAGTATAACTCGAAGTCGTCTCCACAATATATATTTGACCCCTAAGGTAGGGAAGGGTGGGCTGTTGTCAACACAGCTTCAGCAATAAATTGTCCAAGGTGTGGTTGTATCAACATGATACCATCAAAAACATGTTTTCGAGCATAGAAATGCACATCATCAGTTGAAATTACAGGTCAAACTGAAATAGCAAAAAAATATAAAAATTACAATTTTGAAAATGAGTTTATGAGTAGAGTAGATAATCTGTTCCAGAAGTTCAGCCGGAGCACACATTATTGAAACTGGTCTTATAGTTTTCTATATTCCTTTGATATCTCGCTTCAATGATAGGAGTCACAAGACCAGTTTTCTATTTTGTTGGAAATATAGCAGATAACATAATGAGATTGTAAATATTCGCTACAAGCTTCAAGCAGGTGGAGGTATACCATACACCCCAGCTGACCACATTGGTTTGAAATTTTTTCATTGCCTTTTTTAAATTCAACATCGTTCATCACATCTAGTGAAAAATTATCGTTACATATTTTTGTGTCGGAATAAAAATTCAAATGAATGTAGCTTTCGATGTGGTGAATACCAGAAAATAATAAACTTGCAAGTTTGTCTGCAGTATGTTCTTCTGTAATTGGCTTGCTACCAAAAACAAACGAACTAGATTTTGTATTTCTCTATCAACATAGTTCCAAAATTGGATGGTATCCTTACTCAAACCATCTTTTATTTTCTTAGTGTTCTCACTCTCTATTTTCACTTTCAAGATTTTTCCTCAATTCCTTAAATTTTTCTTCATAAAAATCACACACGCACGCACATATCAACCGTCTGTACTTTTTCTTTTTTTTTTGAAAACGTCTTTTACTCATTTGGTAAACCATGGTGGAAATTTACTGTAGCTTCCATATCTCATATATTTTGGATTACGTTATTAATAATAATAATAATAAGTTTATTTGCATAAAAATTTAGAACTATGAGTTTGCATTTGTGAATGTTACAGATAAACATGAATAAGTCACAGAAGTGTACAACAGTTTGAACTGTTATACCACTTGTGCGTGACTTTGATTATGAATTCATTACGATAATGCATACAATTAAATTATTTTAAAAACTTTCAACATTACGATAATACATACAATTAAATTATTTTAAACACATTCAACATCAATATATCATAAAAATTTGTATAAATGAATGTTAAAATTGAAATAATGACAGTTAAATCATTTTGGATACATGCAGCATAAATATCATACTTAAACTTTTGGATAGAAATATAAGGACTAAAATTGTTAATACACATTCACAAGTTAAAATCAATTTTAATATACGAGAGAATATTATAACTGTTGCTAAAATGCTGTAATATGTACTGTGAAATAACTGTCTCCGATATGTAGATGTCAAACAAATAATATAGGTTTAATTATAATTTTTATTCAGTGTAAGTCCTATTAGAAAGAAAAAGAAATGATTGTCTTGATATTCATTTTCATTATCAGAACTTCATATTTTGATTCATAATATCATGGAAAAATGATCTTTCAGTTTTCGTAATCCACCTCTTAGCCTTTTTCTTGAAACTGATTAATATCTCTTATGCAATCTGGTAAGATATAGTACAATCGAGGTCCCAGGTAACCTGCATTTCTTTGATCTATAGTTTTGTTATAGGCTGATACCATCACCGTATTGTTTCTTTTTGTCGTATTGTAGTTATGACGAGAAGGTTGTAACTTAATATTTCCTTTTTTAATATTGTTTAGTATACTCATACAGAATAGTTCTCTTATACAACCATACCATTCGAAATATTAGCCAAGATGGTAGTTGATCAATATGACATATTTTCCACATACAGATTGTATAAAAAAATACCTCGTCCTTGAATACTAAATTACTGGGATTTTTACATCAAATATTCATTCACACCTTTCCTCATTTAATTTTCTCAAACCTACTTTTATAATCATGAACCTGATAATTTGAAGGTGAACTGAATATTCACAGAACTCAGATGTACAAAGGATTTTGAAATGAACTTTTTAATGATACAACCCTCAAGGCAAATGGATATTTCTTTGTAAAAAACTGAATGTGAATTAATGACGTCTATACAGGCTAATCCATCAATTTTTCAAACCTTTCTCAAACCTCTGAAGCAATACGGATCGCTCTGATACGGATCACGACATTTGTAAATTGAAACAAATTTATTCTGGCAGTGGAAGTTCGTCCCAGGGGTACATTTTAACTCTGTCTCCGCAATCCGTTCAAGAATTATGATAAAAGCATTTCATTTATGAGCATTACCCAGGACGAGGCTTGCCACAACAGTGATTTATCGTGAGGTGAATTTTATTCCGAGAGACAAAAGTTATAGTAATATCTTGGTGACAACAGTGATGAGAGATTTGGATTATTCTCGCGTTGTAGGATTTCAAATTTTGGAAACAAAATCCCTATAATCAAATTGTAGTAAATGATCGTGTATGATGCATTGCAATAGAAAGTTCGTGATGAACATTATAGTTCCTTGAGAGAAACTAAGATTCTGTAAAAGTAAATATTCACTCTATTACAAATGGCGCAGTCGGTAGGATACGAACCTACGCTCCCATAGGGAATCTGATTTCCATCCTGTCCAGGTAAATCTACCAACATCACGGCTTTTAATTTTTTCTTCATACCACTTTTGAGCAATACCCTGCAGATTAAATTTGTAGGGAATGATCCTGTATGATGCACTGCTATAGAAATGTATGAGTTTATTTAATTCGTGATAAACATTATAGTTCTTCGAGAGAAACTAAGATTCTTTAGTAGTAGATATTCACTCTATTACACAAATAAAGCATTTTTTCAACGACAGTGCGTAAAGTAATACTTTCTCGCACAAGTGCGTAAAAATCAACTGTGCGTAAAGTAATTTTTCACACACTGTTCATACATTTATGCATTTTTGAAAAATACAGTATTTTGCGTCAAATATAACTCGAAAGACTTTATTTGATAATACGAGGACAATTCATATTATTAAACATTCAAAGGACCCCGCACTATTTATAGGTAAAATGGTTCTCGGTGAAATTGTGCTGAATTTTTAGTATACTGTAGTATATGATGTACTGATTGAACGTGCAGAATTGCAAAGTTCGTTGATGGATAGATTTTGAAACACAGGGCGTTCAAGTTAAAAATCAGTAATTTTTATTTAATTATTTTCTCGGGATTTGAAAGTGCCAACTGCATTTTTTTCGCTCTCATCATCAACGTACCTTCATATTATTAAATATCGATAAACGCATCACAAGCGCCGTCAGGGATGGCGTACATAGCATGGCCAAAACAAAAGTTGATTTGCAGACTTCTCCGAAACTCACAAGATCAACTATATCTCCATCCAACTCACTATCCAGCAGTCTTAGCTCAAGTTCCTTACCTCGCCGCTCCAGTGACAAGGACAATCACCGTATTAGAGTCTACTCAGAAGACGATAGCAGTGGCGAACGCAGCTCCAACAGCTACAACACCTTCAGGCCTGTGGTACACGGTACTGTCAAAACACTAGGCCTCAATGGGTTGAAAAATATTGGAAGCACCAAGCACCTGTTTTATGAACAGTGTTATCCAATGTTTATCAAACACGAGATGGTTATTAGAGTATTTGAGGAAGGATGCCTGTACAAGAGATATAAACACAAGTATCTCTAGTATGAAGGGAGCCTTAATCAATGCCTTCGCAGAGGTGATAAAGGAGCTATGGTCAGAAGATTCTTCTGATCGAGTGGTAAATACAGTCTCTTTAAAGAGTCAAATACAAATATTCGCATCTCGTTTCATTGCTTACGGCCAGCAAGATGCCCAGGAGTTCTTGCGATACCTTCTGGAGGGTCTTCACGAAGATGTGAAGTACTTAAGAATGGACAATTCCAAAATCATTGATAATTTCGTTGGCTAGCTAAAGTCCACATTGAAATGTACGTATTGCGGGCACTGTTCTGTCACCTTCGATCCGTTCTGGGACCTATCACTACCAATACCGCAATGAACAGGCCAACTGAGATTATCACAGTGTTTAGATTCGTTTACTAGAGAAGAAACGTTGGATGGCGACGAGAAGCTAACATGTGCTAAATGCAAAGAGAGAAGGAAGTGTACCAAATCCCTATCAATTTACAAGTTCCCAAAAATTTAGTGATACATTTAAAAATGTTTTCTTCGATGGATCGATTCAGAGGAAAATTGAATGTAACCATCGATTTTCCGTTAGAGGGTTTGGATATGAATAATTATGCGGCAGACAATGTAGCCCCTTTCCGCTACAGTCTGTACGCATTATCAAATCATAGTGGAACTACCTACAGCGGGCATTACACTGCCTACTGTGGACATCCGTATGCGGGCACGTGGCACGAATATAATGATTCTCGCGTATCCCCTATTTCATCCAGATCCCTCGTGAGCGGAGAAGCTTACATTCTGTTTTATGAACAAGAATGCACTAAATCGCACCTTTGAGTTCATATTTAGTTATATTTTTATTTTAATGTATCGATGTTTGTGCAGATTATATCATTATGTACAGAGTGAAAAATAAAAATATTTTTGTAATGTCTGAAAATTAGATGTAATAATGAAATATTGATAAAACTATTTTGGCATGCAATATACTATTCTTATTCCATCACTAATCACAACTCATACATTTCGTACAGGGTGATTTGAAAAATTGGTGAAATATATGGACGGTTCTTTCGTACACATCCTGTATATTCAAGTGAATTATCATCTTCCGAAGAAAGCTGATACCGTATAAACATGGGGTCGTTGAGATATATAGGGTGATCATGAAAATTGTCGATGATGAAAATGACAAAATATCAACGTTTCAGAAATCACCCTGTAATTCACGATTTACTCGGTGAAATTCCTTTATCATTATTTAATATATTCATCATTCTCTCTTCAACACTGTCCCAAAAATTCAGTTTCCTACTATGACTAGTTTCATAGTTATTAATTGGGAAACTTAATTACCATTTGCATGACTAGTTGAAGGAACTTGTTCACGGGTACATTCTTAGTTGCCTAGATTTTTCACAAATAGTGAAGAGTGAGAATGTGGAGATCAAAATAAATGTAACATTATATGCAGGATGATGACCAATGACGGTCCATCCAATTCCATCTACCATTTCGAAACTGACTGAATATTCGACACAACAGTTACAACTTACAACTCAGGCATGAGACTGATAAAATTCTAAATGCTTGGATAGTTTTACTCACCCAATCGTGTATGAGGCCCCGGTACGGGACATCACTAATCACTGAAGGTGACAAGGAACAGCCTTAACTGAATCCACCTCCCCCATAGCAGCGCTACGGTCCTCATACAACAAGAAAACACTATCGGCTAGAGTGATAGCATACATTTTTAAAAAATGTAAAAAAAAATCATGCGTCCGATACAACACCCCCATCATATTTATCGTTCCAATTTCTGAAACCCCCAGTATAAAATGATTATTTCTATTCATGCCTCCCTCAATACTTATATTTAGTTTCATTAGTTCCATCAGTGATAATTATTATTACCTTTACGTATTGAATTACCCATATTGATGAAATATAATAGATGTCCATATATTTCTATTGATAGCCAGCAAATATGAAAATCATGAAAACTTCTATCCAAGTGGAACACGAATCAGAAAAAACCGTGGCTTCCAGATTCAAAAAATAAAAGTGTTCTATCAATCATTTTCACTTTTCCCAGTTAGTTTGTTTTTTATTCCTACAAAGCTTAAACCGACAAAATTCACTTAACCATCTGTACCTTACATTATCAAATTCATATAGATGTGATCGTTATCTCTAATCTTCAACCTCTTTTACATTTATTTTCATCTCCACATTCTCACGTATCACAATTTGTGAAAAATCTAGGCCTCTAGCAGAATGTTATTATCATTTTTATCATCGAAAATTTTCATGATCGCCCTATATATCCCAACGAAATCGTGTTTATACGGTATTAGCTATCTTCGGAGGATGATAATTCACTTGAATATACAGGATGTGTACGAAAGAACCAGCTATATATTTTACTAATTTTTCAAATCACCCGGTACGAAACGTATGAATTGTGATTAATGATAAAATAAGAATAGTATACTGCGTGCCAAAATAATTTTATCAATATTGCATTGTTACATCGAATTTTCAGACATTACTAAAATGTTTTTATTTTTCACTTTGTACCTAATGATATAATCTGCACCATCTGAATGATATTTAGTAAAATGAAGGTACGCTGATGATAAGCGCGAAAAAAATGCAGTTGGCACTTTCACATTCCGAGACAATAATTAAATCAAAATTACTGATATTCAACTTGAACACCCTGTATTTCAAAGTCTATCTATCAACGAAGTTTGCGATTCTGCACGTTCAATCAGTACATCGAACACTACAATATAGCAAAATTTCAGACAATTTCACCGAGAACCATTTTACCTACAAAAAGTGCGGGGTCCTTGATGATATATTTGCTACAATTTGGCAATATAATAACAGTCGAAGAAAAAACTTTGTATGAAACACTTCAGTGAAGGGCTTTTTTGTACTCGCGTGTTTGTTGAACTCGGCTGCGCCTCATTCAACAAACTTCACGCTTATACAAAAAAGTCCTACTTCACAAACTTGTATCATAAATAGCTATTTTACTTGATGTAGCCGATACTTGATTAAAATCTATGTTAATATCTATAATGGAACTAAATGAAATGATTTTCATTAAAAAGATTTACAGAACTACGACAATCGTTTTGATGTACAACAGCTTCTTCTCCACTTGAAAATCAGTTCATTCAGTTTCATTATAGATAATGAATAAAGCATTACGGGTACAGATATAATCGATTATGTTATCTCTGTTTCCCCTAAGCAATTCCATTGCAAAATATCTTCAATCAATTTATTCCTTTAGGCACTATTGGAAACATAGTTTCTTCTAACCTATATATTAATTAGAATAACATTAAGAGATATAGAGCAGTATGCAATCAGTCAGAGATGGCTAAGATGTTTGACACTCTGCTTACAAAGAATCATTCCTGGGATTGTAGGTATTCATTCAATTCTCCTCAACATGATTTTTCAGATGGTAAATAATATACCCACATCTACAAACCTTGTTCTATGTACAAAATACATCACTGAAAATCTTGAGAGTAGGCTACAGGTCGACATTGTTTATACATAATTTTCTGAAGCCTTTGACAGAGTCAACCATAGCCTACTATAGCTAAAATTCAAGCGCTTGATATAGATGGAAATATTTCACATGTAATCAACAGTTTCTTGATTGTTAGAACTCTATCCGTAATATATGGAGATACAACATCTACGCCCATTCAGGTTCCATCAAGGGTACTTCAGGGATCCCATATGATCTTCGAATTATTTTTTCTGATACAGAAATATACAGAATTTCTTATGTTTACGGATGATCTGAAACTTCATTGAGCCATTAGTTGTCAGAAAGATGCTGAACTCTTACACGAAGATATTGAAGCTTTTTCTTCCTGCTGTACCGGGTGACCCGGAACCAATTTACATCCCTGTATCTTCGTTATTATTTTATATGGATGTTTGAAATTCGGTATTTCGATTTGATGTTATGAATGTACAATTTAGCAAGTATCAATCCAAATATGACACTTCCTGTTTGACCGGAAGCGCATCCAATTTTTATAGTTCAAATGGGAAATATATATATTTTTTGAAAATTACAATTCGGTATAGGATTACCTTTACAATGATATATCACAATCATACTTTCAATTCATAATCTGCTGATATAAGTGTCATTTTATAAAAAAATAACTTTTTGTGTTCCCCTCGTAACGGAACATTTTCATGAAAGTATGCTATGGAAGATTGAACAATATCATATAAGTAACAATAATTCATGGCCAAACTTTTTACACAATAAGTTTTATGCAGACTAATTATTTTTACAATTTTAGTTTTACTTCATTTTTCAATATCAATACATAGGAATTTTTAGTGTTGGGTATAAATTCAAATAAGTACATACCTATTGAAATACAAAAAATGAAAAGAAAGTGAAGATACGGAGATCACTGTTCTAGCAGCGGTTAAAATTGATCCAAATACCTCATTAAGGCAGATCGAATATGAGGCCGGGGTACCTAGAGAGACATCACGAAAAATTTTGAAAAAACACCGGTATCGTTCATTTAAATATCAAATTCATCAATATTTGTATGAAAATGATGCGCAGAGAAGAATTGCGTATTGTAACTAGGTTATACGAAAAGAAACAGAAAATCCAAATTTCCACTACAATATTCTATACAGTGATGAATCACGCTTTACAAACAATGGTCATTTCAATAGAAATTATTCACGTTATTAGGCACAAGAAAATCCGCATGTGTTCAGAGAAGGAAGACACCAGGATAGATTCGGATTCAATGTTTGGCTAGGAATAGTGGGACCAATTATTTTTTATGGAGCTTTAACAGGTGAACGGTACCTACAAATCTTAAATGATGAAGTCCAAAATTTTATTGAAGACATTCCCTTAGCGACACGTCGCGTTATGTATTTCCAACAAGATGGAGCACCTCCACATAATTCGAATGTAGTCCGGGGACATCTTACTAGAACTTTTAACGACAATTGGATTGGTACTCATGGCCTAGTTCGTTGGCCAACAAGGTCACCAGACCTCACGCCAATGGATTTTTTTGTTTGGGCTCACTTGAAGAATAAAGTTTATGCTCATAATAGACCTCAAAATCGCGAGGAACTTGAAGATAGGGTAAGGAGAGCCATTAACGAAATTACTCTGGCTCAACTAGTGAATGTTATGCGGGCATGCTCCGAAAAAATGCATTGACGTTAACGGGCGACAATTTGAACAATTAGATTAATTGAGTCTGTCATAGGTGTTGAATTTCATTTGAATTGAGTTACAAAACTTTACATGTTCCAAATGTCTACTATTTTGTAGAAAAATTATCGAAATAAATATTTTGTGCCCACGATTGTGTAGTTTCAAAAATAACTCCAGTCCTATAGAATAAATTTAATTCCATAGCCAACTCACATGATGTTGAAATGTTCAATACAAGGTATAGCATGGAAATTATCTTCATAAAAATAATTAGGAAACAAAAATGTAGAGGTTTTTTTTCTCCATTTTTTGTATTTCAATATGTATTTGAGTTTCTAACCAACTTTAAAAATTTATATGTATTGGTGTTGAAAAATTAAGTAAAACTAAAATTATAAAAATAATTAGTCTGCATAAATCTTATTGTGTAAAAAGTTTGGCCATGTATTATTGTTACTTATATGATATTGTTCAATCTTCCACAGCATACATTCTTGAAAATGTTCCGTTACGAGGGGAACACAAAAAGTAATTTTTTTATAAAATGTCACTTATATCAGCAGATTGTGAATTGAAAGTATGATTGTGATATATCATTGTAAAGGTAATTCTATACCGAATTGTAATTTTCAAAAAAAATATATACTTCCCATTTGAAATATAAAAATTGGATGCGCTTCCGGTCAAACCGGAAGTGTCATATTTGAATTGATACTTGCTAAATTGTACAATCATGACATCAAATCGAAGTACCAAATTTCAAACATCCATACAAAATAACAACGAAGATACAGGGTGTAAATTGGTTCCGGGTCACCCGGTATAGAAATAATTAGAAGTCAACATTGATACGTGTCAAATGATTACGTTTCTCAAAATTAGAACTTTAATATTTTTTTTAATTTAAACTGAATTTATCTTTCGAAAGAGAGAAATGTGTTCGTGATATGGGAGTTAAATTTTATAGCTTCAATCAATTTTATAGCTTCAATCTTCATGTATCGGAAATTGTGTTAAACAATTCTCAAAATGCTAGACTTTCTATTGAGAATTCCATCAATTTTTAAATAAAACAAAAAGATTCTGTATTGTACTTTCCTGAAACCTATTTTAGAATACTGTTCGATTAAATGGGACCCATAATACTATAATCTAAATATCAAAAGAAATTCTTCAGGAATTGTGCTTCTGACTTAGGGCTTCAACGAAATGAATATGAGTTCAGTAAAATTTTAACCAAGCCGAATTTCGAATCATTAGAAGATGAAAGAATTTATATGAACTTGAAAATAAATTTAATCAAGTGTCGAGAAGTATTTCATCTAATACCTTTTTATGTTGAACAAATGGTACATTAAGTTTATTTAATGTTTCGTTTCAGCTCTTTAAAAATCAATTGAAAAGAACTTAGTAGTATTTCCTAAGTGTTTCATTAACATTTTCTTTTTTTTATCAAATTCATAATGTTCACTCTTGATATAGGCATTCAATAAGGATTGCCAACTGAAAAATTGAGTTCGAGTCTATAATACAATCGATAGAAATGTGTGATAGATATAACTATTGAATCACAAGATAGAAAACAGCATTTGTCAGGATAGTTTGAAAATAATGAATTGTTGACTGAGTATCAATCAAACAGAGAAGAACACAAGGGGAAGTGGCCTTCCCACTTATCTGGAGCCTAATAGTCGATCAACAGATGACATGGTCATAACCGAGAAAGGTAAATTCGAAAGGATTCTTTGTGAAATAGCTCAAAGAGGTCCAGACTACACCAAAGACTGGTGTCAATCGATGACACTTATCGTCAACCCAACCAAGAGTTTCATATTTGCCTTTACAAGGAAGAGAAACATCAATCTCAAAGCCATCGGATTAGACGAGAGTTATTGAATGGAAACCAGGTAACAAATAAGTGTGCCTTATAATAGATATCGAATTCATCAGGAATAAGCACAAAGAAGAAGTACCAACAAAGACACCAAAGCCCTAGTGGTGTGCAGAAACTCTGCGGAAGAGAACTGTAGATATAAACCAAAGACCTTGCAATGGATTTACATGTCTATAGTGAGACTGACCAAAACCTACGGGGCAGTGGTCTGGGGCGGTAGAACCAAGCAAGGGCAAGAGAAAATCTATCGGAAATCCGGATACTTGCTTGTATATGCATAACAGGTGCAATGAGAACGTGCCCAACAGCCTTACACCCCTTACTTCCCTACATATTGTAGTGGAGAGTGAAGCGATAACGACAATATACATAATAACCAGAGATGGAACCACTAAACGGAAGTTTTTACTCCTCCCTGGAAATCACCAAACCTGATGGGATATCTTCCAAGACGAGATGACAAAAGTGTTCAGCTTTGTGAAAGAATTCAACTCAAAACTGAGTTGCAAAAATAAATCTAAGCCATCGGAAAATGCGTCCATTGAGGATAATCCATCCATCAATGCCCTGAATCTAGAACCTAGAGAAACTGAATGAACTATCTAAGAACAACAATGCTGCCCTCCTAAGGGTTCTGGGTTCCGGGACACCCTAGAGTGGAAGGTAATGAAATAGCACACGTACTCGCAAAACGGGGTTGAAACACTATTCCATTCCATGAACTTGAAATATAAGACCCCAATACTGCCAATACTGGATAGAATCAAGAAAAAGGAGGCAGGCCAAGGTACCTCTGGGAAACCACAACCAAAAGAGATCAAATGACTGCACCAGCAAGAGTAAAAACAAGAGGACACCTTCAGGATCTCAGATTAGTCGAAGAAGCAGAATGCACATTTTGCGAGGAAGATGACGAAACTTCCAGTCACATTATCTGAGAATATTTGACGGAGTGAACAAAATTTTTAGTTTTCAATTTATTAGTGTTTCCACACTTTAAGTATCATTCTACAATTCTGTATCTTCTCAAACAGACTGATTCAGCACGTCAACAGAAACTCCAAATAAAGCCATGCTTATAATTTCACATTACAGAAAACTTACACAAACAAAAATATGATGCAGCAGCTCGTATGGTTACCAATCCAATCTTTTTTCTTTTACCAAATATTGAATGAGATTTTCAAAATGAAAAATAAAACTTCCTCAACCTGTTCACAAGAAAGAGTTATGATCAATGACAAATTCTTGGAAACACCATCAAATCCAGATCCGATCCAAATTACTGCACGTTTCCACAGCAGCAACTAACCTGATTTTCTTTTTTGCCAACATAATTCCCATCAACGTGCAAGAAAAGGGACACAAATACCTCAATGTCAGTTGACTCGGAAGTGATAACGTGTACCACGTATATCCGTCCCGAGGAAGAATTAATAGGGAGAAATGGACTGAAGGATACACGAAATGGAGACTAATTCACGGGAAGGCCGTTGGAAAAATAAATTCGCCCCTTTTCATTTTGTAACTCGACCGTGAAGACGTGCAATAATATTGCTTTTAGGGCAGGAATTTGTTGCAAAGGGTAGCAGGGATAGAAGTCATTCGTAGGAAATCGAGGGAGAAGATATAAGGTTCAATAGGTGTTCCGAATTCCAAGTTTTCCAGGAAGTGAAAAAATATGAGAAAATTGAGTTGTAGGGAAAGACGTAATGATCTATTTAACAACTTATTGAGAAGTTTTGAAATTCATGATGACTTTGATATCTTTAGGTCTGCATAACCAAAATAGAAAAAATGATAATTTTTGTAAATGTTAATAATTGAATTAGCTGCAATACAAAAACTCATTATTTTATTTCAATTCTCTTGCTAAATGACAATATTCCACAGTCTATCGGTGATCGTTTTCTTTGGTTGGTTATACATTTTGAAGTTGAATGATTGAAACACTGAGTTGATACACTGATATGTGTCAAATATATACATTTTTATTTGAATTTATATGAAACGTATTTGCAATAATGTCATGGGTTAAAAATAGAGAGTGTTGGAAATGTTGTGTTCCTTATTGCAGTTAGTGTGTACGATTAGACGAAGAAATTAACATCTCTGAAGAACTTGCGCAAAATTGGTTGTTCCATTGGTATCTTCTCACCAACGAACTAGAATTCTTTTATCGTGAAAGAATTTGTGTAGATCATTTCCCAAAAAGTGAAAGGTTGAAGATGAGGAAGACACCGTGTTTGTCAAAACTCTGTGATTTTGGTGAGTTCCATTCTCATGTCAATATTCGAATATACCAGTGAAATTCAAAGTTTAAGAAACCACTTTCATTATATTTCCTTTCTAGACACCATTACCTGAAAATGATACCAACACTTCAACCAAAGAAGAAGAAAGAGTGAAGCTCAATTCATAAACTCCGCCGCCTTAGTTACAGTTGACGAAGCCAATGATGAAATATGCTTAAGAGCAAACGCTACCTTGGTAAAACGGGAATCCGTTTGGAGCCCACAGTTTTTGTTTGAGAATTTTTTTATTTTTTTTGCATTATTCAATGGTTTTGTGAAACTTCCGGAACTTCAGTGATTTTTTGTTATGACAACTTCTAAGAAAAAAAAATTAAATGACTTGATGAATTGAGATTGAGAGGTTCCGGAATTCTCATGGGACCACCGAGCCCATACAAAAAATATATTTTCCATGAAATCAATGGTTTTTGCAAGAAACGGATTCTACGATCGGGAAATGTATATCTGATTGGCGCTGAAATCGGGAACGGACAGGTGCTTTGTTGCCAATATGCCATCGAGTTCATTATCTTCACCCTCATTCCTGATCAGTATGCCAACAAACCTTAGCTGAAAGGGATAAAGAAGAAATTTGACTTTTCAGTAATGGTGGCTCTTAATAAGTACAACTGTGTATAAACTCGGCAGCGACACGTTGCCGCTGCAGTTGCCGCAGGAACATAACCAACTTCATATTTGACAGTTACGTCGTTTTCTGGTTTTATTTATTCGATTAGTCTAGGCGAGTGACGATACAATTATGGATGTAGAGGGTTGTTTTTGAATCATTTACTCATATTATTGAAATATAATTCTATCCTGAATACGCATGCGCTGATGCAGCGGTCGGCCAGTTTATAAATTACCAATTTTTCCACAACTGCAACGGCTGCGTCAACTGTAGCTACGGTGACGGAGTTTATAAATTGAGCTCAACTCTGAAGTTGGTGAGTTGAATGAATATAAAGTAGTTAGGAACTAGTACTGAAGAAAGTTATACCTACTATTGGTTATGTAGAGGAAGATAGCCCATATCAAATCGAACCCATGAATGAGTTTGTTGACTATTGTCTTTCAGAAGATAGTTATAAGTGAGCAGACTTACTGGATTGTTTTCCATGACGCTGAGTGAAGCTTATAACAGAGAAAATGGAACAAAAACTCATCTTCCAAATTTGAATCCATAGTTTGAATATTTCAATTCCAGTTATGGCTTCATGCAGTCATCGTTCACTGTGGTTCTGGAGTTGATTATATTCACTACTTCACTTTTTCCAAGGACAGAACAAACTTTTCCAAACTTGATGACAGTTATGTGAATGAATTGTTTTTTTTAGTTGAACCGCCTGGAGCCTCTGGAGACACTTAAGGTTCATGTGAAGTCAAATATTTCGCGTTTCTGAACTGCAAGATGGCACTGACAGGATATGTTTTTCATACAGCGATCTTTTATAATATTTCCATATAATTTACAGTTTTCTGCAACGGTCAACCCTACTGCTAATGCAATATTGCCAAATCTCAACATTATTCGGAGTACTGCGAAATAGCTCACAGGACTTTTTTTCTTGGTGTTTTGGCATCGACTGCTACGGTCATTAGCCAAGTGTTCTGGATAAGCCTTGTTACCAACTCCATACGACACTTTAGGAGCAGCACTGTTAATTTTTAATGAAACAGTGAATCGTGGAGGATTATTCCCATTCGACACGAACCTCAATCATTCAGACTTTCACATCTGAAAATGAAAAAAGATCGTCTGGTGAATTTGGTGAGAGTTGTAGTGCCTCTGGTTTTTGTTGGGTGGGGACCTCGGAGACTTCATTATTCGAATTCAGCGTTCCTTGCTGTCTGAAAATTTCAGGAAATTTGCAGCGCCCTCATATTTGTAATGGGTGGAGACCTCGTTTTTCGAACTTAACCCCCTTGACGAATCATGTCTGCAAGTTTCGGAAAATTTGCGGAGTCTTCAGTTTTGAAATGGGTGCGTACACCACATTTTTCAGAAACAGTGATGTCTTTACCTTGTTTGCAAATTTTGGTTGATTTGCAGAACATCCAGGTTTACCATGGATAGAGACCTCCTCTTGTTCTAAAAGGGGTTATCTTTTCAATCGTTTATAGTGTTTCCAAAGGTGGGGACCATTTTCTTTAAAGCTGGTTCATTCTTTTTCTTAGATTTTGGTTTATTAATGATTCTTGTGCCGTCGGTTTTCCTGTGGGAGGAGTTCTTAAGAATCTTTGGTATTGCCGCCTTTTTTCCGGTTCATCTGTATATTATTTATTGTTTTTCTGATATTCGGGGTTGCAGTGCCCATGGGTTTGTTATAGTTATAGTCAGTCCGTCCTTGATCTTGCTTAGATTAGATTTACTTTTAGCACAAACAACAATATTGTTGGTGAAATTCACAAAGAGCAGGTAATATGAACAACTCACTATAATTTATTTTTATCAATATTTTTCATCTTTGTAAGCTGAACTCCGCCTATTATGCCGTTATTTTTTATGTATATTAAATAATGTTACTCAGAAACAACTGGAATGGACAATAAAGACGCTATTTCCAGAACTGATATTTCAAATCCCAAAACTTCTTCAATTGTGTCCAAGGACTCCAAGGCTTTAGGCGGACCAATCCAATATCCAACTGATGAACTGACAAACCCCATCGACGTAACTTTCATTTTCGAAAAGTTAAACAAATTACATCAGTTACCGCTGTATAGAACTATTGGCAACGCTGTACAGTAAATATGACAGTGACAATAATTTTGTGCAATACCTTGTGGACAGTAACAGAACTATTTTTGTATTTCCGTTCATGTAATACAGAGGAATCACTTACTGGAGCGATTTACCGTTTTTTGTCCGAGATTTTAAAAATTACTATTAAACATATAAATCGTTTGATTTTATGTCTGAAAAATAGTATGAATAGTTCCTCAATGTTCAGTCTTCTGAATTTAATATAAATATCACTTGCAAAAGCGATTCTTCTCAACTGTCTTTGATTTTATAACAAGATTTTCAGAATTTTTTTTAATTGTGAGAGAACGTTGTGGTTAAAAATTCTGAAAAAAATCGTGATTACCTTTTACTTTGACATTGATATGTCATGATATTTGAAATGAAATCTGATGAATGGTTTTTGGGAAAACTCAAAAAAACCTCTAAAAATTAGGTTTTTATTTTTTTTCTCAAAAACTCTTCATCAGATTGTCTTCTACATCTCTAATTATTCAATTTGAATGCCGGAATAACTCGAATTTTTTTCAGAATTTTTAAACTTGCCGTTAATTTTTTCATGGGTTTACATGAACCTTAACGAAAATCAGGCAGACCCTTATAGGATTTTTTAATCAATTAATTCGAACTCAAATGACGTGGTCTTGCCTGCAAGAACCTGTTCTTCCAGGATTTCTTGCAGAAGTAAAAGCGAATGCGCCATCAAATCAATTTAAGCTGCTCTGGAGTGCCAATAAATAATTTTTTTTTCGTTGCTTTGTTATTATTGGATTCAATATTTTAATAGAAGTAATTCTCAATATTGGTGAAAATAAAGTTCTCCTTCCTGAAAATTGGTGTTTCAGATGTGTCTTCTAGCTGATTTATATTAAGATTTATAGTATATAATGAGGAATATAATTATAAAACAGTTGCGTAAATAGTGAAGAGTGTACTATGTCAATGACACAGAATTCCTGACGTTAGGATATTAAAATAAACAGGATTTTTATTGTGCAAAATAAACCCGTAACACATAACATATAAACGTAAATAGAAGAATAGTTGATGGAAATACAAATACTTATATAACTTGCTCTTTGAATGTGAGAATAAGATGAAGATGGCTTTGAAATGATTATTAGAGTACATTCCCAAACTTTGTATTGAATAGTATAGATAGACAGATAAGTGAAAAAAGAGTATTTTTCGTTTCAATTCCGAGACTTCCAATCTTTGTCAGCTGTTTCGTGGTCACCCACTCATCAGAAAGGATTTATGGAGCTCTCGAAATCAAAACGACTGTAGATGTCACAAGTAACTTTCTGATAGATCTCTATTGGTCATATTACACAATAGTGCTTTGACAAGTCAGAAATAAAATAAAACTAAAAAATTAAATATTAATATAAAATAACAAAAGTTAAAAACACTTGCACAATAAAATTTAACGAACAGCAATACGTATACGATACGTTAATCAATGATTAAGTTGTTAAAAATCGGTTGATACGAACTCATCAAAATCATAAAACGCATTATCAGCTAGGAACCGCTTGATAATAGATTTGACTTGAACAAACTCGAGATCTTAGACATCGTGTGGTACGACATTGAGGAACTTGATTGCATAATAGCTAGTCCCATTTCTCGTTTTCGAAAGTCTCAGATAGTGTTGATGTATCATATCTTTGTTTCGCGTTGTGTATGAATGTGAACTTTCATTCGTCCTATAGTTTCATATAGTTTTTAAAGTTTGCTTTTATATGCATAAGACATTGCAGTATGTAAGTACATGGCAGGGTTAGTATTTCAAAACGTTTGAAAGCACCCCTACAATTATCTCTATAAGGCAATCCAGCAATGATTCTGACCGCCTTCCTTTGCATGGAGAAGACTGCTGAAGCATGTGCTGAGTGGCCCTATACTAATAGAGCATAAGACTGGGTCTGCCGTCGCTTTCAACTTGTATAAAGAAGGAAGCGAAGGCGTCCTATCTGAGAATGCGTTACTCAGGGAGCTGGCGAGAAGAGGGTTACACAGGGCATACCGAAATCGCTGTGGTAGCGGAGAAAGAAATCCCACTATCCGCTATCAAAGTGATACAGGCAGAGGATAAAATTAGGTGAAAAAGGACGATCTCGCTAGAGATCCCAGACAGGAGAGAGTGGGAAGAGGAAAGGGTGATATTTCCCCCAGAAAGCCTGGTCTGTTTTACAGACGGGTCCAAACTGGAGGAAGGGCTAGCCGGAGCAGGAGTTTACCTGGAAAACGGAGAGAAAAGAGCCTATGCGCTAGGTTCTCTGAAAACAGTTTTCCAAGCAGAGGTGTATGCCATCCTGGAGGCAACCAGAATGGAAGAGGTGAGGTCCGGCCCAGAGAGACATGTGTATGTCTGCTCGGACAGTCAGGCCGCCATCAGAGCTCTGAATTCAACCAGAACCAGATCAGTACTGGTTCAGGAGTGCAGAAATGCCCTGGAGAGTCTTGCGACTGAAAAGGAAATAACGCTGATGTGGGTCCCGGGCTATGCAGGGATTGAAGGCAACGAGCAGGCGGACCAGCTAGCCAAGCAAGGAGCCAGACAACCCTACTACGGGCCCGAACCCAGTAACAACGGCACTGAATGCGTTGATACATTAGGAAAACAGTGGAGAAGGACAGACGGATGCAGGCAGTCAAAGCAGATGATATCGGGGCTCGACATGGCAAGGACGGCCAAGATACTGAAGCTAAGCCGCAAAGAACTCCGACTGTTGGTGGGAGTTCTAACCGGCAACTGCGGCCTCAGGAGGCACCTGGCTCTCATAAGAGTTGATGCAGACCCACTATGCACGGAATGTGGGGAAGAGGAGGACACCTTCCACTTCCTGTGCGAATGTGGTATTTATGGCAGGCTCAGACAAAACGTCTTCGGAGCTGCCACTATTAAGGAGGAAGAATTGCACTCGTTGCAATGGAAGGACATTTCGACTTTCATAAGAAGGTCGAAGTGGTTCGAGCAGGTATCGGACATGGGATGAGTGAAGATGCCGAGGATTGCGAAAAGGGCCCACTGGGGCCTAGTCGCTGACGCTTACCATTACCATAACCAATAGAGTATAAGATATTGTGGACTGTATCAGTTCGTGGTGAGCTGTTAATAGTGCTGAATGTGACTTGCAATTTGGCAGGTTACCCATCAGAAATATTTTCCGTGACATATTTTTGCAGACACAAGTCGAATATTCTTCTCAAGTGAGTTTACCGTCCAAGAGGACACCTAAAAACTTGACGCAATTAGAGTTATTTAGGTCTGTGTGCTGTTTTAAGCTAAAAATCAATGTCCAAGCGAGTCTGATTCAAAGCGAAATCCTTCTTCAACTACTTTTTTCTTCGAATGACTGAAGAGTTTGGACATCATAATTATATTCGCAAACAAAGAATATCTCTCACAGGAATTTGAAATAGTTCGTACACTAAAGTGATGAGCATCATGGACTGAAAACTCTTTTTGTCCGTGGACAGAAATTAAAGTAACTACAAAGTACCTCTAAGTGGTCATAAAAATTCGCTTCAATCACTCACCGAGCAGCATCCACCACAACAAAGCTCTATCGATCCTCCTTTGTATGTACGCAAACAAGTGGTCCATAAAACAGTCGAAAGCGTAGTGAGAATCGCGAATAAATACGTTGTGAACGTGGTAGAATAACCGTAAAAATCATGCACTGGAAAAACGGGGAAGATCGGGCAGTCTGGACCGGAGAGTTCGTTGGCTCTGGCCCGGAGGCTGCGAAATCCAATAGAGAGGAGACGCAAAATCAACATCACCGAGCGGATAAAACATGGTCTTTGCATGAGGCGAAAACGATTATCTCCGTTAATTTGATTATTAATTATCTAGCGCAATTGTTCTTCATTCAGGTCCATGCAAAGAAGCAGTCTTGTGATACACAGAGATTACAGAATTTGTTTGTAAAACGATAGTCGTTCACATCTGAAACGTCACCATTTCAATTCATCTACAGCATTATGACAAATTTTTGTCCAAAACTACTACCCTACTGGCTGAATTTTATTCACAAAAAACACGGCAAATGCATTTTCTGAAATAATGATCAGCAGCCGAAGTCAACCTCAGAAACTCACTGAACGGAAATACTCCAGACTCAATAATTAGTATTATCTGTGAACAACTGTAGAAGCACGCCGATTTTTCGAAATGGGTGAAGGGAGATTGTTGACGGAGACCGAAGTCCAGAGAATGAGATTTTGGCGGTAGACGTTAATAGTTGTTCATTTGGAGAACGTGTTCTATTTTTCTATTCTGGGCTAACTTCAAAATTCAGAATCAAAATCAAAATTCAGTGATAGTGTTTGAATTTCACTAGAATTCGGGGTTTTTATTCGTGAATGCGTGGCAACTTTCAATACAGGATTAGCTGTTGGCATCAGGCACCTCCGAGAGAAAGAGATACAAAGATTTTTTCAGCAAACTCATACATAACAGATCACAGTGAATGGAAATAGAACCAAGTAAGTTGCAAAATGAGTCAAAAATCGAGAAGTAACAATAGTTTGTCTACTTCTGCTACAATTGATGAGAGCACAATGAAACATTCAATAAATAAGTTGATACCAAAGCTGAATGTCAAAATTGATGAACAAATCGATGAATCATGCAAAAGATTCGTGTCAATATGAATACAGCGTGTCTCACGGTCGATGGTAGGTTAGACGTTTATGGTAAACGCAAAGCAGGATTTCCCTGAAAATTTCACATCTTACATTTTGTTACCTGAACTATCGATCTAAAATATTTTCAGCTTTGCGACGTTGCCACGTCTATAAAAAAAAACTAGCAACTTTATTTTTTTAAATAGAACACCCGGTATATTAACTCATTTTTTGAATCGCTCTTTCATTATAATACTTTTTTGTTAATAATGTCCTATACCTATCTCTATCTGTTTTCGAAATAAAAAATAATTTGTGTTAAATATGGTCCAAAACATAGCCCTAATTGAACTTTAGTACATCAGTACTCTCAATTCATGAAAAGTTGATATTTTGATTATAGGTTGGACAAATTCGAAGTATTTACTTAACACCAAGAAATCGACTCCATATCATACAGGGCGTGCTAAAATTACTGTTATTTCCATAATGCATAAAAGTGGTCAAAAGTTCATTTTTTCAAATGAAACCCCCTGTATATTACTAGATAAATTGAAAGATGATGAAAAATGCTTCAAGATGATATATCATGTCCCTATACCTAAATCATCAACTTTTCTTAATAAAATTGCTTTTTAAGAATTTGGTTTTAGGTAACAGTGGATTTGTCAAGCTTATAACAGTTTGGTAACTTTTATAAGTAATTTACGAATAGTTATCGACGGTGATTCAAATTATCTTCCAAAGTGATTGCAAATATCGATCATTCAAACAAAGTTCTTATGTAATTATTTATTATACACGGACAGTGTGATCAAATCATTGCCAGAACTTGCAGAAATTTCAACCAAATGTATCCTGAATTAACACCAATGAACGAGAGGAAGTATGTAAGATTACAAAATAATTTTCTTAACTATGGCTGAAAGTTTCCAGGGAACAACTGTCCAAAAACCAGGCATTTCTAGGTAAAAAGTACGATTTTCTGGAATATAACATGTGAAAGTACAGAAAAAAACAGAAATAGGAGGATTAAAAATAACAAAATTGTAAACAAAATATCACATTTTTACAATAAATGCTGGAAATGTTGTCCATTACATTCTAAACATTTTAAAATATTCTTTTGTACGCGACTTGTCGTTGCTTTTTCAATTTCATGGGGATCTAGATCTTCAATACACCGCAATATTCGCCGTCGCAGTTCTTCTTTGGTAGGCACTGGAGTACTGTACACCCTTTCTTTTAAAACACCCCATAAAAAAAAGTCAAGTGGCGTGAGATCGGGTGATCTCGGTGGCCAATCCCACGGCCCTGAACGCCTAAACCAACGATCGTCAAACATTTGGTGAAGTTTCCTGGAAACTTCCTGAGTGCAATGAGCGGCGCTCCGTCCAGTTGAAACCACGAATTCCTATATTCCTCTAAAGTTTTCAAGGAAATCGGTAACAGTCGTCCTTAAAATATGAAGATATCTCTCTGCATTCAGTGTGTCTTCATAAATAAAAAAGCTAATTTTATTTTTCTTCAAAATACAAAACACATTCAGGGAAAATTTTTTGGAAACCCATTTTTTTTGTCACATGAGGATTATGATCAGCCCAAAAATGTTTATTCCTTCTATTAAAAATGCCATCCCTCGTAAATTTTGATTCGTCGCTCCAAATTATTTTTGACAAAAATTCCCGATCTTCCTGTATATGTATTAGAAGGGATTCGCAAAAATGCACTCTGCGTTCAAAGTCTTCTACTTTGATAGCTAGAACTTTGGTAAATTTATAAGGATGCATTTCGTGATTTTCCAAAATTCGTTGTACTGAAGCATGTGATATACCCAAATCTTTTTCTGCACTGCGAACGGAAGCTTCTGGATATGCATAAAAATATGCCAAGACGTTAACAGTATTTTCCTCATTTAAAGTAACAGGTTTTGGTAATGTTGAAGGCGCTTTTAACTTTGAGCCATAGTTAAGGAAATTATTTTGTAATCTTACAAACTTCCTCTCGTTCATTGGTGTTAATTCAGGATACATTTGGTTGAATTTTCTGCAAGTTCTGGCAATGATTTGATCACACTGCCCGTGTATAATAAATAATTTCATAAGAACTTCGTTTGAATAGTCAATAGCATTCATTTTTGGCGATTTTTCAAAACACCGTCAATAACCATTAGTTAATTACTTATAAAAGTCACCAAGCTGTCATAAGCTTGATACTTCCACGGCCACCTAAAATCAAATTCTTTAAATATTTTATACAACTGTCCGAAGGGTCATTAAAAATCTCTTTAATAGAAACAATCAGAACATCTACTTAGAAAGAATTATTCAGAAAAGTTCACACATGTATTTGGCAGTTTGTGCAATTGGTAATATTTATTCCCTGTGAAGTAACTGACGAAGTACCTACTATTCAATTCAACTGTAGAAAGTCCTTTATGAATAACCAATAATAACATTTAAATAAACATGTGCGCTGGTGTATGTAGTTGAAGCATCTGAGTTGTAATCCAAAGATCGTGTGTTCGAATCCCATGGACCTCATTCATTTTTTTGTTTTTTTTTTTATTACTAGCTGTAACTGTTGTTCACAAAAATGTGTAGGTATGATAAATGGATTTGCTCCACTCGCTGACGTTCGTTTCGCAATATTCCCCACTCACAAAATAAAATGCCACTTCCATCACTTGTAGGTATCATGAATAACTATTTTTCCACATAAACGGCTTTATTAAGAAAAGTTGATGATTTAGGTATAGGGACATGATATATCATCTTGAAGCATTTTTCATCATCTTTCAATTTATTGAGTAATATACAGGGGGTTTCATTCGAAAAAATGAACTTTTGACCACTTTTATGCATTATGGAAATAACAGTAATTTTAGCACGCCCTGTATGATATGGAGTCGATTTCTTGGTGTTAAGTAAATACTTCGAATTTGTCCAACCTATAATCAAAATATCAACTTTTCATGAATTGAGAGTACTGATGTACTAAAGTTCAATTAGGGCTATGTTTTGGACCATATTTAACACAAATTATTTTTTATTTCTAAAACAGATAGAGATAGGTATAGGACATTATTAACAAAAAAGTATTATAATGAAAGAGCGATTCAAAAAATGAGTTAATATACGGGGTGTTCTATTTAAAAAAATAAAGTTGCTTGTTTTTTTTTATAGACGTGGCAACGCCGCAAAGCTGAAAATATTTTAGATCGATAGATCAGGTAACAAAATGTAAGATGTGAAATTTTCAGGGAAATCCTGCTTTGCGTTTACCATAAACGTCTAACCTACCATCGACCGTGAGACACGCTGTAGAGTGATAGGTAATTCAACTTCTTTCGATGAATTCTGTTGTCAAATCTTGAGACTAAAATCGAAGTAATAAGTAATAAACTTGATGAATTGGAGCAGCATGGTAAGAAAAACTCACTGGGTCTGTCAGGAATCCAAGAAAATTGCTACGAGAATCTGTTGTCAAAAGTTCTAGCATTATTCAGTGAAGACATGAAAATAAAATGGGAAATTTTCAATCAATATAGAATTTAAAAAAGGAATAAATCCCATACAAGATCAAGAATTATCGTTGTTGAAGAGGAAACGAAAGATGTGGACTTGAAAATTCCTGAAACTTAATAAACTGGAAGAAAAGAAATATATAGTGAATCTAAAAAAAGATTTGACAACAGATTTGAGTAGATTTTAAAAATTTGTATCGGGTAAAGGAAAAATAATTCTGATATTGGTACTTTCAATTACAACAGTAAAAATAATGATGATAGATCAACTGCTTGATTCAAAATTAGTATTATTCATACCACCCTATCATGTGAATATATAAATATTTTATTTTCCTTCCTACTAATTGAATTGGTATTATTTAGAAGAAATCTATACACAGTGTGTCCAAAGGTCAACTTATCCACCAAATACGTCTTCATAGTGCTGTCAACCCTCTCATACCCATCAGCACACCCTCCTTCAGAATTTTCAATAGGACTACTATACTTGTTATACGTCATTTTTAAAGGAATTCAATCACCAATACATTGGTGAAATGCAATTGAGAAAAGATCAAGTGATATGGAAGTTTTAATGAAAAGTAAGTAATATCGAGATACTTTATTATTCATTACCTTGAATGGTATCATCACATCAAAGGTGCGAAATGTGGCGCATTCTGTTCTATACAGAAGTGTTAGTGATTTTAGAAATATCTTCGTATATTTCTTAACATCTCTGGAGTCACTGTACGACAATCACCTACAATCCTTCTATGTAGATCATCACGAGAATTGGGCGATGTGATCTGAACTTGGCATACCAGATGTCTCTATGAAAAGAAGTTTAAAAGTGATAGATCAGGAGATCTAGCAGGCCATTCTATTGGTCCTCGCTTTCCAATGCATATTCCTGGTAAATTGTCATCTAATATTTTCTCATACCATTGAGTAGATGTAGGATGAGTACTATAAGGGTAATTGAACCCTTCTACATGCGGAACCACCCTACAATATCGCTATTTGAGAAATGTGTAGCCCCAAGGAAAACCTTGAGTAGAATTAAAATTGAAATATTCGAACATTCTTCATATTGTCGAGTGGGTGGAGAAAAGTCAACATCAAAATTATCTCACAGTATTATAACAAATGTTTAACTTTTTAAAGTTCAGTGTGAATAAACTCCAAGCAAATCTATTGTTTCCATTTGATTATTCCTTTCGTGTAAATTCGGAAACAAAAAACTGATTCGATATTGAATCGACAATCACAGAATTCTTATACAAAACTTGCTAACCTCAAAACAAGAAAGGAAACGTTTCACATTCGCGAAATTCTGACGAGTCAATGTAGTTGACCGCTACTGAAGAATGAGAATATTGTGAAAGAAAGCAGCATCACATGTCGATACACAAAGAATTCGTCGACTTCTGCGAATTTGGGGTCAAAAATCTAGGTCTCTCATATGAGTTTTTATTTTTGTACACAATATACTAAGAAGATCGGGTTGAGTCACAGTGAGTTTCAATAGGATTCAGTTTGATACCAACGACTTTCGATTATTCGAAATACATACGGCCATAATATTTATTATTGAGATTCGTCCACCTCATGTTATGTCTGATGTTTTTTTTTTGAACTATCAAAATGGCAAATGCACTTCGCAAAGAGTAGGTATTAACAAGTTTACACAAATGGGAAAACAAATAGCGACATATTTGCAATTACCCGATCCAGAAAAATACTTTGGTCACAGTTGCCGAAGATCATCTGAGACTATACTTGTTGATGCAGGCGGGGATATAACAGCATTGAAAAGGCATGGTGGATGGGAATCCACAACGGTAGCAGAAATCTACTGATGATTCTATGAGAAATAAAATGGAAACAGCCGAGAAAATCTCCAACACGATACAGAATCCATATAAACAAAATGAAACCATATCGACAAGCTCGTTTATGGATAACAAAAACATCAATATTAGTTCAGACTTGATGCCTTCAATCAATTTTGAACATTGTGTTGATACAAATATTACTATTAATATTAACAAATAGCTGAATTTGTTTTCATTTAGTTATAATACAAATTACACGTTACTCACGAATAGAAATAAAAATTGTGATTAGTTTACAAAGTATTATTTATGGGTCGTGGACAAAGTATAGTATTCTAATTGCATATTATGGCTATTAT
The DNA here is from genome assembly GCA_944452925.2 of Chrysolina oricalcia. Lineage (NCBI taxonomy): Eukaryota > Metazoa > Arthropoda > Insecta > Coleoptera > Chrysomelidae > Chrysolina > Chrysolina oricalcia. The sequence continues at coordinate 6,905,893 of OX101825.2, read as the reverse complement.
TCACTTGGATGATTTACGACACTCGTCTGAGATTTGGAGTTCGTGGAGAAAATTCGTTTCTTGACCTAATCTTCTGGGTGTTTAGATTTTTCATAGTCTGAAAATGAATGTGCATAATTCTCCATCAATTCATCAACTTTTTATAATTTTACAAACTGAAATGAGTGCGGAACACTTTCTGCAAAAAACAGAGTCGAAGAAAAAGTAGATACCGAACAACTCTTCTTAGAAAGAGAAATGCTTGCCTTAACATATTTATATATTTCCAATATTGCGTAATCCATGTAAAAAAATAGATTGCAACATCAAGAAATTTTCCACAGTAAAAGACAAAAAGAAAAATATTGAATATTCCTCGTCCTATTCCTTAGAAGTCAATAGCATATGTTGACTCTAAAATATATAATTTTATCCCAGAATCCATCAAAAATATTCATACCTACAAATTATTCTGCAGAAAGCTAGTATCCTTCATTTTGCTGAACTCTCGAACTCTTCAAGGTACTTCTACAATAAATTTTAGATATATTATCACTAATTTTTTCAGTTTCTCATACTTTTAGTTCATTTCTTGTATGATTTTCTCAAGTATTATTTATTCAATGTACTCATATTATCTACAGAATATTTTCGTTAAACTTGAGTTAATTAGATATAGATAGATAGATAAATAACCTTCTTTGTCTAAATGAAAACATTTGTCGATAAAGTCAAAGTATTACACTGTTGATTCTCAACCTATTAGCCTATCCCAGGTAGCACATCATATCGGCTGAATCTTGGTTCCATATTGGGCCAATATAGATATATTGTGAATTAAAAATCAATATTGGTCCAATATGGGTGAAAATTCGAAAAACAATATTATATTAATAATATAGGTGAAATATTAGTTGAACTGGTTTTGAATGTAGATTATCACATGAAATATTGGGTCAATATTGGTTGAATAATTTCTACCAATATCGATAATACAATTTTGGATATATATTGTTTTCCACACCTAGAATAAATATTGCATTCCAAATACTCCAGTCATATCGATTATAGGGGAAAAAACTATATTGTATTTCCAAGTTTAATAGCACATTGGTTCAATATCATTTCCACTTTATTTGACGAATTGTAATAACTCATATTCAGTCAATATTGGTTGAATGATATTTACCAATATCAATAAAACAATATTGTCTTCACATCGTTGTCAACATCTAGAATAAATATTGCAATCCCAATGTTCCCATCATATTGATTCTAGGAAATAAAAACTATATTGTATCTCCAAGTGTGATTACACATTGGTTAAATATCATTTTGCCAATATTCAACAAATCTTAATAATTAATATTGGGACAATATTGGTTCAATAATGGTTCAATAATATTTATCGATATCGTTAAAACAATATTGTCTTCATATTGTTTCCTACATCTAGATTGAGATGAAATTTGAATATTGGCCGAATATTCAATGAAACATATTGAAACTATATCATGAACAAACCTGGATGAAAATCCGCTAGGTGGCTCTACTTATAGATCGTCTTCCAACACCTACGAAAGTATATTAAATACTTTCCATAACTTGTTTTCAAGACAGCTCACTCAGTGGTTATGGCGATCAAAAGACAGACGCTGGTGTCATCTTCATCAACTAAAAGATATTTAATAATTTACCAAGGTATATTGACATCCACCAATATATCCAAATGATATTGTACCAATATCGATAAATATTTTGAGGCCATTATTGCTTCTAGAACATTTCACCAAAACTATTTTTGAAAAATTTAAACAATATTCGACCAATATCGCAAAATGTTCACATTTTACTTCTCGACAATATAACTCTTGAATACTGTGCCAATATTTTCAGAATATTGTATCAGCGATATTGTATCAATATCGCCGAAAATTTTGAGGCCAATATTGTTTCGAGAATATTTCGCCAATATTATTCAAGAAATATTGGACCCATATCGCCGAATGTTCACATATTTTTTCTCGCCAATATTGCATTTCAAATATTTCGCCAATATGTTCACAATATTGTACCAATATTTTACCAATATGGGTGTGCTACTTGGAGGAGAAAATCTCCCATGAAGATAAAACTATTTAAAATTCAAAAGTTACAAAAAGACAAAACAAAATAACATGTAAAATATATTATAGTATCACAGTATTATCAAAAACATAATATTGAAATAGTGTCAATCCATGGAGTGTCATACTATTATTCAGGAACAAAAGACAAAAATTTATTAAAATTATATTATATAACCATTGTAATGAAAATATTATCAACTCGAAAAACTAAACTCGAACTCAATAAACTCAAACTTGATATAAGTACACTTGCAGTTAATAAACTAGTAACAACTGATCAAAAATTCGTAGTTCCACAATAAAGTGTAAGATGATCGAAATATAATTTTATTTTGTCAAATGACTACTACTGTTTCATTCTCTCAAGTCAATTTTTAGTATTCCTGTTGCACATTCATTTCAGCTAGTGAATTCGTAATCAGGAGAAATTATCCAATCCATAAAAATATCAAACGCCAGGAATAATTTCAAGAACTTGTTTCATATGTATGAGATATCCCAGTTTAACATGTCAAACAGGACGATTCAGTACTTAGAAATCGGCTTTACTCTGAACTTGTGAATATTTATTGGCGTTAGAATGATTCGTCTCTTCTGTGAACTTCAATTTGTAGAGTTCGCATGGAAACAGTAGCGGTGCTTGTCCAATAACCTTTTAGATCTTACTAAAAAAGTTCAGATCAAGATACATATAGAGACCCTACTCGCTATTTATTTAGTAATAAATAAAATATAAGAATAGAACTAGATGTGCGAAGTAGTGTCTTCCTCCTCATAAAAGAGAACAACGGCCTCTCCGCTCACAAGCGATTCAGGTGAAATTGAGGACACTCGTGAATCATCATACTCGTGCCACGAACCAGCATATGGATGTCTACAGTAAGCTGTGTAGTGTCCGCTATTGGTTGTCCCAATATGATTACACAATGCGTACAGACTGTAGCGACATGGATGCACGTTATTTGCTGCTTATTTACTCAAGTCTAATTCCCCTAAAGGAAAATCAATGGTGAAATTCAATTTCTCTCGGAATCTTTCTATGGGTGAAAAACGATTAAAATGAATGACTAACATGTTTTAGACCCTACTTTGATCCTATTAATTTCTTTGTCGAAAATCCATGAAACACCAATTTTTTAAACATCATTTTAGATGACGTTTTTCGGTAAAATTAGTTTTCTAGCGTCTGAAAAATCGGTTTGATAGCAAAAACTTTCATGTAAGTGATTCTATCAGAATGCTGATAACTGATTTTTCTTCAGAGCTTCTCTCAATCTGCACATGTTTTCTTCATCTGACAGATCTAAAAGTTTCGTTGTAGAAAGAAACTATTTATTGAAAAAATCATCGGAAAATAAAGAAGGATTCTTTTAAATTGAATATCTTGTGAGTACCTGCCTTATATCTGTATTTACCATTTTATGGTTACTTTGTCTTGACCCTACACTTATTTTGTTATTTGACCTTATGCTATCATTGTCAATTTGATTTTCATGGAACGACCTTTCAACATTCAGGAAAATATTATGTGATTTTTGTATTTGTTTTATTCAAATCAAATGAATTTAAACAAGAACTATATAAAATTTCAAAGAAATTCAATATAGATCATAATAATTACTCAAATATTTCGATTTCAACTGATATATCCAACACGTGACGAGATTGAGAAATATGTTTTAGAGCTACATATATAAGCTTTTTGTGAACAGTTACTAATGTGGTGCACAAAACTTGAGTTTTCATCAAACCACACCCTCAAGTTTTTTACATTATCTCTAAATAACCAGTAATTAAAATCTTTGCTACCTTCAAATCAACTTTATTTTCAAAAATATTTGCATTAGTCTTAGATACCTGTATTTGTCATCAATGTACAATTGAAAATGTATAAAGATTATGTAAGTCATAATTAATAGCATGTACCGCTTGATTCGCTCCATCCAAGGAGAAATACATGTATAACTGAGTACCGTTAGCATAGTAGTATTATTGTAAATTCGATAACAAAATATCTGCAAATTTCGATGTATAAAAAGAGAATACTATATGACCAAATATTGATCCTTGGGGCACTGCAGTACACGCTGTTCAAAAATCTTGAAACATTTTCCTGATTTTTCATAGTTTGAATTCTCTTAGACTCATAAATAAATCTACAACTTCAATATCCAAACCACTATAATGATGAGATCGCAAAGAGTGGATTATGATTAAGAGTGTCGAAAACGTTTGAGTAGTCAAAGTCTTGCGTTCCTTATGTTAGACGTCTATCGGAAAGAATGAGGCAAATTGGGTCGAAATACAAAATACGGACATGTTGCAAGTCAGGTAACACCATTTGCAGCCATCTCACAAAGACGAGACCAAGTAACGCTGACATTGTCTCCAAGAACTGCATCTACCGCATCCCTTGTGAATGCGGTGAAGCTCATCTTGGAGAAACTAAGAGACCGCTTAGTGTTAGACTCGCTGAACACAAGAGAAACGTTAAAGTCAGGGATAGCGGATCATGTCTGGACGACCCAACACAATATTAAGTGAAGCCGAAGTCATCCATAAAGAGAGGTATAGAAGGAAGTTCAAAGAGAGTGCATAATCATGAACAACAAAGTCTTCAGTCAAGCCAGCATAGAAATCCGTAATGTGTGGGAACCCTCAATTAGTGGCATGGATCAACTGAAATTGCGATAAGAATTAATAATGCTGTACTGGAGGGGCCCGGCACTGTGATTAACAACCTTACCTGTACACAGGCAAATTACCCCTAAATTAGCCATATCATATCGTTGCTGACTAGTTAAATATTGAAACAGATATATCTAACAATCTTAACATATCCACTAATGGCAATGTTGCTAATACTAATCCTACAATTCCTACATTTACTTCACTTCCATATATAAAAGATATTACACCAAGATTGTCCAAGCTCTTTCATTCAGTGTGTAATGTCAAAATAGCAAATAAAACTATTTTACCAATTAGATCAATTTATTCAAAAGTAAAAATTAAAATTCCATTAACTTCCACTTCAAATGTAGTGTATAGCTTTCCTTGTCAGGACTGTGATGAAAATTATATTGGCCAGACTTCTAGAATTTCCTCACATAAAAGTGATTGTAGACTTCATCCTGAAAGATGTGCTCTTGCTGATCATGTTAACAAATTTGACCACCGAATAAATTATAATTCAACTAAAATATTAGCTAAAGAGACTCATATGACTAAGAGAACTTTTTTGGAAATGGCCTTCATATCTCAAGACAAAAAATGTATGAATAAAAGAACTGATATAAATCATTTGAGTGAGATTTATTCCTTCTCACTGTCGTTAGACCACACTCTCCCTATGAATAATAATATCTCCATAACTACTCAATTGGAAATGTAATTTTTTCCTAACTTACAAAGCAACAGTCGTATATTCAATTTTCAACAGTTGGTACAAGATTACAGTTGGTAACATTGACTTGAAAATTACAGATTTCATTTCTATTGACAGTTGACACCTGATGTATATACCTTAGATACAATCAACAAGTCTTTTGTTTATCGACTGAAATTTATAAATTTTCTGTTTATTTATATTCGTAGTCTCTTTTTTCATTATTTACAATTTTTAAACTGTAATGTCATTAGTCAAAACATTAAAAACATGTCAAACAACCTCACTATAGTTGTAAGTACAATTTAATAACATCAACATGTAAAATTGACATAATAATTCTTTGTAGTTCCCTGAAGATGTAAATAAAATTTACGAAAGCTTGGAATAAACTCTAAAAGAGTACACCTTTGACTTTGCTGCAATCCCCAATATATATATATATATATATATATATATATATATATATATATATATATATAAGTGAATATATCGTTTTAATTCCGAGAGTTCCAACCTTTGACAGCTGTTTCGTGCTAACGCACTCATAAAAAACGATTTATGGAGCTCTCGAAATCAAAACGAATCCACTCAAGAATTAATACCGTGAAGGCAAGACAGATATAACAGGAAGTTATTTATGACATCTACAGTCACTAGTTGAAACTTAATTTGACACGAACCAAGGAATTCAAAAGTAGAGGTTTGTCCACAAATTGACAGGCAGCCAACAATTCGTTGTTCTGACCAACCCAAGGTTCAATCAAAATGTTGCAGAACATTTTGAGGGTTATACCCAATATATATATATATATATATATATATATATATATATATATATATATATATATATATATATATATATATATATAAGAAGTATCCTTGAGAGAGTCGCATTCATACACTTGATAACGACTGTAGATTTTAACAGCTGAAACGTCGTGAATAAAATTAAAGAGAATTGAATTTTCTTTGTTCGTTTTTAGACAATGAAAGTTCAGAATAACCTTACTCACTTTTCATTATATTGAGAATATCAATTCCGAATACTAGCTGAAACGTGAGAGTTGTTTGTACTGATTTATATATGAATATATGAATAATAGTTGATTCCACTCTGTACAGAAATAGAATCGTAAGTAGATACTTAGTCCTTCACGGAATCCAAATTGAGATTTTGATATCATATTGTATTTGGTTAGGTAGTTGGAGAATCTTGTTTCAATGTTTTTTTTTCGAAACATATAAAACATTCAGCAATTGTCACAATTCGCGTGTTTTGTTGAATTCGGGTTTGCCTCACCAAAAAAACTCAACGATCACAAAAAAAGTCCTACTTCACGAACTTGTTTCATAAATAACTATATCATGGTGATATCTCTCACCTTTCAAATTTTTTGAAACGACCATTAAGTTTTATCTAATAATTTATAGATTTATACCTTTTTCAGGTACCACAACCAGTTTTCTACGCCATTTCCATAAACTAGAACATGAAATATATTTCCACCCCTGATCAAACTAATGAGCACTTCTGCTAGGAAATTACCAAGGATATATTAATATTCATGGCTCATATCGATGTGAACTTGTGCAATACAATACACTTTCGAAACTCCAGATGTAGCATTTGCCGAATCGATGAAATCCAGCTCTGTAATAGCAAGGTGCAACTGTTTTCCAGGTGCACTTGCTTCATTAGCTTCCAGAAAACTGAGACGTTATGAAAGTGCTGCCGGCATTTTCCTCTCGCGTGCTTTGTTCGTATCATCAAGGATAAGTGCATTTAGCTGTATAATTGAAGTATAATTTTTAGCTTCGTATACAGTGTCCTTGAAAAAGTTGGCTTCATATGGGTAAAACATTTATTGATAATTAATTTTGAAATTTGACTTGGGCGTCAAGTTGTGCTTGAAAAGAGATATAAAATGCCCTTCTCAAATGAAGTCACATAACATTCGCTACTTTTCAGAAGAATGATTTTTTTTTAAAGTGATTGCACGGAATTTAAAAATAGGACCAAAATTTGAACGTTTTGCTGCAACTTTTAGTTTTTTCCAATTTATTGGTAACTTACGAAATTCTTTGAATATCAAAAACTTTGTAACTTCGACAAAACTTTCTCATACTAGTAGCTAGTAGCTACGATATGCTACTCACTCCCAGTTGCTAAGTATAAACAAAAATATGATTTTCTTTAGAAAATGAGAATTACTGCTGAACATTTCGGTTACGTTTTGTGCAAAGTTGAGGTATCAGATAGAGATTTGTTTCAATCAATTTTTGTCAAAACTAAAATGATGTCAAACTCATCCATAAAAAACTACTTATTTTCAGATTAACTTATAAATAAAAGTATTTCCTATATGATCTATTGGAAGAATACGGGTTGTTCACTTGCAATTCATATTGGCTTGCACTTTTAACGATAACCCATCGGAGATCCAGGAGGACAGACTACCGATGGGATCCCATTATCGACTTTAGTAGCAAACATCTACATGGAATGGTTTAAAGCTTTTGCTACAGAGACAGCCCATAAGAAACCTCAGATGTGGTTGAGATATTGAGACGAGAAGTTTGTCATACCATGCCATGGAGACGAGGAACTTGGCGTCATTCTGGAACATCTGAATAACATCAGAAAGTCCATAAATTTCACGATGGAAAAGGAGAACCAAGACGGTTTACCTTTTCTAGAAGTGAAAGTTCAGAAGAACAATGATGAGTGCCAAACATCAGGGTACAAAGAGCCAAATCACAATGAACAATACCTGAACTTCGAATCGAACCATCATTGTGCTACAGAAGGGTTGTTCGACCGCTGGTGGACCGTGTCTACAACCTGTGTAACTCATATAAAAGTTTTACCATCGAATTGGAAAATATCAAGAAAGATCTGCGACGAAATGGGCACCCAAAAAAACATATAGAAGTGGTTCTAGCACGCAGGGAGGGTAAGAACAAGAATCCAGACGAGCCGAGACAAGTCACCTTGTGCGTTCCGTATGTTAGAGGTCTATCGGAAAGAATAACGCGAATTGGGTCGAAATATAAAATACGGACATGTTTCAAGTCAGGTAACACTTTTCGCAGCCATCTCACAAAGACGAGACCACGTAACGTTGACATTGACTCCAAAAACTGCATCTACCGCATCCCTTGTGAATGCGGTGAATCTTATCTTGTAGAAACTAAGAACCACTTAGCGTTAGACTTGCTGAACACAAGAGAAACACTCAACGAGGAGAAACATCATAGTCAGGGATAGCGGATCATGTCTGGACGATCCAACACAATATAAAATGGACTGGAGCCGAAGTAATCCATAAAGAGGAGGGCTGGTATAGAAGGAAGTTCAAAGAGAGTGCATATATTATGAAGAACCAAGTCATAAAGAATAGGGCTGGTATAGAAGGAATTTTAAAGAGAGTGCATATATTATGAACAACAAAGTCTTCAGTCAAGCTAGCATAGAAATCCGTAATGTGTGAAATTCCTTAGTTAGTGGCATGGATCAATTGAAATTGCGATGAGAATTAACAATGCTGTATCGTAGCGGCCCGGCACTGTAATTAACAAGCTCACCTGAACAGCGACAAATTACCCATAGGCTAATGACACAAAATTAGCCATAGCATATATATGAAGTATCCTTGAGATTGTCGCATTTATACACTTGATAACGACTGTAGATTTCAACAGTTGAAACGCTGTGAAAAAAAAATTGCAGAGATTTGAATTTTTCTTTAGACAATGAAAGTCCTTACTCACTTATATATCATTGATTAACAAATCTTTTACAGTCTCCGTTATCATAAATAACGACGTAAAAGTTTAAATGATGGACCTATAAATTTTGGCTTTCTGAAGTCCTTCTAATATACCTACTTAACAAGATCAAATGATGAGAGTTCATGAAAGTTCATTATTTTCTTCATTATAATTCATGAAGAAAAAAATTGAATATACAAAAACTGTTGTTAAATAATTTTTTGTTTCATGAATGTTTTATTATTGCTGTTTTTACATATAAAAATGGCAGTAATTGATACTGGTTAAAATTTCTGGCCGTCATTTGTTTAAAAATTAGTTATAAACAAATGGAATATTCAGAAAAAAAATGTATTGACATCATGCTGCCCAGGAATAACAAAAATTTTAAAATTACTTTTTTTCTTATATAAATTCATTGGTTGTTTCTTATTGTTTTTTTATATTTCGATTGTTTAAATAATTATTTAGGATATAACTTCCTTTTTGAAAGTCATTATTTGTACTACTCAATGGGTGAATGATTTTTTTTTCTTTTTATATAATTTAATTGTTACTCATATAAGTTGGTAATTTCTGATAAACAAATTCTGACAATGGTTTTATTTTTTCTGCAGCTAAAAAAATTATAGAAACATCCATATATAACGAAACATTTTTTCTGTTTTTAATATTGTATTCACTTTATACTATTACTTGAATAATTATATTTTTTGAGTAATTTACAAAAAAAGAATATCTTTTTTCTTTATCTCATTTTGTTAATAACAATCGCAATTTTTTACGTGCGTTAAAATCATTAGAAATAATTTTTCTAGTGGTAATTCTGAATCCAATGTATATTTAGTAGCTTTATCTCTATTTTCATGTTTTTGAACTTGTTGTTGACTATCAATGTTTAGTCTTCCGAATAGAACTTTGTCGCGAAACTTTCAAACAATATAAAATCTTAACAGTATCTTCAATATTAATACTAACATTGCTCAGATACATCCATACCAATGAAGATAAACTAATGAAAAACAATTTTGTTTTAGTTAGAAAGAATCATTGGTTTATTTAAAAAAATTCCATTATTGCTGGCATTCTATAAAATAGTGAACTTCCGGCTCTCGTGAAAGATAGTAAATCTCGTAGATTATTTTGGAGGAGGTTGTGGAAGATCTTTCATTATGAATGTTTTTATAATTTAAAAGAGTTTGAAAGTTACCTGGGTAACACTCTTCTGCTTGGTGATATTCAAATGTTATTTTTTATTATTATGTAGGTACTTTGTGCATATTTTGATTCGTCATTTTAATAACTATTTCTTCAGTCCATGTATATTTATCTTCTTGACATTGTCCAGTCTTTTCATCTTTCATAATTAGGTATGTATTCTGTATATCAGTGGATATGTTGTGTTAATAGCCATTTCTCGTGTATAAAACGTTATTCTATATATTTGACAATGATAGATGGATGTATTGACTATTTGACACATACAAAATATGGTTTATAGCAAGTCAGTACAACAGAATGTATAAAAATAAAATGTATACAACGAACAAATTTACGTGTATAATGGATAATAAAATATTACTGGCGACTTGTTCATGTTTTGTATATACAGTGTGTCTCACTTTTCATGGAAGCAGATCATTCTACCTTGATAATTACGGAAGTTACGGGGGTGCTTCCATGAAAGGTGAGGCACACTGTATAAGTTATGTGAAAATAATAATGTAAAACAAAGAACAAATACCAACAACAAAGAACAATACAACATGATGTGATTCAAAATCACTGACAGTCATTTATAAAAAAGTTATGTAAATTACAATAAAATTAGTACAATATAATGTCTACGGAAAGAAAGTATTTTTCACAAGTCCTCAGCCGTGAAACACTAGTTAAGAAACTCTTCTGCTAAATAAAGCATTTCTTGAGTAGGAATGCTTTGATTTTTTGTTTAAATTGAAAGTTATTGACTTGTTTTATTTCAGTCGGCAATTTATTATTAAATTCCAAGTTTAAGGAATTCCTTTGCCATCAGACAATAAAGAATCTATCTATTCTATAGTCTAACACTAACCATTACCTATTCTCAGAAATTGATTCTAACTAAATTATATCTCAACAAGAATTCCAAGAACCCAAGAAGAAAAGATATCACCGACGAGAAGAATTTGGGGAGTACATTTGGACTTCATATATTATAAGAAAACAGTACTCATTATGATACAGATAGGAAATACAGAATTTCATTTCATTTGCGATTTCACAAGAATTCCAACCGCGCTCTCCTGCCGCTCTCATCTTCCTCGGTAGAACTTTCCAACTTTAAATTAAAATGAATGATCTCAAACAATAAAAAGTGTTACGGCATTTCACGAAAGTGAATCTGATATGTCTCCCTTTGGAATCTGGATTCGCCATAAAAAACCAATTTCGAGTATTTCCCTAGATCGTAAAGACTTAAATCATTCTTCAACATTTTACAACCATATCAAGCCGAATTCATTAAAATTCCAATGACGATGAAAACGCTAAAAAGTTGCCGGGAATTATAGACCAAGAAAATTAACTGCACCGTTAAGAGACAGCTCGTAAAGTTTCCTATAGAAGTTCAAATATGAAAGAGTAGTTAGAAAGTATTTTCTCCACGATCATCGCACAATTTGCCAATTCTGAAATCAAATTTGATTACAGAATGCTGGAATTCTCTCTCTTGAGATTGAAGAAATATTCTGCAACACCTCTGCCCCCATGCAATTTAAAAGTATTTATCCACAATCACCTTATAATTGAAGTTTTATCCACACTTATGAACCGTATAAAGTACCACTTTATCCACTAGTGGAATAATGAAATTACTTTACTCCACTAGTGGAGTTATGAAAAATACAATCTTGAATATCAATCACATTTTACTTATTTTCACCATCTTCACAAATTTTTACAAATGGAGTCGATAAACAATCGAAACTACATAGCAACCATTCAACACCTCCTGATATTTTTGTATGTTATTTCAATGATTTTTGAGGAGGTAACAGCCGCATTCTAAATGAATGTGATTGTGAATAAAACGTTGTATTGCATGCGTGTTTTAGATACATTTTATTTGCTTGAGAAATTTAAACGCTCGAGCTTCGCTCTCGCGTTTAAACATTCTTGTGCAAATAAAATATCTAAAACACTTATACAATAAATAACTATTATCCACAACTATTAATTAATAAATCTATTCAATATGCTATTTTTATCAAGTAATGCCATACATTACCATATAGAATTGAATAATAATGACAGTTCGATGGAATAATATTACTCAACCGTTGCGTCAAATTTGACAATTTGTAAATTTACTTGTCACTGTATTTGTAGATATACTGTCAGTCGGTTTGTGAGTTATTTGTTGTGAACAGTCTTATCTCTGGTATCATTAGAGAAATGTCTAATAGCGAATCTGTTTTGAAAGAAATGTCTTGTACACCGCCAGACATTTCAAAATTAGCGGCTAGCGCTACAGAAAATCTCCTACCTAACAAGTCAAAAGGTAAATATGATGCGGTGTACAACAGTTTTATGGATTGGCAACTGGCACAAAAAACATCGTCTTTTTCCGAAAATGTTATCCTAGTGTATTTTTGTTGAATTATGGGCATATTATTCTATGCTGAAGAGTACATTGAATATTTATCATAGTATCCACCTAGATACTTACATGAAGTTGCAGGCATTTTTAATCGTCAGTCTGAGGGCCATCAACCGAAAAAATCTAAAACCTTTATTCTCGAAGAAGTCAGTAAATTTATAAAAGAAGCGCCAGATCATACCTATCTAATGACAAAGGTATTGTCGTATATAGTTGTGGATACAGTATAGTATTCAACAAGCGTATAATGGCAATTACCCACTCAGATGTTACAACACTCGCCTCCGGCTCGTGTTGCAATTTCATCTTCGTGGGTAATAGCCATCATTATACGTTTGTTGAATAATATACTATTACATTCTCTCTCTTGTGATAGAATAATATTCTCACACTGGTTAGCAATAATAACATTAACCTTGACGCAGTTGATTGTCATCGTAGTGGCAAAATTTGAGTAAGTGGCAAAATTTGAGTAAGTTTCAAAATTATGGATGTCACGTTTCCTATCTCTGATCGTGGAGAAAATATAGTCTGCTACTCGGTTAGAATGAAAATTCGTGATGCTCGTGGTTCCTCACGCTCGCCTTCGGCTCGCGCTCGGAACTTTTCACTCGCATCGAATTTTCATTCTAACCTTGTTACAGAATATACTGTTATTGTTCATTTTATTGAAAATATGAACAGGATGCTCATAAAGTCAGATATGGAATCATCTGCGACTGAAACACAAACTTCAGTAGCTATTTTCCATCGTTCAAGATAACCTCTCTTGGAAGAGATTCATGTTGAAAAGGGAAACATTTAATGATTGCACTCCTCTTTGAGGAACGAAAGGGACTTACAGAATATTTTGAAGGTCATCTACACGAGACGACTGTCCAGAATAGTCAAACAAATAACCTCACCTCTGTGAAATAATAGTTTCCAGAGGAACTTATACACTTCCAGAAATGAAATGTGAATTTCGTTTACCACATCCTTTGTAGAATGTTCTCCTCGCCTTGGTCAACACCTGTTCCAGATATTTGTTCCAGGTAAGCATTGAGACCAAAGGTTTAACTACTGGTATGTCAACTCTTCTGAAATCTTCAGCCCTTTGCCGAAGATTCGTTTCGTTTTGGATGAACTTTTATTGTGCATATACAGTGGGTCCTAAAGTAACGAATAAATTAAGTTTCTCGGAATTATGAATTCAAATGAAAAATCCTGAAACAAGTAAATTTTCATATATAATACTACACTTTCTCAATGAAATTATTCAGCTACGCCTTCAACCCCCTAGGGGTAACAGCTGTGAAAATTTTAGATGAGGAGGGGTAGCGTGAGATACTTCGTTTAAGGTTCATATTCAAAATTAACGGCAAGGTTGAAAATTCTGAAAAAAATTCGAGTCATTTTGGCATTCAAACTGAATAATTAGAGAGATGTAGAAGAAAATCTGACGAACAGCAGTCTTCGAGGAAAAAAATAAAAAACCTAATTTTTAGAGGTTTTTTTTCAAGTTTTCCCAAAAACCTTTCATCAAATTCCATTTCGAATATCATTACATATCAATCTCGAATTAAAAGATAATCACGATTTTTTTCAGAATTTTCAACTTCAACGTTCCCTCACAATTTAAAAAAATTCTGAAAATCTTATTATAAAATCAAAGACAGTTGAGGAGAATCGCTTTTGCAAGTGATATTTGTATGAAATTTAGAAGACTGAAGATTGATGAACTATTCATAATATTTTTCAGACATAAAATCAAACGATTTATATTTTTAACAATGATTTTCAAAACTTCGAACAAAAAACGGTAAATTGCTCTAGTAAGTGATTCCTCCTGTAGTACATTAACGAAAAGACAAAAATAGTTCTGCTACTGTCCACAAGGTATTGCACAGAATTATTGTCACTGTCATATTTACTGTACAGCGTTGCCAATAGTTCTAGACAGCGGTAACCGATGTAATTTGTTTCATTTTTTGAAAATGAAAGTTACGTCGATAGGGGTTTGTCAGTTCATCAGTTGGATATTGGATTGGTCAGCCTAAAGCCATGGAGTCCTTAGACACAATCGGAGAAGTATGTAAGTAATGAGTTTTATGTTTTGCGATTTGCCAACAAAAGAGCGAAAACTCTAAAAATTCAACCAAATTCGTAGACAGGACTCAGCAGAGGCCCACAGAATTCGGAAAACGAGGTTCCAGAGGTCTCCACCCCACAAAATCATGGAGGCACTGTGAATTCCACCAAATTCACAGACAGGACTCAACTGATATCGAAAAATTATTTCCCCGAGGTTTCCACACAACAAAAAACTAGAGGCCCTGTTAGTTTCACTAAATTCACTGACAATGCTCTGTAGAGGTCGCTAATCAATAGTAATGAGGCCCGCGAAGTCTACATTCACAAAAAAACGGAGATACTGCAAAACTGGAATATTTTGTAGACCACTGAACAATAAGCCTATACGAAGAGCTGGAAAGGAGAAGAGAAAAAAAGAAAGAAAGAAACTTGAAAACGTGACCCAAAAAATATAACAATGAACTCATAATTCCGAAAAACAATGAAATACACCACCAAATTACAAACGGTAGAGAAGGTATGGATACAATCGTTACTAGTCCCTTTCAAAATGGAAGGAATAATAGAAGAGAGAAAATGGTGACTCACCTTTTAATAATCCTGTGAGTTATTTCGCAGTACCCTGAATAATGTTGAGATTTGGCAACAATGCATTAGCAGTAGGGTTGACCGTTGGATATTCGGTAGATATTCCAGAAGAAAACTGTAATTTGTTTTGAAATATTATAAAAGATCGCTGT
The DNA here is from genome assembly GCA_944452925.2 of Chrysolina oricalcia. NCBI lineage: Eukaryota > Metazoa > Arthropoda > Insecta > Coleoptera > Chrysomelidae > Chrysolina > Chrysolina oricalcia. The sequence goes on along the minus strand of OX101825.2, from coordinate 6,890,170 downwards.
CACTATGGTATGAAAAACATATTATGTCAGTGCCATCTTACAATTCAGAAACGCGAAATATTTGACTTTATATGAACCTTAAAAGGGGTTTCAATTATCAATTCAGCTAGATAGCACTTTATGAATTCTGGACGTTGGTAACAAGCGAAATCAATTCTCAATTGTTTGATTTGTTCAATAACTGATGAAGTTTGAAGAAATTAACAAAATTTATTCTAGATGTTGGAAACAATGTTTAGATTGTATTATCGATATTGGTAGAAATTAAGAAACCAATATTGACCCAATAATAAATTTGGCAATCTACTTTCAGAATAGGTTCAACCAATATTCCACCAATATTATTAATGTAATAATGTTTTTTGAATACTCACCCAAATTGGACCAATATCATTTTTTCATTTAGAATATATCTATATTGACCCAATACGATAGCAAGATTCAGCCGATATGATGTGCTTCCTGGGAAACTTATCCATCAACAGTGCATGTCCCGTACCGCAGCGAACGTGTTAAATAATGCGGTTATAGCATCAACACTATATGCGTTCTAATTCCACTAAAACAGAACTGGAGGGGGTTACACTGCTTGTGTTATCCGTTATAGAAGAAGACGACTTTCATCATGATATATAGAATTCACCAGTAGGTAGCCCTCAGATATAGAATTGATTCCCTTATCAAAATCCAGCCACCGTCATCATTTATTCACGTGTCGATTTCAACCTCCTCCAAATTTCACTCAACAAGTAAGGTCAACAAATCTCTTGGCAATAACTAGCTCTGATCTACCCGAGAGGGATGGAATAAGATATGTGATGGAATGGAATATAATCGATAACAAATCATACGGAACCCACCTCTCTCGAATTCAATGAGCCTTTATAAAAGGATCGGTTTGTATGCGTCTATAGGAATGTTATTCCATATCTCATGTCATTCATTCTCTGAGGTCTGTATTCTTCCACTGACAATGGATGTGGAAGGAAATATGGATGTGAATAACGTTCAACTTGTCAAATAACAGCAGAGCCGGTTTTTGTGAATTTGGAGAATGAATTGCCACCACGTTATCACAAAAACTATTCGAAAATATCCGAAAAGATTGCTGTGAAGTGACGAATACGGAAATGATTAAAATATGTAGCTCTCCGGCCAGCTTATTATTACCATTCGTCCAGATGATCTGTATGAAGTGCTTTCGATGAGAAACTTCAGCTCAAGTCAAATAATTCGAATACCAGTGATTTAAGCTGTCCTAGGCAAAGCTGAAAATATTTTTTTGATGACTCTGTTGGCAAGCTATGATTTCACATCACTATTGCGAATTGTCCTTCAAACAAGTTATACCCAAATGTACAAAAAACTAATTACAGTACATCACATTACATTGCAGTACATTCCCCAGTACCTTGTAACCTTCGAGCAAGTCAGGTCAGATCCAACCATATTATCGTAGCAGCCCAATAGTTTTGTTTTTATTACAATTTATTCAATGATATTTCACAATTCAGAAATTATTACCATTCAAATTGATGTATAAACTTGGTATTAACCATCATTGATCTATAACCGGTACCTTTTTGATTTGATCACTGCCGAAGGATTTCAGTGTTACAACACACCGCTTAACAATAACCCTTATCAAACTCGCTTCCTATTCAAGGGTATCATTATACCGATATACCTTTTTCTTTTGAAATAAGAATAGAAGAATAACTTGGTTGCAATATGATCTAAAGATCAGCCAACGCTGCAATCCCCGGAAAGAACTGGTCAAATGCACCGAATAGGAACCAAGGGCCATAACATAGAGAAAGAGAGACCTTTTTTTTATCTCACATTTGAAAAAAAGTGGCGCTCAACAAAGCCAACCACAAGAGTGTCTTCACCTTCAATTTAGCTCTCCGCTATATGAGTAGGCGTGCCTTGTGGCCAATCAGGAAATTATCTTCAGTGAATTTTGGCGCCCAACGTGGGACCCGAACCCACGATCCTAAGATTGAGAGTCTTGTGCTATACCAACTGAGATGATCGGGTTAGAAGAAGAAGTTGCAACACTGACTTGTGGGAGAAATTTACTGTAACTCTGTTTATCTAATTTATTTCTATTAGAAAAGTAACACAGGCCTGTGATGGTGTTTCCCTTGAACACTAATAAGAAATCTGGGTGAGCTAGGCAAAAAATACTCAAATTTCATCACACGAATTTTTTATATGGAATTCTATGCTATTAGTAGAATTGACATGTAAAGTTATGTATAATACGGAAACTAGTACAAAATATGTCTGAATCTATGGATGAATTGTGTGAAAGGTATTTCAAAATCAAGATCAAAAACCAAGACAAGAATTGGATGCAGCATAAAATGTGTTCAACTAATGTTCGTGAACTACGAGAAGGAAAATATTCTTTCATTTTAAAACTTCAATAGTTTGGATGGAAACAGCGGATCATACAGACGATGTTTACTTTTTCTGTACAACCACAATAGCAACAATCAAAAATATATAGCGGAACTAAATTGGAACAGAAATTGAAAGAAAGGGAAATGGAGAGAACTGGTACGAAGGACGCTCTGCGAAAAATACTTTCAGTTGGACTGAAAGATGCAGAAGAGCCCGAAACCTTTTGATGCGAGGTTTCTAGAATTGACTAGAGTTTGATACAGACTAAACTTGGCAAAAATTTAGGGGTTTGCAATAAGAACTTCAACATAATTCGAATTGTTTGAGAGAAGAACTTCAAGAAAATTCAAGGAGTCTGTAAATGAAGCCTCAAGAAAAGTCTGGAAAAAAAGTTCCAAGAAAGTTCGAGTAATCTGGAAGAAAATCTACAAAAAAATTCAGGGAGCCCGGAGGAAAAGCTTCTAGAAAAGTTGAATTGTCTGAAGGAACTTCAGGAAAATTCTAAAAACCTAGAAGATGCGTTTCTAGAAAATTCGGTAGGTTTGAAGAAGAAGAAAATTCGATTATCCTGAAAGAACAGCTTTTAGAATATACTACGAGTTCGAGCTTCAAGAAAATACAGAAGGCTTATGAGAAAAACTTTGTGGTGTGCCGAACAGATTAGAAGAAAAAATAGGAATCGTCGAGGCAGAGATGGACAAAGTGAGGGAAACAATCGGTGATGAAATCAAAGACTGAATGGAAGCAGAAATAGACAAAATGAAAAGGAAACAACCCATGAGTTGAACAAACACTCTCAAACAGTTGTTTCACCGGCCACCAGTCCATTTTACGCGAAAAAGGTAGATCAGTATTTTGTATCACAACATTGAGACTGTCCACGATGCACTATTTATTTTGAAAATCACACTTCTAACACCACTGTAATGAAAAAATAGTGTCTATGGTATCAGACTTATTCATTTCATATACAGTGATCGCCAAAAAGTATGTACCATATGGGAAAATTTTTTATTATTGGAGTATTGGAAAAAATATTCTGGGGAAAAGTTTGTGCATGTCCGATAACCTAAAAATCGATTTTGACACATGTCACGTGATCGCTAGAATGGCGGCAAAATGAAAAAAATTGTAATGCAAAGGCAAAAAAAGGGGTAAGATGGCAAGATATCAAAAAAAGTTATTTGAAAAAGTCACTTTTTATTCACATAAACGTAGTTTCAAGAGATAATTCAAAAAAATTGAAAATAGCAATTTTTTTAAAATATTTTCCCATTTATTTAAAAATATTATTTTTTTTTCTCATGAATAGCTTGACTATACTGAAACATTTGCATTTTAATGATAATGACAAAACTTTCTCATTTTCTCCACACCAGAGGGCACTAAATTGAAAAAATGGGAATTTGTCAGAACCCTTGCTGTTACATCGGTTCGTATCTAACAGTTATATCAGAAATCCACGACCATTGTGATGATATGACACTCCAAAAACATGGTAATTTCCAGATTATAATCAAGTTCCGATGATAATCGTGCATGAGCGTTTCACTTCGCACATAAACTTGAAAATAGTGCGTCAAATTAAAGATTCTTAAAGTTTATTTGCAAAGTAAAACGCTCATACAGCATTATTATTGAAACTTCATTAAAATCAGGAAACATAGTGTTTCTAGATTGCCATATCAACACAATAGTCTTGGAATTCTGATATAACTGTTAGATAAGAACCAATGTAACAGCGAGGGTTCTGGTTTTTTAATTTAGTGCCCTCTGGTGTGGAGAAAATAAGAAAGTTCTGTCATTATCATTGAAATCATAAGAAAAAAAAAATATTTTTAAATAGATGGGAAAATATTTTTAAAAATTGCTATTTTCAATTTTTTTGAATTATCTCTTGGAAACTTCTTTCATGTGTATAAAATTGAATTCTAAGTGACTTTTTCAAATAACTTTTTTTGATATCTTGCCATCTTACCCCTTTTTTGCCTTTGCATTGCAATTTTTTTCATTTTGCCGCCATTCTAGCGATCACGTGACATGTGTCAAAATCGATTTTTAGGTTATCGGACATGCACAAACTTTTCCCCAGAATATTTTTTCCAATACTCCAATAATAAAAATTTTTCCCATATGGTACATACTTTTTGGCGGTCACTGTATAAAATCTAACTTCTCATTTATATCACAATTTATCTAATTCACATCAGAAGCCAAAAATAGTGTGAAAAGTATACTATTTCTTGAAGCGTTTTTTTTACAATCAGATGCGTTTGAAGTCCCTGAACACAATCTTCCTATCAAGTGATGGCATCATCAATCTCCGAATAGATCTAGGATAAAACAAAGCATCCATCAAATTTACGAACCGTCTGGGCAGAATATGTCTATCGATAATCCATCCTTTTTACGCCCAAACGGCACTGAACTACATCGACATGTTGCCGATATACTCGAAAATGCGACAGCCAAAAAATAACATAGCGATCTGTTCCAGAGGTCTCAAAACAATTTAGAGTAAATATGAGTCACTATATGAATTTCCTTCTCTAGCCTTGCTGCCTACTTCTGTGTGCAGAAAGTGAGAAAAAATGTTAAAGAGCAAAGAAGTGGTGGGGATTTGAATATTACGACTCTACTGGGAGAAATATCCGGCTCGTAGGACCAAAGTCGGGCCTGAAGGATCAAAAAATTGCTATCTCGGGAACGGTAAGTACAACAGAGATGGGGTTTTCGCCATTGGGTTTATATTGAAAAAACGCATTCAACAAGTTCATGAACTTTGTGTTTTATCAATTGCAGAAAAAAAGTGAAAGACGAAAAATAGAAAATCCGGATAGAAGAACCAAAATATTGCTATCTAGGTGGGAGCTAGAAGGATGGAGTTTTTACCGTTCGTTATCTATTGAAAATACACATTCAACCAGTTTGGAAATGTTGTTTCACAAATAAAAAAAAAAGTTATGAGTGATTTTTTCACATTTTTGGGGATAACTCAAGAACGGAGACACTTAGGAGAATGGAACCTGTACCATTGGGTTCCTAATAAGTAATCACACCACCAGTAAGAATAGGTAAACTGATCCACCCATGAAGTCAGAGGAAACAAATGTTTCTTTTTCTAAGTCCAATATTTGATCTGTAGTTTTAGATAATGCTACTTGCAGGGACAATAAGAAAATTTTCCTGATCAGAATGTATCCAAAATACCGTTCTCTACCTCTTCTATCGATTCTATGTAGTCCATAAAAAACCTATTCCTAAGATTCAACCTCGGGGATGATAATAAAAAGAAAGTATTCGCAATCATGAAATCATCTCCAAATCTGACCTTACCCCTAAGTTGACCTAAAAACACTAAAATGAAGAAAATAAAAAAAATTCCAGCAAAACTAAATTTTTTTCAATATATAGTGTGTCCCACTTTGAGCAGCCACACCCTCATATTTCGTTGAGCATGAAATAATTCGAAATTTTCTTTGACTCGAGTTGTAGTACTCGGAAATACCTACCTTTATGTTCACGTAACCTTTGTATATCCATTTTCCACGGCTAACTACGACCAAATGAAAAGTAAAAAATTGGGAAAAACATACTAGGCATTTTTTTATCGCAAAAATAACACCAGATTCTGTTTCAGAACATCTTAAAACCCCCAAATCTCAATGCTTGAATCATTTGAATATACAGGGTATCATTCATTCTGATCAGAGTTTGCCTTGGAAAAGTGATATTTGGCTATTAATTAAATATTTTTGGGAATTCTGTGACAAGAGAAGACATTTTGGAAATTTTCCAAGCATTATTTATGGATTAGAGCTGATAATGCTACCAGCTACAGATGATACCCTGTATATTCAAATGATTCAAGCATTTAAGATGTTCTGAAACAGAATTTGGTGTTATTTCTGCGATAAAAAAAATATTTTTCACTTTTCATTTGGTCGTAGTTAACCGTGGAAAATGGATATACAAAGGTTCCGTAAACATAAAGGTAGGTATTTCCGAGTACTACAACTTGAGTCAAAGAAAATTTCGAATTATTTCATGCTCAACAAAATATGAGGGTGTGGCTGCTCAAAGTGGGACACACTGTATAAGAAAGCGCCATGAGAACTTTTAGTAGACCTGTTCACGGACAATAAGATTGCTCGTCCTCATTTGTACAATAACTTGTTTCGTTTTCGAGTTTTTGTTGTTTTTAGGAAAAAGTCCTTGATTTTTCAACTTTTTTCGAATATTACCCAGACTATTGGTTTTTCGGCAAATATTCATGAACATTTTTTGTAGGTTTTTGAAATTCGATAAAAAAAAAATACTATGAAAAATGATAATCTGTCGTCCTATTTGAGTTTTCGATGGTTTTATTGAAAAAATCAATATTCCGTTTATTTTCCAAGATCTGAAAAAAATGTCTACGTAACTTCTGTAGACCTTCTTGAGGAAAATTAAATTGTTGATACACGTTTACTTTTCGAGTTTTTGGTGGTTATATAAAAAAATTCAATACTCTCGCGATGCTCCCGGAAAATTTGTGGGGAAAGGAGGGAATGAAAAATGAAAAATCTGGACGCGAGCTGCCCGGAATTGAAAAATAAAAAATACGGACAGTCCAGACAAATTTGGGGGAAAGAGAAAATAAAAAATCGGTCACAAAGCACCAGGAAAAATTAGGGGGGTACGGAGGAGGTAAATTATCGGAAATTCGGCCCTGCTATGAAAGATTTGGGAAGAGGAAGGAGGCAGGAGGACTTGGAAGGGGGTAGGATATCAAAATTCCTGGGGCAAATTTGAGAAGGAGAAGAGGTAGTAAACAATCAAACATTTAGGGGAGGTGAAAAATCAGAAATCTAAGCGAGAAGCAATCTTTGAAATTAGGGGTTGAGGGGAAGAGAATTATAAAGATCCAGGCGCATGGCGCCATGAAAAAAAATTGGGCGATAGGCGTGGGGGAGAAAAACAAAAAATCTGGATGCGAAAAACACAATTTTGAAAGGGAATGTGAATAATTTACATTTACAGAGCGATACACAAGTCCAGCTCGGTGGAAACTGTTATAACACTCCTAAACCAGGCATTATTGAGAAACATGTGAGTTTTACGACCCATGTTATTATGGTTGATTTTGTCTTCTTTTGGGAATTTGAGGTCTTGAACTGAAGAGAACTATTTTTTCAATTTCTTCGAAGCCAACGTTCAGTCAAACTATTTTGACATCTTATAGCACTGTAAGATATAAAAAAAGGACATCTCTTTTTAAAAATAAATAGTTTTCTTCGATTTAGGACCTCAAATCCCCAAAAGAAAATAAAATCAGTCATAATTGAGAAAATTCCCGCATCGTGGCAACATCGCTTTAATAAAATCTCAAGAAAACACTCACCCCGACGTGCACCCCGTCGACGAACACCTGTGGCACGAGGATCTGGTCGCAGCGCATGCGCTCCTGGATTTCCGCCTGGTACTCCGAGCTCATGAACACGTCGCGCTCCTCGAACTTGATCAGCAGGAGCCGCAGGATCTGCTTCACCTTCATGCAGGCCTGATACGTTTCCCGCAGGATGCCCATCGTCGTCGTGTATACGACTACTTTGCCGGCCTCCTTTTCTTTGTAGTTCTGTAAGAGACAAGAGCGGTTAGTTTGGGGGGTCCAGAAATGTTTCGTTGCTTGCGCATTTTTTCTTTTGGAGTTAGGTTTCATTAGCTGTGTTTGTTAAGGTTTTCTTTTGTTTCCGTTCATAAGTGAGAACCATTAATGTGAATTTATTAGCAAAACAGGTATGTACAGGGTTCACCACGAAAAGAGTCGAGATGTATATGGAAAAATAGTTTTCATTATACCTATCTGAAAACACTATATTTACATGCTTCTAGCATACTGAAAAAGGGTTTTTTCACGACTTCCCGTGTTCGGCTTTTCTGAACTCGTAATGAAATATCCTATTTCTGAAAATTTGTATTCGCATGTTTTCCGACGTGCCCATTACAGCTTAAATATCTTCACATTGCTGCAACTTCCTGTTGAGGAACTTAAAGCCACAATTTTTAATAATATTTTGGAATCTGTGCTGGAGAATCATGTGTCTAGAAGAAGAAATTATGCATAAATGCAGCCATCCCACCAAAAAAAATATTTGTCCAAATCCAGGCCAAAAATATAAGCTTTATTGTCAAAAAAGAAAAAAAATTGTTAACAAAGTCAACAACTATTACAATATACCTAGTACATAGTAACACAATGTGGATATTGACATATAAATAAAACATGAATGAGTAACAGACTATACTGGGTGGGTCACGGTCGATGGTACATTAGACGTTTACGGAGAACGGGACATAGGATCATTCTGAAAATTTTACTTGTCAAGTAGTTGCTATTGGTCTATCGATCTAAAATATTTTCAGCAATGCAGCGTTGCCGCTTATACCAGAAAGTAGTAGCACCATTGTTATTTCAAATGGGTCACCCTGTATATTACTTCATTTTTTAACTTGTCATTCCTTTCTGATTATTTCTGCTCCATACTCCCCTATACCTATCTCTAACGGTTTTTGATATATTGATTATTTTCCATATTTTTTATCCAAAACAAAGCTCGAATTGAATGTTTATTTCTGCGGTATTTGGATTCTTAGGAAGTTGCAATTTTGTGTTTAGTTCATCAAGATCATGTACATTGATTCTGTATAGAGAAGTTTGTTCTGCGTTATACAGGGTCGTTCAAAATTCATGATCTTACTGCTAGATACGAAAAGGGTTGAAAGTGCGTTTTTTTTAATGGAACATCCTGTATATTATGATACATCCTGAAAGATGACTGAATTCCCTTTGAATTGAAATATCATGTTCCTATACCTAAATAGCCAGAATTCCGATATAATAGCAATTTTCACTTGTAATCTCCCAAGTGCTTGAATTATTGCTGGAGATTTTTCGAAATAAATTTACGGCAATTAATTCAAGCACGAGGGGGATTCGGTAAGAAAATTTCACACCAAGAAATTAAAATCATTCAACAATTCATAAGAAATAACTAACGATGGTTTCACCTGAACTATTTATAACCACTGAAATATTGATATGTAAAATACTTAACAAAATTTTCATCAATAAATGTTTGACATGTGACAAGTTGATATTTTGCTTTAATGTACAAATGGAGGTCTTGTTTTCATATGAAAGGAGATAATTATGTATTTACTAGATATTTGGAATGTGTCTGAATATATTTTCTCCACGATTATTGCAGAAATTGTCAATTCTGAAATCATATTTCAGAAGAAATTCAAACACTATTTGTCACAAGTTTTTATCACAAGTCCCGTAGCTCAACGGTAGTTTTACGGCCTATGAGTCGGTAGGTCGATGGTTCAATCCACGATAAGAATACAACTTTTTTATTTTTTTTTTGTTCCAACTTTAAACACATTTATTGATGAATATTTTGTTAAGTATTTTACATATCAATATTTCAGTGGTTATAAATAGTTCATGTGAAACGTTAGTTATTTCTTATGAATTGTTGGATGATTTTCATTTCTCGGTGTGAATTTTTCTTACCGAATGCCCCTCGTGCTTGAATTAATTTCCGTAAATTTATCTCGTTCATGAATTTTCTAAGAAAATTCATATACTTGAAAAATTTCCGGCAATAATTCAAGCACTTGGGAGATGAAAATTGCTATTATCCCCGAGTTCTGGCTATTCAGGTATAGGAACATGATATTTCAATTCGAAGGGAATTTAGTCATCTTTCAGGATATTTCATAATATACAGGATGTTCCATTTAAAAAAGCGCACTTTCCACCCTTTTCGTATCTAGCAGTAAGATCATGAATTTTGAACGACCCTGTATAACGCAGAACAAACTTCTCTATACAGAATCAATGTACATGATCTTGATGAACTAAAAACAAAATTGCAACTTCCTAAGATTCCAAATACCGCAGAAATAAACATTCAATTCGAGCTATGTTTTGGATAAAAAATATAGAAAATAACCAATATCTCAAAAACCGTTAGAGATAGGTATAGGGGAGTATGAAGCAGAAATAATCAAAAAGGAATGACAAGTTCAAAAATGCGGTAATATACAGGGTGACCCGTTTGAAATAACAAAGATGCTGCTAGTTTCTGGTATAAGCGTCAACGCTGCATTGCTGAAAATATTTTAGATCGATAGACCAAGAGCAACTGCTTGAGAAACCAAATTTTCAGAATGATCTTATGTCCCGTTCTCCGTAAACGTCTAAGGTACCATCAACCGTGACCCACCCTGTATGTTCTCCACGACCAGAAAGTATGAATCAAATTCAATTAAATAAAATATGAATTAAACAAGTTATTTAGTGAGATTTATATTACATAGTATCAATACTTACAGTGTTGGTACAGTTACCGATATTAAAAAAAGGTGCTTTGGAAATTTTCCAAAATAATTTTCAAAACAGATTTATAATATTATGAAAAATTAGAGGTTGAGAGGGAGGGGACGATTATTGACGAATTAGATCCGGTAATTGAAGAAACTTATTGATTTGCTTTTCATATTCGATTCTGCAGAGAATTTTCTATGTATACACTTTCTGCTACTTGAGAAAAATGTTGGAATATCCGCACCTGTATTTACCAGTAGTCGCTGAACTACGGTGGAAACAGTGGCCAGTATACTCTTGTGGATTGTCTAGATTCAGAAATTAGGCAATTTGTTTTAGCAGTTTACACATCTCGATTACTTGTCTCGTTCATTTAGTTTTTGGGCATTAATTGGAAAATTGTCAGAAGGAACATTACAAGGTCTCAGACTGTACTATTTTTTACAATATGATAATAATCTCTCATGATTTTTACATTTTGTATTAGGAAGTGAGTTAGTAATGCTAATTCCAAATCTTTAATATCGGAAAATTTAATATTGTAAAGCTTATTTTTGTAACAAGCCCCAAAAACACGAATAATTTTCTATTTCCTTCATGGTTAAATATATCTCATCAAAACCTTCGATTTCTTAGCTACATAATTGAAGAAAAGAGTTCCAACAAAGTTTTTAATATTTTGTATCTTGAAATAGGTATCGATATTATGTTTCACTTTTATCGTCGCTTTTAGGATTGAATATATTTTCCATAAAAGTCGAGGATTTCCATCTTTTCAATAAATTACCGAAAAATGCAATAAGAACATTTTCGGAAAAAGAGTACGTATTCTTTTATATTGCTTAAAACTGTATAATAGTTTTCATATTTCAGGTGGGTACTTCAAATTCCACATCTGATTCATTTGATTTTTCACTCTTTATTTCATTCAAATTGAAGACTTTTTGACAAAAATTATCACGACTCCACCATTTGCATCTGTCTCTAACAGTTTTGATATCCACGGCAATCTGTGTCATTTGATTCGATTACAGAATATTCATACTGTACTTTGTTATGGAATGAAAGTGCATGCGAAACACATAAAAAGTGTTTCAGAATAAATAATATAACTCGTGAATGAGACTGTATATGTTCTATCATTAAACATGATTTCGGAATCACTACATTCTCTTATGGTTGTGGAGAAATGTTTTAAGGTAACTCGATAAATCATTGATTGTCTCGTAAGAGATGAAACAGGAAAGGAGAGAGAAAGTTGGTTTTCATTGTGAGTTTGTCTTTCCCTGTAGATGTTTGTGAACCTTTCTCTGGATTCATGAAACAAACATACATTTTCTAAAGTCAAAATTTCAAATAACTATTATTGTCAGAAAAATTTGGTGTACATGATACTCTTATTTTTATTCTGAATAAGAATCTCAAAGCTTCCTTCTGAAGGACGAATATACTTTGCGATAGAGCAGAACCCTGAAATGGACCGTCCAATTTCGCGGTGTATTACTTTGAAAGCAACCAGAGGATTATGTTTTCCTAAGAGCTGTCATATAGTATAGTCAAACTTTAGGTAGTTGTCGATATGCACACCAAGTAATTTTGTAACGAGCTTGTTTTCAATGAGCTGCGCCCCCAAGGTAATTTTTTCAATATTTCGTTTGCTAGTGAATAAATTTGTTTCAGAAATATTCAGAATCAGCTTATTTGCATCGTACCAAAGTTTGATTTTTTGAGTATCTGTAGAAATAGACTGGACCAGGGCATTACGATCTGCATTGTGCCAAATGATTGTGGTATCGTCAGCAGACAATGTTCCAGAAATTACGAGGCAAGATATATCGTTAAAATAAATCTAAAATGAAATTGGACCCAGATAAAACCCCTGAGGGACTCACTCACTCACCATTTCTCTCCCAGGAGAAAAGTTTCTGAACAATATTCTTTGGTTTATGTCAGTAAGGTGTCATATGAACCATTTCAAAACTGTACCACGAACACCATTCATATGCCTCGGATAAGTCAGCCACCTCATGCAAACTTTTTTTAGGAAATTCAAAATGTTTTTTCAAAACTAAACTTTTCTCGATCTATCATGTATCTTCTATGTTTTCCCAATTTTTCAATAATATTTTTTTTTTTTGTAAAATTTGTTTTTACGAAACTCCCAGGTTTTCGGAGAAAACCCCTCAAAAGCAGAGCTTGTGCGAGCAAGGGAGATCCGAGACCTACAGTTTAAATAAAAGTGGAATCCGAACCACTTCAGCTCAGTGATTCACGACCGGGGATCGAACCCGGTCCGTCTGGGTGGAAGCCAAACGCTTTAATACCTCGACCACTTCGCTAATGAATTATAGAATTATCGAATCGCGCATACAAATCAATTTTTTCAGCTAGAAACTGAAGGAAATTTTTGGTAACAAACTAACGAAAATAATCGTATGGTGTTTTCAATTCCATCAACTCTGCTGATATTTCCTTCACTACATGCCACGCAACTTCAGATGCAGTAGCAGATTTTTTCGCGAGCGAATCCGTTTTCTTTCAACGTATGTCAACATTCTTTGGGCCACTAGTGGAAGAAGCTGGTCCATCTTCCTCTTCTTGTAATTCACTTACTTTTCGTTTACGTTTTCTCAAGCGTTGAGCAGGAGCAGCAGAATCAGTAAAAGCAGTGGGATCACAAATGTCAGAAGTTGATGTTGATGGAGAATTGGTGGTAATCGTGATGAAGCTCCCACAGGTTCAGCTTCGATATTGAAGAGATTTCAATTGCTTAGGTTCAGACTGTCATTGAAAATTTCATTCGAGTTCAAACACTGATCAATCGCCAAATCATGTTCTTCCCGAATGTAATCTGGATCGGCAACATCATCATCACTATCAAAATTGTCTACATTTTCACTAACAGTATCATCATCTGAAGTCATTGCGTCGATCACCGATCTAAATTTCACGTCTGACATATCAGATAGTTCATAATATACCTCACGGCGCGACATGACTGCTAACAACATGATATCTCACTCAGTTCCTCTCTTTTTTCTCCATCCTGCAATATACTTTCAATATGTCTGGTTATAGGATAGGATCCCTATTTTGTTGCTACAATAAAAGCTTGCTCAGGTAACTGCAACTTTGGATTATGTAATCTATATATTCATTTATATTTTTTCTCCTATCATAGACAAATCTGTATCTGTTTTATGTATCTGAATTGAATAAATTCACCTAGTAATCTACCATTACATACTTTTAACCTGTTTCATACATACCGCTGTTAGTTGCACCAAATACTTGATGCCACTCTGATCACCAGCCCTAATTTGATTATCGTTTCAGCACAAAGATATTTGATTGTATTTATTTCGAGAAACAATTTAAATTAAATATGATAGAATCCTGCTCTTCATGATATAAAAATTTCACGATAAATTCGAACTTCTGCCAAAAAATCCTTGGAATTTCAGAAGACTCGTTTCACCTTGAATCTCGCCAGTGCGCTCCAAAAATTTCGTTGCTCGGGAACGCTGTTCATTTCGCAGTTTTCATAAAGGAAAATAATATACTTTCGAGTACATTTCCTCGAAACAAAAGCTCCATCTTCCTATATTTAGACTTCGTAACTCGCATATCAAGCACCACGGTTATTCATCTGCAGGAGATTGGAATTGAAAATAAGAGCAATCCTATTGTTTTATTGAACTCTTTTCATTTTATCATCAACAGACGTATATGCCTCGTTTCTATTCATAGAGTTAATTGAAAATATTGATTCAAACTTTGATTGAAATTGTATTGTGAGAGAAATGGACGACGCCAGGACTGGACTATCTGAGTGTTAGAGGAGACACTCGTAAATTTTTCTCCAAATCGATGTACTTTTCAACTCTATTCGAGGCTATGCGAAAATGGGGTATCTAAATCTGTCACTATCTGACGGTCTAACAGTAATAATGATCATTCATTTAGTCTGAGACTTAAATGCAAATTTGTGAAAAAATGAAAAGTTCACATAGGTATAGGTAAAAACACTTGAACATGTCTCTTAAAGAACAGGTATATAAAATGGATTAAAATACAGTCATTAGGTAAGAGCAGACAGCAAGAAACATATCAGTCAATAATTAAAATAGCAATTGAATAATAAATATCGCAGTCAAGTACTGCACCACCGACTTAACCTTTAAACTAGACTGCTAGTACTCATATGCCCACCACTCGAAAAACTCATCCAATTGAACATCCTGAAATCGTGTCTGCGCAATGCGCAAGAGCCACCACAGAATTGATATTTGACAATCTGGGTAGCCATTAATTTGGTCATTGGCGTTACCTTGAGTAAGTAAATATTGTTAAAATAAAGTGTTTTGTACTTTGGTGTAAGAATCCTTAATTTTCAACGACTGAAATAATAAGCTTAATTTTCCTTTAAACCAAATATAAATCTGTAGGAATCTGTAGGAGCTAGTCATATGTAGCATTAAAAAATATTGCAAATGTATTTAAATATATACATAAAAAAATAACTGTCACAATCACAACAATATAAATTCATACATAAAAGTCATTGACTGAATAAAAATGTTTATTAGTGAGGAGCAATATAAACTTTTTCCTTAAGTTTTGGAGAGTTGAACAACATTTCAACTCATTTGGAAATCTGTTGAAAAAAATCAAACCAGCACTTTCAGGAGATCGGTATGAGATTGAATGTCTATTTTGCGGAATATGAAAATAATCTCAGGTGTTTTTATCTTGAATTTCTGATCTTTTGATAAATTGATCTTTAATATTGAAAATATAACTGTTACGATATTCAATTTTATCACAAAATCCCAATAACTATGCCGTCCCGAAATACCAGAGATTGTTCTGATTATTCGTTTTTGTACAAGAAAACACCATATCCCAGCCGTGATTCCACCTGTACATAGTAAATGCTGAGTGTTTGTTTTGTATTCAAGAGTTTCCTTAAGTTTTTGAGTAAGTAATTATGAGAATTAAGATTTTGGACCAACTTATCATAGTGAGGTTTCCAACTTAACATAATGTCAAAATGGATACCTAGAAATTGAACACTTGGTCAATTTTGAGCCACTTGATTATCACTAATTTCGATATACAGTTCTGGGCAAGACCTTTGGCAATTCCGGAATCAAAGGAAATCTGTATTTTCGGAATTTAAATAGAGTTAGCCAAAAACAATACATTCAACTTTTGGAAAATGTCACTACTCTGTTTTTGGAGTGAAATATATATTTTTTTGGGATACAATAATCACTGATGTATATGGTAAGTGCATATATTGACACGTTTAAGTCATTTATATGTAAAATAAATAGTACCGGTCCCAACAGTGAGCCCTGTGGCACTCCAAGGAAAATATCAGTTGCTGAGGATTGCTTGGGTATCTATTTTCCTTTTACTCTTTCAAAGTGAAAGTAGGAGAGGAAATATGATTCACGGATGTACAGTTATGAAATATTCTCGTCATTAAATAAAAACTCAATTTTTCAACATTCCACTTGCTTTCGTACTAAACCTATTAATTTCTCCTGAAGTACGCCAATGTGATTCTGACAGATAACAGACACAATGCGCATGTCCTATGGCCACCAGTCAATTTCGTAATTGGATCAATTTCAATAATATGGCATTGGCAGTCTAGTTTAAAGCTTAAGTCGGTGTACTGCACTCATCTAGCATACTGTTCTTTAATTTTACTTCAAATGTAGATAGCGAATTTGTATTTTTCAATTCATCCGGAGGTCATTAAAATTACTTAACCCTCATAAAAATACTGAATTTTGACATTTCTTCGTTTTAATAGGCTCACTGAAAATATTATTTCTAGATCTGGTATATTTTTCCTCAGAAAAGTTTGGGCATCATCTGTTCTCATTTTGAAAATCGAAATCATTGTTTGATATAAAGAACATTCTATCAACATTTTTATCAAGTTTTTCTAAAACAGCTCATTTCATTTTGTTCTAGAAAATATAGAATGGTAGAGCTTTAGTTGAAGTGAGGAAGTACCATAATAAATACTTTAGTTCAGAACCGTATATTGACATATCGAACATTATGAAATGTTCAGTTATGGTTATCTCCATGCCAGAGAAATTTTTTTATTTCACTTATCTATTTTTTTTTATCCACCATCCAGCGCCAATTACAGAATGGAAAAAATTCACAATACAGAATAACATATTGAACAACAAGATTTCGAAATGACTCTTTGCACACGAGTGTGACAAATTGGTGGACAAAGCCAAAGACAAAATTGAAATATTTCCTTCAGTGTGAATTCGCGTCTAATCTTTTCCAAAATTCCCATCTAATCATATTCTGAGGACAATATGGGCAGGGAGGCTGCCCAATTCTCCAATTCTAGAGTTTCAATTTTCTATATTTTCTGGTCTATTTATTTCAAGATAAACTTTTTGTGTTCCTTAGGAGCTGCAGCGCGTTGTTGCCATTGCTCTTGATGTGGTCATTTTCATGATCTCATAGATCGAAATATTGCCGACTTTGGGAGCTTGTATTTCAATAATTAGATGGAAGAATTTTTACAGATTTGGTTGTTAGCATTGTCATCAAGTTTTCCATCAAATTTGTAAGACGCGTTGCTTCTGTACAGCGTGTTATCTGAAACAATGATTGCATATTTGAATGATATATTGATTGATTTGATAGTTTTATTATATTATTGATACCTACATCACGCATTGTTATCAAGTTAACTGACATGTGTTAGTTTTCCATCAAATTTGTAAGACGCGTTGCTTCTGTACAGCGTGTTATCTGAAACAATGATTGCATATATGACTGATATATTGATTGATTTGGTAGTTATATTGTATTCAGTGATCTTCATGTCTATTTTAAAATTTGGATGTATCTTGTATTTTGAAATTTTTTAAAATAAACATTATTAATATTATATTATTATTATATTTGGTATATGGTGCTATGCTTCAAAAGTCTAGTCGGGAGCAACTCGAATTCTGAATTAAAAAAAAATTTCAAAAAAATTCAGCTAATGTAGCCATTGTCGAGAAGTATCATACCAAATTTTCACCTGAAGTTGCATTTTACTGGACTAGATGGAACGGCTAAATTCATTACCAGAGTTTTTTGACAAAATTCCAATTCCAATGCTTTCCAATATGATACTGTTTTTTCGAAACAGTCCCACAGGCAACCTTTGAATTTGACACAATGTACCTTTGTATAAATCAACCAAGATATAATTGTGGGTGTAATACATGTTTAAAGGAATAGGAGTGATTATTTCCACATGGAATGATTTCCTCAATCGAATATTCAATAAGATGAACAAGTTTCCATCAGTACAATTGTCAAATTACCTTCTAGACGGCCCTGTAACCCATTCCATTTGTGTATACGCCTCTCAGATCTGGCAATTACAATAGCGAAATGCATCAATTACACCTCCTGGGTTATAAATTATGACAATATTAATATTATATGGTGATATATCTAGCAGGTGCATACCTGTGGGCATATAACGCTCTGTAATTATGTAATATTTTTTAAGATCGGTAACCGAACGTAAATCACATAATGGAGAAAGTTGAAATATCCAATTTTCTCAGCTTGAGGACTGCCACTTTGTATAATAGTAATATGAGTTGCACGTATTCATAGTGAGATGTTGAGATAAGAGACTAGATCTCATTCATTCAAGACACACTTTTCACGCATTGGTCAACTACTGTATGTTTTTTTACGTAATGATGTTGTAGCAATTGTTTTGAAGCATCTGTTTGTAAAGTAGATGAATATACAGTGAGGACGTAAGAAGTCTGCCCCCCCATTTAACTTTTGAACGGAACAAGCTATCGAGATCGGGTAAAATTCAGGTAAAAAGGTACCTATTTTACTACTTTGTGGCATAAAAATGATTGTGGTCACGTGGCCTAGTGTCAAGAGGGCACTATCAACTTTTTTTTTCAAATGTTAAGGGGGGTCACGTGGTTCCTGGTTTTGAAGGTCTTCCGGTTCTATATCCAACACTTGTTTGTGAGAATCGGCCAAGCCGTTTCAAACTGACGAGCGTTTGAAATTTGCTTCAAATATTTAACAAATTAATTATTAAAATTATTAATTGTAGCAGAATTTTAACTCCGTTACTGAACGGTGAATATTTTGAGCACTTGTTAAAATAGTTGCAATTGTTACTTGAAATTTTGTTGAAATTAAAAGTTATTTAGGTTTTTAATTTATTTGTAAAATATTTGAAGCAAATTACAAACTTAGCTTGTCAGTTTGAAACGGCTTGGCCGATTTCCACAAACCAAGAAGTGTTGCATAGAGAATAGGAAAACCTTCAAAACGAGGAGCCACGTGATCCACTATAATATTCGAAAAAAAAGTTGATGGTATCCTCTTGACACTACGCCACGTGACCACAATCATTTTTATGCCATAAAGTAGTAAAAGTGGTATCTTTTTACCTGAATTTCACCCGATCTCGATAGCTTGTTTCGTTCAAAAGTTAAGGGGGGGAGGACTTTTAACGTCCTCACTGTACAAGCCCAACGACGGTCATGTTACAATGAAGATTGGCGAAACTAGTACTGTTTAAGCACCTACTGAAAAAATGCCCAAAAATCTATAAGTTACAAAGATCTCAATTGAATATGCATATTTGCAGAAGCTTATTGTATTCAATTTAAAAAAAACTACCTATCTACCAATCCTTAAAGAACCAAAAATCATCAGAATGAAACTGCACCTAACTTAATCTACAAAAACCTATCTCTAGACATACCACAGTTTTCAAATAGCCATGCGCAAAAATCTATTTTTATATTGGCCCGAAATTATATAACTACAAAATATTAAAAGTAAGTTTATGTTCAAGAGAGAAATACAAAAACTTTTCAAGGAAAACAAAATCAATTTGGAAGTGATTGTGTAACGTCACTGACTTACTCATATACGAGGATGTATTGATATCTAGTTAGCCTAGACCAGTTCCCTGCATAAACAAAATATTGCGTTACCATAGCAACGAACAATAACTTATTAGAAGTGTCAGTGTAAAGTTTGACGTCAAAAAAGTAAACCAGAGTTACGCAATAAATTTTTTTAAAAAATATGTCTACCGAAATTGTGAAAATCGAAAAATTGGAGTATCGAGCCATCATCAAGTACCTGTATTTAAAAGGGTTAAGAGGTAAGCAGATTTACGAAGATCCTTGGTGATAAATGTCCTTCGTATGCAACCGTGAAAAATTGGACTGCAAGCTACAAAAGAGGTAAATTTTCCATTGAAGATGATGACCGATCGGGAAGGCCAGTTTCTGTGTCAGTCCCCGAAAATATCGATGCAGTTCATGACATGATTTCAACAGACCGTCGAATTAGGCTAAAACGGATATCTGAAGCACTAAATATTTCATACGAATGCGTTCATGTCTATTTGAAAATGAGAAAAATTGCTGCAAAATGGATCCCCAAATGTTTGAATGTTGACCAAAAGCGTGCAAGGGTAGTAGCATCGCGTTCGATCTGTGTTCGATTTGGAAACGATGTAGATTTCTTAAACCGAATTGTTACTATGGATGAGACCATTCCAAGACCGGTTCTCCAAGACCTAAGAAGTTTCGTGTCCAAAAATCTGCTGGAAAATTTATTGCTTTAGTTTTTTGGGATTGCCATGGAGTAATCATGATTTATTTTTTGGATAAGGGTAGAACAATAACTGGAGATTACTATTCGACATTACTGACCACTCAACGGAAAAAAATTAAAGAGAAAAGACGCGGAAAGCTATCCAAAGGTGTTTTGTTTTTGCAGGACAACGCCCCTGCACACAAATCTCATGTTGCCATGCAAAAAATTAGTGATTTAGGGTTTCAATTACTAGAACACCCCCCTTATTCACCAGATCTGGCTCCGTTTGACTATCATCTCTTTCCTCAACTGAAAGAAAGTTTTATAAGATGTCCGGAGGACTGCTCACTGCTAATATCCTATACAATAGGAAAAATGGGTTTGGTCGTCGATTCATTCGTTGCAGTCATTAGTTATTGACTGCTAGACCTACCCTATACTGATGAGGAGCAACACTCCGAAATCGATATATAGGTGGTCCGAATGTTTCGATGAACATTCCCATGCAACCAAGCAATTGCAGAGAGAACCTTGTAGGAACTCTGCACGGAAATTTCATCAGATGTAATTCAATGTTCGTCGTGGCATTAGCCAGGAAAGTAGTTGTTTTCTGATGGATTTTCGACCCAACTTTCCTATTGTATAGGATATTAGCAGTGAGCAGTCCTCCGGACATCTTATGCCTCTTGTCATAAGCTCATTGTGACCCACAGTTTTCTTTTCTGTTTATATACGGTCTTGACGATCGTGGTCATGGGTATTGCTTTGGTTGGGCTTCCGGCACTGAGATGGCGCTCGCAGTTTGGAATTAATCCACTGTGCGGGCGCGATCTCAGTTTCGGTCTTTAAATGGGTTTGGTCGTCGATTCATTCGTTGCAGTCATTAGTTATTGACTGCTAGACCTACCCTATACTGATGAGGAGCAACACTCCGAAATCGATATATAGGTGGTCCGAATGTTTCGATGAACATTCCCATGCAACCAAGCAATTGCAGAGAGAACCTTGTAGGAACTCTGCACGGAAATTTCATCAGATGTAATTCAATGTTCGTCGTGGCATTAGCCAGGAAAGTAGTTGTTTTCTGATGGATTTTCGACCCAACTTTCCTATTGTATAGGATATTAGCAGTGAGCAGTCCTCCGGACATCTTATGCCTCTTGTCATAAGCTCATTGTGACCTACAGTTTTCTTTTCTGAAAGAAAGTTTGAAAGGTTGTAAATTTTCTTCCAACGAGGAGATTGCAGAGCAAGAAGAAACATTTTTTTTTGAAAGGTCTAGAGACGTTGCAGATTCGCTGTAATGAATGTATCCAATTAAGAGGAGAATATGTTGAGTAATAAAATACTTTGACATTGAAATTTTGTTTGGTTCTATGGTAGGCTAAGAATTTTTCAATATATCCTCGTAATGAACATAAAACTAAAAATCAAATTTTTGATCCAATCAATCAATCATTCAGCTCCCACACTAAATCTTTATGATTGAAATGTTGTGTTGTTCTTTGGTTGGTACCGGAAGACCTCCTATTGATCCGAGGATATAGTTTTATGATTAGTTTATTCCAATTATTATCAATATATTGCTTTATATATGTATACTTGAAGCATCTGAATAGAAAAGTACCAAAACACCAATAGAAGACGTTACTGTCAATACTGAATGCGGTTTTAAATATCTCAATGATAACACAAAATTTTTCAAACGTAACGCTTGTAGAATTCAACTGATTTATAACTCCTAAGCCAATAAGGAAAATGACAGAAAAACAAGTAAAGCGGTGAAAAGTTTAAGAGAGAAGGATTGTTTTTATCTGAAAGCAAATAGGCAATGAAATTTGGATTCTGGACAAAGCGATATATTTCAACCTAATGGAAAGTTGAGATAGGGCCTTTCGTTGATATAATTAGACACAATTCTATATCTAGAAATCATGTAATAACAAAGATATGTCTTGTCAATAAAAGCCTTTATTATTATTATTATTACCCAAAATGGTACGTAATTATCTACTATACATCTATAATAGACAACTGTAAATTGGTCATCAATAATTCATTGAAATTCAAATTAAACATTTCGAACCCAACTGTCCCAAAATTGTAAGGCTAACCAAAAATACACAATATGATCTTTCTAAGGCCTTTGTATAAGTCATGAAATATTCTTACATCACGGATTTCGCGGCACATCTCTAAACTGGGTCAGATCTCACCTCTGATCAAAATCAAAAAGTTCTATTAAACATTGATAGTTCTGACTGGGAAAAATATTGCGTGGAGTTGCCCATTGATCAGTTTTGGGTCCCACTCTATTTCTGCTCTACATCAATGACATGTCCAACCTAGATATTTCTGGACATCCTACATTGTTCGAATAGAATCGAATAGAATAGATTTTTATTCATGCAGTACATACATAAGTAATATTTGCATAGCCAAAAATGGTGCTACATGATACTATGAGTGTCAGTGTATAACATAAAAAAATTATTGCTGAAGATCGTCATGCTCTGGTTCGAACTACTTTTATTTATTGAGTCCCACCAACGGTATTGAATTCCATTCTGGGGTTCTTTAGTCTTCCAGAAACGAGCATTACATTTTATTTTCAAAGTAAATATATGTGAATAATGCGTGCCAGTAAAAAATTATTACGGTTTATGAAATTTTCATTTTAGAAACAGCTTGCTAGAGCTCCCAGATACATGGGAGTTTTAAAAACCAGCCTATAGTTTCTCGAAGGGCTAGATAGAGAAATCAGTAGATGAAAAAATCAAGAAGAATTGGTCCGAGAAGTGATCTTTGTAGAACACCTAATGAAACTTTTTATCTTACTTGTATTGCAAAATTAATACTTTAAACAAGGTCTATTTGACTTTCACTAACAATTTGGAGTCTAGTAAGAAAGTCGACAAACTGCGTGGAAGCGTCAAATTAATTTCATCTCTTCAAAGTTGCTCCAAGTGTTTGAACTAACCGTGTGGTTTAATAATAATTGGATTAGCCTTCTCTCTGAAGAAGCCATTGTTTTGATGAGACCGCTATTATTTTTTCATTATTTTTATAACGGATTCATCAACGATCGGCCTTGCCAACAAAAAATTATGAAACGAATAACTCCAGACTATATTTGACGAGAATTTTTCGTTTTATTCTCGTCAATGCTGAATCATTCGCTTTGATATACAATACAACATTATTTTACTAAAAAATACTGATACTGTAACCAAACACAATCCTTCTTGCTCGCAGTGAAACTTTTTTAAATGAAAGTTGTTTTGATCAATATCTCCAGAGATGAAGAATCTTGTGCTTGGGCCCAGTATAAGATAACACTTCATTATTGGCAATAAAATAATTATTGGTTGTACGTGGTGTAAGAGTAGGAAATCATCCCAATAAGGACCATAATCAATAATAAAATCATTACATAAGAATTTGAATGGTGTTATGAAAAAACGAGTTTTCCATATTTGGATGTAGAATAAGTTGAATGTACTAGAGATAATATTCTTATCTGAATTTAGAGGCATTCAATATTATTTTTAAGTGGTTTATAAACGTAGCATGACTAGATTCTCGCATGCATGTTGTATTATGGTGCCAGAGTATCTTGTATCAGAGTTGGCATTGAAAATACTTCTATTGTATTCTACTGTATTTTGAAGCAAACGTTATCAAGTTTGATATTACTATGGATTACAGAATTTTCGTTTCTCTGTGGAAGATGGTAGTCACTTGATTTTTGTTTGAAGGTTGTAAACTTGATTACTTATGGTTCGGGCATCCATCGTCGAAATATAAAAATAATGAAATAATAATTTATTCATCTATCTTCCAGGAATGATGGAGATACAATTCAGATTTAAAAGAAAAAAGTTATGAACAAATATAAAGAAACCCCATAGAAGAGCAAGTCTGTGCATGGCTATTACAGAAAATATGTTTTTAATGGAGAATAGGGAGTATAATGATGGTTTTTCTTTCAAATATATATATATATATATATATATATATATATATATATATATAAAGTAGTAAATTCGTGAGGTTGCAGTCAATTGGTGAGCTAATTAGAAATACTCTTTGAAATTTGTCGAGCTTTCGACAATGTTTATTGTCTTCTTCAGGACTACAAAATGTATGGTTTACAGTTGGTATAAATATAAATATAGATGGCTACTTACTAACGTGAGAATTAAAATGAAATTGGGACCAAACGGATAGAAAACATGACATTAGATGAATGACAATGATGATGACAATTTAAATTTGAAAACTAATCAAGAAGGAAAATTCTGATACAGGGTGAAATAGATTATTCATTTAATTTTAGGTCGATTTCGATCGAATTATATATTTCCTAATAATAGTTTCTTTTTCAGAATTTTGGACCCAGTTTCGTCGTAAACCTAAGCATGTAGGAGTGGGTAATACATTTCCGAAATAATCTGGAATTTTCACGTATTTGGTGCAAATTCCAAATAGACCTGACGATTTTGTATTTTTCGTGATTTTTGGGGTCTACCACTTAGAACATTTTTCGAATACACTTTTTTCATATTCTGGCAACTTAAAATTTCCAGAATATACTAATTCGACTATTCTGAATCGATTGGTGTACACACTATCTGTAACCTTTCTCAAATTGAAAAGTACAAATCGAGCTGAATGGTTTTTTCCTGCCAATTATTATTTTCACAATTTTGGACCTAGCTCCGTCGTCTACCTGAGCACATAGAAGTAAATAGAACATATTACAAATCAGCGTACAATTTCACGTAAATAGTGCAAATTTCAAATAGACCTAACGATTTTGTATTTCTCGATTTTTAAGGATATGCCACTGACAACTTTCTCGGAACATCCTAATTCGACCATTCTGAATCGATTGGCGTTCGCAGAATTGCTTTATCTCTAATGGTCTTCGAATTGAAAAGTTCAAATCGAGTTTAGGTAAAGGGTTTTTTCTCGCCAATTTTTTTTCAGATAAAATTCAATCTTTTTTTGTATAGGCACACCAAATTTCATGTCGATTCCGATTCTATTGAAGATTTCATATGTGAATGAATGAGCTGAAGTGGTTCGGATTCCACTTTTATTTAAACTGTAGGTCCTGGATCTCCCTTGCTCGCACAGGCTCTGCTTCTGAGGGGTTTTCTCCGAAAACCTGGGAGTTTCGTAATAACAAATTTCACAATTTTTTTTAAAGACAAATAAAACATTTTGATAAATGAAACATATTATAAATGAATAAGAAATTAGCCAAATTTTGGTGGGTATATTCCCGAACACAGAAAAACCGTGTTCTGAGAAGTGAAGTGAATTGAAGTTTTTTCAAGATATTCATTGACAGCTATTATTTGAGAAAAAGGATTTCATTAGTTATTTGAACTTATATTTATAGTCAGGCTAAAGTCTAAAAAGTTATTTTATCGATGCGTATGAGCTCGTATGGTAAGAGTGGATTATTTCTTGTGGATTTCAATCAGTGAATTGTAAAAAAGAGAGAGTATTGTAGGCTCGAATATCATAGTAGCAATCATCTGGTAGATTCAGTTCATTTATTTCACTACGTTACATAATAAAACGTTTGTAGCAAGTCAAAAAATAGCATAAAATAATGATCAGTTATAAAATTCAAGAAGATAAAAAAAAAAACAATAAAAACAGACAAAAACAAGCAAGAGAACACAAATACAAAGTGTAAAAATTTAAAAACAAAAATGGATGAGTGTGTTGATATTATAGACATTTGAAATGGTTCACGTATTCTTTGACAGAATAGAAGCAAAACCTCAAAAGATGATTTGTATTGTTTTTTTTGAATTTGGACATACTAAGAACTTTAAAATTATCGGGAACACAGTTTTAGAGGTTGAAATCCAGAGTGTTCTTTTGTGATGGTCATGAAACAGCTGTATAATTGAACTGCAACATCTCAACAACAATCAATTAAAAAAAGTCATGTATACAAGCCAATGATGTCATGGATATTATGATACACCACATCTTCAATACTCCGTACAACAATTGATTTTCAAAGAATCCAAGACAGACACGATTCGAATAACATTATCTAAGAATTGTTCCGCACAATGCCACAAATATAAGTGAGATTCACATAATTCTTCAACTGTTAATAAATTACGAGATTTGATGGGAACATTTAACTGTACATGATTCTCTCATGCAACAAGATGATAATTGTAGTTATTATCCAATTAAATGTTCTTCGAGCATTGAAACTGCACACTCAATAATTATTGTTAGTTTCGATCATGTTTTAACTTCATCGTTAGTTGGAAATTATACGGCAATTTCATTGAAATTGTGAAGGGCTCACACATTGCGCATGTAAGAGCCCGGAGGGCATTACAAGAGAAATATTTTCATCATCAGTTCTCAGAGGTTGATTTTATTGTATCTTGAACCTCCTGTATCTCGATTACAATTCACTTGTGGTCAGACAATAATGAGAACCAAATGACTGAAGAATAACGAAAAATAAGAAATAAAACTTTTTATGGTTTTATACCAACGATATTGCAGAATTCTCCTGGACTTCCATTGTCTAGAAACAAAGGAAATAAATTCTTTGCATGGGTTTGAGTCGCGACGTTTCAACAGTTAACGTCTACTGTCATTATCAAATTTGTGAATGCGACAAAATATCTCGGATTTCTATTATATAGCATGCAACTAATGTACCTGCTATAAAAGTAATTATGATCTTCGTGGGGTCTCTCTCAGGTCATCAATGTTAATTAATGTGATACAACGACCTTTTTCTGGCGAGTGATATTATTGATGACCGGTAATTTTTCAGAGTATAAGCCGACTCTATAAACTTTCTCTTATACCAATGTTGTTCTTTATGGATAACTCGGCTTTCGACCATGCGATACTGTGCTGATTAGTCCATACGTGATCTGCTATTCCCGACTTCGATATTTCTTTTTGCTGAGTTTTTATCTTGTGTTCACCAATTCTCACATTTAGTGGCCTCTCAGTTTCACTATTCTCGATGGCTGGTCTTGTTTTTGTGACTTGGTTATGAATGGTATCACTTGATTCGAAGCATGTTCGGATGTTGTACCTCGATCCAATTCGCCTCATTTAAACCGATAAACCTATCAAATAGGAAGACATAAGGTAGGTTCCCCAGAAAAAGGTCGTTGTATCACATTAATTAACATTGATTACCTGAGCGAGACCCCACGAAGATTATAATTACCTTTATACCTGGTACATTAGTTGCATGCTATATAATAAGTATCTGAGATATCTTGTACACTTCAAAAAAGCTATCAGAGGATTATGTGGCCTCAAGCACAGAGATTCATGCAGAAATTTCTTTGAATCTAAAAATTTGATGCCAGTTCCAAGCATATACATAGTGTCCCAGACTAGTATTTATTATCCGATTCAAAAGTTTTATTTTCAGTAGATAAAGCATCATTAGTTTCAGTTGAGTGCTATAAATTCGAAACAAAAATGAAAATTTCAATGCTTACTTCGAATTGTTTTGAAGGTCAAAAATCCAAAAACGATTATTTCAAATGATATTTGACGGTGCCACTGGATTTGTGATGCTTTTAAACGGCTGAGACCACAATTTCTTGATGAAATAATCAATTGTTTTTGGATATCATGAGTAACATTCATATTACTCTATCAAAATATTTTAATCTTGTTCAAAACATCATTTGAAATGCTCTTTTGGAACGTGTGCAGTCAAGTTTGTATACAGCAGTTATTTTTGATTCTGTCAAATTCTGTTTTTTCCTAACACCATATTATGAGAGATAGTTATATCCATCAGAACACTGCAGCTTGTTGTGAAAGAAATTAAATGTACATCTTTACATTAATAGTAATCAATAATCAATGATAACCAATATTGATAAGATAACTGAACTACAACATAAGAATGGATTGAGATAAGAGTGTCTATACATTAATTTTCGTACTTTTCAACCCAATCCTGATTTAATTGTAAACATTCATTCTACCATTTTATGCTAACTAACCATAAGATTCGGAGAAAAGAAAATACACATTGGATTTAAATGACAACTATTTGAATAATTTTGATAGTGATTTGACTATTTTACTTATGCTATATTTCTGCCAAAAAAATAATAATTTGTTTTGGAATTTTGGTCACACCAATTTGAAAGCATCATAAATTCAGTGGCGTATACAAATTTTATTTTTAAAAATCGCTTTTGTATTTTTTTGGATTTTTGACATTACAAGTACCTAGACCTTGAAATTTTTATTTTTATTTCGTATTTATGGCAATCAATCTTTCTATTGAAAATAATAATTCTGAATCGGATAATAAATGCTTTCAAATGGTTCAGTCTGTATATATTCAAATGTCTGAAATACGTCCACCTACATAGAAATCAATTTACCATGAACCCAGGAAGCCACTCAATTCCTACAAGATTTGGAAACGACTTCAGAATCCCACTTCATCGGTTGGAAAAGACAACAAGGAATTGATTATTGGTACCGAAACTGTACATATGATAAAATACCCCCAATATTGAAAACTAAAACAGAAAAAAGCTTCAGTGTATGAACGAAATCACACTTACTGAACATGTGCAGCTACTTCATTGTTGAATTTTTAAAAAGTTGATGAATGTACTAGGAAAATAGGTTAATCAACATAATTTGATTAGGTGTAGGTTACAATGTGTTTTATGTTGGTAATTGGTTGTCAATGTCATATAAATATAGAAAGAAAAACTTACAACTTTACTATTTTATTGTATTATCATTAGTCCTGATAGAATGACATTTTTTGTGAAAATATCATATACAGGGTGTTTCT
This sequence comes from Chrysolina oricalcia, assembly GCA_944452925.2. NCBI lineage: Eukaryota > Metazoa > Arthropoda > Insecta > Coleoptera > Chrysomelidae > Chrysolina > Chrysolina oricalcia. Next base: position 6,860,891 of record OX101825.2, on the reverse strand, counting down.
TAAGTACGTGTAGAAACTTCAAGAGCATATTGCTGACGTCGAAATAAGAAAAAAAGTTCCCATAAACACATGTCCGCAAGTTATTCGTTTCTTCTAAGATACAGAGTGTCAAAGTTTGATTATTATATTTGTTTTTTTTGTGAATAAATGCCAAAATATTTGTGATATTCGAGTAAAGTTTGGTAACTGGGATGATTTTTCAATGACAAAATCAAATTTTGTGTTAATTGTGAAAAAAAACTAATTTCTAATTGAATTTATTTTGAATTAAAAAATCTTGTCATTCAAAATCACTTGCATCGATTATTTCGAATCGCAATAACTCGAAAACAGTTGTTCACAGTGACCTCTATCAGGAATATATCTTTTACACAAATTAAATAATAAATATTCCCAGATACCAAACTTTACCCAAATATCAAAATAATTTTGAAATTATTCACAAAAAATAAAAATAAGAATTCAACTTTGACACTCTGTATCTCAGAAACGAATAACTTGAGGACATATGTTCATAGCAACTTTTCTTCTTATTTTGATGTCAGCAATAGGCTCCTAAATTTTCTACACGTACTTAAGAAACACCCTGTACAATGAATACATGTATCTATCTATCTTTTTATGAAACGATATATCCATCAATCTGAGAGCTCAGTTTTCACCTGCGTTCGGTATATTTTATTTTAATTATATTGATATTTCCTCCCAAGTTGTTTTTGGTATTCACAACTTGTTGTCTGAAGGTCTTCCTTGTTTTCATCAAGATATCAAACAACCTCGTTTGTCTTCGTGGTCATTCAATATAATTCAATTATAACGAACAAGTAATCAAGTACAAAGCAATTCATCCAAGTTTGCAATGTTGCTAATGTACTTCTACGTCTATCCAAAACTTTGATTGATGATCACGTCCACAAGTTTGAATAACGGAATGTTCATGGGAAATCTGGCACCGATACATAATGGTTGTTTCAGTCTGGACAAAAGGCCGGTAATTTCATTATTTAGTCAGCAAGAATTTCAGAGGTTAACAAATAGGAAGACAGATGACTGATTTCAACTGAGACAAAACAGAAAATAAACAGATTACAAATCAATTAGTGTGCAATTGACTGTATTAGTTCAGGGCCATGTTGGATGCGACGCTATAGTTGCCAACTGTGCAAAAAGAAAAATCTGGGACCCTATGTTTGAGTTCGCGCGATAAATTTCGAACGTGATATTTACATCGCCAAAAATTCGCATGTGATACTGTTCTCGTTCGATACGCTATTCCCGAACTGAATGCGATACAGAGTTGGTCGGTTTCGAAGGGTGTGAGGGAAGTCTTAGCTTGGGTCACGAATCCAACCAATAGCTTAAAGGTATTTAAATCACATGACGTGGCGCGTCACGTTGACAACTGTTCTGTTTGTATTTCTTGTGTTGTTTTACTAATCAATCGATTAAAAATATCTGGTTGATTTAAAGCATCAATCACTTGATCAAGGCACATTGAAACATGATTTACTGAATGCTACGTGTATATTGGAAGCTGAGTCTAGCTGGTATAGCTGCCACTTGCGAGGAATCCAAGACTTATTAAAACATTCATATAAGCATGTTTTATTATAAATCAGATTCATTTACCTGCCTATTTAGACTGAAGGTAACTTACTATTGTCTCTACTTCCCTCCTCTATATAGGGAGACACTATTCGAATCAACTCACGAATTAATACTTTTGATAAACAGAGCATTCTAACAAATTGTCTATCTCAAAGTTTCAATGCATTTATACGAGGGTAGAAGGGCCTTCGCTGTTCTGCTGCTCCCGCAGAATCGTCTACTACTTCTGCTATAGCGATCATTGCAATTTCATCAAAATTTGCCATTTCATAATATCACGAGTAAAATGTAAACAATGCATTATTATCGAGGTTAGGATTTAAGTCTCTCTCTCTCTCTATATATTTTCTTGGATCAGCTTCCTCACGGCGATATTCTCCAGCTCTCCCCTTATCACTACCGTCATAAGGGCTTCGTCCGGGGAGTACAGACGTCTTGCTCGCAGCAATACTGTACTCGCATGAAAAATTCTCTGTTCTCTTCTTGGTTGACTTGTGTTCAGTGCTGGAAATGTTACTAGGACAAACAGCACAAACAATAGGAATATGGTAATAAAGAGGGATTCGAGTATAGCGTGGACAGAACAGTACTGAATTTTTTATTTTTTTTAAGTTTAATATGATGGCGATCTAAAAACTGAACTAACAATTTTATGACTGGTGCATTTAGTTTCGTAAGAACCTCTGGAAACATGTAAGGTAGGTTAAGGCCTTTGCGCCCTAAGATGAAGTAGAAATCTTCACCCATGAAATCGTTAATAGGACAACCAAGGAAAATGTGATTCAAATCCTCAAGACCACCACATTCACAATATGGGCTTTCAACAACACCGATTTTCCATAAATGTTCTTTAGTACAACAATGGCCGGTCCTCATACGTATTATCATCGTTATATGTCTTCGGGTCATAAAGGGAATTTTTTTATACCATTTCTCAGTAGGAAAATTGGGTTGAATTTTCGAATACAACTTTCCTTTGATTTTAACGTCTTGTTCCCATTGATTATAAAACTGTTGAAAAATCTCTCTACGAAGATCACAGGAAAACCCCAATTTATCTCTCTTAAAATCCAATGGAACATTGAGTGCAGAACCTATTTTAGCAAGCTGATCAGCTTTTTCGTTCCCTTCAATGTTAGAATGACCAGAAACCCATATAAAAGTAAAGGTAATCTCCTTTAGCGATGCAAGATATGCCATTTGTTAATATTCATCGTTATATAGTCAATGTCAAATGAAGAATCTATGTTAATAATTTTACTTAAGGCTGATTTAGAATCAGAGATTATGAAAACACTATCAAATTTTTTTTCTAAACATACACTCATAGCCTGGTGTATAGCTATAGTTTCGGCCTCACATATGTTAATATTCAATTATTCCGATCGATAATTCTTATCGCATGCTAAATATCCGCTCGTTGTTTTATGGTCGATAATTATCGCTGGTGATATTCGAACATACCATTTTTGGGGTATCCTTCGATAAAGTGCAAAAATCGCATGCGATATTGCATCGAGTGAACTCAAACATAGGGTCCCTGTGCGGTAATTTCAAAATTTGATGATAGTGAGAAAATTCGCACGTTCTTGACACCTGAAATAATCACTTTGGAATTTAAATCCACGATAAGAAATTCAATGTTTCAACCGTTTGTTTACTCCATTATTTGTAGTTTGATTATCATAACATGCCATGAATAAAAAAATATAGGGGTATAATAAAATGCTCTCTGGAAAACTGCAACAATCGAACCAGGATAAAAATGAGAAAACTCAAATAAAGTTTCAGAAAAAACGATTTTGTGAACTACACAATCCAAGAAGAAACATTCAGATTTTCTGGAAGAACTCGAGAAGGTACCCATCACTCATCAAATTTTTTGGTCTCACTATTCGTTGGATTATACATGTATTTGAAGAAAGCTCTGTCCTTCGAGAAAAAAACAACAAAAAACTGCCTGATGCTCAAGTACAAGTTGACTTGGAATAGTTATTGAATAATTAGATTGGATCTTCAGAATCGTAACTGCAAGTTGTACTGAATAGCCGTCATTATTTGAACTTTTATACAGGAGTCGCTGACGAAAAACAGTATAAGCTTTTCACATCATTGTTGAGCACAGTTCAAATAACACCAAAATCTGAAACTTTCGAATAATTGATTATTAGAAGATGACTTAGCTTTCAGGTGAAAAGTTTCTAAGACAACAATTTCAAACACATTTAGATATGGACTAAGAAGGAAGTTGTACGAAAATCCATGCCTCATTGCTTCAAATATCATTATCCCAGCAGAAGGGTTGCTTTTGACGGATGTGAATTTTTAATACAAAAGCCCTCTGCCTGCATAATTCAGAGTTCAACCTATTGCTGAAAAATTACATCGAAAGGCTATCCAAGAAGTGTACCCCACTATGAGGAACCTTGACAATAATTACAGAACTTTAACTTATTCAGTGCCGGTTTCAGAAAAAATAGCGTCATTTTTAAAAAAAACATAATTTAAGAGTAGCATTCAGAACAGATAACACGTTGGGAAGGTTTATCAAAAATAATAAAGATAACACACAAAAATCTGAAAAATCAGGAGTTTATAAATTGAATTGTGGATCTTGTTCCAAAGTATATGTAAGCCAGACTGGTAGACCATTCAAAAGCCGTGCACGTGAGCACCGTATGAATTATGTAAATAAGAAAACACATTCAACATATGCCAATCATATTTTGGAAGAAGACCATGACTTCTATGAAAATTTGAAATCCTTCATGTTAAAAATAAGGGTATTAGACTTAATTATTTAGAATTCTTGGAAATCAATAAATTGAAAAATTCGAATTAATAGTTCCCCTTTGTTAAACCTTTTCAACTAATTAAGTAGTAGATATGTTTTGAGATTTGCAGGTACCTACATTGTATTGTCAATTTTTATTTTTATTATATATATTATTTTTCATCGGTACAAAATTTTATTTTCATCACTTTGTGGGCAGTATAGTTGCAACAATTGTTTGAGTTTCTTTCGTATTTCGAAGAAGTACCTCATTGAGTTTGTCTACCTGTGCTTGCATGTTTTTCGAAACTTTTCGGTTGGCGAAATGTCACTCATTAGGAAATTCTGTACCATATAACTATATCAGAGTTAACTATCGCAATGATAATACGACACCAGGTAAAAAAAAATACACGCAACGCACGACTATCTGAGGTTAGTAAAGCCATTATTTCGTTATGCAAAAAGAAGGTGAATGCCTACATGGACATTCTGCATCTCCGTATGTAGAGCGGAACAACCATATAATTTTCATAACAGTACATGTACTGTTCATATCAACGCGAACGGTCAGTTCTGAACAAGAATTTGTTATTTGGTACTTGATGTCCGCGCGTGAGGAGAATAAAAAGATGTGACACGGATCGTGTGTTCGCTCGTACAGGGTAAAACGAAACTATGGCTCAATGACCGGAATTTTGCTAAAAGTTGTTTAGGACTCGAAACATTACTCACCTTATTATCGATATCAAAAAGGTCATTTTTGAATATTTCACAGGTCATTTATCGATTACTTTCATAGTATTTCAAACCCTTTCGATCCTGGCGTGCACTTTAGTGAACAGCATTTAATCAAATATAAAAACGAGTTAAAATTCAATTTTGACCGCCACGTTCCACTATATATGTTTGCATTCAGGCTTTATTATAAATTCCGCATATTTTCTGCCATCTATCCATGAAAAGATGAACACGTTACGCAGTTCTTTTTCTGAGAAGGAGGCCATTTACCGAATGTCGTGCAGCTGTTTTTTTATCTTTTTTTTTTAATTTAACCGAGCAGTGTGGTGTTTTTAAAAAATTGGTAATTATTTAAAAATAGTAAGTTGTTGATATAATTACTCGAGTTTATTACAATTTTGAAAATACCTTGGTATTTTGGCCTCCTGAAAACTTATGTACCATAGTGGACATCAAGACTAAGTGGAGTGAATCATTCATTCAGATCAGAGTTAGCCCTGGAAAAGTGATATTTGGCTATTTTTCAAAGTATTAATTAAATATTTTTGGGAATTCTGTGACAAGAGAAGACATTTTGGAAATTTTCCAAGCATTATTCATGGATTAGAGTTGATAATGCTACTAGCTACAGATGATACCCTGTATATTCAAATGATTCAAGCATTGAGATTTGGGGGTTTTAAGGTGTTCTGAAACAGAATCTGGTGTTATTTTTGCGATAAAAAAAATGCCTAGTATGTTTTGCCCAATTTGTCATTTTTCATTTGGTCGTAGTTAACCGTGGAAAATGGATATACAAAGGTTCCGTAAACATAAAGGTAGGTATTTCCAAGTACTACAACTTGAGTCAAAGAAAATTTCGAATTATTTCATGCTCAACGAAATATGAGGGTGTGGCTGCTCAAAGTGGGACACACTGTATAAGTAAGCTGAAGCGTAGTTCTGTAAAAAAGCTAATTGGAGGGTTGAAGAGCACATTCAAAATCACAGATGTTTACAAGGGGCTACTAGAAAACACTCCATTCTCCGACACATTGTGTATGTATGTAGCATAGGAGTGCACAGCAAGGCAAGAGAAGTATGTCATTCATTCAAGATGAAAGACCTTAGTTTAAGAATATTTATCACAGAGTGAGTCAGATTTTTTAGCTCTGCTATTGTTCCATGATTCAATAAGCCAGTAATATCAACAATGCTATAGAGCCTAAATAGAACAATTTCCCGTATACGCCTGTATATCGGGCACACCAGCAGGACATGTCCCAGGGATTCGATCTCATCAAGATTACAGATTGAGCTAGTTACCTCAGTGTCAATTGTGTAGACTAGGCCATTGAACGTCAATCTCAGAGTTTTTTTACTGCAGGTCTGTAATTGAGAAATCAATCTGACAATATACATGCATGGGCAAAAAAGCTTTTAAGTGAGTTTGATCGTTTATTCGCAGGAATAGGTCTTGATATAGGAGTGGGTAGGAGGAGTCTGCAAGTCTCCCTAAATCGCCTTTCAATAACTTACTACGGTACGCCTCTAAGACAAGAAAAGTATCTCTTTTGGATGTGGCGAGCGAATTTTGCCAACGTTAAATTTCGCCAGCTGCCAATAGGCAGTCTTTTATTTGGTGTCAGAGGTATTCAGTTCAGACAGACGTGAGAAACATAGTTTTGGTAGACTAGCTGCTTCCATTACTTTCAAGTCATTAAACCAAGGTAGAGCGGCCTTCAGGATAGTAAAACTCAGTTTTATAGAGGAGGTTTCCAGACAAACGATATAGTCTGGAGTATTCCTTGGTAAAGACAGTAGTCGTTTAGAAAATTCTACTTGAGAGCGTTCCAGAATGTCCGCATATCGCAGGCCCCAGATTCCGATACCGATGACAGGGAAGAGAGCACAATTGATTCGTATAATTTTATTCTGGATTCCCAAGAATTTAATCAAGTTCATGTCTGCTCCGACCGATTGCTTGGCTTTCATTGTAGCTGTATTGCTCATTTTTAAAAAGTGTTCGGATGAAGACATCTCGATACCAAGATAGGTGAAATTTTTCACGACTTCCAGGGGTTCGTTGAATATTCTTCCAGTGTTTTAAGCTTCCGAAATGAATCAATAGGAGAATCGCTAAAAGAATTGTCGATGTTTGGCCATGATGATGAATTTTGGCCAGAAAATATTCTTCGATGTTGGCAAGAAATAACGAAAATAATATGGAACTCAGTGACTCACCCTGTAGAACGCCCTCTGTGATATCGTATTTTCTAGTGAAATCGTTCTGTAATTTCACCGACATGACGGCATGTTCATAAAGCTTTTTTACGATACGAATTAATTTAGAGCTGATTCCTAACCTATATAGCTTGTGCCAGAGGAGTTCCTGATTTAAAGAGTCTAATGCTTCTTTAAAATCGACAAAGGCGACCGACGTATAGGTTTTTACCTCTTAAGCGGAGGTGAATCTGTAGGATAGAGTTGAGAATAAATACATTGCCAATGCACCCTTTGCCGGGCCTAAAACCAGATTGAATTTCAGGTAATACTTTATAGCCGACACACCATGATGACAGTTTATGTAACAGAATAAAGGTTTAAAGTTTAGCAGGAGTGTTGATCAGAGCGATGCCTCTAAAGTTCGAAGAATCGTGTTTTTCCACTTTTTTTTGTAGCATTGTTAGAGTCGTTTCGTGCCAATATGGGGATCCATTTTCATTGAGTAAAATATTGTTGAAAAAGGAGCACAAGTACAGAAGCCGGTTCTCAGGATGGTTTTTTATAAACTCATAAGTGACTTCGTCGTTTCCAGGTGCTTTACCATCTAAACAGCATTTATGCACGTTTATAGTCAATTCTGAATGGAGAATCGGATTGCCAGCATCTAAGAAAGTTGTGAGTAAAGGAATTTTTGAACAGGAAATACTGTTACCTCAAATAATTTGCCAAGGAAAATATCGTGGCTAAATCTTAAAAAACTGACTTTTTGTAACTTCGAGAGCCAAAAACTTACCGTCATTGAGAATGTGGAGTAATCTTCGCGAAATTATTGATTACTGTTATAGGCTTAAAGTTAGTGAAATATTTATTTTCTACTACCTCACTAGAAAACTTTATTTTCGACACCTAAAGAAGGGGGAAAATGGTACTTTTCCTGCCGCCGGGAGGAAAATAATACTTTTCTTCCCGCCGTGAGGAAAATAGTACTTTTCCTCTCGATTTATCAGGAAGAAGAAGCATTGAAATCAATTTTGCCTCTTCAGCGAGATCTTTTGGCAGGTCATCTTCGCTAGAACTCGTTTTCAAAACTTAGAAGTAACTTGAAAGGGTAAGCAACGTGACAGCTTATGACAACTGTTATGTTTGTATTTCCAAACAACGCCATAGCAACAAATCGTTGTCAACACGATGACGACGACGCAACGCTTACTCAATATTTTGTCATACAGCCGCATTATATAGTTCCACAACTTTCTGCAGTTGTTCTTATAAGTATGCACGCATAATAATTTTTAGGACGTTATAAAAATGACGACCTTTCAAGGTAGTAGGAAAAACTATATGAAAATGCTTTTCCTCCCGCAGAATTAATACCCTCCGCTTCGCGTTGGGCATCAAACTATCCGCGGGATGAAAAGCATGATTTTTCTTCCTTGGTTTGTAAATAGCTATTATCACCCGATTTGAAAATGAGTGTGGTAGAAGATTATTTCCATGCGCTAGGAAAAACCTAGTTAAAAACGTCGAATAGTGATCTATTACATCCCCATTTTACTATAAATTGTTCCTCAACAGTGGAGCATTTAAACAACAGATAATCTTCTGAATAATTCCACTTACTTTTCCCGTGGAATGTATCTGCAAAAACGTCGCTATCCCCGCTCTCACTCTATTTTTCACCCCTCTCACAGTCCCTTTGGCACTCCTAATAGTAGCAGCCCCATCACCCAAAATGTCCCTGTAACCCGCGAACGTTTCGTTCTCCGCCACCGAATCAACTTCAGACACAACACTATCGTTCACGTGTTCGTTCATATGGAACTTATAAAACATGTCTGTATCGATGATAATGTCGTCCTGTTTTTCTTCTGCCTCTTTCTTCCTCTCTTCGTACGACTTCTCGTCGACTTTTGGAGACGGGGAGGAGGATTTGGGGACGCGCTGGCGGATGTCTTGGAGGAGCGTGGAGGGGAGGAAGGAGGACTTTGAAGCAGGGGTGGAGGTGGTGACAGGGGATATTTTGCCACTGTTCAAGGAGTCACAGCTGATGTTGCTTTCGTTGTCGTCACTGTCGATCTCGGCACCGCTGCTGGAGCTGGGGGCTCTTTTGTGGGATCCTGAAACACAATGAATTTTTTTAGAGGGTGTTTCTTTCAGCTGGTGGTAACATTGCTTAATTCCAAACAGTAAATGATACGAAGGCGATTAATTGACAGAATGGGAATAATTTTTCCTAAAACTGCTTACCAAAGTAGCCTTTGACAAGAGTTTTATCAGAAATGTCATTCTGTTACAGCTTTATCGATTCAGTGATAAAATATGGAAAACTTGCTCGATCTTCCTAGCTTATGTTGAAAACGATCCTATTCTTGCATGATGGGAATAATAGACAATAAATTCAAAGCACTCTACGGAACTGTGTTGTTGCTGAGGTTAACGACGTCTGGGGTCGGTATTATGAACATCTTTTGAAGGTAACTTCAATTTTAACAGCCAAGTCAACTTCAGTTTCAAAATGGCAGTTTTACGAAAGTTCCATTTCTAAAATAAGAAGTAGAACAAGGCAAATAGGTAATAGTTATTAACTTAACAAGTGCGGAAAGAAGTACTTTTCTGCACGCGACGGCAGTTGCACGAACGACGCGGAGCGGAGTTCGGGCAAGCCGTCAAGTGCGGAAAAGACATTTTCCGCAAGAGTTAGGTACAATGTTTCTCCTACGAGTGTTTTTGTCCATCTTATTTATGAAAAAAAAAAGTTTTTATTAAACAAGATTTTATAATAATGTTACAAAATGACACATAAGACAGAATAGTTACATTGATCATTTAGTTAGTCCTAAATATACTTATTTTCAACAACATAAAAATCGTGCGGAAAAGTAACTTTTCAGTACTAGTGCGGAAAAGTAACTTTTCCCCATGATTTTATCTTTCCGCGAGATTTTTTTATGCACTGAGAAATAATGAAACAATTGTATAATTATAAATAGTATGAGATCGAATCTAGCCTATTATTGACTGTTTGATAATAACTTTCCGATATTCCGTAATTTTCATAAAATTAATTTTGAAATATAAAGTAATTAAGACATTATCAAAATAAATAGTGATATTTAAAATTTGATATGGTGTTATAGCAATCAAATTAATATCTGAAATATCTCAGTTGGCAAAGTGAGGGTGCAGTCGTTCTACGCTGGTTATTGGTTAATGGGGTAGAAGGTTCAAATCCTGGGAAAGTTACTTTTTTTTTGTTTTTATTCTGAAATAGATGAGAGTACTTACTGTTCAATTTTCTTTATATTTTTCAATATTTATGTATTCAATGACGACATGAGTGTTTTTGATAGAATCTCTTATGAAAAAAAAGAATTCGCTCGTACTACGAAATTTCATATACCTACCTACTCGTGGGAAATGTATGTCATTTCATGCTCATTGTACGATATACTAATCTTGAATTAAAATATTGTGCTTTAAAGAGAAAATCTTGCGTAAAAGTAAAAATCGTGCGGAAAAGTAAAAATCGTGCGGAAAAGTAAAAATCTTGCGGAAGAGTAGAACTTTCAAAACGAAAAATCGTGCGAAAAAGTTACTTTTCCGCACGCTCGTGGGAAAAGTAATTTTTTTTTGCAAGTATTGGTGTGATATTTCTAATAATTAATAAATAATAGTACTGCTTGCAACAGACTTGTGAATACTTCCAAAATCTCCAGCAACTACTAAGAATGGACCTGTTGCATGAAGTCTGAGTGTAATTAACACTAGAGTTACTAGCGGTGGAGATGGAAGATGGTTTCAAAAAATTAAAATACTTATAATTCCACAGTAATTAGGAACTAGGAATGCAGACTTATCAGTTGGTTTTTGCAAATTTGCATCACTATGAGCCACATAAATAAGTGTACAGAGGTTCTTGATGATCGGAATCGGTTTTAAAATTCTATTTCGTTCCACTATATAGAATGGTTTAACACATTTCTAAATATCATTTGTCGCCAAGGGCCTTCAACAATAGTCACAGTACCTTCTTCATATAAAAAAAAAACAAAAAACTGATAAAGTTAACTCATAAATTCTGAAGTTAACTATACAATGACGTCATTCCACAAGTCATCTTCTACTTATCTGTCCAAATGGTCTTATAATATACCCGCCTTTAGGAAACTGAAGGCCTGGGTTCGATCTCAGCATTCGGTACATTTTTTCAAGCAAGTTATTTGATTCCTTCCCTTTGTTAGAGATGTGAATTATTCCATATTTGGATAGCTCGTACATTCGGGATTACTATTGAGTGTAGATTTGCTCATAGATATTATGTTCCTATGTTAAATGAAGTGTCGATCGTTTCAATGTCTTAAAGCTGCATTTGTAGAAAAAATCTTGTGTGTATTTCGAACACAAAGTTTCATTACCGCTCTCCAAAGATTACTACTTACCGGTATCCCTCTTTGTCGAGTGGCAATCAATCACTTCGCGCTCTAAATACACAAATTACTATTGAAAAGCACTACATTTGTGGAAAAATCTGCAAGAACTAAAGCCGTTCTCGAGTTGAACATGGAAGACCAAAAATGGAATGAAAATGAATCAATGAAATAATAAAAATTGGAGTTATTTTTTGATGCATCTTGTTTTTAGGTTACATTGATCATGGGAATCATGGAAGCTTGTGTGAATGAAAATAGGGGACTTCGAAGATTTTGGATCGGCTATATTATAGTCACCATGTCAAACACCAAAGAGAAAATAATTCGGAAGTTCTCTATAACTAAGCATTTTCAACATATATATCAAATATATCACGCTACGACTGAATATATTTTTTTTTACCAAAAAGTTAAATGCACCAATCAAAGAATTGGAATCAATAATCTGGTAGCTATGGAAAAACAAATCTCAATATTTTTGGAACTTCGAAATTCAGAACTATACCGGGTGTCTCAAATTTTATGTGGCAGACAATACCTGGTTTGCTGGAGGAGATGTACAAAAGTTTTAGGAGTTCCACAAACTGAACATGAAATTATAACACAATTCAACGTAGAATCTGAATATGTAATTATATACAGGTTGCTCTATTTCGAAAAATACTATTTTGGTCTGAAGCACCTACACCAAAAACCATATATATTTGAAAATAATATACGATAAAATTTAAGTTACTTTCTTGTAATATCTAACATAAAACAACTACTTCCCCGGCTAAAGCCACGCTGGACATTGGACTACATCTGATAGATATAACTTGAGAGAAAAATTCTGAAAGTGAAAATTTGCATTTTCATTCAGATAGTTGATTATTTATTAAATGTCCAGTTTCTAATGAAAATGCAGAAGTTCACTTTCAGATTTTTTCTCTCAAGTTATATAGGGTCTTTCTCAATATCTATCAGATGTAGTCCAATGTCTAGCGTGGCTTTAGCCGGGGAAGTAGTTGTTTTCTGTTAGATATTACAAAAAAGTAACTTCAATTTTATCGTAGGGTTTTTTTCATTTCCAGAGGAGTCATGCATTGATTCAATTTTCAATTGAGAATGTTTCTCTTTAAAACATGAATCCCTTCCAAGAGAGGTTATCTTGTAAGATGGAAAATAGCGACTAAATTCCAACTTTCAGTCGCAGATGATTCCACAACTGACTTTATGAACATCCTGTTCATATTTTCAAATAAATCTCCAGAATATAGTTCTCATGAACTGCTAAAACTTTTCTAGGCAATATTTTTGTTCATCTCATCCAACAAACTAGATAATGTCTGTCACATAAAATTTTGGACACCTGGTATACTGGGCACATCTTTCCTAGATCATCTGCCACCCTGCTAGTGAATGCAGGTGGAGATATCACTTCTTTGGGAGGCATGGAGTTCATAAATCAAATTGTGGTTCTCGTGCAATGTTTTATATGGGACAAACTGGTTGAACCTTCAAAAACCGCCTAAATAATAACAGAAATAGCTCTGTGAACGAAAAAACAAATGCAACCTTTGCAGTCCATCTACTAGCAGAAAATCATAATTTTTAACATGATTTTAAAATACTTCATGTTGAAAGAAAACGGGTGAAATTGAATCTGGGAGGTTGGAAACTATTGCAGAGAAGAATTCTCAGAACTTAATCGACGATCAAACAGAACTTAATGATTCCAGTCCGCTCAATTTGTTTTACCGTAATACTAGGTAAATGTAATTAATTATTTTATAATCGACAAACAATATTCGTTATCCGTTGATGTATAGAAGGACATTTTGTGAAAATCAACATCGAAGTTTCATCATAAACGTTAAAACAACTTTTAATTATAAGTATCCAATCCAACTCCGAGATGAAAAACTTCTAATGCACCACCTAGAATTGTTTATAACATAGCACGGTTTCCACTTGCTTGAAAAAACATCTTTTATGTGTAATTGTAAGTTAGCAAATGATTTTGTTCATATCTGAAGTGTTTTTTCAAATACTTTTACCCATTTTTTTCCTATAATATTATCTATATGATTTATGGAAATCATAATCATTTTGAAATCCAACTGGATAAATTTAAAAAAATCAAAATCAATAATTTGTGTGCTATGTGAGAATTCCCCATCAAACTTCAAATCATCATACCAACCTATAAGGGTAACAGAAACACCATTCTTCTTCTTCACCGGTGCAGGCGGAGGAGTACCGTCCAAGTCACTGCAAGTACCAGAGTCGAGGGTATCACTCGGCGAAACTTGCCCACTGGTCATTACCCCGAAATTGAACCCCCCATAGTAGAAGTAGTTGCTGCCAACCTCCTGCCCCCTATCCATATCCTTCTTCACGACCATATCACTCTGATCGCCGTTCAAACTAATCCTAATACAGGGGGCGCTATCGCAGCCATCTTTCCGCCTGTCACCGTCACCATTCACTATAGTCTTGGTGGTACTGTCACTGTTCACTAGGGTTCTGGTGGTACCGCGACCGTTTTGGGGACTAATGAGGATCTTCACGACGTGGTTTTTGGCCTCTCGCGCGTCTAACTGGCCGTTCTTCAGTAGTACTGCAGTGGTACCGTTAGATGGTACCGTTGAATATGCGGATTCTTGCAGCGTAGCGGGTCGAGGCTTGTTCTTCGGTGGTACCGGCGGCGGAACTGCGACTGTTTCTTCCATGTTGGTGGGTTATCTGAAAATTGAGTCGTGTTAGGCCTTTCTAATTGGCGAATGTTGTTTGAATTTTGGGTCACTTGGCGATTTAGTGTTTTTTGTGAGTTGGTCTAGAAGGCGCTGATATATATTACGTAAGTGTGTGCGGTTATGCACACAATACTGAGTTTGAAAATATAACTGATTTATCTGTCTCAATATATACAGGGTATATCTTGACGAGTTGATACAGTGTGTCCGCGTAAGTTTTCTACATATGGGAAACTTTTATAGTACTAAATTCAACAAAAAAAGGTATCCTTCATGGAAATTTTCAAATGTCTAAACCCTAAATGCGACCATTAGAAAACTTTTTAAGATATTTACGAGGGTTGTTAAAAATCATTAAACATTCTCAAGAGTACTTCAATTTCAACAAAATCTAAAACTGTTATTTAAAAAAGTTGAAGAGAGTTAAAAACCACGTTCAGATATACCATTTCACGTCAAACGTCCCTGTTATTTTATTTGTACCCTCTATGCGTACTTGCTTTTGAAATGTAATGAGTTCTATCCATAGAAATAATTTTGAATTCGAATTGACGTCAAACGTTCGCCTTAACACATTTCAATAATGTTGAACTTTTGATCAAATAAAATAATAAAAACTGCATTATTATGAATATATCAATTGAAAGATGATAACTCCAAAGATTGCATATGCACATATTTTTCATACACTTTTTCAAATGTTGGCTTTCCAATAGTTCGCAGACATCAACATTAATGTGAAAATTCCACTCTTTATATACAGTGTGTCCCACTTACCATGCTCACCATGGGTATCTTTTCAATGGTAAGAGATACGAGGTCGGTTAAATGACACCAAATGTGGAGTTTATCAAGGCCAACTATCATGTGAAAAAATATTTTGATAAAATCTATTTGTTTTTGTTTTATACACAAATAACAGATTTTGATCATTTTCATGTCTCTTGCACGTGAATTTTGACCCACTTCTGGCGGTCCGAATAACTTGAAATCTGGCAGATGTTCATAATTCCGGTGACAATGCACTATGGAATTTTGATTGAAATAAAAAATAAAAAATGGCGGCTCCTCCAATATGGCGGACGAGATTTGTGATTATGGTCCAATTCCATTCAAAATTGGTATGTGGGGGTTTTTGAGGTCGGATATAATTATTTTTCTGTTAAAATTTATAAATTCAAGATAGCGACTTCAAAATTGTTCTTGTTTTTGTATAACTGACGATAACTCCGTTGTTATTAATAAAAAGCTATTACTGTGACATATCATCTGTGAGAGAAAAAAAGTTATTCATAACTATGTCATAGTGAGCTATGACCTACATTTGAAAAATAAAAGTTGGTGCTGATATCTCAAATTCTAGAAGAGTTGGTATGAATTTCATATTTCTTTCGAAATCTCATTAAAAAACTGCCATAAGAATGTGAAATACCTATTCAAATATTATTATAAATTAAACAGTTACGGACGAGAAATGAAAATGATCAAAATCTGTTTTTTGCGTATAAAACAAAAACGAATCGATTTTATCAAAATATTTTTTCACATTATAGTTGGCCTTGATAAACTCCACATTTGGTGTCATTTAACAGACCTCGTATCTCTCACCATTAAAAAGACACCCATGGTGAGCATGGTAAGTAGGACACACTTTATAATCGTGAGTTCCTACATCTTCGTGAATATAATGAATATTACATGAAATTATTATTCAAAATAATCAATATAAACTGAAGTAGAAGATGAAAGATGTCTGAAAATAATAATTATTTAGTCATTAATATATCTCTTGAGTGACGATAATTTTGAAAATCGAATATGAACATGTTATTTATAAGTGTTTTCAAGTTTTTCAAGTTTCCAAAGTTTTTCAGGCATTAGGCATAATATGAATATTTTACTTAATATGGTGATGAAAATATTAGGTATATTGTATTCGGTCCAATTCACGACCAAATAAATATTAATTTTTGCATACTTTGCCTGACGTAAGTTAAATATGTGAAGCAATATGTTCATTCATTAATCAAAAGGATCCGTACATACTATTCCATTGTGGATATATTCCTCGATGCTGAAATTTTTTAAAATCAAATGAAAATGTATTATTTATACTTATAATAATTAAAAATGGATTACATAATCCACTCTTCCGCTTCAACCTATACAATAGGTATATTCGTAGGCAAGTCTCCATACAAAAAACAAC
The DNA here is from genome assembly GCA_944452925.2 of Chrysolina oricalcia. NCBI lineage: Eukaryota > Metazoa > Arthropoda > Insecta > Coleoptera > Chrysomelidae > Chrysolina > Chrysolina oricalcia. Next base: position 6,844,187 of record OX101825.2, on the reverse strand, counting down.
TATTGCCTCTGTGACCGTTGGATTATATCTGTTAGATTCTTGGTAAAGGTTTCTACAAGAACTACTTTGCAGTGCTCTTTAATTACCACAGCTGAAATTATTTTTCAATTCAATTGAGGGGAAGACTGGATTATGTAATGACTTTTCAATTAGTTGATTAATTGTTTTCCGCCAAGTAGTATCGACATCGTTTTTATGGTATTTATATAATGTTTCCAAATAATATCTTTTCAAACTATTCTGGGTATCAGGCAAAGTATGAATAATTTTCGATTTCCATAATATAGTAATAAAAATATTTTTTTCAGATTAATAAATTGTATGACCAAATATCCGTGAATTTTTGTATACTCTTCCTAATGTGAGACCTGAGGAAATATGTTCATATTAATCAATGAAAACCATTCTATCTCTTGGGTAATGATGATTTTGAAAATTCGTTTCAAACCAAATATTATTATTATTAATATAAATATTAGTTTTCAAACATTGTCTCTACAAAGTTTTTCTGGCATCAGGCAAGATATGGATAATTTACATATTTCGTAATATTACCATGTTTTTTGAGAAATCTTTCGACATACAATTGTTCAGCATGTCTACAATTTCTCTTGCACTCTCCGAATATCAACAACATATCGACCTCTTCGTTCTTTGAATACATATTTAGTATCTAATTAAACGATGCAATTTCAATCAGCATAAAACTGACGGAGATAATCATTGCAATCAATGATGTTTACCTGTCAAACACAAAACATTTTGTGTACACCGCCTACTAGGCAAAATATTATTGCAAATATCTAGACTAATAGACTAGTGAATTGGTGGATCAGGGGAACAATTTTAATTTTATGTTTCCAAATGGAAAGATCATGATATGGCTACATGGACAAAGAGAAAGACAGATAGTTTCTTCACAAGTAGCCAATTGAAAAAAATATGTTCCTATCTCAGTTTTCGCAATATCGTGAGGTATTTTCAGATGTTTTTTCTTTTTATTAAACAAATTATTAACAATCTGTAGGAAGTGATCAGGAATGGAAAAAATTGAAATTATATCGTTTAACTGATACTCTTTGGATTTCCAAGCCTACCAAGCATCGAAAGATTATTGAATTCGGGTAACAGCCAACTTGATGTTTTTCAATAAAATGCTATTCATCTGCGAATTGAAAAACGAATGCCACTTTGTGATACATGGTTGAATAGAGAATTTCAAGACAAATAAGATAGGCTAGATAAATGTGCAGGGTGTCATTCAAAAAAAAGAAGTTGGAGTTACTGTCGATCAAGACGTTGAGTGAAAAAAGTTGTAGTTAAATTCAAATGAAGCGCTATCATTGATTACGTAACTTCTGCAAATTTCAAATTCTTATCTCTCCAAATAAAAAACTACAGGCTGCTACATGTCTTCTGTGTCACCCGGTATAGTAATGACATTATTATATTCAATTCAATACATTTCACGTTCCAAAATAAATTGTTCAGATATTGTTCAAAATAATCAATATAAAATATTTTATCGTGGATGTATCTACCGGATGATGATAATTTTGAAAATCAGATATTAATGTGTTATTTCTATGTTTCCAAACATTGTTTCAACAAAGTTTTCCTGGTATCAGACAAAGTGTGAGTATTTTTCATTTCTCATAATATAGTAGTGAAAATGTTTAATTCAGATTCATACATTTCACTACAAAATAACTATGTATTTTTGCATACTTTGCCTGAGTTTGAGTGACTGCCCAAAAAATAAATGTTCACTCAATGATCAAAATTATCCATATTGGGGGTACAAACATAACGCCTCGCGTGAAAATAACTTCTATTGCGGAATATCTCCAAAATTATAAGGTACTGTCCCCATAGACAAGGGTAAGTGTATTATAAGTATGGCTTATTTTCATAAAAGAACATTAGCGAAAAAAATTAGTGTTCTTGAAAAAGTTGAGATTTTGTATTTCTCTCATTCACCTATTGGAACCTCATTTTAGCGCTCCCTCTGGATTATTCCGTAGATTCAGTGGAATTACTGTTCGAGTATTGGAATAGCAAAGAATGAGCACGTGAAATAGGCCCTTCTAGATGAAAACAGTTGTGTTGAGCTGAGATAGTGTGGAAACCATGATAAGTGAATGTTTTGGTGACGCAGATACGCTGAAAAGTGATACAACAAACTGGTGACTGTTCTGTATCCTATTTTTACTTTTACCTATACCTATATTTATCCCCATAACAGTCATAGTACGAAAACTTCAACTCCATAAGTCGTTAGACAGAAGCAGTAAGTCATACAATTTCCTACAGAAACTTGATATAAAATTTACCCAAATGCTAGAAATAAAATAAAACTCACAATCCATTCAACCTTCAATAATCATGATTCAATCTATGCATGTATTATTAAATGTTAATTTACATAAAAATTGCGAGTGTTCGACCTGTCACTTTTCCTAAAAAAACTGTAATAATTCAAAATCGGTTTATTTCTTTCAGTACTAATCTTAATGCTCATCTCCAACAGATATGGACATAGGAACTGTCGTGGAGAGAGTAAGAATCGATCACTAAATTTGTTTATCTTAATCATCACTTCATTTTCTCAAATTTTTTTTGTTATACAAAAATATTTATCAAAACATTCAATACTTTTCAGTTTCAAAACGGGTTGTCAGTTTCGTCTAAGGAAAAAGAAACCTGTAAGTCAACCTCTTGGCAAGGCCCGTTTCAAGAAACGTGAATCCACTTCGCACACTGAGCATTTTTTAATGCGAATATAATGATAGCGATTATTTAAATTTTTACAATATATTAGAAAGGTTTATGTAAAGGTCACATGCATCTGTAATTTTGTAATGGAATGCGAGAGAAAATACGGTGCTCAGGTGGATATATAACAAATGAACTGAACCGAAAGGTCTATCAACAAGGCCGTCAATAATGTGGATTATAACGAAGGCCTGTACATTCTTTGAATAGAGCGGTTATCCAGGTTATACAAAACTCTACTTCAACTGAGCAATTCCAAAGAATATTTAATTGAGCAAGGCCAGTTACAGTATGAAAATGATTTTTCTACCGTAATTATAACTTTTTCATTTCACAAGGAAATGCAACAACGGAAAAATGTTTAAGAGAAAGAAAGCAGGTGATAAGTCCAGTAAGATTACAAAATAGACAATGCTCTGAACTAAAGTTTATGTGATTTGTATCAATATCGAAGGTCTTCTGACTCTTTTCGATGAGATAAATCACGTAGTATGTGATTTGAAACCGATCTTATTGTCTTTAACGAAAACCAGATACTTCTGATAGTGAAATATGTGTAAAATATAATGTTGTCGTGAGACGTAATGTATTATAATTCATAATAATTGGAAACTGCAAATTATTGATTATTACCTCTTTTGATAATGATCAACAAACACATTTGGATTTCTGATTGATTTGGCTAATACTTGATGGAGATCCATACTAATGGTACAAATTAAAACGAAAACGATTCACTCCTGACAAACTTTATTCAATCACGACATGTTTCGCTGACCCAGTAGCTTCTTTAAGTGGATATTCAAGTTGAATAATCATTTCGCACATGTTCTTCAAAAGTTACACAGTCAAAAAACTGAAATTTTGAGTTAATATAATGAAAATGTCCTATGAACACTCTTCCACCCATGCCTCAATAGTGTATTAAATTACCTTCAAAGAGAACTTTTTATAATTTGAAGTTATCGTAAAAAATCTGTGAAATCATTATCATTAGAGGCAACAGTTTTCTGCGGTTTCTGAAAAATTAACTATTTCGAGTTGTGTCACTTTTGATGTACATGTGCGATTTATATACCCCTTCGCAATCATTAATAAAAACTACCTTTCACAGGTGAGTACTAATCAAAATTACAGAGATTATAACCCCTATCATTTCTACATTCTGCTCTCCTTAGCCAAAACACTGAACCTACAGAGAAGTCAAAATTGAGTAAGATCAGTTTTTGTTTAGATGTCTGATGTTGTAAACTATTCAGAATTTTATTTTGATTCATGCTTCATTCTGTGACATCAGTTACATACATAAAACATAAATCAAAATAACATTCTGAATAGTTTACAACGGTCAGACATCTAACCAAAAACTGGTCTGACTCAATTCTGACTTCTCTGTAGATACGCCGTTTTCGCTAAGGAGGGCAGCATTAATGAATTGGCCTCAAAGATTAAGATTCTGATAAACTCTGCGTCGAAGAGAATGATTTCAACAGAGGTCAGTTATTCAAATCAAGTTGGTCTTTGAGCGATACGTTTCAATTATAAAGTCAATCCTTCATTTTCTATATATGAAAGTTTCAATTATTCGTTAGAAGTGTGATTTTATTCTGAAAAACGATTTGAATATACTGAATTTGCTTTCTTGTTCACACAGATCTTATGGTGTTCATGAGAGCGATTTCTAAATGTTCTATGAGTTTGGCCAATATATGTGAGAAAATTCTAGATTTTTTGGATACAGGAAACATTAGAATAATAAAGCATGATCGCACTAATTATCACCACAAACAAGTGAAAGACTATTAATTCAAAAATTCAAAATCACTAGAGAAAAGAGAAATATTCAGAACTTCGATGAACTCTGAATATCAAAGCTTTATTGTGTAAATACAAAACGTGGTTATGGTTTTATGATTGCGAAAAATATTTTCAATCCATCAAAAAATATCTTGTTTCTGCCCCTGTCCCAACTTGTCCAGAATTCAGTAAAAATGTTATCGTTCAAACTGACGCTTCTTCTTTTGGAATAGGTGTCGTACTCTCGCAGGAATATAGTGATGGTGAGCATGTAATTTGTTACATATCCCGTTGACGAAATAAAAATTATTCGATCACACAACGCGACCTGTTGGCTGTCATTTGCGCCTGTGAGAAATTGAGGCAGTACCTTGAAGGTTATGAGTTCAAGGTCATAACTGATCACCACAGTTTATTATGGCTTCATTACCTTCTAGAACCAGTGGGACGTTAGGTTCATGCTCTCAGCTGATCTGTGCCTGGAATCTCCACCATTGATCTGCATTCTCCCATTGAAGAATCTCCAATCGAGGAAAACGATACATGGTATAACTCTTTCGAGAAAAAAATCTTAGCGAATCTTTTGCGTTTTTCCTTGTAATGAAGTGGCAATAATAAAATCGAATCGTTTTTATTGTAGTTTGTACAACATATTTTGGAATTGGGAAGCTTCTTCGACATATTCACTTACTGTCAGTGATGTTGAATTATGTAGAAATCTTCATATATTGTTAAATAATTTCGTTACTATTAAAATAGTTTAATGAATTTTATTCTTAATTCAGTATGATGTATCACTCATAACAAATCAAGCTCTATTATTAAAAAACACGGAGGGGGAAAGGTATTGAGATATGCATTGTATTTTTTCTTTCAAAGTCGCCTTTTTTTAAGAGTGTGTGAACTTGGTGCACACAAGTAATATTTTCAATAAAACAACCTGCCAAATTTCACCAACGTTAACTGAGACAGACTCGGTATAAAACCTGAAGAACCCCTAGAGAAAGAGAAAGGAAGTGAATAATTCGCACTTTCTCCCAAATTGCTTTGCAAATATAAATAAAATTCCAAGTGTTAACTAAATACCAATATCACTTCCTCAGTCTGAGAATTTATGACACATCAGTATCGAATAATCTTGTTTCCTCATTCTTAACCATTAATCAATGAAGAATGAAATAGAAAGTGCCGACCTTGGGCTGCACCCTCACGGATTTAGGCAAGTTACACCTCACAGCTATTTTATCATTTGAATGGATTCGTCTTCACGAGAATACACTCAAAAAATTGATGCTGCATCTCTGATCTGATGAAGGATGGTGGAATTCTATCCGCTGTACTTCCTACATTTATCACCTTTACCTTGTTGAATAGTGAACAACCCACAAAGGAATATTTGAAAATACATAAAAAAGTTGCACCCTAAATGAAACATGCTCCTGTTCCATAATCCAAAAAACAAACAATATTAAATGCCTAGGGGTAATCATAGACCAACACACAAGGTGGAATAAACATTGTATAGGTCTATCTATAAAAAAAATTGAGACTACTAACCCACAAATTTTATACACTGAGAAAAAACTCATTTATGATTCATTATTCGCTGGTAGAATCAATTCTACGATATTGCATAACCGCATGGGGAGGATTATTCTACACAAACTTTAAAGGCCTTTAAACTTTACAGAATTCCATAATAAAAATAATGCTAAATAAAACAAAAACATTTTCTACAACCAGACTCTTTGAAGAATCCAAACTATTAAATATAAGAAGCCTTCATTCTTATGGATGATAATAAGCAACTCCACCACCCAGACATTATTAGAGCGGCTAAAAACTCAATCATCAATCCATCATTTTTCAGACAAACCTACACGCAAAGATTCGCCTTTTTAACGCCCTACCCATAGATTATAAAAAAATACTAAAATTAAAATATACAAAACTTCTATAAAAACATTTATTGTAGAAAATCAAACACTCATTGAAGAAATAATTTGAAAGGAAAGAAAACCGTTTACATTTACTTTGAGAACATTATCCAAAACATATAAATGAGATATACCGAAACACTAAAATTGTTTAATTCTCTCTGTAAGAACAGATACATTTTAAATAAAATGTTCAAACTTCGATTCCATTATGAAGTTGGATGCAAAACACAATACAAGCACCCTCGCAAGCACCATCCAACCTCTACTCTAGGATAAGTATATATCAGATTTTCATGATTCGAATAATATATCTGTCATTATTTATATTTTTCACTAACTGATTGTGATGGAAACAGCAAAAGTTTTTCTTAGAATCCATCATAATCAGCTAGTTTAACAACTCTATAATGTGAAGTATTCCTATTGAATATCTGTAAATATTGAAATGGAATAAATTGAAATTGAAAATTGAGTCCCATAAAAAAATTAACCAAGTTTCCTGGTAATTTTCCGGGGATATGATCACCCTGTATTTTGACTTTGTTTTCTGGGTCTCATATAATGTAAATAAAATGAAAAATGCAATATTGGAACTGATTGTGAGTGGATCCAGTTTACAAAGAACCAACAAATGATTTTATAGAAATAATGGTCCGTTGCAAATATAAAACACTAAACTTGGAGAATGATGCATAAATGAAGGATTTGTAACCTCGATGTTTTTTTGGTCCATTGATGCCCATTTTATACAACGTGAAAAAGAAAGAAAGGAAAAACATCACTATCAAAGTTTTTTTAACAAAGTAGTTACAAATGAAAATTGAATACTCGTATACGGAGGAATCTTAATCATAAATATTTACTAGTTATAAGTAAATAATCAGAAGCATCACAAAGTAGAAAATTCATATACTTTCATAGTAGGTACTTGTATAGGAATTTTGTAACCTAACTTGGCTTTGTTTATTTACAAAACAACAATTGCCTAGATTCATTTTTGTGAGTCGAATTAAATTCAAGTTACACTTTAATTATAAAAATGTTCCTTGGTACTGGAAACAATTCAGAAAATTGTTCTTGAAACATTTTAAATGCCGCTTGATAAGCGTCTCTGAGCTTAATTACAAATTTCAAAATCGAAGGAAAACGGGAAGATATATCAAATGTTCAAAACTAGTCTTCTGGTGGTCCCTCTGTACGTATTAAAACAAAAGTATAAAGATAGGAACCACCTGCAAATGCTATCTCTTCAATAAGGAGCATTGAACAAGTATCTGTTAGATACTCCAATAACTGTCGTGGTATTAGCCAACGGAGTAGTTATTACTCAGCAATCTCCCAAACGAACTTTGAGCTTGGTATTAAAATCTCTGACAAATTACCATCATCATTATTACTACCATTGATATATTTATAAAACTTTATAGGCTAATCCATAAAGGATTTTGTCATGACATGAAAGACATGAAAGACAGACCGTAGTTATATTCTGTTAAAATTTCCACTCGCAACTGTCATTCATTGATTTTTTATAAACATCTAACACGTGTTTTTTCTATTACAGTTTTGGCTATAGAATTAAATTCATCACGTCAATCTGGTTTCTTCAATGTAGAAAATTGGAATACGAACAAAACGAAATGTTTTACGACCCAAACAAATCATTGGTACCTAACGGAGAAAAACTGAAAAAACAGAAAATTAGGCAATTTTTTTTTTAAATTTCATGACTGCCATTTTTCAAGTTGTCGGGTTGGCCCTTCTCACGAAAGTATCGAACTATATGTACTTTAGGTTTACACAGAACAAAGGCGATGACTTTTTGAATATGGTCTGCATCTACCTTACGAAGAAATGGACCTTACACTGAGTCCAAATCGTTACTGAGCATGTAATTTGTTTGTTGTATGTCTTTCAATTTGAAAGAATAATAAACTTGCATGTCGTCCGCATACAAATGATAATTAGTGGGAAAAATGGAAATGAAATTCCGACATACACAAGAGGGGGCTCAAAATGTTACTCTGTGGTACTCCTTGTCGCAGACATAACCAGATCGATAATAGTTCCTCACAACTGTTCACCTGTTGTTAACGACTGGTTGAGAATGACTCGAGTAGTTCTTTCTACTGCTTGTCTGCTGAAGCCAATGTTGTTCAAAATTAGGGAGAAAATTTTGTTATTGTCCAATTAGTAGAGAATATCATCAGCAACAGCACTTAAGGTCGTCGAGCAACTATAGCCACTTCTAGATCCAGATTGATTTGCTTGTAAAAGTTTTCTCTCGGACACATAACAGTGGATTTATAATTATAATAATATCGCTTTCAGTGGATAGAGGTTATATAGACAGACAAAATTGTACAAAAGGAATGGAAACAAAAACAACCTCTAACGTGTAGACCCAAAGGCAGAGTTCGCTCTCTTTCTGGCGGTTTCCCAACAGAAAAGAAAGAGTTGCGCTCTTCCACTTAACTTGGATTTGTCGCTCTACCGTTTTTCAGGAATTTTTGATAACGTTGGCAGAATACTTATACTCCACAGATGACTGAAATCTGTGGAATTGATTATATTCCGTAATGGTAGCACAAACGCTTCCTTTCAAGCAAGAGGAAAACAGTTCTTGGTTATGCAGACATTTAATTGAATAATGGGACAACAGAGAATGTGTATGTTTAAGTTGTCAAAACCGAAAGCTAGTTCTGGTCTCATCATTTATTTGTGAGACTTCTCTTCCATTTGTACGATTAAAACAGAATAAATCTTCTTCTTTTTCATCACTATTATCTATTGTTGTAATAATGAAGCAACTCAATATCTTGTTGGCGGTTATCCCTCAGTTCCTTGATCAGAGAATTGTTGTACACCAATGATGCAGTTAAGTTTGGCTGGACTAATATCTAGCTCATCATGGATCATTGCATTTGTTTTTTCCTAATTATCATGATTGAGAAATGTTCCATCTATTCCTTGGTATTCAAATTTACAGGAGAACAGACCAATAATAGTTTGGGAGAGCCACATTCAGAACTAATAGTCTAGAATGGAACACCCGTTATAACCACTGATTTTAAATTCCCCAATATCATTAAGAACACCGTGGAGAAAGCAGAGCGACTCGTTTCTGTGTCACCCGTAACGTACATACACCAAACCGTCATTCCTCTTTGATTTCGAATCCAATCACAACACCGAGCTCTTCCTTCGCACATATGTCGCAGAAAAAACTCTCGTTCGCTCACCTTTGAAGTATCCAAGCTTTAATCCACAAAACACATGATCACAAAACCCAATCACGGCACTGGCGATCAAATAAAACCACAGGCCATCTGCATAGCGCGCTACGTCGAAAAATACCGCCAGACACTGTTCGTAACAACTTCAACCGATGGCGCTATAGCGTTCGCCTCCTCAACTCTTAACGGAGAGTCTACAAGAACCGTTGAGAGACCGAGAGCCGCGAAGGTTGACTGGTCGCGGTGGAAGAATGTGCAGTCGGTGGCCCACTTGGGTGCCTCGGGACCACCAGAAGGTAGGCTTTCTAGAGACGACGACGTAGCGTTGCAAGTGTCTCACACTCTCTCTAATGGGTCGTCGGAACGTGTTCGGGGTAACCTGGTTTCGGAATATGATGCGTTCGTGCTTATATCATCGGGTTATCTCTCAGAATCAGGTGTTTCGTCTAGAGTGGATGATATGAATATGAGGATTTTTTTGTTGGTGATAACGGTACACTGTGCAAAAACTCGTGAAATTATAGATATATATGACGGAGCTGAACTTCCGGAGTAGAATAGGAACCCTTGTGTTGACTAATTCAGAGTCAAACAGCCTTTTTCGGTTAATTAACACTTGATATGCACACGCAACTAATAATCCAAAACGATTTCAGAATCAGAAATATCAGTACATGAACTTGAAACAATTCTGAATAACAACTGCGATAAACATTGTAAATTGGCAGCGATAACAAAGATGCAAGCAATCCTGCAACTCCACAATAACTGACTGAAAACCCAGAAAAGTTCTTTCCTTCCAATCCTCAGGTATTACGAGGGCTGTTTGGTAACTCCGTGACTATTTGAATAAAGAAAAAAAAAATTGGCAAATAAGCGTTTTATTTTTCAACATAATCTCCTTTTAGATCAATACATTTAGTCCAGCGTTTTTCCAGTTTTTTTATTCCTTCCAAATAATAGGTTTTCTCAAGGCCCTCAAAATAGGCGTTTGTTTCGGTTATAACCTCTTCATTCGACCCAAATCTCTTACCACCCAGCCATTTCTTCAGGTTTGGGAAAAGAAAATAGTCGCAAGGGGCTAAATCTGGAGAATATGCTGGATGGGGTAGTAGTTCGTAGCCCAATTTATGAATTTTTGCCATAGTGACTACACACGTGTGCACTCGTGCATTGTCTTGATGAAGCAGCACTTTTTTTTTCGCTAAATGTGGTCGTTTTTGCCTCAAATCAATATCGAATCTGTCTAAAAGCTCTGAATAATATTCGCCGTTGATCGTTCTACCCTTCTCTAAGTAATCTATATGAATGACACCGCGTGCATCCCAAAAAACTGTGGCCATAACCTTGTTGGCTGACAGACGCACCTTAGCCTTCTTTGGTGCACGTTCACCAGTTGACACCCACTGTTTTGATTGTTCCTTGGTCTCTGGGGTATTGTGATGGATCCATGTTTCGTCTACGGTTATATAACGGCGTAAAAACTCGCCCGGATTGCGATTGAACTTTGCCAAACACTCCTTTGAAGTGGTCACACGGTTGCGCTTGTGGTCGAGTGTGAGCAATCGCGGCACCCATCTCGCGGATAGCTTCTTCATGTCCAAATATTCATGTAAAATGTGATGTACTCGCTCAGTTGAGATGCCTACAGCCTCAGCTACCTCACGTACTTTTATTCTCCGATCGTCCAATATCATTCCATGGATTTTATCGACGATTTCTGGCGTGATGACCTCTTTTGGGCGACCTGAACGTACGGCGTCACTTGTGCTGGTACGACCACAACGGAACTCAGTAAACCACTTCTTAACCATTGAAATTGATGGTGCAGAGTTCCCATAGTATTTATCAAGTCTTTCCTTGGTTTCAGTTATGGTTTTTTTACGCAAAAAATAATGCTTAATCAACACACGAAATTCACTTTTTTCCATTTTTGTTAAAATTCACGAGGTTGTCTGCTTCTAATTGCTGTCAAACACAAACCAAATGTCGCAGCTTGCTCAAAATTTGACAGTAGTCTATTGAAAGATGGTGGTTGACAGCAGCAGTGTTGCATTTAAAGTTACTGCGCGGGAAATTTAAAAAGTCACGGACTTACCAAACAAGCCTCGTAATTTTTCCCAGAAGGCCAACTGTCTCTCTTCTCTAATATTTTCATGTCGCCATGTCTACATTCATGACACGTGGTCGCACAAAAAATCTTATCCTATCGTAATGAAAGAACTTATCTGATCGTTCCGAACCAATCACGAATATATCAAATCTCCAACATTTTCTATTGATTTATATTCGTAAAGCCCATTTGTATCAACTTATTTACAATTTTTAACTGTGATGTCACTATTTAATGAATCAAGAACATGCCAACCAACCTCACTATAGATGCAAGTGAAATTCAAAAACATCAAAATTGACATGAATAATTTTTTGTAGTTCCCTGAAGATTTAAATAAAATTTACGAAAGCATGGAATAACCTCTATAAAAGAGTACACTTTTGACTTGCTGCTATCTCCAATATCAACTGGTTCTATATACATATGCACATGAACAAAAAATACAGATATAAACAAGTAGGACAAATCAAACATCAAGATTTTTTGTATCTACTGAATTGCAGGCATCAAAATCTATAATCAGGAATTTCGAACAGAAACTTCTTCAACTGAACCTTGAATCTTGAAAGACTACAACTATTGAATTCAAATAGGAAATTATCACATATATTGGCAATTTGGAATGAGAATGATGATCGAAACAAGACAGTTCTATGGGTAGGTATTGTAAACTTGGCTTTGCGACGAAGTATTTCGTTCCTAGTTGATGGATACATGTGTTATTGTCCTTCGTGCGTTGTTATCTACTATATCTGTTCATCTTAAACATATTTTAAGGATTTTAACTCAGAAAAATAAATAATTTGGAGCCCTGATGATGAATTTAATGAAATTCAAAACTTTGGCAAAAAAACTATAGTTCTTCTTCGATTCTACTGATCCCAACCCCAACAAGATTTCTAGAGAATTAATATTACTATTACAATACATTTTATTATGTATGTCACCATTAATTTCACTCTGTGTACATCACGAAATGTAAACAGTTTTATTCTATAGTATTTCTATTACACAGGGATATCCTATATTTTTCAATACAATTAGTGTGCACTGTATCTTTGATTTCATTTCACTAACCCTTGTTATATTAAATATTTCAACTATTTCCATATTTTATACAGTGCGGTCCAAAGGTATGGAATAAATTCATTTTTAGCGTTATTATGTATTTTATGAAAAAATCCTGAAACAGGTCAATTTTTATTGGCAATTTGACAATTTACAGTATGAAAATATTACCCCCTTCTTGCACCCCCTCTGAATTATGAGCACCCCCTCAAAAATTTTAAATGAGAATGGGGGTCGTGTGGCATCTTGTTCGAAAGGGATTTTCATTATCTGTTCAGCAATACTAAGTTTTTCATATTTGGTGCAACCATAACTGAGAAATTTTTTTATTAAAATTTAAAAATATTGACACTGTAAATTATGTATCCGTTGAAAAAACCTGAAACAGGTCGATTGCTATTCTCAATTTGACAATTTATACTTTCTTATTTGTCTTGCTAAAAAAGTCAGGAAAAAGTCGTTGAAGACACCAAAAAATTATTCACAAAACCCATAAATAATATAATGTCAATCTAGTAAACTACTGTTATTTTGATATTTGTGAGTTGCTGGCAGACGTCGGTGTATTGAAAAATATTTTTGTGTGTATTCGATTCATCTATGGCTCATTTATCCGAAACTCAAAGAATAGACATTTTAATTATGCTTGGATGCGGTAATAAAACACGAACTCAAACGGAAGTTTGTGAAATGTTCAATAATAAATACCCTGGTCAACACGTATCACAATCTACAGTTAGCAAAATAGAAACAAAATACCGTGAAACTGGACATGTAAAAACTCGTCAAAAACCAGGTCGAAATGCTGCATTGGATGAGGAGAAAAAGTTAGATGTACTGTTAGCGATTGAGGAAAATCCGCATATGACAAGTAGACAACTTGCCGCCGACAATGATGTAAGTAAATCATCGATATTGAGAGCTTTACATAAAGAAAAATACCATCCTTATAAAGTTCAGTTGGTTCAGGAGTTAAATGAGGATGACCCTGATAGAAGGCAATAATTCTGTGAACTGATGATGGATAGAATCGAAGCAGAGTTGCAGTTCATAAACAAAATTGTGTTTTCTGATGAAGCTACTTTTTATTTAAATGGAACGGTTAATAGACAAAACTGTAGATATTGGAGCAGAGAAAATCCTCATTGGATGTGTGAGGCTCACACACAATATCCCAAAAAAGTGAACGTTTGGGCTGGTATCATTAAAAACAAAATTATTGGCCCCTATTTTTTTGAAGGCACAATTAATGATGAGGTTTATCTAGGTTTTTTGATGAACTTTTTAGTGCCTACATTAAAAAGACTTTTTCCCGATGTTAATGATCCAAATGGAATAGATAGATCAATTTGGTATCAACAAGACGGAGCTCCACCGCATTACACACGTATTGTTCGAGATTAGTTTTTCCCAATAGGTGGATTAGCAGACGTGGAACGATTGAATGGCCGCCTAGATCCCCCGATTTGACTCCTCTCGATTACTTTTTATGGGGTTATTTAAAATCAAAAGTATATTTCAATAGACCAGACAATATTGCAGATTTAAAAACTAGGATATCGGAAGAAATTAACAACATAACCCCTGAGGTCCTACAAAATGTTCTACGAGAATTCCAAGATCGCCTTGCTTATTGTCAAGAAGTGAATGGTGGTCATTTTGAACATTTAATTTAACTGTAAAACAAATTGAAATATACTTCCTAAACATTATGTTACATTATTTCCTTCAGTCTATCAACATTTTACATATTCAGAATAAATTTTCTCAGTATTGCTGAACAGAGAATGAAAATCCCTTTTGAAAAAGGTGCAACACAACCCCCTTTCTCATTCAAATTTTTTGAGGGGGTACTCATAATTCAGAAGGGGTGCAAGAAGGGGGTGATATTTTCATACTATAAATTGTCAAATTGAGAATAGAAATCGACCTGTTTCAGGTTGTTTCAACGGATACATAATTTACAGTGTCAATATTTTTAAATTTTAATAAAAAATTTTCTTCGTTATGGTTGCACCAAATATGAAAAACTTAGTATTGCTGAACAGATAATGAAAATCCCTTTCGAACAAGATGCCACACGACCCCCCTTCTCATTTAAAATTTTTGAGGGGGTGCTCATAATTCAGAGGGGGTGCAAGAAGGGGGTAATATTTTCATACTGTAAATTGTCAAATTGCCAATAAAAATTGACTTGTTTCAGGATTTTTTCATAAAATACATAATAACGCTAAAAAT
Source organism: Chrysolina oricalcia (assembly GCA_944452925.2). Classification (NCBI taxonomy): domain Eukaryota; kingdom Metazoa; phylum Arthropoda; class Insecta; order Coleoptera; family Chrysomelidae; genus Chrysolina; species Chrysolina oricalcia. The sequence goes on along the minus strand of OX101825.2, from coordinate 6,829,017 downwards.
GAATTTATTCCATACCTTTGGACCGCACTGTATATTTAATTTTACCAATGCTGAAACAAGTGTTCTCGTACTGCTACGTTCTGCGTTGTACATTCATAGCCACCTGGTTGGTTTTTATTCAAGTTTGATTATAATTTACTTTGATATGGTTTATTGAATATTCGGCTAATATTCAATATTCAATAAATGTAATAGGTAATTTTTTTTAATGTATGTAATATGATTATTTGTTGTTGTCACAATTGTAATCAATATGAGTTAATATGATTTCTAGAATAAAACTTGGATTCATAATACATATAGTTCTTTTTCTCTGAAATCAATATAAGAGGAATATTGAGAATGCAACATTTATTTTGCATGTTGAAAACAATATGAAGTCATTATAGTTTTATCAATATTGACCCAATATAAGTTAAAAAGATTCGTTGAATATATGCGAAATACCAATCAAAGTGCAATAAACTTGGTTATACAATATAGTTTATCATTTCTATAATCGATATGAGAGAAAATCGGGATAGCCATATTTATTCCAGATGTTGGAAACAATATGAAGAAAATATTGCATCATCGATGTTAGTAAACAATATGAAACCAATATAGACCCAATATGAGTTGAAACAATTTGTTTCATATTGTTGAAATGATATTCAACCAATGTGCTGTCAAACTTGGATATACAATATAGTTCATCATCCTTTGGATCGATATGAGTGGAATATTGGAATTGCAGTATTCATTCTAGGTGTTGAAAACAATATGAAGACAATAGTGTTTTATCAATATTGGTGAAAATCGTTCAATCAATATTGATCGAATGTTTTATCTACAACAAGAATAGGTGGAACCAATATTCCACCAATATTATCAATGTAATATTATTTCTTCAATATTGGATCATTATTATTTTTAAATATCTAAATTGGACCAATTTGAAACCAAGGTCCTTGGTTATTAACAAAATCAACAAACAGCAAACTATAACATGAATCCTGATGAACCTATTATCACAAATGATATCTTAAGATTGCACCCTATCGATGAAGTAGATTATCATCGATTAGCAATTAAAAAATTGATACCAAAGAAGTCAGCTGGCATAGATAACATACCTCCATACGTACTGAAAGCATGCTCGGAATGGCTGGAAAAACCACTCCTACATATATTCAATTTATCAATGAAAATGGAAGAATTTCCATCAACGTGGAAATCTGCAATATGTGTACCCATACAGAAATCAGGGAACAAAAAGGATAGCTAATTATAGAGGAATTTCTATTTTATGTGCACCTGCAAAGTTGTTTGAGCAGATTTTGTATAGTAAAATGTATTCACACGTCAAAAATGCCATTGATGTGGGCCAACATGGCTTCGTTCACAAAAAATCTATTAACACGAATCTCTTCATATTCACAAATAACATTTATAGAGTTTTCAAAAATGACAATCAACTCAACACGATTTTTACAGATTTTTCGAAAGCTTTCGACAAGGTGGATCATACAAAACTACTTTGGAACCTAAACAAATTTGGAATTAATCATGGACTGGTTAGAAATTATCTACAGAATCGAAACTTTGTCGTGAAATTTAACGGGTGTTTTTCTAACTTTTGTGAAATGAAGTCAGGTGTTCCGCAAGGATCCAATCTGGGCCCTTTATTGTTTGTTTTATTTATCAATTATCTTCCAGCTTGTTTACATTCTTCTAAAGGACTCCTTTTCGCAGATGATTTCAAATTATTCAAAGAAATTCAAACAGTCAGAGATTGTGTGGCACTACAAAAAGATCTTGATAGAGTATATGACTGGACAATTGAAAATAGATTGTATTTTAATATTAGTATATGTAGTGTTGTGACTTTTTCTATGAGGAAAAATCCCATTGAATTTTCTTACGAAATTGGCGACTTTACACTTAATAGAAACAAAGAAGTTAGAGATCTAGGAGTGACTTATGATTCCACCCTGTCATTTTCGAGTCATTTCGATGAAATCTGTAAAAAAGCAAATAAAATGTTGGGATTCATTATGAGAAGCAGCTCCTCTTTTGCAAATGTATCCACGATCAAATGTTTATATGTCACACTGGTTATAGACCAAGACTAGAATTTGGGTCTTTTATTTGGAAGTCTCAACCACAATTACATTTGAATAAAATTGAAAGAAATCAAAATAAATTGTTAAGGTATCTGTTTTATAAAGAAAAACATCGATGGCCAGACTACAGCATAATCAGATCAGCAGATCTGAGACAACAATTCAAAATATTACCCCTTTCCACTAGACGAGATGTAACACAAATGATGTTTTTATACAAGATTGTCAACAACAATACTGCGGATGAAATTTTACTAGGATTCATAGATTTCAATGTGCCTCCCTATCCTACAAGATGTCCGCTACTGTTTAGAATACCTATGACAAGGAAAAGAATTAAGTACCTATTTAAGTCCCCTCTCAACCATGTTCCGAATGGCAAACGAAATCAATGCATTCATGAATCTAGACTTCAGCAGTACCTTCTCAGACTTCAGAAATACTATTGTAAATATAGGAAACAGGATTTATCTTCATATAAAATAGGTAATTCTCAGTGTGTGATTATGAAACAGTATAATGTAATAGATAAAAGTTTCCATGTAATGAGACTACTAAGTCTGTATGGAAATAAAAATTAAATAAAAAATAAAATATTCATTGAATCCATTTGCACGTGATACAAACGTTAATTTAACCACTACCATCAAATATTCCCCTTTTAAAATCATAGCTTTAGATAGGTTCGATTAGAGATGTCAAATATTCCTAAATTTCGTCAGCATTATGTCTAATTTCATCAATTTTTCACACTTTTGACACATGTACCATTAGTTATCAGCATGCTACTATTATAACTAGAAATGAGAGAATACTTTTCGTGTGTATTACCTGTATATATCTCAAAGTATGAATATATCGAATGAATAAATCTCATCCACATTCCGAAGGACCAGCATCTCTGCAATGTCATCAATGATGTAATCCTAAAAAAGTGACGCCATTTTGGGCTCGCCTATGAAACATTCCGCAAGAAGATAAATACCAGAAATCAAGTAGGCACTACATCGAGTGTCTTTGACAAAAAAATTTCTGGTATGAGTGATTGCAGCAGAGTCCATGTAGGTACTTACTTTTCTTGCATGTGGCGTCAAATGCTAATTTTCAGATGTCGAAGTTAAAGTTGATATTCAGCACAACATTACCCAGTGCTTTATTGGAAAAAAGTTTTTTCATTTGACGAAATACTTTTCAACACCACGCTTTGCGTGTTTGTAAACTACTTTATTTCCTCGACAGTGATGAAACACTTTCCCCCTCGATCTGTTATGCTTATTCTATTACGTATATCCATATCAAATAATTGAGATAAACACTCATTATGCCTGCTATCTCATAGGAAATCTTCTAGATAATGACTACTCGACTCTTATTATCTCACGGGTTTTATGGCAACACAAATAAATTCGCATTGTTCATCTCGATTATTATAAAATAAATGAATTGTTTTTTCCGTTAACCAGCTGTTATCCCCTTAGGAACGGCAGCCCTCAGAAATCGAAACTTGTGCTAGCCAAGGATTAACGAGGTCTCACCTTTTTACGTGCGATCCCTAGCACTTTCTCAGACCATCAGAAAAATGTCTGCAGTCGCCGGGGTTTGAACCTTCGACTGGCAGCCAAAGTGATTGATATTTCAAATACGTGAAATGTAAGTGTCTTGTGTTTGTAACAAAACAGAAAGAGCATTTATGTTTTATGTTGAATAAGGTAACAGGGTGCACCCTGTATAGACGGGCCTTAGGTTGGAAAATCGTACTCGTATTTCTGAAATTATTGATTTCAGTAGAGACAGTTATCGTAAGAATTCATAACCGTTACTAGAATGGAAATCATCTGACATTGACTAAAGTTGAACAGTCGAATGAGACTTGAATAAATATTCAACTTGGTGTACCATAGGGTTCAGTACTTGGATCATTTCCACTCATTCTTAACATTGATGAAAAAAATAATAGAAAACAAACCAAGGATGACAAAAAACGTTAAAGAAATTGTGGACAAAAATTAATTTCGTGGTTGTATTTCCAAACAATTGAACTCTTTCAGTGATATAACAAGAATTGAAGAGATTGCAAACTGTATAATAGAATGAAAAGAAAAATTCAGTTAAACTAAAAACTTCAAATCTTCAAATCATGAGATAACATTAACTGGATAACTACATCTGTGATAGACAAAATAAAAATTCGAGACATATTATACAAACAATTAAAAAAAACATCCAAATCATGATGACTTAAAAAATGCATAAAAAAATAAAAATCAGGTAAATACATTATTTAGATATTTTAAAAAACAAGAACTTGATAGAAACAATTTGAAAAGGCAGATAAAAAGCTGAAAAAAATTGAGGTGTTATCATATAAGAAAAAAAGAATAAATCCATAAATAAAATTAAAATATAGAATACTAATAACATCTCATGAAGACTATATGTTATAAATTCGTCAACTTTTCATCAGGAATTGGATCAACTTCATTAAAAAAATACGAAACCAAACCAACGTCATCACTTTGTAATAAAACTATGTTTTTGAAACAAATTTCGAAGAAGATATTCTGGAAATAATGTCACTCAAATCCAACATTGCACCTGGTGAAGATCAAATAACTTCAAAATACTGTAAAGATATTTTGATCTAATTAACCTACCCCTATAACTGATTATTGATAAGTGTATTGAAGATTGTTCCTCTCTAAATTACATCAATAAATATAACTATATTGAACTCAATTTATGAAGAAGGAGAAAAGGATAATGTTTATAACTATCGCCTAAATGTTTTATTCCAGAATTTTTGAGAAAGTATTGAATACAAATCACAAATTTCAAAACGCTTTTATGCAAAATCCAAATACGCAATCAGCTTTAACTGATTTAATGAATGAGATTTTTGAAACTTTAGATAACAGTAAATATGGCATTGCCATTTTTTTAGATATGAAAATGCATTTGATACAGTATATTATACAATATTACAAGAAATTTTAAACATTTTACTAGTAAGAGGTCACTCTTATATAATTTTCAAAAATTATTTTCAAAATCGTATTCAATATGTTGATATGATGGAAATTAAAGTATTGAAAAACAATCCACTATTGGAGTTCTTCAAGGTTCAGTACTGGCTCCAATTTTGTTTTTGATCTATGCGAAGAGTATAACCAGAATGAATTTGAAAGATAATTATTTTTCTTTTTCAGATGGTACTGTAAATTATTATTTTGCCAAATATTAAAAATATTATTTAAAAAAATATTCATGTGTTTGTAAAATGGATAAATGAAAATGATCTTACTATTGACTCAGAAAAATCTGTTCAACTGATTTTTAGATAAAAAAAAATTATACCAAACAAAATCAAAAGTAAAAATAAACAATGAAATATTAAACGAAGTTGAAGAAAACAAATATTCAGGACTGATGATTGATAAAAATACAAATTTTGAATGTCATATGAATAAAATGGAGAAATCAATAATTCTTTCAATTGAAACAATAATGAGAATCGACTTTTTGAATATACAAAATTTCTTTTATAGGGCCCATATCGTCTTGCATATCAGACATTTGTTAACAATATGGTCATCTTGAAGTAAAAACCAAAAAATTTTCTAATTTATCGTTTGATAAATAAAGCAATAGAAGTAATTTTTAAAATGCCTTCTTCAAAATTATATAAGGATACTAAATTATTTATATTATATAAATTAGTACCATTTGAAAGAGCAAAATGTGCATACAAATTCACAAAAAAATTCAAAAAAGCAAAACCCATTTCAAAAAATTAAAATTACGTGACTATAATATCAAGAATGCGAATAACTCACATTTGAATAACATTCTTTCAAATGTAGGCAAAAACAATCCTGTCTCTAGTGCTATAGATACTTTCGGTCGATATAAAAAAAATCATTATTTTCTTGAAAAAACCCAAACAAAATTTGCTATCATATACTGCTCTTCATCAATCTATAAATGAGCAAAGTTGTTCACTCTGTTATTTTTTATTGCCACCAAAATTGTGTTTCAATCGTTTTGCTGATTTCCGTAATTTTTAGTTTTTGAATATTTTGATATTTCATATAATGACTTACATTTCATATTTCATATTATCATTTGTCAATATTTATCTTCCAGCAATAATACTCTATGAACTACTCTACTCCACTCCAAAAATGTATGTTTTCAACTCTGGACAAGCCTGCAAAACTTCCAATTCCAGAGATTGACTCCATTTCCTGGATGTTTCTTCTGGAATATTTTCGATTTCTAGTCAATAAACAAATTGCCAAAACAAATTGGATCGACCTTGGCATCGATTCACGAAAAATAATTATGGATCTCGCTAGAGTGGTTGAGAAACATCAGATAGCCCGCTTTCGTTCGTTAAACATAGATTTTATTGATTGCTTATGATAAACTTAAATATATGTATTCATCGGTATTATTAATGAATGTGTTTCGAAATGATTACGTATGCAACTGGGACAAGAATCAGTGTACAGAAGATAGAGTTGAATGTTTTGAAAAGTAAAAGAATGTCTCTGCCATCCCATATACAGGGTGCTCCGTTATTATCTGTATTACTCGTTATTTTCTATGCCAGATCTTGCTATGACTGTTTTAGCAGAGGCAATCAGTACATCAGTTTGAAGTGGATTATTCTTGAAATGCCTTGAGTTGGCAGTAATGAATCCTCCGTCCAAAGGGTGAGACTGCCATATAATATCAATTCTGAAGCCTGTTTAACTATTCTTAAAAGAAGTTTTTATTTTTATTTTTTAAATGACTCCGACAACATTGAAATTTCTTTCAAAACTAATTACAATTTTAGTAGATATGTATCAAGTAAATACAAAAGACATAATTGACAAACTTTCAATAAAGTGTTAGACTGAGCCACCCTCTAGCCGGAATGAATGACTCTTCATGTTCGTGAGAAAATAAACAAATGCGATCATCGCTGACTGAGGCGATATGGAACGTGCCGATAGCGAGATTGACGAGGAGATTCACCTAGAGGCTCTTGACCATCACGCACTTATCGTAGGCGTTGGTCGTCTGAATATTTGGTTATACATATCTATTGATAATTAAAGTATTGTTATTTGGATATCAATATACAAGTTGTAAACGAGTGTTAGTGTTTGTCTTACAAGTCAGAAGTGGGATTACCCAGGTGATAGCCCAGATGAATTATACAGTGTGAAAACGAAAAACAATCTCGCCATGCCGAAGCAAAAATCAGAAAGCAAGCGGTGTGTCTCAGCTCATCTTTTAGCAGGACGTCATCATCAGAGTAGTCGCCCTCCTCTCAAGTAAGACGGTTAAAAAAAAGTTACAAGCAAATGAGAAACAAGAAAGTTTGCTGACAAAAACGTGAGTAGAAACATTTATAATAATTTGAGTGTGGACTTATCAAATTGCTGAGTTCGATCTTTCAAACCGGGTACTCAGTTCGTTGAATTGTACAGCGAAGGTGGATAAACTAAAAGTGTTTAAGATTGAGACAATTTGTTAGCTGTTAAATTAGCCACTAGTAGTAGGGGAATACAGCCGGTTCTGGGCCTCACCCCACCCCACTAGTTGGTTACGAGGAAGTGCTCGCAAATCGTACGATTTTTTGAGAATCATATCTAGTTGTGGGATGATATTGAGTCGATGTAAATCGAAACATTTTCATATGCTATACAATTTGTAAAATTGTTGGTAGAAGTTGTAAATTATTCGCATGAAAGGTAATAAAAATTGAGTGACTATTATTCTGATCGGCATTATCGAGAACAATGTACTTTTACAAAAACAAACCAAAAAGTGAAAACGTTAATTCCACACATTCAAATAGTGACAAATCATATTTAAACCGACTTAACTTAATGGAAATGAAGTTGAAAATTGCCTCATTGAAACTGGTATTTCTAGCACTAATATGAAAAAATTTATGATTTAATAGGTGAATATTGAAAAAATTAATAAGGGTCGCAATGTTTTATGGGTAATGTTGTGATGTGTTATACTTCGATTAGTGAACATATACAGGGTGATTCCTAAAGTGAATGTCAAAATAGTAGACAATGATTATTTGTTATAATCTTATAATAGGGTGCGACTATTTGAACATTGAAAAAAGTAATAATAAACAATTCTATAGTGTTGAAACAAATTACGAAATTATACGCTATACTGGGTGGTTGCTAAAGTGAATGTCGAAATGATAGAAGATGATTTGTTATATTATCTTTTTGTCTGGTGCGACTATACGAACGAATCTGACATTCCCATTGTAAAAATAAACAACTCTATAGTATTGAAACAAATTACGCCATCAGAATGTTGTTAAATTATAACGACTTCTTCCATGTCCATATTAGATTTCAGTGCCATACAATCTGGTAACCTGAGTCGTTCTGAAAAGTTGCTCTGTTTGGAACTGTTGAACAGTTGAGCAGATAGAAAGCATTTACCTTTAAAGATCTTGGTAAATCTAACATGGTTGAAATGTTGAAAGAGTTGAAAGAAACATGAATTCTTGGTGCTATAGTACAAGGCTTGTTGGATAACAGGATTATAAGGGAGTCTAGCTCCAAAGAGATTAAACGTTATCTAACTAGGAGAGTCTAATCCCCATAAGACAATGGTGACACTAATAGAAAGAGATGAAATAACTTTTGTGACGAAATGTGACGTAGTTGAACATGTCATGGTCGCCGTTCTCTATAGACAGTGACAGACTAGCGCACTCCGCACTCTTTGCATATGAAAGTTACAGGTGTCGATTTTGTTACTTGGTTCGAGTTCGACTCTGTACTCATGTCCAAGTACGTCACAATGACGCGTTGATGCTACAAGATTTCGACTGGATAGAGCTTATTAAACCTTTCTGTCAGTTCACTCTCTTTGACCTAGCTCGGCTTATGCTAGTCCAGTTCTGCTGGTGAAGAAAAAGACGGTCGACTTCAGACTTTGTGTGGATTATATGAGTCTGAACTTGATCACTCTGATAGATCACCAGGTCGGCTTTTTGAGCAGAAGTCAATATTTTGTCGCCCTGGATGTAGCCTCTGGTTTTTATCACATACTTATGGCGGAGGATTAGAGTGACAAAACTGTCTTTTTGGTGCCCTTCTCGAATGATGAGTTGTTGAGAATGGCATTTGACCTTGCCAACACTCCGGCAGGTTATAAAAACTTGTAAATACCATATTGAAACTTAATAAATCAGAATGTGCCTATAAAGATGATCTGAAAATATCATCGTTTAGCATAAAAAAGGGTTGAGAAAGATTGAAGAAGTTATAGCATGCCTCACCTGCAGGCAACATTACCCTGAAGTTGAGTAAGTACAGTGTCTTCTAGACCAATAAATCCTGTGTAGATCAGAAATTCATCTTCGACGGAGTAAAATCATGAAGTTGCCGCAGTGCTAGATTTGTTTAATCCTACTATTGTGAAGAATTTTCGACAGATTTTGGGGCTCTCTGAATACTTCAGGAAGTCTGTAAAATCGGTCTGACAACTAGGCCAGTTTCATAAATATATAACCCTATTCTACACAGATGCAAGTTGTCTGGAATTTTAAGCCATGCTGATGCAAGTGGTAGATGGTGATTGCAAAGTAGTTGCCTACTGCAACAGGCAAGTCAGGGACAAAGTTTACATTACTTCTATGATTTAAAAACGTTTGCTGTTGTTTAAGCATTACACAAGTTCAGGGCCTACGTGCAGAGCTATCCCATTGAAAATATTCACTGACTATAGTGCAATAGGAACAATTCTCCAGTGAGACGAAAGTGGTTATAGGAATAAGAGTTCGATTCCGAAGTTGTCTATAGACTAGGTTCTAAACAGGAGCAAGATGATCTCAGTCTAGCTCTCGTTGAGAGATACGTTGATATCACAATGGTTGATATTACTGAAGCTGAAGGGTGCCAGCCGCTCAGCTTCAAGACGAACAACTGACAATTATTTGAAACGTTCTTCAGGAATAAACTGTTAATGAGAGACACAACACATTATTTTGACAAGTTTGAGGTCATAACAAGATTTACATATAGTTCAAAGATCGCAAATGTTTGTGGAAAGTTCCTAAATATGCACATTAGCAAATCTGATAATGGTAGACATTTGGTTTCGGAAGGAATTTGAATTCTACTCAAACTATTGGTTTACTAGTATGTGTCAAATTATGAACAAGTGCGTTGAAGCTTGTTTGAACTGTTGAAATTACAATCAGGCGAATGGTAAGAAGGAAGTTAACTACATAGAGTATGACTTCGAGTCTGACTAGAGTAGAGAATTTGATAACTACTCAAAACTATTGGCTTAATAGTATGTGTCAAATTATGAAGGAGTGTGTTGAAGCTTGATTGAACTGTTGAAATTACAAGCAGGCGATTGGTAAGAAGGAAGTTACGTTACACAGAGTATGAGTTTGAGTATGACTTAGAGTAGAGACTTTGATGACTACTCAAAACTATTGGTTTACTAGTATGTGCCAGATTATGAAGAAGTGAGTATAAGCTTGTTTGAACCGTTTATATAACGAACAGACGAGTGTAAAGGAGCAAGGTACGTTACATAGAGTATTTGATCGTGGATCAGCCTTCAACGTACTACTGCTGCGGGAACCGAAAAAAAAGTAATTGGAACACAAAGTGTTCCGTTCCAAGTTCAATCTCTAACAAGGTTATTGGTGTGTTGCCACTGTAGGCTTTAAATGGATGTGAAAGTGAAATTATCGCACAAGGAAAGATATTTAGTAAGACCTAGAAGTTGATCTATAAGAATTGAAAGGGAAGATTCTAGAAAAGTTAACAAGAAATCAGAAAGAGAGGTTTTATCGCAATGAAGCTGAAGATGAAGATAAGGCTAAACCTAAAGTTAAGGCTAAAGTGAAAGCTGAAGTTAAAGCTAAAGCTGAAGTTGAATATAGAGCTAAAACAAAAGATATATTCTGATGGAGACGTAGTGATGGTACTAGTAACACAGGCAAGAGTAGGAAGTATTTGAAGTTTAAAGAGCTATTGATAGTGAGCAATGGCCGACAAGAAGGTCAAGCAAGACCTGAAGGAGGATTATAAGAGCAACAAAACAGTGGTTGTTGTTGATAAGATGAAATCATGGATTGTTTTGAGTAATGAGATATAGTAGGAAGTATTTGAAGTTTGGAGAGCTATTGATAGTGAGCAATGGCCGACAAGAAGGTCAAGCAAGACCTGAAGGAGGATTATAGGAGCAACAAAACAGTGGTTGTTGTTAAGATGAAATCATGGATTGTTTTGAGTAATGAGATATTTGAAAGTTTAAAGGGCTTTTGAAAGTTAGCAAGTATTATTCAATGTTCGATAAGAAGTTCAGGACCCGAATGAGTAATATGGGAGTAACGAAACAGTTTTTGCTGTTGATGAAATGAAAGTGAGATATTTCCCCAATGGTAACTGACTAGAGTAGCTCTCGATGTCAGACTTGTTGAGATTTTGTGACTGTTGAGATGGGTACCTACATCGTAGTTGTATCAGGCTCAATTACAAAAAAAAATTGTGACTGTTGAGATAGGTACCTAGTTGGTATCAGACTCAATCACAAAGATGTTGTGACTGTTGGGAGGGGTACCTACTTCGTAGTTGTATCAGGCTCAATCACAGATAAAATGTGACTGTTGAGAAAGGTACTTACTTAGTAGTTGGTATCAGGCTCAATCACAAAGATGTTTTGACTGTTGGGATGGGTACCTACTTCGTAGTTGTATCAGGCTCAATCACATAGAAAATGTGACTGTTGAGATAGGTACTTACTTAGTAGTTGGTATCAGGCTCAATCATAGATACGTTGTGACTGTTGGGATGGGTACCTACTTCGTAGATGTATCAGGCTCAATCACATAGAAAATGTGACTGTTGAGATAGGTACTTGCTTAGTAGTTGGTATCAGGCTCAATCACAGCGATGACTGCGATGTTGTGACTGTTGAGATGGGTGCCTACTTTGTAGATGGTATCAGGCTCAATCACAGCGATGTTGTGACTGTTGGGATGGGTACCTACTTCGTAGATGTATCAGGCTCAATCACAGAAAAAATGTGACTGTTGAGATAGGTACTTACTTAGTAGTTGGTATCAGGCTCAATCACAGCAAGAGAGTAACTAAAACAAAGTACTGATGTGCGTTCTTTTTTCAGATAAGGCAGTTCTTAGCCGCCTGAGGTCAGGCGTTGTAGCAGGATGGCCGAATGTTAGACTGAGCCACCCTCTAGCCGGAATGAATGACTCTTCATGTTCGTGAGAAAATAAACAAATGCGATCATCGCTGACTGAGGCGATATGGAACGTGCCGATAGCGAGATTGACGAGGAGATTCACCTAGAGGCCCTTGACCATCACGCACTTATCGTAGGCGTTGGTCGTCTGAATATTTGGTTATACATATCTATTGATAATTAAAGTATTGTTATTTGGATATCAATATACAAGTTGTAAACGAGTGTTAGTGTTTGTCTTACAAAAGGGATATTCATAAGTTAAATTGGGAAGATTGTGATGCAGCTAACATTGGCAGAACATGAAGACCCTTGAAAGTTTGTATGAAAGAACATCGATACACAAACAAAGTTTCTGTTTTTGGTGAATATTCACTGTTTGACAACCATAATTTCAGCCCAAACAGAAACTTCTGGAGGTGAGATCCAAAAATTACAAAAGATGAGATTTTCTTGAAGACCTACATATAAGTAATGAAATACTCAACAATGACCTTTGTCTCAACACGAAAGGCAATTCAAACAGAACCTCTTCTTAGATGTCTGAAATAATTGTCTTAATACATTTTTAGGATTCATTCAATTTAGTAAAAATGGTTTTCCCTTACTCTTGTACTAGAGTAAGAAAGTTGTCATTAGACTCTTCCTATGTCTGGTGGCTCAAATAGTAGAGAACACAAAAAAACTTGATGGAAATTTTATTTGGTACACCTTGACATATTTCTGAAAACTCTAGGTCCTCATCAGACTAATCCTTTTCGGATCTATGCTCAGATCACCAGGTAAACTTATGTTCTGATTCTATTTCTATCTTAGCTCCTGCTTTCTATTGTATGTCACATAAGTCAATTGCCATTGTCAATTACTTGTCAATATTGTCATTGTCACATATTGTCATATTTCATTTCCACTTCAACATATAATCAGATATGATGTAGTATTCCATACACCAATCCAGAATAATACTCTCCCAGAATGAAAAGTGTTCAATTTTGAACAAGTTCTATTATTTAATTTTTTCAAATTCACTTTGACCCATAGTCATGCGATTTTTTTATGACTTCTGGTACACCTGACAAGCAGGTAACCTCATTTTTCAAAATTTTCTCAACATTAAAATTTTCACTTTTTCAATTTATCAAATTCACTTTTTATTATATTTACTTACAGGTACGCACTAATGATGGTTTAACTGTTGACAAATCTTTGCTACGATTTTCAAAAATACTTTGCCATATAATCATTCTCTAAACCCTATCCAACTGCCATGATGCCAAGTTTGCTTTGCTGAAAACTATACATAGTGGTTCAGCGACAAGTATGCACAAAGATTATATCTTTTTTTTTGAAATTCAAATCAGAAATGCTCCGACACCTGGAATATTTTTTTGAGAGGACACATTTCAGACATATTTTTCAACCTGTGCTTTCAACCCCTCAGCGAGGGGGTGTCACAACCCTAACATTTCAAATGGAAAGTGGGGTTAAGTACCCTATTCGTTGGAATGTACATAAACTACTAATGTGAAAACAGCTTTGAGAACATAAATACCATAATTTTGGTATCACTAATGAATATAAATGAGTTTCGGTTATGAGGAATCAAAATTACCACGATTATTCCTAAATTACATCATTTTAACGACAGCGGGCTTTCAATATTGATTATTTTCTCATCACAACTAAATTTTCCATTCATTGTTTCATGTGCTTTTCTCAACAAATACAGATGAGTGTTGGAAAACAAACTTGGAAAACGTTCATTGTAGCCCCTTTATTGATTTAGTTTGGTGGCTTTTTAAGTTACTTTAATTTAAGAATGAAAAATGGCTCATTCCATTCCAGAATGAGTTGAAATTGTTAAACTTTATTTTCAAAATAATTTTTGTGCTAGACTTACCACTAACTTGTTTGAAAAAGTCATCCCGATCAAAATGTGACTGATTCGAGCAGCCGCAGGACCCCATCTGGAATGAAGCTGTGGAACTCGCTGTTTTGAGACATGTTCACTTGGATCATACTCAAAAGTACCCGTCAACTATCTGAAGCCTCAGGAGTCTTCCGTTCGTCCCAAATGCGGATAATAGAAGCGAACAAATTCCATCCGTACAAAATCAAATTAGTACAGAAACATATTATCTGTTCGCCATCTTCGAATTTCTAGGACAAATCTCCATCTATACCATAAGTAGAAGCGTCAGTTTGTATGATAAATGGAATACTAAAATCTGGACAGCTACTAAACGTCTAGTGTGGCATATTAGGAAGTCATATCATGGGACTACTTTTATTTACTTGAAATTTACCTGGCGAAGTCTAGCCAACCATGCTTGAAGGTGTATTCGATACTTTCATATCACAAATAATAGAATATGGCCAAAATCATGATACTGATCGGCTTCATCTTCAGCAAGATGAAGCACTTCCGCACTTTGTTGATCTTGTAAGAGACTTTTTAGTTTACTAGTTCCCCGGACGGTGGATTGGAAGGAGCCCAATTGAATGGCCTGCCAGCTCACCTGATTTATCGCCTTTGAATTTTTTCATTGGGGGCACTTGAAAAATAAATGTTTTGCTACGAAGCACGGATAACAGTAAAGTGCAGAAACATAACACCTGATATGCTACAAATATTAGAAGTAGATGTAAACAAAATCTGCATTGTAGTATGGAAGCAAATGGGTCCCATTTTCAACACTCGTTGAATTAACTTTTCAATAAATCAATTCAATACCTTGTTTACTCTTTTTAACAAAGTAGTATTAAAAGTTACAAATATTGAAACGTAACTAATTGTAGTTGTTTTGATTCCTAATAACTTAATCTGATAATAATATTCTTTCTTTGACTAAAGACGGGTTTGCCTGAATCCGAAACATGTTCCGCCTGTTTGGGTAACCGAACACCTTGTTAATTTTCAATTAAATATTTGTGGAGATGACTTCGAGATTTATTCTTACATGAAAACTCAAACTTATATGTAGTTTTCATCTATATCAAAATCATCGGGTTAATGTTTTCAAAGCCATTTTCGCATTTACTGTTTAAGTAAATTTCAATGAATGAGAAACATAATTTTTGCGCCATTCAAAATGGTATATCACCAGACCACACTTCCCTTTGAAAATTCTAGGGTTGTTGAGGAACACATTTCAGACATATTTTTTAATGTCTGAAATGTGTTCCCCTCAAAAGCAAACTCCACATGTCTGAGTATTTTTGCTTTGACTTCCAAAAAAGGGAGAAAAGCTTTGTGCATACTTTTCGTTGGACCACTCTTTGTGTTTCAATATCAATGAGATATTTTGATTAATGCATTCGCAATCTGTTGCAACCTTACGATAGGTCTGGACTGTGTTGGTCAGAAGGTTAATCTAAAAAAAAAATTTGGCTTCAGACAAATAACATCAAGGTGCTTCCAGTCATACTTATCTGAATGCACACAATCAGTCCTACTCCACGAAGAAAGGTCAGTCGTAATTAACCAGTGAGTTGTGGGGTTCCACAAGGATTAGTTCTTGGCCCACTTTTATTTTTATTGTACATTAATGATCTAGCACAAATCAATGTCAGTTTCAACAATTCCATCTTGAATATATCTCGATGTGAAAATCCACTCGAAGTTGTTCATCGATCTCAATTTCCTACTTTTTATCATAAGTATTCTGTCCCTTGTACCCTCCTACGTATCCAGTATCATCCGCCAGATCTTCTCTTCCCTCCTTTCCTTTCCCGTGACCGCTCTCGTCGAACCTTTCCTTGTGGCTCCCTGTATATTTGGAGGTGTCCGTCAGTCTATCGACGGCTCCCGTTTTGACCGCCTGTGTCGCTTTGTTGGTGCCGGGCAGGCCGCACTCTTGCAGTTTATCTTTGATGTTGTCCACAGCGATGTTCTTCTGGTGCGCTAGGTCTTCGATGAAGTTGAGGAAGTCGGTGTAGGCGATCGTTTTGGACTTGAATTTGTTGAAGGTGATGCCCGTGTCTGTGGTTGTTAGTTTTTTGTCGATTACACCTAAGTATATAAAAAATAATGTAATTATAAGATTTATAACATTGGAATACGTGTTCATTCCATATGTAGGGTATCAAATGTTGATGACAAAATTATCAAAAGTGTAGGACAAAATGATCATTTTCATTCAATTCATTAAATTTGTCATGATTTTGAAATTTTTCTTCAATTTTCAACTTGAAAAACAACGTTCTTGAGACAAAGCATTTTTTGGTATCGAAATAAGATTTAAGTGACCTGTGACAAAAGCAACTGATGGTCTTCTATTTCAAAACGTGGTATAGGTGATACCATTGTTTAAATAGAACATAGTTAGTCAATGCCTGTGGAGAAGGTATTGGACACAAACGCGAGTGTCATCTAGCGTGATTAGTTACAAACTTGAATATTTGACGTCATTTTAATGCAGGTTTCTTCAAAAAACCCTGATTTAAATGCTTTTCCATTGTTTTAATCAAGTTACGACATGACTTGGAGGCCAGATCACTGAAGTTACGACATTTGGATGCAAGCTCACTATCGCCATCTACATGTCGCGTCCATTTTGATCCAATTTTAATCCCATAAGGTTGACTAACTATCTTCTATATAAACAATGGTGATACCATTCAAAACTGTTTACAGGGGCGGAGGAGGGGGGTAACTAAAGCCGCACTATAGAAGGCAAATGAATTACTTTAATTAATTTGCCGCGATAAGCTCATTTAGAACAGTAATATTGGGATAATATTGGATTATAGATATTGGTGAATATTTTTAAACCAAGTTCGTTCCAATATATCCAATTTGTTGAATAAAGTTGAAATAATGTTCAACCAATGTGCTATCAAACTTGAATATAAAATAAAGTTTTTCATCCCTAGAATCAATATGAGTGTAATATTGGGATTGCAATATTCATTCTAGATGTTGGAACAATTGTTTTTCCTATTCAACTATAATTTATCTATTCTGAATAAAGTTATTATTATTATTATATCTATTCACAATATAGAAAAACTCGAAGTCATCTCCACAATTTTTAATAACATCTGGTGGTTGTGCCATCAAATTCCTTCTCGTTGTCCTTCGATGTAGTCAATTTATTCCCCAGTATCCCACCTGAAGACTGTATCAGGTTAGTGAGAGATTAACTATTCAAAGCACATGTCCTGTCTTTCCATGTTCTTAATTTATGCTCCCTTATGAATACTGTTTTACAACAGAATTTTTTCCAGTTCAGTAACGAACATTGCTCATAGATTTCTGGTCTTGCTGTGGGTAGCAATTTGACCCTCTCCTAGCTGAGATTTTCATGGCTGATTTAGAATATAACCTCAAATTCTTTCCTCTATTTAACCAAATATTGTTCTGGTACAGATATGTCGATGACTGTATTGTACTTTTCAATGATACTTTTCAAGAAGTAAATCTTCTATTATGATTCTTAAATTCCTAACACCCTTCTATACGATTCACCATGGAAATAGCAAAAAACAACTCTCTTCCTTTTTTAGATTTATTGATCGACATTAATGACTCCAAACTTGAATTTTCAATTTACAGGAAACCTACACATACAGATTCAGTAATCTCCTTTTCTTCTTGTCATCCTTACTCTCATAAATTTGCATCTTTTAATTCACTTTATCACAGACTATATATTATTCCCTTGTCACCTGAAAATTTCAACAATTATCCGAATATTATTAGACAAATAGGCCATAATAACGGTTTTCCCCCTCTTTTAATTGATAGAATCTATAATAAACCCAAAATGAAATCTCTGAATCGGAGTTTAACCACCCAAGTAACAATTTCAGTTTTGTGATAGCCCTCAGAAGGTTCTGAAGACCATAACAATTACAGCATCGATAAAACTGTTTTGCTGTAACGACATCCATAAAACCTCCTTAAAGCTGCTATAAATCTACGAGGGCCCACTCCTGTGAAGGTTCTCAAGGCTATTTTGAAATGCAAGCATAAAACCAACTTGCCTTATTCGCAGGATTCTTAATAACCTCCTGAGGATCATTATAAAACCAAATCATGGGGCTGTTATAAACCTGTATGTCATCAAAAAAATCTATTTTGCTTCAGAATATCTTTTTTTGAATGAAATTGGGTTAGAAAATATTCCATAAATAACTACAGCCAAAACGGACTTAAATTAATCTATTTCTTCAGTTGCACAAGCAACAATATATTCCTGGCAGTGATATATGAAGAATATATATATATATATATATATATATATATATATATATATATATATATATATATATATATATATATATATATATATATATATATATATATATGTATTTAACAACGTAAAATGTCGTATATCATCTGCGAATGAATTTTTTTTGACAAAATGACATCAGTTAGGAGGTAAATCTGCAACGCGCCCCAATAACATCGCGAAATTGAGAAAATAAACAAAATACCACATAAAATTAAAAAAATATTTTGACTCATATCTTTCCCGGAATGATTTATTTTGTACTATATATAAATACAAATGAATACCAATAATTGTGTATTTCCTTTCCGTCAAACACACCAAATCGCAAGAAACATGAATTGAAATTAGGCTCTCTCTAGTTGTTCCCTCTGGTTGTAATAAAATATGGCTACCCTACCTTTATTCTATTCAGCTGCACATGTTGCCGTCATAAAGTCGTTTCTCCTCAAAATAAACCATTTTAAAATCATTTTATCTTAAAAAAGTACGTTTGGTATTATTTAATCCAATTTCCAAAATATTTCAACTGTCAATTGTCAATCCCGTCTGACATTCTTCTTTTCGTGATCGACGTGGTCAGTATACTTAGTGTCTATACTCCCGTAATAAGTATTTGGTGTATAAGTCTTGTGAAACGTTTAATTACTATTTATTTTTTCCAGTTATATTTATCCAGTGTGATTCATTTATTACCGGTTAGGGGGAGCTACTAGCATTTAAGTAGAAATAGTTCTATGCTTTGATTTTATAGCGGTTCTCAAGAGTACATCTCAAAACCTCAATAAAACCTCATCGTTAGTTTTATTACAGAACCATTGCAAGTACTTGAGGAGTGTTATAAAACCACCACAAAACTAAGTTTCTATGTGGATTATTTAAATACCAAAAAGATTTATCGTGTATGTGTATAAGCCATTGTAAAACCATCATAAAAACAAATATACTTAAATGCTGAATGGTTTTATCTTATAGCCTTCAGGAGTGTTTTGAAACTGATTCATAAATCTGTTTGCTCTGGTAGCGTATTAGGAATAATATATGAACTGCATAAATCAAATTGGGCATTACCTAACCTTCACAAAACTAGGATAAATCCAAATAACATTTAAATTTTTACTTGGGCACCCTCAACAATTCCAACAAATACTACTCAATTCCTTACTTAGGTATAGTATTACTTGATTTCCCAAATATTTTCAAACGGTTCAGCAATGATACTGATTTTTCCTTTTATACTACTGATTCTATTTCCAAATTATTAGTCAACACTAAAGATAAAGTACCCATTTCACATAAATCAAGTGTTTATAGAATTTCTTGTTCACAACCAAATTGTCCAGCTCAATACATTGTACAAAGTGGTAGGAAAATTGAAACAAGAGTTTTGGAACATGTAAAACTAATTGAGAGCTCTAGAAACCCACACATAGATGAATGCAATACTAAAAGTTCGTTCGCCAACCATATTCTTAATTACAATCACAAGTTCGATATTGACAATGATTTAGACATTTTACATGTTTGTCAGAAAGGCTCCCTACTCAATTTTCTTGAAATTTACGAAATCAATTCTGCCATTTATGATCCTAACGTCACTTCTCTTAATGAACAACTACAGTTCGACTGCAAAAAGTTTTTCAACTCGCTCAAGTTTTAATAAATTTCGGTTTTGTCTTGATCCTCCATAATTCCTTATGTGTTGTGTTATACTGGATTTGTTCGGCCGTGCACATGCTGTTCTATCTGTTCCGCGCGGTGATGATTCCATCATTTCATGAACGGGTGATGGTTGCCTTGCTCCGTGGTGTAGAAGGAGGTAGTAATTTTGCTCCGGGCGGGCTGGTTTTTTATTTACGCACACTGTTTCATATTAACTATAATTGTACGTTATTGTCTTAGACGGATGACATGAGGCCTGGTTGCTCAGAACACTACCTGCTATGTGGAGGATTTTGTATCTTCAATTTTGCGTTCTGTGTCTGTGGCTCTCATGTCATTATCTGTGCTGCTTTCGACTTTGAACTTGGCACTTGACAGTTAACCTCTCGTAGTTTCACCTGTTTTTTAATCATTAATCCATGTGGTTTACCAATTTTGATTTTGATTTAGATAGAGGGCTTGAGGTCCCCAAACCTCCTTATTGTTCCGGGGTTGTTGTCACCTGGACAACCTCTAACCCTGTCACCATGTTCCCCACTGTCTTGTAGAATGTAGTGAATTTTTTTAAAATTATTATAACCTTAATTATGCATTTTTCCTCTCCATGTAAGTAATACCAGAACTCAATGGATTACCTATAGTCATAATTTTCTTCTTTATTGTAGAATTTTATATACCCCCATTTAATTTTGTTGAAATGTGGGGACACTTGATTTCATAAATCCATATCAAATATTCTTCTCCATGTAAGTAGTACTACACATTACTGGATTAGCAATAGCCATGTTTTTCTTCCTTATTGTAGAATTGTCTAATTCGCTGATGATGAACCTATAATATAGGTTCGAAACTTGTTCGATAAACTGTTTTTTTTATTGATGGCTTCGCCATCACACTACACCAGATGTTATTAAAAATAGACGAGGAAAGTGTGTCGTCACAAATGTCATTCTTGTCAAAAACTGATTCCAATCAAAGAATTTTAGGTGACATTCTCTGTTGATGATTTGTTGCTTTGCTTATTAGTTTGTGTTTGGATGTTTGGATTTTGTTTTCTCGGGTAAAAGAAGTTGAAAAACAATGGAAACAATTTCGGAAAAGCTGATTTAAATTCGACGAAGGTTTGTTTGGAATCAGTTTTTGACAAGAATGACATTTGTGACGTCATTACTTTCCTCGTCTATTGTGGAGATAACTTCGAGTTTTTCTATATTGTAAATTAATACCACTCCACTTCAAGATACAATGGACTTCCACCACAGGTTATTATATCTATATTGGCCCAATATGAATCCAACATTCAGCGAATATGAGATACTACCTGGAAAGAGAGGATCTTTGGGTCTTGGTTTCGATTCCCAGCATGATCACCGGGCTCGTAAATGGCATCACACGTTAAAAGATAAGGGTTACGTCTTCCCTAGCTTGCAGAAGTCTTTCGAGGACTTCTGAGGGTTGCGTGTAGGTGTGCAGCTGGTTGGCGTAAATAACAATAACAATCGAGAGAGAGATAAAGTGATTTGATTGGTTCATTCCTAGTTCTTATGTTACTCCTTTCATCTGTATAAACGAATGTTTATGGTCCCTTAATTTTTCTTACTTTATTTTCATTAGTTTTCATATTTTATGTGGTGTTGAAACTCTCGTTTAGACAGTATCCCTATTTATTGGCAATGTACGAGAACCAATAATGGTATTGCGGTTTGGTAATCATGTGATTGAAGTTTGAGAGTTTCGTAAACCCTTCACCGCAATCTGATTGATTGTCGATATTCAAGCATCACATAATCACGTATAAATGGAGATACAGGCTTAGTACGAATAATGAAATACCTGAATTCGAATACGCACCAATGGAAATATTTCACCAACATAACAAAAAATATTGATCTGCTGCTTTGATGAATATCTGCTAGATAATGACGTGTTGTGAAAATAATAGATTTTGATGTTTTGTTTAAAGTCAATTTGTAGTGAAATAATTATATCATCACCAGTTTTGGTGAGAAAAATTGTTGTCTGAAAATTTCCTATCGTAGAACTTTGTGGAACGAAATTAAAAAAACTGGGTAAACGCTGAAAATTATTTTAAGCGTGTATAATATTTCATATCTGATATCGCCCTTGGTAATATTCTCGAAAACATCCCAAACAATCTTCCGGGCATAAATATTGATCACATCAACGAAATGGATGTAATAAAGACCGCTCAAAGACTTGAAAATAAACTAATCATTTGGCTAAAACAATTTTCTACCCCCAAAAAGAGTTCCAGACATATTAGTCACAACAACGTTGATTGTTTTTCTCCTGAATCAAATTGAATATTTACATCCTTCTCCAATGATTATCATCATTTGACTTTTCTAAAAATTCAGTTCAAATCTGTATAAGTTATCTCTTAGACAGGAAACAATGGGTGGAATGTGATAGTTTCCAGTTTTTTTATACATCTTCAGCTTGGGAGTGCCACAAGGATCAAACTTCTGATATTCCTGTTTCTTTGATACAAAGATTTTATTTTGCAACGTTTATTGGAGGTCAGGTAATGAAAAAAAAAATAGCATAAAGACAAATACAACAAAAATATGTGAAGTACTTTACAGTGTCTTTCAAAAGTCTGGTAATGGTCTGATATTTCAGAAACTGCAAAGGGAAAATTCATGAAAATTTCTACATGGTGATTTTGATGATGATATTGGCAATGTTGCCAAATCTACAGTTTTTCAATTATTGGGGGTAACTCAATTTTTCTAAATTGCACACCCTATTTATTTTCATTGCAATCAATTTAGCGCCTTCTCATTACTTATGTCTCTAAATATCAGATTTAAAATTATTGTGGTATTAGAAATATGACAAAAATACTTTTTCGTTCAAATGCCTGGGAACGTTCCGATAATTTCAATACGATTTAGGAAAAATTCATGAAATTTCATACATTCGGTTTTTAATGATGCCCGATTCAATGGTGATATTGTTAATGTTGCCAAATCAACAGCTTTTCAGATATTGAGGGTAAGTCATTTTTTTCAAATGGAGCATCCTATTTATTTTCATTGCATTCAATTCAGTGCCCCCTCATTACTTATGTCTCCAAATATCAGATTTTGAATTGAATGTTGCCAAATTAACAGTTCTTAACAGATATTGGGAGAATTTTTTTTCTTCTGTGGAACACCCTATTGCAATCACTTCAGCTTCCTCTCATTACTTATGCCTCCAAACATCAAATATTGATTAGGTGTGGTTTCCGACATATGAGGATACGTTGAAACGGTCCAATATTTTCAAAGGGGATCGAGAAAATATAAAATGTATACAAGATGGTGTTTGAGAAAGAAACCTTTCGATAATTGAATAATATTCCAATAAAGTATTGAATCGAATGAAATAACAGAAACTGAAAACTATCTGAATGTTTGCCATCATTTGCTGAACTACATCCCGAACGGTCATAAAAATTCCTAGTACTAGTATTATGAATATTTCTGGGACAATCTAGAAGCACTCTTCTTCTCTGTCGAGTTAATTACTGTTTTGTCGGATATTGAGATGGTTATATCGATTACTTGGCGAGAAAGATAAACTGCTTGGACTTCTTTACGCCCTCGACCTGAAGCTCTACAAAGTAATTGACAATTATGAAGGTTGCCTGAATTTCCAAAATGAATTTGGTATTTGATTCGTACTCCAGGAATCATCAACATTCAAATATATCAAAATTTCGTATCTCCATCATTTCACTTTCTAGAAAACAAAATGTAATAGAGTTTTCGTTCAATTAGTCGAGTGAATAAAATGAAAAATCTTGGAATAAATTTTCATCATAAAATCACTTTTATTTCCCTCATCATCAGTAAATGAAATGTTAAGTTTTTTATTGGATGGTACAAAAGAGTTCAAGAAAATAAACATAGTATTCAACGCTTATGTGAGGTCTAAACTAGAATATGGGGTATTTATATGGTATCCAATTCATAACTGTCACAAACATCACATTGAAGCGGTCTAAAAAAATGCTAAAATAGTTTTGTTTCGCAATTACAGGAATATACTGGGTGTTAATTAAGTACGTTAACAAACTTCGGAAGGTGATTCTTTGAAAGTTTTCAGGACGAAAAGTTCATATAAATGTATGTCCCAAACGGCTTGGTTTTCGAGATACAGGGTGATAAAAATACATTTTTTTCAAGATTTTTTAAAAAAGCCTGTCTCTATATTTTTTTTTAAAACGAAAAAATTCAAGAAAAAAAAAATATGTTAAATGAAATAACATTGATTATTCCTTCCTCATAATATGTCAGTGGCGGCGGAAAAAAAATTCTGAAGGGTTGAACAAAGCTTGACTCTGAAAAAAGGAGGATCCTGTGAATTATTTGAGAAATGCCTTATTTTGTATGGTGCGTACTATTGAATGGATTGTACTTGCGTAATTTGAACTGATTATTGTCGAAAATGTCAAAGTTGACTCTGAAAAAAATCTTGAAAAAAATGTATTTTTATAACCCTGTATCTCGAAAACCAAGCCGTTTGGGATATATGTTTATATGAACTTTTCGTCCTAAAAACTTTCAAAGAATCACCTTCCGAACTTTTTCAACGTACTTAATTAACACCCTCTATATTATAATTATATACGGAATTAGTTTGATGTAATATACACGACGAGTTTCTGTTATGATATCACTTCTTTGTTAATTTTTCCACGATAAGATCTCATGTGCATCTCTTTTATAAAAGAACAATTTCCACAACTAGTAATCTGTAACAATTTCAATTCAGTCTGTGATATGTGCGATATAAATGATGGTTTTCCAGTTATATTTTGGAATGCATTCTCAATAGAATTTTCGATTATTTTTTTCTTCCGTAGTATTTTCTATTTTTCACTAGTTAACCAGTTTCACAGGTTCCAGACTCCATATAACAAACTAATACCCAAGTAGCACACCTATATTGGTAAAATATTGGTACAATCTTGTGAACATATTGGCGAAATATTGGAAATGCAATATTGGCGAGAAAAAAAATGTGAACATTCGGCGATATTGGTCCAATATTACTTGAATAATATTGGCAAAATATTCTTGAACTAATATTGGCCTCAAAATGTTCGGCGATATTGGTACAATATCGCTGATACAATATTCTGACAATATTGGCACAATATTTAAAAGTTATATTGTCGAGAAGTAGTATGTGAACATTTTGCGATATTGGTCGAATATTGTTTGAATATTTTAGAAATAGTTTTGGTGGAATATTCTTGAAGCAATAATGGCCTCAAAATATTTATTGATATTGGTACAATATTTATCGATATTGGTACAATATTTATCGATATTGGTACAATATCATTTGGATATATTGGTGGATGTCAATATACCTTGGTAAATTATTAAATGTCCTTTAGTTGAAGAAGGTCACACCAGAGTCTGTCTTTTGATCGCCATAACCACCGAGTGAGCTGTCTTGAAAACAAGGTAAAGGAAGTATTTAATATACTTTCGTAGGTTTTAGAAGACGTTGTATATGTAGAGCCATCTAGCGGATTTTTATCTAGGTTTGATCATGATATAATTTCAATATGTTTCATTGAATATTCGCCCAATATTCAAATTTCATTTCAATCTAGATGTAGGAAACAATATGAAGACAATATTGTTTTAACGATATCGATAAATATTATTGAACCAATATTGACCCAATATTAATTCATAATATTTGTTGAATATTGGCGAAATGATATTCAACCAATGTGTAATCACACTTGGAGATACAATATAGATTTTATTCCTAGAATCGATATCAGGGGAATATTGGGATTGCGATATTTATTGTAGATGTTAAAAACGATGTGAAGACAATATTGTTTTATCGATATTGGTAAATATCATTGAACCAATATTGACTCAATATGAGTTATTACAATTTGTAAAATAAAGTGGAAATGATATTCAACCAATATTCTAACAAACTTGGAAATACAATATAGTTTTTTCCCCTATAATCGATATGACTGGAATATTTGGATTGCAATATTTATTCTAGATGTGGAAAACAATATATAACCAATATTGTATTATCGATATAGGTAGAAATTATTCAACCAATATTGACCCAATATTTCGTGTGATAATCTACATTCAAAACTAGTTCAACCAATATTCCACCAATGTTATTAATATAATATTGTTTTTTGAATATTCACCCATATTGGACCAATATTGAATTTTCATGTACAATATATCTATATTGGCCCAATATGGAACCAAGATTCAGCCGATATGATGTGCTACCTGGGTAATTAAGATGGTGATTGGCATTCTGTGAATGGTGTTGAAAGGTTCACATTCTAATTATTAACTAATCAATCTGGAGCTTTACTGGAACCTATGTTGTAGTTACATAGGTATTTTTAAATTTCATATTTTCATATTTATATCTAGTTAATAATTATTATTTTGTAAACCTTTGTACATTTCCTTTAATTGGTTGCATACCTGTTGGAAATAAAGTGCTATTTATCTATCTAAAACGATATAAGGTTGCACCAACCAATCTTGGTGCAAAGTGGAAATGAACGATATAAATAATAACATTTTCAATAACATTGTCAATGAGTACCTAGACCATGATTTCAATAGATTTCTGTCGAAAATGAGTTGATTTTGTTGGTGTTTTCGCAACATGCATTGACTGACCTGCCTGTTTGAACCATTTATCTATTTGAGTGAGAGTTATCGTTTTTCCATCCGCTTTCGTGTCTCCAAATTTTGCAAAGTTGATGAACTGCTGGTCCAGTTTCATGCCCCCTTGGGCCATTGTGGAAATATTGTTGCGAAAATATCACTAAAATTTTGACATAATCACATTTGACACTCGAAATGTGCAAGCTGTCTAAAAAGTCATTTAACAGAATCTTTTATGTCAGTGTAGGAACCTGGAGTAAGATTCGCGATCACCACGTAGTGGGCGACATCTACATTTTTAAACTTGTACGAAATACTCCGAGAAAACAAATATTCTGCCATAAGATTCACAGCCGTATGCATAGTCAATCGCCAGCGACTCGCCAGAGTTTTGCCGTTCGCTAAACAAGGGTTATAATGTACAGTCGATCTCCAAAAGAGTGACAACTACGCGAAAAGTCACATTTTGGCGAAACGCTGGCGATGTACCACTTTTTTGGAGCTCGACAGTGCATTATAGTTCTTGTGTAGCGAACGGCGAAACTCTGGCGAGTCGCTGGAATTGACTATGCATACGGCTGTCGTGTTTTTTAGTGTAAATTGTTGGTTATTCTCCAACGTAGAGTTAGAAGTGAGAGTTTATTAATCGAAAAAATACCAAATATACCACGTCAACAAACGTCAACTCATAGATAAATGACGTTTGTTTGGTTGACCCGGAGTTTTGGTGCTCCACTTGGTGCCAATGGTGTCCGCGTATACTACAATGATAATAATAATCAGTTATGGTTCTTTCAATTAGGATAGATAACCAGAAGCATTCCAGAAGCCAGCAGTAAAAAACGGCGGCTTTTAACAGGGTGTTTCTCAAGTTCGTGTAGAAAATTAAGGGTCGTCATCCAGAAGTTCGTTGGGTATTTCTCTTTGTTTTTTCCCAAAGTTCCTACATAGGTGGGTCCTATTTTTTTGAACTCGTTAGCGATCTCTACTGGAGAAAACCAGTTGTCGGCAGTGACTTTCCTTTTTGTCTTACTGACGAGTTTGGTTAGTCCTATAACACTTTGCAAGGGAATTCTCATTTTTTTTTTTCATGTTGGGTGAGTACCAAACCATCGCTAATTTCCCCACTATACAAATATCCGCATTGTCCAGATGGAAACCGAACAAGTTAGAAAGTGTGCTGAGAATCACATTGAGGGACTCCACAACGGATTTGCTAAGGTCATATTGGATCAGACCAGAGCCAAAGCTCAACTATAATAACACTCTACCAATAGAAAACTTCACAGAATTCAGTCAACCACTATAAAAATGTTGTTCCCAATCTGCCAAGTTCAAAAGAATCACTGTGTATACCAATCAATGCATAACTCAACGTCAGTATCTAATTGCTAGCGCTGATGATGTAAAAGAAATAAAAACTATCGAAAGTCGCCTATTTCCCTCACTTTCGTGATATAATTGGCACCCAACTAGTTACAGTTTGTTAAATAAAGCAAAAGTTGATGAAAAAGTTGAATATAATAACCAATAACCAAGAAAGTACGGTATATGCCGTCCATTCTACCGACATGCAGCAAATGTAAATATTCATGACTTCATTATTGCAATCGGATAGTTTTTCAGAGTTGCTAACAGATCTCTGCAGGCTGTAGGGGCGAGTGGAGTAGAGAAAACTGGGTGTAATTTTATCGATAAATTTGGATTGTGTTTTTCTTTGGTGTTTTGGCAACTATGACCAAGCCAAAGACTAAGACTAATAGAGGAAAATAATAGTCAGTGAAGTATTCTTAGTTTTTTGGTTCCCACGCGGTGCAAGGATAGAGGCAGAGCAATTTTAGCTGGGTAATTTATATCTAAGAGTAGTAGTTTGAGAGTTTTTTCAAATATTTTCACCCTTCCCTCTCATCCCAATGTTTCCGCGATGCGGGGGATATGCCCCGAATGCGGTGGCGGGAAAATGGTTTCTAATAATTTATACCTATTTTTACAAATTTTCGCTCAGTTTCATTACTCAGGACTGATAATTTTACATATTCATAGAAAATATCCCAACAGACGCGATTTCAGGAAGGGGCTTAACACGTTGACTGCCGTGCTCATTTTTTCATTTTTGGTATCAGAGCCGAAGCAAAATCAAAAATTTTGTCCCAGAAACCTTTATGGACTCTATATAGGTACAGCCTACAGAAGATAGTATATCGTTGAATTTTTCGGAAATTGAGACTCTGAGTTCAGTATTTATCTTCCAAAAATTCGTTGTTTTTACTGATTTATCTGCCACGCCGACTCGGTCTGTGCGTCGAATGAGAACAATTTGCAACGCAAACTTGTTACTGAAGCCGTCTCGGTCTGTTTTCGCGATATTATCGACAATAATTTAGACCGATGGCTTCAAGAACAGTTCAATTGGCTCGGTCCCATAGACCGAGTTGGCCTGGTGTATCAACCTCAACCTCGGTCTATGAGATCGAGGTGGCTCACCAGAATAATTTTTTCCCGGTCTCATAGACCGACATGGCAATCAACGTGTTAATTGAAGGGGGTTTAATTGCTGAAAATAATTCGCCCCCATTATTAAAACCGATTTTCACACATATTTATTGCCCAGAGCTGAAATGTCAAGAAAATACCTTCCAGAATATTTTTTTACGATTTTGGGGGGGTTGCACCCCCGCAGGGGGTGATAACTTTATTGCTAATTATTCAACCCTCCGTGACGACCGAATTGCAAGAAAGAAATCGGCGGAGCGATTTAAGTTGAACTTTTATGAGAAAAATTGCTCTGTTTATTGACTTATAAGACTTATGTAGGAATGTAGGCTATCACGGCTGGCGTCAATGTTTTGGTTGGTTTCCGGGTTTTGCCGTGGTCTTCTTTGGTTTGAATCTCCAAACGTTTCAACTGCGGCAGTCATCTTCAGTGGCGTGGTCGAAGTACTCTTCTAGACGTGTCAACTGAAACTTATGACTTATGACTGCTGCATAAATCCACCATTAGTCATTGTCTTAAGAAATTTTTATATTTGTGCATCACAGTCATCAGCTTGGAATTTAAAAATTGACAGATGACAACACTGTCTTTTAATTTCAAAGACGGGGACTTTTTTAATCATTTCAATAAGAGTAGGGTAGACCGGGGCTAGTTGAATACAGGGGTATGTTGGTACATGACGCATAGTTTCGCTATCACGCATCAGATGGCGCCATAACTTCATCAGTGTGTCCCTCTGATCCAAAAACTAATCTGTACGCAGTGGCCGCCACAGGTGCCTGTTAGATCGTGAGTTAGCCGATATTTTATGTTTCAGTCATTGGTAAGTAATTATTTTTATTTATCTAAAACTTTGTAAAACATTTTTCATAGACAGGGTTCAGTTTCAATTATATCAGGTGTTCAATGCAGATGCAATTTGTTCCATTTTCATATATTTAAACGAACATATAACCTATTCTGCCAAGAGATATCTCATTGTAGAATTTAAAAATGGCGTTGGGGCTAGTTGGTACATTCTTTCCGGGATCAGTTGATACTCTACCAACCTACCTTGATGCCAGGTTGTGACTGAGATATATGAAGAGCAGCGAATTTAATTATTCATTTATTATAGATTCATAATGCGAAATTACAAGAAGAAATCCAATAGGGGGTTGACGAAACCTGATATTATGCTTAGAGCTGTTACAGCTGTAAAGCTAGATCAACGATCTCTAAGAGAAACATCTAGGGATTTTGGAATTCCCTTGATGACTCTACAAAGATACTGTTCAAAATTCTCCGCGGAAGAAATCAATGCTGTCAATAAAAATTTACCAAGTATGGTAGTAAGTTACATAGCAATCAGAAAGGTGAGTTAATTTGTTTTGAATTTCATGCGATTAAATTTTTTTTTTCTTCATTAGGTTTTTACATCAGAACAAGAAGCTGAACTTTCTGACTACTTGAAAAAAGCAGCTGATATTTATTTTGATCTCTCACCAAAGGAAGTGAGAAGAATTGCTTACTTATTTGCATCATCACTGAATTTGCGTATGCCTGAAAACTGGAAAAATAATAATATTGCTGGAGCTGACTGGTTCTCATCGTTTTTGAAAAGGAATAAAACATTATCAATCCGAACCCCGGAAGCTACTAGTCTATCCAGGGCAACCAGCTTCAATAGAACCAACGTAGGTGCCTTCTTTGACAATCTCGAGACAGTATTAAATCGTATCGGATGTGGCCCAGCAGATTTGTGGAATATGGATGAAACTGGAATAACAACAGTTCAGAAACCAAATAGGGTTGTTGCTCGTCGTGGTGTTCGACAAGTAGGGAGAATAACATCTGCTGAGAGAGGTACGCTTGTGACTATGGCTTTTGCTGTCTCAGCAACAGGAAATAGTGTCCCGCCATTTTTTATATTTCCTAGGGTTCATTTCAAGCCGCACTTTTTGAAAGAAGGTCCTCTTGGTAGTGCTGGTGGAGCAAATCCTTCGGGATGGATGAAAGAGAATAATTTCATTGAATATGTCAAACATTTTGTTAGACATACAAGAGCATCAGTAGAGAGACCAGTTATTTTACTTCTTGACAATCACGATTCACATTTGTCTGTAGGACTCACATATTGTAAAGACAATAGTGTAACAGTTCTCTCATTTCCCCCACACTGTAGCCATAAACTACAACCCCTGGACAGAAGTGTGTATGGTCCTTTAAAAAAATATGCCAATAGTGCTTGCGATGCATGGATGACTAACAATCCTGGACGCACAATGACCATTTATGATATCCCCGGAATAGTTGCAAGAGCTGCGACTCCGAATAACATATCAGCTGGCTTCAGATTTTCGGGTATATCACCCTTCAATCGTGATATATTCGCTGATAGTGAGTTTATGGCAGCATATGTCACCGATAGACCAGACCCAATCATAGAAAATATTGATACCGTCAGAGTGGATAACGTAGCTACTGTACCCACTGCGGCTACTGATGTTGTCATTGAAGTCCATGAGCATTCTTTTGAACAAACATCCCCAGGTGCACCGAATCATTCGTCAGAACCAATAGAAATTCCTCGACATGCAACTCCAACAGACGAAATGTTAAATCAACCTGGTTGCAGCAAGACTGATGACAATTATTGTCCTGAGAAAATTAAACCACTGCCCAAAGCACCACCAAGAATATCCAAGAAGAACAACAGGAGAAAAAGAAAGTCAGCAATTCTGACAGATACCCCCATTAAAGATGAATTGGAGAAGGAGAAAAGTGAGAAAATGAAAAATAACAAAGACGAGATCAATAAGAAAGCAAAGATAGTAAAGAAAAAAGTTTTTACAGACAAGACAGAAAAGAACATAAGGAAGACGGGGAAACAGAAACAGAAGGGGAATTTGTCTTATTCCAGTGATAGCAGCGAGGATGAAGATGCCATTTGTCTCATATGCCTGGAAAAATATTCGAATAGTGCGCTACGAGAAAAGTGGATTCAGTGCACACAGTGCCACCTGTGGTCACACGAAGAATGTTGCGACGCTGGGCCATACTATATTTGTCACAATTGTGAATCTGATGACTCAGAGTAATAATTTCATAGTTTTTTGTATCATTGAAGAATACAATTTACTTTCAAAAAACATTTGTTTTCTTTTGGAATGTTGAATTCCGTTAGTACAGACTGTACCAACCAGCCCCATGAAGTATACCAACATGCCCCGGTTACGGGGTATGTTGGTACATATGAGAGATCACGAAAATTTATTTATTTCTCCTTTACTGCTTTGTTCGAATCTATGTGATATTAGTAATTTTCTAGCCGATCAATATAGGTTTCATCCCTTGGAGCCCAATTGTTCGTAAGGTTTATAGAAAAGTTGTAAAAAATTCGAACGTGAAATTTGTACCAACCAGCCCCGGTCTGCCCTACTCTCTACCTTGCTAATTTTTTTTCCGGAACAATAACAAGGACAAGTCAAAACGAATTATTATTTATTTCATTTGTCAAAATATATCGACGCACATGCGCGTTGTGCATGCCGTCCTGATCATAATTATAAAAATTGAAAATTGCCAACTTTGAAAGTCAAATTCCTTTGATTCTGATTGAGACTAATACTAAAGAAATTGCATGAATGCTCCAACTAAGGTGTATAGTTTCAATTTGATTTTATGATTAAAACAGTGACAATGATGCATAAATTGGCCCTAGTTGACTATAATTATGAGACACAGATCCGATCTGTCCTAGCTTACTGAAAACATTTAAAAAAATCTTCAAGCAACAAAAATATGTTTCAGTCTCCCCCAACGGATCTTGGCAGTTTTTACAAATCAGTGAACAAATTTATTCATGGGATATTTATGCATGTATTATTCACTAAATAATCACGTGGAACCCCCATCTGGAGCATGTGTGTGCGAAATGTCAGTCTTCGTAATGGATTATAACATATTCTTGGACTCTAGGAAAGAACACATTTTTAGGTAGAGTTCAATGAAATCTGACTAGAACGTTAGATGCGCACTGATCGACGTCAAATGATATTTTTGACATGGTATTTTTTCCTACAACCTGTACTGAGCATTTTGATTTTCTACAGCTCAAAAAGAAACGACTATGGTCCGTTTTCGCTGGTTTCAGAGCTGTATACTTTTTGATGATATAAAGGAAGTTGACATTGCTACTGGAATTGTTTGTAACAATAAATTCCGTTTGTATTTTTGTGTTTGTGTGTGGCAGTACCATCGAAATAATAATACCCATATCTTGTATATCTTCAACTGTAAAATTACATAATTTGTCACATCATCATGCACCACAGATCTCAATTACTAAAGCAACCTACAACAAAATAGTCAATTAGTTACGAAAAATTTTCCAGTGTCTAAAATTTACCTTCATTATAAGGTACTAGTCAACTGGTGCTTCGACAATAAACTCATTAATTAACGAACAGTCGTTACCGACCGATGATGAACCCTTTACTCGCATAAACACCTAACTATGTAGGCTTATTATGGCAAGAACCTGTCAGAAAACAACTACTCCCCTGACTAAGACCACGACGTAGCTGTTAGATTTAATTCAATACCCGTCGTGGTCTTAGTCAGGGGAGTAGTTGTTTTCTGACAGGTTCTTGCTATAATAAGCCTACATAGTTAGGTGTTTATGAGAGTAAAGGGTTCATCATCGGTCGGTAACGACTGTTCGTTAGCAAACGATCTCCCAAAGATTTCTGTCTTCTTCGATTAAACTCATTAATCTTCTCTCTGGAAAAAACAACAGATTTCTTGGCCTCGTGCCTAATAGTGACAGCACTTCACCTTTATGGGACAGAAACTCTTATTATAAATATCTATGCATAATCAATATTCGTCAAGAAAAGAAGAAGAAAAAATTTATAACGTAGTATAGAGCTGAAACAGTAATATGATTTCAACATTGTTTATAGAGTAAATTTGAAAATATCAAACATACTTGGATTTATACACATGTAATATAATGGATACAATTTTTTTTGATATAAATACATTAAAAATAAAATAAAAAATTTGTGGAATTTTTAAAAAGGTTACGCAATGTAAAAACAATGAAAATAGAATTGGTGTAATCAAAAAAATATAAAAATTCGTCAAAG
This sequence comes from Chrysolina oricalcia, assembly GCA_944452925.2. Taxonomy (NCBI): domain Eukaryota; kingdom Metazoa; phylum Arthropoda; class Insecta; order Coleoptera; family Chrysomelidae; genus Chrysolina; species Chrysolina oricalcia. The sequence goes on along the minus strand of OX101825.2, from coordinate 6,794,433 downwards.
GAAACTAAAAATAAATGAAATTGGTGTAAATGTACAATTTCGTCAAAGACAAATAAAAACATAATTTCTTAAAATAATTACATTGCTTGGATAAATCGCAGTTATTATATTGATAGCCTCTCATCATGATATTCCTGCAGGCTATAGTGAGCCTTTTCAAGAAGTAAATCTTTGACCAATTTTCTGAATTTTTTGGATCAAGGATATTTCTAAGAAATATATTGGTAAATGGTTGAATAATCTTTTGCCTTCATTCATATCGGAGTATTTTGTTAGGGTTGTCCGTAGTATTGGTAGACGAATATCTTGGTTCATTTTGGTATTGTAGGGTCTATCTTGTGATGAATTTGTAGCAAGAAAAAAGATGCTAATCACTGAATAAAAATTGGCCATAGAATTTGCCATAGATAAATTTCCCGCACATCTTTTTTGTAGTACGAAAACTTTATTCAAGAGTACAAAATCCCCAAAAATGCCATATCTTACTTATATGGGGCTCTTCTAGTGAAAAGTAAGGTACTCTAGCTGTTGCTATATCAAGTTCATTTGATACAACTCTGACAGCAAATGAACCTTATATTAATAGTATTTCTTTTTGTGTTGGCAAGAAATATCTTCAAAAGCACAATTCTACTCATTGTAATCATCAAAAGAATGAAAAATAGAACTTATCTAACATGCTCGAAAATACAGAAAATCACAACAATGCGTGGGAAAAAACATCTTTTATTTTGATACTCAGATTCTCAAATAGTTATTGTTCCTGGCAGTATTCAAATGCTTCTGTTTTGTAATTTATTCAGATCACGGTGTGAGCTTATATAATTTAATTGACAAATATTCTAGCTCATCAATCGTCTTTGTGAAATACACCAGATATATTCCTTCTGGTTTCTTGCTTCAGATGATCACATTCTGTAGCAACAATATTCCTACCTTCCTACGTTGTTCAATAGTAGGTTATCAAGACAACATCGTCAATCAAACGAATTGCTGTCCTCTGAAGAATTTGAATACAGGGTGTTCCTAAAAGTCATGAACATACGGAAGGAGGACATGCTTTGGCTTCTTTCTTAAATAAAATGCATATGTATATAGTGGAGGGTCTGCAGCAGGGAAAATTCACTACAATTACTCTATGTGATCTAACCAAGGCCTTCGAGTGTGTCTCCCATGATATACTTCTAGAAAAATTAGATTACTATGGATTCGGGGAATCACCCTATCTCTCATAGGGTCCTACTTGAGAAACCGACTACAATGTGTCAGTTTGAACCATGTTAAATCTGATTTCAAACTGGTTAAACATGGAGTACCTCAGGGCTCCGTGCTAGGGCATCTACTGTTCATCATCTACGTAAATGATATCTGTAAATACTTAATCACAGCAAATGCATTTTGTTTGCAGATGATACAACTTTTATAACATCAGGAAACACAGTAAAAAACTTGTCACTATCAACGAATGACTTAGAAAATAGGGCCGAAGAGTGGTTCTCAGCCAACAACTTTAAAATCAATAGAAATAAAACAAAGAAATTATTTTTTACAAGAAAATGGACGGATGATAGTAACAATGAATCAGAAAGCAGTGCAAAATTGTTAGGGATAACAATAGATGACAAATTAAACTGGAAAAATCATATAGATGATCTGAGTAACAGATTATCCAGCACAATATATCTGTTACGACAACTGAAAAGTATTACTAATATTTCTTCAGTCAGAACAGTTTACTTTTCCATGTTCCACTTCAGAATGAGCTATGGAATCACCCTTTGGGGCAACTCAACATACGCCATGAAAATATTCGTACTTCAGAAAAAAGCAATGCGACTGATTGCTACTGCTGATTATCGTGAATATTGCAAACCAACCTTCATTAGGCTTGGGGTATTGTCCCTTCCCTCATTTTTTTCAAACACTCATTGAGATACAAAAAAATGTTGAGAGCTCACCCTTCAATCGGATATTCATAATTATTACACGAGACAAGATTAGTCAAATCCCAAAACAATTCATTAAATAAATATCCAGTTATATAATGTTCTGCCGGACTCATTTTAATGAGTCAGGCCGATTTTGATTTTTCATTAAACACATCTTGCTCACTTCATTGGGTATGCCAAATCGTTGTGAGAATATATAGAGAGATATTTTTGTTATTGAATGAAAAAGTTGTATTTCGTGCACATATTGTTACATTTGCAAAGCGCTTTCGGCTATTAGGCCATCATCAGTGCGATACCTGCAATTAAGTTGTTTTGTTTGAAATAGTGTAAAAATTTACAAGACCATGGTTATTGAAACTTGTTTGAACGGACATACATTTAACATATCAAAATTTATCCAAATACCCAATTGGGTTTTTTTTTTAATTTGCAAATTTAAATTTCGTGGCAATCGATATTTTTTCAGTGATCACGTTCACGTTTCTCCCCCTCGACCTTTTTTTAGTACACCGGTGGTAGATTCTAAAATATAAAATGAGTTTTTTGTTCCATTCCGAATAAGTTGTTTTTTCATAGGTTTTTTTGTATCTGTGACCATCACCGAGAAAATAATAATAAAAATAGATTTTCTGTAATTCGCTTTGGCTTTACTTGGATAATTTTTTGTTTCCATGAATTTTGACTTACATGAATAACATTTCCTTATTTCAAAGAGTGTGCACTCATATAAACAGTGACAACGATGTAGTATAAAATACCATTTGAATATTCTGTTTCTTACAGCCTCACCATTTATTCACTTATATATAATTATCATTACTATTCATCGAACTGTGAGGTCGGTTTTTCACCTAATATGCTTGTCATTTCGTTTTAAATTGTTTGAATAATATCGAATGTGAGCAAACCTGACCAGTTTTTGCCGATTCTGATTTACCTTGACTTGTATCCGCGCAAAGAAATATAGATGTAGTGAAAGTACCTATTCTTTGTTCACTTGAGCCGAAAATTATCTAACCGCAAATTTCAGAGTGTGAATTTGATCATTAGAAGATGAAGCAGACTAATTGTTGTACAATACAGTGACTGGTATTCCGAAGAGTAGACGACGTAAACGTAAGAAGAAATTTACAATGGACAAACAGATTAATGCTATAGGTATACGTGGTTGTCTTGACGATTGGTTTCTCTCTCACCTGGAATAATTGTCAAAATTTACGACGTGATCTCCAAAAAAGCGTATCAATATTGGTACCCCACAAGGTGGTGTCTTTGGACCGCTACTTTTTATTATACATCAATGACGCCTCAATATACAGGTTGTTACTTAAGTACATTAACAAACTTCGGTATTCCTTGAAAGTTTTCAATATGAAAGGTTTATATAAAGATATATCCCAAACGGCTAGGTTTTCGAGATACAATACAATACAATACATTTTTTTCAAGACTTTTTATAAAATCTCGTCTTTATATTTTTTATTTTATAATTTTTATAAATTAAAAGAAAAAATATTTCCACCGAAATTGTGAAAATCGAAAAATTGGAGTATCAAGTACCTGTATTTAAAGAACTTTTCCAGTAGATTTTTGGACACGAAACTTCTTAGGTCTTAGAGAACCAGAGTTTCGCCATTCCATCGCTTGTTGCTTTGTTTCTAGATCGTAGAAATAATAATAATAATAAGTTTATTCACCGAAAATGAAGTTGTACAATAGTACATAAAAGTATATGTGCATACATGAAATAAATATATATGAATATAAAATAGAATATACAGAACATGGTAAAATAAACGGGGTAATCACTAAAGCTCTTTGAAGAGCTTGTTTGTGATAGATGATTCTGATTCAATTTGGTTGGTACCTTGATCAGCCGCATTTTCTTTTACTCCTTTCAATCACATAGTCTTGTAATCGTTTCGGGGAGTGTCTAAAAAGTAAAACTTGTGCCGACAATCTCTCAATTCGAATTAAAGCTATGCAAGATTGCTATTTGAGGTATCATGTGGAAGCAATGTCCAGTATCAGTTGATTTGAAATTCCTTCCAATTTCAGTTGTAGTACGTGTTTTTGATGTCTATCATTCTGTGAGAAAATGTACGAGTATTGCTAAGTATCCATTTCTTGATTTTAGTTTTAAATAATGATATTGAATTGATCATTTTTATGTCTGATGGTACAGCATTAAAGACTTTAGGTTTCAGGAAAAAAGCGGATCTTTGTGAAATAGACTTGGATACGAAAGGAACTGAGAGGTACGTATCACCTTGTCTGGTTCCATACCTATGTGTAACATATTCCTTTTCACAATTTTTTTCTGTTTCAGGATAAGGATACTCAAAAATATTTGTTTCACGTCTAGGACTTTCGCCAACTGGTAAATGGCATCGCTAGGGTAAGTTATATTTTTAGAATAAATAATTCTCAGGATCCACTTCTGTAAAGTTTCCACCCCTTTCATTTGGTTATTGTACGCTCCGCCCCATGCAACTATGCCATACCCAAGTCTCATCCATAGTAACAATTCGGATTAACAAGTCTACATCGTTTTCAAATCGAGTACAGATCGAACGCGATGCTACTACCCTTGCACGCTTTTGGTCAACATTCAAACATTTGGGAATCCATTTTGCAGCAATTTTTCTCATGTCCAAATTGACGTGAACTACATGATGAACGCGTTCGTATGAAATATGCAGTGCTTCAGATATCCGTTTTAGCCCAAATCGACGGTCTGTTAAAATCATATCATGAACTGCATCGATATTTTCGGGGACTGATACAGAAACTGGCCTTCCCGATCGGTCATCATCTTCAATAGAAAATTTATCTCTTTTGAAGCTTGCAGTCCAATTTTTCACGGTCGCATACGAAGGACATTGATCACCAAGGGTATTAAGCATATCTTCGTAAATCTGCTTACCTCTTAACCCTTTTAAATACAGGTACTTGATGATGGCTCGATACTCCAATTTTTCGATTATCACAATTTCGGTGGACATATTTTTTATTTTAATTTATTGCGTAATTCTGGTTTACTTTTTTGACGTCAAACTGTACACTGACACTTCCAATAAGTTATTGTTCGTTGCTATGGTAACGTAATATTTTGTTTATGCAGGGAACTGGTCTAGGCTAACTAGATATCAATACATCCTCATATATCCCAATGAAGATGAACTAACGAAAAACAGCGAAATCCACAATTTCGATGAAAGCAACAAAAATTGTTTTGTTTCAGTAAGAATAATCCGTGCATTCATTCAAGAAGCTCCCCTGGCATTCAATATTATAATAAATATCCAGATCTTGTTAAATATAGTGAATCTTGTAGCATATTCAGGGAAAAGTTAAAGAATATCCTTCATGATTAATGTCTTTATGATTTGAAATAGTTTGAAAGTTACCTTGGTAACACGTATAAGAGGTACTCTTCTGGCAATATTTGAATGCTATTTATTTTTCAATATAATGTGGTCTGTATATGTTTGGATTAGTTATGTTAATAGCTGGTTCTCAGGTATAATAAGTATATTTATTTTTTCGGCAATGTCTCATATTATATTGTACAATAAAAAATCATGCAATAATGAAGATTGTATCTATAATCTTCTCAGATCAATGAAATTGTACGATTACATTCTTGACTCGTTCACTATCGATAGTTTCCTATATGAACATATATGCAAGGTTCCCACATTCAAGTTCATGCCAAAGTACTTTACCACGACAGCTTGTCAAATTTGGCTGAGATTATTTCTTATAGGTGTACCAGTATCATTTAAGTTTGTTGTGAAAATTAGTCAACTGGTTCCTCCGAATTTTGGTCCAGGTGATTTTATCAATTACAGTTTGAAGTTTCTCAGCTATGACTGCAATATTGTCAGTAAATATACCAAATAGAGTACTGGACCTACTACTCTACCTTGCGGCACTCCCACTTCACCTTTTTCATTTCAGAATTAGTTCCTATTTGATTCTGGAATATATTTTTGTTGGGTAGGATGTAAACGTTTTGATTGCTGTTCACTGAAGAATAGTTTCAATTTATGGAATAGTTCATCATGCCAGATTTTATCTGAAGCTTCTAGAATGTTCATCAGGGAGATGAAAGTACCTACCATATTTTCTTCTAGTTATTTTTATGAAAGTGTCAAGAACAAATTCTTAGAAAGCACTTCATTTCATTACATTTCAGAAATATCGTCCATTATTTCGTGAACAGTAAGAAATTCTGGTCTCAAACTGTTCCCTAACGATCCAAAAAACTCCTACCTGAATTTCTCTGAATGCAACTATTATTCTTCTCTTCAAATATATCAACTTTTGGAGCTGAGTTTTATCAAAAACCAATTTAAGATGCCTCTTCGAGAAGAAATCTTTAGGCGTTAAGTCGGGTGATCATATTGGCCATTCAATTGCTTCTTTTCGACTAAGTGTGGAAAAAACAACACTAACTTCAATTGAAGAATACGGGAGTATCACATAGGAAGGAATACCGGTTCAGAAGGAAATTCAAAGTAGATGTTTGTATCCAAGCCAACGGAGCCTTCACTCAGCCCAGCGTGGAGATCAGAAACTGTTGTAAACTGCTTATTAATAGTTTTGGCACAAATCTGAAAGGTAAATGTCATCCTAATTGAAAAGGGCAGGTAGCAGGTAGAAAAACACAAATTATATAAGACCATGATAGTCGGAAATAAATACTCATACTAGTGATTATTCTGTTGTTTTCTACTTTCCTGAAACATACTGTACACGCAATTCCCATTGTCACTTCTCGGTAATAACCGTTGATGCCTGAAAGCAAATACCACCTGTATTAGTTTAATGAACGCTTTATGGTTATGCATTGCAAAATGACCATTACTTTCGTTATTACAAATCGATATATCATGGCGCAAATTACAGAGAGCGATATAGGAATCATTGCTAGTTCGCCTTTAGGGGCAGGAAAAGGAATGGATTATTTTATAGTACTAATCGAATGATTTCGTTGGTAACTGAGAAGATAATTTGTGTATTGGGATTGTTTAAGTGCTTTGGGCAGGGCCGTTCCCAAGTTACTGAAGTCAAGTTGACTAAAAATTGCTTGACCTATGTTTGTAGTTATCCATAATTTAGAAAAATGTAGTTTTTCATAATGTCTTATAGGAAATTTATTCATTAAAAATTTCGAAATTGTGTGTTCAACAGTTTAGCTACATCAGCTACCAATTTGTTATGAAACTTGGATTTACAATATAGTTCTTTATCCCTAGAATCAATAGAAGAAAAATATTGAGAATGCAACATTTCATTCTAGATGTTGAAAACAATATGGAGACAATATTGTTTTATCGATATTGGTGAATATTGCTCAATCAATATTGACCCAATATAAGTTAATACGACTTATTGAATATTGGCGAAATCATATTCAACTAATGTGTAATCAAACTTGGGAAAATATTATAGTTTTTTTATCGCTGGAATTAACATGAGAGAAATATTGGAATTGCAATATTCACTCTAGATGTTGAAATAATATGAAGACAATATTGTTTCATAGATATAGGTAAAAATTATTGATCTATTATTGACCCAGCATAAGTTAATACAGTAAAGTTATTCTGGACTTTCATTGTCTAAAAAAGAACAAAGAATAATTCAATTCTCTGCAATTTTTAATCACGACGTTTCAACTGTTAAAATCTACAGTCGTTATCAAGTGTATCATACACTTGATAACGACTGTAGATTTTAACAGTTGAAACGTCGTGATTAAAAATTGCAGAGAATTGAATTTTTCTTTGTACTTTTTTAGACAATGAAAGTCCAGAATAACCTTACTCAAAGTGAAATATTGTCAACCACTTTCAAACATAAGTTAATACAATTTGTTAATTATAGTTGAAATAATATTCAGATAATGCGCTATCTAACTTGGACAATATAAAGTTTTATAACCTAGAATCGATATGAGAGAGATATCCGTATTGCAATATTTATTCTACATGTTGAAAATGACATTTATGAATGAATGAATATTTATGTGATTATATGTGGATGAGTTAAAGAAATCATATCATCTCCAAAATATTTCATCGTGGTTGACAGAGGATGAACTGTTTCAGTATATTTTTTAACGTCTGTGAATTATTGATTTTTTGTTTGTGTTGTGGAACCGTGTTGTACGATTTTGGTGCTATATATTGATAACCATGTTGTGGAACAACATGGTGATATTTTCGTGTAGAATAAATCTCAGTTTGTTACAGGTATAATATACAGTGTGTACATAAAGTAAGGAATAAATTCATTATTTCTGAATGTAAAGATATTTCGGAAAAATCCTCGGACAGGTCGATTTTCATTTCCGATGGGCCAATTTTTGAACCCCACCCAAAATATATAGGGTTATCCGCAATTGAGTAAAAATTACTTTAGTGATATTTTTAAATTGATATCACTGGATTCGTAATGACGATCCCTAACCAAATATGGAAAAATATACTTGGTGTCCAATTTAAAAATATCACCAAAGTCATTTTTACTCAATTGCGGATAACCCAATATATTTTGGGTGGGGTTCAAAAATTGGCCGATCGGAAAAGAAAATCGACCTGTCCGAGGATTTTTCCGAAATATCTTTACATTCAGAAATAATGAATTTATTCCTTACTTTATGTACACACTGTATATGTGCATCCCATTTGAGGTTTGTATCCATTATAAGCATAGATATTTCACTTTCTTCTCTGGCAGAATAGTGTTCATGATGTTGTCCTATGGTGTTTATCGTTAGACAATCGAAGGGTGGAGTGTTCGACTTATTGCAACTAAATGGCATATAATTTTTTTTTCCAAATTTACACATAATTATTTGTGTCTAGCCAGTTTTTTAACAAAGAAAAATCTGATTCTACAATGTCCTTCAACTCTTGCCAAGTATTTGTTTTGTAAATTGTGGCAGTATCGTCAGCAAATCCCAATATTTCCGCCCGACTCTTTAACGAAAACATGCCATTAGCATAGATACTAAATGGGATAGGGCCTAATACATTCGAAATAGTTTGAACCATTATTCTACCAATATTATTAACATACTATTGTTCTTTGAATATTCACCCATGTTGGATGAATATAATTTTTTCATCCACATTATATCTGCATTGGCACAATATGAAACTAATATTAAGCCAATATGATGTGCTAAACCTGGGATAGGGGTCAAAATTCGTGGTCATCTCCCACATAACATAGAAAAATTCAATTCACCTGCACGTACTTCAAAACATATCATATTGAAATAACTTTTTAATAACAGAGCAGGCAGTGAAATAATATCCGCCTGGGAGGTATATTTATTATCATAACAAGATTTTCTTGAAAACTGTTTTTATTTTCATGTTTTTATCTCCATCAAAGAGCAACTGTGATGTTCCATTATTGGAAAAAATAATGATGCATTTCTCAAGATATGTATGAAGCTCATTACCAACATTGTTCCGCAGAATGCCGCAGCATTCAGTTTTCTTTTGTTAGCTCAGTTCATAGAGCCATAAAATTATGAAAATTTGATAAATCAATCCATGGTTCGATTGGGATAACATTAGTCATCTAATGCCTCCTATTATAGAATATAAGTGGCCACTGGCAATTATTTACTCTCTTCATATAATTTTTCTCGAAAGTTTTTTGGGCTCTATCCTATTTTGACTCACTCTCCCACTTCGTGACTATTCACTCAATCTTCTGAACTACAAAAATCTGGGAATCACAATTTGAATTTTTATGGAAAACAGAAATAATTTCTATTTGGAATGTTTGGGAAATTTCAGAAGGCAGATAAAACGCAAATCCTCCTGGAATGTTGTTAACTTAGAAAAGAAAAACTCTTCTTTGTAACACCACGCTTGGAAATTGACTTTTCCTCCCTTGTTTTAGGGTTGGAAGTATCTCTTTTTCTCGCCAGGGAGGAAAATTACTTCTACAGTTTTTTTAAGTTTATATTTTTATTATTTTTTATTTTTCAATAAGTACATCAACAAAAATTTACAATTTTAGGATTCCTTAAAAATAATAAATACCGAAGTCTATAATTGGAGACGATAATTAGGTGGGAGTGTTATTCGTATTGCATTTTGAAAAATGGTGTTCGAAGACCGTTAAAACGTTTTGAAACAACTTGTTTAACTGGGTTGGAATTTTTCTTCTTTTTCTTTTTTAATCCAATGGCTATTTTAGCTTCGTTGATGGGTGTATCTAAAATGGGCTTATCTATTGAATTTATTGAAAATAATGAGATCGCTCATTATATATGAAAAGCTTTATTTTTTGTTATTAATTGTTGGTTTTATGCAAGAGCTATTAGAAAAAATCATATATTATGTTTAACAGTGGAGTTAAAGTATGTTCTTTGCCTTTTGCAGCTTCCCTCGGACTCTACGGTCCATCTGGCAGCAAACCTCGCATGCGGAAGGAAAAGTGACGCTTTCGTCCCTAATTGAACAAAGAGCAATTTCCCCAGGTAAAATTTTTCGAAATGACGAAATCTTATTTTCTGCAAATGATGAAGCAAAGCTTTCAGTAGTGGATTTGTATCTGTTGACTAATTTTATATTTTAGAGTTTCATTTCTATGGAATTGATAATGAATGAGATGTTATGTTTGAGTTGTTGATAAAAAAAGATAACTGGTAATTGTCAATAAATTAGTTCAGGCTGACATTTTTTCGAAAATTTTATTAGCGAAAAGGCTTGTTAGTTGAGTTGAGAAATAACAGTATTTGATATACTTCTGTTTGTAAGATTTTACATAACTTGATTGGTTTGTATGTCTGTCTATCTGCCGCTACCCCCTCCGCCCTCCTAAAGGGAAAAATCACGACGTTTTCAGACGTCGAAAAAGAAATAATTATGATGTAGGCCTCCGACTCCTTACCATATCGAAAAAAGTTGCGAAAACTCCATGAAAGTATAAAAATACACTGAGAAAATTCTAGAGAACAAACTGGCTTCTTCAAGAAATTGTGATAGAAATAACATTTTTGGTAACCCTGAAGACTTGGATTGTAAGTGGTAAAACACCAGTAAAAAAATTTATGGCCGAAGTTGGTATATATTATTGCTGTCATATACAGTACCAGAAATTATTGTAATTATCTCTATACATTTTTCTCTGTGTAGTGAAAAATATAGGATCATCGGATAATTTTACTCCACTAACCCTGTGAAAGTTTTCCGAATATGTTTCCGAAAATGTTTCTTCCCATTTCAGTTGGCTCAACTATTGAAATCTTAATTTTTTAAGCACTATGATATAATAATAAATAATACATGATACTTTAGGTCATAATGTAATAAAAGGGTATATTTTTAATAGAATCAAATAGAAAAACTTCCACTTTATCATTTCCTTGTAGAATTTCTAGCGAAAAATCAAAAATGTTCCGAAATAGAAAGTTTCTATTAGTTTTTAATAAACCCCACTTGACTTGTGTTACAAAATAAACATATTATATCGACGGTGGCTTTGGAATATTTAAGCAAAAAAGTACTAAGAAACTGTCAGAATATATTTTATACATTTTAAGGTTAGTTCTTATCGTGAAAATGTGTAGAGAAAAGATTATTGATGAGAATAGTTATTTGTGTATCAAGGGCGTAAAGTAGGCGTTTATGGCCTGCGGCGTGGATGATGGCCCGATGGCGTTAGCCGAGGGCCATCACACGCCGAAGGCCGCACGTGATACATACAAAATTTTATGCACTAGCGGTTTTATAGCGCGAATCACAAATACTGACTTGAATTGCAATGGTCTACACGTTTCATACGTTATGCATACAATAATTAAGGGTAACATAAAATGAGGAATGTGAAACTATAGTAGCTGAGTGCTATATTGGAGAATCTATTTCAAACAAATAGATCATCACCGAAAAAATTGCCAACTATTATGAACAAATGTTAGAAAGAGTATTGCTCTATTGAACTGAAATGATTCTATTTCGTGTTAGGAATTGCATGAAATGATGTGTGAGTATAGACAATTTGAGAATTTTGTCTGCTTTACGGCCCGCCGGGCCATAGTGCGCACACGGGCGGTAAAGTGCCACTTTACGCCCGGCGAACCGGGCGGTAAAGTGTACTTTACCGCCCGCTAGTGCATAAAATTTGTTTAATCATTATTGAATTTGCCCATTCTGGAAAATAAAACACGAAAATTGCAAATGTGTTAGATTTGTCGCGATATAGTGTTAGAAATATAGTTAAAAGATACAAAACTACCGGTACAAAGCCTCGATATGTGAGAAAAAGCAATATTACAGATGCAGATAGAATAGCGATACGAAGAATTATCGAAAAGAATCGACGTTCCAATTATTAACAGCTAAGTGCTCTATGGAGTGATGCTATTGGAAGGCGCATTTTGATGCCACCGGGAGGCCCACAAACTGGGATTTGGCACTTACAAGGTAACATTTTTGATGATAAAAAATAATGAAGTTAACACTGGATAAATATTTTTCTCTGCAAAATTGTTTACAATTGACAATGTTGTTTTAGGCCAAAGAAAAGCCACTGTTAACGCCACAGCAAAGGAAAAACAGGTTAAGATGGACTAAAGAACATAGATCATGGACATCTCAACAGTGGCGTGCAGTACAGTGGAGCGATGAGTCCCGATTTGAAGTGTGTGTTGGGGACAGTAGAGGAGAGTTATTCGCAAAAACATGAAGCCTTCCATTCGGACTGTTTGAAGAAAAAAGTCAAATTTCCTGCGTCAGTCATGGTGTGGGGCAGTATGTCAGCCAAAGGGGTAGCAAAACTCCATTTTATCCAAGAAATTGTGAATACTGTAAAATATTTGGACATATTAGAAGAATCGCTGTTGCCAGTCATGGAAGAATATTTGACATCAGGGCAACATTTTGTGTTCCAACAGGATGGCGCCGGATGCCACACTTCAAAAAAGCTCTTAAATGGATGGAAGACTACAACATACCTTTTTTGGAATGGGTTTCTAGTAGTCCCGATATATCTACGATCGAAACAGTGTGGCATGCGATGAAAAAAGTGTTGCGCACACATCCTGCCAGAACAATCCCTGAATTAAAGGAAAGGCTTCAGGAAATATGGGATTCGTTTCACCACAATTTTGTGAAAACTCAGTGAATACTATGCCACAAAGAATTTTGCAGTTTTGAAGAATAAAGGCGATGTTACCCAGTGGTAAACTGTTTTTTTTTGTATGTTCTGTATTTGTTCGCGTTTTTCTATTTGTTCTCTATTTCTATAAATTTATAGTTTTTTTTGAATATATTTTGGTAAATAGAATCTAATTATGTGCTTAAATGAATAAAAATAAAAGTTCACGAGGTACTTTTATTTTGTCACCCTGGGACAAATTTCTGAAAAAATATAATGTGGCCCAACTGAAATAGGAAGGGGCTCGTATATAAATAGATCTGAATTCATTCTTCGGAAATAATTTACAATTCTTGTAACACTGCGTTTTATCTTCTGTACCTGGCTGGTAGGAGCAAAAGTAAGTAAGCAAAATAAAGAAGCAACGTAGCATATCAGCTCACTCATTACCAGTAATTACTAAAAGTAGTCAACAATATTTTTCCCAAGAATCATAAAAAAAAAAAGAGAAAAAAGAAAATTATCACACATGGATATAGAAAATTTCGAAATGTACAGAATTATGTTAATAAATTACAATAACAAAATGCCCTGTTGTTATTCATTTGAAACAAAAGAGGCCTGCTAGGAAATGTAGTATATTCTGTAATCTCTTCGGAGTGCCAGTATTGAGGGTTTCCAGAAGCATTCATGCATGTGATGTGTGGCTTCAATAAAACTCGCAGTCCTTCATAAATGGGAAAATCAAATAAATCAATTGTAATCGGATTAGACAATTTAAGACAAAATATTCAATTTTCACTTGTGGGGAACATATGCAAGCAGGAATATTGGTTGGTTGAGTTAAAAAACAGCACTTCATCTTCATCTCTTCAATATCTTTAATGTTTCAAAACGTATTGTATTTTATATTTCATATTACTGATTATGAATAAAGTGACAATTGCACTTTGAATTGAATAATTAAGTTGGTAATAAATATCCTTTTTAATTAACAATTGTCATTTCAAAGTGACAATTATGTTGCTGGCCCGTCTACGCTTTCGTATTTTCAGTATATTCGATATTACCAATTTCCACTTGCAATATACAGCTCGTGCCCATCCCACAGCGGCCCAACACAAGATTATCTGGCGTTGCGTTGCATCCAGCATCCAGCGAGAACCCGTTCGTCTGGCGGAAAATGTCCGGCTGAAAACGTGAGGCATTTGTTCGCGCCCCGGGCGCTCGCCCACCTTGACGGCAAGGTGAACTACCTCGTTCCACAATCGCAAACAACCACTTGTCGCCTGCACACTCGCCTCTTACCTGGGTCTGGGTCTGTACGGCCTCTTTGCGACGTTGCCGTTTGCTTGGAATTCTCCGAAAGGCAGGAAGGAACAGTGTTTTACAATATGGGGTACCACAAGGAACTGTGCTTGGACCCATTTTATATTTGGACCCATTCAATATTTGTTATGATACATGTTGTGTGCAGAAAAATATATATATTTTTTGAACCTTCCATAATCCAAAATTGAGAAACAAATTAACAGTTGAAATCGCAAATTAGGAACAAAACCAGTTTTCAGTTCCAAATTATCAAATGTAAGATTCTTACTGTATACAGTGTGACCCACTCAAGACCTGAGCGCCCTTATTAAATCTATATTTTCCGACACATTGCATTTATTCTTTTTTCAGGAGGAAGAGTATCAAAATGTCTATGTTTGCACCAAAATTACAAAATATAATTCCAAATTTCAGGGCATAGTATAAGTTTTATTTATATTCTAAATATCTAAATTTCATTATCTATTATCTAGATTATCTTCTCCACTTGAAAAAGCGAAACGATTGTCGTGGTTTTGGTTCTTATAGATAATAACATGGATTTTCATCAAGTATCGGCCACGTCAATGAAAAAATTGTGAATTTCCACCAGAAACCTCAAAGATTTCGTTTTGTTTGTATTGACAATGTTGCCGATTCTCAGAATTTGTCTGAAATGTTCATAAATAATGGTATGTTATCTAAGTTAATATTAATATAACTTTATTGCCAATGAATACTTTTCAATGAAATTTCAGGATTCGCCTAATAAAAGGATGCTGAATCTAGTGGTAAAATCAAAATTTCACGAAAAAAATAAAATTTTGGAATTCAGAACATAAAAAAATAATTTTTTTTTCAATTGGATAAAAAAATTAGGAAGAAGAAGTCCCAACACTGCAACCCCCTGTGGACAAAGATACCTTCATGTTCATTGGAGTACCGACTGAGCAGGGAACTGAAAGGTAAAGGAAATAAGAAGTACAATAATACTGCAGGTACTAACTTCTTGCATATAAAAAATAGCTGGATTATAAATTGCTGACTGTGAACAGAAAAAACACGTAATCGTACTTTTCTTGTGACAGCTCCTCCGCTCCAACTTACAACCAACTGACCATTAAATCCCATTTGAATACTTTCTTAATCCGTCCTGAAAATAAAATAAAATGCTCAGGCGTAATAATAGATCCACATATGGAATGGGACCTGTATTAGGCAAATCTCTCCAATAAGTTGAGATTTATACTGCAGAAAATTAAAAAGCATAATACCTAAATCTCACAACGCTTTACTATTCTCTAGTGGAAAGCCACATCCGGAACAGACTACTCATCTGGGACACAGCCCCAAACCCATCTTCACAATTTGGAAGTAATCCAAAGAAGGTTTTTAAAACATATTGATTCCAAAAATCTCAGATACCCAACAAATCTCTTATATGCCGAAACAAAAATACTTTAATAATAGCTACAATTATTTAAAAAATTGCTACACTGTAGATGTAGCGACTTGCTGTTATATGTGACGTGTGTATAATAGCTACAATTATTTAAAAAATTGCTACACTGTAGATGTAGCGACTTGCTGTTATATGTGACGTGTGTGTCTTCTTTTGAATGTTAAATTTCCTTGTATTTACAAATATTTTTCATGGTTTTATTGGTGACATGTATGTGATGTTTCTATATGCATCCAGATTTATCTGTATCCCTATGTGTTATTTTATATATTTTTCTTTATCTTATTTCATATTGACTATTTTTTTATTTTCATTCCACCTCTGTCAGTGTGCAAACTAATTTGAGAAAATAAAGAAATTCGTATTATTATTATTAATAGTATATAAGATAAACTGCCATTGATTTTCCAAACTGGAACAGTAGTCCAACTAGGCAGTATGAATAAATATCGAGGCACGTTGTTCATGCGTGAGGTAGGTAGCCACATCAGAATAAAATGAATATTGATTAATAATTAATTATAAAATATTTCATTAGCTGATCCATTAAAATGTTACTCAACAAAGGTCGCTACCGGCAAGCTTTCAGTATATTAAAAATCGATAGAACGCGTAATAAAATCTAAACTTTTTTTTCTGGTGACGTTTTTTAGTGGTGAACAAAGAACAGGATGTTATATACAGGGTGTCCCACGAAGTTTTAGACAGGGAATATTTCGGAACTCGAAAGTAGTGAAGAATTGTAGTCTTGGGGTTCTGAATTAAAGCAATTGTTGCAGATTTTTTCGATACTGTGTTACCCAATGAGCCTTTTGTTTTCGGTCACGTGACATCTAATTCCAAATCTTTAATGGGATGCTCTGCACATTTTGGAATTTCGTGGCCTAAAACGATTAATTCAAGAAATACAGGTACTTCAATATTCGTTGTCCCACGACGATTTTTAATAAAATATGGATGATTGATTTGATTTTGCCTTGTTTCAATCATCACATAAAATATAGGACTGCCAAATACACAGGGTGACCCTAAACCTAAATAATTTGGCAATCGCTCGTTTCAGACGTCGTGTTAGAGATGATATAGAAGTACCTGTATTTTTTTAATTGATCGTTGTAGACCACAAGTGTGATCATTTGTTGAAATTGTTTCATAAAAATGCCAAAATATACAGGGTGTTCCATTAATAATTTTGAATCTGATGTCACGCGACCGAAAACAAAAAGCACGTTGGGTAACATTATATCAAAAAAGCTGCACCAATTGCTTTTATTCAGAACCCCAAAATAACAATTCTCCACTACTTTTGAGTTCCGAGATATTCTCTGTCCTTAACTTCGTGGGCCACCCTGTATATCTCGTATGGTCTAAAATATCAATTTTTAAGTAATAACTTCAGAAGCACTGTATTATTATTTGAAAATCACTGTCGTTGATGATGTTTGTTATTTCATTTAAAGCTTTGTTGAAATGAGTTATACGTACCTATATCGCAAAATTTTACGGTTTATCAATATTTGTAATGAAAAAACAGCTCCATGTTTGAGAAAAAATTACTTGATGGTGGCCATGAAGAAACGAAACTTCTTATCAAAGAAATATGAACATATGATTATAGCATATTTCGGATAATATCTTTTTTTTGATATTATTTGAAATGAAAATTGTATGCGTGAAAAACCAAAACATTTTTAGATTATCCTGCATAACTCGAGATAACTAAATGAATGAATAAATAGATGACTAACTTTTTGTTCAATTTTTCTTGTTCGTATCTCTGACGGTTCATAACATAGCAAAGTTAAAAAATTATGGATGAAACGCCTTGTATACGTATAACAAAAGGTCAAAAAACAGGAGACACTCCTAAATCAATTAATTTTTTTTCTTATTAATTTATTCACGTTTTCACCGACATTAATGATATTTTTCGATATACTTCGATATATTACCTATCAAAAATACAGGGTGAAGTATATGCGGTACTGATCTGTCATGTGCGAAAGACAAAGGAATTCTGGGTCTCCTCGTGTTTATATCCAGAGGCGGCGCAGTCTTACACTTATAAAAGGTTACTAATTATTTGGTTAAAATTTTCAGATTTCAGTTAGTTTTTCACTTCTTTTGGTCTCCATATTACGAAACTCAAGCAAAACATCTTGAATCTATTCAACGTGCGTTTATGAAGTACATGGCTTATAAATTGGATGAACTTTACCCTGAACAAGGCATAGACAATGACATTTTACTCAACAGATTCAACCTTTCGTCACTCAATGATCGGAGAATATATCATTCATGTTTATTTGTTTATAAAATTATTAACTATCAAATAGATTGTCCTGAGCTATTATCAATGTTAAACTTTCGAGTACCTCGTATACACAGCAGAAATGCAAACTGTTTCTACCTTCCAACACCTAGAACTAACCTCTTCACCAAATCACCTTTATATGCAATCTGTAACAAATTTAACAACTTTAGTGAAGAAACCGATGTATTTAACCAACCTATAAACCCTTACAAAACAAAAATCGAACAAATTCTTTATGACAAAAACAAAAATAAGTGGAGATTACCTAAACTACTCTCCAAATGATAAGTATTTATTGTGAATAATTATTTCAAACCGACTACACATTAACTATTATAGTTTCAGTTCTAGCTTTAACTCACAATCATAAATTAAAATGTATCGCTGTCCTGTAATTGGGGCTTGACCCTGTTTGGACAATAAATGTCTTTTTTATGGTCAGAGCACACTGTATAATTTTCCGTAATTGGTCGTAGTTCACCCTGTGTATCTAAAATAGAATTTCACATCTCAGGATTTTTTTGCGCTCATTCAATGAATCGACAAGTGGATTGACATTATACTATCTGAAGCACTTTTGGACTTTGAGATTCCGAATTATTAAAATTCTATTTTTGTTCATATTATATCACTTTCCGTTACCGGCTTATGTGAAACTTGAACAGGATATAAAACATAAAAAAGGTTATGAAGACTAAAACAAACGATTGAGTAATTCATTAAATTTGTCCTTTGATGTAATGAGGAATGTTGTTAAGAAATATTTTGAAATCAACATTCCCTGATACCTGAGTGGATTTTGTTTACTTATGTTTTAGTGATGAGGAACTGGAATAATGGTTATGTTATTCATACATTCAAGACATTTTTTATAACGCCTGAAGACAAATATGTACAATATGTACATTCATTACTAGCATTCTTATTCGGTGAATTCAGTTATTTTTATCAATTGACATTGGGAGATTTTGTTAATAAAACGTGCTAAACAAATTATGATTTTAAGTGCCAGTCGTTGATTTTACCTATTTTCAATCACTTTTGAGTACACTTTATGACAAAAAGAAATATTACGAGGGTTGCTATTTATGTACTGAGAATGAAGAACTAAAACAATAATTGGGGTATAGAAACTTCTTTATTGTTTTTCAAAATACTCTCATTTCAAATTTACACATTTTTGCATTCGAATAAACCAATTGGCAAAGCAGTTTTTCCACTCCGAATTAGGTATCTCCAAAACATGGTTTTTGAATGCATAAACAGCGTCTAGTGGCGACGAAAAGCGTTGACCACGTAATTTGTTCTTCACTTGAGGAAACAAATAGATATCATTGGGTGCTAAATCAGGGCTGTACGGTGGATGACCCATCAATTCAACGTTTTGAGTGCTCTAATAGAGGGTTTTTTGAGCCGATGTGTGTGAGCTCGCATTGTCATGATGGAGAATTATCCTTCGTCGGCGGTTCGTTTTCCTTATTCCATTGATGACTTCTGGCAAACAAATAGTAGTGTAACATTTAGAGTTTACCGTTCTACGTTGCTCTAAAGGCACGGTTGCCACATGACCGTTTATACCGAAGAAACAGGCCACCATTTGCTTCGAAGTGCTGCGAGCACGAACAACTTTTGCTGGATTTGGTTCATTTTGAAAGACCCATACAGTCGACTGCTGTTTAGTTTCAGGCTCATAACAATAAATTCAAGATTCGTCACCTGCGTATTACATGTAATAAATTGCATTTGATGCACCGCGGTCATATTTTGTAATAATTTCCTTGCACCAATTTATACGAGTCTTTTTTTGATCGATTGTCAAATTGTGCGGGATCCAACGAAAACAAATCTTTCTGACTGCCAAATGTTCATGCAATATCTTATGTTTACTTTTCTTACTATTGACTAGGGATGCCTCGATCTCGCGATATGTCACATGACGATCCTGCATTATCAGTTCGGACACAGCATCAAAGTTTTCTCACTCAACAACCAATTTTGGACGTCCATCTTCAACTTCGTCCGCCAGCGAAGTACGGCTACATTTGAATATACTGTGGACTTGGATGGTGCTTTATCAGCAAAAATCGCAGTAAGTTGATCGGCACACTGCTGTTGACATAATCCACGTCAAAAATCGTGAAAAATCATGGCACGAAAATGTTCACGAATTAGCTACATTTTTTGGAGGAGATAAAACTTTGCGCTATCACAGTTGTATCGTGCCTATTCCAAGGTAGACCTTTTAGTACTTGACATTTCAAAAATATAATCGGTTTACAACTTCAAATTTTAGGTGGGGTGTTTCCATTAAAAATGGGTCACACTGTATTTTGCGTTGAGACTCATTGAAAGTAGGTCACCATAGGGTGTAGTCTTGATTGCTCTAAAGCTTTCAAAAAATTAACAAAACATAGTAGCGAAAGTTTACATGCCACAGTATCCATGGCGAAGGTGCATTTTTGATATTCTAAGTGGCCTTGGACAAGTAGCCCAACCCGACGAACATAATCCTGAAACTCCTGTATAAATCACTAACTTTTGTATCTAGTATTTTTGTGCGGACTCTTTCCATCGACTGGTTCATCTATTAGCTGAGTGACTCCGTTACCAACTGATATGCGTTATTGTTATTATGTAGTTCACATATGTCTCCTAGTGATTAAAAAGTACCGTAGAACGAATTGTATTGCGAACTGCATATTTCAGTTCGCCAAGCATGCAATATGTGCTCATTAGTTTTTTACTTCCTAATACGCCTGAAAGTTGTTCACACCGCGGAGTCTTTAAGGAAAAATCAACAGCAAAACACAAATTGCTTTCTGTTAAAATATTGGGAAGCCAAGCGTGGGTAATTGGGTGAAATATGGGACAGAGAATGCGAAATGTGACATTTCGACATATTGTAATGATCACTTGTTTGAATCAAATGATTTCTAATTAAAAATTGAAAGCAATGCTGCAAAAAATTGAAGTGGTTATTGTGAAAGTGCCATCACTGATTTTGTTAGATTTAGAAGTGAAAATTTGAAAATCGATGCACTTTCGTAAGATGTTACACCCCTAATCATTATTTTCTTGGTTATATTTCACCAGATAACAGAGTGGCTGCAAAGTTATGTGTATTGTATATGAGTTGAAAAATCTGCCTTGCTATATAAAAAACTTTACCTATTACCTTCTGTTCTTCCACCTCCTGCATATTTTTCTGCTTGGTCGGGTTCATAGAAATAAAAATATTAGGTGGTCTCTATTTCAAGAGGGTCGCAGCTTTGGGCTTCTTCTTGATGTAGTGAGATAATTGTAATATGCAATTTGTTTAATGAAATATACTCAAAAGTTTTATCCTCTCATTAAATGAAACTTATAAAGTTCAAAATTGTCAAACATTGAAACTGGATCAAAACAAGAAAACACTCAAATGTATATACTGTTGTCTACCTGGTCCAAGAGGAGAGTAACATATCTTATCAAAATGATCTTTTTTACAGTAAAAAATATTGTAATTGTGATAAAAATGTATTCAAATGTAATGAAAAATTGTTGAAATATTGTTTTTCTTATTGCGCATGTCACAATTTTGCTAGTTTAAAATGTCTTCTTTATTCGATATACTACGATTTTCTGAGGTTATGCTGAAAAATGTTTGTATGAAATTGAATTTGATGCACATTTTGAAAAAGTTTGTGGATGGATGAGTCAATGAAATTACCATGATCCTCTTCTGAATTGTGTGCTAACTGCAGTTGGAACTCATCATGGATAGTTCATTTTCAGGTAAGTTCAGGTTAGTAATGAACCTTTATAATAGTTGTTCTGTTTATTGGGGATACTTGTACTTTTCGTCATAGAATGTTTTATCGTACCTTTTTTATTGTTGTTAAAATTTTGTTAAAATTGTTATTTCCGTCAACTGATTGCACCCCTACGCGCAACTCTCGGAAGTATTCGAGAGACTTGTGTGAGCTAGGGAAGACGCAGCCCTTACCTTTTAACGTGTGATGCCATGCACGAGACCGATGACCATGCGAGGCTTTGAACCCTCGACCCTTCGCTCCAAAGGCGAATGTTCTACCAGCATGGTTTTGTTTTTTCAAATAACCTTCATCGGGATTCTCCTTCCAAATATTATTCAGCTTACTTTCTCTCCCTTCATTTCTTCTTTCAACAAAGTCACTTCACAAACCTCTTGATTCTTGTGATTTTCATTATTAACACTTCCTGATTACTATTAATTAAACAACAACCTTGTCAACTATTATCACATAATATCATTAAAATTGGTAAATGGCTTTGGACACCCTAATAAAAAAAGACAAAAGTTCTTAATTTTTCTATCCTTGTTGACAGGGGACGCACTCTATGAGTGGTCACTATCATGGGAGGGAGTTTGAATGACAAGACAGCTACAGTTGAAAATGACATTTGAACTCCCTGCCATTATATTGACCAATCACACAGTACGTCCCCTGGCAACATCGATGGAAAAATTATGAACTTTTCTCTTTTCATCCCAAGCCATAAGAAATCTTTTTTTAACATGTCTTGACATTTTTTCAATGAGTTTTATCATAATTAATTATTCTTTGTGCATTTTAAATTCGATTACTCCTAAACTGTAAATTTTTGCGTTCAATAATCACATAGATACAATTGAATCAATACATGACTCCTCTGGAAATGGAAAAACCCTACGATAAAATTGAAGTTACTTTTTTTGTAATATCTAACAGAAAACAACTACTTCCCCGGCAAAAGCCACGCTGGACATTGAACTCAGATAGTTGATTATTTGAATGATGGTTTTTCGGGTTTTTAGGCCGACGTTTATTTAGAGAAAAACTCGACGTTTCGCCAACACGAGTGGTCGGCATTTTCAAGAGAAATGTTTACAGTTTCGATCACTGAACACTACTTGTTTGGTATGCGTTGTCTCAGCCAGTATTTATGGGTCGACGTACTCGTACCTGCGTCCGGTGCCATCGTCCCTGCGTCGGGTACCCCCTCGGATTCATTAATTTCCCGGTATGGTGTTATTACCGCTTTCTTGAGAATAGTTAGCCATGCTTTATTCAATTGTAACCCTTCTTCAATTCTGTGGAAATTGTTGGGATGTTTTTTGATTTTGATTGCTTCTCGGAAGAGTCTTGGATAATATGCATGTGTTGTGGCAATTACTTGGGTTTCTTCGAACTTCACTCTGTGATTGTTATTGTTAAGCGCATGTTCTGCGACAGCGGATTTTTCTGAGTGTCCTAACCGGCAATTGGCCTTGTGTTCCTTTATTCTGGTATTTGTGGAACGCTTCGTGGTTCCGATATAAACGTTGCCACAGGTGCATGGAATGCGGTACACCCCAGATGAGCTTAGTTCATCACGTTTATCCTTCGCCGATTTCAAGTGATCCTTCAATTTCTTTGAAGGTTTATATATGGTTTTGATATAATACTTTCGTAGTATACGGCCAATCCGATCTGTGACCCTAGGAACATACGGTAGAAATGCTTTACTTTGTTCCTGGCAGCCATTCGAAACAGCGACTAAATTCCAACTTTCAGTCGCAGATGATTCCACAACTGACTTTATGAACATCCTGTTCATATTTTTAATGAAATCATGATTTATAGTATAATACATTACAAGTAAGTATACATTTACATTATTTATGGAAATGAAAACCCGCCGCCTCCATAGCCTATGGCATGGGTTCATCATCTCTTTCTAGCCCAATACCGCATATGTTCACGTGCCCAAATTTTTGGATTTTGAATAATTGTCTTTACTCAAAAGTATCTGTAACCTATGGGAAAGAATTGTAGCTAACAGGTTCTCAATATCTGAAAGGTTTCCGCTACTGTAAAACAGTATAAGTTAACTGCGTTCCAGCGGGTTTCAAACAACTCAAGTTCTTCGACATTGCTTTAGAAACATTCGAGTCATTGAATTTTCACCAAACCATCTACTTATCTTTTGCGAGTATGTAATAGTGGCCGGAATCCAAGCTCGAACCGCAATGGACCACTACCGCATAGAGCTCATATCGGAAGGTTTCCAGAAAGAGGTGTTCGTCTGAAGTTACTGATTGCAGGAGCTTGGTACGCTGATGTGATGTTGGATCATATCGAAAATATTTGGCCGGCTTTATTAATATCTTTGTTTTCTTCTCGCTGTCCGTCAAAATATTACACAAATCGCAGCGGTACTTGTTATCGCCCGTTGATTTTTCCAGTTGCATGTAGTTTTTCAACAACATCTGTATAGTTAGTTTCTCCGAGTGGTTCGGAATTGAAAGCTACAGGTCCCTGAAAGTGTCCACCCGCTCGCTCTTGGACCCGCATTTTGCGCAACATGAGATGCTCAACGTCTTTCCTCCGAAAGACTGCTGGATCACGGTTGGTATTTGTGATGCTGCTCCATCTTCAGCACAGACTGCATTGAAGTTGCCCTCTGGTTCATGCAGCTACCAGGAATAGTGAACGGTCTTGTTGGTGTCCTGCAAAGAAGCCAGAGGGCCTTGAAATAATTGATATTTCATTTGGTGACAAGGAACACCTATTGGAGAACTACAGCAGAGAAAAAAGATCTTGTAGCCTCAGAAACAGCCCGAAAAAATGTATGTTTCACCGTTGTCATACATTATAGCAGATGCTATTCATATTACATTTAATGTAATTGTTTAATTATTAACGACGTCTAGCAAACTGAAATAAATTTCAGGTGAATTTAATCTTTTTGTGACATTTGAATGTCACAAGAAGATCCGATTCAACTCTTTGGGCAAAAAGATAACAAATAGACTAGTCAATAATGATAAGTATTTGCCTCGAGAGCTTTTTGTTTGTATGAAATAAAATTACTCCTTTTTTGAGTATCCAATTCCAAAAATCAGAAAGTGCTACATTGCTGAATATAGAATTGAAACCCCTTCTAAACGCGGTATGTCCCTTTTCATTTGAATTTTTTATAGGGGTAGCTATAAACCCTATGGGGTTGAAGGAGCAGATGAATAATTTTATTGAGAAAGTGTAGTTTCATATATAAAAATTTACCTGGTTTAGGATTTTTCATTTGCATTCATTATTACGTCAAAAACGAATTATTCTGTTACTTTAGGACCTCACTGTATAACATAGTTCAAGGTAAATAAATTCATTATCCGAATACTATCTGCGAATGAGAATAGGCGGGAAGCAGAAGGCTATTTTTCATCTACTACTTTTTACCAATTTCTGAAAATATTTGGTTCAGACTCTATTGCAAGATAATGTTTTCTGGGTAAAATTCCGTTAACCGGGCGCTACAAGCTATCAAAAAAATTTGGGACTTTTGGGAATTTTGGGACTTACGTAGTTTGACCTCCTGAACAAAAAATCCAAATGAAATTTTTGGCGGTCTCAAGTAATTACGGAGATACGGGACTTTTTTTGAATGAAAACTGGCATTTTCTAGCACACGTTTCTTCTTCGAATAACACACTCTAATGTCTCCTTATTTTCACCAGCACAATATACTCACCCTAATTCACCAGTTTTACACTTTTTTTTTTGATTGAAAACAGTTTTTTATCAACAAATTCTACTTTATTTTAGCAATAACAAAATCAACAAATTTATGCTGTTTTGATTAGTAAATATTTGTCAGGTTGGTAACAATGGAATTGACGTAAGGGCGAAGCGACATTGCCAGTGTGATTCCAAAAATATTCAATTCACTTATAACATGGAATATATTAGTGAATGAGTAAACCACAACATTTTCCCATGAAAAAAAATCAACAACAGCGAGTCTCAAAATCTTTACAATACAATGCGACGTTGTCAGATTCGCTCGCATATTTCTGGTCTTGTTCACTAACAGATAAGGTATGAAGATTTCTACTCAAAGTTGCGCGGATTTGCGAAATGTCGGGCGAGCGCGCTCGCTTCGCTCGCGTATTTCTTGTCTTGTTCAGTAACAAGGGATGAAAATTTCTACTCAAAGTTGACAGAAATCGACAAAGTAATAATGGAAATGCGCGCGCTCGTGTCTGTCTCGCAGATATCTTCACCAAGAAGTAAGAGATAAGTTACATAAGTTACAAAGTAGTAATAGGAATGCGCGTGCTCGCTTTGCTTACTTAGGTATTTCTTGCTAAATATCTTCACTAAGAATGGTTCACTCTTCGAGTGTTTATGAGGAACTATCATTATTATTATTATTTGTGAAAAATGTGCGAGTCTCTTGGGCGCCAATACTTCTGAAAACTATCCACTACAAACACTTCATATTCATGAGTATTCAGTATTCAGGAATTTTAGGGAATCTGACAACGTCGCATTGTATTGTAAAGTTTTTAAAACTCGCTGTTGTTGATTCAATGAAAGACATTGATACTAGCTACCTTGTTATGAAACAAGCCATTTCGTTGTGAGAACAGGATTTGGAAAAAGTCTTGGTATTAATATTTTGAATGCACAAAAGATATTTTCAAATAGACAGAGCTAGTAGGCATTTTTTGCGAACAAATAATTACTTGAATAAACGTGTCGGATCACAAACATTCATTTTTGATAAGTGCGCATGCGCAAACAAATACAAAAGACGCAACCTAACTGTATTGTGTAGTCGGGTAAGTTCGGTTGGGTTTGCATGAGATCGGGTCCGTCGGGATAAGTTATAGTCATTAAAGTAGGTTCATTTTATGTGAAAAGTGCTCATTATTTTTTGTGCGTATGTGTATTCATGTTATGTTTGCGCACATTTCCGTGATCTGTCTCATCCTTTGAATTTTGCTAGTCATTTAGAAACAGTATAAGTACCATTGTTTCAAAGGTGCAGTTAAAGTGTTGATGGGAAAATGTTGTGGTTTACTCATTCACTAAAATATTCCATGTTATATGTGAATTGAATATTTTTGGAATCACACTGGCAATGTCGCTTCGCTTTTACGTCAATTCCATTGTTACCAACCTGACAGATATTAACTAACCAAAACAGCATGAATTTGTTGATTTTGTTATTGCTAAAATAAAGTAGAATTTGTTGATAAAAAACTGTTTTCAATGAAAAAAAAAAAAAAAGTGTAAAACTGGTGAATTAGGGTGTGTATATTGTGCTGGTGAAAATAAGGAGGCATTAGAGTGTGTTTTTCGAAGAAGAAACGTGTGCTAGAAAATGCCAGTTTTCATTCAAAAAAAGTCCCGTATCTCCGAAATTACTTGAGACCGCCCAAAATTTCATTTTTTGTTCAGGAGGTTAAACTACGTAAGTCCCAAAATTTTTTTGATAGCTTGTAGCGCCCGGTTAACGGAATTTTACAATTTTCTGCTTCTCTGAACTGTATTTTGTAAATTCTTCTGAAAGTGAATACAAATCTATTTTGATGAGCTGGTCAGAACACGGAACAAATACTGAATAATGGATGGACTTGCCTAGGTGTGTTGTATAGATAGAGATTTTATACACGTGCCGTAGTTTCTAAATAAAAATTTTCCTTGGATTTCAATAAATAAAAATTTATTACAAATTCAAACTTCTCACTTGTCACTACAGACGAGCACCTGTCGTGTTCTACTTCAAAACCGCGTATAATCGCAGTTTATTCTCATTTTTGTGAGTCAGTGTGTCAGTAACTCAAATAATTTGTCCGTCCATTAGTGAAAAAACTCGTATTGAAGTAAAACCGAGGGGCTCATTAACCTGAAACTACTCATCAAATCCTGCAACATGTTCAAGTACTCAAATGTACTCAAGTATTCTTAGTTTCCGAATGGTAGGCTAGTAAAACCATTCTTCGAGGTAATTTGAATAAATAATGAGGCAAACGGAATATCTCACGTGAACAAAGAAAGTGTAAACGATATCTTCACCAGAAAAACGAGTGTTCGGTTTGTGATTATTGCAAGCACGATTTTTTCAGGGACGGATTCAGCCAAGTGTTGGCTGTGAGAATAAACGTCTCAAATCCACAACAAACAGCGAACGTGCACTAGACTGGATCAGTTGTTACCTCAAACAATGTCAGTTCTGACAGGGAAAAAATTGTTCGTGGAGTTCCCCAGAGTTCAGTTTTGGGCCCCATTCTATCTCTGCTCTACATCAACGATATGGCCAACCTAGATATTTCTGGACATCTCACATTGTTTGCTGATAATCCCACGTTTTTCTGTCACAATGAAGATCGTGATGCTCTGGTTTGAACTATTCCTGTTGACGTAGAAAATATTAAAAAGTGGTGTAAGGCTAACGTGCTGACATTGAATGTTACAAAAACAAATCTGGTCACTTTTAAGATGGATCTAGAACAAGTAACCTTATTTTTTCAATGTCCTAATGGTTTTAATTATTATCCAAAAAAAAAAACAGGTAAGTAATACAAATTATAAAACAACGACAAAAATCAATTGAAGCTCCGTGGTGACTTGATTGATTCGAGTGGCGCATTTGCTTTTTCAGCTACAGAAAAACCCAAAGAAACCTGAAGCACCATATCATCTAATGATCCTAATCTGCCAGTGTCCTGTCTCTCATAAAATGAAATGTAGGGTGTCTCCAGAGGCTCCAGTAAATTCATTATATCGTCAGGATATTTAGTGACACTACTATAGCTAGTCCTTTTTGTCTTTGGTCAATTCGCAATAATGGCAACATTCAACGCCAGAACCACAATAAACAATGGCTGCACAAGGATTGCAATAGTGGTCTGCTAGATTGAGGTGTTCATCTATTTCGAATCTTCGTAAGAGTTTGGTGCTTTCGTCAGAGGTTGAGTCGTGTTGGAAAAGAGTCAGTGTAAGTATTTGATTGACCGTTGCCTCAGCTATATACTTGTTGTCTCATAACTGTCAGTTAGTTTGGCGCATATTTGGCAATACAGTTGATCATCATCTGTTGAAAGTTCTATTTTCAGATGATGAAACAGTAAGCTTTGCACAGACTGGTTATCAGTAATATCGAGAAATGCTAGTTGTAGTTCCAGAAAGTCACATACGTTTTTGCTACATCTTGAACATGTATTACAACGTGAACACGTGAAGATTTTTCCAGCGGAAGATCTACAAACAGAAGACGAGATAGACTGTGCGGAATCATTTGATCCATTGCGGTCTGGAGTATTAATTTTGTTACTTTCCTGCTCACGACGAGTATTCAACAAGAACCCCAAGAATTCGGACCAATCCTTTTGTTGTCCTAACTAGTATCTAGTGGACTTCAAAGACTCCAGGAAATCGGTTAGTGGAAAAGATGGTGAATTCTCACGAAACTGCAGCTGCGTGAATAGGTGTTCGAGTTTGGTGAATAAGTGGGCTTGCATAAGTGTGAATAAGTGAATTGCTTGCGTGGTGCATGCCGTTTCCCGCAGATGTTGACATTTATCACTTTATCAGTTAACCAAATTCTTATGTAACAAAAACAAATCTGTTAATCTAGTTAATAAATTAATATGGGTAGGACGAAAGTGTTAATGCCAAGAGTAGAAAGCGAGCTTTGTGAAAATGAGAGTAGCTCAGATTCTGATACAAGTGATAGTTATGAGAATAATATCGTCTGTCCCAGGCCAAAACCGCGAATATGCTAATTCCAGGGTTTTGACTTCAATTTGTAAAATACTAATTTTCTACCAAAATGTTCAATGACAAACTTACGAAAGTGCTATCAGGTTGTATACTATGAACGAGAGTGAATTCGCGAATGTGAAAACTTACCTAGGTTTTCAAAGCAAGAAGCACGAATATTCTCAAAACTCTTCTCATTCGAAATGACAAATTGCACATTCGTAGTTTTGGCATGGGACCGACGATATGATGT
Organism: Chrysolina oricalcia; assembly: GCA_944452925.2. Classification (NCBI taxonomy): domain Eukaryota; kingdom Metazoa; phylum Arthropoda; class Insecta; order Coleoptera; family Chrysomelidae; genus Chrysolina; species Chrysolina oricalcia. Next base: position 6,764,474 of record OX101825.2, on the reverse strand, counting down.
TGAATGAATTGACGATTTTTTCTTCCATTGTACGGTAAATCAGGTAAATGTGATAATGCACGATACTTGACACTTCATCAAATATCAAATTTAAACTTTTAATTCGATTTCTGATGTTTCTGTTTGAACATGAAACCACAGACAAGAAACTCTTTGTTTTGACTTTTGAGTTTGACAGATCTAACTTGGATCGCATTCATCGCTGCTAGACGAACGGGCAGTACTCCATGCACTTCCGATGTCTCAAGGCCAAAAGTGGGCGTGTCAATGCGCTCCCAATGTAGGAAACGGAACGGTCATCTGCGCATTATGTCCTCAATGCATGAAACGGAACACGCCTTTGGTTCTAGATTTTTGGCTTAAAAAAAATTATGAACTTTCCGATTTTTTTTTTAAGATATGATAAAAATTCAACCAAACTTATTGTAGATCTGTTCGAGGCCACTAAAACCATTTATACCTATTAAATTTTTTCGAAATAACGTATCGTTTCTGAGTTTTTGGTGTTTATTTAAAAATATATATATTTTGCAACTTTTTTCGCTATTTGAATTACTTTTATATAGGTTTTATAAACGCGGTCAAAAAAGGTGTTCTGATAAATTGTTAAAAATTTAAAATTGTTCCAAAATATTCAGTTGTTCAAGAATGCACATTTTCAATTTCAGTATTTCCATTTTCTAGGTTATAATTTTTCCATTTCAATATACTCATGTATATATATCTGACAGACTCGGGCAGAACTAGATATATTCCAATTTTTGTCCGTGCTTGGCATCACACGTTGAAAGGTACGAACCTCGTCTCGCCTAGTTCGCACAAGTTTCTCGAAGACATCTGAGGGTTGCTCATGAGGGCGCAGTTGGTTGACGGAAAGAACAAACAACAAATGTCAAGTAATTTAATTTTTCTTCAAGGAACATTGAAATACTCACAATGGAGCAATTTTCCCAAATCGATATATCCTTGTCAGGAAGATAACCACTGTAGAGGAAAAATCAGGAGGTGCTGATAGATGACTTGCCTACTCAGACGGACATACTCACTAAAGGTTCTAGACCGTGCTTGGTAAGGCCCACGTCATTTGTTACTCGCACAAGTCTCCAAAAGGCTGCCGAGGGTTGATCGTAAGCAGTAAGACAGGAAGGAAAAATTTTAATAGTTATTTATGCAACAAGTGCAAAAAGTGAATGTTTATTGCACTCGACGTGAAATTGTCCGACGAGGCCATTAGGCCGAGTTGGACAACACGTCGAGTGCAATAAAAAATTTTTGCACGAGTTGCATACGACATTTTTTCTACGTTCATGCAAAAAGCAAAAAATGATTTATTGAGGTGCGGCACTAGGTGTAGGAAAATGAAAAGCGCAACTTGAATACTTTATTATTGATATCGATTTGCACTGAAACAGGAACTAATACGATACGAACAATTTAACTCAAACTTTATTTTTACCCTCAATGTTGAAAGTTAATGAACAATTGGTGCAATTTTCAATATGAATATTTCGTAGTGAAGTACCTATTGCCAATCTCACAGAATATCTGCTAAATATGTAGTAGGTTTAAACGTTTATGTTTGTCATGATGACAGCACGTTGAAGTAGAATGACAGATGAGTGCAATGAAAACTTTATTGCACTAGTGCAATAAAGAACTTCTTTTTCCACTGAATATAGTTCAATAAAGTTTTGCTTTTTGCATGAATGTAGAAAAACATATTTCTTGGCAAGACTTTCAATTTTCTAGATTTAAAGCATATACATATACCTCAGCTGTTGGATAAAAAACGAATTCAGAAATATAAATCTTTACTTGTTTCCCGAAGATAAAAACCTGAAATAATGAACAGATAACAGACGAATAATATAATCGAATGAAAAAATGAAAATGAGACAGTTTTTGACTGTTTTGAATGAAAATACAAATAACCTCAACCAATAAAAGCAAAAATTACCATAAACAAAGGCATTAAACGAAAATAATAGCGTTGCTCCCACATTATTTCCCTCATTGGTATAAATCGAATTGTTAATAACTTTTTTTGAATCATTAGAAAAAGTTTTCTTAATGCAACCGGTCCTGACTGTCGTTATTTCATTGTTGAGGTCAAAAAATGATGACAGATGACAGATAAAACACCTCATTCTTTTCAAATGAATTTAACGGAGTTTCCTTATAGGGAAAGAAAATATAATGGAAATTCAAGATGCAAAACTTTCTTACTGACAAAAATCAGTAACTTTCAAAGAAAGTAATGAACCCATATGGTTACCCAAATATGCACATACCGCATAAACAGCCAAATGTCCATATAAAACATATGTCAAGCAATAAAAACAAAAATCCAATTATATCTCGAAACAACAATAATTTTCACCGAACACACATTAAACGAGAATGATATCAGAACAGGAAATGATAAATCTCTAATCTGCCAGTTGAGTACCAAATAACTTTTATAAGTCATTTTACAGTGTTATAAACGTCTATAATTAAACCATTATGGTAATTACAGTGGCTGCAATGTAGCCTAGTTTCAAGGATATTTTCGTATTTAATTAAATATCTGAAGAAAACAAACCAAAAAACTATAAAATATGATCAACCAACAACCCAGCTCCAGCATACCTTATTTCTTATATCATATCTACTGACAGTTCATCAATAAATCATTGCTGACCTAGTACAACAAAAAGTTGACGTTGAATTAATGTGATTTCTAGAGAAATCATATTTTCTTTGGAGAATTGCGATCATCCTAGAAGATTTAAAATACTATTTTTGCGTTCTTGAACATAATCATAATCCAACCATGTAAGTGCAAGGATATCCTTATTATATTATAACGAGAAAAATGTATGTAAAATAAATAGCTCTTGGTACGAAATAGAAAACTTAGTTTATGAGAAACATCTTTAGCGACTGACCAAGCATGGTTTTTCTAAAGAAATGCATTGCTGATGGTATAATACCAATCATCAAAATATATCAATTAATCACTTCATCTTTCCGACTTGGATGTATGAGAATTGTCAAAATAATTTACAAAACAGGTATGTAAAATACAATAAAATATTCATAAAATACAATTAAAAATGCAATTTTATATCACAAAACTCACTAATATCATGAAGAGATTTGTCAACTGAAAACAATTTGAGTTTTTTTTTAAAGAGCGAATCACATGATTTCATTTTCTTCGGAAGATTGTTAAAAATGTTTGGTCCAATAAAATTAGGTGCTAATGAAGAAATGCTCAATTTTGTTTCGTCTACATTGATGCCTTTTTGTCTTGTATTATGTTCATAAATATTCAAGAAGAATTCACTTTTGTGAAATATGAAATATCTTGAAGTACCCATATGTGGTATTCGGAAAATACAAAGCAAATTTTGAGGTATTCGCTTCTGAACTATGGAAACATCATGAGCAAGTGTGGAGTTGCCCCAGAAGTAAATGCCATATTTCAGTCTGAATTCAATGTTAGCATAATATACATTCAAAAGCTCGTTTCTCCAATACAGCGCGAAGATTGAAGAACAAATATTTCGGTGAACGCAACTTTGAAATCAATTGCTGGCACTGGGGTTTCCAATCCAATTCATCCAGATACATTCCTAAAATTTTCGCTGGTTCGTGTGAATTAACGAGAATTACATTAAAAAAGAGATTGCTCCTATGGAAGAATTTTGCTCTACCTTCTCAATGGTGTCTTTACATTTTGATTGCAATATTTTTGTATCCGGATCAGATATGACCAATGAGAAGTCACCTGCGTATGCAGTGTAATGTTCTGTACCGATGACGTAATCCATATGACTCACGTATACATTAAATTAGAATGCACCCTATTACCGATCCTTGTGGGACACCTCTTATCAAGTTCCCAATATCTGACTGAATGATTTTTGTTTGTTCCTCATATTGGAAATGTAAACGAACTATTTGTTTTCTATTTCCTAAGGAAATAGAAAACTTGCCTGTGCCATCAATGTTCTGAAGACTTCTGAGGGTTGCTCGTAAGGATACAGCAGGATGACGAGAGAACAAAGAAGCAAACAAAAATTTGGTTGACAACATTACGAACTTTTGGCTCAAGTTGATGGGGATCGTTACCCAACAAACTTTTTAAAAAGCCCAGAAACGTAATATTTGGCAACAGCGGCGGAATAAGTGGTACTGAAGAAAAAACTGAAGCACGTTTCCGAAATTTGTTGAAAAGTACTTGAGTCAATAATCACTACTAGATAGCGACGTCAGTAGATAATAATAATAAATATTTATTGAAAAACAAAAAGTATCTAGATACATTTGGGGTAGAAAATGAAAGCCTGTCAAGATTGGTATACACCATTCTAATTCTTGTACCTCGCGAGGAATAAAACAAAATAACAGTAGCAATAAAATACATAAAAAACAGTAAACATGGAAAATACTCATAAGAATTGAGTATTAATAGAAATGGACAAATACAACAGATTTACCAACGAAAGTTATTATTTAATATTTAACATTATTTCGTATTTGTTAGTGATTTATGTTCACTTGATGTACGTTAGTTTTATACTGTATTTTATTATTTTAAATGAGGTCACTGTTTCTATTGCCCAATGAAAATCCCAACATGAGTTATGAACCTTCTTAATTCTCTGCTGCTTATTGGTATTCAAGAAGTAGTGATAGTAACAGTTATTAAAATCTCTAAATCACTGTCTAAGTCAATTTGACACTATACAGGGTGAGTCAGAATAAGACCGACAAACTCCGACTACAGATTCCATGCCTCATTTCGAGATGAAAAGTTTTTATCAAGGTATGTCCTAAAATGCATCCCCTCTGAGATACAGGGTGTCAAAAGTGCGAAAAAAAATTAGATTTATTTTTTTTTCTCTAAAACCCTTAGAGAAAAAAAATTCAAACTTGGTGCACTAATTAAGGTTTATCAACGTGATGATTTGAAGTTATAATTTTCAATTTTCGTAAACCAGTGGCGTAGTTCCGATGGTATGTGGACATATTTTCTTTCATATTTTCTTTGGACAACTGAATTGACAAATGAGCGTTTGACATCAGTTAGGCTCATCTATACTCAACCTAAAAGTCATAACATTACATTTGCATAAAAGTGAAGGTTTCTGAGTTATTTGCAAAAAACTGAAGATATGTCCTGAGAAGAGACATAACATCCTGTGTGCTATAATCGCATGATGCAACTTTATTATAACTTATAGGAATAATTGTCAACCTTGATCAATGCATAAAAAATACACAACTTTTTGATTCTTGTTCTTTTTCAAAACCATATGCGGAATGGATTAATTTTCCTCGATAAACCATTTAGAAAAGGCTCTAAAAATGATACTCCAACATAAAATTCAACAAATCAAGAGTACTTATCTTCGATTTTTCGCAAAAATTGGTTCAGATCTAAACTCTTATTTGAGTGGAGTATTATTAATTTGAAGTTGGGTTTATTTTTTTTTTTGATTATTGCACATAGGAAATTACGTTGATACTCAGGACATATCTTCAGTTTTTCTCAATTATCTCAGAAACATTCACTTTTAGACACAGAATGTTATGACTTTTAGGTTGAGTATCAATGAGCCTAACTTATGTCAAACGCTCATTTATCAATTCAGTTGTCCAAAGAAAATTCGTTCAAATAATATGACGAATAAAAAAAACGGAGTTTGTCGGTCTCATTCTGACTTACCTGTACTATGTTATGAATACTCCCAACATTGAAAAATGTTCAGGAGGTTGACAGTTATTTCTATAAGTTATAATAAATTTGCATCATGCGATTATAGCACACAGGATGTTATGTCTCTTCTCAGGACATATCTTCAGTTTTTCGCAAATATCTCAGAAATCACTTTTAGGTTGAGTATGGATGAGTCTAACTGATGTCAAACGCTCATTTGTCAATTCAGTTATCCAAAGAAAATATGAATGAAAATATGACCACATACCATCGTAACTACGCCACTGGTTTACGAAAATTGAAAATTATAACTTCAAATTATCACGTTGAAAAACCTTGATTGGTGCACCAAGTTTGAAATTTTTTTCTTCATGAGTTTTAGTGAAAAAAAAATTAATCTAAATTTTTTTCGCACTTTTGACATCCTGTATCTCAGAGGGATTGCATTTTAGGACACCTTGATACACCTTGATAGAAACTTTTCATCTCAAAATGAGGCAAGGAATCTGTAGTTGGAGTTTGTTGGTCTTATTCTGACTCACCCTGTATATGGGTCCTTATATTTTTATCGCCAGTTAAAATGTCAAATTGAACGTTATTTCCACAAAATATGTTGCCATACTAATCTCACATTTCTACATTGGTGGTTGCACCATGATATAATATATAATGAATAAATGAAATGTATAATCAATAGTAATTTGTTGCACTGCTTCTTGAACTCAATTAGCTCTTGACAAAAGGTAAACATCCATGGGTTCTGACTTTCCCTTCATGGATATGGGTCCTCTATAATCAAAGTGGAACTGGTCGTCAGAATTTTCGGCCTCGCACAAAATACTGAAAAACAAAGTTCTCATTAACAATAATAGTAGATACATCATGGGCTACATTATTCTGAAACACGTCAGCTGAACAATAATTCTTCTAGGTAACATGATTAATCAAGTCAACTCTGACAACTGTTGAAAAGCAAGTGAAATCTTGGTAAAGGTAAATGTATCGGGCTTTTCCTAGAAACAAAAAGATAAGTGGTATCTCCTGGACTCAAATCCGAAAGAAATTCGTGGGTGTCTCTAATATTTTTCGAGTTATTACTTTTTGAATCTTTCAAACACGATTTTTCCAATAGCAATTTCCAAATATTTTGGAGAATGTGGAGGATATTGTAACTGGTAGTTCTCCAGTTTTTGACGAAAACATTTTTCAAAAATGGGAATTGTTTTCAACGGTTTTAGAAAAGTCGGAAAATAACTGGTGGAAAATGATGAATTTACCAGAAATACAAACATCTCTTCTGTCGAAAACAAAGATTTACTAGAAATATAGGAATCTCATTAGAACCAAATGAACGTTTATCTGTCTATTATTTGTAATCAGATCCAAAATATCATTTTCATTATGCGGCTCGAAAAAAAAAAGAATTATATGAAGTTTTTATAGTCAGGTATATAAAACTGCTTAAACCATTTACTTATACCTTTGGGAGGAAAGTAATATTCGCAGGATTCCGCATTTTTCGAATTTTCCGCAATTTTTTCGACGAAAAATTGCACCCATCCAACAAAATCAACATTTTCTGAATGAACTGGCAATCTGATTCAAAGAACGAGTACATTTTCGGATTCAAAAGAAAATTCTCTATAAGATGGAGTGATAGCCGCGGGATTCCGCATTTTTTAAATATTCCCAGGTGGTCAAAGTTGAAAAATGCAATATTCCATGTAGAAGGAAACAGAATTTTGAGAAATTTTTTATTTTCTTTTGGGTTCAGGAGGAAATTTCCTATAATAAGAAGTAATAGTCACGAGATTCCACATTTTTGAAATATTCCCAGGTGGTCAAAGTCGAAAAATGCAATATTACATATAAAAGGTAATAGAATTTTGCGAAAATTTTTATTTTCCATTTTTCGAAAACTTGACGAGCTGATTGCGAATATCATATCAAAAACTGAATTCGACGAAGTGGTAACTGGAAAAGGGAAATTTTTCCGTTCACATGAACTTGCCTTCACGTCATTATCCGTTAAATTTTCTTCCATCTCTCCATTTTTCAGCCTTGACATTTTGCTTAACCTTCTATAATACAAAAATGAGTTGTGCTCTGGAATTGAATTGTTAATTGTGCAACAAATTCCTTCACCGCGATCACCACCTGGGAAATCCGACTGTATACACTTAGAAGCCTTGCTACTCGTCAATATTTGACATTTTGAATATCGTGGTTGAATTAAAAATTTAAATAAAAAAAATTCAATTAAAGAATTAATTTTAATAATAATTATTATTATAATCACAGATCCATGTAAGAGTCACGTTGAATAGTAATCCAGTAGGGACGGACATCGAATTCTTGAAAGGTATATCTACGTCACGCACGTGTGAAGAGACCTTTAAACTGTTTATCAGATTCACACCGCAGATTCATCTGGTCCGATGAACACCGATAATAGAGTTTAAAGCAGCAAAGTGTTTGCTTTTATGTTATAATTGGCTGAAAGTACAAATTTTTAATTGGTTTAATAAATGAAGGCGGAAACATTTATGCTGTTATATTAACCACTCGTTCCTAATTTTCGATTCGGAACTGGTTTATCACTATGGCTATGAATAATGAATAATTCCACGTTTTAATGCCGACCGATATTCATTTATTTGTTAAAAACAACTGGATCATTTTCGTATGATAGAATATTAATTTGTTTCATTACCTGTAAACGTCTTTGGTGACATTTATTTTTCCAGCATCCCCAGTAGTTTCTGTTCGACTAGTGATATTGACAGTATTGCCATAAAGGCAGAATCTGGGCATTCTCTGTCCAATTACACCTGTGACAACTTCTCCAGCATGTATACCAACGGTGATTCTCTGAAATGAAAACATGAGGAAACACAATTTTTCTATTAATTTTCTTCTGTTATTAGCCATCTCACAAATAGTGCAAGAATGGTTCTCATACGAGGGACTGATACAATTTTTTGTTTTTGTAGTGCTCCTGCATACAATGACATATCGTACATTGGCATGAAAATATGTTCTTACGCATGAAATAATCGGAACATCCTGCTCATTCACCAGATCTGGCTCCAACAGACTTTCAACTTTTTTTAACTGAAAGTATTTTCAAAATATATAACATCACCTAAATACTGAGACTTCGTCAATTTCATTTGATTCATAGGTGGAAGAAGCTGTGGTAAGCAGACCAAGATGAATTTCTTCTCGAAATTTCTAGAGCAGCCTTTCTCTGATAGAAGTAGATCAAACTAGGCGATGATCATATTGAGTAGTTGAAAATATTGAATCTAAGTAAAACTCTAGCTAATTCGACTCCAAAATAAATATTTGACCCCTAAAGTAGGAAGGAGGGCTATTATCAAAGCAGCCTTGGCAACAACTTGTCATAAAAGTTGATTCAACATAATTCTATGAAAGATGTTTTCGAGCATAGAAATGCTCATCATCAATTGAAATAATAAGTCAAACTGAAATGAGTAAAGGCACTAATTACAATTTTGAAAAAGTTGTAAAATTAGAAAAATAGGTTAGAGCTATTTACAAAAGTGGTGATCCTCAAAATCCCGGTAATTATAGACCAATAGCATTATTGAGCATTTTCTCCAAAATTATTGAAAAACTATTTAAAAAACGCATAGTTAATTTCATCAATGAAAAATATGGTTTTGATAAAAACCAGTTTGGATTTCAAGAAAACAGTGGTACTCAATCAGCAGCATTACAAGTAATTGATACCGTTGATCACATAACACTGTTGAAACATTTGGAGTCAATGGGAATCAGAGACATTGTAAATGATCTCCTCAAATTATATCTATCTCATAGAACAATAAGTACCAAATCTTGTAACTTTGAAACTGACAAACCTCTCATTAATAAAGGAGTTTCTCAAGGTTCTGTTTTAGGTCCAATTTTATATTTATTGTATATTCAAAATATTTCTAGAATGCATTTAGAGGGTAAATATACCATTTATGCAGATGATACAGTGATTTTATATGAGAACTCTAATCCTTCAATTTTAGAAACTATTATCAATGAAGATATGAAAAAATATGAAAAGTGGCTTTATTCTAATCTTTGGCATTTAATACTTGTGAATCTGAATACATAATATTTCAACAAAAAAATAAACAAAAAATTAATCTGAATTTGAAAATAAAAAATGATGTTTTAAAACAAACTCCACATATAAGGTATCTAGGAATATGGATTGATGAAAATTTGAAGTGAGACAAACATATTGAAGTGCTTATAAAAAAAACGTCTTCCTTAATTGGAGCCCTGAGAAGATGTCCCAAACTCAATCCAAAAATTGCAGATATGATTCTACATTCTCATATAATAAGTAGAATGACTTATTTCATAAACATTTGGGGAACTTGTTTCAAAAACAATTTCAACAAAATTTCCATTTTATATAAAAAAGCCTTAAAAGTATTGTATCGTCTTCCATATGATAAGCCAACAATTCAACTCTATACAATTACAGAAAAATTTTCCTTAGAAGAACTCTATTCTATAGAAACTTTCAAAATGTCTTTCAATATTGTGAATAAAAAAGTGAAATCAAACTTCATATTAACTAGAAATTCTGAAATACATAGTTATCGTACTAGGCAACATAACATGTTCCATATTGATCCTGCTAACTCAATTTTTGGACAAAAGAGATTTGCACATTCAGCTCTGTCAAATTTTAATAAATTACCAATTGAGATCAGGAATTCCAGAAACATCATTCAATTTAAAAATCGATTAAAAAAGTACATGCTTGCACAAATAAATAATCTCAATTAATTGATTTTCAGTATGTAACATAGTCAAGGCCTCATTTACTTTAAAATTACCAAGGACTATTCTTTGTATATCTGGATTCTTATTTTATTTTATTTTATCAGTTATTTTGTCAGTTTTGAACTTTTCTACTTTAAATTTATAGAGTATAAATTGTTTGAAATGTTCATAAACAGTCTTCATACCAGTTTTACGTAACTGTCTGACTGTTTTATGATATTCATTTTAGAAACGTTATTTTACTAATGAATAATTTTTTTTATACTCCTTGTATTTTGATGTATTATTAGGTATAAATAAACTTATATTATTATTATTAACCAAAATGGATACTAACATGGTATGGAAACGAATGAAATGAAAATAAAACTAATGAAAGACGAATATCGAAGTTATCAAAAATCATGGCAAGCACCCTACATTAAGAGAAAATGGTAAAAATGGAAAAAACAACATCGGTTGATTTTCAATAATTAAACAGTTTTTGTTGCAAAGGAAAACTATAGCTGTCGAAACAACTGATATTGATAGCAAAATGGAGATGTGAATAGATAATGAAGGTTTTTGACATCAAGGTGCCATCTATCAGAGAAAAACGTAAACTTATAATCGTAAATTAGTTAAAATAATGTAGGAACCTGCAAAGGGGTTTATCACTCTAACACGAGTCAAAACAAAATGTTTGGGAAGAAAACTGCAATTTAGAGAAAACTGCAAAAGAAAATTTTTTGGAAAAGTAGATTATTGAAAAAGGAAATACAGTCAAATTTAGTTTGTTCATTCAAAAATGATATCGATATCATGGTTGTTGTTGATTTTATTGATTTAAAAAATCTCCAAAACATTCAGTTTGAGATCCATATTACAAATATTAAGATACGTGTCAGTGACTCTCTTATATTCATGAATTCTTCGAGATGATTTAAGACCTGTTTGTCCAATATACAAGAAATTTTGTGTTCTTATCTTTGTTATTAACTTACCATTAGTGTTTTTGTTTTTGGGTCAACCTTTGTTGATTCTATGTTGAGAAGAGTTTAATGGTATTTTTTCTCCTTTGAACTCACCACAACTTGTCCATCGAATACAACACTCTGGCTCCTGTCCATCATATCCAGAGCCAATTTGGCGATATTTTTGGCATGGGTGGGGCATGGTTCAGGAATTCCACTGACGGCCATGTATTTATCTCCAACTGTCTCTACCTGTAAAATAACATTGAATAGAATAAAACCGAATCTATTGGATAAAATCACAATAGTATTAGTGGTTTTAGTCAATCACAGAATAGTTTTTAACAAAGACATATTGCTAGCCAAGAATAACAGGTAACAGTCTCATGTCAAATTTTCATTCGATACCATTTAAAAATCATTTGAATATTCTTAAACTCGGGGTCTTCAAATCTGTTAGCAAAAAGTTGTGAAGTCAAATATCTAGTGAATTCATCTGAGACTTGTGGGGCCTGAAATGAGAAAGGCGCTGTACTTGTTAGATAATTGTCAAAATCAATGTTTGTAAAAAAAAAATTATTTTTATTCTTCAAAAGAGTAGCATAAATACATAAAGAAGATACCGTCATGGTCAAATTTTGTTAACAATTATTCCTAATTTCTGAACGAACAACAATTCTTGCAGATTTTTTTGCATTCTAAAACCCTTCGTTGAATAAACAGTGTCAACAGAAGTATACCGTAATTCAGACCTTAAGTGAACGAACAGAGTGTGGCCATAAAAGTATGCCGTGATTCAGTTGTGTGAAAGAAGGAAAAGTAACAGGCCCGAAAAGTGTTGAGGCAACGTTGATTTTTCATGTTACGTAACAGAAACTTTGAATGGAAAAATGTATGACATAATTGTTCCATATATAATACACAATGAAATACTACATCAAGAAGCTAGTTACTTTACCAATGCCTATATTTCCATTGGAGAAAGCAGGTTTTTTCCATTACTGAATTTCAGGTTTTTAGCACTACACCAGTTCAACGCCCTATAACCGGAATCTACCATTTTGAGTAAAAACTGTCTGCATCAGTATCATCATCAGTGAGTTGATCAAGGTTTTTTTGTCCCCGTATATAACGCATTCATTGCCATACATGAAGTGAACAGCTCGTTCATGTATATTGTCAAAAAAATATGGAACATTCTGTACATTAAAATATTTTATTATCATTCAATACATGCGTAACCTTCTTAAATTTTACAATTTATTACGTGAGCGAATAAGATATTATATTTTGAAACACAACTTGTCCCCAACTGTAACATAAACAGAAAAGAAGAATTTTCAAAAAGGCCACTGAGTTTGATCCAGGAGTCGAGTTTAGATTTCTGCCGAGCCCACAGCTAGTGAGGGCTATGGGGGGAGTTTGGAAAAGTAAAGATTAGATTCATGGAAAATGTACCTAAAATTTATATACCCCAATTTATTGTAAGTACAGATCTTCTTAGAATAATTTGTTTAAACCATAACCAGTCTAGGAGAGATTCAATAATTCGTTAATTCAATAATTCCTTCATTAATTTCAATTATGTTAATCTCATATACAGTGCGACGCTAAATTATGGAACAAATTCATTATTTCTGAATATAAAGATATTTCGGAAAAATCCTCGGAGAGGTCGATTTTCTTTTCGGATGGACCAATTTTTGAACCCCACCCAAAATATATAGGGTTATCCGCAATTGAGTAAAAATTACTTTGGTGATATTTTTAAATTGGACACCCAGTATATTTTTCCATATTTGGTTAGGGATCGTCATTACGAATCCAGTGATACCAAGTTTGATGGGATTATGTCAAACAGCTGCGGAGATATGGCCAAAAAACTTCCTCGTATGTCTAATGAGTATGACTTCGAGACCCCACACGATTCAGAAGGTTAAAAGTCTCTGTCGCACTCATTGGGTATATGGAGAAGTTTTTTGGCCATATCTCCGCAGCCGTTTGACATGATTCCATCGAACTTGGTATCACTGGATTTGTAATGACGATCCCTAACCAAATATGGACAAATATACTGGGTGTCCCATTGATATCCTATATATTTTGGGTGAGGTTCAAAAATTGGCCCATCGGAAAAGAAAATCGGATTTTTCCGATATATCTTTATATTCAGAAATAATGAATTTGTTCCATAATTTAGCGTCGCACTGTATATATTTGTACATAGTAAAATAAATGTTTTATATTTTTCGAAAGTGTTTCAAATCTATAAATGATCAGTATCTACCTAGTTAGTCGTGAGTAAACCCCAATTCACGACAATGTAATGAAAAAGGAAGGACCAATGACAGTTCCCTGCGGTACCCCATGCAGATATGGTTGAAAGTCGGAACATGCCCCATTTATTCATTCTGCTAGCTTTCTATTGATCAAGTATGATTGAAACAGATCACCATAATTGCGCAATTTTTCAATAATATAGTTGTGAGAGACACAGTCGAAGGCTCTCGATGAATCTCATGAATTTATGGAGGTTAATAAACCATCCAGCTCAATTTAGCTCATGATTCCATCGATGATAATTACACTACTGGTTACAATAATATGGTCGAATATACATTCAATAAGCAAAATGTATAAATCTTCTCTGTAGGAATCCAATTAGATTATCAAGTCAACTGATATGGCAACTTTTTTTGCACGCACATCTTTCGAAGAACTGCCATTAATATGTTCATCCGCATCCGTTAGAGCCTTATTGCATACTGAACATTGTGAGAAAGTAGACATTTCGTAGTGGATTCACGTATCTAACAATACCCATAGACAGCGAGTGCCCGACAGAAGAAACACGATTCGTATCCGCGAAGAAGACAAATTGTGGACACTCTTCAGAACTTTCATCGTTGAAGAAATTCACTGTTTCTTTGGTAATTTACTTGTATAATAATTTGTTTCACATATGTGATGTTTTTTGAGTAAATAAATTATCATTGGCGAATTCTTTGGCCAATAAATACTTTTTTCTAACAACTCCTTCGAAAATTGACTTATTCTCCCTAGTTTTAGGGTTGAAAGTGTCACATTTACTAACTAGAAATTTGATAAAGTTTCACACAAATACAGCAGATTCTTCAGTTTATGTTTTCATTGAATTAAGGTTTTCAACAAGTAAATTAACAAAAATTTCTTTAAAAAATTAAATGTACAGTTTGTAACATTGCCGAAGTTAATTGCAATGAAAAAATGGTAGAAGGATAAATTATCCGAAAAGGTTAGGTTAGGTTTGAACGTGAGTGAGCCCGTATCAGGCCCTCCACTGCGGCCAATGGCCTATTGTGGCTCATCCGTAAAAGAGTTAACTCTGTTGTTGTATTTTATAAAATATTTGATAACGGCTGAGTGGGATTACCTGTCATAATTTCATTCGGAATTCGACGTTTTTTGACAGTTGACTGATCTACACATCCTTCGTAAAAGAAGAAAACAGGAGAAAAGCACAACAAGAGAAAGAAATGCAGAAAACCAAGACAAGAGAAAGCGAGACAAAATGAAGTACAGGAAAAAAGGACGAAAAAAACATTAAAAAACATTAATAACTAAGAATAACATTCTGAAAACGTCGAAAGATGAGAACCATATACCCCCCTAAAAGTGGAGGAAATAGAGATACTAAGGAAAAACGTGGACCTCTGGCAGAAATACCTGAAGGTAGCAGCCAAATTACAAACAGAATACGATATGAGAGATGAGAATAACACCGCTCAAATAGAGGATAACACACCCTCATATACATCTCAGGAAGATAGGGTAGAAGAAGAAGAAAATGAAAATATTAAACAGACCAATGGAACCTCAGAAGAAGATAAAAACGAATAGGAAAGCGAGAACTCAGAAAGAAAAACCCCACCTCCTCAAAGAAGCACTAACATCGGGCAACGAAGAAATAAAAGGAAACAGGAAACACCACCACCAATCGCTATTTTAGCAAGAGCGACCGACAACGAATAAATTACAGGAAACCTAAAACAACAGCTGTCAGAGTTGCGCAGCCTACTTGGCAAAAGATAATGAAACAAAAACCAACAGCAAAGAAACCTTACCCCTCTTGAGAAGCCAGGGGGTAACACAAAAAACAAAAGCATGTACCAGTAGCAGATGGCAACCCTATCCGCTACAACATTGTAGGGTGGACCTACACCATAACCTCATCGCTTTAGCCATGGGAAACATACAGAATCAACTTACAGAACTAAGGGCCCTTTTGGGGTTTCCGGCAGCACCACCGGTAGCTGTATCACTGCTGGGGTCGGCAAGCGGGAGGCATATAACGTGCCTCTCGCCCCTCCGCCTGGCGGTGGGTTAGGTGTAGAGAGCAAATCGTATGCTGCGCATCTGGTAACGATGTTCGGGATGGGAGGAGCTCTCTACACAACGAAACAATGTCTTGAACAGGTTTTTTGCTAACTTTTCCTGTATAAAACGAGACAACTCTAAATTCTGAAACACCATACAACACACTGGGTCTTCGACTATAATACACTCAACACCAACATGAGCAAAGCAGAAGGTTGGAAAGATAAACTCTACAACACAGAGGATGGTAAGAATGAGCACAGCATACAACATCGCTGGGGTGGTGGACAAGTAATTCACCACATTTTGGAACATTCAAGTGTCATTTTTACAATTAAAACTGTAAGGTAACTATAACTCGTAACAATAAATAATTCTTGATTTTTTCTTTATATCCTTCTGCCAGGCTTGTTGAAGTTTACTGTCAAAAATGTTAGGTGAAATTAAGATTACGAGGGCTTTTTGGTAACTCCGTTACTATTTGAATAAAGAAAAAAAAATTGGCAAATAAGCGTTTTATTTTTCAATATAATCTCCTTTTAGATCAATACATTTAGTCCAGCGTTTTTCCAGTTTTTTTATTCCTTCCAAATAATAGGTTTTCTCAAGGCCCTCAAAATAAGCGTTTGTTTCGGTTATAACCTCTTCATTCGACCCAAATCTCTTACCACCCAGCCATTTCTTCAGGTTTGGGAAAAGAAAATAGTCGCAAGGGGCTAAATCTGGAGAATATGCTGGATGGGGTAGTAGTTCGTAGCCCAATTTATGAATTTTTGCCATAGTGACTACACACGTGTGCACTCGTGCATTGTCTTGATGAAGCAGCACTTATTTTTTCGCTAAATGTGGTCGTTTTTGCCTCAAATCAATATCGAATCTGTCTAAAAGCTCTGAATAATATTCGCCGTTGATCGTTCTACCCTTCTCTAAGTAATCTATATGAATGACACCACGTGCATCCCAAAAAACTGTGGCCATAACCTTGTTGGCTGACAGACGCACCTTAGCCTTCTTTGGTGCACGTTCACCAGTTGACACCCACTGTTCCTTGGTCTCTGGGGTTTTGTGATGGATCCATGTTTCGTCTACGGTTATATAACGGCGTAAAAACTCGCCCGGATTGCGATTGAACTTTGCCAAACACTCCTTTGAAGTGGTCACACGGTTGCGCTTGTGGTCGAGTGTGAGCAATCGCGGCACCCATCTCGCGGATAGCTTCTTCATGTCCAACTATTCATGTAAAATGTGATGTACTCGCTCAGTTGAGATGCCTACAGCCTCAGCTACCTCACGTACTTTTATTCTCCGATCGTCCAATATCATTCCATGGATTTTATCGACGATTTCTGGCGTGATGACCTCTTTTGGGCGACCTGAACGTACGGCGTCACTTGTGCTGGTACGACCACAACGGAACTCAGTAAACCACTTCTTAACCATTGAAATTGATGGTGCAGAGTTCCCATAGTATTTATCAAGTCTTTCCTTGGTTTCAGTTATGGTTTTTTTACGCAAAAAATAATGCTTAATCAACACACGAAATTCACTTTTTTCCATTTTTGTTAAAATTCACGAGGTTGTCTGCTTCTAATTGCTGTCAAACACAAACCAAATGTCGCAGCTTGCTCAAAATTTGACAGTAGTCTATTGAAAGATGGTGGTTGACAGCAGCAGTGTTGCATTTAAAGTTACTGCGCGGGAAATTTAAAAAGTCACGGACTTACCAAACAAGCCTCGTAATAGTGATAGGTCATACAATCTTATAACAAATATTGATTTCTCACCTCAAAAAAAACTGTTTTCCAAATTTTGTGCAAAACTTTCATATTTCTAGCTATAATAGCACTGTAGCAATCGTATCCTGACACACTTTTGCCCCAAGCCGTATGTGTGTGAATTATTTTGACTGCTGTTGAATCTAGCTGGGTTGTATGAACACTCATTGACTCTGGGCCCAGAAAAATGTATGGTGTTGTTCGGAATAACATGCACGCAAAAATATTGCTTAAGCTATAAACAGGGTGGCTGTATTCCTGGTTTACAATATGTTCCTTTAACAAAATATAGTGTACCAACCTTGTAGATGTTTGGGTTAACCTTCGGGTCAGTGAGGTCATCGAACTTGGTGTACAACTCATTGAGCATCCTTATGATTTTCATAGCACCCTTTGAGTCAGCATTAGCTGCACAGTAGTTAGCAAATCCCACTATCCCGGAAAATAGTATTGTCGCTTGTTCATACCTCCTAGCTGGAACTGGTCTTTGATGTCTGAGCTCGTTGGCTACCGTTATAGGTAGAACAGAGTATAGCAGTCTGAAATAGATATAAAACAATTATCGAGTTTTTGAGAACTTTACACTGGCGTTATATTTTTTATCAGTTCCAGGTTATTGAATTGCAATTCAAACTATTTTTAATCGAGCAAAACTTGAAAGATTTGATATGAAAATCTCTTTTAGCGTGAAATTATCATAATAATACAGAACAACAATCAATTCGAAGGTACCGAAATTAGCTTTGAGCAAGATGGCGCTTCACCCTCTATATCACAGACAAATAAGAGAGTATTCTGATGAAAAGTTTCCTGAAAAAAAAGTGGATGACGTGAGTCAACAGAGTGGCCTGCTCGCTTATCAGATTTAGGCCCCCTATACTTATTTTCCAATAGACAATGCATGAATGTGCATCTACCTCAATGGCCGTTAAATGTGACCTATTCAAAAACAATACGCAATATGTGTACCTTTCAGAGCTATTGGAGGTGAGAAACTATCGCCGAAGAAAGTTTATGTGTCAATGGGGATATAATTCAAAGCGTTTTTTTCTTGTTAGATTAGATACGTTCCAGGTGGTGATTGTAGATTTGAATGATTCATTGTAGGTGTTATCGCTAGTATTTTGGAATCGGTAATAGCATCTGTCTTAATTTCATCTTATTTAGGTTACATAATCCATTACTATATTACATTACGAGAGCGTAAAATTTTGCGTTCACCATATAAACTTCGCATCGATCCGGAACTTTAGATTTTTTGCCAATTTTTCGGGGAAATTTTTGGGCAGAGACATTTTGTCTCTAAAATATTCAGAAAATACCAATTTGAACATTTTGAAATAATTGGCGCTTATACAGGGTGTTTCAGTCCCAATTTGTTGCTTTAGTAAAAATAACTTAATTTTTTGATGTGCCAGCAAATAGATAACAGAGAATCAAAAAATAATTATTTATTTATTTGGGTTTGAAAGGTGGACATAGATATCCCACTGGTGATTATTATTCTAAAAACGCAAAAATAGCTATGGAAAAACGGCTGGACCGGCATAATCGCTCTACTATTTTCTGGTGGGGATAATAGAAATAAGGTATATTACCAGTGGGACACAACGCGGGCTGAATTAATAGCGCAGAATTCCCTCTGGGCTTCTTTAAACATCTTCTGGGACATATATGACCCATTGGGACTGAAAGGGTTAAGTACGTGTAGAAACTTCAAGAGCATGTTGCTGACGTCGAAATAAGAAAAAAAATTCCCATAAACACATGTCCGCAAGTTATTCGTTTCTAAGATACAGAGTGTCAAAGTTTAATTATTATATTTGTTTTTTTGTGAATAAATGCCAAAATATTTGTGATATTCGAGTAAAGTTTGGTATCTGGGATGATTTTTCAATGACAAAATCAAATTTTGTGTTAATTGTTAAAAAACTAAATTCTAATTGAATTTATTTTGAATTAAAAAATCTTGTCATTCAAAATCACTTGCATCGATTATTTCAAATCTCAATAACTCGAAAACAGTTGCTCGCAGTGACCTCTATCAAGAATAAATTATTTATACAAACTGAATAATAAATATTCCCAGATACCAAACTTTTCCAAATATCAAAATTATTTTGAAATTATTCAGAAAAAATAAAAATAAGAATTCAACTTTGACACTCTGTATCTCAGAAACGAAATACTTGTGGACATATGTTTATGGAGACAGCAATACGCTCCTAAATTTTCTACACGTACTTAAGAAAAACCCTGTATAATTGCACTACTCTTGACCGTTTTCGAGATAAGAACTAAATCTGGTACTAACTGAGGTACATTATTCATAGAAACAGATCTTTATCCATAAAATTTGAGTACACAAGTTGAATTTTAGATCTATCAGAGAGCTAATATTGTTTTGCATTTTCTAGCTGAACCTTGTAACCGAAATCAGCGTAAAATTTTGCATTCACCATGTGAATTCTGAATTTATCTGAGGTTTTCGCTTCCTTGATAATTTTTCAGGCAAAATATTTTTCTTCGAAAATTCCAGAATAGACCAATTTGAATATTTTAAGATGATTGACACTGATTTTCACCGTTTTCGAGATGAGAAATCAATCTCGACTTGTCAATTTTTAGCCGAAATTTTTGTCTTTGAAAATTTCAGAGTGGACTTATTCGAACATTTCGAAATGATTGACGATTTCACTGTTTTTGAGATATAAAATCAATTTGGAATGGAAAGGTAAAAAAACTTCTTTGTTTCCATAAAATTCAACCCTTTCTGAATTTTGTATGTTGAGTTTTTGATTCATTGAAAGGCTATTACTGTTTTGGTAAATAATTTATGTAACCTCTGCAATTTCAATAGTTTATTGCATTTTTTGGCTGAATCTTTTATTTGAACCTAGACGAATATAACATATTCGAAGTCAGCGTAAAATTTTGCTTTTACCATGTGTATTTTAAATCTATCTGAGATTTCCGCTTTTATCCCAATTTTTAGGGGTATAAGTAACCCTTGGACAATTTTTCAGCAGATATTTTTTGTATTTCAAAATATTGGTCCAATATGGGTGAATATTCAAAAAACAATATTATATTAATAATATTGGTGAAATATTGGTTGAACTAGTTTTAAATGTAGATTATCACACGAAATATTGGGTCAATATTGGTTGAATAATTTCTAACAATATCGATAATAAAATATTGGTTATATATTGTTTTTCACATCTAGAATAAATATTGCAATCCAAATATTCCAGTCATATCGATTATAGGGGAAAAAACTATATTGTATTTCCAGGTTTGTTAGAATATTGGTTGAACGTCATTTCCACTTTATTTGACAAATTGTAATAACTCATATTGAGTCAATATAGGTTGAATGATATTTACCAATATCGATAAAACAATATTGTCGTCTTCACATCGTTTTTAACATCTAGAATAAATATCGCAATCCCAAATTCCCCTAAAATCGATTCTAGGAAAAAAAACTATATTGTATTTCCAAGTGTGATTACACATTGGTTGAATATCATTTCGCCAATATTCAACAAATCTTATTAATTAATATTGGGTCAATATTGGTTCAATAATATTCATCGGTATCGTTAAAACAATATTGTTTTCATATTATTTCCTACATCCAGATTGAGATGAAATTTGAATATTGGCCGAATATTCAATGAAACATATTGAAATTATATCATGATCAAACCTAGATAAAAATCCGCTAGGTGGCTCTACATATAGAACGTCTTCTAAAACCCACGAAAGTATATTAAATACTTCCAATAACTTGTTTTCAAGACAGCTCACTCAGTGGTTATGGCGATCAAAAGGCAGACTCTAGTGTCATCTTCATCAACTAAAAGACATTTAATAATTTACCAAGGTATATTGACATCCACCAATATATCCAAATGATATTGTACCAATATCGATAAATATTGTACCAATATTTTGAGGTAATTATTGCTTCAAGAATATTTCACCAAAACTATTTCTTAAATATTCAAACAATATTCGACCAATATCGCAAAATGTTCACATTTTACTTCTCGACAATATAACTCTTGAATATTGTGCCAATATTGTCAGAATATTGTATCAGCGATATTGTACCAATATCGCTGAACATTTTGAGACCAATATTAGTTCAAGAATATTTCGCCAATATTATTCAAGTAATATTGGACCAATATCGCCGAATGTTCACATTTTTTTACTCGCCAATATTGCATTTAAAATATTTCGCCAATATGTTCACAATATTGTACCAATATTTTACCAATATAGGTGTGCTACTTATTTACCTCTGCTTGACGTTTTATTGCATTTTTTGGCTGAATCTTTCATTTGGACCTACACAAATATTACATATTCAAAATCAGCGTAAAATTTTGCATTCACCATATAAATTTTAAATCGATCTGGGACATTTACTTTTTGTATTATCAACTTCCCAATGAGATTAAAATCATAGAAAATAAAAAAAAATCTGTAAAAAATATCCCTCTGGCGAATGGTTCCTACTCATTGGATGAATTCTACTGTTAGAACTTTCAGTGTTGTCAAATTCAAATTTGACATCCCTTCTTAGTCATTAAGAGTTAAATTTTGATATGTTTTATCGAATCACTAGTTAAATACATTCATACAAAGCAAATTTATATTGTGATAATTTTAATATTTATTTTGTTCACAACTTCTTCATATTTTTCATTTATTTTTATTTTTTATATTTGTACAATTCAAATTCATGTTTAAGAAAAAAGAAACTACCCAAACACCAAAACTACGTCACAATCACACTCGACGCTGAAAATGGCGAAACGCGCGTCGAGTGTGATTGTGATTGTGTAGTTTTGGTTTTTGGGTAGTTTCTTTTTTCTTAAATTGTATTCATACCAACGGTTCCAAAATATTCATTTATTTGGTTCAATTCTTGTGCCAATTTATAATATTCATCATTTTATTTATATTCATTATTTAGTTTGTACCTGCTTTTCATAATAAGTATAGGTACTTACCTGATAATCGTTGTTTTTTTCATTTTCATTTGTAAATGACTGTCTCAATAAGAATTATGTTCTTCTGACAATAAAATATATTTGAATAATCGATTCTTCAAAAATAGTTCACACTGACTATCCGCCTTTTTGAATAAAGATGAATTATTATTTTAATTATCATCATTATTACGTGTGCATCTTCCGTATCTTTTCGTTGAAATGGCTAATGAATGATATTGTTATATAACAACGATACTTTAATGTGACTGAATTTGTTTGAAAGTACATCAAACAAAATCATACTTTATGATGTGATGCTGTTTACCAACCATCGATTCAACTTTCGATTATGACTCTCCTATCAAATAATGTCATAACCATCCTGACTAGTCGTAACTCAAGAAGCAATGAGAAGATCAACACATTAAAGTTCCATACCTAGAATTTCAAAAACTTTGTTGGAACTATCCCTTACATAATTTGTGAAAGCAGTTATTAACATCTATTGATATCCATAAATTTTACTATTCACTCATTATATCAAAACTTTATTGACTCATTAACATCAATACCGCGATGCGATCAACTTACAACAAACAATATATTTTCCAATAATTCCGCGTAATAGACCAGTAGTGCGAGTCTGGAAAATATAGGAATTAATAGTCTTTATTCCCTCTTCTACTCCTATCACAAATGTATACATTGAATCTGATCTATTTAAAAACTCATATTCGTATTTGCTTCAGGTTGTATTAGTATCCCAACAATACCCAAGACTAAAATGAAAATTCACCATAAACAGTGAGTTTTACAATATTGTGAAGATCTCCGTCAGTCGCATGTAAAATCAATTCATTCTTTCTAAATTACGAAATAAACAAATACAGCAGATACTATTGCTAAACAGATAAATAGTAATGAAGCATCTTCTTCATTTACAGCAACCGAAATTCCAAACATTTGTGTTGAAAACACTTCCATAGTTAATGATAATTCACGACCAATTATTGACTCGTGGTATAATCTACTATTATGTAAAAAAATTGCTGCCATCTTTTTTTTTCTTGGTGTTTTGGCATCGACTGCTATGGTAATTAGCCATGTGTTCTGGGTAGGCCTTGTTACTAACTCCATACGCCACCTTAGGAGCAGCACTGTTAATTGGAACGCAACAGTGAATCGTGCGGGACTAACCCCAGTCGAGCCACGAGATTTTAATAATTAATCGGTCAAATTAAATTAAAAAATCCCAGCCGCAACTGGGGCTCGAACTCAGGACCTTTCGACTCGAAGTCGGACGCTCTAACCACTGCGCCACGCCCCGACATATTGTATAACATAAAGTAACATAAAGTAAATCTCTTAATATATCGCATATCCAATAACATAAAGTTTAAATCTGTCAGTATGTAATATTATATGTAATACACAGGGTGTGCGGTACTGTAATGAAACTGGTGATAGACCAGGTCACGACTGTTCAGAAAAAATCTCACCGTTTTCGAAATAATGGGCATTTTTTGAAATTCTGGAAAATCGCTACCTCACCTTGGATTTTTGAGTGCCATGTCAACACTAGACCAATTCGAATATCCTTACTTCTGAAGAATACTGACGAGTGATGCTTTCAGACGTACAGAAGCATTTTTCAGAAAGTGATACCATTTTTCAAGAAATGAGGATAAAATGCCAGATTTGAGTTTCACCAATTTTTTTAACAAAAGTCTGACTTTAATATCAGAAAAAAGAATAATCTCGTGGAGTTGAAAATGAATAACACAATGATGCCCATTTTCCTCAGACTCTATACCATTGTATAGAACATACTATAATTATTTTTGGAGGGAGTGATATTTGCATTGAATTAGAGCGTGGTGTTATTCTAGGCTTCCATCTACTTTTATACTTACGCCCAAAGAATATTTTTTTGTGTACCAGCTAGCAAACTTATCACTGTTTTCTTGAATTTTACGTTGGTCAGATCTGCAGACCTTATATCTATTGGTAAATGATTGAATGTACGCCATCTTGCAATGCGCGAGAGAAATCAATATGAGGGAAATGAACAATGCACGGATCAAAATATGCACCGATAGCCAGGCGTCACTGAAGGCTCTTATGAACCCGAAAGTGACATCAAGACTGGTATGGGAATGCCGAGAAGAACTCAGTGTTCTCACAGAACACAACAAATTAACTTTGATGTGGGTTCCAGGACACTGCGGTATCGAGGGCAATGAAAAAGCTGATGAGCTAGCTAGAAAGGGCTCATCAACTCCATATATTGGCCCAGAACCCGCAGTCGGGATTAATAAATCCGACATTCGAGGATGCATTCGGGACTGGGTCAAGCGAAAACAAAAGGAATGGTGGCACGAAGCCCCCCTCATGCACCACGGGAAAACATACATTAAAGAACCGTCAAAACACAAAACTGAAGAACTACTCAAGCTGAGCAGGAATCAAGTTAGAACAATGACGGGTCTTCTCACTGGTCATAGTCCAATGAGAAAACACCTGCACAAAATGGGTCTGTACAACGGAGAACTTTCCTGCAGACAATTTGGTAAAGGGACAGAAACAGCCAAACATATACTGTCAGAATGCGAGGCATTAGACCGCAAGAGACAGGCAATATTTGGGAAACCCAGACTAACTCCCGAAGAATACAACAGTCAACCGGTGAAGAACCTGTACAGACTGGTACAGGGGACTAGAGTTATGTAGTGGGTGCTGTGAAACCAATTGGAAAGCACAAAAAGCCCAAGAGGCTGAGGTGCAGCTGGTGAAAGGACCAGCATCCGAGGAAAGAAAAAAAAAAGTGATTGAATAATTTACCACCTTTATAAAATATGAAATCCTTGATTAAATTTGATGGGGTATGGGACGTTAAATATGTTATTATGAGTAGCATGAGGAGAAGAAACAAAGTCAAACTTTGTTTTATGTTTGTACACAAACATATAGTCTCAAGAATGAATAATGCAACGACAGTTAAAATCTTATTGGCAGCGATATAATGTCTGCACGACTCCCTAGATTTGACTTTACAGAGACACCTTACAGCCGTTTTGTGTAATATCAGAACAGAAGAAAGAAGGGTTGCACTGCCTAATCCCCAAAAGGTATCCCATATCGTGTTTGGGATTCAATTAAAGGGTAGTCAACCGTTTTTTCTGTGTAAAAGCCCAACTCGTTAGAAACCACCCTTACCGCATAACATGTGGAGGAAATCTTACTCTTAAGTTGTCTGACGTGTTCATCAAATTTCAGCCCATTATCAATAAATATACCAAGAAATTTTGTGTTCAATTCGTTTTGCAAAATATTATTGTCTATTGAAAGTTCATTAAGCAGGCATTTAAATGTTATCATATTTGTTTTCGAGATATTTAAGGTTAATAAATTAGCATCACACCAACTTTTCACTTTTTCTAAATCAGGTGATTTCATTTCATGCAGCTCAGCTGAGTTCTTTTCCTTCCACAATATTGTAGTATCATCCGCGAAGAGAGTGAAACTGCCAGATATATCTATCGTAGTGAAGTCATTAATATATAACTGAAACAGAACAGGACCCAACACAGAACCCTGTGGTACTCCAGAATTAATTTCTTTGCTTTCTGAGAGTTCCAATGTTCTCACTTGAGAGGTACGATTCAAACCAATTGTACGTTACCCCTCTGCAACCATACCGCTGAAGTTTTTTGAGTAATATTTCGTGATTAGCGCAATCGAAGGCCTTCAAGAAGTCACAGAAAATTGCGGCGTTCATCTCAACAGTATTTATTTCTGAATGAATTCTATAAAGGACTGCGAAAATTGCATCACTTGTATCTATTTCTGTCTGGAACCCAACTGGTTGTTGCTTATGATATTATGCAAGTTTAAGAAATTGTTCAAACGTTTCTTAAATAATTTCTCAATAATTTTCGCCAAGGTTGGAATTAGAGAAATGGGTCTCATATTGGAAGGATTATCCTAGTCCCCACCTTTATGAAGAGGAATAACAATAGAAGCCTTCAGAGAAGCAGGGAATGAGCCAGTTTTGAAGGAAGTGTTGATGAGATCAACTAATGTTACCAGTGCATTTCCTGATAGATGCATAAGTATTTTGACCGATATCTCATCAAACCCAGCGGAATTTTGGTTTCTGATGTCGTACAAGGTTTCAAAACTTCACCTCCTTTCGCCCTTCTATCATAATTAAATCCTTATTTATACCCTTGTTTATTTTTTGTACCTATTGAGGTAACATGAAATTGATATTTAAATTTTTATTCTCAAAAGGTTTTAGCTATTAAATTCGATAATTTTAATAAGTGAATATGAGTTTAGAGCAAAAATTTTAAAAATTGATTTTTGAAAATCTGTTTTTTCACTTTTTCAAGTTTTCTGGAAAAAATTCCACAGTAGTGCTACTCTACTATTACATAATCTGAAAGTAAACGCCCTAACGAAAAAACTGGCAGCTGGCGAGCTTGAAAAGACAAACTTTATCGGTGAAACTTTCCAGTTGAAAATGAGGTCGTTTTTGCGGAATTTGTCGGCAAAAAAAAATGAAAAATCTTTATTCCACTACAAAAAATTACAGCTCTCTTGAAACAGGTTGAGTTATATTTCCACCAAATTTCGTGAGAAAAAATTGATTTTTGATCGAGAAAAAAATTACGAACTGAAAAAATTGGTTTTTCCGATTTTCCCGGAAAATTTGAGGTAATGTGGAAAAATGTTCGATACAAAATTTGTAGATTTATTCATTTCAAACAATTTTGTTCCTCAACTTTTTTTGATAGGAGGACAACTTTCATTTAGAAGTATCGCTTTCAACCCCTAAAAGTTCACCCCGTTCACCCTTGTCCATTTTTTCGACTCCGAATAATTTTTCTCGTCTTTCAAACAATATTCTGCTCCTCTTCCAGTAGGTCTCATGCTGTTAATAATTTTTCCCTCTTTTATATTTTTTGTCACTGGTCTTTCAATACTCACAACAAACAATATGTTTTCCGATCATTCCACGTAATTGATATTTTTAACAGCATTACAAGAAACGTCGGCTCGTTCAGCCATGCACGGAACAAAAAGTACTTTCTTTCATTCGACATTCATGAGTGCATTCGCTTGTTTGCGCACATTTATCTTCGGAATCGCATCTTATGAATTCCATTTAGTAAACGGCTGTGAAATTGCAGCAGTTTTGCGCCATTCTTTCCCGCGAATGGCCTGCAATAAGCTGAAAAACGTCGTTAAATTCCGCCAACGGGCTACTCGAAAAACTCTAGTATTCATGGCGCTCCACACCTCATCTGAAATCTCTTGTTTTCGTCTATGACACGAACCGGAATTAGTGATGCTGAACTTTTACGGTAACTCTCTTCTTGGAAAATTGAGAAAGCGTAAAAGGGCCAAATCAATTCAAACTTTCACATTCGATTCTCGCAATTCTTTGAAGCTATTCTGCTTCAGTCAACTTCTATCAAAATATCCGTCAGATACCACCACCACCCTCACCTATTCAAGTACGATCAATTCTAACTCCAAAGATGTATCGCACATGCTGATTTTACACATGAGAAAGAGAAAAATCTACAAAATTCCATAACAAAAATTTTACTGAAAACAAGAATTGTAAAAGCTGATCATAGCAGCGTATCAGTTCCTTTGTACAAAATTTACTAATTACTTCCTGTGGTAATGTGCTACAGGGTGTACAATCTTCATATACAATATCCACACATGTCAGATCTGGTGAACGTGCAGGCCACCTGATAGGACCTCTGTTTTCTATCCATCGATCTAGAAGACATTGATCGAGATATTCGATTACAAAGTGATGACTGAGTGGTGGGGCACCATCTTGTTGCCCCCACATAAGTCCAGGCGGAGAAATTCTGTCTGTCTGTCTGTCGTGAGCACTTAAAACGCTCTCAATTCCAAACCCTTGGAGATATCGCTTTGAAGTTTGAATAATTTTAATAACTCGAGACAATATTTTTCAGTCTTTTCTACGACCAGGAAAAATGTTATGGAGTTTTTCATATTTTGAAAAAAAAATATTTTCGTTAGATTTTTTTAAATTTTGCTCTGTTTAGTCAAGTAAGGATAAATTTGATGATACATTCATGATTGCGAATGATTTTTTCTCAATTTCATATCTCCGAGGTTTTAAGCCTCAGAAAAAGGTGTTTTGGACACATTTAGACACATTTAGAAAATGTAAAAAAATATCATATCATCCCGCAAGTGGCGTTTTCTCAAGATTTTTTCCTATTGATTTTCCTAATTCAACTATCTATGTCGGTGGTGTAATCACACCACCCATAACGAACCCAATGGTACAGATCCAATTCCTCTAACAGGTCTATTCTCTAAAAAGTCGTTATTTAACGAGTCGTTGATTAACGGTTGTAGTTAAATTTACGATTACGTCAATCTAAACGACAATTCGGAAATTCGTATTCTGTGAACAATGTCGTTACGGCATCAATCGTTACCGAATGAATAACGACCAACCTGAATTTTTGAGACGGGTAGTACATAAAAATTCGTGTTTTGTGTTCAGTAATTTGACTACTTTAAGGAAACTTGAATCAATTATGGAAATATGTGAATATTATGGAACTGTGAAAAAAAAGTAGTGAAACTATTATAAAGGCAACACTTTTCCGTATATTTGGATAAATTGAAAAACAAATTAGTGGTTTCGTACAAATAAGTATGAACCAAGTAAACCAGAAATTCTCAAAGAAACTTGGCACCTCCTAACAGCAGCTCTGTTGGGAATTTTATATAAATAAAGGGGCCAAATGAGCAACCAATATTTCTGATACTTCGTGAATGCACCTGCTGCCTACAGAAGACTGGGACTGACACACGATTTATCTTTTGCCATAGACTTCTAGTAATTGCCATGAGCAAAAAAATGCAATGCTAAAAGAAAACAGTGTAATTGGTTTTTGAATGAAAATTTACTATTTTTTGTTTACTTGTATAACTGAAGGTATCCTCGTATTCCTGAAGGACATTGCAGAGTGATCGCTCATTTCGTTAAATAACTCCCACGCCAGTTCTTTATTTAATTTAAAATCTTTCCGAAAATTTTCTTCAGGAGTCTCGAGAGGGTTGCTGATATTCCTCAGCTATCTATTGAATCTCCGATTCAACTCTCTACGGAACAACAAATACGTGATCCGATTTACCTTCATAAATCATCATAACACCTTCTTCACAGTTCTTCTAGGATTACAACCAATACGTCCTGCTCGAACTGATCCATTTCCATTGGATTACTATTTAAATTTTATTTTGCA
Organism: Chrysolina oricalcia; assembly: GCA_944452925.2. NCBI lineage: Eukaryota > Metazoa > Arthropoda > Insecta > Coleoptera > Chrysomelidae > Chrysolina > Chrysolina oricalcia. The sequence continues at coordinate 6,734,537 of OX101825.2, read as the reverse complement.
AAGGACGAGTGAGAATAATCTTTTTGCTGAACACGTCCATTATCGTTGACAGTTATGACAGCCAAATAGGTGTCGTCTGCTCAGCGATGTTTTGGCAACGATATATCGTTAAATAACTATGAAGAAACAGATAGTGAATACGATTCTGTGATTTTATCGTTATTTAACGGCTTATCGCTTGGTTACGACTTCTAACGATATCGTTGAAAGATAGTGAATAGACCTGTAGGGTCTCCATTCTCGAATTTTCCAGAGAGTGAAAAAACAGTCCTAATATTCTTACCCTTCAATGAAATATGATGGCCATACTTTGGTTGAATACATGTTTTTGATAAAAACCCAACGGTGAAAACCCTATCTCTCTAGCTCTGACCGTTTTCAAAATGACAATTTTTTAAATGAAGCGAAGTTTTGTATAGAAGTGTATAAATTCTCTTTATTGCAAAACGCTTTCGACTTTCGTCATCTTCAGTGATTCCTGAAAGTAAATACTCAGTTGAGAGTACCGAAATTGAATTTAAAAAAGAGGTTATGAAATTTGGAAAATTACGAAAATTACGTGAGTACTTAAATGTCAGGCAACAGGAAGTTTCGAAATATGTAAAAAACATTGTTTAAAATTACAATATCATATTATTCTGCATAAGAACTAACGGAAAGCATGTTAGAACTCAGACCATGTGGTTTTTGGTTTTTGTAAAAGCGGTGAGGACAAGACAGAATGTGTCAAGTCAAACGTCAAAGTGAAAATACCAGTACCAACTTGAAGGGTGGTTTAGTAAATATTAATTTGGAAGTGTTACCAACGTTAAATTCATAATTTGTAATCCTCTGATGGAGGGGAAGGAGATCTCTGTCCAAGTTTACTTGCGTATTCAAACAGAGTTGATTTTTGGTGAGTTCTTTGGAGATCTCCAGTTACTCGAACAAATCCAATCTAAGAAAATTTTTATTACCAATTTTGTGTAAAATTTTTGAATTTCTGTTAGGGCTAAAATTGTGGTTATTAAATTTGAGATGATTACCAAATATAGATTTATCTGGTCTCTTCAAATGTTCGGTAATACGAGTGAGAAGTGGTCTACAGGTTCCACCAATGTAGGAGGCAGAGCAATCAGCACAATCAAGCTTATACACACCTCTACTTTTCAATTTACCAATTTTATCTTTAGAATTGACTAAATGGTTACTTAAATTGTTTTAAGGTTTAAAGGAATCTTTAGTACCAGGAACTGTATCTTCAATGAAGTTGGAAATGTCACTACACAAGTTTTGATCAAAAAATGGCAAGGAAAAGTATTTCACTGAAGGTGAATTGACTATAGGAGAGGTGCTGAAGGCAAGTGTTCTGTCTGTTCTATGTTTAAATGTATTAATCGATTTATGAATAATGTGAGGTTGATAGCCATTGTTGACAGCAATCTGTTTTGATATATTGAATTCACTATTGTAATTTGAATGATAAATAGGGATTTTCAAAAGCCTATTAACGTAGCAGTTAAAGGCGGCCAATTTATGATGCATTGGGTGATACAAATTAATAGGTATGACGTGATCAGTCTGAGTGGGTTTTCTGTAAATAGAAAAATCTAATTTGTTGTTCAATTTAGTAATGGTGAGATCCAAAAAGTTTAATTTAATATCTGATTCAACTTCAAGAGTAAATTTAACATTGGGGTGTAAATTGTTTAGAGATTCAAGAATGTCAAGAGCATCGTTGGAGTTACCTTCGATGAAAACTTAAAATTTTATTAATTTTGTTAATAATGTATGAATTTTCCAATTTTTCCATGAATACGTCAGCTAAGAAAGAAGAGAGAGGGTTAACCATGGCTAAGCCTTCGGGTTGATTATAAAATTTTTCATTAAAGACAAAAAAATCTTGCGAATTGCAAAAATTTAACAAAGTTAAAATATCCATCTTTGTAGAATCAGAAACTGAGTGTAGCGAGAGTAAATTAGACACTAAAGGTAGAGAAACATTTTTGGTCATTCGTGCCGGATTTTGATTCTACGAGTCTGATATTCTGAAAAATTGAACCCACCCGTGAAAACCCCATTCCTTCAGCTCTTACCATTCTTGCAATATAATGGGGGAGGAGATGGGTATGGAACTAGCAGTTGGATGCAGTTTTTCAATAGAAATCTATTCGTGATAACCCCATTCCTCTAGCTCTCTTGAACTCGTGTATTCATATTATTGGTGTCCAACTTCCCTTTAACTTCCCAGCTTTTCGCGAAGTGTTCGCGGAAAGCGCGAATCGGAGTGCTACGCGTGACAGTACCCCAGTTGTGTCGTTGTGTCCGAGCTGTCACTTGGTTTTTATAATTCCATTTACAGAAGAATTTTGAGTTATTACTGCTCAAATTTGTAAACATGATTCAAATTCCGAAATGCACTGATGCATTCCGATTATGAAACAAAACTACATTTCTTTGAACAGGGAAGACTTACCTATCTGTTTTTTTCTTCTCAGTATCCAACTCCCTGTAGGTTTGCTGCAGCTTATCCGTCAATAGTTCCAGATTTCTGGTTAGCTTATAGTCAGCTTCGAATTGTTCCGACATCAACACCAGATCTCTTGTAGCATCGTGAAGCGGAATGTCGCTGATGTAGAGACCTCTCCTAAAATCAGAATGAAGTTAGAGTGTATTTGTACAAATGTTGGAAGTATTAGATCAGATTGAGTTGACGGCTTCCATGCCACAAGCCACTTTACTGCGACCTTGTCAATTCTGTTATGTATGTCGTCGAAATCGTTTTTTACGTAGCCTTGCAATCGTCACCACATTCCATTCCACTCTCTGAAAATGTAGATTGAAAAGTGCAACTAATTCAGCAAATCTATCCAACAGCTGAAGTAATCATTGTGATAAATTAACGTGTAGGTCGTCAAGTTGAAGCCTTTGCTATTACGTATGGTCTAGAACAGGTGGTCGAGCTATCCATAAGCATTACTGAACTTAATTCACTGTCAATACCGGTTTCATGAGGCACTACAGTTTAGTCGACTGGGATGGTCTTGCTTTTCTTAGCGTTTCCATTGAAAAGAGTGTGTGAGTATGATGATGGTTCCCAACCCAACCAATTTGTCATGTCCTGCCAAGACCAAGAACAAGACTTGACTTTCCAGACCAAGACCAAGATCAAGACTCTCTCCCAAGCGTCTTGGACTTGGTCCCGAAAAAAAAATAATGAACAAAAATCCACTCAATATTAAGAAAAATCTTATGGAAAATGTTATGGCATCTTATTTCAATTATTTATTTTGCATATGGTAGGTTTTTAATTTTTGATCATTCATAATCGAAAATACATTTTTCAAATTTAGTATCGCAGTTTTACAGTTCACAACAAATATGTGTATGTTGTAAGGTCGCAGTGGTCCATACCTCCTACTATTGAAGATATAAAAAAATAATACAAAAGTTATAAGATTTGAATTTGAAATTTTTGAAAATATTCCCAATACTGCGTTGTTGTCACTTCCAGCTAAACTTGGCAATGATTTTCCATTTTCAATAAATCATCCTATATATTGATGCATACCAACTTGAACAGGTGAAAAGTGAGATTTTGAATTTTCTTCAGCCTATTACCGCAGCTTCATTAACTCACCCTGTATATGGGTGATATTTATATTTAGAAATACCACATAGAAGGTAGATAACATATTTATTTATTGAAAAACATTGAATAATTTAAATTTCTGGACTCATTTTGATCCAAGACCAAGACTGAGCCTGTCTCGTCTTGGTCTTGAAACATCAAGACCAATACCAAAACCACGACTACATTTATTTTTCGAGACCAAGTCCAAGACTGATCAGTCTTGGTCTTGGTCTCGCGAAGTCCTACTTCTCTCTCACTAGTGTAGCTATCCTCTCATTCCCCTGTGGTCCGGTACCTAGAAACGTTGTTTTGTATTTCAATGTCGTTGATGCTATTGAAAGTATTCCAGGCTAATAGGTATGGAAGAAAACCTGCATGATCGCAAGGCTTTTATTTTCGTTTGAATGTCGTAGACAATGACTAGTGGTTAGTTTCTGCTTGGAACCTGGAGACTCGCGTGACGAAGCACAGATTTATGCTCTACCAGGGTCTCGCACAGTTTATCCCTTTTCCGACTTCTGTGCATGTTGACAATAAACTCTTTCTAATACAGCTCTTGCTTTACCGACATACTATTTTCCTCGAAACAATCGGCATTGAAAATTGTGCTTAGGATGTGACCGCACCTCAAAATGTAAATCTAGCCGTAATATGTCATTGTTATAACCTGTATGTGCTAGTACTCAGACTGCAGCGGTAGTTGTTGTATGGAATGAATAAGTTTTTTTACGATTTTGTATGAAATTCACGCCCCAACGTTTTGGATGCCCAATTCTGTCTGCGTCGTATTGAGCATGATGGTTAGTGTTCACTAAATAAACTGAAACATTGGTACTGCTCATATAGTTTTTCTATAATTTTGTATACCCAAAAAAAACTTGTTTTCTGGATGTGAGAAGATAGATCGTTTGCAGGCCATAGACAAGAGTCTTGGGGCAACCACATAATTTTTGAGAAATTGCGATACGTTGTGAATTGAGAGTTCTCACATGGAAATCATCTTCAGAAAAACTTAAACAAACCCTATGTTCATTCTGGAGTAGTGGAAAAAAAGAAGTGCGGATAAAATATCAACATCATAACGAACCTGGTTAAGTCGTCCAAATTCATGACGCTGGGGTAACAGAGAAACACGATTAGATCAGTTTCAGGAACATAAAGCATCTGGCCTTTGAGCCGCAGGTATCGGTACTCTGGAGGAGCAGCCACTTGCATCACTCCCGCACGAGTTTTCAGCACATAAATGGTGTTGATGTGCGAAAGTATGTTCTCGAAAGTGAGGTCCAAGTGAGGTCGTACCTAAAATGAATACATTAAAAAAATTGAAATTTGAAATTGTTTTTCCGTTAACCAGCTGTCGTTCCCTTACGAACGGTAGCCCTCAGAAGTCAAAACTTGTGCGAGTCAAGGATTAACGAGGTCTTACCTTTTTAAGTGCGATTCCTAGCACTTTCTTTGGCCATCAGAAAAATGTCTTCCGTCGCTAGGGTTTGAACCTTTGACTGGCAGCCAGAGTGCGATTGAAACAATGTCGATTCAACCACTTGGATACCTGACCACGTGGGTAGTTATAGTTTTTTGTATTTTATATTCTCATTGGAAAGTGTCATAGGAAACAGTATATTTTTTTTTTTCAAATTGCAGTGTTCCTTGGTATGAAATACTCTGAAATTCGATTCAGGTTCACATTAACAGAAGTGAGATGACACAATGTCATATCCAAATTTCACCTACCATATACCTGACAGTAGAATTCTGCTATAGATTTTGTGTGGACTTTGTTCAATAACTTCTATATCGATATCAAGTTTGAAAAACTTTGTATTTCAATGTGGAATTTGGTATGAGCGATGGATTGAATTGTTGATACTTCAATGCAATTATTGCTGAACTGATGAAGGATATGTTGAATATTGAAATGCAATCAAGGGGTCCAAAGTAGATGACACATCTCGAATACCAGTTTTTTTTTAAATCGTTTGTTTTTGGAACGGTTCGAAATATAAAAATGTTATTGAACAAAGTCAATCCAAGATCGATATAAGAAATTGGAAATGTCAAATTATACACGGTGTCTCATTCTAAATAATGAATATTCATATTACTTTTGTCAAGTGAACAGAGAATTTGTAATATTGTACAACTGTACAATACTGTTCAAGAATCCGTTTTCCCCGATAACAATTTATAGCTGATTTGTATGTGGGAAAATATCAGCAAGAGGGCCAAATTTCGGAAAACAATTGCAGACGAGCTCTCGTAGCTTCAAGCATTTATTTTGATGAGCTATGAAAAAAAAGTATTTAAATATTTTTTCAATGATTCACAATTACACGATTTTCTTCAGTTGAATAGATTGGTTGAATTTATTTTTCCATTATCATCGCTGTTATATTGGTTTATGTTCACCAATATTATTAGAATTTTACGAATTTCGTAACGTGGTGATATTTGAAAAATGTCAGTTTGGTTCTTAAATCACCATACCAATTTCCACTAATAATCGAAAATGATTGTTCCACTTCTCACAAAACCTTGAGGTGGCCGTGTTGGTAGAGCGTTCGCCTTTTGAGCGAAGGGTCGAGGGTTCGAAGCCTCGCATGGTGATTGGTCTTCGTGCATGGCATCACGCGTTGAAAGGTAAGGACTGCGTCTTTCCTAGATCACACAAGTCTCTCAAAGACTACTGAGGGTTGCGCGTAGGGGTGCAATCGGTTGACGAAAATAACAATTTTTTCAACAACAATGTTAAATGAACATTCATTTGAAATATTCTCATCATTATCAAATATTAAATGAAAACTAAATGAGTATAATCACCTATTCTGAAAAAATGTTTAAATATGAAAAACCGAGCCGAAATCTGTTATAAAAAAAGTTACGATAACAATGAATGAAGTGAAAGTATCAACAAATTTAACAAGCGCAGCCTGATCTACTGAAAATAAAAAAAAATAAGAATGAATCATTTTTAAATTTTGATTTAAATTGTGATTTTAATAATAATCAATTTGATAAATAATAACCCCCAAAAAAGTCATGTAATATAAATGACAAAAATAACCCACGGTAAGAGATTTTGTTATGGAACTCTCATGGCTGTAGATTAGGAAACAATTTAATTTTTAGACAATGCCGAAACTTGAAATCAATAATAAGAATTATCTGTGCTTACCGTGTCAAGAATATCAGTTATTTTGCAATTGGGTGCATTCACTTTGGGAATCACTCGTGTTACAGAGAATCCTGTTTGAACAATTTTCAGGTCCCTGTCGAACATTATGTGGAAAGGAAACACTCTGCAGAATGTTGCCGGACTCACCTTCGGTTCTGCAAAATAAATACAAATCAAACTGGTTCAGTGGGAAAATCAATATGTTTGTCAAACTCCATCAATTTGGAAGATATAGAACAAGTACTAGAATATATATATATATATATATATATATATATATATATATATATATATATATATATATATATATATATATATATATATATATATATATATATATATATATATACAGGGTGTAAGTTTGAAAACTTCCCACCCTTAATATCTTCCTTCCAGTAAACAATATGAGTAATCGAAAAAACAGGTCAATTTTATTGTCAAGGGGGACACTTTCAAGGACTATTTGTAGCCCTCGTGGTTCAACCCCCTAGGAGGGGTAGATGTTACCCTTAGAATTTTAAATGGGAAGGGGGGTCAAGTGGCACATCATTTTGATGGGCGTTCAATTCTTGTTCCAATGGTACCCTGACTTATAATTTTTTGATGAGCATTTTCCGAAAAATTGCGTTCTAAACTAACAGAAGTAATTATTAGAACGCCTATACTGAGATGCATGGTTTGGCCAGAACTGGTTAGAATATTAGGTGGTACCGTTCCAACCCTTTATTAGGGGTAACAATAGCCATTAGCTCCAAACACTTTACATAAAAAAGTAGTCTAATAGTAAAACGTAGATGGTAGTAAAGTTGTGTTTATTAAATGCTGAATTTTTAAGTGTCATCGCAGAAATTGTACAGATAGCCTTCCTTTTTTTGCTACTTCTGCTGTAAAAAGTTTCTGTTTTCCGGCAAAAAATTAGTTAGCAAATTTGAACTATGTGGTAGTATTGTGAATACCATTGTACCTGTTGGGCTGTTTAGGAATTACTTTAATAAGTGTATAAAAGTGTAAAAATGGTTTACATTCTCCAAGACAGAATTGAAATGATTGTAATTTATGGCGAAGTTGGAAAGTGCGCACGAAGGGCGGCATATCTTTTTAACGAAAGACATCCAAATTGTAATGTAAGTCACCGGTATGTGCTTGATTTGGTGAATAAGTTTTACGAAACTGGTTCAGTGACAAATAAAAAAAGAAAAAACCCCAGAGTACTAAATGAAGCAGATCAAATTGAAGTTTTGGGAACATTTGCTGCAGAGCCCACGAGCTCCTTACGATCAGTATCAGAACAGACGGAAATGTCACGCGAGACTATAAGAAAAGCATTGAAAATGCATAAATTTCATCCATATAAAACGCAGATTCTTCAAGAGCTCCACGAGGATGATTATGATAGAAGAATAGAGTTTTGTGAAATCATGTCTCATCGAGTCAATACCATCCCTAATCTTCTGTTAAACATCTGTTTCAGCGATGAGTGTTCATTTTTTCTGAATGGCAATGTTAATAGACAAAATTGTCGCTATTGGAGTGACGAAAACCCACATATTTTTCGGGAAGGGCATACACAACACCCACAAAAAGTTAATGTTTGGGCTGGTATTCTTGGAAATGTCATTCTTGGTCCATTATTTCTGGAAGAAAACTTGACTGGCAATCTGTACCTTGATATGCTTGAAGAGACTATCGATCCTCTTATAACTCACGAGCTAGAAACTCAAATTGATGCAGAAGGTAATGAACTTTTGCAGGAGGATCTGTTACATTTCCAGCAGAACGGTGCTCCACCTCATTATTTTCTTCCCGTCCGACAGTGGTTAAACGAGAGATTTCCGGGTAGATGGATTGGCAGAAGGGGAGCAGTTGAATGGCCTCCGAGATCATCGGATTTGAAACCCTTAGATTTCTTTCTTTGGGGACATCTTAAATCCGTTGTTTATAAAACACAACCTTCTGATATTGACGAACTTAAAAGACGAATTACAGCAGCATGCCGGTCAATTCCTAGTGAAGTTTTCCGTAATGTTAGAAGGGAGTTCGAAAACAGACTGTATTACTGTTTAGAGCAAAATGGACAACATTTCGAACAGCTAATAAGATAAGCGTAAGTAGATTTTATGTTGGAAATGTCTTTCTCGCAAATTAAATTTTATTGTGTAGAAGGAAAATAACCACCAAATAAAAAATCCCATGCGTAATAAATTTATTCCTGTCATTCAAGGGTTGGAGCGGTGCCACCTACTCTTCTAACCATTTCTATTAAAGGGAGTCAATACAATAATGCATCTCAGTATAGGCGTTCTAATAATTACTTCTGTTAGTTTAGAACGCAATTTTTCGGAAAATGCTCATCACAAAATAATAAGTCAGGGTACCATTGGAACAAGAATTGAACGCCCATCAAAATGATGTGCCACTTGACCCCCTTCCCATTTAAAATTCTAAGGGTAACATCTACCCCTCCTAGGGGGTGAACCACGAGGGCTACAAATAGTCCGTGAAAGTGTCCCCCTTGACAATAAAATTGACCTGTTTTTTCGATTACTCATATTGTTTACTGGAAGGAAGATATTAAGGGTGGGAAGTTTTCAAATTGACACCCTGTATGTATATATATATATATATATATATATATATATATATATATATATATATATATATATATATATATATTGAGCCGTCATACTTTCAAAACACACCAGATAGTTCAAATGAATTTTTGACTGTTACATTTATACATTGTTACTCAGTTTACAATTTTATAAATAAATTCCAACTTTAGGGAAATTTATTGTTATTCTCGTAAAAATTCACTCTATTGAGTATATAGTATTTTTGAGATGCTTTTCCGGCCCTCCTTGTGGTGTTTCCATTAAAAAAATGTCCATTAATTGTGGCAATCCAAAACTAATCACCCTATCTAATGAACTACAATGCAATCCAAAGTATTTTTCGAAATTGTCTCATCAATTCGAAAAAGTAAGGGCTGAAAGTTGTCGAGAACAGCCAGTGACTCACACTGTACGAACTTATTTGCTCATCAGTATTATTAAATAGAAAAATTACTAACAAGGAAACAAAGCCATTTGTTTCATTACTACAGTAAGACAAAGTAAGAGCGTATAAAATCGATTGATTATGGTCACTGAATACGTTCTCGTCCTAAGAGAAATGTACTTTCCTCTTGAGAGTGGGTTTGTAGAAGCAAATATCTAACAGATATTATAGAATTCATAGTTTATGAATTCACTGAAGAGCGTATGGTTATAATACCTCCAGCTGAAAACTTAATGATATCAAATCAACGTTAGGGTACAATGAGGGATATTTCCCACTGCCATATGAATGGCCCTTCTAATAGGCAACTATTTTCCCATTTGAGAATAGTATATTGTGTATCTAGTAGTAAAAGCAATACATTCCCGGACGACAATGTAAATTATTGGCCGAGGCGTTAAGCCGAGGCCAACAAGAATTGAAGTCTGGGAATGTGCTTTTACTACGAGGTACACATACTATTTTTTCTGAAATCGCAATCAGCATTATCAAAAACTATGGAATTCTACATATTGTTTGCGTGAATCCCTTAACTGTCTAAAATGTAAACAAGTCGGCAAGAATTTTCCCGTATCGTTTTCGATACGGGAATAGTATATTGTGTATCTAGTAGTAAAAGCAATACATTCCTGGACGACAACGTAAATTGTTGGCCGAGGCGTTAAGCCGAGGCCAACAAGCATTGAAGTCTGGGAATTTGCTTTTACTACGAGGTACACATACTATTTTTTCTGATGGGCGCAATCAGCATTATCATAAATTGAGAATTCGAAAATACGTGCTTTCCTGAAACGTCAAAGTGACAACTATAAACCAAAGACCGATTTTGACGGCCTAGGCCGGCAAAGTACTTTCCCGTATCGTTTTCGATACGGGAAAGTATTTTTTTGGCAACCATCCGGAAGTGTTCACTTCCCGGACACTTTTTCTTTGGGAAAGTAGCACTTCCCGGCCGGGAAGTGCTCGAATTTTAATACAAATATTAATATAAATAAGAATTAGAATGTTTCTGTTGGTACCTACCTTCTGTTCGAATTTAAATATATAATACAAATAAGAACTGAAATGTTCGAAATATTCAAATTTGGAATCGTTTCATCCGGTTAACAGATGGGTGAAAGTCGACCTCTCTTCGTCTCTTAGACTACATGCGTCTCATTGATTTGTTATTCTACATGGTTGCCGAAAAAATAGTTTACGCAACATGTCCGAAAACAGTTTTTTTGGACTCGCAGACTTCCAGGACTCGCTAACGCTCGTCCTAGAATTTGGTCTACTCGTCCAAAAAAACAGTATTTTCCGGAATTGTTACGTAAATTACTAAAACGGTCCGGGAAAGTTCTTTGCTTAGCAACGGACTAAAATACTGGATTAGCATATTTTGAGGCCTGCAGTTGCTCCAAGAAAGTGGGCATTCTTGAACGATTTCAGAAAAAGTATTTTCCCGTATCGTTTTCGATACGAGAAATTATTAAACGGTCCGGGAAAGTTCGTTGCTTAGCAACGGACTAAAATACTGGATTAGCGTATTTTGACGCCTGAAGTTGCTCCGAGAAAGTTCTTGAACGATTTCAGAAAAATATCTTTTTCCATTTCCGACATCCTTATGGTGGACACCCTTATCTTAGACCTGGTAGACCTGGTTGGTGCAAAAACGATATCGACATCCTTTCATTTTACTTTCTGATGCACTTACCAAGTGACAAAGTCTCAATTTCATCAATTTCAGGAAGCTGAGATTTGCCAGGACCTGACTTTTCTGTTATGAGAAATTGAACGTGGTCGCATTCTTCCTTGGATTTCAAAATCTCCACTTCAACTTCGGTGTTGTGGAGTTTGCTGGCTACTGTCTGAAATGAAAAGAGTATGGCTATTTCATCATTTGTGAATTTGCATTAATGTTATTCCTTTGATAATAATAATAATAATAATACCTTTATTTGGCTAATGACCATAGCAGTCGATGCCAAAACACCAAGGAAAAAAAAAAAAAAAAAAAAAAATACCTTTATTGCTTTTTAAAACATGGTTCTACAGCAAGAGTTGAGTAGAAGGGGAAAAAGGTAACATAAAAATGACAAGACCAAAAGAAATAGAACATTATCGTACCTAAAAAAAAAATTAATAATAACAAAAAAGTAAGCTTACTCGTTATGAATGAAAGATCTGTGCCTCAAAATATTTCATACATAACTAGCTATAATTTTAGCCTCATCTGAGGAGAGTGCGTCTAAGGAGAAGTATAGATTCCCAGGACTCAGGAGATCTACAATTGGGTTTCATAACAATATAAATAGGGCATTCAAACAGAATATGGAAAGTGGCGATTGCAAACTGTGCATATCTCGTTAGGGTCAATCAGATGAGACAACCCATTCATGGTGAATTTAATTTTGTAATTATTTACTAAGCGCAGTTGAGCTATGGTACGGGTGACCTGTATCGGAAGTTGGAGTAACAAGTATTCTTTGGGACGTTTTGAAAGGCTTGAATTAATGTAGAGTGGCAAAAAGGTGCATCTTTGTAAAAGAGAAATATCAGCATTGAAAAGTTTATCATAAAAGCTGGACAAAAATTTTTTTTTGTTAAAATTACCAAGACGAAACAAAAACGAAGCAAAAACAAAAGATGATTTCAGCTGACTGGCCCAATTGAATTTTACCTCGGTGGAACTCAGTAATTTTAATTGTTGTCTAAAGCACAATTTCGGTAAACGGTTTTCGTCCATCTTTAGGATTTTTCGAAACCACTTCAGCGAGAGTTTAAATATATTGTAGGCATTTTTAACTGTAGGCATAAGATGTCCGGAGGACTGCTCACTGCTAAAATCCTATACAATAGGAAAGTTGGGTCGAAAATCCATCAGAAAACAACTACTTTCCTGGCTAATGCCACGACGAACATTGAATTACATCTGATGAAATTTCCGTGCAGAGTTCCTACAAGGTTCTCTCTGCAATTGCTTGGTTGCATGGGAATGTTCATCGAAACATTCGGACCACCTATATATCGATTTCGGAGTGTTGCTCCTCATCAGTATAGGGTAGGTCTAGCAGTCAATAACTAATGACTGCAACGAATGAATCGACGACCAAACCCATTTACAGACCGAAACTGAGATCGCGCCCGCACAGTGGATTAATTCCAAACTGCGAGCGCCATCTCAGTGCCGGAAGCCCAACCAAAGCACTGCCTGTTTCTACTCGCACAACATAGTCAAGTGAATTATTATGAATAAGCAGGATTCTTTTGAGAAATGATATTTGAACTTTCTCTAACATGTCAACATATCTTAGACCCAAACAGGTAGGCAATTGGACATAGTACTTAGTGCAAGCGATTCGAATAGTTTCATCCGAGGAAACCAGGTGTCAATCTTGGCTTTTTCTACACATAATTGGAAAAATTGCACCTACAGCTTGTTAAAGACAATTTTTGATAAAGCCGTTTCTTCCTACAAATAAACAATGTTTAGTGTTGTGTAAAGAAAAAATACCTGAAATGAATCATTTTTGATAGATAATTAAATTGTTTATGTACCTATATGCTTTGCTCAAAATAGCTCAAATATTATTTTAGCTTGACAAAAAAGGCATGATTTTTTGTTATTGTTCTTAAGAAGAGACCCCAGCAGAACATTTGAGTGAGAAAATTGTAATTTGTGGCATACATTTTCCTCATGAAGATTCATGTGAAAACGACAATAGAATAATTTGAAACCTATATAGTGCAGTACCAATACTGTGTCTGCGTAAGCATGCATGACGAGTGATACAAACTTTCTGCCACACCGCTTATTATATTATGAGTTCTAGATTTCTACAAAAAGTACTAAACATACATAGAATCACCTCAGAAAATTAGTGTCAATATGGAAGTATTTTTCTTTGGTGGTATAAAAATGCTTCTGGTCTCACTTTTGGATGCACCCCCATTGTGGAAATTGCACTAAGGTAATACAACCTGAAATACTCGTATAAATAGCATGTTTATCTATTCAAATGATTTAAATTAAATGCAGTTGCGTATTTTGACATGAATCGTTCTAGAAAAAAAAACCTCGAGCTTCCAAGCATACAATTTTATAAATCCAATTTGAGTTGAAATTATTCAAGATATTAGCTGAAATACTTTTTCATAGTTTTTTGTACTTTCAATTTATTTTCCAATCCAGTGCTTTCTTGAAATTCGCACCGACGCGCGACGTTTTGGGGTGCTTCCGTAGGTTTTTGTTGGTTAACTACAGCTGAAAAGTGAATGTGATACCAAAAATCAGTCGCTTCAGAGCGATAAATAATAATGAAAACCTTATACTCTACTTTCTGATGGCCTTTGCTGAATATTTGGAAACATAAGTATGTGAAAATATGTATTCAAATCGGCTAAATACAAATAACAGGTATAGTAAAGTACAATGAGGTTTCCAACCTTATTCTCCGAGTTTCAGAATCAACGTTTGTTAATCTTCACATGTACCATAATATTTCACTAAAACCGGGACTGTTACAAAAATCACTGATGACGCGCATGCGCATTGCAGACTAGCCTGAACTTTTTACAACACTTTTGACATGGGGATTAGCATTCTAGGGTAAGTATATAATATATCCGTTTAAATTATACAATATAAACTCACCTTCACAATTCCAATAACGATGTGCTCCAGTCCGGGCCTGTCCGAGTAGTAATGCAACACCAAAGCGCCATCTTCCGGCCTTTCGGTGCACCGGAAGGAAGGCGCTTTCATTCCGGGATAAAGTGTTCCTAAGTGGTCGTGGAGAGCATCGAGGTTCTGCGGTAAAACAAGAAAACGGTAACTTTACTCGCTGCAGTAGTTAGGCAACTGGTAAATGGCGGTTTCTGCTGATTAGAGCTTTGTTTGTTGCCTAACGACCAGCATAGTGAAGACATTAAAGGATTCACGGGGTCTGTTCCTTCGGTTTATCTGGCGTGGGTAACGGGTTAGGGTCCTTTACAGGATTATCCGAGTACTATTCAGGAGAATTATTTCTCTCACATGTAAATTTCAAGAAATTATGTATTCCAAGCACTGAATGCAATTAAAGTATGTTAAGTGTCATTATATCTTTAATGATTATATTCCAATTACTTATTTGTTATTGTAGAAAACAACGTTTATATGGCGGAGTAGCAATTTTGCAGAAAAATATGTCATAATAATAATACATTTTTATTTATTTACCTTCCATTTACTTAACTTACGGGTTATATCATAATGGTTATAGTAGTTGTAGGTGGATAAAAAAACAGTCAGATTATAGAGCCAATTCTTCCACTGATCCCTTAGAACAGAAATACAGCTACAAAATAATGATAAGAAGGAGATATAAAAGATTTTTTTCTCTAAAAATATAAAAGATTCTCTAAATAATAAAAGAGGTCTGAAAAGATCAGCAAATTTGCTGAGAAAAAGTTTCGACTCCTGAAACTGTACAGATCCCTGAAAATAGATCCAGAAACGGGAAGCCAGACGCGCGTTATGTCATTCTGACACAACAACAAAAATAAATATTTTAACATTTTAAATATGAATATTTAGTTATGAAAAAATTCATGTACCATTGGAATACATCAGTTAACAATAACCCGCAGTTAAAATAAAATGTTTATCCCAATTTCTCCATAAATTATGCATTTGTTGATAGATAAATGTCTCTAAACTGAATGTTAACATAAAAACCCCGATAATTATTGAACTAACACCCTTGGATTTTTTTCACTCAGTGAAGTTTTTCTTAAGTCTCACAAATAGATAACCGATGCAAAAATAGTAAAATTTTGATTTTCCACTTTTTTATTAACAAAAATTTTAAAAAAAATAAATAATTTTTTTAAATATCTTGGAATGTTTCGACTTTTTTGTGATTTTTCACCACCATTGTTTAAAAAATTATTATAAACAAATACATTTTTGATACTTGAGCAAATATTTTTTTTTGTAATGTATTTTCATAAAATGGTAAAATCATGTGAACTCATCTTACTATACAACAGATTCTGAGAAATAAATGTATCTATGTTTCTATCTGGAACGACGGTTTTATCTTAATTCGATTTTAAACTACCAAAATTGTTTCAGTTCACTCCCCACCCCCGATTTCACACGGGGTCCGTTACTGCAAAACAGACATCCAAATTAGTTTGGACCATTTAGCTGAAACATCTTACCGTTAAAAAATCTCTTGGTGTAGCGCCCAATACTTGCAGAATCTTGTCATAACCAGAGTCCTGGCAGAATTCAAAGAAGGTCTTTCCGAATAGTTCCAAAATCGTATTAGCCGGGATCTCTGTAAAGGATCAGAACTCAATAAACAAATGACATTGATCTGAAGACAAGTTTTCAGATAGCAAACTCCACAATTTAATTTGCGTATGGCTCGCCAGTAAATTACCCCTAGCGTTAGGTTACTATACTTCCAGGGCTGCGGGTAAATTTCCACTAGTTCCGGGTAAATTCTGTCTGTCGTAAGAGGTGACTGAAAATAGTTGGTGAATGGTTTACACCATCGCTCGGTGAAAAACCCCTATCACTCAATGACATGTACAAAATTGAGTTTCTCAACATTTCGAAATGAAAAACTTGTACATTATAAGTTGTGTGCATATTATGGCATATTCTGCAATAAACGAAATGAGCTACGGGACCGATACTGGAATCAAGTAATAACGATTCAATATGTATATTCTAATTGAAGCCATAGTCTGCTCTTGAATTGAATAATTATCTGGTAGCATAAACATGGTTCTTGCATTTCTCAAACTCAATTCGTTCATCAATGTACATACATTATTATCATGCAATTTTTGTGTGCAGTTGTGTTATTCTGCTGATACTTGTTGACTCTTATAGCTATTAGCATTATTTATATAGAAGTAAGATAGTTAGTCAATGCCTGTGTAATTGGTGTTGGACGCAAACGCGAGTGTCATCTAGCGTGATTAGTTACAAACATGAATATCTGACGCCATTTTAATGCAGGTTCCTTAAAAAAACCCTGATTTTAATGCTGAAC
The DNA here is from genome assembly GCA_944452925.2 of Chrysolina oricalcia. Classification (NCBI taxonomy): domain Eukaryota; kingdom Metazoa; phylum Arthropoda; class Insecta; order Coleoptera; family Chrysomelidae; genus Chrysolina; species Chrysolina oricalcia. The sequence continues at coordinate 6,717,658 of OX101825.2, read as the reverse complement.
TATTGTTTCAATCAAGTTACGACATGACTTGGAAGCCAGATCACTGAAGTTACGACATGACTTGGATGCGAGTTCACTATCGCCATCTACATGTCGCATCCATTTTGATCCAATTATAATCCCATAAGGTTGACTAACTATCTTCTATATAAACAATGCTATTAGTTTGTATTTAGATCTTTCGAACCGTAGCAAAACTTACTGAGAACTTCCACTGCAGCCGCGATCAGGTTGTAAGTCAATTCGTCTTCGTAAATTTGTCGCACTAAGAACTGTCCTTCCATTTGGACATCGGCATTTTTTCTAGAAGAGTAATAATGGATACTGACACCAAAGATTATACTACAATTGAATAAAAAGTGTACCATAGGAACGTTGCCAACTGGCACAAAATTCAAATATCAATTTCTCTTTCCTCATCTGTCTAATTATTTTTTTGTTTTTTTGTTTCAGTCATCACGTTTCATCAGAAATTTCTTTGATTCTACTCCAATTCAATCATCAATAAAAAACAATAATTTTAATGGGTAGTTAGTTTATTTATTATTGCATGTGTATTTTTGTAGCCAACTCAGTATTGCATATCTGATACTGAAATTATTTTACCCTACCTATGTTTTCATTTGTTCATTTTGAACCCTTATTTTTCAAACTTTGAACTGATAAATGCTCTCTTAGTTGAAAATTTCCCCCATTTTATTTTCCTTAGGGTTTATCAACTTTCATTGCTTGATTGCACATACTGTGAATTGGTTATTAATCTATAGTTTCTATATTTCCACTATTTCTATTTTATTCAAATTGTTCCAATTCCTTCAACTTTCCTTTGATATTGACTATCAATAATGGAATCTGAATTTTCTTTTATTTTTGATATTTCAATTTCAACTGTATGAAATTTATTGTAAATATCTTTTATTTTGTGTTCTATTTTGTTATTTATTTTATTTATTCTACATAATGGATTGTCATTTGAAACCTCCAATTCAACTACCATTTCTTCATATTCTTTATTTTTATCTCCAATTTTGTTTTTCATTTGACTATTTCCGTACTTATAATTTTATAAATGCAGCATTTTGTTTTTCTCTTCTCTCTTCAAATTCCTTGCATGTATCCACTATCTCTCTCTTTTTTTATGATTGACTTTCCACACACTCCTCCATTCGTTCCATTCTTTTCAACTTCGCTTCCGCTCCAAGCTTAATTTTTCCTTCTATTCTTCACAAATTTCCTTTTATTCCAATCGCCATTCTGCACATATTACTCGATATGAACTCCATTAACATTTTGCATTTGTTGTTCAATATTTATACCTCTTGGTTCCTGATCACAGGTAGAATACTTGTCACTCCTCCATCAACATGATCTTAATTTTCTTCTTCTTCCCTTCTTGGAATTGTTTTACCCTCTCTCAGATCCATTCTCATTTCTTCCACTCTCTGGAAGCTTCAAACTTACACCTCACACTCCACTTTCTTATAAATTTCTAACCTCACTTTCAGACATTTCCTGATTCAAAATATATCCTTTCCAAACTTACTTTTTAAAAAAATTCCAAAATAACATTTTCAAAACAAAATTTGTATCTCTACGTATGCTTTGCAATTATTTGAAAACAATAAATTGTGTTTCAAATTTGGCTCCACGTTGCTTGGTAACAATTATAATGTTTTTTATCTCAATGACTATTATTTTTTATTGACCATTTCTCATTTTTACAAAATAAATTTCATTTGAATACTCAATTACTTCAAATGATCTATTTCATAACATCAAATATAGAACAATAAAAAAGGAGGAGTACTTATATAAATACAAAAATAAAGAAATGTTTTCAAAGAATAAAATAGTGGAAGAGCGACAACAAGTTCAACTAGTTATAAGTATACTTTATTGTCATTGTGTGTGGACAAAGCTTGTGAAAATTTAATTTAAATATAGAAATATAAAATGTAGATATAAAGACATCCACAAACAAGAAAAATTAGAACACAGTATACAGTTCAACGTCGATTTTGTAACAGCATAGTTGAAATAGTCAGATTTGTTTGAAAAGATTATTAAAACTTATATAATACACACACCAACAAATGAATTAATAAACTTATTATTACATACATAAACACACCAATATACACCATAAAAACACATTTATATCCAAGCAAGAATACAAGTAAGAACGTAGGTTTCTATGAAACTTATGTATATGTATTTAAAAATTATATATGAAATATGAATAGATTGCTAGTGTGTTTGGATAAGGAGTGAGAGTGTCCTTCCTAAGGACCTCCTGAATCATGATGGCGACAAAAAATTTAACGTTCAACGATTTGAATCGTGACAATAAAGATTCATGAAACACATAAAATTCAACATAGAAATCGATGAATATACATGGCGTGCAGGAATGTCTCATAAAAATTAAAGTATTTTTATAGCCCATTTCAGTTCCTATAACTATTTAGTGGGTTAATAACAAATGTTTTATCTTCATCGGGATCAAATAAATCAATATGGCTTTGATGAAGTATGAGTAGAGTAGAGTACTTTATTTAACCTCATTACGTACAGGTACAGGTACATTTATGGCAAGTCATTGTAAGAAATAGAGAATATGTAAGAAATACATGATAGTTTGATTGACGTGTTGTGATAAATGTTATTCCATGACTCAATCCACTTTATCAGGTGTTTTTAATAATAATAATAATGAATAAGGCGAAATTTTGATACAATCAGAATCAAGAAATTATCTTCGCAATTGGAACTTACTTGATGAGTTCCCATGTTTCGTCGCCAAACGTTTTCGTGACAAGAAGCTCCAATGCATAGTTGACGAAACCATACTGAAAGTAAATGAATTAGTTTAACATTCTTCAAAATTGCGTGTCAACAATCATTGATTATTATCTAGGCTTAGTTTTTTTTTTTAATTATATTGAAATTTTATTCAAATATACAAATTTACAATACAAAATGGTGCCGAATCGGCTTGGTTTGGTCGGTCCCGGGATCATAAAATTGTTGACAAGTGTGTCCGATCACATATTCAGCAATATTAAAGTACAACTTAGAAATGGACTTAAATACAATTATGCTACAATAATTTTGTAATTTTGACAAACACCCGTTTTATAGTAAAATCTTGTATTTATTAAAACTTGCAATAATCTTTATAGTCTCCGGTACTTCATCATGAGCTTTTATTACTGTATCAATTGGGTTATTTAGAACTTTATTTAATTTAGGCTTATGTATATTTAGTTCATGGGTATGTCTTATATTGTGTGTGTGTGTGTACTTGGTTTCTATGACTCATCACAGTATATATTTTCAGTTGAATATTTACCAGTTTAAATATGAATTCACATTGTTCAGTTTTGAGAATAAGCTCCATTTTGTCTAGTTTTACTTGTGTATATACATTGTCTGTGGACATTCTATAGTATAAATTAAATGGAACTTTCACCACCCTATTCTGTAACAATTGAGTTTTTTTATGTTGTTATTCCACATGTAGATACCCCATATATTTATCATCTTTCTATAAATGCTTGGAAATTAACTATTGTATATACAATATTCGGCTTCATCATCTTTGTAAGGATCTACATCTATAAATGGCTCCTATCATAGGAGTTATTATTTGTCTCATATTCTGTTCATGATCGCTCCAATCTAGCTAGTCATCAATTATATGTATATTTCACTCGGTTTGAGGTAGTTTCATCTAATAACAAAAAATTATTGGCTCATAATGATGAGTCATCATAAGCCAAAATAGTGTCATCTGCAAAAGTGAAGTAGCTAGATTCTAATGAAGGTTTCTGAAAGCTCATAACATATAGTATACGAGGACGTATTGATATCTAGTAAGCCTAGACCAGTTCCCTGCATGAACAAAATATTGCGTTACTATAGCAACGAACAATAACTTATTAGAATTGTCAGTGTAAAGTTTGACGTCAAAAGAGTAAACAAGAGTTACGCAGTAAATTAAAAGAAAAAATGTGTCCACCGAAATTGTGAAAATCGAAAAATTGGAGTATCGAGCCATCATCAAGTACCCGTATTTAAAAGGGTTAAGAGGTGAGCATATTTACGAAGATATGCTTAATATCCTTGGTGATCAATGTCCTTCGTATGCGACCGTGAAAAATTGGACTGCAAGCTTCAAAAGAGGTAAATTTTCCATTTAAGATGATGACCGATCGGGAAGGCCAGTTTCTGTGTCAGTCCCCGAAAATATCGATGCAGTTCATGACATGATTTTAACAGACCGTCGAATTGGGCTAAAACGGATATTTGAAGCACTGAATATTTCATACGAACGCGTTCGTCATATAGTTCACGTCAATTTGGACATGAGAAAAATTGCTACAAAATGGATCCCCAAATGTTTGAATGTTGACCAAAAGCGTGCAAGGGTAGTAACATCGCGTTCGATCTGTGCTCGATTTGAAAACGATGTAGAATTTTCAAACCAAATTGTTGCTATGGATGAGTCTTGGATACATTTCTACGATCCAGAAACAAAGCAACAATCGATGGAATGGCGACACTCCGGTTCTCCAAAAATCTGCTGGAAAAGTTCTTGCTTCAGTTTTTTTGGGATTGCCATTAATCATGATAGATTCTCTACGGGAAAAAATTAAAGAGAAAAGACGCGGAAAGCTATCCAAAGGTGTTTTGTTTTTGCAGGAAAACGCCCCTGCACACAAATCTCATGTTGCCATGCAAAAAATTCGTGATTTAGGGTATGAATTACTAGAACACTCCCCTTATTTACCAGATTTGGCTCCGTCCGACTATCATCTCTTTCCTCAACTGAAAAACAGTTTGAAAGGTCGTAAACTTTCTTCCAACGAGGAGGTAATAAAAGCTGTGGAGGTCTGGTTTGCATAGCAAGAATAACATTTTTTTTTTTAAACGTCTAGAGACGTTGCAGGTTCGCTGTAATAAATGTATCCAATTAAGAGGAGAATATGTTGAGTAATAAAATATTTTGACATTGAAATTTTGTTTGGTTCTATAGTAGGATAAGAATTTTTCAATACATCCTCGTATATAAGAGTGGTCCAGTTACAGATCCTTGGGGGACTTCCGTTTTGGTATTTCGAGTTGTAACTTGAAATTAACACCAATTTTGAAATTAGTGTGAGGATTCATGATTCTGAATTTGAAAAATCTTCCTTTATAAGTGTACCTTTTCGTGAAAAAATAGAAAAATATCTCTGAGGTGTTGTTAAATGTTCCAAATTGTTTCCTTTTCAGCTGAATTCAAAAAGTTTGTTCAACATTGGATCTTTTGAAATAAGATAACGAATTAAAATGATAACGAACTTTTTATTTTTCCTTGTAATTTTTGCAGTTCAACAAGCCCTTCATCTCAACTGTTCCATCGTTCTTTCTAATGTACCAAGTCTCAGAGATAACCACCGAGTTTGCTCCATAATTTATTTTTACATAAACCACAAGATCTTCATCTCTCAATTACACCACTTAAATTTGCAAAACAATGTATGCACTTCTGAGGATACGCCAGGGAGCTGCGTAATTAGAATTGCAAATTTTCCAGCGCTATTATTAACAGTGTAAACGAGAAGCAAAAGTGGGAAGTATTACATAAACGACACCATTATGGCTATTTTAGGTGAGATGTTTTATTCGGAAGGATAATGTAGCTATACCAAGGCACACTTTGAGTTGTTACCCACACAGCATGAAATATTTATTAAAAATTGATGAAATTTTTGCAGCACAATTTGAAATATTTGATGAACCCTCAAGTTAAATATTCATGAAATGAATTTATGTTCGACCTTTTTTTCACGTTGAAATATTTCATGTAAAGTTTCATACAGATTTTTTCAATTTCTAAAAACATTGTATGATATTTTTTCTAAATATTTACGTAATATTACAAGGATCACGTGAGGGAAATAGTGGAATATTTTCGCAAGGATTTCTAGGGAAATGTTTTCCTGTTTTTGCAATATTCGAAAAAGAGGCACTGACATATTTTTAAATATACAGGGTGGGTCACGGTCGATGGTACCTTAGACGTTCTGAAAATTTGGTTTCTCAAGTAGTTGCTCTTGGTCTATCGATCTAAAATATTTTCATCAATGCAGCGTTGCCGCTTATACCAAAAAGTAGCAGCATCTTTGTTATTTCAAATGGGTCAGCCTGTATATTACCGCATTTTTGAACTTGTCATTCCTTTCTGATTATTTCTGCCTCATACTACCCTATACCTATCTCTAATGGTTTTTGAGATATTGGTTATTTTCCATATTTCTTATCCAAAACATAGCTCGAATTGTATGTTTATTTCTGCGGTATTTGGATTCTTAGGAAGTTGCAATTTTGTGTTTACTTCATCAAGATCATGTACATTGATTCTGTATAGAGAAGTTTGTTCTGCGTTATACAGTGTCGTTCAAAATTCATGGTCTTACTGCTAGATACGAAAAGGGTTGAAAGTGCGTTTTTTTAAATGGAATATCCTGTATATTATGAAATATCCTGAAAGATGACTAAATTTCCTTCGAATTGATATATCACGTTCCTATACCTAAATAGCCAGAATTCCGAGATAATAGCAATTTTCACTTGTAGTCTCCCAAGTGCTTGAATTATTGCCGGAAATTTTTCAAGTATATGAATAGATAAATTTACGGCAATTGATTCAAGCACGAGGGGGATTCGGTAAGAAAATTTCACACCGAGAAATGAAAATCATCCAACAAATCATAAGAAATAACTAACGATGGTTTCACCTGAACTATTTATAACCACTGAAATATTGATATGTGAAATACTACAATACTAAAATACTACAAAATACTACAAAATTTTCATCAATAAATGTGTTTGGAACAAAAAAAAATAAAAAAGTTATGTTCTAACCGTGTATTGAAACATCGACCTAGCGACTCATAGGCCGCAACACTACCAAAATGAGCTACGGGATTTATGATAAAAACTTGTGACAAATGGTGTATTGAACTTCTTCTGAAATATGATATCAGAATTGACAATTTCTGCAATAATCGTGGAGAAAATATTTTCAGGCACATTCCAAATATCTAGTAAATACATAATTATCTCCTTTCATATGTAAACTAGACCTCCATTTGTACATTGAAACAAAATATCAACTTGTCACATGTCAAATGTTTGACAGAAAAATTTCCACTTATTAATTTCGCCCAGGGTACCTAGGAGGATAAAATTTACGGAAATTTTTTGATTGGCTACAAAAGCGAGGTGTGAAATTTTCAAAAAAAATCGATTTATTTTTCTCATATTCATCTATTAAGTGTCATGATGGTACATGACATTATGAAAATTTGACAATTAGTGCACTATTAATAATACCGTTGTGTGTTTCTTAACGAAAGTGACTAAAAAATAATTGAAATGGAGGGAAATAACTATTCAAATGAAGTTCTGATGAAATTGTTTATTCTTCATGGAAAATGTGAGGGAATTATAGCAAGAACGTGCAGAAAATTCAATGAAACATACCCTAATTTACAACCAATGAACAAAGGGAAGTTTGTACGATTACAACATAATTTCATTAATCATCTGTCAAAAATTAGTAAACGTTCACAATAAATTTTCAAAATTCCGACCATTGGGTTCCAAACATTTCAAAATCCGGGTATTTGGAGATATAGTTGTAGCACTCCTTATTTCACTGGCATCTAGCATTTTTTTGTTCCTAATTTAAACACATTTATTGATGAAAATTCTGTTAAGTATTTTACATATCAATATTTCAGTGGTTATAAATAGTTCAGGTGAAACCGTCTTTAGTTATTTCTTATGAATTGTTGGATGATTTTCATTTCTCGGTGTGAAATTTTCTTACCGAATCCCCCTCGTACTTGAATTAATTGTTGAAAGAAAATTACCCTCGTCGCTTCGCGACTCGGGAAATTTTCAAAAAATTCATGTACTCGAAAAATTTCCGGCAATAATTCAAGCACTTGGGAGATTACAAGTGAAAATTGCTATTATCTCGGAATTCTGGCTATTTAGGTATAGGAACATGATATATCATTTCGAAGGGAATTTAGTCATTTTTCGGAATATTTCATAATATACAGGATGTTCCATTTAAAAAAATTTCTTGAGTTTCATTGGCGGTAGATTCGGATACATTTCATTGAACTTTCTACATGTTCTGCTGATAATTTTATCACATTGTCCAAAAATAATAAACAAATTCATAAAAAATTCGTTTGAATAGTTTTGTTCCATCGTTTTGAAGGTATTTGCAACTTCTGAAGTGACGAAAATGTCGATATTATTAGGAGAATGTCACAACGCTACTGTCAAATAGTAATCATGGCCTGCTTACCAAATACCGAATGGAAATACCATTCTGAAGGGACATTTTCACAAATAAATGCTCATAAGTCCGGAACTTGACTAGTTAGGTATAGGTATGATATACATAGAAAGAAAGCAAATTTCAGCAGCTTTCCGAATTTTCAATAATATACAAGATGTTCCATTTAAAATAATCAAATTTCAGCAACTTTTTCAAGCAAACGAAATAACTGTATTTTTTTACCACCCTGTCCAAGTATCACCTAACTCCAAACCAAATTTTGATATCATAGTACTTCTTAACTAAAAGATATCGGCATTTTTAGAAGTCATGATTTTCGAAGAAAAAAATTGAAATTAATTTTTATTTCGAAAACGGTAACAGATAGGTATAGGGAAATATCATGCAAAGTTGTCGGGCAATTGTTGGAGATTCCAAAAATAATATTATATACAGAGTGTTCCATTTGAAAAATCAAAGTTGCTACTGCTTTCTAATAGAATCGGCAACACCGCATTGTCGAAAATATTTTAGTTGGCTAGAGAATGTCCGAATATGCCCTCCATTAAATTTTCAAAGTGATCCGTTGTCTGGTTCACCAGAAACGTCTAATGTGCCATCCACCGTGAATCAGCCTGTATATCGCTGCGGAATATTTGCTATAGAATTTATAAATCATATTTTTTTTCACATATTTCCTTATTACTGTCGAAATTTCTCAACCTCTAATATTGCAAAAATCTTCCACAAATATTCCGTTGACTATTCCATGAAATATTCCGATTTTGATTTTGATTTTTCGATTGAAGATCTTCACCTGAAATTTTACTACAAGATTTTTTCAATATTCCTTACAGACAAATTTGAAATAATAATTGTATATCGCGGAAAGTTTGTTGAGGAATTTATAAAATATTTTTTACATATATCCTATATTGTTCCCATGTTTCGTCGCCAAACGTTTTCGTGACATGAAGCTCCAATAGAGCGGAGGCTGTTGTATACCCCCCTCCCCTCCACCCCCCCACCCCCCGTGGGAATTTTCGACACATTTATTTTTTTGTTTGTATTGGCATGTACTTCAAGATTTTAGGTGTTTGCCACTTGCGAAGTACAGCATATACCGGAAAAATAAATAATAATAATTTTAAATACAAAAGTATTCTCCCACAACTGCATTTTCTCTGCCCAACAATCAAGGTATGGATTTAAGTGTACTTCCTCCATGCAAAACGTCATTAGAAACCACATAAAACGTGTCAACTACCAATGTTACTTATGGAATAACGCACATGTAGCAAAACCCTCCACACCAACTCCAGTGGGACATGGGTGGAAATTGGAAAATGGTGAACTCAAATTCGATTGGATTAAAGGAGATCCGTTGCCACTCGAACTGCTTCACGTTCCAGAAACCTTCGAGCCAGACGAATTTGAAGATGAAGATGAACCAGAAGTACAAAACTTAGACGACATAATATACGAGGATGAAGAAAATGACAGTTGATTATAAAAGATATAAAATCATATGATGTTGAGATTTTTAATTTTTTTTCTCATTATTAGACCTTGAATGAATAAGTTCATAAAAAAACATGGTAACTAATGTACCTACCCTTTTGTAAAATTAAACTTAAACAAAACAATTTTTTTTAATTCTTCAGTTTTTCTTTATTTTCATAAATTCCAACGGGGGGAGGGTTTCATATTGGTGGTTTTTGGTCTACAATGCATAGTTGACGAAACCATACTGAAAGTAAATGAATTCTTTTAAGTTAACATTCTTCAAAATTACGTGTCAACAATCATTGATTATTATCTAAGCTTAGTTTTTTTTAATTATATTGAAATTTTATCCAAATTTTAATTGTAAAATGATTTTCCCAATGTTCTTTCCAGACACATTCGAAATATTTGTTCTACATATATTACTGTGGAATATTTCTTGTAAAATTACAAAGTATTTTTTACATATATGCTTAAGCCCATCAAAATTTCTCAACCTGCCATATCACGAAAATCTTTCATAAATATAGCGCATAACTTGAATTCGTGGTATAAGGAACTAAAAGATACCTAATATTGATAATGATAGACTTAATATTTACTGTCTCATCTAATGAATCATTATTGCCCAAAATATGTAATGCAATTATCAATTTTTCAGATAAAAACTGGAAGGTACATCAATTTTCCTCTAAGAAAATCAAAATATTACAAATGTCAAATACACCTCGAAAGTTTGAGGACACATTGTTAGTCCCGAAAAAATTATAATCAAAATCCAGATCAAATTCATCACAACAGTGAGTTATTTTGGGAGTATAACAATAATTTCAAATTAATTTCTCAAAACGGAGAACTTCAACGAACCTGCTCAATGTACTTGATCATAGAATCAACGAAAGTTTTCATTATTATCTGTTTTTATAGTATCGATAACATACATTGACTTCATTGACATAATGATATCGTTCATTGGACCAATATTGATAAAAATGTTCATTGGGTCAATCAATGTACGTTTTCATTGTATTTCTGTACCGATTTTTTTCTGAAGTCATAAAATTTAGCACCTCTGAGCTGATTTTTCAGAATATCATGAAAATAAATGAAATAATATATAAATTAACTTTTATTGCCCAACAGATATAAATCCAAATCTATAACAACGGTTCAAATACTCACGAACTAATGTAGAGATGATAATGAAAATGAGTAGAATTATCGGTGACATTTCCAAAAAAAATAGAGAAAACTCAGTGGCACTAACAAAACCAGGGCCCTTACAGAAAATCTCCCTACCGAGAATTTTTGCAGAGAGCTCGACTTGAAGAACAGAAATAACGTTTAGGTAATAATTTTTTTCTCGGTTTTGGGCCTATTACTAAAGTTTATGAAATACACTGCCAAATCGGAAAATACGGTTCCAATATTTTCCCTAAATACGAAGTACACTCAACCAGTAAATCTCCAAAACCGACGAACAAACACTAATCAACCCTCAACATCGTGAAATCATCGGATTTTCGTCCACTCAAGCATAAAATAGTTTTTTCAACCAACACTCGAAGCACTCAAGCACAACTTCGATACACGATGTGCCGAAATAAATATTTACTCACCATCTTCCCGAGTTGTTGACAAACAATCCAAAACTCACGATAATCGTTGGCAGGCCTGGAAACACTGAAAGCCGTCGGTTAGCCTACATTTCAGACTGGAATCGATTGCGGTCCTGCGCCGACAGAGCTGGCAGGATTCAGGAAAGGATTTCCTGAACTACACGTTGGCTCTGAGTGGTTCTTAAATCTTTTTTGGTTTGCTATAGACTAAAACATTTTCAACGAATTTGTGATGTTTCTGTTTCACCTCTTGCTTTGTGTGATATGTAATACTTTGAAGCGAAACAAAACCAGAGTTGAAGAATCACACGATAAAATTTAAAGTTTTTAAGAGTAGTTTGCTGTGCTAGACCTCAGATCAAAGCAAAGGAGACTAGTGACAAATGCAATGATTTCACTTCTGGAATGAATTTAGCAAGATATGACTCGGTGATTATGAAAATATAGATGATTCATCTCTGTTATATAATTATTCTTGTTGGTATAATAATAATAGTAATACATTCTTTTATAGTTAGGATACTCGGTGAGAAATGGAGGATTCAATCTCCGCACATGAAAAATCATTGCAGAGCTTACTCTTCCATCCAACCATCAAAAATAAACTCTTGATAATTTCTAATTTCTAAACATCAAGTGTATAATAAAACGATATTCAGGTTGAAAAGAGTACGAAAGCGTAGAAGAGCCACAACTAATTTTATTTTCATTTCGAAATAAATTCCGACTTGCAACTCGGAATTCCGACTTGCAACTCGGAATTCCGACTTGCATCTCGGAATTCCGACTTGCATCTCGGAAATCCGACTTGCATCTCGGAATTCCGACTTGCATCTCGGAATTCCGACTTGCATCTCGGAATTCCGACTTGCAACTCGGAATTCCGACTTGCATCTCGGAATTCAGACTTGCATCTCGGAATTTGGATTCATATACAACTTTCTCTTTCGAATTGAATCTATTGCTTCGAATATGTTGATAATAATAATAATAATATAATATACAGGGTGTCCCACGAAGATTATGACAGGGAATATCTCGGAACTCGATAGCAGTCATTGCACACATTCAAATTTTATTCCAAGACAATCCTAACTTCCTCAATCAAATCTTGCCATTATAATGGCACTGTTAAACGACATGGTCACAAGACAACTCTCACTGGATAAGAGGAATCAATTTTCTCATCGGTCCCCATCAGCCATATAGATCTGCATTTTTTTCGGAAAATTGTATTCCTGTACTGTTAAAAGATACTTCAATCGAAGAAATACAAAAAATGTGGCAACAAGATGATCAAAAACATAATTCTGCTGATTGGTCATAGAGGGCACTTGCAATTGCGTCCTCTGATGTTTTGAGGAACGTTGCACAAGTAGCTGTTAGATTTAATTCAATACCCGTCGTGGTCTTAGCCAGGGGAGTAGTTGTTTTCTGACAGGTTCTTGCCATAATAAGCCTACATAGTTAGGTGTTTATGGAAGTAAAGGGTTCATCATTGGTCGGCAACGACTGTTCGTTAGCAAACGATCTCCCAAAGATTTCTGTCTTCTTCGATTAAATCTCTCAACCCGGAGATTCGGAGTGTCTTCCTCTGCTCGCTAGGTGGAGCGGCCTAGAAACTGCTTTCATCTCGTGAACCAGAATTTACTAATCAGCGGAGTGTGTATTGGTTTGGACGGGGAACAGATGGCTTCAGTGCTGTCTGTGTTGACCTGCCCTTGCACTGATGAGAGGCAACAACCTCGAAACTAGTCTGCAGGTGGTCACCACGTCCAAATCAAAACATAATTCTGCTGATTGATCATAGAGGGCACTTGCAATTGCGTCCTCTGATGTTTTGAGTAACGTTGCACAAGTAGCTGTTAGATTTAATTCAATACCCGTCGTGGTCTTAGCCAGGGGAGTAGTTGTTTTCTGACAGGTTCTTGCCATAATAAGCCTACATAGTTAGGTGTTTATGGAAGTAAAGGGTTCATCATCGGTCGGCAACGACTGTTCGTTAGCAAACGATCTCCCAACGATTTCTGTCTTCTTCGATTAAATCTCTCAACCCGGAGATTCGGAGTGTCTTCCTCTGCTCGCTAGGTGGAGCGGCCTAGAAACTGCTTTCACCTCGTGAACCAGAATTTACTAATCAGCGGAGTGTGTATTGGTTTGGACGGGGAACAAATGGCTTCAGTGCTGTCTGTGTTGACCTGCCCTTGCACTGATGAGAGGCAACAACCTCGAAACTAATCTGCAGGTGGTCACCCCGTCCAAATCAAAACATAATTCTGCTGATTGGTCATAGAGGGCACTTGCAATTGCGTCCTCTGATGTTTTGAGGAACGTTGCACAAGTAGCTGTTAGATTTAATTCAATACCCGTCGTTGTCTTAGCCAGGGGAGTAGTTGTTTTCTGACAGGTTCTTGCCATAATAAGCCTACATAGTTAGGTGTTTATGGGAGTAAAGGGTTCATCATCGGTCGGCAACGACTGTTCGTCAAGATGATGGATGCTCCTGCACATGACCATAATATTGGTACTACTTTCCTCAATAATACCTTTCAAGACCGTTTGGATTGGAAATAGTGGCCCTATTCGATGGGCTGCATGTTCTCCAGATCTCACGCCACTGGACTTGTTCCTACAGGGATATTTGAAATGAGTGGTACTCGAAACTCCAACAATAAATGTTGAGTATTTGATACAGAAAATGATTATAGCTTCCTGTACTCCCGCACTGATTCGGCGACTTGAAGCATTTATGACAAGTGCTGTTCATAACGCAGATGAGTTTATAAATTAATGTTTCATTTGTGTCATTTCATTTCCCATAATTCTGTATGCCATTCCAGCTTCTATGATACATATTGTTTGGCAGTGGGTGGTTTTTGCTATGCTGCACGAAAGAGATTATAATCTCGTACAACAAAAGGTTTTTAAATTTTTATTTTCTGTAAATAACTGAAATATCTGCTGGTTTGAAAGCTCTGGGACACCCGGTATATTATATTATTCAAATTATTATAATTGAATACGTCGTGGGACAAAGGATATTGAAGTACCTGTATTTCTTGGAAAAATCGTTTCAGACTACAAGTATGACAATTCGTTGAAATTGTTTTATAAGGAGGAACATAAAAATGCCAAAATATACAGGTTGTCGCATTAATAATTTTGAATCTGATGTCACGTGACCGAAATTACAATTCTCCACTACTTTCGAGTTCCGAGATATTCCCTGTCATAATCTTCGTGGGACACCCTGTATATTAAATTATTATTATTATCAACATATTCGAAACAATAGATTCAATTCGAAATAGAAAGTTGTATATGAATCTAAATTCCGAGATGCAAGTCGGATTTCCGAGATGCAAGTCGGAATTCCGAGATGCAAGTCGGAATTCCGAGTTGCAAGTCGGAATTCCGAGTTGCAAGTCGGAATTTATTTCGAAATGAAAATAAAATTAGTTGTGGCCTTTCTACGCTTTCGTAAAAGAGTTTCATTACAGTTGATACCAAGACCGGTGCCTCTGTCAGATTTTATATTTGCGTTTACATAGGAACACCCGGACCCCAATTCTCGAGTTCAGGAGAACGGAACGCTCCCATCACTGGATGTGACTGTTCACATCGCCTGCAATGTTCTCGCGCTAGAAATCGGTATTCTCGAACGCATGTGATGACAGCCTCTCGAGAGAACCGTTGACACAACGTTGCCAGACGATTTTTGGTAAAAGCCTTACATTTTCAGTGGTTGAAGGAAGAAGAGTTACAAAATAACCTATTTTGTAAATTAAATCAAACAATTATGTATTGTGTATTATATTATAATCCACTGAGCTGAACTCTAGCTTCTTGAATAATACTAATTTCGTAAAAAGCCGTATCTTCATAGGTACCTTCTGCGCAAATTTTCTAACTCTTGAAGATTGTTTGGGAGTTTTACCCAGTTATTTGAAATTTATAGTTGTTTTTCATCTGTCATTTCTAAAATGCAGCGGAAGTGCTTGATTGACTTATACAAGAAATTTTTTTTATCACGTTCCTGATAACTTCCTGAAGCATAAAATCTCGAAGTTACAAGCACCTCCAACAACAAAGTTGTTTAAAACTTATTTATAGTACTTTTCGGTGTTTGTAAATATACAGTAAACACTTCCATCAAGAAGCCAGTGAGGTTTTTAATGAGTCTAACATTTTCGGGGCGGACGTTCTGCTTGTCCCTCTGCTTTCGAAACAATATAAGAAACAGAATCGGTTGATAATGTCGGGAATCGTTGAGGCTCACAGCGCAAAACAGATTAAAGGCTTTCCGCGCTAATGTTACTTTGGATCAAAATCCTACCTTGGAGATTGTTGAGAACAACTTCAAATACTACACCTGTTCCTTCTAAAGAATCCATCAATACACGAAAAACTAAGAAAACTGAATAGTAAACACCAAATTCTGTGTCAAAATCAAGTCTAAAATGCCAAAAGTCAAGGTTAAAAATGAAACGTCTGTTGGTCATTCTCAGGAGAATCAAGCGATCTCCCACAAAATATTAGGATAATCACGTTCCCCAGCTTTCACGCGAAGTGAATGATCACATGTGTTCGAGAATACGCTTTGATGAGTTTCAGTGTGCCTACTTTTCTCAGGAGAACGTTCCCCAGTTTCGAGAATAGACCTCCAGGAAAATGTTCTATTTTCTGACCCATAAAATCTCTATCCACGGTAAACCATATCACAAAGCTGCAACGAGTTCTGCACACAAATACTAGTTTTGATTAATCAAGTTACTTCATTATACTTTTCAGGATTGCATTCTATTCAAAACTTATCAAACTTTTATTGTCTAATATCCGGACTGAGAGGCCAGATAGAATACAATATTTTACTCAATAAAACAAAGACTTCGAAAAAAATCATTCATTGCATGGAAAGAAAACATAATTAGAACGCCGGTAAAAACTAAGAAGTTTTAATTTTTTTTTAGCAAACCCAAATAGAATCGGTTTATTTAATGAAATTACTTACACGTGTTTACGGTTGCAGAACATTTTGAGGGTTATACCCAATAACTTTTCTACTTATATTTTCATATATTGCCCTTCGCTAAATCCAACCTATATATATATATATATATATATATATATATATATATATATATATATATATATATATATATATATATATATATATATATATACATATATATACGTAATTGAACTAATAAAAAGATATATGATTCTAACTATAGTATTGAACGGAAAATTCGGAACAGATCATTTCCCAGAAAACCTTCCATTATTAACAGTAATCTACTTCTCTCAAAGTCTGAGACAAGACTGCCATTTTAGGCCTGTAAAATCTCTGTCCCCCAGGTAGCCTAGGTCTTGCAGGTCCAATTTCTATTTAGGCAATAAACAAAATGTAAATTAAAAAATTAAATATCAAATTGAATCACTTTTCGTTTTCTTCTACTGACTTCTCATGCATTGAATATAATACAAAAAACTCTCCATTCATTAACAATGGATCTCATTTCTACTTATTCTGTCATGGATCTTTCAGTAACACGAATTCATGGTTTGAACCAATTTTCTTAATGGAATATATGACATTTAATTCATAATGGAACTGAAATTGCCCTCGATTTTGTATAAGAACGATGTTTATAGCTACCAGATGTGAAGGTGTAGGCCTTTGTCAGTATTTTGAACTGAATGCTGAATTTAATGGTTTCCGAATATAGAATCAATGTTTTCGGTCACTATTTGAAATTAATTCCGAAAGTACGTTTTCTTTCTTTCTTTCTGTTTTGTATCTGTTGAGGGTAATTAAAGCTTTTTAAATTTTTTCGGTGACACTCGTCCAATTCAGTAGGCAGGATCCATGATAAGCATCAAACTTACTGAAAGTTTTGGAAATAACATCGAACAATTTGGAGATTAACTTTTTCAACATCCTCGTACTCAACAAAAACATCAATGACGTCCATCATCCCCCACAGGCGGAAAAACCTGATATAATGGGCCTAGCAGAAACAGAAGTCAAGTCTTTCACCAACAAGGTCCACATGCTCTGTCTTGTTTAAGAGCTCCATCATTGATTGCCTATTTTCTAAAACTAACCTTCCATACCAAAGCGAAGAGAGTTCAGAGCCAACAGCTTCAAGCTGATTGATACCAAACATATCAAATTCCACTGCTGCTTCCACTTGTCACCTAATGAACCAACAAAACAGACGAGACAGGTCGTCAAGCTGAGGCCTTTGCTATTACATATGCATTTAAACGGCTTGTCGAACTACCCACACTCATTCCTGATGTCAACAACAAGTTTTTCAATACACCTGATCTTTTTTCCACTACCAATACTGATACATATAGTATAGGATTGTGTGGTCCACTTGGGAACTCCACCATCAACTTCATCTCCTTCTACATCATAAATCTACCAATAAAGAAATCTATTGACAATAATTCGACTGGCATCGATCGATTGATCGATAGAAAGACGCCCATCTATGAGTTCATCTAGCTTTTGATCAATTCCTAAGCCTTACCTTCCTAGATGTCACTACCTCAGATAGCTAGTAGTACTAGTGCGTACTTGCCTGGCCTACTTGCCTTTCCATAATTACTACTTTTATCTCTACTAGGTGGATATACTGAGCACGTGAAGGATGGATTAAATTCGCTACAGACCTAGAATGTAATGTCAATTTTAATTTTCAAACGTGCACTTTTCGACATATAAATTCCCCTGGTGACGTCACAACTCTCTAGGTTGCCGAAAAAAAATCAATGGTATGTTAAGAGCACCCACTACTTCACGAAATTATACGTATTGTATGAGGGCTGCAATTTGAAAAAAAAATATCGATACCGTCATTACTAACACAATATAATTATGACGACGCCTGAAAAAATCATATGTCGAAAAGTGCAAGTTTGAAAATTAAAATTGATGTGTCCGAGCGATTTTTCTCAACTGGCCTTGTGAAGATTAAAGCGAATTTATTCTAACCTGTACGTTCTCACTGTATGTAGGATTAGGAGTGAATAGGTGAGTGAATAGGTAAGTTTGTTGGTTTTTATACGGTTTGGTTTTTCGAGCAGGTAATCTGCGCCCTGCCAAAGAAATGCCTTTTATGCTCACCAAAAAGCAATAATAAAAATACACAAAGTGTGTAAAAAGTGATTTATGACTCATTTATATTATTCATTGATGTACAAACAGGATTAGTCATATGTCAATGATTGATTTCTCAAGCAAAACTAGCAACTGTGTCATTACTTCGAGAAAACCCCGTCAGTTTGTCTGGATTACTTTGTATTGATGGATCTAACAACGTCGCGTCGCTTCGCTCAGGATCAGAATGTTTCTTCTCACTCCGGAGATACGATTAGGACGAATTCTCTGGAAATTCCCCTCAATAAAAGACATCAGATAACGAAATAAAAGAATTATCGAGAATACTGCTGCCATAAAAACGATTATATGTCTGCTATATTTCGCCGGACGATATGAAAGGAGAATTTGAAGAATATTCTGGATTATTGCAGTTTCAGTCTCCATTTGTGAAAATGCCGGCCTGGAGACCAATTATTCTTTCACATACGAATATACTTCAGTCTGGCTGTATCATCCGTGACATTTTTATAAATGGTTCCAGTCTGTGTACTAGGTGGTTCAGTTTTATGTCAACTTCAATTGTCTGTTTTCGATTGTGACATGGTTCTCCTTTATTTTAGTGGGATAGCAAAAGGTGGCGCCCAACGTGGGGCGCCACTATTTTATCTGAATTAAAAATTAATTTAGAGACCAGTTTTTGATTCAATCACTTCCTCGATTTTTGTTTATTGTAAGAACTGAGTACTTCTGTATTTACTGAAAATATATACTATTTGAACGGGCTTATATCGTATGTTGTTTTCTTTTTCTATTAAAGAGATATCAGTGGTTGGTGACTTCATGGATGCACAATCATCATAAACTTTTCATTTCAAATCATCCCATGAGTTACTTGATATTGTCGTGAATTAGGGTTTATTCACGACTAACTAGGTAGATCATTTATAGATATAAAACACTTTAGCGAAGACCTACTCTTCTGGTTTATTCAGGCTTGGATTGGCTTGGCTGGACCAGGTATGGTATGACCCAAACATACTGGACGACTTGTATTTGATACAGATCTGCCTGCCGGGACTTGACATGGCTTCAGTGGACTTGGCATGGATTTGCCTGCCGGTACTTGGCATGACTTGGTTCGGTTGGACTCCATTTTGGCTCTGCTTCCCTGTATTTGGCATGTACGTCCAACTTGGCTGTGCTCTCTCTCATTGAATGTGAGAAGGCTCAACTCGACATGGCTGTGGAAACTGTGTCTTCATCACTATTCACCTGGGGATTCTGTTAAAGTGGTACAAGGTTGAAGACTCTTCCGCTTTCCTTACAGGAGGTGCAGTTCATATAATACAAAAATACAAAGTTTAAACGTAATGCTATCATTTAATTCAATAAAAAATACCGTGCACCAAAATATATCAAATACCAATCAACCTTATTCTCATTACAAAATTATGATAAAAGTACATGCCAACAATACAGTTTCAAGATACTATTCAAATTTTCCGACATTTATATTTACTAATTATAAAATAACCATTAATTCATTTTCGAAGAATACTAATTGTCACATTCTCAATTTATCCTTGCCATTCTCTTTCTCTTTAACAACAAATAAAAATACCATCATTTCTCACAATGCGAGGCAATTTCACATTCGCTTTTCCCATTCAACAATATTCATTCAATTCTGTTCGACCTCATTCATTACTTCTTACTCACTAAAACACTGTGCACAGTTTTATTATCAGGCAGTTTCATACTTCACCCTTAAATTCATATTAACATGTCGGCCATTGCCTACATCCTTATTTCGTTTTCCTACGAACTATTCTTTTTCTTTAAGTTCCAAATCGTTTTAAGGAACTAATGTGTGCACACTTTTGTCATCATAGGTATTCCTACAACATTAAATAAATCATCATAATAAGCTTACTCGATACGACTTTCAATCGCGATTTCATTGTCAAATTCTCTGACAAAAACCGTGTATTCAGAATACACCAAGGATTCAATAAATTCCTTTCTCATGAGCTTATTCAATACGACTTCCAATCCCGATTTAATTGTCAAATTCTCTGAGAGAACCATTCACGACTTTTAAAAATACACCAAGGATTCAACAAATTATTTTCTCCAAGTAACTGTCCAAGTAGCTCTTGGGGTGATTTGAAATCAAAAGTTGAGGATGATTTCGTTCATTTGGAAAACTGGCTTGATCACAAGTTACTCACCCTGAACTTTGATAAAACCACATGTCTCCCATTCAGCGTCAATGAAGCCATGAAAATTGGTATATCGGGTGAACCAACGCAACATTTAAGAGAAAAAAACATGGTTGCCTGTCAGATGTCATGAGACAGAGAAAAAAATGGCAGCTGTCAAATTTGGTATACAGGGTGTCTGAAAACGCAATATTTAACAGAAAAAAAACATGGCAGCTATGAAAATTGCTATACCGGGTGAACCAACTTGACATTTAAGAGAAAAAACATGGCTGCCTGTCAGAAGTCATGAGACAGAGAAAAAACACAGCATTTAAGAAGAAAAAAACATGGCTGCTGCTTGTCAAATGTCTGGTGGAAAATGAGTCAATGAAAAAACGTTTCATTGGGGGTATGGAGGTTGAAAACGGCCTCAAAATTATTTGTTTATGAAAAACAGCGCAATTTTCGTTGTGTGTTTTCAGCTTAATGTGCAAGTTTGCCTCTGTTTCGTTTTCGCTTTTCATGGAGGGGTTAGGTAATATTATTTTTTGAAAGTATGTTAGTGCCATTGAGCAGTTGAAACTATCAGTGATAGAATGACATCTAAAGAACACAGACAGAAGGTGGAGGAGTTTTGTAGGCGTGTTCAAGAATTGAAGAAAGACGTCCAATTTTATGAAGATAAGGAGAATGTTGTAAAGCAGTTGAATAATTTGGATATTCAGGACAAAGTGTTGGATCGAAAATTCCCACAATCAAGATATCCATTACGAAGAAATCAACCTCACAGTGCAGAATATGTCACCGCTGGTAAAAACGAATTTTGTGCTTTTAACTGCAACAACACCAACATTCCAAAGCCTAGACTTCATAACATCAAACAGAGCTTTTTCAATCTCAGCTAAAGACGACGAAGAGTACACACACACATAAACTTCATCATAAAAAAGATTCAGAATACTGAAGAAGATCTTACCCCGTAGACAATTGAAAATATCATACCACTCGCTAGTAGAACACCATATACGATACGGAATTTCTGCCTGGGGATGTTCGCACATATCAACTTGCTTGAAGTGCAACGAAAAAAATTTACGAAAATATTTGTTTTCATAAAAACGGACCTATCCTTCAGGTAGTCTTTAAAAAGAATCAGGAGTCCTAGGTGTAAGACAGCTGTTTGCACAAAACGTTACTTGCCATTACCATCAAAATTAAACAAAGAACTAGAGTGTTTCGACAAGTACGAAACTAGACAAGAAGGCAACTATGTAGTTTTTTCAATGGAAAGAGTACTAGGACAGAAGTTTCACGAATTCGTTGCCTCAAAATTTGCATAACTTCATACCGAAGGAACCGAAAATCACCAACATCCGTGTTTTCAGAAAAAGTTGTATATCAACGCAAACCCGCGCAAACTTCTAACTAACTTTTTTGAAAATGAATAAGTCCTCTGCTCCCCACCCAGTTCAATTGATCATCTTGCTCATTATACTATTTAGAGTGGTGCCTATGATTTTTCTGAAAAGGAAAGGGAGTAATAGGCAAGGACCAGGTGGAAGTAATTGTTGAGGTTCCAACTTTGAGGGAAAAAAAATTAAACACGAAAACACTCCAACTGTTGAAATAAGGATGCAGTTTAGGGGTTGTATACGGCGAAACGTAACCGTCTAGGGGAAAATGTTCGATGAAAAAAATTTGTAGATGAAAAAAAAAATCAGAGACTTTTGTATCCAACACTTTTTGAGATAACCTAAATTTACCGTCAAAATAGAGAGAAGTCGATTTTTCAATCAATCAATCAAAGTACTTTATTGTCAGAAGATACAATAAATCTCATAGACAAAGCGATAAATAATAATAGTAATAATTTATATGCGCTCATATAAACATGAAATATATAAACATACAGTGAAGTCGACTTACAAAATTTAGTTATAGACATATTTAAGCACGTATACAGACATATAAATATATACATATAATATACATACATACACGTAAATAACGGTCAAAAATATAATAAACATAGAATATAAGACAAATTCATCACATTGTCAGGTCATAAAAAATAGTATAATGAGATGAACAATTACAAACATAAACAATATAAATTATAAAATAATTATAGGTTTGTAAATAAAATGTATTCAATGTTTTTCTCGCATATAAATGTTAGTAGTAATCTGAATTGTGGAAGAATCATCCTCATTCGACATCAAAATGAACATATTTCTACAAATTTTCATGTAAATTGAATCATTCATACGAGATAAATTGTTAAAACAGAAAAATCGTTTTTTTGAGATTTTGTAGGTTATGTCAAAAAGTTTTTTTTTATCATCTACAATTTTTCTATTGAATATTTTTTGCTAGGAGGGTCCGTTTTGCGTAAATCGCAAAAAACATTTGGTGTTATGTCAAAAAGTTTTTTTTTATCATCTACAATTTTTCTATTGAATATTTTTTGCTAGGAGGGTCCATTTTGCGTAAATCGCAAAAAACATTTACAACCCCTAAACTGAATTCCCATTATACCATTTTGAGTGTTTTCGTGTTCATATATTTTTCACCTCTGAAGTTGGAACCTCAACAAATTTTCCACCTGGCCCTTGCCTGTTACTTTTTTCTCATTGTAAGCGTTTAAATTCGTTTTGGCACCAACTTATAATAATAATAGTGTCATACCTATCTCTACAGTCCATGTTATTATTTCTATTACCCATTGTATTTATTATAAGTGTTTTCACAAACAAGGTACTTAGGGAAGAACAGTTTTCAACTAACTAAGCGCCATTCAACCAGTGATATCTATTATATATGATATTTTGTTGTATTATTGTTTGGCTGGTTAACAAAGATTATTATTATTAATATTATTATTATTATTTTTCCCGTAGGGAATGTACCAGTCAGGCCCTGTCTCCGATGCTCCGATACATCCGGAGGGCGCGCTGGTGTCGTTAACCCCAATAGCCATTCCCTACATCCGTAGGGTGAGTGACTATTGGGTCCGAGAATCATGTGCCCTGAGTAGACGGAGCGAACCAAGGATAACGGCCTTCTGCATTCGCGCTGCTAAGATTTCTGCCATATTACGGCAAGCAGATATTATCTTCAAGTTGGAGAGCAGTGTGTCCATCATTCCACCAAGGACTCCTATAATCAGAACCACAATTTTGACAAAATGGTCCGGATACAATCTGCGGAGTTCAAAGAGAAGATCTCGATGTTTAGTCCGTTTTTCCTCCTCTTTTCGAACGATATTCATTTCGCCTGGAGCGGAAAACTCCATGACGAACATCGTTCTACTTTGGTGGTCGAGGAGGACAACATCAGGCTTATTGACTTGTATTTGTCTGAGGGTGGGGAATGAGTAGTTCCAATAGATCCGGCACCTTTTATTCTCCACCACGGACTCAATATCCCCCGGAACATAAGGCAACACCGGTGTCTCGTCTATACCGTACGAGTGTCGTAGATGGTAGTACAACACTCGTAGCGCCGCGTTATGCCTGTGGATATAGGCTGAGACCGCATAAGATGGACATGCTGATAGCAAATGCATTACGGTCTCAGGTGCCCCACGATATGCCCTGCATCGGGTGTCAGGGACGTCTATACCCATCACGCGACTGCGGTGGACAAGGATGTTGAAGACACCATCCTGGCAGGCCATTATGAATCCCTCGGTCTCCGACTTTAGCTCACTCGATCTGAGGAAGGCAGAGGTCAAGCTTTTGGATAAGCCAAGGTCTTCGATGTTGTGAAAGAAAACACCATGCATTGGCTTATCCATATGTTGCTGTAGCAGGACCTCTGTCTCCGCAGTTTTGATGTGAGCTTTTTGTTAAACGGGTACCAACTCGGTGACAGAGTTTGGGTTAGCCCGTTCAGTGTCGAATACGAGACCGAGTTCATCGGCCGCACGGGTTGCTGCCTTAAAAAGAAATGCTCCAATCCCTACTTTTTCATGGTCGCGGACCATGCAGAGAATGGGGATCTGAACTCCTGATGACTTTACAGGCCACATCCAGAACCATTCTGTTATGCAGACACTCCAAACTCAAAAGTCCACGGCCTCCCCGTTGTCTGGGAAAGTATAACCGTGGAACGGACGATTATTAGGATGCAAGCTCCTATTGAGATGCATCACTTTGCGAGTTTTTACGTCGAGTTGTCGCAGCTCTTCCTTAGTCCACTTCATCACTTCCTTCTTCGTACTTGAAACAAGTGTTCAATCACTTATCAAAATCCCTTTATTCACATGATATTTTTATCCTCACATTGATTCATTGTATTGTATTATATTGTATATATTATTATTGTATTACATTGTATTATTGTATTGTAAATGCATGTTTGTGAATAAACAACAACAACTATATATTTTGTTATCGGTAATATTTGATATGTCATCAGAAGGAGATAATGATAGGGTGTAAACATTATTAAAAATATAAAGACTTCATCACGAAAATTTGAAATGCCTACTGATAAAAAAAACAAAAGCGAGACTGAAATTACAAAACACCCAGAAAGCCATTTTCTCACAAACGCATTGTTCGTGTACACTTTCCCTCGGGAGAATTAACAAAAGAGGTGTTATCGTCTACTCCTCTCTCAATTATAACCTATTGGGCTCTTGCGACTCATTCTCTTCCTCACGACATCTTTGTTGACACTCACGCTCATGCAATTCCCCGTGTTTGTCTTTAATTTTTCTCCGTGGGCTCCAGCACCTCCAATTAGGACCGTCTCGTGACAAAATTAATTGTTCTGCATTCATTTGTTTTGCGATGTGTGCCATTTGTCTTGTGTACATTCGATCCTCCTTTGAATTTGTTCTCAGTTAATTAGCAGGTGTAATGGGATGGCAATAACTCTACTCACGATCTTCAATTAAGGGGAGTTCTCAACACGTAGACCCGGATGAACCCCCTTCATAGGGAAGCCAAGCTTAAGGTACATTCACATGGAAATGCCACTTATTTCGAGGAAAATTATTCGTGAAACCTTTGCTTTGATTGTTTACTTGAACATCGATCTTCACTCTGAACTGGTTCAAATCTTATCTCTCTGATAGAAAGCAGTGTGTAAGATTATCCACTACTTCTGATATAATTGGAATGAGGTGTGGACTACCCCAGGGCTCTGTACTGGGTCCTATACTTTTTCTATTGTATATAAATGATCATACAATTCTACCAATTTCGGAAAAGTTAACGTTATTTGCAGATGATGCTACCATATTATGGCTTCATAGAGATAAAGAAAGACTCCATGAAATAATGTGTGATGACATGGTCTTAATCAAAGACTGGTGTGATTCTAATTTACTTTCACTAAATATCAAAAAAACAGGTGCCATTTCTTTCAAAACTGTGATACGGGATGTGAATATAGGTAGTCAAATATTAGTGAATAAGGACACAGCAAAATTTTTGGGAATTTACTTGGGCACGAATCTGAAATTTGGATAGCACATAAGAAACTTGAATAAAAAATTGGCAACTGGTTGTTATGCTTTGAGGGTGGTTTCTAATGAGTTGGGATTTGCTGCTGCAAAATCAGTTTATTACGCACTTGTGGAATCCCATTTGCGTTATGGTATATCATTTTGGGGAGTTTGTAAAAACCGATTGTTTCAGTCAGTGTTTATACTACAGAAGCGAGCAATTAGATACCTGTGTAAAATAAAATTTAGGGACTCATGTAGACCACTCTTTATTGAACATGGGATCCTGACCCTTGTTTACATATTTATATTGAAAACGGTTTCATTAATCCACAAAAATAGATTAGATTAGATTAGATTAGTGTCCGTGTTCGATTTGTTATTCTGTTATACAGATAGGGGTGTACTTTTCTCCTAATAATTTTTTCTGAACAGTATGATCTGTTCGTCTGTTGTCCATATTCAGCCATCCAATTTCACGAAAGTTTGTGAGAAATCCTTTGCCGTCTTCTGACTACATAAAATAAAGGAAAACAAGAATTTTGCTTAGTTTGAAATTTTTTTCTTATAATGTAGTTAATTTTGGTTCATACAGATGAGCTTAATCAAATATAGAAACAATCAGTGCTTCGCACAAGAGATTAGCTACAAAAAAGTAATGGATTCAGTTAGATTGAAAAGGGGTTTTCAGTATAATAATTGATGACCAGACCGCCAACTCAATAAGCAAGTGGGTTCAAATTATTCATCAGGGGGTAACACTTGCGTCTGTATTTTCGCGTTCGCATGTGAAAACAAGCAACCACCAAGAATAACACATGTAACATCCCATATTCACTTTGAGTTCCAAAATCAACATGTCATGTCTATTTTATACCATTGGAAGCACAAATTCGGTTTGTGACAATGATACTGACAACTTTTTATACATCGAAATTAGTTCCAATAATAATAATAATAGCAATAGTTTATTTGTACTTCCGATCATTCACGTGATATGGAATAAGTCAAAGACGTCAAAGTGAGTATAATAATGGAAGTAGGTGAGTATATACGAGTTAACTATAAATTTGAAATATAAGCATTTGACAAATACAACTTTTTCCGTTTTGAAATTCAAAGTATAAAAATTCATCTACACTATTAGAAAGTCCGTTTCGAAGGAAATTCCTCAACTGTCCTCTCAAATTGGTCAATGAGGGGTGTTTGATGTATTGGTGAAGGTAGTTAAAGAGTGTTATTCCCATAAGCTTTGGACGCTGTTCAGTTTAAGCCCTCTTGTGTCTTGATATTGACAGTGCGATAATTTTTACTTAGTTTTGCGAAATTTTTTAAGAACTCTCCAAATGCAGACTTACACGTCTAGTATATATGTATAAGCATGGAACTGTTAAAATTTTCAGTTGTCTAAAAAGTTCCCTGCAACTAAAGACTCTACACAGCTATTCCATATAAGATAACTGAGTGAAATCTGGCAAAATAAAGCATAACTAGGGTAGATTTATCTACAGTTTTTTTTCAGTTTATGAATCATGTGACAGATATGTGCAATTTTTTTGCATGCCTCATTGATGTGAATAGTCCAGTTACAATTCTTCGAAACATATACACCCAGAAACTTCAATGATTGAACTTGTTCAAGAGATCTTCCAATTCTTATCAATAGACTGAGATCATTGATTCTATTTGATCAGTTGAGTCTAAAAAATTTTGACTTGTCCGCATTCAGTATTGAACCATTATCTGGAAACCATTGGGCCATATTTGTTAACTCTAAAATTTGAATTTTTATGACGTCTGCTATATTTTTCACTGTAGGTTTCAAAGTTTTGTCGTTAGCATACATCATGTTATTTTTGCTTCTGATATCATTAACGTAAATAAAGTATAACAGTGGCTCCAATACTGAGCCTTGGGGTACTCCAGTTGTTGATTAGATTTGCTCTGATTTATGTCCCTTCATTTCAACGTACAACCAAGCTAGCAGAGATCCCTGAATCTATATCGTTCGAGTTTGAATAGTAAAATATCGTTTTTCACAAAATCAAACGCTTTGCTTGAGTACAAAAAGTTACCACATCCTCTTTTACCGTTCTTCAAGATCTCCTGTTATTCATTAATGAATATTTTGCACTTCCGGAACTACAGTGCCAACTTTAGTCCCGTATAACAGGGACTAAAATGTATCTTTCAGTCCCTAGGGAGATAAGGTTGCATTTCAAATCCCTAGGGACATAAGGTAAAAATCAAACTTTACCGCAGCTACACTATCAATAACTAGGACAAAAACAAATAATTAGGAAATATTCCATTATACATCTTAATTGATTGAATTAACATTGTAAGTGATACCAACATTATTACAAGTAATGAAACTGAATTGGCGATTATTTGTCAACATTAATTGAAATGTCAATGGATTGAAAAATTTTGTTGCTATAACGTTATCCATTCAGTAATCCAAGTACCTTATTCATATAACTCATCAAAATTATCAATTGTATCAATGTTGAAAGTTATAATACTGGGAAGTGCAAAAAATAGCGTATATGCCTCAGGACTAAAGAGATATTTTATCCTTTACGTGATTATTGGCCCTCTGGCTCTACGAGCCCTCAGGCAATAAACATCACGTGCTGGATTAAAACATTCACTTTAGTCCCTTGTTACATAATATACTATTATAAAAGCTATTCTTTTTCTATAGGTTGTATAATTATGAATATAAACGAAACTCACGTTCAAACTGCGTTCGATGCCTTATACATATTCATAAAAATCCATCTTGAGAATACACTTTCTGGATTAGTTCGATATCATTATGTCATGCAATACAGAACCTCTATCAGTGTCGGTGAGCCAGAAAATCAATCATCGTCAGCGTCTGTTGTTTTATTCATCAAGACCTGACTGTCAGGTTTGCATGAGCCGACGCACCGATCCATCAATTGGTGTTTGTTCTCAGATTGGATATTATTCTAATTAATCTTTGATAGGAATCCAGATCCAGATCGTATTGTGGGAATGTATGGGGACGCTAACAGATGTCAGAATACGGTGAAAACACAAATACCTCGACCTTCAGATAGGAGAGAAAATATTATGTAGTAAACATGTGTTTTTATTTTTTAGATAGATGGATTTAATGGTAACATTGTTCAATTGTATAAAAACAGTGAGATATATAAAGTCTTTGGATTGTGGATTTGAATTTTCCAATAATATCTAATGATCAGTGATTGAATAAATTCAAATCTAGAGAATTTTCTTTTCTATTTCGTGAGCATGTGATGAGGAAATTTCAGATGATCAGCATTCCTTGTCAAATAAGTATGTACCTACATCTGCTGCATTGGTCTCTAGATTGGCATTTTTATTTATTTCCATTGATGAAATAAAAATAAATCATGATCGAAGGGGCATTATATTCAAACTTTCAAATCTTTCTTTGCAATGGTGTCTGAAACCAGCACCGGCACGGTTTTGTAAACGGAAAATGTTAGCATGACAAGAGCTTGAGAGTTTTCGTCATAGCTGTTAAACATAACAGGGTCTATTTAAGTGGAATTTTTACAAAAAAAATTCCGCTTGTTACGTTGTCACCACTTACAAACAAACGAGGGCCTATTCAGTTCATCATCGATGACCAGTCCATGCAGCTTCACACTATGACCTTGAGCAATGTCATTGTTCGATGAGATGATGAGATTCTGAGTTTTGTCATCATTAAGTTTAAGATTATTGGGAATTTCTAGCTCGTGTAGATATAAGACAGTTCAACTTCAAATTTTCTATTTTTGTGCTAGCATCAACCAAAGTTGTGTCATCCACAAAAGCAACACAAGTTTTGGGATACACATTGTGAAACAAGTCATTCGCATAAATAATGAATAACAGAGGTCTTGCGGTACTCCATGTATGACTTGTCTAAAATTAGATAAAGAATTATCAATTGTCACGGTGCTTAAGATTCCAAAAAACAGTAACTAGTATCTTATGAGAGACACGGTCGGATTTGATTTGCTCTGCATTTTTTCTGAAGCCAAATTGGCTTTGGTCAATGTGATTATTGAGGATTATCATGGGTTACCAGATTGTCTTGAAACGTCTTTGATATCATAACTATGTGGTCAAGTATTCTTACTTTTTTTCGGTACTTTTTTCCTCGGACTCGGTACTTTTTCCAGCGGACTTTATTTCTCCAGACTTTTTCCTCTGGACTTTCATCAGAATATTTTTCCGAATTTTTTCCCATGACATTTGTCCAGAATTTCTCCCTGGATTTTTTCCCAGAAATTTTTCCGCAGTTTCTTGGACTGATTTTCTTTGTACTTCTTCTCCTCGGACCATTTCTACCGGGTTTTTATTCCCAGAATTTTTTCCTCGGAATTATTTTCCTCAGCCCTTTTTTTACAGTCTATTATCGCTCGGACTTTGTTTCCGTGGACACTTTCCCTTCACTTTTCTTCTGCGGATTTTTTACGGACTTTTTTCCACACTTTCTTTCCCTGGACAATTTCCCCGGCCCTTTTTTCCCGGACTTTTTCTCCTTACTATTTTTCCCGGATTTTTTACGGAATTTATTTCCTCAGATTTTGTTTCCAAGATTTTCATCCGTTGCTTTTTTCCTCGGAGGTTTTATCCACAGACTTTTTCAACACACATTTTCACACAATCGATTTTCCTAATCAAAGGTCAAAGCACCTTTCAGCCTCCAGCTCTCCCGCTATAACCTTATAACTTCAGCATTGCCAGTAAGTAGTAGTATCTTGACAAAATGCTGAATTTTCAAAAAATGCTGTTACGAAAACTGTTTTTCCTCCTACCCCAATAGAAAGTACACACTTTTCTCCCTCAAACCAGGGAGGAAACTCATACTGTTCCTCCCTAGGGAGGAAAGTACTTTTCCTCCCCCTCATTTCAAGTAAGTTGTAAACGATGAAACTTGTGAATCTATTATAATCAAATTGTTTCCGTGATTTCTAGAACATCTTATATAACCTGTATTCTGGTAAAAATCAAACATGAATATTACTTCTACTCTAGTTCTTCAATAGCTATTTGTGTATTTAGAGCGCAAAGTGATTGATTGTTGCTCGACAAAGAGATTAATCTTTGGAGAACGACAATAACACTTTGTGCTCGAAATACACACATTCTTTTTTCTACAAGCGCAGCTCTTAGAAAAAAAGTGATCGACACTTCACTCAAATAGGCACATAACATTACTTATGAGAAAATCTCTCAATAGCAATACGAAATGTATAAGCTATCTAAATGTCCAATAATTCAAATCACTAACAAGAAAAAAGTAAAATAACGTTCTTGAAAAAAAAAAGTTGTAATTGCCAGGAGATGAACCCGGGACCTTCGGATTACAAGCCCCAGACGCAAGCCACTGCACCACCGCAGATTCTCAGATACACATGACTGTATTGTCTATACTTTCCATCAAGTAAGAATAGGTCTATTTGCAAACAAAGTCACAAAAGGTTTTATTGAGTGGATAGGACGAAAAATCATATGTATTACATGGGAGTAAAGTGCCAGTAAACTACATCCTGCGGGAGGAAAAGTGGCACTTTCCTCTCTAGTAATACAAATAGCTATTGCTTGGAAACACCACGAGAGCTTGCTCGAGTGGTGTTTTGTACAGCAACACAGTTTGAGCGACTGGCAAGGTGAAAGTATTTTGGAAATTCTGCATTTTGAAGGGATATTCGATCAAACAATTTCACGAATACATTAAATTTTTATGGACTAAATGCGTATTGTAGGAACGGTTTATCATGTCATTAATGTCAGTTGAATAGTTGAACCGTCAAACTGACGTTTCTCTATTCACAGAAATTGTTGTAACTATGGAAACGTATAAATAAGGAAGAAGCGAAACACCGATTTGAAAATACCACGGGCTGGAGACTAGGTACGTTTTGTTGTGTCATTCCAGACCTGACTGAATGAGCAGACCCAAGAAAACGGGTTGAAAGACTGATATTTGACAAATATCATTATTATTCTGCTGTTTTAGGTTTTGATTTTTGAACTCATCGCTTAACCTCGAAAATAAACTGAAACCCGTGTGTCAGTTTTCCTAAAAGCGACAAAGTTTAAAAAATATTTCGATGCTATTTCCTCACTAACATGGACCAACAGTTGATATTGGCTAACCTAATAGCAAAAGTTCGAAATTTATGTTCTTTTGAAATTTTGATTTCAACTGTCACATTCCAAGTTACTGTCATTAGTGTCATTCCAATTTTCATACCTTCTCTTAAGATGTATAAAAACCATGGTGTGTCGAGTGATTCGATTTTGTTTTGATTTTTCAGAAGACAAATAAACAAATGAAATAGTGGTCTGCTTCCTTGGTCGGCTCCAGAGATGGCGCCCTTATATAGAATTTTAGTCTTGTCAATATTCCAGGGATATGGTGATTAATGACTGTTGTCAATTTTATGAAATTTCAACAAACTTTAAATACAATCCAAAAGTGAATGATGGTGACAGAATCTAAATTTCAGAGTGCAATTTCCTTGTATTGATTACTATTATTAATGTGTTTCTTAATTTTGCTGTATATTTCCTTAGATATTCATTCAATAATAATTTAATTATTCTGATTGACTCGTCATTTACTTGATGAAGATCCATAGTAATTGTACAAACCACACTGAAAACGATTCGATCCTCCACAAACTTTATTTAATCAGACAGTGAAGAAGCTAGTGTTCAGGCAAAAAATGCCTGATAAAATAAAATTTGTGAATTCCTAATCATTTCCTGTGTAGTTTGTATGATTTGTACAATAATAATTTGATCATGTTCCTTCCTTCCGTTTTTGTATCATTTGTGGGCAATCCAGAGAGACGAACAAAATAATTCATTTATATCCAGTACCGAAAGTGAGTATAGTATGTACCACCATTTTATGAAGATTATCACATAGTATCTTGTATTATTAGAAAACATTTTAATGAAAATCATGGCACGAATAGTCTTGTCAATATTCCACGGATATGGTGATTGATGACTGTTGTCAATTTTATGGAATTTCAACAAACTTTAAATACAATCCAAAAGTGAATGATGGTGACAGAATCTAAATTTCAGAGTGCAATTTCCTTATATTGATTACTATTATTAATGTGTTTCTTAATTTTGCTGTATATTTCCTTACATATTCATTCAATAATAATTTAATTATTCTGATTGACTCGTCATTTACTTGATGAAGATCCATAATAATTGTACAAACTACGCTAAAAACGATTCGATCCTCCACAAACTTTATTTAATCAGACAGTGAAGAAGCTAGTGTTCAGGCAAAACATGTCTGTTAAAATAAAAGTTGTGAATACCTAATCATTTCCTGTGTAGTTTGTATGGTTTGTACAATAATAATTTGATCATGTTCCTTCCTTCCGTTTTTGTATCATTTGTGGGCAATCCAGAGAGACGAACAAAATAATTCATTTATATCCAGTACCGAAAGTGAGTATAGTAAGCTTAACTTCAATATTTCTGAATGAAATGCGTGGTTATTATTGTAGTGAATTTCATTTCAGTAAAAAATTTAATAAATAAGTCGAAAATGTAACAAATTGAACTGATTGAATGAAGTTTTTCAGTAAATTCCAATAATTACGTTTCTTTATTCATTTCATTCGTCAGCAATACTTAAAAACTTCTGTTCTTGTAAATTTACCCTAACAAGAAAATCGACCGTGGCGGTACACGCAAATGCGGAATATTTGGGAAACAGACCACGAATTCATTTGTTTTCTGTTAATCAAGCTGGCGAATTGTCTCCCGTTTTATCCCACAGTTTTCCAGGTATGAGTCGACACACCAGGATTTTTAGACATCTTACCTTCTCTTTAGGAGGAATGGAAATAGGAGTGGGAATGGGGTTGAGTGCACAACAAAACGAGTATATAGACCATAACTGGTTTGGGTTATGGCACAACAAAACGCACCTGTGTTTTCGAAAAGTCCTTTTCTCATTGGTTTGAATTAAAAAAATAATGGCATTTGATTGGTTTCTATAATATGAGGGAAATTGTCAGTAGTAATATTCCGACAAAATGCTGAATTTTCAAAAAATACTTTCAAGTTGCTGTCACGAAAACTGTGTTGCTTGGAAACACCACGAGAGCTAGCTCGAGTGGTGTTTTGTACAGCAACACAGTTTGAGCGACTGGCGAGGTGAAAGTATTTCGAAAATTCTGCATTTTGAAGGGATATCCGATCAGACAATTTCACGAATAAATTAAATCATTATGGACTAAATGCGTATTGCAGGAAAGGTTCATCATGTGTCATTAATGTCAGTTGAAGAGTTGAACCGTCAAACTGACGTTTCTCTATTCACAGAAATTGTTGTAACTATGGAAACGTATAAATAAGGAAGAAGCGAAACACTGATTTGAGAATACCACGGGCTGGAGACAGTGTTTTCGAAAAGTCCTTTTTTCATAGGTTTGAATTCAAAAAATGATGGCATTTGGTTGGTTTATATAATATGATGGAAATTGCCACTAAAACTCATGATCGTTTCATAAAATATAATCATTCCTGCGCCTTCCAGTTATTTCAGAGATCACAGCTAACGTATGTACCTTTCACAATGTTTTATTTATTCGTCGACATGTCACAAACGGAAACCCTCATTTGCACCGAAGCATTCCCTTATCCATTCATCCGAAAAAGGTGGTCCTGACAGCGGTCAGGAAACCTTTCCTGACGCGAAATCTCTGGCATTGTTCGGCGTTGAAGTTATTTGGGGTTTCTTCGGATGAATTCGCGTGGAATCCCAATCGCAGGAAGCGGGATCGTTTATTATCAATTTTTAATAAAAGTGATCAGTTCGTTTAGTGCACGTCTATTATATAGTGTCTGTCTCATTTGTGGAATTTCTCGGAATGTTCAATGAAGATGCCTGCGGAGAATCTGAGAAGTTCAACGAAAGAAATCATTCCAGTTACTGTACGGTGAGGTTTCAATGCAATGAAGAGTTATTCAAAATATTCTATTCATAAAAAACATACCTCATCTCTACAGGAATAACCAGTGGCAGGTCGTCAAATTAGGCTTAGGAGGTTAAATTTAACGTGAAATATTATATTTCATTCATTACATATTTCTTTCTTTTCATATTCAATTTAT
Source organism: Chrysolina oricalcia (assembly GCA_944452925.2). Taxonomy (NCBI): domain Eukaryota; kingdom Metazoa; phylum Arthropoda; class Insecta; order Coleoptera; family Chrysomelidae; genus Chrysolina; species Chrysolina oricalcia. The sequence continues at coordinate 6,682,239 of OX101825.2, read as the reverse complement.
TTCATTTCTCATCTATTTCGTATTTCATGTTTCATTCATTTTATATTTCATTCATTCCTCATTTCATTATTCACTCATTTCAAATTTCATATTTCGTATTTCATATTTCTTATTTCGTATCTCGTATTTCATATTCCGTATTTATTCATTTCGTTCTTCAATCATTTCATATTCAACTCATTTCATGTTCAATTCATTTCATTCATTCATATTTCATTCATTTCACATTTCATTCAGTCCATATATCATTCATTTCATATTGGATTCTTTTCACATTTCATTCTCTTCATGTTTTATTCATATATTTCCTTCATTTCATATTTCATTCATTTCAGATTTCATTCATTTCATATTTCATTCATTCCATATACCATTCATTTTACATTTCATTCATTTCATATTCCATTCATTACATATTTCATTCATTCCATATTTCATTCATTTCATACTACATCCATTTCAAATTTCATCAATTCCATATTTCATTAATTTCATATTTCATTCATTCCATATTTCATTCATTCCATATTTCATTTATTTCATACTTCAACCATTTCATATTTTATTCATGTCATAATAGTAGTAGTATTTATTGGCCACATTACATACAGTATACAATTGGCAGGTCAAAAAAGAGAGAATGTCACAGTCATGCGGATATACAATTTTTTTTCACATTACCTACATAGATAAAAATTTAAAAAAATATAGTTAAAAAGAAAATATATATATATATATATATATATATATATATATATATATATATATATACGTATAATTTGAAAAAAAGGATACTCGCTGACTAGTCAAGAGTAAAACTGATTGTAGGGCCTGCAGCGATGTAAAAGGAAACTCTTTTAAGTTTTTCCAAGCTTTCGAAATCGTTTATTCCATCATCAGGGAGACTACAATTGGAAATGTCATATGAGATTGTAAATTCAAAATTATGAGTACTCACATCTTATTTGAGGATGTTTACAAAGATTGAGTTTCTGCTAATTAAACGTTTCAGAAATGCAGTATATTCAGTTCTTTTTTTAAAAATACAGAACTGGACGAAATGACAAATTAGTCGTACATAGAGACATACTTCATTTCTTTATTTTCTAATGTGACAGTTATTAATTTAACAAGTGACATTATTTTGTTCCAAGACAAATAAACTTCAGTGTAGGTTAGAATTTCTGCGTTCGGTTACTCTGATTTCATATTGTTTAATGTCAAGAAAAAGTAAAAAAGAATAAATTTCACTCAAATGGCTTATATCTGTTCTTTTATTGATGGAGTTATTCTCTTGAGAGATAAAGGCCATTTCTAAGAAAGATCTTTTTGAAAGATGTGATTCTCTTGCAAGAACTTTTGTTGAAGAGTAGTTCATTCGGTGGTCAAGGTCATTGACATGTTTTGCTAAAGCACATCTTTCAGGATGTAGTCTACTATCACTTTTATGAGAAGTGATTCTGTAATTTAGTAATCTTTTTGTTTGGCCAATGTAATTTTTTTCACAATCAAGACAAGGGATACTATAAACAACATTTGAAAGTGAGAAAATATTATTTTTGTCCTTTACTTTTGAATATATTTGTCTTATTGAAGTAACTGTTCTATTTGCAATTTTGATATTACCAAATGGTTGTAAAACTCTGGTTAGTTTGGGTGTTATTTCCTTGATGTAAGGTAATGAAGCATAGAAAATTGAATTTTGATTCAAATCTGCAACAGGTTGTTCATTATGAGAATTAATATTTTGTCTTACACTATTATCAACTTCTGTTAAAAATGAGCTAAACAAGATGTTATTAGCTAAAGATGGTGGATAAGAATTTTGTATGAAAAGTACTCTGTCTTTCATTTGTTTCAACAAATTCACTTTCATCGAAAATTTGTGATAAGAAGAGAAATTCAAATACCTTCCTGAACTGCATGGTTTTCTATACCAATCAATTAATATTGTGTTATCAATCGATCGTATAAGTTTTGTATCCAGGAAAGGTACTGAGAGATCTGAATCTTCTGTTTCGATTGTGATTTGTATGTATGGGTCATAACTATTGAAAGTATCCAAAATTTCAGTTAAACCATTTTTAGGTAATGCTAAAATTATATCACCCACATATTTTTTTATGAAAAATAAATTAAAAGAGAAGACTGGTAACATTGTGTCTAGCAACTCATCCATAACATAGGCTGCAAGAATTGGTGAGATTGAAGATCCCATTGGTGTTCCAAAAGTTTGTCTGTAATATTTTCCATTAAATGAAAAATTGTTATTATCAAAAAGAAATGTTATTAAGTTGAAAAAACATTTTTTTTCAATAGTGCAATGACTGCTGATACGATCCCAATTTTTATCTATCGCTCTAAGGCAAGTATCAAGATAAACATTACTGAAAAGAGAGACAACATCTAAACTGGCCAGAACATAGTTATCAGGTAATTTGATTTTATTGAGTTTTTCTGAGAATTCAAAAGAATTTTTGATTGAGTAAATGTTATCTGAATCATAAGCATTAGTCAAAATATTAGTTAAAAAAGAAGCAATTTGTTCTGTTGGAGAACCTATGCAAGCTATTACAGGTCTCACTGATAAATTTGGTTTTTGAATTTTTGTTTGGTAAAGAGTAAAATTTTAGAGAAATGCCATCATAACTAGTAAGCTTTTTTTAACAGTGTCATCTATTTGGTTTTTTTCTTTAAGAGATTTTATCAAATTATTATTTTTTCTCTTTATTTTTGAAAAAGTTTTTGAAAGATAATCCAGATTTGATTCTTATTCAGTCAGATAAAGGTAATGTTACTGTTGTTATGGAGAAACAACAATATCTAGATTTATCTAATGATATCATTAATAATAGTACATCCAATGTAGGGCTGAATAATGATCCAACATTGTATATAATTTTGAGGTGATATTTTTGTAATACTTGAAGTGGATATGAATGACTTTTCAAGGCACTTCCCCAAACGACCAAACCGCATCTTTTGTGGCTTTCGATTAGAGCAGGGTTTTTAACTGAGGTATTGTTAGTATTTTACTCAAGTATTTAAATTTCGATAACAGTGATCTAACTTTTTTGCAAACATAGATAATGTGTATATTCCACTTCATATGTATATCAAGATATATTCCTAAGTATTTCATTTTTTTTCCATTTTGATTTCGAATGTTTGACTGCCGTCACGGATAGAAAGTTGATCAAAGGAAGGAGTTCGTGTAGTATTGCAACAGAAATGTTTATTCGATGTTGAGGGTTAGTAATTTGTATTTCAAAACCATTTATGCATTTCTGTAAAATTAGATCAGCGTTTTGTCTGAGCTCTGGCCACGTGTGAATGCAGAACCCAGTGCTCCAGTCAATAGAAACAGAAATAAAAGAAATTTAATTAGAAATAAAGTCAGGTGAAGAGTAAGGTTACTTAAATCTTCGTTTAATTTACATAATATTCATTCTATCTTTTCACAACAGTATTGGGGTGTACCATCTGCATCTTTTGACTTTTTAGGTTTCAATTTTCTTAGTGCTCCATCGAATTCAGTTCAGTGAAGTGTGAGGTTATTCAAATCTTCACATAATTCACATTAAATTCATTCCATCTTTTCACAATAATATTGGGTTATAACATCTGTATCTTCTGATTTTTTAGGTTTCAATTTTCTTATTGCATCATCGAAATCAGCTACGTTTATTAAATGTGTATGTGTATCAGTCTCCATACTGTCTTATATCATCATAGTTACATCACGAACAGGAGTGCTGACCTGGTTTCGAACACATCAACAAGGGTCCAATTAACTAAAACCAATGCATCTCTCCCAAGCATCCATTTAGCATTTGTAAACTATCGTTCCCAGCTACCAATTCGCGTGATAACGTTACATCATTAACCATTCACCCAACGATATGATTGAACTCTAATGGGTTCCGAATCTGTTCAGAATCATCACATTTCACCAGAATACAAAACGCAAACTCAATAATCCGCCCAAATACCCGAGGGTTAGTTTCATGTCGCTTAAAGTGATTAGCAGAACTTGAGGAGAAAATTGGTGATGATGGGGGTTAGATGGGTCTCAGTTGCATCTTCGAAGTTAATGGTGTTTAATGGTGTAGTTTTCCTAGTATAGTCCAGTATCTCTGTCGCCTAAGATAGGGCAAATCATTATACAAGTCTTCAACCAAGAACCCAAAAAACAACACGCAGTTTTCTTTCTACCAATTTTATACAGTGTGTCCCGCTTTTCATGAATACACCCTAATATCTCAGTTATTAATAATGTTAGGTAAATAAAGTATTTGGCGTAGAGAACATTTTCATCGACCATTGGCGTGCGGTGTTGGGAGTTGAAAAAAAGCAGTTTTTTGGGAAAATGATATTAGGGCTCATTTTAGATAACTTTTTTCATCAGATTGAGAATCAGCATCCCCAAAAACCCCTCGATACATATTTTCGAAATCTCAAGAACTGATTTGACCAGAAATAAAATTAAACTAACTTTTTTCATGAATACACCAAAGTAGCTGTTATTATACATGTGATTTTCTTTTAATTTTGGTGGTGATTGTATGTTAGAAAAATGAAGTATTTGACATAGTGAACATATGCATTTACCATTGGCGTGCGGTGTTGGGGCGGGGAAAAAGGCGTTTCTTGAGAAAAGGATATTAGGGCTTATTTTAGACAACTTTTCTTATCACATTCAGTATGAGTATCCCCAAAAACCCTATAATTCATATTTTCAAAATCTCAAGAGCTGATTTGAGAAAAAATTAAATTCACTTTTTTCATGAATACACCCAAATATCAGTTATTATAAATGCGCTTTTCTTGAGTTTTTGTGGTGATTGTATGTTAGGAAAATGAAGGATTTGGCATAGTGAACATATGCATTTACCATTTGCGTGCGGTGTTGGAGGGAGAAAAAAGGCGGTTTTTGAGAAAAGGATATTAGGGCTTATTTTAGACAACTGTTTTAATAAGATCTAGAATCAGCATCATCAAAAACCCCTCAATTTATATTTTCGAAATCTCAAGAGCTGATTTGAGCAGAAAAAAATTTGTTTATTTCCATCTTTTTAGTTCAAATACCCTGATCCTATTGAATATCAAACACATCCGTTTCGTTACATTCAGTATCCTTTGCAACTGCCCTTATACTACAATTTAGGTATTTTCGAAGATACGCGCTCTTTGTTACCGTTGGCTTGCCGATTTGTGTTTTTAAGTAAATTAATGAAAAGAGTGTTTTGAAACAAAAGTTTTTGTTTGACATTCGGTAATCAGTACGAATTGTCAAAAAGTCAAGCAGTGTTAATAAGATGGCACACAACCGAAGAGTAGTTACAATTGGAGAAAAAGTAGAGATTATCCGCTTATTTGGTGATAATGAAAGATCTACGCGTCAGGTTGCTGGAATATTCAATGGAAGGCATCAGATCGAGAACCAATTTCTCACGACACCGTTGCCAAAATCAACAGATTGTTCGCAAGGACTGGAGCGGTTTTCAAGACAAGACCGGGGAAGTACAATTTAAATCAGAGACACTATCCAGACGACGAACGTATCTTAGCAGAATTTCGAAACAACCCAAATGGTACTGTAAGGGCAGTTGCGAGGACACTGAATTTAACGAAAAACGAAGTATGGAGATGTTTGAAACGCAATAGGATTAGGGCATTTAAACCAAAATTTCTACATACTCTGTTAAATGGTGATTTTGAACGACGGTTTGAATTTTGCTTATGGTTGCAGGGTACCTATCTTAACGACAGACTTTTTCTGAAAAATATGATGTTTACAACAAACGGTGTGGTATCTAGTCAAAATTGTAGGTTTTGGGCAGCTGAAAATCCGATTTGGGTAATTCATTGTTAAAACCAGTACAGTGAAAAAGTTAACGTGTGATGTGGCATATTTAACGAACAAATTGTTGGTCCCTTTTTCCTGGATAACCTGACTGGACAAAATTTTCTAAATTTTTTACAAAATGATGATTTTCTCATGGAATTGCCATTAGCACAGAGACAAAACTTAATCTCTCAATTAGATGGTGCCCCCGCACATAATTCTCTGATAGTTCGGAACTTTTTAAATGTAATTTTCCCTATGAAATGGATAGGTAGAAATTCTTCTTTCGAACCATGGCCCCCTAGATCGCCAGATATTACCCCTTGTGACTTTTTTCTGTGGAGGCATTTGAAAAATAAAGTGTATGCTACTCGGCCTCGTAATAGAGAGGAACTTTGCTTTGCAATTAGGCAAGCGTGTCAGGAAACAACTCCCCAAACTTTAAGAAAAGTGAATGGACGTTTGAGAAGAATTGTTGAAAAGTGTATTGTTTCTGAAGGTAGTTATGTTGAAAACACAAGAATCTGAAATAATGTAATTTGTAATTTTATTACCACATCAGTTACAAATAAAGAACTTATTAAAAATAGACTTTGATTTTTTTTTGCTCAAATCAGCTCTTGAGATTTGGAAGATATGAATGAAAAGGTTTTTTGGGATGCTCATTGTAAATCTGATGAGAAAAGTTGTATAAAATAAGCCCTAAAATTCTTTTCTCAAAAAACGCCTTTTTTGTCCCCCCCAACAGCGCACGCCAATGGTGAATGAATATGTTCACTATGCCAAATACTTAATTTTTTTAATATAAAATAAAATAAAATCTCAAGAAAATCGCCTTTATAATGACAGATATTCGTGCGTATTCATGAAAAAAGTGAATTTATTTTTTTTTCTGCTCAAATTAGCTCTTGAGATTTCGAAAATATGAATTAAGGGGTCGTTGGGGATGCTGATTCTGAATCTGATAAAAAAAGTTATCTGAAATGAGCCCTAATATCATTTTTCCAAAAACAGCTTTTTTTCACCCCCCCACTCCGCACGCCAATGGTCGATGAAAATGTTCACTATGCCAAATACTTTATTTTCCTAACATATAATCACCACCAAAATTTTAAGGAAATCACATCATTAATAACTGAGATATTAGGGTGTATTCATGAAAAGCGGGACACACTGTATAATAATATACTGAATAGAGGACTTCGGATAAGGATTCAGTGATGCCACCACACAACTTTTGGCTTTAAAACTACTGGCACGTTTTTCGGCATTTTTTTCTTCATGTCAGGGTTTAAAACTACTGGCACGTTTTTCGGCATTTTTTTCTTCATGTCAGGGTTTCTGACACCCTCAGGAACCCCGTAATATGATTGAAATTGTTCATAACAACGGAAATATTGAGATTTTCCATAAAGTACAAAACACTAGGTACTTTAATTTTGTTTAGGGATTTTTCTTTCAAAATGGCGCTAAATTCAAAACTAGAGCTAAAGTTTTATTATTGCAAGAGGTATTCTGTAGTCTAGGAAGTGCCAGATAAAGCCACTGTGGGGTCCGTAGCAAATGTGTACAAGAGGATTTGCATTAAGTATTAAAGTATAGAATGTAAAATAAAACAGCACAGTTACAAAAAGACTTTCCGTGATTTAATCCGAGCAAATTTGGAGATAACACTCGTCAAATTAATATTTCTAAGTTAATCACTTTCTATGTTCATTATATTGATGTCGTTTGATGTTCTTGTCCCATTGTCCTCCTTAACACATTTTTAAAACACTTTAATGTTGAAAGAGAACGTTCTCCGCTGTAGTTGGTGATTATCAAAATCAAGTGAATGCAAAACACTATTCCAACATTTGGGAAACACGATTCCAATGAATTTTATGTCAACAGTTTATAAACTTGAAGTTCCTGAGCCTCGTGCTTTTTCTTTCTGCTGTCAATATCAGCAGCCACATCTGTTTTCAGCAGCTTTGCAAACTGCACCAGTTCATTGCCCAGACTGTCTTCCACATCGTCTAGGAAATAATTGACGACAGTTCTTTTTAAGATCTTTTCTGCCGAAGTATTCCAAATACACTAGTCACTTGATGGTAAGCTTCCATGCACTTAACTAATGCAGACAATTATAACAATAAAAACATGAATTTCAAAACGTTGTCCGGGTGTTTGATGTTCTACAACTTCTTCGAGTGTAGTATGAGGTCTGTGAGTAGAGCTGCTGCTGAAATGGTCGTACTTTGTATTTCGCTTGGGTTTTCTTGAAGTCGATTGCTGATATTCTTCACAGCCAATTAGGGCTTTTGCTTTTGCCTCTATATCTGAAAATTTGGATCGTATTGCTTGGAAGTAGCCTTGTAATGATTGATAAAGAGCGTACCTATATCGATTCTCGTGTTAAGATCTTGATCGGACGACTGCAACGAAGCGTTAGTCGCTTGCAAGTGTTCTAGAATTTCATTCCACGCTATAGTTATTATTCCCATTTAACTTTATTAATTTTCTGTAGGTGGTATAAAAAACACATCTTACTTGATAAGTTTTTTTATACTTTGCGCACAGGCGCGAGGCCCCCCAGGTGCGGGGCCCGTAGCTTTTGCTTACTGGCTAATTTGCTAACTGGTACTTGGTAGCATGCTAGCTGGCAAATGCGGCACTGAGTGTAGGCGGGTTATATCTTTGTCGGTGCACATTCGTTCCATGATAAAGTTCAAAAGTAGAAATGATATTCAACCAATTAATTTTATGATTAAAATACCCACAAAACTGAAACAAAATACACATGTAACCATTGTAACCTCAAAGTATTCAGGCCAAGAGCATTTTAATCAGAAAGGTAATAAGGTTTGTTTATCCGTGAAAGTTACCACTCAGAATATTTTCTAGATCGATCAACTATTTGGCAACTAGGAAACGTGAAATGCAATTTTTTTTAATTCAGGAAACTGATATATTTTGAAATTAGCGCCATTTTGTGAGAAAAATCCCAAAAAAAAATTAAAGTCCCTAGGGTTTTGTATTTTATGAAAAATCTCAATATTCCCGTCGTTATGAACAATTTCAATCATATCACGGGGTTCCTGAGGCTGCCAGGAACCCTGGCATGAAGAAAACTTGCCGAAAAACGTGCCAGTAGTTTTAAAGTCAAAAGTTGAGTGGTGGCATGACTGAATCCTTATCCGAAGTCCTCTATTGAATGAAATGATTGACTGAATCAATTCAATATCACGCACTATAAGATTTTGAATTATCATTTGCCAGAAAATTAGTAAAATCAGTTGAGTGTGATGGAAAATCATAATGACCTAACCGTTGTGGGCAATGTCCTTGTCAGCAAAAACACCCTCTGAACACTCGAACCACTGCAGCAGACTTATACCGACACATGTTTTGCAATATCTGTCATAAACAATCTGCCGGAACTCTGCCACTTAATGAACCGCACACACATAATTTGTGGCAGATTGTCCTCGAATTATAATTTCAAGCTCATGAAGGGCGATAAATTCTAGACATTTAAACTGTTGGATGAGTGAATTGATGATGCAAGTTTTCCCCGACTTTTGAAACCGAGAATTTCCTAATAGTGCATGAAACATTGTCGGGCCATTCATTTGAAATAAGGGATGTTTGTTTTCTAGTTTTACTATAATTTGTTGATATGCTGATTTAGGAAATTAAATGAGTTTTACCCTGCCATGATATCACTGAATATTTTTAGAACTATAAGGAAAAATGGTAAATTATTAGAACTTCTAATAACGATACCGGGTGTCCGCGGAAGGTGGCTCGCCCCTATAATTTTTTTGTTTTTGAAAATAATGGAATGAAATTTGAAGGATCTGCATAAAGCGTCCCTCAGACTGATTGGAAGACGCCCAATGGACGAACCAAAGTCTTACCGCCCCATTAGCATCACCTCTTTTCTCCTGAAAGCAATGGAGAAAATAGACTGTTATGTCAGAAGCGAACTCCTCGAGTTTAGACCGCTTCACAAAAAACAGTTTGCTAACCAAGCAGGAAAATCCACAATTAATGCTCTATAATGCCTAATTGAAGGTATTGAAAAGACATATGTGGCAAAAGAAATGGCACTTTGCGCCTTCATTGACATAGAGGGTGCTTTCGACAACACCTCACATGCCTCCATAACCAGATCATTAGAGAAAAGGAATACTAATGCCTCACTGATCAGATGGACACAATCAATGCTGAGAAGCATAATCATTGTGGCGACCCTAGGGGGAGAGACAGTCAAGATGACAGCAGAAAGAGGTTGCCCACAAGGGGGAGTTCGATCGCCTTTGCTGTGGTCACTGGTTGTCGACTAGCTGCTAGTAAAGCTACACGAATCTGGTTTCACGACTCAAGGTTATGCAGATGACCTAGTCGTCACCATTAGGGGCAAACATGACGGAGTAATCTCCGACCGCATGCAATTAGCCCTAAACACAATCAGTAGCTGGTGCGCAAAGGAAGGACTCAACGTCAATCCTAGCAAAACAGTGCTGGTTCCATTCACCAAGAGGCGAAAGTACGAACTTGAAGCCTTAACTCTGAATGGAACTCAACATTTTCCAAAGAGGTAAAATATTGTGAAGTTATAATAGACCAAAAACTGACTTGGAACAGCCAAATCAACCACATTCTTTCCAGGGCTATAGCGGCAAGCTGGACATGCCGCAGAGTCTTTGGTAAGATATGGGGTCTGAAACCAAAAAAGATTTATTGGTCATACCAAACGATCATCAAACCCATGGTCACCTACGCCTCACTGGTATGGTGGCCAAAAATTCAACAAATTTCAGCACAAGTCAAGCTGCAAAAAGTGCAGCGGCTAGCTTGTCTGGGAATAACAGGGGCAATATTTACGGGTCCCACTGCAGCCTTAGAGGTAATGCTAAACCTTCCGCCAATGAAAGAAGAAGCAAACAGTGCCTTCAGACTGAGCCAGACAAAAAACTTAAAAGTTGGAAATCTGATTGGACACTTGAAGATATTGGAACACATTCCCCTAGAAGCCATGTCTAAACCGACAGATTTCATGCCAGTTAGGTACGACTTCGAAATGCAGTTTGAAGTGGTCATAAACAGCCACCAAATATGCACAGAGAACGGACCTCAACTGGGAAGGGATGCATCAGTGTGGTACACAGATGGATCTAAGATGGATGAAAGTGTTGGAGTGGGCGTTACAGGACCAAACTTTAGGCTCTCAAAACCTCTTGGTAACACCCCAACCATCCCAAGCAGAAGTACATGCTATAGAATTATGTGACCAGGAATGCCTTGAAAGAGGCAGAATCTATATACTATCAGATAGCCAAGCAGCACTAAAGGCTCTGAGGTCATACACCTGTGAGTCTAATCTGACTTGGGACTGTAAAAAATCCCTGAGACAACTGGCAACAAACAATCACGTCACCCTGATGTGGGTGCCAGGTCACAAAGGAATTAAAGGTAACGAAGAAGCAGATTGCCTTGCCAAAGAAGGGGCAAACACACAATTTCCCGGCCTAGAACCCTTCTGTGGACTCTCCAAAACCCACCTGAAAGAGGAGTTCCGACGCTGGGAAACCGATGAAATGAAATATCACTGGAATAAAGTGCCAGGACAAAGACAAGCGAAAAGACTAGTGTGCCTACCGCCAAAGAAAGCTAAACAGCTTCTCGAGTTAGACAAGAAAGACTTGAAGATGGTAATGGGACTCCTCACTGGACACTGCCCTCTGGGGTACCACCTCAAAAACATGGGTAAATCAGAGAGTGATAGTTGCCGCTACTGCGAGAACTTCGCGGAAACTGCAGAACATTTGCTTTGCGAATGCCCAGCGCTTTTCGGCAAGAGGCTCAAGTTCCTGGAAGGGGCCTTTTTAACGCCCTCCGACATCAGGAACTTAGCTCCCAGGAAACTGATAAACTTCACAAGAAGTCTCGGAATCCCGGGCCTCGAATAGACCAAGGGTCACGCATAAAAGAACTTATAGGTCGAAGTGCTTGTGAGGCTGCACAGCCTGTACGACCCCCCTACAATCTACAATCTACAGACTTACAAAAATTTTGCAAAAAAATTTGAAGATGTCAGTTTTGTGCAAAAATATTAAGAATGTGAGGACAAATATTGTGCAAAAAAAGGGATATTCAATATTTTGTGAGGCATTCAAACTTTTCTGAAAGTTTAGAAAATTTTTGCGAACCTTTCAATGTTTTGTAGTATGAGAGCGCATTGTATGAGGGGGTTGACAAATATTGCGCAATATTTTATCAGTCTGTCTGGAGCAGTCGCCGCGTGAACATGATTGAACCAGCTGCGAAAATAGTGAAAGCAGGAAAGAAGGAAGAGGAAAAATCATTTCTGCTCCTATGTATTGAAGTAAGCAACGTACACACTAATTATTGTTTATAAGTAGCACTTAGTTCGAAGAATAAAAACAAAGTTTTAGCTGTCTTTGTTGTAGATTCCATTTAGCAGTGACGAGGGAATGGTTGGGGTTCAAAAAAATTATATACCTTTCCCCTACTTCAGGAAATTTTGGTAAAGTGTAGGTTTCAAGATCAGTTTGCGAAGTCGGTTCTTCAAATAATTCCTGACCCACACTATTTTCTTCCCATTATTTAAAGCCTCCTTCAACCAATAACATTATGTGAAACATTCGTTTGGTCAAATTTAAATTTTTATGATTCGTTAAACGGTCCACATTTGACAAGTGTTTACATAAAGAAAATCCAGTAAGTACAGAATTCCTGCTTAAGATTGATATATGGCATCAAAAAATTCTAAAGAATATCACAAATTGGCTGAAATCGGATGGTTGAATACGGAACATAGAAGCGTTCATCATGCAAATTCATTATAACAAAAATTCCTATATACCACCATAGAAAAATTACTTTCAGAACGGATGTACACAACTTGAATTTGAGATTCAAAGGTTCGTTGTCCCCACCAGTATTTAAAACTGAAATGTACAGACGTTCTTTCACATACCAAATTTATAATATGCGTAACTCCGTTCCTGTAACTTTGCAAAATCTCAGTATTGCTAGCTTTCAGTCAAAGTATAAAAATATCTTTCTGACAAAACAAATATCAATACTATGTTAACATGCTATCCTGTATTCTCTCGAAACTTAGTATAATCATTGTGTTAATAATTTAAATTATCAATTAATTATTTGTATTAATGTGATTGATGTATTTTAAATAATTATATAATATTTATGAACAAACCTATGGTTGAACGGAAGAACCTTTTCCTGATGAAGTGAGTGATTTGTCATAACCTCCCGTTATCAAAATTTCATAAATTTTTTTAACGTCCTTCTTCGAGAAGTTCCAATAATGAAAGGTACAAGTGTTCGAGAAAAGAGTAGTCACGGAGAATGGAACTCCGTTAGGCTCCGCCCACTGACTGATTTTGACGCTTCGCGCTGCCGTTGGTCGGGCGAAGTTCTTAAATATACGCCACTTCGGCGATTTATTCACTCCCACAGATTAGCTATAGCGAAAGCCGCAAGGCATAAGCTGTACCCACTCATCGGACGTAGGAGCAACATGGCACTCGAGTTGAAACTACGCCTCATCAAGACAATTCTTCTGCCTATCATATTGTACGCATCCACTGCTTGGGGGCAGTGTGCGAACAGTTATAGGCAGAAGATACAGGCCTTCTTCAACGTCTGCCTGAGGACGGCAACAGACGCACCACAATATATGCCCAACAGGTTCATATATCGAGACTAAGACATCCACCCGGACTATATCGACAGACTGATCAGACAACATGTGGGGACTACTCTAGACATAGTATAGACCCACACGAACCCACTGCTCACGGAGCTCCACGAGAACAGACGTGAGCAAGACGACAGAGACAAATACAGACGTCCAGTAAACCAAGGAGACAACGACACCCCTGAAGAAGTACGGCGGATGCGAGACCTTCGGCGACGCCAACGTCTACTTCAACAGGCACCAAATCACGATTAATCATGCTTTTATGTTTCAGATATCAAGAAGAACCGACCAAGTAGTAATTTCAATTTCAGTTAACTCAGTACACAGCACTCGGCCCTCAGCCGAGAGTTTTTTCAGGCCTTCAGCCAGTTTCAGGGGGGCACCATGCACAGTAAAGTCATTGTTTTAAAAGTCAACTCATGTCAGATATAAGGGAGCTTCAAGCCGAGAATTGGCTGGGCACTCCATATCAAACGGAAAAGAAATCTGTAGTTCACAATGAGCTTATGACAAAATGCATAAGATGTCCGGAGGACTTGCTCATTGCTAATATCCTATACAATAGGAAAAGTTGGATCGAAAATCCATCAGAAAACAACTACTTTCCTGGCTAATGCCACGACGAACATTGAATTACATCTGATGAAATTTCCGTGCAGAGTTCCTACAAGGTTATCTCTGCAATTGCTTGGTTGCATGGGAATGATCATAGAAACATTCGGACCACCTATATATCGATTTCGGAGTGTTGCTCCTCATCAGTATAGGGTAGGTCTAGCAGTCAATAACTAATGACTGCAACGAATGAATCGACGACCATTCCCATTTAAAGACCGAAACTGAGATCGCACCCACACAGTGGATTAACTCCAAACTGCGAGCGCCATCCCAGCGCCGGAAGTCCAACCAAGCAGTATCCGTGCTCCACGATCGTCAAGACCGTATATGAAACGGAAAAGAAATCTGTAGTTCACAATGAGCTTATGACAAAATGCATAAGATGTCCGGAGGACTTGCTCATTGCTAATATCCTATACAATAGGAAAAGTTGGATCGAAAATCCATCAGAAAACAACTACTTTCCTGGCTAATGCCACGACGAACATTGAATTACATCTGATGAAATTTCCGTGCAGAGTTCCTACAAGGTTATCTCTGCAATTGCTTGGTTGCATGGGAATGATCATAGAAACATTCGGACCACCTATATATCGATTTCGGAGTGTTGCTCCTCATCAGTATAGGGTAGGTCTAGCAGTCAATAACTAATGACTGCAACGAATGAATCGACGACCATTCCCATTTAAAGACCGAAACTGAGATCGCACCCGCACAGTGGATTAACTCCAAACTGCGAGCGCCATCCCAGCGCCGGAAGTCCAACCAAGCAGTATCCGTGCTCCACGATCGTCAAGACCGTATATGAAACGGAAAAGAAATCTGTAGTTCACAATGAGCTTATGACAAAATGCATAAGATGTCCGGAGGACTTGCTCATTGCTAATATCCTATACAATAGGAAAAGTTGGATCGAAAATCCATCAGAAAACAACTACTTTCCTGGCTAATGCCACGACGAACATTGAATTACATCTGATGAAATTTCCGTGCAGAGTTCCTACAAGGTTATCTCTGCAATTGCTTGGTTGCATGGGAATGATCATAGAAACATTCGGACCACCTATATATCGATTTCGGAGTGTTGCTCCTCATCAGTATAGGGTAGGTCTAGCAGTCAATAACTAATGACTGCAACGAATGAATCGACGACCATTCCCATTTAAAGACCGAAACTGAGATCGCACCCGCACAGTGGATTAACTCCAAACTGCGAGCGCCATCCCAGCGCCGGAAGTCCAACCAAGCAGTATCCGTGCTCCACGATCGTCAAGACCGTATATGAAACGGAAAAGAAATCTGTAGTTCACAATGAGCTTATGACAAAATGCATAAGATGTCCGGAGGACTTGCTCATTGCTAATATCCTATACAATAGGAAAAGTTGGATCGAAAATCCATCAGAAAACAACTACTTTCCTGGCTAATGCCACGACGAACATTGAATTACATCTGATGAAATTTCCGTGCAGAGTTCCTACAAGGTTATCTCTGCAATTGCTTGGTTGCATGGGAATGATCATAGAAACATTCGGACCACCTATATATCGATTTCGGAGTGTTGCTCCTTATCAGTATAGGGTAGGTCTAGCAGTCAATAACTAATGACTGCAACGAATGAATCGACGACCATTCCCATTTAAAGACCGAAACTGAGATCGCACCCGCACAGTGGATTAACTCCAAACTGCGTGCGCCATCCCAGCGCCGGAAGTCCAACCAAGCAGTATCCGTGCTCCACGATCGTCAAGACCGTATATGAAACGGAAAAGAAATCTGTAGTTCACAATGAGCTTATGACAAAATGCATAAGATGTCCGGAGGACTTGCTCATTGCTAATATCCTATACAATAGGATGGATGGATGGATGGATGGATGGATTTTAGATCCAACTTTTCCTATTGTATAGGATATTAGCAATGAGCAAGTCCTCCGGACATCTTATGCATTTTGTCATAAGCTCATTGTGAACTACAGATTTCTTTTCCGTTTCATATACGGTCTTGACGATCGTGGAGCACGGATACTGCTTGGTTGGACTTCCGGCGCTGGGATGGCGCTCGCAGTTTGGAGTTAATCCACTGTGCGGGTGCGATCTCAGTTTCGGTCTTTAAATGGGAATGGTCGTCGATTCATTCGTTGCAGTCATTAGTTATTGACTGCTAGACCTACCCTATACTGATGAGGAGCAACACTCCGAAATCGATATATAGGTGGTCCGAATGTTTCTATGATCATTCCCATGCAACCAAGCAATTGCAGAGATAACCTTGTAGGAACTCTGCACGGAAATTTCATCAGATGTAATTCAATGTTCGTCGTGGCATTAGCCAGGAAAGTAGTTGTTTTCTGATGGATTTTCGATCCAACTTTTCCTATTGTATAGGATATTAGCAATGAGCAAGTCCTCCGGACATCTTATGCATCCATATCAAACGGTCAGATTTTATTCTGCTGATCGCCAGTCATCAGGATGAGGAACCGTTTTAACGAGCGGGGGTGGTGGATAGGGGGGTGAGCTTTCGAGTACGTACGAGTGCTGGGGAGTTCATCCTTCCGGGCCTCAACCTTAGGGGATGCATGGTGGTGGATTTATTCAGTAGTCTCTTGGCCTTCAAGCGAGAGCGTTGTCTGATGTTAGCAGAATTTTGTCTTGAAGTGATGAACTAAGCAGCCATTTTCGATAAGACAAATAAAAGTTACCGGAAATAATATTTTTTTAATATATTTCACCCAATATTTTCAAGTATTCACCTAACCTTTTGAAAGCTTTGCTTTGGAGGTTCTCTTCGAGTAAATTTGTGGAAGCAGTGAGAGAAATTGATGTGTAAATTTCTCGAATCAAGGAAATTGGAACTGGTTTCTGGCTGGAAGAAATCTTAGGCCCACTTGGTTTGAAGTAGAGGAAGCTTGTTTGGTTGTAGTACCCTGAACTTTTGTGGTTTTTCTTCTACGCCTTTTCCCAAGAACACGAAGAAAGAGGAGTGAGGCCTGTGCAGGCTCACAGGTGAATATAAATAAGTGTGATGAAAGAAAAATATTCAAAGTGACTACCTACATAATGCTGTAGGGAAGTCAGTAACATTTCAACAGTAAAAAACAATTTAATTTTGAACTCTGAACTTTGACTAATTACAAAGCAGTTGGTTTTTCGGATCATGGATCCAAACCAAGTGCGTCTAGGCGGCAGAAGACCCACTGCTAGCCGGGTATGTGAAAATGAAATTTCACCAAAATATTTCAATCACGGAACACCGCCTTTACGACAGATTGCTTCATCGGAGGAGATGAATTTCGCCCTTCATTTTCCGATTTTTTCAAAAATGTTGTTTATTTATTAATTTATATGTACTATGTGTGGAAAATAATAAAGACCATTCATTTTCATTATTATTATTGAATGCGCCATATATGTAAGAACATATTTGGAGTGATAATATTCTCTCGTGTCCTCGCCCATTGTCAAACTGAGTGGAAAAATCAATTCCAGCATCAAACCAATCTTCAACTGAACGAACCTCTTGAGTGCATGAATATTCTCCAATAACTATTCATTGCAATCGCAAGCAATCATCAACCAGTCACCGCACTATTAGGAAATTCTATAGCGTGGATGTTCATTGTTCAGATTAATTGGATTTTATGTGAAACTTGCGGGAAGGCAGTCATGATATACAGCACAGAGAGCGGAAAAACTGACAGAATACATAAACTCCGTCAATTGAGTTTGGGAAGTTCGAGCAAATGCTTATTTTAGAGTGCCTCTAAAACCTTATTGGAAAATATTAACTCTGTTATAAAATAATTCATTGTAAGGGTGGCATGGATTGAAGTGCTTTAGGAAAGTTTCCTACCCCATGTGTTCTTTCGGTTCACGAACAGTATATCTGGGTATAAGTAAAAACTTCTTCTGGTCGGCAGAATACGAGGGTGTTTTGAAGTGTATGTCAGTAAACTTTGAAACGCTTAGAAATTAAGATTCATTCATTAAATACAATGAAATCTTCGACAATGTTCAAAAATTGTTTTGTTGGAAGACTTACATCAGCAGAACTTGTTCCGGAGGATTACTCTATCATCTGCATTGATAAAAGAGAAGTTACAAGCAAATATCTAGAAACATGAGTTATTATTGTTGAATTAAAGAAAATATCAATGAAATCTAACATACTATAACAATAAGAGGAGCCGAAACAGACAAGGTAAAGTACAAAGACGTATCAGAATCGCAGAGGCAATTGAATCAACACCAACTACAGCCATGGAGACACTCATCCACATAGTGGTGCAGGAGTAGGCAAGGCTTGGTGCGTCCATACTGCAGAACTCACAGAACAACTTGAACTTTGGAACAGGACATATGAGTATCGTCAGAATCGTGAACGAGGTCGTACTGGGAACGAAAACGGGCCTCATTCATGGGAACGAGAACGGACCACGTTCCTGGGAACGAGAATGGTCCACGTTCCGAAATGGTACTGCTTCAATCACCAATTCAGAGTGCTGATGCCAGGTAAAACTGAGTGGGACGGCTCGCAGTTCAAGGACATTCTACAGGTGAAAAACTGGTACACTGACGGATCCTAACCTGAGAATGATGCGGACGCGGAAGTGATCTTTAGGAATTCGAGTACTAGCATCAGCAATATCCACTAGGCACCATTTGCTTTGTCTTTCAGACAATACGAAAAACTTTGAAAACACCTGTATCAATATCCAGTCAGGCTGTCTAGTGAGACTTATGAGCTTGTGCAGCAAAGGAAGTCGCGGTCCAAACCAGACCAGAACCACGTCAAACTGATATCGGTTCCAGGTCACGAGGGAGTTGTAGACAATGAGAAAGCAGACGAACTTGCATGAAGTTAGTACAATCCCCCAAACCGATAGATGATGCTAGGGGTAATGAAGTGTACAGTGAAAGCGTCTGTGAAAGTCTGGATTGGGGACAAACGCAAAAGCATCTCAGGAATCAAACACGCGAAAGAATACATCAAAGGACCGTGCCACAAAAAACGGTAACACATCAGTGAAGGAGCACCTCAACAAATTGGGGCTGTATAATGGAGACCTGACCATCAGACTGTGCGGTATGGATCTAAAAACAGTGACACACATACTGTGCTGTTGCAAGTTACTAGACCACAATAGACAGGCAATTTTTTTAGTTATCTGGCGATCCAGAACTTCAATGCTCTCACCCAGTAAAAAACTCATACAAAATTGTACAAGGCACGAAAGTACTAGATTGGGTACTGTGACAGTCACAGTGACTGGAACATTTTCAATTTCTCATCGGTCACTGAGGAAAAAATAAAAGAGGTCATCTAAAAACTGAAGCCAAGAAAGTTTACTAGAACAGATAATATTCCATCATGTATCTGCAACGGCTGCTCAGATCTCTTCTGCAATTCCTTAGCTCATATTTTGCCATTTGTTGCCATCAAAAACAATGAACGAATGTTAGAAGTAGCTGTTATTGAATGTAGGTGTTACAAGCAGGGCATGATAGAAAACCGAAGATCTATAAGCGTATTGAACTCATCATCTAAATTATTTGAAATGATACTGTGTGATAATCAGATCGATAATGTCGACCAAAGGATAACATACCAACAGCATTGCTATGTTAAAGACAAATCAACTGAGACTGATCTATGCGTGTTCACACACTTTGCCTCAGAGGTAATAGATGACATAAAATAGAAACATACTATTTTCACAGTCTGTGCCACAACATTTCACAACGTGAATTAACATAAACTTTTAAATGAGCTCACCAAAAAATATAATGTATCAGAAAACTACAACACTTTGATGAAATCTTGTCTTACGTCGAAACCACCACTGGACAAATTTGGAGATACATATTCAGAAATATTCATTGCTACTTCGGGAGTGCCTCCAAGTACACTGCTTTTCACATTATTCATAGATGTTCTGCCTTACTGTTTTCAAGTCTCTTCCTACCTCAATTACACAGATGATTTCAAATATTAAAAAAAAACTGGTTCTACTGTTACAAAATGATATCAACCTATTTAACAGATATAGAATGACTCTGAATATCCAAAAATCTTCGATATGTTATCACTAATATATGGATTAATCCATTTCACGGCCAATAACCATTACTGTAAAATCTTGAATTGGGGTGTCGAAAAATAGTTTTTTATGTTACAAGTCTTGAGCGGCATTTTGAAAGTGGAAAATATTGCGAAACGAGCGTCAGCAAGTGGAACAACCCCACGAGCAAAATAAAATCACCTACAATGAATGTATCATACGAATTGTTTTGTACAACTTTTACTGCTAGCAAGAAAAAAGTTCACAAGATGCATAGGATTCGAACACACCATCTTTGAATTACAAGGCAGAGACTTCAGCTAAAAACGCTAAGGCACTTTATTACTGAATGGGATATTCTATATTTCAAATCTAATAGTAGGCTAACAGTAAGGCAAGTAAAAAATAATTATTAATTACTTATCAGTTATCACAAGTTAGTTGAAGTTCCTAGCTTCTTTGTGGCCGTAACTATAACTGCTGCATATATGAATACAATGAAAGTTGAAATGGATGATTTAAATTTTTCTCTTCACCAGAAATTCCAGGTGCTGCAAACAAAGCAACTTCAGATCTCTTAACTGAAAAATCTGAGCAAACAATATGAAATTGCTAGTAAAGGATTCATCGAATGTAATCAAATGAAGAACGTTAAAGGCAAGTTCACTGAAAGCATACCTTTAGTTTACACCGAAGAGAAATCGAAGTTATGGAAGTCATCAACGATGTGGTCAAAAATCTCTATGATGAAAGCCGAATTGAAAACGTGGATATAAGTAAATACTCGCATTTTTCAAACGGAACAGTCCGAAAAAAATTGAAAATTCTGACAAGGCAACAAACTTACAGATTTTCGAATGAATCTCCTGATACCAAATATCTTATGATCAAAGTGGTAAATTTTGATTATTTGGAACGTACTGTCGTGAAGAACTCTGCAAATTCAGCATAGAGAACTTTGAAGAAGCAATACAGTCATCAATAATTCATATTTGGATACCAAAACCAACACTCAAAGAAGTTTTTGCATCGTTGGACACTACGTGAACCATGACCGTGAATATGCTGTATTACACACAACTTATTTTTCTCACCGTCGGTTTTTCCTAAATTACTTCAACAACATTTGCACTGTTCAACCAGATGAATTAAATACTTTTGGAAAGATTTCTTCCATTATTTCTGAATTTCTGAAATTACCATAACACAAGCAGCTTACTGGCCATTGCTTTCGAAGATCTTCATCACATATTAACTATGTTGTGAAAAAACTTCGCCGAATAATTTATAAGTTTAAGTATCTCAAGAAATATTTTGATATTCCGCACCTCAAAACAATTTATTATGCCCTTGTACATTCACATATCATTTACGGAATTATTGCTTGGGGCGGGGCAATGAACACTCACATCAAATACCTCTCTGTTTCTCAAAATAGAACTTTGAAGATTATTCATGGAAAAAATCACCTTTTTCCAAGTGACCAGTTATATGACCTTGCCAAAATTCTTGATATCAGACAGATATATTGTCAGCGTCTAATGCTGAATCAACATAAGAATAAAACATATCAGATCACTGAACAACGGTAAAATACGAGAAAGACATATACACTTCATGTACCGAGAACATTTGAAACTATAGGACAAAGATGTCACACTTATCTGGGCCCTAAAATATATAACACCCTTCCAGAGCAAATCAAATATATAAATTCGTTTTCGCTTTTCAAAACTAAATTAACATCTTGGATATTTCTACAAACTAAAGAAAAAATCCATGAACTTGTCGATATTAATAACATCTTCAGCTATTACTTCACTCATCACTCTCAATGAATCCAATCACGGCATGGGTAATTGAACTCAATAGAACTGTTAATCTATCTCTAACTGAATATTCGTTACCCCATAAAATATTATCTTCTCCTCACCCTCCTCATTCTTATACGCATTAATTTTACAATGTATACATATAAATCCCTTTATAGCTCCAGTTTCTGTTTGCATAGAATAGTAATAAGTTTGTATCCACGAAGGACATGGGCATCCTCGATTCCACTGGCATAACTCGCTTCAGATTCATTCCGAAAGTGCATCCAAGAAAACTTTCCGATAAGTATCTTCAAGTCCGGGTTACTGGAAAAGTTGTTAAGTTCTTCGAGGGCCCCGTCTCCCACTGGAAACGGTCGTAAACTCCTGTTTACTAGCCCCACGTTGGGCGCCATGTCAACAAATGCGTGCACTCGGATAGTTGGAAGTTAGGACGCATTGCCTCTTCCGGCTAGCTCAGACCGCCTATCCGAAGTACAGCATCGTCGCAAAATCTCAGCAACTCCGGAACTCTTCATTTATTTGGGAAACCAGCAGGAACGCGTCTGACATACGAATTCTTTCTCGATATTGTTGGTGTTGCCAACCAACGAGGTTCCATTAATTCGCATGCCAGGCCGAAGATCGCTAAAAACCAGAAATACTATTTACACTTAACACTGAGCACTACTGAGCCATCCAGAAGTGAGGGCTTCTCTCCTGGGAATTGTCCGAGCCCTCGGGCGGCTCCTGTATGACTGCTTAAAACAGCCATTTGAGCCTTCATTTATACACTGGCCGAACATTTTAGTCGGCCAATGGTATAACAATTTACTGGTAGGCGGAGCTTATTAGAGCTCTCGCCTCCAGATATACTCTCCGAGTATTTTTCCAAACTTCAAAAACTTTAGTATTTCTGGCAGATTATGACACGGCCCCCCTTTAAGGGATCGCTTGGCATGCGGATGGAACGTCGTTGGATTTGCCCTGAAAAGGGCCAGTTCTCTCGAACGTGTACCTAAAAATAAAACCTAAAAGAGAACTATGTTACAGCTACTGGCTATCCAAATCTTGCAGATGTCGTTGCAGGCTTATCGTAGGAATTCCAGGTTACTCCTTTACGAAACTTTTATGGGATGTGCCATATATCCACATTCGCTCATTATCCAGCTTCCAAAGAGGGGCCATATTCACTTCGCCCTTGCACACTGGCTAGGACAACCAACCGTTGGCGAGGTAGCTTTCACTATGTCGAATTACCCCAGCCTCCTGGCTTGGGAACAACTGGCTGGCTGTGGAATGGAACACTACCATCGAACCCACGAAGGACATGGGCATCCTCGATTCCACTGGCATAACTCGCTTCAGATTCATTCTGAAAGTGCATCCAAGAAAACTTTCCGATAAGTATCTTCAAGTCCGGGTTACTGGAAAAGTTGTTAAGTTCTTCGAGGGCCCCGTCTCCCACTGGAAACGGTCGTAAACTCCTGTTTACTAGCCCCACGTTGGGCGCCATGTCAACAAATGCGTGCACTCGGATAGTTGGAAGTTAGGACGCATTGCCTCTTCCGGCTAGCTCAGACCGCCTATCCGAAGTACAGCATCGTCGCAAAATCTCAGCAACTCCGGAACTCTTCATTTATTTGGGAAACCAGCAGGAACGCGTCTGACATACGAATTCTTTCTCGATATTGTTGGTGTTGCCAACCAACGAGGTTCCATTAATTCGCATGCCAGGCCGAAGATCGCTAAAAACCAGAAATACTATTTACACTTAACACTGAGCACTACTGAGCCATCCAGAAGTGAGGGCTTCTCTCCTGGGAATTGTCCGAGCCCTCGGGCGGCTCCTGGATGACTGCTTAAAACAGCCATTTGAGCCTTTATTTATACACTGGCCGAACATTTTAGTCGGCCAATGGTATAACAATTTACTGGTAGGCGGAGCTTATTAGAGCTCTCGCCTCCAGATATACTCTCCGAGTATTTTTCCAAACTTCAAAAACTTTAGTATTTCTGGCAGATTATGACAGGAATCCATTGAAAGTAAAGATAAAATTGCTGATAAAATGTCCTCCGGTATAAGTTCTCAGCATTATTTGATCATCCCACTTCAACAGTTAGGTTGGATCACTGGTTAGCGATGAATAACCTTCTTCAGTTGGACTGAATACTTCGTCAGTAACTTTATAGGGAACTTATATTTCCAATTGCACAAACTGCCAAATACATGTGAACGTTTATAAATAATTCCTTCCTAGTAGGTGTGCTGATCATTATAATATCTGAATAATATTTTTCTATTGGAGAGATTTATGTTATTGAGTAGGTATACATCATCTTCTCTGTCACACTACCCAAGTAGCACACCTATATTGGTAAAATATTGATACAATATTGTGAACATATTGGCGAAATATTTGAAATGCAATATTGGCGAGAAAAAAAATGTGAACATTCGGCGATATTGGTCCAATATTACTTGAATAATATTGGCGAAATATTCTTGAACTAATATTGGCCTCAAAATGTTCGGCGATATTGGTACAATATAGCTGATACAATATTCTGACAATATTGGCACAATATTCAAAAGTTATATTGTCGAGAAGTAAAATGTGAACATTTTGCGATATTGGTCGAATATTGTTTGAATATTTTAGAAATAGTTTTGGTGGAACATTCTTGAAGCAATAATGCCCTCAAAATATTTATCGATATCGGTACAATATTTATCGATATTGGTAGAATATTTATCGATATTGGTACAATATTTATTGATATAGTTACAATATCATTTGAATATATTGGTGGATGTCAATATACCTTGGTAAATTATTAATTGTCCTTTAGTTGATGAGGGTGACACCAGAGTCTGCCTTTTGATCGCCATAACCGCTGAGTGAGCTGTTTTGAAAACAAGCTAAGGGAAGTATTTAATATACTTTCGTAGGTTTTAGAAGACATTCTATATGTAGAGCCACCTAGCGGATTTTTATCCAAGTTTGATCATGATATAATTTCAATATGTTTCATTGAATATTCGGCCAATATTCAAATTTCATCTCAATCTAGATGTTGGAAACAATATAAAGACAATATTGTTTTAACGATATCGATAAATATTATTGAACCAATATTGACCCAATATTAATTAATAAGTTTTGTTGAATATTGGCGAAATGATATTCAACCAATGTGTAATCACACTTGGAGATACAATATAGTTTTTATTCCCAGAATCGATATTAGGGGAATATTGGGATTGCGATATTTATTCTAGATGTTAAAAACGATGTGAAGACAATATTGTTTTATTGATATTGGTAAATATCTTTCAACCAATATTGACTCAATATGAGTTATTACAATTTGTCAAATAAAGTGGAAATGATATTCAACCAATATTCTAACAAACTTGAAAATACAATATAGTTTTTTCCCCTATAATCGATATGACTGGAATATTTGGATTGCAATATTAATTCTAGATGTGGAAAACAATATATAACCAATATTGTATTATCGATATTGGTAGAAATTATTCAACCAATATTGACCCAATATTTCGTGTGATAATCTACATTCAAAACTAGTTCAACCAATATTCCACCAATATAATTAATATAATATTGTTTTTTGAATATTCACCCATGTTGGACCAATATTGATTTTTCATTTACAATATATCTATATTGGCCCAATATGGAAACAAGATTCAGCCGATATGATGTGCTACCTGGGTAGTGTTAAAAATATTTTTACACTAACGTTAAAAATGATTTCAGCACTAGTATTATAAATAATTTTGACACATAATGTGAAAATGTCAGTTTTTAATTCATATGTCTGTGAATTAAAAACGTCCAATTCGAAAAAAAATCTTGCGATAGATTTGTTTACCCGACTAAAACCCAAAAAATGCAACCCTAGCGGTGCACATCACCAGCATTATCGTCCCAACTGAGCATCGACGCCTCACTGCGCCAGCGTCGTCACTGAAGACGACGTCGCGTCGCCTCGTACCGCTATCACTGCTCAGTTGTAAACACGACGCGCTCCTGCATCCACGCAGCAGGAATTCTCGAGAATATCGCGTGTCGGGCGTTCCTGCTAATACACACGTGATAATTCACCGGCAGGACTGGCAAGACTTTTATGAGGCTCCCCGCTCTTAATGGTGTTCTAACTAGCACGACATGATTTACTAGGGATATTGCGAAGGTTGTTATTTTTTTATGGTGGCTTGCGACACGATAGGACTGTCAGGTTCGAGATTTTATTTTGCTCAATTCGATGTGTTTTGTCGTTGGTATAGAAGCAATCAATTGGTTTTTCGGCACCTTCCTTATTCATTTTTTCCTTCCTTATTTATCACTTAAACTCTAAATATATTTAAAATTGTTTTAACCCATTTGACGAGATCATCAGAGCAGCCAGGTAATCATGAACATGAGAGATGATGCAAAACATTTCAAAACTGAAGAAGTGCGACAGTGTAGGTATGCTGCAGTGAAAACTTGCGAATATATCAAATTCAGTTGATCATTCAGTAGGTTGCGTCCACAATGTTTATATTTATGAATTGGTAAAGGTTCTAAATGATTGAGTTTCCAACCTTTGCTTGTATAGTGCAAAATTCACTTATCCTTCAGATTCGGGAACTTTTGATTGCATTTCAAGGAATGGTTTGATAACATTTAGTCACTTTTTCCTGGTCTGAAGGACCTTTCAAGTCTATCGACCTTTTTTCTAGGAAAATTTTAGACACTTAAGCTTACTAACATTAGATTTTTCCATTTTGTCTTTTCTATCTTTAGCGTTGAAAAGGAAATCAGATAATCTGGCATGCAGTCTGAACGCCACTTCTACATTGTTCTTCCTTTCTTTAGAATTGACAATCGCAAAATTTTGGTGAGTGAGGTTGATTGGGATGATCCTGTCAATGAATTTGTTGTTAATAACAATACTGGCCATCATAAAAATAGAAATGAAGACATTAAGGTCTTTTTGAGGCTTGCGCTACAAAAAACGTAAAGAAAAACTTGAATTCAGTTGCTTCTAATTCAGTTATATGAAATTTGTATTTATCAAAACAGTTTGAACGTGTTTGATAACATTCATTTGATGATGGTAGATTTTTAACGAAACCTTGGAAAGTAAAACAGATATTATCGCTAGAAAGCATATGGAAAGTTATTTTGGAAGAGTGTTCATCATGTCGTTTCAGCTCCGGAAATAGCAACAGAAAAAAAAGTGGAAATCGAACTATTCTTATTTGCCAAAATAAATTTTGTTACCAAACTTTTTCGATATGATCAAAACTCTATCTGTTACCGCTTTTGATATGTCCATGGTCGACATCTCTATTTTGGACTTACTGTATACATAATTCGAACCTCTGTAAAAAACATACAGTGGTAGATAATTGAAATAGAAACAAAATGGAATGTTTTAGGACCAGGTCATATCATTAGTAACGGAGCTGAACTGGAAAAACCGGAAAATTTTGCGATTTTTTGAAAAATTCATAATTACGCCATTTTTCAAGAAGTAGGATTGAAACTTCTCGTGAAAGTATTGAATCATGTGTTCTTTATGTGTGCCCAAAACTGGGGCTGTCGGATCATTATGAGAGAGTAAGGACATGGGCCGATAAAAACCATTTAGCACTCAATATCAGCAAAACAGCATTGGTAAAATTTACAATTCACAACACCGCAAAATCCATGAAGACAGCCAACTAGAGGTGACATCCAACTCAGTAACGAGAATGCAGGGTCTTACTCTAGATTATAAACTCACTTGGAGTCCTCATATTGATTCACTATGTGATAAACTGAGAAAGAACTGTTACGCATTGAGATTTATGTCAAATCATTGTGGAAAAGAAGTTCTATTGAATCTGTATCATGCCACTAGTGGCTGTCACTTACGCTATGCAATCTTGAACTGGGGTATGAGCTCTTCTGCTGAAAGAGTATTCATTCTGCAAAAGTATGCAGTAAGAATAATTGCCAAATTAGGATGGCGGCAGACATGAAGAAATTCTTTTGGAGAACTAAAAATACTCACATTTGCCGGTCTATATATATATGAGATGTGCATATACGTTCATAAAAATAAACAAAAATTTATGGCAAATCAACAAGACCATCCATATCCAACTAGAGCTAGAGGTTTACTAATACCGAATCCCCACCGAACCTCTCTTTATCAAAAGAGTCATCTCTACCTCGGACCGAAACTATATAACAAGTTAGATACGTCTATTAGGGATTCAGTGAATATTTCCATATTCAAGAGCAAACTAAAAGCATATCTTATAGAAAAAAATTGCTACACCGTTGAGGAGCTTCAATAACAATTTTTATAAAATGTAACTCATCTTCATATGTTTTAGTAAATTTTTTCATGTCAATTTATTGTTTTAATCCATATATTATTTGTTTTTACACTGACGTCTTCCTTGTTATTGTACAGAAATATTAATTGTGATAATTTTATACTTTTTAACAAGCGAAATAAATATTATTATTATTATTTATTATTTTTATTAGTTTTGGCACAATTGCAATTAAAACTTTTTTTGCACTATCTTGCAGCGTGCCTGGTTGCTCTAGTGATAGCCCGATTTCAATTTCTCGAACAGACTATGAAAGTAGAAGTATAGTACAACAAAACGTATATTCTGTTATTTCATTTTGGTATGATGAGAGAAATACATCACAGCGTGGCATTAGCTAGGCTTATACCGGATGACATTAGTCTCAATCGATACATTCAGTTGTTTTAATGAAAGAATTTTGAAGAAAAACTGGAAATGACTATTTTTTACAGAAACACCATAGATTCGTATATTCAAAATCTGCGTATGATTTCATTCAATCAAATGATCTAGTAAGAATCCACTGAATTTGCGTATTTTCTTGATGAGGATTTTCGAATCTGTGCACCATTCTCTTATTGAATCACGTCTTAGGTGAGGAATGGCATTTTGAGGAGTTTGGTGTAATATATTTATTCAAAGCAAAGTATCGGGATTCATGTCGACCTCTGTTTTCAAAACAGAATTTCAAAATGCGCCACCTTCTTTGTTAAGTCGCCTCAGGGCGCGTTTTTTTGTTCATTGATGGAAAGCTTTGTCGATAAGTTGAAAAACTTCTGACATTAAAGAAGATTTTGACTTGATTACTCAAGTACAGTTGTATAGTTCCAGTTGAACTGACTCATAGATGATTTGGAATGTGAATGACATTCAGCAAGTGATGATTGACATTCTAACCATTAGTAAGTCGATTCGGAGTTTAAACTGAACTTATACAACCAGGATGGCCTTTTGTGTTGTTTTACTATGGAGAAAAAATGAGAGTTGTCCTCTTTATTGCAACAATGGACACTTCCTCATGTTATAAGATTGAAAGTGTTCATACTCCTTGAAACCGACGAGCTTATAAACATCACGAACTCACGTTCCTTTCTGATATCACTTCCTAGAAACTGTCACTGCCTCCATCACAGCATCATACCATCGACCCACTAAACTGATATGGCTGCTATCAAACTCAATTCAGCACTTTCGATATGAGAAGAACGCGTCCTAAAAGCCCTGCGTTCACTTCCGTTGCGTCATGGACAAAAATGAAATAGGACGGCTTTAGTTTGCAGCAGCATTCTCGTCTCTCCCAATTATTGTTCCCAAGACGTGGTCGCGCCAAATGCGACAAATCCTGCTTAGTCGGGAGTGATTTATTTTATGGTGTCCTTTAATCTCTTTATAAAATAATGAAGGGTGGCGCAGATGGCTCAAATTTCCTAAAGAAGTTTACGATATTCTTCGTAATTGCATATTCAATTATTATTAAAAAGGTTCTCCTGAATTTCTCTCGTATCGAAAAAGTTTATTTTAATTTGAATTCTCTTATGCATAATTGTGATGAAAATTCCGTAAAATTTATTGCTGATGAAAATACTACATAGCAAATGGATCAAGTGATCATTCAAAATAATTTCAGAGCACACGTTTCATAACAGATTCATGAACTTATCAGAAATAATGTCCGCATGCATCTGAAGAGAATCATTTGATTGAGAAAAGTTTCAGTTATGATCTGAAAACAAAAACTGTCACTAGTACATTGAATATTTCAGGAACTGAGCCAGAGTCTTTGATGGGTACATCTAACATTGATAGTAGCGGCAAATATCTTAAAAACAAACCTGAATGATGAAGTGGATAATAATACATAATTCTTGCTAGTTGAAACAATAAAATGAATAATGAATCAATAATAGAGCCGATAAAGGAAAAACAGTCATTGCTATAGAAAAATTCGATTAGGTTCAAAAACCTCTTACATTTCCTCATTCAGGCACGTATGAAATACTACAAAGGACCCCACATGCTTGTATGAACAACAATGATTGAGAATAGCACCTCAATCCAGTGTATTGATAAAGAAAAGTCCAATTCAATTATCATGAATCCTCAGGACCCCAAACTCAACATAAGGAAAATTACTTAAGGTAACGGCTACATCGGTTAGATTTTCTGAAAAATCGATTTCTTCAGTACAAGAATACAGTAATTTTAAGCATCAATTCAGGATAAAACATTCATACGATATAATTGATAATAAAATTAAAACTGATCTACCAGACAATGCAAAATTTATTTCTTCTGATGTTGAAAACTCATTTTCTAGTATCTCTCCTAGGGAAACTGTTGCATTGGTAAAACAATTATTAGAAGACCATCGTATCAACCTAGTTGAAGAACAAGATATATTGGATTTACTCAGCGTTGGTAAGAGCCAAAATTACTTTTAGTTCAACACCCAATTTCATTTCTCCAATGATGGAAGTATTATGGGCAATCCTCTGAGTCCTTTATCTGACGAAATTTTCGTGAATGACTTTTTTCATTGGTACAAATATGTCGATGATATTTCAGCTTGTTTTAAAGGTACAAATAGACAACATTTCAACTTTCTTGATTTCATGAATTCTCTTCACCCATCAATTACTTTTACAATTGAAAAATCAAAAAAATAATGCAACACATTTTCTTGATTCAACCATAACGAAATCTAATAATTAACATGAATTTTCAATTTTTTAAATAACTCCACAAACAGATATCATAATACACAGTAGCTCAACTCCCCCTACCAAATCAAGGTAGCAACTTTAGATATTATGATATACAGATCATTCAACATTCCTCAAAGTACAATAAATTTCAATAAAGAATGAAACATTATTATGCAAACGGAAATAATAGTTCTCTAATAGACAGTATTTTGTCAAAGAAATATCATGGAGAAGCAATTCAAGAAGCTTATCCCAGTTCCCTGCATTATCAAAATATTTTGAATACAGAGAGTGAAAACCTAATTCCCCTTCAAGTTACAGAAAGTGAAGTTCTTAAAGCTGTAAAATCTTTCCGTACAGGATCAGCGGGGGGGTTAGATTCTCTTCGGCCATCACACTTACAGGATTTACTATCTAAAACAGCAGGATCCAAGGGTGAAAAACTTTTATCCTCCTTAACTTCACTTTGTAATTTCATGCTGTCTGGAAAAGTGAATTCCGAAATTTGTCCGATATTATACGGTGCCTCTTTGACTGCATTGAAGAAAAAATGTGGAGGTATTAGACCAATTGCTGTAGGGACCATTCTTCGTCGTCTGGTAGCAAAATTATCTTGTATGAATATAAAAGAGAGCTTGGGTGTATTATTTCGTCCCTTTCAATTTGGATTTGGTACTCCTGGCGGAAATGAAGTTGTTGCTCATGCCGCACGCCTTTTCATCAATCAACATCCTGATCCGCCTTCAAAGGTATTCCTTAAACTGGATTTTAAAAATGCATTCAATATGGCAATTAGATAAAGTCAGAGATACCATTCCAGATATCTTTCCGTTCATTAATCAGTGCTATCAAAAACCAACTTATCTGAACTATGGCGATGAAGTTATCATGTCTGAGAGAGGAGTGCAGCAGGGGGATCCTTTAGGTCCAGCACTTTTTTAACAAAATCTATTGACACTGATTTCAATTGCTGGTACCTCGATGATGGATCTATAGGAGGCACCGCAGAGTCTGTTCTAGAGCATTTCAAGAATATTATATGTTGTTCTGAAAAAATTGGCCTCGAGCTTAATTTTAGTAAATGTGAGATCCTGTCTATAGATCCTAATCCAATAAACATCATTGACAAATTCACCATTTGTGCTCCAGGTATAAAAGTCATGGATAGATCGAAATGAACACTGCTTGGTACACCATTATCTGTAGAAGCTTCATCTCGCTGTATCATTCAGAAAACTGATTCCTTGAGCTTGATGTCTTCCCGCTTCGATAGTATTCCAACACATATTGCCTATTTTCTCCTCAAGAACTGTCTTGCAATTCCAAAACTATTATACACGTTGAGATGCAGTCCAACTTGGCGTTGTGAATATGAACTGACACATTTCGATTCAGTTTTGAGAAAGATCTTGGAAAAAATCACCAATAATAATTTCGACGATATCACATGGCTTCAGGCAACACTTCCTGTGAACTTTGGAGGTTTGGGTATCCGCCAGGCGTCATGCCTTTCTCTTCCAGCTTTTCTCTATTCTTATAATAGCAGTCGTCAACTGATAGCTTCAGTATTGCCAAAATATTTCTCAAACATTTCCGATTCATTCTACGTAGAGTGTGAAAGCATGTGGCATTCAAAGACGAAGACATCTGTTCCAATTGTAAAAATATTCAGAAAGCATGGGATCTTCCTTTGATTGATCTTTTATTCAAAAAACTCTTTGACTCAGCTGTTAATTCTAAATTTGAAATGGCTCGTCTCAAGGCAGTAACTACCAAAGAATCTGGTGCTTGGCTCAATGCACTTCCAGTCTCATCTCTTGGATTATTATTGGATAATGAAACATTCAGAATTTCAGTTGGGCTTCGTCTGGGTTGCAGAATATGTGTCACTCATGAGTGTAGATGCGGCTCTATCGTGGACGAAAAAGGTACCCATGGTCTGAGTTGCAAGTTTGGTTCTGGACGATTTTCTAGACATGCTTCCATAAATGATCTGATAAAAAGAGCTTTATCAACAGCTGAAATTCCTTTTGCCCTGGAACCTTTGGGAATCAGCCGTGATGATGGAAAACGTCCAGACGGAATGTCTCTCATTCCTTGGATTCATGGAAAACCTTTGGTGTGGGATTTTACCTGCGTGGACACCGTTGCATTTTCACACATAATGGCGACTTCCAAGAATTCAGGTGGAGCTGCAGATTCAGCAGAAAAAGCAAAGTTCAGAAAATATTCATCTTTGAAAGACCACTATTTATTCTATTCAGTAGCTATCGAAACTTACGGCGTTTTTGGTTCATACGCCTCCGAGTTGTTTAACGAAATTGGAAAAAAAGTATCAAGAATATCAGACAATTCCAGAGCCACCAAATTTTTGATTCAAAGAATCAGTATCGCGTTACAAAGGGGAAATGCTGCATCAGTTTTAGGTACTATTCCTAGCTCCAAACGCCTAGATGAAATATTCATGTTTCCCCAATATTCTGGTTTACCTTCTTCAAATGTCAATGACTCTCTCGTACCTCCATCAAAACCTATTTGCAGCAACCCGATAGAAAATCCAATTGCAGATAGTTCCACCGAGATTTTTTATCTTCCTAAATCTAAGTGGAATCGCCAAGTTAAGTTTGGTAAAGATACAAATGAGTCAAGGAATGATAACAGCTACAATAGCACACCAGTGCATAGAACCGACATGCCAGCATTGATTTCAAAATCAGCAGAAAATCAAGAAAATGTATCATCTTCGGCTCTGCGCAAAGATACTGAGGGAAAATTTGGTTTGGTAACTTGGGCAATACATGTTACATGAATAGCGTCCTGCAAGCATTATTTATGACGAAGACTTTCCGAAACGATGGTTTGTTGCATAACAGGATTTTTTCCGAGCTGTTTTTGAAGCTTCAAGACCTTTTTGCCATGCAGCAGTTCTCCAATAGGTCTTCCTTTTCACCAGATGAAATATTAATCATTTCAAGGCCCTCCAGCTTCCTTCCAGGATATCAACAAGACAGTTCAGAATTCCTGGGGCACCTACTGGATTCGCTGCATGAACAACAGACCGACTTCAATGCAGACTTCGCTGAAGATGGAGCAGCATCAGAAATACCAACCTTAGTGCAGCATTCTTTCGAAGGAAAGACGTTGAGTATCTCATGTTGCGGGAAATGCGGGTACAAGAGCGAGCAGGTGGACACTTTCAGGGACCTGCAGCTTTCAATTCCGAACCTCTCTGAGAAACTATCTGTACAGACGTTGTTGGACAACTACCTGTAACCGGAACAATTAACGGGCGATAACAGGTACCGCTGTGAGTTATGCAATGTTTTGACGGATGGCGAAAGAAGAGCAAAGATATTGATAGCGCCAGCTATATTGATACTCACTCTTAAACATTTTCGATATGATCCAGCATCACATCAGCTCACCAAGCTCCTGCAGTCAGTAACTTTAGACGAACACCTCATTCTGGAAACCCGCTATGAACTCTATGCAGCTCTGGTCCATTGCGGTTCGAGCTTGGATTCCGGTCACTATTACACTCTCGCTAAAGATCAGCAGATGGTTTGGTACAAATACAATGACTCAAACGTTTCTAAAGCCACGCAGGAGAACTTGAGTTGTTTGAAACCTACTGAAACGCCGTATATTCTTTTTTATAGTAGGGAAAACCTTTCGGATGTTGAGAACCTGCCAGCTTCAATTCTTTCCCAAAGATTACAAATACTTTTGAGTGGAGACAATTCCAAATCAGTAAATTTTGAAGAATTTCGGCCTCTGAAAATAATTGGTACCAGGCAAGATAGTGATGACGAACCCCTGCCAACCGGCTGTGGAGAAGGCGGTTTTTCTACCAGTTAATCTTTTACATTACATTTTATAATTTTATTTATTTACTGTACTATACTTATTAGAAGTGTCAGTGTAAAGTTTGACGCCAAAAAAGTAAACCAGAGTTACGCAATAAATTAAAAGAAAAAATATGTCCACCGAAATTGTGAAAATCGAAAAATTGGAGTATCGAGCCATCAAGTACCTGTATTTAAAAGGGTTAAGAGGTAAGCAGATTTACGAAGATATGCTTAATACCCTTGGTGATCAATGTCCTTCGTATGCGACCGTGAAAAATTGGACTGCAAGCTTCATAAGAGGTAAACTTTCCATTGAAGATGATGACCGATCGGGAAGGCCAGTTTCTGTCAGTCAGTCAGATTCTGTCAGTCCTCGAAAATATCGATGCAGTTCATTACATGATTTTAACAGACCGTTGAATTGGGCTAAAACGGATATCTGAAGCAATATATAGTTCACGTCAATTTGAACATGAGAAAAATTGCTGCAAAATAGATCCCCAAATGTTTGAATGTTGACCAAGAGCGTGCAAGGGTAGTAGCATCGCGTTTGATCTGTGCTCGATTTGAAAACGATGTAGACTTCTTAAACCGAATTGTTACTATGGAGACTTGGGTACATTTCTAGGATCCAGAAACAAAGCAATAATAGATGGAATGGCGACACTCCGGTTCACCAAGACCTAGATTAAGAAGTTTCGTGTCCAAAAATCTGCTGGAAAAGTTCTTGCTTCAGTTTTTTGGGATTGCCATGTAGAAATCATGATTGATTTTTTTGGATAAGGGTAGAACTATAACTGGAGATTACTATTCGACATTACTGACCACTCTGCGAGAAAAAATTATTGAAGAGAAAAGACGCTTAGGTGTTTTATTTTTGCAGGACAACACCCCTGCACACAAATCTCATGTTGCCATACTAAAAATTCGTGATTTAGGGTTTGAATTACTAGAACACCCCCCTTCCTCAACTGAAAAAAAGTTTAAAAGGTCGTAAATTTTCTTCCTACGAAGAGGTAATAAAAGCTGTGGAGGTCTGGTTTGCAGAGCAAGAAAAAACATTTTTTTTTTAAAGGTCTAGAGACGTTGCAGGTTCGCTGTAATAAATGTATCCAATTAAGAGGAGAATATGTTGAGTAATAAAATATTTTGACATTGACATTTTGTTTGGTTCTATTGTAGGCTAAGAATTTTTCAATATATCCTTGTACTCGCAGAAAATCTTATTTTGGAACATGATTTTGAAATACTTCGTGAAAATGAGTAAAATTAATAA
The DNA here is from genome assembly GCA_944452925.2 of Chrysolina oricalcia. NCBI lineage: Eukaryota > Metazoa > Arthropoda > Insecta > Coleoptera > Chrysomelidae > Chrysolina > Chrysolina oricalcia. The sequence continues at coordinate 6,645,943 of OX101825.2, read as the reverse complement.
ATATGCTGGCGAGTTTGGAAATAGTTGAAGAGAAGAATTCTCAGAACTCAATGAACGATCAAACATAAATTACTATTTCCTTTTTTTAAAATTTGTTTCACCGTAATACTAGGTAACTGTAATAATTTAATTTATAACCGACAAACAATAATTGTAATTTTTTTTTTGAAAAAGCCATTGTATTGACGAAACATATGTAACGGTTTTTGTAATCAAAAATTTTGTGAAAATCAACATCAAAATCTTATCATAAACATGAAATAGACTGTAATTTCAGCAAACAAAAGAAGTCTCCGAGATCAAATTCAAAAATCGTGGTCCCAGGAATGCAAGACAGTTAGTCCCCACTGCATTATTGAAGAAGTAATATTTACTAATTGAATGAAATTGAATGAAGAAAAGTTGTATTTCGTGCAGAAATTTATTTATAAAATCATAGCAGAGCGCTTTCGACTATAAAGTCATCATCAGTGCGTACCTGTAAGTAAGTGACATCGAATTGAATTTAAGAAATTTTGATAAAAAGAATTTTGAAAATTGAAAAGTTACTTACTCGTCAGGTTTACAAGAGCCAGACCATAAAAATATCATGTGTCCAGAGGACCATGTAAAATTTAAAAACGGGACATCATATTAATAACATTTTAAAAAAGTCCTTATTCCAGGATTCACCTGGATAAAAGTTTCAACAGGCAGAGTAACACATGTCTGTTGGAGCTTAGTCTACTGTTAAACTGAATGAATGAAATTTACATTGTGTCAAAAGTTGACAATGACAATGACGTTTGGCTTAGAACATTGATTTCTAGAAACCCTGATCTGTGTTTTGAAAATTGAATAATGACCAAATTGATCTGTAAATCTATTTATAGTCATGTTAATCTAAACCTAAGGAATTGTGACAAACCGGAAGAAAAGTCTAATGAGAACCTCAACCCGATGTGCACAGAACCAGATTCAAGAAACAGTCCCTCGGGAATTTGTGAAACCAATTCTTAGCTCAGGATTATGGTACAGGTCTAATGAGAACCTTCACACTTCCCAAAGCATCAAAAAGGTAGCCCAAAAACAAGAGGCACCATTAACATAATCATAAAAGATTTAAGAAAGTTTCAACAGGCAGAGTAACACATGTCTGCTGAAGCTTAGTCTACTGTCTAACTAAATGAGAAATGACATTGTGTCGAAAGTTGACAATGACAATGAAGTTATGGTATAAAAAATGTGTAAAAAATGAACTATAATAAAAACATTGATTTGTGTTTTGAAATTGATAAATTATTATTATTAGTTCAACATCCTGGGCAACCAGATTGGAACATAAGATCATGAGATAAGTCTAATGAGAACTTTCCCAATCTCAATAGTAACAAAGAGGATGACCAAAATGATGAGCCCATACCAGAAAATTTTTAAGAAATTTTCCAAAAATTGATCTGTGAATCTATTTATAGTTCTGTTGTTCCAAACCAAGGAAATATGACAAACCGGGAGAAAAGTCTAATGAGAACTACGACCCGATGTGCACAAAACCAGGCTTAAGACACAGTCTCTTGGGAATTTGGGAAACCAAATTCTATGCTCAAGATCATGGGACAGGTCTAATGAGAACCTACCCAATCCCAAGGCGCCAAAAAAGGTTGCCCAAAACCAAGAGGTACTAAAAACAGAAAAGATTCAAGAAATTTTCAAATTATTTCATATTTAATCAATTCAGTAATTCTATTAATCAAAACCAAGGAAATTACTGAGCCAAGAGAAAGTCTAATGAGAACTTGACACGGCACATGCAAAAACCCAAGTTATAGAAAAATAGAACCTGAAGTTAAAATTATAAGTTTCAAATTGAAAGCAATAGATTATGTTCTGAGAATTGAAAGGAAAGTCGAGAGGGAGGAAACTAGGCAAACTGCAAAACAGGTTCAAGCCATATCATCATTGAGAAAGAGTTCAAGAGCAATTAAATAGGTAAAGTTTAAATTTATGAAAAGTTTCTTACTTTAAACGTCTATGAAGAGGAATGTAAGCTCTGTTTAAATTAACTTGAGTGTTGAGACAAAGGTCATTATTCAGTAATTCCTTGTTAATATGTAAATCTTCAAGAAAATCTAATCTATTGTAATTTTTGGAACTCACCTCCTGTAAAATTTTTGAATTCCTATTTGGACTGAAGTTGTGGTTGTTAAACCTCAAATGTTGACCAAAGGCTGAAATTTTGTTGGGATTTAAATGTTCGGTTATACGGGCTTTCAAAGGTCTGCAAGTTCTTCCAATGTAGGCTGCATCACAATCATCACAGTTTAACTTGTATATGCCACTTTTTGAAAGTTTATCAATTTTATCTTTTGTGTTGACCAGGTATCTGTTGAGACTATGGTTAGATTTGAAAGAAATTTTGATGTTGTCTATGTTGCTTTTGATGCAACCAGATATTTTATTAGAAATATTGTCATTTAAGAAAGGAAGTGAAACAAATTGTGATATTGAATCTACTTTGGGGTAGGCATCATTAAGTTCTTTTTTGTTTTTGATTTTTTGGATCAAACTATTAATAATATTCGGGTTATAATTGTTATTTGAAGCTATTTGTTTAATGATATTCAATTCATTTTGATAACTAACTGTAGAAAGGGGCATATTCAAAAGTCTATGAATGTAACAATTGAAAGCTGCCATTTTATGTTGATGGGGGATATTTACTATGCTAGAATCCTTATGTCTTGTTGGGTAATAATGCGAAAGAAACTCTTTTTTCTTCCGTTTTCATTTGATAAACATACTGCTTTGAGGAAGAAAGTTTGGCGATTGACTAGTATCATTGATTATTTGTACAAGTCATATGATGGCTAAGTTCTGTCTTTCTTGGCATAATTTTAAGGAAGTATTTTTGAAATACATCCAACTGTTGTAGGTATATTTTCGAGATGTCTCCAGTCCTATAACTATATGTGATGTATGGAAAACTACAAGGGTAAAAAAGAGTAAAACTGGGAGGGTGAACAAACTTTCAGTCTAACTCCACCAAAAATAATCTTTATTAAAGATACTGTGTAGTCCGAAGACTAACAACAGGCAGATACCATGCAGTCGGAAGACTTACATCAATAGATAGGACATGTTTCGAAGGATTAATCCTTCATCTTCAGCAAAATAGGGGTTGATTACAAGTCGATCATATGGTGTAAAAATAACATTAAAACGGAAAAACTTTAAAAAAACTTATGGTCCTAATTACGACCTTATGGTCCGCATCTTTTGCCTGTTGCCTGTGCCTGTTTTTAGTCTTCGGACTACACAGTATCTTCAATGAATATCATTTTTGTTGGAGTTAGACTGAAAGTTTGTTCGCCCTCCCAGTTTTATCTCACTTCCACTGTATGTGATGGATCGTCTCCGATGGTTAAAAAAGAGTATTTCGAGATGTTCCAGAGCTAAAATTTTTGTTAAAAATAAGTGACCCAAAAATGTTCTTATCGTATCCATGGTGTTGTTGATACGTTGATCCCAATGAAGATAGCAACCAATAGTTACACATAGATATATTGTTTCACTAGTCATATTTATCGATACAGTTTTATTGTGATTATCTAATATAATGTTTTATACTAGGTGAGATTATTTTTGTAACTTGTTATAGAAAAAATCTGCATTTAATCAAATTTAATAGTGAGCAATTCATGACTGAACCAGTCAATTATAATGTTCATATCAGGCATGATTTCATTTCTCAGATTCTCCCACTTATTGGATCTATAAAATATAACAATATCATCGGCAAGGCTTACTATGCTTCCAGTTGATTCAATGCTCAGATTGGTCTAAGGACTGTCCCTTGGGGTACTCCGCATTTTACCAATTCGAATGTACTATACATTTCATCAATTTTAACAAATTGTTTTGTATTATCCAAATATGAACAGAATGAATTTAGTGCAATTTCACGTATTCCCACATCCTGGAATTACTCTAACAGCTGTTCCTGATCGACAGTATCGAATGCCTTCGCAAGATCCAGAAATGCACCAATGGTAGGATGGCTAATATCGATCACTTTAACTGTTCTCAAATATGGAGTGCTGCCCCTAAACACACACTGAAACTTTTAGATTATGTACGAAAAATAGCCATTCGTCTCGTCGGTGATGCTTCGCTCACAAGCTTGCCCAGTTTTCTGAAACACCGTAGGAATGTTAGTGATCTGTCTCTATTTTACAGATATTTTCATAGTCAATGCTCTTCTGAAATATCATCAGTCGCTTCACCTTTACCGGTTTCATTGAGACTGTCCCGTCGAACTCAATCTTCACATCCCTTTGTCGTCAGTTAGGAGACAACGAAGGGCAAATTGGAACTCAATGCCTCGGGAGGTTTTCCCTGAGGCAAACAGCACGCAGAAATTCAAGTAGAACACCAATTCTTGCCTACTTTTGTTTGACACTAACGATGTTCTCAGAAAAAATAAAAACCTTTCATCAAAATAATCTCAATGCACTGGTCCATCATCCAATTGCAGTTAGTATCTGTCAATTCGAATTTTATTGCAAACAAAATAAGGATGCAGTAAATTTTTCCTCTCAAATCCAACAAAATGACTCATAATTTGAGATCTTTCCCTTTTTTGTGTCTATTAAACTTTGAAATTATGCCCCCATCGACATTTTTTAGTAGGTTATACCCATTGTAAGACTTCCGAATCCAATAATCTGCTCTTTCTTGCTCGTGTCATCCGTGCTTGGTTATGGAAAGTCGAGATATTTGATGGCTTCCATCCAACATCCTAATAATTGCGTTGAGAACATGACAAAAAGAGCGCTATGAGTAAATTTTTTTTTTATGATTCACTCCAGTAGTCAATTTCTTTCTTTTATGTGAAAGTAGATGGAATGATGTATATTTCTTGTTTGTATGAGTCATATCGAGTTTGTCGGTTATTGAAAGAGACAAAAAAAGACTCTCTAAAAAATGAAAATACAACGTAAACTCATATTTCAAGGCTTTTGATATCATCAGGGGAAATTCCAAATTTGAATCATTATATCCCGATAAAGACAAAAAACAATCACAAGCAATTTCCATTTGTTCAAAGCCGGGTCTGTTTTCTTGTGTAGAAGAAATTTTTCATTATGTTCTACAGTGTGTCCTACTTACCATGCTCACCATGGGTAACTTTTTAATGGTAAGAGATACGAGGTCGGTTAAATGACACCAAATGTGGAGTTTATCGAGGCCAACTATAATGTGAAAAAATATTTTGATAAAATCTATTCGTTTTTGTTTTATACACAAATAACAGATTTTGATCATTTTCATGTCTCTTGCACGTGAATTTTGACCCACTTCTGGCGGTCCTAATAACTTGAAATTTGGCAGATGTTCATAATTCCGGTGAGAATGCTCTATGGAATTTTTATTGAAATAAAAAATTAAAAATGGCGGCTCTTCCAATATGGCGGACGAGATTTGTGATTATGGTCCTATTCCATTAAAAATTGGTATGTGGGGGTTTTTGAGGTCATACATCATGATTTTTCTGTTAAAATTTATAAATTCAAGATGGCGACTTCAAAATAGTTCTTGTTTTTGTATAAATGACGATAACTCCGTTGTTATCAGCAAAAAGCTATTACTGTAACATATCATCTGTAAGAGAAAAAAAGTTATTCATAACTAAGTCATAGTGAGCTATGACCTACATTTGAAAAATAAAAGTTGGTGCTGATATCTCAAATTCTAGAAGAGTTGGTATGAATTTAATATTTTTTTCGAAATCTCATCAAAAAGCTGCCATCAAATATTTTCATAAATAAATAAATTACGGACGAGACATGAAAATGATCAAAATCTGTTTTTTGCGTATAAAACAAAAACGAATAGATTTTATCAAATTATTTTTTCACATTATAGTTGGCCTTGACAAACTTCACATTTGGTGTCATTTAACCGACCTCGTATCTCTCACCACTAAAAAGATACCCATGGTGAGCATGGTAAGTGGGACACACTGTATATTCGTCTGATTCTGAATAAATTTGCAGTGACAAAATAATACGAAGTCTATGCGGTAGAATACGACGTAAATGTTCAACAGAAAGCAGCTACTTTCCTGACGATACCGTGACAGATATTGGATTATATCTGACAAATTCTCGAGCAAAGTAGAATATTCGCTACTCGCGCATTCATTCTGCCTATCTAGCAAATATCATTGTAACGAGCCTGGAGCTGGACCTGTGGTAGGTAGCGAGTTCTTGGAAAGACTGTTTTATAGAAACCATCTAGATGCGAGTAGCAAAAGAGAATTGCGATCTAGAAGTAATCTACATGGACATAAATACAGAGGCAGTGACCATCAGATACAGTTCCAGATTTTCCACCTCGAAACCTATCAGTTGTGTTCCAAACCAATGAAATGGGATCATAACCCCAAAATTCATCCGCCATCCTGGATCTGACCATGTATTTGTTTTTCTAAAAGAACCTACCAAATTCAGTTGTTATTGGACTACTAGAAATGGATGAAAATTCACTTGCAATATATCTCCCGAACGTACAGATAAATAGATACACAAACGAGAGTTGAATGAAAGCTTGTAATGACACGTGTATGGATGAATATGTTATCCTGCCAAAACGCTGGGTGGCATTGAAAACTTCAGGAAATCGTGTGAAATAAAACAAGATAACTACTCATAAAATTAAAGATCCTCGAAAAGGGCTTGCAAGTGAAACAATAACTTTGAAATATTCTTATTGTTCTATAAAATCTCGTTCTAGGAAGTTTTTCACATGGAAAGTGCCTTTGAAACGTTTTATATAGAGTGTGTCGCACTCACCATGCTAACCATGGGTTTCCTTTCCAAAGGTGGAAGATGCGATGACGGTTTAATGGCACCAAATGTGTAGTCTATAAAGGCCAACTATAGTGTTAAAAAATATTTTGTTAGAATCGATCAGTTTTTGTTTTATACGCAAATAACAGATTTTGGTCATTTTCATGTTTCCTCTGTAACGTCTTTATTTATGAAAATATCTGAAAATAGAATAGTAATCTCATATTATGGCAGATTTCGGAAAAAAATATAAAATTCATTTCAACTCTTCTGGTTTCTGAGATATCTGCAACAACTTTGCTTTTTCGAACGTAGGTCATAGCTCACTATGAGTTAGTGTCAAATAACTATTTTCTTTTTTCCACAGTTTTTTGTAGATAACAGCGGAGTTATCGTCATTTGAAAAAATTCAGCAATACATACTACTCTTATTCTGAAACTCAAAACAATCGAAAAACTGTAAAAGGTACTCAGAAAGTTCACATTCACATTCTACCCACTTGATACATCTTCGGACACTTGCTATTAGAACGTTTCTTAAAGTATTTTTTCTACAGTCATGCAAAAATCAAAACTTTATTGAACTATATTCAGTGGAAAACGAAGTTCTTTATTGCACTAGTGCAATAAAGTTTTTATTGCACTCATCTGTCACTCTACTTCAACGTGCTGTCATCATGACAAACATAAACGTTTAAACCTACTACATATTTAGCAGATATTCTGTGAGATTGGCAATAGGTACTTCAATACGAAATATTCATATTGAAAATTGCACCAATTGTTCATTCACTTTCAACATTGAGGGTAAAAATAAAGTTTGAGTTAAATTGTTCGTAACGTATTAGTTCCTGTTTCAGTGCAAATCAATATTAATAATAAAGTATTCAAGTTGCGCTTTTCATTTTCCTACACCTAGTGCCGCACCTCAATAAATAATTTTTTGCTTTTTGCATGAACGTAGAAAATATGTTGTATGCAACTCGTGCAATAAACATTCGCTTTTTGCACTTGTTGCATAAATAACTATTAGTCAATTGATCTGAAGGTGCGAATTCCTCAACATTGTTATAGGTTCTCTGATATACCTTATTCTTCATATACCCCCAGAGAAAAAATCCATTGGAGTGAGATCAGGCGATCTGGAAGGCCATAAACAATGACCTCTATTAGCAGTCCATCGTCCCGGAAACCTCTCTATCAGATGATTTGAAATTATAAAAGCGTTATGCGCTAGTCACGTGGCTTGCTGGAACCACATTTTTTCATTCAAGTATAAAGGAATTCCATCCGAATCTCTTTCCACATCTACTTGGAGCATATTCAAATAGCAATGTCTATTTAAATTATCCCTTATTATTCGTCCTCCAAAGATTCTAGACAACAAAATCGAAGCTGATTTCTGATCTCAGCATTAGTGCCAATTATGTCTATTGCACATAGTTTCATCTGTCTACAATACGCGAAATTGGATTTCTTCACGACATTAATTGTTATTGCTCTGATCAATGAACCAGTTACAATAATTTATCTTTTCAGCATCTCCTGTCTAAAGTGTAATTAATGTGGGTGGTATTTTCTTTTTTTCAAAATACGGCTCACTTTCGACTTTGAGATCCATGTATTTCTTTGAATTTCTCTCAGATTTTGGGAAATTTGATGTAGTACTTCCTCTACACCAGAAACATCCCTTGGTTTCTTATTGCGCTTCAAAAATTATCCATATATTCTCAAATTAACGATCAAGTCTACAAAAAATAGTCTCATGCGGCTGATGATGCTTTGGGAAACGATTCGAATATTCATTTGCTGCATTTCTTGAATTTCTCAAATTCCTCATGTAGCAGGAAATCGTATCATAATTTTCATCTTCATTATCAAAGTAATTCATTTCCAGCAGAAATATTGAGAACCAACTTCGCACGAAACTACATAAAATTTCGATAGATATTTATTATTTGAAATGTCATTAGGTACCTACTTTGTTTTTGAAGCCTACATGACGAAATTTGTGATTATGGTCCTATTCCGTTCAAAATAAGTATAAGGGAGTTTTCGACGTCGGAGATCAAGAAGTTTTCGTTAAAAGCCATACAATTAAAATGTCGGCTCCAAAATTTTTGTTGTTGTATAAATGACGATAACTCCGTTGTTATTGACAATAAATTATCTCTGTGATGTATCACCTGAAAGATAAAAAAGTTATTCGCACCTAAGTTATAGTGAGGTACCGGTGATATCTCATAATCTTGAAGAAATGGAATAAATTTTATATTTTTTCCGAAATTTATTTGAAAAACTGCCAATGACAAGGTGAAATTCCTATTCAAATATTTCCATGAATGAAGCAGTTACGGAGGAAAAGATAAAAATTATATAATTCTGTTTTTTGCGAATAGATGTTATCGAAATATTTTTTTGTTATAGATAAAAATATCTATGGTGGGCATGGTAAGTGGGACACACTGTATATTAGCAAGTGTTTCCCAACCTGTTCTTACGATTTCATCAGGTTACGATTTTGTTTTTATGTTACATCTGTGTGTATTATGAAAAACAATTGACGTTAAGACGATCTTGATGAAAAATTTTCATTATTCATTTCTTGTTCTAATGTCATAATACATCAAGTGCAAGAGATTTTTAGGATTTAAGTGTCGGATATACATTCATAAAAGACAACAAATCTTTCCCAACGGTTCTTGGGAATCTCGTTCAATTTTCCGTTGTCCGCAGGATAATGAAGATCGCTTTCCACAGCCACCTTTGTGTAAGTAAGACGAAACCTTTGTAATGGGTATTTGAATCTCTATAAAGGAACTAACGGGAGACGTTTATTCCACATAGATCCTGGTGTTCGTCGGCAAACAAAGACTTTTGTTCAACATTATAAATGACAATGAGCTCCACGTGTGAACTGGTTCAGCATAATAGCTCGTATCTCAATAGTTTCACGAACAAGGGATATACAGTGTGTGTATGGAGTATGGTTCAAACTCAGGATCTCGGGGTTTATTTGAAGCAATTGTTGGGACTAAATCTTCATTTGTATTATTTCTTTGGATTTCAATATGTTTAAAGTTCTTGCTGACAAATAAAAATAGCTGTCAAGAAGTTAGTCGATAAAAGCTGTTTCAACTACTTCCCAATTCAACTGAATTTTCGTGCTGTATTGGGTCCAATTCTTTAACTCTACATTATTGGCATCCCTGTTGTATAATCAGATCCAATCAACACTGCATCACTAACCTTCAGAAAATCCCTTTCCCTGATTGCCTGTAACCTGTTTTAAACAGTTTTGCCAGATATTTCCGTTTGAATGTACCTCTCAACATTTCTCTCAAATTTTGCAAGTAACAAAATCTACCTTTCAAAAATTGACAATCTACAACATCTAAATCAGCAATTCCATCAGAAACATTATGAAGTAGCTTTATAAGCCTTGAAAATGTGAATTTTCTTTTACTGCTTCCGCTAATCTAACTCACATAAGAGCAGCTAATAATAACAGCTATGGAACTATAATACGCTCGATAGGACTCGATTTTGCAAATGAAAGTTTGTAACACAATTTAGAAATTCTAACCGAAGGAGATAGTATCCTGCTAGGCAGCCTTACTGGCATCAGCATATCTTCATTTTCTGGAATGCTACAAAAATTCAGGTACGCTCTCAAGCCAACTTTCAAAATGTTTTTCAATATTTTCAGGCAGTTTTTGGTCCCATGTTAATATCAAACTCCATGTTTCCTGTAATAGTAACTTTGGTAGTTGGTTGAATGAAGAACCTCTGCATAATGTATTTGATGAAATTGCTGATTTAGATGTTGTAGATTGTCAATTTTTTAAAAGTAGACTAGATTCTCATTCTGTATTATTGCCTTGGTCTAAAATTTGTTTGTAGTAAGATTCCTAAAAATCCTGGTGTGTCGAGTGATTCGATTTTATTTAGAATTTTCAGAAGACAAATGAACAAATGAAATAGTGTTCTGCCCCTTTAGTCGGTTCCAGATATGGTGCCCTTATATAATTTTAGTCCTGTCAATATCCCAGAGATATGGTCATTGATGACTGTTGTCAATTTTATGGAATTTCAACAAACTTTAAATACAGTTCAGAAGTGAATAATTGTGAAGGAATCTAAATTTCATATTGCAGTTTTCTTGTATTGATGACTATTATTGATGTGTTCATTCATTTTGCTGTATATTTTCTCAGACATTCATCATTTATTCATTAATAACTTAATTTGTCTGTTTGACTTGGCCGTTTCTGATGAAGATCCATAGTTTAATTGTATAAAATGAATAAAATAAAACGATTCGATCTCCACAAACTTCATTTAATCAGACAATGAAGAAGCTACTGTGCTGGCGAATTATGTGTAATTGAATGAAATGTGTGCATATGTAATCGTTTTCTGTATAATTTGTATAATCATAATTTGATGATGTTCCGTTTTTATATCATTTGTGGGCAATCCAGAGAGACGAACAAAATGATGCATCTATCTCTAGTACCAAAAGTGAGTACCACCATATTATGAAGATAATCACATAGTATCTTGTATTATAAGAAAACATTCTAATGAAAATCATGGCAAGAATCTATCTTACACGGACTTCAACCATCAATTCTCGCTTATATTAGCACAAGATTGACAGGTTCTAATGGTGAATTCTCACGAAGCTCAATTTCAATACTTCTAAATGACATGCGAAGTTATTATTGTATTATTCAGTAAAAAAATTATGTGAATAATGTAAGAAATAAAACTGATTGGTGATAAAAGAAAACAGACCGAGGCGGTACACACATATGCGGAATCTTTGCGAAACAGATCACGATCTCATTTGTTTTCTCTTAATCAAGCTGGCGAATTGTCTTCCGTTTTATCCCACAGTTTTGCAGGTATGACTCGATACATCAGGGTTTTTAGAAATCTCAGTTTATAGGTTTTGTAATAGTAAATCAACAAATGCTGTCAAAACTAGTTCCCAATTTAACTGAATATTCTGGCTGTATTGGATCCAATTCTCCAACTCTACAGCAATCAACTGGTTTGATTCATATTTTGAATCGAATTGCTCGGTACTTGATACGTTGTATTCTTGATGTTATTCAATATTTTCCAAATGAAAGCTTTGCTTTTTCAACTGAAAAAATATAAGGACAATCAGTAGAGCATTTTTCCTTACAAAAATACTACTAGAAAACCGACTGTGCCATCACAGGTATATTCTGATATGTTTTCGAGTCGCAACTGTCATTTATTAATTTGTTATAAACATTTAAATAACAAAAAACGAGTTTTTTATTGTTTTGCTCATAAAATGAAGACTAATAGAGCAATATGGTTGCTCCTCCGAGAAGAATCGTAGATGATTCAAATACGAACAAAATGGGATGTTTTACAACCCGATCAGATCATTAGTAATGGAGAAAAACCGGTAAATTCTGCGATTTTTTTAAAAATTCACATCTTCGCCAGTTTTGAAGAAATAGAAAAAATTTATTGAGAGAATGTATTTGGAATCCTTCGAATACCCCATGTGACAATTTTAGAACAGATTGAAAAAATAAATCAACATAAAAAAACATTATATTCTTCTACCCTTCTACATTCTTGTTTTATCTGCAAACAGCTAGTTACAGTTCGATAACCCCATGCATAAGCAAGTTATTGTCTATATCTACAGCTCACATTAACTCTTCGTTGAAATTCAAACTACTGAAATTGGACAAAATTTCCTTGGACTAGCTACCACATCTGATCCTAGAAGAGGAAAGGTTACAACTCATCCCAGTAAACAAACCAACCACGGATGATCTCCCAGTTCCAGGAAACGAAGCATCATCTTCAGTCTTGTTCGTCCCTTACAAGACTTCCTCAGGGGATGGAGAAGTTACAGTTCGATAACCCCATGCATCAGCAAGTTATTGTCCGATGACCCGAAGACGACAGCACGTATTGATTGCAAACATCAGCAATAATTTATATATAATTACCATTGAATTGTAATAGTCAGTAGTCATAATTTATACTTTTATGTAGTTACTCTGTTCAAATAAAACGTTTTTAAAAACCCTTTTGTGTGAACGAGAAATATAATTAGCTCTAGTAACATATATCGCATAAGCTTGGGTCAAAACTAATGAAATGTTTGCGAAATAACCATTTTGCGGGAGATATATTTTGAAAATACGATTTAGTATCGTTACCAGGTGTACTCATGCCCTGTATTTTGAATGCCTTATTCAATACTCTCAACCCGTAAATAAAATTTGAACCAACTACTATTAGTAAACAAAACTCAATAATACATTGTGTGATTCAGTTTATTAAAACTGTTTCCAGAGAAGATGAAACAAGAAAGTTCAATATTTCTTAGTAAGGGTGGAGGAATAAAATGGTACTTTTGAAAATTTTTTTCAATTTCGATCGAACCAGTTCAATCTGGTACATGGAGTTCCAAACACATTTTCTCAATAAAATTTTTTGATATCATTTTTCGGCACCACATACACCTTTTTTGAAATCACTGCCAAATGCATATAAAATGTTTATCTTTCGTTTGCTGAAACAAGAAAGACGTGTCCAGTAGAGAGGGAAAGTGGAAGTTTAATTCCACAGCAATCGATTCAGCTTCATGTTTTATTCAAAAACTTCCACTAGAAGATAAATAAAAACGTCCATCCACCCTTAACTGTATTTCATTTGGGGCACTGACATAGACAGCTATCCGAAAGACTTTCTCCTCCTTGATTTAGATCGATACAAAAAGTCATGGGGATTTTTTCTGTGCATTTTAAAATAATCTGAATGAAATGTGTACAAAGAGGGTAGCAAGAGCCATATTAGAGTATGCGAAACTTGAATACTTCGTCTACATCTTCTGTAAGCTCTGTAACAAATATTGTTCTTCCTGGGTGGTAAAGATTGGATATCTAAAACAATCAGCAGAGAAAATTTCTGAAATCAGAATTTCAAAGGTTCGAACACTCCTCATTATTTAATAGTTACAATGTTTGTTGGAATAAAAGATACGCGACGTTGTCAGAACTTACGGTCAGATTGACAATGAAAGAATAATTTTTATTCGAATGAGAAAGTAATATTATTTCCTCTTATATCGGTTCGAACATGGCGCAGCCTTAGTAAAGTGTGAAAATGGAGTTCAAAAAACCGAAAGAACTTGATGTAACGTGGATATATTACTGAGAATTTCAGAATTTTCCAAGAATAAATTCAAATATACATACTGAAACTTACAAAAAGTAAAAAGAAGTTCAAGTTGCCAGACTAAAGAATCTGATGCCTTGAAACTTTACAAATCCTTATCCAAAATCCTGGAAGAAAATTAAACAATTTTGTCGATGTTAGAAGTACTTGAAAATTATTGTTTACCAAGTAAAAGTGATATTGTGGATGTTTTCAATTTCTCCATCCATAAACAACAACTGGAGAAACTGCTTACTAGTGGCAATTACTCGAGAATGTAAGAAGGATTCCATTTCAGAAGACAGACAATTTTGGATGTCACGTCATCACATGGATAGGCGAAAGGATATCGTTAGTATTAATCTACTAGAACTAGAAGGAATAGGTATTTTGAAGTATACAGGGTCCTGCAGCAAGGGCGCGGTCTTCCATATCTCCATTATGGTAATAGATAGATGGAATATTCAAATAGCAAAATGATACTATTTCCTGTGTTCTATAAATTTAAAATGATGGCACCCACACAGGGTGTTCAGTTTTTTCTGGGCGGGTCCCAACTTTGTTTTTTTAATCGGCAACCATTATTTTTTATCAGTTTTTCGGTTTCTACGTGATAAATAAAAGGTACTTTATATGGATCTTTTTTTCGAAAATATTGACGGTTTTCGAGATTTTTAGCATGACAGCTTTTTTTTCCCAAAACTAGTCACTCATACTATTTGAAATTATGAAGTTGTGCCAAGTCCTATTGTGATGAGTTCTTGGTCAATTCATGTACGTTGATGACTCTCTCAAACGATATATCAAAAATCGACCTGTGATATACAGGGTGCGAAAAATAGCTTGCCAAACATTGTAAATAATAATGTGCAAAATCTTCCTTATTTCAAATGGAACACCCGGTATATTATCGATTCATAAGAAGCGCCAACAAGTTCTCTACAAATTTCATCAAATATTTCCTATGGCTAAAATCAATAGTTTTTCTTAAAAAAGCGTTTTTGTCGAAAAATGACCATTTTTCTTATTTCTTCGCTATAGTCTCAAAAAACGACTTTCTTTACCACAAAATCCATTTGAAACGACTGAAAAAAAAAGTTCTGAATGTCATTAATAAATCAATTCATTTCAAGTAGTTATTTAATTTGTCAACTGGCAAATTACGAAACTGTTATAGGGATAGTTTAATGAAAGTTGATAATAAAACTTTCACAAAATATGTTCAACATGTCTTCCATTTTCTTGAATACAGAGCTGAATTCTATGTTTGAAAGACCGTTCCATTCTGCGCAAGACCTCTGGTGTAATGCTGCGAAAAGCATTCGTTATTCGAAGTCGCATATACCAACTCAAATACGGACCTGTCTGTTTTAGTACAAATATTGATAAAGCGATAAAATCACAATTCAGTGGTACATCACACTTGATATTTTTATAACGTTTCATTTAAAATAACTAACATCATCAGTGACAACAATTTTTAATTACGGTCCTGTCTACCTCTCCGATATAACAATTATCAGTGACGCTTTGAATAAATATATCTATTAAAATTATGTTCACACTATAATAAAAGATATCTGTAGTTTCAGAGACGAACGATAGCAATTTACCTCGGAAATAAACTTGCTTAAGAGTAGAAGAAATCAAACAAACAGAAAACAATTTATTTCATATTGAATTTTTGAGTGAAAATAAAACCAATACAGAAAATGAATTCTTCATGATAACCTACATTAAATGCTCGAATTGCCGACCTCTTTGTTGAATGCACATAAGTTGTCTGTCCATACAATTTCTGTGGCAATTTTCTAGCATGATGGGTGTAATGCTATTACATGCATCTCTTATTTTTTGTTTGAGATGGTCGATATCTGTACTAGTTGTCGAAAAAACTTTATCCTTTATGTATTCCCAGACAAAAAAAACTAAAGGAGTCAGGTCTGGGGATCGAGCTGGCCAGGCAATTGGTTCATTGTTTCCAATCCATTTTCTTGGGAATATTGCATCTGAATGTTCCCTTACTATTGCTGCATTATGGGAAGGGGCACCGTCTTGTTGAAAATATTGTATTTCACGGCGGATGTTCAGTGGCAATTCATCTAAGTAGCCATCAAACTCATTGGATAAAAAATGTAAATACATTCCACCATTCAAATGCTCGTCGTAAAAGAAAGGACCTAGTATGTTTGTTCCCAAAATTCCCAACCAAACATTTATTCCGAACCTTTCCTGGAAATTGGTTTCTCTATGTAAATGTTCATTTGTATTATTCCACCTATAATGGATGTTTCTGTTAAACCAACCATTGTTGGTGAATTTTGATTCGTCCGTCCATATTATTTTATTACAAATATTTCCAACTTCCCTATTTCTACGTCTCAACCACATCGCAAATCGTACTCTCCTCCCGTAATCCCTTTCATTGAGGTGATGAACTTTGCGTATCCTGTAGCATTTGTATTTGTTCTTTTTCAAACTATTTCTGGTAGATTTTACAGAAATCCCTAGTTCGTGGGCAATTTCTCGTAAAGAACAATCTTGATTAGAAATATTTTTGTAACTGACCAATCCTAAATTGAAAAAAAAATATTTTTGTCACTTTGTTAATCTTTATGAAGTAATATTTGCTTACCTAAAACATTTATTTGGTTCCGCATACTTCCAGTAACAACACATTTTCTAGTTTTGTTTCTATCAAATGCACCACAGTCTCTCAAATTTCTTTCTAATCGTCTAAACATTTGAATGTTTGGAATACGACGATTTGGGTATAGCTCACCTTACATATTTTTTGCCAAAAGAGGATTTCTATTTGATTTTGCATAAGCAAATAGCATATCAGTCCTTTCGTCATTTGAATACATATTTGATATGACTGAGTGTATAAACGACTGACAGTTCTTAACACGTATCAACAACTCATTTATTTGTCCTGCCATAGAAACCAAGCAAAGCCTACTTGTTTAAAAATGGTAAATGAAGTGAGATGCTTTTTAATTATTGTACCATATCACACAATAGTCGTATTTTGACCAAAACTAATATTTTCGTTACTTCCAGGAGTGAGAATTATAGAAATATTCAGTATGATAATTGATTCAGAAGAAATCAGCCTTGAAACAAGGATTTCTGTAATACAAAAATGCCCAAGAAGGAAAAATACGAATGTTCGTTGTGTTGGGGTATCTTCTTATCGAAATTATTGGGT
Organism: Chrysolina oricalcia; assembly: GCA_944452925.2. NCBI lineage: Eukaryota > Metazoa > Arthropoda > Insecta > Coleoptera > Chrysomelidae > Chrysolina > Chrysolina oricalcia. Next base: position 6,628,681 of record OX101825.2, on the reverse strand, counting down.
GAAGTCTGAAGTATGCCAATAGTTGAATAGGTTTTGAAGAAATCAAAATAATTTACAAAAGAACTAACGACAGGACCGTAATTAAAAATTGTTGTCACTGAGGATGCTAGTTGTTTTAAATGAAACGTTATAAAAATATCAAGTGTGATATACCACTGAATTGTGATTTTATCGCTTCATCAATATTTGTACTAAAATAGACAGGTCCGTATTTGAAAGAAAAATGTTGATGGTGGCCGTGTTGACACGAAACGTTTAATCAAAGATTCATTGTTACATTTTTATAGTACATTTTGAATACATTAAAACTTTCCTTATAAATTTTTTTATATTTTCAGAAATAACAGTTCTATTCGTAAAAAAACAAATAACAGCATTTTTGGTTTTCCCTGTATAACTCGGGAAGGGCGAGACTCCCTGTAAATTTTCTTTGACCATTGTACTGTTCTCCACAATAGTTACCTTTTCTCCCATTTAATCGTCTTCGTATCTATTACGGTTTAGAATATAGCAATGTTACCACATGATAAAAGAAACGGCCTGTATATCAGAAGATTTCAATACTTCGCAAAATGTTTTCAACATTTTGCAGTGGATAAGCATCTTGATACACGCGAATCGATTTATTGTTTGTGAGTAATCCAGTACCATCTTTTTCTTATGATCATCGTTCTTGGTTACTAATACTTGATCGCAACATATAGACTTACTTTCTTCTATTATACCTTTGGAAGGAAATTTGTTCACCTCATTGCATATAAATTCAGCATCACCAGATGGAAAGATTATAGATTTGATGTCACTAGTTTGCAATAAGGAGTAAGATTTGCAAATAATATTGGTGGATCTACTGTTGCTTAAGCTAGGTTACTCAGTCTCAGAGCTGATTATTCCTCCAAAATGAAAAAAAAAAGAGTTGTACCGACGAATACTGTTTCAGTATGTCGTGACCATTAATTATGTCGGCACATGGATCTTGTATAATGGATATCTTGATTCTGAAATGTTCATTCCCCGACACATTTATACTAACAAAATAGTGTCCACAAATTCAAAATCGAATCCATTACTACGAAACAATGGGATTTTAGCAGCCAAAAAAAAATTTTTATCTTCATATGTTTCGACAATTCCTGTATCAACTAACGCATCAGCAGTATGATTGTTACCCTCAACTTTGATCAAATATTTGGATAAGCTCCTAGGAGCTGCGGAAAAGAAATTGGAAACAGGTGTCATCGATCCAATGGTAGATTTACCCACGTTTTTTGTACTTTGACATACTTTAGAGTAGTGGCCTGATTTTCCACAGCTCTGACAAAAGAAATTACAAAACAATCCTTCCCATTATTGATGATAGTGTCAAGAGATTCTGATATGACAATACATACAATAATGACATTTGTATACTGACAGTAAGTTTATAACAACCATTCAAAGGTATTGAAATTTTCAGTACACTGTTTTTAAACAAATTGTTTTTGTTGTTTTTGTTTGTTTTTTCCATTAACCAGCTGCCATCCCCTTACGAACGGCAGCCCTCAAAAGTCGAAACTTGTGTGAGCCAAGGATTAACGAGGTCTTACCTTTTTACGTGCAATTCCTAGCACTTTCTCGGGCCATCAGAAAATGTTCTGCAGTCACCATGGTTTCAACCATCGCCGACTGGCAGCCAAAGTGATTGGAACAATTTCGGTTTAATCACTCGGCAACCTGTGTAACACTCAACCTAGGGTGGTGGGCGAATATATTATATATTTTTTTTTCGACACAAAAAAAAATCTCTATTCAACCACTAACAGAGAAAATTCCACCGCTAATAGTCACCAAAGAATAAACAAATTAAGAGCAACCTTTTTATTTTCGAATGTTTTCGATAAGGTCCTAGATAAATTAGTACTTACCGTAAAAACTATCTTGGACGAATTTTCTGTTATTTTCTGTCTCACCAAGGCACTATTTTATGTTTGAAAGGTAAAGTCACCTAAGTCGTCTTAGGGACGTGGGCCGTCTAGGCTGATAATATGCTAGATTTCTTTTTGTTTTCTTGCTGAGATTTTTCCTTTCTTTTTCTATTCTTATTTTATTAAAATGTCACTGAGGTTGGGATAAGTTAAAAGCTGTCAGTATAGTTACCGACAATGATACTCGACATAAACTGTTTAACGGTATATTAAATAAACATTAAATGATAAAGAATTACACCATAACAAAAAGAAAATCACCCGTGAATGATTCGGCGTAAAATATATAAAAACCTCCCTGAGGATAAATAAAAATATCGGCTTTCAAAGAGTAAATAAAATTAGGAAAAAAAACAACAATTAAAGTTCTTCACCCGTTCGCTGACAATTCATCGAGACAACAAAAAAAAATGGTTCAGATATCACACAACAAATAAAACAAACAAAAGGTTCACCCACGATATTTGAAAAGTATAGCTGTGGTTAGTTTGCCCAAAAAATCCCAAAAAAATTCACTTACCAAATCTCTAGCTGTGCTCGGTTTTCGTTCCGGAAAATAGAACAATTTCGTCCAAACGAATACCAGAAAAATAGTTTCTATCAGTTCGTTCACACAACGACAAAACCTCCACCAAACCAAAATCTAACTCGCACTAATTATCCCGAAGTTAAAATTTCAACTCTAATTAACTCTAATTAACGCGGTATGTCTTCGATCAACCGCGCCAACCGCCTCTCGAGACCAGCTCTCCGTTTTTTTTTTCTGACTCCCGTAAGTCGACTTTCCAGGGGTGTTTAAATTTTTAAGGGTCAAAATCGTTAAACAGCGTTACCTTCTTTTTACGCCATTTCTACCGCCACGGAATAGAGAGTTCTCTCCGCTGTCTCCTCTCAGATCTCTTCCCTTACCCCCAAATACCCCTCGGACTCAGCACTTTGAAAGCGTCTAGTCGACACAAAAATATTCACTTCAGTTAATGGTCATTTAGTTCGTATATACTCAGCGTGAGTCCCATCCATATTACCCTTTGTAAAATAAATATTTACTCCATGTACGGCGACTTAAATGAATGCTTCATTGTTTTATATATCGTGAAAAAGTCTACTCATCTGAACCACTTCGTTTGTCTCGACATTTTTGTTTATAAAGAATGAATTTTTATTTCCTCTTGAAAGAAATTTCACTAGCCTAGCTTAAATAATATGAAACCAAATATTTACAGGGCATCGTCATCATACGTGACCCTTTTCATTATAACATAAAAGTGTTTATGCATATAAACCATACACCTGGCCCCGTAAATATAAAAGATCCTGGACACTTAACAAGGAAATCGATATTTCCATTTGAATGCTACAATTTCAGGAAACATCCATCGAAATCAGTAATATAATCAAATCGTCCAATTACTCGGACGAGCATATCCATTGAGAAACCATCCAAGTGTAGTTCATCCGGAGGATAAAACAATAAACTCAGTCTATGAGGAATACATACACGTTTCTGTCTATACGAAATTACGCTTCTACTGTAACATTTCAAAGTAAATATTGAAGGGAATAGATATTCGTGAACGTTCCTCGGTTTATTGAGCAAACATTGTGAAGAGAATTCAGAATAGAGTACGATGTCAATTCTTTGAAGTGAAATTTGTCCAGCTGTGTGCACGTTCCAATGTAATTGAATGAAGAAAAGTTGTATTTCGTGCAGAAATTTATTTATAAAATCATAGCAGAGCGCTTTCGACTATAAAGTCATCATCAATGCGTACCTGTAAGTAAGTGACATCGAATTGAATTTAAGAAATTTTGATAAAAATAATTTTCAAAATTATTTTTATCAAAATTTCTTAAATTCAATTCGATGTCACTTACTTACAGGTACGCACTGATGATGACTTTATAGTCGAAAGCGCTCTGCTATGATTTTATAAATAAATTTCTGCACGAAATACAACTTTTCTTCATTCAATTCTTTGAAGAACAGTTGACTGAAAGTAACTTCAACATACTTGTGAGTGAAACAACAGGACGTGATGCATGCAGAACAAATATAAATATTTTTCTCAACGAGTTTATAAGGTCGCTTCAAACATTGCTGTCATTTTGTTTGTTGCAGGTAGCACCTCAATAATTATTGGATGCGATAAAATCATTGAAGAAATCCAAGTGTCTCAATACACAAACCATACTCTCAAATTATAACAGATACCAGTGACATCATCCTGGTTCCTCTCATTAATCTTATGAATGAAATCTCTACATCAGGAATTTTACCAGATTGATCTGAATATTCCAAAATAACTACGGGCTAACATCGTTCGTAACCTTTTCAATACATTAGATTGCGTATCACATGATCTGTTAAATTAAAAATTGAATTTTGACGAGATTAGGAGAGTACCACTCAATCTATTGTATCTGAAAAATCGGTTTCAACCTGTGAGTGTTGGAAACTCCTTATCTGGATTTTAAAATCATGAGCAAAAATCATTGAAGCAAATCAAGAAAATGAGTGGTCCCAAATTCGATCCTTGAGGTACACCCAATCCTGCTTAGTATACATGAGATGTCTCGTCCCTATATGTAACACAATAAGGTCTCAACCATAGGTAGGAAATGAAAAATGAAATCATAATAGTTTTGTTGGGCTAGTAATATGTCATGATTGTTTTTACCAAAGGAATTGGCAAAATCACTGTAAACACAATTTACTTGTGAGATTGAATCCAGATATTTTCCGATATTATTAGAAAATTCCAGTGGATTTTTTCGACCATCTTCTTGCAAAAACCGTGTTGATTCGCTGCTATGATAGTTTTGGGACTCGAGTGCAGTTTCTGGATAAGGAATTCGAATATTTCAGCTGGACAGTTGAGTATTGCTATAGAACGATAATTATTGATGCATTCTTTGTCTCCTTTTATCAATATTGATGTTATTTCAGTTCTCTTGAATTTATCAGGGAATATCCATGTTTTTAGTGATTTACCATTATATTGATAGTAGTGGATGAAGCAGGAAATCCCTGATAGCCTTGGAGATGAAATAAGGAATATCGTCAGGACCTGGCGATCTTTTGGGTTTCAACTTCAGAAGTGAATTTGGACCTTTCCACGAGATATGAGGTAACACTGAAATTAGAAAGTAAATACGCTAATATCACTCGGGATTTTTTTTTCTGACCGCTAGTTTATCTATAATCAGAAGAAAAGTGGTTCGTGACGTCACGTTCATCAAAACTAAACTTGGCAACGTTGTTGAAGTTGTGCACCAAATTCTCATTCAAATATAATGTGTCGTATGACAGTTGTCATTTGATACCAGATGGGTTCTTTCGTCTGTTTCACGGTGCGATCAATAAGAATAGTTTGTCTCTGTCTAACTCATTTGCCTACCCATTTGATACAAGTGAAGCAGCTCCATTAGATCTAAACTTCAACGAACAGTACCTTGATTTATTTTTTGAGGTTAATGCGGTTTTCTAGGTTTTGAGAGCTTTTGTTGTTTGTGTTCTAAAATTTGTTATTAATTTCTGTATCTCCAGTACATGTATCCCTGCAATAACTGAACATGTCGAAAAGGTGCTTTGTACCTCGGTAAATTATCCGAACTTCCCTGCACGAAGCCTTGTTCCATATTTTTAATACACAAATTACACAAATAAATTCACACCAAATCATTTATGATAACACGTCACTACACTATTATCGAATTTATCAGTTGATTGTTGATTGTTGAATGTAAATAAAATAAACATTAACCTCACATCTCCATATAACTTTTGACAGTTGAGAACTGTCATTACGATTTGCTGTGTTGTCAATGCTCGTTCTTCATCAAAAGGATGGTCTGTCCTGAAAATTTGAAAGTTACAAATACAATAAAAAATAGCTAATATGTAGATTTTTATCTATGAATTGATCAAGTGACAATGTATTGACTATTTCTCAACGGCTTATATTATGCTAGAAGTTACATTTTTAAGGAGAACGGTATTGCCTGTTTCGGAACGTGGATTATGGTGGGAGATATTTCCGATGAACGTGACGTCAGCGGCACACTTTCAAATGTGATATTTTTTTAAAATGAAAGAAAAATAATGGAACTTTTTGTTAAATGGACTTTTCAGACTAACAACTATCGATTTAAACGAGTTCTGTAATTAATTTTCCGTAAATGTAAAGGTCGAAAGTTTTGAGAAAAAAAATCATTAGAATGCTATTTGTTTTTTATCTTTATCAGTTATATCATAAGTAGAATCATTTTCATAAGTTGAGCCAAAGTAATCTGCAAATTCTCCCGCAATAATTTATTATCACAACTTCTCCAGCGGTGACTATGAAACAAGTTTAGAATGTGCTTTTTTGTCGTTTTCCTTTGGAAAAATTCCAGAATAAGGTGGGGTCCTCTTTGATATTCCCTGTATATTTCGAATATATACTTCGTGTGCAGTTTTAATTTAGCTCTGAGTCATTCAAAGTTTCTTTAGTGAAATTCCAAGTAATTTTCCTTTCACCTGAAACATTCTTTTACTCCTAAACTTGATTTCATATCGTCTGTGAACCATAAATATATTGAGCATGGCGTTCCCCAATGGTCAATTTCAGGACCATTGTTGTTCATAATATACAACAATGATTCAAGCAACTAAATGATTCTTCTGAAAACTGTTTCTTTTGCGAATGATACGACATTAATCATTTCAAGAAAGTCAAGGTAAGTTCGTGGTGCTCCTCAATCAAATTATTCCATATATCAATAATTGCAACTCCACTGAACTCTGGTAATTCATTACTTTTCGTTTTTAATCGTGATGCCCTATCACCTTCACAAATCTTTACAGAATGCACCGTTACTTATTCATTAGAGGGATAGCGTAGTGGTTCCATCTGAGGTGGGGGTCCCAAAACTACTGAATGGCAAATAATGGGTTTTACTGAAATTAATCAAACGAATCTTCAATGTGAGCCAGATCGTTTTCAGCTTTTATTGTCAGATCATACCAATTTTCAGCTTCATCAATGGTATGATGAACGAAGCTGATAAATCCATTTGTTGTGTGAATTAATTTAAAATATAACAGGCCCTAACATTGTGCCTTGGAGAACCCCACATATGTTTCTTCACTATTTGTATTCTTCTGGTTGAATACTTTTAAAATAGATTGTGAGCTGTCTCTCTACTAGCTTTGCTCACGAACTTTCTTTCTTGCCTGAAACACCGCTGAAAATGTGGCCATGTGTTTTCCTCAGATATATTTTCATGGATAAAACTGTTCTGAAACGTCTTCAATCGTTTCGTCTTCAGCTGTTTCATAGAGATTCACTCGACGCCGGTAATATTCCCACCCCTTTATCGTTTCTTCAAAACACTTGTAAAAATTCCCATTTTATTTTTAGTTTTAGTTTTTTATAACGATATGCTAACGCTTGAGAACTCATTGCCTAAGTGGCCTGATGGCAAACAGCATCCTCAAACAGCATCATCCATTCTCTTGGATCTAATGAAGTTTTCTGAAAACCACAGGATGTCCCTTTTAGTAATTACCAGCAAATAAAATTGGTGGTTCCATGTCAGAGCACCCACATGTTTGTCAACAACCTTTCTGGCTAGGTTACCAACTCTTTAACATATCCGAGTGGAATATTCAAATGCGATTTTGTAATTTGAATGCGTCTCAAAAATGTTCATGCAAATGAGTTCCTGGGTTACATTGCTGTCTGCTGCATTTATATTTATCCTATTCATTTCTGGTCGTTGTCATAGAAAATGCAGAGAAGTGCATTTCGTTGAGAAATGTTCGTTCGGGTACATTCTTTCAAGTGAAGTTTTTGTTAGTTAATGTTATAATGCAGAAGTTGAACGAAAATTAACAAGAATCTCAAGGAATTTGGATCAATATTGCCAGAGAAATGGGAATGAGTTACTGAAATACTAGTGCAACGGTGGTAACTGCAGTGAGTACAAGTTTGAAGGAATAATGAAGGTTGTTTTTGGATTGGTCGATTTTGGAAAGAGATAAGCCTTTGTGTCTCCGATGATGATCCTGAAAAGTGCATTGGATGTGCACATTTGCATGTTTTTCTAGATGAAAGTAGGAACCCAATGTCGCTTCGAAAATCAAAGAGTAAGAAAATCTGAAAAAATATAGATTACACTTATTTCATAAGCTTTATCAACAATTCCCTCATATTTATGACAAACGAATGAAATAGTATCTTGTGCCAGTTGCCAAGTGCAGCCTAAATTTTGATTGAATTCAAATTCACTAGCTTTTGCGAAACATATTCTTACTTACGTTTTGGTAAACCATACATTTCCATTACCTTACCTTACGTTCTTGCGTTACCTTGCCTTACGTTTACATGAACTGGCCTTAAAAATATTGCTAACAAGTTGGCATACTAACTACTGAAACAACAGTTATTCATGACACCTGGAAACTATGATGCTCTAGAAGGAACACCTAGAATACAAAATTCTCTGACGAATTCTGACTGAAAGTCGAAATTTCTAAGTTCCGAAATATGACTCATAATTCAAAATTCCGACTCATATCACGGGATTTTTAAGTGATATACCGAGTTTTAATTCGAAATTTTAGAAAGAGAGAATTTTTCATTTTGAGTGTAAATATATCTCTGTCGAACATTACTTGAATTTGAGACCTACAAATTGTGATCATTAGCGATTCTTTGTGGAAAATGTTCAAAATACCCCATTGGTTCAAACACTATTGGAAAAGCCCTAACTTGACTGCTCATGATTTCGTCAGCGGCTTTCACCAAACCGAAGTGAATAAAAACTCTTTTGCTATAACTGCTTTTTCTACTGGCCTAGGACAATTTGAGATTATCCGCATGCTTTTTGGTCTGAAAAATACCGTCTCTACTTTTCAGCGTATGATCAATGAGGTCTTGAAAGATTATATAGGGGAGGGCGGGGATGGTTTGGACAATTTTCAGAAAATAAAGTTTTCCTTGCTTATACTCAAATGAACAGAATCGAATTTGACGTTAAATCATAGCTACGTTAGTTGTTTAAAAACAGCCACAGTAAAAAAATTCTTACTTGAAAGGAAGTTGAGTTTTTTATTAAATACTTGATATGGTCAAGTGTCCAGACTATCCCGTCGAATCAGGTTGGTTTGGTCAAAGAGTATTATTAAACAAAAATATATATATACTCAGAATACACACTCCCATAACGATTTTAAAAATTATAGGAACTTAAACGTTGCTTCAGACTAGAACTAAATAACAAAATAACTATACTAGTCCTGCACGATTCACTGTTGCGTTCCAATTAACAGTGCTGCTCCTAAGGTGGTGCATGGAGTTAGTAACAAGGCCTATCCAGAACACGTGGCTAATGACCATAGCAGTCGATGCCAAGACACCAAAGAAAAAAAAATAATACTAAAAAAAATCGTGCCAAGTTCGGTAAAAAATCTTTCGAAAAATAAAAGTCACTTCAGACTAGAACGGGGTAATAAAAAAATTCATAACACTAAACAATGCTAAACTCTCCCAAATCAATATTAAACTAAATCTTATTGAAATATCTTGGTCAAGTGTCAATGATAGGGAACGGCAATTTTACGACCACGTCGTCTTTATTGATGAATGCTGGCTTCTCATCAGACATCGTAAATCTGTTTGACATTATATGTCTCTTCAAAAACTGAACTTCGTATCCTTGAAGAACTGTCTCAGATACTTTGGCAACAAAGTTTCTTGTTGTTTTTGCCGTTTTTCCGTGAACTCTACAAACCACATAGTCGTCATTCTGAATATGAGCCATAGTGTTTGATTCGTGATCTTCGTCTCCTGATGAAGAATCATGATGAAGATGATGATGATGAAGATCATATTTTCTAGGCATTTTCTCTGAAAAAAACATTGCTGATTTATACTATGAATAGAGAATAGAGGTTTGTACACATGCGAGATAGTTTGGACAAATGTCCAAACCATGCCACAGTAGCAATCTTTCAAAAAGTTGACTGAAACTGAAAGAGGATATGTTTGCCAATGATTTCAACTACAGGAAATCAATACACAAACATCAAGCATTATGATCGATAACTTGGAATTCATAACAACTGGCTGTTATCCCAGTTATACAGCTCTCCTTATAGATGAAATGTTAGATCAGAAACCACTAAAATACATTTTTCTAACTTACCTACTTAAACCGTAACCAATTTACTTGCTGCTGCGTTCACAATGAGGAGACCACTGAACCTACACGCCGAACGAAAAATTCAAGCAAACAAGGAGAATTTGCGGGAAATTTAAAGCTGTCCAGACCAACCCGTTGTCCAAACCGTCCCCGCCCTCCCCTAAATACAATTTGTTTGTTATACTGTACGGTGCAAATGAATGGAATAAATTCATTATTTCTGAATATAAATATATTTTGGAAAATTCCTCGAACACGTCGATTTTCATTTCCGATTGGCCAATTTTTGAACCCCACCCAAAATATATAGGGTGATTCGCATTCGAGTAAAAATGACTTTAGTGATATTTTTAAATGGGACACCCAGTGTATTATTCCATATTTGGTTAGGGATCGTCATTATACCTCCAGTGATACCAGAATTGATGGGATTATATCAAACGGCTGCTGAGATATGAGCAAAATACTTCTTCATACGCCCAATGACTGCGACAGAGACTTTTGACCTTCCGAATCGTGTGGAGTCTCATTCATACTCATTAGACATACGAGGAAGTTTTTTGGCCATATCTCCGCAGTCGTTTGACATAATCCCATTAAACCTGGTATCACTGGATTTGTAATGACGATCCCTAACCAAATATGGAAAAATACACTGGGTGTCCCATTTGAAAATATTACAAAAGTAATTTTTACTTGAATGCGGATAACCTTATATATTTAGGGTGGGGTTCAAAAATCGGTCAATCGGAAAAGAAAATCGATGTGTTCGAGGAATTTTCCAAAATATGTTTATATTCAGAAATAATGAATTTATTCCATACACTTTGTTAATTGTTTTATAGCGTAAAATGTCCTAATTATTATACTGCAAACACTCTCCAAGTCAGACTGGGATCTAGCAACGTGCCTAAAAATGTAATATCAGTACCTATATTTATGTCTTGTCTGCTAGCTGATATTTTCTGTTGTGGAACCTCATGAATACTGACTTATTTGTGTTCAACACTATGCGATTATTTTCACACCAGGAAGAAAAACTACATATTACCGAATTTGCTTTCAAGATCACATTTAATTTTTTTCGATCAAATACTTTCATGGTGCTATCATCGGCAAAGATTGTAATGTGACAGTCATTCATGTGTTCTGGCAAGTTATTTGCAAACAAAAGAAGTCATAACGGTCCCAATACCGATCCCTGCGGAACTCCCAAACTCATATCATGAAAGACTGATCATACCCCGTAACACTTAACTGCCATAGAACGCCCTTCCAGATACGATTTGATCCAGTTCAGAACGTTATTTGGAAAATGTAGTTTCTTTAGTTTTTCATTTGGAGATTCCAACTTTAATTCACTTGAGGATAGTCTGGGTACTTCTGATAGGCTATCTACGAGAAGGTATTGATATCTAGTTGGCCTAGACCAGTTCCCTGCATGAACAAAATATTGCGTTACCATAGCAACGAACAATAACTCATTAGAAGTGTCAGTGTAAAGTTTGACGTCAAAAACTTAAACCAGAGTTAAGCAATGAATTAAAAGAAAAAATATGTCCACCAAAATTGTGAAAATCGAAAAATTGGAGTATCGAGCCATCATCAAGTACCTGTATTTAAAATGGTTAAGAGGTAAGCAGATTTACGAAGATATGCCTAATACCCTTGGTAATCAATGTCCTTCGTATGCGACCGTGAAAAATTGGACTGCAAGCTTCAAAAGAGGTAAATTTTCCATTGATGATGATGACCGATCGGGAAGGCCAGTTTCTGTGTCAGTCCCCGAAAGTATCGATGCAGTTTATGACATGATTTTAACAGACCGTCGAATTGGGCTAAAACGGATATCTGAAGACACGAACGCGTTCATCATATAATTCACGTCAATTTGGACATGAGAAAAATTGCTGCAAAATGGATCCCCAAATGTTTGAATGTTGACCAAAAGCGTGGAAGGGTAGTAGCATCGCGTTCGATCTGTGCTCAATTTGAAAACGATGTAGACTTTTTGAACCGAATTGTTACTATGGATGAGACTTGGGTACATTTCTACGATCCAGAAGCAAAGCAACAATCGATGGAATGGCGACACTTCGGTTCTCCAAGACCTAAGAACTTTCGTGTCCAAAAATCTGCTGGAAACGTTCTTGGTTTAGTTTTTTGGGATTGCCATGGAGTAATCATGATTGATTCTTTGGAAAATTTTATTAGGTTCTATAGTAGGTTAAGCATTTTTCAATATATCCTCGTATATACAATTTGCTTGATAACCATTTGTAAAAAACCACCTACTACAAAAGTCCAGTTGAGAGTAGGTCAATTTAAGCAGAGATCTACTATAGACTATAGTAAGAAATACTCTGAAATTGAATTTTTGATCGCTATTGACCGATTCTCTTGGACAGGCGCTGTTATTGACGTGCTCTCGAGAGGAAAATTATTCGGAAATTTATATCAAGTCATATAAAATTTCATATGCATTTTTACTGCTCATAAACTACACCGTGGAGAAAATGGAGCACTTAATATTCATGATGGATCCGGCGATAACTTTCTAAGGAGGTTGGTAATATATTTATCTTCTTCCAGTCACAATATAGGAGAACTTGGGAATTTATTACCATTGTTCAGACTTTCAACAGTGGAGTAATTGTTTCACAAGTTTCCGTAACAAAATACGAGTGGCAGGGCGGGTTTCCTCACACAAAACGTAAATTTTGAGAACTAAGAAAATTAGGGAGAAACTCACACTTCGCACATCCGAGATTTTTTTTTTTACTTTGCACATAGCGAAGCAAAATTAATTCACTTTGAATTCCTGGAAAGTTGTCTGAACAGTCGCCTTGAAAATATTGCGCCGTTGTTCGAAGTATCGGGTATCTCTGAAGCTTTCTTCTTCCTCAGTCGATTACTGGGCTTGACTATTGACTGCAACCTCAAATATAACAAAATTATCACCAAAATTGAAGAATTTGCTCTATCCATTCTAAAAAAACTATTTATTACTCATGAGTAGAATCGCAGATCAGGCAGGGTTTAATAACATTGGAAAGTGTGGTCAATCTTCAAGCAAAATCCACTTGTCTACGACGATCAGTAATACGCAGCATGTCTAAATTGGAAACTGTAGTGAACTTTCAACTTTGCAAAATTCACTTTTCTACGATGATTAGATTATAAAGTGTGGTGAACCATCACCAAAACTCAACTTTTTTTAACGACAATTAATCCGCAGTATACCTGAAAGGGAAAGGGGTGCGAATGAAGAAAATGCTGCCATCCATCACCACATATCCATGCAAATAGTACAAGAATACAGTCAGCTAAGAGCTTAGTCTCAACAGATCGCAGCGTGGAATTGCTTTACCAGGTACAAAAAATTAAAGCATTATTTTTACTCAGTCAATTACTGGGCTCGACTATTGACTGTAATCTCAAATGGAACCAATATACTTATAACAGAATTATCACCAAAATTTGAGACTTTGCTCCATGTATTCAGATAATGTGAAATTATTGTAGACCGTTTGAAAACTATTTATTTCGTATCAGTAGAATCAGCAGAATCAGGCAAGGTATGATTGTATAAAGAGTGGATAGCATTGGAAAGTGTAGTGAATCTTCAACTTTGCAGAATTTACTTTTCTACGACGACTAGTTTCATGCGCACAATTGAATGGAAAGTGTGGTGAACCATCAACAAAATTCGTCTCTCCTCAGCAATTAATAATCCGTAGCACACCTAAGATGAAGAGTGTAGTGAATAAAAAAAATCCTCTATCCATCATCAGAGATTGGTGCGTGTATAGTACCAGTGTACACTTAGCTAATAGATTGCAGCATGGAAACTGCTATACCAGGTACCAAAACTTCGGATTATTAGTAGGATCGGGTAATCCTGAAGCATTCTCCTTCCACAGTTGATTACTTGGCTCAAGGGTGTACTGTAATCTCAAACGGAACCAATTTGAAAAAAAATCATTCAGACATTTTGAAATGATAGCAGACACCATTTGAAAACTATTCAGTTCGCATTAGTAGAATCGCAGAGCAGGCATGGTTTGATAGCAAATGAGTGCTTATAATAATTATCTTATATTGCCAATCATAATTAGACAAAATGGTGGAATCTTTTACGGAAAAAACAGAAAATTCCCCAGAGTAGAATTTCAAAATTTGTCGCAAATCCTTGACGTCAGGGAGCTTTACTTTCAGACCTCACTAAATGTAGAAAAATCCGAAGAACACAAGAACACCATATGAACTAAATATCCAACAAAAAATTAACCACTTACACCACAAGTGAATAAAACTCTTACTACTAGAAAACATATATCTCTTGGTCCAAGATTATTCAACAAAATACCTCCAGAAATTCGAAAAATAAACTCACCAGAAATGTTCAAAATACACATTGAAAGTTTGGTAGCAGGAGAACACAAACCATACGAAGTAATCCTCAACATGATGATGAGTAGAAAGAATCAATCACTCATATAGGATTTTTCTCTAAGGCAGTACTAAATAGCGATATTGGGATCATCAATTGTGGGTTCGCTTATAGTACCAAGACATATTGCGATTATCCTTATACTATTTATATTTCGAAATGCAATCACATTTTAAGCCCAATTTTTATTGCCGCTTGTTTCTCAGAAAATAGTTGCCAGTCAAGCCGCTGCTTAATTATCTGCTTATATACAATGTAGAAAAGCAGATAATTGCCGCGAAATAAGAGGCAGTAATAATTGTGCTTGACATGTGACTATTTTTTGATATCTTTCAATTTTGAGTTTTTTTCAATTTCAAAGTCCGGGAACGAAATACCCTTTTTTAAAGTTTAGTCGATTTTTACGAATTTATTTATGGTATGGAAAGAGTTGATGCAACTTTTTCGTAGCCCTGTACAAGAACAATAAAAGTGTGGGTTTATATTTTTGTGTCATTCCGTTTTCTTTTCGAATTTTTAGTGATTTGAGTGAGAAAATACTACTTCTGTAATTTTTTATTTTTTGATATTTTTTCTACCTTTTGATAGAATCGAAGTAAAACGGTTCAGAATATCGGTCAAGCTGGTGAAGACATATTCGAATCGATTTAAAAAAATCAATTTTATTATTATTACGGTCAAATCTTAGTTTTTTCGTTTTTTTTAAAATATTTCCTTGACTATTAATTTTTCGAAAAAAAATAACGTAATTTTCTGTAAACTTTTCAGATACTGTGGGAGATTCCTTGTTGAATTGTAAAAATATCAACCGTTCTTCAGATATTTCATATTTTCGGAATTTCAAATTTTTATTTTCAGATTAAAGGGATTTTCACCATTTTCCGATCACTTTTTCGAAAAACTAAATGCATGTGATTTTCTTGTTTATTGAAATTCTATTGAATATAATTTCGAAATCTCAGTTTTGTCCATCGGTTTTGCCGCATTGTGACGTTTTTTTTTATAAACTTGCCGGGAAAAGCCTATTAGCATTTTCCGATCTCTTTCAAAAATAAAGAAGTTGGCTCCTCTTTGGAAGGCCACAGTTCACTTACCCTAAAAAGAAATGTCTTGGCGAATTTATGACATAGAGAACAAATGAATTATATGCATCTGAAAACTGAAATTGACCAATCCACGCAATTTTTCTCTCCTGGTCCTTTCTCTTCTGCCCCTGGCCTTCGATTCACGTGCCTACTTTCAAACATAATCACATACATGAGAATAATATTTACTAAACCTCGCCTTTATTTTCCAGATTGGACCCTGATGTACCGCCAAACATGTCACTAATCCATCCTCCACACAACACCGAAGTCTAGATGGCCATCGAATCCTTGACATAAGCGAAATGTCGTGCCCCTTCCGTCGCTCCTCCACTTCCTTACAAAATGGCGGAGCAGCGCTCAAACGTAGTTTCACGTCGAGACAGAATTCCTTCCAGGTGCAGAATGAGGACCAAGAAGAAGAGGACAGGAATACCCTCAACCTGAAGCACCTGAACGAAGCTATACTGTCGCTCACTGCGCCAACGGTGAGTAGTAGTTGTTATGCTTGATTTGGGATCAGTTAGACATAAAATGAGATTTGAGGCACTGCAGGCAAGAAGGTTATCCGTGCTCATCCTAATAATCACTTTTATTCCTGACCAAGATCGTATAAGTTTATATCGTCATATTTACAAATAACAAATGTACATTTTGAAAAGTTCCCTGAAAATTACTTCCGTCACTGGAAACAATTCCTTCTTCTGTATGGCTGGAGCTTTTGTTCACTACAGTCGAGGTAACTGCCTCTTCTAATGGCAAAGTAGACAACATACGCGCCGTTTCATTTCTTAATTCGCTATCCTCCATATACCCCTCCGCCACCGTGGAACTTTTCCAACCTCCGTGTTTCTTTTAGTTAGTCGTAGTTGCTCCTGCATTGGCTAGAGCAGTAGCAGAAATGCGACAAAGACATATAAAGTCTTGATAAAGGCAAAGCGGAGAACTCATTTTCATCCACAACTGTAAATTTCTTCGATACAGCAGTTTTAAATTCCGGTACGTTCACTACTATAACGGAATCCCAGTCCTCTATATCCCATATCTCCATATTCAAAAGTTCCTGACTCCTGCATCCTTCAAATAACCCATAATCAAAACAACATAAAAAAAGGAAATGAATCCACCCCATAAGGGAATTTAAAAAAAAACTTATGCAATGAATGAATTTCATTAGGGGCGTTCTTTAGAATGCTGATGATATCTTTAGAAGACAATATAGCAGATTTTTTGGCATATAACTCTTACCCTTCCAAAAAAGCCTCTAGTTTATTGAACTTGGTGATATCTCATTTCTTAGGTAGTCACCATCGATCGATTGTCCATTTAGTCCATACAAAAATCGGACTATACGTTTCTAACTGCAAAGAATAAATACAATTACCACCAAATCTACCGAAAAACATAGAAAATTCCTAACCAGTTCTTGAAAATATGCCATAAATGCAGTTTCAGTGGCATCTTTTGGCATAACATTTTTCCGTGTAAGCCACTTTTTTCAAAATATTCTCCATTATATTTGGGGTAGAAAACATGTTTTTAACTCAAACACAGTTTGATAATAAAGTTTTGTTTGCAAACGAGTAACATAGCAACAATATAGCGACAACAAAACTCCAATAATCAACGGTTTCTGATTCAAATAAGGGTGGAATTAGTCAACTTTAGCACAAGCATTATCATAAACATAACGGCAACAACAAAGGTTTTTAGCATTAACTTAACATTGTTGTATAAATGGCGCCATTTGATATAACAGATTCAACTTTCGCTTTTAACATATATTTAAGCACAATTTTAAAATGATGTTGACTAAATGCACCTTTAAGCTGGAGAGTAATGAATTGGTACATTCATTCCGTTCCTTTAGGGGTTGTGATTTGACCTATCCAAATAAATCATTTTGAAAAATTAATGATAAATTGTTAAACTGTGACCATGCATGTGTTCTTAACGCAAAACGAAAGGGTTATGCTTTGTGCATGGTCAGAGTATAACAATTTATCATCAATTTTTTAAAACAACCCCTAACAGTTAGAGACCCGCTCATGTTGCGGATAACGTCATGTTGACCACAATAGTTTCAATAATTTTTCTACATTTTTCATAGTTGCTTTTTTCCACCACATATGGTATGTTCAATTTTTATAACTGTTATTCTGAATAATGTAATATTTCTCTTTTCTGTAGATCCTAACTTAATTACTTTTTCCGCTGCAGATGAAAGATTTATTCTTCGAAACATGTCCTGCTGCTGATGTTAGTCTTTTGACTACATCTCGTTATGTGCTGATGTGTCCTCTGAATACACCCACTTTAGTAATAAGATTTTATTTGGTGGAGTTCGACTGTTTTTCACTTAAAACTGTTATTGCCAAAGCTGCCATTATGGAGGGTGACTGTTTGCAGGTAGGTACAAAATTTTTATAGCATTCGAATATATTATTCCCAATGAGTTGGAAAGTGTGATGAATCTTCAACTACATTATTACGAAGCATAACTGAATTGGAAAGTGTAGTGAACCAACAAAATTCGTTCCTTTGACGAGCAAGAATCGGTTGCACACCTAGAATGGAAAGTGTTGTGAGCAAGAAAAAATGCTGACATTCATCATAGCTATGCCCCAAATTGCACACACACCGTTTATTTTCAAATTCATCCTTTCATAATCTCTTTGGAAGACTTTCCGACATTTTATTGTTCTCTCGTACTCATGAGAAAAAAATATTTAATATCCAGAGATCATCCTGAAAAACTCAAGATATTGCAGGATTGTTCAACCTGTATTGTTGACAATGATCGTGCCTGAACTCCCAATCTTCAGTTTCTGGTGTTATTTTCATATGCTCGTCGTGTACTTCCATTCCAGTCGTATTTTCGGATCTCTGTATATTCTCCTCGCGTTCTCTCCAAATAATCTCGTAAGGGTACATTATTTCTTATTAGAATGTGGGACATGAGCTGCAAATCGAATTCGGCGCAGACACTAGTCCCTGAAAAGTAATAGAAAGTGAACAGTTGATCTGATCGTGAAATCAAACTGGTGATTCTGACGCATTCTGAAGATGTGCGAAATAACGTCGATAAAATATAGAAACACATACCACAAAGATTTCGGAACGAGTTTGAGGAATAAGAATGAAAACAGAAATGCCATCACTCTGAAATTTCATACAGTGTGGGTGAACAGTTAAGAATAAATTCTTTAAATAGGTTAGCTTTGTTTTATAAAATTTTCGAAAATAGAACAATATTTATATCGCGCATTTTCAACACAGAAACTCAAGTTGAGAAGTTAGAATAGGAAATTATTGCTGATAAGAAAAAAAATTGTATTTCATTTCAAAATTTACAATCACTGAACCAAACAAGATAAGATGCCAATGAATCCTTCCATAAATACTTCAGTACTTTTGGAAAAGTTTTACAGACGATTTCATACCTCGCTTTTTTAGCCAATCAAAAAATGTATTTTTATTTAGTTGCCATGACAACCCAAAAAAATTATGGAAATTTCCATGCTCCAGGGTACTCTGGGCGAAATTAACAAGTAGAAATTTTTCTTTCAAATATTTGACATTTTGCTTTTATGTACGAATGGAATTTTATTTAAGGAGATAATATTTCATAAGTATGTATCTACTAGATATTTCTTCTTTCTAAACTGAAAGATGTTTATGCTATCGCGAGCACTCTCTTCCGTACACAACAACTCCGTCCGTGGGAAAGCGTGGTGTCTCACTCCAATTGATTCCATATTCCACGAGCCTTGTTTTTTCCACAATAAATACAATTCTTTGTTATGCACGTTAAACGGAATAATCTTGAAATGCAATTAAAGCACCCCTTTTTTCGACAAGTCCCTTGTGTGTGAATAGATTGAAAGAAGAACTTCCAGTGACAATTTTAGAGCTCTGCTCGTCAGTCTCATCGATGATTCGGACCCATCAACTTGGAGAAGTTAGTCGTTCCCACTTTCAAAGACAAAAAGCAGCTCAATAGCACAAACAGAAAGATTTAGTCAAGAAGTACCAAACCATCTTCCATACACTGGACGAGGAAAAGAAGGTAGAACGAAAGAGGTTCAACACAAGATTGATACTAGTATGCCCGACCTATCTGAAGGGTATTAGGAAAGAGGGAGGCATCGAACCATCTGACAGTACCTGGTACTCTCCGGTCGTGATACACAATATCAAATTGCTGAAAATTTTCTGCAAAATTTGTTTTGCGAGTGTA
This sequence comes from Chrysolina oricalcia, assembly GCA_944452925.2. Classification (NCBI taxonomy): domain Eukaryota; kingdom Metazoa; phylum Arthropoda; class Insecta; order Coleoptera; family Chrysomelidae; genus Chrysolina; species Chrysolina oricalcia. Next base: position 6,608,752 of record OX101825.2, on the reverse strand, counting down.
ACTTAACAGTTAACTGACATAAAATTTTCTCAAAGATGACATCTTTCTCTTCGTTAAATATCTAGTGTCTGAAAATATTATGAGGACTCCTTGCATTTCAAAAATTAATAAGTTCATCAATATACTTGACTAGGTACATGAATTCAATATTCAAAACAATTTTATTCAACTTATGTTTTCGTGAAAACTTGGTTGAAATTTCCAGACGCTTTCTTTGTACTACGCTGATTGATTTCTGATTTCTCATTTTTATTCAAATATTTTAATTATAGGTGACTTTTTTCATCTTCGCAAAGGTCTTTGTATATTTTTGTTGTCTTTCCATATATTTTTTTAATTATAAATAAAGTATACTCCGCAATGTTATTCTTCTGAAACCTTGAAAACAACTTTACAACAGTACGAACTAGAAAATTGAGCCTAACTGGTTAGTGGTTAAGCTGTCAATGGGTGGGTCTAACAGCATGCAGCGGCTGTGGTCGGTTTTACGCTTCAGGTGATAGACGGCTGACAGGCCTTCCAGCCGCTACAGATAAATAAAGCGCTTTATTTTCCACTGGATTCATTTGAACAGGTTCAGTGGTCCGTAATTTGGACCGTCTAGTAGACTCATAAAGTTTTTTCATGCTTCATCCAGCGAAGCGCTTTCCGCTCCATTCTGTTGAACACATATTTTCGACATACAATACGAATGCCTATCTGTCATCCTGTCAACAAGAGCCATTCATGGCCCACTGATGTTGTAACTTGTTTTGTCTTGAATAATCTCAGAAGAAATTAGCATTAATTTCATATGTTTTGGCGTGAAATTTTCTTACCGAATCCCCCGCGTGTTCGAATTAACATCAATTCCATAAAATTATCGTGTTGTCGTCGGTCCTTGATATGTCTGCCAATCTTGGATCATTCGGATGATTGGAATGGGGTGAAAAGTGAATTTAAAAATTCACCTCATCATTATTGTTATTGCATTACTATTATAAAATTCTTGTATCAGCATCGGTCCTTGACATCAATCAATCAAAATCATTATCGAACAGACAAACATCACTATTATTATCATCATATTATTAACATATCATGCAATGATATTGCGTGGGGTGCTTTTCATTCACATTTTCAAAACTAATAGCTGTAACTTCATTATTATTTTCTAATTAACAAAATTGTCATCATGATTCCACATCATTATTCTTGGATTGTGATAGGTCCTTGATATGTGTGCCAAATTTCAGATTTTTCAGACGATTGGAAGTAGGTGAAAATTGAATAAACAAATTCACATCATTATTATCATTATTATTACTTCTCATTATGCAATTCTTATAGTGTCATCGTTTCTTAATATGTGTGCCGAATATCAGATTTTTCGGAGAGTATGTGAAAATCGAATTTGAAAATTCAAATCATTATTGTTCTTATTATCATTTTCTTATCATGAAATTTATCTGCGGCTCCTAAACAACATCAGACAATCCATAAATTTCACAATGGAAAAGGAGACCCAGGAGGGGTTACCTATTCTTGATGTGAAAGTCCAAAGAACGAATGGCATGTTTCAAACGACAGTGTACAGAAAAACCAACTCACTCCGGACAATACCTGAATTTTGAGTCGAACCATCATGGAGCGACGAAGAGAGAAATTATCCGCTCATTGGTTGACCGGGCCTACAACCTCTGTAACACCGATGTGAGTCTAACCAACGAATTGAATAACATCCAGAAAGATCTGCGACGGAATGGATACTCCGACAAACATATAGCAGCGGTCCTTAACCGCAGAAGAGGCAACCCCCAGGCGAATTGGACCGAGGTGCAACATCCGAACATGCTTTAGATCAAGTAATACCATTCGTAGCCAACTCACAAAAACGAGACCACCCAACGAGAATAGTGACTCCAAAAACTGCATTTACCGTGTTCCGTGTGAATGTGGACGGATGAGGTTGGAGAAACTAAGAGGCCAATGTGAAAATCGCTGAACACAAGAGAAATACCCAGCGAGGAGAAACAGCGAAGTCGGGAATAGCAGATCACGTATGGACTGATCAGCACAGCATCGCATGGTCGGAAGTCAAAGTTATCCACAAAGAACATTGGTATAAGAGAAAGTTCATAGAGTCGGCTTATATTCAGAATAATGACGTGTTTAGTCAGCCGAGTCTAGAGATTCGGAATGTATGGAAGCCACTTATTACTCATCAATATCGATTGAGATTTCAATAAAAACTCTGTGTAAAGACCTGTCAAGATCGGTCATCAATAATAACACTCACCAAAAAAGGTCGTTTAATCATTAATTACCATTGATGACCTGAGAGAGACCCCACGAAGGTCATAATTACCTTTATAGCAGGTATACTAGTTGCATGCTATATAATGAGTATCCGAGACATCTCGTCGCATTCACACACTTGATAACGACAGTAGATGTTAACTGTTGAAACGTCGTGACTCAAACACATGCAAAGAATTTATTTTCCTTGTTTCTAGACAATGGAAGTCCAGAAGAATTCTACTAACACTAATACATTTTTACGAAGGCGTAGAAAGGCCACGGTTTTTTCCTATTTTTAATCCCGACTTCCATCTCGGGATCTCGAGATTCCGTCATCTAAGTCGGGATTCCGACTTCTATCTCGGGATCTCGAGATCCAGACATCTAAGTCGGGATCCCGACTTCTATCGCGGGATCTCGAGATCCTGAAATAGAAGTCGGGATTTCGGCTATATCGCCTATATCTACTCTTTGTAGTCAACTTCAGTCGTCAGTCTTTACACTCTTTACGCGTGCGAGGTTGTGAACTCTAAATATAATTCGTTTCGTCAGGAAGGATAGAAAACCCATGGCTGATTCAGAGCAGGTCGAGATCACGAGATAGAAGTCGGAATCCCGACTTAGATGTCGGGATCTCGAGATCCCGAGATAGAAGTCGGGATCCCGACTTAGCTGTCGGGATTTCGAGATCCCGAGATAGAAGTCGAGATCCCGACTTAGATGTCGGGATCTCGAGTTCCCGAGAAAGAAGTCAGGATTAAAAATAGGAAAAAACCGTGGACCTTCTACGCCTTCGTACATTTTCAACCACTTTCAAACAAACATGGAATTCTTGTATTGTCATTGGTTCTTGATATATGTGCCAAATTTCAGATTTTTCGAAATATTTGAAGTGGGTGATAATTGGCTTGCAATTGAGTTACAAGTGAAGCTTATAGATGCTAAAAGCGTGTTAATAATAATGAAAATGTTCAGTTAGTGCCACTCTGTAGAGCTTGACCTGTGGGCCCCATCTGTGGGAAACGACACTCGCTTCAGATACAATTCCGTAATCAAAACATCAATTTAGATAACTCTCCTCGGTAACATCAATCATAATGTGGACATTGTGTGACCAGGTGCACACATACACAATTGTTCCTTTTGTGACCTGGCCACCTGAAGTTATGGTAATTGATTTAGAAGTGATGTTCAACGGCATGTGTGTTTGTAGCCGAGCAGAATTGTAACTATGGTGATTTATGTTTGTGTAATTAGTCTACGTATCAGGGTTTGTTTATGCGTTTGACTTCTGATGTGTACCGTTAGTAGAGTCAGCAGATCAGTTTGTGATCTGCACTGAATTCGAAATAGAATAATTTGCTGATCTGAACAGAGAAGTGGAGTTGGAGTTTTTCATATGGTAAAAAGCATTGTTCTGTGATTTATTCAAAAACTTTGACTGTGTTGATCAAGGAATACTGTTGCGGAAACTAACTCACTGTGAAATAAATGGAACTGCACTCAAATGGCTCCAATCTTACCTGACTAGAAGAAAACAAATTGTCAAAACAACAATTTCATCTCTAGCCAGCGATAACTGCGGAATTCCTTAGGGATCGGTGCTCGGCCCAATACTTTATCAGTTTTACATTAATGACTCAGCAACCACATATTATGACGCACAAAAATAAAAATTATTTACGCAAAAATATATTCCTGGAATATTTCGAGGACTAGTATAGTTTCCAATGCGATCTAGATGCTATACATCTGAATGAAACTATGATTTGACGATATCGGGCTTTTAGAACCGTCTCACCTATTTTGTATTTTTCATGAGTAACTTTCAACTGCTGTGACATAGCCGAACAGTTGAGGTAACGTTTGATTAATCTCTATATTGAAATAGCGATGAATCTCAGCCGAGGCACTATGTAGTTGTGAGGTTTAAGTTGATAGACGACCAAACGTTTTCAAGTCGAAGAATGAACTGTGTCTGTCGGGTAATTGATTGTGACTGAGCGTTCATAACTGGAAAATCCAAGACCAAATCTTCTCAGGAATAGAGATTTTGTTTCGTCTTGAAACCCGAAGATTAAACAACACAAAGATTATCCTAGGGATTTCCAATCAATTACAATCGTGAAATAATTTCAAAGATTAATAAAAAAAAATACACGCAAAGACCTTAAAAAAATTGGAATCTCTTCACTAGAAATTGAGTACAAATCTTTACGTCGCGGGATCGAACAGTTGATTAGCACGGCTTATGCTGCCTATATTCAGCAAGTCGAATGGGATATCTACAATGATCCTGCAAAATTCTGGACATTTGTTCAACTCAAGAGAAGAAAATCTAGACTGCCTGGCATTTTGACATATAATGATTCAGCAATTGACATTCCCCAATATGTTGTGAACGGGATATCACAATTTTTCTCAGACGTTTATATTGAGTCCAATCCCATTAATCTGCAAGCATCAGCTAACGCATAAGTTAACACTTACAATTCTCTGAAACAAATCACTGAATTTGATATTATAAAGGCAACTAAAAAACTCAAGAACAAAATGACTTCTGGTGTTGATAATATACCTAGTTTCATTATAAAAGACTGCATAAATATTATAGCTAATCCACTGTGTCACATCTTCAATATCATTATTAAATCTAATATATATCCAACATTGTGGAAAACAACCAAAATTTGTCCGGTCTTGAAATCAGGAGACGCAGCAGTTATATCTAACTATAGACCTATTGCCATTATAAGTAACTTTGGTAAACTTTTCGAAATTATTTTATATGATGTAATCTATTACTCAGTGAGGAACACAATCTCACCTTTTCAGCATGGCTTCATGACCCAGAGATCCACTAATTTAGAGTGCATTTCTCAGGTAATTTCAGAGGCCCTCGACTCTCAAAGTCAAGTAGACGTCATTTATACTGCTATCCAAAAGGCTTTTGACACCATTGATTATTATCTATTATTTACGAAATTAAGAGCAGTTGGTTTCTCTGAATCACTAGTCGATTCAATGAAATCTTATTTACTCAGTAGAACTCAGTTCGTAGAATATGGAGGGTACAGGTCCAATCGTTATATAGTTTGCTCAGGAGTCCCGCAAGGTTCAAATCTGGGTCCACTTCTATTTTTAATATTTTTAATATTTATCAATGATTTTTCACTCGAACTTAGTGCTACCCATCTTCTATTCCCCAATCTTTTGGAAATCCATGTTACGGGTTTATTTTGCACTAGAAAACCCTTTCTGTTTTAATACAATATCATCAGAAATTCTCTGTCATTGATATACACTTTCCACTCTGTACGCCACTGTATCAAAATGACAACTTGATCGTTGTCATGTATAGCTTGTTCCGAACGTTAGTACTTACCTTTGCCGTACTAGTTCGAGCGGACATGAACCGGCCTTAAGCTATTGACAGTTATCAGTTGTTCTATTTTGCGGTATGACAGCGTTATTTTGTAAACATACTTTTGGTTAGTCTATTGTTTTGTACTTAGAACACAAAACCGTAACATTCCTACTTTATCTCTATCTTGTGTCATTGAGGTAACTATTTCACATTCGAATACTTGACCTTTTGTTTGTTTGGTTCTGAGATTGAGAGGCTGGCGTTTTCGTCTTGGTTCAGTTGGCAACACTGAATCTTAAGGAGTTCTTTTCATAGCTCCTAGAAGCTCGAGTTAGTTCCCGGACTGTTCCCACCGAACACTAACGAACAAGAAAGCGCCTTGTCAGATATTGACAGTTTTGACTTTGACGTCTGAGATATATTTTCCTCTTCCTTATTTGATATTGATGAGTGACTGACCTATTTTGAAGATTTACAATTAAAGTTTGGTCATCGTTGATGGATCTTGGAAAAATTCATATCAGGAGAGTTTCTCATATTGTTTGCGATTTTTGACGCTTTATATTTTTGAGAAATCTCCGTTCGCTCTGCGGATTTTTGAGGTTAGAAGTCATTTCATCATTGTGTGAAACCACTGGAACGAGAAACTCGCTATCAGACAGCAAACAGACCATCAAAGCTGTTATCAGAACCCTCCCACTTAATAGAGGTTAGTATTTGCATTTGGGCTCTACTTATGGCCCCATACAAGTGTAATCAGAAGTCAGACTGGTATGGTTTATTCTAGGGTGCTTCGTTGTGGATAGTGCTTGTTACCACTCTGCTACTGCTCCTCTGCGACTACCACTTTGCTACTAGTTGGCTACTGTTACCTCTTCGCCGCTGGTAGTGCTCCACTACGCTCCATTGCTACTACTCTGCTACCGTTTATTGGAGTTCCACTAATGTGATTGTTCCACTGTTTCGTTGCTACACGATTGTCTTTCCACTGTTCCACTGCTGTGATTGTTCCTGCTCGACTGTGGTTGTCCCGCTGTATATCTGTTGTTCAGCATTCCTTCGCTATTCGTCCCAGCTGTACATGTACTTTGATTGATTGTGTCGTACCCACGGTGCACCTGTATACACCAAGGCACTGATGAACTACAACCACAATAATTGGTGAACTGGCATGCTTGAGAGTATCTACATAGTATCAGATAAGTTTAGAATAAGACTGCCCCCAAGGCGTAAGTATCCATAATTGTAAGCTATCATCGTGACGTCACAGGCATAGCCCTCATTGGTTTCATATTGATATATTCAAACAATACCATACTCTCAATCACAGCATTCACTTGAATTCATCTTGGTGGTTGATATTTACATTAATTTCACTTTCTTTTGTATGGTGAGCTGAACTGTGCACATACAGGGTGTGTAACGATCAATATATTTTATTAGTAAGGGACATGACTATTTCTTTTATTCTGGTCCAAGTTATCTAAGCGTAAGGGAAGACAAAACCTCTACATATTTATATATTATTATTATACCATTCACAGGTATCTATTGTTTAATATTTTAGTAATATTAGTGCAGTGGGTTGTCCCATTCCATCAGGGTGGTTTCGGATTTTTCACTAGCGATAAATCCGTGGAGCTCCGGAAAATTAACCCCATATTTCAATCTTATCGAAATCAATTTTTATTGTCGAATCCACGCCTACTAAGCTGCTGGGTATGTTAGAGGCGTGACACATCATTGCACATTCACTGCTCTCCTTTCCTAAATTTCGCCCCTAACATCCAGTCTGTGCAGAACCTACTCAATCATCAATTGAGAACCGAACAGCTAACAGATGATGAACAACTGTATTGCCAAATCTGCGCTGAAACAACCGATAGAGATAAAATAACAAGTATTGTTGAAACACCTGCAAATTTGATAATGACTTTGAAGCTCTTTAGTTATGATTCAGCCTGTCGCAGATGTATTAAATTATTTCAACTAGTCAAGCTGGAGGAACACCCCTATCTAGCCAACTGCCGTTATGAGCTTCAGGCAGTCACCGTCTACTGTGGTTCTGGAGTTGATTTTGGCCACTACTATACCTTGGCCAGGGACAAAATGGACTGGTAGAAATTTTATGATAGTTGACCATTTGGACCCTCTGGAAACCCCTTTCATCCTGTTTTACTGGATGGCAGTTTACCGGAAGGCAAATATTCAAAATTCGACTGACCTCTTTAGCAGTTATCATTCAACTTATTTCAACTCGTCAGGTGATTTGGTGTTGCAGGTTTATACAAATTAATTAAACCGCTCCGAATCGCCAATTTTTTTTGTCACTGGTCTATTGTTACATGAATAAAGATTATTTTCCTGAACAGTATCTGAACTAACATTTTATTACATATACAACCACTAATGATATGCTGCGTATTCCTAGTTGACGAAATTTGGGAGTTCAAAGTTCGTTGCCGTATGGCAACAATAGGTTTTCAAGGGTTTGAATCCGGTGAGACTCTCCCTTATAACCAACCCCCCGTTCTTCGAGATTATTAATTAATTCCAAGTTCCATCACGCATACTCCTTTGATATTAATTCCTCGCTCAAGCTGATTAAGAATCTCAATTTCGCGATTGATTAATATTTTGGCTCATTTTTCAAGAGTCGAAGGGCCGCGAAAAGAGATTGATTGCCTCAACAAAAACGCCAGCAGCTTTATCCATCAGAGGAGAGAATTAATCAAATAGGATTCATTGTCGGAGAGTTATCAGGTGCTAATTCCCACAGAGAACGAATGATTTGGCGAGAAGTTCCACGCTATCTATTTGGAAAATTGATTTTCCTTCACATTTGTCATTTTTCTGGAATGAAATGAAGCGTTGAATGTTTTTTGCAATAAGGAATGAAGAAATTGCGAAAGTCATGAAAAATTAAGAGAAAGAAATGGGGATTTTTTCTTTATCTCGAAAAATATTAAAGATTTTCGGAATGTTGAGAAAGATCTGAGAAGATAAGCAGATTTGCTGGAAAAAGGTTACGACTCCCGAAACAATACCTCCAAATCTATAATTTTTACAGAGCTCTGAAAATAGAGCCGCGCGCGTTGTGTCACTCTGACATAACAACAACAAAAGTCATTTTAATATATTAAATATAAATATTAGAGAATACAAAAATTCATGCAATATTGGGATACATCAATCAACAATAATCTGGGGTTAAAACATTTTTATCCTAAATTCTCCATAAATTATGCATTTGTTAATTAACAAAATTTTCTAAACTGAATGTTAATTTAAAAATCCCGACAATTCTTGAACTAGAACGCTAGGATTTTTTGACACTCAGTGAAGTTATTCTTACTATGCTAACAAATACAGGGTGGCCCATCGAAAACTTGACATGGGGGTTTTGGGTACTAATATCGTAGATCTGGAAAAACGTTCGGACAGGTCGATTTTAGTTTCGAGGGGGACATTGTGCCCTCCTACAGGCAGCACCGTCAGGTCAACCCTCGAGCAGTGGGGTGAACAACCCTTGAAATTTGAATAGGGAATAGGAGTCGAGTGGCACATCGTTGGAAAGCCCGTTGAATTCTCGAAACAAAACGGTTGGCAGCTTTTCTAACGGAAATGAGCCATAATTAAGTTAAGAGTAAAATTCACTTACATTAGTCTCATCGTAACAAATGCTCGAAATGCGCACCTCCAACTTCCATGCAATGATACAGATTTTGTTGAAAACGTTCTCGTACATTTTGGAGCATGTCTGGGGTGATTTGGTGACATTCTAATGTGATTCGTTGCCGTAAATCTGCTAGTGAAGCTGGTGGTGTAGCATAAATTCTGCTTTTCAAATGACCCCACTGAAAGAAATCTAAGGGAGACAGGTCTGGTGATCGTGGGGGCCATTCAATAGAACCTCGCCTACCAATCCAATGACCAGGGAAGTGGTGATCTAAATATCGCCGAACAGGCATAGCATAATACGGAGGAGCACCATCTTGTTGAAATATCAACTGATCTTCCTGATAATGATGGTCATTTTCAATAAGGTTAGTTAACATTGGTTCAATTGTGTCTTCAAGCAGTTCCAGATACATTTCCCCTATTAGAAGAGGGGGTCCATTATACGATCCCCAAAAATACCAGCCCATAAGTTTAATTTTTGAGGATATTGCGTATGTACCTCATGAAATATATGGGGATTCGAATAAGCCCAATATCGACAATTATGGCGATTAACTATACCATTTAAAAAAAAAGAACATTCATCACTAAAACAAATGTTGAACATACACTGAGGATTTGCAATCGCCTGCTCACTTAGTACCTCACAGAATTGTAAACGCCGATCAAAATCATCTTCATTCAGTTCGTGTGTTAATTTAATTTTGTAAGGATGGAATTTATGTAGTTTTAAAATACGCTGAATGCTAGTTCTTGAGATACCGGAAACAGTTGCTAGCTGTCTTGTACTCAACGTGTGGTCAACCTCAACATGGCCCAAAATTGCCACTGTTGTCGCCTCATTTCTTACTGGCGGTTCGATTTGCCGTTTTTTATTTGCTACCGATCCCGTTTCTCGGAATTTTGATACTAATTCAGACACATACTGCCGCGACACAAACCTGCCATATTGTTGATTGAACCGTTCCGCAGCCCTTTTCGCACATCTATTGTTTTCATAATACAGTTCAATCAACGCAACCCTCTCTGCCACTGTATACACCATTGTTTCGTTTTGATTTCGACGTACGATACCACACACGAATGACACTCACTTGTAGTACACACGTGAAAAACAGAAACTGCATGCTCTATCTGTTTGTTCTATTTTATTAAAAAAAATTCATGGGTACCGCGAAAAAAACTGAGCAAAAACATTCACAGTATCGTAGCAAATAAATGATAGATTGCAAAAACTGGCAAATGAGTTTTCCAGAGACGTACAAGTAAGCTCTTAACTTTCGTAAAGGTTTATTCCTGAATTTATTTTTTCCCAAACGGTTCATCCCAACTTCAAAATCGGGACGCCGTTGGATAGAGAACTTAACGGGATTTCAAAAGATGTGCCACTCCACCATTATTCCCTATTCAAATTTTAGGGGTTGTTCACCCCACACCTCGAGTGTTGCCGTGACGGTGGTGCATGTAGGAGAACAAACTATCCCCCTCGAAACTAAAATCGACCTGTCCGAGGGTTTTTCCACACCTGCGATATTATCACCCAAAACCCCGATGTCAAGTTTTCGATGGGCCACCCTGTATATATTCGTTGCAAAGAATGTAAAATTTTGATTTTCCACTTTTTTTATTAACAATTGAAAATAAAAAAATTAAAAAGAAGTTAATGCATTTTTTCTTTCCAAATATTTTGAATGTTTCGATTTCTAAGGGTTTGAAGCTGGATGAAAATGAATTTTTTGAATATTTTATTACAACTGTTTGAAAAATTATTAGAAACAAATACATTGTTTATGAGTGAATCAAATTTTTTTTGTTATAAATTTATCGATGAAAACGATGATTTTTAGAGAAAAAATGTTTCATCACTTCCAACATTCAGCCGCAAATAATGATTGTAAATTGACAAACGCATTTTTTAGCAACAAATATTTTAAAAAATATCGATTTTTCTTTAAGAATCATAATTTTCATCAAAAAATATATCACAAAATAATCTTTTTGATATGCTCATAAACTGTGTATTTGTTTAAAACAATTTTTCAAACAATGGTAAAAAAAAACATTCAGCTTTTTTTTTATTTTCAATTGTTAAAAAAAAGTGAAAAATCAAAATTTTACAATTTTTTCAGCGGTTATCTATTTGTAAGCTTATTAAGAAAAACTCCACTAAGTGTAAAAAATCCTAGCAATATAGTTCAATAATTATTGGGATTTTTATGTTAGCATTCAGTTTAGAAAAATTTGTCAATCATCAAATGCATAATTTATGGAAAAATTGAGATGACAATTCAATGCATGTACTAAAAATGCCATATGTCGCGGTGTTTTGTCATTATGACAGCGAAAAAAGTTTGCCCTAACTTTTCCAGCGACAAAACGGAACCTAACTTTTGAAAGCATGACAATCAGCATTGTAAACAAATTTTTGACGACGTTATGTCAATTTTTCTCAAACTTGCGTTGTCAGAAAAGTATCTTATTTGTGGAAATATCGCGATTTGGACAGTCTTCGAGTGGAGAAATTGAAGGAGGCATCAATAATAATGTGCTTCGCACATTTGGCGATATTTTGCAATGTTTAGTTTGGAAAAAAAATATAAACTCATTGCAGAAACTTCCACTGAAGAGTTAGCTTCAACATGCAGAAGAACAATGGAGAAGACTATGAAGAGAGTGCAGTCAAAACAATTTGGAATACTTCAGCAAAATGTTACAAGAGACTGCGATAGATTTGTTATTGGTTGACTGATACGTTCAAAAACACCTGAAGTAGTCATTATGACATTGCAATTTCCAATTATATTCGATTGCTCTAGTTATTCACATCTAGTTCAGGAGTTATACAAACAAAAGCCTTCAGTTGACCCCATAATTAAAAATCTAGAGGATGCATATCAGGACTGCGAGCTGGCCAATGTTGAGGTCCTGCACGTCCATCCAGAGATTTGGGTAGGTGATGTCGAGTTGCTGGCTAGCAAGAACAATGAAACAAGCTGGAGCCCCGTTGTGCATGAGCCACATGTTGCCTCACACGTGTAAGGGTACTTCTTTTAACAAAATGGGTAAGTGGTCTCGCAAAAAGTCCGTGTAGGATTCACCTGTGAATCTTGCTGTTGAAAAAATAGTCCAATTAGATAGTCCCCAATAATTACTACCCAAACGCTCAGCGAAAATTGTTGCTGAAAACGATTCACTCCAATAAGGTGGGGATTTACGTCGGCCCAAAAATGGATATTGTGAAAGTTCATAATAGCATCTCGTGAAAAATTTGCCTCGTCCGTAGATGAAATATTTGTTTTTCAACTCAAACAATTTTTATTACTGACCCTTCAGAAACACTCGGTTTCTGATCCCAGACAAAACAGACACTCGCTTCACAGTAAAATAAACTAAAAATACATCTGCCTTGTCGGACGTTGAAGTCCGGAAATGAAAGGGCCGTCTGAATTGTATTTTCAATACAGAATACTTCAGTTCTTCAGAAGCGCTGTCTATCTCTTTTCTTTTTATCAGGAAGGCCTGCCATCGTCAAATATCATTCGAAAGGTCGACCTAGATTGAGGAAACTTGCTGGTTTTGGCTGCCAAAGCTCAAACTACGTAGGAATTCATTTCGTATATAAATTGAAACACGTTGGCGGGATATTATATTTCATACGTGACTCACAAGTAAACCCAAAAGGAACGAATGATACGAAACGTTGGTATATGTAATTAGCAGTAATTGGATGATATTTGAATGTGCAAACATGGAAATTTTTAATTGCGTTTCCCACCCTTGTTCATGACGATTACTTGTTTTGTTTGTATTCATTTCGTTTCGGTTTCGGTAAAAGGTTGTGAGCACAGGAGAAACAAGCACAAAATTTACATGCAAAACGATAAGATATTACCCCAAAGCAGAAATGATTCATTGGAAGCTTCTCAAAATCTGCTATAAACTATACTGAAAGATACGTAAAAATCCATTTACATTGCGAAAAAATTGTAACGGATGTAAACAATGAATATGCTGGTAGACATTGAAAATGCATTGGAAAAACTAGTCTATAATCAATTAAATTTAGCCCAACACTAAATTGTACATGAATCAACGATACTTATAAATTCATCTATCTGTGAGATCGACTCATAAGGATTGGGGAAAGGATCTTAATACATTTTAATTTATGACCTCAGTTGTTCCTTGTCTTTCTTTCTCAAATTTGCGCAATATATCTGAATCAACATTCCCATTTACAGAATTAGTATTATTCTGTTCCGGTGCATTTTGAGATATGGTTTTACTTGCAATTTCTATATCTTCGTTAAAAAATTTACCAACTTTCACCATCTGATCAAAATGTCTTCTCCATTCCAATCTCACATCATCTACGGGCTGTCATAAATAATTTTCTAAGCCCAGTTGTGAACTAATGACTGCTTTAGTCCATAAGGGTTTATTTGGATTTCTGAAATCTCTAACATACACATCTTTCCTTTCTCGAAAGAAATCATTCTTCCACCATGATGATCCTAATTTGTCGCTCTTTAGCTTTGTCAGAGGCTGTGCGAGTTAGAAAATCCAAACGAGTTTTTATTTTTCACACCAAACATCAATTTTGATGGAGTTACCGTGTGTGGTGTATTTCTATACGAAAAGAGATATTTGCTTATTAACGTGGACATGTTACTAGAATTTTTATTTTCCGTTAATAATTTTTTTATGCCATTTTGAATGACTTGACACTGTTCTCTGCAGCACCATTAGTTGCTGGGTGATACGGTGGTGAAGTTATGTGAGTTATTCCATTAAGGGCCAGTTTCACAGGTCCCAGTTAACCTTCAGATAACTAACTGACAGATTAGACGGTGAATGACATTCTTTCAATGGCGTTGACAAGTTCACATTCTAACCATTAGTTAATTGATCTGGACTCTAACTGGTTCCTGTGAAACTGGCCCTAAGAGTACAGAAATTTTCAAATTCTGTAGAAACTGATGATGAACCGTTATCTGAAACTATGGTATTAGGAAGACTATATCTTGAAAAACAATCTTTCAATTTATCGATAGTAGTTTTCGAATCAGTTCTTGACATTTCGTAAATTTGATGCCATTTCGAGAAAGAATCCGTGATGATAAGATAGGTTTTACCTCGGAAAGGACCTACAAAATCGATATGAATGCGATCAAACACGTGTTTTCCATCATTAAATTTGATTAAAATCGAATTATTTGGTGTTTTCGAATGTACCATACATACATTACAGCTTTTTACCTAACCTTCGATTTCCAAATCTAAATTAGGCCACCAGAAATATTGCCTTGCTAGCGATTTCATGCGAACTATATTGACCTAGATTCGTCCATTCTCGTCAGCTGACATTTTCCGAAATTATTCCTGAACCATCCGATAGATGACGGAAAAAATTACAGTCGTCAACTAAAATAACAACTTATGAAACCGTGTCATCAGGAATCAAGAAAGTTGGGTACTAAATTCAGGACATCTTTACCAAAAGAGCTAAAATGTGAGTTATTATCGAGTTGAATGTCAAAGAGGGAAACTTGGTGACCCCTTCATATTGAGCATGAAAAAACCGTATCTGTTCTCTTTGTCAAACACTTTTTCGTCCCTACAGCCATACATTTTCCCAGGCACCTCAACGCAGAGGTGAGGATTAGCATTACAATCCTTGTAGTTTTGAGAAAAGACCGTTCTCCGCCATATATCTTTATCTGAATACCCAGCCGCCGTTTTCATCAATAGCGTGAGCCACAATTTTCAGAGGCTTTCCAAAGTTTTCCATTCGATTCGCAGATGTTCCATGCGTTTCCATCTTTCATCGCCTTTAATTTATCGTTACGGCTTTTCAATGAATCTGGGGAAATGGCGACAATGATTTTGAATCACGGAGAATAAGAGTGAAATGAGGGAGAGGAAAAATAATATTTCATTAGAAAGGGAAAATATGGTTGTGAATTTTGGACCGTTCAGTTTTGGCAATTATTGACTATGAGTTATGGAAATTATGATGCTTTGTGATGTGAACAAACAATGGCATACTTGACAGAAAGCTGGTACTAGTTATTCAGTCAACTAGTGTATTAATGAAGGCGAATAATGATCGAGTTATTTCAAAGCGTGAGTGAAGCGACCGCGTTAATTTTCGAGATCAATAGTCGCTTTTCAATATCAGAGTGGATCACAATATTTTTCCGTCAATCTCACTCTTGCAAAATTTTCTCTGGATATTCATCAAGGATATCAAAAACAGTTTTCTCATTTTTCTGAAGAACATCACGTTTCCAACCTTATTAGAACTCTGTGGCATGATCAAGCTAGTGGTATAAAACCCTCTTGTCGAAGTTTCAATCATTTTAGAATTTCAGAAATTTCCTAGATATTAGGCAATGGCAGAAACTAAAAGTTGTATGAGAATGTTCAAATGTCTCAAATCTGAATAAGAGCAAGTAGCTATCGGGTCGATTGAAACCATCCCCACCAGTTTTACCCCCGTCTCCTTCCACCATCAACCAATAAGAACGCGCCAGTATGTCATGTGACACCACCCATACCACGTTATAGAGGGTACTCTGTTGTAATGTTTGTTGCATACAATTGCAGCCAACTGGATGTCGATGATAGAATTTCGAGGACTTCACTCAGCTTGTCTCTTTTCGGAAATCATTACTAATCATATCTTTATAATTAGGTAATATATAAAAGCGATGCGATGTTCACAATCTATACTTGTGATATCGGAGTATTGAGCGGAATGATTAAAAACAGTACTTCAAGTACAAGCTTTTACCTCCTTTCACTTGATGAAGTAGATTCTTCGATGGGAAGTGTTGACTTGGGTTAAAAGTATAAACTAAAAGTAAATACTAGGACGTGATCAACCTCAAATTGGTTCGATTGTTGTTGTTTGTTCTGTGGTAATCATGATTGAGAGTGATGATAGTGTTGAACCTAGTGCCAAGGATACTGAAAATACGGAATTGAATCAATATGGCATTTGTTAATTTGTTAAAAAATTGTGGTTCCACCTTAAATAGCGATCTACCTGAAATGATTGACTTTCCAAAATCATTTTCTATATTGTTCCTCGCCATATGCCATAGCACCTTTTCAATCGAAGATGTGAAGTTACTCCATGAGTAGCTCCTTAAACTACAACAAATTCTACCAAATGGATAAAATGGTAAACAACATTGGTAATTTCTGCAGTAATAACTTTCAAATATCGAAGTGAATGAAGCAGAGAATAAAGACTCTGCTCCTAGTACTAACATAAGTGTTACTCAAAGGGTTATGTGGAGTGGATTCTTTATTTTTTTGAAGTGAAAACTACAACATGGGGCATTTACTTGAAGTACAAGCAAATACTCTTTTCAATCATACCGCCAATGTTCTCTACTCCGTCACAGGGAACCTCTATGTTCTTATGTCTCTTATGTATTGAACGTTCACTCTACAACAAATTAGGTAACAATCTGCGATGTCACTCGCTTTCAGGTTTCAGAGTCTCCTACAATTAGGCATTTGATCTGTAAGTATTAGTAGTCAGATTAGGTAATTATGTTTTTGTTTGAATATTTGAGACTTTTCAGAAAAATATTGTATTCATAGTTTGTATATATGTTCAAATGCTTATGTACCTTGTTAGGAATGCCACTATAAATCAGTCTCGACTGCTAGTCATCTCATTTCCGTTTTTGTGGTTCGCTTTGTGCCATAATATTCCAATTTTTTCATGTTGTTGTAGTACTATGGCAAACTTCAAAATAAACGTTATTATTATTATATTCCTTCATCAAAGTTGATTGATAAGGCTTGGAAAAATCACATAGTCTGGCGCCAGAGAGCTTACCATGTCAACATTTGGCGAACGAAAAACTCCAGCGCCTTTTGTAGTCATAATAAATCCGTTTTAAGCTCGTTTTGCTAATTATCATCAGCGACAGGCGGGCTCAAAGTTGCTGACGGCCCGCGTCGGTCGTTACTGTCTGCTCGCTTCCGCTTCCGCTTGATATGAATTTAATTTGAATTCGACTGCATCCAGAAATGACCTTTTTGGAATTGAATCCGAGTGTCGGGAGCGTCTACGGATGAAATCCATTCAGCAAACTTTGTTAGCCCATTTCACCGTTCTTGAAACATTTGAATAACTTCATAAACGAAGTTGTGGACTATTAAAACTTGGGTAATATTATGTTAATTCGTGTCGACGGTTTTTTTATGGATACATAGAGTATGCTCTGAAAATGAAACAACGATGGGTAAATTTTGGTTGTTCGTCTGAACGTCAAGGTTTTTTATCTCAGTTTCTGTCCATGTAGTCCACTCGGACAGGATCACGAGAAAAACTCGACGTTTCGCCAACACGAGTGGTTGGCATTTTCAAGAGAAATGTTTACAGTTTCGATCACTGAACACTACTTGTTTGGTATGCGTTGTCTCAGCCAGTATTTATGGGTCGACGTACTCGTACCTGCGTCCGGTGCCATCGTCCCTGCGTCGGGTACCCCCTCGGATTCATTAATTTCCCGGTACGGTGTTATCACCGTTTTCTTGAGAACAGGTTGCCATGCTTTATTCAATTGTAACCCTTCTTCAATTCTGTTGAAATTGTTGGGATGTTTTTTGATTTCGATTGCTTCTCGGAAGAGTCTTGGATAATATGCATGTGTTGTGGCAATTACTTGGGTTTCTTCGAACTTCACTCTGTGATTGTTATTGTTAAGCGCATGTTCTGCCACAGCGGATTTTTCTGAGTGTCCTAACCGGCAATTGGCCTTGTGTTCCTTTATTCTGGTATTTGTGGAACGCTTCGTGGTTCCGACATAAACGTTGCCACAGGTGCATGGAATGCGGTACACCCCAGATGAGCTTAGTTCATCACGTTTATCCTTCGCCGATCTCAAGTGATCCTTCAGTTTCTTTGAAGGTTTATATATGGTTTTGATATCATACTTTCGTAGTATACGTCATGGAAAAGCTAGAGAAACAAGCAATAGAGACGGCAAAGTACAAACCCAAGGTATGGTTGCGATATGTAGACGACACGTTCATAATTTGGAGTCATGGACTGGAAAAACTCAACAAATTCCTTGAGCACATTAATAGGATACACCCGAATATACAATTCACAATGGAAGTTGAAAAGGATAGGGAACTGCCTTTCTTAGACGTTCTCATTTTTCGAAAAGAAAGACGTTTGGGGCACAAGGTATATAGAAAACCAACGCATACTGATCGATACCTCCACAGTACCTCAAATCATCATCCGTGTCAAAAACAAGGAATTATCAAAACACTAGTAGACCGAGCCAGAAGAATATGTGAACCCGAATATTTGGAAGCGGAGCTGAAACACTTGAAAAGCGCACTTCTTTCAAACGGATATAAGGAAAGCGAAATTGATCGGTGTATAAAACGCAAAAGAAAGAACTCTAGCGACAGTGGATCGAATGGCTGCCAGGAACAAAGTAAAGCATTCCTACCGTATGTTCCTAGGGTCACAGATCGGATTGGCCGTATACTACGAAAGTATGATATCAAAACTGTATATAAACCTTCAAAGAAACTGAAGGATCACTTGAGATCGGCGAAGGATAAACGTGATGAACTAAGCTCATCTGGGGTGTACCGCATTCCATGCACCTGTGGCAACGTTTATATCGGAACCACGAAGCGTTCCACAAATACCAGAATAAAGGAACACAAGGCCAATTGCCGGTTAGGACACTCAGAAAAATCCGCTGTGGCAGAACATGCGCTTAACAATAACAATCACAGAGTGAAGTTCGAAGAAACCCAAGTAATTGCCACAACACATGCATAATATCCAAGACTCTTCCGAGAAGCAATCGAAATCAAAAAACATCCCAATAATTTCAACAGAATTGAAGAAGGGTTACAATTGAATAAAGCATGGCTACCTGTTCTCAAGAAAACGGTAATAACACCATACCGGGAAATTAATGAATCCGAGGGGGTACCCGACGCAGGGACGAAGGCACTGGACGCAGGTACGAGTACGTCGACCCATAAATACTGGCTGAGACAACGCATACCAAACAAGTAGTGTTCAGTGATCGAAACTGTAAACATTTCTCTTGAAATTGCCAACCACTCGTGTTGGCGAAACGTCGAGTTTTTCTCTAAATAAACGTCGGCCTAAAAACCCGAAAAACCATCATTCATTCAACGATGGCCGCGAAAGCCTTTCACAATTTGTAATAATAGAATTGTTTCTTCAACAAAACTATTTTAACTATTTTATTCCAATAGTTTCATGATGAGTTTGAATTACAATACTTAATATAATCCAATAATGTAATACTTTAAACGATAAACAACATCAACAATGATACGGTTTATAAACAGTGATACCTTATATTAAGGAGATTGTAGAAAGATAAAGAAGTAATATGGTGAATAAATATACACGGTAAGGGGATACTTATTCCGAGAAAATATAGTAATATAAATATGTTACAAAAAGAATCAAAATATAAAAACAAGTTACGTTTGGTAGATATGCCTCTGAATTGATGAATAATATTGGTCAAAAACTTATCAATAAAACAGATGATCGAAAGGCAAGGACTTTTTTAATACAACGTATAAGTATTGCCATACAAAGAGGTTCTATTCCTGCGACTAAAAGTTTGGATGAAATTTTCAATCGTCGGCAAGAAATGTTTAAATACGAAAAATACAAATAATCATATAGGTACTTATGTGGTTATAGGTACTTATGTGGTAACAAGATAATAGGTAATATATGATAAGAATGCCAACTGAACAGTCATGCTGAATATGTGATAAAAAATGTCTAAAAAATTTTTAAAAAATTCCAGAATGGCAAATAATCTGACTATTAACTCCAGAATATCAACATATAACTATATAATTAATCCTCATTTTGAGTACTGCCCAACTTTGGTGCATTCAATAAACCACAACAGAGTGACTTCATGTACTTCTAAATCGTGGTATGAGAATCATTTTGACATGCAGTCGTTATATTTCCATTGATCAAATGTTGAATATGCTGCAATGGCTAAAAATTTAAAATCGTTTGTTTTTTTTTCAACAATGATTTTCAAATTCAAAATAACAGAAGGGCTCCAACCAACATATTTTAATGAAATTATTGTTCTCAATAACCAAATACATGAACACTAGACAAGATCAAATAGCAATTTCCATATATTTAGAACTAACACTGGTGGTGGTTTGAAAAATTTATGTTTTAAGGGACTACCAGTATGTAACAATTCACCAAATGTCATTGAAGAGGAGAATACTGTGAAAGGGTTTAAAAGTAAATTGGAGGAATATCTAGAGCGTTAGTTGGTAATAATATACAGGGTGGGTCACGGTCGATGGTACCTTAGACGTTTTCGGAGAACGGGACTTAGGATCATTCTGAAAATTTGGTTTCTCAAGTAGTTGCTCTTGGTCTATCGATCTAAAATATTTTCAGCAATGCAGCGTTGCCGCTTATACCAGAAAGTAGCAACATCTTTGTTATTTCAAATAGGTCACCCTGTATGTTACGGCATTTTTGAACTTGTCATTCCTTTCTGATTATTTCTGCTTCATACTCCCCTATACCTATCTCTAACGGTTTTTGAGATATTGGTTATTTTCCATATTTTTTATCCAAAACATAGGTCGAATTGAATGTTTATTTCTGCGATATTTGGATTCTTAGGAAGTTGCAATTTTGTGTTTAGTTCATCAAGATCATGTACATTGATTCTGTATAGAGAAGTTTGTTCTGCGTTATACAGGGTCGTTCAAAATTCATGATCTTACTGCTAGATACGAAAAGGGTCGAAAGTGCGTTTTTTTAATGGAACATCCTGTATATTATGATATATCCTGAAAGATGACTAAATTCCCTTCGAATTGATATATCATGTTCCTATACCTAAATAGCCAGAATTCCAAGATAATGGCAATTTTCATTTGTAATCTCCTAAGTGCTTGAATTATTGCCGGATATTTTTCGAGTACATGAATTTTCAAAGAAAATTCATGTACGAGATAAATTTACGGCAATTAGTTCAAGCACTAGGGGGATTCGGTAAGAAAATTTCACACCGAGAAATGAAAATCATCCAACAATTCATAAGAAATAACTAACGATGGTTTCACCTGAACTATTTATTACCACTGAAATATTGATATGTAAAATACTTAACAAAATTTTCATCAATAAATGTGTTTAAATTTGGAACAAAATAAATCAAAAAGTTATGTTCTTATCGTGGATTGAACCATCGACCTAGCGACTCATAGGCCGCAACACTACCGCTGAGCTCAAACTCAAAAACATGTATATTCAGATATTTAACTATTTACGTTGCATTTCGGTGAAATCTATGTACGACATAACTGTTTGATATTTTCCGCCCACCTCCGTGGGCAGATAGGGATCCCGCAGGTTGTGAGGGAGTACTGGGGTGGGGGGCTCCTTCGACCCCTGTTGCCAGGGGTCGGCGTTGTCCCGAATGTAGCGTCTCCTCGCCTCCTCAAGAGGAACAGGTGAGGCACCCCCGCTGGTGTTGACGGGTGTTACTCAGATTTTACCTTCCTACATCATGGTATTAGTATACCCTGTCTCCCGCTATGCTAATACAGGGGTTGATTGTCAGATTGATCAGATTTTAGAAGTGTGATTTGTGAGGGGTGTTATGTGGATTCCCGGAAAAAGTTTTCGGCAAAACACCGGGTTCTGGTCTTAGTCCTCTATAGGGGTGACTTGGTGCTTAGTCTTGGCGTTCATGGAACAAGTCCAGTTTTTGATAAATGAGCCCGCCGTGTTTGCGGGGCTCATTGTGGTGTGCCCTTACTCTTATTTCCCTGTTGAGTGAACTCTTGGGAATGTGATATTTGTAAAATGTATATGAAAGATTCATTATGTGGTCTTGGATAGTGGTGACTTTAGCTAGGTCACGCACGTTTCAAAGAAAATTCATGTACTCGAAAAATTTCCGGCAATAATTCAAGCACTTGGGAGATTGCAAGTGAAAATTGCTATTATCTCGGAATTCTGGCTATTTAGGTATAGAAACATGATATATCAATTCGAAGGGAATTTAGTCATCTTTCAGGATATTTCATAATATACAGGATGTTCCATTTGAAAAAACGCACTTTCAACCCTTTTCGAATCTAGCAGTAAGATCATGAATTTTGAAAGACCCTGTATAACGCAGAACAAATTTCTTTATACAGAATCAGTGTATATGATCGTGATGAACTGAACACAAAATTGCAACTTCCTAAGAATCCAAATACCGCAGAAATAATCATTCAATTCGACCAATGTTTTGGATAAAAAATATGGAAAATAACCAATATCTCAAAAACCTTTAGAGATAGGTATAGGAAAGTATGAGGCAGAAATAATCAGAAAGGAATGATAAGTTCAAAAATGCGGTAATATACAGGGTGATCCATTTGAAATAACAAAGATGCTGCTACTTTCTGGTATAAGCGGCAACGCTGCATTGCTGAAAATATTTTAGATCGATAGACCAACAGCAACTACTTGAGAAACCAAATTTTCATAATGATCCTATGTCCCGTTCTCCGTAAACGTCTAAGGTACCATCGACCGTGACCCACCCTGTATATTTAAATAATCATATCGACAAAAAAATAATTTGTGACATCTGTGTGTTTGTGTATATTTTTAAATTTTCAATGTTTTCATTTCTATGTAGTTTCTACTAGGTACCTTAACATTCCAATTACTGTTTGAATTTTATGAATTTATGAATTTTTTGAATTTTATGAATTTTATCAATATTTGTGGAACTATTATATTTTATTTCTATTGTGCTATTAGGATATATTCTATAATAAAGATTACCACTACCATAGTCTGAATATTTCCGAAGGTTTGTTTTCAAACAGCCTGCGGCCAATAAAAATATTAGTAGTTGTTCTCTACCCGCACAGGTTATGCCTCTGAGTATACTATACGAGTGTATGTAGGGCCCTTTTCTGTTTTTACATCATGTACATGATCTATCTCTACATATTCCAATTGAACTTGAGTTATTGACGAGTTATTGACACTTAATTGTTTCTTCATGATGATGAAAGTACTGATATTGATGAAATATCAGCAGACGCTACAGCCCTGATTATAATGAATGATGTTTTAATGCGACTGAAACAGAGATGAGTTTATTTTCAACCCATCATAATACCCATCATAATGATTTCCACATGACCTTAGTTGAATTTCTAGAAAATTGCAGCATTTTACTGTATCAAACAATGAAAATACAAACAAAAACAACTCGATAAAGAAATTACCACCAGTGGAATTATGGAATCAACCCAATTAAAAAACAAGACCATTCCAATTAGAACTGCCTCTACACTATTCCATATTCCCGCTTCTCCCTCACAATTCTGTTTGAACTTCAGAGATTTCACAAAAGTGTATAATATGAATTTCAAATGAGTTTCCAGCGGAGTTTATCAAGCTTAGAGTAGAGAAAAAGTTCGGAAAAGCTCTCGGGAACTCAAGCGCAATTTGAGGGATTTCTTGTCTCATAATTGGTGACTTTCAACATTTTTCCCGTTAAATAAACTGTGATTCCATTGTTTATGATAACGAGATTTTCTGCAGGCGGTGCCGGTGGAACATAGTTTATTTTTAGAAGAAATTTTCCGGGATGGAAAGTCTAATGATATCCGAAGGAAAGTCAGGAACACGTTCTTTATGTGAAGGTGGAAATTGAATTGCCTTCCTCTCATGGACTGTGAAATGTTTTTTTTTTGTATTGAGTGATCTTAATTCTGTCTAGTTTTGTTCTGTTCTCAGTTGTTTGTTGAAAGGATCATCTTGACCATTTGGATATTCTAAAACAGAGAAATTTGCATCAAAATTGCTAACCAGAGATTGGTAAATTCTCAACACAAGGTTTTGCTTTAGGACCTCCCACCAGCAACTGATGATGTGCCAGAACATATTACCGACAATTTTATTCAGCATGGTTTGTAATAATGCCTTTTTGCATTATCAACTTATGAATATTTAGGTAATGAGCTGTTGTCTAATTAATATTTGAGGAAAGGTGTTTTCCAAAATTTAAATATTTTGTAGCTCAAAAGAGTGAAATTTAAAGTGTTGTTTTCTATTGCTTTCACATAATTTGCTCATCAATGATCAAAAAGTGTAGACACTTTATTTTGTATTCGTTCAAGAACTTCCAAGAAATACATCTTCGTTTTCAGTCAAAACCATTTCTAAAAATTTCTGAAGGAAAAATGTTTGTTATTTTGTTGAGGTTAATTTAAACTTGAAAAAATGTATCAATCAATTGTAGTTGCTCAACAATAGAATTTTCCGATGACATTTCTAATACAAAGAATGTTTCTAATAATGATATAGTATATGGATAGACGGATAGATATGACAGATATATGAATAATGTATTTCCTTTTTCAACATTAAATAGTATACGAACATTACACAGTGCGATTAACAAAGAAAACGTCTCAAAGAAGAACAGAAAAAAGTACATACTTAATGCAAACTTTACAGAATTGATAGATTACAAATATCAAAAATTAACATTTTTATAAATTTTGAATGATTCACTGAAACCATCAATATTGTGGGGATCATTCTGATAAGGATTTTTCGTAACAATTTTCAAAAGATTCTAATTGTAGTCTTCTCATATCGCGAGAAAGCAAACTGAAAAGAGGAATACTTTTGCTTTTCTCCAGTCTCTTCCTATGAGGCACAATGTCATGTCTGTTGCGAGTAGTACGATAGATAGATAGATAATCTATTTCCTTGTTCAACATAACAGCGTATAAGAACACTCAGTGTGATGTAACATAAAAAAATATAACGAAACAGAACAGACAAAAAAACATAATGCAATCATTGCAGAGTTGATAGATTATAAATATTAAAGATATTTATCTTTTTTTATATACATTTAAAACAACACAACACAATTTTATGTCTGTTGAGAGTATGGAAGGTTTACGTATATTGAATTTTCATAGACGATTTGGTCAAACAGTGTCATAATACCGAGATTTCGAAACAAAGGTTTGCAATTATCAACATAGTTATCTCTTGCAGCAGCTTTGTATAGTAAAAACTCTCGTGTGATTCTGTGAATCTTGTGCTTTCCCAACACATTAACCTATAGCTCATAACCGAGTACACAGTAAGTTGAAGCTATGCGCCGATTGGCTGAACAATTTTTTTTAATTTTCCCCACGTTGGGCGCCAAGTTGTGGTTGGACAATTTCGTGTCGAGGCTATGCTGAGTTGAGGAATCGGTTGAGATGCAAGGAAAATACTACTAGTATGCCACTCTGACAATGCTCAATTTGTTCCTAGCTGTTATTGTGCTGCTGATTGCAAACAAAATATCTCAAATAGTTTTGATCATGCTATTATCTTCATAAATTTTCCATAAATCCTTTGACATCATATTTTCCAAAAACACTCATCTAAAAGAATTACCAATCGCCACCATTCAATTGTTTCACAAACAGACATAGTCATTTTCAATTTCTGAGTTCACACCGTCAATACTTTGATTTATCATAGGTACTATTGAAAAATATGTCGTACCTCTGTCCGTGACAATAGATATCTCCAGAGTGTTCAAAATATTTTCATCACATAATGGCATGTTCGAATCTCGTATCCTGCTTTCACATTCATTCAATAATCGGCTTCCCATTCCATGAAGATTTATGGATTCAGATCAGTCTATCATTACTAAATCAGTTGTGGAAACGCCATAAAAGCAACAAAGCACCACAGATGGTATTTTAACGGCCTCTGTCTGTATCTTTCCAGAGAATCTGTCGCGACGACTCTTGATGCCTGACACCGATAATAGTTCAGGAAACGAAGCACTTTGGCTCGCAATTTTTTTGTGCCACATCGACTCACTTGAAAATTATACAGTATGTAGGAGATAGCCCAAGAATCAATAGTTATTTTCCTAACAAGTGCGGAAAGTGATGCTTTCCCGCATGCGACTGCCGTTGACCCGAACGACACGAAGCGGAGTTCGGGCAAGCAGTTAAGGGCGGGAAAGACACTTTTCGCATGAATTAGGAACATTATTTTTTCTACGACCGCATAAAGATTCAATAAGCACATTGAAAATATATATTTTATTTCAACATATAAAACATTCCATGAAAATCCACTAATTATTATTAATATTAATGTTGAAAACACAATTTGTTGCATTCTGCAAATGCGTCAGAAAAGTCGGTCCAGAGCAGTTAGTTGGTGGGAACTGGCTGTTAAGAGTAACACTCGTAGATTGCAAAGTGCATGAAGGTGACGGAGACGGCATCGGTTGCAAGTTGCCAGTACATGAAATAATTTTATTCAAGATGGTTTTCTTCTGTTCTACGGAGTCCTCCAAATAGCTCTCAGCAACAGCAGTTGACTTCCAGCCTCCAAGACGTTTTATGTTGGTTATCCCTTCGCCTGAATCTGCTAGAAACGTTGCCGAGGATCGTCTAAAACTGTGACCTGTGTAACGTTCTGGGTTAGGTAGGCCTAAGTAGGCATTTTACCAAATTTGTTTACGCCTACGCACTGAACAGAACATTTGCCTTTTTGTAATTGATAAAAAACGACGGTGCGTGGTGGTAGGAGGCCGTAAATTTGCATACTTTCCATAGAGCTTCAAAAAAGTTTCATTATTTATGTCTTCAGATATAACAAAGGACCTTGAGGTATGGTTTATCGAATCGGAAATTTTCACAATAATTAGGTTTCCTTCATCTTGAATATCGTCAAGCGTGACTTTCACAAGCTCCGCTCTGCGAAGACCACCGGCTAAAGCAAAAATGGTACTTACTTTAATCATAAGATATGTCTCATCAGGGGCTAGCATAAACTTGGATATATCTTCTTTGGTAAATATCTGCGCTTTATGTGGTCGAAAACCAACATTTTGCTTTTTTAGGAACGATGTCAATTTATGAAACTTGCTCATGTCCAGGTTTTGTTTTATTTTAACTAAACATTTCACCATCGAGTAACGCGACCATAGGGTATTGGATTTCAGTACCTTACTCAGCTCGGAAAAATACGCCAAAAAAACCTCGGAAAAAGTAAAGAATATGGGTCCAGCTGGGATTTTGAAAAAAAATTTACAGAAGCTCTAAAACGCGATAAAATGAATAAAAAAAATAAATTTTGGCGCGGAAACACATTTTTCTATTTTATTTTTGAAAAAATAAATGTGGATACTCACTTTCAAGACAAACAAATTCAATTTGTTGGATGGGTTATTTTACCTATTTTTTCGAACTTAATGAACTGTGTTGTATTGATAACACTTTCTACATATACAGAAGTATCAATTTATTAGCAGAATAAGCTTCGAATAGTATGGAAAAGGTTAAAAAAGCTACTTTTATCATGCAGATATAATTAATTTATAATTTGTTGACAAGTGAATGAATTGGAACTGCGACGTTGCCAATAGAGATTTCTGATAGTTTAAAGACTTGTTCATACCCTCGCAAATTTCTCAATTTTTCTGGGAATAAAATTGCTGTCAGTCATGCCGGACCATTCATTGTTGTCAGCCATTTCATTCGTAAAGAAATTGCGAAATTCGCGAGGGTATGAACGCAAAAGTTCTAATCGACCAGACTGATCCGCATGGACCAATTAGAACGTGCGTAAATTATTATCCAACTTTAACCCAACCAAATCTAACCTCATGTATACAGAATAACCATTCGAATTTGGATTATTATTCCAAATCAGACAAATCCAGTGTACTATCGTTCTGAATAGCCCATGCAAATTGCCCATATGAAGTCTGGTCGATTGGAACTCTTGCTCTTAGAGATGGAAAAATTTATAACTTTTCTCTATTTTCAATAAACGCACAACATTCCGCGCTCACGGATTTGCGAAATGTCGGCCGAACGCGCGGCTTTTCCTAACTAGTCAACAATTCTGTCAATTTATCTTAAACGAACCTATGATATAATTTTAAATGAGAACTATGACAAAATAGACCATGCGAGCGAATCGAGCGCGTTCGGCCGACATTCGGCAAATCCGCGCGCGCGGATTTGCCGAATGTCGGCCGAACGCGCTGGTTTTCCTAACTGGTCAACAATTTTGTAAATTCCACAAACCAATGTTACAATTTGAAATGAGAACTATAAAACAAAATAGACCATATGCGAGCGAAGCGAGCGCGTTCGGCCGACATTTCGCAAATCCGCGCGCGGCTTTTCCTAAATAGTCAACAATTCTATCAATTCCACAAACCTATGTTAGAATTTGAAATGAAAACTATAACTCAAAATAAACCATGCGAGCGAAGCGGGTGCGATTGGCCAACATTTCGCAAATTAGTTCGTGCGGATTTGACATTCAACAGAGTCAAAAGTTATTTTGAATGTTAATGACAGAAACCTTTAATAACGTCGATTGAGAATTCGATAAATTTTTCACTTTCTTGTAGTTTAACTTGAATTTCCATGAATACTTGTTCGTATCCTCGCAAATTTTACAATTTTTCGGCAAATGAAGTGGCTACCAGTCATGCCGGACCATTCGTTGATGCTGAACCATGTCGGCAGCCATTTTATTCGCAGAAAAATTGAGAAATTCGCGAGGGTATGAACGAGACTTAACCGTCACTATTCCGTGTAATAGAATTGGCAAAGTGGCATTATTAACTTCGTGTTAAAAGTGTTCTGTCATTTAACATTTGTCAAATAAACTGGTTGTTTATGTACATTGAATAAAAATCTCTTTGTGTGTTTTTTTTTAATTTTTGAAGTTTATTAGGTACTATGAATTACTCCATATGGTTGGATAGAAGTGTTTGAAGTTCAAAACAATGGGTTTGAAATGAAAAATACGTTTTAACTTCGTCCAACGGTTTGTAATTCTGTCTCTCAAAAGTAAGTTCCCACGCATGTTTTATCAAGAAAAAAAATTGAAAATGCTCTTTCCGCGCAAAAATTTCGATTGCTCTAGTGTTTTTACGATGTTTTAAAACGTCTGTAAAAATTTTATCAAAATCCCAGCTGGACCCATATTCTTTACCTTTACCAAAACCTCTTCTCTAAAGCTAGTCACTCCTTTTTCCTTACACCAGTTTAAAAATTGGTTGTTTTGCTGTTCGTATCTTTCTCGTGAGTTATTTGGTAACAGGTCTGAATTTACCTGATCTGCGGCCTTTAATATTGCTTCTGGCAGCTCTTCATCTGACGAATCCATTAAAATATTGCTTTTATTGAGAATAATTTGAAAAATGCCAGAATCGGACACGTCGACAACGCTTCTACTTGAAACTTTGACGTCTTGATGACAACTTGGTTGTCATAACAAATCTTTGGTTACCACACCAAACCACTTGACTCAGCTTAGTTTGATTGTTATGTCGATTGATTTTGAGAAATGTATAGGGTAGGTATATAAAAGTATCGCAATTTCTTCTTTCCAATGAATGAAAAATAGTCTGGGTTAGATTGAATAATATACAGGTAAATTCAATGAAATGTACATTTACTAACGATAAATTGACATATTTTACTTTCCCGCACTAGTGCGGGAAAGCGAGTTTTCCCGCACTAGTGCGGGAAAGTGGGTAAAAACGCACGGTCGTAGAAAAAATTTATTTCATGCCGAGGGGTGTTTCCTTTTTTTCAAAAAACTAATTCCAAGTGAAAAATGTTCCATAGTTTTTTCTGTAAAATCAATGTTTTTCGAGTTATTCGCGATTGAATGTAACAGTTTTTCGACGAAACATTCAATGTTTTACTCGTTTTTTCGCGTATCACATACATTTAATCAAAAAAACTGCGGAGTACAAAATTGTAGCCTATATAAAAGAAAGGTTATTTTTCTTTTAATTCCTGTTTGACCAAATAGGACCGAGCTACAGCTACAGCTACAGCAGATTCAGAGTCAAACAGCGATAAAACTGTGCATTTTTTGAGGAAAATTCATGGAATTTTTTTTCAAGTACGTGAATATAGCTTTCTTTTTCAAGAAAAGTCAGAAGCATCAGAATTAGGCGTGTTACAATGCAAATAAGGTCTGTCCCTTCAAGGAAATTTAAAAAACCATACTCACATACAGTGACCGCCAAAAAGTATGTACCATATGGGAAAAAATTTTATTATTGGAGTATTGGAAAAAATATTATGGGGAAAAGTTTGTGCATGTCCGATAACCTAAAAATCGATTTTGACACATGTCACGTGATCGCTAGAATGGCGGCAAAATGAAAAAAATTGCAATACAAAGGCAAAAAAAGGGGTAAGATGGCAAGATATCAAAAAAAGTTATTCGAAAAAGTCACTTAGAATTCAATTTTATACAAATAAACGAAGTTTCAAGAGATAATTCAAAAAAATTGAAAATAGCAATTTTTTAAAAATATTTTCCCATCTATTTAAAAATATTATTTTTTTTCTTATGAATAGCTTGACTATACTGAAACGATTGCATCTTAATGATAATGACAAAACTTTCTCATTTTCTCCACACCAGAAGGCACTAAATTAAAAAAATTGGTTTTTGCCAGAACCCTCGCTGTTCTTATCTAACAGTTATATCAGAATTCCAAGACTATTGTGTTGATATGGCAATCTAGAAACACCATGTTTCCTGATTTTAATCAAGTTTCAATAATAATGCTGTATGAGCGTTTTACTTTGCACATAAACTTTAAGAATCTTTAATTTGACGCACTATTTTCAAGTTTATGTGCGAAGTGAAACGCTCATGCACGATTATCATCGTAACTTGATTATAATCTGGAAATTACCATGTTTTTGGAGTGTCATGTCATCACAATGGTCGTGGAATTCGGATATAACTGTTAGATACGAACCGATGTAACAGCAAGGGTTCTGACAAATTCCCATTCTTTCAATTTAGTGTTTCAGTATAGTCAAGCTATTCATAAGAAAAAAAATTATATTTTTAAATAGATAAGAAAATATTTTTTTAAAATTGCTACTTTCAATTTTTTTGAATTATCTCTTGAAACTCTGTTTACGTGTATAAAATTGAATTCTAAGTGACTTTTTCAAATAACTTTTTTTGATATCTTGCCATCTTACCCCTTTTTTTGCCTTTGCATTGCAATTTTTTTCATTTTGCCGCTATTCTAGCGATCACGTGACATGTGTCAAAATCGATTTTTAGGTTATCGAACATGCACAAACTTTTCCCCAGAATATTTTTTCCAATACTCCAATAATAAAAATTTTTCCCATACGGTACATACTTTTTGGCGGTCACTGTATATTCCAAAAAACAGGTGAAGAAATATCATCTCACTTTTTTCCTATTTGTATCTATCAGAGTAGTTTATGAGCATTGCACTGTTGAAAGGTTTGGTTTTCAAGGTTTGAAATTTGCAAAATAATGAAATTGGTGATATTTTCGGCAGTAACATTTTTAATTAAAAAACTCTGCCAAGCAATAATTTTTTTATGCTAAATCTTTTTTTGAACCACAATAGGCTTTGATTTATGAGGGTTGGAAAGTTATAGAATGAAATTGGTAGATATTCTAAGCAACAGCATTCTTAAATTAGAACACTTTGATAAACAATGAAATTTTTTTTGTGGGTAAATATAGGTTGATTTATGAGGGTTGAACATAGAAATATAATGAACACTAGAACGTCAAACACGCTGTCCGAGATTCAGTTATTTGACCCCTCATAAAAACTGATCACCGACCTTTACGCTTGCGCATTGATGCTTTTTCTGGCCACATCGTTTCCAAGTTTTTTTTTTCGTATGTTCGAAATGAAGTTCGGAATATCATCTGTGGTTAGGGCAAGTAATTGTGACAAATCCAGTAAACTTGAAAACTCTAACATTGTTAGGTTTTAGCAGTTTTGATACCTAGTTTGATTTCGTTTTTGAAATTATTGCTTTGATTGCCATTTGTGCTATTTTCTGTGTTTTCCCTAGTTGTTTTTGTGATCCCTCTTTGAGCACTCTGACAGAAAATGTGGTAACACATATATCATGATTTCGTTAAATCTATAAAAAAAATTTAAATGTAGAGTTAGTTCATTTTTCCATTATTGAAGACATCACAGTATCTTCTGCAGATGCAGGAAATCTCAATTTATTGGACAGAAAAGATAAAGGTGGCCTCAGAAAGCCATCACAAACTGTTATATAGATATTTATATTTTCCTTGATAGAAATCAGACAGATTCTTGCAATTATCGAGAATTTTATGCCAAATGAAATACATTTTTCGGAAACCTTCATACACCAAATTTCACTAACATTATTCTATGATAAGAAATTATTCAGCTCCATAAAAAACACATTTTTCTACAAACGTCAAAAAATGACAAGGTTCGCGCATTGACAACAGTATGCGAAGTGGCACTTTTTTTCATTTTCATTCGTTACCATTACACCGTGCGCGAAGTAATGTGCGAAATATATTTCGCACATTGCATGTAAACTATATGGGATTTTTATATTCTAACCTATATGGTCCTCAACTCCTCAATCAAGCAAAAAACAAGAAATCGTTTATTTATTAATGTAGAACAATAATTAAGGCTTTCAAATTGTGAGAGATATTTTTCTGGCTTTATTTGCTTCACACCACTCTTTAAATTGCTGATATGCATTTTCATACTGCCGCCTCGATTTCTCCGGTAAAAAGTTGGAAATTACGGAATTGGCAGCATCTATCAAGTTAGGTGGGGTACTGCTTAGTTCATCGTCGCTCGAAATTTTCATTCTTTTACAATAATAAATATCACGCACGAAATTGACGCGAATAAAAAGTCACTCCAAAATAATTATCAAGAACTGTCACTTTGAAATAATTGTCAACAAATGCCATTTTATTTCCATAGTTTCAGTAATAACTTGATTTGGAAAAATTATTTAAGCCAGTTCAATACTATTTTTCATAGTTATTACTTATTTTAGAACAATATTTTTGACGTTTGTAGAAAAAATTTTGTTTGCATCTCATGCGCGAAATACTTTGGTAATCTCGACTATTTTTTTTTCTCGGCTGGGCCTCGTTAAAAAAAATCAGTTCTCGATCACCACTAGATACAAAAATAACTATTTCGATATATCTCCCTATGAGGTGAGTCACAAAATGAAAATGATGAAAGCAATAACAAGAATTTATACCCGAATTGGATTTTTTGATATTGTAATATCTCAAACTGGGAAAATTAGAGGTGAACTGAAAATTTATTCTATTTTCCCATCAAATGATTTTGAAACGAAATGCCACAATTTTTGTTTGATAGAAATAATTATGTAACATTACAAAATGAAAGAATAAATATTGTAGTCCGATTTTCTCGAATCCCACCATTTCTCCATATTTAAAATAAAGGGAAACAAATATTTTGTATAACATTTGACGATTTGAATTTTTGACTTTTTATATTCAATACGACCCAACAACATTCACAATGATAAATGAGAACCCATTGCAAAAATGTAGTTTTCACCGGATTTTTTTTATATTTCCAATCAAGGACATTTCTTTTTTCTACGAAAATGGTTTATATACATTTTCGCATTAATTGCCAAATTGAGATTTTTTTCTGATTTACAGGCTGTATGAGTGAGGAATATAAGCTATTTCCATCATGACATCAAATTATTTTTTTGATGATCAAAATAATTTCTCCCTACTTGATCGCGGGAAGAAGACTCTAGTGTTAATAATATTTCTTTGGGGTTGAAAAGGTGCAAAATGAAATCAATACATATTTTTTCTACATTCATGCAAAAAGCAAAACTTTATTGAACTATATTCAGTGGAAAAGTTCTTTATTGCACTAGTGCAATAAAGTTTTTATTGCACTCATCTGTCATTCTAGAGCACCTGATATCTATGGTTTACACACAGCTCTTCTGAAACTCATGAACAATACTATTGCGATTCACCTAGCGAATCTGTTCAACCTTTGTATGAGTTCAGGAATCTTTCCTGATGTTCTCAAGGTTTCTAAAGTAACACCCATCTATAAAAAAGGAACTGTCAACAACCCAGAAAGTTACCGACCGATTTCTATCATACCAGGGGTGGGAAAAATTTTCGAAGTTATTCTCAAGGAGAGGATGTGTGCATTCTTTGAGAAAAATAAACTCATATCAGAAACTCAGTTCGGTTATAGAGCGGAGAAGTCGACGATTTCAGCGTTATGTGCGTTTTATGAGGCAGTGTCAGACAGTTTTGAACGTCGTGAATTTTGCAAAGCAAGATTCTACGATCTTACTAGGGCATTCGACACAATCCGTCATGATATTCTGATTATAAAACTGGAGAGATACGGGATCAGAGGGGTGGCCCTAAATCTTATTTCATCCTTTTTGGAAAAACGTACCCAATGCGTAAAAACCTCGGATCAAATTTCAACAAGTCATCCAGTCGACTTTGGTGTTCCACAAGGTTCTGTCCTTGGACCTCTATTATTTATAATATATTTTAATGACTTGTCATACAATTTAGATCAAAGGATCACATCTATTTTTTACGCTGATGACGCTACTTATATAACGAGTGGGTCCGACGAGAATAATGCATTACAGACCCTCAACCAAGCGGAACACATTTCGAAAGACTGGTTTAAATGTAATTACTTATTCCTCAACGAAAGTAAAACGCCCCAAGTAGCACACCTATATTGGTAAAATATTGATACAATATTGTGAACATATTGGCGAAATATTTGAAATGCAATATTGGCGAGAAAAAAAATGTGAACATTCGGCGATATTGGTCCAATATTACTTGAATAATATTGGCGAAATATCCTTGAACTGATATTGGCCTCAAAATGTTCGGCGATATTGGTACAATATTGCTGATACAATATTCTGACAATATTGGCACAATATTCAAAAGTTATATTGTCGAGAAGTAAAATGTGAACATATTGCGATATTGGTCGAATATTGTTTGAATATTTTAGAAATAGTTTTGGTGAAATATTCTTGAAGCTATAATGGCCCCAAAATATTTATCGATATTGGTACAATATTTATCGATATTGGTACAATATCATTTGGATATATTGGTGGATGTCAATATACCTTGGTAAATTATTAAATGTCTTTTAGTTGATGAAGGTGACACCTGTGTCTGCCTTTTCATCGCCATAACCACTGAGTGAGCTGTCTTGAAACAAGTTGTGAGAAGTATTTAATATACTTTCGTAGGTTTTAGAAGACGTTCCATATGTAGAGCCACCTAGCGGATTTTTATCTAGGTTTGATCATGATATAATTTCAATATGTTTTATTGAATATTCGGCCAATATTCAAATTTCATCTCAATCTAGATGTAGAAAACAATATGAAGACAATATTGTTTTAACGATATCGATAAATATTATTGAACCAATATAGACCCAATATTGATTAATAAGATTTGTTGAATATTGGCGAAATGATATTCAACCAATGTGTAATCACACTGGGAGATACAATATAGTTTTTATTCCTAGAATCGATATTAGGGGAATATTGGGATTGCGATATTTATTCTAGATGTTAAAAACGATGTGAAGACAATATTGATTTATCGATATTGGCAAATATCAGTCAACCAATATTGACTCAATACGAGTTATTACATTTTGTCAATTAAAGTGGAAATGATATTCAACCAATATTCTAACAAACTTGGAAATACAACATAGTTTTTTTCCCCTATAATCGATATGACTGGAATATTTGGATTGCAATATTTATTCTAGATGTGGAAAACAATATATAACCAATATTGTATTATCGATATTGGTAGAAATTATTCAACCAATATTGACCCAATATTTCGTGTGATAATCTACATTCAAAACTAGTTCAACCAATATCCCACCAATATTATTAATATAATATTGTTTTTTGAATATTCATCCATATTGGACCAATATTGATTTTACATTTACAATATATCTATATTGGCCCAATATGGAACCAAGATTCAGCCGATATGATGTGCTACCTGGGGCAGAGCCTCAACTTGAGCAGCACCTCTTCCGCTGAAGAGCATATTAAGCTTTTGGGGTTAACATTAAGTTTGAGTTAAATTGTTCGTAACGTATTAGTTCCTGTTTCAATGCAAATCGATATTAATAATAAAGTATTCAAGTTGCGTTTTTCATTTTCCTACACCTAGTGCCGCACCTCAATAAATCATTTTTTGCTTTTTGCATGAACGTAGAAAAAATGTTGTATGCAACTCGTGCAAAAATTGTTTATTCCACTCAACGTGTTGTCCAACTCGGCCTAACGGCCTCGTCGAACAATTTCACGTCGAGTGCAATAAACATTCACTTTTTGCACTCGTTGCATAAATAACTATTAAGCAACAGAATTCTTGAATCAAATCATTGTTATAAATTAATAATTTTTTCAAGGTGAATAATTTTGGTTGGAAGAGGGGTAATTTTTAAGTGTTGAAATATTTTGAAATTATGTTCCAAAGCATAAAACAATCATTAATCAACTAAACCAAACTAAATTTTACCGATCTCCAGCATCAATATGTATTTTATAAGCTTCGACAATTAGGGGTAGTTTTCATCCCTGATATATTAACAGTGCCCATCGGCATACTATTGAATTTGAATTTAATGGTAATAAGAGCCTAATTCCAAATTTGTATGCAAATTGCTACAGGACGAAAAAATTGCTAGGTTTCGCCATTTTTCGAGATCCATTCACTGGACTATAATAGTGTATCAATTTTACGGCATATCCGTCCCCGAACGCTTCGAATTTATAGACCGATTTCGTCTCAGCGACGCGTCTTGCAAAGTTGCAAGATGTCGGCGTCGTCTGATTAATCTCGACTGATTGGAGGCGCTCAAAACTCATTAACTGGGACAGTAGCGGAGTATCATCAATGCGTGGGAGTTTCCTCTCTGGTTGCAGTAAACATTTACAGTTTGTGGTTGGTATTGCAAACGTTGGGAGAAGGATCGTAGGTGGCGACAATATCTTGATATGCACATATTGCAGTTTCAAAGCCAAATGGTAGTTTCAAAGCCAAAAAAACAGAAACAAAGTAATTCGAAGTGTTTTGTTTATCGATATATTGATTCATCAGTTGAGAAAATCGCTGCGATATCATCAAGTGATGTCATGTTTTGATTCAATTTTCAAATATTTGTACTCTGAATGAAACATCTAATGTAACAGTGTCCCAGGTTGTAGATTGGTGTGATAATAACTCTCTTTTAATAAATAAAAATAAAACCAATTACATGTTTTTCAAAAACGTCATGGAAGACCAACTTCAAATTAATGTTCTCAACTCCCGAATGAAACAAACTCCTCCAAATTTTTAGGGGTAATGATAGATAAAGATTTACGTTGGACTGATCAGGTAAAAGCAATAATATGTAAATTGTCGACAGCTTGTTGTCTTATCAGATACCTCAGGGACCAAATAAGTATTCACAATATCAAAAAATTTTATTTTGCTTATGTACACTCTGTGATTGACTACAGCGTAATCTTCTGGTATCATTCACCAACATCTAATGATATATTCATCTATCAGAAAAAAATCATGAGAACTATGCTTAACCTTAAAAATGACACATCTTGCAGACAGTGGTTCATTAACTTGAAAATTATTTCCGTTCATTGTGCCTACATATATAACATTGCCATTTTTGCCAAAGAGTACTTGCAAACATTTCCTACAAATAATCAACAAATAGACAATATGGTGACAAGAGGAAGCAAACTTTTACGCATTCCACTACATAAAACAAGTCTATTTGAGAAGGGTCCGTACTATAATTGTATAAAAATATATAGTGCTTTGCCTCCACATTTCAAAAAAATCAATTCCATGATTATTTTCAAAAAAACGTTGAAGGAATATTTGACTGTTACTTCCTTTTATTCACTGGACGAATTTTTTAATTTCTGTAAAATGTAATGTATGGCTAATTTTATTCACATGTGGTTTTTTATACAGACTCATTAATGTATTCTGTAAATGTTCGTATCTGTATTTGTATTCTTGCATATTAATTCCAAGGATTTGTTAAATGTGCGTGTATATATATATATATATATATATATATATATATATATATATATATATATATATATATATAGAGGAAGGGTAGTCGTTGCTGACTAGTTAGGAATGGAACTAGTAAATAGTGGGGCTTTGCAGCAAAATCAAAGAGTACTCTTTAAAGTTTGTCCAAGCTTTCGGAAATTTAAAAACTTATTTCCGTCATCAGGGATACTACAATTTGCATGTGTAAGTAATATAAAAAATATATATGTACGGTTAACTTACATCTTTGTTGAGATTGTTCGACGCGATGTTATTCAACCGTAGGTGGCACATTGTGCAAGATCAAAATTGATATATAACAAGTGAAATTGGAAGGATGTCATAAAATATTTATATTTTTTTTTTTATTTATTTATTTATTTATTTATTTATTTAAATAAATATTTTATGACATCCTTCCAATTTCACTTGTTATATATCAATTTTCATCTTGCACAATGTGCCACCTATGGTTGAATACATATATATATATATATATATATATACAGTGACCGCAAAAAAGTATGTACCATATGGGAAAAAATTTTATTATTGGAGTATTGGAAAAAATATTCTGGGGAAAAGTTTGTGCATGTCCGATAACCTAAAAATCGATTTTGACACATGTCACGTGATCGCTAGAATGACGGCAAAATGAAAAAAATTGTAATGCAAAGGCAAAAAAAGGGGTAAGATGGCAAGATATCAAAAAAAGTCACTTAGAATTCAATTTTATACACATAAACGGAGTTTCAGGAAATAATTCAAAAAAATTGAAAATAGCAATTTTTTAAAAATATTTTCCCATCTATTAAAAAATATTATATTTTTTTCTTATGAATAGCTTGACTATACTGAAACATTTGCATTTCAATGATAATGACAAAACTTTCTCATTTTCTCCACACCAGAGGGAACTAAATTGAAAAAATGGGAATTTGTCAGAACCCTTGCTGTTACATCGGTTCGTATCTAACAGTTATATCCGAATTCCACGACCATTGTGATGACATGACACTCCAAAAACATGGTTATTTCCAGATTATAATCAAGTAAGGTAAGTAAGTAAGTAAGTAAGTAAGTAAAACGCTCATACAGCATTATTAGTGAAACTTGATTAAAATCAGGAAACATGGTGTTTCTAGATTGCCATATCAACACAATAGTCTTGGAATTCTGATATAACTGTTAGATAAGAACCAATGTAACAGCGAGGGTTCTGGCAAAAACCAATTTTTTTTATTTAGTGCCCTCTGGTGTGGAGAAAATGAGAAAGTTTTGTCATCATCATTAGAATGCAAATGTTTCAGTATAGTCAAGCTATTCATAAGAAAAAAAAATAATATTTTTAAATAGATGGGAAAATATTTTTAAAAAATTGCTATTTTCAATTTTTTTGAATTATCTCTTGAAACTTTGTTTATGTGTATAAAATTGAATTCTAAGTGACTTTTTCAAATAACTTTTTTTGATATCATGCCATCTTACCCCTTTTTTGCCTTTGCATTGCAATTTTTTTCATTTTGCCGCCATTCTAGCGATCACGTGATATGTGTCAAAATCGATTTTTAGGTTATCGGACATGCACAAACTTTTCCCCAGAATATTTTGTCCAATACTCCAATAATAAAATTTTTTCCCATATGGTACATACTTTTTGCCGGTCACTGTATATATATATATATATATATATATATATATATATATATATATATATATATATATTTATATAAGTCTTTTTATCAAAACTAAATGTATATGACGTTGCTGATGTTTCATAGGAAATTCATGGCAATAAAGAAATTATTATTATTATTAATTGAGAATGTTTCTCTTCACAACATGGATCCCTTCCAAGAGAGGTTATCTTGTAAGATGAGAAATAGCGATCGCAGATGATTCCACTACTGACTTTATGAACATCCTGTTCACATTTTCATTAAAATCAACATGCCATGCCCATGAGAGGTTTTGTGTCAGAAAAGTCAGAAAGTGTCACCGCACAAGAAATAGTCCAACAATTCCATCATCATTAGGTGGCCAGGTAGCCGAGTGGTTAAAGAGACATTGTTTCAATCACTTTTGACTGCCAGTCAAAGGTTCAAATCCTAGCGACTGCAGAACTTTTTCTGATGGCCCGAGAAAGTGCTAGGAATCGCACGTAAAAAGGTAAGACCTCGTTAATCCTTAGCTCGCACAAGTTTCGACTTCTGAGGGCTGCCGTTCGTAAGGGGATGACAGCTGGTTAACGGAAAAAAACAATTTTAACAATTTTTTTTGTTAACAATCATAGTGTATTATTGCTTCTGAAGGGTATGATTTCCAATTCTTTCGACCTCCCTGATAATCTTAGAAGAGTGAAATAGATTTTTGTCGACCAAAATGTATAGGAGGCCTAGCGAAAGAGATGCAATTCACGCATCAATGAAATGAGCTATTTTCTGTGTGTGAACTTCTTAATAACATACTCCCCTGTCTCATTTATAGATATGAATCTCCAATGGAAACTGGACATAAGAAATAATCAACTATCTGAATTAAAATGCACATTTTCACTTCCGGATTTTTTCTTTCAAGTTAGGTTCTTTTCACAATATCTATCCGATGTAGTCATAGTATAAAGCCTTATACAATGATGTAGTTCAATGTCCAGCGTGGCTTTTGCCGGGGAAGTAGTTGTTTTCTGTCAGATATCACAAAAAATAGCTTCTTTCAATTTCAAGTGTCTGAATGAAACTGCAAATTTTCACTTTCAGATTCTTTGTCTCAAGTTATATAGGGCCTTTTCACAATATCTATCAAATGTAGTTCAATGTCCAGCGTGGCCTTAGCCAGGAAAGTAGTTGTTTTCTGTTCTGTTACAAAAAAGTAACTTCAATTTTATCGTAGGTTCTTTCCATTTCCAAAGGAGTCATGTTTTGGTTCAAGTTTCAATTGAGAATGTTTCTTTTTTCAACATGTCTCAAGATGTTCATACGGTTTTCAAAAAGAAAAACAAGATTACTCGCGAAGATAAAATCTTTGTCACTTCTGATCAAACTCCCAATTGAAGGAAAGCTCTTGAATCAGCTAGAACAGAACTCTCTAATCGATTAAATAAGGGTGGACATAATGCTGTCCTGGAAAAATAATGATTTGATTTTTTTTTCTTAAATACATTTTAACATTGTTTTCAATCGTTTTTCATTTTTCAAATGTTTAAATAATTATTTAGGAAACTATTTCCTTTTTGAAACTCATAATTTGTACTTCTCAATAGGTGAACCAAAAAATATTGTTCCTTATAAATAATTTCATTGCTTATTTGCCTATAATTTGTTATAAACAAATTCTGACAAAAACTTAATTTTTTTTCTGGAAATAAAAAAATCATCGATACCTACATGAATTAAAAATAGTATTAAAAAGTGTTATTAAAAAATTTGAAAATTTTTTTCTCTACTTTGTTATATATAGCTGTTTTTATTTTTTTGTTCCAGAAAAAAATTAAACCGTTGTCAGA
The DNA here is from genome assembly GCA_944452925.2 of Chrysolina oricalcia. Classification (NCBI taxonomy): domain Eukaryota; kingdom Metazoa; phylum Arthropoda; class Insecta; order Coleoptera; family Chrysomelidae; genus Chrysolina; species Chrysolina oricalcia. The sequence goes on along the minus strand of OX101825.2, from coordinate 6,566,812 downwards.
ATTTATCTACAAAAAATAATAAACAATAAAATTATTTATGAATAATTTTTTTTTGTTTGCCGATTGAGGTGTACCTACAAATTATGATTTTTAAGAAGGAAATAATTTCCTAACTAATTATTTACCAATACAGTGAGTTTCAAGAATTTGCACCATGTGTAAACTTTTTTTATTATCGATTTGTCAGAAAATAGTATTTCTCATAAAAATTGGTACATTACGGAATACTTGTATTCGAGTTTTCAAAATTCTAAATTTTCAAACGGTGTACAGGGAGAACAAAAAATAGAAATTTAGGACATTTCAATTCTTATTATTTGTATTAAATATTGAAATTCGAACAGAAGATAGGTACCAATAGAAACATTCTAATTCTTATTTATATTAATATTTATATTAAAATTCGAGCACTTCCCCACAGAAAAAGTGTCCGGGAAGTGAACACTTCCCGGATGGTTACCTAAAAACATTTTATGGACGAGTTGCATACCATAATTTTTCTACGTTTGTGCAAAAACCAAAAACTGTTTTTTAGGTGGTACTGAAGTGTAAGGAAGGAATTCTTTGTTCAAATCTAACTGCTGAAAATAATATAATAATATTCAAAGAAATAGATTTAATTTTTTATAAATTGCGTTTTCTAATAAAGCTGTAATCCGAGAATGTAATGAATATGATGTTTGATAATATAAAATGTGCAACTCTTCGAGAAAATGTGCTGAATATGGCGTTGATTTGACTTTTATGTTTGTCATGACGACAGAACGCTGAAGCAGAATGACAGATGAGTGCAATAAAGACTTTATTGCACTTAGTAAAGTTCAATAAAGTTTTCTTTTTTGTATGAACGTAGAAAAACGACTTTTCCATAATCGATTTTCCAGAAATCTTGAGAATATCTTATTTTTAAAACAAGCTTTGAAATTGACGAGAAACATTTTTTTTTCTTTGGTGTTTCGGTCACTAGCCATGTGTTCTGAGTAGGTCTTGTTACTAACTCCATGCACCACCTTAGGAGCAGCACTGTTAATTGGAACAATGAATCGTGCAGGACTCATCCCAATCGAGCCACGAAATTTTCATAATTTAATCGGCCAAATTAAATTTAAAAATTTCAGCTCCAGCTAGGGCTCGAACTCCACACCTTCGCCTTAGAGTCGGACGCTCTTACCACTGTGCCACGCCCCGGCATAAGATTAATTATTATGTAGTATAATGTCTTTTACAGTCAATGGGAAATGCCCCTCCGTGTTGGCGCCTGGCCTCACTTTTAGGAAAAAATTCGTTACTTCAGCTTATGAAATGGTTCCTAAAGAACAGATCACGAATTTCTCTAATAAAAAAAATTAAAGTGTACATCCAGTTGGGTTTTAGCGCCAAATATAGCAATTCAATAGCTCTTAGTTCAATAACAGACGAAATATACAAACTCTAAAAGCCATTTTCACCTGGCACATATTACTAGATTACAGCAAAGCTCTTGACACACTGAATCCAACTATTGTTTGTAAGAAATTTCGGTAACACAGTTTCTCAGAAACAGAAAGCCTGGTTCACCCTATTATTATTCAGAATTGCCAATTTAACCTTGCAAGCCACCACGGAATATTCAAATCCTAAAACCACGATTCGTATCCCGCATTCATCTTGAAGTATGTGATAAATGTAACTTTCAGCGTGACTTCACGACCTCTGGAACGAACTGTATAAATCCCAAAACTCCCTTCTGACATTACAGCCCAGACTCGACGTTAGATCTTGGAATTTTCCCTAATACAAACTAATGACGTCCCGACGCCTCTGCTTCGAGTCGTCAGAAGGACAGTAAACGCGAAGAAAACGTGCGATAATGTCAAAATATGGATAACGAGATCACGCAAGAAAGTTGATGGGTGTTGATGATGAAGTTTCGTGATTCGTAGAATTTTGACGTGCTGGAAGGTTCCTAGAAGCATTTCATGGAGTTCCGTATAGAAGTTACTATTTTGATGCGAGTCCATAAAACTCATATCAGATCAGAAATGAGGATTAGATAGACATAGTGTTCCCCAAGAAGGGGTGTATTGCTGCATCGAAATGTAGTTCTTCAACAATTACACTCACTAAAGATTACTGAGGCAAAGTTTTCCGAAATTATTTCATGTGGAGACTTTGATATTGACTATCTATCGAAAGATACAGATACTTACTTGCCTATGGACCTTTTCAACTCATTCAAATTAAATGTCAATACAGAAAGTTCAACAAGATTTTTTTCCGATGCAAACGGTCATACGAGACGCACTTGTATTGACTGCATGACTACTTTTTCTGATCCAATCTATCTCATATGAGTCCAATAACCACAGATAAATTTGAGCCAAAAGTGGACGATGGACTGTAGCAGCATGAAACTCTACACGTGACTTCTTGACATTATGTATAGTGGGATAAAAATTATTTCCAAAAAAATACGGGTGGAACTAAAAAAAATTGACTTCGTTAAAAAAAGTTAAATGGCTGTCGGAAAACGGCTTCGATGGAATAAGAGGAGATACAATTACCCACAAAATAGTCCCAGATTACTTTGATTAGAATAGCTTAAGTAGGATAAAGTTAATGCTTCATATTTCGAGTAACTCCGTCTTTTTGATCTCTAAGAACGGAGGAAAACGTCCTAAACATGCGATTAGGAATATCTACCATAAAAAAGAAGAGGTAAGAATATATTTTCTTCCAGAAAGACGACCGCCTCCACCAGTTCATGGTTGTTCTCTCGTGTTATAGTTTACTATAAAATTGGCGTGACAGTCTCGGTGATATTTTGCAAACACCGCTACTACATCTACATTGGCTATTCTCGTCATAACTGCTTTCGAATCTTCATATAAACAAGTAGTTACGTTTTTCCAAATTGTCTCGGTTGAAGCTTTAGAAACTGACCGAACGGTCCCTTTTTTCCTTGTGCAGATTTTTGTCCACAGATGAAACAGCAATGTGGAAAATCTAAGATTTCCAAACTGTTCCTGACTTTAGATTTCATTGGAGGATATGAACCAATACGAGGGTCAGTATTATGGGATTTTTCATTGCCTTATTGGAACTCCTTAGAACATGAACCTGGGAGTGTGTACATCTGTCGACATTTTTTATGTATTTTGACGGCTGCCCATTCATCAAGATTTCTGTAGGAAATGAACCCTCTGTTTCTGCTCACAGATATTAATGTTTCGAGCCCTGCGGGAGTGACAAGACACCAATCCTGTCCAAAAATGTGTGCGTGCAATCGCACGCGAAGTCACTATTTCGCGTTCTCAGCACAGTCCGCGAAATTTAATTTCGCGGCCGTTACCCATAGCAACGGCCGCGAAACCAAACGTCACTTTTAAAAATGTTTTCAGACATCGTCTTAACATTCTGTTTGTCACACCAATCTTTAAACTCGCCGTAACATTTTTCGTACTGCCGTTTAGATTTTTCGGGTATTAAAACGGAAAGCGCCGAATTTACAACGATTTTGAGTTCAGGAGGAGTGGAAGGTACTGAAATATCGCTATCAGTATAAGACATTTTGCGTTTTGACAAGAACTGTCAAAATATTTTGAATATATTGAAACATATCATTTCCATAGCACACGGTGATATTGTTAAATAAATTGAACTGCTGTTGATTTTAGAGCAATAATATATTTATTTACAACTATCTATCTTAATAATTTTAACGATTGCACGAAAAATAGTGTGTATGCCATGGCCGCGAAACTTTTTAACGACCTCAAGATTATCTTGCCTCGTCCGCAAGCGGCCTCGGCGATAACTGTTCTTTCGGTACGTTAAAAAGGTATTTCGCGGCCTTAGCATACAAATAACTATTTTTAAATAACAAGTATTTGAATTTACACCTATTTTCCCTTTTATCTGACGGGCATTCATTTCTATTTAACATTATCTCAAAACAACTCTAGAAAATTATTATTTATTATCTATTGAAATATATAAAAAACATGATATTTCCTGATGTAATTGCCCAGAGACAGAAAAATCCCCATAATCTATGTACAAATTTCCATAACACAGATTGGTTGGCACACGCGGTTTCTTCAGGGAAGATTCCATAGTTTCTTCACCTCCTCAAAGACCCTCGAGGAAGGAATGTTCTCATGACTTGTTCGAATGAGCTTTTATTCGAAATATTATTATCATTTTATTATTGTATATGGGGAAGACGACACCCTCACCTCCTGAGGTGTGATTTCCTACCTCTCAGGTGGAAATCCAAAATATACAAATTATTATTGATCTCTACTTCCAAATGCCATTTAAAAAATTTGATTAAGATGAATTTCCTTAAATCGGCGCATTTAGAAATATTTGCCCTTAAATTTTTCATCGCGCGAATGTGCAAAAACTACAAATCAGACAAAAAACATCTTGCGCACAGTTGAAACACGTGTCATCATCAGCATTCAGTATCCGCAATATTGTTTGTCCAGCTTCAGATTTTTTGAAAAATGCTCTCTTTTTCGTGGTTTTCCCGAATTTTCTCAGTGGAAAATGCACTGATCTGGTCGTACTTTGTGGGTTTCATAATCCTCTATAAAAGTTCTATCGACTGTAAAACGATTTCACCAATACTTTTTGAGACATTCGCAAAAATACAAAAAAGTTGTAATTTTTTCACTATTTCTTATTTAAAAAATTCCACAAAGCGATTCTGCTGGTCGAAAACAAGTGTTTTCGTTTACGAACTATAGGCCGTTCCCGTGTTTTATTTTGAAAATTATGAAGAAATCAACATTTTTCGGAAAATCGCCGAAAAATCCCCTTAAACTTTCTTCCATCATTCTGAAAAGCTAAACAGTTCTGAAAAACATATCGAAATATATCTTCAAGTAATATTGAATGGGTTGAATCAATTCCTGAACCTGTGTAGTTGGAGATTGAACAGTAAAAAAAACGGAAAAGCCCCGTAAAATTTTTCAGCAGTTTTCGATCGCAAAAAAAATACAAATACCGTCCCCGAGTTATTGAAATTATTCATATTCCAAAGCGATATCTCTAAGGGTTCGAAAAATATGAAAGTTTGAAATGCTTACGACAGCCGGACAGAGCTAGCTACATATGGTACATATGGAATGAAGATTGTTCTGATTCAATATTTACCAATTTCGAACATCAGAAACTTCCTTTGCAATTCATACCCTTTCATTTGGGGAATTTATGATAAAAACTTCCCTAATAACACCAATGAATTTATCCACAATACACTAGAAGAAAGTCGATCAAATTGCACTTGTTTCTCGACTATAGAGGTCACAAAGAAACATCGATCAATCGTAGCTGGACACTTGCCAAATTACCCATGTTCCCATTTCGCTGTTGTGTTGCTACAAATATTGACAAATGGCGTGAAACGGTCCAAGATTCCCAATATAACAGTCTCTATATTCCTACAATCACGGTTATGATATTCTATGGCCTCTGGGGAAATTTTATCTTTCTGGTTATTACCGAAATCTCGAGAGCAATGGGATTTGATATCGAGTTTGTGGAAGATTATTTGAATTATCTTCATTTCTTATCGACACTATTAGAAATTATCCCAGTTAATTCCCTACATGGCGCCACAGTTCAAGCAGCTATACCCTTGTATCTCTCAGCAAAATAATGTTTATTGATTTGTTTTTTTTTTTATTTAGATTTTCTCTTGTACAGGTTGTGCTAATTAAAAATGTGAGGTGAGCGCTACTACGAGGATATATTGAAAATTTCTTAGCCTACTGTAGAACCAAACAAAATTTCAATGTCAAAATATTTTAATACTCAACATATTCTCCTCTTAATTGGATACATTTATTACAGCGAACCTGCAACGTCTCTAGACCTTTCAAAAAAAATTTTCTTCTTGCTCTGAAAACCAGACCTCCGCAGCTTTTATTACCTCCTCGTTGAAGGAAAATTTAAGACCTTTAAACTTTTTTTCAGTTGAGGAAAGAGATGATAGTCGGACGGAGCCAAATCTGGTAAATAAGAGGGGTGTTCTAGTAATTCAAACCCTAATTCACGAATTTTTTTCATGGCAACATGAGATTTGTGTGCAGGGGCGTTGTTCTGCAAAAACAAAACAACTTTGGATAGCTTTCCGCGTCTTTTCTCTTTAATTTTTTCCCGTAGAGTGGTCAGTAATGTCGAATAGTAATCTCCAGTTATTGTTTCACCCTTATCCAAAAAATCCATCATGATTACAACATGGCTATCCCAAAAAACTGAAGCAAGAACTTTTCCATCAGATTTTTGGACATGAATCTTCTTAGGTCTTGGAGAACCGGAGTGTCGCCATTCCATCGATTGTTTCTGAATCGTATAAATGTACCCAAGTCTCATCCATAGTAACAATTCGGTTTTAGAAGTCTACACCATTTTCAAATCGAGCACAGATCGAACGCGATGCCACTACCCTTGCACGCTTTTGGTTAACATTCAAACATTTGGGGATCCATTTTGCAGCAATTTTTCTCAAGTCCAAATTGACGTGAACTATATGATGAACGCGTTCGTATGAAATATTCAGTGCTTCAGATATCCGTCTTAGCCCAATTCGACGGTCTGTTAAAATCACGTCATGAACTGCATCGATATTTTCGGGGACTGACACAGAAACTGGCCTTCCCGATCGGTCATCATCTTCAATGGAAAATTTACCTTTTGAAGCTTGCAGTACAGTTTTTCACGGTCGCATACGAAGGACATTGATCACCAAGAGTATTAAGCATATCTTCGTAAATCTGCTTTCCTCTTAACCCTTTTAAATACAGGTACTTGATGATGGCTCGACACTCCAATTTTACGATTTTCACAATTTCGGTGGAGATATTTTTTCTTTTTTGACGTCAAACTTTACACTGACACTTCTAATAAGGGTACTGGTCTAGGCTAACTAGATATCAATACATCCTCGTATTATAAGTTGAAGAACTTAAAAATTGACTAATATGGATATTTGACTCAATCTGTATTTTTAAATTGAAAGAATTTGACTTCAAACTTTACACTGACACTTCTAATAAGTTATTGTTTGTTGCTATGGTAACGCAATATTTTGTTTATGCAGGGAACTGGTCTAGGCTAACTAGATATCAATACATCCTCATATGAAAGATATATAAATAAACTTTCTCCACGATCATCACAGAATTTGCCAATTCTGAAATCAAATTTGATTACAGAATGCTGGAATTCTCTCTCTTGAGATTGAAGAAATTTTCTGGAACACCTCTGCCCCATGCAATTCAAATGTATTTACATTCTCTCTCTTGTGATAGAATAACATTCTCACACTGGTTAGCAATAATAACATTAGCCTTGACGCAGTTGATTGTCATCGTAGTGGCAAAATTTGAGTAAGTGTCAAAATTATTGCTGTCACGTTTCCTATCTTTGATCGTGGAGAAAATATAATCTGCTACTCGGTTAGAATGAAAATTCGTGATGCTCGTCTTATTTTTGGAAAGGGTTACTCTGACCACTGACGAATAATTCATATCAAATGTTTGTGTGTTTATCCATGTTTTATTTATTTATCGATCAACACTCTCAACTTGACAACATCGTATGGTAAAGTCTCTTATAGTTTTAAGTATAACATCTTAATTGTCATTACTCGGTTGCTCAACTTTCCACGTAAGTACTTTTTGACAAAGACATTTTAAAAGTTGCTGTGGCACCCTCTCTTAGTTTTGTGACCATTCTGTTACTGTTCAATGATATAATTCTTTTATGTAGTATAAACGAACACATTGCCTACCGACGAAGAGCTGCCGTCTACATTGCACCTTTTTATTTAACTTTTCAGAAAATAGGGTTGCAAGCTCCAGAACCTTTGGAAATCGTTTAGGTCTCTGACGGTGGAGCTATTCTTGTGTTTGATAACCACCCTTGCAAAAAACCAAACATTCGCCAACACAAGCATTCCACTTAGAGCGCGTTTATTGAAAAAGTGCGCGCCAATCCAACTATGAATAATACATGAGGAACAAAACAACATTCGCCATGCACAGCCACCCTTGAATTTTTCGTATTCATAGAAACTTTATTTTACGAGGGTGCCGCCATTCATTCTTGAAAACAGCAAACTCACGAAAAGACCACGATTCGAATTTTTAGTCAAGGTGGCGTTTTTTGTCTCCACACTCTTCATAAAATAAAGTCTACTTGAATGAGCTACATTGCGCGAAGATATTCCAAAAAGTTACTTCAATTTACCGTAGGATTTCCATTTCCAGAGGAGTCTTGTTTGGTTCAATTTTCAATTGCGAATTTTTCCCTTTTCAACGTAATTTAGAGACTTCAACAATATCAAGTATGGCTTTGTTTAGCTGATATACAACACCACAATGGGTGGTTATAATTTCGGTAGCTGTATAGATAACATTTTCCTAAACAATAAAATGATTGATCAGAAAACGAAATGTCTATCTTCCATTTCAAATTCTCTAATAACCGATCATCAAGCCATAATAGCAGATATTTCTATCCAATTCAATGTTGACAATGCCAACATTCGAACAACAAGTAAAACAAATATTTTGAAGGTGTGCATCACAACAGGATTCAGGAATCACAGGAATCACAGGAATCAAAGAAAACTTTCAGTGAGTATTTTTAAAAGAACCTATTTTGAAAGAAATGGAAAATCCTATAAAATAAATCTTTGTTCAATGATGAAATAAGAAAATGCAAGGACAACTACATCTTTCAAATGAAATATATCCTGATAACCCCAAACAATAAGCGAATACTTTGAAATTTTTTTACAAAATACAATCTTACATGCAAAAAGGGTATGTAATGATAACCGTATAAAAAAAGGGAAAAAATCAGAATGAATGCATGTGGAACATCAGATGAAATTTCCGTGCAGAGTTCCTCTGCAATTGCTTGGTTGCATGGGAATGTTCATCGAAACATTCGGACCACCTATATATCGATTTCGGAGTGTTGCTCCTTATCAGTATAGGGTAGGTCTAGCAGTCAATAACTAATGACTGCAACGAATGAATCGACGACCAAACCCATACTGATGAGGAGCAACACTCCGAAATCGATATATAAGTGGTCCGAATGTTTCGATGAACATTCCCATGCAACCAAGCAATTGCAGAGAGAACCTTGTAGGAACTCTGCACGGAAATTTCATCAGATGTAATTCAATGTTCGTCGTGGCATTAGCCAGGAAAGTAGTTGTTTTCTGATGGATTTTCGACCCAACTTTCCTATTGTATAGGATATTAGCAGTGAGCAGTCCTCCGGACATCTTATGCCTCTTGTCATAAGCTCATTGTGACCTACAGTTTTCTTTTCTTTGGAACATCATAAGCGAAATTGAAACAAACGAAAAAAAAAATAAAAGTTCCAGAAATTTAACCTGATAACTTCAACAACTACTTCATAAATAATGCAAGAAATCAAATTCCAGAAATTTGAAACTCATGCTTAGACCCTTTAGATAAACTGGACGATTCAAATCTCAAAAAATGTTTTTTCACTAAAGTTGAAATGAAGTGAGAAAGGTAATAAATTCTTCAAAAAAACAAACTCAGTCTGGAAATATGGTTTCAATGTTGAACTTATCAAATGCATAAAAATGTAATTTTAATCCCTCTTACAAAACTGTTGAAACAATGTATTAAATGATGCATTTGTCCCTGTGTGCAAAAAGAAGCACTAGTAATACCTATCTTCAAAACTGAAAATCGAAATGATCCAGCAAACTACCGATCTATACTTCACTCTCAATAAAATTGTACACCACATTGAAAATAATGACATTACTGATATATTGCCAATATATATCAGTAACAAAATAAAAGAAACATTTGCGATCTGAGTAAAAACAATTTCTTTGAAGACAGTGTTTTCGAAGTGTGAGTGTGGGAAAAGATCTTTCAGCAAAAGAAAAAAATCACAGTTGGTATACCGCAGGGATCCATTTCAGGACCTCTTCTGTTTATAATTTTCATTATTGATCCACCACATGGTTAGAATGTACCATCATTTATTTTAATTGCCGACGGTACCACTATCAAATCAAATGCTGAAACTCTCAGAGGCAAGGACAAAACCTGAAAAGTTGTTAATTTCTCACGAACTCAACCTGAATTTTAAAAAAATTAAATATGGTACTCACTTTGAGAAATATGAAAAATTACTTAAAACTGAAAACTAGTATGGAATTTATGGGGATTAATATTGACAGCTAATAAGAATGGGACCATGCAGATTTTATCATTCGTATATTTCAAATTAAAATATCCATTACCCTATTTTGATACTGGTATGTTCAATGAAACAAGAATGTAATGTAGAATATTATTTAAATAATTTAGATATAGATTAGGCTTTCATTAGCTTTGCTCAGCTTTCAATTTTATATTTACATGTGATTCTGTATACGAGTATATTCCCAAAACCTGTGTGAATTCTAAAAAAGGCTAAAACACCAATAAAATGATGTATCTATTTACCTAATAAATTCAAATATCGAACGCGATGCTACTACCCTTGCACGCTTTTGGTCAACATTCAAACATTTGGGGATCCATTTTGCAGCAATTTTTCTCATGTCCAAATTGACATGAACTATATGATGAACGCGTTCGTATGCTTCAGATATCCGTTTTTACCCAATTCGACGGTCTGTTAAAATCATGTCATGAACTGCATCGATATTTTCGGGGAATGACACAGAAACTGGTCTTCCCGATCGGTCATCTTCAACGGAAAATTAACCTCAATTGAAGCTTGCAGTCCAATTTTTCACGGTCGCATATGAAGGACATTGATCACCAAGGGTATTGAGCATATCTTCGTAAATCTGCTTACCTCTTAACCCTTTTAAATACAGATACTTGATGATGGAGCGATACTCCAATTTTCCGATATTCACAATTTCGGTAGACATATTTTTTCTTTTAATTTATTGCGTAACTCTGGTTAACTTTTTTGACGTCAAACTTTACACTGACACTTCTAATAAGTTATTGTTCGTTGCTATGGTAACGCAATATTTTGTTTATGCAGGGAACTGGTCTAGGCTAACTAGATATCAATACATCCTCGTAGATATCGCAATAGAGAAGATTTTGATTCATTCCGATTCACCTAAATTGTGAAAGGTATTGGTATTGATCCAGGAGAGGGCAATTTTCAGCATGAAGGTTGAAAAAAAAACCATCTCATTTGGATTCGATACGAATAGCCTTTCCAACCCTCGTACCCTTCCACCAAGGGATTCAAAGTATTCATCGAATCAGACATGTAGTCCCCAAGGACAACCTGATGAATGCAGCCAAGTCTCCTGGACCACATTCGTGAGAATTGATGTCGAAAGTTCGCTCAGGTCCTAGATTACATTTCTTTGAGTGTGTGGCCAGCTTGGATCGATATTCACTGCAGATGACACTCGGGATGAAAGAATCCTGGAAGGTGAATCGCACGTTTACGAGTGAAAGGGTGTGGAAGCAGGGGCGTCTCGAAACGGTGCAAGAAGAGGTTTCACAATTATCACCTTCGTCTTGAAACGAGCTTTCTGCTATTTTGAATTGATCTAGGCCAACAAAAAAATATTTGACATACGAAGGCGACATAATGCCAGATACATTTTTTTATTCAGTTCTGATTTTCATTTTTCCATCTACTATGCTATAAACTTATTTTCGAATTTAATTCAACTACAGACGTAAGTCTACCTCATTATGTAATGCCGTATGTTCACTTGAAAACTTCCCACCAGCAATATCTCGTTGGATAGACGGTACTCAGAAAATCGCAGACACAGGTGAACAATAACTGTGAGGACGACATGTTTCTACCTGAAAATCATCTTGCTCCCTTCGTCCCATTTGCCTCCACTGCCGCACTCTAAAAAATGTAAAATGACATTGTAGGTTATGTGCCACCTCATTGGAAATGGTTTTGAATTCTCTTAATGACTGTGTTTTCGTTTTTGAAATCGAACGATGAGTTTGTGAGAAATGAAGGAAACGTTTAAAAATATCGGTCCTGGAAAAGTTGTTCAGAAAATCGCAGAGATACGTGAACAGTGAATGTGAGGTAGATAGTTTGACGTCAAGGCCATCTATATCCACTTGATTGTTCTCAGAAATGTTCACTTATTTTCAGTACTGGTTTTTTATAATTTGCTTATATCGGCAAAATCAGAATAAAAGACAATGAAAGACAATTCTAAAGAACCATATCAAGACATGAATCTCCACCACAAAATTGAATAATTATTTCCATCATTTACTACAACCTAGTTGAGAACGAAAAAAACTACTGACAAAATCGCGGAAACTCTTCAGATTTTTCATTCTTTGTATTGCAATTTGCATGAACATTTTCCCCAAATTTGGTAATCAGGTAGGCATTTATGATCATTTATCAAAGCCTACGGATTCTTTTGTAAGTGTAATACAACATATTTAGTAACCATAATATTAATACTCACATTGTAAACAGTTACATGAGCGTAAGCAAAAGGATATTCTTCGCGAATGGAGGGTGGTTATTGTTATTATTTCCAGTATCACCGCTAGACGACTAACTGATTTTTGACGGCATATTCACTTTTCAACTGCAGAAGAACCCAGAAAATCTACGTCATTAACCCGGGTCTCTTTATTCACCAAAATTGTATATAGCCTGAGTAGGTGTTGGGTCACCTTAAACTATCCCCACCACTATCTTTTTCCGATAGCTACTACAAGTATCAGAATCAAATTCCAAAATATCAAAATCTCTATTTCTTAGTATCAAATTATTTCTGGTGAAATCATTTCAAAGTTCGATAGCTAACCCAACCTAATTTTTCAGAAAAATATTTCTGACAGAAAAATTTCAGAGTCCGATCGTGGTATACTTCAACCTGGGCCAGCACGAAACCGAAAATTGCATCAAAATATTGCGTTTTGTGAACATTTGTGCTGCTCGAGTGACTTAAAAATGTCTCACATGACGTAAAAATTTATCCCGTTACATAAAAATCACGTAATTTTCAGTAGTAATACCACAAATGATTGCATTTTTGCGATAATTTCACTCGCCGTATAAAACCCTCCTTTCCTGCAATATTAGGACCAATAAGGGACGTATGCCTCGATAATACGCAGTTCCTAGATTTCGAGCCGGTAATACCACTTTGGCATGGCAACCACGTATCCAAACAACAACGGAGAATTTAATATCATCTTGCTACTAATACGAATGTCAGTCTGACAGACATCATGTCTATCAGGCATTATCTATAACCTGTGAAGAATTCACTACAATGAAACTTTTTTTACTTTGTTGGTTCGTGAAATTATCTCAATAAATACTACTCGTGCTCACAGCTATCGATAATTCTGTCAGAAATCTCAAACTTGATCAAATTGCTTTGGGGAACACCACTCGTCCTAAAACACTCGTGGTGTTGACAGAATTACTATCGATAGTATTGCGATCACTCGTGGTATAACCTCCGATAATTTCACTCGCCATATGAAACCCTTATCTCCTGCAATATTAGAACCAATAAGGGACGGATGTCTCGATGATACGCAGTTACTTTTTTTTGAGCCGGTAATACCACTTTGTTATGGCAACCACGTATCCAAACAACAACGGAGAATATAATACAAATATAATATATAAAAACGTGCAGTCTCTTGCTATATTTAAAAAGAATATTATCGAATATATAAAATCTTTTAAATGATTTCCTTTCTATTTATTTTTATTAAAACATGTGTTATGTGAGTATCATTATTGTATTGTGTGTGTATAAATATGTATGTATGTATAATTTGTACATGATTGATTCATATTTAAAGTTGATAGGTATTTCATTTCATCCAATGATTATTTGTGCTTCTATGAATACATTTATTTTAATTCACTGCAATAATATGTTAAGAGTATAATTTTTGTAATTTTGTAATTTTCTATGTTATTTATGTTTGTATATCAGGGTTTTTTCCTATTTCCAATAAATTATTATTATTATTATTATATATTTTTGCTACTAGTATGAATGTCAGTCTGACAGACTTCATGTCTATAAGGCATTATTTATAACTATTGAAGAATTTACGACTATGGAACTTTTTTCACAAATACTGTTCCGTTTGTGTATTGATTGTTCTCTGACTCTTACTGTTATCATATAGTGCATCACAGAAATGTATTTGGTGAGAATTATTCTCAAAATCACTTTTCAACAACGTGTACTTTATCTGAGTGGTTGTCTGTTACTCCGTCCCAGCCTACTATTGATAATCAGAACATCATTTTGTACAACTGATGAAATAAACGGAATTCAATCCAAACCACAACTTCGCCCAGTTCCATCCGAAAACTCAAAAACATACAGCCAACATAACTCCGAGGGATAGAATGTCGTTCCATTCCCAAATGTAATTCAACAAAAGTGGATAGTCTGAAACGTCTACAACCCCTGAAAATCCAATACGTCGGCTGAAATCATTTACATTGTGTGCCAGCATCAAAGACTCAATGAATGCGGGCGATATTGCGGAAAATTTCGAGCCGAAACAGACATTCGAAAGCAAGAGGCATTTCAGAGAACGATACGATATCTTTCAATGATATTTCAATTTCAATGTGGGTATCAAACTTTGCGGAGCATGGAGATGGATCGTACTAGAATTATAGATTTTCAATTATATTTCGCAGCAGCGTTCTGTTGAACTCCGCTGATAGGAACTTGGAGTGAATTCTGTATTTATTGTTCAGAAGCAGATTTTATTCGATTGTGTACAGTGTGAGGCATTTAAAACTTGAAATTGGATTACAAGCATGAAATTTGGTATGCCATCATATCCAATCATGTGCATTCTAGCTTATATATGTTCAGTACTACAGCTTTACAGGGTGTGCCAAATATTGGTACTAACTTTCTAATATTTAATGAAAACCCACATTTTATGAATTGTTCGATTCAATTAATCAATCATCAATCAATTACATGATTTAGGTTATATCTCATTAAGTGGGCTTACAGATTCTGATTTCAGGTATGATAATACAAGATTTCTTACTCAGATTATAGATTGATTTTCGGTTATCTCCTTTTATGTATTGGAACCTTACACCTGTGCGCAGATGTGCTTGTGTTGTGTTAGGTATTCTATATTTGAAAAGAGATTTTTATTATGTCAACAGTTTAAGTTAAGTATATGTTCAATATAAATTTCCAATGATAAGTTGATTGTATTGTACAACTACTTTTATGGCAATTTTGTATTTCTTAATGTCTTTAATATTTCTGGACTCCACTAGTGATAAGTTATTAAGTTTTAGAACAAACCTCTGTGAGTGATTCTTCTTTCAAAATGGCATATGGACAGGCTTTTTTACAACAGATCTGGTTTCTTTCTCATCAGTTGTTTTCAGACAGTTACCTTCATTGAGAAATATCCGAATATTATTATTTAAAGTGAACATATAGCAAATCACATAGTAATTAAAACTATATATATATATATATATATATATATATATATATATAGATGTATATATATATATATATATATATATATATATATATATATATATATATATATATATATATATATAGATGTATATATATATATATATATATATATATATATAAGATATATATATATCTCAATTTATATATCAAACTAAGTATGATCTCCTTTAATGTCATCCAGCTCATAGAAGAGAACATAAGCATCTCCGCTTACTAGGGATTCAGATGAAATTGGGGACACTTTCGAATCATTATACGCATGCCACGTGCCTGCATACGGATGGTTACAGTAGGCTGTGTAGTGTCCGATATTGGAAGTCCCACAATGATTAGACAATGCATATAGACTATAAAGACAAGGGGCTACGTTGTCTGCAGGATAAATGCTCATGTCCAATCCCTCTTAAGGAAAATCAATGATGACAAACAATTTTACTGGGAATCCTTGTGTCGAAGCAAAACGTTTTAAATGAATTACTAAAATTTTCGGAAATGTTTGAATTGATACGGATTTCGTGCACTTTCTTCTCTCTTTGCACTTCACACATGTCGGCTTCTCGACACTATCCAGAGTCTCTTCGCTTGTCAATGAATCTAAACATTGTGATAGTTTTAGTTGGCCTATTTTCTGAGGTATCGGTAGGGAAAGGTCCCAGAACAGATCGAAGGTGACTGAACAGTGACCACAATAAGTACATTTCAATATAGATTTTGAAAGGCCAACGAAGTTATCTACAATTTTGGAATTTTCCATCCATGAATAAACTGACCATGACTCTTGAGCCCTCTCCCTGTCACCTAACTTCTCATCTCTGTATGTCATAATGGATTTCGACTCATCTGCTACTATTTTCACGTCTTCATGTAGGCCCTGCAACAGGTATCGTAAGAACTCCTGAGCATCTTGCTGGGCATAACCGCTAAAACTAGGTGCGAAACTTTGAAATTGACTTTTCAATTGGACAGTATTAACAAATCGTTCTGTCGACTCTGACCAAAGTTTCTTAATCACCTCTGAGAATGATTTGATCAAAGCTCCTTTCTTCTCGGAAACATTGGTGTTTATATCCATCAAGTGGGCACCATTCTTCAGATACTCCAACAACCATCTTGTGTTGGATAAACACTGGATAACACTGTTCATGAAACACGTATTTCCAATATTCATCAAACCATTTAGACCGTGCGTTTTGGTCGTGGTGAGTACAACATCCCTGACGGCATTTGAACTGCGTATATCAAAACTATTCGTTTAAGAGAAGTCTCCAGAACGGTGGTTGCCTCTATCAAATTGACACTAATTGAGTTTGTTCATAATCAAAATGCGTTTCCAGATCAAATCATGGAATAAACCATACATTGAATTGAAAACAGTGATACACAAAATAACCAAACCACACTAACAGAAGTTCTATTCCTATACACATCCATACACCCAAAAGAAAATGTGAAGAGTATAATGCCCCCACAAAATCAAAATTTCAATTATGATTTTTATATCCATGTATCAACATATTACCCCTTATACAGAAATTAACTTCATAGCACAAGCCACTCGTACTGAAAATTATTCCACTTTGCTATTTAATGATGAATATTCAACAATAAACTCGAAAGAACATTTGCTGCCACCTTGAAATGAATTACATACAATTTCAATTCGATAACATTTTCTGAGTGACGTATTATACATAAAAAGCTTCACATTGCTTCGAATTCCATACACAAAACACTGGTGCTATCAAAAATCAAATAGAAAATTCAATTCCAAAGAGTCATATGTCACTCATTGTAATGAAATTCCCAAGATTCATGCGACACCGTGACATTTCATATTCTTGTGGAACGGAGTAATTTTTATTCATTTCTTTTTATATGAAGGAATCAGATGGAGTTCTCTTAGGTGTTTTGACTGACAAAAGAGCAATAACGATCATCATGTTGGCACTCCAGAGTGTTTATTGTTTTTTTCTGTTTTTGTTCGTTAATATTGTTTTTTTTTTTTCGTTAATCAGCTGTCGTCCCCTTACGAACGAAAGCTAAGGATTAACGAGGTCTTTCCTTTTCACGTGCGACTCTTATCACTTTCTCGGTCCATCAGAAAAATGTCTGCAGTTGCTAGGGTTTGAACCTTTGACTGAGTTGAAGCCAGCTACCTGGCCGCTTGAAATAATATATTTTTGTGTAGAAGTTTACAAGTAGAATAAGTTCTTTCCTGCAATTTAGTTTTATAAGTTTTGGTGGATGCTCTCATAGGGTCCACCAAGAGCATCCACCAAATTCTTCAGATCCAATTTTTCTTTTTTTTCCACGGAGAGAAAAATCAATAATGCTATCAGCGATGCGCCTGTGGTTTGAAGACGACCTAGCACACTGAAAAAAAGTTTTGCGATCAGCACCCCACTCTAGAACCGCTTGTCGATTAGTCGATTATCTTCAGAAGTGGAGGTTATTGATCTCTACATGCCACTTGTCTTTTTTGTAATATTATCTGTCTCAATCATGAATTATCGAGTTAAAAATTATCTAGATGAGGAATACGTGACCCTTGCTTGGATTTGTTCGAATCTTACTAGGTGGCAGATTCCAGGTGGTTAGACTATGAAACCTGTTGAGTACCAAAAAATGCATCAATAATGGCGTCAAATAAGGAAAAAAAATGAGATGGTTGCAGAAAGAATTGAATTCCCTTTTCAACGATGTGTCACTTAGCACAATATCTGTTATTTGAAGGAGTATGGACGATACCATTCAAAATGGTTTTTGTTCTTCTATGTGTGTACGTCAAACCGTTCAAAAGTCAATAGGGGGGGTGAAAACAGCACTGTATATACTTAACTGTCCTGTATGAGTATGCTTTTGAATTGAAGAAATAAATGAATTAATATCATCATTATTATAATTTATTTTCTATTCACCATATCCATGTCTCTATTTCCCCATCCTAGTCTCGAGGGAGTTTTGTGGATTGAGGTTGATTCCTATAGTCTCCATCATATAATTCCAAACTTAGCTCCTTCTATAATGCTGTCAAAATCTTTAATTCAATTCCCATGCATATTAAAACCCAAGGTCTCATATTTTCAGAAAACAAATAAAATCCTGGATTCTGTCAGACAGAAAAATCGCTTGAAAAATTAAAAAAAGTAATTAAATTTTCTCATTGTTTATTTTTCATGATTTATTCTTGTTGTTGTTAATTTTCTATTCTTTAAATTATTATAACAACTACTAATTTGAACGAATGTCTTGAAACACTCTTTCTGGTTACATGGAAGAACGACTTCGGCCAAATATCGCCAGCCTTTCTACAATTAAGTAAAATATTTTTTGTTGCGGAAAAAGATGCTCTTATTATTTTTATTATTATTATAATGAATTTTAATTCAAATAAACCAGTTGCATCTTTCACCACTTACTTCGACATATTTACTTTCAAATGTCATCCCACCAACTTTGACCCTAATTTTGAACATTATTCATTTTCAAAATGCATGAATACTGCTACGCAATTTGAAAATTGCCTTCTAGCGTTGTTTGTCGTAAATTTCATGTTCATTTTGGGATGACGTGAGGTATATTTAAAAGTAAAACACACGCACAATCTGGAATGAAATCGACTGTTAAGTATTGGAATAATGTTCAATTTGGTTTGCGTGTGCAGCAAACATTAGGAAAACTTGAAAATAATTGTATTAAAACAGCGATATGATGGAAAAAGCTCCCGAGTGAACTGTTTTTCTCTAGGGTTAAATAATGTTACCAAGAATTGGTATATTGAACAAGTTGGCACCGGAATTGAAAGATTGATATAAGTGGAAATGAAAATTACTGTCACATACAACCCTTCTGTGAAACAGAAATATTTTCACTGCGCATTTTCAAAAACTGAGAGGAATTGGAGGAGACCAGCTGGCCAACATCAATAGTTTCTCAAAAAATTTCATGGTTCATAAAAGTTGGTGCATTCTTTTCGAGTTAATATGCGCATAGCAGTTATCAGCCGTTGGTCTAAATTTACTATGCTATATATCGAAAAATATTCAAGAAAGAGGTTATTTACAATCAAAAATATTTCCAGTGATTCTGTCTAGTCTACCACTTACTAATTTTAATAATTGCTTCCTGATGAGAAATAGATTTATCAAATTATTCAACACTTTATAGGGGTGAGATTATGACACAAGAGTTGATTTTTGCATGTGAGAGAAAAAACTGAAGAAGATCGCAGGTTTGCTGTTAAAATATTTTCATCTGATGACGCTAATTTTACATCTGATAGGAAAGAATCTTCACAGAACTGCTGCTGGTGGTCGGATGTGGATATCTATTCTATTATTGAGTGCACAGATCAATATTTGTTTGAAAATAACTTCTTAGTTGTATTTTTTGAAGCAACAGAAATGCTTGAGCCTTTTTTCCCGTGGTAATTTTAACTCCACAGGTTACCTACATTATTTGGAAAATGAAATTTTCTTCTATATTGATCAAATGCCATCAGATGTTAGGTTTGACATTTGGGTCACGCAAGATGGAGATGTGTCCATATTACGAGAAATTTCACAAACATTTCGAAACCTATTGGGTAGGAAGGCCACCAAACCTTACTCCTCTTGATTTCTGGTTTTGGGGTTTCATCAAGATGGAGGTATATTGAATTGGATCGTTTCAAACGTGAACCTACCCCTGAAAAAAAAATCCTAAAGAACACGTCAGGAAGAAAATAAAAGGAATTGAGAGAGAAGAGGAGAAAATACTGGTTGGGCTCATGAGATGTGACTCTGTGATATGACACTGATTCATCGAGTATCACTCTTCTCAATAAAGCTTAGAAATTATTCAAATAAAATTAACGAAATCGAAAGCTTCGCATTTCTTCGAAGGGCCAAAGCTTCGTGAAGAGGAATCAGAAACAAATAAATGAAAATTGTCACAAAAAAATATATACATACACCTAATACATTCATATACATATAGGTTAATACACAAAAATATATACACTATAATATACAAGAAATAATACTACCAATTCAAGGTAAGATATTATTCGTTGATTGTTATAACTAATACGTTTAAAATACTTGTCAAACAAAATTCACTTTTATAGGCTTATATAAATCACATCATGTCAGTAGAAATAAAAAATAATGAAATTATATTTAAGAAGCTTACATTTTTAAATGGAAATATAACTTTTTCTTCCTTCTTCTGTCCTTTTGATAAAAGTTACTTCAAAATCGAATCCAAAACCACAAAAATCCCTCGATGTTGTTCTACCCGATATATGGATAATATTCAACTAACAAATTCAGATTCAGAAATCATAAGACCAAAATACGTATAAAAGCCTATATTTTCAGGGGTAATATAATAAGTGGTATGATTATTACCGATAACTTTTTGGAATATTAATGAATTGCAATCCCAAAGCTGAAAATACCACGAGTCCGCAGGACGAGTTGTATTTTACTGCATTGGGATTGCCAATGAATTGATATTCCAAAAAATTATAGATTATTAATCATACCACGAATTATATTTAGGACGACAATATATCGATTTGAAATAAAGAAAAATCGTGTCACCGTTTTAATTTGAAGTAATTCACAGAAATCAAAATCTAACAACGTGAACACTAAAGAGAAAAATTGGGGTCATATTAGAGGCATAATCTTTCAAAATATCAGCCAGCTCCACAATTGTGATATTCGCATTGACAATATAACCCCTGTTTGTGCAAAAATTGTTGAATTGCCTGGTAATTTATTATTTATTTCTGGCCGTATCCAACGGAATACTCTTTTCCACTGCTTCATCTATGATACCAATAGCCATTTGTCCCCAACGATCGCTCACATTGATTAAAAAATATAACTAGTCAAAACACAAAGATTTGACGTTTATAATTTAAATCATTATTTTCACTTGACAGCTTAAAACAAAACGACAAGCTATGTTTTCACTGTAATTACGATTCTATTGGCTGAATTTCAAAATTTGAAATAGACTGATTGGTTGTTAAGCAAGGAGATATATTGTCAAGTAAATAACGTTCTTCAATGACTTGTTTTTTTTTTTTCAGAATGAAGCAATCCAACAGGCCTTGACCTCTCTCATCCTAAAGGAGACAGCGGAGCATCCCTATAGGTATTGTTGTCTGTAAGTATATCGCATCTCTCAGACTCCTCATCCTCTTATGCTTATTTCATGCATTTCAGTGGAATCATGAATAATGGATTGACTAATGTAATTGAATGAAATCCAGAAGGAAAACATATCCGATATGAAAGTTTTACGAATAAAGCTATAACTTTCCGTATTATTATACACAACTTTATTAGCAGTAGTTTTTAATACTACGATAACTCGAAATCGAATTACACAGGGGCCTAACTTTTTTATTTGAAGAGATAGAGCTATGAATAAAAGACGAAAATAATCCGTATCTAAAATGTGGATCATAACAAGAATAACAATAATAATTATATTTCCATCTAAAAAACACAAAATCTTCTGAAAAAGTCCACAATTTTTTTAAAAGGCAGAAAAAAAGTTATTTGAAAGAAAATGAGCCGCATCTAAAACTAGATATAGGTAATGGAAAATAATTTTGAAAAAAAGGAAAAATTTCTGTCAGTCTTTGTGTCTGTATGTCTTGTCGATGGAAAAAGTTATATCTCCGTAACCGCTGGAAATATTCATTAGAAATTTGCCTTTGTTCTCTTCTATGAGCGGAAAAGCTCTTAATCGGTGCTTTCAGATCATACTTAGTTTCATTTTATGTTTCATATGTATTTGTATTGTTTTTATATTGTATTGTGTATATTATGTACATGTTCTTATACAGTGTATTTATTATTGGTTTAAATATTGCTAGATTTATAAGTTAATTTACATCCTTATAAAATTTCAATAACTCAAAAAAATATCTTTTTGTGATCGGATAACGGGAAAAATTTTAAGAGGGTTTTTCCGTTTTTTTGAGATTGAATTTTGAGAATGATCGTAAAAAGCTAACAGGCTTTTCCAGGCGATTTTCCGAAAAGTTAAAAAGTCAAATAAAAACCGAACCGATGATCGAAACTTAATTTCGAAGGTTGCAATGGATAGAGATTGAATGAAAATGAACAAATCATTACACATGGAAATTTCAAAAAAAAAATGTCGGAAAACTGGGAAAACCAAAACATAAAACCTTGAAATTCAGAAAATACGAAATATCTCACAAACGTTTGATATTTTCACAATTTACCAAGATATCTTTTTTGAACGCCTTCAGATAATCTTGATCCTTCATTTGGAAATATCAATAGTCTGGAAAATATTTTAAAAAAAAAACGAAAAAATTGTATACCTTTTGACCGTACCAATCATAATATGGAAATTCTAAAAATCACCTCGAATACATCTTCACGAATGCTAACTTTTTAAACCATTTGTCTTGGACTTGATTGAAAAGTGGAAAAAATTTGTAAAAACCGAAAAAAAAAATACAAATAAGTGTGTATTTCTCGAAAACGAAACTAGATATCACAAAAATGTATATCCACACTATTGTTGTCCTTGGACAGTTCTACAAAAAAGTTCCATCAACTTTTTGCATATTGTGTTAAAAAAAAGAATGTGGATGCGGACTTTCCGGATTTTCCGCTTTTTTAACATCAAAAACTCGAATACGAAACGAGACATCGAAAAAATGTATATAAACAGTTTTATCGTTCTCAAACAGGTTTACAGAAAGTTCCCATGAAATTTTTTCATGTTGAAAAAAAAATTTAGATATCGACTTGAAAAAATGTTCCGTATTTTTTAACACTAAAAACTTGAACACGAAACGAGATATCGGAAAATGTATTCGAATAATTTCATTTTTCCTAAACAGATCTACAAAAAGTTTCCATGAAATTTTTTCATATCTTGAAAAAAATATTGAGGTATTGACTTTATATAAATAGTCCTTTTTTAAAGACACCAAAAACTCTAAAACGAAACTAGAAATCGAAAATATCTATATGGACTGATTTATTTTCCTCAAATAGATGAACATAAAATGTTTTCAAATCTTTTGTTGTGTTTTTTCAAAAATTGTAGATGTGGACTTGAAAGAATTCTCCGTTTTTTTAAACAGCAAAAACTCGAAAATGAAACGAGATATCAAAAATATATAAGTACAGTACTTATCATTTTTCTCAAACAGATCTACATAAAGTTTTATTATCTTCCAATAACTGGTATAAGTTTTCCTATTACCATGCTTTATGATTATTGTGGCAGGTATCCAAGTTCGATTTTATTATACCTATCACTTGAATTGTAATAATTATAATAATAAGTTTATTTTCCATCCTTGGGTTAGTACACCATAGATAAATGACATAGATATAAATTGTAAAAACAATCCCTCGGAGTAAATTTGTAGTGAGATATTCATTGGGTTGTTTTCATTTAATTATAAAACTATAAAACATTTTTTGTAGTACTTTACTAGTTACTATTGAAACACATAAATTTATATATTAAGTTTTTTATGAAAAATTGTACTTGAACAAATCCAAATTTTTTAGTTTCTTCTCAAATGAGAAAATCGCTGTGATCGCTTTCATTTTGTCATAAACATAAGGAGCAGTGATTGTATAATTTTTTTGGCCAATTGCTTTGTTTGTCCTTATTTTCATTGTTATTCTATTTTTAAACCTGTTATGAAAACATGAATTTTGTGCATTATCTCATTTTTGTTCTTGAAAAGGTAGACCAATTCATTATAAGAATAGGTATAATTGTCTAACGTCCATTTTGAATAGAAGATCAGAAGAATATCATATATCTTTTTTACAAATAATTTTAAGAACAATTTCTGGAGAATTTCCAACTGCCTTCGATAATTATCATACACCTCCATTCCCATCTAAGAATGTCGTAGCCTAGTTGTGTTTGTATAAGTGAACAATAAAGAATTTCCAATTGAGGAATTTTTAGGAATTGTTTAAGAAACTTGAATTTTGATAAACAGCTTCTCAATTTTCTTGTTGTGGAATTCATTTGTAAATTCTATTTGAGATTTCTGTCAATTATTATTACACCTAGATAGTTTATATTATTTGTCTGTTGAATTTCGTTGACACTCTCGATTTCAATTGGTTCTAAATTTGAATTTGGACATGTATGAGAAGTGAAAGGGATGTATTTTGTTTTTTCAAAATTTATTGTTAATAAATGAGTATTCAAACAATTTTTAATCACTTGCATAATTGTTGATTCGAACATGTTGTATTCTATTGATAGTCAATTAATTTTTTTTATAATTCTAGTATTTTCCCACATAATCCTATATTTTCTAGTTTTTCAAGTAGATGTGAATGTGAAACTGTATCACAGACCTTTGATAGGTCAAGAAATATAGTAGTATAAGTAGTATATTTTTATCCAGTGTATCATAAATCTTGTGTGAAATCACAGATGACATCTTATGTTGATACTTATATTTTTCATCAATCCAAAATGTCTGTTTGATAAAATATTGAATATTCCTTTAAAATTTTGCTCAATATTTCAAAAATCCTTCAAATATTTTTGTTTAACTTGAATCAATGAATTTGGGCCATTATTTTTTGTTTAATATTTTGTCCAGATTTGTAAATTGGTTTGAAAACATCAATTTTGAAAGCTTTTGGACATTTTTCTGTATCGAAAATGAAATTAATTAGGTAAGCTAAGGGTTCAGCAATATCATCATTTATTACCATAATTTTGTAGTTTGAACTTCGCTAAATAGAGCTATTTCACAATAGGTTGTCTAAGATTAATGAAATGAGAACTGTTCATTAGTGTAACCATGAATAACTTCATAATTATTCCAAGTGAGTTTTAGTTTTCCTATCAACTTTGCTCATCAAAAATATCGAATGAGTATTGTGAATTCCGAGCTCCAGAGCCTACTTTATCGAAAAATCGATAAATGTTGGCTATGCTTCACTCTGATGGTTAAACGACCCTCAATATTTAGATGTCAAATGAAAAATTGAAAGCGATCTTCCTCAGGAAACCATTCTCGGCATTGTCAGCAGAAGGTGTATTGCTCATTTTTTCGAATCAAAATTCCATTTATATTCAAATTCCTTTCATTTATATTATACCGCACGGTGGTGAATTCGCATAATCTGGAATAATGTCCGCCATATTTATTCACCCCGCGAAAAAATTCAACACTCACGAGCTTCTCTGCAAGAACTCGATTCCGTGGGAGCTTTGATAGAGTTACTCAGAAATTAAATCAATCCGTGTCTGGAGAAAAGAAAAGGCGTTATTAGAAATTGAAAGTTTGTTAAGCTTCTGGACTGTAGCTCAATAGGTTCGTTAACTTGGAGAAACTTTCAGATGATTTTCCAGAGAAATCCTCAGTGATCCTCCTAAGGGCTTGTCCAGAATAGGCTATTTCTACTTTTGTTTCATGAAAGAACTGCCTACCAATTCCATAAATATCTCCGTTGAATATAAAGTCTTTGATCAATCAGGTTCCCGCTCTGTTAAAATATAAAGAAATACTTGTATCAGTAACACGTTGAATCAAAATCCACTCAACATCGTCGTACGTTGATGAGCTGTTCAGCAGAAGAAAAATCACTAATCCAATCACCGTAAGGCAGAATGAGATATTGTATTTACTCGCATAATAGGGCGAATGAGATCATTTAAATTTTTCAGAATTTCTCATTTTCTCAAAATCAACTGTAATAACTGATATGTACGTATATAAAATGCTTCTTGATTATGTCAACAGATGAGAATGACTCTGATGTTTCATGGTCAAAAATGAATGACCTTGGATACCACGCACAGCCACACTGAGAAAATTTAGTGAGAGTAACGCCATAGAAGTACACTAAGAAAAACTAAAGTTGGTCGTAGGTTGAAATACTCTGATATCTACATCATATTAAGGATGCTTCAAAAATTGTTCGCTTTTAATGTAATAGCATATGTTACTTCAAAAGGCAGGTGGAGTAAAAACCGTTATGAACTTTTATCTGTCGTCCATCATATTCAGTGACCGCCAAAAAGTATGTGAGTACATTATTTGCAAAAGACTCTAATCGACAAAATAATCACAATTCACTCTCTTCACTAAGTTCATCAGATTTTTAATATGGAATGTATTGCCATCTTCAAAACGTTCAAAACTGCTTCCCTCCTATATAAAATTGTTTAAACAGATATCGGTTATTTGCAAAACTCTTTCTTCACATTAACGGTATATTTTCAAAACAACCTATTGGCTCGCCAGCCAATAGGCGTTTTCTGCTTCGGCATATTTTTTTTTGCATTTGACAGTCATAATTACAATTAGCATTCTACAAAATTATTCAAAATCAAGCAGCAGTTCAAGAAAAGTGAAGATGATCAAGACGTGTGTAAAAACGGAAACAATACTGAAATGATTTGAGTTTTTTTACGTTTGAATACAAATTATTGTTTGCTCAAAAAAATGGTTTCAGGTTGGTTAATAAATTACCTTTTTATTTTACTGTGTTCACCCTATTCTTTTCAAAACTCTCTTTTGGCAGAATACATATTTTTTTTCGTGAAGAGATCGGAAAATATTGAGAAAAACTTGCAATTTCAATTTTTTTCGATTTATTGCTTGAAACTCTGTATGTCGGTATAAAATTGAATTCCAAGCAACTTTTTCATTTTACTTTTTTCGATATCTTGCCATATTACCCCACTTTTGGCCTCTTCGTGGTATTTTATCCAATGTGCCGACATACTAGTGGTCACGTGACAGGTGTCAAAATCAATTTTTGGGTTATTGGTCATGCACAAACTTTTCCCCGGAAATGTTTCGCCAATACTCCAACAATAAACGTTTTTCCCATATGGAACATACTTTTGGCGGTTACTGTATGCATAATCTATCATTATAAGTTTGAGAATACTATTTCTGAATAATTATCATTGTTTGACACTATCATATTCAGAAGCAGTTCGAGTATTTTTGGGAGTAGGGCTTCTTAAATTTGAATCTGTTTCTACCTTCTTCTGAGCTAAATTATCTAAAACACTTGGACTGGGTGTGTAAAAATTTTGTATGAATACTTTTAATTTTTCCTTCATAATTTCTTAATCTTCGAAATGTGACGTAAACAAAAATCATTCAGAAAGTAATAGAAATAAAATAATACAATGAATCATAAACATGCATTTATTCTACCAAGTTTTTATTAATACTCGTACACTTTTCTGTATATTGTTGCGTTCTATTCCAAATTCACTCAATAACATTTCAATTTTTTTTAAATTTTTTAATACACACACTTTCGAAAACCTGATAGTTCTAAAATTCCACTTCTGACGAATTATCTTCCAAGGGGACAACCGGTATATCTAGGAAAGTAACATCATTATATTCAGAGAGATAATTTTTTTTCAATAGCTGCAATAGGAAACTTACCCTCATTCCAAAAATTGTCCACATTCCTTACTTGAAAGAATGATTACTTTGTTCGGAGGTTCTGATATGCTCTTTGCGGCAAGAGATGTTACAAAAGTAACTTGATAAAATACTTCAGGAATAAAAACTTGATTCAATGAACGGTTTGTCGATTTTTTTTGATAATTTCTGGTATCAGTTCACAAGGTTGTTTTTTTTTGTTCAGTGTGTTTTCATTTACACTCTTTTTCTGTCTGTGTCTCATTTGTGAAATATTCAAGAAAAAAGACTAGTTGACAAACGAAGTCATATTGGCTCTAGAGCAACAAACACCACATTCATGATTTGTGTCTCACTCAGAGAGGAAGTAGCTTTATAAGTTTCTGACTTGCATTGAATTTCGCTGACCTGTCTATAACCGAAACTACGAGGATATATTGAGAAATTCTTAGCCTTCTATAGATCCAAACAAAATTTCAATTCCAAAATATTTTATTACTCAACAAATTCTCCTCTTAATTGGATATATTTATTACAGCGTACCTGCAACGTCTCTAGACCTTTCAAAAAAAATGTTACTTCTTGCTCTGCAAACCAGACCTCCACAGCTTTTATTACCTCATCGTTGGAAGAAAATTTACGACCTTTTAAACTTTTTTTCAGTTGAGGAAAGAGATGATAGTCGGACGGAGCCAAATCTGGTGAATAAGGGGGATGTTCTAGTGATTCAAACCCTAAATCACGAATTTTTTGCATTGCAACATGAGATTTGTGTGCAGGGGCGTTGTCCTGCAAAAACAAAACACCTTTGGATAGCTTTCCGCGTCTTTTCTCTTTAATTTTTTCCCGTAGAGTGGTCAGTAATGTCGAATAGTAATTTCCAGTTATTGTTCTACCCTTATCCAAAAAATCAATCATGATTACTCCATGGCAATCCCAAAAACTGAAAAAAGAACTTTTCCAGCAGATTCTTGGACACGAAACTTCTTAGGTCTTGGAGAACCGGAGTGTCGCCATTCCATCGATTGTTGTTTTGTTTCTGGATCGTAGAAATGTACCCAAGTCTCATCCATAGTAACAATTCAGTTTAAGAAGTCTACATCGTTTTCAAATCGAGCACAGATCGAACGAGATGCTACTACCCTTGTACGCTTCTGGTCAACATTCAAATATTTGGGGATCCATTTTGCAGCAATTTTTGTAATGTCCAAATTGACATGAACCATACGATGAACGCGTTCGTATGAAATATTCAGTGCTTCAAATATCCGTTTTTGCCCAATTCGACGGTCTGTTAAAATCATGTCATGAACTGCATCGATATTTTCGGGGACTGACACAGAAACTGGCCTTCCCAATCGATCATCATCTTCAATGGAAAATTTACCTCTTTTGAAGCTTGCAGTCCAATTTTTCACGGTCGCATACGAAGGACATCGATCACCATGGGTATTAATCATATCTTCGTAAATCTGCTTACCTCTTAACCCTTTTAAATACAGGTACTTGATGATGGCTCGATACTCCAATTTTTCGATTTTCACAATTTCGGTTTACATATTTTTTCTTTTAATTTATTGCGTAACTCTGGTTCACTTTTTTGACGTCAAACTTCACACTAACACTTCCAATAAGTTATTGTTCCTTGCTATGGTAACGCAATATTTTGGTTATGCAGGGAACTGGTCTAGGCTAACTAGATATCAATACATCCTCGTATATTGATAAATCTAACCTAACTAATCCGTTTGTTTTGTTTGTTTCAGAGATCGCTTGCCAACGAATGTGACAAACTGCTCGCACTACGCCTACTTAGAAGACATTTACGACACCATCAAATCCGAGAGCGGTAAGGACAGCTTTGATAATTCCATCCCATCTCTCCCACATCAAATATGCATCCGGTATTCAGAAAACGTAACTTCCGTGAAAAAGTCATTAATGCCGGCAGAGTTTTGTGTACAAGAAATCATTTAACATTCTATTCAGCAGACGAGCTTCCGTCGAACTTGCATTTACAAAGTAACTTCGTTGGTTCTCTGCGTCGTTTTCTTGCGGGTTAAGAATTTTGTATTCGTTTTTATTCTTGCGAAGTTGTCAGTTTCTACGTAGGAGTTCGAAGTTGAAGAGGAGTAAAATATTCAGTTATTCCAGTCTAATGGCGAATGTAACTCAAGGGATCTTTTTCTAGAAAGAAAACATTTATTCTCATATCAAGGATTTGCAGGCTATGGGCCATGAAATAGTTGATGGAGTGAAATTGCTGAACCGAAATCTTGAATAACTATTGAAAACTGTTGACTTCAGATTTCTTTCTTCAGAAGCTTCATGGCAAACACCACTAACACATATTCTTCGTCTCTTGGTCAAGGAAAAGAGAGATCATGAAGTGTTTTTCCTCAATATCTGTCAGTTTATCTTCAATTCCATCATTCACGTCATAGTCATCAACTTCGTTCTATTCAATTTCTTTATTTTCATCATCTGAAATATCGTAAAATTTGCTTCGAAACACTCTCTCTCTCTCCTTCACACGTCTTTTTATCCATCATTCACTCCATAGTCGTCAGCTTCAATTGATTCAATTTTGTAATTGAACCTCATGAAATATTGACAGATGGCTATGAACTAAGGAGTTGAAGGGATGAACTTGCTATACCGTAGTTGTAAATAACAATTTTTAACTAAATTTTGCTCTATTGATTTCGGGTTTTGTTCTTAAGGAATTTATGCAATACACCTGATCTTTATTTTCATTTCCTATGTTGCATATCTTTTGTTCGTGGCAAACTCCACTGACACATATTCCCTTTTGGTTGACGAGGAAAGAGATCATTGAAATGTTCCTCTTCGATATTTGTCAGTTCATTTTCAATTCCATCATTCACGTCATGGTCATCAACCTCGTTCTATTCAATTTCTTTTTTTTAATCATCTGAAATATTATAAAATTTGCTTAAAAACACTCTTTTTCCTTCACATTTTTTTCGATTCATCATTCACACCATAGTCATCAGCTTCATTTGATTTAATTTTGCATTCAAACCTCCTGAAATATTGTCATATTTGGTTCGAAATGCTCTTATTCCTTTCTGCTTCCTTCCATCCATCATTCACATCATGTTCATAAAATCTTCATATCATTTGGTTCAGAACCTTCTTCTGCCTTCCCCACTTCTTTCTATTCAGCATCACGTCATAGTCGTCAACTTATCTCCATTTACTCTATTCATTTCCATCTTCTGAAATATTGTAATATTTGCTTCAGAACCATTTTCTTCGTTCCCAATTTCATTCACGTCGTAGTCATCAACTTCTTTCCATTCAGTTTCTTCATTTTAATTTTTGGAAATATAGTAATATTTGGTCCGAAACCCTTTTTTTTTCTTTCCACTTCTTTGCTGTTGATTCTTCTTGTTCGATTTCATTTTTCTTTGTTGCATGTGTATCTATAAGTCTTCGACTGCACCTTCTTGGTTCATCTTATTTTGTCTAGAAACCGCTTTAACTAAGATTTCAGAACGGAAACAGCTATAAAAACTCTATTCTAAGTTAGTTGTTGACAAATAAATCACATGGATGAAATCTTTGGATGACAAATGACTTATACAAACTGCAATTTGTGTGAGGATGGGCGTCGTGTTTTCCTTTCCTATACGAACAGAAAACTGCATGTTCAGTACCATGGGTTCAAATCTGCTGATGTCAGCTTCATCTGGCGTTCCACAGGGATCAATTCTGGGACCACTTTCATTCACCATCTTCATAAATGCTATCTTCCTGATCCTACAGTTTATTATACGGTGACGATTGTGAACTCTACACGACAATCAACTTCCTTCAGAATTGTGCATTACTTCAAGAGGACCTTGAAAGATTTAATATCTGGTGAAATTCTAACGTATTGTCTCTCGACATAAAAAAGTGTAAATTTATGTGCTGCACGAGAAAAAGATATGTTAATGAGTGTAGCTACCATATAATTTATAATTAACTGGATAGATATTATTACTTCAAGGACTTGGATAATAATAATAATAATAAATATGCTTTATTGTCAGAAGAAATCTCTTGTTGACAAAGCTACAGGTGTATATAAAACGTAAGACAGTGTAAAACAGATTAAAAACATGAACGAAATCACATGACACTAGGAGGACAGTAAGAAAAATTCAATTAAAAAATAATGTAGACAAAACTATCATCAAAATAATATACAAATATACAGAGTACACAAAATATAAGACATAGGATATACAGTTAATATAATGAATGGAAGAATTCCTGCAAGTAGTAGTTGGGTCTCTCAGAGAGAAATTTTTTTACAGTTTTTCTAAATTCATTTTCACTCAAGTTTGCCGATCTTAAATCAACTGGTGAGTAATTATACATCTTGCCACCATTATAGAAAATAGAGTCTCTAGTAAGATTTTTAGTTGATAATGGAAGTTTCAGACTGTAACTACTGTTGCGGGTGACATAATGATTAGTAGTCGATTCAAATTTTGATTTATGTTTATTTACCGAACAGACATATTCCAATATCACTAATGCTACAACTGCAAGTATTTTATTACTTGCAGGACTCACGGGGTCTAATTTTATAAATATATCTAATGGCCCTTTTCTGTAGAATGAGCAATTCATTGAGTAGTGTTGTTCCACACATTCCCCAAAAAGGTATTCCATAACGTAGATGGGAATCGATAAGAGTGTAATATGCCATTTTGACAGTTGCTGGTCCTAATTCAGTAGAAATTACTCTCACTGAAGAGATCTTACTTTTGATTTGTTTAACATGGTCATCAAATTTCAAAATTTTATTAATCAGCACACCCAGAAATTTAGTGCAATCTTTATTTCCTATGACACCTTGACCAAACGAAGGTTCATCAATTGCGCATTTGATGGATATTAAATGGGTTTTTTCGGCATTGAAAGATAATTCATTTGCATCACACCACTCTTTCACAGATTCCAAGTCTTCTGTTATTATATCATGCAACTCCCTGGTTTTCTTGCTTTTCCACAGTATAGTGGTGTCATCTGCAAAGAGAGTGAATTTATCAAAAATTTTGGTTTTAGTGAGGTCGTTAACATATAACAGGAAGAGAATAGGTCCGAGCACAGATCCTTGCGGAACTCCTGATGAGATTTCCTTTTTATTTGATAGTTCCGTTGTTTTAACCATCTGATATCGCCCAGAAAGATATTACTCGAACCATGTGAGAGTCACTCCTCGGCATCCGTACAGCTCAAGTTTTCTCAACATTATTTTTTGATCAATGCAGTCAAATGCCTTTGTGAGATCACAAAATACTGCTGCCGTTTTCTCTCTAGCATTCATCTCTGAATAGACCTCATACAGAAATGAGAATATTGTATCATTCGTTTTTTTTATTCCGAAAACCAAACTGATTTTCACTAATTATTTTATGAATGTTAGAAAATTCTAATTGGATCGGATTGGATGTGATCTTCGATGATAAGCTAACCTTTGTTGATCATATAACTGAATCGGCCGCTGAAGTTCATGGAACACTGGGTTTCATCATGATTGATGGAACAGAATTAGTCTGTGAAGTTAATTTTCAATGTTTTCACAACCAAACACCTCGAATGCTCGCTTCAGAAATGGCCGATCATGCCTTTTCAAGAAAGGAAATCGCCTGTCTGCAGTGCAGTGCAGCGCAGTGTTACCAATGCACTAATGTTGCATTTCACACCACACACCAACTAAATACATCGGAACAAACTATTTCGATGAGATGTTCAGAACAAACTATTCCAATCAGATGAAAAATGTATGAAGTCATGATATATTATTGGAAATTATAAAAGGAACGCAATGTTCAACATTTTTGCGTCTTAGTTGAGAATCATCCTGTGTAATGCGAACCCCATCGTCTCGCCACTGTTCCCAAGAAACCGCTATATACCTCATAAACCTCGAGCTGGGTTCATTACACCTTTAACCTCATATCTCTCAATTACCCTAGGCCCCGCCCCCTCAAGAAAACTTTTCCTTGTTCCAGACATGGAGGAAACGATATTTTTCGATAAGCTGGGACGGGAACTCATAGCCAACTCGCGTTCATGTGTCTGGGGGGCGATTTGAAGGAGTTCTTAACGACCCTGGACGACGTGTTGAAGTACCATGAAATCGGCCACGAGGGAGAACACGAATCCGAGACTTTCGTCTGTGATAAAACGCTATTCCGGTGATATATAGTTTTATCACAGCTGATACCGTTAATTGTTAGGACCAGCGGTGCCTTTGTCAGTATTTTATATTAGCGCTTACATTGAGACACATCAGGAAAATTATACAGGGTGACTCATCCATCAAAAGAATTTGAAAACCAAAAGAAATTACAAAAATGGAACACCACGGGATAGAAACTGTCCACGTGAAACCGTGCAAGCTCACATTACAATATGCCAGAAATTGATAAAATATGTTCGCAAATCACATAGCACAGCACAACAGAATTATACTTTATCATATTAAAGCAAATAGTTTGCGTAAAACCATGATTATTCACACGGGTGCTTTGGGATCTTCTTCGAGGACTGCTTCATCAACAACAACAGCACGATTCACTGCAAGTTCGACGTGAGTTGGAAAACATGAAAGTCGTTAAGGCCCAGGTAGAAGATAAAACTTAACTCAATAAAACAAAGAATTCGACAAAAATCATCTATTATACCGAAAGAAAAAAATATTGGAACGCCGGAATAACTAAGAAGTTCTCAAGATATAAGTTCCCAAACTGAACCCGAATATAATCGGTGAATGGAATAGAATTTCATGATATTTACGTTATTATACTATTCAAAAGGGTTTTATTCGTACTCAAGCATTGAACTGATATTTCAGAACAGATCATCAACCAGAAAAGTTACATTATTAACAAACAACTAACTCTTGCAAGATGTAAGACAGGACTGCCGTTTTAAAAGCGTAAAATATCTGCTATCTTCCAGTTAGCCTGTGTCTCCTTTTGTTTTCTTCTACAGTCTGCTTATGCATCAACTATGTCATCACACAGATATTCCGACGTTACGAGAAAAAAACATAATTGAAATTCTTTGCATAAAGAAAATAACTCTTTATATCTGAATTACTATCCTTATTTCTACTCATTCTATGTCATGGATCTTTCTGTAATAATCAGTTATAGTTTTCTCTTATAGAAACATGACGTTGAATTCATAATGAAAATGAAGTGTACAAAATAATTGAGATTGTTTTGAAGTGCACCCCATTGACAAGTCTCTGAAGATTTCATTATACGACACCCAGCTAAAATCTACAGCAGTTGATTATTTGGTAGTTTATTTATGAAACAATTTATTGAATAAACATTCAGATTCTGTAGTTCTTCAAAGTAGTGTGGGATTTTGCAGAGGTTTCAAGTTTGTGCATCAGCCTTCTCACTGGGACGCTATCGAAATCCTAGGTAAAGTCAAGATAAACGTTATCTGTCGGTTTTTTTTTTATCGTAAGCTGTTGTCCAATTCTCGTTTTCATCAAATTCATAAGTACTGGTTCAGTTTGAGAAAGGTCGCGACTAGTACCTACTCGTTCAGAACAAATGTTTTCTGAAGTGTTTTAATTGAACAATCATGTTATCAGAACATATTTTTCCAGAGGAAACTTAAACGCTGCGCTATTATTTTCTTTTCTTTTTTGAGAATTATACTGGGTGAAATTTTAGACAATATGTCCCTTCAAATTATCCAAGATATGTGATTTCAGTTGAATGGACCTGTTCAAAATTCCACGGCAGTAAGATTTTTTTTGTTGAAACGTTTATAGGTAGAATAATTGGAAATAATGGGAAATAGCATTGTCCACCTCGTTCTCCTGATTTGACCCCATTGGATTTTTTCATGGTTATCTAAAGTAGCAAGTATACAATCACAATTTCCTTGTTCCAGACATGGACGAAACGATATTTTTCGACAAGCTGGGTCGGGAACTCATAGCCAACTCTTGCACGGGCCGCATGGAGCGCGCGTTCATGTGCCTGGGGGGCGATTTGAAGGAGTTCCTGACGACCCTGGACGGCGTGCACGACGTGCTGAAGTACCAGGAGATCGGCCACGAGGAAGAACACGAATCGGAGGCGTTCGTCTGTACGGCCACGAGCGAGGAGAATCTGCAGCTGGATTTCACGACCGACAGGCCGGCGGTAGCCTTTTTGCTGGTCGGGAGCTTGAAGGCGATCGCGAGGATATTGTACGACACGGAGGCGGAGGTGACAGTGGCGCAGAGCGGGACGGATAAGAGACAGTTCAGGTGAGTACGAATAATTTGAGAATTCTGTGTTTGACACTTTCAGAGCTGATTATTTTTCGACAAAAAATTTTTTTCCACTAGCAAAAGTGAATTTGTTGAGTTATTGAAGATTATAATGACATTTGAATATTTAAATATATATATATATATATATATATATATATATATATATATATAGAAGAATCCTTTAAATTCGGGTAAGCAGTCAACAAGGGTATGGAAAATAAGTGTACTCTTTTTTCTATTCAAGCTTTCGAGTCATTCATTGGCTCTTCATCAGGAACTCTACGATGAATTGAAATTGAAACACTATTTGATTTGAAAGAAATTGGGCACGTGTGTACTTACGAAAGTGAGGTTATAAATCCCTTTCACTCGCCGTACTATATGAAATATCATGTCACAACGGACAACGCTCTTGATACAATATTAAAATAACAAATTTTTTTAAAATATGATTAAAAATTATCATGATAGATCAACATAACTGAGAAACACAATGTAAAATTACACAAGGGCTCTTATGGAGGCCATGTTGAATTAAAGAGGAAATGATGTATATGAATGACAATTTCTTTCAAATCAAATAAAGTTTCAATTTCAATTCATTGTAGAGTTCCTGATGAAGAGCCAATAAGTTACTCGAAAGATTGAATAGAAAAAAGAGTACACTTATTTTCCATACCCTTGTTGACTGCATACCCGAATTTAAAGGATTCTTCTTTAACTTAGACAGTCGTCTAACCTTCACAACTTCTATATATATATATATATATATATATATATATATATATATATATATATATATATATAAGGATGGATTTAGCGAGGGGCAATATATAAAAATATAAGTAGAAAAGTTATTGGGTATAACCCTCAAAATGTTCTGCAACCGTAGACACGTGTTTCGAGCTTAAGCTCTCCTCAGTACGGTAAAATCAAGTGCGAAGATGTACAACACTTGGATGTAAAAATAAAAACAAAGGAAGTCAACAACACGAAGCCAACCACACATTTGTGGCTTTGGTTAGAAGATCTTGTGCTTACAAATGTGTGGTTGGCTTCCTGTTGTTGAATTCCTTTGTTTCTATTTTTACATCCAAGTGTTGTACATCTTCGCACTTGATTTTACCGTACTGATGAGAGCTTAAGCTCGAAACACGTGTGTACGGTTGCAGAACATTTTGAGGGTTATACCCAATAACTATATATATATATATATATATATATATATATATATATATATATATATATATATATATATATATATATATATATTTGAAAATTGGTGCCAGAATAAGGGAATTAAAACTTTTGAAGGAGACGTTTCTTTGGCTTATTTTGCTAATATTTCCAAAACATACAAGCCAAAACACTCTCAAGTCCAGGTACTCAACGTTAAAAAGTGTGATTAAACCTAAAAAAGACGTCGATTTAAGACAGTTCTTCAAGGTCACGGCATATATAAAAAAACAAAACATTGGATTTAGACCAAAAACAGGTAAACATTTTTTAAAAGAAGATTTTTTTAAGTTCATAAATGGAGCACGTCGCTCCGATTTTTGGTTTGGCGGAATAATTAATTAATGTCTCTAGATAATATTGATGACAAAGGAAATATTCTATTGATAGCTATCCCGGACACAAGAAAACACTCTTTCAGAAGCTTTGCGATTTCTGAGGAAGCGGAAAATTGCTCAATTTGGTCAGAAAGTATGTGAGTTTAAGAAAGCCTGAAACCCCACATAAGCGATTTTTCGTGAAATATAAGAAAGGAACTTGCACTGTACAACGTATCGGAATAAACACCTTCGGAAAATGCCATCAGAGATTGCAAGTTATCTGAAGCTTCCAAATCCTGAATTATATATGGGCTACAGTTTCTGACGTTTCGCCGCCACAATGCTTGCAGATTCCGGAGAAGGAATAACAAATATTGAACGCCTGGGATGTTGGAAATCTTCCAGCGTCACAGAAGATTATGCAGAGAGTTCACCAAGTCACCAAAAGAACCTATCCAATGAAATAAAAAATTTCAGTGACGCTGTCGCTGGCACTACCACTTCGACCAGTACAGCAGCCTTCAAAAATGACCTCTTCTAGCCAAGTTACTCCAATGGCCACGTTTGCAACAATTAGTGCTTCTGACTAGAACCAATGTCGGAGTTATAATTTTTTTTAAAAATCGTTATGTCCGTTACTTATGATCCGACAGGGTCGTAAAAAATCCCATTTTGTTCGTATTCCAATTATCTACAATTCTTTCCATCGAAGCAACCAAATTGCTTTATTAATTTTCAGTTTATAAACAAAACAATTTTAAAAAACATGTTTTTTGTTATTTAAATCTTTATAACAAATTAATAAATGACAGTTGCAAGTCGAAAACAACAGAATATAACTACGGACTGTATTCCATGTGATGGTACAGTCGGTTTTCTACTAGTATTTTTGTTAGGAAAAATTGCTCTATTGATTGGCCTATAGTGTAATTTTTCCGTAAAGTAAAGGTTTGAAAACGTCAAAACAGCTGTTCCCAGTCTGAAGGATCTTTCATTTTTAGCCTATCTTTTCGAAAAATTACGTCCTCATTGTCCAATATAAACACCGTTGCACTCTGGACACTTCAGGTTGTCTCTTTTATCTTTATCTTGAACTCCCCAGCCTATCATAAACATATCACCAATCAATAGGAGATCCAGACTAAAAAAAATTCTCTTTCAACTGTCGCAAATACGAATTTCATTCCACAACCAGCGCTTCAATCAACAAACCGGATAAAAAACCAATCACTACCAAACCTCTCCATTACCATCCAATTATAAAAACTGATTGAAAAACAAACAGGTACCGGGTTTCGCGACATCTCAGAAAATCCATAACGTCCAGTTTCCAGCGGAATCTGGCCCGGAGCGGCATTTCCAGTAAATTGAAACTCCAAGCTGCTCCCGCAAAAAAAAGTCCCCGTGTCACATTCTTATAACAAACCGGCCTGGGGCCCCTGTTTACCGAGGCGGAGGTAACAGTCACACAAAGCGGAGGCATGAAAGGTAGTTGGGATGCGGATCTCTCGATATGAAAGGGGAGCTGAATTGGAGTATAATGCGTAGGGGATGAATTTGTATGCCTTACGGATTGTTCAAGCCCTTGTAGTGACTGCGGGGAAAAATTATGAGACGATAATTTTAATTTTCATCCTGACAGAGTTTTCGGGTTTTGCAAACAGTCATTGGATGTCTGTTTGGTTTGGTGGCAATATTGTCGTAAATATCGAGTAATGCCCTCTGAATTGTATTAGTGCATTGATCCATTCATCTTGTTGTTTATTATTTCGACCACGATAAAGGTTCATTGTCATATACGACCGACATTGAAATTAGCAAAGTCGCGTGACGAGCTGAAATCGTTGACCGAATGATATAAACATTTCCTTATATAAATACAGGATGAATGGAACCATAAGATAGTTGGTAATAGACTCCTATAGAGGAAAGAGCCCTAGCGCTCAGATAACCTTATAGGCTAGGCCCTCTTGGCTGTAAGTATTGGTTTAGTGATAGTATTAGGTAAGAGTTTTATTTGTCCCATATATTATTGAATGTCCCTTATTTAAAATATTTATGTATAGAATATTTTGTTATTGAGTATTTCAAATGTATATTTCACTTTCCCCCCAGTATCCCAGTTGTTAATTGATAAGTGTTTTTGTTCTGTTGCTACCCCTTGAGGTTCTATAGCTACCATTTGTAGCTGCATCCCAAGTCGCCTTTCGTATAGGGGAAACTCCTCATACGACACAGAGTGCTACCCTAGCAGCCCTAGTTGCGACATTGTATAAAGATTTTGTAGGTACTTGTTTGTATTTCAAAGCTGGGGTCCAGCTTTATCAGAAGAGGGGCGTATGTCAGGAATATCGAGCAATGCCCTTAGAATTGTTATAGTGCACTGATCTATCATTTCTTGTTATTTATTGATTCGGTCATTATCAATTGCGTGGTTGATTACTAGCGAATTGTATGACCGCGACTGTGCAGACCACATAAAAATATAAACATTTCCTTTTATAAATAAAAGAGGAATGGAATGATAGGATAGTCAGTATAGAGGAAAGAGCCCTAGCGCTCAGTTAGCCTTATAGGCTAAGCCCTTTTGGCCTTAGTTATGAGTATTGATAGTTTTAGGTAAGAGTTTTATTTGTCCCATATATTATTGAATGTCCCTTATTTAAAATATGTATGTATCCCATATTTTATTATTGGGTATTTCAAATGTATATTTCACTTTTCTCCCAGAATCCGAGTTGTTGATTGATTAGTGTTTTTGTTCTGTTGCTTCCCCTTGAGTTTATATAGCTACCATCTGCAGCTACATTCCAAGTCGCCTTTCGTATCAGGGAAACAACCCTTGATACGACACAGGGTACTACCCTAGTAGCCCTAGTCACGACATATTGTATAAAAATTTCGTAGTTTCGTATTTCAAAGCTGGGGTCCAGTATCACAGATGTTATATAATAAATGTGTATGTTCTGTTGTTACCCTTGAGTTTCAATAGCTACCATCTGTAGCTACAACTCAAGTCGCATTTAGTATAAGGAAAACAACCCCTTATACGACTCAGGATGTTACCCAAGTAGCCCTAGTCGCGACAATATCAACTACTTCAACTATTCGGCTGAAAAAAAAATTAATGTCATTTCAAGTCTCAAAAATAACACTTTTGCCCTCTCCAAAGCGATGGAACTTATGATTAAGAATCAAATTTGTAAACGAACATCATCTCCTTTTTGTTTGAAAGTGGTTGACAATGTATTAGTGTCAGTAGAATTCTTCTGGACTTCCATTGTCTAGAAACGAAGAAAATAAATTCTTTGCATGTGTCTGAGTAACGACGTTCCAACAGTTAACATCTACTGTCGTCATCAACTGTGTGAATGCGACAAGATATCTCGGTTACTTATTATATAGCATGCAACTAATGTACCAGCTATAAAGGTAATTATGATCTTCGTGGGGTCTCTCTCAGGTCATCAATGTTAATTAATGTGATACAACGACCTTTTTTGGTGAGTGTTATCATAGATAACCGATCTTGAGAGGTCTTGACACAGAGTTTTTATTGAAATCTCGATCGATCTAGCTGACTGATAAGTGGCTCCCACACATTCCGAATCTCTATGCTCGGCTGACTGAGCACGTCATTATTCTGAATACAAGCCGACTCTATAAACTTTCTGTTATACCAATATTGTTCTTTGTCGATAACTTCGACTTCCGACCATGCGATGCTGTGCTGATTGGTCCATACGTGATATGCTATTTCCGACTTCGCTGATTCTTCTCACTTGGTATTTCTCTTGTGTTCACCAATTCTCACATTTTGTGGCCTCTTAGTTTCTCCAACATAATCCATCCCACATTCACAAGGAACACGGTAAATGAAGTTTTCGGAGTCACTATTCTCGTTGGGTGGTCTCATTTTTGTGAGTTGGCTACGAATGATATTACTTGATCTGAAGCATGTTCGGATGTTGTACCTCGATCCGATAAACCTCTCACATAGGGAAGACATAGGGTAGGCTGTGTTGGTTCATCTTATATCTCGATGTTGCCGATATATATTGTTATGAAATGAAACTGTTGTCAAAATAGAAAAGTAGAATTTTTGCAAAAATCCAAAACACAGAGTTAAATGAAAAACCAATAGTGGTACTTTACCTTATCTGTGTAGCTTACTCAACTAGCTCGGTTAGATAACCAGGTGAATATCAGCTCAATTTACCATCCTATAGTTTGCCAGCTGCAAGGTTGTTCCAAACTGCAACGTAACGAACAGGACAACCAGACCATACACAGAAACGTCCCTAAAAAACACAAGAACAAATATTAAAATATTACAATGACACACAGACATGAAAACAAACCTAAAAACAATTTTTAAGTAAAACCGTACTGAAGACTTCAACAGAAATCTACACTAACACATCCACACCCTGTATAAAAACTTCCACAAACCAGACTGTAAACAAAACACAATCAATGGCACTTGGGGATAGAGAGAATGAAAAGAACTAAAGAGCAGGAATCAAATAATAAAAATACTAGAAAACACTATCAATCATTACAGAAAATTTCTTATGACTAGGGAATAGTTCATAAGACATTTGAACAGTGGAAATAGAGGTATTTGAAAACTAATAAAAGTGACCCGTGACAAAAGTGAAAATCGGTAGTGACAGAATGGTAGCGAGGACAACAGAAAGGATAACAACGGGACGAGGCCAAGAGGATTTTGCAACGGGACGAAGGAAAAATTTAAACAGTAAAGAGAAAGCAGTGTGAGCAGACTTCATGAAATCAACTTACGTACCTGACAAGAAAACATTCGACGAGACTTTCAAATCAACAGCCAGCCAACAAAGGTATTTAAAATCCAAAATAAAAACCCTGTGGACTTTTTAACATCCCTCAATCATAGTTCTTCAAATAATACAATCCAACCGAACTTTTGATAATTTGAATGATTCATTGACATTTCACTCTCAAAAGCTGTATGTATCGAATTATTGAGTGCAAGCGTGGTCCGTTCCACAAAACAGATTCTAAGTAAATCAGAACCATTTCGGAACTACACGGAACTTTTTATTTCATCGATTTAGTAACATTTGCAAGTTGTGCTCTAGACTTTAAGGTGGGTCTCTCCTAGAGCTATGGAAAAAACCTATGAATAAGAAGTTTTTAAATGATTGATATCTAATTTTGGCACTTTTGACAATTCGCGATCACCACATTTTGAAATGTGTACGTAAAACTCCGGGAAAACAAACATTCTGTCATAAGATCTAGTGTTAACAAATTGTTGATTATTTCTTTGTTGTTCTATATTTGGTTTGAATTTTCTGATTCAATGCAAAAAGCATAGCTTTGATATGACTGGTTAGTAGAAAAAATGTTGTTCAGTGCCGCAGCGCAAGAGTTATTCATCTGCAAATGTGTCCATGCACTTTTTTTCCCAGAAACCAGAAATTAGTAGAAACATAGGGAATTAGAAGTAAAATCGGGAAGCCAATTGGTAAATATATATGAATACCTAATTTTGGAATATATCACAACTAGTTAGAGAATTTTTGTTTGTAATTGGTGTGTTATTCCACAATAATATTGGAAAAAATACTAGTTTATGTTTAACACA
This sequence comes from Chrysolina oricalcia, assembly GCA_944452925.2. Lineage (NCBI taxonomy): Eukaryota > Metazoa > Arthropoda > Insecta > Coleoptera > Chrysomelidae > Chrysolina > Chrysolina oricalcia. The sequence goes on along the minus strand of OX101825.2, from coordinate 6,523,357 downwards.
ACAAACTATACATTAGTTATAATTTACAATAGTACATTGGTATCAAATAATAAACTGTAAAACTTTCCGTATACTTAAGGGCTCTGCTCTCTTTGCTCGACTTACTAATACTGTCCGGTTCATTCTCTCATCTCCATTGAGTCACCTGGTGTTGTCTGGTCTCCACAATTGGCGTAAACCTAATTATCTTCTAGGCACAATAGGAAAAACATTAAAACGATTGATCAAAAGGGGTCTCCATATCGAAAAATTCCAGAAACTAGTTCATACAAAATGAATTTGGTAGTTAAGTCCAAAAACTCGTTGCTCATCAACATTCTCTTCCTCACAAAATAAAACATGATTTCTGCCTCCCCTTTGACTACTCTTTCCGCTTAAATACTAAAATATCAGCCAAATCCATCTTCACCACAGGCATTTCTAAAGAAGCCCTCGAAAGTTGAAAGTTAGAAGTACAAATTCAATAATAAAATTCACGTCAACAACTGTCAACTCATAGATAAATGACGTTTGCTTTGTTTTCCCGGAGTTTTGGTGCGCCACCTGGTGCTAATGATGATCGCGAATTGAAGAATTATAAAACATTGGTACAAATTTGAAATTGTATTTGAATCTTTCATTATTGACATAAAATTGACATCAAGAAACAGCACCGGACTTCACTAGAACCACCCTGCAGAGAGAGAGAGGAGTTCATGTTCATTTTAGCGACCCGAACTGAGGTAAAAAGGAAAAAAGAGTGAGAAAATACAGGTAAAACAAAGGTAGAAATATTGGGCAACAGAATTATCTAAATTCATTATAATATATTTGGAATGGTTCGAGGCCTTTGCTATAGACAAAGCTGACAAGAAAGCTAGGATGTGGCTAATATATGTTGATGATACCTTTGTCATATGGAACCAGGGAACGAAGAACTCGAGGCCTTTCTGCGGCTCCTAAACAACATTAGTCCGTCCATAAATTTCACAATGGAAAAGGAGACCCAGGAGGAGTTACCCTTTCTTAATGTGAAAGTCCAAAGAACGAATGACAAATTTCAATCGTTAGTGTACAGAAAACTAACTCACACCGGACAATACCTGAATTTTGAGTCGAACCATCATGGAGCGACAAAGAGAGAAATTATCCGCTCGTTGGTTGACCGGGCCTACAACCTCTGTAACACTGACGTGAGTCTCACCAACGAATTGAATAACACCAAGAAAGATCTGCAACGGAATGGGTACTCCGATAAACATGGCGGTCCTTAACAGCAGGAGAGGCAACGCGAGAAATCAGATGAACCAACACAGCCTACCCTGTCTTCACTATGTGAGAGCTTTATCGAATAAGATAAGGCGAATTGGATCGGGGTAAAACTTCCGAACATGCTTCAGATCAAGTAATACCATTCGTAGCAAACTCACACAAACGAGACCACCCAACGAATCATATGATTCGACATTCCTATGGATTATTGAAAAACTCATACTCAAACAGACACCATCTCAATAAGAAGTCAAAGAGAACTTAGATGGTGCCATATGTGAATGAAATAATCAGAACAGGTTGCTGCCGAAACCACTCTTGTTCATTATTTATGTCAGAACATAAAACTTTGCGAAATCATTTCCTGCCACTCTGACTGGGCTATGAGAGAAGAACGTAGAAAATGGGTTTTCCATTATGCGATTGACGGCCAGCTGTCCATATCTCTCACTACCCGACGGCCCGAAGGCTCTGGGCCAATGCCGGCCCTATTGTACTCCGCCGAAGCGGAGGTAATTCATATACAAAGCGTTGCTGGAGGATTGAAGACGCTAAAGGTGATAGAAAATTGACGATGCAGAAATTTGATGGCAGCATATTCGTGTTTGATTGACTCAAAGAAGTTTTTCCTTGAATATATTTCCCAATTCCTGCGTAGCTGTATACATGATATAATAATAATAATAAATAATAATAAAATTTCATTCATCTTTCTTGATCAATTGGCTGTGATAGTTTTCAAATTCATTGGCTAAGAAAAGTCATGTGAAAATATAAAATAATATAAAATGACTGGACAATTGAAACAGAGGAACTAAGAACTGAAAATTATACCATAACAAGCTTTCTGAAATCATTCTAATAACCAAATTAATAAACTGAAATCTTCCAATGAGTTATTCTAGACTTGAAAATGACAAAACTAACTCAGAATGCAACCCTACGTATCAAAGCTTTGTAAAACCAGGCACGTTACTTCAGACTCATCTGTGGCTCTGAAAATACCATCATTGCTGGAAACAAGAGTAGTAGTTGTACTGTGTTGTTTGCCAAATCCAGATTTAACAGGGGTTATGATGTTTTGCATTTACACGTGATCGGAAATCTGTTCTTCCATGGCCATTCAAGCTATTTTAGGTATGGACGACAAATTCCACCAAGTTGTTGGATCCCCATCCTAGAATCGTTGCTGAGTGTATTGGCATCAGGAATGCGTGTAGATATCTTGATCAGATGTTCTAGACCATACGTGATTGCGAAGGCCTCAGATTGATGACCAAAACTCGAAGAGGTCGCTATTCGACAGTGAAGACAGAGTAGGAATTCTTTCTATTTGGTATAAGCCAGTTTGAACTACATTTCGTCAAAGTCTGTGGGCTGTAAACTTGCATTTTTTTGTAGTTCATAGTGGCATCGACTGATATGATCATCAGCCACTATGTGGCATAGAGACCTACCCTATACTGATGATGTCAAAACCAAAAAATCGATCTATAGGTGGTCCAAATGTATCAATTAACATTTCCATGCAGTTAGCAATTGCGGAGATGGCCTTGTAGGAACTCTTCACGGACATTCATTGGATTTATTTCAACGTTCAGGAGAGTAGTTGTTTTCTGATGAATTTTCAACCCAATTTTTCCTATTGTATAGTATTATGGCAATGACCGCCGTGCTGGTAAGGCATGACACCTTGATTTTTTCTTGACAAGCTCATTGTGAAAAATACAGATTTCCTCGTTAAATTAAGTGAGAAACTTTATAACCGTTAAAATGGCTATAGCTGATTGTTGGTGTAAATGAAATAATACTGTCATCGTACAATAATCGTTCGACAATTCTGAGTGGAAAGCGCATTCTGATTCGATAACAGTCCTCTCACTGTGGTTGTTTCCAAATTAATGTAAAGCAATTAGCGAACAAATGATCCCATGACTACTTTCAATCAAACAATGTGGGTTTTGCTCTGTTATTTGTAGTTCCACTCCATCGACATGGCATTAATTGATACTCCAATTATGTTTGTTTTGTTTCAAAATGGAATGAATTGCATTTCGAGTGACTTCGTTGGAATCATTCGCATTTATTTCATCGCGTTTCGGGTAATACTTTCAAAATTGAGGAGGTTTTCCTTTGGATTCGAATGAAAAACAGGCAGCCTAATTATCATCTGTGATGACATACTCCTCACAGAGCTGAAGGGCAGAAACTTGAAATACAAAAACTCTTAAATGGATCATACTATTTTTCTATCGTTGAGAGATAGAATAGAGGTTAAATTCACAATATCTAAATTTGATGAAATTTGGGACTCATGTATCTGATGACAATCCAATAATAACAATAGACAAAGTTAAGCAAAAACTCGCCAGAATAAAATCGGAAAGATTCGTAAAAATATTGAAAAACATCGGACATTCGCATGATTCAATTGCAAAATATGCTAGCCCTCCTGAAGGTCAGATAGAGAGCGCTAAGAACGTGGAAAATTCCTGCAAAAACTCGCAAAAATAGGTAGTGGATCCGTTCCAATCAAACAAAATACTGTTTCGCAAGCAGCACATGCAGATATAATTCAATGTCAGTCATGCTATTAGCAAAGTTTTCAGTCACATAGTTGTCCCGTAGCCTACTTTGTAGTATGATTGAAAGGGCAGCAAAATATTCAGAAATTATTAGTCTTCACTTTCAGTCTCTGCTAAATTTCTCGTACCTTATTCCTGGCCCTGTATCTCCCACTCCAGCCCTTTCATCCATCTAAACAGAAGTTAATTAAAATTATGTTTTTTTTACTGGCAGTAAGAGTTCTACAAAAAAAGTTGATTCATTCATTTGTTCAAAGTTGTATCTGAAATAACTAAGCATGATTATTCAAGTGGAACTGAAATGTTTTGAATACTAATTCCCAGTGCTGCTAGTACACATTCTTGAATTATTTGTCAGGAATTTTCGTCAATTCGCGAATTTGAAATTTTGGCGAACGCACCAATCATTGGTTCTAAATTAAATAATTCAAATTGTGTTTGTCCATCAATGTTGATTCCCGTTTTCCAGTATGACAATGAAAATTTAATTGAATTTCATGGATGTTATAACAATCAATCATTAACAAAAAAAGGGGCGTTATCATCATTGAATTTGTGGAAAGCCTTTGATAGGGTTAACTAGATGATATTGCAAAACGGGGAAGTAATTTAAGATTGTTTCAAAAATTATTTGGGAGACCAAAAACAACTGGTTTATATCAAAAATACACTTTGTTCAAATAAAAGAATAAACTGTGGGGTGCCAAAGGGATCTATAACTGCTCCGATCCTTTTTTTTTCAATATATAAACTCGATATCGGAACTTTAAATTGAGAGGTCAATTTAAACTTTTTGCTCATGACGAAAAAACTGAATATTTTGCAGATAATGAATTTGAAATTATATCCTATATTGAACAGGATCTTCAAATCTTATCTCATTGGCTAATACTCATAAAATGTTGTTACAATTTTCGAAATCATCAATTATGTTTATTTCTTAACTAAGTATTGCAGTATTGATTTCCTAAGACCAATAACATTCAAAAATTCACCAATTCAGTAGCCATATCGACACAACACCCTCTTGATTCAATAATATCAATAATTTGATTAGAATAACTCTTACCTTTGATTGGAATACTATTCAGAATTATACAAGAAATACTTGAAAGCCACCTTATTTCAGTTTAATTCATTCAAAATTGCAATAACTCATTTCTGTCTGAGGCTCAGCCAAAATTTCTATTTTGAAACCACTACAAACTTTGCGAAACAAAGCTATAAAATGAATATACAAATAACCCCATTCAGCACCTCTTAAAAAATTACATAAACCTGATAAGTTACCAAATTTTCTTTCATCACTTATGTGAATTCAGAATTCCAATTTTTTGTTGATATAGTAAAAAAACATTCGGATCTTACTTTTTATCATATTTCGAATATCCATTATGAAGACATGTAAATGAAGTAAACGAAATATGTATTGAATCAAAATTTGGAAAAACGTGTTTACGAGGGAATTGAGATATACAATAAAATACTACAGCCACTAAAAGGAATTAGGACGAAAGCTAAATTAAAAAATGAACTCAAAAATTTATACTCAAGACATAACTTTTCAATTCCTTTAAAACAATATTTGCTTTTGTTTTTTTGTATTGATATTAATGTATCACTCATATTTCGCAGATCATTCTCATCCCTTTGTATCTATCAATTGTTTGATTCCTTCATTAGTTTATGTTCCATATGTAGTGACGTCATTCAAATAATGTAAAAAATGTATTTCCTCTATAAAAAGAAATGTTTATTTATTCTTCAATAATTCTTCAACTGGGAAAAAATCTGATTTTCATTAAATCTTATTCATCCATTTGGATTTATTATTATTCCATCTGTGACTTTTTATTGTCGAATCCGTTTTCATTGTTTGCTCCTTATTTATTGAAACTTTAATATTCTCATTTTATTGACATTATATTATATTCAAATTCAACTCGTATCCCTGTTCTATATTTAGGTGTAACCTATAAAAGAATTTGTAAATATATAAATAAATAACCTTTCTGCATTCTGCGGTTTTTATTAAAGTTCATTTGTCTCAAATAACCGAATTTATCGCGGTAGGTTTTGGTCATGTTAAATGGCTAATAAATGGCGAAGGCGAAGAACTAATCGATCTCTCCACAATTCAGTGCCATCTTTCAGAATTGAATAATGATCGGGAATTTGTCGCCTGTTGAATGTTGAGTAGACTAAACTGGTTTCGTGAAATATCATTCGATCAAGCCTTTTGATCAACTGATCGTCTTAAGTGCACAAATTAATAGCCATCAATTAATATTGAATTAAGGGCATGAAACGGTTTATACGGGTTTCAGGTGTTCTATTACTCTTTCTGAAATCTTAATTTTATTAAATAGTTGTTGGTAGATCTAAATTTCAATTCACAAACTTGTGATTGGTTTGATCTCTGTGTTATTTATGTCAATAAATACCATTAAGTGACAGTGGATATTTTTCAAATATTTGGCGAAAGCGCTGACTTTGAATTTTCCTGCTTCTTCAGAAATAATAGTGGACTTCAGATTTAGTATACAGTCATACCACCACACAACTTTTGGCTCTAAAACTTCGAAAAGTTTGAATAGAACTGAAATGTTCTCTGTTCTGTCGATACTGTTCCAAAAATCTCCTCAAATTAACCTCTAGTTCAAGAGGTTCCACAACTATTCAGGCAGAAAAATTGAAATGTAGGAAATAGTCTGATATTGAAAAAAGTATTCCTTCCTTCCAGTTGCTATTGAAACGGTGTTACTGGACCACATGTCAAAAGTCAAAGTCAAAATACACTGTAATGCCAGAAGTTTTCAACCATATGCGCCGGGGCTAATAGAAAAAGGTAGCGTATTTGCTATTTCAACTGCAGGAAAAACCCGGAAAAACCTATAGACTACAAGCCCATATAACGACTTTGGGGGGTCATTTTATACAGCATGAAACATATTCAGAACGATGCTGCTATATGAAAAAATAACTTTAGGCACTATGCCGTCAATTCTTGTTGGGACAAATGACTGTAATAATAATAATAGTAATTTTTCATCTGAAGATGTGCTCTAACGACAAAATATTCTTGTACGGCATTTCTCACGTTGGTGGATTATGAAATAAAAATCTCCTAGAACCTACTGCCGTACAAAAATAATGGAACCGAAAGCCAGGAAAATTTTTCAATTTCCGAAAAATAAAAAAAATCCTGGATTTTGGTTTCATTATTTTTGTACGGCAGTAGGTTCTATGAGATTATTATTTCATAATCCACCAACGTGAGGAATGCCCTACAAGAATATTTTGTCGGAAAAGCACATCGTTCGAATATGTTCCATGCTGTATAAAATGACCCCCCAAAATCGTTATATGGGCTTGTAGTCTTTACAGTACCCGAGGAGTCGCTGAGGCAAGAATGAGTGCATGTAACTAAGTGAGAATAATAATACAACATTAACGCTCATAATCACATGAATGACTCCTTCATTCCTGCCATCTTCTGTTACATAGAATTTTGGTATGCTTCTCAAATTTTGATGAACTATCAATATTATAACCTAGGTACTTCAAACTTGATTAATTTTCAACAATGTTATTGTCCAACGGTATTCCTAAAGATGACATCTGATTGCTCTAGAACTCTTAGAAAAAAACTGAAGAAGAATGATGAAGTCTACTGGTGATTCTAGATCATCCACCTTCCTCATTCAGCGATTCAGCATAGCAATCCAAAAAAAATGCTGCATCAGTCATGGGTACTCTTAATTCTTCTCAAAAATTGAATGAAATTTTCTCGCACCTACTAATCCCATCCAAGCAACAGTTAATTTTTCTTGATAAACCCAAATGTTCTCCTATTTCGATAGAAATAAATTTTCAATATGATCATCCAGGATATTTATTTGTTTCAGATTCATCATCAGATCAATCCCCCCATCAACGAAGCAAAAACTGTTCAGCAGAAACGCTCTAGAATCGACATTTATGAGCAGTAAACTCCAGATGGGCGTGGTCACGTTCTGTAAAGCTTTTCCGTGGCACTTCGTCCTAGGTGAGTATTTGTTATTTCAAAAGAGGACGTAATAATTCAAAAACTAGATGGCACGGTTTCTATGGGTTATTATGGTCTTGAGAATTGTATGCTAAATTCATGAGGAGAAACTTTTCACAGTGAGAGATATCACCCCTGAAGGAATGGATGAAACATGTAAGGGGCGAAATTTAGGAAAGGAGAGCAGTGAATGTGCAATGATGTGTCACGCCTTTAACAGACCCAGTAGCTCAGTAGGCGTGGATTCGACAATGAAAATTGATTTCGATAAGATTGAAATATGGGGTTAATTTTCCGGAGCGCCACGGATTATTCGGTAGTGAAAAATCCGATACCACCCTGATGGAATGGGACAACCCACTGCACTAATATTACTAAAATAATAAATAATAGATACCTGTAAATGGTATAATAATAATATATAAATATGTAGAGGTTTTGTCTTCCCTTACGCTTAGATAACCAGATGACCAGAATAAAAGAAATAGTCATGACCCTTACTAATAAAATATATTGATGTATGTTACACAAATATCGTACCGCCGAGATGGATTCAATAGATTGAGAGTGGTGTTCTGGTTAACTAAATAAAATATTGAACCTCCAGTGAGGGCTATGCCTGTGACGTCACGATAGCTTACAATACTGATGCCTTAGGGGCAATCTCTTATGCTAAACTTGTCTGATCGTAAGTAGGTTTCCTTAGTAAGACAGTGGGTACTTCTCAATCAATCTAAGTACCAGTACATCTGGGACGAACACCCTCAACGAAGAACACCAACAATGGGGACGAACAGCGAAGGAACGCTGAACAACAGATATACAGCGGGACAACTACAGTTGAGCAGGAACAATCACAGTAGTAGAACAGTGGAAAGACAATCGTGTAGCAACGGAACAGTGGAACAATCACATGAGTGGAACTCCAATAAACGGTAGCAGAGTAGTAGCAATAAACGGTAGTGGAGCACTACCAGCGGCGAAGCAGTAACAGTAGCAAAGTAGTAGCAGATTGGTAGCCGAGTGGTAGCAAGCACTAGCCGTAGCGGAGCACCCTAGAATATACAATACCAGTCTGACTTCTGATTACACTTGTATGGGGCCATAAGTAGAGCCCAAATGCAAATACTAACCTCTATTAAGTGGGAGGGTTCTGAGAACAGCTATGATGGTCGGTTTGCTGTCTGATAGCGAGTTTCTCGTTCCAGTGGTTTTACACAATGATGAAATGACTTCTAACCTCAAAAACCCGCAAAGCGAATGAAGATTTCTCAAAAATATATAGCGTCAAAAATCGCAAACGAAATGAGAATCTCTCCAGACATGAATTTTCCCAAGATCCTTCAACGATGATCAAACTTTAATTGGAAATCTTCAAAATAGGTCAGTCACTCACCAAGGACAAATAATCAACCGGAAAATATGTCTCAGATGTCAAAGTCAAAACTGTCAATATCTGACAAGGCGGTTTTTTGTTCGTTAGTGTTCGGTGGGAACAGTCCAGGAACTACCTCGAGCTACTTGGAGCTATGAAAAGAACACCTTAAGATTCAGTGTTGCCAACTGAACCAAGACGAAAACGCCAGCCTCTCAATCTCAGAACCAAACACCAACAAGGTCAAGCATTCGAATGTGAAGTAGGTACCTCAATGACACAAGACAGAGATAGAGTAAGAATGTTACGGTTTTGTGTTCTAAGCACAAAACAATAGACTAACCAAAAGTATGTTTACAAAACAACGCTGTCATACCGCAAAATAGAACAACTGATAACTGTCATTAGCTTAAGGCCGGTTCATGTCCGCTCGAACTAGTACGGCAAAGGTAAGTACTAACATTCGGAACAAGCTATACATGACAACGATCAAGTTGTCATTTTGATACAGTGATGTACAGAGTGGAAAGTGTATATCAATGACAGAGAATTTCTGATGTTATTGTATTAAAACAGAAAGGGTTTTCTAGTGCGAAATAAACCCGTCACAAACATTGAATTCCTAATTTCTTCTTCAAATCCGAGTTAATTATAAAACTTCAAATTTTGGTGATTGCATACACTATGTCTCACTACGCAAGGAAACACTCCGTAACGTCCGTAATTATTCTCAAGTTTGTAAAATCGATAGATACATACAGGCCTCAAAATTGTTCCTTGCGGAACCCCATAGTTCACATTTTTAGGTTGGCTTGATTTTTCATTTACTATACTTGTCTTGTTAAACTATATTCTCTGAGTATCTTTCTATTAATTCAATTCTTTTTTCTTTTATGCTCATTTATTCCACTGTAAAATGCAGATCCGGATAGCTCAGCGTTGAAATCTTCAGATCAACAAATACAGGGTGTCAAATTGAAAACTTCCCACCCTTAATATCTTCCTTTCGGTGAATGATATGGAAAATAGAAAAGGCACATCAATTTTGTTTTCAACGGGGACACTTGTAATGAATAGTTTTTGCCCATGTGGTAAACCCTCAGGATGGGGGTGCCCTCAGAAACTTAAATGGGAAGGGGGGTCAAGTGGCACATTATTTCAAAGTGCGTTTAATTCTCTTTCCAATGGTACCCTGACTTATTATTTTTTGATGAGCAGTTTTTCCTCTTAGAAGAACTGCAAAGAAGCTCAGGTGGTACCGTCTCCACCATTTATCTGAAGCAACACTAGCCATTAGCTTTAAAAAATTATTTACACAAAGTAATCTATTAGTAAGATATGTTATTTAGGTTGCGTTTATTAAATGCTAGATTTTCAATTCTCATCGATGGAGTTCCACAGCTGATCTTTGTTGCTACCTCTCCAGTAGAAAACTTTCTCAAACAAAAAATTCTTCAGCAAATTATAACGATGTGGTAGTATTGTTGATGCACTTTCACTTTCTGGGTTGATTAGTGATAACTTTAGTGAGTGTATAAATGTGAGAAAAACGTTTAAATTCTTCAAGCAAGAATTAAATGTCATATTATACCAGAATATAACCAATCACAACCATTGAAATTCAAGAAACCTCATACTGATTGGAACTGTTGAAGACTAAAATAATCCCAAAAACCAAAGGCCTTTGCGAAAACTACTGCAGAGACCAGGTATTTACAAACATTTATACTATTTTGAACGAGCTAGTACACTGCCTAAAACTCTGTTAGTGTAAGATTTTTCTATATAAACCCTCCAATACTGCTCATTCGTGACACAAACAGAGTAATTTCCATTCTCCATCACGAACAAGCAATCATTTTCACCATAAATGTACCTGGGCAGTATTCCGTGATTTTTGAATTGGGTGTTTTCTACAGCTGTTAATTTATAGGGTGCAAACATTATTCATATTTCATTCCTATGCAGTTTTAGTTCAATAAAAAAGAATATGAAGAGAGATATATTCATTGTTCATTGGCGTACCAACTGAACAGGTACCTCAAAGGCAAAGGAGATGAGAACTACAAGGAAAGCTACAATAAGTATTGAAAGCCAGGCATATTTGAGGAACAAAATTTTTCCACAACATTGTCACATCATAACAATGCATCATTGTCACGTGTGTTAGAAGCGGTGGTATTGATAAGAGTCATTCTTTGTTACGTCGGAACTTTTCGAAGGGATTCAAATTTGGAATTGAAAACATTATTCATAGAACGAGGAACGTGTTAATACCTGTATAATGGTAGACCTATTGTGTTCGTACTGAGCTGATTTTCAACATTGACGTAACGCTCATAAGATTTTCCTTTACGTTTTCGTATCGATCTTGCAGGACTAAACTCATCTCGTTTCCACACTACCTGCGATCACTCTGATCCACTAATATTGACCTATTGATATCCACTATTTGCCATATTTTTCGTCCTGTTGACTCAATGATGCACCACAAATTAAGTGGATCGCACTGCTTTCAGTCCATTATCAAATTATAAACAAACAGGGTTAGGGCACTTAACATAAACCTGTGCAAACAAATTGAGTTTGCCGAACAAATTACCTGTTTCAAAATTGATGTTTAATGTTTACGGTTTATTACAGTCGGTAGGAGCACAACTGTAGACTTTTCCACGGTTTCAGTTGATAAATAGACAATTCCAGATCACTGAGTAGGCTGAATTCAGATGTTTTTCCACCTTCGATTTGAAAGATTCGGACAAAGCCCGGGAAGTTGGGCAGGGAGTGACAAATGAATAAATATCAATGATATCGACAACTGAATATCTTTCTCAGTTCTGTTTTCCATTTCACTTTCCATTTCCTATCGTCATCAATTCAACCATCATCTCCTCACATACTATCATGAAGATCTGAACTGAATAAATAAGAATAGAACTCGCAAAAGAAACTTTTCTGATCAACTGAATAAAAATCACAAAGAGCTGGCTGCAAAAAAACTCATAAAAAATTGAAGAAAGAAATTAATAAACAAACAATTTCTGGAAATAAACTTTTTTATAAAATGTCATAGATCAATGAAATGACAAAAATAGAACAGTTTGGGATTTAGTAAATGAAGTTAAGGGTAAAGAAAAAGTGCCAATATCTCAGAAATTATCTATGAATACCCAAATTTGTGAATGTGTTAGGTCTTAGCCTCTTACAAAACATGTGAAAATTGATCCAACTATTTTAAGTACCTTTTTATTCAAATATCGCCCCTTTTGGTATTTGTATACTTCCCCCTTGAACACCTAAAAATAATCTCACACAATGATTTATTTATTTAAGGAACTTTCGTGACATCTATTTTTTAAGGTTCTTGCAGAGACTAGACAATAACATTTCTATAATTCAATACTTTCTAATGGATATTTGGCTTTTCTTCCAATGGTGCGAAAACCTTGAATCTAACATCTTTATTTCAATCTTACCTACATAAGAGGAAGCAGTATGTCAGCTTCCAAGGCCACAGATCTATTGAAATCCATTCTACATCTGGTGCACCCCAGGGGTCCAACCTCGGGCCACTATTTTTCATAATGTTCATTGATGATATTGTTGATACTTATTGTCATTCACTGTACACCGATGATCTTGAGATATACCATAAAATTAGTACCAGAGAGGACTATACTCTTCTCCAAGAAAATCTTGAACGCGACAAGGTCTGGTGCCTCGAGAATAACCTATTCCATAATGTTTTCAAATGTCATGTTATGTCCTGCACCGCCAAGCTGAATCCAGTTCTTTACAATTATGAGAAGAACAATATTGTACTGAACCGCCCTGAAACCCTCCAAGGTCTAGGAGTAACATTTAACAAAAACCTTTCCTTTAGGAATCATATCGAGTACGTCATCTAAAAGTAACGTATAGATCATGAAGATTCATCATCAGCGCGAAAAAAGGTTATGGAATTAATGAAAAAACGTTTCTGCAACTGTATTTCATATTTGTTAGATCAAACTGAGAATATGCTTCAATAGTTAGGGCACCGCATTATCAGATACATAACTAATCTTGAAATTATTCAAGGAAAATTTTTGAAGTATGTATGTTTCAAGCTTGATGGTAACACTCCGATTGTAGGCTTTTCGCATGAGGAACTTCTTTCTAGATTCTCAGTGGATTTACTTGAATCTCGACGAAACAGGTCACATGTTATATTCCTTTCCAATATTATTCACAACACTTTGGACTGTACCTTTATTCTGAACATGTTAAATTTTCGTATTCCTAGGCTCTCGGAGAAATCATAATCTTTATCCACCTCTTCATCACACGAACGTTAAGTTAGCACCTGTATACAGGGTGGGTCACGGTGGGTTACGGAGAACGGGAAATAGGATCATTCTGAAAATTTGGTTTCACAAGTAGTTGCTCTTGGTCTATCGATCTAAAATATTTTCAGCAGTGCAGCGTTGCCGCTTATACCAGAAAGTAGCAGCATCTTTGTTATTTCAAATGGGTCACCCTGTATATTACCGCATTTTTGAACTTGTCATTTCTTTTTGATTATTTCTGCATCATACTCCCCTATACCTATCTCTAACGGTTTTTGAGATATTGGTTATTTTCCATATTTTTTATCCAAAACATAGCTCGAATTGAATGTTTATTTCTGCGGTATTTGGATTATTAGGAAGATGCAATCTTGTGTTTAGTTCATCAAGATCATGTACATTGATTCTGTATAGAGAAGTTTGTTCTGCGTTATACAGGGTCGTTCAAAATTCATGATCTTTCTGCTAGATATGAAAAGGGTTGAAAGTGCGTTTTTTTAAATGGAACATCCTGTATATTATGAAATAACCTGAAAGATGACTAAATTCCCTTCGAATTGATAAATCATGATCCTATACCTAAATAGCCAGAATTCCGAGTTAATAGCAATTTTCACTTGTAATCTCCCAAGTGCTTGAATTATTGCCGGAAATTTTTCTAGTGCATGAATTTTTTGAAAATTCATGTACGAGATAAATTTACGGCAATTAATTCAAGCACGAGGGGGATTCGGTAAGAAAATTTCACACCGAGAAATGAAAATCATCCAACAATTCATAAGAAATAACTAACGATGGTGTCATCTGAACTATTTTTAACCACTGAAATATTGATATGTAAAATACCTAACAAAATTATCATCAATAAATGTTTGATATGTGACAAGTCGATATTTTGCTTTAATGTACAAATGGAGGTCTAGTTTTCATATGAAAGGAGATAATTATGTATTTACTAGATATTTGGAATGTGTCTGAAAATATTTTCTTCACGATTATTGTAAAAATTGTCAATTCTGAAATCATATTTCAGAAGAAGTTGAATACACCATTTGTCACAAGATTTTATCACAAGTCCCGTAGCTCAGCGGTAGTATTACGGCCTATGAGTCGCTAGGTCGATGGTTCAATCCACGATAAGTACATAACTTTTTTATTTTTTTTTGCTCCAATTTAAACATTTAAACAATTGATGAAAATTTTAAGTATTTTAGATGGTTCAATCCACGATAAGAACATAACTTCTTTATTTTTTTTTGCTCCAATTTAAACACATTTATTGATGAAAATTTTATGTATTTTAGATGGTTCAATCCACGATAAGAACATTACTTTTTTATTTTTTTTTTGCTCCGATTTAAACATTTAAACAATTGATGAAAATTTTAAGTATTTTAGATGGTTCAATCCACGATAAGAACAAAACTTTTTTATTTTTTTTTGCTCCAATTTGAAAACATTTATTGATGAAAATTTTAAGTATTATAGATGGTTCAATCCACGATAAGAACATAACTTTTTTATTTTTTTTGCTCCAATTTAAACACATTTATTGATGAAAATTTTAAGTATTTTAGATGGTTCAATCCACGAAAAGAAAATAACTTTTTTTTTTGCTCCAATTTAAACAAATTTATTGATGAAAATTTTAAGTATTTTACATATCAATATTTCAGTGGTTATAAATAATTCAGGTGAAACCATCGTCAGTTATTTCTTATGAATTGTTGGATGATTTTCATTTCTCGGTGTGAAATTTTCTTACCGAATCCCCCTCATGCTTGAATTAATTGCCGTAAATTTATCTCGTACATGAATTTTCAAAAAATTCAGGTACTTGAAAAATTTCCTGCAATAATTCAAGCACTTGGGAGATTACAAGTGAAAATTGCTATTATCTCGGAATTCTGGCTATTTAGGTATAGGAACATGATATATCAATTCGACGGAAATTTAGTCATCTTTCAGGATATTTCATAATATACAGAATGTTCCATTTAAAAAAACGCCTTTTCAACCCTTTTCGTATCTAGCAGTAAGATCATGAATTTTGAACGACCCTTTATAACGCAGAACAGACTTCTCTATACAGAATCAATGTACATGATCTTGATGAACTAAACACAAAATTGCAACTTCCTAAGAATCCAAATACCCAACTTCCTAAGAATCCAAATACCGCAGAAATAAACATTCAATTCGAGCCATGTTTTGGATGAAAAATATGGAAAATAACCAATATCTCAAAAACCGTTAGAGATAGGTAAAGGGGAGTATGAGGCAGAAAAGATCAGAAAGGAATGACAAGTTCAAAAATGCGGTAATATACAGGGTGGCCTATTTGAAATAACAAAGATGCTGCTACTTTCTGGTATAAGCGGCAACGCTGTATTGCTGAAAACATTTTAGATCGATAGACCAAGAGCAACTACTTGAGAAACCAAATTTTCAGAATGATCCTATTTCCCGTTCTCCGTAAACGTCTAAGGTACCATCGACCGTGACCCACCCTGTATAGAATGTGCTCTACATGTAATAAGATGAATGACACCATTGATATTCTCTGCTGCAGTGTGGCCTCTAAAAAAAAACTGGACATTTCTGTTTTTATCAAAGATTGATATTGATAAGTAAGTCTTATTCGATAAATGGTTCATGCTATACAGGGTGACCCAGGGTGAAACCGCCAAACGTAAATAATAATTTTTTTTAGGAAAAAATACGATTTTTGTTTTCTATAAACATGTGTCCTATTTTCTTCGTTTTCGGGATACAGGGTGTCATAGTTCCTTGGCCTGCACGATCTCCTGACTTAACCCCCATAGATTTTTGTGTAAGGTGAAATGGAAACCAAAGTTTATGCTGAGTCCATGAACGACAAAGGTATTTTCCTGGGAAGGGTTGTGCAGAAACAGTCATTCGTAGCTGCAAACTTTGCATTGAAAAAAATTGTGGTATATTTCAGCAGTTTTTGTGATTTTTCGTTTTCACGATTTCTCAACATTCAAAATGAATGAATTTGGCTTAATATAAATTACTGAGATATATTGTTTCAATGCAAGAAAACATTTTCTCAAAGATGAAGCAAAATACAAAAAATTATTTAAAAAAATTGTATCTCTAATTGCTTAGTCCTAAAAAATTTAACATACACAAAGAACAGAGAAGTACAATAATTAGTCACATTATCAATTATAATACCCTTTATGTCGCCACTGTAATTGACCATTTTATTATAAGTATATTTAAAAAAGGCCCACATTTACTTTAAATAAACGTGCTAGGTTCTATTAAAATCAGCAAAAAGGATTTGAATGATTGAGAAAAAACTGATTATTCATAAAACCGATAACGCTCTATACTCCGAAAACGAAGCAAGTAAGGACAAATTCTTATAGGAAAAAAAGATTCCTTTTTGCCTAAAAAACTGATCCTAAACGTTTGGCGGTTCAACCCTGGGTCACCCTGTATAATCGGATTTTGTATCTGTTGAACTGCGTGATAAAAAAATATTGTTTGCGTTTCATATATTTGCATAGTAAAATTGTAATCACTTGCAGAGTGTACCCAAAGGCATAGCCTGTACAGGTACAGGACGGCTATTGAGGAACTTTTTCTTTACTGCCAACTTGAAAGTCCAAAACATTCAATTTATAAGTTAAAAAATCAACTACCACTCAAGTCAAATATTCAATTTCCAGACCGCCGTCTTGAACTCGTCCAGCTGGGCAGCGGCTTCATGCGTCTCTTCGGCCAGTTCCTCACCACCTACGGTACTTCAGTAGCCACATACTTCGAATTCCACAGGCCAAGGAGCATCACGCTGGCTTTCAACGAGATCATCAAGAGGGCCAACACTCCCTTCGTCCTCGCTATCCGGGAACTTCCTGGGGCTACTATGTTTCCTGCTGAGGTGAGTGGATCTGTCTCATGCTTGTTGATTCTTTCCAGATACGTGCATTAGATGGTCACATAATCTTTCAATTCAGTAGTTCAATCAATATGTTGTTTCTGAGGAGTATTTATGGTCCTCAACATTAGTACACTGTTTAAATTATTATAGTTCAATGTGTTTTTCCACTTTACAATGACCTACTTGTAGCCCACCCTTTTCGTTGAAGATGTGAAATTGATCTTTCGAAACATGTTCTGCTGATAAAATGTGTGAAATAATTGATCCATTTCTTGACATTTAGACCGGGATCCCACGCCTATTTTCAAAAATGATTAATAACAGGGTGAATCTTTCTGAGTAGCTTCATTTTGCCAAGACACCCAACTCTTTGTCTAGTTGTAGCTAGTTATACAAAAATAAGAAATGAAATAGCACAATTATATAAATAATAAGAACTTGAAAATTGATAATTGAGATGTTGGTAGTTCAAATATTGAACATTATTTTTCTTCCAAAATTGTGGTGTTATTTGGAACATTGGAAAAATTAGACTCCACCCATTGGCCTCACCCGTAAGAAGGCTAAAGCCTTCTAGGATTCAGTGAACGAATCCTGAACGTTGAATTATCTCGTTGGCTTCCATGTGAACGTTTCCCCCAGTGAACCTTGAGGTAATTAAATGTAAAAAAGATATCGCACAAACTCAGGATCCCAAGTACTGGATGTCATGACCTTCATCAAATTCAAGTTAATTTAGTATTTTCGTGGAGTAACTGCTCATCTTCGACAAACTTTGATTATAAGTTCGTGCAAAATTACGGAAAATTATGTTATAATATCCTGGTGTTCGCAACAGCTGCCGTTCGCGAACGTGTGAAATAAGCTTTTAATCGCACAACTTCATCAAGAAATAATGATTCCGTTCTCGGAGTTCGTTCGGTTCGTTTTGGGATTATATTTTCAACTTCGTGTTCGGATTTGGAATGGATATCACTTCATCGGTTGATTTTCGGTTCACAACTCAATTTCTCCTGTACTGGGTACAGAAAATTGCGAAGCTTCAGGCCCTGATATTGTGATTGATTTAAAATGTGAATGTTGTATAAATGAAACTGTTTTGTGACTTTTATATGGTTTTATTTGAAAAAGTGTCTACCAAATTATTTTTTGATATTCGTTCAGACCTAGAAATGAGTCAGTGAGAAAAATACAGTTTCCCACACTTTTCAAAAATTCAACGGTTATACCTTCATTCAATGAGTATAGAATGAAAAAATTTCTGACCAGAAATAGATGAGCCTCCTTTCTGAAAAAGTATGGAATCATATGAAACTCACTGCTTGAATTTCAAGAAGAAAAATCAGCCTTTCTACAGTGCGTTCATAAAGTGTGGAAACGTTCTATTATCTTACGAGTTGATTATTTTCGGAGGAAAAGCTCGGACAGATCGATTTTGTATTTTAGTTGTCTCTTTTTTTTAGAAAAAATAATTTTTTTCCCAACCACCTTTCAAGATAGGACGTCATCGATATTTTTTTTTAAATTGAAAGGGTATATTTTTATGTCAAAAATTGAATGCCCATATTTTTCTGAGTTCAACCATACCACATACGTCATATCTTACAGTTCGAATCACAGTATACTGAGTATAAAGAAAACCAGTGTGACATATGCAATGGTAACTAAGAACTTATTGTCTGGTTGCTAAGGGCTTTCATATGTTTGCTTAGCCTACTATTCAAGTGTAGCAATATACTCATACTAACTACTGAGTAGTTCTTGAGTTTACGTTGCAAAATGAATAATGAAATGAATGTTGAGAAATATGAATATGGTTTTGAAGATAGCTACGGGACAAACCGCACCAATCAAACAATCGTTGTAGAAACGCACGTAGACTTCCAGATAGGTTTTATTTCTATGGAACATTCTATGTGGGTTGCAAAAATAATTGACCAACGTGTTGTGGGTCTGGATATCATGGAGAAGAACAAGTTCATCCTGAATATCAAGGAAACGATTTTGTGGATTGGTAGTACAGAAATGTCCCTGCGCAAATCCAGACAATGAGTTTCTGTATCGTAGAAGACAGAAATAACGAACAACTCTGATTCAATCAATATTGCTCGACTGGAAGGAGTGACAGAACATATGGGCACAGGAATTGATGAAGACAGAGAATTCAAGATATCCATCGAAGAGCATTATGAGGAAATACTGCAATCTACCACTGTAAGAGTCAAGCCCCAAGAATCTGATTTATCGACTTCACAAGCAATGAGGAAGAGTCAGAAAAATTAAAACGATTTTGAGTTATTCAGGAGCTGACTGAACTTAGACAAGAGTTAGATCTGAAAGATAGGAAGGATCCAAATTCGGTGCATTTGTTAAAAGAAACTAGGCTCAGTGGAACTCCCTATGAATTTGTGATGGCTTTCCACAGCGCAAATAGAAGATCCCAGATGGAGCAACTGTAGTGTACCAATTGTTCCTGCAGAGCGCTCATATTAAAAATATGATCAAACAGCTTCATTTTAGTCCTGCAGGAAGGCACTTTGGAATCAAGAGGACACTGCCTCTAATTCGAGAACGATTGCCGTTGAGTTGTGGAGGAAAAGTGCAACAGTATCCATCTGATTTGCCATTTGCCATCAGGAAATGTAGAGGACAAAGTTGTTCCACAATACGTCGAGGAAGTTCAAGAATTCCGAAGACGTCGTCCTCAAATTTCCAGTGACACAGTGATGAAGATAATTGACAGAAACACTCCAGGGACTATATTCGGGCCAAGTTATGTCGTTTGGCTCTATACCATACCACAGGAATGATGAGTAATGCTCCAAGCTTCAGAGAAATTGGAAAGGACCCTTCGTTGTCATGAAGGAGACCAACGTATCAGTATACCACATCCAGCTCTCCCCAAGGATCAAACCTAAGATTGTTCACTCGGAGAGGACAGCAGAATACTGAGAAAATTTTTTTTTTCGTTATGTAGACGAATGAAAATTTCGAATATTTCGAAAACGGAAAACTTGGGTATAAGACATTATACATGAAATATGTTGCGTATAATTTGAAAATGTGATGATTTACCGTGAATCTATTTCCACATTGAGAAGTTGAGGTCCACTTCCAGTACAACCTAAACTGCTTCAAAATATTTTAACCAGGTAGCACCCATCAACAAGAGTAGGCTAGCGAATTTTCAAATTTGGCCCACGTTCAGTTTTCCATATGCTGATCGATGCAGTTCTCTGAAGGACCACTGTGAATCATGATTATTGTAGAGTTATTGCAACCGACAGAACAGCTATTAGCACAGGAACAAACACAGCCATCAACAACCATACCCACCTATAATAGTCCGCGACGAAATCCTGACAGAATCCATCTGCAGCAAAACAACCAGACACGCCATACGCCGGTGATCAAAGTAAGTAGATTGGGGCTGAATGCTCGGAGCGCTTTCATTATTTGCTGCTGTCGTTCCCTTTGTTCCTCCCGCTTCGGAAGCCGAAAAGGCCCCAATTGAATTATCCCGATCTCCGTCTGGATTTGAAGACAATGTAGTGAACGCTGCTCGCTTGTTTAATTCCGTTATGTTTGTTCCGGTTGTGCACGGTCTTAGTTCTAAGGTCTCGAGAAAAGGGAATGGGATAACGAAATGCCGGGAAATTATTTTATTGGGGATGAGTGAGTTGAGAAGGTAAACAATGTCGAGCTGTGGCGATTCCAACTGACAGTATGAACAAGTCAGTTTTCTTCGCCTCCGCAAAATTTTCGATTTACAATAGCGTGTAGATGATTTTTGAAAAAATTCAATAGCCGCTTGCAAAAATTGCAAAAGTTATTAACAACTATCTATTTGAAATTTTTCAAATAAAAATCAAAAAGAGGAGAAAATTTCCAAAGAAAAAATTCTTCCTAGAACTGTAGGATCAATTTTTATAATTTTCTCAGAGGGTTGAAAATATGGCAAAAAACGGGGACAAACTCACATCTCACCATTTGCCAAAAATCACTAATGTGATATGACTGAGATTATACAATGTACTTCCTAGAAGAAATTGAACAAGCGCAAATTTTTAGAAAAAAAAACAAACATTTTTCACTGGGTATTACTCCATACAGCCTTGATGAATATTTTGGACAATTTTAGTGTAAGATTCTAATGTATGATTTTATTTCATTTTATTGTTATGACGAACATTTTAACTGAAACATGTCTATAATTATTGTTTAGATATTTTCAATGCATGTCGTTGATATATCTGATATATCTCAATCGTTTGCACTTGTTTGTCTTTCTCTTTTCTCTCTTTAATTTTCAATTTACATTTTAATTTTTGTATTATAAGAATATGTTTTATATATAAATGTACTCTATATTGACCTGTCCTATAGCTTTGTGAGCTCGTATTTGGATTATTAAACTGTCTATCTATCTATCTAAGCCCCTCCAACTATGAACCTTCAATGAATAAATATTATTTAAACTTATTGAATGTGACAATGAAAAATTAAAAAAATTCAGGCATGTACTGGATAGATGAATGAACAATAATCAGCGGTCAAAAAAAATTTATCGCGATTTCTCTATTAATTAGGCATTATTTAATCAACAAATTTTTCCATAATTTTTCAATTTGTTATCAACAATTTACTTAGGTTGAAAATTAGAAAGCTTGATTATTCATTGATTTTTTTTATTCTCATTGGTCCGCTTTTTTATGATCAGAAGTCACATGAAAATTATACTCAAAATTTTATATTTCCTATTGTTTACAAAATGGTTAATTTGATTTTTTTTTGAAAACAAACTCATGCAAATCATGATTTTAAAAATACTACAATTTTTTTCTACCACCCATAATAATTACTGAAGAACATTTTTTTATGAAAATTCATCTTGCTCTTGATAACCATTTAAATTCTCACTATTTATGTAATAAACAATTTGTTATAAACAATTAAAATATTTTCTTCATATGGTTTTTGGTTTTCTTTCCAATGAAAGAAACACAACCATGTGTTACTTTTTGAGAAAAATAATTTACTTATTGTTAACAAATCCGTGTTCAAACATTAAAAATATTTTTTTCTCCAAGTCATAATTTGCATCAAATATTAAGTTTCCAAAAAACTATTTTGAATTATCTCATTTGTTTATAACAATTTTGCAAACAATAGGAATTAAAAATGTTTGAGAGTCATTTTCATGTGGCTTCTAATTATCAAAAAACGGATCAATAGTAATATAAAAAAAATACAGTGAATAATCAAGTTTTAATTATTTTTAACCTAAGAAAATTGTGGATATCAAAGTGAAAAATACTTTTTACCAATTTTTTCAACGGAAATCTCTTCAAAAAATAGCTTCGAAGATGTAAAAAAATCAGATTTGTCATTCAACAATTATTGCACTCTCAATGTTCACGTTCAAGTTGGAAAAATTGTTGATTAACTAACTCATAATTAATGGGTAAATCGCAATAAGCAATTTTTTACCACAGATTATTGTTCATCATCATTCATCTAATTGTCATATTTAATAAGTTTAAATGTTATTTATTCATTGAAGGTCCAAAGTGGGAGGGGCTTACGCAATCGAGAGACCCCGTTTTTAGCCATATTTTCAACCCTCTGGGAAAATTATAAATAAGAGTCCTACAATTCCGAGAGATAATTTTTTCTTTGGAAATTTCCTCCTCTTTTTGAATATTTGTTTAAATTTGAAAAATTTGAGAAATTTGCAAAAAACCAAACCCCAATATGTTTTTTTTAGTTTTTTATTGGGAACTTTTGCAATTTTTGCAAGCGACTCTTTTTTCCAGTACTTTTTCAGAGTACCCTTTTTTAGTCCTTCTCTTGGTACTTTTTTTTCAGTACTTTTCTTCTAGTAGTCTTTATTCAGTCCTCTTTTTTTAAGTACTTTTTTTTTCAGTACTTTTCATTTGGTATTTTTTTCAGTACTTTATTTTCCAGTGAGCACTTTTTTTCAATGAGTACTTTTTTCAGTACTCTTTTAATTTTAAAGATATTTTTTTCATCACTTTTTTTCCAGTCCTTTTTTCAGTACTTTTCTTCCGGTATTTCTTTTCCAGTACTTTATTCTCTCCGGTTCTTTTTTTAATACTCTTTTTTACCAGTTCTCTTTTTTTCCAGTACATTTTTCAAGTACTTTTTTTAGTATTACTTTCAGTATCTTTTTTTTGTGAGTACTCTTTTCCAGTAACTAATTCTTTCCAGTACTCTTTTCATTTCCAGTTCTTTTCTTGCAGTGGTTTTTTTACAGTACTGTTTTTCAGTACTTCTTCTCCAGTACTACTTTTTCAGTACTTTCTTATTTCCAGTTCATTTTTCTAGTACTTTTTTGACTAGTACCCCTATTTCAGTACTGTTTTTTCCAGCACTTTTTTCCGGAAGGTTATTTTTTTCCAGAAGTTCCCCATCATTTCGATGCTGGGATGAATCACCAGTAATACCATGTAATGGAAAAGCCACGTGAGAAACATTGCCAAGAGTGCCTCTCAAGAACTTGGTTTTCTGTCTCGTGCCAAAAGCTATTTGACTTCCTGTCAGTTGATTATGATTCATAAGGCACAGATCCGACCTTTCCTGGAATACTATTCCCATGTATGGAGTGCAGCCCCTAAATACAAAGTGAAACTTTCATATTCTGCACAAAAACAGCGATTCATCTCATCGGTGACGCTGAGCTTACAAGCTCAATCACTTTTTTGGAACTCTGCAGAAATGTTTTCCACTCCTCTCACACTATTTTATAAAATTCCATATTCATTGATGAACCTGCTTTTTAGGAATTTTGGTAGAAATATAATTAGTTCACCGTGTCTGACGTGACAGTTTCAGTTACGTACTCTGGAACCTATATTTGGAATTGATCAATCAAGTAATCCACTTAGATTATTGCAAAAAACCCAATGCTCGTTCCAGAGGCTCATACAAAATTCATGGACATTGACCCAATTCTATTAGTACGCCAAGATATATCGCAAGAAGGGCACAGATAAAAATGCAGCCAGCTGAAATACAAAGAGCTCTGCGACGACCGTCTATTTTCACGTAAAGTCAGGACAGACGAAACGGAATATAGTTATCAACGTTACACGGCCGATATGTAGCAAATAACGGATGAGCTTGAATATAACTACCGAATCCGTCATTTGCGTATTGGCCATGTGTCGTTCAAGAATTTTCGTAATCCTGCTGACATTATGAGTCCGAGTAAAGAACAAACCACGTACCTCGTGCAGCGATTTACTGCCAAAAATAATTCGAGAGCGATATCAAAAGGAATGTGAAAATGTTGAAGAGTGGCGTAAAAGCAAGAAAGTAAAGGTGGTTAACGAAGATGTATTATTAGCCTATACGAAAGGAAAATCAGAGGTTTATTCTCCTAACTCGCTGTGGACCAAGATTTCGATGTTGAAACTTGATTTGAAAGTTTATGGCAATGACATTTCAAAGTCAGTTATTTCAAATCATACACCATATTAGAGTATAACCTACAGAAATGATATTTTCAGATTTGGAAAATTATTTTTGTTCTTGAGACGAAAGTCTGAAAGATACACACCAAAGTAAGGAAAAAATTTGTCTGAAGAAGAAGTAACTAAGTTTTTGTTGGAGGCAGATGATCATACATGGTTGCTTGAAAATTTTGTATTAATGTGTGTTATTTCTGGCGCCTGTAGACGTGACGAACTTGTACGAACAGTACCAAAGTTTTGGTTACATTAACCCATTAGCGCCCGGAACTATTTTTTGTTTTTTTTTTATTCTACCTGGCTTATATTAGTTGAGATAAGTGTAATTACAATTTAAAAAAAATTATCAAAAAAAAATTAAAATTGTTTGAAAACAGAAATATTAGATACCATATGGTATCACTGGGCGGTTAAGGTACAATGAATTAACCCAGGAAACAAATCTTTATTCGTTTGCAATTATAAAGTTACATTATGTAATATTTTTGAAAATAATGCAGACACATGTATATATCTATAGAAGTAGTACCTAGGACGTGTAATTGTTTACTCATTTGTATGATATTTGGCGAAACAAGGAACACATAACCCAACATCACACTTTGTACACATGGTTCTTCCAAAAGATTTACAGTCCATACCAGCACAACGGCGTCAGTTACATGGAGCAACGTAGTGGTGCATACCATCAAAACGAACGGATGGAAGAAGAGTCTCGGAAGTTGAAGTTTTTGCTGGTCCTGGTATTTTAGGAGCTACATCGTAACGCACCAAGTATACCTGTACTAGTTCCCTCCTGAACTGTAGATTTGTAGTTTTACTATTGCGTTTTCTGTTGCAGCATCCAATATCCATGTAAATATATTCCAGTACCACTTTTTGCTTCTTATGCCAACCCGATAACTGGAAATACACTCATCCATGAGGTCGGTTCCGCCCATATTTTGATTATATTTGGCGACGCAATATGGGCGATCTACTAATATAGTTTTTTTCTCAGTCTGTGAGAATCGTTTGACGGATCCCAATGGGGATACTCCTACATCGGTGAAAGCCATGGTAACTACAGAATTATCTTGGCATCCCACTAAAAGTATCCCAGAATTTTTTTCCAAGACGTGCTGATATTCGCCCTCCTTTTTTTGGAAAAAGACTTTTTATTCAGTAATGGGCATGATTTCGGTATACGGTTTTCTCTTATGGTACCTAAAGCACCATAGCCTAAAAACCGTAGATAACCAAATAGGTTAAACCCTGTAAACAGATTATCGACATGAATATTATAGCGTAAATCTGGATGACGTAATTCTTCAAGCATCAGTACTAATGGAGATGCTGATTTCCTAAAGAGTGTCTCATATTTTTCATTTCCACGAGGATTTATGCCCTGGTATTTATAGGTCAAAATTGACCAGATAACCCTCTGTTGAGTTCAACGACCACATTTTGTAGCCAAATCTAATCGGCTTGCCACGGATAAATTGTTTACAGCCGTGGCGGCCGTAGTACCGTATCATTGACTCATCAAAGTCAAGATTCTGAACAGGCACAAAATTATCCAGACATCGTTTTTTAATTTTATCCATCAATGGACGAGTCTTCCACGACTTATCTGAAACATTATTTTAGTATTGTCGGTGAAATGGAGAAATCTTTGTATTTGTATAAAGCGATTTTGCCTCATAGAGTTACTAACCAATATATTTTTTGCATCGTCCTTTAAATCCCAGTACATACGCTTAGCCGGAAGGGTATTATAGCCGCTCAAAATTAGGATAGCCAGGAAACATTTGATTTCGGCTGCTGAAATTGTTGGTCTCTTCTACCACATATTCGATAATCTCATTGTCAAAAAACATCTCAAATATATCGACAGATGACAAGTTCTCATACTGGGAATGATTTGTCTCTGGAAAACTGTGCCGTCCAGTTTCTAAATCACCTTCGGACCAAATGCAATCCAATTTTTTATCAAGACGGTAATTGATCCAAATGTAGTTTGGTTGTAGAGTCAGATCGGTCCGACTCGGAGATCCTTCGTGAATCACCTCAGCGGTTGAAGGTAGATATTCCTCAGGTACCGTCACAGGTTCGACACTATTGTTACCCATTCGAGTATTGTCTATTAGTTTGACTTCCACCGGTGCCCGTAGCTGTCTTCCCGTTAGGTTTTGAACCGTACCTCCTTCGTCCTCATCTGCAGAGTCTTCGTCAGTCTCTATGGTACTCTCAGGGGGCTCTATAAATATTTCATCTACTTCAAAAACTTCAAAAACCATATCCAAAGCTTCGGACAAAGTTAGTCCTTCTCTGAAATAAAACCGTATTTTATAGTAGTTGAAACGCCCAGTGATACCATTTGTATCACCGACTTTTGAACACCCTATACAATGTTACTTTTATAAAATGAGTAAAGTACATAACGTCCCATCAAAGTATACACCAATCCTAATATATTGTACTGCTTTCGTTTAAAAAAAAGTTTAGACAACGGAATAAATTCACTTACGTAAAACGAATGTCCATGATTTGTCAATGTTAGAAAATTCCACAATAAAAACACGTGTTGACAGCTGCTACGTCCGCAAAGATTCTACCGCGATCGTTGTCGTGCAACTGATGGTCTTTGGTTAAGCCAAATCGGGAATAAAATTTAACCCCCACCTATTTGTGTTGGAAAGCCTGCCCCTATTGTTACCGCGGATTTGTCGATACCATACGGTATCACTGGGCGATATTGGGTTAAGGTATTCTTAAAACAAAAAGAAAAGGGTTATTGTCATTCCCAAAGAAGAACTCTCTTTTGATGCCTATGGTTTATACCAAAAATACGAATAGATTTGCGGCCTTCAAACAAAAAAAACAATTCTGAAATTGGAAAATTCTCAGCTACACAGGGCACTCGTTTCGCAGATCCTCGGCTATGGTTACTGTACATAAATCTGACATACCCAAAATTCGACATATTTTTATAAAACGTTACAAAATAAGAATCCCGTCGCTGTAAGATTAATGAAATCTGAAGATATGATTGGTCTAAACCTTTGGCGGGTATATTTAAAAATCCCCTGAATATTTGTGACAGATAGTAATTAGAATCAGGAAACTAAAAAATCGTCAGTGCTACTCTAACAGTGATTGCGACTATAGTGCAACGTTTTCTCTAACGTAAGAGACGATCAACCATATTCCAGACTTGCAAATAATAGGCTTGCGTCAGTCAAATAAATGTTCCAATTGTTGTATAGCACAAATATTATATTAAATTAAGTATTTCATTATATTTTTTCGATATTTGACTCTAAATAGAAAAAAACTCAATGACGAATTTAGGGACAACCGGACAACCTATGGTTTTAATTTTGGCATGTTCTATCGAAAATAGGTACATAGTTCGTTTTATTTATTTTGTGCCATCTCTCTCTATTCATTATTATTTTTAAAAAGAATCAATTTACTTTCTTTTTTATTTTCATACTCATGTGCCAACATAAATTCGACAGTGATGACGAAAATAGGCACATAATGTACATATTTTCGACTTGTGGTAAAATAATGTCAAATAATAATTACTTACTCAAGTGTTCCTTACTTTCTTAAGTAAGCAATACTTAAGTATTTATAAAGATGATTTTCTTATAACTTTTATCTTCAGATGTCAATAAAAAAATATGATAAATACAGCAAAGAAAATTTGAAAGCTGCTTTAAATGCCATCAAGAGGTATCTCACGCAACTGCGGCTTCAACTTTTGGTCTTCCAACAGCCACCCTTATTGGAAAAATTAGTGGAAAAGAACCCCGCAAACTCCTTTTGTAATTTGGGTCCAAGTGGATTTTTTTGAATTTTTGGTTTGATGTAGTCCATGTAATTCTCAACCAATGTTACCGTTGCGCCAACGCGAAAGAATCAACAGTTTTGCTGCTAGGGGGCGTTTAAATCACCCCTTGCGCAGATTGTATTATTTATTATTTTTGAATTCGGTAGCAATATATTTATTTATTTCATTGTTGCTAATGTTGCACAATATTGCGCTGTTTTATTAAACAAATTCTTACCCCTCCCTTCTTCCCTCCAATTCCTTTTACGAAACGCAAAAAAAAATTCCTTAGTGCTTTTAAATGTATCGTAGAATGTTTAAATGTGCATGAATGAGGGAAATAGCAGTTTTTTATTATTATATCCCCCTCCGCCCGAAGGACACAAAACTAAAAAATGTCGGTGGAATTCTTTGATTTTTTTATATGAAGCAGTTCAAGTTATTTCGAATAGAAATTAATTGGGTGACAAACCCCAAAAATTAATTGTTTTGATGCTGGGGGGCGATGA
The DNA here is from genome assembly GCA_944452925.2 of Chrysolina oricalcia. Lineage (NCBI taxonomy): Eukaryota > Metazoa > Arthropoda > Insecta > Coleoptera > Chrysomelidae > Chrysolina > Chrysolina oricalcia. The sequence continues at coordinate 6,494,035 of OX101825.2, read as the reverse complement.
AATCATACCTTGCTCCAGAATAGACCAGGCAATTTTATAAGTACAATGACGTCAAGCGGTATAAATAAATGGAAATGGCCCAAGAGGATGAAATTGTTGAGGAAATTGAGGTGCCCTCAGAAGTCAACAACAGAAGTATCTTCAAATTACCGGAAATGAACAAATTCCGGGAATATACAATGGAATTTTGATTTTTTTTTTAATGAAATTTTGGTTTTTATTTTGCTTATTGTAAGTACTTGTTTTTTCTCAAAACCTAAAATAGAATATGTCGACAATAGGTCGAATGTATGTCAGAACATGGGAATTATATGTCTTATTTGAGTTCAGATGCAGTTCTAGATAAATACTCCCCTTTTTTTATTTTATCTGTAAACTTGGGGAAGTATGAAATAAATAATAATAAATGTTATTTAATTCAACAAAACGTTCAAAAGAAATATAATACGATCTAATACTTTGGCAGAACTGCTGAAACTGTTCGATTTAGGTACATTTACCTTACTATGCTTGTAGAAAATATTATCGGTAAAAGAACTTGGAGGTTGGAACTCCTCTACGGTGGCGGAGTAGTATATTGAAAATTCAGTTTCAAAGAGAATGAAGATAACGACACAACTATTCCATAGTAATGAGGCCACACTGAGAACAAGTTCAAATACTGGTGCTAAAGACGGTAAATCTCTCATCGATGGAATTGAAATTTCAAATAATAGCAATTGTCAAATTACTTTTCAAATTTATAAATAGTTGTAGTTCGAGAAAACGTTTTTTATAATCTCTTATTAGTGTAACATGTTTCTTCTTGGCTTTTTTGTTAGCATATGTAAGGGCCTCAGGATACCTATTCCTCAAGATATGTGACTCTACCAAATTTTTACTCTATAATTTCACTTCATCGGTTACCTATTTTTTCTTGTATGAATTGACATTTCTTCACAGAGAAAAATACATTGGAATGATGAAAAATGCACCACGAAAGGATTCAAATGCTTTTTCTACTATACAAGCCTCGGAAACATCTTTCCATTCTTCACATTCCGGTGCTTGAGTGGGGCCATACTCTGTGAAACAGGGTTATTTTTGTGAAATTTGCACGCATGTTTGTTACAGGTTCATTTTTATTAGAACTCATCATAGTGCTTTTCCAATGCTTCTCTCATCTCCTCATCAGTTGGATTCTATGCCTTCATTATCCCCCTCTCTCGAATTCACTTTGCACTGACATGATTTCTAGAAAACGTGAGGCTCGATAATATCTCCTACTATAAGGTGAAAGGCATTCAAATGGAAATTTGCGGAAAGCTTCACATACTTCAGTTTTCCAACAAACGGATGAAAAGACCGTGCTCAATTCTCCTGCCATTCAACACTCAACCGGCTCATACAAATTTATCGACGTAGACCCGACTTTATTTGTGTGTCGAGACAGCTCTCGAAACAGCTTTTCCATAAAAATGCAGCCAGCCGGAATACAAAGAGAACTGTGACCACCATCTATTTTCACGTAGAGTTAAGAGCCAGCGGAGCGGAATAACTTCCTACTTTATCAACCGGTAAATTTTTTCGACATTGAGAAAATGGTAGCGTGACGTTGTGAGCATTACATTAGCTGCTATATCGGTTGCAGGTCCGCACTAGGAGATAACGGGAGATTTTAGAAATTACTTCTTGCGGTACATCCAGTACAGTCAATTCGAGGTTTGTGTGGTTGATGTTTCATTTTCAAACAACATTTGTTGAGTCAATAGTTTCAATTGAATCAAAAATCATTCTGTAGAGGCCAACACTAGCAGTGCCTTACTCGATTCTTCTTGGAAGCCTTGTGTTTAAGTATCGTTTTTTCAAATATGTGCACTCATCGTATGGATTTTCTCACTATGATTCCTCATGAAGATTTGTTCATATCCAATCCATACAACTTTATTTATAATATTCAGGATGAAGTCGTTCTTCTTAATGACTTTCAGACACAAAACACATTATTCCATTATAGTAGTTCAGTCAGTACGTGCGAAGCTGACTCGACAAGTTGAACCTGAGAACCAAACACTCAAAGAAAAGGAAACTCAGCTATTTTTGATAGGAGCAGAGTGGGAACCATTAATACGACGAGAAAACACATAATTCATTGAATATACAAACGGGCGGAGGATATTCTTTGAGTTAGGAGGTCTGAGATCTGTCCCAAAGAGAAACTTTTTTTCTAGGTAGGAGATTCTTCACAGAGACCAAAGAACACGACAGTAAGATTTTGGCGGTTGAAGTTAACAGTTATTTTTTAGAAACAGGTGTACTTTTTTGTGGACAGCGGATGGTTTTCCTAACCCAATTCTATTTTTTTTGCTGTTCCTTGTTATCATCAAGAATCGAAATAAACATTCAGTGATAGTGTTTGAATTTCACTAAAATTTGTATATTGTATAGGATATTAGCAGTGAGCAGACCTCCGGACATCTTATGCCTCTTGTCATAAGCTCATTGTGACCTACAGTTTTCTTTTCTGTTTTATATACGGTCTTGACGATCGTGGTCATGGGTATTCTTGGTTGGGCTTCCGGTGCTGGGATGGCGCTCGCAGTTTGGAGTTAATCCACTGTGCGGGCGCGATCTCAGTTTCGGTCTTTAAATGGGTTTGGTCGTCGATTCATTCGTTGCAGTCATTAGTTATTGACTGCTAGACCTACCCTATACTGATGAGGAGCAACACTCCGAAATTGATATATAGGTGGTCCGAATGTTTCGATGAACATTCCCATGCAACCAAGCAATTGCCGAGATAACCTTGTAGGAACTCTGCACGGAAATTTCATCAGATGTAATTCAATGTTCGTCGTGGCATTAGCCAGGAAAATAGTTGTTTTCTGATGAATTTTCGACCCAACTTTCCTATTGTATAGGATATTAGCAGTGAGCAGTCCTCCCCACATCTTATGCCTCTTAAAATTTGGGGTTGTTATCCGTGAATGAGTGGAAAATTTCAATACAGAGTGATTCCCAGACGATACAAAATCAGGATTAGCTGTTGGAATCAAACACCTCAGAGAGTAAGAGATACATGGATTTTTGTAACTAACTCATACAAATACTCTGACTCGAATGCTAAAAGTCATTTTGAAATTTCAATTCCATTATATTAATATGTCGTGATCCCCCAAGTTGATGAGGACGTTCGTTATACTGGAAAGAAGCTGATAACTGCTCCCCTATGAAATAAACACTCCCAGAACAAAGCACCAAGCTAGTTTCACCTAGAAATTAGCTCCAGCAGATTCATAAATTCTCGGGAAGAACCTCAAGTGGCTCGGGAGTGTATAAGGAGACATCTTGAAAGCAAATTTTCAATCTGTAGCTGAATAACTAAGGTTCCCCTAGGGAGCGTTTGAAGAAACTGATTTTTTTCCTCAACAAGTTGTCAAATTATTGATGTTTCGAATATAATAATATTATTTTAATAATTTTCATGTCCACACAGATATTGTGTTTTTATAACCTCTGCTAGGAGGTTTTCGTTGGTTTTCATCAATTCCAAATTTTATTTCAATAGACGTTATTTATCGAACCACTGTGTTTGATTTAGCATTCCACTGATATCGAGAATCATTAATAAACATAAACTAAATAACTTTCATTTAAGAGGTATGAAATTTGTTTTTGTGAGAATAGTTCTCAAATTCTGTTGAATTCTGTGAGATACCTTGAAGCTAACCCAGAGACCAGTTTAAAGTTGGTTTTTGCTCAAAAAATATTAACATTGACCTAAATATTTATACTAGAAAGTGTATTTTTGATTCACAAAAAACTTCACAATAATTTTCAATCTATGTCAAATACAACACCAGGAATGATCATTTCACAGTGTCCCTACTAATTGTCAGAAGCTGATTAATGCACAAGTTAAAATTTTATACCACTAAAAATGTTTCAAACTCCTTCTACATACTCGATCATCAGTGGCACATAATAACTTCAGGAAGGCTCTCAAGGAGAAACTGCTGAATAAAGCATATTACATAATAAAACAATTTTATGACAATTTTTTGGAAGTTTTCAAGTTTTTATTTTCATATTAATCTAATTCTAATTTTAATTCGTTTCAAATCTGTCTCATTGTATAAATCCTTACGTGTATGTGTTATTTGATTATATTGAGTTACTATATAATTACGTGAATATGTTCATAAACACCTTTTATTTTGTGAATATTGACAATTTCAATGATTTTAAAGTAATTGTAACTTTTTTGGAGTTTTTCATATTCTCCTTCTAAGCATATTTATATATATATATATATATATATATATATATATATATATATATGTTCCAGTGACTGTAAAACAGTCGAAAACAATCCTTTAGGAACTCACTATACCTTTGTATAGATTGTATGGCATAGGTCCGACAGAAAACAACTACTTCTCTGGCTAATACCTCGACAGATATTGAATTATATCTGTCAGACATATGTGCAAAGATCCTTACTTTGAAGGAACAACTTTGCAAGAGCTCTCAGAGACAGACAGCAGGACACCGCCTGATCCAAACAAGGAACCAACTGCAGACCGGTTTCGGGATGAAGTCCCTCATCAGTGCAGTCCTGGTTATCACGGTTGTATACACGCGGGGGCCCGGTGCCCGTCATCGTTCGCCGGGATGAACACTGCAATCGCTTACAGGATCCACCACGGCAACAGATTAGAGAGCGCTCCAGAAGGACATTTCGGATGCGAAATGGTATATGCTGAATACTTGTTTCAAGGAGCAATAAATGTTCCAGTGACTGTAAAACAGTCGAAAACAATCCTTTAGGAACACACTATACCTTTGTATAGATTGTATGGCATAGGTCCGACAGAAAACAACTACTTCTCTGGCTAATACCTCGACAGATATTGAATTATATCTGTCAGACATATGTGCAAAGATCCTTACTTTGAAGGAACAACTTTGCAAGAGCTCTCAGAGACAGACAGCAGGACACCGCCTGATCCAAACAAGGAACCAACTGCAGACCGGTTTCGGGATGAAGTCCCTCATCAGTGCAGTCCTGGTTATCACGGTTGTATACACGCGGGGGCCCGGAACATTTATTGCTCCTTGAAACAAGTATTCAGCATATATATATATATATATATATATATATATATATATATATATATATATATATATATATATATATATATATATAAAATTCTTTACTTATATAACTTATAATAGAGCTTATCATTTTGATTTCATTCAATTCAAGGTAATTCAACTTTTGGACACTTCAACGTACCCATCATGTCTGCTGCAAAATGACAAACAAATTAAACTATCCCAATCGGGCCTGCCCGTATACTTGAATCAATCAATCAAATTTGTGTCCCCAAGAAACATTACATATTTATGGAAGGGAAAAATCTCAAAAATAACATGAATAAATAAGCATATATGTGTAATCAGTAAACATAAAAAATAATAATAATAATCTGACAATATGTTTGCTCATAATTCGAAATACAATGTGGTGAATATAAACACAATAATAAACATTGAAATATACATAATTTTATCAGTTTTCGACTCATATCGAAACTATTTCAAAGTTATTGTGGTCAAATTCATTGAATAAATCACCTCAAAATTCCTTTTTTCAATTTGGTTTGTAATTTGTTTAAAAAATTATGAGATTTCATTTGATCAGGTATCGAATTGTAATTGACTATTCCATTATGAAGAATAGATTTTTTTTCAATTTTTTTTCTAAAATGACTAGCAGCTAACCATTTTGTTTGTCTGGTATTATGAATGTGAATAGTATTCACTTCAGTAAAAACTAAATTTGAGGTTTTCACTTTTTTGTCGATATTCACCCAATGATGCAGTCCGGATCTGCTCGACAATATCGTTTATTAGCATATTCGATGAAGTGGAAAGCTGCCAAGTCGGTGGATGCATCCATTGATCATAGAATCATTGCCATTATCGTCATTAGCATGCGAAATAGGGCAATCGGTCCGAGTTTCTGACTTATTAGGCATACTCGGAGCTCTCAAAGACTGATTCAATGGAATCAATATTGTATACGGGATCGGTCAAGTGTTTCAGAATTACCCTATGCAGATGACAGATTTTTTCTTATTTATACAGTGTGTCTCACTTCTCATGGAAACACCCCCGTATCTTCCGTAACAATAGAGGTAAAATGATGAAACTCTCAGGACTGATGGAAATGCTCAAAATGCACCTACCACCTGAATGGGGTTGGCCTAAGTGAAGGGGGCAGAATAGGCTCAAAATTCATAAAGATTCGTAATCAGGACCACCAACTTATTACAGAGACATATTTTTCCCTGAAAAAATTTCTGTCCTGAAAAATCCGAATTTGTCTCACTTCTCATAGAAACACCCCCGTATCTTCCGTAATTTTTTACGTAGAACCATGAAATTTCCAGGATCGATAGATACACTGAAAATGAACTCACTGCACGGGAATGGTCAATCTACGTAATATACACTGCACGCCAGCAGCGAAGGAACCACCCATTTTTCCATCGCTGCTGGCGTGCAGTGCACATCATGTAGGATGACCCGTTTTGTGCAGTGAGTTTATTTTTAGTGTATCTATCGATCCTGCAAATTTCAGGATTCTACGTATAAAATTACGGAAAATACGAGGGTGTTTCCATGAGAAGTGAGACAAATTTGGATTTTTCAGGACTGAAATTTTTTCAGAGAAAAAGTGTATCTGTAGTGAGTTGGTGGTCTTGATCACAAATCTGAAGGAATTTTTAGCCTATTTTGCCCCCTAGTATGTTTTAACGTAAAAATGTGTTGATCCATCACGATTGGCGGGCAGTGAAAATCACGTAGGCCAACCCCATTCAGGTGGTAGGTGCATTTTGAGCATATCCATCAGTGCTGAGAGTTTCATCATTCAACCTCAATTATTACGGAATATATGGGGGTTTCCATGAGAAGTGAGACACACTGTATAACATAAAATGTTTATAGTTTTATAGTCTTGTTGGAGTGAAGCGAAATATGGAATGATTTTGCCAGATGCGCAGTGTAACCAAACGTGCAGAGTTATTTCAGGACCGGAACTATTGATCCAAATGAGCCCAAACCCAAAGTTGAAATATTCTCTCAGGTAATAAAACCATCTACCACTTGTGTTTAACTATCAGGTCCCTTACCATTCCAATTTCATTTGAGGATGGTCTGGAAATATTCTCAGGAATACAGTCGTAACGGAGGATCCTTTTGAAATAAATCATTGTATTGATTATTTTTTAATGTGTAAGGATGAACGAATATTTCCAAATGGGACATTTCAGAATAACAACAGAACAAATCAGAATTAAAACAGAAACAAACAACAACGTTTTAATATTTGAATAGTATTCACATGTGCATTTCCTTGCAAGAGGCCCAGTTTTTTATATCTTTATAGGCCACCTGAAAGTAATTCTCAGAGAGGGTGTAGCAGGTCAAACTAAAAAATTGGACAGAATCTCGAAAATCGGTTGTCTTTCGTTTCACTCGTGGAATTCATCATGTAGTCGTGCAGTTAATCATCTTATTGCTTTGGTTAACTTATTTTAATTGCCATAATTCAACTCTGTTCAACTCAACAATCAATCCGAGTAAAGTCGCTATCATAGTAAGTATTGCAACAAGTTCTCAGTTCAGCTTGAGAGGAGAGAGAACAAATGGAGCAACCGGATGTAGAAAGGCAGAGATATACTGTTGAAAAAGTAAATTGAGTTGAATATCTTAAATTCTGTGAGGTATGATTCCTAGTTCCTAGACATCAGAGCTCCTCGTTCCCAAATATCACTGTTTTCAACGACTCGGCTCGGTCGAATCAATTGCGATAAAAGTGTATTTTGTCAAAAAAAGCTTCTGTTATAGCAGCCTCCCACGTATTTCCTTGCTTGCTACTGAAGTAGCTGACACTCGATTCTTCGGTAGGCAATGGAAAAACAATCTGAACTGACATAATGAGCTTTGTTGAAATGATGTGATCAAATTTGACGCTATCTCCCGGACTATTTCGAACTTTCTTCGATTCAATATTCTGTAATGATTAAAAATATTTGTTTCCCTTTTTCATTATATTGTCGTCATTCTCTCAGGTTTCCCTTCTTCTGTATTGAAACTCCCCGACCCTTTCATACTTGTCTCCATTGATATTTTTTTCCTGAATATTATTGAACTTTCCTTGATTCTCTTAGAAAGATTATAGGTACGCGTATTCTACTTCCTCTGTTAATTACTGTCCGTTGTTTTCCTGACTGAATGAAATGTTCACGAACTTTTACAGATCTCTTCTTGTCTCTTTTTATAACGTCTACATCATCTGCGACTGCTAATATTTATATTTGTTCATTAAATATTGTTCCTCCAGGGCGTTTCGGTATCTTCCTTTTATTTACCTAACAGGGTTGAAAGGTGGGTGAAAGGGCATCTTTTGTCTTTATTCGTTTTCCAAATTGAAGAGTTGGTTTTGGATTCTGACGATGGCTTTCGATTCGTTTAAACACATTTTGATTCTTTCATTCCGTTACAAGATTCCTTCCCCAATACAATGGCGTGTCATATGCATCTGTGAAGTCTATACAGAGTTTGTGGTAATTTTCCCCCAAGTATCTCTCCAATGTTTTATTGATATTTTTACATTTTTTTGAGGATTTCTATTACAAATGCATTAGTGCCAGGCTTGGACTGATAATACAGCCGTTCTCTACAGAGGCAACTCATGTCAAGAACTCATGAATACAGTTGAGTCAGACTTTTATCAAAAATGATCTGTACATTGAGTTATCAACAATCAATATTGAAAAAACGCACTATATACCATTCTGCTGCAACAAATCAACTGCTCCCCACCTAAACAGGATAGAAGTGAATCTCCATCGAGGTAGTTTTGTATCAAATCCGTTACCTAAATACGAGGAAATATTGAAATATTCTCAACATACTATAGAACCAAACAAAATTTCAATGTCAAAATATTTTATTACTCAACATATTCTCCTCTTAATTGGATACATTTATTACAGCGAACCTGCAACGTCTCTAGACCTTTCAAAAAAAAAGTTTATTCTTGCTCTGCACACCAGACCTCCACAGTTTTCATTACCTCCTCGTTGGAAGAAAATTTACGACCTTTTAATCTTTTTTTCAGTTGAGGAAAGAGATGATAGTCGGACGGAGCCAAATCTGGTGAATAAGGGGGGTGTTCTAGTAGTTCAAACCCTAAATTACGAATTTTTTGAATGGCAACATGAGATTTGTGTGCAGGGGCGTTGTCCTGCAAAAACAAAACACCTTTGGATAGCTTTCCGCGTCTTTTCTCTTTAATTTTTTCCCGTTGAGTGGTCAGTAATGTCGAATAGTAATCTCCAGTTATTGTTCTACCCTTAACCAAAAAATCAATCATGATTACTCCATGGCAATCCCAAAAAACTGAAGCAAGAACTTTTCCAGCTGATTTTTGGACACGAAACTTCTTAGATCTTGGAGAGACGCAGTGTCGCCATTTAATCGATTGTTGCTTTGTTTCTGGATCGTACAAATGTACCCAAGTCTCATCCATAGTAACAATTCGGTTTAAGTAGTCTACATCGTTTTCAAATCGAGCACAGATCGAACGCGATGCTGCTACCCTTGCACGCTTTTGGTCAACATTCAAACATTTGGGGATCCATTTTGCAGCAATTTTTCTCATGTCCAAATTGACGTGAACTATATGATGAACGCGTTCGTATGAAATATTCAGTGCTTCAAATATCCATTTTAGCCCAATTCGACGGTCTGTTAAAATCATGTCATGAACTGCATCGATATTTTCGGGGACTGACACAGAAACTGGCCTTCCTGATCGGTCATCATCTTCAATGGAAAATTTACTTCTTTTGAAGCTTGCAGTTCAATTTTTCACGGTCGCATACAAAGGACATTGATCACCAATGGTATTAAGCATTTCTTCGTAAATCTGCTTACCTCTTAACCCTTTTAAATACAGGTACTCGATGATGGCTCGATACTCCAATTTTTCGATTTTTACAATTTCGGTGGACATATATTTTTTCATTTAATTTATTACGTAACTCTGTTCCACTTTTTTGACGTCAAACTTTACACTGACACTTCTAATAAGTTATTGTTCGTTGCTATGGTAGAAAGATAGATGGATAGATTTTTATTGAAGCTTTCAATTTGAAACAGTTGAAAAACTCAAGTCATAACTACAAATTACAAATGAGTACAGTAAATTATGTATATAAATATAGAAATTGACTTAAAAACTACAATTTCTAAACCTAACTTACATTATCATACGCAATATTTTGTTAATGCAGGGAACTGGTCTAGGCTAACTAGATATCAGTACACCCTCGTACTAGGCATTGTTTCCTCATCTTTACTTGCTGACTTGGGAGCAAGCCTGGATCAATTGAAGAGACAGGGTGAGTGGAAAAGTGGAACTCCTAAAAAATTCGCTGATCCAGAAAAAAATATGGCAGCGCCTCAGAAGGGGTTTCCATTACTCCAACACCTGAATAGTCAATCTCATGGAGTACGGCACCAATAGCCTATATGTTCAGATTACTTCAATAACCAAAAATATAGCCTGCAGGCTGAAAAGAGGCAACATTAGAGTGAACATAAATGTAAATTCCAAAAATATTGAAAATATAATCTGGTCTTTGAGATATATGTTATTTAGCAATCTTCAATGAAATAAAATGTAAAAATATGAATTTTGTCCCAAAGAAAGAATACTTCTCTAATTTCAGTCCCTCTGGGATTGAATTCACTTTGAACTCTGAGCGATTAAAAGTTCCACTTTAGTCCCTCAAACTAGGAATGAAAATTACCCTCATATTCCCTGAAGTGCAGAAAAATCAATAATGTTAACCTAGAACATACACCACATTTCCTGATACCCGCGGTCGTAAAACTTTTCCATATTTACCAGTAAAATGCCAGATATTCCGCATTTTATATGTATCGAGTGCATGCAAATAAACCAGTATTTTATGATGTAGTTATGCGCAAACACAGAATATTGTAATCACCGAAGGGATAACATTCCGGAAACGAATTTGAACGCAATAAATAACAATACGGCCATCGATTTAATATTTTCAAATCATTTTTCCAGGTCGTCCATCATTCAAAGGATTTCAGCTCGAATAAGCGTTGGCTGTTGCATAATAACAAACGAATTCAATTCAAATACTGGCATTCTCATGAAAGTAAAATAATTTCGTAACCGCGAATATTTTGTGGGAAAACGCTTTCAGTGGTGTATTGGCTTGATATTGTTTCCACATTACTGATCGATAGGAATCCGGACGTAGTTCGACAGGTTTGTCGTAAAATGGAGAATAAATGAAAATATATATTTCGACAATATCGAAATACTCTTTTTATTTATTTAATTTCATTCAATTATTAGGGTACATTCAGGTTTTCGTGCACAGTTGTGACACAGCTTCACTGTGAGTTCTATAACCCAATTCCCAAAACCTGCATTTATCAAATTATTTGTTATGTTCATTTATCATTGGTATTGATTCTGAGAATCGACATACTGCTAATAATTAAGGTATATCCTAGGCATGTAGGTATAAATACTCAGATTTGGATGTAATCTAGTCAGTTTTGAAGATGGTGTAATGACCGAATCTAGTCAACAAATATAACATTATCGAGGAAAATAGATAAAAAGTGTTTTATTGTGTAGGTATAAGTGACTCAGACCAAAGGCATGCCAATATTTATATTTCATTACTGTATTTTATGATGCTGTTTTTTTCAGCTAGTCAACTGTTTATTCTTGTCATTTCAAAATGTATTATTGTACATTAAAGATTTTTTTAGCTTACCTGTGATATACAGTGTGGTCCACTAAGTGTGAAACAAATGGGAAACTCGTTTATTATCGATTTCTCAGAAAATTTTATTCTTGACAAAAGTTGGTGCATGTTCCAAAACTACACCAAATGTACCTGAAATGGCTTTATGACAAACACCATACAGGATAGGCACAAAAATATTTTTTTTCGTATGGAAAATATTGAATTACCCCCGTATGATTCATATATTAACTATTTTGATTTAATATGTATGTGAAGTAGCCACAATCAAATCAGGTTGGAGTATTTTTTATCAAATTAAAGTGTTTTTGTAAAATTTACTTGGATTTGTATTTTTTAGGTGACCGTCAACTTCATGTTTGTTGCAACGCTATTTAACAGAACTCTAGAATAAAACAAATACTCTTTTTAACGAGGCAAATACTTTACTAAGTAAATGTTCATATTAATAAACTGTCAAAATCTATCGCGGATAGCCATGAACAAATAATAACCAACAAGCGATAGTACAGAAACTTACAGTAGGTAACTGAACAGGTGCTAACAATAAAAATTATCGAAGCGTCTCTGTATGTCCACCTTCTCTTTCGATGCATCTAATTGTTAGCTCATAAAATTCGTTTACTGTAGATCGCAACACATTAGCGGGAATATTACTGCAATGAACTCGTATTGAAGTTTCAAGCTTAGCAACATTATTAAATGGGCGATCTCTGTAGACTTTTTGTTTTAAGTATCCCCATAAGAAATAATCCAGAGGTGTAAGGTCTGGAGAACGAGGAGGCCATCGAGGATCGGTATTTCAGTAGAATGGGCAGGACATCCTTTATGTTGGAACCATACTTTTTGCCGTTCTTCTAATACCATATCATCCAAAAACTCTCCTATTTCAGTTTCCAAAAAATTCAATTTCCTGTTACCATTCAAATTCTCTCGAAAAAAAACGGACCTAGTAATGTATCATTTAATAGACCACACCAAACGTTTGTTTTCTGATAGTATTGATTTTTGTTGTCAATAATAAAATTTGGGTTGACATCTGACCACCATCTGCAATTTTTTGGAACCCCATTTGTTGTAAAAGTCGATACATCTTCAAACAGAATACATCGATGAAAATCTCTTTGTTCTTCTATTTCACCCTGAATCCACATAGAAAAATCATATCTCAAATCATAGTCTCTTTCTTGCAATGTACAAATGAATGCAGGTTTGTAAGCATGGTACTTATGTTTCTTGAGAATACGCTTCACAGAGGTTTTTTTTTATACCGGTATAATCACTAATTTCTTGGGTGGACCTTCTAGGATTTTCTACTACTGCTTGAATTACGTCAAGCTGGTTTTCTTCTGTGCATACAGGTTTCGTACGTTATGTTTATATTCTAGTGAGCCGGTCTGTTTGAAATTCTTTAAAATTCTACTTACACTTGAATAGCAAATTTGTTTGTCTGGATGTTATTCATGTAAAGTATTTGCCTCGTTAAAAAGAGTATTCAACATATTTCTATATTTTTTGAAATAAGGGTTCTTTACTCCCGAACGAACTTTATATTTTTTGGCCTATCCTGTATGGTTTTTGTCAAAAAGCCATTTCAGGTACACTTGGTATAGTTTTGGAACATGCACCAACTTTTGTCAGGAATAAAATTTTCACTTGTAATCTCCCAAGTGCTTGAATTATTGCCGGAAAATTTTCGAGTACATGAATTTTTTGAAAATTACCCGAGTCGCGCAGCGACGAGTGTAATTTTCTTAAAAAATTCATGTACGAGATAAATTTCCTGCAATTAATTCAAGCACGCGGGGGATTCGGTAAGAAAATTTTACACCAAAATATATCCAACAATTCATAAGAAATAACTAACTATGGTTCACCTGAACTATTTATATGCATAGTACAAAAAAGATGCATGAAAATATTGATATGTAAAACACATTTAACAAAATTTCAATTTGATTTTTTTAAATTTAATCAAAAAGAGTTCTTGCTCCACTGGGAATTGAACTAGTGACCACACGACCACGAGGCGGACACTTTACCGACTCGCCACGGGGCCTTTGATTTACATGTAGACAACTGGTGTATTGAAGTGTTTCTGAAATTTGATTTCAGAATTTGCAAATTCTGCGATTATCGTGAAGAAAATATTCAGACACATTCGAAATATTTAATAAATACATAAATATGAAATATTATCTCATTTCAAATGAAAAATACAATTCCATTTGTACATCAAAGCAAAATATAAACTATCACCTGTCAAATATTTGACAGAAAAATTTCCACTTATTAATTTCGGCCGGGTACCCAGGAGGATAAAAATTTCCGGAAATTTTTTGGGTTGCCATTGCATCTAAATAAGAACGAATGTTTTGGATCTCTCTAAAAGTGAGGTGTGAAATTTTCTGAGAAATCGATAATAAACAAGTTTCCCATTTGTTGCACACTTAGTGGACCACACTGTATACATGTATACTTTCATTATTTCATTCTTGTAATAGAGCGTATACTATTGACATATCTACACTGGATCCATGTAAATGGTTTACCTGTTTGTACTATGAATGAATAAATAAATATTTGAATGGGAATTCATGACGTCGCATATACAATCCTCGAAATCTAGTAACACTCAACGATTCCACTGAATTTCCCGATCAAAACAAGCATAAAACACTCCGATATCAAGTAGCGGTCGACTGTCAACCGCCAAACTCTATTATCCTTCGCTCGTTCTCCTGCATCGAAGGATTCCACTAAAACGTATCAATCCGTTGCAGGGCCTCCAGCTGAAAGGGCAGATGGTGTATTGTCCGGAGTCCCATTCCATCCTATTTATTGGTTCGCCGTTCATCGACGGTCTGGAGGGTCTTACCGGAAGTGGCCTCTTCATTTCCGATATTCCACTCCACGACGCGACAAGGGATGTCATCCTAGTCGGGGAGCAGGCCAGGGCACAGGTATGGTTTACACGATTGTTTAGTTCAATTGGATGTGATTATGTAGAAGTATTTTATAATTCGCTATTTTCCTAAAACTCCAAAATCGAAATGAATGTTATTTTTAGAAACCATTTTGCATTAACTCCACACCTTGTGAAAGATTCAACTCAACATTCAGTTATAAAAAATTAGAGCATTTGAAACATAGGAAAAATTAGAATATGTATACTCTTGTGACGTAGAATGTCTTCACTAGATTCTAGTATTTTTTGTTGACCTAATTTGATGGTACTGATATGAATCTGACAACAGTGGAACCGCTGACATTTGCTGACATTGATTATGTTGTTCTTGTCGTGAAATTGTTATTGGAAGATTACTTTTACAACTTGTGAAAATGAAGAAAAACTTTTTTAAAACTAGCAGTGGAAATTTGCCACCCGTAAATTATATAATGATTCTCGCATTTTTATCTCGCAATCCAAACTATTTGAGAGTGGAGAAGAAAGGTATGAAAAAGATGAAGAAGGTTCTGTTCATTTGGAACTCATTCTGATGGTATGAGTATCCTTCACTTATAAGGTTCGTTTATAGGGCTGCTAGATCAGACTATGATGATGATGCTGTGGGTTAAATGCAGCTGAAAAGGTAGGGTTCTATTTGTATCAAGCGCCGAATAGTTCCTGAGCACAACGTACGAAGCAAACCATACTTTGCTGTAGCTATTATTGACGACAGTAATGATAAAATAGAAAATTGTGACTTGAATGTTGTGTAGCATCCCAAGGTAAGTTTCGGATTATTACCGTTTTTGAGCATACAACATAGATTTTGGTATTTTTTGCTGTTACGTTTTTATACAGGTTGCTGAACCGATGAAGAGAGTCCCACATTGGTGAAGTGTTATTCAAGAATCTATGGTAAATATAATATCAGCAATGCCTTTTCCATCAACAGTAAGAGCTCTGACAGATCGTACATTAAATGACATTAGTGACTCGACAGTAGTCAATCGACAAATGCCTCCACGGTTCCAACATTGTCAGATTGTGTCAGTGACGTAAAATGTCTGTGGGAGAACACTTCTGTAATCCGAATTTTCATAACTGAATACAGGCGAAAAGCGATATGTGAAAATTAAACAAATATTTGATTCGATATATTTGAGACATGGAGATTTCAATAACACACATTTTCAAATTTAGGAAATCAGCGAATTCTGAATTCACACAAAAAAATCACGGAGGAGATTAATCTTTGTAAATTGTACTTATGAGATGTCTTCCTAGAAAGGATGCAAGTAAAATGAGTTTTCAATTTTTGTCTCAAATCCGATTCAATAAGTAAATACTTATATTCGTTTGATAGCATTGCTAAATGAATACAGACATGGGTATAAAACACATTCACATTACTTATAACTGAAGTAGTAAAAGATAAAGTAAATAGAAATCTTTATAAAAACTTCAACTTTTGAAGTTTGTAGAGGTAAATATGCGATTTTTTTCAACTTAACTCCTATGTTAAGAAGGAAGAAATTACCAATCCCCATTATACTTTAGTCAGAACTTTTTTATGGGGTCATTATTCAGAGTTTCTGTTGTATTTCCAAACTATTCATCCTCCTCCGGTTACAATTCTCATTTCATCCCAAATTGAATGCAAAACATCAAAGATGAAAAAACATATGAACCTGCTCCGTAGATGAGAATTTCTCTAGGTTTGTATCTATACCTTTCTTGAATGCAAAAATCTCATTCAAAAGTGACAATAATTTAGGCAAACATTTGCTTAATTCCAAAGACAAAATCAATTAACTATCAAAAAAGTTCGGAAAAACAAACATCTGAATAAATCTGAAAACTCAACATTTCGACACCGTATCAAATTTAGTAAACATAACTTCAACCCCAATAACAATTCTCAAATCCTCGACTTTTCGAATTTTTTGTCAAACAAGCACATCATATACGATCAAAAGCCGACAGTTCCCCTTGAAAATGGTATCTGAAAGTGACCAGCTCGAACAACTACCGATAAATCCAAATAACAAGCAAAAACCGATACAAAATTGAATAATGATGTGCCATCTGTTATGTTAGATACAGATTTGACCATAATGGAAAAAGATTCAATAATTCCGAAAAAGAAAAAGAAGTCTCTCCAGCATCTGCCTAAACAGAAGTTTGACAAGGATTGGGGGGAGTTTAAGGATCTGCACTGATATCGGGCATTACTTCGCGGGCCTACTTTGAAGTTGATGACGATGATACAGACAAGGGACTGCCTTGAAGAGGAACCAGCTCTCCTTGGAAAGAATTTTCTTACTTTGTGATTCAGACTTTTTTCTCAGAGTTTTTGTCGATTCTAAAAATGTTTATTTTCAATTGTTTTCTCAAATTCACATTATCATAAAAATTAAGATTCATAATTAGATGCGATATCAACTTACATCTGGTAACCCCATTTCAGAATCTGACAGATCACATATTCCTCTACACAGAAGATTGAAATGCTATTTCAATATTAATTTTCTAATTTATTTTGTTCAATTTCAATTTCTCTTTTTTCCTTTTTTCATTCCGTCAGTACCTCGTGGTCATCGTGTCTAGTAGTGCAAAAACAGTATGCAATTGCCTTTCGAAAAGTAAATTTGCAGATCTAAATAAAACCCATTTGGGTATATGCTCAAATAAATGTCAACCTGTATAAATAATTGATGAGTAAGTGTATGTGTGGAATCTCTCAAGGGGTTGATGAAGAGTTTGGGATAAACTCTTCATAGTTTACATCGAGGTCCTGTAGAATTTTTTTACATTAATTTTGGCAATATCCTGCATATTATCGTCATTCATTATACTAAGTGTTTTGTTATAAAGTAAACGGTAGATTTTTGGCAACAAATGAGACAAATTTAGTTTTGAAAAACTAATCTCCCATTCCAAAAACTCCTAGATACAAATTTTGAATAGAATCTGACATCAAATCTCGGGGCCACTATCTTGAATTTTTTTATTTTGACAAAAAAAGTCAAAATCACCGATCCAAAGAACCTTTACATTCTAATTTTGAACGGCCTAGAACAATAATTATTCCTTCGCCGTTTTGTAGCTGTCAATTCGAATTATCAAACATTGACAAAAAAATCATGATCTCCAACCACAAAAATCCCTATACCACCAACTCAGAATAGAATCAGACCATGAATCAGAAATTTCGTCCGCTATTTTGGAGCCGCTTCGTTGAATTCTCAAAAAAATTATGACTTCCCAAACCCAAAAGCTTATTCTATATACCAATTTCGAATGGAATTGTATCAGAAATCACGAAACTCGTCCAACATTCTGGAGCCGCCTCTTGCTTTTTCCTAATATAAAGATGTTATGGAGTATTGTCCCTCAAGTGATGAACACATGTTGTTGAAAAAAGCTATTAATTGTAAAAGTTATAATATTCCATAGTTTCGATCGAGCCGAATGAGTTTTATTTTTTCCCATTCCCGATCCGACCCTGTGCCAGATGTCATACTGGCTATATGATACTTTTTTCCTCGCCAGACATATGAGAGGAGAAACCTGAGGGGCGTGTCATTTAAAAGAAATTCAGTTTTATTTCTGAATCCAAAATTGTAAGTAATAACTAGTTTCCACTGGTCGACGGCTGAACCTAACCTTTATTAGTTGACTTTGATAAGGCTAAAGATTTCTCATTTCAAATGAAAAAAAGCAAGGAAACCCATTTCGTGAAAATAACACATTTTTGTAAAATTATTCACAAAAAAAAGAAATATCTAGGAGAAAAATAAGAAAGTCGTTTAACTAAGTGAATGATAGACTTCTATACTGAAATGAAACAACACCAAAATATTCGTTCGGTTTGATGGTGGAACTGAACGAAAATGGGGGAAAATATCCTTTTCATTCATTTAAAACTCAAATAATTTTTTTTCGTTATTTTTATTTTTATACAATCATACAACCCTCCACCACTCAGAAAAAAAAATCGTTTCTGACTCTCCTTTTTTCAGGGATGAAGACGCCCAAGCTAAGGAGCATGGGAAATGTGAATTGTTTTTGTTGTTGTTGATCGACAATATGGGTACCCTCTACTCACCCGATGTACTCTTGTAAGACATCCAAAAAAATAATAATGAGATTTTTCTTCATGACACCCGTCAATAACAATTGTTGGTCAGTTCCATCACATTTGCTATTTTTCACAATTTTTACTTGAATGAAGCGATCGCAGAAGTACAGATTCAACTAATTATCTCTCATAACTATTTGAAACAGCTTGTTATTTTCATTTGAATCAATATAAAGAGTACAGAGTTTATTTTTTCAAAGAATGTATTCGAGTCATCTCAAAATTTATTGGCATTTCACGAATCCGAACAATTCCCTGGTTATTATTTCCCATTGAGAGCAGAGACTTCGTATCCGTTCAGATTTCAAAAAAACGCACGTCAAAAAAGTAAATGTTTCCCCACTGAAACGAAAAACTAATAGCCTGTGCAGCTCGAAAACAGACAAGATTACCATAAATTCATCCAGCGTGATGAATTGTGCTGATCTCCTAGGGGTGCCGACGAATATCGGAAAATTAGGCAGTCGGCTATGATTTATCGGCACAATTAGGACAATTCGCGTTGCGGGAGCTTGGAAATGCATTTTGTTGAAAGTACTCAACTTTTTGTTGCGGCATTAAAGTATGATGTTTCAGTGGAAATGGTTATCTTGTACTTACAGTGGCTTTGTTAACGTATTCATGTCAGTGGCGGTTCTAATGCGAAACCCCGCGGTGCGGGGGGGGGCGGATGTTACGGGGGCCCGGAGGGCCTACGCGGAAGTGATAACCATGTTTAAAATTGTTATTCTCGTAAGCTGCTCGAAACATTTCCACATGCGAATAAGTTTTCAGGATATATATTCTCCATTTTTACGACTCTTACTGTGATGTGCTGCAAATATTCTACCCTCTGTGTGCAGAGAGTGGCGCGAGTGCACGTTATTATTTATTATTTGTCGCAAGTCGATGCATGCCAGCTCAGCCCAGCACCACTAGGCTAGTGCTGAAAGCTTCGATTCGGACACGATGGTCAGGGCGGTCTATGTCTTTATTGGCTGTGAAACTAAGATATATCGATATATGCAAAAGTCTCACAAAAATTTCACTAATTTCAAAAATAACAGAAGAACGAAGTCAGGCTATCAGCCTACTGAAAAGTCTAGAACAGTTTGAGTTCATTTTTATACTAACTATGTTTTCTAAAATACTGGAAAATAGCATCAAAACTGCTGCAATTGGATGATTTAGATTTGTCCAAGGCTTGCGAATCTCTAGAGTCAACTTATACAAAAATAAATGAGTATAGACATGATTACGACCAACTGAAGACGGAAGCTACTAATGTCGCCGCAAAATGGAGTCTTCAACCAAAATTTCTGGAAAAAAGAAACGTTACATCGAAAAAAGTTTTTGGGGAACCCAACACACAATATTTATTTTCTGAAAGAGAACATTTCTTCAAAGAGAACATTTACTATAAGACTCTTGATATCGTTCCTGCCAAATCAAAAATAGATTTGAAGCCATGAATACCATTGTCAGCAAGTTCAACTTTCTTAATCCAAAATTGCTAGTTGAAATGTCGGAAGAGGATTTGTTCAAATCATCCGAAAACCTACAGAAGTTATACCCCAGTGACTTATCTTCTACTTTTCCTTTCGAGATGATTTCGCTTTTACGTCTAAAAGAAGAAATAGTGAAGTTGATAGATATAAGAGAGTTTACAGAGTTCCTAATAATCATGAATTCTACGCTATCTTCCAATTTTTCTGAAGTAATTACATCCCTGTTGCTGTTTCTGACCTTACCAGTAACTGTGGCCTCTGCTGAGAGGTCATTTTCCAAATTAAAAATAATTAAAAATTATTTGCGGAACAAAATGTCACAAGAGAGACTAAGTGGACTTGCAATATTATCTATAGAAGCAGCTGCAATGGACAAATCAGTTTTTATAAACGAATTTGCAGATAGGAAGGCAAGAAGAAGAGATTTTCACTGAATTTCTATTATATACATGTTTTGGTTATATTCAATGATCATTTCCGAGGGATTTGATATTGTTATTAATTTGTTCATGTCCTTTTTCACTGATCTCAGTTTGTTCCTTCGTTTTTTTTTTATATTTTATGTTATTTTAAAGAATTATACGTTTGTTTTGAGATTTCAATATAAATTCTCCAAGTTTTCTGAGAAGTTGTTACTTATTCACAGTGTTCGTAGGTGGTTATAGCATAGAAGTAGAACGCATGTTTTCACAACAAAATTAGTAAATAGATTCAGCTGAAAACAAGGGCCCTTGGCCCAATTCTCGCGGGGGGGTCATAAATTCTAAACACGCCACTGATTCATGTTATGGCTATAGAAAAATTATATTATTAGATCATCATTTTGGAGTGTGTAGTACAATGTGCATATTCGACCATATAGGGTCGGTATCATAAACATCTCTCGAAGTTAATTTCAGATTTAAAATGGCGGTTTTATAAAGTCGCATTTCTGAAATAAGAAGAAGAAGGCAAGTATGTGACCTAGAATTTTTCGCAATTTCTCTTGTGACATTTCTAATTTTCTTATAAATAATAAAACTACTAGCAATAGATTTGAGAATCCTCCAAAATCTCCAACTTCAAAGAATGAACATGTTGCATGAAATCTGAGTGGAATTAAGACTTTCGTTACTGGCGATAGAAGATAATTTCGAAAATTGAAAATACTTATGATTCCACAGTAATTAGAACTAGAAATGTTGACTCATTAGTTGGTCTTTGCAGATTTGCCTCACTATGTATCCCTTCAATAAGCATACAGACTTTCAAATCCGTTTTCATTTGTTTTCAAATTCTATTTCGTTCTACAAGACAAAATGGTTTAACCGATTTCTAAATATCCTTCGACGCCAAGGGCATTCAATAATAATCACAGCATATCCTTCATTGTCGCTTAAAAGTTCCTCGAAAATAACTAGGATATCGTTTGCTAACATTGTAGCAAAAAAAACAATCAAATTGAGGTTTTATGCTAAATTATTGATAGACAAACTGTCAAAACCACGATTTTCTACAAAATTAACTTCAACTGATATCCCTTCGTCCCGATAAAGTTAACTGTTACATTTTGAAGTTAACTTTAACATGTGACGTCATTCCACAAGTTACCTTCCAGTCATCTGTCAAAATAGTTTTATAATACCCGCCCTAATAGCCTAGGAATCTGTACCGTGAAGATGGTACAGATCCACAGCAAAAGTGATGAAGATGAAGACTCCTCAAGTAAAATAAACCAGAGGCTTAAATCATCTTCGTGGTTCCGATATATATACGCCTCACCATGTCTCACCATGCCTCACTATGCCTCACCATGTGGCAACGTTTATATCGGAACCACGAGGCGTTCCACAAATACCAGAATAACGGAACACAAGGCCAATTGCCGGTTAGGACACTCAGAAAAATCCGCTGTCGCAGAACATGCGCTTAACAATAACAATCACAGAGTGAAGTTCGAAGAAACCCAAGTAATTGCCACAACACATGCATATTATCCAAGACTCTTCCGAGAAGCAATCAAAATCAAAAAACATCCCAACAATTTCAACAGAATTGAAAAAGGGTTACAATTGAATAAAGCATGGCTACCTGTTCTCAAGAAAACGGTAATAACACCATACCGGGAAATTAATGAATCCGAAGGGGTACCCGACGCAGGGACGATGGCACCGGACGCAGGTACGAGTACGTCGACCCATAAATACTGGCTGAGACAACGCATACCAAACAAGTAGTGTTCAGTGATCGAAACTGTAAACATTTCTCTTGAATATGCCAACCACTCGTGTTGGCGAAACGTCGAGATTTTCTCTAAATAAACGTCGGCCTAAAAACCCGAAAAACCATCATTTAATCCTCTTTAATTTTGAAGACTGACCAAATTTTTGTTTCGTGATAAGAAAACAAAATTTCTGTTACATTTATGGAAAAATGTTTATTTTTGCTAAAAATGAAGAATGTATATTTATTTTTTACAAGTTTCTTGTAATATGTTCGGCTATTTATCACAAAAAATTAAAATATATTATTAATATACTGCTGTTCAATTTCATTACGCACTTCTCCTCTTCCATGGAAGTTTTGGTGTCCTAATCTCAAAAATATGTTATCAATACTCGGTGTTTCAGTAAACATCGAAATCTCGACTTCAAAACACCATTCAATTTTTCAATAATGTTTCTTGCCCTTGTGAAAAAATAGTTATAATAACTTTCTGGGGTATTTTCTGGTGGATTGTAGCTATCCAGAAGAAAGGAATCATCCCCTCGAATATACAAGCCTTCCATGGTGAGGCGTATATTTGAGGCTTGCCAAATTGCAGAGTCGTGTGTTGATCCAGGAAAACGGGCATTCATGTTTAATATTTTATAGTTGCTATCCACAATGATTTGACAATTTATGCTATAATATCCTCTCCTGGAAGAGTAGGGCACGGCCGGATAATCTTCAGGGGGCGATATGATTGCAATGTGGGTACAATGTATTGCTCCTAAACATCGAGGGAAGTTATATTTTTGCATGAATCCGTCTTTCACTTCAATCTCAGTAGAAGAAAATTCAATCCAATGGGGTAGTAGCTCACTAATAATATTATTAGTGACTTCCTCCACGCATCTACTCATGCTCCACTGGCAACACTGGTGACCCTGTCCGGTGATTGATTGGTAGCCCCCGGTAGCATAAAAATGCAGACTTGCAAGAATTTTCAAATGAGCTGGTATTGCAGTATTTCTTTCTCCTTGTTGCATATGCTGACCAATAATCTCAATAATTATTCCCGCCACTTCTTTATTGAATCCCACCACCATGCACCCCCTAAGGTTGAGGCCCGGAAGGATGAACTCCCCAGCACTCGTACGTACTCGAAAGCTCACCCCCCCCCCCACATCCACCACCCCCGCTCGTTAAAGCGGTTCCTCATCCTGATGACTGGCGATCAGCAGAATAAAATCTGACCGTTTGATATG
The DNA here is from genome assembly GCA_944452925.2 of Chrysolina oricalcia. Lineage (NCBI taxonomy): Eukaryota > Metazoa > Arthropoda > Insecta > Coleoptera > Chrysomelidae > Chrysolina > Chrysolina oricalcia. Next base: position 6,470,132 of record OX101825.2, on the reverse strand, counting down.
GAGTGCCCAGCCAATTTTCGGCTTGAAGCTCCCTTCTTTATTGAATCGGAAAATACTTTTGAATGACATGTTCGGAAGACTGAATGGGTCACTCATATCTCTAATTGACCTCTGATGTAATTTGAATTTGAATTGAATTTGAAATGTAAATTTAACTTGTATTATATGGATATTGAAGAGATTCTATTCACAAAATACACCTACTTTTCTTCGTTTTCAACGATTTCCTCGACCATTGATTCACCAATAACATCAAAATATGCCATTTTTTGTTGCCGCTATTAAAAACAAGCTACATTTCACACCACTCTAAATAACTCTGGTTTCAGAGGGTAATTTTAAGGGAATCAACGAAAATCTTAAAGGACAACTACTTAGTGAATACGAAATCAATTTTAATAGCCACAAAAATTTTAGAGGCGTCCAAATATTAACGAAAGTGTCACAGAATAGAACCCATTGTTCGCAAAAGCGTCCGTAGTTGAGCAGGATTGACAAAGAAAATAACTGTTGCGTTAGTCGAAATTAGACAAATTTAGGATGGAAATTTATTCATTATAACTCGTTAACAGGTCCAATAATAGAGTATAATAGCCATAACTTTCAAAATGGTGTGAGTGAAATTCGGTATATTTTTTTAGATATCCAAAAAAAAACATTGTAAATGACCTGAAAAAACGCATCCTGTATTCGAATGGAAGGTAATGTTGAACAACAGGATTCATCAGAAAGTTACGCTATCTTTCGTTCTATCAACATGAGCCATAAATAAATTTTGTAGTCAAAAACGATCTGTTAATTGTTTTCAGTGTAATCCAAAGTTTAAAAAATTCATATTTCAAATAGTTATCAAGAGACAAAACACGCTTCTATTGCTTGGATTAGACTGAAACTATGATGTCCTACCAAAATATAACTCATTGGTTCTAGAATAGTGCTAGAAAAAAATTCTCGAAAAACGACTTTATCACTATGCCCCGTATACAACCTAATGTACTATCAATAATAAGATTATATTTGGACATGTTAACGAGTTCTAATAAATACATTTTCATCCTGAATTCGTCTAATTTCAAACTCACACATTTTCCCAATGACTCATCCCACTATGACCTAATGAAGAAACAGCCAATTTGATCAAGAGCCAGAAAAGTTATCCTCAAAATTCGATTTTTCAAAAACGGTTAAATTTAGATGTAATCAGTTTTGTTTAGGATTTCGTGCAGAATTGTACCATGTAATAATATGGAGGATGATCCATTGAAGACATGACCTTTTGACTGATCTTGTTTACTTAATTTTTTTTTATTGTAATAGATTTTGAAAAACCCTAAAATTTTTGTTTCTATGCATATCAGCGACCTTGTAGATAAGAATGACGTATTTTTTAAGCCAATAATTTGCCCCCAGTAATGTCAGTCAAGCAGTTCTTCTGTGTTTTCTATGAGTAATTGGTGACAGGTAGCTGAATTGTTAAAGCGACATTGTTTCAATCACTTTGGCTGCCAGTCGGCGATGGTTCAAACCATGGCGACTGCAGAATTTTTTCTGATAGCCCGGGAAACTACTTTCATTATGTCTGTATTATGTTTTTATCTGTTTCAATTTATTTATTTATTATTATTGACGTATGCAAACATTTATTGATGTATGTACTGCACGAATAAAATTCTATTCTAAAAAAGTTCTAGGAATCGCACGTAAAAAGGTAAGACCTCGTTAATCCTTGGCACGCACAAGTTTCGACTTCCGAAGGCTGCCGTTCGTAAGGGGACGACAGCTGGTTAACGGATCAAACAATTTTAACAATTTTAACAACAATTTTAACAGAATTGATACGCACAATTTGACCTGTGGAAATAACACTCTGATAGGCATTCAAATCCTTTGCATGATTTCCAACGGTAAGGAAATCATTCCAAGTTTAGCAAATAGCACACATTTCTGGCAACTATCTAATTGGCCCTGGGTACTTCTTTCCAAAAACCATGATCAGCTTATTTATCTACTCCTCGAAAAACCAAATACTTTGACGAACGATGCACAAGTACCAGTCAGATGTATTTCCATCACTCTCTCATCTAGTTAAAAATGTGAATAATTAGGTCAATCCGTTGAGACAAAAACAATCAAAGAATTCAGTTGCGAAATACATTGGAGAAAACTGAACAATCGGCATAAATGAGGAAACTAAGGCCATAATTAGGCATTTGGAACAACTTCAGATAAATGAAGCTGGGGCGTTAGGCGAGAATTAAATATTCAGCAACACACTTTAACGAATGGATTATGGGAACTGGGTGGATGTTGCCGGGTTGGTTGAAATTATACAGTTGATAAACTGCGAGTTTTGTGTCAGATGGGCGCGGAAATAGATATAAAGTAACTACTAGCAGAGAATGAAATACACTGGCCCAGAAGAGAAATTTTTATTAATTCATGAACTCTTGTGAAATTTCATATGCAGAGGTATTAATAAGAAGTTTTTCTTGGGGTTTGTAATGTTGAAATTGTTTCGTTTTGATTTTGAGAATTTCTATTGACCAACCGCAGAGTTCACCTTTCCGCCTTTCACTTTCAGTAAAGAACTGAATTATGGGTATATCATAATGCTTCAAGAGGATATATTGAAAAATTCTTAGCCTACTGAAGAACCAAACAAAATTTCAAAGTCAAAATATTTTATTACTCAACATATTCTCCTCTTAATTGGATACATTTATTACAGCGAACCTGCAACGTCTCTAGAACTTTCAAAAAAAATGTTTCTTCTTGCTCCACAGCTTTTATAACCTCCTCATTGGAAGAAAATTCACGACCTTTAAAACTTTTTTTCAGTTGAGGAAGGAGATGATAGTCGGACGGAGCCAAATCTGGTGAATAAGGAGGGTACAGAGGCTAAGTAAAACTCGAAGTCACCACAATATATATTTGACCCCTAAGGTAGGGAAGGGTGGGCTGTTGTCAACACAGCTTCAGCAATAAATTGTCAAAAGTGTGGTTGTATCAACATGATACCATCAAAAACATGTTTTCGAGCATAGAAATGCTCATCATCAGTTGAAATTACAAGTCAAACTGAAATAGCAAATATAAAAATTACAATTTTGAAAATGAGTTTATGAAAAAATTTGAATGGACTTGGAAACCAAAATGGATACTCACATGGCATGGAGGCGTAGTAAAATTTAAATTATTAACAAAACATATTTAAAAAATCTTGAACTAGGCGCTGAGCTTTTTTTTTCTTCGACAGCCATTGCCAGAGCACATTGTCGTTGCAAATTTCGTATTAATTTTTAAAACTTTTCAATGTGGGTTATCCATACAATTGAATGGTCACCCACCATTCCACCTTAATATAGGTGGTAGGCCTTACTGCGCCTAGTTCAAAATTTTTTAAATATGTTTTGTTAATAATTTAAATTTTACTACGCCTCCATGCCATTTTGACCTGTAATTTCAACTGATGATGATCATTTCTATGCTCGAAAACATGTTTTTGATGGTATCATGTTGATACAACCATACTTTTGACAATTTATTGCTGAAGCTGTGTTGACAACAGCCCACCCTTCCCTACTTTAGGGTTTCAAATATATATTGTGGGGACGACTTTGAGTTTTACTTAGCCTCTATATACTGAAACTCCACTTTGAGGATGGACTACTTCCTTCACATGAATAAGGAGGGTGTTCTAGTAATTCAAACCCTAAATCACGAATTTTTTGCATGGCAACATGAGATTTGTGTGCAGGGGCGTTGTCCTGCAAAAACAAAACACCATTGGATAGCTTTCCTCGTCTTTTGTCTTTAATTTTTTCCCGTAGAGTGGTCAGTAATGTCGAATAGTAATCTCCAGTTATTGTTCTACCCTTATCAAAAAAATCAATCATGATTACTCTACGGCAATCCCAAAAAACTGAAGCAAGAACTTTTCCAGCAGATTTTTCGAAAAGAAAATTCTTAGGTCTTGGAGAACCGGAGTGTGGCCATTCCATCGATTGTTGCTTTGTTTCTGGATCGTTTCGATTTTCTCAATTTCGGTGGACATATTTTTTCCTTTAATTTATTGCGTAACTCTGGTTTACGTTTTTGACGTCAAACTTTACACTGGCACTTCTAATAAGTTATTGTTCGTTGCTATGGTAACGCAATATTTTGTTTATGCAGGGAACTGGTCTAGGCTAACTAGATATCAATTCATCGTCGTAGGCCAAAGGAAAGAAACTTCAGCAGACGGCATTGAATTGTTCAAAAAAGTATTAGCTACATGAAATTAACATTAATAATATTGTAATATTTTGTTATGTGTCAATGAGAAATTGCTAATGAAGTGTAATCTATAAAACACAATGAGATACCCACAATTTAGTTTACAACGATATCAAATTACTGAGAGTTGGTCAAAAGAAATTTTCAAAATCAAAAACAAGCAATTCAAACATTTCTGTATTTTTAAAAATGAATTGCGTTAATTTCAATTGTTTCGAAAATATATTCAGGGTGTTTATAAAATGAGATGTGGTGTCATGAATAATAAAAAATTAAAAAATTGTGTAGTTGTCTGAATAAAAATGCAAATTTTCACTATCTTATTTTTCTTTCCAATAAATATCAATCTCATAATCTCCGACCACAAAAACTTGTACCCATTTAGAATAGAATCGAATCATAAATCATAACTTTTATCTGATATTTTGAAACCATCACCTTGGATTCTGAAATGTTGGCAAAAAATCATGCTATCCAAACCCAGAAGAAAATTATTACATTTCAATGTTTCATCTTGAGTTTTATCTATTCCCATTCCCGATTCGGCCCTGTGCCAGATATCATTCTGGCTATATAATACTCACTCATTTCCTTACCAGTCATGTGGAAGAAGTAACCTAAGGACGTGTCAATTGAAAGAAATTCATTTCCATGTCGGAATCCAGAGTTTTAACCATAGAAACATATTGTTATATATTTTACTTTATTATAAAAAAAAATAATTGTTTTATTTATATTTTGATTTATTTTAATTTTGTTTATTTTTGATTTAATTTAATTTAGTTTATTTTATTCTCTTTGATTTAATTTAATTTAATTTAATGTAATTTAATTCAATTTTACTTTATTTCATTTAATTTAATTCAATTTTATTTAATCCAATTTGATTTATTTTATTTAATTTAATTTGATTTTATTTAATTTTATTCAATTTATTTATTTTAATTTAGTTTAATTTTATTTAATTTAATTCATTAATTTAATTTAATTTTATTTAATTTATTTTATATATCAAATAAATTTATTCCCTGGACTATAATTTTTACAACTCAGTCATACAACATGAAAAACTCTCAATCTCATCAGGATTCTAGGCTAAATTTTGAATCTCAAACATATAAGAATGAAATACTGAAAAAAAATTTTTTTTTTTAATTATAAACTCCAATTCAAATTCATACAATCTTTATATAAACTTTTAGTCAAATAATAATGAAAATGTCCTTCACCTATACAATACCTTTTCTACGAGAAACCCACCTTATATTATCAATAACTATAATTTAGATAAATTCAAAATTGATTGTCCTAACACTTTCAAGAAAATGAAATCTATCTATAACGTCCCTGCCTATAATTTTATGACACTGAAATGACAGTTCTAAGAAAATCACAACGACTTTTGTTGATAACTTGGAAGTCCGGAAATTATAAATGAAAAGGATAATACCTTGTAGTATAAAGTTCTTATTTCCAATTCTACTTCTTTTACTTCTTCAGTGTTGATGCTATATCCTCTGCCTTTCAGACTTTAGTCCTGCTGCTTCCTCCTTTTTAATTTCTAGTTCCTCTGCTTCCTCCTTTAAATGTTAAACTTTGTTTCAGATGATTCCACTTTTACTATTAGTTTTGGTTCTTCGGATATGTTTTACTTGTTTTTTTTTTATTCTCGTTCCTCTGGATAATATGCACACCTTGTTTATACTATTCTTGACTTCTAACTTTCCTAAATTCTCCTTCAAAAATTTTAGTTTTTTGCTTCCTTCAGTTTTCCCATAAAAACAATCTCCTCCTCTCAATCCAAACAACCGTCGTCATGTCCATCCATCCACCAACCTACTTTTTTTTTCCATCTGAATTCACAGGCACCTTTCTATCACTTACAATTTATGCATTTTCTTTCCAATCCGCATTCTAAATCAATAAACTTACTATTCTATTAACAATTCTTCTCATTGAATGTGTCCCTTTCATTTTATTTGACTATACTTTCATTTTTACTTCAAACTTTTGCCTTTCTATCAATATTCATTCCATTATGTCAAAACTTCTAACTGTCACTCTCAAGTCTCCTAGTCTCCATACTGAATGTTTCAAAGTTTTTCAATTTGGTTTCTGAGAGTAAAATTGTATATTTTGATAATCTACGTGAAATATGTTCTCATTTGGCCTTTCAAAATTATTATATCAACTGAAATAGTGAATTTATAGTATGGTTGTTTAAAATCTGGTTTCAAACACATAAATAAACATATCTATCAGTTTTATTCAAGTAATTTTCTTCAAAAACTCGTAAAAAAAATTAATTTCAAATAATTTCAAATTATATCATAACAATATATTATATACTTTGTGAACAATGGTCGTCGCACTTTTATAAATACTGCAGCTTTGTTGTAAAAGAACGTTCAGCATCGTTCCTAATAAATTTGTATGGTTTTAACAAATAATTTATTTCCACTAGTCGACGGCTAGGACAAACCTTCCTTAGTTGACTTGGATGAAACTGGACATTTCACATATTGAATGGCATAAAACAAGGATATCCATTTCGCTAGAACAACATATTCTTTCACAATTATTTACAAAAAAACGGAAATTTCGAGAAGAAAAATGAGAAAGTCTTTTAACCAAGTGAGTGATAGACTCCAATATTGAAATGAAACTACACGATAATATTCTTTCGTTTTGATGGTGGTACTGATCAAAAATGCCCAAAAATGAGGAAATGTCATTTTCATTCAATTGATACTCATACATCCCTTCATCAATCAGGGAAAAAATCGTTTCTGATTCCTTTTCTTTCAGAGAGGAAGATCCTTAATGTGTGTTGGAAGAGAGAAAAAATAATAATCACTGCATCCTCTATGATAATATCATGGAAAGTCAGCTTGTCCTTTGTGTTATGCAATGAGTTATTATGGTCATTAAAACGTATTCACGATTTCAGGACGGCTTGCGGAGAAGAATGGATAAATTGAAGAGCTCCATCGAGGAGGGAAACAGGGCCGTCGACAAGGAAAGAGAGAAGAATGTCAGTTTATTACATTTAATATTTCCGCCTGACATAGCGAAGCGACTCTGGCTGGGTAAGGAGAATTATATTCAATTTAATTCCGTTCGAGGAGAAAAACGGTCCATCCTAGTATTTAATCACGTACTTTGTGATGTTTGAAATGGAAGCAATGACTCGGGGAGAGAGGCATCAGAAGTCGCTTTTCTGTTATGATTAATTCGGAGTCTAAACTGTTTAGGCCCACTGGCTGGAATGTCTGGTAGGAGTAACATTGAGAATATAAATAGCTTTTATTACTTTTCGAAAGCATCAGACTGTCTGAATTAACATACAAAAGATAAATGGTGGATTTTTTGGTTTTGTACAAAACATTTCTTTTGTGTGAATGTCGTGTTTTATTTGTAGTTTTAAACTGTCATCTTCTAAAAATTCGAAAGTTCGAGATGAATTTTCTGCAATAATACCCCTATTTGAAGTGAAATAATAATAATGTTTCTCTACGACTATTATATTCTACGTTCATTACTTATTGATTTTTAATTGAAGAATAAAGACGATTCCAAGACACCGTGGATCCTAACTCATTATTCAACGGCACTAGGCCAATCACAGGTTCAGAATTTTCAGAATCCACGGGAACTGAGAGGTTCAACAAACAAATTTCTCAAGCTTGGCATCTGCGAATGTCAGATTGACTATTTTCTTAGTTTTAACTTTGATCTGAAGCAATGAAGCTCCTGATGAAATCTATCTTGCAACAAAGGTACGTCAAACAATTTTTACTTGAACGTTCCACAATCTCCCAGTTCTTGGTCAGAGTTTCTCTAGTAGGTATTTCATTCAAAAATTTTCGAGTGCCTGTTATAGCTGAGTTGGTAGAGGCGTGTACATGAAGTAAATGTATAACGAAGGTAGTTATATAGGTGTGAGTTCAAATCCCACTCTTGGAAGTATTTTTTAAATTATTTTCAATTAAGGCATTTATTCATTCATGAATGAACACCGATTATTCATGTATAATTGTTATTCTACCTTATATGTCTTTATAATATATACTTATTTTCATATATAATATTTAGATTTCATTAAATCTCTGACTATCGTATAGTCGTAGAGAAAGTATAGTCTTCTACTCGCGACACACAACAACTTCAAAATTTCAAATGGCACTAGGTACCTCTGTTATGATACCTCGAATGAAAGTTCTCATTTAGTAGTGTTCACCTGTGAAAGATTTTTTTCCATCCATTGGTTTTTTAAATTTTGAATGATAGTAAATTCGAATCTTTCGCTTATTTCAGATCAAAACGTATCATTTGATCAAGATCATGCTTGTTTTGATGATGCCAAAATATAGTACTGTCATCAGCAAAAACTGAGAAAGAACCTGCTATCTGGATGTTCAATAGGTCATTTATGTATAATAAAAAGAAAATTGGTCCAGTATAGTTCAGCGATGAAAAGAATTTCTCATCAAGCTATCCGTTGGGTACTCAAACTTCATAAGATTCACCAATACAAAATAAACATTCATCAGCAGTTGCAGGAAAACGACCCTGATCGAAGAATTGAATTTTACGAGGACATTCTAGAAAATGTCTGTTTTAGAAACGAATGTACGTTTTTTTATGATTCATTGAACAATCACAAATGTATGGTACTGAAGTGACGAAAATCCGCATGACTTCAGGGAAGGACATACGCAGTATCCAGAAATAATAAATATCTGGGCAGGAATTTTGGGCGACACAGTGATTGGGCCATTATTTATTAATGGCAATCTTAATGGCGATACTTATTTCGAAACCATTCAACCTCTCATTGTTGCAGAAATAGAAATTTAGTTGGATATTGACGGAAATAGGAACCTGAATGAAAATTTAATAAATCTTCAGCACGAAGGAGCAACACTCCACTACGTTCTTCCAGTCAGGCAATTTTTGAATGAATCTTTTCCATGCCAGTGGTATGGACGGAGAGGTCCAATCGAATGGCCAGCTAGATCTCCCGATCTAACACCTCTCGACTTTTTTCTCTTAGGACATTCAAAATCCGTCGCATTTAAAATATAACCTGATTCAAAAGAAGATCTTCGACAACGAATCGTTGCAGAATACAGATCTATTCCAAGAAAAATATTCTAAAATGTTAGAATGGAATTTGAGAGTAAGGCACTCGTGCTATGCAGCGAATAATATTTTCAGTGCTATGAACACTTCTGAAATCTTACATACCCCATAATACCTGAGGTGAGAGTCAACATAAGCAAAATGAAGGGTTAATAATTTTTTTTAATAAAAATTTTTCTCATGTTCCTGAATAAAAAGGTCCGCATTGTGCCTTCTATTTAAGGTGCTCAATAAAAGATATTTGGATATTTTGAGTAACATGTATTTTGCCTATTATGAAATCTGTATAATGTTGTTTAATCTACTTCATCTACAATTGAAAAAATGTCATTCTCATTGAAATAGTTAGAAATTGTTTGCATCACGTCAGTTCCTAACTTTTCTGTATCTGATGTTGTAGGAGTTGATATGATTAAGGACAGCATACTTAGCCTGAATGAATATTTTGATCAATGTCACTCACATGAAGTGTGAATAGCACAGGTCCCAATATTGAACTCTGGGGTACTCCCCTCTCAGTAGTTCCTAACTGTGAATCAAAATTCTGAGACATGATATTATCATTCTGGGTAATGCTAACGAATACCATAATTCAAGATTGCATAGCGCAAGTGACAGCTAATTGTGGCATGATACAGATTCAACAAAACTTCTTTCCCGCAATAACAATTGCTATTATTATAGTACTCATTTAATTTTTCCAACTCTGATTCTTTCTTTATTTCCTCACTTATTTCATTTCTAGGCGAAACAATCGAAGCCAAAACCCACGTCGACGTAACAATGTTATTCAGCGACATAGTCGGATTCACATCGATCTGCTCCACAGCTACTCCGATGATGGTGATAAACATGCTGCAGAATTTATACAACCAATTTGACGTTTTCTGCGGCCAAATAGACGTTTACAAGGTTTGTATCTTTCGCTGTTGCGGGTTGGGAAAATCGATAGCGCTAGGTGAGTGCTTCATCGTGTTTATGGAACTAGTGGTAGTGAAGTTTGGCTTCTCATCCAAGAAAATGTGCAGTGGAAGAGTTTTATGTAGACATGGGCGTAACTATCTACCTCTTGGAGAGTGTTACAGGAGCGTTTGTAGCAGGGCCGTATCTAGCGGGCGAGCAAGCTCTGCTCTGCATACCACCGGCACCTAATTTTCAACAACAATTCGCAATGCGCGTATGTTTTTTTAGTCGCAGAATCCGATTTTCAACTTCGCCACCTCAGAGATGAGCTAATTTCAAAATCGTCAGACCCAGTCCAACATGTTTGGAGACTTCGTGAAGCTAGAAATTGTCAAGGGTACTCCACAAGAAGGGATATTGCCCCTGAGCACTAAGGCAGCAGGATCTGGCGGAATTTTCCTGGCATGCTTCAGATATGTCAGGAACTTCTTACCCCAATCTTGGGAAGGATATTCCGGTCCAGTATAGCGCTAAGGAACATTCCAAATGTCTGGAAATCAGTGAGAGTAGTCTTCATCACCAAGGCGGAGAAAAGAGACTACACAATAGCAAAGACCTATCAGCCTAACACCGTTCCCGCTCAAAACGCTGCCCCTTTCATAGAAATCAACATGCATACAGAAGGAAAAGGTCGACTGAATTGACCCTCCACACTATAGTACGAAAGATCGAAAGGAAACTAAGGTTCAAAGAGTGATTTTCTATGTGGTAAGCGCATTTGACAAGGCAAGCAGCTACTATAGAGGCAGCGCTGATGGCTTACAATGAGAAGATTCGAGGTATCCCGGGAAGGCATCAGACTGGAATCCAAGGAGAGGGGCTGCCCTCAGGGAAGGTACCTCTCTCCCCATCTATGGTACACAGTCATGGACGAACTTTCACATAAACTCACAGACGAAGGTTTCGAGGCACAGGCATACCCGGACGATGGAGTTGTCCTAATCAGCGGACGATTCATCGGAGTCGTCTGCGACCATTTGCAGGTCACTTGCAGAATAATTGAAAGATGGTGCGGTGAAACAGGGCTTTCAGTGGATCCGACAAGAAGAGATGATCCTGTTTACCAAACGAAGGAAAAACGACGGATTCAGGCCACCTATCATGTTTGGGCATTTGCTAGTCCAGCAGGTCAAATACCTGAGTGTGGTCCTGGACACCATACTTTCAAGTTGATAGGATCATTCAAAGAGTTGGTAGCAATCCCATGGCAACTGGGGTGAATATTAGGAAGAAGGGGGGGTGCCAACCCAGAGATCATGTGCTGGCTGTACACGGCAGTCGAAAGACCAAAGATCCAGTATGGGTCAGCCGTGTGGTGGTAAGACGCCAAAGCATCACAATAGGACAAAAACTTAGCAAAGTTCAGAGGTTGGCCTGTTTAGTAATAACGGGTGCAATGAGAAAAACTCAAACTTCAGTGTTGGAGGTACTGTTGTGGCTGCCACCGCATCCAGTCTTGATCAATAGGGAGGCAATTCCTTGAAAGCAAATACCCTTATTTGATCCATAACCATATGACAGCCACTCGCTATGGGTTCCAGTCTCCCATTATACTTGGCAGATTATTATTACGTATTTTGACTTCAAAATTCATATATTGAATGGAATTCATTACAAAAACATAGGAGTTAACTCGCGTACAGAGTATAAATGAAATAACACATAATAAAATACTATATTTTTCCCACCGAAAGGATAGGGATAAACAGAAAGTATCAACCATGCGGGGTTTGGATGGGTTCTTGCCTGCCCTTCTGAAGAATCGACGGGCGGGCAAAGTAACCCTGGGACGGACCTCTCATCCAAAGGGATTTTGGGATTTTGGATCTGTTATGCGCCTGTGTCTAAGATGATTTAAGACCTTCCCCACTTCCTCTAAATTATGGATATTTATTGAATTCAGGTCATCAGGATTTTAGTGTTTTGGATGCTAGTTTTCGTGCATTAGAGGGTTCCCAGAAAAATCGACGAAAAAACTGTATCGTATTTTGACTGATAATCTAGACTTACATTTTTCCAGGTGGAAACAATAGGCGACGCTTACTGTGTAGCTGGTGGTTTGCATAAAGAGACCCACACGCATGCTCAACAGATCGCGTGGATGGCTCTCAAAATGATTGAAGTATGTTCGTCTCACCAGACGCACCAAGGACAACCAATAAGGGTGAGATTCGAAAAAAAATTATTGACTTAACAGTATTTTTAAATATCAGTTCAGAGAATATGACAAATGCAGCAAGCACCGAAAATAAGATCCGCGAGCTTGCAAATGAAAAGATAGAATAGAATTCAAATTTAATTTTCAACACGGGTAATCCTTTGCTATTTCGATTGCATTTATGACATACTTTTTCAAATCGTTAGAATTTTGTAACTCATAATATTCATTCCAAGCTATATTCAAAAAAATTATCTTTTTGTTTTTTGTAATCAGTACAGTATTTGAAGTAATGTTCAGATGCATCTCCACCAAATTTTTCACAATTCACCTGTAAAATAATTGGAAAAAGGTATGTAATGTTATTCCTGAAGATTAAAGGTAAAAGAACAATCCATGCAAATGAAAGTATATAGTTCTCATTGTTCTCCTAATGTTTAATAATAATGATGATAATGATGTTTATTGAAGAAACGCTTATTATTACGATTTGTTAACTCTCAATTCAAGAATTTTCTAACCACACTCAACATTTCGAAATATTATAAAGAATTCTTGTGACACTTTTGTGTCAGTAGTTGATATGGAAACTTGATAGCATATTTCTTGGTTCATGAAGAATAATCCGATTACTTATTTTCATGTGAAAGTCTTGTGCATAGAAAGCCGTGTGCATAGTCAATCGCCAGCGACTCGCCAGAGTTTCGCCGTTCGCTACACAACACTCAAAGAAATTTACCAGGATATACAACAGGAATTTGGCGAATTCTACAAGAAATTCCCCCTATATAAGCGACAGCAGGAATATTTGTTAATTGTACGTGACAATTCCGGTCTATCAATTCCTCCAGAAATAACAAGTTCTAGATTAGTTAATGCAACCCAAACTGCAATTTATTATTTTAACAGGAAAATAATAATGTGACGAAAACCGGAATATACTTTAATATTTACAGAATCGTTACATTGATTTAACTGGAATTTTCCAGTTATTTTAATGAACTACCTTACTTTCACCGGAGCTGTTATTTTGATTCAACAGGAATTTCCTGTTTACCAAACAAACTAGTTGGTTGTATTCGAAGCTTCGAGCTTTAGTTTTCACAAGAATTTCCAGTAATTAACACTAAACTAAAACAGCAATTACAGCAATTATAGGAATTTTCCGTTGAATTAAAGAACTTTCGTTCTTACATTACAGTACTAGTTAGTTGTGTTCGAAGCTTATAACCTGAGCTTTTACAGGAATTTCCTCAAGTTACCTAGTATATAACTGGAATTTCTTGCATTTCCCATTTAATTAACTACGTAGTTTTGACAGTAATTTCCATTTGCAGTTGACATTTTTTCCATGGAATTTTACTGGAATTTTCCGATAAGTTCTACCGTGGATCATTGTTGTAATTTAAGGTACTTCCTGTTAGTATTCAAGTGCTATTTTGTGATTTTTGTAACGCATTCTGACTAAGGAGAGACTTTGCAAATATGTGTCAGGAATCGGGGGAGAATTTTCCATATATTTATTATAGAGTATCTTAACATTATTATAACGAATTAGAGAGAGATTCGATTCGTTGAACGCCAGTATTGAGAGAATTCATAATAAATATAAATAGTATGCACTTCTAATATATGTTGGGTATAAAAAATATGAAATTCAGAATGGTCAAGTTTAAATTCGTTTATTAAAAAAACAATAATACAATATTCAAAATTTAAAAGGGTCCTAATATGTTATAATGTGTTAGATCCTTATTTATTCATGTCGATTTTTATAATGAATAATTTGGCTAATATTTAGTAATGAAATTCACATTATTTATTTGGTAAAGTCAATATACTACAGGTATAAAAAAATAATCACAATTATCGGCACTGTAAAATATAACAAATTCAAGTAGGTATACGTAATTTTATGCCACCTTTTGTGGAAAATCTTTTTTCAATTAATAATTATGGACCCACTTACATTTCTCGTATCCTGAGAAGAGTGATGCATGAGTTTTGTCTTTTTCATACTTGTGGATGGTGATGGTGTAGGAGCACTATGCATTAGGGCCTTCCATTTTTCCCAGTGGGTCAGAAATCGAGCTTTGTGCCCTTTTGAGGGAATAAGCTCTTGGGCCTATCATCTTTGAGTAGTGGAAGGCTCAGCAGAGTAACATCGTTAGCTATAACAAGTAATAGAAAAATGTTTCAATGATCTTTTTATGCCAGCGTTCCTATCTCTTAAACAGTAAGAAATACTGGGTAGGTTAAATGTATTAAAAGTTACGTGTCTATATCGGCTATATTAAATTGTTATCTATAGTTTTCAAAATTTCTTTATTTTTTAATTTGTCTGCAATCTGCATACGCAAATCAATAATACATCAATTAGAGCCAATTTTCATTACACTGTAGCTCATCATCAACTTTCTAACTTCTACAATTTAAAATATCCTTAATTTTTCCCTGAACCTGAAGTACTGCTTTAGAAAACATTATTTTACTATTTACTTCTACTATTTAATAAGTTCAAGAGCATGATGAGGTTTAAAAAAAAATAACACAAGAGTACTCTTCGCTTCTCTTCATTCAAATATTGATCTTAATATGTTTGCTTTAAATCATGAAGTTTCGACCATCAATGTATTTATTGAATATGGTTGTTGGGGTTAGGTCGTCTTGAAGAAAAATACTGGTTTTTCTTCAAGACGACTAACCCCAACAACCTTCTTCAATATAAACAAATAATGTCGTTTTTTTTAAGATTTAGGTATGTGTAGGTGTGGCTCTCACAATCACATCATATCAGTCACAGATTCCTATTACTAAATCTCATTACCCCATGTTTTGAAAATATTAGTATTTCAATGTATATTCTACTCAATTTATTGTTTTGTATTCAAAACTATTACAATTTTTTATGTCAAATATTGCCATGTTTACATTATTTTTGGCTTATGACCGCTACGGTTGGCAACACTTACCTAATGCTTATGCGTTGACTGACGACTACTTCATTGAACATTGTTTTAGTGACAGGCACTTTATAGCCAAACAATTTGAAATAATGAAATTTACTTACTTCTGAATGTTTCGGTGTAATTGGCCAAACTCCATCCTCTTAAATAGCCGGTCATCATCATGGTCGCTGGATGTTACTTCCATGGTATCAGTCGGTTCACCAATTACTGCATTTAGTCTTTCTTCCCAAAGGGGCCAAATAGTTATAGAATTATCAGCACTTTACGTCGACATAATTATTTTTCTGATAAGTATCACAATTCACAATCAAAATCACTACACTTGCACAGAAAAAATGGCGCAACAACCAACACGAATGACTCAATATCGGGTTACCGCGATGACGCGTACTGCTCAGAGTATAGCAAATTGAATTGTGGGATTTACAGGAATTCTGTTAAAATCAACGTTCTGAGCTGTTAGAACAGTAGTGGGGATTGTGGAGATAACAGGAATATATTACATTCATTAAAATACTGTTAGCTGAAAAAGATTTATTCCGGTAAAATAATCTGAATTTCTACCAAACACTTTTCTGTTGAATTTAATGTATTCATACTGTAGTCGTACACATTTTGTTGGATTATATTTACAAAATTATTATATTTCAGTAGATATTCCTGTAACATTCACGGTGTTTTATTCCAGTAGCATCTATGGTTCCGACCAACGTATGTTTTACAGTCGTGGCTTTCAAATATAACAAAATATTATTCTATATACACAGGAAATATTCCTTATAAATCAATAGTACCTAATTACTGCTATACATTCCGTTTTTTCTGTTCATTCGTCTTAACTCACTTTAACCGGAATCGGCATGATAGATTTCAAGAACAGATTGTTCTCAGAACGTTTTATTTTTGTTATGATAACAATAGTTGCGTTTAACCAACAGGAATTCATTTAACCAGAAATTCCCGGGATTCATTTTTTTCAGTGAAGGATTATAATGCACAGTCGAGCTCCAAAAAAGTGACAACTACGCGATAAGTCACATTTTGGCGAAACGCTTTTGGAAACTCGACTGTGCATTATAGTTCTTGTGTAGCGAGCAGCGAAACTCTGGCGAGTCGCTGGAAATGACTAGACATACGGCTGTTAGACTTCTTAGGTTGGTGCCCCTTTGATTTTCATTCAATTTCAGTTTGTATGCAATGTAGTATCCCACATTATCAACGCACTTTTGATTAGAACACTTGCCTAAGGGCTTGCCGTTCAATTTTCACATGCTTGTGTTAATAATATCTACATCCCACTTATCATGTGAGTAAGTATAACATTGTCAAAAACTAGTTTGTCATTAGCATTGAATAAGGAACACCCCAAGAAAATATTTCCTAGGTATGCAAGAAAGTAATCTAATCATCATCTTCTGACACCATCCGATTCCTTTTTATTGTTTCGAACAACGTATGCTATCCACAAAGTTTGCACAATTCGAAGAAGTTAGGAGAGTTGAGTGATTTTCCATGTAGATCGATTTAAAACCCATCACTCAGCTTATCTCCGTCTGTTTTCCGCATTATTTTCATTTGGAAGGAGTCGTGTTTTCTCATAGAATGACCTACATATATTTGGTTGAGATGAGGAAGCTGCAAGCTGTGCCTGAACTTGCATTTTACTTTTATTCCGGTTTGCAAGATTTATTGACTTTTCTCGCTATCAGGATTGTATCGGCCAAGTTCAAGACTTCATTTCAGGAAGAGAAAAGTTGGAGAGAATTTGTTGTATCTATTTAAACTTACTGACTGATATTGTTCAAGTTCTTGCAGTCTGTTTTCATGATCAATCCACTTTTCCTAAAATGCGCGTTTTTTTAATCCAAGTGATTTCCTTCATAGTTATGATTGGTCGGCAGTAACAAAATTATTTTGAGAATGAAAAAACCTGATATTTTCTCCTCATCATGGAACATTAGCTAAACGCAGAGCAGATGGAAATTTACAAGTTAAATAACTTTGTGCCTCCTTTTCTAGGTGCTCAAAGAAACAAGGAGGGGTGTCAATCTATAAAAATGACAATTTTGTGAATATCTTTCGTTTTCAAACCTGAACCTGTCCAACTTTCGTGTGAAAGGTATTTCAGAAGTTTGTGGTATGAAGATGATTATTGGCGGAGATTTCAAAATCAATTTCTTGTTTCATAGTAACAATCTAACACTATTGAAACGCTTGCTTTCTTCTTTTGAAATTGATAATAGCTTGAGAGAATTTAATTTATTCAAAATTACAGTATTTAATATCAGTATGGGGAAGTGCCAATTGTACTATCTTGCGTCCACTCAAATCTTTGCAAAACAAAAGTATCAAATGTATTTTTAAATTACCATTCTTTGAATCTACATCACATTTATATGCTCCAAAAAATCTTTTGGATATCAATTCTTTGTACAAATTGAAAATATGTATATTCATCCATTCTGTCATCAATAATAGGAAACATTCATCTCTGGAATTTAATTCAACTGATACCATACACAATCACCAAACTAGACAATCAAATAGTCTCATCACGCATAGAATAAAGACAAACATTGGGAAAAAATCAATTTTATATAATGGAATTTTGATATTCAATAATATACCCAATAAATTAAAAAATATCGAACAAAAAGATCGTTTCAAATTTCATTTAAAGAAGTACTTATTACAATGATACTTGAAAAAAAAAACTGATGCAAACATTTGTTAGATACGAACCGATGTAACAGCAAGGGTTCTGACAAATTCCCATTTTTTCAATTTAGTGCCCTCTGGTGTGGAGAAAATGAGAAAGTTTTGTCATTATCATTAAAATGCAAATGTTTCAGTATAGTCAAGCTATTCATAAGAAAAAAAAATTGTTAAATAGATGGGAAAATATTTTTAAAAAATTGCTATTTTCAATTTTTTTTTAATTATCTCTTGAAACTTCGTTTATGTGTATAAAATTGAATTTTAAGTGACTTTTTCAAATAACTTTTTTTGATATCTTGCCATCTTACCCCTTTTTTGCGTTTGCATTGCAATTTTTTTCATTTTGCCGCCATTCTAGCGATCACGTGACATGTGTCAAAATCGATTTTTAGGTTATCGGACATGCACAAACTTTTCCCCAGAATATTTTTTCCAATACTCCAATAATAAAATTTTTTCCCATATGGTACATACTTTTTGGCGGTCACTGTATATATAGTAAATAACAAAGGACCCAACACCGTCCCTTGAGGCACACAACATCCTATTTCCTTTCTTTCAATGATTTTTTCTTCAATTATTACCTGTTGTGTTCGATTTTTCGAATAACTTTCAAAGAATCTATGTGCTGGACCTCTTATTCTTATGTCCTCTAGGGTTTCGAGTAGAATGGAATGGTGAACACTGTCGAACGCTTTTGCCAAGTTAAGAAATATACTGATTACTGGTTCTCCTTCATCTGTGCATTCATAAATATTGTTTGATAATGAATGTATTGCATCTTGAGTTGATTTGTGGTTTCTAAATCCGAATTAAGAGTTTCAAAGTAAATTAGGTTTTTCCAGGAATTTGTTTACTCTATCTTTTACAATTTTTTCTAATACTTTAGCCAGGCTTGATATCAGTGAAATTGGTATATGATTCGCCACACCATATTTATCTCCGCCTCTGAAAATGGGTAAGACAATACTGTTTTTATATGCTGTTGGAAATTGTCCTGTTTCCAGTGAATTGTTGATGATTTCAGTAAGGGGAAGACTTATATAATCCGCTATAATTTTCAGCGTTTCAGCACTGATCTTATCATACCAAGGGGCTTTTTTAGGTTTCAGCTCGTATTTTATGATACTGTTTACTTTACTTTCAGTTGCTGGATACAAAAATAACGAGTGGCAACTTACAGTTCTCTCTTCTTTATAGCTATGGGGTCGATTGATTTTACTGGCTAAATTTTTACCAACATCGATAAAATATTTATTGAATATATTTGCCATTTGCTCTTCGTTAGTGAATAATTGGTCATCTTTTTTGATACTTTGGATCTTCTTCCTTTCAGTTTTGTCAACAACCTCATTGACTAGTTTCCATAACTTTTTCTATGAATTTCTTTCCTTTTTCACATTTTCATTGTGATAATTTCTTTTCGCTTTTTTACCAATTTTTCTGTTGCACTTTTACAATCCGAATACTCCTTTTTTTTCATGTGATTGTTGAGATTTTTTTTTTGGATTCAGCATATAAATTGTTTTTTCTATTAACAGATTTAATCAGTGAGGGAGTAATCCATGCTTTCCTTTTTCTTTATATAATGTTTTATTCTTGAGTAAATAGTTTGTATTGCTTTCTGTATAAAATTTATTAATTTGTTCGTTTTGTTATCAAGATCTGGTTCCAAAAGGATGTCATTGACGGCGGACGATTGGATATTTATTATTAGTTTTTTGTTATATATTTCTTCAATATATTTAATATTATAATCGTTATTATTTCTTTCCATTGGTATCGAGAACGAGTTGCAGTAAAGTTGCAATGAGGTGCTTAACAATACAAAATTTTCACCTTGTATGATTGAAAATATTTTGTTTTCCCTTTTTCAATACCCAACACGTCAATAGGTCCATTAGTAAAAGTTGATGGATCACGTCTCTTGTTGCCAAAAGGGATCAAAAATACCCGTATCTACTGAATATTCATTGTCATTGTCATTTTCAGATGCGGATCGGCCTCCACACCGGATCAGTCCTCTCGGGGGTGGTGGGCGTCAAAATGCCCCGCTACTGCATGTTCGGCCACAACGTGACCATCGCCAACAAATTCGAGTCGGGGAGCGAACCCCTCAGGATAAACATCAGCCCCACGACATTTGTGTACGTATGCTGAAATTCGAGATTTTTTTTAATGGCATGCGGATGAAAGAGGTGCGTCGGGGATGATTTATCGAAAAAGGGATTCGATTCGGTTCGATTGGGATTCGTTCGTATGTTACTGTCCGGTGGATAGACAAAGGGGCGCCAAGGGTTGGTAACCGGAGATTTGCACGTATGAAACAGTCGAAGACTATGTGGAAATCGTGAATATAATTCAAAATCAGAGAAACAATTACAATATTATAACATTTCTGAGTGACTGGGTAGTTACTTGATCTATATTATTTGTACAAACTACACCAAAAACTATTCAATTGCAGCAACTATTATTATTTCGTGTTTTAAAAACAGAAGTCGACATGAATCCCGATACTTTGTTTTGTATAAATATCGTAGAGCAGGGTTCTGTAAAATTAGAACATCCTGAAATCGATAACCACAGCAAACTACCCAAAATTATATTCCATACCGCAGATGTGATTAAATAAGAGAGTGGAACACAGGTTTGGAAGCTGAAAATTCCAATTCATTCGATACAACTCTCAATGCATAACAACTAGAAGAGAGCATTTTACATAGAATTTTGGTGTTGCTCAAATTTTAATGAACCATCAATATATAGACCTAGGTACTTCAAATTCAATTTATTTTCAACGATGTTATTGTCCAACGGTATATATTCAAGATGACATCTGAAGGAAATCATGTTAGTTTTCTTTATGTTGAATGACAGTAAATCAGAATCACACCAATCTTTCACTGTTTTCAGATCAATTCGTATAATTTCATCAAGATCTTTTTTGTCCTTGTGGTGCCGAAATATAGTGCTATTATCAGCAGAAATAGTAAATGAACCTGGAATTTGGATAGTCAACAGGTCATTAATATACAATAAAAATAAAACGGGTCCAAGTATGGAACGTTGAGGAACTCCACAATTAATATTTTTCAATTCTGAATATGATGAACTTCTTACTATCTGATTTTGTTCAGTTAAATAGGAATTGAACCAATTGAGAGTGATTCCAAAAGCTTTAGAAAAATCACAAATTCTTATTCTATAAAACATTATTGGTGAAGACTTGAAAAATTAAAAAAAGGCTTTATTGTAACGTTCTATCGATAAATACTGATAAAACTGAGTATGTGATTTTTTAGCAAAAAAATAAACAGGATGTTTTCCTCATCCTCAATATCAATTATGAAATATTGGAAAAAACTGAACAAGTAAAGTATCTTGGAATTTGAATCGATGAAAAATTGAAATGAAACTTACTTATTGAAGTCTTAACTAAAACAAATTATCTAAATAGTTAGGGAGGCGAGGTAGCTAAATGGCGTAATTCAACGGCGCCGTCGAGACCTATCACAATCGAAAGATAAAATAATTTCGAAAAGAAAAGCTCGTATGGTAAAAACCATTTTAGCGGTGGGTTTCGCGTGTACGGTTTTTCAAAAATGTTAAAAAAAACCGTTACTTGGGCATTCTCGAGCGCGTCAGATATTCATACTACGTATGCCCCAAGTGCCTCTGATAACAACGGTATACTAATCTGCCGGTTTGCGTGGTGGGGGTAGGCATATAAAGTAGTCAAACATGCAAAAAAAAAAAATTACCCGAGCGCGTCAGATTTTCGGAAGGGGTGTTAAGTAGGCCCCAAGGAAGCTCCCTTTAAAAAAACTGACGATTTCGGCGTGACCATAAGTTACAATGAATTTTTGAAAATGCAAAAAAAAAAAGTTTTTTTGAAATACTCGAGCGCGTCAGATTTTCATAGGGGAGGTTTATCTCGGTATCCTGAAAGCATATTTTCTTAATCTGACAAAAATGTTGGTGGGTTCTCTTAATCTGACCGGAAAGGTTTTTTGGTTTCTTTTTTCTTTTCTTTCTCCTTGATAAAACGGGGAATTTAAGAATGACAAAGCGATAGTTATAACCAACGTAAATGTAGATGAAATGTAGTACGAATTGTGTTATTTATTGTTTGCTCAGTCTGTATTACATGTTTATGGCAAATTCCTCTTTTTTGCTTCAATTCTTCACTTCCTTTTGCTTACGGTACGTTCAAAAAACAATTTGAGGATCAACAGGCTATTGAATAATATACATACATGAAACTGTACATGTTAATAATACTTTTGTATACAGATACGCGTAACTTTTTTCGAGTCCACGAAAATTGTCGAGAAGCTTTAGAAACAAAATTTTTTTTGAGATATAATAAAAGTCACATAATTTAATCATCGTTATTTCATATCCATTTTTTTTAACACCCTCAGTTTTCGAGATATACTCAAAAAACCGGGAGTTTGAGTTTTTATGATGCTTCAAGTCAAAAAGTTTTAACTTTGGACAAAAATGTAAAGAGACCTTTTTTGTGTAAAATAAAATTACCTTTTTTGTTTATTTAAACTTTTTTTTTGGAAAATGTATCGTTCGCGACTTATATGCCGCAACGCGTTTTTCGGAAGACGAAATGGCTCCTCCACACTTCCGGTCACGCGGAAACCGGCAGATTTTGTATTTTTAGTAAGTTTTAGATTATATTCTTAAAAAAAAAAAAAAAAACGCGCTCGAGAAGGCCGGATTAACGTTTTTTTTTTACAAGTTAGCGACCCTATAACTCGGTGGCGTCAATAACTTAGTTAAATTTAGTCTTAAAACACTAAAACCAACCCCCAATATCTTAATCTGACGCGCTCGAGTATTTCAGACTATCGATTTTTTTTTACTAATCTGATCGTCTATCCTAGGCGCGCGTCACTACATATAGAGCTAAATACTTTTAGGTCCAAGGTATCTCTCATATCTTAAACTGCCACGCTCGAGTATTACCGAAAATTCCCCTATTCGCCTCCCTAACTAAAATATTGGTGCTTTGAGAAGATCCAGATATCTTCATAAAGTACCAATGAATAAATAAATGAATGATTAGCTTCAAAAAAATTATTCCAATAGTCACTTAATCAAAGATCCACAACAAAAAGTTACATGAAAAAAAATGTCTCTCCAATTCAATTAGTGGTCATGATGTTATTGAATATGTAATGATTTAAAAAATTCCAATGCAACTGGCCATGATGAAATTATAAAAAATATTTCGCATAAGTTTTCATATAAATCATGTGGACCAATAACGTACATTATGTATCTGTCCATGGAATAAGGAATTTTTCCCGATGAATTGAAAACTGCTCTGGTCTCACCAGTTTTCAAAAGAAGTGGTGACTCAAATTGTTATGATAACTCTCCTCTACAGTATTTCCAAGACTGTTGAGCTGAATATCAAGAACCAATTTGTTTTTTTTTCTGTCATTAAACTCATCTCGACGAATCAACATGGGTTCACCCAAAATAGAAGCACAGATATAACACTACTCGATTTCAGTGAGCAAGTGATAAAAACTCTCAATGGAAAA
This sequence comes from Chrysolina oricalcia, assembly GCA_944452925.2. Classification (NCBI taxonomy): domain Eukaryota; kingdom Metazoa; phylum Arthropoda; class Insecta; order Coleoptera; family Chrysomelidae; genus Chrysolina; species Chrysolina oricalcia. The sequence continues at coordinate 6,446,337 of OX101825.2, read as the reverse complement.
CTTCACATCTTTGGGGTAGGTATTATCGATTTATCTAGAGCTTTCAACTCTGTTGATTACAAACTCTTATTGGAAATGGTGCTAAAGAATCGCGTCAAATTTGATTGAATCTTACTTGGAAAGTAGGATTCAGAGAGTAGTGATTCAGAATTCCATAAACTAACAGGAAACAATTGAACATGGAGTCCCTGAAGGCTCTGAACTCGGGCCTCCACTTTTCTCTGTAAATGTTAATGATCGAATGAATTATTTCAATAAGTTTTAAGGAATTCTTGTAACCGCTTTTGCAGAAGATAACGATTTTGTCGTCAAAGGACAGAATATGGCAGCTTTCACAAAACTGGCACAAATTGCCTATGGACTATGGACAAACAAAAATAATTCAACACTCAACATTTCCAAAAAAGCGTTGATGGAATTCTCCCTTTCCCAGAATATTTCAAAATCCATGAGAATGACGACTTGCAGGTGGAATCTTGTTCTAAAGAAAATATGCTCATTGAACCGTGTTTTCATTGCTCTATTAGTTTGACCACTATACCTGTTAGAAGCTACGATCCCGATAATGATGGCAAAATGCGCGTCGGGTGAAACTGACATTGTTTTAGCAATTGGGTAGTTTTCTACATTTTTGAAAAATTCACTAGAATCAAGTAGCGTTCATTTGGCCGGAAATTTGCAATCTGAATGTTTGAACATCCCAAAATTTGGACATAGTCGAAGAAGATGAGAAAATGACAAATTTTCACGAATGAATTCGACGTTGTCGTAGGTTTGTGCATGATTTTCCCTATGATCCTAAAGGTTATACTCAAATAACCGTTAATATAAAACCATGAATGATTTGTGTTTGATAAATCATGTTTGTATGTAATTAAAAAATGCAACTTAGCTTTGGACAGGTTTATTTAAAACATGAATCGATACTTCGTGAAAAATCAGTATCACCATTGTGGAATTGCAATAAAAATTTGATTGTTTCCACACATCTTGTTCTGTATTTAAATTCAAGCTAGAATTCCAATTAAGTGTTGTTAATTTATTGTTCGATGGGGTGAAAGGATACGCGCGATTTGCTGTTGTGATTTGGCTTGGTATCCTTTTTCACCCTATCCAGCTTTGAGAAGGTCCTTTGGCTCTTCGCCAATATTTGTAGAGAACAATTGAAAGGCATTCTGAATATTGCGGAGAACTATTTCCACAAAATTTGCATAATAGGCTGTAATTTCGCTTTCTTCCATTCAATGGAACACTTTAATTACATACAGGGTAGTTGCAAGCTCGCGCCTGATCTCTTTCGGTCGATGAAAATCAGTACTCATAATATTTTATGAATCGATAGAACCGAACCCTAAATATTATGTTAATGGAATTGTTATCATCGTCAATGACATTTTCCGCATACTCATGGAAACATTCGTCGGTAGTCTATGACGATTGATGAGTTAAGGAATGTTTGTGGAATTATACACCGATTTAGTATATTTAGTATCTCATTTTTTTCATCAAAAACTTTCTAAACAGGGTGTGTCATGTAACAGCGTCTGATTCCAACTATCTTATTTCAAATGCAACACCCTGTATTTCGTTCAACTCTTGCATTCTGCAGACAATCCTAGACATAAAATTGATGGATGTAGCCGTTACTACGTGGTAGGAAATCATCACGAAAAATGAGAAATAAAACTTTCTATGTTTTTATACCACTTCTATTTGTAACCAACGTTACTGCAGTTTCGTCATATATGGACATTATCAAACAATATAATAATCTGTAATAATAAATAACACTCCTTAAATACCCTTAATTCTACCCGAGGCCTGTCTTAATGACTAACGGTCATTAGTGACTTTTACTGGACCTTGTTTATTTGCGACAATGTGACTGCGCTGCCTTAAAAACCGGTGAATAGACCAAATCCAGTTGATCATTCAGTAGGTTACATCCACAATATTTGTGTTTATGAATTTCTAGGGATTCTAAATAATTCAGTTTCCAACCCTTGCTTGCATAGTGCCTAGATCAGAATTATTTGCAATTCAATAACAAATTTTATAAACAGGATTCAGGTTTACCAATGGGTGGTTCCCCCCTTAGTCCACTTCTAGCAAATACATTTATGAACAACTTGGAGACCACTATACTATATGTTGACGATATTCTTGCCTGTTTCAGAGGTACCACACGACAGCTAAACCAGTTTCTGATATTTATAAATAATCTAAATAGTAACATACAATTCACACTTGAGAGACAAATTAATTTCTTAGACCTAACCATCACACATAATCATAATAAATTTGAGTTCAATGTATTCAGAAAACTGAGCTACACGGACATTACAATCCCAAGTGATTCTTTCCATCTTGATAGTCAAAAATGAGCAGCATATAATTCAATGTTACATAGAACGTTCTTGTTACCTTTGTCTGCTAATAATCTAGATACAGAAATTAAAACAATCATACAGATAGGACAAAATAATGGTTTTCAAACGGCCACAATTAAAAAGTTAGTCAGAAAACATCGTCCTAAATTTTCGCACAAATTAATATACCCCCAGGTCAAATAATCAGAAACTAAGAAATTTGTAACCTTAACGTACTTCGGGAGAAGAACAGAGGCTATTGCGGGATTCTTTAGAAAGAATAATATAGAAGTAGCATACCAGGTTGTCCAATTTTCTTTTCAATGCCAAAGATAGAATAGCAAAAATGGAAAAATCTGGAGTTTATAAGCTTAAGTGTCCAGAGTGTAACGGTGTTTTCGTACTTCCGGGCCTAAAGTGACAACTTCACTCCCTTGTGACAGGTACTAAAGTGTCACATTTAATCCCTCCGGGATTAAATATTGACGAAACTCCCGGAACGATTAAATCACAAACAAACGAATTTAAGGGATATTTCTTCTCTTCAAAAAAGCTAATAATTTTGGAAATTTACTTATATCAATATCTTCTCTAATGTTAATAACCGATTTCAGCATTGAGTAATGTGCCCAGAGAGTTGAGGCACAAACCGCTTTTGATTTATCATCGAAGTAGACTAACAGCGCATTTTCAGTAGGTTGTCTCACATTTTTTAAGCGGCACCACTTTTTAAAAGCATCGTACTGCTGCTCGTATAGTTTTCTAGATTTCGGTGGTAACAATTCTTCACCTACTTCGGCTGCTCTTTTATCAATATCAGATACACCTTCTTCACTCATGATACCAATAATTATCAATAACAATGTTTCTTTACAATGACACTAGTAATGACAATGTTTCTAAATTATAACTGTCACAACGCAATGTTACTATGGTAACTTATTTTAAAGACAGTTTATTAAATGAGTTGAAGAGAGAAAAAACTGATTGAAATTATTGAAATAATTAATAAAATCATACCGGAAGTACGAAAAGTATCGTATATACCTTGCGACTGAAGTACATTTAATCCTTCAGGTAAATTATGGCCCTCCCTGCGGTCGGGCCATAAACTTTACCTTCAGGATTAAATGTACTACTTCAGTCCCGCGGTATATAATGTACTATTATGTGGGACAATGTGGACGTAATTTTTCAAAAAGATACGCTGAACATGAAAGGTCCTTCAGACTAGGAAAAAATGATTCGACGTTTTCAAACCATTCCTTGGAATGCAACCACAAGTTTCCGAGTCTGAACGATACGGAAATTTTGCACTAAGCAAGCAAGGGTTGGAAACTGAATTATTTAGGATCCCTAGAAATTCATAAACACAAATATTGTGGATGTAACCTACTGAATGATCAACTGGATTTGGTCTATTCACCGGTTTTTAAGGCAGCGCAGTCACATTGTCGCAAATAAACAAGGTCCAGGTAAAAGTCATTAATGACCGTTAGTCGTTAAGACAGGCCTCGTGTAGAATTAAGGGTATTTAAGGAGTGTTATTTTTTATTTCAGATTATTGTATTGTTTGATAATATCCATATAGGACGAAACTGCAGTAACGTTGGTTACAAATAGAAGTGGTATAAAAACATAGAAAGTTTTATTTCTCATTTTTCGTAATTCTAGACATATTTCATGTGCAATATTCTATAACCACCTTCAACTGTTTTGGAAATATTAAGTGTTCTTGCAAAAATTATCATTAAAAATAGAAAATCTTTCGATTACAGATATTCGCTACAACACACTCATTTCCCAGTTAGGTCTCGATGATGAGAAAGTAGGCAGAAACCATTTCATCGATACTTGGAATGAAATTAAAAACAATTGAAAAAATTTTGTTTACTTTTGTGCGAGCTTTTGTGTAGAACGCCTTAGTCGTTCGAATTTCGTAACCTGTATATCAAAAAAATGGATCATTCAACAGACAAGCACACAATAACAGTTCTACAGATGATTCGTCATGGAGATAACACAAGGACACAAATGGAAGTTACTCGCTCTTCCATGAAAAAAAAAAACTGCTGCTAATGCAGTAAGTAATGGTACAAAATTGGATATTCTGCTTGAATTAGAGGAAAGCCCACATACATTTAGTCGACTGGCAACCCCAATGTTCGATATTAACCATTCATCGATCTTTTGAACTTAAAAAAAAATGAAATGCATCCATACAAAATTATACCAACCCAGGAACTCATGGAAGATGATTTTGATAGGAGAATAACAATGTGATCCAATCAGAACACGTTTTGTTTTTTAATGAAAACTCCTTCACTCTCCAGGGTCATGCTAATCGTCGAAATTGCCGCTACTGGTCTAAGAAAAATCCTGACTGGATGAGAGAAGATCATACACAGTATCCTGAAATTGTTGATGTTTTGGTAGGAATTATTGGAGATCTTATCATAGGTTCCTTTTTCATTGATGGCAATTTAAATGTCGATTATTACTTTGCACTGCTCCAAAATCATGTTGTGCCAACCTTATATCCAGATCTATCAAACCAACAGGCCCCGTTGGTTTAAGCAAGATGGAGCACCTTCCCTTTATCAAATTGATGTCCGGCATTACCTCAAACGCATATTTCCTAATCGGTGGATAGAGACACTAGGATCGATGGAATGGCCAGCACGCTTCCCTGATCTGACATCATTAGATTTTTCCTAAACAGTACCTTTCACTTATCGGTTTTTGAGTGTGTTATAACGAATTTCAGTAATCAAATGATTCTCTATTTTTAATATTAATATTTGTAATCAATCTGAATGACTTTATATTTCCGAGTGGTAACAGCGCCGTCTACTCTATCACTCTGGCTGTCAGTCGAAGGTTCAAACCCTAGCGACTGTAGAATTTTTTCTGATGGTCCAAAAAAGTGCTAGGAATCGCACGTAAAAAGGTTATACCTCGTTAATCCTTCGCTCGCACAAGTTACAACTTCTGAGGGCTGCCGTTCGTAAGGGGACGACAGCTGGTTAACGGAAAATACAAAGAAACAAATTTCCTAAATGGTTGTAGATGGGTTTAACACATTATACAAGAAATGTGTTTAGAATTGTCTTGAAGAATCCAAAAATTGAATGAAATACAAGGTCTTGTATTTGAAATAAGAAAGTTGGTATTGGCCGCTGTTGATGACATACCCTGTATAGAAAATTTTTGTTGAAAAAAAACGTGCTTCGAAAAATCCAATCCACTTGTCCAAGCGTTTTTTCGAACACGTTCCCTTGTATTTATTATTTAATTTACTCCATTTGGCTGATACACAATGTACATTTTTCAAAACGAACTCATTGTCGATATAATACCATAGTTTATATTGACTACATTCATCACCAGGTGTTTTTTTATGTATAAAAATATCTCTCGTGACGATAGCATGTGGAACACCCTGTATATGGTGCTTCACACGAAACGATACGTTGACGAGACAGCGCACTCCTATTTTGACACTAGACTAAGCAGGTGTCGAAAACAAAAGATAAGCGCTGTTAGGTCGTCGTACCGGGAAATCTCCTTCGAGCGGCTGAAGAAAGCTTCACTGATTTATTTATGGTTCGTCACAACACGTAGTATAGAATGCTTGTTAATATGAGAGGAGAAAGAAAAGTCAAACATTGATATAACTAAAATTAATTTATTTAAAGATAAATCAAAAAGTAACGAATTAAATTCTCGGTGTGAAATCACAGGATTTCACTTTGTATATAGTAAGACCGTTAAACGTGTGAACAACATGCAATTCTCACTGCAAAGATATACAGTGCATCCAAACAATACTTGTTAAACTATAAAATGGGTGAAATGGTACAAAAGATAATATCAAACAAAAAACATGAAACACTAGCCACTCTTACTGAGTTTTAAAACGAGAAAAAGAATGGCATAATTAATCTTAAAGTGAACATCTGGTGACAGATACTGTATTCTCGTTTTGTATCACCCGGTGCAGGTCGAAAACAATTATTAAAAGAAAACGGTAAAAACGAATTTCTTACAAAAAGAGTCTACAGCAAAAGTCATTTTTTAAAACGTCAGAAATATGCAAACAGAATCGATAGTAAAACAAAAACAAATATCTGAGACAAATGTAAAAAGGAAACTTTAGTTCATTATATAATAGCTTCAATTGCGAAATAAATCGTGAAAAATGTTTTAATATATTACATCAAAACATTCGAAGTATTGCAAAAAACTTTGATGAATTCACAATAATGCTCATCGAATGTAAAATAAAATTTGATTGTATCGTATTGAGTGAAACCTTCCAGGTACAGGACCCTAATTTCTTTTCACTGGATGGGTATGACTTACTATATAGCGAAGGCACAAAAAACAAAAATGATGGAGTAATAATATTTATTTTGAGCAAGTATAATTATACAAATAAAATAATAACCATCGATGATTGTAAATGTATAGAACTAGAAATAACATCACATAGCAAAAATAAAATAGTGATCACTGGCATCTATAGATCCCCATCAGGGAACTCCGAAATATTCATAGACCATCTGGGTATGTACCTGGAACAGAACAAACAAATAAACAACCACATAATTATTGGTGACATAAACTTGAATCTGTTGGATGAGAATGATAGAATTGTCAATGACTATCTAAACATATTAGGTGAATACAACTTCATCTCACTGATTAACAAAATAACCCGTGAGCAATATGAGTCTGAAAGTTGCATTGATCATTGCTTTCTCAAAAACACCACCACAAATATTATAAAAAACTGCCTACCATGTATACTAAAGACCGACCTAACTGATCATTATACAGAAGCTGTCAGTATCCTTTTTGAAAAGAATATTGTATATAACAGTGACACATCCAGAATTAAAAAATATACTGATTATGAACAAGTTAAGTCCGACCTGGGTGCTCTCGACTGGACGACATTTTACAATATGAAAAATACACAGCAAGCAACTACCTATTTCATCAGAACGCTTCAAAATATCATAAAACATAGAACCACAATAGTCAAACAATCAAAAAAAGACATTCGTAGGAAACCATGGATGACTGCTGGTTTACTTCGCTCCATAAATCAAAAAAATGAATTACATAATAAATTTAAAAAGGATCCAAATACTCATAGGGAACTGTACAAAAAATATAAAAATCACCTGAACCTCTTGATCAAAAACACTAAGAATAATTATTACAAAGAAAAAATTAACAAGAATAAATACAATACCAAGAATATTTGGAAGACTATTAATGAAATTGTTCCATCAAAAAATGAGCATCATGAGATCAAACAAATACGGCTTACTGATGGTAGATCTGTATACAAAGATTTAGATATTGCAAACTCTTTAAATGATTATTACGTTAATATAGGTATAGAAATGGCTAATAAAATAACTCCCCCGAAAGAAATACTATGCAGACCTGAGCCCACACTCCAATCACTTTTCCTGCAACCTACCAATCATACAGAAATTGAAAAAATAATACTGAACCTGAAAATGAACAAAGCCCCGGGCTATGACCTCATCAAATCCGAAACACTAAAACATATCTCTGGACAAATATCGCATCAGTTAGCACATCTAATTAACTTGATAATGCAAAATGGCTATGTCCCCAATGAATTCAAACTGGCGGTGGTCAAACCTGTATATAAAAAAGGGGATAAAACTCTACCAGTCAACTATAGGCCTATTTCGCTGATTACTACACTAACAAAAATTTTCGAAAAAGTTATGAAAGAAAGATTAGAAATGTACCTGAAAAAGTTTAAACTATTATCTGAAGCGCAATTTGGATTTAGGGATGGCAAATCAACAAACGACGCCATCAGTAATCTCCTAAGGACTGTCTACGAAGCTGTCGATGATGGCTGCCCAGCCCTGTGTATATTCATAGATCTCTCCAAGGCGTTCGACACAGTAGATCATACCTTGCTACTAGAAGCGTTGGAGAGAATAGGTATACGGGAAACCCCTCACAGGCTCTTCTCAAGCTATCTAACAGAGAGAAAACAATCAGTACGTATAAATGAAACTTATAGCAGTGAGAGAGAGGTTCTGTGTGGAGTCCCCCAAGGTACGGTACTCGGACCTGTCTTATTCATAATATATCTCAACGAACTACTGGCGCTCAACACAGCTGGTGAAGTGATAAGTTTCGCTGATGACACTGTCACATTTTACAGAGACACCAGCTGGCTGAACCTAAAATCAAAATCTGAAAATGATATGGAAAAAATCCTAAACTGGTTCAGTTCACGAAAATTGACTGTTAACTACGATAAAACGAAATACATGTCTTACACTTGCTATAAAAACCGGAATCCAGAATTTGAAAGTTTAACCATTAATCATAATCTTGAACCCATAAAAATATATGCAACTTATGAAATTAAATATCTAGGTGTAACGATTGATCAGCACCTAAGATGGGATAGGCACGTACGAAATGTTGTTAATACTCTCAGGAGCATGCTTTACAGGTTCAAATACTTTTCAAATATACTAGAAACTCACCATATGAGGATATTGTACTATGCCCTTATTGAGTCGAGAATCCAATATGGAATACTAGTATGGGGAAGTGCCTTAGAAGTACACATGAAAAAGTTAATGATATTACAAAAATACTTCCTGAAAATCATTCATAAAAAAGTGAGGGACTACCCAACCAAAAAATTATTCACTGAAACGAAGATTTTTGACTTGAGACAACTCTACTATTTCAACATAATGATACATACCTATAAAAATAAAAAAAACCTACTTCAAACATTAGATCACACTTACCAAACTAGACAAAAAACAAAACTGCTTACGAAAACATCAGCAACAAAAAAAAATCTTGGCCAGAGAAATCACCATTACCTATGTCAAAGAACGTATAATCATGCACCAGAATTCCTGAAAAATGAAATAATCATGATAAATTCTATCAGCCTCATTAAAAAAATAATAAAACAGTATATATTCAGCTTACCGAGACAGGATATACGTGCACTTCTGAGCTGTAAATAAGCAATGTATAGTAAAATTAGTATAGATAACAGGTTAGCAAATAAATTGATTAAATTAGTCATATATATATATATATATATATATATATATATATATATATATATATATATATATATATATATATATATATATAAGGAATAATTATCAAATAACCAACCATATCCGAAACTACATCTTATAGCTACGATATAAGTATACTACCGGATTCCCATGTACAACCCCGAGTTTCTATGGGATTCATGTTTGTTTACTATATGTTATAGTTTGTAAACTTCACCACATTTATGTAAATTTTGGTAAATAAACGTTATTATTATTATTATTATTATTATTATTATTATTATTATTATTATTATTATTATTATTATTATTATATAGGCCAAAATGGGTACAAACAGCTGTGACAAATATTTCTTCACGGGAATATATGGTCATTGACCTACTCACATAAGATAACCATCATCGAACGTAATCCACCAGATGTGAGGAGGAACGGTCGCGTGTCAAATCTGGTTCAACACGATTTATGGTGGGTCGGCGCCTTCAGGTATTCCAGAGATATTGCGAATTTTCATTGAAGGGCGTAGAAATACTGTACTTAATATTGTGGTCGTAGAACTTCACCTTTCTTTACCAATGTACGAAGAGCACTTGTTTTGTTTTCGATATAAAAACTCGACGTTTATTCTTCACAGGAATATATGGATTGTAAACTATATACTTGGGTACACAGATCCATATGGCCGTATTTACTTTACTTAAGATTGTTGCAGGCTCTGATTTGCCTCAACAATACTCCATTTCATAACGGACTGTCTCAAACTACATATTGAAATCAAAAACGTGTTTTCTTCTAGACACTACTAAACGAAAACTTGAATGGATGCTGCGAAAATGCTGAGTTGATACTCTCCCTTCATTCCTACGACTAGGAATTAAAAACCGGAACTGATTTGCGAACTGACGATTAAAATTCGCGAAACATTATATCTTTTGCCCGGAACTAACTAGATACCGAAGAATACTGAAATGATACTGCCAGTGCATACGCTTACGGGTCATTTTATACACTCATGAAGCTATAAATTTTCATAAAATGAATAATAAACTAACACAAAAGTGACATTAGTTACGGCTATTAATAACACTCTAATAGTCATTTTCACATATATCATAGTGTTAAATCGGTTTTCTGACATTCTTAACGGGTTAAAATTTGAGATTTACCGACAGAAAAATATCAAAAACGCGTGTTGCAATTATATTTATTACACCTATAAATATATCCTCGTGATTTTTATAGTCTGTGAATTCCTAAGACAATAATGACTTTTGTCTTTGGCCATATGTGCTCTCAATTATTTATTACACCAACACGTGCACACAAAAGATTTTTACATTCTTTTGGTAGGCATATATTATTTTCAACATGTGGTCTAACTGAGCCACACATTGGATTTTCTCACGTACTTTCAAATTAAAACTGATTTTTATTAGAAATATCTTGATTTCGCGAATTCTTTTATTTTCTGAGGTGCAAACGTGCTTTGATCATTAGATCCGTTATCGGGGGCTTCGCTGGCCTCCACAAGCAGATTCACTCTGCGTTCCACAAGAATTGGTACTGGGACCGTTATTGTTTGTGATCTTCATAAACGATTCCAGTCAGTTCTTACACCCATAAAGATTTGTATTATCTGCTGATACAACATTCACTCAGAATATCGCATACAAAATATTCATCTTTCCCATCGCCTATTATTCCGTTTAGTTTGACCAATACTACTGGAAATTTCGATCTTTAGGAAAGAGCATTTTCACGTATGGATCAAGTGATACCTTACTGACTTTTTGAAATTGTGCGGAATATTTTAAACAGGTGTGATAGTTATTTACGTAATCAGTTATAAAAGGACTATTTTTTCTCTCTCCCCTTCCATTTCTCTCTCTCTTTTTTTTTCTCTCTCTCTCTCTCGTCCTTACTGCCTTCCTCTCTCTATCTTTCTCCTTCTCTTCAGGAATTATTTTTCAGTTATCGTAGGGCACGATTTTTTTAGTAGTCCATTTAGTTTACCCAGTGCAATTTTTTTTGTTTTCCTTCACTCCACCATACTGCAGATCCATACGTGATCATTGGTCGTATGACAATCACGTACAGCCAGTATACTTGTTTTGGTGACATGCCCCAGATTCTGTCACATATTCTGCGAGCATCATAACTTCATGCAAATACACGGAAAGACCCAATTACCAATCGAAATTCTCTCAATACAAGTTAGGCATATTCCCGTCACTTCAGATAACTTCTTCTAATCAAAGTTATATCGATCCTTACATGTTCCAATACAGCTATTTGCATAGCTTCATCTATACCGAAGCAAGTTTGATTTCTATAATTATCAGAAACTGACAAAGTTTACATAGTTCATTCAATCGAATCTGTGACATGTGTATAAGGAAGATTTGCTCCCAGGTCTCTCGATTATTTGACTTGCACTTCCAGAAGACTTGTGAATGTAATTGATTGCATATAATCCATCGGAGCGGTAAAATTGCGAACTGAAATTATTGTCATGAATTGAAAGTTTCGAACCCAAAAATTCAGGAAAGATATTCTAAAGAAACAAAGATAACTTTGTACAACCCACAGATTACAATAACCAATTCTTTTTTCTGGCGACATTTTTACCTGGAAATATTTTTTCCTGACGACTTTGTTTGATGACATTTTTTCTTGGCGACATTTTTTCCTGGCGACTTTTTTGCTGAAGACATTTTGTGCTGACGAAATTTTTGCTAACATTTTTTGCACTCGACTTTTTTGCTGACAACATTTTTTGGTGACGATATTTTTGCTGGTGACATTTTTTGCTGACGATATCTTCTCCTGATATTTTTTCGTGATGACATTTTTTCCTGATATCAATGTTTCATGACGGCATTTTTTGCAGACGACATTTTCACTGGCATTTTTTTCTGAAAACATTTTTCCTAACGACATTTTTTCCTGGAGATATTTTGTACTGACCGTATTTTTTCCTGACTTTTTTCCTGACTACTTGTTTAGCAGACTAGTTTTTTTGCTGACATCTTTTCCAGACGACATATTCCTGACGTCATTTTGCTGACGACATTTTATGCTGATGACATTTTTTGCTGATGACATTTTTTGCTGATGACATTTTTTTGCTGACGAAATTTTTTAGCAGATGAAATTTTTTGCTGACGAAATTTTTGCTTGACAACAGTTTTGCCTAACGACATTTTTTCTTACGATATCTTTCCTGACGACATTTTTTCCTGATATTTTTTCCTTACGACATATTTTCCTGACATTTTCTCCTGACGTCATTTTGTCCTGACGACATTTTTTTCTGAAGACATTTTCCTGACGAAATTTCGAAGACGTCAAAATACGATCTCTGTTACGAATCAAACTTACGATATTTTGACGGGTGACATACATATGTGCGCCAGTGCCAAGTCATCTCAAATTTCACTACGCAGGACTATTACAGTTCATAAATGCACTATCTGGAGAAAACGGGTTATGTCTAGGACAATTTTGGGTATTTCCACATACGCCTTGGGTATTCGTTCTATAATAAGTGTACAACCAAGTCAAATCGAGAACAATTAAACAACGATCATCACCGATTTTGCACTCGGACATAGTAACATTGCAACACTGCAATGCTTCAGTTCTCATGACATTGTTCACATCAGAAGCACGATTATGTATTCGTACTTAGATATTTCCTGAAATTGAGTGATGCAGTGGCGTATCCATTGCGGTTAACGTACAATAAAATTGGTTAATTCATCACGGATAGCCCTCAAATTTTACAGGAGCTTTCGCATAGAACAGTACCCCATTTAATTTTGTGCAAGTGGTGGTAAATCACCCTGTATTTGTCAAAACAAGTTCAATTCCTCGATCTGAAAATGTACATCAATAAATAATAACCAGTTCTCTCACGAATTCCTTTTTTAACTCGTTGCAGGAGGTTGATACGAGCTGGCGGCTTCACAACCGAAGAGCGGGATCCCGACTGCCTCCCGAAGGACTTTCCCGCCTACATTCCGGGAACGTGCCATTTCCTCACGGGATACAGCCACCCCGACATAGACGAAGACGCTCCGCTGGCTCGACACATCGAAAAGGGTCTGCTTGATATAGGTCTGAAGTGGGATCATTCCTTGTAAGACTTTCGGGCCATAGCAATAATTGTTTTGGTGCAATGAGATCACTTGTAATTGGAAAGTCGATCTGACTGTGGTGTGAATACGAGGACACTATTAATTTCAAACTGCGTGTCTAATGAGTGTCATATTGGTGTCAGGTGTGAGGCAATGGAATCAGGTGTGGGATAATGACAAAGTGTACGCGCTTCAAACAATGCAATGCGACTGGTAGGTCAATGCTCAATCCAGGCCCACTCCATAGCTCACCCCTGAAACCCCGCAATAATTTCAATTTGATGTATCCTTACTTCGATTATGGGAAGTGAGTCAAAGTAATACCAACAAGCTCCGGAAATCGAAAAAGTGGAGTTGGTGACTCCCAAAACATCTTCAGAATAGTGCAGTGTCACCAAAAAATTTAGCAACATATGGATTTTTTTTTTATTATCAGCAATAATGGAAATTTGACTACACTGTTAGTTTGTTCTTGAATCTGACAGGTTTAGAATAGCACATGAAAAAAGGAAAGAGAATATTTCTCAATAATTTTTCAAGGATAAGCTAACTGCGAAGTAAAATTTTCATTAAATCAATAATTAATTTAAAAACTTCCAAATGTTGCGAACTTTATGTGTGACACTGTATGTCAATTCAGAATCCATCGACTAGTGTGAGCAGTAATATGTTTTGTTCTGTTGCTTGTTATATTCTGCTAACATATATTGTTGGTCTTATTCTGAAAAACCCAAGGCAAGGCCTGGAATAGACAGAAATGTGGTTTAAACGTTTTGTTTCGCAAGAAAGTGAAACGAAAAAAAAATTAACGGTGTATTTATATGCAGATGAAGATCATATCTCTAACATGGAATGAATCAAATGAGGATATCTAAGATTGTTTTCTCACAACAAATTATCTTATGAGCATTTCTTTAAAGAAAAAAGTGCGATTTTCTGAATAAAAGGAATGATCTTCATCTCCAAAAATAAACTAAGGATTAAAGATTTTTATTTTTTTGGTAGCAACTGATATATCATGGCTGTGTTTTTGCGATATTTGTACCTATCTCATCAAGCAGTTTTTCATTAAAATCATTGCTATAATATGCAGTTTTTGTCGATCTAACTTCAATACCAACATAAAGGTTAAATAGTTAAAAATTGAATTCACGAAAAATACAAAGTGTCTCTCTTCTCATGGAAACAACCTCGTAGTTTCGTAATTTTTACCGTAAAACTTTGAATTTTGTAAAATTGATAGCTCAAAAACTATAATTTCATTTCACAAAAATTTTAAAGAAATTTCACCATTTGGAATAATTTCATCAAAATATAACAAAACTTTATGAATTATTTGTATCCTTTGACAGTCTATTAGAATTTGCCTACTGTACGTGAGTATCAATGTAGATTCAAATTTCCTCTTACCTGAACTTGTTCTGACTGGAACAAGTTATTTCAACAATAAAAAAAAAATTAAAAAAATTACTCGGCCTATTTTGCCTTCTACTTTGATTTTTCGCAAATTTCACTTACACTGATCCCGTCAAGGTCATTTTGTACATTTTTGGTGCTTCTATCGAATCTAGCAAATTCAGAGTTTTTCGCTAAAATTTACGAATACTACAGGGGTGTTTCCATGAGAAGTGTGACATATAACGTTAAAAATTATATATGTATAATGGAAAATGAATTAAGTTCTTATTATCATGAAAAAAATTGAAGAAGATAAATAGTAACTCTTAACAATTTTTATAGGTATTTCCTCAAATATTGTTGAATCGAAATCTTAAAATTTGAGAATCTATCATATACAATATTTGTAAAACTGTATTTCATTATGGTATGAGGAACAGCAAAAATGTAATTGTTGATCTCAAAATCTCAAATTTTGTATACGTTCTTCTGGAAAGTACAAGTCTTGATTCTACGGATCAGTGACAATCAGGAAGCTCACAGCATTTTTGTCAGTGTCGTTCCTAACCAATTTCTAAATTTGAGAATAATTACGATTTTTGGTATGTCTCAAGAATGCTAACAATTAAAATTTTTTCTTTGTTTCCCGTCGATATAACTGAATGATTTCCTATCCATCAACAAAATGATTTTTGCCAGCAGAAATCATTACAAGACAAGAAGTGAGGAATTGTGTTAAACCTTCAATTTTGTTGATATGGATGGTAGACAACTCCTTACAAAAACTGATTCATCTTCATATAATGAATCAAATCCTATCCTTTCTAAATTATAATTATGTTCCGTAATCTTTCATCATTCCCAAATATATTTCTGATTGAAACTAGATTAAAAAGTGTTCATAGGCAGAGATGATATATGTTTCACAAGAGCTTGGTATTCACTAGGTGTTTTAAGTAACTAGTCTTTCAAAAGCTCGCCGTATTTAGATGATTTTCAAAAATTCGATCAGTATTATGGATGGTCTGTTGCAATGAGAGTTCATGTCGGAAGCTTTGGTGTTTACCTTTCTAAAATCCGTTATAATTACCTTCGTTTAAACTTTTTGACCCGGACCCTTGATCAGCTCTCAAAAAGAATATCAGTGGCTTTCGATCCAGAACTCTCATCACTTCCATTCTCTAGATTCGTATGTTTATCAGCACTCAAAGGCTTCAAAATGCTTCTGACCAAAAATCACTGGAACAGCAATAAATATAACGACTATTATAAACTTTTTAAGATTTGTGCAATATTCTTATGTAACCTATGTGTAAATATATGTATAAAATATGAATAAAAAACTGTTGATCATAAATGACAGATGTGTTTTTAAGTGTTATCTTCTAACTGGGGAAATATACAAACATTTATCGTTCGAAAAACCATTCTTCGGATCACTTTCAATCAACACTCAACAAATCAGTATTTCTAGAATAAACAGATAATAATTTTTCTCGTGCTGAGATGTTCAATTAGAAGGAGATGAATGGAAATTTGCTCTGAATTTAAGCGTAGCAGTCTTCCCGACCGTGAATTTCAACAATCATAAATGGGTTCTATTTTGGTGTCAGGTGAGGACTGAATAATCAGGTGTGGGATAAATTGAAATGTGCCTTCAAATGAAGTAATCCAAAGCATAGATTCATAGCTAGTGGATAACAGCACTTCAAATTTTGCTTGCTTTCTTGACACCAGTAAAAACAGTATTTTTCTGAAACAGAAGATAGTAGAATGTCAACAAAAAATATTATTCATGAAACACGTTTCTATTCACACAAGATTATCTATCTCAAGTTACAAAACAGATCTGTCATTTAAATTAGCACTGTATATGTTGAAAACTTCTGATTGACTTTTAAAGCGATGGTTCTAAATTTGTGAGTTTTAGGAAAATTGTATATTTGTTATATTCCGCACATCGACTGAACGAAGTATATCCTTGATTTATCAGAATGTCACTTGTTTTATTTTCTCGTCCTTCCCGCTTGTTACTCTCATTTAAAAGTGCATAAAAGTGAGCTAAGATGATTTCGAAGGATACTCATACAAGGTGTGTGTCACACATATTTCAATTGTTCTGTATTTGGCCAAGCTGTACACGTTGAAAGGTAAGGGCTGCGTCTTCCCTAGCTCGCACAAGTCTCTCGGATACTTCTGAGGGTTGCGCGTAGGGGTACAACAGATTGACGAAAACAATAATTTTAATGATCAGGCCTAAATATTTGTGTTCTTCTACTACAATTAATATTTTATTCTTTATTTCCACTTCTAATTTTATTTGGTCCATAGTTTTTTGTATTAAAATCATGTAAATAGTTTTCTCTCAATAAATAGTTGGATTCATGTCATCTATCCATTTTTCAAACAACTGGATATTTTTTTATATACTACTTTCTGAAGTTTATGTGATTTTGGCCAAATCACAAAGTACAGTATCATCTGCAAATGAAAAATGTTTACCTATCGATTCAATTTTGGTTATAGTATTCACATGAATCAAATAAAAAATTTAAGCCAGTACTGAACCTGAGGAATCCAATAGAGAATCGTTTTTCAATATTTCATTTTCATCAATAACAACATATTGGATGCGATTTTCAAAACTATATTCGAAAAGTGTCTCTCACTCCAAAATTATGTTAAATAATAAGTAATATTGTATGATTACCTGCATCAACTGTTTTTTTTTCATATCAATTTACTTTCATCTGAAAATTCAAAAATTTTCAATCATGGAATCATTTACCATTTGGCATGAAAAGCGTTTTGAAATTTATAAAAACTTGAATTATCATTAATGAAGTTTATCAGTTGTTTCTTCAATACTTTCTCAAAAAATTTGAAAATACACTCTGGGCTACAGTTAAAGACAATCATCCACACTATTTAGTGGTAGGTTGATCAGATCAACTATATCTCTCAAGGTTCTTGAAGTTATTTGATCTTCACCGGAAGCAATGTGGGATTTGAGTGATATTCAAAGATTTCGGTTTCTCTTGAAATTAATTTTGTCACATATCTCATCCAAACAGTGAGAATGAGAAAGAGTTTGAAAAACCGAAGCAGCATTTATCTCTGTACCTATCAGGAAAGTTATCGACAACCTCTCATGGCTCTGTCCAATCTCCTTCCGTGTATAAATGGCAGACATTCAGAACCATAGTCATCAAAGACCGCCAAATTCTGACATTTCTTCTTTTTCAATTTTTCAGTCCAACAAACAAGCGTTGGTGAACAGTCTATAATTCTATTAAGGAAAAAGGCGTTTTTTCAATGTTGATTCAATAAATTTATGGATAAATATAGTCTCATTTCGGAGCGGCAATTCGGTTTCCAAGAGGGACTCTCGACTGATGACGCCCTTCAATGCTTGATTTCCTCAGTCTATAAGTCCGTTGATATGGCCGAACCAATAGCAGTAGCATTTCTTGACTTGGCGAAGGCGTTCGGCACTGTGAATCATTCACAGTTGTTGGATGTCTTGGAAGACGCTGGTATACGAGGGTTACCACATAAATTCTTTGAAAGTTACTTGTCACATAGAAAACAGGTGGTAAGAATAGAGGGGGAACTTAGTACTGAAAAATCGGTGTCGGTTGGAATGCCTCAAGGAACTGTCTTAGGGCCAATATTATTTAACTTGTATATAAATGATATATTCACCTACAACTCTACTGGTACACTAATTGGTTTTGCAGACGACACAGCCGTAATATACAATGATAAAACATGGGAAGACTTGAAAAATAAAATTGAAGATGATTAAAAAAATATATTTGACATTTTTAGTCATAAGATATTAACAGTTAACCATAAAAAACATACATAGTCCCTTTCACTAGCTACAAAAATTATTTACCCATTTTTAAAACAATAACTGTCAAGAACATAGATATCTGCCTTAAAAACGAAATAAAATATCTTGGGCTTAAACTTGATTCTCACCTAAGATGGACTTCACACTTGTCGGACGTTGCAGAGACGTTAAGATTTTTGTTATATAAATTGAAACAATTGAGAAAAATATGCTATGCACTTGTGGAATCTCGTCTGAGATACGGAATTATTAGCTGGGGAGGTACAATGCCTAGTCACTTGAAACAGGTTGAAATACCACAGAAAAAAATATTAAAAGCTATCCACTTCAGAAATATGAATTATAGCACAGAGCTTCTGTTGAAAGAAGCAAATGTAATGAGTCTGAGGCAACTGTATATCTTTAGTTTGGTAATCTACCTATTTAAAAATCGTTCTGATTTACGAACACTTGACCACCATCACCAAACCAGAAATAGGTCTAAAGACTTTATACAAATGAATGCTGCTAAAAAAACTATAGGAACCAGGTATTTTCAATTTATGGCACCACGTTTATTTAACTTTCTTCCCGAAATGTATAAAACGTCTATAAGAAGTTTGAACTCGCTATCCCTACTGAAAACCATATTCAAAAGATACATAAAAAATTTTGATGCGGAAAATAAAGAAAAAATTCTATAATTCTGAATAACAAAAATATGCTAACATAAAAAACACATATACACAATAAATATGAATATTACAAAAAAAAATCAAATCAAAACATAATGCAATTTCATAAATATAACGCTTTATTGGTCACTGCACCCCATGCTCAACCTTGACGGTCTTAATCAAATTATATGTATATATATATATATATATATATATATATATATATATATATATATATATATATATCTATCCCGGCGAACGATGACGGGCACCGGGCCCCCGCGTGTATACAACCGTGATAACCAGGACTGCACTGATGAGGGACCCCATCCCGAAACCGGTCTGCAGTTGGTTCCTTGTTTGGATCAGGCGGTGTCCTGCTGTCTGTCTCTGAGAGCTCTTGCAAAGTTGTTCCTTCAAAGTAAGGATCTTTGCACATATGTCTGATAGATATAATTCAATATCTGTCGAGGTATTAGCCAGAGAAGTAGTTGTTTTCTGTCGGACATATGCCATACAATCTATACAAAGGTATAGTGAGTTCCTAAAGGATTGTTTTCGACTGTTTTACAGTTACTGGAACATTTATTGCTCCTTGAAACAAGTATTCAGCATGTATATATATATATATATATATATACAGGGTATTCCACACTCGATGGCCTATTAGACGTTTCTGGAGAACGGAACAACAGATCATTTTAAAAATTTGTGGGCATGAATAATCAAACATGCTCTACCCGTCTAAAATATTTTCATCGATACAGTGTTGCCACTTGTATCAGAAAGTAGTAGATACTTTGTTATTTCAAATGGAACATCCCATATATTATATGGATTTTGAAATCCTTATAATATTCCTCACAACTTTCCCATATAATTCCCTATACCTATCTGTGACGATTTTCGAGATAAAAATTATTTTGTCAATTTTTTGTGTAAAACCTGACCATTGAAAAATAACATTTTTTTCGCAATGCAAATGTACAAAATATTGAACTTTGGGTCATAGCTGCATAAGACCATTGAGTATTCTGTCGATGAACTGGATCTCAATTTCATCGTACAGGGAAGCTCATAATTAACTTCTTTTCGGGGACTTATGAAAATGACTGAAACTCAGTTTTTTCAAATGGAACCCCCTGTATATTATTTCATTTTCGAATTCAACGAACCAGTTTGAATAAGTTTTATTGAGTATATCCTATACCTACCTCTTACCGTTTATGAGATATAAATTATTTTATAATTTTTGAGGTGTGTTCAAGTATAAAATTTGATGAAAAATCTATCAAATAACGAAAAATAGCTTCACTGTTTTGAGAAAAGTATAATGCAATACATGAACCTTCCTTAATACTGGGTGTATGACAAATATGATTATGTTGACAGTTCGAAGAATGAAAAATTAAATTGATTAAATTAATTCTACACAAGATATTATAATATTACAAAGTTTACTTGACAATTACAACACAGTTAATACTGCAAAAACAAAAACTAAGTAGCTCAGATGCTTGAAATGCTGACCATTTACTTGCAAACATTGATGGATCGACGTCATTACATGATCAGTCGTAGATCTTCGAATACATTAGTGAGTTCTCTGCCCACTTCACCTGTGCAATGTCCAGGAGCCCCACCCAACCGATACCTACAATTATAACATAAGTTTAGAGATAAATTGGGAAGAAATTCATTTACAGTTGTTCTCAGAATATCCAAATATTTTTCGGATTTAAACTTTTCTTCATAAATACAAATTAAAATTGTATCAACCATATCCATACAAAAAACATTGAAACTAAAGTTTAACTGACATATTTACTGAAATGGATATTTTTGGTGCAATGGCTCCTATTCACCTAATATTACATTCTGACCAAGCGAAAACTCCGTATTTCGATTTAAAATATAAAATTCAAGCTATTTTATACACCCGTATTTCATTGGAACAATGCACTCTTCCCAAGTAAAAACCCGATTTACTCCGTTTTGGCGTTTTTGTAGATACGAGGGTTTTGCTTAGGACGGCAGTATTAGTTCTGGATTTCGGTGCCAAATTTCAACAAGAATAATAGTGTATCATGATCTGTTTGAAAAACAAAGGAATACACTTGACAATAACTTGTTGAAATAGTCCGACTGTCATACAAGAGTAGTGAAAATGGCAAATAATAATTATTCAAACTCTGATATTCTGAATTTGTTTTATGTTCATGGTGAGTGCAATAAAATCATATCAAGGACCTGTAGACGATTTAATGAGTTGTATCCAAATGTACCGGCAATTAACGAACGGAAATTCAGAAGAATTGAACGAAATTATATCAACTTCGGAAAAGTTCACGCCTCGAGACATCAACAGAATCAGGTAACTGGTGATATGGAAAATGAAATCAATGTGTTGGGATATTTTTACGCTTATCCTCATGCATCAATATCTAGTGCTGCGGTAGATTTGGGAATTTCTCGCACTTCCATTTGGAGAATTTTACAAAAACATAATATGCACGGTTACAAATTCATCCGGCTGCAAGCTCTACATAGAGATGATCCACCAAAACGAGTAGAGTTTTGCGAAATGTTACTAACATGGACATACGACGATCCCAACTTTTTGAAAAAAATTATTTGGACCGATGAATCACAATTTTCACGTGAGGGAATATTCAATCGTCGAAATAATCATTTCTGGGCATCAGAAAACCCTCATTTCATTAGAGAAAGGGGATTTCAACAAAAATTCAGTTTTAATGTGTTTTGTATGCATTTATGAGGAAAAGTTGAATTCCGCCAAATATTTGGATATTCTGCGAACCACTGTGAGTGAATTCCTTGACAATTTACCTCTAAACATATATAATAATTGTTGGTATCAGTTGGATGGAGCTCCTGGACATTGCACAGGTGAAGTGAGCAGAGAACTCACAAATTTGTTCGAAGATCGGTGGATACGACGATTGGGTCCTTGGATTTGGCCGCCGCGGTCACCAGATCTGACTCCCCTAGATTTTTATCTCTGGGAAAAAATAAAAGAAAAGGTTTACAGAACACCTGTGAATACAAAACAGGAACTAGAAAACAGGGTTAGACGTGCTTTTGAAGAAATCGACCCGTCGGAAATCCGCAGAGCCACGACTGATCATGTCATGACGTCGATCCATCAATGTTTGCAAGTAAATGGTCAGCATTTCAAGCATCTGAGCTACTGAGTTTTTGTTTTTGCAGTATTAAATGTGTTGTAATTGTCAAGTAAACTTTTTAATATTATAATATCTTGTGTAGAATTAATTTAATCAATTTAATTTTTCATTCTTCGAACTGTCAACCTAATCATATTTGTCATACACCCAGTATTAAGGAAGGTTCATGTATTGCATTATACTTTTCTCAAAACAGTGAAGCTATTTTTCGTTATTTGATAGATTTTTCATCAAATTTTATACTTGCACACACCTCAAACATTATAAAATAATTTATATCTCATAAACGGTAAGAGGTAGGTATAGGATATACTCAATAAAACTTATTCAAACTGGTTCGTTGAATTCGAAAATGAAATAATATACAGGGGGTTCCATTTGAAAAAACTGAGTTTCAGTCATTTTCATAAGTCCCCGAAAAGAAGTTAATTCTGAGCTTCCCTGTATGATGAAACTGAGATCCAGTTCATCGACAGAATACTCAATGGTCTTATGCAGCTATGACCCAAAGTTCAATATTTTGTACATTTGCATTGCGAAAAAAATGTTATTTTTCAATGGTCAGGTTTTACACAAAAAATTGACAAAATAATTTTTATCTCGAAAATCGTCACAGATAGGTATAGGGAATTATATGGGAAAGTTGTGAGGAATATTATAAGGATTTCAAAATCCATATAATATATGGGATGTTCCATTTGAAATAACAAAGTAGCTACTACTTTCTGATACAAGTGGCAACACTGTATCGATGAAAATATTTTAGACGGGTAGAGCATGTTTGATTATCCATGCCCACAAATTTTTAAAATGATCTGTTGTTCCGTTCTCCAGAAACGTCTAATAGGCCATCGAGTGTGGAATACCCTGTATATATATATATTCTTATATGTCTAATGTTACCCTACCTATTCTGTTTGTTTAGTTAAATTCATTATTGTACACACACTGCCTGATATACTGAATACTGTTATTGTCTGTTATTTTTTTATCCCTATATACTAAGAAAAATGTACTATGCTATTTTGTGACTTGTGTAATGATTTTAATATAAAAAAACACCAATAAATTCTATTCTATTCTATTCTATATTTATTGTATTGTTCGAACTGAATAAACATATATTATTATTATCATTCGATTTGAATAAAAACAAAACATGTGAGTGATGAAGAAGATCCATTGAAGTTTCTGAATGATGTCATCTATTTCTTGAAATGGTTTCTGTATCCTTCTACATTCTGAAAATGGAAGGAAAAGTTACACACGTAGTTTGATTAATAAATTGCAGCAATATAGTTTTTATAGTTATATTCTATGTTTGAGCTAACTGTTGCACAATATAACAGTTTTAATACTTCTGGCGAAAAATCCCCAGACGATCTTGAAGCAAAGCCTTTAGTTTGAAAGGATCAGATACAATGCAGATTATGTGTGGTTAGAATGTCAGTCTACTGACAAGTAACACACCTCCTCAATTTTGGATATAGTTCTATGCTGAGCTATAATTTTCTATCATGTCATCAAATAGATCGGACTATTACTCATTGAAAATTTCACCCGGAAACATTCCATTGCATATAATTTCAGTAAATCTACGGTGCATACCATCTTACAAGGTGGTTTAGGTCATCCTGCACTAGCTCAGCTTCTTCACTAATAACCACACTCCCAAATAATTTGAGGTATTCAGCGACTATTTTTTATAACTCCTTCGATATCATTTGAGAAGATGTTGAATAGAATTGGTCCCAAATTCGATCATTGGGGAAGACCTTAATGAACCAATATCGGAGGTGAGACTGAACCTGAATACCTGACACTCTGAGAACTGTTTGTTAGGTATAGCTTTCAATCAAGGCGAGGGGAGTTCTATCTATCCCAAGTGACTTCAGTTTGGATATCAATAGTGTGTGATAAAGCTTTTGTGAACTCAGTATATATGGTGTCTACCTGCATTTTCTGTTCGAAAGCTGAGAGTGTAAAGCTGTGGAGAAGGGCAGAAATTATATGAAACCAATATTTCAATCAATAGTTATCATCTATAGTTTTATTGCTTCTTGTAGGTGGATGTAAATGTTATTGCATACTTGATATAAAAAAATACTCTTTGTAAACAATGAACAGTTTTTTCAACCCTTGATGTAAAAGTCAAAGTCTGATGACAGTTTTTTTAAAAAGATAATACTCCATTATTTGAGGTGGGTTTCTATGGTTCCGGCATAAAAGCAATATCGACAAAACATTCGTTGTGCCGTTCTTTATTTTGAAAGGTTATTTCAGTCTGACATTTCTCTGTGACACGTGTTTATAGTTTTACAAAAATGTTGAATTTTCAACTAATGACCGAAAGAGATCGGCGGGAAGCTGCTGCCATCGAGAAGAGGAGGGCTTTGGAGGAAGAAAGAAAAAAGAGAATTTTTAATCCCAGGGCTAGGCTCATTGGAGTGAGTGTAGTATTAGAAAAATGTGTTAACAAGTTGCAAATGGATATCTTGAAATCCATTACGTGAGAGTGTCTCATGAGAAGTATATGTTCTGGTTGAAAAGTTTTCGTCATACATCTACATTATAAGGCATTCTCTCTAAACAAAAAGAAAAGTGTATTTCGTGGGAGTCTCTGATAATTTTTCAGTAATGACCTTTTTAATCTTGAAAGTAGACAATTTTCAAAGACGATTATTTTCAGTAGGTAAAAAATGCCTCTTTCTTGTCGACCCTTTTTTCGTACCCTAATCAACTTATTTTTCACAATTAGAAGCACCAAAATCAAACGATTCACAAAAAAATCAGCCTTCTCATATTACTATACTTAACCTCACTTTCATAGGTGTTCATTTTTGGGGTAGTTGGAAGGGTTATGTATACTTTATAAGAAGGTTGATTTTTTGTGTGAAATGTTTTGTTTTGGAGCTTTTAATTGTGAAATATGAGTTGATTAGGGTCTCATGAAGATGTCAACATAAAGAAGAAGGGATTTTGTGCGATTTTTCATTGAGAAAATGGTAAATTATCAAGATTCAAAAGGTCATCACTCGAAAAGCATTAGAGATCTCCACGAAATTTTTGTGTTCGGGAGATAAAACTACATAAGTAACACCACTTTTCTTTTTGATTCGAGAAAAAGCACGAGAAACTTACCTTTACTCTATCCCAATTTGATGTACTGACCACAAATCTGATGGTTATAATTATCCACTTTGACTTCTTTCAAAATAGAGTTCCGCAAAAATGAAAAAACAGCAATTCCATCCATTCAATTTATAATTTTCAGTAAAACAGAATTTCTGAAAATACCTATGGTTGTCCTTGATATGGTAAAATGGTGTAAGATACCACGTTGAGGTATATGTGCAGCTGTAAATTTTCTAGTTTCTATAGTCACACTTGCTACAGCTAACAAACTTTTTCTTACCCCCTTTCTGTATTTTCAACCCTAATAAAGCCCTGCTTTGCTAACAATCTGATCCACTTCAGTTTCATCAAACGCCATGCACCACTTTTGCAAATTATGTCAAATGAATTTACTATGACTGCATTCTAAAAATGCCAGATTATGAGCCTGTACCATATATCGATTTTTCTATCGATTTATGACTTCAGCATGACTTTAGCGTGTCGGCCTTGTCTTCATATATCATATGTGAATTAGGCAACTTCCCTTGACAGCAGCTTTTCAATTTGCAATGTATCTAGATACGCCTGGTATAATATAGGTATATCTCTGTACTTTAGGATATTGACTATCGTATTCTTATCGATAGTATTCGCATTTTTTATATTCGATTGATAATTTCAAGGTAGACGCAGAAAATCTGAAGAAACAAATAGAAGAGAAGAGGCGCGAAGAACTCGAACAACAGCGAATCAATAGAGTATTTGAGGAACAACTCACCAAAGCTGATGCCATAGCTGTTGCTCTAGAACAAAAGGAAAGAGAGGTAAGTCGATAAATTTCTAGGGACCTTTTTTTCATTTTATACCTAAGTATTCTGTGTGCATGACAAATAATAATAGACTTCCTCTACCGGCACAGGCTATGCCTTTGGGAAAATTCTACGAGTATTCATGAGGAAGTGTTATTATTATTATTACCTTCTTTTAAAAATATAAAAAAAATTTTGAAATCATTTCTAAAGTAAGTGCTTGATAATTTTACTGTCTGATGAACGATGTAGTTTGATTTTCATAAAGAGATCAAAAAATATTTTTAAAAAATTGCAATTTAAAAATTTTCCGGTTTTTTGCTTGAAACCCGTAGGGTATATACATTTTGGTGGTCACTGTACAAATGTAAGTTTAAACTGACGCATAATTTTTTTTCATTTCATTTATTCATATATCAGTATTCATATAATACAAACGAATTTAAAAAAATATTCAAAAATATAATAAAATATTTCTAAAAAGTGAATAACATAAAATAGTCAGTGATGTTAAACGTTGTTCATAAACATTTCAACATTGTTTATATAGAAGCATTGTTTAAATAGAACATAGTCAGTCAATGCCTGTGGAAAAGGTATTGGACACAAACGCGAGTGTCATCTAGCGTGATTAGTTACAAATATGAATATTTGACGTCATTTTAATGCAGGTTTCTTCAAAAAAAAACAAGATTTTAATGCTTTTCCATTGTTTTAATCAAGTTACGACATGACTTGGAGGCCAGATCACTGAAGTTACGACATGACTTGGATGCGAGCTCACTATCGCCATCTACATGTCGCATCCATTTTGATCCAATTATAATCCCATAAGGTTGACTAACTATCTTCTATATAAACAATGATAGAAGTAAGATAGTTAGTCAATGCCTGTGTAATTGGTGTTGGACGCAAACGCGAGTGTCATCTAGCGTGATTAGTTACAAACATGAATATTTGACGTCATTTCAATGAAGGTTCCTTAAAAAAACACTGATTTTAATGCTGTCCCATTGTTTCAATCAAGTTACGACATGACTTGGTGGCCAGATCACTGAAGTTACGACATGACTTGGATGCGAGATCACTGAAGTTACGACATGACTTGGATGCGAGCTCACTATCGCCATCTACATGTCGCATCCATTTTGATCCAATTATAATCCCATAAGGTTGACTAACTATCTTCTATATAAACAATGATTTCAATGATTTGTGATCTATAAATCTTAGCTAAATAATTCAAAGTAGATGAACTGAAAACAGACCAATTCATAACATAATAAAAATACACAAAGAACAGTTGTTGGTAATTCTAAAGTGAAGATTTTGAATATATCATACTGATAATGGATATCATTTCTTTTGTGAAAGCATGTACTTTTTCGATTGATTTTTTAATCAAATGTTTCTCGAATTCTTGAGCTCAGGTTTTTGACGTTCCTTCGGCTATCAAATTGTATATTCTCTTCTCCCCGAATTTCAATAAATAATGTATAGGAAATTTCGGAAAAATGTTCAAAAATTGTTTATTTGAAAGAAAACAATAGAAGAGACAATGGGTTATTTTATTTTTTCTTTCTTTCACTCTATTGCGTTCAAATTACAAAAATCTTTCACATCAACAAAAACTTATTAATTTTTCGTTCACCAGGAATTCTATATCCTTTTCATTATTATTTTTTATAGTACTATGAGAATATATTGTTATGAAAAAGAATAGAATAGGATGAAATATTCTGATCCAAAGAATAAATTTCAGTATTCTACAAAATTGATATGCTTACTAATGTTATCTGTACACTTTTATCCGCTTTTCGACAAATAAAAAAGTGTTGTAGAGCATGAAACTGTTTTCTTCTAGTGGAGGTCTGAATAACTAAACTTTCTTGATAGTGAAACCGTCACTGGAACTATCATTTTGAAAGGAAATAAAATTCAATTAATACATTCGAAATCTGAAATTTTAAATGACCCGGTATACAAGAAACGTTAGGAGGAAATGACAAGATACTGTCTGTCAGGGGATGAGAAGGAAATAGAAATATGAATTCAATAAAATTACTGCTAATGAAAAGGAAAATTGATATTATTTGAAGAGAAGATTTAATAGAATAGTAGTTGAAATGTCTAGTGGTGTAATAGAGGTAGAATAATGACAAGTAAGTTTGTTAAAAGTGTAAAAAGAGTTTGAATCAAAAATAATCGGTTGTGATTGGTGAAGAAAAAAAAAACTTGGGGAAGATCATGACGATGAATAAAAAAAACTGATTTTTTGAAAAGAGGAGATGTAAAAAAAAACTCACAAGTAAAAAATATCAAGAATTTAGTGAGAATTATACTTACGTTTGCTGATTTCCATTGGATTGGAGGAGTTTATGGTCAAACATAACAAACTGACTAGAAGTAAACCATACAAGGTACCTATTTGCTTACGTTATCTATAACTATTAAGAAAATGGTTTCCATTTCATCGCATTCATTTTGGAGTAAAAATACTTTTGAGAAGATGTGCTATTGATATACGAAGTACGGAAAGAAAATAACAGGACCATTTTTCCAATGCGTGTACGAACTTTATTTGACAGCCATAATAATTCAAACTCTGACAAATGAACTATCGGTAAAAGTGAAAATTTTACAGAAACGTTTATGCCTATCATCTATTTTATGAACTTTAGTTATTCACCAAAAGAGGGAGTTATCTTCACCGAATATTTGCATTACTCGATTGATATAGAATAAGTTTTAGATTAATTAGATATCAGGTTAGACATCTCTTAGGAAATTTATTGAAGGATTTCATTTGTTCCAACAGATTTGTTCTGACAGATTTTGCTGTTCTTGAAATAAAATCAATTGGATTTTCTATATGGATGATGTTATGCAATAATGGGTCAAGCCACAGTCAGCTAGTTTCGTAAATAATATCAAAATAGTTTAGCAGATCATGGAATGATGGAATGTGGCTTAATACTATCGTCAGTAGATGGAGCCTCCTTACAATTGCGGGTTGAATCATTTTCACTTATAGTAGAATAACACTTTGGCGATTCCAATGACTGTGATAGCTCACTTATTAAAAAATGTGGCTTGGATCATTGTTGCATAACACCATCCATATATCATTTATTTGTACATTTCTCAATTTACCACAGCAGAGTAAGTATTTTGTTTCCTGAATCCTACTGGGAAAAGCTTTTTCATGGTCTACCACAACAGAGCTGAAAAAGTAAAAGAAAGGTGTGACAAGAGTACAGGTAAAATTTGAATGAAGTCAGACAAAATATTTCTTTGAGAAAGTTATTCTGATTTCATTCATAAAAAAAATAAAAAAAAATATCTATACAAGTATTTTTCCACTACAAATTTTCAAAGACAATTTTATATAATAAAATTGTTATAATACCAAAACAATATATATGAAATAAATGGAGATATTTCATTGAAAGAACAATTTATTTAGCGAATTTATTCTGTGGATGAATTGAACTTCGCCATTTATTTTCAACAAATATGATTTAAAGCTACCTTTTTTTGTAATATTCTGTCAAAAGTAATAAAGACAAAAATTATTCTTATTATTATTATTATATAGCAAACTAATAAAATCTGACAGAGCTGGAAGTGCGTTTTGTCCAAAAAATGAGCTGAATCAATATGGAATAACGTATGTTGCCTAGTATGGTTGAGTTTCTATCATATAGAGTTCTTCTAATAATGATAATAATGTATAATTGTCAATTTGAACTAACAATAATAATCTTATTCCATCCTAATCATAATTTTCAACTGCTAATACCCACTGAGAAGCATTATCTTCAACCAAATCGGAAATTAAGCGACTCGTGTTCGTCTCCAAAACTCTGGATAATCTTTCTCGAATTTATGTGATCGCAGGAAAGAATCAAGCTGCAGCAGGAGATTAACAATTATCGGAAAAATTACCAGAAACCAGAAGACAGACGGGAGTTCGACTTGAACGATCCCGATTTAATGAAGAGGGCGCTGCCGTGCAGAATCAGGGACGACGACCCGAGGCTAGGGCCTTCTTCGGCTCAAAAGTAAGTGGATTTCGCAAACTTCTCGCTTTCAAACAGAAGAGGCAACTAAAGATGAACTATAAAAAGTCCACGTTGTGTTGCTATGATTATGTTTATGATTATGTTTATCCGAGTAGAAAATAGGTAAAGTCAGGAAAAAATATTTTGAAGAAACATTATGAAACAATAATAATTCATCCACCTACAGTAGATGCTATTATGACAAATAACAGTCAAAAATAACTACTCTTCTTGCTAATAATATGACGGGTAATGAATTATATCAAAAACATTATGAGTTTAGAGAAAAAGTTCTACATAATACGCTGAAAAATCAATGAATGTCCCAATGAGAGTAGGCCGTGCTTGTGCATATTTAGAGATCTGTCAGAAGCGTTTGATACGGTGAGTCTCGTCTCCTCTTGCAGTCTCTGGAAGATTTTGGTGTGCGACATAATTATTTGAATTTTTTAAAATTTACTTTACCAACAGATTCCAAATTGTGAGAATCGATAGTTCTCTCAGTTCTGAAAACAATAATAACTAACAGCTATTCTTTGAAAGTACTGCAAAGCTCATATGATTTGAGGGTATTTTCGTAAAAAATTGCAGGAATACAAGTAAGGTAAACCTGGGTAAGTGTGAATCGGGTGTAACTGTGAACATATCATTTCAAAATGACAGGAGTACACCGATAGAAGTGCGTTTTTTTGTTCGTAGTAGTATATTATTCTAGAACACTTGCCCGCTAAAAAGAACGCCAGTGCGATAATTGGCGGGCGCGACATAACCTATTTAATTCATGTCATAAAATTATCACAGTTGATGAGTGCACCGTGTTATTTTTAAAATACAACGAAAAATACATTTAGCAACGTAAGTTATTTTTAATTATTGCTATTGTATTTGTAATATGTTATAGTTTAACACAGTATACCGGGTGGCTACTGAAGTATTGCCTACGGAATATCTCAGTTATTGTATGAAGTAGGTTTGTGAAATTTGAAGCGTCGATATAATGACATAAGAGCTAGAATTTGAGCATATTGACAGGTCGGAGTTAACTTCCGGTCTGACCGGAAGTAACATCAACTTTTTTATTTTAAATAGAAACCCTTTTTTTTTCTTTTCGCTTTATTCAGCATTCAAATCCCTTTCCAATGACATATCACAAGTTGTTATCTAACCAGAAACTAGATCAGAAAAAAATTATTATTGAAATTCACCGAGTAGGTCGTGGAAGCAAAATGAAAGCCAAAAAATGAAAAGTTGGTTATGGAAACCATACGTCACTTGATAACAGTTGCTACTACTGTTATATTTTATTTTCATTCATCGGCGTTATAAAAAGCCGCCAAAAAAAATATTGGAAAAATTGGGAAAAAACAATACTCTGTAGGTCCATAACTTAAATAGGAACATACAACTTTTTCTTGCATGTACTATTCAGCATAACCATTCCTTTCTAATGATATAATAGAAAGCAATTTTTTGAAATGAAATACCAAAAAATCCAATTATTATTCTTCAAATAACGAAAAAACAGATTTATCGAAAAAAATCAAATTGATAGGATTAAAGATAAAATAAATTCAAAACAAATGTTCGAAATGCATTCCCTCAGCGTCAATACATTTATTGACTCTGGTGATATTTTCATGTAAAACGTTTCTCAAAATTTGGGGCGTGATATCTTGGAAAGCTCTACGAATTTTTACTTTTAGCTCATGTAGAGTTGTAGGCTGTGTGGAATACACCCTATCTTTAAGATGCCCCCATAGAAAAAAGTCGCACGGAGTAAAATCAGGTGACCTTGGTGGCCACCTGACTGGACCATGGGTTGTTATAAGTCTCTCTTGAAAGCGATTTTGAAGATAATTTCTCGCTATTCTTGAATTATGCGGAGGGGCGCCATCTTGCTGGAAGTACATTCTCTCAGTTATTTCCGCTGGTAGGTTGTTAATGAATTCCGAAATTTCATTCGTTAAAAAATTAAAGTATCTCTCTCCGGTTAGTTGGCCTTGAAAAAGAATGGGGCCAACAATATGAGTTCCAACTATTCCTGCCCAAACATTCACACCAAATCTCTCCTGGAAGCCGCCTTGTCGAAACCGGTGCTCGTTTGCTATCGCCCAGTACCTGGAACAAAAGACCGTTCACACTTTTAGCACTTTACACTTCGACTATCGACAATAATCCAAATAAAGTACAGTACCTCCCTTGTATTATTCCTGTTAAATAATCCATTGTTGGTAAATCTTGACTCGTTCGTAAACAAGATATAATAGTTAAATAGGTGATTCTCAGCATTTTGTCGAAGAAACCAATTACAATATTCCAGGCGCCTTTCACCGTCATTTTCATACAAATGTTGATGCAACTGATACTTGAAGGATTTCAATCGATGTTTTTTCAAAATTTTCCTAGCAGAGTCCTTACTTATAGCTAATTCGGCGCCAATCTGCCTTGAGGAAATTGTGCTATCATATTGTACTAAAGCTAATACATTAATTTCAGTTTCCTCATTAATAACAAATGCTTCTTGGTCTTCGTGAACATCAGACTCAGTTCTTAATTTTTCTTCAAGCCACTGGAAATACCTTCTTGACGGTTGCTGCCTCCCTGGATATCGCTCTAAATACAATCGTTCAGCGGCATGAGAATTTTTTAAACATTCACCATAAATGAGAAGCATGTCAATTTGTTCGGTTCGTGAATAACGGGGCATTTTTTGAATATTCCACTAACTGATTTCGATTTCCAAACCCTTTTAAAATGGCAGAATTAAAAACACTACTTCGAACGTCAAAATAATATGGATAGCAGCGTTCGTGACAGCTCTAATTTCTTTTTTGTTTCATTCCAAAATACATCTTAATCAGCTTACTTGTTAATATTTTGGTTCGAATGATTATTGCAATGGAATGATTATTCTGAATAGCACAAACATCGTCCATAGGTAGATATTAGAATATCTATGGACGATGGCACAGACCAAGTACGTTTATGTTCCTATTTAACCTAGAACCTACAGGATATAATTTATCATTCCACATTATTTTTAATTTTATTTTTGCGTATGGCGATAATCTGTTTTGTTATTTGAAGAATAATAATTGGATTTTTCGGTATCTCAGTTCAAAAAATTATTTTCTATTATATCATTAGAAAGGAATGGTTATGCTGAATAGTACAGGCAAGAAAAAGTTGTATGTTCCTATTTAAGTTATGGACCTACAGAGTATTGTTTTTTACCAATTTTTCCAATATTTTTTTTGGCGGCTTTTTATAACGCCGACGAATGAAAATAAAATATCACAGTAGTAGCAACTGTTATCAAGTGACGTATGGTTTCCATAGCCAACTTTTCAATTTTTGGCTTTCATTTTGCTTCCACGGCCTACTCGGTGAATTTCAATAATAATTTTTTTCTGATCTAGTTTCTGGTTAGATACCAACTTGTGATATGTCATTAGAAAGGGAATTGAATGCTGAATGAAGCGAGAAGAAAAAAAAATAGAGTTTCCATTTAAAATAAGAAAGTTGATGTTACTTCCGGTCAGACCGGAAGTTAACTTCGACATGTCAATATGCTCAAATTCTAGCTCTTATGTCATTATATCGACGCTCCAAATTTCACAAACCTACTTCATACAATAACTGAGATATTCCGTAGGCAATACTTCCGTAGCCACCCGGGATATGCATTTTCGTTTTTTTTTTCGTACTATTGATAAATATCGTGTTCACACTTACCCCTTAGTATTTCGCGTAATGAGGTAAGTGTGAACATTTCATCAGTGCAAGTGTGAACGTACATTTTTGCGGTGTAAAAACTTAATAAAAATTTTTCATTTCAGAATATGCCAAGAGTCTACGCAAGAAAGACTAACAGAGGAGGGGCTTATTCAAAGGAAGATATAAATTTAGCTGTGGCTGAAATTAAACGCGGTGCTAACCATACATAGAGCCCATAGATTATATCATATTCCGAAAACCACTCTATTTTATCACCTGAAAGGTACCCGAGGAATAAAAAGCGAGACACAAGGCGTTCTACAGTGATTCCAAAAGAGGATGAAATTAAATTAGCAAAAGCTCTTCGCACACTTCAGAAGTGGGGCTTTGGAATCACGAGAAAAGAATTGCTGATGGTTGTTGCAAGTTATGTTGAACAAAATAATATTAAGACACCTTTCAAGAACAACATATCTGGTGATGATTGGTTCAGAAACTTCAAAATACGTCACCACCTGAGTATAAAGAAGTCCCAATCAGTTGAGTACGCCCGAAAAAAGATGACAGATCCGTTCCTCATCAATGCATTTTTCGATATTTTGAATCAAACTTTAACAGATTTATCACTTCATAACAAACCCGAACAAATTTGGAACCTAGATGAGAGTTATTTTTCTCACGATCCTTATAAAACAAAAATTGTTCTAGAATCGTGTCAGGTCCGGGCTGGGAAAATACAACTGTTTTAGCTGCTGTATCTGCTTCCGGATTGAAAGCCCCTCCACTCATTGTGTATAAGGGGAAGAATATTTGGGATGCCTGGGTTCCAAATGAAGAAGACTCGTATCTGGGAATGTCGTTTGCTGCCAGCAAATGAACTTCAAAAAAACTCTACTGCCTGCTCTGGGACCACACAGACCTGATTATTTATGATGGTCATAGCACCCATGTTAACATTCCTCTAATAGAATTGGCAACTGCCAATAATGTAACAATTCTCAAACTTCCCCCACACACGAGCCACCTTCTTCAGCCACTAGATATATCAGTGTTCAGATCACTGAAGGGTACATGAGATGAAAGATTAGTGGCTTGGCAAAGGAGATTGTGGGAATTAAAATACCAAAGAAACAATTTTCGGCAATGATCGGTCAAGCCTGGAAGGACCTCAAGCCTATTACTATTAGTAATGGTTTTGTAAAAGCTGGTATGCAGCCATTTGATCGGCAGGTCATATCTGAAGACAAATATGATCCTGAATGTTTAAGAAGGTGGAGAAAACACACCTCAGGTAATGCTGTTGGGAGACGAGAAGAAAACCAAAATGTTGGAGGAAACGAAAATGTCGAAGATAACCAAAATGTCGAAGAAAACCAAAATGTCGAAGAAAGCCAAAATGTCGAAGACAACCAAAATGTCGAAGGAAACCAAAATGTCAAATAAAACCAAAATGTCGAACAAATTCCAAATATAGAAGCTACAACTAGTCGATCCACATCAAAATTATCATTTGAAGAGCTTCTTTTGAAAACAATAAGACACTCTGATAGTGGCCAGGTACAAAAAATTAAAAAAAGAAAAGTGGCATGTGGAGCAGAAGTCATCACTGCACCACAGGTAATAGCTAGACTAGAAGAAGAAAAAGCGACTAAGACTAAGAAAGTTTTCCGTCAAAAAGTTAATAAAAAGCGCACAATCCAGAAAGAAAGTGACATCGAAACTACAGATGAAGAGCTGGACGATTTCTCTGTAATAATTGATTCAGCAGATGACTTGGACCCAGAGAGTTCTGATACAGAAGAAGAGCCTAGGTACAGATAAAACTCTGGACAAAAAAATCGAAGAAGAGCAAACTAATATCGAAAACGGCAAATGGGTGGTAGTTCAATATGAAACCAAGAAGAGAATAAGGCATTTTGTTGGCAACATGTTGAACGAAACTGATGAAGGATGGGAAGTGAAATTTTTAAAATTCGGCAGAAAAACCTTTTCTTGGCCCGATATAGACGATATTGATACGATTAATAAATAAATGATCATAAAAATCCTGCCAGACCCCAAGAGAGGCCGCAGAGGAGACACATTCCAGTAGATTTGTCAAATTTTAATTTAGGCACTTGAGTTATGTTTCATTTTGAAAATTTCATAACTTTTGAACTATTTTAGATATTAAAGTGTTCAAAAAACGAAATTGTAGCTTTTTTAACAGTATTTCATACTTGCCCCAAATTATCTGAAAACACCTTATATTGTAGACAGCATGAACCGCGTTTCTTTGTGGAGCAAGTGTGAACACCGGACAAAAAAAAAGAAAAAAAGGTGAGTAAAAGTGTTTTGCTTTTAACCAGCAAAACTCAAAAATCATGTAGAGAGATACTCATACTAGCTATGTTTAAAATATGAAATTTAAAAGACATATATTTTAAAAGTTATAATGCTTTAAATTGGCACTAATCAAAAAAGCGTTCACTCTTACCCAGGTTTACCTTACCAAAAAAAGGCAAAAAGAACGGTACAAATTGGAGAAGGCGACTACCTTAAAGTTGGGTTTAGGAATATATTGTCATAGGCCTGATGAAGATAATTTTTACCGTTGTTGGACTATAATATCAAGGACAAATTCTGATTGCTTCAAATTATGAATATAAATATAGCTTCAACAACAGCGATTTAAAAATTGGCAAGAATACTATACAAAAGCTGTGGAATAGGATTATTGCCCTCTTATGATTGATTCAAAACTGAAACTACGTTTATAAATGTAAATATGGCTTCAAAGAAAATATCTCAAAATTGGCGAATGCGACTATCCAAAAGTTGGCAAATAGGAAATTGTTATAATTCCTGTGAATAATATTCTAACTGTTGTCAAATATACGGAAACTGTGTAATATCATCGACAAATTTTGGTTACTCCTAAATGGAACTCAAATTAATATAGCTTCAACTACAACGATCTAAAAGTTGGCGAAAGCTACTATAAAAAAGAATTTATATTTTCTTTCTCATTGAATAATCGTAACTTTTGTCGCTTACGCAGAAACTGTGTAATATCAAGAAAAAAATTTGAGTACTCCAAATTGAAAATCAAATTGTAAATGACTTAGATTCATCAACAACGATATAAAAATTGGCGAAGGCGAATATATAAAATTTGGGAACAGGTTGAGTAACCCATTGCTTTCTGATTCGAGTTTCAATCCTCTGTAATGCAAACGCTCTATTGAACACATCACGTAGACTATTTATATATATAAAAAATTTAGAATGGATCTTTGAACGAGAGGACATGTTTCCAATTTGCGTGTGCGCATCTAGAGTAAAACTTGTTTTTCTCCACCTCTCTTGAACACATGGCCATTGTACGACGAGATATACGAGGATATAAGTAGAAAAGTTATTGGGTATAACCCTCAAAATGTTGTGCAACCGTAGACGCGTGTTTCGAGCTTAAGCTCTCATCAGTACGGTAAAATCAAGTGCAAAGATGTACGACACTTGGATGTAAAAATAGAAACAAAGGAAGTCAACAACAGGAAGCCAACCACACATTTGTGGCATCAGTTAGAAGACCTTGTACTCACAATAACTTTTCTACTTATATTTTCATATATTGCCCCTCGCTGAATCCATCCTTATTTGTATCTTCCTGGGTAGGATTGTCACGCTGGTAGCTATAGCTACCTCCATGGCGACATTAGTTGTTGCCTTGTGAGTACAAGGTCTTCTAACTGATGCCACAAATGTGTGGTTGGCTTGCTGTTGTTGACTTCCTTTGTTTCTATTTTTACATCCAAGTGTTGTACATCTTTGCACTTGATTTTACCGTACTGATGAGAGCCTAAGCTCGAAACACGTGTCTAAGGTTGCACAACATTTTGAGGGATATACCCAATAACTTTTCTACTTATATTTTCATATATTGCCCCTCGCTAAATCCATCCTTATTTATACGAGGATATATTGAAAAATTCTTACCCTACTATAGAACCAAACAAAATTTCAATGTCAAAATATTTTATTACTCAACATATTCTTCTCTTAATTGGATACATTTATTAAAGCGAACCTGCAACGTCTCTAGACCTTTCAAAAAAAGGGTTTCTCCTTGCTTTGCAAACCAGACCTCAACAGCTTTTATTACCTCCTCGTTAGAAGAAAATTTACGATCTTTTAAACTTTTTTTCAGTTGAGGAAAGAGATGATAGTCGGACGCAACCAAATCTGAACCAAATCTGGGGGTGTTCTAGTAATTCAAACCCTAAATTACAAATTTTTTGCATGGCAACATGGATTTGTATACAGGGGCGTTGTCCTGCAAAAACAAAATACCTTTGGATAGCTTTCCGCGTCTTTTCTCTTTAATTTTTTCCCGTAGAGTGGTCGAATAATGTCGAATAGTAATCTCCAGTTATTGTTCTACCCTTATTCAAAAAATCAATCATGATTACTCCATGGCAATCCCAAAAAACTGAAGCAAGAACTTTTCCAGCAGATTTTTGGACACGAAACTTCTTAGGTCTTGGAGAACCGGAGTGTCGCCATTCCATCGATTGTTGCTTTGTTTCTGGATCGTAGAAATGTACCCAAGTCTCATCCATAGTAACAATTCGGTTTAAGAAATCTACATCGTTCACAAATCGAGCACAGATCGAACGCGATGCTACTACCCTTGTACGCTTTTGGTCAACATTCAAACATTTGGGGATCCATTTGCAGCAATTTTTCTCATGTCCAAATTGACGTGAACTATATAATGATCGCGTTCTTAGGAAATATTGAGTGCTTCAGATATCCGTTTTAGCCCAATTCGACGGTCTGTTAAAATCATGTCATGAACTGCACCGATATTTTCGGGGACTGACACAGAAACTGGCCTTCCCGATCGGGAAAATTTACCTCTTTTGAAGCTTGCAGTCCAATTTGTCACGGTCGCATACGAAGGACATTGATCACCAAGGGTATTAAGCATATCTTCGTAAATCTGCTTACCTCTTGACCCTTTTAAATACTTGATGATGGCTCGATACTCCAATTTTTCGATTTTCACAATTTTGGTGGACATATTTTTTCTTTAATTTATTGCGTAACTCTGGTTTACTTTTTTGACGTCAAACTTTACACTGACACTTCTAATAAGGGAACTGGTCTAGGCTAACTAGATATCAACACATCCTCGTATTATAAGTTGAAGAACTTAAAAATTGACTAATGTGGATATTCGACTCAATCTGTATTTTTAAATTGAAAGAATTTGACACTTGTAAAAATTATCATCTCCAAAATTCATATTGAAATCACCAGTAAGATGATTGAAGAATTAACTGGCAATCCTGCAGTAACACTAAATTTTTCAAAAATAAATGTTCATCAGATGTGGGTGATCGGTAAAAAGAAACAATATACGTATTGAGAGATTCACAAAAACATTTCTGCAGTATGAATTTCTAGATACCAAAAGCCTCAGTTTCAGCGACATAAAAAAAATTACAAAATTTGTGATTTGTAGGTTCGAAGGAGAAGACCTCTCAAGCGATCAACGCACCAAGGTCCAACACGAAGAAATCCGGGCGTGGCTAGACCAGCAGATGAGAGAGAAGGAAAAAGCCGACAAAGACAGAAAGGACGCAGAAGAGGCATACAAAGCGGCTATAATAGCACGCGATCAGAGAACTCTACAGCTAGATGCGATGGAACGAGAGTGCAGAAAAAAGTTGCAGGATTCTTGCCTGAGGTTTAATAAAGCATTGGTGAGTAGATGGCGTTTTAGAATTCAATCACCACGTCACATTCTTTTAAATGATTTCTCTCAATTCGTTAAAGGATTTCCACGATACAATTATTTGTATCTCTATATTCATCTGATGACGTTTTTAAGTCAAAAATTTAAATGTTTGAATAAGATAATGGAATATTATTATTTTTCAAGTGAAAATTTATACCCAGTACTTTCTACCAATAAGAAGCATGTACCCCTCCTTCAAATTTTAAAATCTTCATCAATGTTACCAAACCGATATTTCTAATATTATTTACTAATATTGAATCCAATATTTCTACCAACTTCAGTCAAATGAATTTGTAGAAAACTGATGAAATGAGTTATTTTTCATCATTTTGTGTAACTAAAGTTTACTAATTGTACTTTATTCAAGCTGATAAAATATGCATGTGAATTCCATTAATGCTAGATACTGCTTCAAGTTCCTCATGAG
Organism: Chrysolina oricalcia; assembly: GCA_944452925.2. Classification (NCBI taxonomy): domain Eukaryota; kingdom Metazoa; phylum Arthropoda; class Insecta; order Coleoptera; family Chrysomelidae; genus Chrysolina; species Chrysolina oricalcia. The sequence continues at coordinate 6,405,669 of OX101825.2, read as the reverse complement.
AAGATATGTTTCCTCCAACGTTAGAACAATTAATTTGATAAAGAATAATGGCTTGAAATACTACCAGCTCCCTCAAAGTCATTTTACGTAACTAAAGACGGTAATTCGTATTTTATTTGAAGTAATATTAACTGATATCATTGACCAAAATTATTTTCAAATAAGCCACATTTCTATAATTTAGAACATTACTGAAATACAATAGATTTTTTTTTATTTAAAAAAATATGACCACCGATATTAATATCTAAATCCCCTTAGATTCATAAATATTAACTAAAGAAAAATAATTGTCTCACCTGTATATGTAAAATCGATATATTAGGCAATAGAGAAAATCAATGATCATTATTATTGTTGTCTTGATGACTACTTTCAGTATAATCATTATTTCCCGAGAAGGGGTGTCTCTTGACTGGACTAGTTGAAAAAAGCCAAATTAGAACTCAGATATTCTCAACTTAAGTAGAAGAATATCCTTGGGGATGCAGTCAGCAAAAAAGGCCTTGGTGGAAAACTCTTTGCTAAATTGTCAAACTTTCCAAAAACTTCATTTTCATTCTCAAGACATCTGAAAAATTAATGATGATGTACACATAACACTATTAAGGAAAAAACAACTTACTAACTCGAGGATAGTTTGAAGAAAATGGCTAATACTTTTTCCTTGGTCATTATGTAAACACAGTTTTTTTAAAAGATGACGAAGTAGGTGTATCTACATGATGACCAAGGAAAAAGCATTAGCTATTTTCTTCAAACTATCCTCACGTTAGTGAGTTGTTTTTCTCATTTACTAGTGTTATGTGCACATCATTAATAATTTTTCAGATGTCTTGAGAATGAAAATAAAGTTTTCCGAAAGCTTGATAATTTAGCAAAGAGTTTTCCTACCAAGGCCTTTTTTTCTGACTGCATCCCCAAGGATATTCTTTCACTTAGGTTGAGAATATCTGACTTCTGATCTGATTATTATTTCCTGTAGTTTTATATGCAGTTGAATTCCACGTTACTTTCACAAAACTTCCTTTGTACACTTCTTAATTTGCTTTTCTCATATTAAATGAATTATCTTCAAGAGGTAACTTTTTGTGTATAAGATTCCTCATTACAAAATTCTAAAAATCACTTCGGAATACTTGTCTTTGATTTTTTGGAATCATCTAGAATCAGATCTTGAATTTCTTTTCTATTCACATCCTGGTTTTCTTTCCAAAAAACGAGACATTTTCGTGAAGAAACGCTATATTTTCTAATTTTGACACCTCGCACATAAATAGACATTTATTATTATTTTCAAAGCCTACTGTTTAAATTTCAAATAATTTTTAGAAATTTTTTAAAATATTCGTGTGCTCGAATAAATGTCCAGTAATAATTGTTCTAGTTGTATTATAAGTGATGATATTTTCTTTTACTGCACGAATCATTCCCCTAGAAAGGTGAAGCAGGGATTGGTGATGTTCTCGGGCTTCAGAATATTGTTTTCCAATGGAAAACTATACTTTTTCTACTACTGAATATGGACCGAAAATGTAATCGAAGAGAATTTTATAAATTTGAATGCAATTACTTCTTCCGTCATCGTGCATCATCGTTTCATTTTTTTCTATTCAGGCTGAGGAAAAGTTGTGCCAGAAACAGAAAATCGACCACCAAACGCTCAACGATAACTTGGCAGAAATCTGTAACGCCATGACTAGTAATATGTTGACAGAAAACCCAGAGGTAGCACAGAGTAGTCTAGGATTGGGCAGAAAAATTGGTTCCCTTTACAAAGGAATGACAGAAGAGGAGAAAAAGAAAATAAGGCAAGAACAACTGGCTCAAATAGAAGAAATGAAGGTGAGGATATAGATATTGTGCTTCATCATTTCATTATCATTTCCACTGAGAACAAATGAACCAGTGGTTTCCAAAATTTGTAGGAATGTAGTCCTACAGGGTCTTAACAGGGGCAGGAGCAGATAGAGCAGGCGCAAATGGTTCAAATTGTATCAAATTATCAAATAAAGGGGCTGGCAATAGAATCAGATATCGTCAAAACACTCAACTATGAAGACATAATAAGTGATTTTGTATCGAAAAAGGAAAGAAAAATCATATTGTGATCAATTCCTGATTTTTCCTTAGATGAATTTGGAATATTTCACTTCATCGACTCATTTGAGTTTTAAGTACAATCCTTCTGGACTACCATTGTCTAGAAACAAAGAAAATGAATACTTTGCATGTGTTTGAGTCACGGCGTTTTAACAGTTAATATCTACTGTCATTGTCAAGTGTGTGAATGCGACAAGATATCTCGGATACTTATTATATAACCTGCAATAAAGGTAATCATGATCTTCGTGGGGTCTCTCTCAGGTCATCAATGTTAATAAATGAGATACAACAACCTTTTTTTGAGTTTATTGTTATATTTACAATTTCTTTGCCATTGAATTTTTTGTTATAATACTGTATCATGCACTCAATTACTTTGTTGTGGTACTTTCAATTTCCCAAGAGAAGAACAGTAGAGTTTAGTTTTGCAACGGTTCGTTAGTCTGAATTATGTTTGTAGAATAAGACTCTGTATGATAAAGGTATCTGGAAGTGGTTGCTAAGGAAAAAAAATTAAAAAATGCTTTAAAAGAAGCAAGAAGAAGGTTAAAGCAATATATTTTCAAAATACAACTGATAATTACTGATAGCAGAAACCAATAAATATAACGTTCTACATAGCAACGAGACGAAATATCGTTATTCCGAATTCAATAGTTGATATTAGTCATTTATGAACTCATGGAATGGTGTTGTAGATGATTCCATATATCCAGGTGTCTCCCACGGTATCCAAATAACCGAATTGTTGGAGTAATTTCGTCCTACAAGAGATGGTTTGCACTGGATTTAATTAATTCATTCAAAAGCTGTGTCGAGGTAGGAGGATTCATATTTTGATATTCAATCATTTGAAGAGCAATTGCTATCGTGATTTACTTGAACTGATCCATTCGGAGAAATCGCCTGTCTATCAGAACTATACTTCTTATTATTATTGATTAAAAATTTTTAAATTGAAAGAATTCCAGCCAGAGTATCCGTTTGAATTAGCCTGTGTCCAAATTATTCCGTTTTCTTACTTTTCTTTGACATATGTCATTTTGCTAGCGATTTGATTGTCAACAACTACAGAGCGTTTATTATATAGTATTTTTGGTGAAGTGAGTTTATTTGATTGAAGATATTAAAAGAAAATGCCCTGAGATCGTTACAGTTTAGTTGCTTTTTCAACAAACATTATGAGTTATTAATTTTTTGATCCTTTAGACTAACATCACCATTTTAATAGTGACAATACAGAAATAAGCAAGTTTTCAATGTATGTTCGATACTTACGAGGAAAAAATTTCTAGTATTTTTGTTTTTATTCCTTATGTTTTTTTGGGTTTCGTTATAGAGCTCTCAAATTGAAACAATAGCATTTTCAGAGTTCTGCCTACTGAAAATTGTCACATGATCAGATGAAAAAATACAAAGAAATGAAAATCGTTCAATGATTCAGCTGAATTCAATGAATGTTTGTTTCAGTAATTTAAATATAATTGTTTTCAGAAAAAGAAGTTAATGGAAGACAGAATGAACGAAGAAATGGACGACTATACAAATGGAGTCCAAAGAACAATCTACCTTATGGACAGAGAATTGGAATCCAAACAAAGGTGAGTTGGAAGGGAATCAAAACAGTTCAACATTAAATCAAGTGTGTTTGAATTGATTCAACAATCATAGTGAATGAAAGGTACATTCCCGAGTTTTGAGTTTTGAGTTTTTGATATACTGCAAATATCAAAAACTTGATTTTTCTATATGAAAAACATGGTGTTTTATTCTACCATTTTGTATTAGTACATATTTTGTATTGTTTTCGCTTACTTTTCGTTTACTTTTGATTCGAAATATTGTCGATGTTTCAGTCTTAAACACTTCAATAAGAAGTTTTATTTTCTAGCCATTCTTTTGCAAATTTTTCTAGCTTGAAGTTCGAAAGTACAAATATATCTAAATCACGGTAACTTAATGTCAAAATACAATTCTTGATAAATTGAAATCATTTCTCAAAAAATATCAGTTTTAGTGGCTAAACCATATTAAAATTTGTGGGAATAAAATAGTTCAACAAATATTTTTAGAAATTTTGATTTTATTTCAGTGCAACATTTTTCATCAGGAGAAATCATAATAAACATTTTATTCTTTTTTTTCAGGCAAAGAAACAAACAACTTGCTGAAGAGAATAAAAGGATGGCTGATGAACAAAACAATCACAAGAAATTCATGGACAAGATCACTTATTCCAATGTTCCGACTGAAGCTTATTATGATCAATTCAACAGATCGAGTAGATAAAATGAATTCATTTCAAATTTATCACAGCATTTTTTTTTTGAGTTTTGGCATCGACTGCTGGGGTCATTAGCCATGTGTTCTGGGTAGGCCTTGTTACCAACTCCATACGCCACCTTAGGAGCAGCACTGTTAATTAATTATTAACGCAACAGTGAATCGTGTAGGATTATTCCCAGCCGACACAATACACAATCATTCAGAGTTTCACATCTTAAAATTAAAAAAGCCCGCACCGGCTGGGAACCAAACCTGCGACCTCTCGGTTACCAGGCGTGCGCTTAACCACTGCGCTTATCCCTGCCCTTATCACAGTATTATTATTAGTAGTGTTATGAACATAGGTGGCCGCAGTAAGTAATCAACTTTCGTTCTGGCTCACTTCAAGGGCACTCGTCGCTGCTTAGTGTTCATCGTGTGATGTAGTCGAGAGAGATCTAGTTGAAAAATAGAGAGCGGGCAAATTATAATATTTAAAAACAATGATTGTATAGGAAATATTCGGAGCATGAAAGTGTGATGATAATAAGGATTTTTTAAAAAATAAGAAAAAAATTGTACGGTAACGGGGGATAGTCTAGCGTTTCAAAGTGTGATCCCAATAGGAAAGTATACAGGATGTCTCAAAAATTTGAGAGACAAAAACATGGCAGTTTAACGTAGGGGTGTAGCGTTTCAACGTGTGATCCCGATGAGGAACGTATAAGTACAAGTGCCACATTTTCCAGAGTTCAGCTTTGCATTATCTGAAGGGACATTTGATTGGTGTTCATCAAATCCAACTACATTCATCTTATACTCAAAATAAACTCCAGAGACTGGAAGATGAGGGGGATTTCAATTCGAAATGTTAATAAACGCGTACAGAATTCCAGAACCTGGCCTAGAAAGGGTTAGAAGTTTCTCGCGATTTCGAAATTTCACGAAATATCAACTATGGGTTTCATATCACTCCAAGAATAACAATAATATTCCCTCATAGCCTGTGTGAAGACGACGGCTATTATTATTACTTGCCGTGGCGCTTCGGACTGATTTTTGGTGGCGAATTCACTTTTCAGCTGCAGGAAAACCTATGATGACATAATGAAATTGACAATGCGGGAGAGGATGATGACAATACAAAAATTCAAGGATATTATTGTACCTCAAAGTCTGGAGATAGTTGGATCGAAATTCAATGTTCGTCGTGGCATTAGCCAGGAAAGTAGTTGTTTTCTGATGTATTTTCGACCCAACTTTTTCTATTGTATAGGATATTAGCAATGAGCAGTCCTCCGGACATCTTATGCCTCAAGTCATAAGCTCATTGTGAACAACAGATTTCTTCTCCGAACTTGAAGATCTTATCAAAATTTCAGCAAATTTCACCTGGACCTATTTTCGATGGGAATGATGCGGGATTCTTTGAGTAGCTGAATTCGGAGAAGTATGTTCTGAATAGAGCGAGGGCTTCAGCTCGAGGGTTTCATTCCTTGAACAGATATCTCCGAAATTAACTAGCTGAATTATCTGAAAGAAAATGTTGTGATGGTAAAATTGAAATTTTCTTTAGAGGAAACAATGGTCGAGTTTATTTGGTCAGATTATTTTCCAAGTGTGTGTCAGTTAACTGTGTTCGTGAATCAAAAACATTAATTCCATAACATAATACTATATTTATTTAATGCAATATCGTTCACAACTCGAAGCACAGATGTAGGATATGTTGCTTACATCAAGGTTATAATTCTTAAGGAGGACTCTGCAGTTTTTTTGCAGGAGGACGGATTATCAGCAAATACATTTTGACAGATGAGGGAAATATTCAGAAATAAAATCTCAAATTATTTTCAATTTGTACTATCTTCGATGATTTGACATATTTCGTTCAACATCTTGTGGATACCCTGTTACGTCACTAAATCATTAAATCTACACTACAGGTACAACTGGAGAAAATGGGCATTTTGAGGTATTGCAAATGAAATATCTCAACTCATGATTTCATGAATTGAAGAAACGCATTTCACTGTTAACCATATGCAGAGTTATATTCATGAGGTTGCACAGTGATAAGACTCTTGACATCGTTCTCTGCCAAAATAAAAATCGATTTGAAGCCATGAATACTACTGCCAGCAAGTTCAACTTTCTTAATCCAAAATTGCTAGTTGAAATGTTGGATGAACATTTGTTCAGATCATTCGAATATCTACAGTAGTTATACCCCAGTGACTTATCTTCAACTTTTCCTTTCGAGATAATTTCGCTTTTACCTCTCAAATAAGAAATAGTGAAGTTGAAAGATATAAGAGAGTTTGCAGAGTTCCTAATAATCATGAATTTTGCGCTATCTTTCAAGATTTCTGAAGCAATTACACTCCCATTACTGTTTCTGACCTCACAGGTAACTGTGGCCTCTGATGAGAGGTCAGTTTCCAAATTAAAAATCATTATAAATTATTTACGGGACAAAATGTCACAAGAGAGACTAAGTGGACTTGCAATATTATCTATAGAAGCAGAAGAAGCAGCTGCAATGAAAAAAATCAGTTTTTATAAACGAATTTGCAGATAGGAAGGCAAGAAGAAGGGATTTTCCCTGAATTTCTATTATATACATGTTTTGATTATATTCAATGATGATAATACTGTATTCATTTTTTGATCATATTTCATGTATTTTCCTTATGATCTCAGTTTATTCCTTTGTTTTTTTTATATATTTTATATTATTTTAAAGAATTATACGACAAAACAGAGGGCTTTAAAACATAACATGAGTCTATATTCCATTTAAAAAAATTCATACTGCAGAAACTCCATCTTTATAAAATTCATTTGTTACAAGTATTTAGTGAATACGATTTTCATTGTAGAATCGGGTTCTGTTAAGTTATTAGATTTAAGCTAAAATTTCAACTTTGTCACCGACCGATATTTATTACTTTTGCAAGAGCATATTATTCCAGAGCTTAGATGATTATTCTCGAACAATAACATCCCCAATTTGTAGAATGAATATGGTTACAAGATGGGGCTTCTCCACATTTTGGATGTGTGGTACGGACATATTTAGATGAAACTTCGTGGTACAGGAGGGGAATTGAACGGCCAGCTAGGTCTCCTGATATGATTCCAGTTGACTCTTTTCTGTGGAGTGACATGAAAAATGTTGTCTACAGAAATAAACTGCAAAATATCGAAAAGTTGCAAAAAAGGATAAAGCATGCAATTTCCACCATTCCTCCCAACATGATTTCAGATTCACTACAAAATTTTGTTCAGCGAATTAATTACTGTCATACGGCAAATGGTAAACACATCGAACACCTTATCAAATAGAGTTCCAAAAAAAATATTTGTTGCTTACAAAACTTGTTTTGCCTCTTTATTTTTCTTGCACAACTATTGTTTTCATTAAATTCAAAATATCCAGGACATGCGTTATAAATAGTTATTTATGCAACAAGTGCAAAAAGTGAATGTTTATTGCACTCGACGTGAAATTGTCCGACGAGGCCGTTAGGCCGAGTTGGACAACACGTCGAGTGCAATAAACAATTTTTGCACGAGTTGCATACAACATTTTTTCTACGTTCATGCCATGAGCAAAAAATGATTTATTGAGGTGCGGCACTAGGTGTAGGAAAATGAAAAGCGCAACTTGAATACTTTATTATTAATATCGATTTGCATTGAAACAGGAACTAATACGTTACGAACAATTTAACTCAAACTTTATTTTTACCCTCAATGTTGAAAGTGAATGAACAATTGGTGCAATTTTCAATATGAATATTTCGTAGTAAAGTACTTTTCATCGCTATCATCTATTTTCCCATTAATATTACTCATTTTGAAACTTTCAATTCTGTTAATTGTCAGAATTAATTTTTGACTGACGTTTCTATAACCACAATTGCATTATAAAAATCAAAATCATAGTAGCCGTGAGCGCGTATGTTATCACTAGATGTGGTCATAGTACAGACAGTGTGCTCTATGCAGGTAGACGGTTTAGAACAAAGCGGATCGGATTTGATTATGGAGTTATTCTCGGGAAGGCATTGTTTGTTTAACTCTTGCTGCTAACAATAATACAAAATAATATAAAATATGTAACTGTTTGAAACCTATTGCCAATCTCACAGAATATCTGCTAAATATGTTGTAGGTTTAAACGTTTATGTTTGTCGTGATGACAGCACGTTGAAGTAGAATGACAGATGAGTGCAATAAAAACTTTATTGCACTAGTGCAATAAAGAACTTCTTTTTCCACTGAATATAGTTCAATAAAGTTTTGCTTTTTGCATGAATGTAGAAAAAAGTTATTTATTATACAAGGGAAAGAAGTATTAGATTTTAGCTCGAGGTTGTGTTGTCTCCCGACGCGAAGCGGAGTGAGACAAAAAAAACCGAGAGCTTTAATCTAATATTTATTTTATTTTATAATACACTTTTTTTTTCTGTAAAGGGAAAAACGATTATTTAATATTGAAAGTTCAATTTTGAATATCAAGCAAACAAAGAATGATGTAAACAGGAGATTTTTAGTTACTGGAGAATATATTAAATTCTACTGAACTGTACATAGCCCTTCGTACAGCATCAGCAAACAATCGCCGCCTATTTTATGCATATTAATGGAACATTTATCAATCAGGTTATGGGTAAAAATCACTTTCATGAGGTACCTGAAATGGTGCTAAATTTCCTTCAATTCGAAAGTGATTACATATATACAATTAGTGATTTGAACGTATCCATAGCACTCTAGATTGAAAAATTAAATTCAAAATTGGAAGAAAAAAATGGGTACAAAAAGTGACAAATGATACATGGTTGTTTTCAGAATATCATGTGAAGACAAAAGAGGTTAAAAAATGCTGGGTGTAAAATGCAGTTCTATATCTTATGCAGATCCTCTAAATTTCATTCCATTTTCTTGATAAACAATAAAGTTATAGGGTGAGCCACCTTCCATGGACAACCGGTGTATATTCGGGAAAAAGAACTTTTTGGCATTTTTATGTTCCTCCTGATGAAACAATTTCAACGAACTATCACACTTGTGGTCTAAAACGATTAATTCAAGATATACAGGTACTTCAATATTCTTTGTCCCACGACGATTTTTAATAAAATATGGATGAATAATTTAATTTTGCCATCACATAAAATATAGGACTGCCCAAATACACAGGGTGACCCTGAACCTAAATAATTTGGCAATTGCTCGTTTCAGACGTTCAAAAAAAAATTATGTCATTTTTTTTGTATTAATATTTAATGTAGCACTTAGAGAGCGCTGCGTTCGCTAACATTATGTAATTTTCACAATAAATATCCATCATTTCAGGCTTTTCCTTCAATAAATTTGAGAGTAGTAAAAAGTTATTTTCAAAATTCGTTATCTCGAAAACGGTTGAATTTAGGATATGATGTGCTATTAGTTTTGAACGGAATTGAAATATGTTATAATAAACAGGGTGTTCCATCAAAAAAAGAATAACTTTGTTTCGTCATTTCCTTTATTGTAATACATTTTGAAAAACCCTAAAATTGCATATCCTTACTTTTTTTGATGTATCATATCCCAAACATATTGTACTCTAGGTGGTATTTTAGCTCAGTACTCAGTTGGAAATAAATCTGTCCCAAATTTCGAAACCAACAGTTCGAGGTTAATTTTCATTTTAGAAAAGATGGTTCAAAACAATTCATATCAATTTTTCGGTTTCAAATCCTCAAATTGCCCATTTTTTCTCCAAAATAGCTTATATATATTCTGCGAATAGTATCCAGTAAGTACAGTTCAAAATAGTGAAGAGCAAAGGAAAGAAAACCCTCGAGAACCTATCAATATTGATAGCTCTTGTCCTTTGTTTGTACGCCAGATTAGCAGCCGCCTGCGATGTTTTTGGAGCTGTGAGTAGTAAAGAGTTGTCTTTGGACACCATTTCGAACATGTTGTTAGGGGACTGGTTCGTTTTCTTTGGGGGCGGCTTTGGGGCGTCTGAGTCTCCTAGTACGATGTTCACCAAGCAGTATTCCATTAGAGCCATGAAGACGAAGCTGAAATCACGAAACGTTTGTTTAATTTATACTACCTCGAAAGATTGATGATTTTTTATCAGTAAAGTCAGTAATTTTCATCTCAGATGAAGGTCAAGTCGGGAAAAATTAACAAAAGGGTCGTCAATGATAATAATGATGATAATATCAATTTCTGAAATTGATGTTTACAGATATCTAAGACAAACTGTTTATTTGGTATAAAACAAAGCACAAGATACTGAAAATAGAAATATTGTAATCTAAATAATGAGCAAATGTAGTGGGTTCAAATCCCAGAATTGTTATCGGTGAAAAGTGAAAAGTGAGTCTCTCGAACAGAAAGAACAAATTTTTAACAAAATAACAAATATACATATAAGCACAAAAATATGTGAACTTTTTGTATCACAATTGAATTATATTATTCTCCAATTAAAAAATGTTAATATGATATAGCAATTTTTGAAAACCGAATGTTTATCAGTCGATTATCATAAATGAGCTAATAATAATAATAATTTTTATTGACCCCAAGATAGGGACCTAAATCTATAACTAATACAATTAACAACAAAAATATGAAAATATTCCCCTCAGTTTTTTTTAAGTATCAACGTAATAAGTACTTCTTTAAATGAAATTTGAAACGATTTTTTTGTATGAAATTTTTTCAATTATTGGGTATATTATTGAATATCAAAATTCCATTATATGAAATTGATATTCTCCCGATGTTTGTCTTCATTCTATGCGTGATGAGACTATTTGATTGTCTAGTTTGGTGATTGTGTATGGTATCGGTTGAATTAAATTCCAGAGATGAATGTTTCCTATTATTGATGACAGAATGTATGAATATACATATTTTCAATTTGTACAAATAATTGATATCCAAAATACTGTTAGGAGCATATAAATGTGATGTGGATTCAAGGAATGGTAATTCAAAAATACATTTAATGCTTTTTTCTGAAATCGTTCAAGAATTCCCACTTTCTCGGAGCAACTTCATGCCTCAAAATACGCTAATCTAGTATTTTAGTCCGTTTCTAAGCAACGAACTTTCCCGGACCGTTTTCGGACCTAATCGGTACGGGAAAGTACTTTCCCGTACAGAAAACGATCCGAGAAAATTTTTGCCGGCTTGTTTACATTTTAGACAGTTATTGAATTCACGCAAACAATATGTAGAATTCCTTAGTTTTTGATAATGCTGATTGCGATTTCAGAAAAAATAGTATGTGTACCTCGTAGTAAAAGCACATTCCCAGACTTCAATGACAATTTACATTGTCGTCCGGGAATGTATTGCTTTTACTACTAGATACACAATATACTATCGTTTTGCAAAGATTTGAGTGGATGCAAGTTAGTACAATTGGCAGTTCCCCATACTGATATTAAATACTGTAATTTTGAATAAATCAAACTGAAATATATCATTTTCAGATATTTCAAAGGAATGTAATATCGAATTTTAAACAAAATACCAATCATAGAAAATATTTTTTTCTATCATTTTCAATATGGCTTTTCCAAAAAAGGTTTTCATCAATGTTTAATCTCAAAAATTTTGTTGTTTCTGAATATTTTATATTTTTCCATGTGAAAACTAATGAATTTGCAATATGTCTGTATTTTCTTTTTGACAAAAACATGAAGGAAGATTTATCAATATTCAAAGTCATTTTATGATTGTTTAACCAAAGCGAAATTATTTTTAAATCAGCTTGAATATTTTCGATTATTTCATTGTCAATTTTTCCAAAATAAATTACTTAATGATGTGTCATCCGCAAATAATTTGAGCTCACCCTGCAGACTTAGATTAGATATTGTTGAAGAAGCTGCATTCTTCATACAGCATTGCTTTTTATAGCCCCTCCCCTAATAACTTTTGAACAGTTCGACGTAGAATTATTGAATAAAAACTATTTTGATTTTATCACCGATACTGTACTTTGGAATAAAAAATTATTATTTCTGTCAAACATTTTTCATTTCAAAAAGGAGTATCGGTAATAAAATCGAAATGGTTTTTATTCAATTAATGTGCGTCAGCTATATCCCAAAAGCATTGATAACTAAGAAATAATATCATCGTAGTTTTCGAAAGCACATTTACCTACAAGCAACGTGGATGGAAATGTCCGCACGTGAGTCTAACAGATATAATTCATTGATCGTAAAGGGCAATAGTTGTTTTCAATTTGCTGCAGGCCAACAAAATTCCGATCGTACAGATTGTTCACTACTTACACTGTACATACTGACATGAACGCATCAACAGCTTTCAGGTACGAGACAGGTGGTAAAGCTGCTTGACTTTTCGCATGCTGTGTGGACAGAGTCAGTAGAGACGTGACTCCTAAAGTGACTCGTGCGGGAGCTGCTTCTGGCTTTATCCAAAATGACACCCACTGAAATGAATAATAGCACTCACATTTTCATATGAAAATAATATTAATAATAATTGGTTTTCTTCAAAGGTCAAGAGAAAAGAAAATAATGTATAATTATGACACCATTCTGATCTATCCAGAGGCAGAGAAAGCTCTGGTTCGAACACCATTTAAGAGTTGAACATGTGCTTTCTTCCGCTCAAACTTATGTTGGTAGAATAGAATAGAATACTTTCATTTAACTATGTTACATACAGATGTATATTTATAGCAGGTAAGGGTAGTAGTAATAGTAAAAACAATAACAAATACAATGTACATTTCAAGTAAAAATACACAAGTACAAACACAAGACATCACAGAACATGTCAACATTTGAAATATTTAAAAATTTATATTTACAATTTAAAATTTAAAAAGCAGAGCTCACAATTTAAAATTTAGTGAGTATGTTCATATTGACAAAAGAATTAAAAGAACTTTTAGAAATTTCTTCAGAGTATTCACTGACAGAATAGAAACAGTTAGGTTTTTGTAAAGTATGTTTTTATAACTTTTTGGAACTTTTTCAAATTCAATATTTTAAGATGATGAGGAAATACATTGTATAATTTATATTCCAGAGAATTTTTCTGAGATATCGAAAGCCTATGTCGTGAGATTCTGATGTTATCAGCATTTCTAGTGTTATAATTGTGAATATCATTCCGTACTACGAGATTACTTGGTCTCTTATGAATTTCAGTAATTACATTATATGGATATAAGGACGGAATGGTCATAGTTTTAGATCTCAAGAATAATGGTCGGCAAGTTACTCTCGAGCCAATATTTGCCAAAATTCTAATAGCTTTTTTTGCATAGTAGAAATTGCGATCGCTGCTGATGAGTTGCCCCAGAGAGAGATGGCGTAACTCATGTTGGAATGAAAGAGTGAAAAATATGCTGTTCTTTGAGCATCACTATTTGAAACATGCCTTAACTATCGTAAAAGATACAATACACTGGATAGCTTATGCTTTAGTTTTTCCGTATGAGCATTCCAGTTCAGCCTGTGATCTAAGTTGATACCTAGTAGCTTGACAGTTCCTTCATGTTGTCTGCTTTGATATGTAGTTATGTTCCATCTTTGAGACTTGTCGTTATTCAATTTGAGATTATGTGATGTAAACCATTTTTCTGCTTTCTTTTCAATTTCTCTAGATTGGTCCGACAGTAATTAGTAATGTGTATTTGAAAAGATAAATGATAAAATTGGCAAGGTCCCTGAGACACTCCTTTGAAGTCAGATATCTCATTTTTGTAACATACACTCTGAAAACGATCTATTAGGTATGTCTCCAGAAGAGATAGGGCAACACCTCTCAAACCGTAGAATGCGCTTTTGTAACAGAATGTGGTGATCGACGCAGTCGAAAGCCATAGACATGTATGCACTGGAATTCAGGAAAACATATTAGGTAATGGTGAATTATTCAGCTCGGATTCAGTTTCATGCCTTTGTTTTTAACATGAAGGATTCCAAAATCATTGTCGAAAGTGAGGTTTTCGTTTGTTCGTTTACGAAGTATTTCTGATCTTTGAAACTTAGAACAAGGTTTCGAAATTACCAATAAAGTTTTCAGCCAATAAAACATGGCTTGAGGGAATAGAATTCATTGTTGAACTGAAAATGATTTTGACTTAAATAAACACTGAGTAAATCCAGTATATCCTGTTCAATGACAGGTTTTTAACACGATTTATGTCTAATAATCTCTTTGCTAACAACATTGTTTCCTTAAGAGGGATAATAGGAAATAAGTTTTGTACGTCAATTAAAATTAATTTGGTGTTATTTGGTAATTCAATTTCTCTAATATTATCAATGAGTTCATAGTATGAGAGCTAGCAACGTCGGGAAAACAAGAATTTCAGTAAGGCCAGTTTATAGATATGTTACCTCTCTCTTTCTCCCGGACGTCATACGGGCCGTCTGGCTGGCGGTAGAGGTTGCGTTCATCAGTGCGCATCGTTCCTATTCAGGAAAAATATTAAATTTTCAAATTAATTTAAGAAGGTTTCTTTTCTTATTATTATTTTAATTGAACTCTTTGACACATGAATCAATTATTGCCAGATATTTTTATCGTTGTTTAAACTGTGCCAGACGCTAATTTTGATTAAAAAATAACTTATTTTTTCAAAATATTTTAATATGACTGAAATTTTTATATGATGTTTTTTAAGTATCTACAAACCCAAAATTAATTTGCTAAACAAACACCTAAGGGAAAAAATAATTTGGTTGTTAAATTTCCAGCTAGACCGATTTGAAAGTGAAAAGTGATGTGGTATTATTATGAGAACAAAATGTACCACATTGTACTCTAAGAATCATCACCAACTTCAGTTTTTAACCAAAGCTGCAAACGGCTGTTGTAGTTTATTTCGCTCGCTTTTTTCTTTATTTTGTTATTGGCGTCTGGCACAGTTTATACAACGATAAAAATATCTGGCAATAGTGTATTCATGCATCAAAGAGTTAAATGAAACTAATAAAAAAATAAACCTTATTGAAAAATCAATATATTACCTGTACAGGACAGGTACGATGCGCAGTGATGAACGCAACCTCTAGCGCCAGCCAGATGGCCCGTATGACGTCCGGGAGAGTGGGAGAGATAACATTTCTAAAAACTGGCAGACCTGAAATGCTCTCTCGAAAACGTTGCTAGCGCTTAAACTATCATAACATAGAAATAATGCTTCATAAGAATATAATTAGTAATGTAGTGGTTCTTATCGGAGGTTTATTAGGAATCAGGTATTCAACCGGACCCTAATCAATTTAACATGAGTATTTAGGGGAATGGAGCAAATATGTAATTTATAATAACTTCGGCACTTAAAGAAGCTGTTGTACAGCGAAACAATTGTCGTGGTCTTGTAAACCTCTTATTTAGGGTCTTGTAAACCTCTTATTTAGTGAAATTCATTTCAGTTTTAGATTTATTAAAAGTGATAGTTTCATTCATTGCATTTTACCAATATATATAGTAATCGCATTGACAAACCTTTAAAACAAATCCTTCTTCTTCTACTTACCGACATTATAACTATCAGACAAGTAGGAATGTAGGTGTGGAACAAATAATATCCCAATCTCCTCTTCAGTACAAAAACCACTTCTAAACAAGTGAAATTTCCTGAAATATTTTTATTATCAACTACCAGTAGTTAGACTAATTCTATATCTCACCAGTCGAATACACTTGAGTACAATCGGCTGTATTGTTCTTCACCAGAGCCAACTGGGGGAGTTCGATGTTTTCATCTACGACCAGAGGAACATCTGGATCCCATTGGAATATCATATCGTCCGTTGTGTGGGACACTAAAACAAAAGAGTTCGATAGCTATCATCAACTAAAATATCATAACTGAAACAAAAGAGTTCCATAGTAAACATCAACATATTGTAATAATTTGAACGCCTTAATAAAATTCATGCTAGTCCAATATAGTGAAATTCCTGATGGCTGCATAATATACCGGGTATTTGCGGAAGGTGGCTCGTCTCTATTAGGTTTTTGTTTTTGAAGATAGGTGAATAGATAGCTTTTATTCTACTATTATTCCAGGAGGCATAATCACATTTTTTCGTAATGATTTCAGGCCTCCAAATTTTTTGTGTATGCGATAGGCTAGATAAAGCTAGCAATCGAAACAAGCGTCAGCTGTCAGAGTTTTGAGATTCTTATTCCTCGGTTACTTAGCAGAAAAAAATCCATCCCTACAGATCCCTACAGATACTTACAGCTCTCCATCTGAAGTTTACATTCTTGAGTATCGTGAGGATATATCATGAAGTTCATGGCACATGACAGACGCAACGTTAACCTACAAATGAAATTTATTTAATTACTTATTTTATTTTTTGTTGAAAATAACAAATCCAATGTGTCAATAAGAAGAAATACATTTATCATGGAAACATGATCAACTCAGTTAAAAATTTCATGATCATGCGAAGCGAATGGTGAAAACGATCATATATCACCATAAATACTGAATATCCATGATGAATACAAATAAATATATTGGTCACATTTTTCATTCATAAAAACAATAACAAAGAACTGAGTAAAACATCAAAATTAAATATTATTACACACAAATGATTTTTAAAATTTTCGGAATTTTCTATCAACCAGTATTTGATTTTATTCTTGAATTAAACAAAAAACTAGTTTTTTGTAACTGGCAATTCAATATAAATCTTTTTACCGATGTGAATGTCATGTTGTTGCATCAAAGTTGTAGAAAACTTTGCAGTTGATATCCAACTATCCATTTTATTCTTAGTTTCAAATTAATGTTGTATATGATTAGCAATTTGTAATTTTTTTCGTATGTGCGCTGTCGATGCTTTATAAAATGATTGTTTAACGGATACAATTTTATATTGTTCAAAGAGAATTTTTGAATAATATTCGAAAAGTTTTGTAAAATAATTTTCAAGGTATGTTTTCGAGTTGATGCAAGTGATTTTTAAACTAGTTTTAATAGGCCTCCTCAACCTATTATGCCATATGAAAGAGACTATAATTTTTTTATTTAATAAAAACTCATATTTAAATTACAACTGGCAATGTTTCTTAACCTGAATTTATAATGTGTTTTCCTGAGTTTTTTTATCAATTCAATAATTTGTTCATGCCACTTGTGAGCTACTAGATACTTTACTACATCAACCTCAGGGATATTTTCGGGACAGTTAAACTGTTTTCAATGTCTTTTGGGGTTTTCAATTTTTTGGTTGCATATTTCCATGAAATGTCACAAAATGAGATTTTTTCGAATTGGTAAATCAAATTCAGCATTTGAAACTGTTTCTTCCCAGGTATTTCCACTAACTGTATAAACTGTATCGTCGGCATAAGAAAACAACTTTCCTTCAATTTTCGTATTCAAGAAATAATTAATATAAATCAAAAATAAAAAGGTCCAAGAACCGACCCTTGGGGAACACCACATAATACTTTCGTAGAATAACATTCGATATCCAATCTGAACAGTGTGTTCAAATAAATAGCTTTCTGCTATCATTTCTGCTATCATTTTCGGACAACTATTTGTTAAATGAACATATTCATACAGTATGGTGCATTTAACTTGAGACAATCTGATATCTGAAACACGTTTAGTTCGAAAAAAAGATGAACTCAAATTTATTGAAAATAGTAATACTTATTTATGACTTTGACAAACTTCTCCGGGTTATTTGGAGGTAATTTTTATAGAAACGGGTCTTTTTCATTACAGATTGTTGTTTTATGGAAAAAAAGGAACAATATCTGCTTGAGACATTTTTATAACTGTTGTTCATTTGATAATTGATTGCTTAACTTCACATATTTCTTCTCGAAGAATTTTTGGTGAATCTGGAATTTCTTAGACCAGTATTCTACGGATATTGCAGTGGCAATATGGGCATTTGGTAATCAATATTAGTTCAATTAACACTTTATTTGCAAAAATACATTAACTCGTCAACAATTCAATAACGACAACTATATAATGGTTACCTCTCTCTTGTTTTCACAATTATTTTCACTTTCTCTTCGAGTTTCTCCTGTCTTCTAGCAAAATAAACTTCGACGGTTCTTTCACTTAATTCTATTTCAATTCGTGATATGAAGCCAACTGACTGAAAATTTGAAATTTAAAATATCATTATGTCAGACAGCGACGCTTCTACGTGATGCATAAAAGATGTTGGTCAAACTACAAACTCCTGTCAGCATTCCTTTTCTTTGATCTAGTTTTCGCTCTACGCTAGGTTATTTAGGTTGCGGCAAAGTTCTCTTTCCCTCAAACTTAGGAGAACATTCAAAATACCAGACAAGTTCATTTAAAATGATGAATATAGTTAAGGTATTCGCACACAATCATTAGGGAACTCCTCAGTTTTCGAAAAGTGGTCCTAGAAATCATTAACAATTTACTCATCATCAACAGCTAATTTGACATCTGGCAGAATTATTATTTTTCTGGTTTCAACTTCCAATACTCTCAAACTTCCAGCATTATCAGTGACATTTTCTATGAGGTCCTGTTGAAATAACTTGTTTTTTAATTATATTTTTTCACTGTAATGTTTATAACTTGGTCCATTTTCAATTCCTACGTTTCTCTAATATAAATATTCATTAGTTCATATTTCAGGATACCAAGAAAATATCCCAAAATCTCATTGATACCAACGTCTCAGTAAAAAGGCATGGTACGTGCTATAGAAATTCATGCCAAGTCTAGCATCAGTGAAAAAGAAGTTTTGGTCGATTTGAAATTCGCTACACAATCAAAAGTTGCAAATCAAGACCAAAATTGAAATGGAGTTTATTATTCAAGTATGGTTTATTGATTCACATTTCATGGTATAATTGCAAATACAATAAATAAAGTGAAAGAAAGCTGTACTATAGTAAATGAGCTCCGGGGTAGATCACTAATTTCAAAACCGATAGATACCCTCCTTGAACCTAATGTTATTAAAAATTATTACAGTACAGTTGCTGAAAAGCTTACGGAAAACATGTTTCCAATATATGATCCATTAGACTACCTGAGGCACATCCACGTTTATGATGAAATTTTGCAGCGGAAGCTCAATCGACATAGATTTGGTGGAGTCACTCTGAACTGGTTCAGTTCAGAACTTATCTCTCTGATAGAAAACAGTGTGTAAAATTATCCACTACATCAGATACAATTGGCATAAGGTGAAGAATGCCTCAGGGCTCTGTTCTGGGTCCTATACTTTTTCTTTTATATATAAATGACCGTACAATTCTACCAATTTCGGGAAAGTTAACGTTATTTGCAGATGATATTGTGGCACCATAAATATAAAGATAGACTCCACGAAATAATGTGTAGTGACATGGTCTCAATCAAAGACTGGTGTGATTCTAATTCACTTTTACTATATAATAAAAAGATAAGTTGCATTTCTTTCAAATTTGTGATACCTGATGTGAAAATAGGTAGGCAAATATTAGAAAATAAAGACACAGCAAAATTTTTGGGAATTTACTTGAATACAAAACCGAAATTTGAAGAGCACATACGAAACTTGAATAAAAAATTGGCAACTGGTTGTTATGTTTTAAGGGTGGTTTTTAATGAATTGCGATTTGCTGCTGCAATATCAGTTCATTACGCTCTAGTGGAGTCCCATTTGCGTGATAATATATCGTTTTAGGGAGTCTGTAACAACCAGTTGTTTCAGTCAGTGTTACTACAGAAGCAAGTAATTAGTTACCTGTGTGAAATAAAATTTAGGGACTCTTGTAAACCACTCTTTATTGAACATAAGATCCTGATCCTTGTTTCTATTCTTATATTCTAAACGGTTTCACTAATCCACAAACGAAAATGGTTTAAAGCTCCCCATTCCCGTGACAAATCTAATAAAAGACTCTGATCAACAATGGGGTTAAAATGTATAATAAATTACCTCGTGAGATTAAGGAAAAAATAATATTTTTAGAAATATTATGAAAAAACTACTTAGTGATAAGGCATATAACAGTTTAGCAGAGTTTTATGACGATTCATTTTAATGTATACTTTTATAATTTTAAAATAATGAACATTAACCTTAACATATCTTTATCGTGTTGATACTCACATGCCAGCATTGTTATCATTTGACTAAATTTTAAGAATTTGTATATTACATTTATAATTTCACCTGTACTAGCCAAAAAGAATTTATTCTTATTTACAATAAACAAATATTCTGAAAAAGAGGCGAATCAGCATCCAAATGAAAAATACGGAGATTTTATATTGTTTTCTAACGAAAGAGAAGTCGGGAAATAGCTTTTGCAGTCTCATCCTATAATATACAGGGTGTCAATTTGAAAACTTCCCACCCTTAATATCTTCCTTCCAGTAAACAATATGAGTAATCGAAAAAACAGGTCAATTTTATTGTCAAGGGGGACACTTTCACGGACTATTTGTAGCCCTCGTGGTTCAACCCCCTAGGAGGGGTAGATGTTACCCTTAGAATTTTAAATCGGAAGAGGGGTCAAGTGGCACATCATTTTGATGGGCGTTCAATTCTTGTTCCAATGGTACCCTGACTTATTATTTTTTGATGAGCATTTTCCGAAAAATTGCGTTCTAAACTAACAGAAGTAATTATTAGAACGCCTATACTGAGATGCATGGTTTGGCCAGAACTGGTTAGAATATTAGGTGGTACCGTTCCAACCCTTTATTAGGGGTAACATTAGCCATTAGCTCCAAACACTTTACATAAAAAAGTAGTCTAATAGTAAAACGTAGATGGTAGTAAAGTTGTGTTTATTAAATGCTGAATTTTTAAGTGTCATCGCAGAAATTGTACAGATAGCCTTCCTTTTTTGCTACTTCTGCTGTAAAAAGTTTCTGTTTTCCGGCAAAAAATTGGTTAGCAAATTTGAACTATGTGGTAGTATTGTGAATACCGTTGTACCTGTTGGGCTGTTTAGGAATTACTTTAATAAGTGTATAAAAGTGTAAAAATGGTTTACATTCTTCAAGACAGAATTGAAATGATTGTAATTTATGGCGAAGTTGGAAAGTGCGCACGAAGGGCGGCATGTCTTTTTAACGAAAGACATCCAAATTGTAATGTAAGTCACCGGTATGTGCTTGATTTGGTGAATAAGTTTTACGAAACTGGTTCAGTGACAAATAAAAAAAGAAATAACCCCAGAGTACTAAATGAAGCAGCTCAAATTGAAGTTTTGGGAACATTTGCTGCAGAGCCCACGAGCTCCTTACGATCAGTATCAGAACAGACGGGAATGTCACGCGAGACTATAAGAAAAGCATTGAAAATGCATAAATTTCATCCATATAAAATGCAGATTCTTCAAGAGCTCCACGAGGATGATTATGATAGAAGAATAGAGTTTTGTGAAATCATGTCTCATCGAGTCAATACCATCCCTAATCTTCTGTTAAACATCTGTTTCAGCGATGAGTGTTCATTTTTTCTGAATGGCAATGTTAATAGACAAAATTGTCGCTATTGGAGTGACGAAAACCCACATATTTTTCGGGAAGGGCATACACAACACCCACAAAAAGTTAATGTTTGGGCTGGTATTCTTGGAAATGCCATTCTTGGTCCATTATTTCTGGAAGAAAACTTGACTGGCAATCTGTACCTTGATATGCTTGAAGAGACTATCGATCCTCTTATAACTCACGAGCTAGAAACTCAAATTGATGCAGAAGGTAATGAACTTTTGCAGGAGGATCTGTTACATTTCCAGCAGGACGGTGCTCCACCTCATTATTTTCTTCCCGTCCGACAGTGGTTAAACGAGAGATTTCCGGGTAGATGGATTGGCAGAAGGGGAGCAGTTGAATGGCCTCCGAGATCACCGGATTTAACACCCTTAGATTTCTTTCTTTGGGGGCATCTTAAATCCGTTGTTTATAAAACACAACCTTCTGATATTGACGAACTTAAAAGACGAATTACAGCAGCATGCCGGTCAATTCCTAGTGAAGTTTTCCGTAATGTTAGAGGGGAGTTCGAAAACAGACTGTATTACTGTTTAGAGCAAAATGGACAACATTTCGAACAGCTAATAAGATAAGCGTAAGTAGATTTTATGTTGGAAATGTCTTTCTCGCAAATTAAATTTTATTTTGTAGAAGGAAAATAACCACCAAATAAAAAATCCCATGCGTAATAAATTTATTTCTGTCATTCAAGGGTTGGAGCGGTGCCACCTACTCTTCTAACCATTTTTATTAAAGGGAGTCAATACAATAATGCATCTCAGTATAGGCGTTCTAATAATTACTTCTGTTAGTTTAGAACGCAATTTTTCGGATAATGCTCATCACAAAATAATAAGTCAGGGTACCATTGGAACAAGAATTGAACGCCCATCAAAATGATGTGCCACTTGACCCCCTTCCCATTTAAAATTCTAAGGGTAACATCTACCCCTCCTAGGGGGTTGAACCACGAGGGCTACAAATAGTCCTTGAAAGTGTCCCCCTTGACAATAAAATTGACCTGTTTTTTCGATTACTCATATTGTTTACTGGAAGGAAGATATTAAGGGTGGGAAGTTTTCAAATTGACACCCTGTATGAACTTTTTGTACTGTTCTGCGGTCTCAAAAAGTAAATAAAACAAAATGAACATACTTGACCATGTACAAGATAGTCTTATCCTTATATAGCCACATGTAATGATTTGGTATGGTCATAGTTTGGAATGTCACTGATTTAGCGTTTTTGAAAAACGAGTCAGGTCGCCACATGTTCTTCAACCATTCCACTTCCAACAGCCTATACTCAGTACTCATATTTTCCGGTAGCCTGAGACGATGATCCTTCCAAGTTTGTGCGAAGAAAATGTCAGCTGCATAAGTCTAGAAACAAAAAGTACAAATATCAATGAAATCTATAAAGCTCTGGAACGGATACCTGAATTAAAAAATATTCTAACTGAACTTTTACTTAAATATTCCGACTATAACTCGAACATTTAAAATTACGAGTTATAACTTCGAATTTTGAAGTACAAAAATTTGAAACTCGATTTTTTTTAAATTTCGAATTGTAACTTCCTGGAATTTTCAATTTAAAAAGTCCGAGTTTCATCTCGGAATTTCAAAATTTCGAGATATAACTTGGAAACCAGCTGGTCACATTGTGGAATCGATTTAAGAAATTAATCCATTTTCATACCCAAAAATTTGTGTTGAGTGTTTTGATTTCATTTTTATATTAAAAAACATATCTGAATTATTCAGAAGTTGAATTCAAGATATCCGCACAATTGAAATGTCAGTTTCCTTAACCAATATCAATATACTGATATCGTCTGCATATGCAGTAGATAATAAGTTTGCTATTTCTCTATCAATTAATATGAGAGCTAGCAACGTCAGGAAAACAAGAATTTCAGTAAGGCCAGTTTATAGATATGTTACCTCTCTCTTTCTCCCGGACGTCATACGGGCCATCTGGCTGGCGGTAGAGGTTGCGTTCATCAGTGCGAATCGTTCCTATACAGGTAAAATATTTATTTTTCAAATTAATTTAAGAAGGTTTCTTTTCTTATTATTATTTTAATTGAACTCTTTGACACATGAATCAATTACTGCCAGATATTTTTATCGTTGTTTAAACTGTGCCAGACGCTAATTTTAATTAAAAAATAACTTATTTTTCAAAATATTTTAATATGACCGAAACTTTTATATGATGTTTTTTAAGTATCTACAAACCCAAAATTAATTTGCTAAAACAACACCTAAGGGAAAAAAATAATTTGGTTGTTAAACTTCCAGAAAGTGAAAAGTGATTTGGTATTATTATGAGAACAAAATGTACCACATTGTACTCTGAAAATCATCACCAACTTCAGTTTTTAACATGATTCCACAGACCCCATAGAACATGATCCACTGTGAGGCTTATGCGCAGGCACATCAGCCGGCCAAAGTTGCGAACGGCTTTTGTGGTTTATCTCGCTTGCGCAACTAGCGCCTGACTGACTTTACTCTTCTAACATGCCCAATAATTTTTCACTTTCAAATCGGTCTGGCTGGAGGTTTAACAACCTAATTATTGTTTGGCAAATTAAATTTGGGTTTGTAGATACTTAAAAAACATCATATAAAAATTTCAGCCATACTAAAATATTTTGAATTCTTTTTTGTATATTATTCAATTTTTTTCTTTATTTTGTTATTGGCGTCTGGCACAGTTTAAACAACGATAAAAATATCTGGCAAGAATGTATTCATGTATCAAAAAGTTAAATGGAACCAATAAAAAAAAAGAAACCTTGAAAAATCAATATATTACCTGTACAGGACAGGTACGATGTGCAGTGATGAACGCAACCTCTACCGCCAGCCAGATGGCCCGTATGACGTCCGGGAGAGTGAGAGAGATAACATTTCTATAAACTGGCCGACCTGAAATGCTCTCTCGAAAACGTTGCTAGCTCTTAGACTAAATGTTGTTGAAGTATGAGATAAATAAAACTGGCCCCAAGATAGATCCCTGTGGCACACCCGTCCGGACCATCAGTTTCATTCTCAATGTACTAAACAAAACCACATAAAATTGCAGTAGGGCACTCGCTTGCTTCAATAAATTGCATCAAGTTTTCATAAAAGGTAAGAAGAGATGTTTGAGTCGATTTCCAAGGCAAAAACCATGGAAACCTTCGAGAAGCTTCGGGGGACGATAATTTGTATAAAATTTTCAATAGTTGATGAATTTTTTTTCTTGTGCAATGAAGTCTACCTTTCCCACCTTCAGGGATGTGGGTAAATTGCCTTTGAAAATGAAAGATTGACTTAAACTATGATCTGGTGGGGAAAAAGCGCGGGATTCATCACAGCAGTTTCAATACGATTTGAAGCAAGCAAGTATCAAAATTTTCCAATCCACACCGATACCATAAAAATCAGGCCAACTGAGACTGTCCCAATACTTGGATTCATGCACAAAATCACTATAGATCCATAAACTCCCAAAATTGTCGAACAATTTTTTTCTTCATGAAGATTGATAGGGAAATTGGATGATGTTCCAATTGTGAATTGTAATGGAATCTTTCACTCTAACTTCTCAAGAGTTGACACCATTTTTGGTAGAATAATACGCATGATTGAGGATAAAGCCATTGCAGTCTCATAGATAACCTATAATTTTACGATCCTGAGGTAAACTTACCATAGAATTCTCGTCAATACTGTCCAGGCCCATCACAGTGACGTGAAAATGGACAATCGTGGGGTTACCGTCCCTCTTGGGCGGTCGCATTTTGTCATATTTGCTAGGGTCAATGGGCAGAATGTCGCGAATCGTCAGGCCGGTCCTGGAACGGTAATAATTTTAGCATCAAACAATTGAGGAATTATCAAACATACGCTATCTCTTCTCTATCCTGTTCTACTCTCACAGTATTTTTTTCGTGGTAGAAGTCCAGTGGACAAAGGCTGTGAAAAAATTATACAGTTATTGCCACGTTTCAAAAAATTCTGTTTCTATTCGCTAATTCTGCGCCAAATCTATCAAAATGTTGGAAATGGTGGGTTTTACTATAGGTTAGACCGAGAGGTACTCAAGCTAGTGGACCATCTCAAAATATAGCATATTATGCAAAGTATTTCATTTAATTCAGTTTCGAAAAGTCAGGTTTTACATGACGTTTGTGTATTATGAAACGACAGATTTTTCAAAACTGTCACTTGATACAAGTGAAAAAGAGTTGTTATTCATTACCCAACTAGTTGTGTAAAGATAGAACAAGAAACTAATTATTTAATTTTTTTTAAATATTGAAAACAGAATTAGCTTCATCATACTGCCGTGCCAAGGAAAAACGCAGTAAGTGCAAAAAAGCAAAATGGCGGTAAACACATGAATAAGTTATTAGACCAATAAAAGTCGTTTCAATCAAACTAGATTCATGAAACTTTGTTCAACTAAGTATTATAGTTCCAGTTCCATTTTTCTGTGAATATCAAAATAATTCGAAGAATATTTCAAAAAATAAATCAGTTACTGTGATTATGATCATAAAATTGATCCTTTTACATAAGATAAAACGTAGTAAGTGAATTTCGTGAAACACTTACTGTGTTTTAATTTATGAAAACAATTCTAATTTTGATAATCATGAAACAGTGTGTGTTTTTCATAACTTTTAATTCAACATTTGTTACTATTGACCAACTGAGATCACAACTGTAATGCCGCTTTGGTAAGTAAAGGCAATCTGATACGAAATATAGGTATCAGTTATTATAATAATGGAGAAAAATTATTGACACAAAAATAAAATTTCTAAAGTAGAATTAATTAATTTTTTTGGCAGGGAGGTTATGCTAGAACTAATATAAGCGAGTTTTGTCCATCAACTCTACCACTTTCGATAAAGATTCCTTTTTGGTTTTCTCGATACCGTCTTCAACACTCAGAGCAGTGGGTTCAGTACCAATCGTTTTCATTGAAGCGTTTTTTAAGAATTTCAAGTTCTATTTCGGAACTGTTCCGTTCTTAAAAAAATCTTTTTCTTGATATGCATGGATTTACATCAGCTTTCCTTGAATTTGAAACTGAATCTACAGTTTGTTTTTCTCCTAAAAACTTGATTCAACTTGGTGGTGAAAACTGTCGGTATTGAAGTGTGTTCTGGTTCAAAAAAATGTACTTCCAAAGTTTCAAGTGACCATGCTAGAATTTACAATATGCACAAAAAACTGAGCAGTTTTTGTTCTGAGCGAAACAATTATCCAGCCATATTTTTATATTTTTGGTATTTCTATTATGCAAGATAATTGGTAATAGGTGCTTACAATAACTTCCTTTTTTCAAGAAGTTATTGCTTCGTAATACAGAACTGTGAATGGTCCTCAAGATTTCTGCACTCTTCTCACCGGTACAAAACTTTCGTTGTAACCTGCGAGGCGTGTAACGAAAATAACTGCCTTGAACAAGTCCATACGAGTTAACCTTTTACTGATATACACATGGTATTTTTTTATCAGCATGTTTTTTTGTAGCGACTTTTGAATTATGTGCGGACCATTTACTAAATATTTCAGATTTTGGGTCTAAATTGTTCTTGGTAGGTATATTCTGCATTGTGTAAACGATATGTATCACAATATTCACACTGTTCGTGGCCAAGAAGGACTCAATGTGCAAATGTAATTGATCTCTGTCAATTTTAGCTTCATTGGGGTGATTTCGGAACTGTTTTCTACTTAAAAAAAGGTTTTTCATTGATATGCATGGATTTCATATCAACTTTTCCTGAATTTGAATTTGAAACTGAATCTACAGTTCAGGAAATCTCCGATAAACTTGATTCAACTTGGTTGGCATTCATAAAAGTGTCTTCTTCAATATCAATATGCACAAAAAACTGAGCAGGGAGCTTCTGGTAATGCTTCTGCTTGCTGCTGCATCACTTCCACTTTTTGTATGTCTTTTTGAAGCACCATCGACATTATTTTTGCTGATATACTTACATACATTTTGGCGTATTATAAATGAAACTACTTTCTTCTATTGATGGTAACAACTACGCTGGTTGCTCAGTGGGTTGAAATGATTTACTTGTGGATTCTTGTCTTTATATGCAGGTCACATAAGTTAAAATGTAGTATCTACGAATTGAAAGTTAAAGTACAGTGTCTACGTTCAGATACTGCTTTGTTTCTTACTCAGGTGCAGATACTATATTTTAAGGTACAAAAGGAACCATTTCTGCACTTACTGTGATTACTTCCACGTCGATATCTCATCAGCCTTTGTACATACATCTTTTTTCTTGCATATTTGAATTTAGCGCGTTCGAATACATACGTAGAGATAAAATACCGATTTTCGACTTTTTTGCACTTACTGCGTTTTTTCTTAGGGCGGCAGCATATATGAGTTCAGATTTTTGTGGTATTAATTCATTTAATGCCTCATTTGCTGATTCTTGTATATCAGACATTATTGCGTTGGCACAACTACTCATTTTTTGACATAAGCCTGACACGTTTGATATTGCTTATTAAATATTCATTCTGACAAGTGCCAATATCCCATATCACGACAAAACCATTGTACTATATTAATTGAATGATATCATTAGATAAAACTCATCGAACAATATCGATCTTTCCATAACTTTAATTTTTTTTATTGTTTTTCCGTCAACCAATTGCACCCCTACGCGCAACCCTCGGAAGTCTTCGAGAGACTTGTGTGAGCTAGGGAAGACGTATCCCTTACCTTTTAACGTGTGATGCCATGCACGAGACCGGTGAATCGGTGGATCGAACCCACGACCCCACGCTTGCGAGGCGTACGCTTTTACCAGCCGACCACCACGGCCCATAACTGATTACGTAAATAACTATTACCCATTACCAATATGTATTGTAAAACATAACGATATTCTTATATGAGTTTCGTAATGAGATGCTTTACCGCATTAGTTTGGTAAAATGGTACTTTGCCAGACTAGTACGGTAGAGTGGAAACATGTCCATTTTGGCTCAATTTTCAATTTTAGAACTGATTTATTATAAATCTAAACGCAATAGTAATAATAATATAATTACAATGAGTTTAAAAACAAAAATAACGTTTCTCCCTAAATATGAATTTAACAAAATTAAATAGAAATGAACGCGTCAAAGTTGACAGTTCGCAGATAGAATGAGAACCGACCACAGAACTATATCCAGAGAGAATGGAGATTGTGTTTTGCAAAAGCGTTTATACAAGGAGGAATTTCGGCGTAGTCGGACACATGCGCAGTACCGTCATAGCAGGGTCGGACGTTCTATTTGTGATGTTCTGAAATATTTATAGGGTATTGTATTATAATGGTAGCTACATTTTAAGTAGTAACAGGAAATTATTCGATCATGACTTATTAGTGGTCAAAATAATAATATTTGCAGGAGATAAATGTGTAAAAATATAATGGTTGAAAATAAAAGTGAATTTTTTTAATGCCGAACCAACTTGAAAAGTTAACAGTACAATGATGTAAACTACTTTCAAATTGTTTTGAATTCTCATTTCAAATAGGATGATACCATCGACACTGTAATGATTTTGTATTATAATCATATACATTTTATACACGATTTTTTTTCATTATTTTGTAAACAGCATTTCTCTATATACTTTATTTATTTTAGTATAATTCTAAAAATGTGTGTATTGTTTTTCAAGATTGTCTTCTTTTTTATATTTTAACGAGTCTACTTCAACTGGCTTACGTGGAAATTCGTCAATTGTAATCGTTTTTTTCATACAATAAACTCATATCTCTCTATTCGTCCTTTTGACACCCAAAAATTAGTACTTAAAACATTATTCATTAAATTCTTCCACCAAAAATATTTACGAGTTATGGCAACAAAAAATTTACTGGGTGAATGTGCTTTAATGTCTGTCATTGTAATGATTAGTGCATTACCCCATAATAACAACTCAATTCAAACAAATGAAATAGAAATATATTTATTTATCCAAAACCTCTTATTCATTGTATACTTACATCATGCATAATTTACATTGACTCCAACGGGATAACTACAACATAATGAAAATATAAAAATACTCTGACTTTTCTAACCATCCAAGTAATCAGATATTAGAAATTTCTTATTTCATTTATTTGAAAAATTAAAGTATTATGGAATTTCAGAGATTGTTCTTGATTGGATTCAAAGTTACTTATTTAACAAAAGACAAAAAAGTAAATTTGGAAAAGAATTGTCAGATGAATTTGTAATTGAGACTGGCATACCCCAGGGTAGTGTGTTAGGTCCATTGCTTTTTATTATTCTAAATAATATTAACTACATATCTGGAACGTTATGCGAACATATTCATAGGTTTTGCTCGAATAAAAATGAAGAGTAAGAACAAAACTGTGTATAACTGACAACTAACTCTTCCACTATTGGAATTCTTCAACGTTCTCTTCATGATAGCTAAAGGAGTTCCAGAGAAAGTTTTTTTCTAGAACTGAACATGCCTCTGATCAATCTTTTTTCGAAGCCTTTTTCAATTTTTTATTCTGTTTCTGGTTTTTATATCGTAGAGATTTAACTTTATCCTAATGTACTCTTGGTTGCCTTCTTATATTTTCTGGAGTGGACCTGAAAAATAAAAAGTTTCAAAAATGTTTGATTATGTGGTTATTCTGAAAGATAAAAAATAATTTACTCTCTAATATTGTGAGAATTCGAACGAAGTTAGTAAATTTTGCCGTAGAGTATAAATTAAGTGATTAGAATAAAATTGACAATGTCGAAGTACCCTTCTCTCCAAATATTCCACCAAGTAGAAAATATGAGGCAAACATCTGACAGAAAACAACTACTTTACATCCTAATACCAGAACGGACATTGAACTACATCTGACAGATATTAATTAAACAAAAAATTATCTTTCATTCGGCTGGGAATGACCAGCTGTCGATTTTATTCAAATCTCCGATATTATGCCAAGGAATAGTGTTTGAAAATTTTCTGTGGAGGAATAGTGATATTTGCTATTGATTTCTGGGTTTTCAACTTTTCACATGGATAAAAAATAAAATTATTAGAGATATCAACGGCAAACTGAAGGTATTTGATAAATGTCAGCAACTTCTCGCATCTACCGATTTGGCCTATCTTGGAGTGAAATAAATTATATCTGTACTTATCTGGAGTTGACAATTCGGAGATCGAATCTCATTGTTTTCAAAACCTGAAGAATAGAATGTATCGATAGTCTCCTTCGCATTCTTTCAATCTGTTTGGTTTTGTCCTCAGGTCAAAACTGCAGAAACTGACATTTAGTACACATACAAATTATTTCTCTCCACAAAGTTGTTGATAATTATTAGGTATTAAAAAAACGCAGCTACTTTTCAGGGTCAACTTTTCGTGAGCCCTTTTAAGTAGGAAACTCAGAAATCGATGGCAAAAAGCAATGATCTAATTTCAAGCCCTGATAAGTTTATACACTTACGTATAAGTGAGAATTTTTTCATCAACTTCCTATTTTTGTTTGAAGACCCCTTCAATCCTGCACGTTCACTACCTATTACTGAGTCCCCTGGGACATGAAAGAGAAAATTGTAGCCTTATTCAATAACCTCCATAGAATTCAATCAACAGGAATTTTATTTTTCTCATGAACATTTTCCAGTGTCACCATCACAGGACACAGTACAACTGTATCTAAGAAGGAAAATTTTCAAAACAATGCACACAACGAATATTATTATTGAGTATTTGTACTCACCAAGATAAGAGACTCACCTGGGTTTTTTTGTGGACGAAAATCGGCATTTTTAGGCAAAAATACTGAAATCTTTTTCTTCGAAATGTTTCTAGCAAATCAGATTACGAGGCCAAGATTTTCTTCTACAGGCCTACCAATGGCATGTAGCCAACTTGCATACTTTTTTTTCTAACCTGCAAGAGATGAGAACACTTTAAATCTGAATATTTCCCAAATACGGTTCTGCTATTCTGATGGTTTGAAGTGTGCTTACCTGTGATAGGTGATACCAGCGATATTTCCGCGGTTTCCACAACCGATCACTAAACATGTCTTTGACATTTTAAACAAATATTCTTCTCTGAATCGAATAAATACCAAATAAAATAAAAACAAGCCAATAAAACGAACAAACAAATTGAAACTGAATTCTCTGCTATGTCATATGTCAAATGATAACATCAAAGCGCATGCGTCCCACTACGCCGATACCGCCATGTTGCATAAACGTTTTTTCTAATGATTTGATATCTTAATGCCATTCTCTCTCTGGATATAGTTCTGTGGAACCGACACACAGTAAATCAATAAATCAACAATGGGTAAATTTCCAACCTTTGCAACTCTTACTTGTTACATGATTCTAATATAAATAATTTCAGGAATACTTACCAACTTTGAATAAATGAATAACTTTCTTGGTGGTAGATAAAATATTGTCTAGTGGTATAGTTCAATATTCGATTATGAATCACGTATTATATTTTGTATTGGTCCAGAAGCTCGAATACCTGAGTTCGTCTCGTGTGCGAATTCAATAGATGAACTAACTGTAAGGTGACCAGACAATTTCATAAAAAAAATTGTTTTTCCATATAAATAATGAAGGAATTCTTTCAGTTAATGGCAAATGGTCCACTGAATTTGTTCACAGAAATCTATTTATCCGTAAATATCTACGTCTAATTCTTACTCACGCTATATCAGCTTCAGTGCATTCCCTGGCGATGAAAAACAATAAAACAGTCACAACGTTCAGGTTTTCCATTTTTCGAATGTCATACTTGTGAGTCTGCAATAAAAAAAGCCAATGAAGAATCAGAAAAAATTAAACAATCCAAAAATATCACTCCAATGACTGCAAGCACCTCGCGGACACCATCAAATGAATAAACTCAATTAACCGCAAATGAAGAACAATGTCAGAAGTTACCAGAGGCTTCGAGGTTCAAAAATAAGGTTTTCATAGGATTGCATCTCATACTTTCCAATAGTTTTCAAAAATTTCCTCAAAACAGATCAATAGCTATAAAGAAATGCTCACCTCTACTATTTCTGATATGGCAACACAAGCTCTTTTCAGTTTGTCATCTCGAAAAATGATAAATTATCAGATTACTCGTGTGAAAAGTTTTGAAGAATTCCGAAAGAAACCGATGATACAAAATGTTTTATTATGAGTGTTCTCAACGAAGGAAGCGAAACAAAAATGCAGCATTCATTGATTTCTTGAATAAATAGAACAAACTGTCACTTTGTTGATGAAATACGATTTTTGTATAACTTCCTTATATTCAAAGCAGCCTTAGTTGAAAAACATTCAGTTTAGGGATCACCCATAATGAAATCTAATTGCAGGTATATTCAGTTGAGATGTTTCAAATTTCATTTTGGTGGTCATCTCGGTATGATCGAAGCTTTTCAACCGCCCACAAAACAGCAAAATATTATCGCTCAGTTGTTATAATTTTTTTTGCTTGCTAAGCGATCCAACGTAAAAAATAGAAAATCTCTTTCGGGTTATGGTTGTGTTGGAACATCCTCAATCTTGTACCCTGAGGCATCGGTAGACAAAAAATCGTATAGGCATCTTAATACAAGACTAGCCACCAAACTTTCCTCAATTAATTTTTTTTCCAAAGAATTATTTTCCGCCAGTACAAATTTGATCTAGTTCACGATACAACATGGAAATCAAAATATTGAATTAATTTCTGGTTCCAAGGCTTTGGACAAATCATCTGCAGGAAGAGCCAGAAGTTTAGCATCGATATGCTGAGGCAAGTCATTAATCAACAGTAGAAATATTAGCGGCCTTGGCACTGAACCTTGTGGCACTCCAATGTTTGAAATCTGCTTCTCTGAATAACAGTGTTCTACTACCATTAATACATATCTAGAAAAGTTTCCCCAAATCCAAATTGTATGGTTCACTATTAATTAAATCTGAATTTATAGAATCAAATGCTCGTAATAGATCGATAAAAAATCCTTGTTCACCTTTATCCAAGGAAGTATATATAAATTCAATCATACTGCAGGCAGCTGTTTTAGTAGATTTTTCTTTCCTGAAGCCATGTTTGTATTCAGTGAAAATGTTGGACTTTAATAAAACTTTTCTCTTAACTTTCGATAACTTTCGGGAAAAAACTTGAGATGGATATCGGTCTGTAGTTAGCAATTTCCGCTCGATCATTTTTCTTAATAATCAGAATAACAATCGCAGTTTTCAATAATGATGGAAATTTTCCAGAGCGTATCGAGAAGTTTATCAAATATGCCAGATGTTGGAAGAGCAAAAAAATCAGAGAGTTCAAAATTTTGTATCGAATGATTATTCTCTTCAATTTGTTATAATTATTATTATATGCTCCTGTTATTGCACTTTGGCCTATTGAATGTATTATGTCTGAAATGAAAATGAAAACTAAAAAAACTTAGCTGCTTTTGCCTTTCATGTCACCAGAAAATCATTGAAGAAAATTATCCGAATTCAGATTAGACCGGCAATTAGGAATCAAAAATTCTTGCTGCTGAACAATTTTTGATCACTCATAATATACAGTGTGTCCCACTTACCATGCTCACCATGGGTATCTTTTTAATGGTTTATCAAGGTCAACTATAATGTGAAAAAATATTTTGATAAAACCTATTCGTTTCTGTTTTATACGCAAATAACAGATTTTGATAATCTGCATGTCTCTTGCAAGTGTATTTTGACCCACTTCTGGCGGTCCTAATAACTTGAAATTTGGCAGATGTTCATAATTCCGGTGACAATGCACCATGGAATTGTATTGAAATAAAAAATAAAAAATGGCGGCTCCAATATGGCGAACGAGATTTGTGATTATGGTCCGATTCCATTCAAAATTGGTATGTGGGGGTTTTTGAGGTCGGAGATCATGATTTTTTTGTTAAAATTTATAAATTCAAGATGGCGACTTCAAAATAGTTCTTGTTTTTGTATAAATGACGATAACTCCGTTGTTATTAACAAAAAACTATCACTGTGACACATCATCTGTAAGAGAAGAAAAAGTTATTCATAACTAAGTTAAAGTGAGCTATGACCTACATTTGAAAAATAAAAGTTGGTGCTGATATCTCAAATTCTAGAAGAGTTGGTTCAAATTTTATATTTTTTTCGAAATCTCATTGAAAAACTGCCATAAGAATGTGAAATTCCTATTCGAATATTTTCATAAATAAAGAAGTTACAGAGGAGATATGAAAATGATCAAATTCTGTTTTTTGCGTATAAAACAAAAACGAATAGATTTTATCAAAATATTTTTTCACATTATAGTTGGCCTTGATAAACTCCACATTTGGTGTCACTTAACTGACCTCGTATCTCTCACCATTAAAAAGATACCCATGGTGGGCATGGTAAGTGGGACACACTGTATGTGTGTGTTGAAGAAATCGCAGTGATTTTGAAAACGTGATATTTATGAAAATCAATATTTTCACCGCTTTCAATAATTATTGTATGGGGAACATAAAAAATTAATAATTGCGATAAATTTTTCATTGACGTAAAAAACATAAAAAGGGGTGAAATCAACATTGTACCCTCCGAGGATGCCTCTGTATCAACTGAAAGAAACAAATTTCTCCTTCAAATAGAGAATCAAATATGTCTGTGAATTTTGTCAGGAGATATTGAAAACAGTGGAAGTCATCAAGAAGTCAAATGTTTTATTTGTCAACTTTCACGCCTGGTACCTATATAACGAGAAATCTTTGAGAAGAATTTCAATAACCAAATGCCTTAAATTTTTGTTTGAGAACTCAATTGGTAGGAATGTTTTGAAACGATCTGTATATCTACTTCACTGGATAAAAACAAACCAACATACTCTTACATCCTCAAAACACATTTGAACTACAATTATTACTGTGAAATATTTTCTCAATGAATAATAGAAATTACTGATTAAAACGTATATGGATTGCCAAAAGTATGTGACTTGCAAAACTGTTATTAAAATACAATCTCTCAAAAATATGACCCACTAGATCACAATAAATGTTTGAATCACAGAAGTCGAAACAAATGTATTCAAGATAATGTAAGATTTTGATTTCATTGAAAATATGAACAGGATGTTCATAAAGTCAGTTGTGGAATCATCTGCGACTGAAAGTTGGAATTTAGTCGCTATTTTCCATCGTACAAGATAACCTCTCTTGGAAGGGATTCATGTTTAAAAGAGAAACATTCTCAATCGAAAATTTTATCAATACATGACTCCTCCGGGAATGGAGAAAACCTTACGATAAAATTGAAGTTACTTTTTTGTAATATCTAACAGAAAACAACTACTACCCCGGCTAAAGCCACGCTGGACATTGAACTACATCTGATAGATATTGAGAAAGTCCCTATATAACTTTTTTTTCTATCAAATGGTGTTTCTATCATTTATGTTTTTATCAAATGTATTTTCTATCATAAAGAATTGGATCGAATGTACTTTCTATCATAATCCGATCTAATGTATTTTCTGTAAAAACTTCATTCTATCTTTTGTTTTTCGATCAAAAAACTTTCATCAGTTCTATTTTTTATCATAAAGAATTCGATGAAATGTACTTTCTATCATAATCGAATCTAATGTATTTTCTGTAAAAACTTCATTCCATTTTTGTTTTTCGATCAAAAGACTTTCATCAATTGTATTTTTCATCATAAAGGTTTCGAACAAATGTATTTTCTATCATAATCTGATCAAATGCATTTTCTGTAAAGAGTTCAGTCTATGTTTTGGTTTTCGATCAAATGTTTTTCCAGCTCAAATTCTGAAACCAGTCTTGAGAAAGAATTTTCACTTCATTTTTGTAGACAAAATCAAACCAAAATCACTCATGTAGGTCTACAAAAATAAAACGAAAATTAAAAAAATACTTCTCAAGATTCGTTTTGGAATTTGAGCTGGTATAAAAGAAAAAGAATATTCGAAATTAATAATTTCAATTAGAAATGTTCACACGTTTTTATTCTTCACTTTTATAAAACTTTTTTCTTCTGGGCAATTTTTCTTTCGTAATTGTCAATAATGTTATATTTTAGAGCCCTGAGGATGACAAACTATATTGCCGAAACTTTGGATAACTGAGAAATACTGGTTCTTCTATACGAGACCAAACCCCAACAACTTCTTTTCAACAATAAAATCATTTTTTCTACGACACCCTCGATAAATGTTCATTTTATAACCGTAACTTCAATCACAAACAAGCACATTTTGTACAGAATTTCATTTTTGCATCGGTTGCTAGGCAAGT
This sequence comes from Chrysolina oricalcia, assembly GCA_944452925.2. Classification (NCBI taxonomy): domain Eukaryota; kingdom Metazoa; phylum Arthropoda; class Insecta; order Coleoptera; family Chrysomelidae; genus Chrysolina; species Chrysolina oricalcia. Next base: position 6,368,428 of record OX101825.2, on the reverse strand, counting down.
TGCTAAGCAACAATTGCGAACTGGAATATTTCGTGTTAGGTCTAGGTTCACTCTAAAATCACGACGACTACGGCTTGTCAAATTATGACGTCCAGCGATGAAATGTCAGCAAATCGTTTCTGTCAAAGTTTTAGTAGGTAACGAGTAATTTCATAGTTGTTTTCTATAAAAACTATTGATTGAAATGGAAACTGATAGTGATATCGACTTAGATTTGACACCTCCGAAAATAATAGAAGCAGCGAAGGTAACAACACTGAATTTATTACCGGAAACGTCGAAGAGTATGTATCAACGCGCTTATAACCTTTTCAAAGTTTTTGCAATGTATGCATGAATAAAACGTGAACGATATGTTGTCATAGAAAAAGTATAGTATGCAACTCGCAACAAAATGGCCATTTTCGACTGTTAACATCATCGGCAAGCGACATCATCGTACTCGCTCACCTCGAATGTTGATGATGAAACACGTTTCCGTTGAAGAGTATCCAGAGAAGTCCAAAGGGTCAAGTCACGAGGGAACGAAGTTCAAAGAGTTCATTCACAGTGCGTCAATAGGAAAACGGAAACTCGAGAAAATTGTACTAGATTTACACGCTCGCAATGACATATCATCTACACCGTTAGGTGCTCTTTATGTAACCTCAATACAAATACTTCAAAGGAAATTTGAGATGATGACCAACTGAAAAGGCACGTCAGAAAGTACGCGGTAAGTGATTGAGCGAAGAGGGTATCAAAGGAGTGGACTTTTTTTCTTGAATTGAGTTTGGAAACAGAACCATACTTGAATGACAAACGACTCCGTCTAACGTACAATGGATTTCGGTCGCGTCTTTCCATTGAATGTGAGTAAGGGCCACTGGAGAAATGGAGAGAATCTAATTTGATTTTTATGAATCAAGGATGAGATAGAACAAGAAATAAAAAAACTCCATTGTTATGCATGTGTCCTGTTTGAAAAGAACCACTCTCCCTGATTTTTTCTTTCGTATTCTTTTCAACCAATTAGGTATACAGTTGAATTCAGGGTAGACTACCTTGTATAATATCGAAAATTTCACACCTTGCTTTTTTAGCTAATCAAAAAATTGGTTTTTGTTCAGTTGCAATGACAACCCAAAATTTTTTCGGAAATTTCATCCTCCTGGGTACCCTGGGCGACATTAATAAGTGTTAATTTTTTTGTCAAATATTTGACATGTGATAGTTGACATTTTGCTTTCATGTACGAATGGAATTTTATTTTTTATATGAAATTAATTATATGTATTTTCTCGTCTCCTAGGAAGCATGTGTCCTTCTCTATGAGAAAGTTGATAATCTGAATTCTGATGGTTTTGTGGATTTTTCCGGGTTTTCCTCCAACTGAAACAGCAAATGCGCCAGTACTTCGAGTCCTGGAATTCATTCAAGAATTTGATCTTGAAATTATTTTATATTTAAAATGCTTTTGTATTTTTAAACATTTTTTTCATATCCATGTATTCTTCTCAATAAAATTTACTAAATATTTCGAATGTGTCTGAAAATATTTTGAGGACTTCTTGCATTTCAACAATGAATAGGTTCAACGATAAAAATATTATACGAGGATTCAAAATGCAGAATTTTCAAAATAATTTCACCTCAAACTGTGTTGCTGTACAAAACACCACTTGCGCAAACTCTCGTGGTGTTTTTAAGCAACACAGCTTTCGTGATAGCAAGATGGTAGTATTTTTCAAAAATTCTGCATTTTGACTGAAAAAGTGTGCTTTAACAAGAAGCAAAATATCTGTAAAAATAGCATGCTGCGATAACTTTGTCCGGCCGTGTATATTTTTCTATTTTCGTATACCCCTCTCAATTCTAATTTTGTTTGATATATAGCAAACTACATATCTGCATCAACTTGAAACTTGTGTGAGATCTGGAAGGGTGACTTTAACAAATAAATAAAGCGCAAAACTTTTGAAAGCCAATGGGTTCTTTAGGAACATCAGAGGTTCAAAGCTTAGCTAAATAGATTCAAAGTTGGGAATAATGAGGTTTCATAAATTAATATAAATGATATCCGAGCGTAACATCTACCTACGTGAAAGTTTGGGACATTCAGAGCTAGTCCGAATTAGTTTTCAACCATCCTACTTTGTGAATACATAGATAGACTGAAAGACTTGATAAACAGTTTCTTACTTGAGAGAGCAAAAAGTCGTATGTCAAAACGATTCGTTCCAGGTTTGAAGAGGTGCAGGTATGAATCAAATTTAACAAAACTCGAATATTTTATCGTAATAACCAGACATTATCCTTTGTAATGCACAAAAACGTTATCCAAAGAAGATATTGATGACTGATTGTCGACTATACCAATAAATAAAAAAAATTTGGAAAATGGTGGAACAAATTCAAAAAATGGGAAGTGATTCCAACATTATTACAATTTGTGAAGGTGATTTCACCAAAATTCCACAGCAAAAAGTTGTAGAACTGACTTTTATGGAAATAAATATCAAAACGTGTTATATCTCTCTTTTCTTGCATTCTCATCATATCGTTATTGAATATGTGAAAAAATAAAAAAAATCCTATCTCAACAAACCATGATGGAATTTCAAATAATCTATTGAAAAATTGTTTTTATCGATTACTTGAACCAATGAATTTGTCTATGGAACAAGGAATTTTTCCCGATAAATTGAAAACTGCTCTTGTCTTGACAATTCTCTATAAAAATTACTAAAATATTCATAATAACTACAGCCTCAGTCTCCTCTTTAGTATTTTCAAGATTGTCGAGAACAATATAAGAATAGAAGACAGTCAGCATGCTTCAATGGTGACACCTCAGAAACGACAGTAATGAAACACGGAGTACCGCAGGGCACTGTTCTAGGACCCCTTTTATCTATTATATACATAAACGATTCATTCTACCATCTAGCTAACTCAACCTGTACATGTTCGCAAATGATACCACTATATTTTATTATAATATAAACGAGAAAATGAAAATTTAACATCTGAAGAAAATGCCGAATATTGGTTTGCAGCAAACTTTCTCTACACAGGCAACAAAAAATAATGAGCTCACAAAACTTCTAAGTATTTTTTTAGATTCTTCTTCGAATTGGTCAGGTCACATCGAGAAGCGTTGTTTTAAACTTTCCAGCTCGATTTTCATTTTAGGACAACTAAAAAATGTACTAAGCACAGACACACTGTTGTGTATCCATCATGCTTTTTTTCACTCGCACATTTCTTATGAAATAATTTTATGGGAAAATGCATTAATCTCTCATAGTATTCAAGCTTAAAAGAAAAGCTACATGAATTGTAGCAAATGCTGGCTTCAGATACCATTAATAATAATAATAAATAATAATATTTATTCACTCAATAATCAACAACAAATTTCAGATTTTACATGATGGTGTGGAGTGAATAAATTAGTACATCTACGGACCAGAATAATATGCTTGTCTGTAAGGAAGGAACGAGCAATAAAAAAAATATACATAGAAAAGATAATAACAATAAAATATAACAAATGATGCTACACATAAATATAAATATAAAATGTCTGTTGGAACAGCATAGAAACATGTTTAAATGATTCCAAATTATTCTGAAATAGGAAATATATAATACGTACTCTAACATAACACTTTAAAAAAACCACACACGAATACAAACGATAATGTAAATAGGTGACATGTGCCAGGGTAAAACAAAACAATATGGTTTATAATAGTGCTTGAAGAATTCAAGTGAACAGTGTGAAAGGCTTGTATCATAGAAAATTGTAATTAAAATGATTGTATGGTGACGTCAATATTATTTATCTGGATAGGTTTGAAATGAAAGATACTGTGGAGCATTGATAGGCAGTTCTGGAAAATTCAAACCATTGTGAAAAGATTCCAGAAATTTAACTTCTAAAACTCTACCTGATACTTATATATTCCATTGAACAAAGAATGAACTGAGTAAAAATTCAAATATTCATCAGCTCATCAGCTCAGACCACAAAAATAAAGATTAAATAAAAGTTCAAAAAATTCCTTGGAGATTACCTTTTATAATAAATTACCACCCTGCTGGAAAATTAAGGGTTAACTCATCTCAAATGCGATATTTGCATGGGAGATAATAAAATGTGACTAAATTGAAATGTACAACGGAAATGATTATGTTTTTTATCAAAAAGTTACTAATATTATTATATTCTAATAATGAACGTTCTCTCTCTCTTGGTATTTCTTGATCGTTACTTCCTAATCGGTGCATTTAACCGGCTCAATTCCAGGGGTTGCCAATTTGTCTGATTGCCTCATCAACCCTTATAATCAACCCTTATTCTTGGAACTCCCGTTAATTTTCTACCCGTGCTTCAGGGTGTGTGTGCTTCTTTTTCTTAATCGCTTATCAGCTTGGTCTTGTGCTGGAAATGTGTGAGTACGTCGAACTATGACACAAACAAAGGTTGGGATGATTTGATATTTCGAAAGCCAGGATGATTCAGAAAGGTGTGTTTCGTTGGATTATTATTTTAACAATTTAAAAAAAATTATTTCTGAGAACTTCTTAAAAATGATAAGTGGTATGCATTCGTTCATTGACTAGGAAAAGAAGAAGTCTTCCTTAGAAAGCTTATTCATATGGAATTCTAAAAAGAATTTGATTGAGTTTCTCAATAGCACCACACTCTCAATACGGATTTAATAATAATAATTCGTTTAATATAGTAAGACCATAATTACACAGCATTGGACATGTCAAAAAGGAGAGATTATAAAATGAATACACACACATCCATATACATATACATAAATTCATACAAAAATATAAATCGAAAAGTTATTGGGTATAGCCCTCAAATCGTTGTGCAACCGTAGGGACGTGTTTCGAGCTTAAGCTCTCATAAATATTTTTAAAATATACACAATACGAGGAACCGTAAAAAGGTCCTGAAGACAAATAATATAATGATGATAAAATATTTTGAATGGACCGTAAAATGAAATTATATAGAAATAACAAACATATAGCTTGTAAAACTATCACAATCATAACGACACATTAAATATAACTATTTTCTACAAGAGTTTTCCAGATATTTGTTTATAGAATAAAAAAATCCCTCTAACAAATCATTTTTTACTTTCAGTATGAACAAAGGGAGTTTTGGAATATGTCTTATGAATGATGGTAAACAATTGAAGAACCTGTGCCTGCTACAGAAGGTGACTTTCGAAAGAACGAAGTTCGGTGTTGTTGTAATTTTAATAGGTTTCCGTTTCTAGTCGGATATGTGTGAGACTTTGAAGTAGTTTCTAACTTGTATTCGTGTTTTTTCGCATAGAGTAGACAACTGTAAATGTGTATGGAGGGTATTGTTAAATTATTTTTTCTGAAATGTCCACTTTCTCGGAGCAACTTCAGGCCTCAAAATACGCTAATCTAGTATTTTAGTCCGTTGCTAAGCAACGAACTTTCCCGGACCGTTTTCGGACCTAAACGGTACGGGAAAGTACTTTTTCTGAAATCGTTCAAGAATGCCCACTTTCTCGGAGCAACTTCAGGCCTCAAAATACGCTAATCTAGTATTTTAGTCCGTTGCTAAGCAACGAACTTTCCTGGACCGTTTTCGGACCTAAACGGTACGGGAAAAAACTTTCCCGTACAGAAAACGATCCGAGAAAATTTTTGCCGGCTTGTTTACATTTTAGACAGTTATTAAATTCACGCAAACAATATGTAGAATTCCTTTGTTTTTGATAATGGTGATTGCGATTTCAGAAAAAATAGTATGTGTACCTCGTAGTAAAAGCACATTCCCACACTTCTATGCTTGTTGGCCTCGGCTTAACGCCTCGGCCAATAATTTACATTGTCGTCCGGGAATATATTGCTTTTACTACTAGATACACAATATACTATTCCCGTACAGAAAACGATCCGAGAAAATTTTTGCCGGCTTGTTTACATTTTAGACAGTTATTGAATTCACGCAAACAATATGTAGAATTCCTTAGTTTTTGATAACGCAGATTGCGATTTCAGAAAAAATAGTATGTGTACCTCGTAGTAAAAGCACATTCCCAGACTTCAATGCTGCAATTTACATTGTCGTCCGGGAATGTATTGCTTTTACTACTAGATACACAATATACTATTTTTTCCAAATGGGTTTACAGGAATTTGTGTAACCAAGACCACATTATAATACGACTCCTATTCTACATAGATAGACTCATGTTTGGAAATTCATGACCCAAATTTTTTTCAGTTATTCTGTATTATGCCACTGATTATCAGATTCATGTCTGATTACATAATATGGGTAAGATACAACAGAATATTCAATATGGTTTCAGGTTATTCTCAACAAGATGAATGAATAAGCATGTTTTCAATTTTTATAGGAAGTTTATATCCAGTAGCTTCCTTGGCTTGTATAGGTTTACAGTTGATAATCAAGTTCGAAAATACTTTTAATAATGGTATTTGGTGATGATGTCAAAGGTTTAAGCAAATTGGTCGAAGCAGTTCCCCACACCGAATTCAGATATTGAAATTTAAGAGTACGCTTACGAAAAATGTATGGATTTTAAATATTTGAGAGGCAGCAAATTTTGAATTCTAAAAATAATTTCAACTCATGGTGAAATCTACCTCCTATATGCCTTGCCGATGATGAATTTTCATCTAGAAAAAATTCTAAGTATTTCAGTTTCGATCTGTATTTTATGTTTGCATTATTGAATTTGATCCGGTCTGTCAAATTATCGTGTGTCAATTTTTTTGTGATGAACATGAATGAGGATTTTTCCTAATTCAATATTAGTTTATGATATTTTCCTCAGATCACTTTGCGTGTCATTTTTGATATCACGTTGACTTTTTCCGCCATTTATTATTGTGCTATCATCAGCAAACATTTCAATTTTTTCAGATAAATCTAAATCAACTAAAAATGTATATGAATAAGGAAAAGGGTTGGTCTCATGAGACATCCTTGTGGAACTCCACAGATGATAGTTTTTTCAATGCTATTTGTAATACAATTTCGGAACCATCTATAAACAGGACCTTTGATAACATACTTCTTACATAATATTCAACAAAATTTCTTGATCTACGGTATCAAAATGACATGCGAAAATCTACTGACATCATACCACATTCCTAGAGAGTCTATATGATGTTGAAATTGAATGATAACATCTGGGACAGCTGAATCAGTATCACTAGACTTCAACAACAATGTTATTTGGCAACCGACATGTTGAACAAAACTTTGTTATATCAATTGATTGCGATATCATACTACGGAATTTAAAAAATTGGGAGTGTGGTTTGATTCTGAGCTCAGATTCTCCAGACATATCCAAATGTTATGTGGTACTTTCAGCGGTACACACAACTATTTCCTCACATACACGTTCTTCCATTGCGACTCAAAGTTAAATAGTGCGAAAGGTTAATATTTTCGAAATTGTCCTATTATGATCAACTTTACGAATCCGCCATATTGAAGTCCAATCTGAAGAGGCTCCAATTGATTCAAAACTCTTGTGCGCGCTTTTGCAGAGGACACCATTTCATCCTATATGAATAAAGGCGATTTATTATTATTATCATTATTATTACTTTCGAAATCTATATAGCCCACTATACAACTAATTTGATTTGTTCAGGTATTCCAACAATCTGCTGAGCATTACTTTCTCTATAATCTTTGAAAGTGATGATTGAATTGAGATGAGTCTATAATTTACCATCAAATGTCTCTTGCCTTGTTTGAAAATAGGTTTTACTTTGGCTATTTTTGATTTTTCAAGTACTAATCCTGATGAAAATGTTGAATTATATAATTTACTCATTATTGTAGCAAGTTTCATCATTTTTACAATCTTGATGTTATTATTTTGATTGACGTAGGACACTCGCTTCGAATTGTGGTCCGGACTATTCAATATTTTCCCAAATTATCCAAAAATTATCAATTGAGATAATTCCTAATTAATTTCCATCATCCTTATCCCAGTTTTCTAGAAGTATTTCATTATTCAGGCCTATCTCACTACTACCAACACTGTCCAAAATGATTGAGAAACTAGTAAAACGTCAGATAATGGGTTTCTTGCAGAGACATAATATACAGTGTGTCCCACTTACCATGCTCACCATGGGTATCTTTTTGATGGTGAGAGATACGAGGTCGGTTAACTGACACCAAATGTAGAGTTTATCAAGGCCAACTATAATGTGAAAAAATATTTTGATAAAATCTATTCACTTTTGTTTTATACGCAAAAAACAGATTTTGATCATTTTCATGTCTCGTCCGTAACTTTTTTATTTATGAAAATATTCGAATAGGAATTTTACATTCTCATGGCAGTTTTTCAATGAGATTTCGAAGGAAATATGAAATTTATAGCAACTCTTCTAGAATTTGAGATATCAGCACCAACTATCATTTTTCAAATGTAGGTCATAGCTCACTATGACTCAGTTATGAATAACTTTTTTTTCTCTTGCAGAGGATATGTCACAATAATAGTTTTTTGTTGATAACAACGGAGTTATCGTCATTTATACAAAAACTGTTTTAGAGTCGCCATCTTGAATTTATAAATTTTAACAAAAAAAACATGATCTCCGACCTCAAAAACCCCCACATGCCAATTTTGAATGGAATCGGACCTTAATCACAAACCTCGTCCCCAATATTTATTTCAACAAAAATTCCATAATGCATTGTCTCCGGAATTATGAACATCTGCCAAATTTCAAGTTATTATGACGGCCAGAAAGGGGGTCAAAATTCACTTGCAAGATTTGATTACAGACAGACCCCAAATTATCTGAGAGAGAGGTTTCCGGGACAATGGATTGCTAATAGAGGTCATTGTTTATGGCCTGCCAGATCGCCTGAATTCTCCCCAATGGATTTTTTCTCTGGAGGTATATGAAGAATAAGGTATATTAGAGAACTTATAACAACGTTGAGGAATTAAAAGAGGCTATTCTTCACACTTTTAGAACAATTGACCATAATACTTTAAGAAACGTACTAAGAGCAAGTGTACGAAGATGTATCAAATGCGTAGAATGTGAAGGTGGACTTTTTGAGTACTTTTTATAGATTTTTTATTGTTTCTAGTATCAGAATAAAGGGAGTATGTATTGATGTATTTTTTGAACTTTTTTAATAATTCTTATTGCAGCATTTATTTAGTTTCACCTTTCCCGGTGTCTGTCTGTCTGTAATCAAATTTTGCAAGTGAATTTTTACCTACTTCTGGCCGTCCTAATTCCTAACTTAAAATTAGGCAGATGTTCATAATTCCGGTGACAATGCATTATGGAATTTTTGTTGAAATAAAAAATGGCGGCTCCAATATGGCGAACGAGATTTGTGATTATGGTCCGATTCCATCCAAAATTGGTATGTGGGGGTTTTTGAGGCCGGAGATCATGATTTTTTGTTAAAATTTATAAATTCAAGATGGCGACTTCAAAATAGTTTTTGTTTTTGTATAAATGACGATAACTCCGTTGTTATCAACAAAAAACTATTATTGTGACATATCATCTGTAAGAGAGAAAAAAGTTATTCATAACTGAGTCATAGTGAGCTATGACCTACATTTGAAAAATAAAAGTTGGTGCTGATATCTCAAATTCTAGAAGAGTTGGTATAAATTTCATATTTTTTTCGAAATCTTATTGAAAAACTGAATGTGAAATTCCTATCAGAATATTTTCATAAATAAAGAAGTTACGGAGGAGACATGAAAATGATCAAAATCTGTTTTTTGCGTATAAAACAAAAACGAATAGATTTTATTAATAGTTATTTATGCAACAAGTGCAATAAACAATTTTTGCACGAGTTGCATACAACAGTTTTTCTACGTTCATTCAAAAAGCAAAAAATGATTTATTGAGGTGCGGCACTAGGTGTAGGAAAATGAAAAGCGCAACTTGAATACTTTATTATTAATATCGATTTGCATTGAAACAGGAACTAATACGTTACGAACAATTTAACTCAAACTTTATTTTTACCCTCAATGTTGAAAGTGAATGAACAATTGGTGCAATTTTCAATACGAATATTTCGTAGTGAAGTACCTATTGCCAATCTCACAGAATATCTGCTAAATATGTAGTAGGTTTAAACGTTTATGTTTGTCATGATGACAGCACGTTGAAGTAGAATGACAGATGAGTGCAATAAAAACTTTATTGCACTAGTGCAATAAAGAACTTCTTTTTCCACTGAATATAGTTCAATAAAGTTTTGCTTTTTGCATGAATGTAGAAAAAATATTTTTTCACATTATAGTTGGCCTTGATAAACTCCACATTTGGTGTCATTTAACCGACCTCGTATCTCTTACCATTGAAAAGATACCCATGGTGAGCATGGTAAGTGGGACACACTGTACTGGCGGCTGAACAGTTCGGTTTCCAAAACAAAAAGAGTACGAATGATGCAATCTTTGATTTTTTTGAGAGAGTATATATATATATATATATATATATATATATATATATATATATATATATATATATATATATATATATATATATATATAAACAAAAAAGAGTCGGCTGCAGCAATATTTTTTGATCTTTCCAAGGCCTTTGACTGTGTAAGTCATGAAGTACTCTTGAAAAATCTCTTACATTTCAGATTTCGGGGTTCATATCCAGACTGGATCAGATCTCACCTTACTGATCGCAATCAAAAAGTACTATTAAACAATGTCAGTTCTGACAGGGAAAAAATTGTACGTGGAGTTCCCCAGCGTTCAGTTTTGGGCCCTATTCTATTTCTGCTCTACATCATCGATATAGCCAACCTAGATATTTTCGGAGATCTTACATTGTTTGCTGATGATACCACGATTCCTGTTGACGTAGAAACAATCAAAAAGGTGGTGTGAGGCTAACCTGTTGACATTAAATGTAACTAAAACAAATTTGGTCACTTTCAAGATGGATCTAGAACATGTACCTGAAGTAATTAAAAGCAAGCCCGAAACAAAAATTTTTGGGGATTAAATTGACAACAATCTGAAGTTGGGAGCTCATATAACGGCTCTAAAAAAAAAGTTGTTCTCTGGTTGTTACGTTGTCAATATAATACCTCGTGAACTCGGATTAGCACCTTCCTTAACTGCATACTCATTTATTGAGTCTCACCTACGTTATGCAATTTCATTCTGGGGTACTTGCAGTCAAGTTTTATTTCAAAGTGTTTTCATCCTCCAGAAACGAGCTTTAAAATTTATCTTCAAAGTGAAGATGTGTGAATCGTGCAGGCCAAATTTCGTCAGTGAAAAAATATTGACGCTTAATGAAATTTTCATTTTAGAAACAGCTTGCTTGATGCACAAATACAAGGAGAAATTCATTAACTCAAACACGAAGCGATTTACACGTCAGGAAAAAAAACTTACCCTCCCTCTTCCCACTTCAGCTCTCACGAAACAGTCATTGATTTACAGAAGTAAGCAAAGGACATGGCACTGGATACATGTATTCCTGGGGCTCGACAGATTTTTTTTTTATTTCTGGATATATCATTCTAGAGGTCAAAAGAAACAACTTTCTTCATTAGACTTTTTTCTGGCCCTACAGGGTGAGCCAAAAAATTGGGTTGAATGTCTAATGTCAATTGTGGAAAATATTGTCTGTAAGTTGTTTTTACTTAATTTTTGGGTATAATATGTATGTATAATATGTGAAAAATATCAATTGACTTTTAATGGTGTGCATATTTACAGGATGAGGCAGAATAGGCGATTTTTCTAAAAACTGTTTATTACCTTCTCGTCCCAGTGTGGACTTTTTATTGAATTTCTCGAAGCCAAATATTGTCTCGAAGTTGCTCGTGTTAGCATTTTTGTTTTTAACTTGTTTACACCCATATACAGTGTATTTCACTTCTCATGGAGACATCCTCGTATCCTCGTAATTTTTGACGTAGAACCATAAAATCGATAGATGCACTAGGAATGAACTCACTGCACGAAAAGGGTCATCCAACAGGATATACACTGCACGCCAGCAGCGATGGAAAAATGGGTAGTTCCATCGCTGCTGGCGTGCAGTGTACAACACGTAGGATGTCAGCTTTTGTGAAGTAAGTTATTTTCTAGTGTATCTATCGATCCCGGTAATTTCATGGTTCTACTTCGAAAATTACGGAAGATAGGGGGGCGTTTCCATGAGAAGTGAAACAAATTAGAATATTTTAAGATTGAAAATTTTTCAGGAGATAGGTGTAATAGTAGTGATTTGGGGACCCTGAACACGAATCCAAAGGAAATATGAGTCAATCTTGTACCCTAATATAACTTTCCGGTAAAATGGGTGGTTCCATCGCTACTGGCGTGCATTATATATCACATAGAATGACCCCTTGTTTGCAGTGAGTTTATTTTCAGTGTATCTATCATGGTTCTATATCAAAAATTACGGAAGATACGAGGATGTTTTCTTAAAAAGTGAAACACACTGTATATGGGTACGAACACGTGAAAAACAAAAATGCTAACACGAGCAACTTCAGGAGAACTTTTGGCATAGAGTAATTAAATAAAAAGTCCACTCTTGGGCGAGAAGTTAATAATCAGGTTTTGGAAAAATCGCGTATTCTTCCTCATCCTGTAAGTATGAACTCCATTCAAAGTCAATTAATATTTTTTAAAGCATATTTTACCCAAAAATCAAGATAAATCAACTTACAGACAGTATTTTCCACAATTCACATTAGACATTCAACCCAATTTTTTGGCTCACCCTGTAGGGCCAGAAAAAAAGTCTAATGAAGAAAGTTGCTTCTTTTGACCTCTAGAATGATATATCCAAAAATAAAACAAATCTGTCGAGCCCCAGGAATACATGTATCCAGTGCCATGTCCTTTACAATCATTTACCTAATCAAATCAGAGACATTAGCGACATGAAGTATTTTCGAAAATCAGTTAGAACACTTCTGATCGGGAAATGCTTCTATAATTTAGGGGAGTATCTTGCATATGCATTCTAGTCGTTCTATACTTAATATTCAATATTCTTTTCTTGATATTATATACTGTGATGCTATAATATATTTCATATGTTATTTTGTTTTATGTCCTTTTTGTAACTTTGAAATTTCAAATAGTTTCATCTTTATGAGAGATTTTCTCCATAGGCTAATAGGTAAAGAATTAACAGTGTAATACTTTGACTTTATCGACAAATGTTTTCATTAAGACAATAAAGTTTATTTATCTATCTATCTATTCGATGGTAAAAAAATATTGAAGCATTAATATTAATACCTACATTATCAACATATTATACAATAAATCTCTTGCTCATCGGGAAATTAGTTCAAAATCAACTGCAAAATTAGAACAAAACAGACAAACAAACAAACAAACAGGAAAGCGAGTTAATTAATTAACGTGGTGAAATTAAATGAAGTTGACAGAAGCCCATAATCAATTCTTTAAGTTTTAAAAATATCTAGTTTGTTTTAAAAATTAGTTCAAAGTTATAGTGGCGCGGGCTCTGCAACCAAACTTCACGGTTTATTTGAACTACATTTTTGTATTTCATTCAAGATAATACCTACCCGATTTATGGGCCAACAATTTTTTAAAAATAATAATAATAAATTTATTCAAACCAATTACTTACCCTCTATGACTAGTTTATACATCGCACTTCCATTTGGCTTCGCTGACGCACATCATTCGTGTTATAGTATCATTAGTTGTCACATTTATTCAAGGCCTACTTGAAGCCAGTTTCATTCTTATTTGAAGCTACTTCAGCTACACATTATTTCTATATTTAGGCACTTCCTTTTTGCAGAAATACTCCTTCGTGGAAGAAAAGCGGAAAAGTCAGTCAAACGAACATCTTTTCGCTCCAAAAAGGGGCAAGGGGCGACCCTCTCGTTCCTTAGAAAGTGCCTTTAATCATCCGACTGTGCCCGTCAACTCGCGTCTCAACAATAAAACTTACTTTCGAGAGCGCCTCTCATATACTCGACAAAAACTTTTTACAGAATCACAACGGACCAACAACGAGAACAATTCCGAGAAGAAAATTCGCTGAACTGAATATTAGAGTAGATTGGAGTCTACTTATAGGTGCGTCGCGGCCAGAGAGGGCTTAAGGGTGGCGGTAAAGGGGTGAGCAATGTCTTGGTGGGAGATAACCTCACAAATATTGCTTCATTCAGTAATGATGGTAATAAACATCAGTATTTCAAATTAACATTACAACTTCATCTGATCATTCCTTTTAATAACAATATTTATTTATTCCTAAGAATCAACCTGTGTCTACAACAGGGAACAAGAAGTTTATTTTTTACTTACAATTACACGAGAGCTTTTTTATGTCGAAGTAAACTTGAATGTATTAATGAGAATTTTGTTGCCTGGCAATTTAACGAAAAAAACTGCCACTGAAAAAATTACGAGTCCGAAGGACGAGAAATTTTTTCTGGTAGTTTTTTGAGTTGAATTGCCTAATGGCAACAAAATTCGAATTATAAATGTCAAGTTTACTTCGACAAAATAAAAGCTAGAGTGTAATTAAGACAATTTAATGAATATGTGAATCAATAAATAAAAAAATAAGATGTAAATTAGTTTATTTAATTTAACGGAAAAGTACACTTTCTGACAAGGCAAGTTTGAGAAAAATTGACAGAATGTCATCAAAAATTTGTCCGTTTTGTCGCTGGAAAAGTTAGGGCAAACGTTTTTCGCTGTCATAATGACAAAACACCGCGACAAATGGCATTTTTAGTGCATGAATTAAATTGTTTTTTATAAAGTATAAATACATGACAAAGTATGAAATGTCTTATAAATACATGGAATGTACAGTCAAATCTGTTTCTACTGTAACATAAATTTTCTAAGTTTGTTCGAATTGTTCTAATACTTTTCAGTTCTGTGGGCAAAGAGTTGTTTTATTTTAATTCCATCATAAGAAATAGATCATTTTCCATTTTTTTTTGTCGAACAAAAGTAATGAATTCGTCTTGTTTGATGTTTATGAATAGAAGACTTCATGGTAGATATTTTCTCTTTCATTTTCACAGAGTGAATTAAACAACATATCCTCGATTGGTATAATTTTTCAATGTTTAATAGATTTCTAGGTATATACAAATTTATAGTGGGTTCTAAAAATGGAAGATTGAATATGCATTTGATAACTTCATTTTGTAATTTCTTCAAAGGTTTCACAATATTCACCGTTGCTGATCCCCAAACTCGGATTAAATAATGAAGTTTCGAATAAATTTTTCAGTAGTAAATGTTTCTGAGATATTTAAATGGAATTCACTGACTTTTGAAAAGAATACATATCTTTGATTGTTGAAATTTTTTTCTTGTATTTTCAATATGTGTTCTCCAAGATAACGTCTCATCAATGAATAGGCCAAGAAACTTGGATGTGCTGCTATAATTCAGAGATTTACAAGGAAATAGATTTGTCATAGTTAATTGCTAATTGATTAGTTTCAAGCCAAGAAGAAAGTAGCATAAGACCTTTTTTAATTTAGTTTTAGATTTCCCTCTCAGTATTTTCAAAATATATAATAGTCATGTCGGCATATAACTTCATGGATCCATTCGATTTCAGAAAACAGATTGAGTTAATGAATATCAAAAACAATAGAGGCCCCAATATAGATCCTTGTGGAACGCCCCATGATATGTTCTTAGGGGAACTCGTATTGTTTCCAATATACATAAGTTGTATCATAATAGAATTACGGTTGACCTTATCAAATGCCTTTTGAAGACCCAAAGACACCATACCACATACAGTGTGTCTCACTTCTCATGGAAACACCCCTGTATCTTCCGTAATACTTGAGGTTGAATGATGAAACTCTCAGGACTGATGGATATGCTCAAAATGCACCTACCACCTGAATGGGGTTGGCCTACGTGATATGCACTGCCCGCCAATCGCGATGGAACAAAACATTTATACGGTAAAACATACTAGGGGGCAAAATAGGCTAAAAATTCCTTCAGATTTGTGATCAGGACCACCAACTCACTACAGATACACTTTTTCTCTGAAAAAATTTCAGTCCTGAAAAATCCGAATTTGTCTCACTTCTCATGGAAACACCCCCGTATTTTCCGTAATTTTATATGTAGAACCCTGAATTTTACAGGATCGATAGATACACTAGAAATAAACTCACTGCACAAAACGGGTCATCCTACATGATGTGCACTGCACGCCAGCAGCAATGGAAAAATGGGTGGTTCCCTCGCTGCTGGCGTGCAGTGTATATTACGTAGATTGACCATTCCCTTGCAGTGAGTTCATTTTCAGTGTATCTATCGATCCTGGAAATTTCATGGTTCTCCGTAAAAAGTTACGGAAGATACGGGGGTGTTTCCATGAGAAGTGAGATAAATTCGGATTTTTCAGGATTGAAATTTTTTCAGGGAAAACGTGTCTCTTTAGTAAGTTGGTGGTCCTGATCAAGAATCTGTAGGAATTTTGAGCCTATTCTACCCCCTAGTATGTTTTACCGTAAAAATGGGTTGTTCCATCGCGAGTGGCGGGCAGTATATATCACTTACGCCAACCCCATTCAGGTGCATTTTGAGCATTTCCATCAGTCCTGAGAGTTTCATCATTTTACCTCTATTGTTACGGAAGATACGGGGGTGTTTCCATGAGAAGTGAGACACACTGTATATTATTTACATCTAAATTCAACTGAATAATCGTGATGAGATCCAAAGTGGCTACCTCTGTATCTCTCGCTCTACGAAAACTATATTAATTGTCAAATAATTGATTTGAAAAAAATGTATTACACGAATTTCAATGATTTTTTCTAAAATTTTTGAAATAGCTGAAAGAGTTGATATGGGTCTGTAATTATTTATGTCACTTTTTTCCCATTTTTGAAGGTTGGTGTTATCTTTCCTATTTTCAATTTTTCTGGAAACATCCATTTTTAAATGATTTGATCACTAGATTATTTATAATGGGTGCTATATCAGTTTTAACCATTTTCAAAATTTTTATGGAAATATCGTCAAAGCTAGTTGCTTTTTTTGGATTTAAATTATCTATGATTTCTTCGATTTCTTCAATTGATGGTGGATTCAAAAACATCAATTTGGAATTCACGTGTCTTCTCAAATTTTGCTGGAAATATGATCTCCTATGATGATAAAGTGATCTTTAAATATTAAGTCTCTTTGATATTTTTTATTTTCTTGTTTTTCATTTAAATGTAGTTCGTATCTTTCTAGTTGTCCTGAGGCTGATTGTATAGTATTGAATTGATATTCTTCCATATAACTTTTTGATTTTGGCTTGATAAATAATCACAGTAATATTCCTGTTTTTCGTCTCTGATGTTTTTTTTAACCAGTATGTTAAAGAATTTATATAATTCTTGGGCTTCACTAGAAAGTATTTTCTTTAATTTTTTCTAGTATTTATCACGATTTTTGATCGATCTTAACAAATCTTGATCAAACCACGAATCTTCCTTCATATTTAGGGTGTTGATGTATAATAATAATAATAATAATAATAATAATAATAATAATAATAATAATAATAATAATAATAATAATAATAATAATAATAATAATAATAATAATAATAATAATAATAATAATAAGAAGAATATACGCATGCTATCGGTATGGAATTTGGGATCGACAAATGTGCCACGGTTCATCTCAAAAGAGGACGATGCGAGGAATACGGAGAGGATGTCCAGCTTGTAGACGGAAGCATCCTACATCATCTGGATGCCGGAGAGACTTATACCTACCTTGGGGTGGAACAACGCCGCTCCCAAGAGGTATTCGCAGTTAAAAACTCTCTCCGCGGCAAGTATCAGCATAAACTCCGACAGATCTGGTCATCAGAACTGTCGGGGAAGAACAAAGTTGCTGCAACTAATATGCTTGCCGTTCCGATCCTTCTTTACTCTTTCGGAGTGATGAAGTGGACTAAGGAAGAGCTGCGACAACTTGACGTTAAGACTCGCAAAATGATGCATCTCAATAGGAGCTTGCATCCTAAATCGTCCGTTCCACGGTTATACTTTCCCAGACAACGGGGAGGCCGTGGACTTTTGAGTTTGGAGTGTCTGCATAACAGAATGGTTCTGGATGGGGCCTGTAAAGTCATCAGGAGTTCAGATCCCCTTCTCTGCATGGTCCGCGACCATGAGAAAGCAGGGATTGGAGCATTCCTTTTTAAGGCAGCTACCCGTGCGGCCGATGAACTCGGTCTCGTTTTCGACACTGAACGGGCTAACCCAAACTCTGTCACCGAGTTGGGACCCGTTCAGCAAAAAGCTCACATAAAAGCTGCGGAGACAGAGGTCCTGCTACAGCTACATATGGATAAGCCAATGCATGGTGTCTTCTTTCACAACATCGAAGACCTTGGCTTATCCAAAAGCATGACCTTTGCCTTCCTCAGGTCAAGTGAGCTAAAGTCGGAGACCGAGGGATTCATAATGGCCTGCCAGGATGGTGTCTTCAACACCCTTGTCTACCGTAGTCGCGTTATGGGTATAGACGTCCCTGACACCCGATGCAGGGCATGTCGTGGGGCACCTGAGACCGTAATGCATTTGCTATCAGCATGCCCATCTTATGCGGTCTCAGCCTATATCCACAGGCATAACGCGGCGCTACGAGTGTTGTACTACCACCTACGACACTCGTACGGCATAGACGAGACACCGGTGTTGCCTTATGCTCCGGGGGATATTGAGTCCGTGGTGGAGAATGAGAGATGCCGAATCTATTGGAACTACTCATTCCCCACCCTCAGGCAAATACAAGCCAATAAGCCTGATGTTGTCCTCCTCGACCACCAAAGTAGAACGATATTCGTCATGGAGTTTTCCGCTCCAGGCGAAATGAATATCGTTCGAAAAGAGGAGGAAAAACGGACTAAATATCGAGATCTTCTCTTTGAACTCCGCAGGTTATATCCGGACCATTCTGTCAAAATGGTGGTTCTGATTATAGGAGTCCTTGGTGGAATGATGGACACACTGCTCTCTAACTTGAAGATAATACCAGCTTGCCGAAATATGGCAGAAATCTTAGCAGCAAGAATGCAGAAGGCCGTTATACTTGGTTCGCTCCGTCTACTCAGGGCACACGATTCTCGGACCCAATAATCACTCACCCTACGGACGTAGGGAGTGTTTATTGGGGTTAACGACACCAGCGCGCCCTCCGGATGGGTCGGAGCACCGGAGACAGGGCCTGACTGGTACACTCCTAGGAGAAAAAAAAATAATAATAATAATAATAATAATAATAATAATAATAATAATAATAATAATAATAATAATAATAATAATAATAATAATAATAATAATAATAATAATAATAATAATAATAATAATAATAATAATAATAATAATAATAATAATAATAATAATAATAATAATAATAATAATAATAATAATAATAATAATAATAATGGCTTTTATTGACAGGAATAAAAAATAATACAATATAAAATATAATATACAGTCCTATCAATAGGCAGGATTCAATAGACGAACTAGAAATCTGAGAAATCTAATTCGCTTCTTGTTCTTCCATCCAACCTTTAATTATTCTAACAAAATTACTTATATCAATATAAATTCAGATATTGTGTAAAATAACAATAAAGCATATACGAAACAGCAAAATAGAGAAACGATAGCAAAATACAGAAAAGGTGAAAAAAATTGAAAATGTAGAAAAGTTGATAAAATAGAAAACTGCGATAGACAGAAATATTGACTTAATTACACACACACTTCTTGTGAGTATGAACGATAATTTCTTCATAGGTGAATTGAAGAGGGAGTTTATGCTGATGGTTCATGAAAGGTAATTCAGAAGCTGTGGTAGTTTGTTATTGAGAAGATCAGATTTCAATTTCATTTTCGTTATTCTACTAGGCATTTTTTTATACGAGATCGGGAGCCGGTTGTAAAGCCAATAACAGTAGTATGTAAATGAACCCTTGTATCGACTGGATTTGTGTCTTGGCGGAGATATCATACTTTTGAATCGCAAATTGAGGTTGTGCACGTCTGTTCTGTAGGTACTTTTGTGATACAGGTATATAGGCCGTTGTGATTCTATGATTTTGTGAAAGAGAACACACGCATGAAGAGTTCGACGTATTTCCATATTCAACCAGCCCAAATTATTTAAGTGATATATGTTGCCTTCTGTTTACTCCTAAAATTAATCTCACGCATGAATTTTGCAGCTTCTGAATCCTGAGTTTTTCTACCTTCAGTAGGTTTGGTCCGTACACATCTGCATGATTTATATGTGAAAGAACCAAAGTTTCGCATAACATTTTCTTCACATTTGCATTCAATATACTTCGGTTGGGGTAAATCAACTTAAGGCTACTATATCCTTTTTTCAATATGTTTGAAACATGCCCAGAGAATCTTAATGAGCTATTCACCACCAAGCCCAAATTTTTCACAGTATCCTTCATAGGTAAGTTCACCCCATCAACTATGATGTTGATATTGTTTTTGCAGAGTTTTCTTGCTAACGGTCGACCAAAAAGCATTACAGAGGACTTTGTTGAGTTAATAGTGAGGCAGTATTTTTTTAGAAAGGATAAGTAGAGATTGTATATCTTGACTTATTTTTATACATGTCTGTTCCAGTTCATTTATTGGAAAATTCATATAAAGTTGGGTATCATCTGCATATGTATGTATTGAAGTATAACGTAAACAATTTGGAAATTGCGAAGTGTACAAAGTAAATATAAGGGGACCTAAAATTGATCCTTGAGGCACACCATTTTTTGTGATTCTGAATTCAGATTTATTACTATTGAGGGTAACGCATTGTGATCTGCGACAAAGATAGTTTTTGAATAGCTTTATAGAGTTGATAGAAAACCCAAAGTAATGTAGAAGGTTCTAACATTTCATGATTTAATCTGTCGAAGGTCTTCGAATAATCTAAGAGAACGAGAATACATAAATGATTGTCATCTGAGGCTTTATGAAGATCATCAGTCACCTTTAAAAGTGCAGTAGCGCAGCTAAAATCTCTGCGAAATCCAGATTGACAGCTAGGTAATAAACTGCGGTCCTCGACATATTTCTTAATTTGTTTATTGATTACTCTCTCGACTGCCTTGGACAGAGCGCATAAAATGCTGATCGGTCGAAGGTAACTGAAATTTTGAGGGTTTGCATTTTTCACCAGGAGTAAAATATATGATTTTTTCCATAATGATGGGTAAACGCTATTCAGGATGCAAAAGTCAAAAATATGGACGATGTGTGGTAGAATCAATGGGCAACAGTATAATAACATCCTAATGTTTGTTTGAAAGTGGTTGACAATGTTTCACTTTGAGTAAGGTTATTCTGGACTTTCATTGTCTAAAAAAGAACAAAGAAAAATTCAATTCTCTGTAATTTTTAATCACGACGTTTCAACTGTTGAAATCTACAGTCATTATCAAGTGTATAATGCGACAATCTCAAGGAAGCATATATAAGAAGTATCCTTGAGATTGTCGCATTATACACTTGATAACGACTGTAGATTTCAACAGTTGAAACGTCGTGATTAAAAATTACAGAGAATTGAATTTTTCTTTGTTCTTTTTTAGACAATGAAAGTCCAGAATAACCTTACTTAACATCCTAATGCTTATGCCGTCCGGTCCGGTGGCATCTGATTTTATTGCTAGTAACAATTCATATATTTCTCTTTCAGATGTAATTGAGAAATCTAATGAATTAATTATATTATTATAAATATTATTTGATAGGAAATGTAGTATATCATCGTCAGGCAATGAGTTTTCATTTGAATGAGCAACTCTCGAAAATATTCAATATTTCTTCATTTAAATCATTGGGATCTTACAATGAATATATTCTTTCTGTCAGTGAATTCAGTTTTTCTTTCAAAACCGTCATATTGCATTTTTTTATTTGATCGTTTTTAATTTTCGTTTTTCCACAAAGTTTTCGATGGGGATTCTTATAATCTGGATATTATGGTCACTCAATGGAATCTTGTTAATAACCAAGTCACAAGCTTTTTTTGAAGTTGTTGAAACATGATCGGTCAAACTATTTTGTCTAGAAGGATTGTTATCATTACACAGACAAATGTTGTTCGAGGAGTAGATATCCATTAGTCTTCTTCAGTCTTCATCACTTCGAAGAATGTTGATATTCATATCACCAATCAATATTCATTCAGGTTTCATTTTGCTTAAACGTTCGAGTTTCTCATCAGTGATGTTGAAAAATGTTTCCTTCTTCAAATTCGGAGGGCGATATAATCCACTAAGAATAATACTGGGAGATTAAATTTGAACTGTCAAATGAGACAGCTTTTCAATTTTGTCAATAACCTCAAAATCCAAAGTTTCATTAATAAATATACCCAATACACCATCTCTTCTTTGTCGACTTGCATAAACTGAGTTGCAATTTTTGAAATTGTAATAAATTTCTTCCTCCTTGTTAATCAGTAGTATAGGCTAAATAGGATAAGACCCAAAAAAAAATTAGGCCCTTTTGATTTTCTAGATTCTGGGAAGTTTTGGGGTACCGAATAAGTCTAGCAACTCTTTATAAAAGTACGGGCACGGATTTTCGAAATTTTGGGACTTGAAACTCAAAAATATTTTGAATCGTGAATAACTCGAAAACCATGAGGAATTTGAAAAAAAACTGTCATAACAAAAATGTAAAGCACAAAATTTTCTACAAAAAAGGTATCTAGTCATTTTTCCGTTGGAGCCACTATTTCTGAGTAATTCTCTCTCAAAGCCGAAAGCCGGAGCACCCGCTCGCGAATTCCCGCCAGTGCGAATTCAAGCAAATTTACATCCCAAGCGCAAATTGAAATTGCTCTAACTCGTTGAAAACTACTCCGTTTTCAAAGAATCAAAATGCATAATGATGGGTAAGTTCTCTATTTTATACTCCGGTAAGGTAGCATAATTTTCGACTTAGGAAATTTTCGAAAATCTTGCGATATGAAGAGGTATATTGGCCACACAAGCACTTGAAGTTTCAATGAATATATTCTATCACTCGCAATATAAACAAGCAAATCCAACGAGAGATTTGTCATTCGTATTATTATCAATATTTTCATGTATATAACATACATGAGTTACTTCTTGGTTTCAAATGAACTAACTTTCAAAAAACGCGATCATGAACACGATCTTCGTTCTCGATTGATTATTATTTCGATATTCACAGACTTTTTAATAGTTTCTCTTATCCAAAGATGAGGGTATTCATTTTGAAGCGTAGAATCTCAGCTTCAAGTTCATATAAAAACATTCTTAGTATGATGTATCCTCATTATAAAGATTTTGAAAATGCATAGAAAGGTCAAAATGTCCCATTTTTCCGTAAATATTTCCTTAATTATCCAAGAGTAAGTTTCTTCGAAAAATTCATGTTGTATTTGTGAAAACACGTTACAAAGAATCGATTGCGGGTCGTTACATTGTATTCAATTACTTGGTTTAAGAACACGAAAGCATTCTTTTCGTCTACTTCCCGCGAAGAATTCGGCAACCACAGCCATTATCACCGATAACCACGCACGTGTGCAGACCACAGAACTCATAATTATATCATAAGATGTAATTATGAGTTCTGTGGTGCAGACGACGTGTTTTGTGTAGTAAACATTTGTCAAGTGCGTACTGCTTTCTGTAGTCTTCACGGTGTTTTTCACATAAAAAAATTGGATTGTTCACTGGGGCCAGTGCAAAAATTGTGGATCATAAATCTAATTGAATCAAAATATTTTCCTAGATTAGGACAAAGGAGAAACCTCTCTTGTACTGAATTTTGAGCTCTAAATTTTTTGTGTCGGCATTTTGTGTTGAAATCCTCATAGTTTTCGAGTTATCCGCAATTCAAAGTGTTTTTGAGTACATGAACCCATTCTACGATGAAAATTTTGAGGTTAGGAAAAATTTTTAGGAACCAATTTGTAGAGAATTTTGTGCTCTACATTTCGTGCTTCGGGTCTTTTTTTCGAATTCCTCGTAGTTTTCGAGTTATTCGCGATTCAAACTATTATTGAGTATTTAAACCCGTTTTAAGGTGAAAATTTTGAGGTTAGGAAAAAATACTTTTTTGTAGAGAATTTTGTGGTTTACATTTTTTGTTCTGGCCTTTTTTTTTAAATTCCTCATAGTTTTCGAGTTATTTGCGATTCAAAATATTTTTGAGTTTCAAGTCCCAAAATTTCGAACATCCGTGCCCGTACTTTTATGAAGAGTTGCTAGACTTATTCTGTACCCCAAAACCTCCTAGAATCTAAATAATCAAAAGGGCCCAATTTAATTTGAGGTTTAAACTCAACATATCCTAATATACCTACACTACAAGGTGTCAGTAATAAGTATGATTTGATCATTTTCTTCGTATATCAAAATTTCATTTTCATCCATTTTTTTCTTCATAGAAAAGGCGTTCAGATACAAGATTTTCATATGCTTCTGTTCTAGATTCATCAATGAATTCTTTTTATATCATTGACATGAATGAAGAAAAACAAGTTATTGGATGAAAATCTCAACGAGTTTGGTTCATTTGAAAAGCCGATGGAAAAATACGGAGACAGAATGGACCAGGAAACTAAGGAAAATTTGATGTATGGGGTATGTATAAGGTGAATTAGACATTGTGTCCTTTTCAATAAAAATTAATCATTCGAAGATAAACATGAAATCTACACGTCAAATTTCCTCCGATATGAATATTTGTCATACAAGTGCTTGGAGACATCTCAAAAAAAGCGATTTAAAATGTTAAAAAATACACATATCTCAAAAATTGCATCCAGGTGATCCCGAAAGCCAATTAGAAATTTGTAATTGGCTAATAAAAAGAACTGATTTTCCTGTTTTCCTGGAAAATGTAATTTGGACAGATGAAAGCACTTTTACGTATTGTTGGATATTCAACCGAAATAACGAACTTATTTGGAGTACAAACAACCCCAGGCAGTTTCGAGAAATTCGACCTCAAGTGCGATTTAGTATTAACATTGTTTATATAGAAGTAAGATAGTTAGTCAATGCCTGTGTAATTGGTGTTGGACGCAAACGCGAGTGTCATCTAGCGTGATTAGTTACAAACATGAATATTTGACGTCATTTTAATGCAAGTTCCTTCAAAACACCCTGATTTTAATGCTGTCCCATTGTTTCAATCAAGTAACGACATGACTTGGAGGCCAGATCACTGAAGTTACGACATGACTTGGATGCGAGCTCACTATCGCCATCTACATGTCGCATCCATTTTGATCCAATTATAATCCCATAAGGTTGACTAACTATGTTCTATATAAACAATGGTATTAACATGTGGGCAGGAATTTATAAAAATAGAATTTTGGGTCCTCATTTATTTAACGGAATTCTGATTGGAGAATCCTATCACCAGTTTTTAATGTCGATTTTCAAAGACTATTTGGATGATCTACCTTTGGCTAACTATAACAACATCGGGTTTCAACATGATGGTGCTCCACCGCACACTATACCAGACGAGTATCTAATTAACTGACTGAATGTTTTGGTGATGAATGGATAGGGAATAATGGGCCGGTGAGATGGCCAGCAAGGTCTCCAGACTTAAATGTTATGAATACATTCCTATGGGGTACACAGAAGAATAGAGTTTATGGTCAGAGGCAATATCAAAATATTGAGGACATTCAACTCAGCATTGTTAGAGAGTTCGGAAGTATAAGGGGGAGGGATATTAATAGTGCAGTGAATAATATTCGAAGAGGGCCACAGTTGTGTTATCATAAACAAGACCAGTATTCTGAGCTTCTGCTGTGATTTACTTTTGTCTTCACATTTTAGTTAATTATTGCTACTTGTTCAAATTTCTATTTTCAGGGGTAATATAATAAGTGGTATGATTATTACCGATAATTTTTTGGAATATTAATGAATTGCAATCCCAGAGCTGAAAATACAACGAGTCCGCAGGACGAGTTGTATTTTCTTGCATTGGGATTGCCAATGAATTGATATTCCAACAAATTATAGGTTATTGATCATACCACGAATTATATTTAGGACGACAATATATCGATTTAAAATAAAGAAAAATCGTGTCACCGTTTTAATTTGAAGTAATTCACAGAAATCAAAATCTAACAACGTGAACACTAGAGAAAAATTGGGGTCATATTACAGGCATAATCTTTCAAAATATCAGCCAGCTCCACAATTGTGGTATTCGCATTGACAATATAACCCCTTTTTGTGCAAAAATTGTTGAATGCCTGGTAATTGATTCTTTATTTCTGGCCGTATTCAACGGAATACTCTTTTCCACTGCTTCATCTATGATACCAATAGCCATTTGTCCCCAACGATCGCTCATATTGATTAAGAAATAAAACTAGTCAAAACACAAAGATTTGACGTTTATAATTTAAATCATTATTTTCATTTGACAGCTAGTAAAACAAAAACTAAGCAGGTTTATCACCGTGAAAATACAGCGATCAAGCTATATTTTCACTTGTAATCTCCCAAGTGCTTGAATTATTGCCGGAAATTTTTCGAGTACATGAATTTTTTGAAAATTACCCGAGTCGCGCAGCGACGAGGGTAATTTTCTTAAAAAATTCATGTACGAGATAAATTTCCTACAATTAATTCAAGCACGCGGGGGATTCGGTAAGAAAATTTTACACCAAAATATATCCAACAATTCATAAGAAATAACTAACTATGGTTCACCTGAACTATTCATATGCATAGTACAAAAAAGATGCATGAAAATATTGATATGTAAAACACACTTAACAAAATTTCAATTTGATTTTTTTAAATTTAATCAAAAAAAAAAGTAAAAATGTTCTTGTTCCACTGGGAATTGAACTAATGACCGCACGACCACGAGGCGGACACTTTACCGACTCGCCACGGGGCCTTCGATTTACATGTAGACAACTGGTGTATTAGAGTGTTTCTGAAATTTGATTTCAGAATTTGCAAATTCTGCGATTATCGTGAAGAAAATATTCAGACACATTCGAAATATTTAATAAATACATAAATATGAAATATTATCTCATTTCAAATGAAAAATACAATTCCATTTGTACATCAAAGCAAAATATAAACTATCACCTGTCAAATATTTGATAGAAAAATTTCCACTTATTAATTTCGGCCAGGGTACCCAGGAGGATAAAAATTTCCGGAAATTTTTTGGGTTGCCATGACATCTAAATAAGAACGAATGTTTTGGTTCTCTCTAAAAGTGAGGTGTGAAATTTTCACTGTAATTCCGATTCTATTAGCTGAATTTCAAAATTTGAAATAGACTGAATATATTGTCATTGAAAATGACACAATGTCTAATTTACCTCATACACACCTCATTTATCAAATTTTGATTGTTGATTCTGTCTCCGTATTTTTTCATTAGCTTTTCAAATGAACCAAACCCTAATAACTTGAACATAGTTCGATGTGGTTGTCGTCTTTCGGGATACAAGTTTAAATACATTTCCGATGACCTAACACTGTTTCTATGGTATATGTAATAAATTTGTATCAAATCTATTTTTTCTTCTTTCGTGAAAGCCATTTTTTCTTCTTTCGTGAAAGCCATTTTTTGCCAAAAATTCAATGACTTGTACAATAACAAAATGTCATTGAGTGTAACAAATTGAAAGTCAAATTTAGAAACATCAAAGTCAAAGCCTATTATGATAAGAATTAATTTTTTTCAATTCTTCAATTTTTCGAAAAAGAATGATAACTTATGATTCATCATTGAAAAGGTAAAATCTAGTTCTATTCAAAACAGAAAGAATCCAATGTAGCGCCTATGATAAAAAATAAAGTTGATGATGGTGGCCGAA
This sequence comes from Chrysolina oricalcia, assembly GCA_944452925.2. Lineage (NCBI taxonomy): Eukaryota > Metazoa > Arthropoda > Insecta > Coleoptera > Chrysomelidae > Chrysolina > Chrysolina oricalcia. The sequence goes on along the minus strand of OX101825.2, from coordinate 6,340,442 downwards.
AGACGAAACGTCGGATAGCAAATCTGAAAACACCATTATGTAGCAGGCAAAAAGTGGAAATAAGACAGTGCAATTCATTTTCGGGTCCTTTTAAAAATAAAGCCAGAAAAAAATAAAAACCACTTTCCGAAATTTCTGTTTTTTCCGTATATCTCCGGATATACTCAGAATTTCATAACTTTCTCAACGGCATATTGTTAGTCAGGTACATGCGCAACTTTGCCCCTAATTTAACGAACTTCGTTTCTCTCATAGTTTCTGAGATCCAAATGGTGAGGATCGAATTTGAAACACCCTGTAGATGGATCTAACTGTTGTATTGTTAAAGTATTGAGATTCGTGTTTTGGAAAATTTCATTCAATATCATAGTTATATGTTTGAACAAACATTTTTTCCACAATATCTCAATTATAATACCATACTAAAGGAATTCCCCTGAAAGGTATGGACTTTGTGCACTCATGGAAACTAATTGACGGAACTCTGCCATAGCTATGTATCCCCCAACGTAGGAATCAACGAATTATCAGTAGGAAGCTTCATATCAACCCTATATACCCATTTCGAGGATTATGAAAGAATTCTCGATTGAAATACATATATCGGTTCGTAAATCATGTCGAAGAATAATGGAAAAACGAATAGAATTTTCCCGTTATTAAAAAAGGGTCTCGAAGCTAACATCCCGTATTATTTCATTTCCATTCATTCGTTTACGGCCGATGCATCTGCAGAACACTGGCAATTGGGGCAGAAAATGAGCAATAGCCCACTTGCACTCAAATTTATATTCGATTTAGTGAATTTGAACTTTATATGTTATATGCAATCATAAAAAATCCAATCCTGAGCAGCTGTAGGAATAAAATTATGAAAGTCAGATTAACTAACGCATTTTTGAAGGAAAGTTAAATCATCAATGAATTCATTGAAGCTCTCAAAAATGTAAATGCTTTGAATATTAATTTCATTAATATTTAACTAATGGCAATGCAATGAATGATCTTATTGAACACTACTACAGATGTCACAATTTTCACTCGGGTTTACTACAGATGTTAAAAATGGCATTAATACTACTTTGGTTTTCAAGAGAACATCTGAAACGGACACTATGAGAATTATTTAAAAATATGAAAACAGAATCAAAAGGCGCTGATGAATTAAATATAACCATTTTAAAATGTGCTGCCCTCTAATAATACCCTTCATAACTCACATTATAAATGCATGTTTAGCCAGTAGTTTTCACATTTATCGTGGAAATCTACTAAAGTTATTCCGTTACCAAAAAAATAAGCAAGAAAATTTTCCCTATAATTTCCAAAGTAATTAAAAAGTTCAAATAAGTGTCATTTTTAATGACCGCTGAAACAATCTGGTTTTAGAAGTGGATTTAGTTGTGCTAATGCACTTGCTGATGTTGTCGACAATATCCTCAAAGCTGTAGATGATGGTGAGATCTGTACTTTGATTTTATTAAATTATTCAAATGCGACTTATATGATAAATCATGAAACTTTTTTAGCCTTGTTCCACTTCCTAAAATAATTTCAAATCTATGTAATGTTACCATGCAGAACCTCTAACATAAATTATCACTTCCTCTATTGAACTAATAAGATTTCCTCAGAATTGGAAAATTGGAACGGTTATAAAAATTCCCAAAAAGTTGACGTATTTAGAGAAGGTATTTAATTAAATGGATAGAGCTAAATTTTCCACAAAAATACGCGTTTTCAATACATGACTAGCTAAATCTGTAATTTGACTTTATTACATTATCCAAAAGCGTTTTATACGATAAATCATGGAAATTTTAAGGCACTTTTTCCGTTTTTTTAACCCTTTGAAGCCGAAATTAAATCAAAAATTTAAAAGTGAAAAATAATAAAAAATTTTATAGAAACGTTCAATAGCATAAGCTTCAGTGGAAATAAGACTTGAATTAACAAAAAATAGCAACAAATATTCAAATTATTCTGACGGATGAGGTTACTACTGCTTACCACTAGGAACTGAATCTTGCAAAATTGCAACTTAACAAATGCCTCAAAATTATTATTTTTTTTATTTACAATGAACTGAAACTTCATTATTTTTTCAATTTGAATAAAACAACGCAAAATAGTACCTGTATTTATTTAGGAATCACCCAACTTGGCACGTTGAACATTTCCAAATTTTTGGCTCGAAACGCTGTCAATTCGACATCATATAATTGTCACTAAAAACTTTCAAAACTAGTTGAAATCACTAAAAGAGCAAAAATGATGCGTAGGCAACACAATAAACGCTGTGGCTACGATGTAAAACCCATAGGAAAATAAAAGGGTGGCTATTAGTAACGTGGTTTTCACTGATAACCAGTAGTCCTCAAAGGGTTTAATTAAAATTGCATTCGATAGAGCTAAATTTCCCAACTACACATTTGAAGAGATAGAGCCATGAATCTGACACGACCCTGATCCTTATCAAAAACGGAGATCAAAACGAGAAAAATAATAAAAATAGATAATAGTTATATTTCCACCTAAAAATAACAAGATTGTCTTAAAAAATGCCCTAACTTCTTTATTCTAAGAGATAGAGAAAAAGATACTTGAAAGAATATGATCACCTACGGAAAATAGATATGAGTGAAGAACAAAGGGATGAAAAATGTTTTTAATGAAAATCGTTATTTCTCCGAAACCGCTGGAGAGAGGGACTCGAAATTTCAACCCTTACATTGCTTCTACGGGGAAAATCTTCCATTTCAATTTCAACTCGATCGGAAAACTCATAAAAATTTACTGCACTTTTTCCGTTTTTTTATACGTTTCTTTTTCCTTCGTTTTACTCGAGGCCGCTGAATGTATCGCTGTTAAAATCCGTCAGATATACCTACATTTGCCCCGATGACTTGAAATGAAGATTTAAAATAAATTTGCAAAATGGTAATCTATAGAGCTAAATTTCCCATAAAAATACGCGTTTCCAATACCTACATGGCTAAATTCCGGCAAAATTGTACCGCACTTTTTCCGTTTTTTTTTTTTTTAACCAAGATTGCGAAATGGCAATCGATGGAGCTAAATTTCCCACAAAAATACGCGTTTTCAATAAATGACAAGCTAAATTTCGGAAAAATTTTACGGCAGTTTTTCTGTTTTTTTTTTACCAAGATTGCAAAATGGCAATCGATAGAGCTAAATTTACCACAAAAATACTTGTTTCCAATACATGACTAGCTATAATTTGGAAAAAATTTACTGCACTTTTTCCGTTTTTTCAAAGTTCGAATGCGGCTGAACGGAAGATTCAAGCTAAAATTGCAAAATGGCAATCGATAGAGCTTAATCTCCCACAAAAATACGCGTTTCCAAAAGCGGACAAATTATTCTCAAATTTAAATTTCAGTTTAGAACACCTGAACATTCAACAATTTCGCAGAGTAGGCATTGGAGACAATAATGAAATAGCTAGTCCGTTGATAAATAAATAATTCTCTGTCTTGTATGAAAAACCAGGTATTCTGTTTTTTCGAGGTTGAGAAACAATTTGTTTGCTGAAAACAATTTACCCAGATCACTGAGGATATGGTTGCAGGCCAATTCATTCGATCCACTACATTCTTGGGAGACTAAGAAGGATGAGTCATCTGCATAAAATGTTATTTTACAGCCAGGTAGGAAATTAACTGAGTCAGCAATAAATAATGAGAAAAGTACTGGTGCTAGTACACTACCCTTCATCTGAAAACGAAGTGCTCGGCAGCTACGGCCCTGGCAATTTCCTTTTTTCTTCTGACGCTTTTACTCACTTGGTGTATCATCATGTCTCCAATCAAAGACCCAAGTCGCTCGTAATGACGCGAAATACCTTAATCCCTGCATCGATGAAGATTCCTGTTAACCGTGACCTCATTCCAACCGACGAAGGGGATACGGATCTCGATTATTAAACGAGTGCGATCGCGATTTCAGTTCCTAACAAAGTATTTAGCATAAATACATGCTCGTGGTTTTTTTTTCAGTACCTGTGCTTAAGAATTCATGGGCGCAGAAATTGTGATAATGTGGGTCAAAGTTCCTGATTTCCTTGATTTTGTTGATATCATTATTATAATTATTATTATTTTTAGTACAACTATTATTATAAGATCTGGAAAGGTGAAAACAGAGCAGTGTCATTGAATTATTTGAAAACAACCAAATTGTTACGGATGATTCAAAGAAAATTGAAAATATTTTGAATGATCAGTTTTTTGAAATAGGATTTGAGTTAGATAAAGAAATTGACAAAACCAATGAATATCTATTCATCGAAAATTCCTATAGCTCAAATAATATATCTTGTTCGCCTAAAGCAGAAAATGAACATAACAAATGAACTTAAAATTGAGTCTGCATATGCCCCAAATAAAATTAATAATAAATTATTGAAGATAATTGTGAAATAAACTTCGAATAACTTTGAGAATATTTTCAATTTATGTTCAGTCACGGATATTTTCCCAAAATCTTAAAAAAAATCATTTGTTACTCCAATATATAGAAAAAATAAAAGATGTGATAATTATCGACATAATCCTTTAATTGATAACATTGCGAAAATTTTGGAGAATTGAATTGAAATTAGATTGACAGACTTTCTCGAAAAACATAATTCATCATTTTCAAACCAATTTGGAATCAGAGAAAAAAGGGAACAGAGAATGCAATATTCAATGTTACAGAAACTAATTATAAATCGTTAGATAATCAATAGAAAATTATTGGAGTATACATATATTTGAAGAAAGCGTTTGACACAGTTTCACATACAAAATTATTATCGAAATTTTAACGGTTTGACATTAGAGGAATCTTCCTAAAACTATTTGAAAAGGGACAAATAGTTCTGATTGATCATATCAAAAATATTGTAGAAATGTGAAATGTGGTGTTCCCCATGGGTCAGTTCTAGGACCTATTTTAATTTTGATTTGTACGAGGATGTATTGTTATCTAGTTAGATTAGACCAGTTCCCTGCATAAACAAAATATTGCGTTACCATAGCAACGAACAATAACTTATTAGAAGTGTCACTATAAAGTTTGACGTCAAAAAAGTAAACCAGAGTTACACAATAAATTAAAAGAAAAAATATATCCACTGATATTGTGAAAATCTAAAAATTGGAGTAACGAGCCATCATCAAGTACCTGTATTTAAAAGGGTTAGGAGGTAAGCTGATTCACGAAGATATGCTTAATACCCTTGGTGATCAATGTCCTTCGTATGCGACCGTGACAAACTGGACTGCAAGCTTCAAAAGAGGTAAATTTTCCATTGAAGATGATGACCGATCGGGAAGGCCAGTTTCTGTGTCAGTCCCCGAAAATATCGATGCAGTTCATGACATGACTTTAACAGACCATCGAATTGGGCTAAAACGGATATCTGAAGCACTGAATATTTCATACGAACGCGTTCATCATATAGATCACGTCAATTTGGACATGAGATAAATTGTTGCAAAATGGATCCCCAAATATTTGAATGTTTACCAAAAGCGTGCAATGGTAGTAGCATCGCGTTCGATCTGTGCTCGATTTGAAAAGATGTACACTCCTTAAACCGAATTGTTACTATGTATGCGACTTGGGTACATTTCTACGATCAAGAAACAAAGCAACAATCGATGGAATGGCGACACTCCGGTTCTCCAAGACCTAAGAAGTTTCGTGTCCAAAAATCTGCTGGAAAAGTTCTTGCTTCAGTTTTTTGGGATTGCCATGGAGTAATCATGATTGATTTTTTGGATAAGGGTAGAACAATAATTGGAGTTTACTATTCGACAAAGAGAAAAGACGCGGAAAGCTATCCAAAGGTGTTTTGTTTTTGCAGGACAACGCCCCTGCACACAAATCTCATGTTGCCATGCAAAAAATTCGTGATTTAGGGTTTGAAGTACTAGAACACCCCCCTTATTCACCAGATTTGGCTCCGTCCGAATATCATCTCTTTCCTCAACTGAAAAGAAGTTTAAAAGGTCATAAATTTTCTTCCAGCGAGGAGGTAATAAAAGCTGTGGAGGTCTGGTTTGCAGAGCAAGAAGAAACATTTTTTTTGAAAGGTCTAGAGACGTTGCAGGTTCGCTGTAATAAATGTATCCAATTAAGAGGAGAATATGTTGAGTAATAAAATATTTTGACATTGAAATTTTGTTTGGTTCTATAGCAGGCTAAGAATTATTCAATACATCCTCGTATTAATGATCTGTTAAATACGAATACTAAAAGAAAGTTGTTTTCTTATATTGACGATACAGTTTATATGGGTAGTGGGAATACCTGGGAAAACAGTATCAAATGCTGAATTTGATTTTTATCAATTTTAAAAAATAATCTCAATCACGATTTACTAAATTTGAATTTGAAAAAATCTCTTTTTGTGACATTCACATTGCATAAAAATATGCAACCAAAAAAACTGAAAAATTGAAGATCCATACTATTTCATGCCTAAAAAATTAAAAACAGTGTAACTATTACTATGCCGAACACATTTCCAAAGTTGATATAACAAAGTATCTAGGAGTTCACTTAGACTGCAACCTCAAGTGGCATAAACAAATTGATGAATTGATAAAAAAACGAATGCAAACACTTTATAAATTTAGGTTGTTGAGAAAAATTGTCAGTCGTAAATTAATTATATGTTTTTATTATAGTATCTTTCATTCTATCTTGGCCTTTGGCATAAGGTTGGGGAGGCATATATAAACAAGTTTTATAACCATTTACATCAATTCAAAAGTATACCTTGAAACTTATTTTTATAAAACCTTTTGATTTTTCTTCTGAAATTATCTCTGAACGATATCAAATTTTATCTATTAAATAATTATTTCATAAATCATCGACAGCTCACATAGGAAAAAATTTAAAAATTGATAATCATAAACAACATGAATATGGAACAAAGATTAAAATGGATGGTCAGATATCAACTGAAAAGTTCTCCTACAACTTTGATGCAACAACAGGCCATTTATACAAGTAAAAAGATTTATAATAAATTGCCAGTTTCTCAGAATAAAAACTGGTTTTTCGGACTTCGAAAGTAAAATCGAATACTAGTTAAATGAGAAATCAAACCAAAACTAAAAAAAGGGAAAATTTCACTTCGATTTGATCAATTTTACTATTTTCTTTCAGAGATGTTTCATTTGTCTTGAATTGTTCAAAATCACGAAATTTTATGTCATGTTCAGTACAAATGAAAAAGAAAAATAGGAGATTGGTAAGAGTGAAGAAAAATTCGTTTATTCGATTACTGACGTATTAACGTCCATACATTGCAAATCCAAATCAGTTCAACAATGAAATGAAAAAACCAGATGAACTTTGCAACAACAAAGATGAATTTCTGAAGGTGCATTTTTTTTTCAAGATTTGAAAAATTAAAAAAATTGGTCAGTAGAGAGTCCAGATTGGGAACAAAGGTATTAAATTGGAAACTAAACTTTTTTCTTTGGCATTTTCCTAAATTTCCAAAAAAAACTGCTTTCTTGAAGAGTTTGGAAAAAATGCAAAATTTGTCAGGTTTATAGTAGCACACGACAAATGGAAAGATGCTGTTCTCATTTTAAAGGCATAAACTAACTGCGAAGTAAAATTTACATTATTTCCATTAATAAAAACAACTTCTACAGGGTGTATCTAAATAACACCGAAAAAATTAAAGGGGTGATTCTGTGATGAAAATTAATGCGAGTGTTTGGTATAAATTTTTTTGAAAAAACCCTCCCTGGAAAAGTTACACCCCTTCGAAAATAAAAAAAAAATGTTTTTTCTTTTTTATTTTCCCTGTATATCAAGCTAAAGACACGAAACTTGGTAAACATCATCTGTCAATAAGAGTACACTTTTTGAAATTTTTTCAACCCTGAAGTATGCTTAGAAGGGGTTGATTATTTCAACTCCTAAGATATTTTTTCTTACAACTTTTTTTTAGATGAAAATTTTTTCTTTAAAAAAGTATGACTGAAAAGCCCAATTCATTGACTAACTTTTTTAACTCTACAAGTTTTTTCTAATTCATTTACGAGAAAAAAAATCTAATGCAATGCATTTTCAAAAAGATGAGCGAGTGTATTTTGCGTCAAGTCTAGTGGCCTGTGCTTTGCATAAAAACATTAATACTGACACTAGGATTGTGTAGTGTCATTTTCTGTCACCCATCTTATTGTTTCAGAAGTTTTATGATTGTGTATTGTAGGAAATATTAGTTGATTGAAAATATGAATGCATATTCGAATTTGGAAATGGCAGATATGCATTTTACATACGATCGTGCTAACGGTAATTCATTGGAAGCGCAAAGACTTTATGCTGAACAGTACCCACAGCGTAGACTACCCCATCATACTACGTTCACAACTATTCACCGACGCTTGCGGAACGTGGTAATTTTGAAAAAAGAAGTTATGATTCTGGTCGTACTAGAGAAGTTAGAACTGCAGCTGTAGAAGAAGCCGTACTTAATTCAATTGAAGAATTCCCAGATACTAGTACCAGGAGAATAGCTCGTGTCCTACATGTAAGCCATTCCGTTGTTTTTCGAATTTTAAAAGAACAAATGTTGTATCCCTATCATCTTCAACGGGTACAGGCGTTAATGATTCGAGATTTTTTACCCCGTGTGATTTTTTGTCAGTGGCTTATTAATATGATTGGCCAAGCACCACAGTTCTTAGGTAATATTTTATTTACTGACGAGGCGAGTTTCTCAAGAGACTGTATTAGAAATTTTCACAACAATCACCTTTGGGCTGACGAAAATCCTCATGGCTTTTTTGAAGGAAATCGTCAGTATCAATTTGCATTAAACGTGTGGCTCGGAATTATTGATAATCATTTAATTGGTCCCCATTTTCTTCCGATACGATTAAATGGTGAAGCATATTGTCATCTCCTTGAAGAATTACCTGTTCTTCTTGAAGAGGTTCCCATTCAAATTAGGCAACATTCATGGTTTATGCACGATGGTGCACCAGCTCATTTTAGTATACGTGCAAGAACTCACCTGGATGAGGTGTATGCCAATCAATGGATAGGTCGAGGAGGACCTGTAAACTGGCCAGCCCGCTCCCCTGACCTTAATCCTTTGGATTTTTGCATATGGGGATATCTGAAACCTTTGATATACACAAACCCAGTTGAAAATATCGATGATCTGCGAAACCGCATTGTAGCAGGGTGTGAAACTATAAGAGATTCTCCAGGAATATTTCATCGTATACGCAATTCTATGAGGAAAAGGGTAGATGCTTGTATTGAAGCTGAAGGCGGTCATTTTCAACATTTATTATAATTGTATTGTCGATATTCGACAGGTTTTTGTTCATTGTTTGTTCACTTTTGTTTTTAGTTGTAGAAGTCTCATAATCATAATCATAATTTGGTTGGCTGTTGTTTAATAAAATGCTATTTTACATGAGCTTATTTATTTTTTTCTCATAAATGCATAAGTTTTCGAAAAAAACTTGTAGAGTTAAGAAAGTTAGTCAATGAATTGGGCTTTTCAGTCATAATTATTTAAAGAAAAAATTTTCATCTAAAAAAAAGTTGTAAGAAAAAATATCTTAGGGGTTGAAATAATCAACCCCTTCTAAGCATAATTTCAAAAAGTGTACTCTTATTGACAGATAATGTTTACCAAGTTTCGTGTCTTTAGCTTGATATACAGGGAAAATAAAAAAGAAAAACCTTTTTTTTTTTTTTTCGAAGGGGTGTAACTTTTCCGGGGAGGGTTTTTTCAAAAAATTTTATAACAAACACTCACATTAATTTTTATCACAGAATCACCCCATTAATTTTTTCGGTGTTATTTAGATACACCCTGTATATGTTGCGAACTTTATGTTTGACACTGTATATATTTAGCCAACATAATGGCTTCTTGAAGCAGAAGTATACTGAGTCAAAATTATGATGTACAATGTAATTATATTCCATATTCCATAACCGATAATTAATTAGGGAGCAGTTTTATACCTGTCCTCCGATACATCAACGTATAACATTGTTTGCCGGTTATAAAATAATTAATTATGTTTACCTAGTATTACAGCAAAACAAATTAAGAAGACGGGAATAATTAAGTTCTGTTTTATTCTTGATTAAGTTCTGAGAATTCTTCTCTTTATTAATTTCCAGTCTCCAGCAGATTTAATTTCACCCCTTTTCTTTCAACAAAAAGTATTCAAAAATTATGTTGAAAAATATGATTTTCTGTGAGTAGATGGGCAGCAAGATTGAATTTATTTTGCCATTTGCAAAACAATTTCTATGTTCAGTTAGGCGTTTTTTGAATGTTCTACCAGTTTGTCCGATCTAAAATATTGGACAAGAACCACAAGTTGATTTATAAACTCCACTCTTTTCCAGTTTTCCTACTTTATTTTTACTATTTTTGATACGTCCACATAAAGTAGCATTAGTCCTTAAAGCAATATTAAGACACTGCTTCTACAAAAAATGTTCTAATTTGTAACTACATTTTTCAATTAATCTTTCAAACTTCTTCTGGTCTTTAATAGTAGGATAAGCTTCTTGAATTACTTTTCTTTATATTAATTTCTTTGATGAAATACTGTCTATCAAAGAACTGTTATAGCTGTTGTTAACTGTCATTTGCATTTTAATGTCCAATTCTTTATTGAAATGTATTGTACTTTAAGGAATGTTGATTAACCTATGTACGAGGATATATTGAAAAATTCTTATCCTACTACAGAACCAATCAAAATATCTATGTCAAAATATTTTGTTCCTCAACATACTCTCCTCTTCATTGGATACATTTATTACAGCGAACCTGCAACGTCTCTAGAACTTTCAAAAAAATTGTTTCTTCTTGCTCTACAAACCAAACCTCCACAGCTTTTATTACCTCCTCGTTGGAAGAACATTTACGACCTTTCAAACTTTTTTTTCAGTTGAGGAAAGATATGATAGTAGAACGGAACCAAATCTGGTGAATAAGGAGGGTGTTCTAGTATAATTCAAACCCCAAATCACGAATTTTTTGCATGGCAACATGAGATTTGTGTGCAGGGGCGATGTACTGCAAAAACAGGATAGCTTTCCGCGACTTTTCTCTTTAATTTTTTCCCGTAGAGTGGTCAGTAATGTCGAATAGTTATTGTTCTACCCTTATCCGAAATTCTCCGTGGCAATCCCAACAAACTGAAGCAAGAACTTTTCCAGCAGATTTTTGGACACGAAACTTCTTAGGTCTTGGAGAACCGGAGTGTCGCCAATCCATCGATTGTTGCTTTTAGACCGTCAGATAGTGACAGATTTAGGTGCCCCATTTTCACATACAAGCCTCGAATAGGGTTGAAAAGTATGTCGATGTTGAGTAAAATTAAGGGAAATTTACGAGTGGCTCGTGGGGAAAACATATGGAAAAATCAAAAAGAATTTCCATTAAATTTTCCGACGACAAAATCTACTTTTCCATTCACGCCACTCAAGCCATTATGTTTTTCGGTCTAGTGACGATGTAGGTTTTCATAGTTTCGATGGGCTTGCGTGGGAAAACCTGTTAAAATCTCGATTTTTCTTTACAAGATTACAGCCTCATTTTAACCCTTTAGCCACCTTCAACACTCAAGCCTTTGATCTTCTGAAGCCAGGTTCTATTAATTAATGATTAGGTGAACACGGCTCGCGTTAAAATATGGAAAATCGAATTTTCCATGGAAAATCGAATTTTCCATATGTTATCCCCAGGAGCCACTCGTAAATTTCCCTCCATTTTACTCAACATCGATGTACTTCTCAACCCTATTCGAGGCTTGTATATGAAAATGGGACACCTAAATCTGTCACTATCTGACGGTCTATTTGTTTCTGGATCGTAGAAATGTACCCAAGTCTCATCCATAGTAACAATTCGGTTTAAGAAGTCTACGTCGTTTTTAAATCGAGCACAGATCGAACGCGATGCTACTACCCTTGCACGCTTTTGGTCAACATTCAAACATTTCCCGATCCATTTTGCAGCAATTTTTCTCATGTCCAAATTGACGTGAACTATATGATGAACGCGTTCGTATGAAATATTCAGTGCTTCAGATATCCGTTTTAGCACAATTCGACGGTCTGTTAAAATCATGTTATGAACTGCATCGATATTTTCGGGGACTGACACAGAAATTGGCCTTCCCGATCGGTCATCATCTTCAATGGAAAATTACCTCTTTTGAAGCTTGCAGTCCAATTTTTCACGGTCGCATACGAAGGACATTGATCACTAAGGGTATTAAGCATATCTTTGTAAATCTGATTACCTCTTAACCCTTTTAAATACAGGTACTTGATGATGGCTCGATACTCCAATTTTTAGATTTTCACAATTTCGATGGACATATTTTTTCTTTCATTTCATTGCGTAACTCTGGTTTACTTTTTTGACGTCAAACTTTACACTGACACTTCTAATAAGTTATTATTCGTTGCTATGGTAATATTTTGTTTATGCAAGGAACTAGTCTAGGCTAACTAGATATCATTACATCCTCGTATATTGAATTTAAATCGCACATAAAAACTATAGATTTTCTTTAAATCTGGATTTCACTTTTAGTATGCCTTCAGTTTCATCTCGCTCTTTCATTTCATTTCAGAAAGTGGTATCGGTGATACCATTCAAAATGGTTATTGTTTCATGTTTGTACGTCAAACCGTTCAAAAGTTAACAGGAGAGAGACTATAAAAAACCGCACTGTATACGTTTGATCTTTCAATTTTTTTTTGTTAGGTAGATTGTGTTTTTATCCACCTTTTCATCTCTCATAATACCATCATCAAACTATAGAGCCACAGTTCAACTCTAAAAATACAGTTTATAAATTCTCATCGCTCTGACACAAATGCCACCGTCTATCCTAGTCATGTAACTGAACCATGAAGTACCTCGATTTTCTCGTAACGATCCACTGGATCTATTCAGGATGCAAAGAAGCTCTCGAGAAGCCAATCAAAGGCCCTCGAAAACTGCTGGCGTGGGAGGACGTGCTTGAGAGCTCACTAATAACTGAAAAACGGTGTGTTGGCGATATTCAATCTGCGCCAATCTCGCCATATTTGCGGTGTTATACTTTTGTTTTACACCCTCACAATCTCGATGTATAAATAGGAAGTTTCGGAGAAGACCGTTCGGGATCTCTAATGAGAAACGTTGGTCCGTGAGTGATTTTTTGTTGGAGATCGCATGTTAATCGCTGCATCGGATAGTACATGAAAATCATGGAGAATAGCCATATTCCCCCATGCTGATAGCAGATATGTCATTCTCAATTTGAATAATCACTTCCGTTACAGGGTGATCAACGCAATTTCTCTAATAAAAAATAACTGAGCCCAATTCTCCCCCAACACTCGGTATTTTTTTTTTCAGTCGATGTATTCTATTATTTGAAAATTGTCCAGCTGTGTGCACGTTCCAATGTAATTGAATGAAGAAAAGGTTTGTATTTCGTGCAGAAATTTATTTATAAAATCATAGCAAAGCGCTTTCGACTATAAAGTCATCATCAGTGCGTACCTGTAAGTAAGTGACTTTGAATTGAATTTAAGAAATTTTCATAATGAGAATTTTGAAAATTGAAAAATTACTTACTCGTCAGGTGTACAAGAGCCAGACCATAAAAATATCATGTGTCCAGAGGACCATGTAAAATTTAAAAAAAGGACATCATATGAATAACATTTTAAAAAATCCTTATTCCAGGATTAACCTGGATAACAACAAGCAGAGTAACACATGTCTGTTGAAGCTTAGTCTACTGTCAAACTAAAAATGAATTAAATTGATATTGTCAACTTTTGACACAACACTGCACTACAACCGGTTCACTTATCGCCACGGTGGTGGCAGGACTTCAAATAAAATAATTACAGAGCCCAACTCTCCCCCAACGCTAAGTATTTTTTTCTGTCAATGGAATCTTTCAATATTAATCTCAATCATGAACGCTCTGCCGAAGAATGGTGGTGGCAGGACATCTGATAAAAAAATTGCTGAACCCAACTCTCCCCTAACGCTCGGTAATTTTTTTCTGTCGATGGAATCTTTTATTATTCTCAATCATGGACCTTATAAAAAAATTGGTAAAGTAACTAGGGTCGTCTATGCCGCCATCTATGTTTCAAATGTTGAATTTATTTATTTTTGAGCCACAGAAAACTACTAATTTCTGTTGCCATATGGCATCGTACATGGGTATGTACGGTGCCATATGGCAACACCATATGGGTTAATATGCTTTTCTGTGTTGAAGAAAATTGATAAAAAAACTTCAAACATAGGTTGGTCCGTGTATAAACACTTCCATGTAAATAATATAAATAATGGATAAAAACTTTTCCCAATCACTCCTGAATCTGCTGCGTAGCCTCCAACCTAGCAGGATCATGACAGGCGGAGACACGAATTGCCGTGTATGCCGCCATGTTTCATATATTAATTTTATTTATTTTTGATCAACAGAAAACAACTAATGTCTGTTGCCATATGGCAACACCAATCAGTGATGGGTTAATATGCATTTCTGCAACAAACTGAAGCCATATTTGCCGCCATCCATGTTTTAAATGTTGAATTTATTCATTTTTGGGCAACAGAAAACTACTAACTTATGTTGCCATATGGCAACACCAGTCTTTGATGGGTTAATATGCCTTTCAGCAACAAACTGATTCCGTGTATGCAACCATCTATGTTTCAAACGTTAAATTTATTCATTTTTGAACAATTGAAACCTACAAATTTCTGTTGCCATACGGTAACACCAGTCCTTGATGGGTTAATATGCTTTTCTGTAACAATCTATGTTTTAAATGTTGAATTTATTCATTTTTGAGCAATTGAAAACTACTAATTTCTGTTGCCATATGGCAACACGAGTCCTTGATAGATTAATATGCTCAATACTTCAAAGATAGGTTGGTCCGTATATTAATACTTCCATGTAAATAAAAATTACACAACTCCTAAATAATGGATAACAATAACGTTCTCCAATCACTCCTGAATTTGCTGCGTGCCCCCCAACCTAGCAAGATCCTGACTAGGATAATGCAGGGTCGGCTTAGGCACCACAACCGGTTTACTAATCGCCTCTGTACTGCTAGCACTAGGCGGTCTATTGCCATATAGCAACACCAGGAATTGATGGGTTAATATGCTTTTCTGTGTTGAATGAAATTGATGAAAAAAACTTAAAGATCGGTTGGTCCAAATGTTAATTTTATTTATATTTGAACAACGGAAAACAACTAATTTATGTTGCCACATGGCAACACCAATCCTTGATGGGTTAATATGCATTTCCGCAACAAACTGATGCCGTGTTTGCCGCCATCCATGTTTTAGATGTTAAATTTAATTACTTTTGAGCAACAAAAAACTACAGTCCTTAATGGGCTAATATGCTTTTCTGCAACAAACTGGTTCCGTGTATGCAGCCATCTATGTTTCAAATGTTAAATTTATTTATTTTTGAACAATTGAAACCTACAAATTTCTGTTGCCATACACCAGTCCTTGATGGGCCAATATGCTTTTATGCAACAAACTGATGCCGTGTATGCCACCATCTATGTTTTAAATGTTGAATTTATTTAGTTTTGAGCTACAGAAAACAACTAATTTCTGTTGCCATATGGCAACATCAGTCCTTGATGTTTTGATTTGGCTTTCTGCAACAAACTGATGCCGTGTATGCAGCCATCTATGTTTTAAATGTTGAATTTCTTCATTCTTGGTCAACAGAAAACAACTAATTTCCGTTGCCTTATGGTTACACCAGTCCTTGATGGATTAATATGCTTTTCTGCAACAAACTGATACTGTGTATGCCGCCATCTGTTTTGAATGTGAAATTTATTCAGTTGTGAGCAACAGAAAACAACTAATTTCTATTGTCACATGGCAACACCAGTCCTTGATGGATTAATATGCTTATCTGCAACAAACTGATGCCGAGTATGCCGCCATCTATGTTTCAAATGTTGAATTTATTTATTTTTGAGCAACAGACAACTACTAATTTTTGTTGTCCTTGATGGGTTGATATACCTTTCTGCAACAAACTGATGCCATATATGCCGCCATCTATGTTTTAAATGTTGAAATTATTAATTTTTGAGCAACAGAAAACTACTAATTTCTGTTGCCATTTGACAACACCAGTCCATGATGGGTTGATATGCCTTTCTGCAACAAACTGATGCCATGTAAGCAACCATCTATGTTTTAAATGTTGAATTTATTTATTTTTGAGCAATTGAAAACTACTGATTTCTGTTGCCATTTGACAACACCAGTCCTTGATGGGTTGATATGCCTTTCTGCAACAAACTGATGCCATGTAAGCAACCATCTATGTTTTAAATGTTGAATTTATTTATTTTTGAGCAATTGAAAACTATTAATTTCTGTTGCCATTTGACAACACCAGTCCTTGATGGGTTGATATGCCTTTCTGCAACAAACTGATGCCATGTAAGCAACCATCTATGTTTTAAATGTTGAATTTATTTATTTTTGAGCAATTGAAAACTACTGATTTCTGTTGCCACATGGCAACACCAGTCCTTGATGGATTAATATGCTTTTCTGCTCAAAGGAAACTGATGAAAAAAACTTCAAACATAGGTTGGTCCGTATATTAACACTTCTATGTAAATAAAAATTACACAACTCATAATATAAATAATGGATAACAACAACTATTCCCAATCACTCCTGAATCTGCTGGGTGGCCCCCAACCTAGCAGGATCCTGACTAGGATAATGCAGGGTCGGCTTGGGCACCACAACCGGTTCACTGATCGCAACCGAACTGCTAGCGCTAGGCGGTGGCGCGAACTGCGGCATCTGCGGCGGGTTGAAGAAAAACGGTGGTATCGGGGGCGGTGCAAACATGGGCGGCACCATCAGCGACTGTGGAGGCGGCATGTTGGGCAACGGAATGTGCCCGGGCTCCAAATTGAAGAAGTTGTTGCTCAGTTCGGGCAGCGCCCCTGGCAACCCGGGGACGGGCTCGTAATTCTCGGCGTGGTGGCCGATGGTAGACTGGCCGGTCCGGCCCTGGGAACGGCCCCACTTGATGGTGAGTCTTCTGCCGCCGAGGATGAGCTTGTTGAAGGTTTTCTCGGCCGCTGCTTCTGCTGCAGACCTAGTTGTGTATTGCACGAAGGCGCATTGCTGTTTCGGCACCAGGCTTATGGATCGAATCTCTCCGTATTGGTAGAAGTGATCCCTGGAAATCAATGGAAGGATGAGTTGGGAATCAAAAGCCTTGTGAGTAATATTAATGTCAGCAGATAATAATTAAAATAATGAACAATAATATCTGATATACTTGGTATTATAAGCATAAAAATGAAGAAACGCTAATTTGGCATTTCGTTGAAATATTCGTATTTAACAGAATGTTTATGTTTATGAACCACTTAGAAAACCAAATTCACAAATCTAAATATAAATCCTTGTTCAAATATTGGTATCGATATGTTGATGATATTTTCGTTAGCTGGATTGGAACGGTACGTCAATTGAATAATTTTCTTAATTATTTGAACGGCCTTAATTCTAACATAGAATTCACATCAGAAATAGAATATGATAACAATTCGATTAACTTTCTAGATTTAACTATCTCTCGCAAAAATAACACACACAACTTCTCTATATACCACAAACCCACTCATACAGACACTACAATACACACTCTATGCACCCACAATCACACAAACTTGCAGCATATCGTTCTATGGTTCACAGACTGGTGAATATACCACAAAACGATTCTGATTTCAGGTGTGAATTGAATAGAATTAAACAGATCGCCCTGAATAATAGGTATAAAACATCGATCATAGATAGAATGGTCAAACAAAAACAAAATAGGAAAACGTTAAATTTAATATACCCCCACATCAGAGAAAAATCCGATCAACGTTTTGAATGTCTAACATATCTCGGTCACCATACGAATAAGATTTCTCGTTTCCTTCGGAAACGTAATATAAATGTTGCATTCAGAACTAACAACAATCTATATTCATTCATCCAGTGGCGGATACAGGGGGGGGCGAGGGGGGCGATCGCTCCCCCCCAATCCATAGGGTTGAAAAAAATTAAATGTGCTTTCGGTGACGCGACCCTTAAGTTTGCTTCCACAAGCCCCATCACTTGATTTGGATCAAGCTGCCAATGCAGTAAAAAATACTTCGAATGTTTTGCAAAATTATCGACAAAATGCCAACACTCATTTTTCTGATCTGTTTACAAAAGTTTCAAATATAGCCGAACAATTAGAAGTCGATATTAATGTCCCTCGACTTGCGAAAAAACAAATCCACAGAGCGAATTATGCCGCACCTCATGCTGAAGAATACTAACGTAGAGCAATGTTCGTTCCATTACTAGATCACATTCTACTAGATCTGCAAGAAAGATTGCCGAAAGAAACATTAGAAGTATTTAATTTGAATTTGTTACTCCCGTCTAAAAGTGTAAAAAATGACACTTGTGAAAAAAAACATAACGCTCTGAAGCTGGTAAAATTTCTCGGAGAACGATACAAACTGTTTTTGAATGGAAATGTTGTAAATTTAAAAGGAGAGTTTGAAGTGTAGACAGAACGTTGGACTAAGTCTGAAAGCAATAAATTGATCCCACAATCCGCAGTAGAAGTTCTTAATAATTGCGACGAACATACTTTTCCAAACATCAGAATGCTCATCAGAATTTTGGCCACACTTCCAGTGAGTAACGCTACTGCCGAAAGAAGTTTTTCAACTCTTCGCCACTTGAAAACATGATTACGTACTACCATGGGCGAAGAAAGGTTGACTGGTCCCGCTCTACTACATATGCATTCCGAAATTAAAATCGATGTCGAAAAAATAATAGAAAAATTCGCAAAAAAATCAAAAACTTGAATTCCTAAAGAGAATCCGAATCAAATGAATTTATACAAGTTCTCTAATAATGTTATCTAGAATATATTAATTTTAGTCTTTAGAAGTAGTATGCGCATATACTGTAGTGAACATATTGTATACTGTCGTAAATATATCGTTCTAATAACAATTATGTTTTATATTACCTACTTCGTCAGTAAAAAATTCCGCTCAGATTGAAAAAATCAGCTACAGATTGAATAAGCAGGATTCAAACTACGCCAAACATCTCATTGAAAGTAAACATAACTTCACACAGAATTCTGAAATTTTGTATATTCAACCTAAAGGTCTGAAATTAAACATATTGGAATCCTTAGAAATTAAGAAGCAACTGCATAACAATAATAATTTAGTACTTAACGACCAGGTAAATCTGTACAGCTCCCCAATAATTAACTACCTTATTTCTAACAACCCTATTGTTCCCTGATTTTAATTATTCGACATCGACAATATTTGTACCTGAATTTATATTTAAGAAAAGGAAGTGTCGAAGAATAGCAGTTTATATCTCGCTCAGAAGATGACACTGTGTGTCGAAACAATATTGTCAGAATATATATTTACATATATTTTTTCTCCCTATTTATCAGTCATGTTGACAGTAGCCTACTACTGTCGCTACTAGATAATAGGCCAAGCCAATAAAAATATGAGGCTATTTTCACACAAAATAAAATAAGCAAACTACCTATACTTCTTTTCATAAGATAGTTTTGATCTATTCCCCGATTTTTAACGCAGCTAACAAACATTGTTGCAAGTAAACGGGGTACAGGTAAAAGTCATTATGATTGTTAATCACTAATGACAAGCCCCGGATAGATTTGAGGGTGTTTAAGGATAGTTATTAATTAACTCAGTTTATAGTATTCCTTTGATAATGTCCGTATACTGCAGTAACATTGGTTTAAAATAGAAGTGGTATAAAAACATTGAAAGTTTTATTTCTCATTTTTCGACATATTTTAATGATAATCTCTCGTATTGGCCGTCTCACATTTGATTTGAGTCCATAATCTGCATACAACCTGCGACAACCTAAGAACGTCAGATTTCAGAGGAAAATTTAAAATTTAGTCACGTGGGGTAAGGGTTAAATGAAAACTTTGTATCGGGAGAGAGAATACCGACATTTTCTGTGGGTCTGTGGGAAAGTATTCTTTGTATCATTCCATTTTCGATTTGATAAAGTCATCAAAACAAAATTTTCCGATTATTTTTTCAATTGCTCATCTAGAGGTTGGTTCAAGTTATTAAGTTGTTTTGATAGAATTTTGATGGACATTTATTTGGACAATTTTTCCCAAATTTAACCGTATCCTAAAACCTAACGTTCTAGAGATTCCCGTGCAGACATCTCCTTGACATATTTTAAGCTTTGTACAGATTCAATTACGTTTACGTTTCTCCCTCTCTACCAGGGTTGCGACGATTTAAATCAACTGATTTTTTTCAACTTCAATTGTGACTTGAATCAAATTATAAATTGCCGAAGCAGATAACTTGTCGGGAATTTCAAAAAAGGAAGAGAGTAGATTTAAAACTGAGTTATTTTTTAATCTAGTCCTGATCATGACCAAGTACTATCAATACTGGTACTGGCAATATCAGTATTGTCAGTATCTACTATAACTGCTTCTGTTTTCTGACATACCTGCCAGTGTCTTTTCAGCAGTTCAACAATTTCGTGTATTTTATATTTGCATTTTTTACAGGTCGCTCTGCTTCTTGTTTTTCTGTCTGATTTATTCGATTTTTCAATAGAATATTGCCAAATAGGGTATTTTTTTCTTCCACCACTTCGGGACATTTTAGCTATCTGTTGAAAACACACTACCTACGATTTAAACAAGACAAGAAAGGAACACACAACTTATGAATGAATGGACCGACTAGAAAGTTGAGAAATGATACGTCTCGCGTCAACCGCATAATATAAAGACAAACGGATTTTCTTGTTCTGACAGGAAAGTCGCAGCACGCTGCCAAAAATTTTCATGTCAAATTTAGGCAATGAGTATTTTTGGGAAAATATAGAAGAATAATAAAAATACCTAAGTGATTTTAAAGTTCATTACTTCCATATTTAAAGAGAAATATCGGTATAATTAAAAAAAATTACTATTTCATCGAACCAAATCATATTTTTATATTATTTAAAAAAAATCGTTATTTTTAGAAACTCTGCTCTCTACTGAATATAAGTGAGCTGTTCATGAAGACTTACCGTATATCTTGTTCTGTTAAATTGCCAAGATTGCCAAGGTAAAGAGTTGTAATGGTTTTGTCATCAGGAGGAGGCAACGCTGGCATTGCTGCAGCTCTCTTCAGCAACTTGTCAGCAACGGGATCATTCACACCATAATAACGATCTTTGATATTCTGCAATACAATTAAAATATTCAATAACATGAACAAAATATGCTTTCATGAAAGTCAGTCATACTTGAAAAATATCACAATGAAAAAGGTTAATCTTGATTATTACCTGATCAGCTAAGGGATCATCTGGGTCTGTAGGCTTCTCGTGTCTGTATGGGCATTCCTCCCCTCTTCTGCATTCACCTTTGACCCAGAAAGAACAAACATGGGGCCGATTCCTCTTGTAATAAGGTGCAGTACGAGCTAAACGCATCAACAGGTCATTAGGCTCACTCAATTTGTGACTAATGGTGTCAGGATCGGATCTGTTTAGCTAAAATCACAAAGGAGTTAAAAATTTAAAGAAAATCATCAACAAATTTGAAAAGTAAAAACAATTCACACATGCGTGTTAGCAAAATATTGTTAATTACCTCTCGCTCCATATTTTGTATGTAATACTCCTTATTGACATCACTTTTTGGCAGATCGTCCTTCATTTTCAGGGCTGCATCTCGTACTTGAATAGGCAGACCATATTCTAAGTCTAACAGACATGTTTGACAAACATTTTTTAATTTGCTACATGTCTGGCAGACCTCAGTTTTCTTGAAGCGCATTCGTGCCCCAGGACACCAACGAAATACTGTAAAAGGTCGGGAGCATATTTTGCATTCTTTCCCATATTTTTCCTTGGTCTAAAAAAACATTACTACTTTTAATTTTGTGAAAAAGCAGCTACTGGAACACATAAGTTGCAAATGTAATATTCAACCTTATGGAACATTCTTTAAATAGGAATTTCATCAGCAAAACATCCAGCAAAAAACCAACACTGCCCAAATTGTCATTTGTAGATATTATTTTAATCTTCATGGTCTTTGTTGTCACTCCCACAAAATAGTATTCACATTATTGATGTGTACAATGTTTATCATATGTATGACATCTTTCGGATTCATTCGGGAAACAAATGGTATTAGCTACAGCTAATTTTAACATTATTTCTTATAGGATCTTTGCTGACAAACTAACCAAAATAATTCAATGGTTGTAGAAGGCAGTAGTCTTTATTTGGGATGCATGCCAATGAACAGGATGTAGTGGAACTATTGAACAGGATGTAGTGGAAGTTTGGATTTCAAATCCATTTTTCTTCACTTGTTCATTGACTTGTCAAATATCGTCAAATACTCCAACATGTATCGTAGATGTGTCCATTCATCATGGACAAGCTGGATAGATACTTACCATTCTGATATATGGATTATCCCCCAAGCATGTCTGACACAGTACAGGAAAGTCCTAAAACACGTCCAAGAATTGTAAAGACATGTTACAAGGTTATTCAACAATATATACTTACAGCATCTTCCCAATTTTGTCTGTTGTAAGTATTCGTAGTTTTTGAGGTGGCCATTGAGGAACAAAAATATATAAATAAATGAAGGGAATACTCGAAGAAATCACAAATTTGGATGATCTCTAACTAAAAAATATTACTTTATAATTAATTATCAATACTCTTAAGATGATGAGATTGAGATAACCAAAAAGCAAAATCCCAAAACAGCAACCTTCACAAATTGTCCACAAGTCACAAGTTGTAAAGTTGTCCACAAAGATCACAAATGGAAATTAACCCAAACCGAACCTGTCCCTGTGTCACTTGTCAGCATGTCAAAGAATAGTGTCAATTGGTTGCGTTTCATTTGTCCGTTTCTTTTCATAATCTTTTTTAGGGGTTAAAATTCATTCCTCAGGCTGTGGAAGGTTGAAGGCTTGTTCATACTATTGCGAATATTGGCAATTTTTCTGCGATTCGACTCACACGGTGAAAAAATTGTGGTGAATGATGAATCGTCATGTAATTTTGTGGTAATATTTAACCCCAAATACTGAAAAATTGCAAGTTATGATTTATCATTCACCGCAATTTTTCTGCCGTATGAGTCGAATCGCAAAATATTTGCAAATATTTGCAAGGGATTGAATGAGCTTTAAGACAAACTAAAGACTACGTTAAATAGCTAATTTTATCCAGAAAATCAATCTCACACCAATATTTATTTGTATGATTCCACCACCGATATTGGTTTTCTTCTTCTTGTCGGTTCATTTGTATGCCATATATCAATTATGCCACAGCGCCTCGCCCTCCAGATCACTATATGTAGTACTGCCTTTAGTGCTATCTACCACACATTTCAAAAAGTAAAGAAGAAGAACTCCTACCACGGCCGGCTCTCTTCACGTCGTTCGAGAATAATCATTATGCTTTTGTGTGTTATCACTGCACGTGCTTGTTACTGAATTTTAACTAATAGAAGGCTTTTTAGTTTCAGGTAACGATAAAAATACTACACAAATATGGGAAAACGTAAGAAGTCCCGTTCACGATCTCCTAAA
Organism: Chrysolina oricalcia; assembly: GCA_944452925.2. Lineage (NCBI taxonomy): Eukaryota > Metazoa > Arthropoda > Insecta > Coleoptera > Chrysomelidae > Chrysolina > Chrysolina oricalcia. Next base: position 6,316,649 of record OX101825.2, on the reverse strand, counting down.
ATAGAGACAAAGAGGTCAAGAAAAGACTTAGAAAAGGAAATATCCTTACTTAAGGAGAAGCTTGGTGGCCGCCATTTTCCAAGCCATTCTGGAGATCGTAGCCGGCATAGATCCCATACTTATAATGGGCCAAGAACAGGGAGTTCCAGACGGGGATATTCAGCCGGGAGCTCAGGGCGACTCAACTCCGAGTCCCGAAGCAGTTCCAGGCAAAGTAGACGGTCCAGGTCCAGATCCAGGTCCAGGAACGTGAGTCATAGAAGGCCATTGGCCCAAGCCCGTAGCCCCCATGGTACGGCAGACTCGCATGTATCAGACCAGTCGAGACAGACGCGATATAGGTATAGTTCCAGGTCCCAATCCAGGGATGTGAGTCCAAAAAGGCCGCCGGCCCAAGTCCGTAGCCCCCGAGGTACGGCAGACTCACCAGTGTCCATCCAGATTGAAGAACAAAGTGTTCTTGATACTGATTCTGAAGACTCAGATAGAGATGGGAAACAAACGACTGTGGTGGAAGAAGATAAAAAGGAAGAGATACTAGATGAAAACATCTTGCATATTCTTGGTGAAGACAAGGAGAACACTGAGGTGTTTGAGCTACATACAATTTTGAAAAGCAGATGGAAGACCATTCTCAGCGAGGGTCTAAAAAAAGACAAAAGAGCTGAGTTAATGTTGAAATACAATTTTCCAACAAACCTGGTTGAACTAGGAGCCCCTGAACTCAATGCAGAGTTTTTGTCGGCACTGCCTGACTCTGTTATCCAGAAGGACAAATTTGAAATAGCAAGACAGGCCCAACTGGGAAAAGCTCTAGCAGCACTTGGCAAATCTTTAAATGTATTATTAAATAATAATTCTCTTGACAAACAGGATATTTTAGCACCTTTGAGTGACTCCGCAAGAATATTGTCTGATTTGCATTTTCGCATGTCAATGTCACGAAGAGCCGTACTGGCTCCTCATTTTAAGCAAAATATAAAGGGAATAACCACCACTTTACCAGTGGGTCAATTATTGTATGGAAACAATCTGAGCGAATCTATAAAAGCAGCTAAAGCCCTTGAACAGGCAAGCAGGGATCTTAGGTCTCAATATAACAATGTTCCAAGGAAGCAATATAACCAGGAACGTTTTAAGAAAACTTTAAACTCCAGGGGCCTGCCAGGACATCAAAGGAGGAATCCTCGGCAACAAAGGCCTATCCCTCAGCAAAGACAGAGAAGACCCAGTCGGTATTAAATAAGGTAAGTAAAATAGCTGGGCGCTTAGGAAAGTTTGTGGACGAATGGAAAAACATTCCTGACATTAGACAGGAACAGATTGAAATAATTGAAGGATATAGGATCCCCTTTACTAGGAGGCCAAAACAGATGAAGGTGATTCGTTCTCAAAAGATTACACCTGAAGTTCTTAGAGAAATTAATAAATTGAGGAAATTAGGTGCTATTTCAAGGACTGGGCCAATGGCGGGTCAGTTCTTATCATCGTTTTTCTTGGTAAATAAACCAAATGGAGGAAAAAGATTCATACTAAATTTAAAAAATTTAAATATGTTTTTATCACCGCCTCATTTTAAGATGGAAGATACGAGGCTTGTCATGAAATTGATGATGCAAAACTGTTTCATGTCTACAATTGATCTTAAGGATGCATATTTCCTGTTTGCAGGAAATTCAGAAAATACCTAGGCTTTCAGGTGAATAAAACTATATATGTCTTTAATTGCGTGCCGTTCGGTTTGTCGACGGCCCCTTCATTATTCACTAAACTTTTGAAGCCAGTCTTGAGATTGTTCCGTAGCAGGGGTATTACATGTGTTACATATTTAGACGATTTCTGGATAATGGGTAAGACCAAAGATAGCTGTCATTCTGCAACTAACATTGTTATTGACCACCTGCAACGCCTTGGATTTATTATTAATTCAGAAAAAAGTAATCTAAAACCTCAACAAAAATGTACTTTTTTAGGGTTCAATTTTGATTCCTCCGACATGTCCATTGAATTGACAGACGCCAAAAAACGAAAAATATTAAGCTGGTTATTATTGTTGAAAAATACCAAACATATACAAATTAGAAAATTTTCTCAATTCATAGGAAATTTAGTGGCTGCCTGGCCTGCATATAAGTATGGTAAGCTTTATACAAGAAGGTTTGAGAGGACAAAGCATCTAGCGCTAAAGAAACACAGCCAAAACTATAATAAATCCATGAGTATTCCTCTGGATATTCACGAAGACCTTATTTGGTGGGAAAACAATGTGTTGTGTTGCAAAAACAATATTAGATCAGACAGCTTCATACTTGAAATCTATTCTGATGCCTCCACAACTGGGTGGGGGGCATACTGTCAAGGTGAAAGCACACATGGTTGGTGGGACGCATCAATGAGGGAGAAACAAACTATTTAGAGTTGCTAGCTATATTTTATGCCTTGAAATGCTTTGCTAACAATTTGCGGTCAGAAAATATTTTGTTTAGAGTCGATAATACAACTGCAGCTTCCTATATTAACCGAATGGGAAGCATTATTCATGTAGAATTGAATAACTTAGCAAGGCTCATATGGAAATGGTGCGAAGAACGAAATTTGTGGTTGTTCGCTTCCTATATACCTTCCAAACAGAACAAAGCCGACAAAAGTTCACGAATCCTCTCGTTAGAGACTGAGTGGGAATTGAATAAAGCTGTTTTTAAAAATATCGTAGATCAATTAGGCAAACCCAGCATTGACCTGTTCGCTTCCAGAGCGAATGCAAAATGTACAACCTATGTGTCTTGGAACAGAGATCCAGATGCAGCTGCGGTTGATGCATTCACCCTTTCATGGGACAAGTATTTTTTTATGCATTCCCACCTTTTTCTTTAATATTACGAACCTTGAGGAAAATCAGGTCAGACGGGGCAGAGGGAATTGTGGTGGTACCCCAATGGGCTTCGCAACCTTGGTACCCTTTATTCCAAGAACTTTTACTATCGCCACCAGTGTTTATCCACCCAGATATTAACCTACTGTCTTCTCCTTTCAGGAAGGTTCACCCGCTCCACAAATCACTTTCCCTGGTGGCAGGCAGGTTATCTGGGAAGCTTTCTCAAAAAAGGGATATCCTATAGAGTCTATCGAGACAACCTTACAATCCTTAGCCCCGGCTACTTTGATTCAGTACAGCTCATCGCTCAAATCTTGGTGGAATTTCTGTCAATTAAAAAGCATAGATCCATTTAATGCAAAGAATAGTGAGGTAGTCAGTTTCCTACAGAGTGAGTTTTCAGCAAAGTCAATCAAATACGGAACTTTCAACCAGCATAGATCTGCGCTTTCCCTTATTCTTCCAGGTGATATTGGAAAGGACATACTAGTCAGAAGATTTTTGAAGGGAATCCTGCGGCTGAGACCACCTAGACCGAGATACAAAGTAACTTGGGACCCTCAGCTTCTTTTGAACCACATTAATACACTACCTAATGATGAGGGCCTGTCTTTTTTGCTCTTATCAAAAAAGGCAGTTACCCTATTAGCATTGGCCACTGGGCAAAGACTTCAGACTATACATTTAATCAAGATAGAAAATGTAATATTTTATCCTGAGGGTCTGCAGATCCATGTACCAGATAGGATCAAAACAAATACCGTTCAACCCTATATAGAAATACCCTTTTTCCGAGAGAACAGGAAACTATGTGTTGCCACCACAATTATGAACTACATAGATAGATCGGCATCTTTAAGACAAGATGACAATGCTTATCTATTCGTTAGAGGCAGAGGACCCTTCACCAGAGCAACCAAGACCACCATCGGGAGATGGATAAAGTGGATGATGAGTAAAGCAGGCATAGACACAAATCGATTTACAGCACACTCAACTAGGCATGCTTCAACCTCGGCTGCGGCCAGAAGAGGTGTTAGCTGGGAGGTTATAAGAAAATCGGCAGGTTGGACAAAAAGCTCTCAGGTTTTTGCCCGTTTTTATAACAGACCATTAGAATATGGTCTGAATTTTGCTGAAGCAGTTTTTAGTTAATTTTTGCTTATAGCTTCAAAATATGGTTATATACTCCAATGAATAAATGAAGTTATATATCTCAATGAATAAATGATTTGGTTTTAAGTAGAGTTTCAATCAACCTACTAACAGAAAGGGAATATGTTTACATGGAAGAGGTTGTAAGCAATATTTTGTTGTTCTTTAAACCTCTACATATAGTGATCTGGAGGGCGAGGCGCTGTGGCATAATTGAACGATCAAACGAACTTACCTGTGAAGTTCGATCGTAATTATGCTAAGCGCCTCGCCCGAACAGATCACACCCTCCCTATAGATGGAAAAATAAATAAAAATTAATCCCATACCCAATTTCAAAATATTGCTGCTTTAAAATTAATGATTATTCTCGAACGACGTGAAGAGAGCCGGCCGTGGTAGGAGTTCTTCTTCTTTACTTTTTGAAATGTGTGGTAGATAGCACTAAAGGCAGTACTACATATAGTGATCTGTTCGGGCGAGGCGCTTAGCATAATTACGATCGAACTTCACAGGTAAGTTCGTTTGATCGTTCAATAATATTCTATTCCTACTACCGCTATTAGAATGGACCAAATGAAACGCAACTATTACATATTGGTTGCGTTTCATTTGTTTCGTTCCGGTTACTGCAGTAGGAAATGATTGACATTTGATACATTTAAATGATACTACAAAAATAACATGAATGGCATTTAATCCAGTGGTTCCTCATACATAGACTGAATGAAAAGTTGCAAATGAAACGACAAAAATAGCAATACCAATAGTGGAATCAGACAAATCAAACGCAACTATTTACTAATACTATCGTTCGAAGAAGATAGTTAGCCAACGTTATGGGATAAATATTGGATTCAAATGGAGGTGACATGTAGATGGCGTCAGTGATCTCGCTTCCAAGACATGTCGTAACTTCAGTGATTTGGCCACCAAGTCATATCGTAACTTGTTCAAAACAATTGTTCATCATTAAAATCAGGGTTCTTTGAAGAACGCTGCATCAAATATTCATGTTTGTAACTAATATCACGCTAGATGACACTCGCATTTGGGTCCAATACCGATATCCCACAGGTTTTACTTCCAAAGAGACTAAACTAAGAAGGAGGGTTTGATAAGCTCTAGCCAATCAGAATCTTGTAGCATCAACGCGTCATAGTGACGTACTTGGATATGAGTACAGAGTCGAACTCGAACCAAGCAACAAAACTATCAGCAGTAACTCTCATATACCAAGAGCTAGTCCGTCACTGTCTATTGAGAACGGCGGCCATGACACGTCCAACTACGTCACATTTTGTTATAAATGTTCATTCATCTCTTTCTACTAGTGTCCCCATTGTCTTATGGAGATTAAACTCTCCTTGTTAAATTTTAGTCTCCTTGTTTTACTTCTATGTAAACAATGCTAATACACATAGGATTCTTCTTCTCTTGAGTGCAACCGAATCAAATATCAAATACTTTCAATAAATTCACACTTTTCATTCTCCACAACGTACCCAATATCCCCCGGATCCAGAGCGTGACTAGCGTGAGGTACAGGTATCTTGGTCTATTATCATTTCATTCAAACAAACACACTCGATGACTGCATGTATCGATTTTCTAGCACGACTCGACAATCCATCTGCAAATCTACAACTAACTGAGTGTGAATTCAGTACGAAAAAGAGGAGTAGTTGGAGTGGCAACATTGCTACCATAGAGAAATAAAAAAGAAGAGAGTGTCAGATCAGTGGTGACGTCAGGCGCCTTAGACACTAGCGACACACTACGCGGGTGGGTAAACTAAAAGTAAGCGGTTAATTTGAAACCAGTTGGGGATAGTGTGTTTTCTTATTTTCATCAATAAGGTGCAGCAAAAATTCCCACAATATATTGATGAAAGCTTGAAAAAATCGAAAACAATTCTTGATATTTTCAAGTTTTTAATAATATATTGTGAAATTTTTGTTACTTCTGTTTTATTATTAATAGATGCCACCAAGTAAGGGTATCAATCATAAAAATTATGTCCTTATCTCTTTGAAAGAGTCTTTAAACTGTTCGATTACTAGCATGGTTGAAATTTATGGAAGTAATACACATCTCAATCATATTGTGTGTGTTTTTGGGTCCAAAGACGAACAGTATTTTCAGAACATGGGGATTATGGTTGGGAGTATTTAAATAGGATAATAAAATGGTACTTTATCAAAATATGTTTATTTAAATTACTCATATATACATATTTATATAATAATAATACTTTATTCACATAAATAAATACAAATACAAGTTTTTTTCACGTTTGTGAAATAAAGTAGAGTCCGATAAGTGTATACACACTTGTTTCGGAATGAGAACATAGAAACTTAATATAATATACATACAACATATACATTTAGAATGATGGAGTTGAAAAGTAAGTAATTTTATAACATGTTTTTTTGAAACCTGTGTGTGTGTAAAATTTGTAGAGGAGAATGAAGAAACTATGTATTATTACAGTTATTGCTTCGTCTTTGTAACAGCAAGCGCAGTAGCTTATTTAACCAATTTTTGTTTGGGTGCATTGTCATTTAAATATTTTCTTATAATAAATGGAACACAAATGTTAATTAATTTCAAAAATATTTTATCAATGTGCATTTTGCAAGTAAACCAGTCAATATTTGTATGATTTACAATTGTACATTTTAACTTTTGCATAATGTTTTCAACATGGCCATAAACTGGCAGAGCTGAATAAATGATATCATAAACTTGTGCTAAAAACAGAGTTAAATTTTTGTTTGCATAATTTAACCTTTGTTTATCATCATGCTCTTTTAACATTGTAAATGTATGGCATGGTTCCCAGTCTGTCACTGTCAAATTCGCTATACACTCTTCACACTCCAGTAATTTTGATGTAATTAATTTTCGAATCAGATAACCCGCAACATATGTTATGGCCTGGGTATCAAATTCAGTTTCTTCCAAAATTGGCGAACACACAACTATGTTCTTTAACTCTTCAATAGTCGAAACTTTATTTCTTATATGATCAGTGGATTCAAGAAAAGACACCATGTTTTCTAAAATACTACTCTCATCAGCCTCACAGTTAGAATTAATATTTTTCGACTCTATTAAATTGTTCAGTATGGAAGTTTTTAGTCCAGATATAAATTGGAAGCAGTTTGGATTCGTATTTGCTGCATAATATTGCCTAATGGAAGCAAAAAGATTTTCTAATGGATCTGTTGATAGTGATCTGGTTCTTAAAAATTTCATACCAATTTCCTGGCAAATACTAAAAACTTCCATTACTCCATGTATAGTTAATATCCAGCAAACTTTAAATGGTAAAGTTTTCTTAATTTCATCGGAATATATGTTATGAAATTCCCAACTTTTAATTTTTGGGAGTATGTCTTTCCAAAATTTAATATGTCGGGACTTCAAAGACAAACATCTTCTGAGAGCTTTGGAATTAAATTTGGGCGTATGGCTATTTAAACTGTCAAACAGACTGTCAATGTCTTCAACAAATTCAGCAGTGTAAATAGCTTCCGCAGGAAGCTGTTCTGGAGCACTTCCAATCATGCTCTCTATTGTTGCAGCAACTGTGTGACTCATCAGTTTAGCTGCTCTAGACACTTTCATTTTATTTTTGTTGTTTCGGCTTATATCAAAATCCTGTTCTCTTATTTTATACATTGTTTGAAACCTCTTTTTTCTGTCTAAATGAAAAGCAGATTTAATGTATTGGGACCTGGCTATTTTATGTTTATCAAAATATATATTATATTTAAAAAAAGCATTTCTGGTACATTTAAGCATATGTGGTGGGTCAAACAATGTATAAATTTTTTGATTATTTAAAATAAAATGTGGTGCAGAAGTAGTAATTTCACAGCATTGTGTTATGTTTTTCAATTTTTTTAACTTTCCCTTAGATTTTGGACACATTTTAGATTCTTCCACAATACAACTTTCACCTGTGCAAGGTGAATGTCTAAATGTGCACGAACTAGGGCATTTTCGATGTCGTAATATTTTTAAAGCAGCTCTAAAGGTACTACCTAAATCACACACAGTTGCTAGAACATTCAAACCTACTTTTTGAATGGCTGAAATGACTTCATTCAAAATTAATAATAAATCAGTGGTCTTTACTTGACTGGCTGTAAAATAGTAAGCCACAGGTTGTTTCCATGCTTTGTTTATGCCATGAATCATAAAGACAAGAGCATGATCGGCTACTACCTTTTTTCGGCCTAATGCATTCCCCAAATCCACATATCCTACAATTTTATCATTAACTGTGTCGAGTACCAACTGTTTAGACAAAGAAATTTCGTCAAATAAAAGGACACAGTTTCTATCGATTTCTTTCATAGATTTGACTCTACTTGACAGTTTCTGAAATATGTTATCATTTACACCAGGTTCAAACTTAACATCCCTTAAAATATTGTTCATAGTAGATTTACTTGGTAATGTTAAGCATCTACCTAAAAATTTATAAGCCTTGGGACCCTTCTTATACAGTGCTAAAGAGAAAACTTTATCCTGCTTCGTCCAGCATGGTTTATTTTTTTTTGAATTTTCCAAACTATGTTTAATAAACTCAATACCTAGTGGATCTACTTTACCTGCTTTAAAATTCGAAAATAATGTTTTTCGAGCAAGATTAACAGCATAATTCAACTTTTTTTTGGAATTTTTAAGGTTGCTTTTCAATTTTGAAATCTGCTTGTTTTGTTTAACGGTAGTCTGATAAAGCTTTCTCTTTCTAGGTGTCAAGTTCTTTGCCCTCGTTTCATTAATAGAATGTAATATTCCTATTCTACGTGTCTTCATCTCAGGGGTAACACATCTTTCCTCACAAATGCTTGTTAATGTTTGTGTTTTAGAAGTTCCTACAAATGCATCACAACAAATAACATTTGAAATAATGTTAATTTTTTGTTTCGACTTACAGGCAAGTGGTAACGCATATTTACATAGTCTATTTTTCATTGTACTTGTAAACGCATCATCATTAAAATGATCTTCACATAAATGCATTTCTTTGGTAGCATATGGTAAGTTCAATATTTCACACCACCTTTTTCGTTGTTCACAATCCAAAGGGAATTTGAAAAATTTCTTATTTTGAAACTGTTCTTCTCTAATTGGCCAGTAAAATATATTTGGACACACTGAACACTTATATTTGTGGTTGCCTGGTAAAGACATCCTTAGTGACCTAGAATTAATTTTAGTTAAAACTTTATTCATACGTTATCAAGTACACCATTACCTCTTTATAAATGTAAAAAAAAGCTTCCTTCTCTAGTAAGTCTGCGTGCAAGGAATTAATTAGTCTATAGACTATAACAACCTAGAATATGAATAATATTATTAAAACTGAGTATTACACATCACTTAAAGACTTACCGTAATATGATTATCAAAATAAAAATATTAGATTAATAATGCCAATAAAGTGTTCACAATGAAAATATAAAACATAAATCACAAGCTCATTCAGTTGAAAGCAAACAACAAACTGAACAATCAAAATGACAAAATGGCCGTCACATTAATGATATTTCATGTGTCAATGTCAAGTGTCACTCTTCTTCTTTTTTACAGCTCACAGATGACAATCATTTCTTTCTAGATTTCGAATAGAAAAAGAGATAGGTATACTTTGTCATCCTTCAAGAGTAGCTAACTTCTTTCAAAGTTCTCTCTCTAACATTTATATTCTCTCTCTGCGCGGGTGGGTGGCGCAGAAACCCTAATCTCGCTAATTCCTATCTAACTGACAGTCTATCCATTTTATATTGTCTTTGATTGCTACTGTTGGTAACACAAACGGCACAAATGCGTCAAGTTAAGTTGTCATTTAACAATTTATAGGGAATATTGGAATATTTTACGCTTTGAGTGCGTTTACCCCTTGATTATAGTTTATTTCGTTTGTGAAATGTTACTAGGGTAATTAAGTTATATATTGAAGAACTTGTAGTCCATTCTCACCAGTTTTCTCACTGTACTTCCTACCATGAAATGAGGTATACCACATGAATATGGACAGACTCAATGTGAGTATTCATCATTTTGATGCATGTTATAATTTATATTTTTGTTTGGTATAAAAAAGGTTATTTAGCTGTGGAGACAAATACTGAGTAAATGATATTTGCGAAATTCAATTTCATTTCAGATATAAATGAGAGAAAGCAATACCCAATGTACAGTTTAAGTTTCTAGTACCTTGGCTGGAATATTGTGTTAAGAATTGTCAATATTTTGGCATGTATAACACTGTAAGTAATGTAAACATTCAAAATAAAAATTTAATGATTTATGTAAAGGAAAACAAACATTAATCTTGCATAACCTGAAAAGTTGATGTAAAAAGTGAGCATTTCAACTTTTTATATACATATAAAATATACTCACTGTCCAAGTCAATTCTATTTTTGTTTTGTGTTCCAGTCATCCCAGTATCCAAACTCTGGTTACCAGAGTGCTTATCCCCAGTACCAGCAGAGCTATGGCAGTGGCTATAACTATCAAGGCTATGGGCAGTACCCTAGCCAGGTAAGTACTAACTACTCACAGACAGAGCTCGAAACCTTAAAAATTGGAAACTAAAAACAATAATTTCCATCAAGAAAGAAACAATATGAATAAAAAACACAAAAATTTTGATAACTTTGGATTATAAATACAAATCCAGCATTTTTTGAAAATTGTTGAGATGCAAAACCTGATATCTACTGCTTGTTTTGAATGCACACTGATGACTGAGAGTGGTGCTATAGGTTTTTCTACAGCCTAAAAGTGAATACGTCACCAAAAATCAGTAAGTTGGTCTGGAGTGCCATGACACATAATAATAACTGTCCTCTACCCCACATGCTATGCCTTTGGGAACACTCTACAAGTTTTTATGATAGAGTATTATTATTATAATTATAGCAGGACTATTACCGGATGACTTCAAATTCTCACAATTGATTCTTATATTCATAAAATTGAAAATTTACTTGTTGTGGATTTAATTTATTATCTTCATTAGTAGATAAGACTTCAAAAGAAAAATCTGAGAAAATTCAAAACTCATCTATGTATACTCAAAAACTATGAAAAAATCTCCCAAAATGTGACTTTTAGGGCAGATTTCCTTTATGAAATTGAATAAATTGCCGCCTCTAGATTGTGATGACGGAAATGAAAACACATTAATAATCCTTGTGCTTTTCTCAATAGGGCCATTCCCACTCCCTGGTTTTTTTTCCTAATTTGCCAAATAAGCCAAGAAATTGTCACAAATGAATAAAGAATTTGACATGCGACAGCGTTCTGTTGATTGACGTGCGGTGTTGCCGATTCTCTCACGGTTCGGAGTACGAAGGCTATACTTATCTTGCCTCTTATAAATATATTCACTTGTTCTCTTATACATCTCTACCATATTATTAACATGTTTTGTGACATGTTATAAATGTGTAACATATACAATATTTATTCATTTATGGGCAAGCCCCATTAGTAATTCATGAAAAATTATAAATGCATTGCCTAATTCTCAGAGTGTAATGGTTTTGCATAACATAATAATTAAATGTCATAGTACCTATGTGCTGCAAAATCGCAAAATATGATATTTACCACTGTTCAGACCCATGTGATTTAGTGAACTCCAACTTGATAGTCTTTTGATATGAGTCTAGACACAGACACAATTTGTTGATTCTATTAAGGGCATTAATAAATACAACAATCTTAAAAAAACACGAAAGATGATACAAATTCAACCTCCTTCAAATATGTTGCAAACACTTCAAGAAGAAGCTCTTCGAGTACCAAACACTACTTTTTATTTTCAAAATCAAAATTGGATGTTCACCTGTATATCTACAGAATAAATTAACTTATGTGGCTGAAATACACGAGTACAATACAAGAAACAAAAACATCAAAAAAATAGAAGAATATAAAAAAAGTACACATAATTCTTTATTTTACAAAGGAGTAGATTGTTTTAATGACCTCCCACAAGAAATTAAATAGAGTGGTTCGATAAATACATTCAAAAGATGATTGAAGGATTACCTAATATCTTACTATTATATTACTATTCATACATAAATTCTACACTATCTTATGCAATAACTATATGGGGAAACTCAAACAAAATTGAGTCTCTCTTAATATTACAAAAGAAGGTATTGAGAACAATGACCTTCAAAGATCGAAGGTACTCGTGCAAAAACCTATTTAAAGAATTAGGAATTCTAACTGTCATATGCCTATATATTTTCAAATGTGTAATATTTGTAAAAAAATATCTCTAAGTACAATGTATCTGGTGATTTTGTTAATTACAATATGAGATCTAAGTCGGTAATTAGACTACCCCCACATAGACTTGTCTTAACTGCAGAAAGTTGTACTGTAATGCCTTTAAAATTATATAACCACTTACCAAATGTACTGAAAAGAGTAACAGATGTCAAACGTGAGTCAAAAAAACTACTATTGCAGCACTCGTTATATTCTTTGGACGAATATTTTAATATTAAATTTTAGACTTTTTTTTTACATGTGCAAACTGCTGTGTGCTCATATATATTTATATATTATGTGTGTAAATGAAATTGTTTTTCTCTCTTTTAATTTTAGATTAGTACCTAAATGTTTAGTATTAGTGACCTGTCCATATGTCATGTAATTTTGATCTAATTTGGAATGAATGAATAAATAAATAAATACATTGTCAACCATTTTCAAACAAACCTACTTAACTTTGTTTCCTCATAAATGAGTAAATATGACCTAATTAAGAAATATTTCTTATTATGTAAATAATTTTTTGTTCTAACAAATAGCAGTGTAAGTAAAGGTTTTTTTTTTCATTTATTATTATATCTTCTGCAAATAACGCAGAGTCAACATACAGCTCTTCAACCTACTTATGAAAACACCCCTAAAACAGTCCCATGTCAATTACAACGTGTCCTGTCAAACAGCTGTTTTTTTTACAGTAGGTATACTTGAATTTGAGGCATTGATCAAGGAGAACAGAAATCTTGTGATTTTATTTATATTGGTGTGTCGATTTATACTTTGACAATGCCTTTGTATATTTTAATATATTTGTTTGTCTACCTATTTACTACTTTATGCAACTTTTTTTATATATCTGTTAAAGATTGTTGTTTACTATTTTAACGCGAAAACTTATTTATTTAAAAAATCTCACTTCTACACCAGTTGTAATGAAAATAATTTTTGACATCATTTATTTTGTAACACTAATTTATATAAAACTACACTCTTCACTTGAACTGTGACTCTCTGTGTCCGACTATAACTGTATCTGCCTTTTTTGGTCCTGGCTCTCCATTTATATCTATGTAGATTCCTTTCTGGAGCCTTCGCAATTCTACTCAATACTAGATGGCTCTGGGCATTTCGACAAACGTGAGTGGTGACATCATCATTCTTCAGGAGTAAGCGCGATGGTTTAGTCGACAGGTCCGGTTCCAGCATGTTACAATACTCATGTTTGTCTACTAACTGTATCATGTGTTATATCTGTAACATTTTATAAATAAATAAATATTAAAATCCCATGTTTGAGTACCTACATAAGCTGGGAGACCAACTGAAGTATTATAAGTTCTAAGGCTCCTGAAATCATGTTATTTTAAGAGTCGCCTTAACCGCGAAAAGTTCTCTCCCAGTTCATTCTCAATTGTTTATTGTAGACAGTCCAGCCTACTCCACCCGGAGAAGGTCCGACGACCTCTTCCACCGAATGGGGTTCGACCAGATATCCTTCAACACCAAAAGATGGTAAGTGTAAATATCACCGATGTCTAAAAAGTTCTTGTATTGTATCCTGAAAATTCTACGAAAGTAAAGTCATTCTTCCGAGATATACAATCAGAGAACTAATTACAGTGTTCATTAATCTAGCCGGATCGATACTTGATCAACTTAAAAGTTTTCTAGTATATTTCCAAGGCATTACTATGTTTTTTTTTTCTAGTGGAAGAGTAGTGGCTTTACTTTCAGAAGTACATATTGTTTACTTCTTAATTTGAATTGATTGAAAAAAATAAAGAAAATTAAAATTACAGGATCAGTTATTTGCGGCCTATGTTACTAATCATATTCTAGTTCTTGTGGATCCCACTTTTGACGACATTTTTTCGTAGGGATGTATCCTCGAAAATGGAACAACCGGACGCAGGAAAGGCTATATAGACCTCCGGCAGATACGTGCAGTTCGAAAAAGTCACAATTCTTTCAATATTTTTATCCCTCGACTGTATCCAAGTTGCTAATATACTTTTTTCAGCAGTGGCACAAGAGATGCAGCAACAGAAAGCCCAGTTGACGAAGCAACGCGAAGATTACGTTCGAAAGGCTTTGGTATTGCGGCACGAACTCGAACAACTGCGTATTCAAAAGCAGGAGCTGGTCGGGAATGACAGGTCTCCGGATCGCGAGCTTGTCAATATCCTCAGGCAGAACGATAAGTTGCAGGTAATTTTTTTTGTTACAGACCTACGATCGGTTCTGGTCTTGCACCATTTTTATGTTTTCGGAGATGACAATTGTTTACTTTGGTCAAAAATACAGTCATTATTTTTTACAAGCTGACAATTTTAAGAGTATTTGGTCTTCGAAATAAGAAACGGATACCGCAAGAGGGCAGTGCGATTGCCCGATGGAATAAATACAAACTCCGCCATACTTATCAGTTGGCAACTCTCCTGCAATACAGGACCGAATTGATAAATCGGTGCTCGTTCTTTCAGATTACAAATCTAGACCCAAGTAGCAATTCAACGTCGCGGCGACGTGTTTAAAAAAGTTGCGCAACCAAACATAAGTTGCGTTGCCGACCTCAACTCAACGTTGTCACAACCCTGTTTTGCACCAATTTGGTCAATCATTTTTTGGTTTTTATAACGTTTCTGCTCCAAATGTTGGTAGCTTATGGTCGTTTTCTAAACGTTGCTGGGTTTACTTAAACATAACTGTACACCAGCGCCCTCTCGCGCAGCGATGACAGTTTACTTTTCGAGGTGTTTGAAACATAGTTAATTTATCATCCAAATAATTACTGATGCTAAAATGGACACTTAAAGAAAACTTTCCGGTTACCCTACCGTTATATTTTTATGCTCAAGATACCCGTAAAATAAACAGACGGCTAGCGATACGCCTGCAACTTTGGACTGAGCATGCGCCAAACTCGAATTTAAGTGATGTACAACGAGAGGGTCATTTAATGGCGGAGAAGCAAGAAGAGGAAGGAAAAACAAGATTGCAAACCGTGTTGAAAATGCGTGAATTTGTTTTTTCGCTCGCAATTTACACAGAAACCTAACCTGAGCAAGCTAACCTAGCTTGCGATTCGAAAATTCGTTGAATTAGTTTTTCGCTCGCAATTTACACACAAACCTAACCTGAGCAAACTAACCTAGCTTGCGAGTCGAAAATGCGTGAATTATTAGCCATACCTAACCTGACCTGACTAACCTACCTTGCGATTTGAAAATTGTTACCATATAACGACTATTTATCCAAAGTTCAGAGAGATAGCAGTGATGTAGCAGTCATGGCAGCCATATTTGTCCATTTTTGGAGTCTACGGAGCATGCTCGAGTTTGGCGCATGCTCAGTCCAAAGTTGCAGGCGTATCGCTAGCCGCTTTAGAAAAATAACGATTTCGAAACCGAAATTGGCAACGCATTTCATTTTACTGTCAAATATACTATTGTTTCATGCCAGAAAACACGCGGGCTTTTAATCTGTTGCGAACTTTTCGAAACTCAAGAATAAAAAAAAATCATTTTGACGAACAATATTTAATCTAGATATTGATTAAATCTGGAACTAAATGGAATACACATGCATTATTTCTAGAAAACTAAAATAAGACTTTGGATATCAGATAACTGAAAATATACTAACTTTCAACGTTAGTCTGTCAGGCAACTAACTTTATACCCGGAGCGCGACTGAAGTTGCTTATCCGACCAAAAACTGAACCAAGGACAACTAACGAAAAATTTAAACTTAATCTTTAAACTTCAGCTCTCCAAACTGTCTGTCTTTATGAGGGCTTGTGTCTGAGAAGTTTCTTCACCACGTAATCTTTTTTTTTGCTTGTAATAGAAGGCAGTGTATTAGAATGCTCTCTGCGTTTCCGATTCAAAAGTTAGGTTAGGATCATTCCAGTTCCTCTTATTTTACTATATACTTTTTTATCAAACAATTCAGCCAATAGTATGTCCTTGTAAATTGAGTAAATTATTATTATCTAAATATCGCCGGCACATCCTCTGTTGTAAATATTTGGAAAAAGGTTAGTTGCAAAGATGACTCAACGAAAACGTTTTCAATTTGCCCACTGCTTAGTTGAATCTTATCGACCCTCCATCGGGAAAACGTTCAACATAACTGAGGTTGTCTCTTGAACGTTTTATAAATGTTATTTTCATTCCCAAAATATTTACTAGTTGTAGTCAGTTGGTTAAACGTCTGACAACGTCGTAGCTTAACTGATGTCATGCTCAACGTTAAGACAGCGTTTTCTGGAAGTTTAGAGAGCATCGTTTCAAAGATGACCAAGTACAACGTTAATTTTGGTGTATTATGTGCTACTTGGGGATTCAAACCTGTTCGTTTTCGTGGTAATCTGAAAGTTTACACGAAAATTTTAAATTATTATATATTGGACTCCAGTTACACAATGGATCGAGAATTGAAAAAATATATCAAAATAATATACTCAGTTTGAAGGGCCAAAACTATTTCGGAAATGTTTTAAATAATAATATTAAGAAGAAAAGTATACCGCCTAAAGATATTGGTATAGGAATATCAGATAAAAGCCAATGTCACATTGAACATGACATGCGTGCAGCACAAATATACAATGCTGACGTAAACTAACAGTCCTTATCACATTATTTTTGAACAGGTTTATTTATTAAACAAATTTTGTAAAAATGGATTGGACCAGAATTACTATTATTGGCTTACTTGTTTTTCTTGTTAAACGCTTCATATTAACTTTGCCTGTATGATGCATGTAACGGAATCTTTGAAATTCATTTTCACTGGCAGACGTCCGAATGATTTGATATTTGACATTAATTCTAGTAATACTTCTTTATACATTTTTTTAAGAGCAAACACTAATAATGAATAATGATAATAATAATAATGTAAGTTTATTCATAAATAAATACATATATAACTATAAAGTGTGGAATACATTGTATGAATAAACTGTTGTAAGGTAAACAACTATTCTACCAAAGAACTATTTCAAAAATGACAATAATTTTTTTTTCATTTCCAATCTTATTTCTGTATAATTTCTTTTCTAATCTGAATATTTCAAAAAAAAAAATTATGTCGAAACTCGCCCATTAATTAATACTATTTATCAAATTATGAAAAATATGTCTTTCTGTAGTATTCAACCAGTCTTTCACTTCATTTTTGTAAGAATACATGGACTTAGTCATTTTAATAATATCTGGTAGTATGTCAAACAATTTTGGGATAATGTGAATGAAATTTCTTGTGCCTATTATTTTATTCAATCTAGTTTTAAGTGTGACTGCTCTTTTATACCTGGTCTCATAAAGATGATCACCAAAATTGATATCCTTTTTATTTTTGAAAATGTGGATTAGAATTCTATACATAAACAATTGCACAATATCAAATTTTCTACTTTTTTTATATAGAAGATCGGAAGGAAACAAATGATTTTGATCATATATTATTTTTAAGAATTTTTTTTGAATCACTTCCAATTTATAAAGATGACTTTTTTTAACACCACCCTATCCCAGAATGCCATAACTCAACTGAGATTCTACTAAGGAAAAGTACAACATTTCAAGGTGCTTCAATGAGATAAATTGTTTTAAAAACTTGAATTTGGGTAACAGATATCTCAGTTTTTTAATGACAAAAAAAATATGATGGTCCCACCTCAAATGATTGTCAATCATTATTCCTAAGTATTTGACACATTTGGTAAAACGGTAATCGGTTTTTCGCCTGCAGTTTTTGTTTAAGATTTTTTTTTCTTAAACAAATGACTCAATGTTTTTGTTATTGGATGCAAAATTAGTATGTAGAAGTTTTTGAGATCGGAGATTATGAATCTTTTGTCAAAATTAATAAATTCAAGATGGCGGGCGAGAGTTGTGATTATGGTCCGATTCGATACAAAATTTGTATCTGAGGTTTTTCGGACTCTGAGATTATGAATCTTTTGCCATATAATGAATTCAAGATGGTGGTCGAGTATTTAGGAGTTATATGGGTCGGAGGTCGTGATTTTTCTGTTTAAATTCGGAAATGTTATTTCTGGTCGGGTTCTGTAGAAGATTGGTACCTGTGTAGGGGTTTTTGTTTGTCGAAATTCAAGAATTCAAGATGGCAGGCAAGTTTTGTGTAGCATCTTCTACTGACAATGACTGATGTAAAAATATACAACGCCTTGACGGAAATTTATTCCTCACAGAAATTTTCATTTCATCCCACAATGAGGAAGCATGCGTTGAGGCATTTTGACAGCAAAAGCAAAAAGAATTTTGACAGCAATCGATATTATTTTGACTTTGGTTTGACAACACTTCATGCGTGGATTCGTTGTTTCGACTGTTTTTTATATAGCAGCTACGAGTTGGAAACTGTAAATTAACAAGTGCTGAAGGTGAGGCAACTGTAAAACAACGATGCGAAATAATTAAACAACGATTTAATCATAAAATGGGACTGAGTGTAAACAAACCAAAGCCAGGATTTGTTTTAACTAATGTCCGAAACACTGGTCGCTGTTTTTTCAGGATTGGGTGTTGCATTCATCAAAAAATGTAACATCATCCTCTGGTTTCGAAATAGTTTGGTCTTGAGCCTAGAAAACTT
This sequence comes from Chrysolina oricalcia, assembly GCA_944452925.2. NCBI lineage: Eukaryota > Metazoa > Arthropoda > Insecta > Coleoptera > Chrysomelidae > Chrysolina > Chrysolina oricalcia. The sequence continues at coordinate 6,297,670 of OX101825.2, read as the reverse complement.
TCTCAGTCTGTATCCGAAGTATCATATGCCTGCTACTGTACATATAATTGTTATTCATAGTACCAAAACTACAATTTTCCCAATTGGTCAGCCAAAGAGCCTAAGAAGTGATGGACAAATATTGCTTAGGTCCTGGGAGCACAACATCAGAAGACATTCACGTATTGCCACAAATACAGATTTACTTTCAATGTTGATTATAACTTCTTATCTTCTGAAATTGTGCGCAGAAGTCTTGAAGCTGAATAAACAACCTCAATCTGATCTGATTCATCGGACTACGATTCCGATACATCCAAAATTGCGTGTTACTTTAGGCTATCCAGATCTGTCTGTTTTGTTCTAATTTTTCTTTTGTTATTTAAGTCATTTAAGTATTTATTTGGATTTATCCAATTATATATTTGTATTTATTTATTTGATATCTATCATCTAAATGTTTTTTAATGACTGTGTCTTGAAATCGCTCAACAGAAGATCTTAACTGAAATTCCTTCCAGGTTAGCATTTATATTTTTTATAAAATAGGAATTTCAATAACTTTCTTTGAAACACCTCAATTGCTGAAATTATTTGTTGGTGATATGGATTCCATACTTGACTGCAGTATTCCAGTTTACTTCTGACTATGGAATAATACAATTTACATAAAACGACATATATTCACTACAAGTACGAGTTAAAAAACCCAATAATTTCATGGCTTTGGAAATTATTGTTTCATAATTTAACATTTATTCATTTATTGATCACAAGAAACATGTCTGTTTATAGAGGGATTAAATTTTAAAACAAATTGTGTACATATAAAATTGATGAAGAAATCAAACAATTTTTTGGATTGACGTGGCCTTTACTTGATGGAAATTCATAGTATATGACACTAAGGTAAACACGATTAAATTTCCACAGATTTATTGTCTTCGCGACATGTTTCGATACACTGTATCTTTTTCAAGCGAATGTAATACATTAAATTATTCTACCTTGAACATTACTTAAATACCCTTCTTAACAATTGAGGTAATTAGGAGCTACCTATGATAAAAATAAAATTGACAATACAATGTAGGTAGATACCTGGAAATCTCAAAACATATCTACTACTTAATTAGTTGAAAAGGTTCAACAAAGGGGAACTATTAAGGTCCAATTGATCATTTAGTAAACAATTCGAATTTTTCAATTTATTAATTTCCAAGAATTCTAAATAATTAAGTCTAATACCTTTATTTTCAACATGAAGGATTTCAAAGTTTTCATCGAAGTCATGGTCTTCTTCCAAAATATGATTGGCATATGTTGAATGTGTTTTATTATTTACATAATTCATACGGTGCTCACGTACACGGCTTTTGAATGGTCTACCAGTCTGGCCTACATATACTTTGGAACAAGAACCACAATTCAATTTATAAACTCCTGATTTTTTAGATTTTTGTGTTTTATCTTTATTATTTTTAATAAACCTTCCCAACGTGTTATCTGTTCTGAATGCTACTCTTAAATTTTGTTTTTTCAAAAATGACGCTATTTTTTCTGAAACGGGCCCTGAATAAGTTAATGTTCTGTAATTATTGTCAAGGTTCCTCATAGTGGGGTACACTTCTTGGATAGCCTTTCTATGTAATTTTTTAGCAAGAATATTCTCTATTAATTTGACTTGATATCCATTGTTAACTGCTATCTGTTTTATAATATTTAATTCTTTGCAGAAGTTTTCTTCAGAAAGAGGAATATTAACTAATCTATGTATCATACTATGGTATGCTGATATTTTATGTATATATGGATGTATCGAATTATTATGAATGGTGATGTCAGTATGGGAAGGTTTATGAAAAATAGAAAAATGGTGTTTGTTGTTGGTTTTACCTATTGTCAGATCTAAAAAATTTAATGATTTTTCTACTTCTATTTCTATTGTGAATTTAATGTTTGGGTGAATAGTGTTAATATATTTATGAAAGGTGTCTAACTGTCTGTTGGTACCTTTAAAACAAACTATAATGTCATCCACATATCTGTACCAATACAAAAACTGTTGCGAGAGTGGGTGCTTGTGGATTATTCCTTCAAGGTTGTCCATGAAGATATCTGCCAGTAGCGGACTCAGTGGATTTCCCATGATCAAGCCTTCAGATGAAGAATATATTTTATTGTCAAACTGAAAGTAATTTTGTTCAAGACATATCGACAAAAGGTCTAATATCTCTTGTTTAATAACTGGGTTGACATGATTTCTATCTAGTAAACCTTCAACCAAGACTATGGTATCTTGAGGAGGTATACTAGGGAAAAGATTTTGAACGTCAAAAGAAATTAATTTCGCGTTATCTGGAACAGAAATATCCTGGATTTTATTTATCAAATCATAAGAATTTTTAAGGCTGAATTTCGGTACAAATTTAGAATAGTTTGTTATTAAATGTATTAACTTTCTTGATAACTTAACTGATGGTGCTGTTACGAATGATACTACTGGCCGGACAGGGTAGTTTTGTTTATGCAATTTTAACAGAGAATATAATTTCGGAGTTTGTGGATTCATAAGAGTTAGTCTGAACTTCTCGGCTTCATTAAAAATTGATTTAGAGTTTCTCAAGAATTCTTTGATTTGTAGTTGGTACACATAAGTGGGGTCACGTTTAAGTACTGTAAATTTACCGGAATCTAAAAAATCAAGAGTTTTTTAACATAATCATTCCTATTGTTAAGAAGGGTATTTAAGTAATGTTCAAGGTAGAATAATTTAATGTATTACATTCGCTTGAAAAAGATACAGTGTATCGAAACATGTCGCGAAGACAATAAATCTGTGGAAATTTAATCGTGTTTACCTTAGTGTCATAAATCAAACAATTATTGAAAAAGGAATGATACAGATAATCTATGAAATATGAGTAAATAAGTCATATCAATCAAGAAGAAACCAAAGCAAAAACAGTCAGAGGAAACATTGTTATATTATAGGAAGTCATCTGTTAAGTATACATTTTTTACGTTCATTTTTAAATTTAGTTTTAGTCCTTCCTTCTTTTATTGTCTGTGGTATTTTATTATATATCTCAATTACCTCGTAAAAAAATAGACGTTTTTCCAAAGTTTGATTTGAAACGTAATGCGTTTATTTTATTTACATTTCTTGTTTTATGGTAATGGATATTCAAAATATGATCAAAAGTAATATCCGAATGTTTTTTTCCTGTATCAACATAGTGGATGAAAATTGAAATTTTAAATTCATATAATGAACGAAGATTTAGTAAGTTATTAGGTTTATATAATTTTTTTGAGGGTTCTAAGGGTTCTAAAAAGGGTTTGTATATGCATTTTATAGCTTTGTTTTGCAAAGTTTGTAGTGGTTTCATAATAGAAATTTTGGCTTGAGCCCCAAACAGAAATGAGGAATTGCAATTTTGAATAAATTAAAATGAAATATATGATTTTCAAATATTTTAGTGGGGTTTACTGCCTTATTCGAAATAATATTCCAATAAAATGTGAGTTTTTTCTCAGATTATTAATATAATTGGACCAAGAGAGTGTTGTGTCGATATGTAAACCCAAAAATTTTGTATTGTTGGTATACTGAATTGGTGAATTTTTTTATTTCATTGGTCTTAGAGAATCAGTTGTAATACTTCGTTTAGAAATTAACATAATTGATGATTTTGAAAAATTCAACATTAGTTTATGAGTGAGTAGCCAATAAGATAGGATTTGAAGATCCTGTTCAATATTAGACATCATTTCGAATTCATTCTCTGCAAAATATAAAATAGTTGTATCATCAGCAAAAAGTTTTAATGAACGGTAAAGGTTAGTTTACAGTCGGATGCGACACCCATATCTTTATTTTGTGTAATGTCGATCATCTCCGAAAATATAACTCTGATGCAAGACAGTAACGCTGCCGAGCACTGAAACTAGGGTAAGTTCTTCCGAGTCCGTAAGGTAGTAGTGTTTTATTTCGCAGTTCCTTCTAGCAAAGCGGCAAGTATCTCCTCGCAAGACGCTCGTAAATTTTCGTGTATTTGTTGTAATATTAAAATTTCACGCAGTGGAAACCTGAAGATGGCGCCAGTATGTATTGACTTACACATTCTCGTGAGATATATGTCCCAAGGACGAAAATCCTGACGCTGGTTCTTTTAATTTCAGGACGAAATCCAGGGCAAAATGAAGGCCATTCATAACGTCATCGAGATGCTGTCGAGCATCATAAAAGACGGGCAGTCGATATCCGACCTCGAAGCGTCGCTGATGAAGGCCGACGCGCCGGAGCCTTCGCCACCGTCGGTTCAGTCCCACTCCCATTCCCAATCTAGCTCCCACTCTCACTCCGAATCGGCGGCGGCGCAAGTGAGAAAGAAGAGCCGGACTCCGGAAGCGCCGGCGGAACCCGCCGAGAGATTCTGTTACGTGCATTACGACACCGGTTTGCACTGGTGTCGCTCTTGCGACGAATTTCCCGAAACCGCTAAAGATTTTCTCCTGCACTTGCAGGACAAAAAGCACACGGAGTCGATGAAAGAGAACGACCTCGACAGCACGCCGTGGCACAAGTTACCGGCAGAGGCTGTTCTGCCTTCGCACGAGGACGCCCCGAAAAAGCGCATTCCGATCAAAGGTACGGGGGGTAACGTTATTCTTTGGGAAAGTTTGGAAATCTGGGTTGGTAGCTTTGTCAATGCACTTATTTCACAAGTTTGAGGCTTCTGGTTCATTTATTTTTGAGTATTTTTCAGTCTTTATCTAGCGGATGAATCAAAATATTTGCTATTTATAGTGACCACCAATGTAGTAACGGACCTTTCCACGAGATATGAGAAAACACTGTAATGAGAAAGTAAGACCGCTAGTTTATCTATAATCAGAAGAAAAGTGACGTCACGTTCATCAAAACTAGACTTGGCAACGTTGTAAAAGTTGTGCACCATGGAATCTCAAATTCTCATTCAAATATAATGTGTCGTATGACAGTTGTCATTTGATACCAGATTGGTTCGTTCGTCTGTTTCACGGAGCAAACCAGTAAGAATCGTTTGTCTCTGTTTAACTCGTTTGCCTACATTGAAATTGTATACAAGTAAAGCAGTTCCATCAAATATCTATGCTGCACACGAACAGGCTCTACGTGATTTCTTATTTGAGGTTAATACGGTTTTGAAAGTTTTTGTTTGTATTCTACAATTTTTTTAATTCCTGTATCTGTATCCCTGCAATAACTGTGAACATGTCAAAAAAGTGCTTTGTACCCGGTTGTCTGAACACCAGTGAAAATTCTAATGAACAATTTTTTTATGCACCTAAAGATGAAGCGCATTGTAAAATGTATTTCGCAGCAGAAAATAAACCCTGTGCAAAAAGCGGAAATATATATTATTGTGAAGAACATTTCCAAGTGAGTAAGTACTTCACGTTATGTCATTATTGTATCCAAAGCAGAGTTCCAAGAAAGATTTAAAATTTTAGTCATTGCAAAAAAGACATTGAACTATCAAAAAATTTAAGGTACTAGTAAAGATTCAGAAAAATATACTTGAAAACCAAATTCAAAGAGATGAAAGTCACAATGAAATCCTAGTTATTGCTTTATCTGATTTGATTTCACCCGATGAATAATGAGCACGTTATTACGATTTACGGTATTGCGGTATTTTCATCAAAAGGAATGTCCGTTCAGAAAATTTGAGAGCTATAAATACAATAAAAATGGGTAATATGAGGATTTTTTTCTCTGCGTTGATCAAATGACAAAGTTCTAATTATTTCTTAATGGCTTATATCAAGCTAGAAGCTATATTTTTAAGGAGAACGGTATTGCCTGTTTCGGAACGTGGATTATGGTGAGGGGGTGTTTCCGATGAACGTGACGTCAGCGGCACACTTTCAAATGTGATATTTTTTCAAAATGAAAAAAATGTTGTGGAGCTCTTTGTTGAATGGACATTTCAGACCAGAAACTACTGATTTAAACGAGTTTTACAATTTATTTTTCGTAGATGTAAAGGTCCATTGTCTTCAGAGTCGATCAACTCTCACCCATGTTCTCATGTATCATATTGTCTGGTAATTTCTAAATGAAACACCGTCTAGATAGTTTTAAGGTTATTCCCAGCAAACACAAATACATGTCTGATAAATGACAAACACATTTTCTTGATCACATCCGATATTGCAGACATATCATAATTTGTACTGTTTATGTATCTTGCATGTAACGTCAAATTCCGCCTCCTTGAATATGTCCTTCACATGTCTGACATATGTTTAGTGCCTACAAAGTAACATTGCATCCATGATCAGACACATTATCAGTAACGAATATGTTTCTGTATAGATACTTTAATAAACGTTACAAAGTAATTTCAGAAACTATACTTGTTTGTAGAACGACATGTTCTTGATTTTTTTAAAATATTTATAGAAGAATCATGGTTTCCGGACTCACCAACGACTGGAAATTGACGATTTCCCCTTGTTCACATAAGTTATCTTCGGCAACTTGCTTCAATTCCAATAATTTTCAATTCAAGTAGTTCACTGAGAAAACATATGTTCAGTAACACCATGCACATTTGTACCCTTGGTAGGATCAGCGCTCATTAATTCTTCAAATGCCTTCTCAAGAGTTGGATGGAAACAAATTCAACATGGCCTGAACATCCTCAGGCATGAAAATATGCATCCTGAACTTGAAAGATTAGCCTTCCTCTATTTTCCAGTCTTTGAAGGAAGTCAAACATATATTCAAGTTGACTTGATTGCCTAACGTCAGTTTTGAATTAATATGACAAGAACGTTTTGAGTTCTCCCAAACAAAATTCCTGCTGTGGAACAATTTTGATTGGGCACACCTAATATTCCAACAGTCTCTGCAGTGGATGAAATTTGTATACAAACACTTGCTGGTAAAGGCAGACCATGTAATGATCTCACTGTTTGCACTAATGTTATCAACAATATCTATCAATGGGCATACCTGGAATATCTGATAAACTGTTCCATCATTTCTGAATCACCTGCCTTTTCTGGTTCGTTTGTTTTGATGACGTCTGATGTTGGCGTATATAAAGACAAACATCAGCAGCGATATCATCAGATTCTACAACAATGAGCAAACCATTTTTATTTATGATATTCCGCCTCTACATTCTACTCAGCTGGTAAAAATATTTCTGAGAAACTGTTACATTATGTCAAATAATACACATTCGAATATTGCAATGATATAAAGATTTTATAATCTGGAAAAAATCTTGAATAGATAGATAGAAACGCAAGTGGAACATGCAATTTAGTTTCTTTAATCATTTATGTACAATCCAATTTAAACAATTTCTTCATGACATTCAAGACATTACTTATATATACGTTACAATAATAATAATAATTCTTATTGATCACAAGTACACCGTGGTGTGTGAATAAGTCAAAAGTATAAATAAAATATATAAAAAGTACAAAGATATAAAAAGTATGACATAGTACAACACAAATATACAGATATAAATATACACATAAAAATAATTTAAATTATACATGACAACTTAATTTACACAACAAAATATTAATAAGCTTAAAAAATTATGTACTCAAAAAATGAATCATTCACGTCATAAAGGGTGTCATGTAGTAATTTAATTTTCAATTGTTTTTTAATGTTTGCAGATTAGCTTCTCTCAAATTCAACGGAAGTTTATTATACAATTTTATGCCTAGTTGGCTACGATTTGTACTGGTCAATCTATGTTTGGTAATAAGGAGATTTTGTCTGTTTCGAGTGCCATAGTTATGATTAGAGCCCACTTCTTATATTTCTTGTTATGTAACCTTTCATTCAATAAAATATATTTCAAGAGATATAACAAATAATGGTTTTTCGGGTTGCCTTCCACAATTTGTATCAACAAATATGTTATAGGGAAATGTTACTCCTGAAACCCAGTCAAACAAGCTCCATTTGCCGTATGGCAGACATTATGTTTGCTAAGTACATTTCATTTGTTCGATCCTTGTTATTTCAGTCTTATAAAAAATTGTAACCTGAATGAAGAATTACGTAAACATTGAACCTTACTGTTTTTGAAAAATAAAAGTTGGAATTTCGCTGTTTGCAATACTGAAATAAACAGAAATACATGATGTAAAATGGAACATATCAAATTAAACAGAATTAAAAACAAAACTTTTGCTGGAGCTGAGAAGCACAACTATTTGGATTGACAAAAATTTTAATTTTTAGAATCATATAGTAAAAAACCAAATTTCTATTATAGTCAATTAATTATAAAAATGCAATTTCTGAGAAAAAACAAACAATTGTTAATATCTATGGTATAGTCAAAAACAAAAAGGGGTTATGTATATATTGATGAATAAAGAAATAAAAAAGTAATATTTAGAAAGCCTTGGGATACCCCATTCTTGGAATTGTACAATGGTTCCTATGTAAAAATGTGTTAGACCGTATATTGTCTATTTATTAGAAATTCAGATTGTTAAATAAGATTATGGTAATGGTCGAAATATCAATGAAATAACAAGTGGTGGCAATTTTTAAATTGATTTGCTCGAGTTTATTGCCAATTTATCTAGTGACATTGTTCAAAAATCACTCCTTGACGGCTCGCTGAAAAAAACTGTACTCCTTGTGATATTATAAAATATATGATACATGCATTGACAAAACTTACAGCCCCTGATTTGAATTTTTCATAAATGACATATTGACTTGTTACTTGGGAGCCAAATTGGATGTTTTGAAATTATATAAAATGGTTTTCAATGGATTCAATTTGTAGATGGCAAAAACCCACTTAAGACAGCCAAATGTAGGAGATTTCACATGGAAACAACAGTTTCTGGAAGAGAGCTTTATCGTGATTATGAAGTAAGATGAACGCACAATGCGTTGAAAACATTGATTCTCTGCAACGCTGATTGATCGAAGAATTGTATTTTATGTGAATTGGTTTTGTAAATATTAAAACAGAATTGAACAAAATCACCATTTCAAAAATGTGACCCTCATTGTCAACACAAAATATCGTGTCACTCTTGTTTTTGCTTATTTCACAGTGATAACAATCAAGTAGAATTATTCAGTGCTCTACGTGACCATGTGATCTGTTTTCATAATATCACATCACAGATTCAGTTGGTGAAATCCATGACAATTGGAAATATCGACAGCTAAGAATTTTGTAGTAGTCATTACTGTCCGGAGAATACGTTTTTTTATCACTCGTTTTTCGTAGGTCTGCAGTTTTTCATCGCGGCGCCATCGTGGTATTGCAAGTTGTGCGACGTCTGGATTGGAGACTTACATTGCGCATCCCATCATCTGAAGTCTCAGGCCCATTTTCAAAACTACGAGGTAAGTGTAAGGATGCCGCCATTTCCCCTGCGTTAATAAAAGTGTCGTACAGGTGCAAGGTTAAATTTGGGGGACAAAAGTTATGGAAAAGTGGGGTGGAACGTGTACGTGGAGGGGGACTGCTACGGTGTCCCCTTTCCTACTTTTCCTTGAGTCTTCCCGATTACTGCTTTTTATTGAAAATAATTGATTTTGAAACATATTTTAAGCAACGTAATTTTAATTATAAAAAGTACATTGCAACTGAATAGATGAAAAAACCATTATTGGTTCATCAGTTTATCTAGAAGTAATTGAATATGGTTTGGTTATTTTGTTTGTAATTTTCATCTGCATTAAAAAAAATTGGCCTGATGGTGTACAGTTTTTACAAATGCCGCTACAAAATTTCTTGTTACTAATAAAGTTACAAAACATTGGTTGAATAGGCTACTAGAACTAGATTTGGTTGAAACTACCATATTTTTTATAACAAATTTTGCTTGGAAATTTCTTAATCTGATTGATGTCAGCTACTTTTCGAAACAGTCGAACTGAATTTCAAAAATTTACTAGATGGTTTTCTGAAGAAGATCTTTGTTATAGTTGAATTCAAACAATGAGTTCCATGGAACTTTTTTCTCATCAAGTTATAAGCTTTATTTTATTGGACAAAAATAGTTTTTACCACTTGCGGTTTTGTAGAAAATAAAATATCCGGTATTTTCTCACATCTTGAGGTTTTTCGGTCAATTCTGAACAATTTTGTGGATGGAGCCATATCTCCTCTCCTAAATGAAAAATAAGCCGGACATTTGAGAAAACACATTGGTTTATTTCGATACAGCTCACAATAGTTCTATGTCTTTTATTTTTTGCAGATCAGAAAGTATCAGTGTTGACGCCATCTATATTTGTACACGGGATAATAATGTTTTACGTAGGCATCTCTCTTTTACTTAAAAAAATCAAAGTATGCAGCCGACATAATGTAAAACCTAGAACAAGGTTAAGTTTTGTGTGTCTAAACTCTAAAGTCAACTAACTAAAGTCAAAGGAAGTCGGAGAGGAAACGTTATTTGACTAGGATAGTCTAATACCCATAAGACAATTGGGGCACTTATATAAAGATATGAAAGAACATTTGTGACGTAGTTGGACATGTCATGGCCGCCGTTCTCTATAGACAGTGACTGACTAGCTCACTCCGCGATCTTGGTTTATGAGAGTACGGGTGACAGTTTTGTTCCTTGGTTCGAGTTCGACTCTGTACTCATGTCCGAGTACCTCACTATGACGCGTTGAAGCTACAAGATTCTGATTAGCTAGAGCCTATTTAACTCTCCTGAAGTTTACTCTCCTCGAAGTCGGATCACTTCGAAGGTTTGTTCGTGGTTTTGCTCCACTCGTTAAAGGCGAGAAGACACCCTTCAAATAGTTCAACTTCTTCCGAATTCTGACAAACCACAGAACCACAGATTTAGATCAGAATGATCAGTGGTGAGATTATGAACACTCGACTCGTTGCGAGTCTGACGCATAGAAATATATATTATATACTTACTCTAGAATGCTAATTTTCACGTTTACGATGTGCGCATGCTCGTCATCAGTGTAGTTTGGGTAGATCGTTGCCAAGTTTGAAAATCTTTTGGTGTTCCAATTCAGAGTTTTTTGTTATGCGGCAACAAAACACATGTCATTTGAAAGAGATAAATTTGACAACGCATTTAGGACTTTTTAAAACCGAAATGAACCTTTTAGATATAGATTACTCCGAATTTTAGGCGCGAAAGAAACTTATTTAAAACAATAATGTACCCTATGCTACTGTAATTATAATGACCGTGCAACAGTGATTTTTCATCAACAGGAAGACTTGTCACTAAGATCTGTCACTCTTGTCAGAGATCAGAGACGGTTTTTAGAATTTCTGATTTTCTCTCGTCGTTTTGTGTGGTGTTTGTTGTCGTTGGTTATTCTTTCATCATGCGTGAATTTGCATTAATCTTGTTCCTTTAAAGACAATTTCTAATAAAGTCGTTTCTTCCTACAAATAAACAATGAACTGTTTAGTGTTGTGTAAAGGAAAAATACCTGAATAAATCATTTTTGGAAGATAATGAAATTGTTCGTGTACCTATATGCTTTGCCCAAAATAGCTTAAATATTATTTTAGCTGACAAAAAGGCATGATTTTTGGTTATTGTTTTTAAGAAGAGGCCCCAGCCGACCATTTGAGTGAGAAAATTGTTATTTGTGGCAGACATTTTCCTCATGATGATCATGTGAAAACGACAATAGAATAATTTGAAACCTAGTGCAGTACCAATACTGTTAGTTCTAGATTCCTACAAAAAGTACTAAACACATACAGAATCGCCTCAGAAAATTAATGTCAATATGGAAGTGCTTTTCTTTGATGATAAGGAAAATGCTTCTGTCATCACTTTTTCATGCACCCTCATTGTGGAAATTGCACTAAGGTAATAAATACAACATATATACTCGTATAAATAGCATGTTAATCTCTTCAAATGATTCAAATTAAATGAAGTTGCATATTTCGACATGAATCGTTCTAGAAAAAAACCTAGAGCTTCCAAGCATCCAATTTTAAAAATCCAATTTGAGTTGAAATTATTCATGATATTAGCTGAAATACATTTTCATAGTATTTTGTACTTTCAATTTCTTTTCCAATCCAGTGCTTCCTTGAAATTCGCACCGACGATTTGGGGTGGTTCCGTAGGTTTTTGTTGGTTAACTTCAGAGCGGTAAATAATAATAATCACCATACTCTACTTTCTGATGGCCTTTGCTGAATATTTGGGATCATAGATATGTGAAAATATGTATTCAAATCGGCTAAATACAAATAACAGGTATGAGTACAATGAGGTTTCCAACCTTATTCTCCGAGATTCAGAATTAACGTTTGTTAAGCTTCACAAGTACCATTATATTTTTCTAAAACCGGGCCTGTTACAAAAATCACTAATGACGCGCATGCGCATTGCGGACTAGCCTGAAATTTTTACAACACTTTTGACATGGGGATGAGCATTCTAGAGTAAGTATATAATATTGTAATATATTTATAGTCCAATTAACTCTAAAATAATGTATTTAACGAAATACAATGACTCACAATACTCTAACAATCACTCTACTATTTATATTCGACTTTCACTTCTCTGACCGCCCTCTGTCTGCTGCGCCGTTCTTTTTATATTCATTGTTGACTTCTCCGAATGCTCTGGAATTTTCCATCGAATCGTCCGGATCCATCTCGGTGCATAGCGTATCGAAGGTCATATGCAGCCTGCGTGAGTGTTCAGGCCCGGCATCGCCCACAGCTTCGCCACAATATATATTTCTATGATCTGACGTGACTCGTAGTGAAGTGAACGTGGAGTCATAAGGAAACCACAGCGATTATAACAATGTATCGTGACAGCTCTCGTATTGAGTGTTAATAATCTCACCTCAGATTGTGCTTTGCCTTCGCCATTTTAACTAACTTGGGTTTGAGCTATAATATACTTTAATCAAAACATTGTTTGAAAAAAAGGTCGTTATCAAAAAAAAAGCTCTTTTTTTCTGTCAACAATTTCTACTGTTGTAAAGACTGCGAAACCTGTTGTAGGATATCCGTTCGATTTGAAATTCGAAAACCGAAAGTGATGAAAACTATTTTTGTTCATTGAAATAGAGTTGTTGATTTGACATGTAGAAAGTTCTAAGAATCCATTGTTTGGAATCAATAATAACAAGGGTATAAGGAAATTTCCATTCAATAAATCAGCTGGTAGTTGAAACTCCCAAACATTTTGAAATAATATTTTGTAGCTTCGTCCCTGAAAGCTTTTGAATGCCTAATTTTTGAATAATCTGTCACCACAAATTGCTACTTTACTTTCATGCCAGTGTGGGTGTAACCCTAACGTAAGTGGGATGGATACATGAATTTTCTTTTCAAGACTCTGAAACTTCGTTTTTCTTGTAGAATTTCGTTGTTCAAAATCCTCAGTGGGAAATGGAATGGCTGAGAGATCGAGAGAAGTCAATGACTAGAAAAGGCGAGCAAGATTCCTCCGAATCAGACTCCTCCAAAAAGAAGAGGAAACGCAAAGAGAAACGCCAGACGCTCGAAGCGTTCCACCTGAAGGACAAAAAGAAGAAGAAAAAGACGAAGAAGAAGCGGAGACACTCCTCGGATTCGAGCAGCAGCTCCTCTTCTTCGGACAGCAGTTCCGACGACGACAACGAAGATCGCTCGAAGAGCATCCGTGTCGCCATGCGGAACATGAAGCAAGTCCAATCGATAATGGAGGAGGATCTGTCGGCCAAGTGGAGCGTCTTGGAAAAGCTCGTCGACGAGCACAAAAAAAAGGAACAGCGCGACAAGCGCGCGTCTGACCAACCCATGGTTCCCCCGCCTCCCGTCTTGGAAGACCCGCTCATCAACCAGTGGATGACGGTGTCTCAACCGCCCGCCAAAGAGAAACAAATGCTCGAGGAATTGAAGGAAAGGATGCGACAGAAGCAGGAACAGGAGCGGATCAAGCAGGCCGAGATGGAGCAGCGGAGGAAGGAGAAGGAGCGCGAGGAAGAGGAAAGGTTGGAGAGGAGGAAGCGCGAAGAGAAAATGGCCGCCGAAGCGGCGGAGAAGGAGAGGCGGAGGCGAGATCAGGAGGATGCGGAAAGGATCAGGGATAAGGAGAGGAACCAGGTGAGGTTTAGGACGAATTATAGGAGGCGGCGATCGCCTTCGAGGAGCGGTGATGAGGGGGAAGGGCGACCCGAGAAGTATCACAGACAGGAGAGTAGACAAGAGAGTAGACAGGAGAGTACTAGGTGAGTGGTTCGTTTATTCAAAGCAGTTTTATTACTCTTTTTCAGTTGGATTATTATGTTGACATTGGTTATTGCTTTCCAGGCATTTTGTTTTATTTCTACATCAATGGTTTAGTGAAGACGATTGTGAATTCTTGAAAACCGCTAGCTGATGCCGCAGATAATTTGTTTTATATATAATTAAAGGATATACCAGTCCTATTGCAACTTATTTACCCTTCAGTGTTTATGAAAACAATAATATAATAGTAACAATAATAAAGGAGCGACCTACATCATATTGATGTCGAAAAATCATACTTATCTAGTGGTGGAAGAACGCTGCTCCCGAGAGGTAAACACAGTTAAAAACTCTCTCCGCGGCAAGTATCAGCACAAACTCCGACAGATCAGGTTGCTGCAACTAATATGCTTCCGATCCTACTCTACTCCTTTGGAGTATAGAAATGGACTCAAGGAAAGCTACGACAACTCGACGTTAAAACTCTCAATGATCCATGTTCATAGGAGCTTGCATCCCAAGTTTTTTTTCAATACTTTCAGTACTTATATATTTATTTATTTATTCAGTTTCAACTTCAGCATGTCTCAATTGTAACAATTTGCTCTGTATTGTTTTTATTTTAGATAAAGAAAAAATGATGGAATATTTTTTTTCTAACTTATCGTTCAGCTGTCAGATCTCATTCAGCTGTCACCACTAAAATTTCTGATTTCATTGGTTTCGGAATTGAACAAAACCACATCAATATCAATCATACAAGCAGTTTAAATTTGAAATTAAAATTCCACCACTAATAATTCACCAAAAAATTAAGAACAGCATTAAACTATAATATTTACCGGAAAAATCTATCATGGACGAACGTTTCTACGTATTTTCTCTCTTCTAGTATATCTCTCTAACAAAGCACTGTTGGTTTGAAAATCTTATGCACCAAAGTCGTCAAATGGACGTGAGCCATCTAGGCTGAAATATGTTAGATTTGATTCTGGGATATTTTCTTCTATTATTTCACTGAGGTTCGGATGAGCTGTACTCCCTTTTCCTACCCTTCCAATATAATCATCGACAGTATCATTCGGTGTGAGTGGTTTAATAGAATAATGTACAAAATAGGATTATAATAAAAAAATATTGCGTTAAAAATAAACAGATGAATACTATCGAAATACAATCAAATATTTCGGAAACTATAATGATTTTGAACCTAGACTACTCATTTTATTCACTCGGAGAAATAAAATAAAGGTTCACCCACGGTTTCCTATCTTTAAATAAATAAATACTAAACGGAAAGTATTTTGAATGACTGTCTCTTTGTTGTGGAAAAGTTTTCTTGTTTGAACCACCTTGCTTGTCTCGATATACTTTTTAATAAGAGAATGAGTTTTATTTTCTCATTGAACGAATTCCACCAACCTAGCTTAAATATGAAACAAAATAATCACAGGGCATCATCACTGCCCTTTTACATATAACATAAAGATTGGTTTGATTACAATAAACAACTTTCTTTGAACTTTCCAAAACCTTTTTCTTACCTCTCTGTAATTATATCTTCTTTGCCACACTATCAATTTATAACGACTCAAAATACGTTCAGAATATCCTCTACAAGATTTGCACTGAATCAATACAAAGAAAATGGAAATCTCAGTCGCCTGAGCCATGAGTATATCACACGCAATAAAAATAAGTATATAAATCATATGCAGTCAAAAATATAGGACACAGATCCTATAATTTTCTTGGACCAACTGTATTTGATTTCCTACCAGAAAGCATGCAATCCTCAAAATCATTTCCACAATTGAAAAAAGCGCTAGATAAATTAATAAAAAGTAAACCTCGTAGAAAACTTGGTGACATTTTTTATGTATGCTATAATTAGTCAATTATTTATTTTAGTTTTCAATAGTTGCCATCAAATTTTATAAATTCCAAGTGATTTCATTTCATTCATTTTATTTACTTTATCTCTACACGCCTTCAATGTTTGTGATAGTTTTACACACTCATATATGTATATATTTAAAAAAATTATATGCATTCAAATTTGTATATTCTACTCAAACTGATTTATATTCAAATTATTTTAGTATTATTTTAAGGCTATTTTAGTATTTTTAATGATTGGATATCAAATGTTTTGTGATTGTTTTATGTATAAATTTATCAAAGAATATTTAATAAATAAATACAAAATAAGAATAGAACTAAATGTGCGAATTAGTGCCTTCCTCCTCATAAAAGAGAACAACGGCCTCTCCGCTCACAAGCGATTTAGATGAAATTGAGGACACTCGTGAATCATCATACTCGTGCCACGAACCAGCATATGGATGTCTATTGGTTGTCCCACTATGATTACACAATGTGTACAGACTGTAGCGACATGGATGCACGTTATTTGCTGCGCATTTACTCAGGTCCAATTCCTCTAAAGGAAAATCAATGGTGAAATTCAATTTCTCTGGGAATCTTTCTATGGGTGAAAAACGATTAAAATGAATAACTAACATTTTTGGGAATTTATGAATTGATATGAATTTCGTGCACTTCCTTCTTTTGTTGCACTTCGCACATATCGGCTTCTCGTCTCCATCCAAAGTTTCTTCCTCTGTGAATGAATCTAAACAGTTTGATAGTCCTAGTTGGCCTGTTCTTTGAGGTATTGGTAGGGAAAGGTCCCAGACTGGATCGAAGGAAACTGAACAGTGACCACAACAAGTACATTTCAGTGTAGATTTCAGCTGACCAACGGAGTTATCTACCATTATAGAGTTTTCCATCCTTAAGTATCTTGACCATGACTCCTGCGCCTTCTCACTGTCACTTAACTTTTCGTCTATCTCTGTCATGAATTTTGGCTTCTCCGTTATTCTATTTACGTCTTCATGTAGACCATCCAAAAGGTATCGTAAGAACTCTTGAGCATCTTGCTGGGCATAACCGATAAAACGAGATGCAAATTTCTGAATTGGACTTCTCAAGAGGGCTGTATTTACAACTCGATCTGACGAATCTTCCGACCATAGTTCCTTGATTACCTGTTGCTTCTGTGGGTTTACCATTTTATTTACAAAATGTACCAAGTATTTTTATTTATGTCATTTTATTTTTTTTAAATAGATGATGGTGTATAAAAAAACATACAGTGCGTCTTGCAAAGATGGCCTGTTACACAATGTTGAAATGATGTAATGTGTTCTTTTGTGACTTGTCAATCCAAAGTTACTTGGTGTTTCATTGATAAAACTATCTAAGATGTAATTTAAATGGTTGTTGCACTATTAGACTATCATTCTATCATTGAGGGTTTCAACATTTGGATTTGTATTCAGTTTGTTTTTTTCCAAAACTTCCAACAAATTCATCTTTGTTCCTTCATTACACTACAGGGTCCTGCAACTGCGCTCCGTTGGTCCATAGCTTGTAAACGGCGCAATTTAAAAATTTCTTTCGAATGCAAGCATGTTTCCTTCTTGAGAAAATATTCCGAAGTATACAAGGTGACCCAGAAAAGTTCACCAAACCAAACTTATGTTTTTTGTAACGGAACACCCTATATTTCATCGCATGGTTGAATAGAGATTACTTTGACCATTCAAAAAATATAGGGTCATGTATGTTCATCAACGTTATTTCCGGAGTTATATCGATATTACCTCCAAAAACATAGGGTATTCAACACTCGTGGAACTCCTCCTGGAAAAATAATTCCAAAAACGTATGAGAGGCGAAATGACTCCAATATGGTCTAGTTTCTGTAACATGTCACACAGTTGAAATTTCATTACATTTTGTGTACCGGATAGATCGAAACGCAAATTGAAATATATCTTGTTTTTTTCAAATGGAAACCCATATATTCAATTTCAGTATTGGAAAGGCCGTAAAATTTCCTTTCGAATGATATATCACACTTGGTATTTACTTCACTTTGAAAATAACGTAAATTTACAATTGAAAAAACCAAGATATCTTTCAATTTGCCTTTCGACCTAACCGGTACACAAAAAGTAATGAAATTTCAACTGTGTGTCATGTTACAGAAACTAGACCATACTGGAGTCATTTCGCCTTCCAAAAGTTTTTAGAATTATTTTTCCACGAGGAGTTACAGAGTGTTGAATACCTTATGTTTTTTGAAGTAATATCGATATATCTCCGGAAATAACGTTGATGAACATACATGATCCTATATTTTTTGAATGGTCAAAGTAAAGTAATCTCTATTCAACCATGTGATCCATGTGTTCCATTACAAAAAACATAAGTTTGGTTTGGTGAACTTTTCTGGGTCACCTTGTATACTTCGGATTATTTTCCAAAGATACTCTTCCAAGAAGGAAACATGCTTGCATTCGAAAGAAATTTTTAAGTTGCGCCGTTTAGAAGCTATGGACCACCGGAGCGCAGTTGCAGGACCCTGTATAATAGTATAGAGAAATTTAATGTAATCGTTATTTATTATGTGATATGTTTCTTGTAAATGTCTAGATTACTGGAAAAACATGTTCCCGGAGTCTAATATCAAATAATTCAATATAAATATCCACAAAATTAATAATCAATCAAACAAGTTGAATCTCTATATACTCAAACAGCAGAGATAAAATCGGTATATTTGTTCATGCTCTCGGGGGTTCCCCGAACCAAATTCTTTCTCACCGATTTCATGAAACCTTTCGGTTTTTTTTACAGACACAGGAAAGACAGCGAAAGCCGCACCAGCCACAAAAGCCACAACTCACGCAGTCGAAGCCGGAGCGCGGAAAGACCTAGCGAGCGAAAACAGGAAGAGAACAACGTGAAGAACAAAAAACCGCCGGGTCCGCCTAGTTATAAGAAACTTCCGTTCATAGGCCGAATGCCGCTGTTCAAAAACAAAGGGAAAGCTTCCGAAGACAAGGAAGACCCCAAGGAGATCAAGAAGCAGTCCTACGACCAGCCGCGGCGGACCAGGTTCGAACCGGGCAACCTACCCAGAGCTTTCATGCCCAATCCGGAAGTGGTTTGCTTTCCCAAGCTGTCGTCCATTCCCCCGCTGAACTTTCCTCCTCCACCGCCCACCGTTTCTCAGCCGATAATGGCCCCGGAACCTCCGAAGATCAGTAATATCGTGGAAAAAACGTCGCCGAAGGCTCCCCCGCCGCCCAAATTCGAGAGTCAACCGGAGAAACCGGTCAACTTGAGCGATGACGAGGTACTTTACGGGACCGAGGGGGTGGATCCCAGCATGATGGGGCAGTATTACCAGGACTACGGGAGCATGATGTACCAGCAGTCGTATCAGTACGAGAGCGAGGATCCTATTCCACCGCCCCCGCCTCCTCACCCGCACGGTATGCCGTTAGAACCGCCCCCTCTTCCCCCAGATGATGATTTGGCCATGTTGGGGATATGCGCCGATGATATGGCCGCACAAAGTTTTTAAAGTGTATTCATTATCTTTTGTGTGGATGTTTCTGCATGTTTTGATTATGATCGTGATCAATTGGTAATGTTATTAATTGAACTTCATCTGACCATTGACAATTATAAATATAATAAGTAATGCGGATATTTTATTTCACTTGATACACATTGCAATCTGCAGTGACAAAAAATAATTTGAGAATTGGGTACTGAGATTTCATAGTCATTTTGTTTGTTATCGGACTCAAGGATTAGGAGAATCATCTTTGTTGATCTAAACCTTTGCATTCATGATTTATTTCCGATATGGCAAAACGGTAATATACCTTCGGCTCTCTACATTTATTCTGGTAATCAGATTTCGTACTTTCACTTGTAACTACACTTTTACTTCATTTTCAAGGCTTGTATTTCACTTTATTCACGGAGACATTCACTATCACGGTCAAAACTGAAGTGCCCTTTTAAACCAGTAGTTCGCGTTTTTATGCAAAACGTCTAGCGACTACACCTACTCATTTCTCCCTTTAGCACATTGAATTAATGGCCTGTCAAATTTAATGGGCTATTTTTAGAATTAATTACAACGAAATCATAGGAAGGAATCTTGCTTACGACTGTTTCGTCCCGTATATCAGTTTAATGGCGATTTCTTTGAACCAGGAATTCGCGTTTTTATGCAAAACGTCTAGCGACTACACCTGCTCATTTCTCCCTTTAGCACATTGAATTAATGGCCTGTCAAATTTAATGGGCTATTTCTAAAATTAATTACACTGAAATCATAGGAAGGGATCTTGCTTACGACTGTTTCGTCCCGTATATCAGTTTAATGGCGATTTTAAACCAGGAATTCGCGTTTTTATTCAAAACGTCTAGCGACTACACCTGCTCATTGCTCCCTTTAGCGCATTGAATTAATGGCCTGTCAAATTAAATGTGCTATTAGAATTAATTACACCGACATAGGAAGGAATCTTGCTTACGACTGTTGAATTAATGGCCTGTCAAATTTAATGGTCTATTGGAATTAATTACACCGAAATCATAGGAAGGGATCTTGCTTACGACTGTTTCGTCCCGTATATCAGTTTAATGGCGATTTCTTTAAATCAGGAGTTCGCGTTTTTATGCAAAACGTCTAGCGACTACACCTGCTTATTTCTCCCTTTAGCTCATTGAATTAATGGCCTGTCAAATTTAATGGGCTATTAGAATTAATTACACCGAAATCATAGGAAGGAATCTTGCTCACGACTGTTTCGTCCCGTATATCAGTTTAATGGCGATTTCTTTAAACCAGCAGTTCGCGTTTTTATGCAAAACGTCTAGCGACTACACCTGCTCATTTCTCCCTTTAGTACATTGAATTAATGGCCTGTCAAATTTAATGGGCTATTTTTAGAATTAATCACACCGAAATCATAGGAAGGGATCAGTTTTAGCGGCATGTAAAGCTTTTGATTTACTTTTGGTCTTGACATATTTGATTGGGCAGGTAGTTTACGCGCTTCGATTATTTGTTCGAATTTTACTTGTTTTGGATATTGCGGAATAATTACAGGTGGCTATCGGATCGCTACATTGGCATCAAGGCAACTTACATAACACTTGCATTTACAAGGCTTATGGTCGCCTATCGATACCGATACACCTGAAGAAAAGAAAAAACCCGCACCGGTTTCGAACAGAGTCCAATGCTAGCACATGTTTCAACGGTCGACAAATTCAAATAGTGTTTATTATTAAATTATATGGGGGTAAAAGTTACAGCTCAAACATTACTAACACCTGAATATCTAAAAAACAATACTATTCCTGGGGAGTAAAGAAGGACGCTTAGACTGCGGGGTGTCGAGTCTATTCCTGTCTTTTTGTTACCAAAGAGCGGGCAGACCTTTGACAACTGTTTAGTGATAGCCCCACGATCTTATGTGGGTTTAATGCCAGTAAGCAGCTTAGACCCGTCACCTCCCAATTATTTGGGTTTCTTTTTGAGTTCTATGTAAGACATTGGATCGTCAAATCTTCTGTATGGTGTTTTTTCTTAGGTTACCGGCTAGCTTGCGCAATGCGTCCAGCCGAATGTATTCGTCACTGTTGGTGACGATGCGAAGTAAGAAAATGTTGATTCACTTCAGGAATCTAAACCGATGTTATAACCTTGATGTACAATGTATTTGCGACAAATCGTATCGGCTACTCTAATTTGGCCCGGATTTTGTATGTTATCCACAAAACTCGTGGAGAATTATTTGTCACTATTTTAGTTTTCATATTCAAACACTACTCATATTTGAAACAGTCATGGAAAATAAAAGTCTTTCAGGTTGTTTATAATTTATTTTTGAAAATAGGATTACAAAATAATAAATTAAATTAATATTTACAGATATCTCCCATATAGACATGATACATGCTTCAAATTAATCCAATAGTACGCTGATTTACAAAATAAAGCTACACCATTTACCAAATACCTATTTTGAATAACTGAGCAATTCAAGTAATAGTTTAGAGTGAAGTCCGGGATATACTGCCCAGATGCATCGGTTTTAAACAAAGTTCAATTTCCAGTAAAGGAAATATTTTTAAAAAAATATGAACACAATAAGAAAACCAACAGCGTTAGTATTCTCTCTCAAGTATTGATTGAAAGCTTGAATTCGATTTAAAAATTTTTCATTTTCAGACTGTGGAAGGTTAAAATCCCACAAAGACCATCTCTCTCAAGTGTTTCATGGCAGTGCTTCCAATAAATCATGGTATCCGTATGATCTGAATGAATGGATTTGTTTTCATTTATACCAGATTAAATAATGATCAGCATAAAACTTACAGTAGTTGGCAAGATTGAGCTTATTGAATCAAATTAAATCTAAATTTGGAGTTGACTGATTCATCTGCAACTAAATGAAACAATTGGCAGTATTATTAATTGACATTCTGTGGTTTGAGTTGAGACAACTGTCTGTTTTTGCTGGCTGCATTGGTGGCTTTACAAGAGGCATCGGGAGTAATTTTAAAAAATCCAGAATCAAATGGAAAAATATCCAGTAATATCTATTCGAAGATCATTGTGAGAACCAGAGAAAAGGCTGGAATTGGAGTGATTTTTTAGTTTTTAGAGGATGTCAGGCTTGTGGAATACCTTCCTAGGCAAAAGTCTATGAAATCTTCATGAGAAATTTCATAAATAATGATGAAATGTATCACACTCTCTTTGCTATGTTTGATCCCGACAACTTCACAATAAATTTGCCCACTAATATTTCACTAAATAATCAAGCTGTTTTTGTGCCTAAAACTTTCAATTGATCTACAAACTGTTCGATTCTATACGCCTTATCTAAATATATACAATTTTTTTAGCAATAGTAATTTTTACTAAAACGAATTAATTTAATTCTATGTACATTACGTATGAAAGATCATCACAAAAACGATCGATTCATAACTTACGACCTAATGGATTTCATCCTATGTAAGTACCGGGAACTGAAAGAAAAAGGTTGTATTATGATACTATTTATATCCAAGTATGAGTTATCATTACTGATATCAGTAGTTGTAGGTCTATTACACAAAACCGGGATATGAAAATTATTACCTACTCGTTGAGACATTGCAAAAGTTCTGCAAAAGGGAACTTAATTATTCACGAATATTAATTATATTAATTCATATTATAGCTGCAGCAGTCGAAACGTAAGAAATCATTCAAAGTCAATGCGGAACACTAACAAGGGATCATTCTACAGTGGTCCAGTTAAATACTTGATTCTCCATCGCGTATATCTGTCACATTTTGCACTGGTTGATTGGAACTGATTCAGTCTGGATCGGTTATTGTTTAGGTACATGAGGTGTAAACTGGAGGGTTAATTTGTGCTTTATTCAAAAAATTATTTCATGCATTTTCGCTATGGTTGACAAACAAGTGTTTAGTTTGCGGTGAAAAAGTGGTGACGTGCAGTAATGCGACGGGAGACATTTGAATTTACTAAATCGATGAGGTGAAATACGAAGAGACGGGAAAGCATCTGCTTCATGGTTTACACTCATTTCCCTTAGAATATATTAAAATTGGCAACGTTGCTTAACGCGAGCTCTCTACTGCAGTAGAAAATTGATAGAAACTAAAAATGTCTTATTAAAATTTATATAAAATTAAATTTGGTCGATTCAAATCTTGATATGATGAATAATATGCAGGCATTTCCATTATTGAAGCTGAAAATCATTGACCAATTTTACAGGAAAGGTGAAAAACGATTCGTGGAAATTATACAATATGTGGAAGCAAAAACAATTACAACAGTAACCAACCCACCTATTTATAAGGAAAAGTTACTGCATCGGAGCAACACTGGTCATGCTCCCGCTTATGTACGCAGAACTACCAAGAGTCGAAGACAGGTCCTGAAAGCTGAACTGCGGGAAGTACGGCTCCTCCTGTATCGATCCCAGAGGCCTGCTGGTGTCCGGCGGCGTCAGTTGTACGCTCTCTCCCGTGAATTCCGAGTCGAAATATCGCGTGTCGGTATCGCTGGTTACCTGAGGTTTGAAGGGCGGGGGAATCTAAAACAATGATATTATTGTTATAACAACAACAATTTTACCTTCACCGGCTATTTATGTTCTAAATATCTACATCTCCCTCCCTTTCACTTATCTCTCCCGCTTTCGCCCTCTCCATCCATTCCTCTTTTCCTTCCGCATTCCATCCCACCTCTACTTGCTTTCTTCTCTCTCTGTCTCTCGATCTTATCTCACTCTCTCACGTGCCTATATGTCTGTCTGTCTCAACTTTCTTCCTTGTATGTCTCTCTCAACTTTCTTCAGTCACTCAACCTTCTTCACTGTATGTCTCTCAACTTTTTCTACTGTCTGTCTCTCTCAACTTTATTCAATGTTTGACTATCTTACCTTCTTTCACTGCCCGTCTCTAAACTGTCCTCATGTCTTTCTCTCTCTTTCTTAATTTTCAACACTACCACTCTCTCAACTTTCTTCAATGAATGTCTCTCTTAATTACCTTTCCTGTCTGTCAGTCTCTCTTTCTCTCAACTTATTTTACTGTTGGTCTCTCTATCTCTCACAACTCTCTTCACTATCTCTCTCCTTCTGTTTCAACTTTCTTCGCTGACTGTCTTTCTCTCTCTCAACTTTCTTCAAAGTCTCTCACAATCTTCACTGTACATCTCTATCTCTTTCATCTTTGTCCACTGTCCGTAACTCTCTCAACTTTCTTTTTTGTATCTCTCGTTCTCAGTTTTTTTTATTGTCAGTCTTTCAACTGTCTTCAATGTCTATCTCTCTTAACTTTCTTCACTGCCTGTCTCTATAAACATCCTTTAGTATCTGTCTCTCTCCCAACTTTCTACATTGTCGATCTCTCTCAACTATCTTCACTTTCTGTGTGTCTCTCTCTCTTAACTTCTTTCACTGTCTGCCTCTCTCCCGTAACTTCCTTCATTATCTCTGTCTCTCAACTTTTTTCGCTGTCTCTCAACTTTGTTCACTGTCCCCTTTCTCAACCTTCTCCACTGACCTTATCTCTCTCAACTTTTTCCGCTGTCCTGTCCCTCTCTCTCTCAACTTTCTTCAATGTTTGCCTCTTTTAACTTCTTTCACTGTTCGTCTTTCTTTCAATTTTCTTCACTATTTGCCTTTCTCTCAATTTTTTACACTGTCGTCTCTCAATTTTTTTCACGGCCATTTCTCAATTTTTTTCACTGCAGTCTTTCAACTTTCTTCAATGTCTGCCTCTCTCAACTTCCTGTCCTGTCTGTCAGCCTCTATCTATCAACTTTCTTTATTGTCTGTCTCTATCTCAACTTTCTTTACTACCTGACTCTCTCAACTTTCTTCACTGCCTGTTTCTCTATCTCTTAAATTCATTTACTGCCTGTCTCTCTCCTTCTCGTAATTCCGTTCACTACATCTCTCTTTTTCAACTTTCTTCACGGTCTGACACTCTCTCTCAACTTTCATCAATGTCTCTCAACTTTCTTCACAGTACGTCTCTATCTCTCTCACCTTTGTCCACTGTCTGTAACTCTCTCAACTTTCTTCTTTGCCTCTCTCTGTCTCAATTTTTCCATTGTCAGTCTTTCAACTGTCTTCAATGTCTAGCTCTTACTTTCTTCACTGCCTGTCTCTCTTAACCTTCTTTACTATCAGTCTCTCTCTCCCAACTTTCTACATTGTCGGTCTCTCCATCTTTCCCAACTTTCTTCACTTTCTGTCTCTCTCTCTTAACTTATTTCACTGTCTGTCTCTCTGCCGTAACTTCCTTCATTTTCTCTGTCCCTCAACTTTCTTCACTGTCCCTTCTCTCAACCTTCTCCACTTTCCGTATCTCTCTAAACTGTCTTGTCTCTCTCTCTCTCAACTTTCTTCAATGTTTGTCTCTTTGAACTTCTTTCACTTTTCAACTTTCTTCACCGTTTGCGTTTCTCTCAATTTTTTTCACTGTCGTGTCTCAATTTTTTTCACTACCTTTTCTCAATTTTTTTCACCGCCGTTTCTTAATTTTTTTCACTGCCGTCTTTCAACTTTCTTCACTGTCTGCCTCTCTCAACTTCCTGTCCTGTCTGTCAGCCTCTCTCTATCAACTTTCTTTACTGTCTGTCTTTATCTCAAGTTTCTTCACTACCTGACTCTCTCAACTTTCTTCACTGTCTGTCTCTCTCAACATTCTTCATTGTCTGTCCCTCTCAACTTTCTTCACTGTCTCTCTCAACATTCTTCACTGCCTGTCTCACTATCTCCTCACTCCAGATATTTTTTTTATTTTTTTTCATCAATCACAATGATTTCCACTTACTTTCTTCTGTTCCAAATCCCTCCAGTTAATACTGCTGAAGAAAGGGTGGGCCATGATTTGTTTGGCATCTTCCGGTCCGCCCCCTAACCGCCTTGTAGGGTCCTTCACCAACAGACCAGCCAGAAGGTCCTTGGCTTCATTACTCAGATTCCTAGGAAATTTCACCTCCTCCATCATTATCAATGTGAACAATACATCGTGGTCTCTGTTGTAGAAAGGCAACCTGCCACACATCTGTCAAACAATTTTTTTTATCTAGCAATTCTTGATGAAACACATCAATAACTATCACATGAAAGCTTAATCATAACATTCATTATTCAGTACAAATTTCGTTGACAAACATTTTTTCGAAAAGAAGACAATTGATGAGCCTCTTCAAGTTTATTGCTTGCTCCTACGTGACAAAAAGCAACAGTTCACGCAAAATTGTATAAGTAAGAAAACTACATAAACCTAGTTCGATCTTGCTGTGGCCAGTAACAACTGGCAATGAAGTATATATTATACTTTACAAGAAATTTAAAACAAATGTGTTGAACGACATTAAGAAAATAATATCATCTTGGCTAATAAACTAAAGTTGAATTACAAAAAAATCATCATTTATTCAAACTAGAGAACAGGTAACCTACAATAAATGTATACAAACCAAACAAATTCTGGATATCCATTCTCTTTATAAGTTGAAGATTTGTACTTTTATTCATCAAGTCAAAAATAACTTCAATAACTCGATTTGGTTTTCAACCTCATTAACATTAATCATAACCACTTGACGAGGCAATCAGATAATTTGTCAGTAATCAAAATGAAAAGAAATGTGAGTCAACAATCAATATACTTTTAAGGAATATTGCATTACAAGAATTGCCAAATTCTTTGAAATCCAATGGTAAAATGAGATTTAAAGTTAATTTGAAAAAATATTTATAATCATGAATTGTATAAATAATATGAAAATTAGAAATACAGGCTGCCCACCAACCTGGAAAAGTCAGGGAATTGATTTATGGGTCCTGGAATTGATTTATGGGTCCTGGAAAACGTTAAAAAATGCCCAAAGTCAGGGAATTCTATTTCCGGTCATCTAGGGAAATATATAAATCTTGGCATCAATGTCAACTCAATTTCACCACCTCTGTAGTTTGAAAACACGATAGCGAAAAAATTCATGATTAAAGAAAAAATTCCAAATTTTTTTAAGAATATAGCTAAAATTGATTTCAAAGACACTGGCAAGAATATTAACAATTTCTTGACTGTGGAAGATATGGATATAGGATTTTCAACAAAAAGGATGTTGTTGAAGTCTAATTTTGAAGAAAAAGATACATTCGTTTTTTTGTAAGAATGTAAGAAGTTTTTAGTTGCAACTGTAAGCAAAATTATGAGATTGTTCAGGGAATATCATGTCTTGATCCTGTTCAGAATTCACGAAATATACTTTTATTTTTAATTAGCAACTTCATGACTTACCTCGGTATATATTGAGTCAATCTAATCTATATCTAGGTGTTCGGGAGTTTACGGCGATTCATCGGTTAAAACATGAATCAGTGCCAATCAGTCAGTTCAGTAAAAGACTCGTAAATGTTACCATTTTGGTACATTTTTTCGCACGTTCAAAAGAAACACGCAGTTTCTGTCGTTAGGTATTATTGCTATTATTGCGTTACCTAGTTTCCAACATTGTGTCGGTGGTGACTATTTGTTTAAATTCAAACTCCAAAGGACATAGAAGAACGAAGAAAGAAGAACCGGCAAGAGAGCTCTTGAGAAGAGGCACCCACGCCGTTTGGAGCTTTCCACCTTACGCCGCGCCGGTACAATTCCCGTAAGTTATATTCGATTATAATTCAATTTAATCAAAATTGCAACCAGACTTGACATCTCTCCACATTTTAATCCCGATCTACCTGGTGAACGTCCATTATTCGAAACCACAGTGCTATCGAGGAAATCTATTTAATTATTTTCGAATTTTTTGTCTCTTACACGCACAGATCCTACTTTGATTGTAGTAAGTAGATCCCAAACTGTCACTAAAAAGAATATTGTTCTGGCATAATTTAATGAAAAAAAAATGTTGTCTGCCGAAGAAGCAGAGGTACTCAAACAAAAATTCATAAACTAAAACTCAAATTTTTTTACAAAGTATAAAAACGAACATCTTTATTCTTATTTATTACTGAAATATAAAGGTGAGTTTTTTAATTATGGAAGTTAATTAAATTAATCTTGATATTATCTCATGGCAACGCTTCTGTAGAAAGTGGTTTCTCAGTTAATAAGCAATTGCTTGTCGAAAATTTGAAAGAGAGATCGCTTGTAGCACAGAGTTGTTTATGATAACATTATGTGTGTAGGTGGGACCGAAAATATTATTAATGATAAAATCTTGAGGTATTGCCGTAAATCAAATAAAAAGTATAAAGAAACACTTGAAGAAAACAAAAAACTGAAGCCGTTAAAAATGATCGAAAAAGAGAAAAACGAAAAATTGAAAATTAAATAAAAATGTTGAAAATGAAGGAACAAAGAATAAATAGTACCCTTACTAAAGAAAATGAGGACATTCAGGAAACAATTGACAAGTTACAGCTCAATTTAAGGTTTTAGGTGTATCCTTTTCATTTTTGTTGGTGGTTATACTTACCTCATATTGACATGTGAAATATTTTACTTATTTCAATAAATTTGAAAGCCCCAAGACTTCATCATCGATAATTACCATTCAATTCCCTTCCTAAACATTTCCAATGGAAAATTAAAATTTCCTTCAACAGGAAAAATATTTTAATTTTTTTTTTAATAATAAGAAATTAGAATCACTTTACTCAATGGATCTATATCTGATTCACTGAAAATAATTAACTTAACCATAATTATCCACATAATTGGGCCTAGTGTCTGTTTGGACAGTGAAGTAAAGTCAGACATGGAATACCTGGAAAAGTCAGAGAATTTCATTTTTCAAAATTGGTGGGCACCCTGAAATAGCTAGTTGGTGATTAATTTAGTTTAGTTGAAACTGTGTTTATTGTTTTTTTCCTGTCATAAACTTGTATGTTTATTGGGAAATAAATAAAATGTTAATAATTGATGCATTTGGAAAATTGGTCCCAACTACGACTTTTATCAACTTCAAAAAATGTCTTCAAGTTACCATTTCATACATGACAACTCCAATGCCCCACCAATCAACAGCCTGACCATAATCGTTATCTTCCAGCACTTCAGGGGCCAAATATTCAGGTGTCCCGCAGAAAGTCTTCGTTGTTCTTCCATATGTGATGTCTTCCTTGCAAAGCCCGAAATCGGCTATTTTAATGTGACCGTCTTTGTCTAGTAGCAGGTTTTCTAGTTTCAGATCCCTATGAAGGGTACAAAAAATATCTTCACTGCATAATTTAAAAAAAAAAAATCTCCATTCTTTATTTCACTTCTTAAACTAGATTATCCTTCAAAGCTCTACAACAGAAAAGATATGTCCTCGGACTCAAAAGATAAAAGTTATAGAAATGTTCATGGAAGATTTATGATTTTGACCAAATCAGAATTGGTCTGTACAGGGTATCCCAAATTCGAACCTCATCATTGGGATCTCGGAAACCAGAAGAGATACGAGGTAGGTTAAATGGAGGTAAAGTTGCGCAATTTGGTGCTCATTGTAACGCCGCTTTCATATTTGAAAAATTCCGAATACTTCCGAAGATTTTTGGAAAAAACCGATTATTCGCGATATAATTTTTATTTTTTTGTGACTCTATTTAAATAGATATAACAAAACAAATTTCACATTCTCATTGCTACTTTTTCTGTTCTACAAGATGGTGTTATCAGATTTTCAAACAGACGTTTCATATTTGAGCTGCCATCATCAACTTTGTTTTTTTAAATACGGCCCTGGATTTTTTATTATAGATTTTCAAAGTTTCTAATGTACCAAAACAAATGATGTATCGCACTTATTCTAAAAGTTTATATTAATAGCAATTACAAAATAAGAAATTATATTCAAACCACAATGTAAATCAATCAATAGCTTTGCACCACAGTGGGAACGTTTTGACAGATGAACACAACACTGTCAAAGTGTTAATGAACTTTTTCATTAGTTGGTCAATTTTCGAGTATGGGTTTTGTTAACTATTTTAGTAGCTATCAGTTGTTTGAGTGTTTTTGAGAGTGTGGTAATATTTGATCCTATGTGTACAGAGTATAATTTATAACAGTAAGTATGTATATGAAGTCATTTGCACATGTAGGATTTGTATACAGAAATAGGAGTGGTCCTAATATAGATCCTTGAGGTACTCCTTGTGTTAAAATCAAGAGTTTACTTTGGCACTACTGGTGTCAAACATTTTCTCATTCTGTTATTTCTTCTAAAACTTGAAATAACAAGTGCCAACTTTAACTTCTTTTGGAAAAACACCCTGGACAGTAAAATGATTATTTGAATTTATTAAATACATCTATCATGGTTCCAGTAACTGCTATTGTAATTCAGAATTGCTCACCTGTAGATGATTCCTTGAGAGTGCAAGTAGGCTAGGGCAGATATTATTTCAGCTCCATAGAACTTAGTTCTTTCTTCAGAGAAAACTCGTTCACGAGATAGATGAAAGAAGAGTTCACCCCCATTGACATACTCCATTACAAAGCATAACCTGTCGTTGGTTTGAAATGAATATTTCAATGACTGAAACAGAAGAACTCATTGTAATTTTCCGAGAAATTAGCACAAGATCCTCGCTTGGGTCTTACTGTTAAAAATGGATGATGGGTACTTCTAAGAACACGATTTTCGGTTTGGGTATGAGCAACTTCGTCCTTCTGTATGATGACTTCTTTCTTGAGGATTTTAATGGCGAATAGTCGGCCGGTAGCTTTCTCCCTGCACAAAATCACTTTACCAAATGTTCCTTTTCCCAACACTTTGATGAACTCGAAGCTTTCCAATGTCACTTTCCGCTTGCCTGTAGATTTGGAGATTGAGGTGCCCTGCAAGGAGAATTTTTCACAGAGATCCTCCATTGTTCCAATTTCGCTGTTTGCAGGGTTCATTTCAACATCTTCGCAGTCTGATATCCTTTCAGAAACCATTTTTATGGCAGCCATCCATTCTTCCCTGCAATAATAGAACAAAACGACCAATGAAAGTGTTCCACTTTACCAACCCTAGAATTCCTATACTGACCTGTCCTGCTCTGTTTCAACGCAAAACATCCTTTCTATGACAGTGGTCCATTGGAGACCCCTTATTATAAATGTAAAAGGTTTGGGTCTGTCTGTGGACATTATCTGGCAACCTTTCACTGTGAAGTTATTCAGTGGTTCAACCTGGGAGAACTCCTCTGGTTTATTCTTAAATCCAATCAATGCTCCGTCATCCAAAAGTACGAAGTATCTAGAAAAAGCGATTGCTATTGGCGTATTTTGATAACCAATTTATCTTCATCAGAAGGTGTTCTATTCTGCTTAAAATATATTTTTATAATTATATTCTTATGTGACGTGATTTTAAACAACCTGTGATTTGTTTTGTTAATTATGAAAAGAAATAGTTTTATATTATTTCAGTTATTTTATTTAAATTTTTTTAAAGAAATTTGTACAAAACTTTGTCCACAATTCGTCAATTTTCTGATATTAAAGTATATTGTGATTGATTGATTGCTGATTTTTTTTTCTCATACTATTGTACCTTGATCTCCAATTTTTCCAGTGTTCTCCTCGCTTTTGAAGCCATCCTTCTTTCACGATTTGTTCTCTATTAACAGTGATAGGTCCACCTGGACCAACTGAACTACCTTCATTCATATTCTGAAATCACACAAGCCTATAAAAACATACTGTCAGTCATTAATTTTGGAAATCATTGTAGACAAATATTTTTAACTTTACTTATGAAGTGGTGGTTAAAATATGAACCAATGTAAAACTTTTGAAAACCTTGAGAAAAATTAAATTTTGAAATCTACAGAACTACCATTTCTTCAGAGAAAATAGAATAAAAATTAGGAATTACCCTTGAAACAGGAAAATGGAAGATTAAAATTCAGTGATTATCTAAGTGAAAGTGTATTTGGAAAGGATCAATTAACATAATCAAAATTAGTCAACCAAAATAAACATTTCCAAAAATTAGATGCAGCATAGATAACTTTAATTACCCTAATAAATCCATATCTAATCTAAAATATGTGAAAATAGATTTGAAGGTTATGTTTGTCATTGTTTATCTTGTACGAAAAAACTAGCTTAGCAAAAACATTTAGAGCTATTTGAAAATGCCACTGCAAAATTGAATGAAAATTTAATTATGTAAACACTATTTCAATTCTTGAAATCAACCAATCATCAAAGGGCTTAAAAATTCTAGAAGTAGTAAACATTACCCACCATCAAATAATACTGGCTATTTATAATTTGGTTTTTGTAGGCAAATATCCATTCTAATAAA
This sequence comes from Chrysolina oricalcia, assembly GCA_944452925.2. Classification (NCBI taxonomy): domain Eukaryota; kingdom Metazoa; phylum Arthropoda; class Insecta; order Coleoptera; family Chrysomelidae; genus Chrysolina; species Chrysolina oricalcia. The sequence continues at coordinate 6,264,717 of OX101825.2, read as the reverse complement.
CCACAGAAACACTAATTACACATGAAAAAAACCAAAACAGTCATCTAAACCACAAAATCGGTTAATAAAATACTCTACTAGCAAACAGATTACGTATTTGTTACGTTAAATCAACAATAACAAGCAAAAGATTTTGTGAATTACCACATATAGAACTGAATGCCAGTAATGCCACAGTATATTTTACTGTGCCAACCTGTTTGGATTTCTGGACATTTCAATGAAACGTGATACTTGCCTAACGAAAATTCTACAAATCGCAAAACTAATAATCCATTTATACTTTAGCCTCCCTGCTCCTTGACATCAACGAAAATATACAGGAAATCCGATTAGGGCAGTTGACAGTGAAAATACACGTTAATTAAAAGGAAGCATGAATTAAAAACACTTTTATTATTTTATTTTATATTTTATTTGACACTTGCTTGACAGCTAGACGGTATAGACAGGCGACAGTTGACAGAATGTCAGTCTCAGTGGTTTTCATTTGTAGCCAACTGATTTGTGGCTATAACTATAAAGGCTCATTCATCCCCTTGCGAATTTCCGCAATATTTTGCTATTCGATTCAAACTGGCGGTGAATGATGGATTATAACATGTAATATTTCATCATTTGGGGTTCGATTTTACTACATTACGGAAAAATGACACGATGATCATTCACTGCAACTTTTTTGCGCTATGAATCAAATCGCGAACAAATTGCGAATAATCGCAAGGGCATGAATGAGCCATAACAGTATCTCACAGAACATGAAATATCACGTACCATTTCGGTTTCGATGCTAGGGTACTAGCGATTCGATTGGCTACGATCTATTAACTGAGCCAAGATTAGTTGATCTGTTGATCATCTCCCAATGAACAACCGGCCCTGAAACGTTATCTGACTCGGAGAGTTTAAGGAAACTAATAGAAACAGAGATGAAAGAACATTTGTAACGTAGATGGACATGTCATAGCCGAAAGAGATTAAACGCGTTATCTAACAGGAGAGTCTAATTCCCATAAGACAATGGTGACACTAATAGAAAGAGATGAAAGAACATTTTTGTTTGTGACGAAATGTGACGTATGGTTGGGCATGTCATATCCGCCGTTCTATATAGACATTGACGGCCTAGTACTCTCCGCACTCTTGGTATATGAGAGTTACATGTGAAAGTTTTGTTCCTTGGTTCGAGTTCGACTCTGTACTCATATCCAAAAGTACGTCACTATGACGCGTTGATGCTATAAGATTCTGATTGACTAGAGCTTATCAAACCCTCCTTTAGTTTACTCTGTTTGGTCATGGCCACCATTCTCTGACAGTGACGGACTAGCGCACTGTTGGTAAATGAGAGTAATAAGTGACTGTTTCGTGTCCTTGGTTCGAGTTCGACACTGTACTGATATCCAAGTACGTCACGCAATGACGCGTTTTGAGCTTCAAGATTCTGATTGGCTTGAGGAACCAAAGTGGCACCAAAACAGTGCAAATGTTTCCTATACAAATAACCTAATCGCGACTGCATAGCTGAAACATTCGGTTATCTGTTTTTCATGCATACGAAAGAGCCATACTAGTGTTCATGTTTCTTCGTTCGTTGCGTTGTTCTCGAAAAAACATTTATACGGGAAGCCCGGAGCGTGTGTAAAACGGTTTTAAGTTAGCAGAAACGGTTTAAAGTTACCTTAATGAGGTGAATTTTGTATTCATGGAATATGTAAATGTTTTAGCCATTGTGAAAAATTCTAGTATTTTCAAGATAAATTTTTCTGTAATTTTTTTCTTCCTTGGTTTTTTGTCATAGACTGTTATATGGTCATTAGCCGATTTTGATTTCTTTGTTATTATCCTTATTCAAGTAACCACCGCTGGAGCTGTCAAGGCTGCTTCACATAATGGCAGTAGCAGTGGCGTCACCCCCTCTATTGATAAGATAACCAATGGCAAACACGTTTAGACGAAGCTTAAATTACAAGGTCACGCTGCTGAAAGTTTGATTCATTTTATCTTTTTAAAGAAATATCTAGCAGTGTTCGCATTTCTAACCTTAAAAATTGAGATAGATATTATGATTCCTTTCAACTGCTTTTAACTTACAATTAGTTGAAACTTTCTATTCCAATGTCATTCATTCAGATAACAGCGTCAAAAGTGGTAGAGTCACTGCCACCAGTGCCACTGCTAGTGCTTTTATGTGGAATAGCCTTATGAGCAAGAGGGTTATGGTGGATTTATGCAGCAATCATAAGTCATAAGTCTTAAGTCATAAGGAAGAATATTCGTCAATCATTGACAAATATTCTTCCTTATGACTTATGATTGCTGCATAAATCCACCATTAGTGTTCCCTGGTTGCGAAGGAAACAGTCAATTGTTTGCATTATATTATAGAGAGCCAAACAAAGTTTGAGCATGATTCATCCAGTATATTTGAAATTACTGCTTTTCAGATCCGGCAGCAGGTCCGCTACCGACATCCTGATTCCTGGCAACAGAATCACAACCATCATTCGAGACTCGTGTGCTATACTCCGAGCAATATTGCTCGGAGTTGCTATATGCTCGATGCCCGTATTAAGTATATAATCCATAATTTCATATGAATGAAGATTCCTACAATTTGTAGATGACATATTACAAACTGGCGAGTTTTTTGCACACGGATGAACAAAGACTTGTTGGACCAAGAATAAAAAATTATATCTAACACTGACAAATCTGTCAGATATACATTATTCTAGTTGGGTGCTCTGTGTCTTGGTGTTTTCCTTTGCTCCGCTCAGCCACTTGCTGTCTGACGTCCCATTACGCTCGTGTTCTAATAAACTGTGAAATGTTGGATTTACGTCATTTACGACATACGTCATACGTGACAATCGTGATTCGTGACAATCGTGACATAGACATACGTCTCAGGGTCTGCTGGTCAAGTCAAGATGCGTCTGGTGTCTGGTACAAAAAACAAAAACTCATTTTGCAACTTTTACAAATAGCTGTTAATGTTAATTTTTTTCATTTTGAACTTTATTATGTTATGTTTTTCAGATTGGCAAATTCGGAACACAAAAAGTACTGATACTGACAAAATTTTATTATTTTTTCAAGGCTTGTAATAGTTGTAATCACAGTAAATTGATTTTATTCTTTAAATTTCCTTGATTTTACATTTTTTATTTTACAGACTTGAAGGTGAAAGAGATAAAGTTACAATTTGATTCCACACCTGTCATGTATAAGAATATAACCCTGAACTTTAATCTTTGGAATAATCATTATAATGGGATGGATTGATGATTTTTTTATCTGTAGTTTTACATTGGTATACTGAATGATGTATGGTGTAGACGTATGAATTGATACTAACTAGTGAACTGAGTTTGGTATAAGGTATTACTGTTTAAAAAATGTCATTTTTAACGATATAACTGTTTTTACCACTGAGGATTCACAAATTAGTCAAATTATGGAAACATCAAAAAAGGTTCAAGAAATCAAAATTCCGGTACCATGGGGAAATGTGGCAGGTAAAATTCACATAGTTTTGTAGGTATTAATATAAGGTTATGTAATATAGTCGAGAATTCAAAAATGTAGGAAATGTATTGAAGTCTCAAAGAAAAATGATTTTTCAAAATCGAATTGTAGCTTCTTTAAATGATTGCAGAGTGTCGTTTTAAATTCACACTTCTTTTTTTTTAGGAAAATCATGGGGAGAAGAAACCAATCCTCTAGTTTTGTGCATCCATGGAATTATGGACAATGCAGGTTCCCTTGACCGTTTAATATCTTACTTACCAAATGCCTTTCACTACATTGCCATAGACTTACCTGGACACGGACAATCATCGCACTTTCCTCCTCACCTGCCAATTCATTCTCTAAACTACCTCCTTGTCTACAAACATATAACAAAGCACTTCGGAAAAAAGTTCATCATCTTAGGGCACAGCTATGGCGGGCAGTTGGGATTTTTGTATGCTCAACTGTACCCTGATTGTGTGGAGAAACTTATAATGCTGGATACTATAACCCTGTTTCCGGTATCAACGAACTATTTCAAAGATTACTTAGCAGGAAATTTGGAAGAGTTCTTCAAGAAAGAAGAGAAATTATCTAAAAAACAAGCACCAAGCTATACTCTAGAAGAAGCACTTCATAAAGTGCAGCATGGTAGGAACTATGGTGCGATAACGAAGGAAGCCGCTGAAGCATTGTTGACTAGAGCTATAACACCAGTTGAAAACGGTCGGTACAGGTTTACTTTGGACCAAAGACTCAAGCATTTTCTAAATCCAACTCGTGATATTGCTTACATCATAGAAACAATAAAGTCCAATCCTGTAAGTTGTCCAATTCTTATTATTCTCGGGAAGGAATCCACTATGCAACAGGTGTACTTGGCAGATGTTATTCGATTCTTGAAGAAGTGGAAAAACGTTACTTTTGAAATGGTCGAAGGAAATCACGATGCACATAATAACTACCCTGAAAAGGTGGCACCTCATGTTGTGAGGTTTTTACTCAATCAAAAGGGTAAATTGTAGGTGCAATTATAACAATACTCATTAGAATGTTATTTTGATGGATGAGGTATGCAGATTCCATCTAAATATGGATATCGGTTCTCAGGTTGTGGCTGTTCTATTTGTTAAATTTTCAGTTGCACACTAGAGTGGATTGACAAGTTGTCAAACTTATTACATTCAAGAGGAAAACCCAGAAAATGAACAAATTATGTTAAGTGGGAAATGGGATATTTGAAAAAAGTATTATATAAATATTGAGTCGAAAGTTAAATGTATAATAATATACAGAACACCAGGAATATAATAATGAAGATAGGCTTTATTATTACGGAATGCAAATTGTTATTTAAAACTAGGTCAAATAAATTTGTATTCAAACATATGAAACAAATAAGGAATTCAAAGACTCTAGACGAGTTGAGATGAACACACTGCAAACACCTATGGAGATTTGAATCATTGGTCCACTGCCAAAACTGCATCTCAAAAACTTGGTTTTCTGTCTATTTTATTTATGATATACTTATGAGGCAAATATCTGAAGTGGGCTAGAATTCAGAATACTATTTCCATACACGGTTTTATTCCTAAACATAATTACTGCCTAATTTTTGACCATGATGAAATATCAAGCTTTTTATTTGCTTCAAAGAAAAATAAATAATATGTTTTTTGTCATGTCAGGATAGATAGTATTTTCGCTTAGTTTTGCACATGACTTAATAATTCTAGATGAACTTTGTAAAATTTTGATTTCTATACACTTTATTATTGATGTTACTCTTTAGAGCATTTATTTTTATTAAACAGACCCAAAAATTTGAGTTTTATATTCCTACTGCCCCCACAAGAACAAACAAAACCTATATTTTGGTATGAGTTATAATTTCTGTCAGAAAAAAATATATTTTGTCCGTCAGACATCGAAGCATAGAGCTGGGAGTCTCTTTTAGTAACGAATGACGAAACTCGTTATAGGTACGTACAGAGGTTTTTTGAGAGAAAACAAAATTGTACTAGTTGGTTACAGGGAGCACTTGCAATGGGAAACATTGACTAAGTATCCCATTGATATAATTCAATATCCGTCGTGGTACGTATTAGCCACAGGAATGGTTGTTTTTTTTAACAAAAGCTCTGTCAGTAACGACTATCATTCATTTATTTTTTCTACTGCCGCAAAATGGAAAATCTGTTGTTCCTTCCTGCAGAATTATTGTCGAATTGCTTCAGAATTATCAATGATATGTGAGTACGATGACTATTTTATACGTACTTACCAATATGAAAGACGTTTGTTTTGAATTGGTTATTATAATGGTTGGAAAATATAATTAGACACCAATTAATAGTGAATTCGAAGAATACAAAAATATCAAGTACCGAAAACTTTGTTATTACGCGAATTGAGATCTTGAGCACTTTTATCAGAAGCTATATTTTTTGTCAAAGTAGGCATGGTAGGTAACATTTTTCGTCTACTTTTTGTCTTTATATAATATTGGTTGCTGGAACAATTAGAGTTACAAAATAAAGGTGTATAAAAAAAAGTTTTCGAATCCGACTGAATAAATTTGTACTCTTCCTGCATATTGAATCATTCGGGAAAGTTAAAAGTCTGTTATAGTTTTTCGACATGAATCATTTGATCCCATAACGTTTTTTTTTTCCAAAATCGCTCGAGAATCGAATAAAAAAATATCAAAAAATTCTGTATAAAATTCAACATTCAAAATTATTTAGATCAGCTACAAAAACGCGGTAGTGGATACCTAGTGACTAGGCAACTAACGTTGCATCGTTCGGCATGGTTGGTAAGCAGCCATCGCCTTTTAACAGCGGTTGAAACAGTTTTAGGAGTTTGCCGGAACAGGCTTGAACTATGAATGCCTTTGCTTATTAAAAAGAGTTCAAATAATTGACTAAAAGGATGGTTTGATCTGTGCCTAAACTTATTTTAAGTGAGTTCAAATGCTTCACATGAATTGTAGAATTATTTGATTGATTTTAGTTTGGCATTTTCGTGGAATGACGTCCAAATATACAATAAAACTCTTTTTGAAAGCCGACAGTGTCTCTTATTCCGATATAGTCAGTTCACAGTACAGTACTTTTAAGCACTGTACTGTGGTCAGGCACCAAAACTCCATGAAAAATACCAACACTGGTGTTATTAACAATTTTGGATGAATAGTCGTTGAATCGATTAAACAGTTTGTATGGTTATTCTGTATACGCAAGGTTAGGTTGGCTAAAATTCACACATTTTACACTCAATTTGCCTTGTTTTTGTAATTTATACTCGCCATTACAGTGACCAATCTCACAGAGCGCTTTTTACTGTCGTCTATAAAAAATAACCGTTAGATATTAACGCCAACGGCACAGCATAAGTAACAATCAGCACTGACACTCTGACTGGCGGGAAAAGTTCGCGCACACCCTTTGCGTTGATGAGTCCGCCATTTGGTGAGGTGTCGGCCCGGAATATTGTGTTTGAATTTGTTGAATTAAGGAAGTGAATATTGTGAGGGAGATACAGATAATGTATTGCTGAAAATTTCAGATTTTCCCAAGAACAATGAAGTGTCAGTCTCATAACCCAAAGAAGTTGTTGATAATCATAAATTTGCTGTAATGGACACTGATTATCAAACTAATGATGTGCTGCAGCAAAATATTATGAAATATATTTGCGGATATTTGATTAAAAAATCATCAAAATTTTTTTAAGCTATTCCAAAACACATTGTGATTTAGATGATGAATCTTTGTATTGTTATTTTAGAGCATTTCAAAATGGAAGTTTTGACACCTTTGGGAACTTACGGACGACCAAGAATGAATTTGTTCATTTCGAGTGCGGATCTGTCCGAAATCATTGCGCGAGTCCTGCCCTCACAACAGCACTTCCCAACATGGCGTCTAGATACTTTTCAACGTCAAAGGCGGCATGGCCGAGTGTCAGTGCTGATTGTTACTTATGCTGTGCCAACGGGTCTACTACATGTGGTGACGGGTAAGCAGTCGAGGACAGGAATAGTTATTTTCCTACGAAGTGCGCAAAGTGTTACTTTTCCGCACGCAAATGCAGTTAGGCGAACGACGCGGAGTTCGTATAAGTTTTTGCGTGCGGAAAAGACACTTTGCGCATGTGTTGGGAACAAATTTTTTTTTAGAGCTTCATAAAATTATATCAAATAACAATAACGAAAAATAAAAAAAAATTATTTATTGAATAATTTTTAGTTGAACTTGATAGAAAGAACTGTACAACAAACAATTACATAACAATAAAAAAATAATAATAGAGAATAGTCATTTTTATATTTAGTGCGCGAATTTTCGCGTACGAGTGGCAAACAAAATTTTTTCTACAAACGTCAAAAAATGTATTGTTTCAAAATTCTTATAGCTTGATATAAGAAATAGTGTGGAACTGGCTTAAAATGTTTTCCAAATCAACGAATTACTGTAACTATGTAAATCAAATGGAATTTGTTTATTGTTAAACACAACATATTCCCTGTTAAAAAACAAAAACGGTAAATTTTTGCCATAGAAAAATGTTGATAATGGTTTCTGGAAGACGAAACGTCGGAATTCAAATTTGAACACACCATATCTTATAGAGAAGGAGGAGTGGTCATAGGTGTTTTATTCATTTCAAAATATATCTTCAAATAACACCAAAAAAAATTAAATTTAGGATTTTTCCGGATATCTCAGAAACCGAAAGTATTCGGAATTTTCCAAAATTTGAAAAGGTATTTTGTTCGGCAACAAATTGCGCAACGTTGCCATAATTTTACCGACCCTGTATCTCTTACGGTTTACGACATCCCAACGATGAGGCTCGCAATAATTATCTAATTTACTTTTGCAAAAGCAAAGTAAAATAAGATTTCGACAAATTTCTTTTTTCAAGACATCTTGACGTTTTTGTTTTATTTTAAGTAAGTTCTTAAGGAACCATTTTTAACTTTTTTAACGAGAGTTGGTTTCAAACCTAATTAAATCTACATAAAAATTAAAAATTGAATTTTTAATAACAGATGCATTTTTACCGAAAACAGTAAAGTTGTAGGTATTTTTTCCAATATCGGTGGAGAGAAATTAATGATGAACGTGAATGTCGTATGGAAAGTTATTTATGGCACTTCCGGTAAAACCGCAGTTCTATATCGTATATACATATCTTCAAAATTTCGTTCCATTATACAGTGTGTCACGCACTTACCATGCTCACCATGGGTATCTTTTTAATGGTAAGAGATACGAGGTCGGTTACATGACACCAAATGTGGAGTTTATCAAGGCCAACTATAACGTGAAAAAATATTTTGATAAAATCTATTCGTTTTTGTTTCAAACGCAAATAACAGATTTTGATGATCATTTTCATGTCTCTTGCGAGTGAATTTTGACCCACTTTGGCGGTCCTAATAACTTGAAATTTGGCAGATTTTCCTAATTCCGGTGACGATGCACTATGGAATTTTTATTGAAATAAAAAATAAAAAATGGCGGTTCCTCCAATATGGCGGACGAGATTTGTGATTATGGTCCGATTCCATTCAAAATTGGTATGTGGGGGTTTTTGAGGTCGGAGATCATGATTTTTTTTTAATTTATAAATTCCAGATGGCGACTTCAAAATTGTTCTTGTTTTTGTATAAATGACGATAACTCCGTTGTTATCAACAAAAAACTATTACTGTGACATATCATCTGTAAGAGAAAAAAAAGTTATTCATACCTAAATGGAATATAGGAATGCCAAGTGCAATTTGCGTTTCACCAAGCGCTAAGTAATACTTGAAAATGATAGGAAATACCTAAAGTAGGTATTTTCTATCACTCTTAAGCATTACTTAAATTGTGGTGAAACGCAACCCAAGTAGCACACCTATATTGGTAAAATATTGATACAATATTGTGAACATATTGGCGAAATATTTGAAATGCAATATTGGTGAGAAAAAAATGTGAACATTCGGCGATATTGGTCCAATATTACTTGAATAATATTGGCGAAATATCCTTGAACTGATATTGGCCTCAAAATGTTCGGCGATATTGGTACAATATCGCTGATACAATATTCTGACAATATTGGCACAATATTCAAAAGTTATATTGTCGAGAAGTAAAATGTGAACATATTGCGATATTGGTCGAATATTGTTTGAATATTTTAGAAATAGTTTTGGTAAAATATTCTTGAAGCTATAATGGCCCCAAAATATTTATCGATATTGGTACAATATCATTTGGATATATTGGTGGATGTCAATATACCTTTGTAAATTATTAAATGTCTTTTAGTTGATGAAGGTGACACCAGAGTCTGCCTTTTCATCGCCATAACCACTGAGTGAGCTGTCTTGAAACAAGTTGTGAGAAGTATTTAATATACTTTCGTAGGTTTTAGAAGACGTTCCATATGTAGAGCCACCTAGCTGATTTTTATCTAGGTTTGATCATGATATAATTTCAATATGTTTTATTGAATATTCGGCCAATATTCAAATTTCATCTCAATCTAGATGTAGGAAACAATATGAAGACAATATTGTTTTAACGATATCGATAAATATTATTGAACCAATATTGACCCAATATTGATTAATAAGATTTGTTGAATATTGGCGAAATGATATTCAACCAATGTGTAATCACACTGGGAAATACAATATAGTTTTTATTCATAGAATCGATATTAGGGGAATATTGGGATTGCGATATATTTATTCTAGATGTTAAAAACGATGTGAAGATAGTATTGTTTTATCGATATTGGTAAATATCAGTCAACCAATATTGACTCAATATGAGTTATTACATTTTGTCAAATAAAGTGGAAATGATATTAAACCAATATTCTAACAAACTTGGAAATACAATATAGTTTTTTTTCCCTATAATCGATATGACTGGAATATTTGGATTGCAATATTTATTCTAGATGTGGAAAACAATATATAACCAATATTGTATTATCGATATTGGAAGAAATTATTCAACCAATATTGACCCAATATTTCGTGTGATAATCTACATTCAAAACTAGTTCAACCAATATCCCACCAATATTATTAATATAATAGTTTTTTGAATATTCATCCGTATTGGACCAATATTGATTTTACATTTACAATATATCTATATTGGCCCAATATGGAACCAAGATTCAGCCGATATGATGTGCTACCTGGGAAATTGCACTTGGGTATTCCTGAATCCGATTTAGGTATTTCCTAACTTTAGAAATCAGTTGGTCATATCGGCCATAAGTCATAGTGAGCTATATATGACCTATATTTGAAAAATAAAAGTTGGTGCTGATATCTCAAATTCTAGAAGAGTTTTGGTATAAATTTCATATTTTTTTCGAAATCTCAATATAAAACTGCCATGAGAATGTGAAATTCCTAAGTATTCAAATATTTTCATAAATAAAGAAGTTACGGAGGATACATGAAAATGATCAAAATCTGTTTTTTGCGGATAAAACAAAAACGAATGGATTTTATCAAAATCTTTTTCACATTATAGTTGGCCTTGATAAACTCCACATTGGGTGTCATTTAACCAACCTCGTAGAAATGAATCTATACAATTTCAAATCGTCAATAAAACGCAAATTGATGCAGGGGGCTTATTATAATCTAAACGAGTATTATGAATCTAGCTTGCTATAACGGCATATTATATACACTCCAAACTTTGTCTATCGGTGATCAATTACCCACATTATCAGCCCATAGTCTCTTACCTTATGTGTAAATGCTATTATGTGTAAATGTTAAATATGTAAATGTTATTCAGGTTATTTTATGTGTGAATCTTAATCCAAAAATGCAAATGTGTTATACTTTTATCGATCATGTATAGATCTTAAGCTTAATTTTAAATGTCTCTGCTTATGCTGCATATTTGATTGTACTTATTTTAAACTGACGTGTATATCCATCTACGGATGGCTGCTGTATGCTAATACGAATAAATTATTATTATTATTATTATATCTCTCACCATTAAAAAGATACCAATTGTGAGCATGGTAAGTGGGACACACTGTATATCTTCAAAAACAAAAAAGTTATATAGGGGTGATCCACTTTCCGCGCAGACACCCCCGGTATATACCAGCTGCATTCGACATCCTGGATATGAGATCTGTGGATTTTGGGGTGTTTTAAACCATCAAAACATGGTAAATCAAATTTTCACTTTTCAGTTGGTCATAGAGGTAGCCGTGGAAAATGGATAGGTATATGGAATGTTATAAACCTGAAGGTAGGTAGATATTTCTGAGTCCCTACTATGCGTAAAAATATTTTGAAATTATTTTACTTTCTGGGAAATACGAAGATTTTGCCGCTCAAGTGGGACACACTGTATGCACGAACAAACCAAGACAAAAGATGTTTTTACTGCTGAGTTTCGGCCGACCCCGTACATTCGAAACATTCCTCGCGATTATCGCGAACACATCCCGTCCACCACAAATGTCGCTATCAAAAGGAAAAACGATATCAGTAAAAACATAACCTCCCTTCGTTCAAACTTTATTTATTCCTAATAGAAATAGACGGCGTTGCCTCGCATACGCGTGTGGCATTTATTTTAAACCGTGTGTGTTTCGTTCGCGGTGCGTCGCGCGTTCAAATGTTTCTGGCCCGAAAAAACCGTGATTCGGAAAGTTAGGACATGCAGGGCAACGAGATCCTCAAAGAAGGCCTCTTGATCAAAAGATCCCAAAACAAACACATATTTACGCGTGTGAATTATCGCAGAAGGCTCTTTCGACTCACCGGGGAGTTTCTTATCTACTTCGATGTCGATGAATCATCGACCATGTCTTCGGTAAGTAAGTCTTAAAGTATTTTATGCCTTCTTTGGTATGCAGAGTGTACGAGGGCCGAACATATTGTTCCTGTGCCTTATCGCCAAGGGTAAGGCACGTCGTGATTGGAAACTATAAAAAGGGAGGGGCTGGCATGCTTGGGACTGTTTGTCGTGTGCTTTTGCGGGCCCGGTTTATGCCTACATCCTTTGTTGATAGTGTGACATTTTTTATCTGCATTCGTATCCCACTAAGCAAAGTAACATTAATTCAATATTTCAGTAACCTTTCATGGTAATGTGTAATGTTACATCAGAGTTTTCTGCTACCTTACTGCAAAGGTTCAGCAACTACTGAAACGGACGTTCAGCAATATTACAAATGGTATATATGCCATTATCAATTATTTCTGCTTGGTTTCTGCAACATATTGCATATAATATACAGGAAAATTGCAAATGTAATATTGAAAATGACGTCTTATGACAATGTTGCAGCAACTACTGAAATGGATTGATGGGTGTAATCTTTTATAATTAGTAATTGCAGCAAGGTTACCGCAACATAGAATATAAATTAGTAGAAAATAACATATTCAATATTATTGTTATATAGCAGCAACTTACCACCAATCTTGTCTATTCCTTTCCATAACAGATCTCATAAATTACGTTCCAGTAGGTTTGTTCGCTACTGAAGAATTTTTGAATTTTTACTACCTGCTACTAATATTGATAGAAAATTATTGCAATCTTCATCAGTTTTGATATCTTGGAAAATATCATTTAGTATTGATGTGTCCTCTATGGAAATCAGATTCATCATTTTCTAGTTTTTAGAAACAAGCAGTGAAAACCCAAAAAATCTTCTGAAATGAAATCTTGAAGGTAAAAAAGACAAAAAATTTATGATGAAATCTATTATTAAAATATCACAAAAAAACAAATAAATACTCATATTAAAATGTACAATTTAAAAAAAAAATCTGTTTGGCCTTATCAGGTACCTGAAACAAAACAATCATTGAATTGAATGTTCAGCTTAAATATCGACCAAATGTAACTTGCACTCACATTGTTCGTAGATAGTTTCTGTATTGTTGCATTTACAATGAACTTTCATGGATCATGTAACATTGCACTTGAAACTCAATGGATAGCTTGCTTTATAAGTTACAAACAACTTGTCTGTAGTTTCTTCTGTTATGTTAAAAACTTAAATATAGCATTGAGCCTTATGCAATATTATATTATCATTTTACGATGGCAAGCCATACATAATATTGTGGCAATATTTTGTAACATTACATGTTTAGTGGGATAATTTCACGAAATTTCTAGATCTGCCTAAATATACATACATATTACAATCTAATAGTGAATAAACTTTAAATAAACTTTTTAGAGAAAAGCTTTTATTTAAATGCACTAAAAAGAAGAAAATAAATTTTAAAGTGAATTAAACCCGAGGGGGAAACCGCTGGGGAATTTTGGTGTACATGCCTTGGGTATTAGTGGCATTAGTTGGGAATTAGTGGTATATTACTTGAAATTTGTTGGGTATTATAGTGGGCATTACACGGGAATTAGTGGCATTACTCGTGTATTACAGGGGAATTAGAGAAATTTTTTGGGAATTAGAGAACATTGGTGGGAATTATAAAGGTGAAGAATAGAAACGTATGAGCTTTTTTTTAAGCTCTTGAACATAGTATTTGGCAAAAAACCTAAGATTAGGTCAGGATTAAAAGAAAAAAAATAATTAGATATCACAATGTGTGTGTTTCTTGATCATTTTATTTTGGATCGTTCAATTCCGGCATGAACTTCATTTAGGTAGATCTCGAATTTGGAGAAATTACTGGATAGATCAATGGTTCCAAAATTCCCAACCTGACTGATTACAAGAAATATAAATATGATACTTATCACTTGTTGGTTTCGGAAATATATATGACGCAGGCTCTGACGTAGATACATTTAGCGAATTCATATCAAACATTATTTTTGGTATGGAAGCAAATTGTCCGTGGAAACAAAAAAAATGGAAAGTAGCCGCAAAGGAAAAGAATGACTAACTAAAAAAGTTAATGAAAAATGCAAAAAATTTAAAACGATCATTGAATGAAAGTCCGACTTGATGAAGGATATTCTTCTCTTGACATAGTTATTTGGGATTTTATCCTTCCACAGCCTGAAAATGAAAATGATGTTAAATTATGGAAATAGATTCAAGTGTAGAAGGGTAAATAAATCAAGTTCCAAAACTTGTTGTTGCTTGAAAATATTACTTAATTATATCAGTTTATTCTGAACATACTTGAAAAAAAAGGTTCAAATTAACAATTAACAACTCATCTTTTCCGAAAAACGTTGACATTTACATTATGTCAAATGCTTTAAAACAAATAGACAAGGACTGAAGCCTTTAAAAGTGGTAAAATGTGAAAAAAAATAATAGTAGGATGGAACCCATTGGAAAAGGAGGGGAATATAATGAAAATGAAAGGAAATAGTATATATTTTCTGAAATCGTTCAAGAATGCCCACTTTCTCGGAGCAACTTCAGGCCTCAAAATACGCTAATCTAGTATTTTAGTCCGTTGCTAAGCAACGAACTTTCCCGGACCGTTTTCGGACCTAAACGGTACGGGAAAGTACTTTTTCGGCAACCATCCGGGAAGTGTTCACTTCCCGGACACTTTTTCTTTAGGAAAGTAGCTCTTCCCGGTCTAGTCCGGGAAGTACGTACTTCCCGGCCTCCCGGACTAGGCCGGGAAGTGCTCGAATTTTAATACAAATATTAATATAAATAAGAATTAGAATGTTTCTGTTGGTACCTGCTGTTGGTAATGCTGATTGCGATTTCAGAAAAAATAGTATGTGTACCTCGTAGTAAAAGCACATTCCCAGACTTCAATGCTTGTTGGCCTCGGCCAACAATTTACATTGTCGTCCGGGAATGTATTGCTTTTCACTACTAGATACACACTATACTATTGTGTATCTAGTAGTAAAACAAATCTGGGTATAGGCATTTTTATACAAAGTGGGCCTAAAATGGGCTGAGAAATTAAAAAATGTAATAAAATACAGGGTGTTCCATTTGAAATAAGGAAGTTGCCCTCAACTTCCGGAATAACGGAAAGAGACCGGAAGTTGAAAATAATTTTAAGTTTTTATTTTGAATCGTTCTCCATATATTCATAACGAACGCTCGTCGTGAAAGATCCTGTATACTATTTCCCCAGCCTATGACCTGGTTATTCCTTTACCTTTGCCTTTACTTGGTACTTTCTTTGTTACAGCAGCATCAAGAACGTGGCAGGATAGAGTTGAAATCGATCCACACTGTTGAAAGAGCTAACAAACTGTACCCCAGAGAGATTGCACAGGCCAATGAAGACTATGCGACGTTTCTGGTCGGATACCATCATAGGGGCAAAGACGTTTTGCTGTATCTTTTGGCACTGACTCTTTCCGATCGCATCGATTGGATTGTCGCGATAAGAGGAGGTAAGGAACGTGATTAGTCCATGTTTATTTCGATATTTATAAATTATGTGATGGTCAATGATTTTGTTGTCTCGGTATAATTGGATACTTGAAACATAAGGTCAAAGATTCATACAATAGTTACTAACTTCACAAGGCCGATATGTAGCAAATAACGGATGAGGTTGAATAGTGTAATCCGAGGCGCAGCCGAGGATTATAACAACCGAATCCGTGTGTCGTAATCCCTCTGAAAGATTAAATTTTGATTCAGATGAAAGAACAAAGCACGTACCTCGTAATTCTACAGAAAAATCCCAACATCGCGTTGTGTCATGGAACAGCTTAACAATATCACACCAATATTATAAACAACGTCAGTTTTTTGTGTTCGCGAGTTCGCTTCAACAACGACCATGGTTGAAATTGAAGAAATTGAGGATAGATAGATATGTTTATTAATCCTTCGAGATCATTAGCATGACATAGGATAGGTCAATATAAATATAGATGTAAATATAAATACGAATATACATAAATAAATAAATAATACGATTCAATAAATAATAAGATTGGGACTTACACAATTCCCGATTTTGATGTTTCTCCTCGTTGAGTCCACTTTTTGTGTTCGGCTATTCCTACTGATAATGGCCTCTTGGTCTCTCCGATATAGGAATCTCCACATTCAATTACACTTTAATTATAGACCAATAAAAGGTCGCGTAACATCTGATTTTGTTATTATTCACCAGAAGACGATTGCGGATTCAAGCAATTTATTTATTTATTTATTTATTGCAAAACAAGAGTAGAAGCATAGCTTGTAAACTCTTTTTTGAAGAGGTATACAGTGAGTGGTTATACCTAGGTAATAATTATCAAGTAACAATTTACATTAGTACAAATCTATCAGAAACAATACCAGGGTTGGTAGAATAAAATAAATCTAGACCGTTCTTGAATGCATTCACTGACGGAGAATCAATCACATGTGCAGGTAGTTTGTTCCATAGTTCAAAAGACCTGTTGAAGAGCGTATACTGTCTGAGGCATTTGCGAAATGCTTCCTTTTTGAGTGTGAATCGGTGTCCACGAAGGCGATCATCCATACGAGTTTCGTACAGCGAAGACAGGTCCACTTGATACCGACCGGTGATTATTTTGAACAGTTCAAAACGTTGTGAAAAAATTTGAAAGAGATAGAAATCTTTCAACCATTAAGATGATAGACGTCCGAAATATAAGTAATCAAGTTACTACATCGTCTAAAACATTCAAACCAACAGTGGTACTTAAAATTACAAAGAGGTGTATAAATAAAAATTACACATAAATATATCATACAAAAACTACAAAGAAGGTATATATAAAAAGTGACAGTAGAAGTAAAAATACTAAACCAAAGTAGAGTCAAGAACGTGTCAGCGCACTGATTCAATAGACTGAGTGAATTCATCTAGCGAATAAAACGAATTTTCTTGGAGATATTTTTTTGTCGCACTTTTGAATTTTATTTCGCATGAAATATTCTTCATTTGTGGCGGTAGCATATTGAAGAAGAAAGATCCAGCGTAGGCGGGAGACTTTCTGAAGTGTATTTTATTTAATTTCTGGAAATGTATGTAATTTTTTTTCCTTGTTGGATAATCGTGAACAACTTTGTTTTTCTTGAATTTGGAAAGTTTATGAAAGGTATGCGTCAGTAATTTGTATAGGTAAATACAAGTGCATGACATTATTTTATTACGTGCAAAAGTTTCTCTGCATGACTCATTATAACCGAGATCAAATATCAAGCGGATGAATCGTTTTTGTATTACGGACACTCTAAAAAAGTCAGTGGCATGTCCCCATACTAAAATATTTGAGCTTATCGTTGAGTAGATGAGAGCGTAGTGAATGTTCACCATATGTGCTCTATGAAAGTTTTCTTTCAGTGTTCGGAATGCTTAATATAGTTTTCCTAGTTTCTTGCAGATTGCCTAAACTTACACATTAAAATCTAAATTACAGTCCACTATAGGTCCTAGGAACTTGGTAGAATTTATTGTTTCTAATTTGGTATTGTTGATTTCGAATGAAAGAGAATTTGGGGATTTGCATTTGCTTGTGAATTCTACACATACCGTTTTTTTCAGATTATTGATTAGGTGATTATGTTCGCACCAGGCAGTAAATTTTTTTAAAACAGATAGAACTTTTGCCTCAAGTTCTTGCAGATTCACCGCAGAAACAATTATCGTGGTGTCATCGGCATAAATAATACTTTACCATCGTGCATTGGTTGGGGTAGATCGTTGACGTATAGCAAGAACAGTAAGGGACCTAGAACTCCCCCCTGAGGTGTACCCAACATAAGGGCGAATACATCCGAGTGGTCGTTATCAGTTTTAACTTTCATCGTTCTTCCAGTAACATAAGAAATCAACCATGAGGAAGAAAGTCAAATTTCTTTAGAAATATTGGGAGAATCATGTGCAGCGAGTCTTGATCATAGAAATATATATTATATACTTACTCTAGAATGCTAATCCCGCCAATTTTCACGGCGAAAAGCATGCCGCGTATGCGACCCGTTTACGATGTGCGCATGCGCGTCATCAGTGTAGTTTGAGTAGATTGTTGCCAAGTGTGAAAATAATTTGGTGTTCCAATTCAGAGTTTTATGTTATGAGGCAATAAAACACATGTCATTTGAAAGAGAGAAATTTAAGAGCGCATTTAGGACTTTTTAAAACCGAAAAGAACCTTTCATAATAGATTACTCCGAATTTTAGGCGCGAAAAAATTTATTTAAAACAATAATGTGTCCTATGCTACTGTAATTATAATGACCGTGCAACAGTGCTTTTTCATCAACAGGTAAACTTGTCACTAAGATCTGTCACTCTTGTCAGAGATCAGAGACGGTTTTTAGAATTTCAGATTTTCTCTTGTCGTTTTGTGAGGTGTTTGTTGTCGTTGGTTATTCTTTCATCTTTCGTGAATTTGCATTGATCTTGTTCCTTTAAAGACAATTTCTAATAAAGCCGTTTCTTCCTAAAAATAAACAATGAACTCTTTAGTGTTGTGTGAAGGAAAAATACCTGAAATAAATAATTTTTGGTAGATAATGAAATTTTTTATGTACCATGATATTTGGTTATTGTTTTTAAGAAGAGACCCCAGCAGAACATTTGAGAGAGAAAATTGTAATTTGTGGCAGACAATAGAATAATTTGAGACCTAGTGCAGTACCAATACTGTGTCTGCGTGAGCATGCATGGCGAGTGATACAACTTTCTACCACACCGCTTATAATATGACTTCTAGATTCCCACAAAAAGTACTGAACATACACAGAATCGCCTCAGAAAATTAATGACAATATGGAACTGCTTTTCTTTGATGGTAAGGAAAATGATTCTGGCCTCACTTTTTCATACAACCCCATTGTGGAAATTGCACTAAGGTAATACAACCAGAAATACTCGTAGAAATAGCCTGTTAATCTTTTCAAATGATTTAAATTAAATGCAGTTATTTTGACATGAATCGTTCTATAAAAAAAACCTCGAGCTTCCAAGCATGCAATTTTATAAATCCAATTTGAGTTGAAATTATTCATGATATTAGCTGAAATAAATTTTCATAGTATTTTGTACCTACTTTCAATTTATTTTCCAATCCAGTGCTTCCTTGAAATTCGCACCGACGATTTGGGGTGGTTCCGTAGGTTTTTGTTGGTTAACTACAGCTGAAAAGTGCAGAGTGTGATACCAAAAATCGGTCGCTTCAGAGCGATAAATAATGATAATAACCGTACTCTACTTTCTGATGACCTTTGCTTAATATTTGGGATCATAAATATGTGAAAATATGTATTCAAATCTACTAAATACAAATAACAGGCATAAGTACAATGAGGTTTCCAACCCTATTCTCCGAGATTCAGAATTAACGTTTCTCAATCTTCACAAGTACCATAATATTTTACTAAAAGCGGGCCTGTTACAAAAATCACTAATGACGCGCATGCGCATTGCGGACTAACCTGAACTTTTCACAACACTTTTAACATGTTGATTATCATTCTAGAGTAAGTATATAATATATATTTCTATGATTTTAGGTAAAGAAAATTCTTCGCCGTTTTCTGGAAATCATTTTTCGCAATGAAATACTTTGTATAAAACTTTGATAACTCCCGCTCACTGTCGATAGGTAATGATTCAACGGTTTTTCTCTCAGTATGCGCTAGCAACAGAAATCTGAAGAAAATCTTTCACCCCTCGCCCTGGAAGGAAGGAAAGTGGGAGTGCTGCCGTAGTAACCGAAAAAAATTGGAGGGATGCCAAAAATGTGGAAATTGGGCGGCATCAGATTCTAGCTTGGAAATCGCAACTAGCAAGGAAATGGTTAGCGGTGAGTATATTTTCTACAAAAGGTTACATCTTAAAAGTATTTTGTTTCTTGGTAATATGCCTGTTTCATTGAAAATACTTCGTTTTGTTGGCTTCATAATACCACATACGTTTCGACTATTGAATGGCCTTCTTCAGGCCTTATCTGTCCAATTGAATTTAAATTATATTTCAGTCATAAGTTATGACCCACTCAACTGAAGATATGACTCATTACTGGATGATGTTATGCAATAATGGGTAAGCCACAGTCAGCTAGTTTGGTAAAAAATATCAAAATAATTTAGCAGATCATGGAATGATGGAATGTGGCTTAATACTACCGTCAGTGGATGGAGCCCCTTACAATTGCGGGTTGAATCATTTCTGCTTATTGTAGAATAACACGTTGGCGATTCCAATGACTGTGATAGCTCAATTATTAAAAAATGTGGCTTGACTCATTGTTGGATAACACCATCCAATTAATATTAGATTTTGAATATAATCAACTAAGTGAGAATATGAAACATTATAAAGATAAGGCGTTTATTTGGGTGTTACTTCTAGTCATTTGATAAGATATACAAGCATTTATTGGTTGTATATCTTCTACTGTATTACAGGATTTGATATATCCTCGAAAGACTATTTACGTCAGTTCCGAAATCGATAATTATTATTAGTGGAAAATTTACTTGTTATTGAGTGTCCCCTGTTGGTGCTTCGGAAATAATACAAAATGACGTTGACGATTTTGTTTCTGTCAAACAGCTATACCTGTCAAAAGAATTCCACTTATCGACTGAATTCCACATGACTGGTACTCTGTGCATAAAAAGTATCGCCTGAACTCCACTATCCCGGTAGCCAGAAAGCAATACGTCGAGACATGTCGTTTTCTGTAATTAACCCTACTTTTCTCATTCGATTTATTCTGTCAATGCTGTATGTCAAATATATTTATGTAATGGTGGATTTATAAACTCAACTAAACTAAGAATTCAAAATTATCAATTAAGAATCAACACAATAAGCAACCAAGAAGGTGTTCATAAACGTCAACTAAGAAATTAAGAAATAGGTCGTGTGGAGAAAATCGTTACAACTATAACGAAAGCCATCTTGGTCAACATTTCTTCTCGATCCATTGTATTGTTATTGCAAGAAAATATTCGAACAAATCACTGCAAAATATAAACAAATTCATTTTCAAACATTCATTCACCAATTTTGCGCATGCCCGATTCCATTTTCAACTAAGACAATTCATTCTTAGTTGAAAAGATAAAAGATAACCATCTTCTTAGTTGCTAATTCTTAATTTAATTGACAGCTGAAAGTTTATAAAACACTGATGGGGTTTTCTTGTATTCATCTTTCTTAATTCTTAGTTGTTAATTCAATTCTTAGTTTAGTTGAGTTTATAAATCCACCATAACAATTTCAAAAGCAGATAGTATAAAATATTAAATAATGAGGGTACGGAGTGAATACTTGCCAATAATACTCGATTTAAGTGGGAAAAACGAATTGATAACAAATAAATTTAATGGAATAGAGGGCAAAGCAAAAGGTCGAGCTATGTCGCAAAACGTGAGCTACAAGCCCAACAGCTCAGGTTTTGGAGGAAAATCTGTCGAAGAATGGAGAAATGGTATTCAGAAAAGTACAGTCATAGTGCAGAGCCATAATCCATTATCCAGTGTATATTTATGATTAGGTACTTCTGTTTTATTCAAATTCGGGTAGTGGTAGACTGGAAGTCAAAAACGAAGACAAAAGCTGCAAAATTGGAAAAAGATCAGCTAAAGACCGGCAAAGTATTTACAATAGCAATAGTTACCTCTTCTATGGCCCTTTTCGCAATCCCCGGCATCTTCACTCATCTGCGGACAGTAACTAATGTCTGCAACAAATTGTTCAATTAACAATTCATGTCAAGTCAAAAGCTAATACCGAGCTGGTAGTGTAGCTTTCTCTAAACCACTAGCGCCATCTCAACTTATGCCTCTCAACCAAAGCAATATTACTAGAACCACCAATACAAATAAAGAAATCTGAATTGTTCACAATGAGCGATTGTCAACAAAGAAACAAGGAAGGTTGGTTAAAAGTTGAGATGGCGCTCGTAGTTTAGTGAAAGCTACACTATCAGCTCGGTCTTAGCTTTTGTATTTTTTTCTTCATACATATTCCTCATATTCACATGGGCACTTGGCCTTGTAGTTTACATATTTACAAGTGTACCTGAAAATTAAAGAAATTATTACTGCTACTGTCCCTCTTGAGATGTCCTTCTTTCTTATCGTAGGAATTCCAGGATACTCCTTTATGAGACTTTTATGTAACGGACTGTTACATATTTCCACATACGCTCGTTATCCAGCTCCTACGGAGATACCACATAATCACTTCGCCCTTGCCCACTGGCTAACGACAACCAACCGTTGGTGAGGTAGCTTTCGCTATGTCAAATCACCCCAGCCTCCTGGCATGGGAACAACTGGCTGGCTGCGGGAATGGTACATTACCACTCGAACCCACTAAGGACATGGGCACTCGGTTCCACTGGCATAACTCGCTTCAGAATCGTCTCGAAAGAGCATCCAGAAAAAATTTCCGATAAGTGTAAGTCCGGGTTACTGGAAATTTTCGGGGCCCTGCCTCCCACTGGAGTGCAACGCAAATGCAAATGCTCGGGCCCCACGTTGGGCGCCATGTCAACAATTGCGTGCACTGGGATATCGGGAAATAACGAAGTATTTGCCCCATCCGGCTAGATCTCCTTCCCAGTACAGCATCGTCGCAGACCCAGCAATTCAGGAACTTATCTTCTTTCTTCCTTAGGAACAGCAGCAGCAATAGTCTTGAAAAAGAATATTAGTTTGCGAATTCTTTTCGTAAATGGTTATACGAATTCTTTTATTATAGTCGTGGCGTTCCCAACGACATTCCATCGCCATGCCAGGCCGTAGATTGCTATACTAGAAATACTCGAGGTTTAAGGGAAAACCGGGAAAAAGCAACTAACTGCTGAGTCGCCCGGAAGGCCGACTGTCTGGGAAGACTTTTCCCAGACGTTGCTTGTCAGGCACCTACCGGACTACTGATTTTGTGGCCAAATCGGCGTCATTAAATAGCCGAGCGGCGAATTTGACCCGGCCAATGGTGCTCCAGAGCGCTGGTGGGCAGGGCCTATTGGATACAGTCCAGCTCGAAATTATTTTTATCTCATTTTGAGATAATTTCTGGGGGAAGATAACATGTTAATTGAACCATTTGTTGCAGAAATTAGTTATTGTCTGCAGAGACCTACCCTATACTGATGAGGGGCAACACCCTGAAATCGATGTATAGGTGGTCCAAATGTTTCAATTAAAATTTCCATGCAACTAGCAATTGCAGAGATATCCTTGTAGGAACTCTACGCGGAAATTCATTGAATGTAATTCAACGTTCGTCGTGGCAAAAGCCAGGAAAGTAGTTGTTTTCTGAAGGATTTTCGACCGAATTATTCATATTGTATAGGATTATGACAATGAGCACCGTCCTGGTATGGCAGGACACCTTGTTTCTTTGTTATCCAGCATCAGTTTCGGAAAACAGATTTCAAATAATGGGTTTTCCGTTGTAGGCCCTCGACCAACGCCTCCTTTGATTCCCGAACAAAAAACTTCTTTGCGTGTGAAGCCCAAAATCGTAGTAGCTTTGTACAATTATGAAGCGTTGGAAACCAAAGACCTGTCACTGGTGATAAACGAAGAGTATGAAATACTGAGCGAAACGGATGAGCACTGGTGGATGGCAAGAGACATCAGAGGGTAAGTTTTGTCATCCCATTAGCAAAGGACTCCGCACTTTCCTTGTGGAAAATGGCTTTTGGTTAAATTCCCTGAATTTTTGGTATGTTGTAGATTTCGACTTCCTCGGCAAAAGTATCCGCAGGCCCAAAAAATAGGGGGAATAGTTTTCGAGATGAAAAGTGAAGCTTTCTGCTCAGAATTTTTAACAACTTCGAGAATTGACAAAACGCCCATTTATTCATGGAATAACATGATGGTACAATCTCGTATCCATTATATTTTCACGTTTAGTGCTCTACAACAGGGTGAACAAAGAAAAATCCAATTCGATTAATTTTAAACCAACCAGTGTAAGTTCGTTCATGAGAATTAAAGATCCAATTGAGCCTGGATGAACTTTCTCAATCTCTATCGAAGTTTACTGACATTTTTTTTTATATACAGGGTGGTTCGAAAATAGGGGTACGTCAACCCCTAGTTTTTTTAATCGGGTGGGGAGAGCATGTCATATATATATATATATATATATATATATATATATATATATATATATATATATATATATATATATATATATATATATATATATATATATATATATACATACAGTGTGTCCCACTTTGAGCAGCCACACCCTCATATTTCGTTGAGCATGAAATAATTCGAAATTTTCTTTGACTCAAGTTGTAGTACTCGGAAATACCTACCTTTTTGTTTACGGAACCTTTGTATATCCATTTTCCACGGTTAACTACGACCAAATGAAAAGTGAAAAATTGGGAAAAACATACTAGGCATTTTTTTATCGCAAAAATAACACCAGATTCTGTTTCAGAACACCTTAAAACCCCCAAATCTCAATGCTTGAATCATTTGAATATACAGGGTATCATCTGTAGCTGGTAGCATTATCAACTCTAATCCATAAATAATGCTTGGAAAATTTCCAAAATGTCTTCTCTTGTCACAGAATTCCCAAAAATATTCAATTAATACTTTGAAAAATAGCCAAATATCACTTTTCCAAGGCTAACTCTGATCAGAATGAATAAGATAATTTCTAATAAAGCCGTTTCTTCCTACAAATAAACAATGAACTGTTTAGTGTTGTGTGAAGGAAAAACACCCGAAATAAATAATTTTTGGTAGATAATGAAATTTTTTATGTACCTATATGCTTTGCTCAAAATAGCTTAAATATTATGTTAGCTTGACAAAAAAGGCATAATTTTTGGTTATTGTTCTTAAGAAGAGACCCCAGCAGAACATTTGAGTGAGAAAATTGTAATTTGTGGCATACATTTTCCTCATGAAGATTCATGTGAAAACGACAATAGAATAATTTGAAACCTAGTGCAGTACCAATACTGTGTCTGCGTAAGCATGCATGGCGAGTGGTACAACTTTCTGACTCACCGCTTATATTATGAGTTCTAGATTCCTAGAAAAAGTGCTAAACATACCCCGAATCTCCTCAGAAAATCAATGTCAATATGGGAAGTGCTTTTCTTTGATGGTAGGGAAAATTCTTCTGGCCTCACTTTTTCATGCACCCTTATTGTGGAAATTGCACTAAGGTAATACAACCAGAAATACTAGTAGGAATAGCATGTTAATCTCTTCAAATGATTCAAATTAAATGCAGTTGCATATGTTGACATGAATCGTTCTAGAAAAAAAACCTGGAGCTTCCAAGCATCCAATTTTATAAATCCAATTTGAGTTGAAATTATTCATGATATTAGCTGAAATAAATTTTCATAGTTTCTTGTACTTTCAATTTATTTTCCAATCCAGTGCTTCCTTGAAATTCGCACCGACGATTTGGGGTGGTTCCTTAGGTTTCTGTGTTAGGAATATTTTTTGCGAGTTGGAGCCCCAAAGTATGCCATGAGATAAAATAGATTGCACCTGAGCAAAATAATATATTCTCAAACTGATGATTTTTACTTGTACCCTAGGGTATTACCACAAGGATTGAGTTCAGTCTGCTATTTAATGAGTTTATATAAGATTTGCATTCAATGTAACTCCTAAGAATTTGAAATTCTGTGATAATGGTACTAATTTATTTTGCAGCTTTACATACAAGCATTCTTCTTCGAAATAGTTTTATGAAGATAATAAGTTCTGTTTTTGTTGCGTTCAGCTGGAGTTCATTATGTTTGCACCACATACTCATTTTATTCTAAATCCATCTATTTGATGTGCTTATTGCATCAAAAATACTATTGGGGATATTTGTTTCTTTTCAGGAATATTGGCATCATTCCCAGCAACTATGTAAAAGAAAAGGACTCATTAGGATTATACCAATATGTGTAAGTATGTAACAATTCCAACGTTTTCTTTTATCTTCAATTCCATACGAAACGGAAAATCCTGTGGTATTCAGATACTATATAGTTGGGTAGTTATTGTCAGAGCTAAGAGAGTGAGAATTATTTTTTATCGCACTCCTCGTGTGGTATTCCAAAGATTACTTTTTGATACTACAATCATAAACACATTTTATTTTAGATTTCGTCGAATAACGATGTACTTTATGAAGACGTCACAACAAAGGTAAACATTGATAGACAACAAAATACCTCGGAACGAATTCCTGTGGCAATTCTAGATAGAAAATACCTAATACACGAATGTTTTGATTGGTCAAAACGTACATGAATGATTCAAATTTTTAGTGGTTTCTAGAAATGTAAAAATATATCGAAATGAAATTTCAAAGACTGCCTAGTTATTCCCTTCTAACCAAAAATCATGCATACGTCAAAGTCAAAATATACTTTAATGTCAGAAGTTTTTCAACTTATCGACAAATCTTTCAAGTATAAATAAAAATGTAAATTGAAATAGCTATATATTATATAGACTATAATGGTGATAATCTCCCCGATCTGAACAGACAAAAGAGAGCCCCACTACCACATGCATCACATCGTTTTTTGTCCTTGTGGTGCCAAAATATAGTGCTGTCAACAGCAAAAACAGTGAATGAACCTGGAATTTGGATAGTCATCAGTGGGTCATTAATATAAAATAAAAATAAAACAGGTCCAAGGATGGAACCTTGAGGAACTCCACAATTAATACACGTCAGAACGTGGTGATGAGGGACAAAGGTTGGATTTCTGTTCATTCCATTCATTCCAAGGTGAATATTTGAATGATGACAACTTTCCAAGCATTATTCTCTTCGCCGATGAGGCGACATTTAACACTAACGGTACAGTGTCCACTCAAAATTCCAGGTACTGTGCAAAGCAGAATCTAAATTCAAAAAGTCAGTATTTATAAGGCGTGTTCCGTTTCATGCATTGAGGACATAATCGCATATGACCGTTCCGTTTCCTACATTGGGAGCGCATTGACACGCCCACTTTTATATTCCCCTCTTCGGCCTTGAGACATCGAAAGTGCATGAGCTACTGCCCGTTCGTCTAGCAGCGATCAATGCGATCCAAATTAGATCTGTCAAACTCAAAAGTCACGTTCAAACAGAAACGTCAGAAACCGAATTAAAAGTTTAAATTTGATGAAGTGTCGAGTATCGTGCATTATCACATTTACCTGATTTACCGTACAATGGAAGAAAAAATCGTCAATTCATTCAACATCATATCGTCGGTCTCATGCCAAAACCACGAATGTGCAATTTGTCATTTCGAATGAGAAGAGTTTTAAGAATATTCGTACTTATTGCTTTGAAAACCTAGGTAAGTTTTCACATTCGCGAATTCACTCTCGTTCACAGTAGACAACCTGATAGCACTTTCGTGAGTTTGGCATTGAAAATTTTGGTAGAAAATTAGTATTTTACATATTGAAGTCAGAACTCTGGAATTAGCATATTTGCGGTTTTGGCGTGGGACAGACGATATTATCCTCATAACTATCACTTGTATCAGAATCTGAGCTACTCTCAGTTTCACAAAGCTCGCTTCCTACTCTTGCTATTAACACTTTCGTTCTACCCATATTAATTTATTTACTAGATTAACAGATTTGTTTCCGTAACATAAGAATTTGGTTAACTGATAAAAAGTAATAAATGTCAAAATCTGCGGGAAACGGCATGCACCACGCAAGCAATTCGTTCCGATTCAACCCACCAATGTCAAAGTTAGTTGAAACGGAACGCTTGATTATGTCTGCAACAGTGATGCGATGAATGCATGAAACGGAACACGCTTATAGTATTTAGGTCCAGTGTTTTTTGAACAAACACTAAATGGTGAAAGATTTTATAATTTTTTGACATCGACTTTCTTGGATTTCATAGAAGTACTAAGCATTGAAGATCGCAGAAATGATATATTCCAGCTGGTCGGTGCCTCCATCCATAATGTGAATGCTGTACGGAAATAGCTTGATGAAACATTTCAAGGAAGATGGATTGGGAGCAACGGTCTTTTTATTTGTTGGCCCCCTCGATCATCAGACCTGACTCCATTAGATTTTTTCTGTGGGGATATTCGGAAGAAAGTGCTTATGAAAACAGACCATAAAACTTCAACGAATTAAAGGAGAGGATAAGGCGAAAGTGTGATGAAATAACCAGACCAATTGAGGAAGATCGCCAAAATTTGAGACAGCGTTATGAAAAAGCGTAAAGCGGGATATATTGAAAACACCCATACCTGAGGAAACTGTTCCATTTTTTCCAGTTGTTGGTTATTGTTCGGAAATTAAATACAGGTTTTCAACTTTTGATTTGTTGATTTTGGTTAAACTATAGACAAATTCGTACCTGAGTATGCGAAATATTCTTTCATCGAATGCCTACTTCATTTTTTCTGTAAAGTTCATAGACTTTCATACAGGGTCAGTCAAAAAAGCATAAATTTGGAAATTTGTCATCATATAACTAACACCCTATATGAGATATTCTTAGCCTACTATAGAACCAAACAAAATTTCAATGTCAAAATATTTTATTACTCAACATATTCTCCTCTTAATTGGATACATTTATTACAGAGAACCTGCAACGTTTCTAGACCTTTCAAAAAAAAATTTATTCTTGCTATGCAAACCAGACCTCCACAGCTTTTATTACCTCCTCGTTGGAAGAAAATTTACGACCTTTCAAACTTTTTTTCAGTTGAGGAAAGAGATGATAGTCGGACGGAGCCAAATCTGGTAAATAAGGGAAGTGTTCTAGTAATTCAAACCCTAAATCACGAATTGTTTGCATGGCAACATGCGATTTGTGTGCAGGGGCGTTGTCCTGCAAAAACAAAACACCTTTGGATAGCTTTCCGCGTCTTTTCTCTTTAATTTTTTCTCGTAGAGTGGTCAGTAATGTCGAATAGTAATCTCCAATTATTGTTCTACCCTTATCCAAAAAATAAATCATGATTACTCCATGGCAATCCCAAAAAACTGAAGCAAGAACTTTTCCAGCAGAATTTTGAACACGAAACTTCTTAGGTCTTGGAGAACCGGAGTGTCGCCATTCCATCGATTGTTGCTTTGTTTCTGGATCGTAGAAATGTACCCAATTTGTAATGCCCTTTTTTTCCTTAACAGGACAAAAAGGCCGGGCGTTACTATGGCGCGGCGGTTGTTGAGCTTACTCTGTTCACTCTAACGAGAAACGACTCAAAACTCAACAATTGCCTCGGGCGCCAGCTTATTAAAGTGGTATGCTCCACTTCTCCCTAATCCAATTCGGAGGGAGGCCCAGGGCAGCTTCAGATGGAGATACGGTACTCCAGGGGTCAAATAAGGTGACTAAAGACCAAGAGCGGTCAAGTGGTTGCAGGCTTTAATTGCAACACTTGAATTTCCTGAAATACCGGCTGCTATGCTTACTTTCAGAATTCTAGTAGTAAGAAAAAGAAGGAAATAGGTAACAATGTCAGTATTTATTGTTGATTCCTTGAAATGAACATTAAACTAAAATATACTTGAAATAATAAAATTTACTACGCAGGGAAGCAAGTTCTGCACGGTAAGCGGGTGTCGGGTACTATTCGGTTTGATCGGTCTAGGAATTTAGGTTGTACGGGTGTTAAAAGCAGGTTGATTTGTATCCAGAGTGAGGTACTCAAGTTATGGAAAACGCGGTATATCTTTGGGGGTTCGGAGTATCTGTAACAGGAGCTAATGTGTTCGGACTAGACAATTTGACAAATACACAGTATATTTGTTTTCTATTCTGGCTTATTTCACGGCTCCCGGCAAGCTAGCCACTTCGTATATTCCCGAATTAAATTGACAAATCCAGTTTTAATAAGAAGTATTTTCTCGAACAGAATGATTCCTTCTCCGTTTTCGTAAATTTCTGCGGTCAATGTCCGGCCAGCAGGCAATACAACACCTTAGGGACACTGAAGAAAACAGCCCTCTATAACCAACTCTTCCTGCCAGCGGGCAAAACAACACCTTAGGGAAGAGACGGAGTGGGTTTGATTTAACCCGACGGTAGGAGGAATCTACTCTGATGGTGTGCGACGGATTCGTTAAAAAAAGAAAATACACAGATACCCCAAATATACTAATAATTCAACGATCCTATCATTTCTGATTGAAACACGATACAAATCTCAAGCGATCAAAACAATATGAAAAATTATTTCTAAATTGCTTACGGTTTTTATGGGTACGGCTTGCAGGTCGATTCACTATCTGGATTTAACGCAATATTTCTCGGATTTCTACAGGATCACAAACGCGACAAGTGTGAGAAGCGCGAAGAGAAGAGAAGAGCCCTACCGAAGAGGGGCAGACGTATTTATAAGGAACCGGTGGCCTTCGGAATATGACGTAGAAAATTGAATGAAAAACGAAAAAAAGTCTGCTCTGACTTTTTAAGATATCAAAAACATGAGCTTCAAGAAACCGGATTTGGAAAACTATGTAAAAGTTAAAATTTTTAACTCACCACAAAAACTAATCAGGTCGCGAAAAAAACAATGGGACGGGGATTCTTGGTGAAGCCAAGAGGCAATGTTTTGTACAGAAAAGAATTGAATTGAACGGAGATTTTTAAATAAATCTACAGGGTGGGTAGAGATTGTACGAGTGACGATTTCAGAACTTGTCACCCTGTCAACAATGTTTTCTAACTTACTCTTAATAATAGCAATAATAGCGATAACAATAATAATATCAATAATAATAATAACAATAATAAGAATAATATGTTAACGTGAATAAATCTAGGCAGGTTACAGGGTGTAAACATATGCTTCGTTACAGTCTCATCCATAGTAACAATTCAGTTTAAGAAGTCTACATCGTTTTCAAATGGGGATCCATTTTGCAGCAATTTTTCTCATGTCCAAAATGACGAGAACTATATGATGAACGCGTTCGTATGAAATATTCAGTGCTTCAGATATCCGTTTTAGCCCAATTCGACGGTCTGTTAAAATCATGTCATGAACTGCATCGATATTTTCGGGGACTGACACAGAAACTGGCCTTCCCGATCGGTCATCATCTTCAATGGAAAATTTACCTCTTTTGAAGCTTGCAGTTCAATATTTCTCGGTCGCATACGAAGGATATTGATCACCAAGGGTATTGCATATCTTCGTAAATCTGTTTACCTGTTAACCCTTTTAAATACCGGTACTTGATGATGGCTCGATACTCCAATTTTTCGATTTTCACAATTTCGATGGACATATTTTTTCTTTTAATTTATTGGGTAACTCTGGTTTACTTTTTTGGCGTCAAACTTTACACTGACACTTCTAATAAGTTATTGTTTGTTGCTATGGTAACGCAATATTTTGTTTATGCACGGAACTGGTCTAGGCTAACCAGATATCAATACATCCTCGTAGGTGTTCAAAATATGCCCAAATCGAATAGGCTTTCCACTTTTTCGATTCAAAAGAGAGCACAGGTGTTGCGCAATAGTTTTCGATATTTTGCATAATCAATCTGTGTTATACTGTTTCCATATATGGAGTGCAGCTTCTGATCACACTAATTTTTGAATTATGTTCAAATAAGAGCCATTCAATTTTGTTGGTTTCATAGATGGTACGTTTCCAACATGTCAAGGGAGAGAGCAGAAGCCGTTCTGAAGGAAAAAGGAACTGAAGGATGTTTTCTGGTACGGGACTCAACTGGAGGACAGCACAGTCTATCTTTATACACAAACACGTGAGTGTCCACCATTATTTCAATAATTTTAGAAAAATGCTTTTCTCCGTACAACTATCGCTTGATTTGGCCAAGATTATTCTACTTACCTAAATTGACGTTTTGAACACGAAAATTTGATAGAGAGGTAAACTGAGATAATATTGTAGACGTTTTTATAAAATTTGGTACATATTTTCTATGCATCAAGGTGCATTTTGTAATGCACAAACATTTTCATTTTCTCAACCAGTGGCGTCCGTACGAGTTTTGCATTGAATATTTTTGGAGAAAAAAATACTACGCCACTGCTTTCTCCTGAAAAAAAATATACTTTTGAGATCCTCATTCATTTTTGAGCAAATTTGATCTCCTAAGTATTCTTTGTCCGACGCATGGTTTCGCTTAAAAAAATAAAAATCGTTTCATTTCAGGATCAATTCTTCAAAAATCTGATGCGGTGTGGAAATGTTTGTGCATCGACTGAAAGCAAATTGAGGGATCAGATTTGTTCCAAAATGAATGAGAATCCAAAAAAATGTGTAATTCTTGTCAGATGCTCGGTTCTTGATTAAAATAATTAAATTGAAATTGCTTCATATCGCAGTACCTAACATTTTGTTGGCAATAAATCGTCCGATAGTAATTTAGCTACCTGTTTATAATTGATATTTCTTTTCACCACTTCTTAATCTATGTCGACAATACCTGGACGGATTTCCCATATTAATTCAGCTACCTGCCTGTAATTAATAGTATATTTTGTTCTTCAAATCACTATAAATATTGTGTTTTCACTGGTTATGAATACCATTTTGTGTTTGAAAAAGCTATAGGAATAGCGAAGTGCACTATTATACAGGCTGATTCACGGTGGATGGCACATTAGACGTTTCTGGTGAACCAGACAACGGATCACTTTGAAAATTTATTGGAGGGCATATTCGGACATTCTCTAGCCAACTAAAATATTTTCGACAATGCGGTGTTGCCGCTTCTATTAGAAAGCAGTAGCAACTTTGATTTTTCAAATGGACCACTCTGTATATAATATTATTTTTGGAATCTCCAACAATTGCCCGACAACTTTTCTTGATATTTCCCTATACCTATCTGTTGCCGTTTTCGAAATAAAAATTAATTTCAATTTTTTTCTTCGAAAATCATGACTTCTAAAAATGCCGATATCTTTTAGTTAAGAAGTACTATGATATCGAAATTTGGTTTGGAGTTAGGTGATACTTGGACACTTCCCACACGTCAGCCTAATCTCCGTTACTTCAATACAGGGTGGTAAAAAAATACAGTTTTTTCGTTTGCTTGAAAAAGTTGCTGAAATTTGATTATTTTAAATGGAACACCCTGTATATTATTGAAAATTCGGAAAGCTGCTGAAATTTGCTTTCTTTCTATGTCTATCATACCTATACCTAACTAGTCAAGTTTCGGACTTATGAGCATTTATTTGTGAAAATGTCCCTTCAGAATGGTATTTCCATTCGGTATTTGGTAAGCAGCAGACCATGATTACTATTTGACAGTAGCGTTGTGACATTCTCCTAATAATATAGACATTTTCGTCACTTCAGAAGTTGCAAATACCTTCAAAACGATGGAACAAAACTATTCAAACGAAGTTCTTATGAATTTGTTTATTATTTTTGGACAGTGTGACAAAATTATCAGCAGAACATGTAGAAAGTTCAATGAAATGTATCCGAATCTACCGCCAATGAACCTCAAGAAATTTATACGAATTCAGAACAATTTCAATATGTTTGGATAAACTTTAAAAAAGCACCAAGAAACTTGAAATTGGAAATATTGTTATGAATAATTATAAAAAAGTAAAACAATTATGTGGAATATTTCAAAATATGTTCGAATCGCTGGCCGTTCACTTCCAAGCACTTTAAAATGCGGGTGTTGACTGCTTTCGTGGTGGCAGATCTGATTTCATTGGGATCCAAATCTTCAAATGTTTGGGCAATCCTTTCTAACAATTCATCTCTCGAACGCACGGGTATTTTGTAAACTTTTTCTTTAAACATTCCCCACAAATAAAAATCTGATGGATTAAGATCGGGTGATCTCGCTGGCCAATTCCATGGTCCCAATCGCCTTATCCACCGATCGTCAAAAAGTCTTTCCAGTTCTGCGCTCACTTCTCTTGTGCAATGTGCAGGAGCTCCGTCTAGTTGGTACCAACAGTTTCGATATTCTTCGAGTGGCAGATTATCCACGAAACTCTCTACAGTATTCTCCAAAATGTTCAGGTAGCTTCTGGATGTTAATGACTCCTCGTATATCACGTACCTCAATTTGTTGTCCATCAACATGCAGAAGACATTAAAACTAAATTTTTCTTGAAATCCGGCTTCTTTTGTGACGTGAGGATTTTCACTGGACCAATAATGACGATTTTTTCTATTGAAAATCCCTTCTCTCGAAAATTTCGATTCATCAGTCCAAATAATTTTATTTAAAAAAAAGTGGATCTTCTTGAATGCGTGTCAACAATATTTCACAATATTCTACTCTCTGTTGAGGGTCTTGAGGCTTCATTGCTTGAATTTTGGTGAATTTATAATCATGCATTTTATGTCTTCGCAAGATTCTTTGAACCGATGAATATTTTATACTCAAATCTTCTTCAGCACTTCTTATCGATGACTCGGGAAATGCGTGAAAATATGCTAAGACATTAATCTGGTTGTCTTCAGAAGTTACGGGTCAAGGCAAGTTTCTTGGTGTTTTTAAAGTTGATCCAAATGCATTGAAATTGTTCTGAATTCGTATAAATTTCTTGAGGTTCATTGGCGGTAGATTCGGATACATTTCATTGAACTTTCTACATGTTCTGCTGATAATTTTATCACACTGTCCAAAAATAATAAACAAATTCATAAGAACTTCGTTTGAATAGTTTTGTTCCATCGTTTTGAAGGTATTTGCAACTTCTGAAGTGACGAAAATGTCGATATTATTAGGAGAATGTCACAACGCTACTGCCAAATAGTAATCAAGACCTGCTTACCAAATACCGAATGGAAATACCATTCTGAAGGGACATTTTCACAAATAAATGCTCATAAGTCCGAAACTTGACTAGTTAGGTATAGGTATGATATACATAGAAAGAAAGCAAATTTCAGGAGCTTTCCGAATTTTCAATAATATACAGGGTGTTCCATTTAAAATAATCAAATTTCAGCAACTTTTTCAAGCAAACGAAAAAACTGTATTTTTTTACCACCCTGCATTGAAGTAACGGAGATTAGGCTGACGTGTGGAAAGGACCAAGTATCACCTAACTCCAAACCAAATTTCGATATCATAGTACTTCTTAACTAAAAGATATCGGCATTTTTAGAAGTCATGATTTTCGAAGAAAAAAATTGAAATTAATTTTTATTTCGAAAACGGTAACAGATAGGTATAGGAAAATATCAAGAAAAGTTGTCGGGCAATTGTTGGAGATTCCAAAAATAATATTATATACAGAGTGTTCCATTTGAAAAATCAAAGTTGCTACTGCTTTCTAATAGAAGCGGCAACACCGCATTGTCGAAAATATTTTAGTTGGCTAGAGAATGTCCGAATATGCCCTCCATTACATTTTCAAAGTGATCCGTTGTCTGGTTCACCAGAAACGTCTAATGTGCCATCCACCGTGAATCAGCCTGTATACTTGATTTTTAAGTGTGCATGTTATTGAAGTTATTTTGGTTGTCTGATGTTTTTCTGAATATCGGTAAATATGGTGAATTACACGAATGCAGAAATGGCGGCAATGCATTACGTATGTGGCCTCGCTGTTGGTAATGCAACAGAAGCCAGACGCAAAGATATCCTAATCGTGCCTTACCAGATAGCCGTACCTTTTCAAATATTCATCGCCGACTTAGGGAAACTGGTAGTTTCGAGAAAGGTACTTCGGAAGGTAGACCTCTAAGCGTCAGAACTCTTGAAATTGAGGACGCGGTACAGCAAGAAATCGAAGAACATCCTGAGACGAGTACGAGGAAGATCTCTAGAACTCTGAATATTTAGTGGTATCTTCAGAGTATTGCACTAAATCCGCAGTTTGAGTCACAAATTTTGTTCACAGATGAAGCAAATTTTTCTCGGAATGCTATTCAAAATTTCCATAACGATCATATGTGGGCGGAAGAAAACCCCCATACAATAACCGAGAGCCATTTTCAACACCAATTTTCGGTTAATGTATGGGCAGGAATTATTGGTGATTATCTAATAGGCCCATTTTTTCTACCAGGACGCCTTGATGGTCGGTCTTATTTACTCTTTCTCCAAGAAGAACTAAATGGGTTGCTTGAAGATGTGCCAATTGCGTTGAGGAATTCATTTCAGTGTAATTGTCCGAAACCATTTAAATACAGTTTATCGTCATGATACTACAATTATAGTATCATGGTTTATCGTAATCGTTGGATAGGTCGCGGAGGATCTCAACAATGGCCAGCAAGATCCCCTGATCTCAACAGTTTAGATTTCTTTTCTGGGGGCACCTTAAAACTCTAGTGTACAAAACTCCGGTTAATACTTTAGAAGATTTAAGAAAGCGAATAGTTTCCTCGTGTGAAACTATTCGAAATACGGCAGGAATATTTGAACGTGTGCGTAATTCCATGCGTAGACGGGCGGAAACATGTCTATTAAGTGAAGGTGGCCATTTCCAACAATATTTATAATCAGTGTTAGTATTGTCTATAATTAATGAACTTGATCCGTTCATTTAAACTTACTTTTATAAAATAAAATAAAATTCGTTTTTGTACAAGCTGAAATCTATATTTTTTGGATTCTCATTCATTTTGGAACAAATCTGATCCCTTAATTTGCTTTAAGTCGATGCACAATCATTTCCACACCACATTTTTGAGGAATTGATCCAAAAGTAAAACGATTTTTATTTTTTTAATCGAAAACCATGCGTCGGAAAAAGAAAACCCAAGAGATTAAATTTGCTCAGAAATGAATGGGAATCTCAAAAGTATTTTTTATTTTGGGGAAAAGCAGTGGCGTAGTATTTTCTTTAAAAGTATTCAATGCAAAACCCGCGCGGACGCCACTGGCAGAGAAAACAAAAATTTTTGTACATCACAAAATGCACCTTGATGCACAGAAGACATGTACCTAATTTTATGCAGATGCGTACAATATTATCCCAGTTATTATTAAAAAACTGTTTTTTTTTCAAAACTTTATCACCCTGTATCTCAAAAGTTAGAACTTTTAGGACATACGTTTATAGAAAGTGTTTTCCTTAAAATAAGTCAAAGAATCACCCCCTCAAATATTAGCATGTCTTCAAGGAACACCCTGTATATAACATATGAACTGAGCTATTTACAATTCAATTTTTTTTCAGATCCAAGCCTTTCGTGAGACACTACCGCATAAAGCAGAATCCCAAAGGCCAGTTTTATATTTGCATGCAGCACTATCGTAGCTCTATTCCGGCTCTGATAGATTATCACAAACATAACAGTGCTGGATTACCATCCAGACTGAAACGCACTCCTCACGAAAGGCCAGCTCCAGCAACGGCAGGTTTTGGCCACGGTAAGTTGAGAAATAGGCAAGTCTTCGATAGAGTTCAATAGTCAATCGAATATTTAAAATAATTTCAATTTCCATACAAAACGCTCCTTCAAATCACTTTAAAATGATTCAGAGCTTTATTTTATTGGTAATTTTTTTCTGATATTCAAAATATACCATTCGTACTTCAAAATAATCGAGTTCTACATCTCAAACTTTCTGCACACGTATACAGGGGGTCCCTCCGGGAACTGCATCGATCGATATATAGAAAACCATAGGTGGGCCGAATTTGAAAATTTGGGGGTTCACTACTGTTGATAAGTGCTATGCGGCTAAAATATTTTGAAGATTGTGACACTTCCGGTTGTACCGGAAGTGGACCCCATCTTCGTTATTTTAAATGGGACACCCTGTATATTATCAAGGTTTTAGATTTTACGCATGATTCTGAACATGTTTCATCCCCAAGTCTAACCTTTTTCGAAATATTTCAAATTTTAAGTTGAAAATTGCGTTTGCAGACCGATTTTTTTTTTATTTCTGGACATGATCATTTCTTTTCGATTGTGTATCGATTTATTCGTAGGAGAGGACCCAGTTCAGTAAAATTTCGATATCAATTCGATTAGAGTTATACAGGGCGTTCACCAGAAAATGATATAGATCCGGTTGAAAAAATTATTGTAAGTCGGTTCGGCATCGAAAATGAAGCTAACTTTGAATAAGGTTATCTATGCCTACACTCAACAGTTTTCGAAATATTGGCGAATTAACATGTCTCAGTTCCAGAAAATCTCGTATTTTTGAGTTTACTTATTCTTAGTTGGCCATGGCGCCCGCAGTTGCATTGGAAACAATCAACTGCCACGGAAATGTTCTTGTAATCAATCATGCCGGCTCGTTTGAATTATTCGAATGAAGATTACTTAAATCTATTTATTATTTATGGCGAATGTAATAGGGTTATCTCAAGAACATGTGATATATTTGCTATTCGGTATCCGGTAAACGAATTATAGAAAACTTCAAAAACTTTGGATCCGTCAAAGCAAGAGTGCAGAGAAACAAGTCAATTGTTGATGATGAAGATATTGAAATTGCCTTTTCGGGATATTTTGCTGCATATCCAACAATATATTTGAGACAAGTTGCAAGAGAATCAGGATTTTCAAAAAACTCAGTACACACGCAAACAAAAATTTCACCCATATATGTTCTACATAGTTCAGCATCTGAAAGAAACAGATTTTCCACGAGAGTGAGATTTTGTGAATTCGTTTTAACTTGGTCGCAATGGAACGAATTATTTTTGGATAATATTATATGGACAGACGAAGCTGAATTTACAAAGAATGGTGTCTTCAACCGACATAATTGTCATTATTGGAGTGACTCAAATCAGCATGTATTCAGGGAACTGAATTTTCAAGAGTCTTGGTAGTTCAATGTTTATTGTGCGATGAGAAGTGATAGCGTCGTGGCACTGAATTTTTATCAAGAAAACTTAAATGGTAAGTAGAAAACAGGGTAAAGGTAAGCTTATCGGGCTTCTGCGTTTTCAAACTCAATTTTTTCAGTGAAAAATCACTGGAAATATTTCCTTCTTTTGATAGGCCCTTTCTTTACACACTAATCAACCCATATTTCACAATTACAGGCACTAAAAACATTATTCTTTCACAAAAAATCCACCCTTTTTTAGGACTTAAATTTCGTCATTTTGGTGTTTTATTTAAAGTAAATATCATAAACTGAAAATGTTAAAATTCTACGAATTTCTAATTTAGGTGAGCAATAGATTGGCACTTAATAATTTTTTAATTAAATTGGGAGTGTTTTTGGGTTCAGTATGCAAAGGAAATACATCTGGACAAAGATAAATTGTTGTATCGATGTCAATGAATAGTTGGCGCACGCAGTTACCAACCCACTACATATAAAATGATAAAAATATCCAGATTTGTTGGTTATGTGTTGTCCTAAAGAAGGGTGGATTTTTTGTTAAAAAAATAATGATTTTAGTGCTTGTAATTGTGAAATATGGGTTGATTAGTATGTAAAGAAAGGGCCTATCAAAAGAAGGAAAAACTTTGAGAGATTTTTGACTGAAAAATTCGTGTAACGGTCAATTTTCAATGTTTGGAGAGCCATATCTTGGAAAGTAGTAGAGAGCGCCGCAAAATAATTTCAGATTCGTGTTCAGGAGACAAAACTATCCGATAAGCTTACCTTTACCAAAAACAGATGTCAATTTCGAAACAAGAATAGGATGAGATGTACTTTTTTTGCAAGTGAAGGATATTTCAATAGTTTGCATAATTTCAAAAATGAGTACTTGGACACTTTACCAATTGCTGATTATAGAAACCTATTTTATCAACATGACGGGGCACCTCCGCATAATGGTCACTTAGTCAATACGCGTTTACAAGAATTGTTTCATGGACCATTTCTTTGGCCGCCCCGCTCTCCAGATTTATCAGTGCTCGATTTTTTCATTTGGGGTACAATTAAAAATCAAGTCTATGAAACTCAATTGACTGCCATGTAAGATTGTATACAACGAGTGAGAAATTCATTTGAGAATCTCAGACCCGATTCAATACGAAAAGCGACACATCAAGAATTATTAGTGAGATGTGAAAAATGTTTGGAAGTTGAAGGGCGCCAATTCGGACATTTACTGACCAAATTATTTTTGTATACCTCTCAATATCGTTAATTGTTCTCTTTCATTCGAATTGTTTTAGAATTTCTTTATCTACATTTTTGTATTGGCAGAGATGGAATGTTTTTGAAGTTTTCTATAATTCGTTTAACAGTGTTTTGTGAGGGCTTCATCTGCTTCTGCGGATACAGAATAGCAAATATATCTCATGTTCTTGGGATAACCCTATTTTATTACATTCGCCATAAATAATAAACATATTTAAGTAATCTTCATTCGAATAATTCAAACGAGCCGGCATGATTGATTACAATGACATTTTCGTGGCACTTGATTGTTTCCAACGCAACTGCGGGCGCCATGGCCAACTAAGAATAAGTAAACTCAAGAATACGAGATTTTCTGGAACTGAGACATGTTAATTCGCCAATATTTCGAAAACTGTTGAGTGTAGGCATAGATAACCTTATTCAAAGTTAGCCTCATTTTCGATGCCGAATCGAATGAGAATATAAAATTGGGGGGTTTCCATTTGAAAAAATGGACTTACAATAATTTTTTCAACCGGATCTATATCATTTTCTGGGGAACGCTCTGTATAACTCTAATCGAATTGATATCGAAATTCTACTGGACTGGATCCTCTCCTACGGATAAATCGATACACAATCGAAAATAAATGATCATGTCCAGAAATGAAAGAAAAATATTTTCGTTCTGCAAACGCAATTTTCAACTTAAAATTTGAAATATTTCGAAAACGGTTAGACTTGGGTATAGGACATTATAGGTACATGAAACATGTTCAGAATCATGCGTAAAATCTTAAACCTTGATGATATACAGGGTGTCCCATTTAAAATAACGAAGTTGGAGTCCACTTCCGGTACAACCGGAAGTGCCACAATCTTCAAAATAGTTTAGCCGGATAGCACTTATCAACAATATAGTTAGGGAGGCGAGGTAGCTAAATGGCGTAATTCAACGGCGCCGTCGAGACCTATCACAATCGAAAGATAAAATAATTTCGAAAAGAAAAGCTCGTATGGCAAAAATGTTTAAAAAAAACCGTTACTTGGGCATTCTCGAGCGCGTCAGATATTCATACTACGTATGCCCCAAGTGCCTCTGATAACAACGGTATACTAATCTGCCGGTTTGCGTGGTGGGGGCAGGCATATAAAGTAGTCAAAAATGCAAAAAAAAAAAAATTACCCGAGCGCGTCAGAT
The DNA here is from genome assembly GCA_944452925.2 of Chrysolina oricalcia. Taxonomy (NCBI): domain Eukaryota; kingdom Metazoa; phylum Arthropoda; class Insecta; order Coleoptera; family Chrysomelidae; genus Chrysolina; species Chrysolina oricalcia. The sequence continues at coordinate 6,223,082 of OX101825.2, read as the reverse complement.
TTTCGGAAGGGGTGTTAAGTAGGCCCCAAGGAAGCTCCCTTTAAAAAAACTGACGATTTCGGCGTGACCATAAGTTACAATAAATTTTTGAAAATGCAAAAAAAAAAAGTTTTTTTGAAATACTCGAGCGCGTCAGATTTTCATAGGGGAGGTTTATCTCGGTATCCTGAAAGCATATTTTCTTAATCTGACAAAAATGTTGGTGGGTTCTCTTAATCTGACCGGAAAGGTTTTTTGGTTTCTTTTTTTCTTTTCTTTCTCCTTGATAAAACGGGGAATTTAAGAATGACAAAGCGATAGTTATAACCAACGTAAATGAAGATGAAATGTAGTACGAATTGTGTTATTTATTGTTTAAAAAAATGAAATTATATAAAAATTGTATAATAATTGTATTGTTATGTATGATCTTTACATTTTTGCTCAATACAATTCATCTTCTTCTTCTTCTTCACTGTAACTGTAATATTGTGGCTCCTCATCCACAATTCTTTCCTGCCGAGTGCCTGCAACATCCGTAACAATTATTTCTATTCAGTAATTTTGTTGAGAGAATATTATACAACAGGCTATTGAATAATATACATACATGAAACTGTACATGTTAATAATACTTTTGTATACAGATACGCGTAACTTTTTCCGAGTCCACGAAAATTGTCGAGAAGCTTTAGAAAAAAAAAATTTTTTGAGATATAATAAAAGTCACATAATTTATTCATCGTTATTTCATATCCATTTTTTTTAACACCCTCAGTTTTCGAGATATACTCAAAAAACCGGGAGTTTGAGTTTTTATGATGCTTCAATTCAAAAAGTTTTAACTTTGGACAAAAATGTAAAGAGACCTTTTTTGTGTAAAATAAAATTACCTTTTTTGTTTATTTAAACTTTTTTTTTGGAAAATGTATCGTTCGCGACTTATATGCCGCAACGCGTTTTTCGGAAGACGAAATGGCTCCTCCACACTTCCGGTCACGCGGAAACCGGCAGATTTTGTATTTTTAGTAAGTTTTAGATTAAATTCTTCAAAAAAAAAAAAAAAAAATCGCGCTCGAGAATGCCGGATTAACGTTTTTTTTTTACAAGTTCGCGACCCTATAACTCGGTGGCGTCAATCACTTATCGTCAGATTAGTTAAATTTAGTCTTAAAACACTAAAATCAACCCCCAATATCTTAATCTGACGCGCTCGAGTATTTCAGACTATCGATTTTTTTTTACTAATCTGATCGTCTATCCTAGGCGCGCGTCACTACATATAGAGCTAAATACTTTACAAGGCTGTTCTATTAGGTCCAAGGTATCTCTCATATCTTAAACTGCCACGCTCGAGTATTACCGAAAATTCCCCTATTCGCCTCCCTAACTAATAGTAAACTCCCAAATTTTCAAATTCGGCCCACCTATGGTTTTCTATATATTGATCGATGTAGTTCCTGGAGGGACCCCCTGTATAGCATTCGATGTTCAATAGATGTCCAATTGGGGTCCAATATTCAACCAAACGCCCACGGACACGATATAGATGACCAATTGACGTTCTGTTCTGGATATGCTTTGTTCTTTCCGTTTTGTACATCCCATGTACAACCATATTGTCGATCGTTGACAGTTTCTGACTGTTCCAGATGTCTCATGAATTCGAAGCTGATGGATTTTTTCACATCCTTCAAGATAACAGACTTCAACATTACAATAGGTGGGGTAGGGTAGTAGTTTTCCCATTTCAGGGTTTGATTGTACTCTCGTAGTTTTACAAATGGGAGTTAATACTAATTCGCTGATGTATCCAGATTTTTTAGGTGTTTATCTTCTATCATAATTTCCAGACAAATGGGAAATTGATCCAAACGCACTGATGCTTCTTGAAGAACTGGGTTCGGGGCAATTCGGTGTAGTTCGGAAAGCTAAATGGAGAGGATCTATCGACGTGGCTGTGAAAATGATGAAGAAAGGAAGCATGTCTGAGGATGATTTTATAGATGAGGCCAAGGTTATGACGTAAGTCCATTGTTTTTATCCATAAAGTAAAGTGTATATTGAGTAGATCAATTTTAGGGGCTAATTTGTATAAGGCTATTTATTCATAACTTCAAGAGACGACTTTGTGTTATTTTTCCAAAAAACCTTAGTGTTTCACTTCGAGTATGGACTATTACTTTCGTATTTATTAATGTTTTTATGTTTTTAAATGTTTGTATGTGTTAAAATTTAATATCTATAATGGAATTAGACGAAATAAATTTTTAGATTTTAGCCGATCTTTTTTTCCACAGCAAGTTGCAGCACACGAATTTAGTCCAGCTCTATGGGGTATGCAGTTTGAAAACAAGCCCAATTTACATAGTTACGGAATATATGAGACACGGATCTTTGTTGAACTACCTCATAAGACATAAACAGGGCCTTAGAAACAATCTTGGGTTGCTTCTTGACATGTGCATGCAAGTAAGTGTGATAAAATGTTGGTACTGTTGCTAGATACGAGGTTGATTTTAGAATCGCAGAATAGAGAACAGGCATGAGTCCCTTTTCTGAAATATTTTTATTTGCACATGAATGTTACCATCCGAGAAACAAAGTAACATACTCAGAATTTGAATTTTTTTGTTTCCTTTTTCCTAATTCCTAATTGAAAATGTTTTTTTTTTCATTCTTTTTGAAAACGTACTCCTAGCGATTTGGATGGATGTATGCCTCGTTACTTCCCATACAGTTCAAACTTTCACCGTTAGAGGGCTCTTAAAATTCGTGTAATATTTGTCTGAAACTGTCAAAACAAAACGCGGCCACGTTGGGCGCCAGTATAACATTGGGTTAATGTTAGGGGGTTGTGGGTGCCTTGATTGAATTGAAAAATAAACAGAAGTTATGAATTTTAATTTATTCGGCGGAGTTACATAAAGAAGCGTTGATCTAACAGCAAAAACTATTTGACTGCTGGCTTGACATCGTCTCGCTAACTGACTGGGCGAGGGGGTTGGTGTCGATGGGACAGGACCGTCCTTGGTTATATTTGGGTTGTTATACAACCAATATTGTTAATAATATTAGATAATAGGTTGAGCCAATATTCCACCAATATTGTTAATTTAATATTGTTTTTCTAATTTTCACCCATATTGAATCAATAGTATTTTTACATTTACAATATGAAATCAAGATTCAATACCTGTGATTTGTTTGTTTTAGGTGTGTGAAGGCATGGTATACCTTGAAAGGATGAACTACATACACAGAGACTTAGCAGCCAGAAACTGTCTGGTAGGAAGCGAAAATTTGGTGAAAGTAGCAGATTTCGGGTTGGCGCGATACGTTTTGGATGATGAATATACCTCTTCAGGCGGTACGAAGTTTCCTATCAAATGGGCTTCCCCTGAAGTGTTGAACTATGCGCGGTTTTCGTCAAAATCAGACGTCTGGGCATACGGTGAGTAATTATGTTGATTGGTACGATAAAAAAATAGGATCTTAAAAAAATATCCGTTGACATTCCGGCTTGTGGACTTCCTGTGGATGCACTGGCACAGTGTTCTCGAAGGGAAGGTATATTTTTCAACAGGATGTATACTTACAAGTGACCAAAATAAGTAATTTCGCACTAGGAACAATTGTATCCATTTCATTTTTGAAGTGTACAATAAGCCACAAGCCTCACAACCTCAAGATCGTCCCATATTCTCCCAAAAGTTGAAGTTTGTTAGTAGCTTTTTAAAAAAAACATGATAGTAATCGTTTTGGAGAAATGAATGATCTGAAAGAATTTAAAACTACAGAGAACGGATATGAAATTGTTCGTGTATGAATATATTCCATTTTAAAACAGTTTTTGTAAATACGCCAGGACCGTAAGGCCTTCATTCTTTCGATTGGTTTATGCACTCTTTATTATTCTTATATTATTCACATCAAGTTTGGCTATACAACAAAAAAGCTTCAGACAATCCTTTACAATTTCCGTGTCCTGAAAAATTGCCTACCTTTCAGGGAACTTAAACAATTATATGGTGCCCTAGTGGAAAGCCATCTGAGATATGCTATTACGGCATGGGGAGCAGCTCTGCGTGTACACCTCAATCCCTTAGAGGTATTACAAAAGAGGTTCATGAAATTGATAATGTTTAAAAATTCGCGTTTTTCGTCGGATCTTCTGTAGAAGGAATGTAAAGTTATGGACATGAGGCAATTATATTATTTTTGCGCAAACGTAAAGTATCATTTCAGTAAAACTAAAGCAACACCACGAAACCACCAATACAACACACGACATCACGACAAACTTATCTACCCAACTGTGAGAAAGTCAATTTCACAAAGAGCATACTCGTTCATGTCAATAACGCTATACAATACTGTACCTGAACAAATAAAAAATCGAAACCAATATTCAAAAAGCAAATAAAGAAATTTATTCTCGAAAAAGACAGGCACTGCGTTAAAACACTCTTAGAGTAACATTATTATTGAATTGACATGTCTATATCTTTATTTTATTTTATCCATGAACTCTTTTCGATTTTTTACTGTATAGTACATAAGTATCTTACTTTTAGTCACAGTTGCCTAAGGTTTTATATATTTCCACTGATTGTTAGTCTAGTCATATTAGTTTGTCCAAAATTTTATCTATTACCTTTGTTTAGTATTTGATCTAACTAACTTTTTTCTACTATAATGTATATAGCATAATTTTATTCATATTTGTCTAAGATTGTATTTACCTGTACATCATTAATTTGCTTTTATAATATGTTATATTATTTGTTTAAGGTTTTATCTATCACAATATTTCGTCTACTGCTATTAATATTATTATTATCTAACTAATTTCTAGTTATCACTTTTTGCGAAACAAGAGCTGTGCTCTTATCGCTAAACCACTTTGTTCACATATTTTGTTTCATTAATGCCCAATATCTGTATATTTTTGTGAATAAAGTTATTATTATTATTATCTACTTTTCGATAATACGCTTCACGATAATTAGGCTTCAACATCAACTGATTTCGTGTCAGAAAGCTAATTTTAAAATCATTTTAATCTCAGATCGTATTTCTTTTACTTGTTTTTTTACATTGTAAACTTGAATTAACAAATGTTTTATTATTGTTATTATTTTCAAGGTGTTTTGATGTGGGAAGTGTTCACCTGCGGGGAAATGCCCTACGGACGAATGACCAACAGTCAAGTTGCCGAAAGTGTTCAAAAAGGAATGCTTTTAGAGAAACCTAGATTATGCTATAGAGACGTCTATAATGTAAGTAAATAGTTTTAAAATTTTAGTAGTATTTCGGTTTTTTGAGAACATGATGAAGTTTCAAAACGGGTTTTGAATTTGTTTAATTTAAGTTACTTTTCACTAATCACAATGTAATTGGTAGAATGAACTGGATAATTGGGAATACGAGGATATATTGAAAATATCTTAGCCTACTATAGAACCAAACAAAATTTCAATGTTAAAATATTTTATTACTCAACATATTCTCCTCTTAATTGGATACATTTATTACAGCGAACCTGCAACGTCTCTAGACCTTTAAAAAAAATTTTTCTTCTTGCTCTTCAAACCAGACCTCCACAGCTTTTATTACCTCCTCGTTGGAAGAAAATTTACGACCCTTTAAACTTTTTTTCAGTTGAGGAAAAATATGATAGTCGGACGGAGACAAATCTGGTGAATAATGGGGGTGTTCTAGTAATTCAAACCCTAAATCACGAATTTTTTGCATGGCAACATGAGATTTGTGTGCAGGACAACGCCCCTGTCCTGCAAAAACAAAACACCTTTGGATAGCTTTCCGCGTCTTTTCTCTTTAATTTTTTCAGAGTGGTCAGTAATGTCGAATAACTAGTAATCTCCAGTTATTGTTCTACCCTTATACAAAAAATCAATCATGAATACTCCATGGCAATCCCAAAAAACTGAAGCAAGAACTTTTCCAGCAGATTTTTGGACACGAAACTTCTTAGGTCTTGAAGAACCGGAATGTCGCCATTCCATCGATTGTTGCTTTGTTTCTGGATCGTAGAAATGTACCCAAGTCTCATCCATAGTAACAATTCGGTTTAAGAAGTCTACATCGTTTTCAAATCGAGCACAGATCGAACGCGATGCTACTACCCTTGTACGCTTTTGGTCAAACATTTGGGGATCCATTTTGCAGCAATTTTTCTCATGTCCAAATTGACGTGAACTATATGATGAACGCGTTCGTATGAAATATTCAGTGCTTCAGATATCCGTTTTAGCCCAATTCGACGGTCTGTTAAAATCATGTCACGAACTGCATCGATATTTTCGGGGACTGATACAGAAACTGGCCTTCCCGTTAGCTGATCATCTTCAATGGAAAATTTACCTCGTTTGAAGCTTGCAGTCCAATTTTTCACGGTCGCATACGAAGGACATTGATCACCAAGCATATCTTCGTAAATCTGCTTACCTCTTAACCCTTTTGAATACAGGTACTTGATGATGGCTCGATACTCCAATTTTTCGATTTTCACAATTTCGGTGGACATATTTTTTCTATTTATTGCGTAACTCTGGTTTACTTTTTTGACGTCAAACATTACACTGACACTTCTAAGAAGTTATTGTTTGTTGCTATGGTAAAGCAATATTTTGTTTATGCAGGGAACTGGTCTAGGCTAACTACATATCAATACATCCTCGTATAATTCAATTGCAAACAACTTTTTTCAATAAATCAGATTGCTTTCACTTACCAAAGCGGCATTACAGTTGTGATCTCAGTTGGTCAATAGTAACAAATGTTGAATTAAAAATTAGGAAAAACTCATACTGTTTCATGATTATCAAGACATGAATTGATTTCATAAATCAAAACACAGTAACTGTTTCACGGAATTTACTTACAACATTTTATTTTATGTAAAAGGATCAATTCTATGATCGTAATCACAGTAACTGATTTATTTTTTGTAATATTTTTCGAATTATTTTGATATTCACAGAAAAATGGAACTGGAGCTATAGTACTTAGTTGAACAAAGTTTCATGAATCTAGATTGATTGAAACGACTATTATTGGTCAAATAACTTATTCATGTGTTTACTGCCATTTTACTTTTTTGCACTTACTGCGTTTTTCTTTGGCACGGCAGCATCCGGAACATCACCTGAAGATGGCCTAACGAACGCTTGTCGTGAAAGACCCTGTATTGTCGACCTGGTTGATCAGATATATACCTACAGAGTTTAGAAATAGTGTTCAACCATGATATGTTCAAATATCTGATCTAATTTTAAATTTTCTTTAGGTAATGACGCAATGCTGGAGACCATTGCCAGAAAATCGGCCTTCCTTCAAGATGCTCAAACAAATTCTTATTGAACTAACGGAGAGCATGTCGGCCGACTGACGACTACAACCAATTTTGAACATGCGATTCGTGAATTCTGCCAAGTACGAAAACACACAACTGAATCAGCATTTGTTCTACAAGGAAATGATCGAGAGCAAAATCAGGATATTTTGCCAGCATATGTGTTATACGCTTTATTGTGATTTTGAATGAGCATATGTTGAAAGTTTGAAAATTGTTTGAATCGAACTGGAACAAAGTGATCTGTGATAACATTGACAATCTCAACGCGACTAATTGGGAACACGCCATTATGAGTATTTAATGATATAAAACTGTTTTCTAGTAGATAATAATATTTGTAGACCATTAGCACTTGACAATATATTATTTCTTTCTTGGATCATTTATATTTGATTTTACAGTCATAAGGTTAGCTACAAATGGGAAAAAATATGTTATTGATCTGAAAAACTCTAATGGAGGTTCGTTTAACGGTAAAGCTAGCAGAACCCAACCTTTTTTTTAAACGCGTTCCAAAAAAATCGGCGATGAGTTCAAACGTGAACCTAAAATTTAAGTGTAGGTAATTATAAACTTTTCATAAATATTCGTCAATTTTAGATCTTACACGCTTGCATGATTTCAACGTGCGATTAAAATTGGCAAATAACATTGTAATGCATATAGATATTTTAAAGTAATCGTTTAAATTTATTTTCGACAACGAAGGGCATGCTTTTCTGGGTCTCATATGCTTCCGGTCATAAGATTTTGCACATAGATATATAAAAAAAGAAACATTTCCCCAAAATTTTTACTTTCAAACCATTCCGGAACATCTTCAAATACCTAAGTTCTTTTACAGCAGAGTTTGTGAAGTCAAAAAATAATAATATAGAAATTTTGGCAACACACCTTACGTTCGTATCCTGGGTTTAAATATGAGTATTTTTGCTATAGTTTCAAAAATTCAAGAGCAAAATACCTATATATTAGGTCCAGGTGAAAGGTGAAATCCATTATCAGTTCACAGCATCTTTTATAACGCAATGAAATGGCACACAAAATGCTCTAGATAGGTATTCAAATTTCAAACCTTCAAAGTGCCTGACTGCGAAGCACACACATGCGACGTGTGTGAACTTCCACAATTGTAGACGTAAAATTATGGTCAAATTTTCCAATTGACCAAATAGGAGGTACCTATTAGCATATTTTCAAACGTGTGAATAGGTTGGTAGGTAATTGGCAAGAAACATTGTAATGCAGGTGACCCTTTTAGCAATCAACCGCATCGTCATAAATGATGATAAATGCATGGATTTCTATGCAAAATTTCAGAACACGACTGACGCATTAAAAAAGTACTTAGCCACTGGGAGTAGAAGATTGGAATCGTAGAATGATGCTTGGTCCAAAGTCCAATGTGGTATTTCCTACGTAAGCTAACGTACAACGTACCTACCTTTCTATTGGTATGTTATTTTTTTCTGCCTAGTGCCACAGTGCCAGTAGTCTCGGCATGCCTCAACAATGATGAGCATATATCATCGTTATTCGTTACTATAAACGATGCTTGGATAACACTTGCTACTGATTACCAATTTCATCCACTGCCCCAACTTTCATTTTATACTTTGTCGATTCATCGGATATTAACAATGGTCGCTTTGTGGTTATGAGAAGGACGTCTCAGTTGTACTGGCGAAGTTTATCACACTCCATGCATTCTTCATGCTTCATGTATCATGTATTCATAATAATTACCTCATGCACAATGAATTTGAAAAAGAAAAAATAGACATACACTGTCCCACTTTCCAAAATCGATCGCTACATCAAAAGTGAAATCACTGTACTCCACCGAAATTCCCCAAAATTACAGTAGGAGGTGAAATAAGTCAAAAATGTCTTCGGAACGTGATCAGAAGAACCATGCACCTTGATACTAATTCACATTTTTGAGAACTTGAATGTGATTATCCCACTTGAGGTTATTGTCCATTATAAATCTGAAGTACTTTACACTATCAGAAACTTCCGATTTCTATTACGTGATTTGTCTATGACTGAGGTGAGTCTCCGTTTTTTTGTCACTTGGCAACAAAAAGGGCGAGAATGCTGTTTTTCTGTAATTTATGGTCAGCTAATTTTTATCTTGCCACTATATATATATATATATATATATATATATATATATATATATATATATATATATATATATATATATATATATATATATATATATATATATATATATATATAAGTAGAAAAGTTATTGGGTATAACCCTCAAAATGTTCTGCAACCGTAGACACGTGTTTCGAGCTTAAGCTCTCATCAGTACGGTAAAATCAAGTGCGAAGATGTACAACACTTGGATGTAAAAATAGAAACAAAGGAAGTCAACAACAGGAAGCCAACCACACATTTGTGGCTTCGGTTAGAAGACCTTGTGCTTACAAGGCAACAACTAACGTCGCCACGGAGGCAGCTATAGCTACCAGCGTGACAATCCTACCCAGGAAAATACAAATGAGGATGGATGTAGCGAGGGGCAATATATGAAAATATAAGTAGAAAAGTTATTGGGTATAACCCTCAAAATGTTCTGCAACTGTACTGATGAGAGCTTAAGCTCGAAACACGTGTCTACGGTTGCAGAACATTTTGAGGGTTATACCCAATAACTTTTCTACTTATATTTTCATATATTGCCCCTCGCTACATCCATCCTCATATATATATATATATATATATATGTATATATATATATATATATATATATATATATATATATATATATATATGCTTATCCAGAAACTCTACTAAACTCGCTATTACATTTGGCCAAGTTCGAAATTGAACTACTTCAGCGCGTGGAATAATAATAGAGTATGCACTGAACCATTACCACAACTGGGTGTGGCAAAGTTTTTGTTTTTGTGGCTTCTCAAAATTCTTATCACCACTATTCATAATTTCATTTGCCATTTACACGTAATGATTGCTGAACATATTCGATATTTCAGTGGGATTTGTGGTTTTGATAATAATAATAATAATAATTTATTCATAAAAAAGATTGCTACAGAGATGAATTTGACAAATACTACATGGTTGTGAATAAAGAATATACCACGAAGCAGTAGACACTGCTTGTTTGTGGACGTATTCAACAGTGGTTTATATAAAAAACTATGCTAGATTAAGTAACTTAATAATATATAAAATAAATTATTTAAGAAATATCGATATGTACATTGATATAAGAATTTCAGGATGTAAAAGTTGTTATTACAGTGAAGTGAAAGAAAATTAAAATTCTACACTATTCTTATGAGACTAATGTAGGGTCTACTAATATTGGTTGTAAAATAACTTATTTGAAAATCTCAAAGAGAGAGTTATATTAAAAATGTAACAATACAACATGAAAATCACACAAAAGTGCACAAAAGTGCGTAGAATTAAGAAAAAAAAAACTTGGAGATAACAAAATGTAAGATGTAAGGAGTGAAAATGTAAAATAAAAAACAAACAAAATATGTAAGGGTGAAGGACTATACAAATGTAAAAATGGTGGAGTGTTAAAAACGTTAGAATTCTTGATTGTCTAAAAATAAAAAATGTGTTGTAGATGTAGATATGATGTTCACAAGTGAGAGTTTTTATTATAAAATGTAGAATATAAAGAAGTACCTATGATCAGTATAGAGATGCAGAGTTTGAATGTTGAAAAGTTTGAAAGTATAACAAGGTAGAATTATGGGAATATCCTTTTATTTATTTTATGTATCAATGAGTTCATGAATTATTTGCCTAGGATTTTCAAGTACAATTTTTTTTATTTGTGATTGGAATTTTTTCCTTTGTTTCTCGTTTTTCAGACTCTCTGGTAATTTCATTAATTCCCCTGATGTATATAGATTTTGTTTTTGCTGAAACAATTCGTTCACGTATCCCATATCTTTTTTTGGGTTATTCTAATTTATTTCTAGGACGTTTATAATAGTTATAGTATTTTGTATTGTATTATATTGTATATTTGTGTTGTGTTTTCATAGAATTCATTAAACCATCACTTATCCATACTTTATTTTTATGTTCATCATACATTTTCTGTTATACTCTTGTTATCAGCTCATTTTTTTGGTCAAATACTTCAAAATTTGCTGGAACGACTAGGAATAGATCGGTTATTTGAGATTGCAGAATTCATGTCTTTTGTCGTATGAATTGCTTTTGAGAAAATAATAATAAAGCAAATTCTGATTAATACTGAAACATACAGTGTTCGCCACGATTTCTCCAAAAACTTGGAAACCTGGTTGATTCGTTTTCAGATATGTGCAACTTTTCTATTTTTGGTACATAGATGACGTGAACAAGGATCTCTTAATAGGAAATAATCCTCAACACTTGTATATTTTTCCAAGTCCATTGTTCTGCAGCCTAAACAATGGCACTATAGTTTTTTACAGAGCTAGGTGATTCCTAGTTGAAAAGCAATACATAATTACAATTTCATTTTTTTGTATAATTTGTAATTGTACTTTTTTTTTCTTAAAGTAATTTGGAATTGTAATTGCAGTAAAATCTGTATAGGAATTGTAATTTGTAATTATAGTATTCAAATGATGTAATGAATGCGTGTTTGTTCACCAGATAGATACACGTGTTCTAGAAACAAGAAAGCTCCTGTACGAACTTCCCTTTTCTGGCCCTTGTGGGCCACAAAGGTCAACACTCCCAGGAGTAATGCCCTTTCTGACAGTAATTTTGAAAAAATAACCAGTGAATGAAAGTAACAATATAAAAGTAGGTACAGTGAATTATTTATTTATTTATTTATTTATTTATTTATTTATTAAGAGATGCAATACAGGACAAACAAGTCCTAAATTTACAATTACATCTATGATACCTTACATCTAATTTTACCTTATATTTTTTTATAACCATACGTCGCCAATCGCCAATTGCATGAAAAGTAAAAAAAAATATTAATTTAATACACATCATTTTCTTTACCTAATGTTGTGCACTCTTATTAAAAAGGGTCTGATACCTTGTCCAAAGCATGTCGTTGTGCCCACATTCCATTACACCCACATTTCGTTGCACCCAGATTTCGTTTCACCCACATTTCGTTATGCCCACACCTTCCGAATCAAGCGCTGTTGCCAAATGCTGACATGCAATTCTCTGAAAAATTAATTGTGGGCCTAATGAGACATTCAATGAAATTGCTGGCTTGCCTAACAGTTCGCTGGTAGGTGTTATAGGTTTCCTACGGCTGGCATATGTATCTTAAATGATTTTCTTTCGTCACCGTCGCGAAAGTAAGTCGACAGAGCAATGTGGGTGTAATGAGATGTGGGCCTAACGAAATTTGGGCAAAACGCAACTTCATTGAATGTTGGTGTAACGAAATGTCTCATTAGGCTCACAATAAATTTTTTAGAGAATTGCATGTCAGCATTTGGCAACAGCGCTCTATTCGGCTATGTTCGGAAGCTGTGGGTACAACGCAATGTGGGCATAACGAAATGTGGGTGCAACGAAATGTGGGTGTAATGAGATGTGGGTACAACGCAACGCACCCCCAAAATCAATAGTTTTCAACTCATAATATTTTAAAAATTGTTGGTTAATTTTGTTCCGAGTCAATAATAGTAGTTTATGAAACAAGTTCGTAAAGAAGGACTTTTTTATATGAGAGTGACGTTTGTTGAATGAGGCGTTCAGTATCCTATCTTCGGGATCATATTTTGAGTAATAAACTAGCTGGCACTAGTGCCTTATGTGTTCAGAAAATCAGAGGACGCTGACCAAGAAATCATATTGCTGAGAAATAGGCTATAGTTTTCAGCTGAATAAAGTTAATGTCCGATGAACTGCCTTCAAAAAACCTGTTGACCAATACGTGAGTCGTTGTAAAAGAGAGAGTTCGGGTATCTTAGGATGACGAAAATAACATACAAAAATTGATAGGATTTTTTATGAATGGTAACATTTTCTAACAGCTCCTTTCAGTTTTGAAAATTAAACAAAAGAAACACTGTTTGCTATTTTTTTAGTAGTTTCAAAACGAGGCATACTGTTTTCAACGTGTTCCGATGATACCCGAATGATTTCTCATTCAACTTGGGCTACCTTCCACCATTCCACCTTCCACCAGCAACTATTAACAATAATAACGTTAACGGTGAACAAGTTGTAGTTACCTTGGCGCTTGTCTGTCAGCAGATGTATGCAGTCTTCACTTTTCATCCGTGCTTAAACTTCCATCATGTTTTCGTCATAACAAAGTGTTACAAATGGTCAAAATGCAGTTCGACATGCTTGTCAACGTTTTTCGGAGTGCCACGGGTGAGTTTCGATTGTGTTTCATTGTTCAACAAGTGGATAAAGTCAAAGCTGCCTAGACCAAACAGCCAGAGAGCGAGAGAGACAGGGAGAGAAATTCAAAATGTCTAGGTAGATGAATATGGAATGAATCTGACGATTCTCTATCAATTAAAATATGTGTGGTCGTGATTCCGTTGCTGAAAACATCTGCTTGAATACGAAAGATCGCAAAGATAGACAAAGCATTTTTAATTCCCTTTGTTTCGTGCTTCTTAACATTCATTCATCTCTAGAATAGTAGAAACAGGTGAATTCGAATAGGTACATGCCGCTGTTTTGTTAATTATCCTCGTATACGTGGTCTAGCTTCTAGCAGGAAGTGATTACTGCATAGACTCGTTAAAAATAAATGAAAGTCCGTATGAATATTTTCGGCGTTAGCATATTTTACGGGCACTTCCTCCGATTTCGATTTTCTAAGAAGCCATCATTCCTCGATTTCCAAGAAAAGTTACCGAACGCACTCATGGTCACAGGCTGGCTGCCGTGTGGTGAAGTGCATTTGCATTCAATCAACTGTATAAACGTCTGGGTGTGGAATATTTTGAATTTTAATGTGATTGTTATCTGCCTATCTGTTGTGTTGTAGTGGCTAGGAATACCCAATGAATGAAATAAAGTTACTCATTTGTTGTTAATGCTAGTCTAGACTCTACAGAGGGTTGACAGAAGTGACAAGGGTAGCTTTTAGTGAAGTGGGTAGGGTAGGTAATTGGAAGTAGGTGTAGTTTTTGTGTGGTAGGTATACCTATACCTATGTAGGTAGGTACTTAATCGTGTTTTTATTTCATTGAGTAGTTGGAATCAGCTAGCCTGAAATTTATACAGGGAGATCTAGACAACATACCTATTCTTTTCATGAAATAGGTTTTAGTGTTTTGACTGACTTTTGCAGGGTCTGTTATGATTGGTGTGAAATTTAAAGTTATCCACGGTTTTCTCTAGCCACGCTTTTAGCGACTCGGGAGTTTTTGCGTGCGGCGGTGCCAAGTTTTCCTGAATATCCTAGCCGTAAATTTAATGTTTATTTCTGAATATTTTTAGTAGATATGTAAATTCCAAATTGTTGACTATTTCTGACCCTGATTCATACATTTATTCTTATACAATTGAAAAATAATTTTTGTTGCTTATGCTAATGCTGATTTGGAGAGAAAAAAACTGTTATTTCGACATTCTTTTGCCAATATCTCGGTTAATACTGAATGAACCGAAAATAGTTATTTTTGTATCTAGTGTGCGAAATGCTACTTTGGTGATCGAGAACTGATTTTTTTAACGAGGCGCAGCCGAGTTAAAAAAAATAGTCGAGATTACCAAAGTATTTCGCGCATGAGATGCAAACAAAATTTTTTCTACAAACGTCAAAAATATTGTTCTAAAATAAGTAATAACTATGAAAAATAGTATTGAACTGGCTTAAATAATTTTTCCAAATCAAGTAATTACTGTAACTATGGAAATAAAATGGCATTTGTTGACAATTATTTCAAAGTGACAGTTCTTGATAATTATTTTGGAGTGACTTTTTATTCGCGTCAATTTCGTGCGTGATATTTATTATTGTAAAAGAATGGAAATTTCGAGCGACGATGAACTAAGCAGTACCCCACCTAACTTGATAGATGCGGCCAATTCCGTAATTTCCAACCTTTTACCGGAGAAATCGAGGCGGCAGTATGAAAATGCTTATCAGCAATTTAAAGAGTGGTATGAAGCAAATAAAGCCAGAAAAATATCTCTCACAATTTGAAAGCCTTAATTATTGTTCTACATTAATAAATAAACGATTTCTTGTTTTTTGCTTGATTGAGGAGTTGAGGACCATATAGGTTAGAATATGAAAATCCCATATAGTTTACATGCAGTGTGCGAAATATATTTCGCACATTACTTCGCGCACGGTGTCATGGTAACGAATGAAAATGAAAAAAAGTGCCACTTCGCATACTGTTGTCAATGCGCGAACCTTGTCATTTTTTGACGTTTGTAGAAAAAATGTTTTTAGTTTCAAAACAATTTGGTGTGCCGTAGGGGAGACAGGATGTGTCAATTTTGGCAGGATTTTTGCTTATAACTCGGTTAATACTGGACGAACCAAAAAAATTTCAACCCTGAAATAATCCCAATCCCGATAAACTAGGTTAATACTGGACGAACCAAAAAAATTTCAACCCTGAAATAATCCCAATCCCGATAAACTAGAATAATTCACCCGAGGGGGTGACCACTGGCAATACGTGTACAAATTTGCCCCGCATTCGACCGCAATCGCTTGATTTTCGGCCGAAATCCCGCAATCACTCAGAAAATCGCTTCAGAAATTCGAAATCACTTTGAAATCCCCGAAATCCTATCGGAAATCCGGAAATCACTGACAAAACTTTCGAAATCATCACCGAAATCCTTTACGGAAATCGCAGTCGCTATAGAGAAATGCGAAATTATAATGCATGCGTAGAAACGAACGATTGATAGATGCTAGGGAAACATATTTTTCCTTGTATTAACTTGTCGAATCATGAATCCCACGAAGGCCGTGATTCTGTATCTCCGATACCTGAAGACTTATTGGGAAACCATTTGGGCAGTTATAAAGAGCGGGCGTTCCGATTTTGAAAAATTACCCCCTCTCCCCCCCCCCCCACACCCTCCTTCAAAGCTACTTAGCGAACGGGTAGGAATTTCGGAAAAAAACCGGTGGCTACGTACGCAGAGAATTTTTGCAAGAAAAGATGTTCAAAAATAAAAAAAATTCAAAAAATAAAAAAAATATATTAAACAAATACAAAAAATATGATAATGTAGGTAACCGTTTCTCACTTTTTTTTTCAAGGGGGGGGGGAGTGGAGGAGCAAAAAAAAATTGTATTTTGCATTTTTTTTATACGACCCTCCGTTTAGGCTGTTCGCGTGTCCGCGGATTTTCAAAAACGAAAAAACTTAAAAAAATTAAAAAATTAGTAAAAATATATATAAAAAAACGAAAAATATAGCATTGTGAGACCGTTTTCGACTTTTTTTCGGGGTGGAGGGTGGTGGGGCAAAAAAATTGGATTTGAGGGGGTGAAATATTTTTTTTTATTTTTTTACATTTCCCTTGGCACACCCTTGGATAATTCTAGAAAGATGTGTATTCTTTACTTTTTTTGATAGTACCCTCCGTTTAGGCTGTGCGCGTGTTCGCGGATTTTCAAAAATGAAAAAAAAAAAACAAAAAATACGGTTTTGTAGGAGCCGTCTTCGACTTTTGTTTTCGTAGTGGGGGGTGGTGGGGCAAAAAAAATTGGATTCGAGAGGGTGACATAATTTTTTTTAAATAAAAACATGGAGTCAGATTGTTCTTTTCTGACGATAAATGCAAATAATGGAAAAATGGTTGTGAGAAAATCAACTTTGTGGTGGCTCTTTTCCCATGAGAAAGGACATTTGTCTTCAGACAGGAATATGCGATGCAAAAATATGAGTACCTACATCGAAAAAAAAGTAATAAAACTGAATCTAAATCACGAAGACCGAGACGAAGACACAAACAAGTTTACAAATAATGATAGAACACTATAAATTATGCTGTATATTACGACACGTGGTATATTGGCCGTATTGTGGACATCATCTCAGACAATCAATTCAAAATAAAATTCCTCAAATGGGAACTAGACTCATATATGTGGCCCAAGTGTGAGGATGTTCAGTTGGTTGAAAAGAAATATATAATTTTTGTGCCTGTTAACGAGGAAAAAACAAAAATTGAAAACATTAAAAAACAAAAAAACATATTTAAGTGTGGAATTTTCAAACTAGTCAATGTAGATAATTTTGGGTTGAATAAAGCAAATTGAATGGAATTTTCCTATACTTTTTTATATCGTCTATTACCATCCACATACAATTGTATAATAAGAATCACAAGGATTGATCGAGTTCTATAATACTCGAGATAGTAGTTGACGAGAAAAACAAAATTGGTCCCATTGAACAAAATTCATTCGAATTAAAGAAATAAAAGTGTCATATATGCACGACAAAATAATTTGTTGAAGCAAGAAAAATAATTACTAAATATCAACTCTCAATTCAAGCCTCGATTTAAGCGCATGTTCATTGTATCAAATGAATCATTCGTTGGTCTAACTAGGTATACATTTTTTTGTTAATTTTCTCAAGTATATCTTAGTGTCGAATCAATACGGCGAATTTGACAAGCATTCGTGCAATAGGTATTAATTTGATTCGATCAAATTTGACAGAAACTAGAAATATTAACAGGGTCAAAAAATAGTTAACAATTATTTACTTATATCTACTAAAAATATTGACAAATAAAAGGCTAGGATATTTGGAAGACTTGGCAACGCCGCTTGCAAAATCTCCCGAGTCGTAAATAACGTGCTAGAAAACTGTGGATAACTTCATCGATTCCGTCATTGTAATCTCTGATATATTTTTTTAATGGGACTAAAGTGGCGTAGCCAGAATTTTTCTTGGGGGGCCCTAGTATAGATAGAGATAGATAAATTAAAAAAATCACGGATGATTTTAGAAATAATTTCAAAATTATTCCTAAACATCCCTTCTCCATATTATTTGGACCATCGCCGCAACTTTATTTGGAATCAGATTAATGAGCACAGACGTTGACACATTTGTATATACAGTGCGACGCTATATTATGGAACAAATTCATTATTTCTGTATATAAAGATATTTCGAAAAATCCTCGGACAGGTCGATTTTCTTTTCCGATGGGCCAATTTTTGAACCCCACCCAAAATATATAGGGGTATCCGCAATTGAGTAAAAATGATTTTGGTGATATTTTTAAATTGGACACCCAGTATATTTGGTTAGGGATCGTCATTACGAATCCAGTGATACCAAGTTTGATGGGATTATGTCAAACGGCTGCGGAGATATGGCCAAAAAACTTCCTCGCATGTCTAATGAGTATGACTGCGAGACTCCACACGATTCAGAAGGTTAAAAGTCTCTGTCGCACTCATTGGGTATATGGAGAAGTTTTTTGGCCATATCTCCGCAGCCGTTTGACATAATCCCATCAAACTTGCTATCACTGGATTCGTAATGACGATTCCTAACCAAATATGGACAAATATACTGGGTGTCCCATTTAAAAATATCACCAAAGTCTGTCTGAGGATTTTTCCGATATATCTTTATATTTAGAAATAATGAATTTGTTCCATAATTTAGCGTCGCACTGTATATAAGCTACATAGTTTCTAAAAATCCGCTAAATATATTGGTGGAAGCTGACTATACAAAAGGATACATTTTTCCGAAATTGAAATAGTTATTTGTATGCTAAGGCCGCGAAATACCTTTTTAACGTACCGAAAGAACAGTTATCGCCGAGGCCGCTTGCGGCCGAGGCAAGATAATCTTGAGGTCGTTAAAAAGTTTCGCGGCCATGGCATACACACTATTTTTCGTGCAATCGTTAAAATTATTAAAATAGATAGTTGTAAATAAATATATTATTGCTCTAAAATCAACAGCAGTTCAATTTATTTAACAATATCACCGTGTGCTATGGAAATGATATGTTTCAATATATACAAAATATTTTGACAGTTCTTGTCAAAACGCAAAATGTCTGATACTGATAGCGATATTTCAGTACCTTCCACTCCTCCTGAACTCAAAAGCGTTGTAAATTCGGCGCTTTCCGTTTTAATACCCGAAAAATCTAAACGGCAGTACGAAAAATGTTACGGCGAGTTTAAAGATTGGTGTGACAAACAGAATGTTAAGACGATGTCTGAAAACATTTTTGAAAGTGACGTTTGGTTTCGCGGCCGTTGCTATGGGTAACGGCCGCGAAATTAAATTTCGCGGACTGTGCTGAGAACGCGAAATACTGACTTCGCGTGCGATTGCACGAAAATATATTTTTGATCGCCCCGTATCTTCCAAATTAAAGTTGGATGGTTGGTTCGAATGCGAAATATGTTCGCCCTCTGATGTACTGTAGGTAACATCAATTGCATATGGATCTGCAGGAAAACTAATATTTTCTCGAAAAAAGTTCGATAAAAATTACCAAAAACAAAGTAACCCTTTGTATACCAGCCAGTTTTGATTCTAGAAACTTTTATCATTATAAAAATTCAGATCTATACGATAAAAATAAAATTCTGGAATTTTAAAAAAATCGTCAAAATATCAAACTTTGACCCCCTGTAGAACCCAAACGCCGGCATTCAGAGAGTTGGCGCAATGGTAACTTTTGTTCAGGATGGCATGGGCTACATCATATTGAAATTTCAGCGATTTTCACCGAAACCGGTTTTTTCCATAAGATTAGTGTGGGGTCCTTTGTTTTAGGAATATTCAATTTCAGCTTATTCGCGTCACCAGATTTTGATTTTTTGAATATCTGCGGCAATAGACTGGATCAAGTCAGTATGATCTTATTGATCTTGATAAAAAATCTAACACCAAATAATAAATTTTATTTCATAAAATGGCAAATTGCCAAATCGTCGAGACTTTAGAAGATTTCGGGTGGGGGGGGGGACACTGCCCTCCCCCTTGGATACGCCACTGTGTCCTACTCCTTGGAAGAGGTCCCAGTTTGTTGAATTCTAACCTGGGTGTTCTGACAGCCTACCAACTATAAAATCATATCTATTCTCATTCGCCCTTACGTCTGAAGTGGGGGGGGGGGGGGGGAGTTTTAGTATTAATTCTTTGAGTTCTGTGGTATTATCCGAGGGGGTGTCCAGTCTAATCCAAAAATGTACCTGCACATATTTCCGAAATCCTTTGGGATTTCTCGAAATATCTAGGGATCTCGGTGATTTCCTGCAAATCACACGAGGTTTCGATATCCTCTAGATTTCCTGGGATATGTGGATTCCGAATATTTACAAGAATATTAACAAACAGATATTTTAGATTACGTAATCTGGAATAATTGTTTTGAAGTAATATATTTCAGAGTGAAATTATTTCATCATCATTCAGAATAATAATTAGAAATGAATAAAACACCGATTCATTTTATAACGAATTTAATGATGGGTAACATTATGAGGTTTTTGAATAATTTTTTAATTAAATTATTTTCATTTTGGGTTATGGAAGATGGTCCATTACCCTTGTTTCTGCCGTCAATGATTCCTTTACATTCCTTTAGAATTCATTCAAGAGTGAATTTTTCGTAAAAATGTAAGGTTTTTGTTGCAAGGCACTTTTTGGCAAAATACCTTCCATAAATGACTGATTCCCATTCAAATGGTTTGTAAAAAACTCTAAAATTACTATCACAAATATCGTAAAAATTAGCCTTACTAAGTAGTTTTCATTTTTTTTTTATTATGGATTAATTCTAAAAATTTAAGTAAAATGAAACAAAAATATGGAAGAATTATTGAAATATCTCTAGAAATGAAATGAAGTTATGGGACTTTGAAGTTGCGCTTGGAAGAATGATTTCATAGTACGCAGCGCTCTAGTGTGTGACGTCACGCCACATGAACGAGGCGACTGGTATTCGCAGAGCGCTTACAAATTTATCGGTGTACAATCACTTGCGCCGTTCGTGTCGTGAATTGTTTATTACACGATGGCTGAAATTGAAGAAATATCCTACAAATATTGTATTGTGCCCATGTGTGAAAGCACGACAATTAAAAACCCCAATAAATTGTTTTTTCATGTATCAAATTACATGAATAAAAGGAAGAAGTGGTGCAAACTAATGAGGCGTGACTAAATTGGACCTTAAATATGTGTGCCTTGGCGCGGCTAAGGATCTAATACGTAATCATTTGCGGTGTGGCGATCTCAGACATGTGGCGTGACGTCACAGACGAGTCAGAGACCAAAGACGTTCCGCGCTAAAATACGTAAATTTAAATAATCTATATCTCAGTCATTTATTGATGGATTAAAAAAACACTGATGTACTAGTTCTGATCTATATTTTAATTCCATCGCGTCAAATATAGTATTTTCAACATCACTAAACTAGTCCATTGTTATTTTCCAGAAGCGTTTTCTCTCGTTTTCGTTTGTAAAATCAATCTTAGAAAGTGCAACACAATGTTATTGGAGTTTGACCAAAAAAACTGTAATTCTAACAAAAATACCATGTAGTACGATAATTTAGTATATTCATACGTGGATCGGAAGCTTAGACACTTATCTTTTGCCCCTATTCAGAAAGACCCCAAACTAATGGGAGAATGATTCTTCGTATAATTTCAGTAGTTTTATCCCATTTGTTGGATCGTTTTGGTGGAAAATACATGGACATCGTTCTACGAAATGTTTTGTTGGGATAATGACTCATGTGAAGGTGGCGCCGACTTTTTGCAAAAACACAAATTTTTTTCGAATTCTGGATAGATTTGATGCGTTTGAATGAAAAAAATTACAGATATTTCAGTTCCGATGAGAGTTCTGAGTAGCACTCGGCGAGTTTTAGAAAATATGTTCATCGAGTTTTATCGAAAAAGAAAAAGCTTTCAATTTATTAGCTATCATATGGTGAGAAATTCGAAAAACCCACATTTCGAATGAAGACAGAAAGGAACCTCATTACAGTTCTGATGGAGTTCTGAGTAGCACTCGGCGGGTTCTACAAAATATGTTATCGAAAAAAGAAAAACTCTTTAATTTATTAGCTATCATAATATGCGAAATTCAGGCATATAGCTAATAAAAAAGTTTTGATATTCCGGTCAAACTTAAAAATATTTTTCAAGCACGCCGAATGCTACTCAGAATTCTCATCAGAACTGTTCCGAGACACCTTTCTGTCTTCATTTGACATCTGGTTTTTTCGAATTTCGAACCTTATGATAGATAATAAATTGAAACGTTTTGCTTTTTCGATAAAGTCTATTGAAATATTTTGTAGAACTCGCCGAGTGCTACTCAGAACTCCCATCAGAACTGTTCTGAGGTTCCATTCTGTCTTCATTTTAAATGTGGGTTTTTCGAATTTCTCACCTTATGATAGCTAATAAATTGCTTTTTCGATAAAACTCGATCTACATATTTTCTAAAACTCACCGAGTGCTACTCAGAATTCCCATCAGAACAGCGATGAGATTCCCTTATTTGTCTCAATTCGGGGCCAAGTAGCCAAGTGGTAAAATCGTCGATGTTTTCAATCACTGTGGCTGCCAGTCAAAGGTTCAAACCCTAGCGACTGCAGAAATTTTTCTGATGGCCCGAGCAAGTGCTAGGAATCGCACGTAAAAAGGTAAGACCTCGTTAATCCTTAGCTCGCACAAGTTTCGACTTTTGAGAGCTGCCGTTCGTAAGGGGACGACAGCTGGTTAACGGAAAAAACAATTTTAACAATTCGAAATGATGGTGTTTCGAAGTTTAAACACTATTATAGCTAATCAGTAAAACAGTTTTGGTATTCGTGTCAAACTCAATAAACATATTTGGTAGGAGGAGCTGCCCCCCCCCTTTTTCTTGAAAAAAGTTGGAAAACTCGCGACATTAAAATCGGAAAAATCCGTAAAAATTGTTAAAAATATCTGACCGTCTAATATTATGGTTTAAAAAAATTTCAACTCCCCTGCCCCCCCCATCAAAAGCTAGATAGAGAACGCAAAGGAATGTTTCAACAGTTTCGGACATGGAAAATAATGATGAAAAAAATCGATCCTGTCCCGAAAAAAAGTAGGAAAAATAGAAATCGAAAAAATACGTAAAAATAGTGAAAATTATCTGACCATTGAATAAAACGGTTTAAAAAAATATAGCTTTCCTCCTCCAAAGCTAGATAAAGAAAGCGTAGAAATTCGGAAAGTTTTCCAACGGTTTTATATATGGAAAATTTGAAATTTACGACAAAAAATATGTCTGCTGGTGGGCTCGTTTCCACCCCTCTTTTCAAAAAAGTTGTGAAAAGTTGCGAAAACAAAATCGAAAAAATCCGTAAAAATAGTGAAAGTAATGGAAGGTCTCCTGATTGAAGAACTAGATTGTAGTAAAAGACTTTGTTAAATTATAATAATAGTAATAATAAATATTGAGGTAATTTCTAATTTAATTTACAATAAGAAATAAGTACATGGATACTTGTCGCGACAAGCTTCTATATCATTTAAAATTTTATAAGGTAACACAATGATGGGTTTAATTCAATTTAAAATTTATTTTCCTCTTTTTAATGCATTTACATAAAAGCTTTTCTCTAAGAAGTTTTTTCATTTATCGTCTGCTTTTTCCATTTCCCAGAGGAGTCATATTTGGTTCAATTTTCAATTGAGAATGTTTCCCTTTTCAACATTCCACAATACATTTTGCCGGAGTGTTAGCCACCGCCTTTTTCGTGTTCTACACACCGAAACTGTGATATTGCACGAACGGCACAAACCAAGCGCACGCGCAATTGTCTGCGTGTGATCCAAAACACATCGATTGCAGTTTTGCAGTTTCATTTAATTTAAGATATCTGTTTATCATACAGGAAAGGGGTGGAACGCTTGGAACAAGGGTGGCTATTATTTTAATAAATTCCTCGATATTTGTAACACGCGGTGGCCTCGGCGAATACATCAAGTTTTAATTGTTTTTGTTCTTGTAGGTACTCATCCAACACCAACACCCCCAATGCCGGACGAAGGAGCCTCTGCACCCGTGAAGCCCAAAGTTGTGGTGGCCCTGTACAATTATAGGGCGATAGAGACTGGCGATTTGTCGCTTGAAAAAAATCAGGAATATGAGGTCCTGAGCGATTCTCAGGAGCATTGGTGGAAGGTGAAGGATGCCAGAGGGTGAGTTCTTTTACCCTGTTGGCACTTTTTCCCCAGTACTACGCCCTCTTTGCAGGGGGTATTTGTTGGTTGTTTGATATTTTTTATCATGCTGTTGATATCACTATTGCTTTCTTAGAGGGGTACCACTACTTCTTATGAAAGCAACTTCAAGTTGACTATAATGAAAACAGGATTCCAATCAAATCCAATATCAAAATAATAAAAAAAGGTGTACCTCAAGGTTCAATAATCGGCCCTCTATTGTATATTTTATACGTTAATGAACTGCCTCAAATAGTAGATGAAGGAATGAATTTGTATGCAGATGATACCTCATTGATTTTTAGCGAAAATACATCTGAATCATGTACAGAAAAAATCTACATATCTTTGAATACCTTCCTTAGAAAATTGGTTAACAGCCTTCTCTTAAATATCAATAAAACCCAGCTAGTAAATTTTGGGCATCAAGTAGATAACGAAGCTACAATAACACTCATACAAATGAAGATATTGGATCAGAATCATCAGTAACATTTCTAGGTGTGGACTGGAAAGACCAAATAAGGCAAATTTCAAGTAGTATATCGAGGTACAGCTATGCTCTGAAAATCATCAAATATTAATGAAAGTACTGCCTCAATGGCATATCACACTTGTTTGCAGTCAAGAAATAGCTATGGAATAATATTCTGGAGAAATTCAGTACATTCTCAAATAATTTTTATTCTGCAAAAGAGATGTATCAAAAATTTATTTCAATTAAAGCAAGGAGACAGTTGCAAACATAATTTTGTTGGAAACAAAATACTAACTATGGTTTTGTATAAATGCATATATGAACATCGTTATAATACAAGAACAATAGGCACATGGATATCTGACATAACCTAGATGCACATCTATTCAGAAAAATGTTGAGCATACAAAAAAAAATATGGAACAAATTACCAATGCACTTGAAAAACGTAGAAACTATAGCTATATAGACAAAATTTTAAATCCATTTTATTTTGCAAAGCATATTAAAACCTGGATGATTTCTTCTGTAACTCCTTGGAATAATAGTTCTTACGTTGTATCCAGCCTTACCATGTAAAGTACCCTGTCAATTGTTAAATATTCTTGTGAAATTACTGTAATTTTCAGATATTCAAAATGTTTTGTTAAACATTAAGTTTTAAAATTTGCTTTTAAACTCCAATGTATCATACACGTATGGGATTTTTTTGCCTTTCATGTATTTGTTTAATTTACACATTGTATGTTCATCCAAATACAAGTAATATTATTTTTAGGAATGTTGGCTTCATTCCTAGCAACTATGTCAAAGAAAAAGAGTCATTGGGATTGCAACAATACGAGTAAGTAGTATATTTCTGATAAATAAATAAATAAATAAATATATGGTAGAGTTATTGAAATTGATGAGAGAAAAAAGAAGTTTGCAAAGAAAAATTATTTATGTTTTATCAAAGTTTAGTGACTTCAGATCTGACTGATTTGTTGTAAATGTAAAATATAAGCCTATTTTAATATTTATCAGTCCTGTTCAGGTTATCTTTTCCCTCAGGTCAATTATGTTTATACACTTACTATATTTTGGTTAAATTGTATCGAATTTTGTCTCATAGTGAGTTTTTATTTCTAAATATTTCATCTATCAAATATTTTAGGCAATTGAGGGCCGTTTGCACGAATTTAAGTTAAATTCTAGTTAAAATTGAATCTACAATTAAATCAAAATATCTTTGCATCACATGGTTTAATATATAGTTATCATGTTGATTTAATCATTAGTTAATACTTAATCCCTAATTAGTTAAGCCGAATTATAATTCAAATTGGTGCAAACGGCCGTTAGTCCTTTGCTAAATCTTATCTGTTACTATCATACATAAGAAAATACCCTGTAGTTCAATACTATGTATCATGTTTCAATGGTCAATGAATTATTTGGTATCTACCTCATTATTATCATTATAATTTTGTGAATGATTTATTAGTTGAAGATAACTTTAAAGATTGTTGAACTGTATCATGCATATTTTATTATGTATTTTTTTGTTTTCAATTTTTCATATTAAACCATTCTATTATATTTATAGTTGTTATATTAATACCAATCTAATGTATCTATGCTATTGTTGTTAGATTGTGTCTATATTATTGTTGTGTTTTGACTATAATTATTATTATGTGTTACAGTTGGTACGTTTACGACATGTCAAGACAAAGATCTGAATCCTTACTGAAACATGAAGAAAAGGAAGGATGTTTTGTTGTGAGGAACTCTTCAACCAAAGGACTTTACACATTATCTTTATATACAAAAATGTGAGTTCTAATTCAAATCAAATATTGTTTCCTAGGTCAAACTGGTCTAGTCATAGATCAGTTGTGTGTGAAAATCTCATGAAATCTATTTATTTTTAAAAATTCAGTATTTTTGGTCTGCATGCTTTATGAATAATAATAATAAAAGTTTGTACACAAATAAATTCATACATAATTAATGATAAGTGTATACACTGAAGTGAATAAATTGAACAAACCTTGTAGAAAGGTTATGTAACTCAAGATCGTACAGATCTATTTTAACACTAACATTTTTTTTTAATTCCCAATTTTATTTCTCAACATATTTTTGTCCGATTTGAATATTCTAATGGCTATAAACGAAATAATTGAATCCTTTAATTAATATTTATCAAATGGTGAAAAATATGCCTGCTGTGGTATTTAACCAGTTCTTTTTACCTATTTATTATATTTAGTTTCCATTGAAATAGTATTTTTATATATTGTATTATATAAATGATCTCCAAAACTGATATTCTTTTTATTTTTGAAAATATAAATCAAAATTCTATAAACAATTGAACAATATCAAGTTTTCTTATTTTTAATATAGATGATCAGAAGGAACCAAATAATTTTAAATGGATATTAGTCTCAACAATTTTGTTTAATCACTTCCATATTATGAAGCGTTTTTATAACCACCACATCCCAGAATACCCTCTTCTGTGATTGTATTAGGGAAAAGTATAGCATTTCAAGGTGATTCACTGAGAAAAATTGCTTCAGAAACTTAAATTTGGGTATCAGATGTCTTAGTTTTTTTATGACAAAAAATATAATTTCCCAACTCGTATGGCTGTTGATCATTATTTCTGAATATCTGATACATTTGGTTTAATCAATTTTGAACTTGCTGTCAATTTTGATGACATACATTTGGCAACGGATTCTGATAACAGGTGAAGGAAAGATAACTAGTTTTATCAATATTTATGTGTAACAAATTTATTATTTTTCCTAAATCTTCAATAATTGTTTGTAAGCAATCATCAGCAACCTCATGAATGTTTCCCTTACACTCTAAATTGTTAAATTATTAAGGTATATATTGAATAGTAGTGGTCCCAAGACACTACCATAACTAAAAATGATGAGATCTTTGAAAACTTGTCAATTTGC
Source organism: Chrysolina oricalcia (assembly GCA_944452925.2). Lineage (NCBI taxonomy): Eukaryota > Metazoa > Arthropoda > Insecta > Coleoptera > Chrysomelidae > Chrysolina > Chrysolina oricalcia. The sequence continues at coordinate 6,195,097 of OX101825.2, read as the reverse complement.
ACTTGTTGTATTTCATCAGCAATATAACTTCTACAATTTATTAGCCATTCCCCAGAAACCAATAAGTTCTATTTTTTTCGTAGGTTTTTGTTACTTACAGAATCCAATACTCTAGCTAGATCAAGAAATATACTGATTTCAAGTGTTATTATCTAATGAGCCACAAATATGACTTGTGAGATAAAAAATTGTTAAAATTGTTATTTCAATCAACCAGCTGCATTCCCACGAGAGCTAGGAAAGACGTATCTTATCTTTTAACGTGTGATGACATGTAAATTTCACTGAACACGATATTTTCATTCATTTTTATCAAAGTTTATTGCTTTATTCTACTTGGTCAACAATTTTTCATCTCATTTTTATTGCCATTTTTATAAATTTTATGATGCATTTTTTGAATTAATTAGGACATGTTCCTCAATCAAAAATATTATTTATTAGATGTAGAACTATGCTCTTGGGTATTAGTGTAAAACTGAACAGTTTTTAATCTTTAAAATCGTTTCTTTTCTAAAACGTCAACAGCATTCGAAAGAAATTGAAAACTATTCCCCCAGAAACAATAACAAATAGTTTCAAAAGGCTTAACATACACTATCTGACATCAAATGTTTTTTAGTCGGCTGAAGAAAATATTGTTGCCCTCTCTATGTTAAAATAGGTCATTTTCTCCACTACTGAAGTGATTTGTATCATAATTGAAATGAGTGACTTTTTACTTTGTACATGAATATACACTAAATGAGTTGAATAGTTATTGACTGAATATTTCTAGAATCAATTGTACTTTCAGACCCCACCCTCACGTCAAACACTACCACATCAAGCAGAATGCGAGAGGGGAGTTTTTTCTTTCTGAAAAGCACTGCTGTAGTTCAATCCCAGATTTAATCAATTATCACAAGCACAACAGCGGAGGTTTAGCATCTCGATTGAAGACTAGTCCCCACGATAGGCCTGCTCCGGCAACTGCTGGTCTAAGCCACGGTAAGTTCGGCAAGGGATCTGAAAATGTCTTCCCCTGTATAAGAAGCAGAAAATCCAATAATTCACTATAGAATTTTCGGAACCTCAGAGAATCTTATCAAGCAATCAGTTTGACTTTTAAAAGCACCAAAGTTATCCTGCAGAGTGCAAATATATTATACAAGGTTCCTCTTCTTTATATACGGACAATACAAATATGTGTCATTGTAAAAATACAAAGAACCTTACAAAATTGTATTGATCAAAAGGTAGACTGTAGGTACTATTTCATTTTCCTTTTATATTTTTTCTATGGCATTTGCTTAGAAGTTGAGTACATTTTTTAGTCTTTAATTTTTGAGCACTTGTGCTATTCCTATTATAAATACTTCTTCAGATATAGATACATTTTTTAAAAAAATAGGATGTCATTTCTTTTGAGTGGAAAATGTCTGCACAGTCCAAAACCAAAATTTATTTTACTGTTTAAGAATTTAAGATACGTAAAGGAAAGAGGACAAAACCTATCAATTTTAGCTCAGATATTGATATAGAAATTGATATACATAACCATCGTAGACGATCCATCACATACAGTGGAAGTGAGATAAAACTGGGAGGGCGAACAAACTTTCAGTCTAACTCCACCAAAAATAATCTTTATTGAAGATACTGTGTAGTCCGAAGACTAAAAATAGGCACAGGCAACAGGCAAAAGATGCGGACCATAAGGTCGTAATTAGGACCATAAGTTTTTTAAAAGTTTTTCCGTTTTAAGTGTTATTTTTCCACCATATGATCGACTTGTAATCAACCCCTATTTTGCTGAAGATGAAGGATTAATCCTTCGAAACATGTCCTATCTATTGATGTAAGTCTTCCATCTGCCTGTTGTTAGTCTTCGGACTACATAGTAGATTATTTTTGGTGGAGTTAGACTGAAAGTTTGTTCACCCTCCCAGATTGATATACAGTTTCACTAGCCCTCTAAAATTTCACTATTTTCCATTGTTGAAAATGACCTGCGTGATTTTTTTAAATGTATTTGTATCATTTATTGCAGGACCAACACTTATTTAGTTGCAAATATGTCACACATGCTGATCTTGGAATGATGAGAGACCCAAGATGCACCTGAAACTTTTATTTCCTCATACATCTGTTTTTGTCTGTGGTTATTATATTTATTGTTTTCTTCCAGATAAATGGGAAATAGACCCGAATGCTCTGGTGTTATTAGAAGAACTAGGCTCGGGTCAATTTGGTGTGGTTAGAAAAGGAAAATGGCGAGGTTCCATCGATGTGGCTGTGAAAATGATGAAAGAAGGTAGCATGTCTGAAGAGGACTTTATAGATGAAGCTAAAGTTATGACGTAAGTTATACATCAATAACTGACAATAGGTTAACTGTCCAATTCAATCTTCGATTTCTCTCACAGAATTCTGTGCTCATGTTCCGATATTACTGAACAGTACTGGCAACTGTAGGTAATTTCGGAACTCCTAACAGTAACAGTAAGTGGAACTGTCATCTAATTTCGGAACGATTCGGAAAGTCAGACTGTCAAGTGTAAGGCGGGAACATATCTAGTTCAAAATTATATCATTACCATTATGTGATACTGATTGATGGTTACAATTAATCCAGTAGGTATAATAATAGAGGAAATATCGGGTGATATTGGTGATGTGAATACAAGATAAGTTTTATTTCGTTGTTACAATGACCTGTGGATTTATTTTCTTTTTGTCTCTTAAGGGCCTGCAAATATCAGCTGGCATGATTTTGATCTGAAATATTTATTTTCATACATATACATGGAGAAGAGAGGTGAGAGAGAACAAAGCTCGTAAATTAGCGGCAGTTTCGGCATCAACCTCTATTAGCAAGTCTTCTAATAACATTTGATACATGTGTTCTGCTGTCTTTTCAGATGAGCTAATTGTATAATGACAATGCTATCAATAAATTGAATGAATATTAAATTAGTATCAATTCGGGGTGGGGATACTGGGACTACACGACCATTTCTGTAACTAGTAGCAACCAGTAAATTTATAGCCTCTAACAAGGTTCCATGAAAAGTGGCGCGAAATGTGTACCAGTCAATTTCAGTAAAATCGGAACGACCAAAATTACTGGGCAGTACTGTTCGGGAATATCGGAACATGACCTTGTGTATCTGAACAATAAAATGATGTCATTATCAACTTCCTAACTTAACATTGTAGTTTAATTTCTGACACCATTCTAGGAATTCATAGTGTCAAAGTCAAATCAGTATTCTCCATCAAGTTGGATAATACCTCAAATCGAGTAATTTCATAATTAATAAACAAAAATACACATATTCTATCTACACAAGTTTTCTCTAGGAAAAAGGAAACGATTAAATACAGATAATAAAAATTTAACTGGTCAATAGCTTATTTTCATCTTCACTCTAACAACAGTTATCAAAATACTTGGGGATCTCAATTCTCTTTTATTTTCCTGCTGTGATATGTTGAAAAGGAATAATAATGAGTTTTTTTAAATTGTTTAATTTCATATTTGATTTCTCAGTCACAGAATTATGTGTATCTGAAGGTATGAACTCACTTGGAATGTCAAAAATTCAAGTAGCAGAGACTGTTGTAATTTTTTTTCCAGTAGTTTCACTTCTGACACCATATTTCTGGTATTCAATTTTTCTTTTTCTTTGGTGTTGTGGCATCGACTGCTATGGTCATTAGCCACAAATTCTAAAAAATGTAGAGAAGTACATAAAGAATATCTGATGGTGTCCATCCCAAATGCAGTAATTTCAGTACTGTATGTATGTTTAAATATTGTAACCTTGCTTTATCGTCTGTTACAGCAAACTACAACACACGAATTTAGTTCAATTGTATGGGATATGCAGTATGAAAAATAGGCCTATTTATATTGTCACCGAATACATGAGGCATGGATCTTTATTGAATTACCTCAGGAGGCACGAACAGACGTTGAATAGCAATCAGGGGCTGCTACTCGATATGTGTATCCAAGTAAGTGTAATATATCAATAATAGTATTGAGGAAAGTTTTTCATTGAATTCTGACAATCCTAATGATTATTTGTTACAAGTTTACTGATGAGAAATTATTTGTTGATTATGACGATAGTTGTACTAAATTTATTTACAGTCATCATAAATATTCAGTTGTAATTTGGTTTTGAAGATATTCATTGTTGAAATATAATTACTTCCGAGGATTTGGAAACGTTATTGGAGAAAGATAAAACAATTATTAAAAAAACATGTTTTTCTAACCATAATGGACGATAATCGAGAGAAAACAAGTGCTGTCCTGGAGTCAGAAGCAATGCAGTCAGATCTCAATGTTATCAAAGACTGGCATGATAGCAAACTCTTATCAAATAAGTTTGATAAATGTTTCTTCTCAACCTTCAACAGAAAAACATCTTTACCACGATTTGTTTAAATTATTTTTGGAAATAATATCAAGCTGGATTCTGTGACAAAAATGAAATATCTTGGAATCATCCTAGATAGCCATGTAAAATGGGATCTATTTATAGATTATACCCTGCGGACATTGCGCTTCGTGTTGTTCAAGTATCGGCAACTCAACAATAGTTACATCCATTTATATACCCTTAACATTAATTACAACTAAAAACACCCCTGGCCAGACTGTTAATAATTATAATTAACAATGGTATACCTACCCTACCTGCATTAATAAAATGGCATCCAAGATAACAAAGGTAAACTTTCTAGTCCTAAAATAACAATAATATGAAGGATTAAGATCAAATGGTAATAGGGAACACGCATGCTTTTGGTTTTTGGGTTTTCTGCATAGATTTGGGTCTCATAAATCACATGTATTAAAAATAATTCCATAAATCCCATTTGTTTCCGAAATATTAAAATTTGAAATTGCTCTTCGATTCAAACCAAATTTGACCTTGATTCGAATAACTTCCCCCAAACACTAGCGCTCCTTGTGGTTGTTTCTGGAACATTGAGTGATTTTGACAGTTTCAGAGAAATATTACACATGATTACACATCCTTAAAGAGCCCTCTAACAGTGAAAGTTTGAACTGTGTGAAGTAACGATGCATTTGTCCGTCAGAGTCGCTAGGAGTACGTTTTCAAATGGGATGAAAAAAGTAGCATTTTCAATTACGAATTAGAGAAAAGAAAACAATAAATATCAATTTCTGAGTATGTCACTTAGTTTCTCGGGTGTAAATGTTTGTGTGCAAATAATAATATTTCAGAACGGGGACACATGCCTGTTCCCTATTATAAAGTTCTACTTAAAAAAAAATTAATTAATGATAACATAGCTCAGCAGATTGATTAAGAATAGGTACATGGACATTAGTTCTCTCTAACAAAATAATTGATTCAAATCAAGTTGGTCGTTGAGTTTGAAGGTTTGAATTTTTAAGTTTATCTATTTCTAATGATTCCAACTGATTTAGCTTTATTCCTCTATTTTCTATGTGTAAGTAAAATCTCAAGTTCTTCATCAAAAGTGTGATTTTCTTCTGAAAGAAAATTTGAATATGTTGAATTTGTTTTCTTATTCACATAAGTGATATGATGTTCATGAGTGCGATTTCTCAATGTTCTACCAGTTTGACCTTAGGACAAGTACCACAGCTCAATTTATATTTCTCTGATTTCTCGAATTTGAGAGTTCTATCTTTATTATTTTTGATGAACATTGTATTATTTGTTCTATATGCAACTCTTATGTCTTGTTTATTTAAAAATGAAGCTACCTCTCTTGTTGGTTGTCCAAAATATGTTAAAGCTCTATAATTCTGATTATCTGTTTTTGTGACCGGAAAAACATCGTGAATAGCTTTTGCGTGGATTTTTTTAGAAAGTAATTTGTAAACCTCTTTTGTGAAAATCATTTCAGTTATATACTTTTATTATAGAAACTTTCCTGTCTAGTTCATTATTTGCTTGAATACCTGCAAACATGCCTACATAATCAAGTGACACAAAATACTTTACAGGTGTGTAAAGGTATGGCATACCTAGAAAGGCACAACTACATCCATAGAGACTTGGCGGCCAGGAATTGTCTAGTCGGAAGCGAAAACTTAGTAAAAGTAGCAGATTTTGGCTTAGCGCGATACGTTTTAGATGACCAGTACACGTCTTCAGGCGGTACGAAATTTCCTATCAAATGGGCACCGCCTGAAGTGTTGAATTATATAAGGTTTTCGTCGAAATCTGATGTGTGGGCCTATGGTGAGTGATGTGGATGATTCATTCTTTTATATTTGTCATTTTGAGTAATCATTGTCCTGCGATTCAGTGATTTGAAGCATTAGAGAGAATAGACGAGTACACGAAATTTTAAAACTATTTTTAATGGTTCTGCAGCTTGTGAAAACTCTTTCGGCAATTTTATTTTTTTTGTAATTTTTTTTTAATCTAAAAAACATTTAAAGTCGACAAAAGTAGAGGAAGAATGAGAGAGCAACGGGAGGAGGGTCTATACAAATGAGAGAGCAACGTGCACGTGTCAGGTATCAGATTACATGGAATTTGATAACATCACGTTTCTGGGGGACATGCCATCAGCGAAATTCAATACGGGTTCAAAGAACTAATTCAAGGTCATTGAATCCGTGTCAATATCCCTGACCTATGTGTAACCGGAATTATAGCGTCAGCGAATTCCATTTAATCTGATACCTGACACAAGCCCTTTCTGTAGACAAGTATCTCCTGTCTCTCTCATTTGTATAGACCCTCCTCCCGTTGCTCTCTCATTCTTTCTCTACTGACAAAATTCAAATTGCTTCTTTCTCGCGCCATTGCAAATTGTTGTGATATACTGGTAGGTTTGAAATTTGCTGATTTTCAAAAAAACGATGGGAGCGGCTGTAATTGAAATTTGACCCCAAAATATTTTTTGGTTTCATTTCAAAGCATATTTGGAACGATATTTTTTCGTGTCCTCGCCTATTAAAAAAAGGATAGATGTTTTGATACTCTTGTATCTTTGGAGCCCTGCTGAAAGATATTGTTTGATCATGTGCGGTGACAGAAAATGACCTTTTTGTAGGTGTGCTGATGTGGGAAGTATTCACATGCGGAAAAATGCCCTACGGGCGATTGTCCAATACTGAAGTAGCCGAACGTGTTCAAAGAGGGATGATTTTGGAAAAACCACAGTCATGCTATAAGGAAGTGTATGATGTAAGTTAGAAATATATATGTCCTTGTTGATTTTCATTGCTTGGAAGGCTGTGTGCATATATGCAAGAATTTATATCGAACTGGGTTTTAATTACAAGGATATGTATTTGTCTAACTAGTATTTCGAAACAAGTTGGGAAAGTACCTGAAACCTACCTGATATATCAAACTGAGTTGGCAAAGTGCCTGAGGTCTCCCAATATCAGTAGGTCCAACTTTTGTATCAAAACTCACAAATTCAAAAGAGAGTTACATAATTCTAATTGGTCATGAAGGGTGGGTGGGGTGTTTATTCAATTTACGTGTCTTCCTGTATTGCAGGTATGAAGAATTTTCATGTCTTTTGTTGCCATACTTCGTTCCAATCTGAATTATTGTGTACTTCAATAGCAAATTGTCACAGTTCAAAACTAAAATTTTATAATATATTGTCACCTACACCTAACATGTTTTTTATAATTTTCAAACTGATTACTATTCAGTATATCATTTTCAGCCTCGGTAAAATGGTCCGATTATCAAACTCTATCTTACATATTCTACGCGCAGCTAACAGGTCACATAAATTATGCAGCTAACATGTTTTTTCACGATTCAAATTCAATCATTTAGCTATCTGCAAATTATTACCTTCAGTATTATACTCCGAAAATCGTTGTTTTTTCGTGAGATCCGCAGCCTCTCACAATTTTAAGTCGCGGAGTCGCGTCAGCTAACATTTTTTTCTTCACTTTTTGAGAGAATACTGAGGTATAAACAGATGGACATTCTCAATTCCCATGAAAATTTTACGCTACCTCCCCTACTATTACTCATTTTTGAATTGAACTTTCAGGTTATGAGGAAATGTTGGAGTCACCTGCCCGAAAACCGACCCGCCTTCAAGATCCTCAAAGACACCCTGATGGGAGTGTCGCAGGGCATCTTGGTTGATTGACTGGCTAAGTTGGTTTGCGAATGCGTTTCGCACAGTTCCCCTTCATCATCTCGCGCTGCCAGCGACTACGAACACACCTGGATCAACGTTTGCCAAACGCTCTGTCGAGAAGCGAAAAAGAACAAAGTCAAAAAATTGTGAACCTTCAAGTGATATAGGGTCGATGTTTTTTTGTGTCAGAGTATTTAGGGTGAGTGCTACCGTAGACTGTCACGTTTCTTTTTAGTCCAAGAACCAGGGGTTTTAAGCTGACGCTAAAACCAATAGAAATGATTTTTGGCACACGAGCAGTTTTTGAAGAGTACTTTGATGTTCCATCAATAACTTGGAAGGGGTCGAAAATTTGGATATAATGTATAGATACAAACTTGTAGAGCGTGAAAATCTTCACATCAAAGGTCTCCACAAGTTTTTTCGAAAACTGCTTCCTATGACTGATGTACTACTTTTCTACTAGTAAGTCTTGATAAGGTGGATTGAACATTTAATTAATAGTTATGATATTAGAATGAACCTTAATGTCTCATTTCCTTAGTTATTACATATAATTCAGAGCGCTGGTTGGCCGTTAGTGTGTGAATTCTTTAAGCTAGTGAAATAATAAGTTTTGTTCTACTGTCCAAAATACTCTCGTTTAACAAACAACTTCACAGAATAACACTTTTGTGGCGATTAATTCAGCTATAACTAAATACTCAGTCCCGTCGTCTTCTATAGGTAGGTACCGGGACGGTTCGATGTCTACACATACGCGAGGATAATCATATGCACTGGTTCACTAATATTCTCAAGGACTATGATAATATAGGCTGGTGCAAAAACGAATTCAAAAAAAGTAACAGGCAAGGACCAGGTGGAGGATGTTGTTAAGTTTCCAAATTTGAGGAAATAAAATTTAAACACGAAAAATGGTGAAATGAGGATGCAGTTTAGGGGATGAAAACAATTTTTTGGGATTTGCGGCGGAACGTGACCTCTTAGCAGAAAATGTTCAATAGAAAAGATGTAGATAACGAAGGAATCGAAAAGTTTTGTATTGAACAGTTTTCGACATAACCTCAAATTATCTGTTAAACTGGCAAAAAACCAATTTTTCAGTATTTTTTTCTCTCGAATAAATGATTTAATTTACATGAAAATTTGTAGGAATGTGTCTTTTTTGTATCGGATAAGCATGATTTTTTCGCACTTCAGAAGACGACTAGTTTTTGAGTTATGTATATTTTTCGAAAAAAAAAACTGTTATCTTCCTCGAACAATTGTTCTGCTGTTTTTTTTGCATTTCGAAGGTTTTCAAGTGATCATTTAAATTGTTGAAATGTCTACTTTCAAATGGTCTTCGTAACTTGGTGGTTTATTAATCATTAAACTGCTTAAAATTGAGAAAAACCGACAACTCTCTCTGAATCATGATTTTCTCAATATTTTCAATGATTTTCAATAGTTGTAGAAAAAAAGTAACAGGCAAGGACCAGGTGGAGAATAATGTTGAGGTTCCAACTTCAGCGAAAAAAATATTTAAACACTAAAACACTCAAAATGGTGAAATGGGGTTGCAGTTTAGGGGTTGAAAACGTTTTTTTTTTCGATGTTCGGCAAAAAATTGATAAAACTGTCTTTAATATGGAATATTATTGGACATATTTGCTGCGTTATATATCAATGAGTTTTTATTCATATTAGTAAATTACCTTTTTGGCGAGTGATGCCTTCATTGACCTTATACAAGGATTTATTTTTGGAAACCAAGCAAATTGTTTCAAGGATAAACAGGGATGGAACAATTAATAAATGATTCTCTTTGAACAGAGACCTGCATGATACTCGGGTTCCCACTTTACATAAATATCTAATGGCACATTTTTGAAAGTTAAAAATTACATAAAATTAATAAATTCAAAGAATGACTATCAATGAAGCATTTTTCGAAAAAACATCTGGATACCTTTTTTGATGGTTTTAATATGCCTTACAAGATTGTTCCTGTACATTATATCGAAATTTTCAACCCCTTCCAAGTTATTGATGGAATAGCGATTTCCCGTGTTTTCCCGGGTATTTTCCCCACTTCCCATAGGTGCTCGCGTGCAGAACAATTTTTTTCTCAAAGTACTCTTCAAAAACTGCCCGTGTACCAAAAATCATTTCTATTGGTTTCAGTTTTAGGTTTTTGTACCATTTTGGCTACAGCTACTGGACTATTTGTGATTTTGAGCGAGGTTTGCTGATAGTTTATACCTAGTAACCGAATCGGAATGAAGTGATCTGTGATAACCTTTAAAATCTCCTTCTCGAATTGATTTGGTTGTTCTGAGCGTTTGATGATTTTTTTTGTTCGTAAGACTGCTAGAATTTGTAATTAAAAACGTAAAATTGGCTTGAGTTGCAATTGCTGTTACCAGATTTGTACTTCAACTCAGAGCGAACTTCTTCCTGATTTGGTTTCACAGAACCATCAAGTTCTTGCTCTTTTTTTTAGTGCGTTTATTTTCTGTCGGTTGTGACAAATGTGGCTGTTTTTAGTTCTGTTAGGTATCGAGTCCATACATAGCAATGTTTGCAATGGTTTTCTTATATTAAAAAAACTTGCCAAATATAGGTCTGATGTTGTGATTTTTTATGACCATTTTCTACTATATTATTGTCAACTTTTGTAGTTTTTTTTACTCAGTAGTATGAAGTTCGACAATAACCGTATAAATGATATATTAATCGCCAACCATCAGCATTTATTCTATTGTTTTAGGTTATAATGAAAATGATAAATTATATTATATACTTGGATATGTTGGAAATATGAAGACTTGATTTATGTGACTGGAGCTACTAATCCTTTAATTTGCATAGTGTAATATTAGGATAAACACATAGTTATTAGTAGTTGTCAGGCTGGTTGATTTTGGTCTAGAGGAGCGGAAACAGTTATGGATATTATCATTATTATTATTTGTTGGGGTTGTCTCAGTCAGGCCCTGTCTCCGGAGTTCCGACACATCCGGAAGGTGCGCTGGTAATGTTTACCTTTGGACTATTGGGTCCAAGAATCATGTGCTCCGGCAGACGAAGTGAACCAAGGATGACGGCCTTCTGCATTCGTGCTGCTAAGATTTCTGCCATATTACGGCAAGCCGGTATTATCTTCAAATTCGAGATCAGATTCCACCAAGGACTCCTATGATCAGAACCATCATTTTAACAGAACGGTTTGGGTAGAGCCTGCGGAGTTCAAAGAGAAGATCTGGATATTTATACTACATCGGGTTCATTGAAATGTCGATAATGTTCAAAGTCATACCTACTGCGCCATTTTCCTTTCTCACTCACTGCTCCAAATGTTTTTCGTATGATTCGGCGGGAAAGAAAGCAGAACACAATATCGACCTGTATGAGCCAAAATTACCTCTAGAACATGACCAACAAGTCTGGTAACCACTGATAGCTCGAAAATTGCCCTTCATGAAATCATATTTTTTCTGATGAAATGGATACTTCTTCATTGAAGTAAGAAATTTGACGATAAGGCCTATATTTTTTCAAAACGTGGATATGGAAAAATTCAACTTCATTGTTCCCAAAGAATTATGTAAAAGGACAGCTTTTGAATATAACAAGGTTTGTGTCTGATCTGATGGCAACTTCAACCCCCTCAGAAAGGCAGGAGTTTCTTTTTAGTTGCAGGTGCTCCATTTGAGTGGCACATGGTTTCATTCAGCGACAGCATATCGGATACTCCATTTCAATCGAAACCACTTTAATTCAGAAGTTTAGTCGGCGTACGGGTTTTTAATTTATAAAAAGTTTTCTCAGCATAAAGGTTTTTATTTTTTAACTCTCCATGTATAGATTGATTAAAAAGTCTAAGAACGAGATTGAAATGGATGTTGATGTTTCTGTAAAAGTGTCATCAAATTGTATGAAATCTAGTCCTCAGGATTATTTTTCCAGTGTTAATGCTGACGAAAAAAATTATTGTGGTCCGTTTCATGGTCAAAAATGTTGTAGGTGCCTATCCATTTAAATATACTGGGAAACAGTTTGAGGAGTATGTCCTGCCTATCAACATTAAAACAATGAAATCTAATAGTAGCAAGGGCTATGAATAGCGTTAGAAAGATTAGATTTTTATAATAAATGTTGATATTTGCTGGAGTAGAAGAGTATTTGATGCTTCTAAATGTGTTATAAATGTCAAACTTAGTAGACAGAATTATTGGCAATTTATATATTTTAAATTATGACTGATATATCTCGAAATATAACTAAGAGTTATTGGGTAAACTTGGTGTATTTGAAACCAGGAATTGAGTAAAATCTTCTTGGATTTCATCATATTCACGTCGAATATTGTTGTCTCAAATATGTCGCAAGCTGTGGAAATTTAGATAGTTTCATTTGTTTTGAAATTTGGCTGCGGCAGAGTGTCTGAGTATATTGTTAGCTCGTTATTATATCGAAAAATGTAAAGCATTCACCCTTGATATCGAAATGTGAACTTCAGTTGTTCGTTTGAATAATGCTCTAACAACTGAAGTATTATAAAATGAATACCTTTGTATATAAACATACTTATTAAAATAAATTTTGAAAATATAAAAGAATTTTTATTGAAGCATGAATGGGGCGCACAAAGCAGAAAAGCTGAAACAGTTGGAACATATTTCTTTCTGAAAATCGGAGAAACCACAAGAAATCGGTATTTCATGAAGAATGTTTGGTTTATTTAAACGATGTTGAAATGTTTTCCATTGTTTTGCCAAAAACAGCATTTTTCACTGTTCGTATATTCCTATTACCTTCTGATGTTGATATATTTTCAAATGTTTTCCATTGTTTTGCCAACAACAGCATTGTTCACTTTTGGTATATTCTAATAATTACCTGCTGATGTTGATATATTTCCAAATGTTTTCCATCGTTTTGCCAAAAACAGCATTGTTCACTTTTCGTATATTCCAATTACCTTCTGCTACCTTTCGTAAATATCAATTTCTGGCAGCTGTTAAGACATTTAGATTCAACGGATGGTGGAATGGACCTTTACATTTACGGATAATAAATTACAAAATTCGTTTAAATCGATAGTTGCTGATAGTAGCTGAAAAGTCCATTTAACAAAAAGTTCCATTCTTTTTCTTTCATTTAAAAAAAATATCCCATTTGAAAGTGTGCCTGCCACTGACGTCACGTTCATCGGAAATATCTCCCACCATAATCCACGTTCCGAGACAGGCAATACCGTTCTCCTTAAAAATATAACTTCTAGCATGATATAAGCCGTTGAGAAATAATCGATACATTGTCACTTGATCAACTCATAGATAAAAATCCACATATTAGCTCTTTTTTATTATATTTGTAACTTTCAAATTTTCTGAACAGATCATCCTTTTGATGAAGAACGAGCATTGACAACACAGCAAATCGTAATGATAGTTCTCAACTGTCAAAAGTTATATGGAGATGTGAGGTTAATGTTTATTTTATTTACATTCAACATTCAACTGATAAATTCGATAATAGTGTAGTGAGGTGTTATCATAAACGATTTGGTGTGAATTTATTTGTGTATTTGTGCATTGAAAATATGGAACAAGGCTTCGTGAAGGGAAGTTCGGATTATTTACCGAGGTACAAGGCACCTTTTCGACATGTTCAGTTATTGCAGGGACACAGGTACTGGAGATACAGGAATTAATAACAAATTTTAGAACACAAACAACAAAAGCTCTCAAAAGTCAGAAAACCGCATTAACCTCAAAAAATAAATCAAGGTAGTGTTCGTTGGAAGTTTAGATCTGGTGGAACTGCTTCACTTGTATCAAATGGGTAGGCAAATGAGTTAGACAGAGACAAACTATTCTTATTGATCGCACCGTGAAACAGACGAAAGAACCCATCTAGTATCAATTGACAACTGCCATACGACACATTATATTTGAATGAGAATTTGGTGCACAACTTTAACAACGTTGCCAAGTTTAGTTTTGATGAACGTGACGTCACGGAACCACTTTTCTTTTGAATATAGATAAACTAGCGGTCAGAAAAAAAAATCCCGAGTGATATTAGCGTATTTACTTTCTAATTTCAGTGTTACCTCATATCTCTTGGAAAGGTCCATTTCAACTTATTCAAAACTTGTTTACATATTTTGTCAGTATTAGGGTTCTCGAAATTTGTTGTTCATTTCAAAATATATGATATTGAATCAACAATGAATACCTTCTAAGATAAATATGATTATTGATAGAAATATAGAAAATGTGAACAGATTTTTAATCAGCCTTTTGACTGCATACCTCGGAATTCAGAGCATAGTTGAACATTTGACATGGTATAAGAACTAAAAAAGCAGTTTTCCGTGATATTTACTATTTGATACAAAACTCTGTGGTTCTGCTCGTTCACAACGGATGTCTTTTTCGATGGTTTCAGACTATTATCCAATCACGTGTATCGGGAAATTTCTTTCAAATTCAATAATCTCAATGCACGCTGTTTATGAAATGAACTCTCAGCCAGTGCGTCCCTGAGACGATGGCATTTCAGTTCTATATTTTCAAGTTGACAACAAGAATATCTCAGTACAGCTGTAAATCCTTCCATATCAAAGTTTCCTGCACTGCTATCAGTTGTCAAATAAATTTTTGATTCCCAAATTTGGATGGCTTGTTCAAGATTTTTTATTATAGTGTCGATTTGTACTGCAATTTCATAAATATTTTTCCTAAAACAAAAATAAAAATTATTATATAGCAAGCACGATCAAAAAAATTACTTTAGCCTAGATATCCTATGTATCATAATTATGGGAAAAAAGTTTATTATTAGATCACCGGAAAAAAATTCTGGGTAACTGATTGTGCATATGCATGCAAAGAGTGGAAAATATGAGACAAATATCTTACAGAAATAACTACTTCCCATTACGGACATTTGATGTTGTGGGATTTTCAAAAGATCACCATTTCTTTTATTTTGACCACGTTCTGTAGCAGACTTCTCATATAATTTGGGGTTTTGCCTGACAAACACGATACATTTGAGGATGAAGATGGATGAGGCTATCAATATTTTTTTATCTATGAAAACGGACCAGCTGCTATCTCGGAAGTCCATGTTGAAGATTAGCCTTGTGACGCGTTTCTGCGCTAAGAAAACTCTGGAAAAATCCCTTGACCTGCCCCAGGCCATAACATTTAAACTTAGATGAGAATAGACCATAGCATAATATATGTTGAGTAAGACAGGTTCATCCAAACTGGATTTCAACTGCTTTACAGCATAGTATGCTTTATTCAAGTTTGCACATATATGGTCCACTTGCTTTTACCATTACAAATTGTTGTCTAGATAGGTACCTAAAAATTTATATTCTTCAGAAGTTTGAATATCATACTATGTACATAGACCATCTGGAATATTTCGCCTGAAGTAAAAATTTACACTCATCGATTTTGCCTATTTATGATAAGCTTATTTCTTTGGTACCAGGTGCTGAACTGATCAATAATGCGTTTTGATTTGCTGATGAGTTGCTCAGCGTTTTCTCCCGATATAGTTATCGTAGTAGCATCAGCAAACATTGTAGCATAGCCTTCCATTATATGTTGAGGAAGATAGTTGACATAGAGCAGAAACAGTAACGGTCCTACAATAGAACCCTGTGACACACCGATTTGTGTACCGTTACCCAAGGAGGGCACTATTGCAACTGCTAATTGTGTTGAAGCATCCCCAAAAGTTGCCTGGCGTATTTCCTATTCTGCAAGAACCTATTTTACCTGCAAACGTCCTGGGGCCAATTCCGGCACCAGCATAATACTTCGCTTTCAAGTTCCAACAAACCAATTTCGACTTGATTTTGCGATGCCCGTGCCAGTTCAATGTTCATATCAACTTGTCCTTGGAAACATTTGGCCAAAATAACTTGTCTGTGCAACAAATCAAGATGTTGGTGATAATTGCACGTATCGAAAAACAATTTGTTAATCTCACTGGCTTGCAGGTAGAACGTTTTGTAATTTTCTTGGATATCCAGTGTCCATTGATCTATTAGATGGTTGAGGTCTTTGAATGTGAGGCTATCGGATAGTATTTTACTTGAATTTAACATTTTGATATTGAAAACCGGTCGAAAAACAGGTTGCTTGACCCTCTTGACGTATTTTTTGTACAACTCTGACGTAAGGTTGACAGAGTCAGTGCTTTGAAACATGCGAAGACGTGAGATGAGAATTCGTATTTATCACCAATACTTTCTATAGATATTTTTCATTTGCTAAATTTCGTTTGAATAATGGCGAGACGGTTGCAAAAACAGGGATGGAGTATTTTTTTTGGGGAATAACTTGAATTTATACGGCAATAAGTATGAATTCTAAGATCAGATCACGATGCCAATAAAAGCTGGCAGTATAAATCAAATAAATGGAGTCTTCTGGGTGAACCTCTTTGTTCAAAGAAGAAATCTTCAACTTTATGGGTCAATCATTCGACGTTAGGTCAACTCTTGCAATTAAACACGATAGAAATAAATCTAATTATGAAAAACTTCCTTCATTCTTGGAACCACAAGCTGACAGTTATAGACCAAAAAATCACAAATTTTAGGAAAAGAGGAATCCAACAAATTCGCCCAGGAAGCTTTAGATGAAGAATACTCATCAACACGGTAAGTTGCAAATCTGTGATTTTTGAGTGGATTACATACCTATTCACTCTTTTATACAAAAGTACAATATCTATGAATGTAAAGGGATCTACCTTACAATTATTTCACTGCTGATAACTAGATAAGCCTCTTCAACTTCAACAACTGCTTGGGCGTCCCGGTTTTGTACAACTTTCTACCAGAGGAAAGTCGCCTCCTATTGGATACTTTTGTTTATGAAAATTTTTATATGCAATTTTTGAAAACTCAACATGCCGCCATCTGTCGTTCAGTAGCTGAAGTTGTTATTCATAAACTGTTGTTACTCTTCTGTAATTTTTGAAAACTCAACATGCTGCCACTTCTGGTTTAGTAGCTGAAGTTGTCCTTCATAAACTGTTGTTAGGCTTCTGCAAATTTTTGAAAACTCGAAATTTGAGAGGTATTTCATGTCGTAACTTCAGTCATGTGATCTGGCCTCCAAGTCATGTCGTAACTTAATTGAAACAATGGGACAGCATTAAAATCAGGTTTTTTTTGAAGGAACCTGCATTAAAATGACGTCAAATATTCATGTTTGTAACTAATCACGCTAGATGACACTCGCGTTTGCGTCCAACACCAATTACACAGGTATTGACTAACTATCTTACTTCTATATAAACAATGCTATTTCCCTATAGCTAGTTGTAAAAAACCCTCTTTTATCAATTTGGGTGCTCCAGCAAAATTTTTTGGGCAATTCAAAAAACGAAGTTGAACTTGTTTTGGTGAAAATTCAAAATAGATTTGCTTCAAATTGTTCTTGATAGAGCATCTACTCGCAAAATTCAGAAATGCAATTGGTTTTCATAATAGCTATTTGTATTACTAGGGAGGAAAGTGCCACTTTTCCTCCCGCAGGATGTAGTTTACTGCCCGAGGCAAGCAGAGGGCAGTAAACACCCAAGGGATGAAAAGGCACTTTACTCCCATGTAATACATATGATTTTTCCTCCTACCCACTAAATATAAAACCTTTTATTTTGATACAACCGCTTATATTACCAAAATATCCTTTTTCTACAACCCCTTATCAAAGTAGCTTTTGACGCTTTCAGATCTCAACGCAAAGTTAACGTTTCCCGTGAAATGTCATTTTGTGACTTTGTTTCCAATAAATAGACCTATTCTTACTTGATGGAAAGTATAGACAATACAGTCATGTGTATCTGAGAATCTGCGGTGGTGCAATGGCTAGCGTCTGGGGCTTGTAATCCGAAGGTCCCGGGTTCATCTCCTGGCAATTATAACTTTTTTTTTTTTTTTTTCAAGAACGTTATTTTACTTTTTTCTTGTTAGTGATTTGAATTATTGGACATGTAGATAGCTTATACATTTCGGATTGCTATTGAGTGAATTTTCTCAAGTAATATGTTATGTGTCTATTTGAATGAAGTGTCGATCATTTTTTTTCTAAGAGCCGCGCTTGTAGAAAAAATAATGTGTGTATTTCGAGCACAAAGTGTCATTGTCGAGTAACAATCAATCACTTTACGCTCTAAATATACAAATAGCTATTAAAGAACTAGAGTAGAAGTAACATTCATGTTTGATTTTTACCAGAATACAGATATATAAGATGTTCTAGAAATTACGGAAACAATTTGATTATAATAGATTCACAAGTTTCATCGTTTACAACTTACTTGAAATGAGGGGGAGGAAAAGTACTTTCCTCCCTAGGGAGGAAAAGTATGAGTTTCCTCCCTGGTTTGAGGGAGGAAAGTGTGTACTTTTTATAGGGGTAGGAGGAAAATATCTTTCCGTACTATCATTGTCTAAGTTACTATATAGACAATAATGTGACAATGGTACTATAGCGTTAATCAATGTCAATTTTTGTGTTTCTTCATGAACTGTTGTAACTCGTCTGCAATATTTGAAAATTCGAAATTTGAGAGGTATTTCAATATTCTGCTGTAGCTAGTTGTTAAAGTCCTCTCTTATCAGTTTGGGAGCTCTAGAAGAAAGTTTATTTTGTGGTCCATTCAAAAAACAGAGTTAATTACATTGAACTTTTTTTGGTGAATATTCAGGATAGGTTTGCCTTCAATTGTTCCTGGTAAAGCTTCTCGACATGCAGAATTCAGAAGTGCAATCGGTTTTCATGAATATGTCATGTACTCGTGTAATTAGCGTTAATAAATGAGAATAGTTTGATTTTAACTTACCGCTGTCTCTTGTTCAGTAGCTGAAGTTGTACTGAATAAACTGTTGTTACTCTTCTGCAATTTTTGGAAAATTGAAATTTGAGAGTTATTTCACTATTCCGCTTTAGCTAGTTGCTAGAAAACCCTCTGTCATCAATTTTGGAGCTCTAACAAGACGTTCATTTTTTGGGACATTAAAAAACAAGGTTAACCCCTTTGAACTTTTATCGCTTCAAATTCAACTAATATATTTGCTTCATAATGGACCAACAGAAGTATCTCAAGTAGCAGAATCCAGAATTGCAATCGGTTTTGGTCCATCTCTTATGGTTTCCAATTTATTGCAATTTTCACATGAAAATAACTCATAATTTGTTCATAAACAAGATGAAAATAAGTGGACACAGTACGGAACCCTGAGGGACTCCTAGATCAACTCTCGCGAATTCTGAAACAGTTTCATTGAGTTGTAGAGCTAAATGAATAAAAACAAATTCTCGATTTGGAAATCTATGTGTATTTGATTCTAATAACATTTAACGGCAATTTGAAATTTTAACTAGTTGTTTTTAATTTTTGGACCTTCAGAGGTTAATAATAAAACAAACGAAAAATTGCAGAAAATAACCCTACTAATTCTAGTATTCATCTAATGCCCAATAATTAAAAAAATTCAATAATAACTTAAGTAGTTCTCATGTACTTCCTTCCGTTTTCTATAATTATTGACAATTGTATCCACTTATTGTGAAAATAAACTAAATATTGCACTCAACTAATTTCAAGATTTATTTCATAATGTATTAAGATTGTAAAAAACCTCACTTGGCACGGATTACATACATGGAAATAAAAATAACTTTTTCTTCCAGAAGGTAGGAACCTGATGTCAAAATTTCTGAATGATTTGCTGAAAATATTATTTTTAGTTCCATTCTCTCAGCATACATGGTCATTGGTCGTTTTTCCAGAGATTCTTATGTGAAATCAGCTGACTCAACATTTCGGAAAATAACTGAAAATTATGTCAGAACTCCTAATTAAGAAACGCCATGAACGCCACTGAGCACAATAGTTAATCGCTTATTTACGTCTGATAGCAACTGGGAGCAAAATTGAAATTCTACACGTAAGTTATGTTTTTGTTTTCGTTGTGGATGAACTTTGAGTTTCGGATAGTATAGAGTTTCTTGAATTGTTAGATAAAACCGGTGCATACTTCGGTTTCAGTCCGTTGTACCTGCTGTTAGTTCAATCTCATTAAACTTGTGCTGTCTCACTAATAATAATAATTATGATTAACACTGGGTAAGTAGGACTAAACGATTACCTAACTGCAGTGACTTTTTTATATGCTCCAAGATCCGTTTTTACTTTGACTTTGAGCTCATAGGTCGTTTTGTAAATTGCTGACAAATATTTGAGTTAAATTCTTAAAACAATTGAATAATCCAGCAACCAGCAAGATCATAAAGGACGGAGATAAGGCGACTGACCGGACTGACAGAAACAGTTATCCAGGGAAAGCGTAGTGGGGGTCTAAAGGGGGTTCAAGCCGTGATCACAGTCATTCAGTTGGACCACAAAAAGAGTTTTCGGATACAGTGACAGGAGTCCTGTACAATGAATCGGCCGAATCAATTCAATTACAAAAATCAGCTTAGGTTGATTAAAAGTGAATATGTTTTCCACTGCGAATTATGCAAATTTTGAAGTTGAGATGAGATAAATGTCAGTCTAATGAATAGTGAGAATCTAGTCTTCCTCGTGTAGGCAGTCAAATTTTTTTTGTACTGGGTCGTCTATTAAAATAGATTATTCAAGGAATCGTTTTACAGTCATTGAACTTTTGTAGAAATTTATAAAACCTACGAAATGGATTTTCATACGTCCGGATCGGTGCATTTTCCACTGAGAAAATCCAGAAAAACCTCGAAAAAGAGACCATTCTTCAAAAATTTATAATTTTTATGAATCTGAAGCTGAACAAACAATATTGCGGACACTGATAGATAATGATATGTGGTTCAACTGTGCGCAAGATGTTTTCTCTCCGATGTGTAGTTTTTGCATAATCGTGTTATAAACAATTTAAGAGTACATTTTGCAAAATGCGCCGATTTAAGGGAAATCGTCGTTATCAAATTCTGTAAACGGCATCTGGAAGTAGAGATCAATATCTACAATTTGTATATTTTGGATTTTCACCTGTGAGGTGGTAGATCTGTTGAAAATGTCACTGAAAGTTGATCAAAACGCTTCAAAGTGCATCCGAAGTCACCCGAAGTCGTACTGAGTTTAACTTGAGTTGAGTTCAGGCGACTTCGGGTGCACTTTGAAGCAGAGTATCTTCCAGTGACATTCTCAACACATTTCCTATCTAAATAAATGTAAATAAATAAATGATATGAGTAAATAACAAACAAACAATATATAGGGTTGATAGGTAAATAGGTACAGCACGCTCAGTATACAGTGACCGGCAGAAAGTACGCATCATATGGGAATTTTTTTTATTAATAGATTTTGACAAATATTGATACTTGCAATCGCTTCTGCATCAAAAGAAACCCCAAAAGACGTTGTACAGTGCCGTTCGTCTTTTCGAGGTTGGCGGGAAATTTAAAAAAATTGAAAATTATTTCTCAAAACACACTTGTTTGTGAAAATATCGAGAAATGTTAATAAGAAAAGTTGTTCAGATTGACATTTTATAGCTATGTACAAGTTTTGAAAAAGATCTGAGATAAAAAAATAAAAATCAATTTTTTGCCACAAAAAAAAAAAACTTTTTGGAAACATACATTTTTGACGAAGAAACTCATTAGTAAAGCCAACACTAATATTTCAAATAATGTTTTGTGAAGATTCGCAAGCTATTCCTATTTTATTCGGAGAAAATTTGAAATCTGTGATTTTGCAGTGTGATCAGCTGCTTCATAAGAAGTCACTGAAATATCTACAGGACATTATAATTCCGATACTTTTTATTATTAATTAAGAACCAAGTATCTACACAATTTCAATTTGAAATTCTTAATTGTCCTGTAGATATTTCAGTGACTTCTTATGAAGCAGCTGATCACACTGCAAAATCACAGATTTCAAATTTTCTCCGAATAAAATAGGAATAGCTTGCGAATCTTCACAAAACATTATTTGAAATATTAGTGTTGGCTTTACTAATGAGTTTCTTCGTCAGAAATGTATGTTTCCAAAAACATTTTTTTTTTGTGGCAAAAAATTGATTTTTATTTTTTTATCTCAGATCTTTTTCAAAACTTGTACATAGCTATAAAATGTCAATCTGAACAACTTTTCTCATTAACATTTCTCGATATTTTCACAAACAAGCGTGTTTTGAGAAATAATTTTCAAATTTCTTAAATTTCCCGCCAACCTCAAAAAGACGAACGGCACTGTACAACGTCTTTTGGGGTTTCTTTTGATGCAGAAGCGATTGCAAATATCAATATTTGTCAAAATTTATTAATAAAAAAAATTCCCATATGATGCGTACTTTCTGCCGGTCACTGTATAAATAGAACAGATAAAACACACAAATATATACATAAACACAAATATACACAAATATAAAATTATAACATACAGGTACAAGTTTGCTACAAATATGGATTAAAATTAAACATAGATGAAACATATAATGCCATGCATGGGACTAAACAGATACAAGCACACTTAGCTGGGCCAGAATATAGTTTCAATCATTAAATCTATCGCCAAAAATTATTGGAGATCATAATATGCCTGTCGACTAACATGTCCTTTATTACAGATTTTTTTAATTGATTGAATGGCAGTGTAGATCTAATTTCTTTCGGTAGATGGTTATATATCTTTTTCTCGTTATATATAATCGAATGCTTAGTACTATCCGAGTTGGGAATTGGCAATGGTAATTTGGAGAATTGCCTTGTATTATAACTTGGATTGTTATTATAATTTCCAATATATTTTTTATGTAATAAACAAACAGTTTCTTGAATAAAAATTGCTGGGAGCGTTAAAACTTTATGTTTCTGAAATAAGGGCTTGCAGTGGTCACGAAATTTGGTTTTACACATATATCTTAGAGATCTTTTTTTTAGAAAAAAATACAGATTTAAATAAGATTTGATTTACAGAATTTGAATAAGATGATATCTCTTAAATCGTCACATTCAGAAAGATTTGCCCTTAAATTGTTTATAACACGATTGTGCAAAAACTACACATCTATTATAAACCATCTTGTACACAGTTGAACCACATGCTATTATCTATTAGTTTCCGCAATATTGTTTGTACAGCTTCAGATTTATAAAAAATTATGAATTTTTGAAAAAAGGTCTAATTTTCGAGGTTTCCCCGGATTTTCTCAGTGAAAAATTCACCGATCTGGTCATATAAAAACCATTTCTCCAATACTTTCAGAGATATTTCCAAAAAAACGAAGAAGTTGTAATTTTTGTAATGTTTGCGTTTGCGCCTTTCATTTTGTGTGAAAGAGCCTCTTATTTTTATCTACAGCTGGCCTAATCAGATATTTCATTGACATTGACAAACAAACTTTTTCAAAAGCATTGCCTTTGAAGTGCTAATTACGCGTTTTTAAATTTTTTTTCCATTAATCCCCTTTAATTGGTTTTGTTCCAATCAACAGTGCTGCTCCTAAGGTGGCGCATGGAGTCAGTAACAAGGCCTATCCAGAACACGTGACTTAAAAAAAGATTATTTAAATACTGCCTGATAAATGTTTTATCAAGTACTGGCATGATATTGGTGATTTTATTTTTGTACTAGATTCATTTAAATGGTACTGACGTACTGAATGTGGATGAAATGTACTATAAAACTACAATCGCACTAAAAATGTCAACACTGGGTGTGGGGCATAGGGCATATCACCACGGGACCGGCTAAAGCAAGACCTCAGAAAAGTTTTATGTTCTTCAGTTACCCAAGCTACAGCTTTTCAATCAACTAAATGAAAATTTCATCTCTTTCAGAAAACTAGCTGGAAAAACCGTTTTCATCACGGGGGCAAGTAGGGGAATAGGAAAGGCGATAGCTCTGAAGGTGGCCAAGGATGGCGCAAATGTGGTTGTTGCTGCCAAAACAGCCGAGCCGCACCCAAAACTTCCCGGGACCATATATACAGCCTGTGAGGAAAGTATGTTTCGTATTTGTTTGACCCTAAAACATCTATATAAATCAAATATAATGATTTGTAGTATATTTTTTGGCTGATCTGTACCATTTAATCGAGTTTAATTTATTGAAATCGGGTAAAAGTAAGTAGTAAACATGCGAGAAAGAGATGCATTCTGGATTCTTTCGATGATGTAAAATTCAAAATTGACTAAAAACAGAACATTTAAGAGCTTCTTACAGGTAGATACTACCCAGGACACATGGATAATGACCATAGCAGTCGAAGCCGAAACACCAATGAAAAAAAAAATTGTTTATGAACCTTTGTGCAAACGTCACTGGCGCAATTAACAGGCCCATAGACATACGCAAATATTCATCGATAGTCGCCATTTTCCAGATACTAGGCATTGAGGTTGAATCGGATGAATTGGGATTTCAAATTTCCGAATCTGTGTACAATTTTCTATTTGAGCCGCATTTGCGATATGGTATAGCAATTTAGAGAATTTGTAGAGTGTCATAATTCTACAGAGGCGTGCTCTGCGATATTTATGCAAAATGAGATATCTGGATTTATGCCGATCTCCTTTTCTCAAACTGAAAATTATAAATTTGATTATTAGCGATTCTTCAGACAATATTGAAATCACCGATCAAAAACTTGATAATTCATAAGGGATATAAGATGTTCATTCACCTGTCATTAAATATCGAAAGTATCAATTCACTTTTCACTCAGTAAATATTTGACCAACATTATCACAAAATCGCTTTACGCCAAAATATATTGTGAACAGACGAGGAAAGTGTGTCCTCATACTTGTCAAAAACTGATTCCAAACAAAAAATTTAAGGTGACATTTTCTGCTGATAATTTGCTGCTTTGCTTATTAGTTTGTGTTAAGGTAGTTTGGATTTTGTTTTTTCAGGCAAAAGAAGTTGAAAAACCTTAACGGAAACAATATCGGAGTTATCGGACAAGCTGATTTGATTTCGACGGAGGTTTGTTTGGAATCAGTTTTTGACAAGAATGACATTTGTGACGTCATTACTTTTCTCGTCTACTGCGAATCGAGTATAAGAAACATGATTTTTTTCAGTTGAAAAGGCTGGTGGGAAAGGACTACCCTGCCTAGTGGATGTGAGAGATGAAAAAACGGTACAAAGTGCCGTTGATGAGGCTGTGAAAAAATTTGGAGGTATCGACATACTGATTAATAATGCTTCAGCAATTTCACTGACTGGAACTGGAGAGACTGAAATGAAACGATATGACTTAATGCATAGTGTCAATACGAGAGGAACCTTCTTAGTGTAAGTTTGATTCATATTGAAATTTTTTCCAAGATGAACTAATTTTTTCTGAAAGTGTGAGCTGCAATGGGATCAAGTATGTCATCCATCAGTTAGTCCAAGTTGAAAAACATTATACTTGATACACTCAATTCAGTTGATGATATTTAATCCCATCGTTTTTTTTCAGATCCAAAGTATGTTTACCTCATCTGAAAAAAAGTAATCATGCCCATATATTGAACCTTTCGCCCCCTTTGAGCATGAACCCCATATGGTTCAAAGATCACGTAGCGTATACCATGGCTAAATACGGAATGTCCATGTGTGTGCTTGGAATGCACGAAGAATTTAGACCATTCAACATTGCTGTAAACGCTCTTTGGCCTAGAACAGGTAACGTTTTGGCAATTCAGTTGTTTGCCGTGATATATGCATGCATCCAGTGAACGTTACCAAGAGTTACCAATATATAATAAATTTCTTGAAACGTTTCCTTTTCATAAACAATATTCCATTATGCCAGTCTGGCTCAGTCTGAAGACACTGTTTGCTGCCTTTTTAATTACACATAGATGCAATGGCGGAAGTTTTAGTATTACCTCTGCAGTAGAGCATGTGAATATTGCCCCTGTGATTCCCAGTCACGCTAGTCGCTGCTCTTTTCAAGAAATTTCTCGTATAAATTCTTCAACATAAAAAAACTCAAGAGTGAGGTCTTGTAGTAGTAGATTGGTAACTGAAAGTGAAGTAAAAGAGGAGGAGTATAAACGTCTTTTGAAGAAAACATTAGATAGCTTCGTGACGCGCTTTTCAATGCTATGCATATTTAACACGAGTGAAACCGGAAATACCCGACAATGTATCTTCTTAGCATGATCCAGGGTACGATGTAAATAAATAAAGCCAGATTTGCAGGATTCAAGAAAAGGACAGAAAAAGTATCTCTATATTTTTTATTGCTCAGAAACGAGTTTTCTGAAAATTTGACTCTTGTAACGGACTCACAGACGACGAGGTGGAGGCCAACATGTTGACGTAAAGAAAAGTTAGTAGAGTTTGTTTACTGGAGCACGAACACTGAAATGAAATTATAATTTGATGACTGGATTGCTCTTAGTTCCTCTGCGCACCCATATAAGTGATAATAGGAGATGAAGAAAGGAGGCACATGCAATCTAGCAGAGAAATACTTTATTGCTTACTTGTATGGGTGCGAGAGAGACATTCATCTGTACGTACGTGTTATTAGTTTCCCAATTTATGGTTTGTAAACACGCCAGTGCAGTGCAGCGCGTCTTTGTATCAGTTACAATCAACTCAATCTCGATTCCTCCGCCATTGCCAGGAAACACAAGACAAACATGGCGGCCTCCATGAGAAATCTAGTCGCGCAGCCTGACGAGCATTCCAGTCATCATATTATAATTTCATTTCAGTGAGCACGAAGCAAATTCAAAAAAAAAATCTGTTACCTGTCACTGTCACACCTATGCCGAAAAAAATTAAGTAGAAAAAATACATGGATCTAGTGGGTTTATTTGTCTCTCTCCGCTTGGGTGCATTCAGCCAATAGCGACTGCCCCTTTTGAACTACACAGGGCGGCTCATCAAAAACTTGATATGGGGGTTTAATATCGTAGATGTGGAAAAACGCTCCGACAGGTCGATTTTTGTTTCGAGGGGGATATTTTGTTCTTCTACCTGTAGCACCGTCACTTCAACCTTCGAGCAGTGGAATGAACAACCCCTAAAATTTTGATAGAGAATAGGGGTCGAGAAGCACATCGGTGAAAGCCCGCTAACTTCTTTATACAGAATGGGTGAAAATTTGACGCATCACAGGCGTTTACCATGCTATTCGAAGTGCGAGACAGATTGCAGTCGACCAGCACACTGAACCACTGGACATTATTGTTTACCCCTTCCCTACCTACGTCATAACGGCGTGCTGGCAGTACTGGCACGTTACACCACGTGTGGTTGCTCACAGAGTGGTGGGGAGTGATGAGAAGCAGTGGTTCAGTTGAGTCGCTGAAACTCTCCAATGCATAACGTCACACATTTGGTGTTGATCGACTGCATTTTGTATCGTAGCTCGAATAGCATGGCAAACGCCATTCTGTATATAACGGTGTGAAGTTAAATTTACTTACATTAGTCTCGTCTTGCATGTAATAGTGAAGATTCTGCTGAAAACGTTCTCGTACATGCTGAAGCATTTCTGGGGTGATTTGGCGAAATTCATTTGTGATTCGTTGCCATAAATCAGACGCCATAGAAAAAAATCTATGGGAGACAGATCTGGTGATCGTGGGGACCATTCGATAGAACCTCTCCTAACAATATTCACTGACCCGGGAAGTATTGATCTAAATACTGCCGAACAGGAACAAAATAGTGCGAATGAGCGCCGTTTTGTTGAAATATCAGCTGATCCTCCAGATTATTTTGGTCATTTTCAATAATGTTTCTTAACATTTCTCCTGGCAACCCTGGCTGCAACCTTGTGTACCGTTATTTTGTTCCAGTTGTCAGCACAGCAGCCATCGTGATGCTGAAGGGACGAGGCTCGCACGACTTCTGCCGATCGGTAGACATTATGAGCGACTCCGCGTACGCCATCTTGACGCAAGACCCCAAAACGTGCACCGGCAACTTCTTCGTAGACGAGGACGTCCTGAGGAAGGCCGGAGTGACGGATTTGAAGCAGTACGCGTGCAATCCCGACAACGTCGATAAGTTGGCGCCCGATTTTTTCCTGGACGTGAATATTCCGGCGTTATTCGGGGCGGACGCCAAAAAGGCTGCGCCCACCGGGCAAGTGGCTGAGGTGTTCAAAAAGATCGATGGGATCTTGTCCCCTGAAGAAGTTTCGAAAACTCAGGCGATTTTTGCTTTCAATGTGACAGGCGACGAGCCGGGAAAATGGTAAGTGAAGATGATGATATGAAAGAAAAATGCGAGAATAGGCGATTCAATCCAAGTGATGCGCCCTCTGATGGCCACATTTGGAATTTCAACAAGGCAGATGAGTTTGTAAACAAACCATTTGTCTGCATTGAAATTTCGATACGGTTTCTTTTATTTTGTTGTTTTTATGATTTTCTCGACATTATCATGGAATTCAGTCCCAAAAAACTTACTGACCATAAAAACAATACTTATTGTAGTGTTCCTGGATGTAAATCCAAAGGAGATAAAAACCTAAATGTTAGGTTTCATCTGTTTCTCACTAGAAACAAAAAGGTGAAACTTGAAAATGCATTTGGTATTCAAGAAGAGGGACAGTATTCTTCTAATTCTAATAAAACATTTTCACTTTCATCATCAAATAAGGACTTGGACACATTTTCATTATTTTTGAGGCATTTGGTTTATAGAAGTGGAATTGGTTGATATTATGGCAATGCAGATTGCTTCCTAAACTTCCATACACATTTTACGTCTGTAGATCAAACTGGTTCCAGTTCCTCAACGTTGTACCTGAAAGATTAAAAAATACAGAAAGAGAACAAAACAATAATTAAGAATGATCATATGATCAATCAATTGCTTGGCACGATTACGCATTCACATTATGTTTACTCATACACCTTGTACAGTACAATAACACAGCTGAAATATGTTTGCATTTTCCACCTGCTCCTGCCTTGCAACTACAGTTCATTTTGGAAAAACAGATATTTGGTTCAAGTTATATGCTTCAGTGGTGCAGCAGTTAGGGCACTTGTTTGTGAGCACATTGCATAAATATCCACCTGACTTGAAGATAATTTGGTAGATCCACACAGAATCAAGTGGTTAGCATTAAGAACTTCTTCCCGTTCTCTCACATTACGTGAAGCAATATTCGAACCAAGATATACAAAATACTGTTCTAAGGAGAGTCTCATACTAAAATAAAAAATGAAAACATTACAAATGATATACAAAAAACAACTATATCATTGTCCATACTTCACTGATTTTGAATTCAGTAAGGTCCTTTATAATAGAAGACAGATGCTTCAACTTCAAACCAGTGGGAAAACCTTAGAAACAAATGTTTATCGAAAAAATGTAACCGTATATCACAACCAAAATGGGAAAAACAATTTAAAACAAGAGTGGGGTTATGTTTCATCTGCCTTGTCTGATGTCAAATGACGCGGGAATTCTACGTTTAAATTGCCTATAACTAGATGAAGTAGTAGGAGTAGTAGGATAGATTAGGGGAACTCCTCCTACTCTGTTCAGCTGGATAGCAAAGGCGATCGAGCGGAGGAAAGTGACGGTGTGTCTCTGGGAGAGAGCCAGGCCGACATCGAGGTGAGGGGCGGCTGCCCGCAAGGTAGCTGTCTCTTCCTCACCTTTGGTGTCTGGTCATAACCGAACTCCTTAAGAGACTAGCCGCCAACGATTTTTACGCCCAGGCATATACGCCGACGACGGGCTCGTCCTGGTGACGGACCCTTTCCTAGATGTGGTCTGTGGCCGGATGCAATTGGCGTGCAGAAAAATAGAATGGTGGTGCGAGGAAGTCGGCCTCGCAGTCAATCTGACTAAAACAGAGATGATTCTCTTCACCAAGAGAAGAAAGGTAGATGGGTTCAGATCACCAGTAATGGATGGAAAACCCCTAGAGCTGGTTAGAGAGGTAAAATACTTTGGGGTGATTCTGGACTCGAAGCTAACTTGGGGACCACACATCGATCGAGTAGTCGAGAAGGCGGTAGTCGCTATATGGAGTCTGCGCCGGGCGGTGGGAGGGATACGGGGCCACAAACCACACATTTTTCTCTGGATCTACACGGCGGTAATCAGACCCAGAATCCTACATGGAGCAGTGGTCTGATGGCCGAGAGAGGAGCATATAACCACAGCCAACAAGCTGGGAAAAATTCAAAGACTAGCTTGTAGGGGAATAACCAGCGCTATGAGGACAACCCCCTCGGCAGCCCAAGACGCACTGCTGGGTCTGCCGTCGCTTCCAACTTGTATAAAGAAGGAAGCGATGACGTCCTATCTGAGAATGCGGGACTCAGGGAGCTGGCGAGGAGACTCAGGGCACACCGAAATCGCTGTGGTAGCGGAGAAAGAAATCTCACTATCCGCTATCAAAGTGATACAGGCAGTGGTAATATCAGGATGACCTTATACTCTTGGAAAGCAGTCTTGTTTACGAGTACAAGCGACACGTCTGGCTCCAGAATCGTTACATTACTTTATTTGATCCTGTAGAATCGTGTTGGCTACCTATATATTCGATTATAACTTCTGCTTATTGCCTTTCTCATTTAATTTGATTATTTTTTTTATTCAGATATCTAGCTATCTTAGAATACCAGTTACCAAGCTAGACTATACTGCCCCGCCTGATATAGCAGGAAGCGGAAAATTTTTTCATCCTAATAAAGAAAGACCATTTTAAGTAAGAATATTCACGACGTGTCAACTGTTAAAATCTACAGTCATTATCAAGTGTATAAATGAGACACTCTCAAGGATACTTCTTATATATGATATGACTAATTTTGAGTCATTAGCCTATCATATCATATAAAAGAAGTATCCTTGAAAGTGTCGCATTTATACAGTTCCTAATGACCGTAAATGTTAACAGTTGAAACGTCGTGAATAAAATTGCAGATAATTGAATTTTCTTTCTTCATTTTTAGACAATGAAAGTCCAGAATAACCTTACTCAAAGTGAAACATTGTCAACCACTTTCAAACAAAGAAAGACCAATTACTCTTTTTTGCTTTAGGTTTTTGGATATGAAAAACGGAGGAGGCCTCTGCGGCCACGGCGAGCCACAAGAAAAAGCAGACGCAACGCTCACAATGGACACCAAGAACTTTCTCAATCTGTTCTCCGGAAAGTTGAAGCCAACCACGGCCTACATGATGGGAAAATTGAAGATACAAGGAAACCTTCAGCAGGCTATGAAGCTGGAGAAATTGATGAAGAAATTACAAGACTGATAGTACTGAGATGTTTCCAGTGAAAATTTGATATTTTTCATGAGGCTTGAGATCACTGAGAGACATCACTGTGAATAATGGGGGCTGATTTTTATTTTTACACGTTTATTTTATTATAGTAATGTAAAGGGATGAATTCGAAATATTTTAGAATTTTTATATGAGTGAAATTATATGTATATCTCCTGAAATCCTGAAATAAGTTTCAAACTCAATGAAAATGTATTTCTGTATACGCTGTTTTTTATTATAAAAATGGTTTGATAATTCTTTGGTGAGTTTTTTTATTCATTGAATAATTAAGTGTCTAGTTGGCAGTTCCAGTACATACACATATCTAGAACATCAACTTGAGGAGTTCGGCGAAAAATTTTGATTTTTTTTTCAAGATGGGTGAAAACTTTTTTTTCGATTTGAGATATCACTTCTTTCATCGAAAAAGTTTCCAAGAGGTGATCACCAAAATTTTTTTTCAGTATTTTTTCCCAGTAGAGAAATAACTTTTTTCATCGATATTTTTTTTTAAGATGTGTGAAAACTTTTGAAAACTTTTTATAAAATAACAATAAAAAAAGATAACAATTAGTATAAAATAGTAAAAATGGAATTTGTTAAATTTTCCTATTCAATCGTTGTAACACTATACAATTTAACGAAAGAAAACTCACAAAAGCTGAAGCCGCGCGTGGGATTTTCCTAGCCTGAATGTACGTGAATAAAATAACAATAAAAAAGATAACATGTAGTATAAAATAGTAGAAATGAAATTTGTGAAATTTTCCTATTCAATTGTTATAACACTATAAAATTGATTAAGAAACTGATCCTGACTAGACATTTGAATGACTATAGCATGACTGGATTAAGTCACTACTTACAACATGAAGATTTCTCTGATATTGTTAACGGGAATGACACTAATGAAATGTTCCATATTTTTTATGGAATTATTAATTTTGCTATTGATAAATTCTGTCCATCAAAAAAACAATTAGTAAACAATGAAGGTGAAAGTAAAAATAAGTGGTTTACTAGAGAATCATTTGAGTTACGTAAATCACTAAACAATCTTTACTGGTTAAAGCAGAACCTTACTGATGAAAAACTAGAAATTGAATATAAACTTCTGCTTAAAACCTATAAAAACAGACTAAAATCAGACAAAAAGTTATACTACCAAAAAATTATTGAAAATAAAATAGATCCTACTGAAAAACAGAAATATGTTTGGAAATTAGTTAAAGAAAAAACTGGGAAATATAATAATAAGATAAGAGAAATGAAATTGAATATCAATGGGTCAATTGTTGACAGGGACTTTGATGTTGCGAATAGCTTTGTTAATCATTTCAGCACCTCTGTAAGATTGTTGAACGAAAATTTTTTTAAAAATTGTGTATTGTCCTGTACAAGATGTGATCTGAATAATAGTAATTCATTCTTTTTCACACCTGTTACAGCACATGAGGTCTTTGAGATAATATGTAGTTTAAAAAATACTAATTCAAGTGGTATTGACTGTATATCAACAAAAATCATTAAATGTATAGCTCAGCACATTGCACTGCCTCTGTCAGAATTAATAAATATCTCAATTGAAAATGGTCAGTTCCCGGAAGAACTAAAAACTGGACTGGTTACTCCTATCTATAAAAACAAAGATCCCCTGTGTATGGATAACTATAGACAGATAACTGTTTCAAATGTGATTGGTAAAGTTGTTGAAAAGTCTGCTTATAATAGAATGATTAATTATTTGGATAATCACAATATTGTAACAAAATGTCAAAACGGGTTTTACCCTGGGAGATCAACAGAAGGGGCTGTTTATGAATTTGTCGAATTTATATATAAAGAACTTGATAATAAGAAAACTGTTGGGGCATTATTCTTTGATCTCACTAAGGCCTTTGATAGCCTAAATTTAGATTTTGTTGAAGAAAAACTATACGCTTTGGGATTTCGTGGAAAC
Organism: Chrysolina oricalcia; assembly: GCA_944452925.2. NCBI lineage: Eukaryota > Metazoa > Arthropoda > Insecta > Coleoptera > Chrysomelidae > Chrysolina > Chrysolina oricalcia. The sequence goes on along the minus strand of OX101825.2, from coordinate 6,161,730 downwards.
GTGTTGACTTGGCTGATGTCATACTTAAGATATAGGAAAATAGCAGTCAAAATAAATCAAACTCAGTCAAATGAGGCAATTGTTAATCTGGGTGTTCCTCAGGGTTCTGTGCTGGGTCCACTTATATTTATATTGTATATTAATGACCTACCAGCATTTATGGAAGCGAAGTGTAAGGTCATATATGCAGATGATGTTTCGTTTGCAACCTGTGGCAACTCTCCCGAAGAACTGGCAGATAATTTAAATTTACTTTATAATAAATCATTTAATTCTGAATCACGGGAAAACGGTTCTAATGAAATTTAACATAACAAATGATCCCAACACGTCTTTTGAAATAAATACTGAAAATATTAACATTACGTCTTCCGAGACAATAAAATTCCTTGGAACGTTTCTTGACTCATCACTTTCTTTTCAGACATGTACTAATCATATTTCTAAGAAGATATGTAGCAGTTACTATGCAATCTTACAACTCAAAAATATATTCTCCTAACAACAACTAATGAATATCTACTATGCGATGACATACTCGCACTTATCTTATAATGTTATAATATGGGGAAACTCTAGATTTTCAATAAAATTGTTTATTTTACAAAAAAAAATAATACGTCTCATCTTTGGTATTCATAAGCGAACTTCCTGTAAAGGCTTCTTTCAAGAAAACAAAATTTTAACTCTCCCCTGTATTTATATCTATAAAACAATCCTATTCGTTAAAAATAATTTAAATGACTTTATTAAAAGTGCTGACAAACATAACTATAAGACAAGGCATGGTAATCTTCTTCGAATACCGCCTCATCGGACAACTTTCTATGAAAAGAGTCCATCTTATACAGGTATACAGTTGTTTAATAAACTACCAATCACTATAAGAGAAATCCAAAATCTTAATGTATTTAAAAAATCTCTCAAAGATCTCCTGCTGCAATACTCATTCTATAGTCTGAATGAATTTCTGGAATGTAGTTTTTAATACCTTTTTACTATTTATATATTTACCTATGTATAACAACATATTTTATGTACTTATTGTATTTTATCTATTGACTTTTCCAATATCGTGTAAATGATCTGAATGGAATAAAATATTATTTATTTATTTATTTATTTATTTATTTATTTATTGAACCAAAGAAAACTCACAAAAGCTGAAGCCGCGCGTGGGATTTTCCTAGCCTGACTGTACGTGAATAAAATAACAATACAAAAGATAACATGTAGTATAAATTAGTAATAATGAAATGTGTGAAATTTTCCTATTCAATTATTATTGCACTATAAAATTTAACGAAAGAAAACTCACAAAAGCTGAAGCCGCGCGTGGGATTTTCCTATCCTAAGTGTACGTGAATTAAATAACAATATAAAAGATAACATGTAGTATGCAATAGTAAAAATAACACTATACAATTCAACGAAAGAAAACTCAGAAAAACTGAAGCCACGCGTAGGATTTTCCTAGCCTAAATGTACGTGAATTAAATAACAATAAAAAAGATAACATGTAGTATAAAATAGTAAAAATAAAATGTGTGAAATTTTCCTATTCAATTGTTATAACACTACAATTTAACGAAAGAAAAGTCACAAAAGCTGAAGCCTCGCGTGAGATTTTCCTAGCCTAAATGTACGTGAATAAAATAACAATAAAAAAGATAACATATAGTATAAAATAGTAAAAATAAAATGTGTGAAATTTTCCTATTCAATTGTTATAACACTATACAATTTAACGAAAGAAAACTCACAAAAGCTGAAGCCTCGCGTGGGATTTTCCTAGCCTAAATGTACTTGAATAAAATAACAATAAATAAAGATAATATGTAGTATAAAATAGTAAAAATAAAATGTGTGAAATTTTCCTATTCAATTGTTATAACACTACAATTTAACGAAAGAAAAGTCACAAAAGCTGAAGCCTCGCGTGAGATTTTCCTAGCCTAAATGTACGTGAATAAAATAACAATAAAAAAGATAACATATAGTATAAAATAGTAAAAATAAAATGTGTGAAATTTTCCTATTCAATTGTTATAACACTATACAATTTAACGAAAGAAAACTCACAAAAGCTGAAGCCTCGCGTGGGATTTTCCTAGCCTAAATGTACTTGAATAAAATAACAATAAATAAAGATAATATGTAGTATAAAATAGTAAAAATAAAATGTGTGAAATTTTCCCAATCACTTGTTATAACAGTATACAATTTAACGAAAGTAAACCTACAAAAGCCGAAGCCGCGCGTGAAATTTTCCTAGCCTAAATGTACGTGAATAAAATAGCAATAAAAAAAGATAACTTGTAGTATAAAATAGTAAAAATAAAATGTGTGAAATTTTCCTATTCAATTGTTATAACACTACAATTTAACGAAAGAAAAGTCACAAAAGCTGAAGCCTCGCGTGAGATTTTCCTAGCCTAAATGTACGTGAATAAAATAACAATAAAAAAGATAACATATAGTATAAAATAGTAAAAATAAAATGTGTGAAATTTTCCTATTCAATTGTTATAACACTATACAATTTAACGAAAGAAAACTCACAAAAGCTGAAGCCTCGCGTGGGATTTTCCTAGCCTAAATGTACTTGAATAAAATAACAATAAATAAAGATAATATGTAGTATAAAATAGTAAAAATAAAATGTGTGAAATTTTCCTATTCAATTGTTATAACACTACAATTTAACGAAAGAAAAGTCACAAAAGCTGAAGCCTCGCGTGAGATTTTCCTAGCCTAAATGTACGTGAATAAAATAACAATAAAAAAGATAACATATAGTATAAAATAGTAAAAATAAAATGTGTGAAATTTTCCTATTCAATTGTTATAACACTATACAATTTAACGAAAGAAAACTCACAAAAGCTGAAGCCTCGCGTGGGATTTTCCTAGCCTAAATGTACTTGAATAAAATAACAATAAATAAAGATAATATGTAGTATAAAATAGTAAAAATAAAATGTGTGAAATTTTCCTATTCAATTGTTATAACACTACAATTTAACGAAAGAAAAGTCACAAAAGCTGAAGCCTCGCGTGAGATTTTCCTAGCCTAAATGTACGTGAATAAAATAACAATAAAAAAGATAACATATAGTATAAAATAGTAAAAATAAAATGTGTGAAATTTTCCTATTCAATTGTTATAACACTATACAATTTAACGAAAGAAAACTCACAAAAGCTGAAGCCTCGCGTGGGATTTTCCTAGCCTAAATGTACTTGAATAAAATAACAATAAATAAAGATAATATGTAGTATAAAATAGTAAAAATAAAATGTGTGAAATTTTCCTATTCAATTGTTATAACACTACAATTTAACGAAAGAAAAGTCACAAAAGCTGAAGCCTCGCGTGAGATTTTCCTAGCCTAAATGTACGTGAATAAAATAACAATAAAAAAGATAACATATAGTATAAAATAGTAAAAATAAAATGTGTGAAATTTTCCTATTCAATTGTTATAACACTATACAATTTAACGAAAGAAAACTCACAAAAGCTGAAGCCTCGCGTGGGATTTTCCTAGCCTAAATGTACTTGAATAAAATAACAATAAATAAAGATAATATGTAGTATAAAATAGTAAAAATAAAATGTGTGAAATTTTCCTATTCAATTGTTATAACACTACAATTTAACGAAAGAAAAGTCACAAAAGCTGAAGCCTCGCGTGAGATTTTCCTAGCCTAAATGTACGTGAATAAAATAACAATAAAAAAGATAACATATAGTATAAAATAGTAAAAATAAAATGTGTGAAATTTTCCTATTCAATTGTTATAACACTATACAATTTAACGAAAGAAAACTCACAAAAGCTGAAGCCTCGCGTGGGATTTTCCTAGCCTAAATGTACTTGAATAAAATAACAATAAATAAAGATAATATGTAGTATAAAATAGTAAAAATAAAATGTGTGAAATTTTCCCAATCACTTGTTATAACAGTATACAATTTAACGAAAGTAAACCTACAAAAGCCGAAGCCGCGCGTGAAATTTTCCTAGCCTAAATGTACGTGAATAAAATAGCAATAAAAAAAGATAACTTGTAGTATAAAATAGTAAAAATAAAATGTGTGAAATTTTCCTATTCAATTGTTATAACACTACAATTTAACGAAAGAAAAGTCACAAAAGCTGAAGCCTCGCGTGAGATTTTCCTAGCCTAAATGTACGTGAATAAAATAACAATAAAAAAGATAACATATAGTATAAAATAGTAAAAATAAAATGTGTGAAATTTTCCTATTCAATTGTTATAACACTATACAATTTAACGAAAGAAAACTCACAAAAGCTGAAGCCTCGCGTGGGATTTTCCTAGCCTAAATGTACTTGAATAAAATAACAATAAATAAAGATAATATGTAGTATAAAATAGTAAAAATAAAATGTGTGAAATTTTCCCAATCACTTGTTATAACAGTATACAATTTAACGAAAGTAAACCTACAAAAGCCGAAGCCGCGCGTGAAATTTTCCTAGCCTAAATGTACGTGAATAAAATAGCAATAAAAAAAGATAACTTGTAGTATAAAATAGTAAAAATAAAATGTGTGAAATTTTCCTATTCAATTGTTATAACACTACAATTTAACGAAAGAAAAGTCACAAAAGCTGAAGCCTCGCGTGAGATTTTCCTAGCCTAAATGTACGTGAATAAAATAACAATAAAAAAGATAACATATAGTATAAAATAGTAAAAATAAAATGTGTGAAATTTTCCTATTCAATTGTTATAACACTATACAATTTAACGAAAGAAAACTCACAAAAGCTGAAGCCTCGCGTGGGATTTTCCTAGCCTAAATGTACTTGAATAAAATAACAATAAATAAAGATAATATGTAGTATAAAATAGTAAAAATAAAATGTGTGAAATTTTCCTATTCAATTGTTATAACACTACAATTTAACGAAAGAAAAGTCACAAAAGCTGAAGCCTCGCGTGAGATTTTCCTAGCCTAAATGTACGTGAATAAAATAACAATAAAAAAGATAACATATAGTATAAAATAGTAAAAATAAAATGTGTGAAATTTTCCTATTCAATTGTTATAACACTATACAATTTAACGAAAGAAAACTCACAAAAGCTGAAGCCTCGCGTGGGATTTTCCTAGCCTAAATGTACTTGAATAAAATAACAATAAATAAAGATAATATGTAGTATAAAATAGTAAAAATAAAATGTGTGAAATTTTCCTATTCAATTGTTATAACACTACAATTTAACGAAAGAAAAGTCACAAAAGCTGAAGCCTCGCGTGAGATTTTCCTAGCCTAAATGTACGTGAATAAAATAACAATAAAAAAGATAACATATAGTATAAAATAGTAAAAATAAAATGTGTGAAATTTTCCTATTCAATTGTTATAACACTATACAATTTAACGAAAGAAAACTCACAAAAGCTGAAGCCTCGCGTGGGATTTTCCTAGCCTAAATGTACTTGAATAAAATAACAATAAATAAAGATAATATGTAGTATAAAATAGTAAAAATAAAATGTGTGAAATTTTCCTATTCAATTGTTATAACACTACAATTTAACGAAAGAAAAGTCACAAAAGCTGAAGCCTCGCGTGAGATTTTCCTAGCCTAAATGTACGTGAATAAAATAACAATAAAAAAGATAACATATAGTATAAAATAGTAAAAATAAAATGTGTGAAATTTTCCTATTCAATTGTTATAACACTATACAATTTAACGAAAGAAAACTCACAAAAGCTGAAGCCTCGCGTGGGATTTTCCTAGCCTAAATGTACTTGAATAAAATAACAATAAATAAAGATAATATGTAGTATAAAATAGTAAAAATAAAATGTGTGAAATTTTCCTATTCAATTGTTATAACACTACAATTTAACGAAAGAAAAGTCACAAAAGCTGAAGCCTCGCGTGAGATTTTCCTAGCCTAAATGTACGTGAATAAAATAACAATAAAAAAGATAACATATAGTATAAAATAGTAAAAATAAAATGTGTGAAATTTTCCTATTCAATTGTTATAACACTATACAATTTAACGAAAGAAAACTCACAAAAGCTGAAGCCTCGCGTGGGATTTTCCTAGCCTAAATGTACTTGAATAAAATAACAATAAATAAAGATAATATGTAGTATAAAATAGTAAAAATAAAATGTGTGAAATTTTCCCAATCAATTGTTATAACACTATACAATTTAACGAAAGTAAACCTACAAAAGCCGAAGCCGCGCGTGAAATTTTCCTAGCCTAAATGTACGTGAATAAAATAGCAATAAAAAAAGATAACTTGTAGTATAAAATAGTGAAAATAAAATGTGTGAAGTTTTCCTATTCAATTGTTATAACACTATAAAGTTTAACGAAAGAAAACTCACAAAAGCTGAAGCCACGCGTGGGATTTTCCTAGCTTAAGGGTTGAGTTGAAAAACACTGCTTGGCAGTGACATTCAGCCTATTCAATCATATAAGTATGTTTATATTGCTATATTGTAGTTGATTGAATAAAGTCCTATTATTATTATTATTATTGAAATCTTCTTTGTGCATTATCTCAACTTGAATATAATTAAAGTAGAATGTTTATATCTCAGAGATAGGAATTCTATCATTTTTTAAATTTCTTTTTGTACAGATTACGCGAGTTTATTTCATATACTTCATTTTCCTGTTTTTCGGGTAGGAAGTTGAACGCTTCGACAGAAAGGTAAGTGAAGCTTCTTTGTCCAATTTTTTTAGTTGATAATGGTATTTTTATGAAGTTTCCAGTTTTTTGTCTAAGTAGTAGAGTACCAATGGTTCACGTTTTCCAAAAGAGCTTTATGAGAGTAGAGGTGGGAATCAAATTGGAAAATAATATTTGACGAAAACTCAAGACAGATTCAGCATATCGAGATTCACTGGACTAAGTAGTGTCTCTACTGAGAATAATTTTCAAAAGGCGTTTTTGTAAATTTTCCAGTTTTAATAAATGAATGTTATAAGTAAACATACTAGGATTGAGTATACATATCCAAACCGGAAACACAACTCTATTTCCTATGACCAGTAAGAAAATTAGCCAACATTTACATACAAACTAATTTTTGTCACAATTATCTGAAATGAGCATACATTTCCCAATGAAAGAATGCAAAAAAATTGAAAAGAAATAAAATAATTATAATACCATTATTTGTATCCTTAGATATGTCACCATTTGACCATTACCGAGTTGTTAAATCAAAATACGCTCGAAACAATGGTTGAAATAGCTCAAGTGTTTCAATACGGTCCACATATCTTGCTAACAAGAGAGAAACTGAAATTTTTTCCATGCAAGTTTTCGGATGTAAATTTCACACTTGGCTAATCTACACGGTGTACTGTCATTTTGTGTGTCAAGTTTCAATTTCTCACACTGACCTTGTAAGTTAAACCAACTTAGAAAAAATTGACGCACTGTTTTTTTACAATAAAAGTTGAATTTACTTGTTAGTAGCTGAGGTTTACTACTAAAATTTCAGGAACTTAAAAATATTGATTCGTTTTCAACCATAACATCTGGAATTATGTCTACATGGTTTCAACTAAAGCCTTCAAATAATTATTTCTGACGATTTTAGAAAAATATTATATATTGTATTTTCACTAGACAATTTCAATTTGACGTTTAGTAACACTTTTTCGTTACTAAAATGTGACGGACATTAAAAAATATTATTGATTGTACAAATTGATAATACGTTTTTATTTAGATATTATTCATATAATATAAACGAGTAAATAGTTGGCTCTGAGTAAAACTTGTTAACGTTTGACATTTGGCAGTTATTGTCTCGGTGATTTGGCATTCAATATCATTAATTGTTGTCAAATCAACGTAAAATTTTAATCAATAATAAACAACTTCAAAACAAATATCTACAATGACCTGTAAAAGTTATAAATTATGTACTGTGTGCCAGAAGATAAGTGACGTAATGATTACTCCATGGCAATCCCAAAAAACTGGAGCAAGAACTTTTCCAGCAGATCTTTGGACACGAAACTTCTTAGGTCTTGGAGAACCGGAGTGTCGCCATTCCATCGATTGTTTCTGGATCGTAGAAATGTACTCAAGTCTCATCCATAGTAACAATTCGGATTAAGAAGTCTACATCGTTTTCAAATCGAGCACATATCGAACGCGATGCTACTAACCTTGCACGCTTTTGGTCAACATTCAAACATTTGGGGATCCATTTTGCAGCAATTTTTCTCATGTCCAAATTGACGTGAACTAAATGATGAACGCGTTCGTATGAAATATTCAGTGCTTCAGATATCCGTTTTAGCACAATTCGACGGTCTGTTGAAATCATGTCATGAACTGCATCGATAATTTCGGGGACTGACACAGAAACAGGCCTTCCCGATCGGTCATCATCTTCAATAGAAAATTTACCTCTTTTGAAGTTTGCAGTCCAATTTTTCACGGTCGCATACGAAGGACATTGATCACCAAGGGTATTAGCATATCTTCGTAAATCTGCCTACCTCTTAACCCTTTTAAATACAGGTACTTGGTGATGGCTCGATCCTCCAATTTTTCGATTTTCACAATTATGGTGGACATATTTTTCCTTTTAATTTATTGCGTAACTCTGTTCCACTTTTTTGACGTCAAACTTTACACTGCCACTTCTAATAAGTTATTGTTCGTTGCTATGGTAACGCAATATTTTGTTTATGCAGGGAACTGGTCTAGGCTACCTAGATATCAATACATCCTCGTATAAGTTAGCAACAAAATGTATTTTGATTTTATTCTGAGTGAATTTTGCCAATAGATATAAGGCGCTTCATTTTAAACAGAAAAATATCACTTATTAATTCCAATAAGTTAATAGGAACTAACAAAATTATCGCTATAATCTCCCGTTGTTATAAGCAACGTAAACAAAAGGGAGCCTTCTAATATGGTTGAAAATGAATTTATGAAATTTTCTCTGTAAATTTTTCGATAATTGCATTCGTTATTTGAGAAATTTTATATATGAGGGAAATATTGAAATGAAGTGTTATGTAGATGATGTTATTGTTAAAATTGTTAAAATGGTTAGAATTGTTAAATTTGTTAAAGTTGTTAAAATTGTTAAAATTGTTAAAATTGTTAAAATTGTTTAAATTGTTATTTCCGTCAACTGATTGCACCTCTACGCGCAACCCTCGGAAGTCTTCGAGAGACTTGTGTGAGCTAGGGAACGTGTGATGCCATGCAGTTGATGTTCCTCTGGTATTTTCGAAATTGAATCTTTTGAAATAAATTGGTCATATTTTTCTGAAATGAACAAAGCAATGAAAATAAGCAAAATACTGTCTTAGTTTGAAGACGGTTGACCTCGCTGTGTATCCATGATAATTTGTCAATTTGAGTTGTGCACATTCAGGCCACATAAAAGGAATCCTCGTGTGTTTCGGGCCAGTTATTTCTGTAAAAGACGTCGTGACACGAGCATGAGAGACGAGGATGAAAGTGGTGCAAATAGTTTCGTTGTTAGTTTACGTGTTCATATTTCTGAATGCAACTTCAGGGATTATTCAAAATAAAGAAGAGGTACGATATTGGCAATTTTTTAAATCTTGGGAAGAGCGTTGTCCGAGAAAAATTTAAGTTGAATTCCAGATCCACAAAGGTATTAAATTTCACAATTTACATTTCAAATTGACATTGATTTTCGATATCACATATGATTGACAGGTTAGTGGATAATTTTTATAATAAAAAAAATAATACGAAAATTATGAATATTTTGAACAGTTGAAATTAGGAATGATTGATTTCCTCAAACTAAACCGATTTGATTGAAATGTCATCAATATATGCTGTCACAATGGCCTGAATTCTGGCCCTAGAAGGCTATCTATACAACGACTGAAAGATGAAAAGGCTGTTTTGAGTCCAAACGGGAGAACGTTAAACTGGTAACAACGGGTGCCCACAAAGAACGCGTAAACTATTGAAATTCAATAAATAAACTATGATGTATATGGGCATAAGGGCACCAAATAAGATGAGATCTAACCAATGAGATTAATAAGATTTTTCCTGTACTCATATAAACGAAATCTCTGCAAAGTCTCTTTATGAAATCCAACTGCTTGAGTGCTATATTACTGATGCACTCAGTGTGCAAAGAAAATGAGGGATTGGATTGGAAGATGACTCCAAGATCTTTGCTAGAAGTACTTTTCCCAATTACAGTATTACTAAAAACATAGTTGAAGGTTACCTCTTGTAATGTGCGATCGAAACTGATAACTCTACATTTCAGAGGATTTATGTTAATTTAATTCACCAAACAATCATGTGAAAAAACATTCAAGCTATTTTAGTTTAGAGTGTGAAACAGTCATCTAGCTTCTGTATGACATGAAATATTCTGATATCATCGGCATACTTGAGGAATTTACTATCAGCAGTTCCTTTGAAAATGTCATCACTAAATATGCAACCCTGTATGATCTCAGCAAGGCATTCGACTGTGTCTCTCATGAAATCTTACTGAACAAACTTGAATATTATGGTGTTAGAGGTATAGCTCAAAATTTCTCCAGATCCTATTAAAGTGAACGAAACCAAACTGTGTTTTTCAACGAAGGTACATCCCCACCAAAACAAATCAATTATGGAGTCCCGCAGGGATAGGTTCTTGGTCCCCTTATATTCATTATTTACGTTAATGATATATTTGTGAATATGAATCCATCGGTGTGCATATTATTTGCTGATGATGCAAAAATCTATCACTCAGGTAAGGATATCCATAACCTTAGTATAATAGATGCCACAGCGCTAGTTAAAATGGATGAGTGGTTAGTAGCAATAAGCTCAAACAAGATGGAAGCAAGTCTCAAGAACTATTATTTTCTTCAAATAATATTATCACGCAAGGTGATACTGCAAAATTACTCGGGATTACTCTAGACGATAAACTAAATTGGGCATCCCATGTTGACTCTTTGTTCAAGAAACTATCGAGCCAACTTTTCCTATTACGTAGATTCAAAAAATCAGTGAGCATTGATGTATTGAAAGTGTCGTATTTTGCACTATTTCAATCCCATATGAGTTATGGAACTGTACTATGGGGAAACTCCACTCAGGCTTCACGTATTTTCATAATACAGAAAAAAGCAGTTAGGATAATTGTTGGTGCAGGGCCTAGAGACTCATGTAAAATAATGTTCGTTAATCAAAGAATAATGACCTCATCGTCTGTATTCATATATCAAAATCTCCTTGATATACATAAACACCAAGAAAAGTACACGGCACATAATATCATTCATCATTACAATACCAGAAATAACAATCTCTTGATAAATCCTAGATATCGATTAGCAGTCTCTGCACGGAACTCCCCCGACCTGCTACTTTACAATAAAATACCAGCTCGTATTAAAATAATGGAGTACGAGCAATTCAAACCAGCCATAAAAAATCTGTTACTGAGACACGGTTTCTACACTTTTGTTTTTATTTTTAAGAAATCCCATGATTCATCTCACACTGGATCCTACTCATGTTAGTTTATTTAAGTACCATAATATAAACTGTCTGTTGTATACAAATTTATATGTTATTTATGTGTTATATAAAGTGAGGACGTAAAAAGTCCCCCCCCCCCTTAACTTTTGAACGGAACAAGCTTTCGAGATAGGGTAAAATTCAGGTAAAAAGGTACCACTTTTACTACTTTGTGGCATAAAAATGATTGTGGTCACGTGGCCTAGTGTCAAGAGGGCACCATCAACTTTTTTTTTCAATTGTAAATGGGGGTCACGTGGACCCTGGTTTTGAAGGTCTTCCGATTCTATATCCAACACTTCTTTGTTTGTGAAAATCGGCCAAGCCGTTTCAAACCGACGAGCGTTTGAAATTTGCTTCAAATATTTAAAACGAATAAATTATTTAACTATTATTTGTAGCATTATTTTAACTCTCTTACTGATTATGGCCGAAAAGCCAATTTTTTGTGGTGAAACAGGTACACATATTATTGGTATTTTACCTGTGGTTTTTGTTTCAGTTTTTTATACCTTAGTCATTTTGCTGGAGACTCCAAATAACATTTCATTTCAATCTCAGTCTAATATTGACGTTAATCATATCAATACTTTTGACAGTTTTCTTAGATTTCAGCATTTCTTTATAATTTTTAAATGCCTCGTCCTCGTCGTCCAGAAGAAAAAACCGAAGCAATTTTAATTTACGCTGAAGCTGGGTGTAATTACCATGAATCAGAAACAATATTTAATGAGCGCTTCCCAAATAATCCAATATCTCGTACCTACTTAAGGAAATTGGTTGCGTAACGAGGGAAAAAGGATCTGGAAGAAAATCCATTTCAGAAGATCAGCAAATCGACGTTCTGGCAGCTGTTGTTAATAATCCGCAACAAACAACGAAAACGGTAGCCACGGCTTGTGACGTATCTACGACCACTGTGAAAAAATATCTTAAAAAACACAAATTTCACCCATATAAATTAAGAATTCTGCATCAATTAACAGAAGATGACCCAGATAGAAGAATTAAGTTTTGTGAGATCATGTCTGATCGCATAACCCAAAATCCCGGTTACATTAACTCTATTTGTTTTAGTGATGAAAGTACGTTTTTTCTAAATGGAACAGTAAATAGACTAAATGTGCGTTATTGGTCAGACGTAAATCCGCACGTTTTTCTAGAGGGTCATACTCAAACTCCAGAGAAAATCAACGTATGGGCTGGTATTTTGGGTGACCATATCATAGGTCCAATTTTTATGGCAGAAAATTTAATTGGGCACAGTATTCAAGAAGCAGTTGGGGCAAACCCAAATGCATACACCATGGATGTTACCTTTCAACAAGATGGTGCACCCCCTTACTACCACTGACCTGTCCGAGAATGGCTTAACGAGAATTTTCTGGGACGGTGGATAGGCCGACGTGGCCCCATTAAATGGCCAGCTAGGTCACCTGATATGACCCCTATGGACTTTTTTCTGTGGGGGTACATAAAATCTAAGGTGTACGTCACGCAGCCACAGTCACTCCAGGAACTTATGGACCGAATAACAGATGTGTGTTACGGTATTACCCCGGAAACATTTAATAACGTTCGGAATGAATTCTACAACCGACTTTTTTTCTGTCAAGAGATGAACGGTGAACATTTTGAGCACTTGTTAAAATAGTTGCAATTGTTACTTGAAGTTTTGTTGAAATTAAAAGTTATTGTTTTTAATTTATTTGTAAAATATTTGAAGCCAATTTCAAACGCTTCTCAGTTTGAAACGGCTTGGCCGATTTTCACAAACAAAGAAGTGTTGGATAGAGAATAGGAAGACCTTCAAAACCAAGAGCCACGTGACCCACTTTTAATAATACTCTAATTATTTTTCTCCAATTTTACTGAACTTGTTTGACAGTGATTCTCAATCTTGTTCATTTTCAGACTCTGATTGGAGAAGAAGACCGTAGAGGGGCAGAAAAGGTTTCAAAAGCGAAAAATATGGATGAAGAAAAAGCGAGTAGTGCTTCACGTGGTCTGTGGGCAGTTGGGCAAGTAGAAAGGGGACATTCAGGTTAGAGACGAGACATTGTAGATAACCGCAGAGAGCAGTAGAACACCAATAACAAATTTTTGCCTTTTAAAATTACTCACTAGTTATAAACACATGCCAAGGAATTTTTTGATGGTCACACTTCACAATAATTCTAAATAGGCTGACATCATACAAAAAAATTACCTCGTTGTTTTTCATCAGATATGTATTGTGTTTTTAGGTTATCAAGTTGGACATGGAGGTGGATATAACGGCCAAGGGACATTTGCAGTAGCTGGACCAGATAATTTGGGATATCCCATAGGTGCAGTTGGTCTCCATGGATATAATACAAGTAATATAATTTAACTTGGGTTATTTTTATCTAACAATTTTCTGAGCTTAGTGAGAAACAACAATATCCTAATAAGAAACCATAGATATCAAACTTGTCTGCTTCATGAATTTTTTTCTTCGTATCAACTATTTTATACTAATTTACACGTAATTTTTTAAGGCAACTTTTACGTACATTTATTTGCTTTTGTTTGTTGCCAAAATACTCGCGTTTACACAAACATTTGGAGAATAGCCATTTTGGAGGATATTAAACGTATTTTTTGGTAATTATTTTTAAATGTTCTTTGTTTTTCTTAGTGAGTTAATTATCCGATATTGGACTTTATTTTTGAGATTTTCAAATTACACATCATTGAAGGAAGAATTCAGTTATCTTTTCAACCATATAAATTTTTTTGATTTTCGTTAATAGGTATTTTCACAATTTCGATCTATGCATTTCGAAAATTTTAAGTAAAGTACAAGAACGTAGTATCGGTGAAACCATTCAAAATATTTTTTTGTCCCATTGCTATTTTTTGTCATTTGTCACTTTTTGTAACCTTCTTTCTTGTAACTTTTCCTTCTTTTATTTTGAATTCTATTTTTTAATCTGGAGTTCAAATTACTAATTCCAGCCCTAAAATAACTGAAGTTAGTGATTTGAAGATATCCATAGCCCTCTGATTGAAAAATAAATTTCAAAATATAAAAATGAAAAATTAAAAAATGTTTTATCAATAAAAAAAACACCAGTTGAATGGCTCAATGATGAACTCAGGACTCTGAGGGACACATTATCTGAGGTCAAATCAATTTGTAATTTTACCAGGGATTTCAATAATTACACTATTCTGAAAAAACACTACCGATCGAAATTAACACAATATAAAAAGCAGCATATGATAAATTCATCGGAGAATCCGATAACAAAGTTCGAGATAGCTGGAAACTTGTAAATTTTGAAAAAAGTCAGTAAAAAAAAATACAATTGATCCCACCATAACAGCTAAAGAGTTCAATTATTACTTCTCCACAATTGCAGCTGATCTGATTGGGAAAATACCTAATGATTCAAATGACCTGGTCAATTACTTGAAAGGATTGTCCACACCATGTTCATCTTTTTTTATAGAGCCAGTTACAATATCTGAGGTAGTCAAAGCTGTACGCAGCTTGAAAAACTCTAAATGCACTGATGTATATGGGATGAAGAATGAACTTGTGAAACAAACCCTAGACTTATTAATAGATCCGTTGGTAACTCAGATATTTTGAAAGTCACGAAAGTAATACCAATTTTCAAAAAAGGGGACATTTCAAAGGTGGCAAACCATAGCCCCATATCTATCATTCCGATTTTTCCAAAATTTTTGAAATCATATTAAAGCTGAGACACATGAAATACTTTGAAATGAATACATTTATCAATAGTTGTCAGTTTGGTTTCAGAAACAAATGTAGTATTCAAGATTGTTAGCGATATAGCGATATAGTCGAGAGTTTTGAGAATGGCATGGAAGTTGGTATTACTTTACGAGATCTGTCGAAACCTTTCGACTGTGTCTCTCATCGTATTCTTATTGGAAAGCTTAATCACTATGGTGTCAGGGGCATACCGCTCGATCTATTCCAGTCTTTCCTACATAACAGGAAACAAACAGTGTATATAAGTGATTCTTGTTCAGATTTTCACAATATCACATATGGGGTGCCACAGGGATCTATTTTGGGCCCTTCTCTATTCATCATTTACATGAATGATTTGTTGCATTCTATGTTCCCTAATAAATGTGTGGCTTATAACACAACTTTACCCAATACTGCTTCCGACGCAGACAGTCTATCGTTACGTATAACGTGCTCTATCGAATCTGCACAAACTTGGTTCAATGCCAACAATCTGAAGTTGTACCATGATGAAACCAAAAATCTTGTTCTTTCCACCAAGAACGCTGGTGATGGTAAGAGTGTCAAACTTCTTGGGGTTGTTATAGATGAAAAACTGACTTGGTCAGCCCATATAGATCAACTATGTAATATATTATCGAGTTCACTGTATTTGTTACGCAGTATGAAGAAACAAGTATGTCTTAACACAGTTCGAACATGTTATTTTTCATTTTTCCATGCTCAAATAAATTATAGCATTATCTTATGGGGGAATTCTTGTCACGCCGTTAGGGTTTTCAAAATGCAGAAGGAAGCTGTTAGAATTATGGCTGATGCTGCTTACAGGGACCACTGTCAAAAAATCTTCAAAGGTCTATCTATTATGCCTGTTCCATCATTATTCATTTATAATGCGGTATTAGAGATACATAAAAACAAAATAAATCATTTTTGGCCAACGCTGATTTTCATGATCATCAAACTCGCGGTGCAACCGATTTGAGACCTCCTCGCTACAGAATCAATAAAACACAAATGAATTAATTCACTGGATGTCAGACTCAATAACTCTTTGCCTGATGAGTTCAATATTTTGACTTGGAACTGTCTTAAACTGAAACTGAATCGACACATTCTCAATCACTGTTTTTACTCCATTGACGAATATTTGAGTATCCCTCTGTGTCTCAGCAATATCTAGATCTCCCAAATGATGAGAAACTGTTTTTTAGATAGTTTTTGTATGTTGTATCGATTTTATCATAATTTTTTTTCACCTATGACTATTTTACCCAAACTCTTTTGATGTCGATTTTAAACATTTTAAAACTTGTACTACTAACTTGCCAAAAACAATTGTAACTTGGTCAAATAAATCTATTCTATTCTATTCTGGATAAATTCGTTCGCAAAAAGTGACAAGTGACACAAGGTTGTTTAAAGTATGAGACAAAAGCAGTAAAAATGTAGGTACCGGGTGTCTCATATTTGAAAATCGAAAGTTTATGTCACTTCTGGTGAAACCAGAAGTTGCATGAAGCTGAGTTACTGTCAAAAACTGCAGTTCAATGTCTTATAGAGATCCTCCAAATTTAATTCCATTATCTTCATAAACAAAAAAGTTATAGGGGCGAGCCACTTCCCGTGGACACCCGTTATATCTAATTGCAAAAAGAACCAGGAATGAACATCCTAAACTGATGAACTGATCTATATCAGGTATATCTTTTGAAAAGGGCCCCTTCCTGGAGATGATCATGGACATGAACAAGAAGGCTATGGTCATGGACATCCAACTGGTAGCGTTGGCCTAAACACTGGTGGAGGAGGAGCCTATGGATACAGTGTGGGAGGTGGACTAGGCTACGACCACGGCGGCGGTGGGACTGGACTTGGACACAACGCGGCTGGAGTTGGCTATGGACATAGTGTAGGTGGGATTGGCTATGGACAGAGTGGGGGTGGAATTGGCTATGGACACAGTGGAGGTGGGATTGATTATGGACATAGTGGGAGTGGGATTGGCTATGGACATAGTGCAGGAGGGATTGGCTATGGACATACTGGAGGTGGTATAGGAGTACATACTGGAGGTGGTATAGGCTATGGGCATAGTGGGACCGGAACTGGTTATGGGCATGGTGGGGGTGGAACTGATTTCGCTCATAGCGGTGGGGAAACTGGCTATGGACATGAAGGAGGAGAAATTAAATATGGACATAGTGGTGGGGGATTGAACTATGGACACAGTGGTGGAGGCTTATCTTATGGATATGGAGGAGGCGGTTATGGAGGATCAGGACTAGGGAGTATTTTTGGAAAGGTGAGCTCAATGATACTATTTTGTGTTGATTTATATGAGTGAGTGGACCGTTATGTACACATTATAAAGAAATAGTTATAATTTCTTTGAATGATGCTTTTTTGACTTGTTAGGCCGAAGTGTATTTACAATATTCCACAGGCTATCGGTGATCATTTCCTTGCTGTCAAGTTGGTATTTGTTTTTGGATGTTGGAAATGCTGAATCAGGTCAATAACAATTATAAGTTACAACGTTTGTTGAAATAAACGATACGTGACGTTGTCAGTACTTACGGTCAAACTGATAATTGAAGAATAATAACTATTTGAAAGAGAATGAAATATTATTTACTCTTATGACTGGAATATATACATGGCTCAGTTGGTAAGATATCACATCAAGAAAACGTGTGGAATATGAGATTGAAATATTCTTAGACTATTTAAAAGCGAACAACTGAATTCAAAACTTTCATCACATATACAAAAATAGTAATCTCTGTTTTGATTTTTGGCAGAAATTACCATTGAAGAAGCTGCTCTTGCCAATAGCGGGATTGGCCTTGCTTGGTGCTGCTGCCGCTTTAACAACGAAGCCAATTTTGCTTCAACTTGGTACTATCAGTGGTAGAAAGAGACGCTCAATCTCGAAAGGAGCCACTGAAGAATTTTATCCAGAAAATCCCTTTGTTAGACCAATGAGATTATGAATCTGCCTACGAATTCCTGTTTTGTCCTAGTACTCTTTCTTGGATGGGAAGAATGATTTCTGTTTTTGTAATCAATAAAATATTTTGAAACCGTTGAGTTTTTTTTTGTAAGTTAGTTATCCAAAATCCAAACTATAAGACTTTGGTAAATGAAATGAAGGAAGCAGAATCGAATGCTCATAAATGGTTGATAAATAATAAGTTAACACTGAATACAAACAAAAAGCAACATTACCTTTTTACACACAAACAACTGCATGTAGATCAAAATTAATCGATCAAATTTCGTGGGTTCCAAATATATCAAAAACTATCTTGAGAAAAACATGTAGAATTTATTTGTATAAAGTTGGTAAAAGGCAATTTCGTTATAAGAAGTTTATTGGACATATCAACTATTGAAACCATTGTCACTGATTATCATTCACTCTTTATGTCCCATATATCTCAAGGTATCTCTCTCTGGGGGCACTCGTCCCATGCAAAAGAGAGTTTGGATTGCAACGAAAAGTTTTGAGAGTTATTTTCAAACTGGGTTATCGGGAAAACGTTGAAACAACATTTATAAATGATAAACTGTTTGAATTACCCTTTCTTTACGTCTATTCGTGTATAAATTATGTAAATAAAATCCCCACTTGAATTTAAATCAAAACGATTTTTATTTCCATAATAACAATCACAACAAATCAGTATAGAATTTACAAGACAAAATCACTGCCGATTTTCGAAAAATTTTATTTGACGAATTACCAGACAATACAAAAAAATTAAAAGCAGTTTTGTTTACAAAATAAATTACATGGAGAGTTTTTGCTTGGAAAATACTTTTTATAGTACTTATTGACGAATTTTTAGCATTTGACTTCATGATCAAATTTAAAAATAATATTTCGAAGTTACAATCTACATATAGACGATAATTACAATGATGGTTTTTCTAGTTAAACTTCTAGTTTGAAACATTTGCTTAAACTATGATATTTATATTATAATTGTTTGAATTTTACTAGTTTATTACGTGTTATATACGAGGATGTATTGATATCTAGTTAGCCTAGACCAGTTCCCTGCATAAACAAAATATTGCATTACCATAGCAACGAACAATAACTCAGAAGTGTCAGTGTGAAGTTTTACGTCAAAAAAGTGAACCAGAGTTACGCAATGAATTAAAAGAAAAAATATGTCCACCGAAATTGTGAAAATCGAAAAATTGGAGTATCGAGCCATCATCAAGTACCTGTATTTAAAAGGGTTGAGAGGTAAGCAGATTTACGAAGATATGCTTAATACCCTTGATGATCACCGTGAAAAATTGGACTGCAAGCTTCAAAAGAGGTAAATTTTCCATTGGAGATGATGACCGATCGGGAAGGCCAGTTTCTGTGTCAGTCCCCGAAAATATCGATGCAGTTCATGACGGATATCTGAAGCACTGAATATTTCATACGAACGCGTTCATCAAATAGTTCACGTCAATTTGGACATGAGAAAAATTGCTGCAAAATGGATCCCCAAATGTTTGAGTGTTGACCAAAAGCGTGCAAGGGTAGTAGCATCGCGTTCGATCTGTGCTCGATTTGAAAACGATGTAGACTTCTTAAACTGAATTGTTACTATGGATGAGACTTGGGTACATTTCTACGATCCAGAAACAAAGCAACAATCGATGGAATGGCGACACTCGGGTTCTCCAAGTCCTAAGAAGTTTCGTGTCCAAAAATCTGCTGGAAAAGTTCTTGCTTCAGTGATTGATTTTTTGGATAAGGGTAGAACAATAACTGGAGATTACTATTCGACATTACTGACCACTCTACGGGAAAAAATTGAAGAGAAAAGACGCGGAAAGCTGTTTTGTTTTTGCAGGACAACGCCCCTGCACACAAATCTCATGTTGCGATGCAAAAAATTCGTGATTTAGGGTTTGAATTACTAGAACACCCCCCTTATTCACCAGATTTGGCTCCGTCCTACTATCATTTCTTTCCTCAACTGAAAAAAAGTTTAAAAGGTCGTAAATTTTCTTTCAACGAGGAGGTAATAAAAGCTGTGGAGGTCTGGTATGCAGGGCAAGAATAAACATTTATTTGAAGAGTATAGAGACGTTGCAGGTTCGCTGTAATAAATGTATACAATTAAAAGGAGAATATGTTGAGTAATAAAATATTTTGACATTGAAATTATTTTGTTTGATTCTATAGTAGCCTAAGGATTTTTCAATATATCCTCGTATATGTTTACTTCTGACGAACCCTCATAATATTATTTCATTTTCATGGTGAATAAAGGGTCTGCTCTAGTCAGCAAGGTATCCTTTTTTTTGGACACAATACAAATGCTTTATGGTTTAGCTTTGAGAATATGATATAAGATTTATAGTTGTTGGGAATTGAATGGTAAAAATGAGTGACGTTATAGAAAGTCAGAAAAACTAGTTCAACTAGAATATAAGTTAACCAAGAAGTAAAACGCGAATAGCTTTTCATTGTTGCAGTACAAAAATGTATTCTGAAATTTTTGGTAAGTACGCGAATTTGTTTTTCATTGATATAACGAATCGTTATCAGTCTAAAAATACTTCCAGTAACGATCGAAACAATAATTGCGATAGGTACGAGAATCGTGTTCAACTTTAACATATACCAATGGAGATTGTCAACACGTGCAGTTTCAGGACAGTGTTGGTGACAGTTACTAAAACTGAAAAATCAATTACAATTCATATCAGAAATATGCCAAATTTCTAAACTACGAATATGAAAAATTTAAAAAAAGAAAATCAGAAACTTCACAAACTGAAAATTACAAAAAGTGACTTTTCTCACAAGAAAATGAAGAATTCAAATAATATTAACAAAATATGAATGAAGAAAGTAATAAAAGAAACACAGACATTTAATTAAACGAAAATTAAATATGTGATTTTTTCAACAACAGAGAAGACGATATATACCGGGTGACACAGCAGACATGTAGCAGCCTATAGTTTTTTTATTTGAAGAGCTAAAAATTTGAAATTTGCAGAAGTTACGTAATCAATGATAGCGCTTCATTTGAATCTAACGACAACTTTTTTCAACTACCTGTTTGATCGGCAGTAACTCCAACTTCTTTTTTTTAATGACACCCTGTATATTTATCTAGCCTATCTTATTTGTCTTAAAATTCACTATTCAACCGTGTATCACAAAGTGGCATTCGTTTCTCAATTCGCAGATGAATTGAATTTTATTGAAAAACATCAAGTTGGCTGTTACCCGAATTCAGTTGAATGATATAATTTCTGTTTTTTCCATACCTGATCACTTCCTACAGATTGTCGATAATTTCTTTAATAAAAAGAAGAAACATCTGAAAATAACTCACGATATTGCGAAATCTGAGATAGGAACATATTTTTTTCAATTTGGCTACTTGTGAAGAAACTATCTGCGTTTCTCTTTGGCCATATAGCCATATCATGATGGAAACATTAAATTAAAATTGTTCCCCTCATCCACCAATTCAGAAGTCTATTAGTCTAGATATTTGCAATAAAATTTTGCTTAGTAGACGGTGTACACAAAATGTTTTGTGTTTGGCAGGTAAACATCATATGATTGCAAAGATTATCTCCGTCAGTTTTATGCTGATTGAAATTGCATCGTTTAATTAGATACTAAATATGTATTCAAAGAACGAAAAGGTCGATATGTTGTTGATATTCGGAGAGTGCAAGAGAAATTGTAGACAGGCTTAACAATTGTATGTCGAAAGATTTCCGGAAAAACGCCATCCACCTGATAATTATTCCTCTAGAGTAGAAGAGCAGTTCAAAGCAGTTCTTTTCAAAACTCTTCTAGCGGGCTCTCGATTCACGTCGATTTCGTCCTCAATTTGTCTCAGTGATATCGTCGGATCTGCATGTACTATGGCCAAAACGTTTACTTCCATTTCCTGGTAAACAATGTATTGTAGATTGTTCTGATTTTCCGGTTCTTCTGAACTGCTCTTCTACTATAGCGAAATAATAATTAGGCGGATGGCGTCTTTCCGGAAATCTTTCGACTTACTATTGTTCACCCTGTCTACAATTTCTCTTGCACTCTCCGAATTTCAACAACATATCGACCTTTTTATTCTTTGAATACATATTTAGTATCTAATTAAACGATGCAATTTTAATCAGCATAAAACTGACGGATATAATCATTGCAATCAAATGATGTTTACCTGTCAAACACAAAACATTCTCTGTACACCACCTACTAGGCAAAATATTATTGCAAATATCTAGACTAATAGACTTGTGAATTGGTGGATCAGGGAAGCAATTTTAATTTTATGTTTCCAAATGGAAAGATCATGATATGGCTACATGGCCAAAGAGAAAGGCAGATAGTTCCTTCACAAGTAGCCAAATTGAAAAAAACATGTTCCTATCTCAGTTTTCTCAATATCGTGAGTTATTTTCAGATGTTTTTTCTTTTTATTGAAGAAATTATTGACGATCTGTAGGAAGTGATCAGGTATGGAAAAAACAGAAATTATATCGTTTAACTGATACTCCTTGGATTTCCAAGCCTACCAAGCATCGAAAGATTATCGAATTCGGGTAACAGCCAACTTGATATTTTTCATTAAAATGCAATTCATCTCCGAATCGAGAAACGAATGCCACTTCATGATACACGGTTGAATAGATAATTTCAAGACAAATAAGATAGGCTGGATAAATATACAGGGTGTCATTAAAAAAAAAGCAGTTGGAGTTACTGCCGATCAAACAGGTAGTTGAAAAA
This sequence comes from Chrysolina oricalcia, assembly GCA_944452925.2. Lineage (NCBI taxonomy): Eukaryota > Metazoa > Arthropoda > Insecta > Coleoptera > Chrysomelidae > Chrysolina > Chrysolina oricalcia. The sequence goes on along the minus strand of OX101825.2, from coordinate 6,138,626 downwards.
AGTTGTCGTTAAATTCAAATGAAGCGCAATCATTGATTACGTAACTTCTGCAAATTTCAAATCTTCATCTCTTCAAATAAAAAAACTACAGGCTGCTACATGTCTGCTGTGTCACCCGGTATTGTACCAAATCACATGTAAATTGAGAGGTATATAATCACAAAACTGGCCATGTCCATATTATGTGAAAATGCGATAAAAGTACGTCCTATGGCAAAAGGGACATTTAAAAATGTCAGTTTGGCCGATTCGTCACAAAACCAGCCAGAACTCGTTCAATTTCATGTCGAAAAATAAGAATTAATCACAAAAGTTGCTATGTCCATATTCGCGTACCTATGTAACAAATGCCGCCATGTCCAGTTATTCTCAAAATTTGCCATTATCCATTTTGTTTCATCCAAGTCGAATTCCCTGGTTTTCAAAACACGCCATGTCCACGTAGACATGTTTTCAAGTTTGCTGGTTGGTATTCACTCATTTTCAATCTCTCACGATCTATCTGATGGTAGTTTGCTGTTTTTCGTTTATAGTATCCAAGGTAAAAAACATTTCCATAGTGAAAAAACAGGTAAGAAATACAATAGAAACAAATTCAGGTATTCGCCATGATCTGTAGATTCCGAAAAATTTCAAAATCATCACATATTTCATAACGAGACAAAATGAATGACTGGAAAATTTTATTTGTGACCTAACCTAAATAACAATTTTCTTAAATGAAATTTTTTTCTGAATCATAATTATGTATGGGAAAATTTATAATCTAAACGCTTGATTTTCGATTCTAATATATATATATATATATATATATATATATATATATATATATATATATATGCTGAATACTTTTTTCAAGGAGCAATAAATGTTCCAGTGACTGTAAAACAGTCGAAAACAATCCTTTAGGAACTCACTATACCTTTGTATAGATTGTATGGCATATGTCCGACAGAAAACAACTACTTCTCTGGCTAATACCTCGACAGATATTGAATTATATCTGTCAGACATATGTGCAAAGATCCTTACTTTGAAGGAACAACTTTGCAAGAGCTCTCAGAGACAGAAAGCAGGACACCGCCTGATCCAAACAAGGAACCAACTGCAGACCGGTTTCGGGATGAAGTCCCTCATTAGTGCAGTCCAGGTAATCACGGTTGTATACACGCGGGGGCCCGGTGCCCGTCATCGTTCGCCGGGATGAACACTGCAATCGCTTACAGGATCCATCACGGCAACAGATTAGAGAGCGCTCCAGAAGGACATTTCGGATGCGAAATGGTATATGCTGAATACTTGTTTCAAGGAGCAATAAATGTTCCAGTGACTGAAAAACAGTCGAAAACAATCCTTTAGGAACTCACTATACCTTTGTATAGATTGTATGGCATATGTCGGACAGAAAACAACTACTTCTCTGGCTAATACCTCGACAGATATTGAATTATATCTGTCAGACATATGTGCAAAGATCCTTACTTTGAAGTAACAACTTTGCAAGAGCTCTCAGAGACAGACAGCAGGACACCGCCTGATCCAAACAAGGAACCAACTGCAGACCGGTTTCGGGATGAAGTCCCTCATCAGTGCAGTCCAGGTTATCACGGTTGTATACACGCGGGGGCCCGGTGCCCGTCATCGTTCGCCGGGATGAACACTGCAATCGCTTACAGGATCCACCACGGCAACAGATTAGAGAGCGCTCCATATGCCATACAATCTATACAAAGGTATAGTGAGTTCCTAAAGGATTGTTTTCGACTGTTTTACAGTCACTGGAACATTTATTGCTCCTTGAAACAAGTATTCAGCATATACCATTTCGCATCCGAAATGTCTTTCTGGAGCGCTCTCTAATCTGTTGCCGTGGTGGATCCTGTAAGCGATTGCAGTGTTCATCCCGGCGAACGATGACGGGCACCGGGCCCCCGCGTGTATACAACCGTGATAACCTGGACTGCACTGATGAGGGACGTCATCCCGAAACCGGTCTGCAGTTGGTTCCTTGTTTGGATCAGGCGGTGTCCTGCTATCTGTCTCTGAGAGCTCTTGCAAAGTTGTTCCTTCAAAGTAAGGATCTTTGCACATATGTCTGACAGATATAATTCAATATCTGTCGAGGTATTAGCCAGAGAAGTAGTTGTTTTCTGTCGGACATATGCCATACAATTTATACAAAGGTATAGTGAGTTCCTAAAGGATTGTTTTCGACTGTTTTACTTGAAAATAGAGTATTTGAAATTCCAATTTGAGATCTCTTAAGTAGGTACGTGTCAGATTATAATGTAAAACGCCCGGTTCTAAAAAATAGGTCCTCACGCGGCTGACTAAATGATTTTTTACGTACAAACTATAACTAACAAAAAAAGTGCTGAAGATCTTTTTGGTAGAAAAAAAATCTTACTAAATAGTAATTTACGTAACAAGTCCGGAAAATACTGTTTTTTGGACGAGTAGACCAAATTCTAGGACGAGCGTTAGCGAGTCCTGGAAGTCTGCGAGTCCAAAAAACTGTTTTCGGACGTGTTGCGTACACTATTTTTTCGGCAATCATGTAGAATAACAAATCAATGAGACGCATTTAGTCTAAGAGACGAAGAGAGGTCGACTTTCACCCATCTGTTAACCGGATGAAACGATTCCAAATTTGAATATTTCGAACATTTCAGTTCTTATTTGTATTATATATTGAAATTCGAACAGAAGATAGGTACCAACAGAAACATTCTAATTCTTATTTATATTAATATTTGTATTAAAATTCGAGCACTTCCCGGCCTAGTCCGGGAAGTACGTACTTCCCGGACTAGGCCGGGAAGTGCTATTTTCCCAAAGAAAAAGTGTCCAGGAAGTGAACACTTCCCGGATGGTTGCCGAAAAAGGTATTTTTAATTTTGTTCATCCCAGCCCAAAATATTCTATAATTTTGAAAATAAAGATATATTTCGACATTTTTTTTATTTTAGGAAATCGATTGACTAGTATACTTTTTCTTATTTTAACCAAATAAACCTAAACTGATTATAAAAAAAAAGACAGCGAGATTGCTAATTACTTGTGCTTTCAGTGTGAAAATTACTTTACCAACTGGGCTAACCGGTCAATATTACAAAAATGGTAAACAACACGCACATTTTTTAGGGTTCAAATGGAACGGTTTGTATCTCTGAAGTACCTGAATTTGTCAACACTATTTTGCAAATATCTCCACGAAAAAAATCAAAAGGGATAAGGACAGGTGACTTAGCTGGCCAAGTATTGACTGAATAGCGCCCAATCCATTTTCACCAAATTCACTATCCAACCGTTCACTGACTTCTAGGGTTGAGTGGAATTCTTGTAATGAATGGGATACTTCTCCTACTATTCGAACGCTTCTGCGGGATCGGCTGTTTTACCATTTCGCAACTTTGTAGTGCAAAATGTGAATATACTTCTACTTTCAAAATCTGTTCGGAGAAATTGAAATCGGACTATCAGTAGAGCATCCAGACACGCTGCATGGTGGTGCAAAAAGAAATCAAATTGCAGTAGTGCCAAAACTTATGGAGCGACAGCGCCTGTTTTGTGCATACATAATGTACACATGATTCAATACTCTCATGAGAAGGGTCAACCCTACAACTGGAAAAATGGCGGAGATATGAACTTTAAAGATATTGCAAAATTTTCCGCTTTTTCCAGTTTTTGACCGTTACCAATGATCTGTTCGGTTCGTATTTCAATTCTTTACATTCTTTCTCATCGGAGCAACTAGATTGCTACATTCGTTTTCATTTTAGGGAAAAACACGTTAATTTTGTATGTATGTTTATAACAATTCAATAAATAACAGTTGCGAGTTTGAAACATAACAAAATATAACTACGGATGGCACACTCAGTTTTCTATTAATATTTTTGTTACTGAAGAATCATGTATAGATTGGCCTAGTGGTTGTAATGAAGTTCACTAAATTCTACAAGAAACATGGCAAGCCAGTCAGGAAACACCCTGTGCTTCTGCCAAGTCGGTTGCCATTCAGAACTGCTTCAAGTGGATTCAAGAATGACATACTAAAATCCAAAGAAAACGCTAAGAATCCATGTCCTTTGGACAAAACGAACCAATAGCAGGATTCGGTCAATGACGTAGTGACGTGCTACATTAACGCTCTGTCATTTCAGGAGTCCTGCGTAGCTGAAAAGCGGCCGCTATCGATTGCCGCGTTTCAGCAGGGTGCTGTCGGTCGCCATTTTACTGAAACGAACCCGTTTCAGGACACGATTTTTGTCTTTAGTCGCGAGAGTTATCTGGATTTTGACGAAGTGATATCGCAGGATGTGCCGCAGGAACTGAGGGTAGTGCGTTTATAATTGATTTGGAGAAACAGAAAGAAATGTGAGTACTTGATACATTCTGTAGAGTTGGGAGTACGACGGGGACAATTTATTGGGTTAGCTTAGGATTTGTGAAATCATGGATTGGAGTGGTTACCAGGATTGGATTTGAGATATTACCTCTTTTGTTCACGGAAAATAGTCCCAGGTCAAATTTCATAAATTTCAAACGATAAGTAGTCCAAGACATTCCAAGCAAAATTCATTATTATTGCGACTCTCTTTATTGAGCAGTTTTGGATCATGCACAACATCAAAGCTGAAAAATTTCCTATTTGTCCTTTATACAGTGCACTGAGAAAATTGTTTCAATGCTTAGAGTGGAACATTATTTCAGATTCATGGGAATCTTACTTCTATCGTTCAATTTTTAAACTACAAGATGTATCTATACGCACTTGAAATGAGGTTTCATTCATCGCGTAAAATTCGCTTCGATATACTGAAAATAATTGTGTGAATATCCCTCGTCTATGAGAAGATCCACCTTCAACTGGAATGTACATTCGTTTTGGCGTAAATTTTCGCGTTGGTTGTAAAATTACGCATCCACAGGGTAAAGTCAGCTCCTACATGTTCCTGTTCATCCTTTTTTGTGACCAACTGTGGTACTGAGGTATTGCAAGTAATAAGTAATGAGAGTATTTTGTGCATTGCATCACCAATACAATGTAAGTGAACTTTATTAAAATCATTACATGATATTTTCGAGATTGCATTCAGGTTTCTTCTTAATAATATCTATATATCTAATGAATTTGAGCAATATAACCTCAAAATCACGATGTGTTTTGTGGGAAACACCGATATCATATGTTGAATTGAGTACCTACATATGAAAAATTACTTTTCAAACGTGTAACTTTCGATTAATGAATCCCAAATTATGGAGAAACATATACTTACTTTTTTTGGAGAATGTTGGCTGTTGCTGAGTTTATTTGTGACACTTGCTTCCAAAAACTAAAATTCTTTAAAAAACAACGTACACCAAAAACTTCACAAGTACTTATCCTAGCTGTCGAATAATAGTCCATATTCTATGATAATTTAAATTTAATTTTATTGGTCACTGCCCTAACTGTTTCAAGAATTAACAAGACGATGGAAAGCCCGTGGCTTGTTGTATAATACAACTATATTTTGTTGTTAGGACAATCGCACTGAATAGGAAGACAGGCCCATAAATCTTTATAATATATTAAAAATGATTAATGTTAGTTTATGATATGCAATGTATTATTCGAAAATGTTTTCAGTTTCTTGCTATATTGGAACTAAATATTCAGTTTATGTTTGAAATTTATTTTTATTTCCAATAATCAAAGAGAACTGTACATAATTAACCGAAATATCGTAAGATAATGAAGATAAGGATAAAATCTGTTTATACTATTAAAACAGAATTTTTGTTTTACGACTGAACGCCACAGATTCAATTATTTTTTCTAGTTCCTACATGAAGTGTGCTAGACGATTCTTACCAAGATAATACTGAGTCATTCTGTCTGCCATTCAGCCAGAGTGGTTAATAAAGGTATAGAAGTGGATGGAAAAATATTGAGGATTTTGGAAACGTTCAACGTTAAAAAATTTGAGCAATATATCTCCACTTCACCAAAACACTTTATTGCTATAAATACTCATCTGGAGACTATTGTCAGTCTTGATAGTTTTTTTTAGCGAAACGTAAATCGAGTATAATATAATGAAGTGCTTTGGTGACCTGGAGACGAATTTCTCAAATTGACTGATACATCTAAGGTGTGTTGAATAAAAGACAAAATGTACCTACGTTGTTATCTATATTAAAAAAAAACCATGAAACACGTCAATTCATGTTTTCAAAAAGATACTCTGTGACCTAAAAAAAAATCGCCGCTCCTTCACCCCAATCAAAGTGGCAGCCACCACCCCCCAATTTTTTTAAATGAAATAGGCGGTCAAGTGTTACCTCATTTCAAAGGGTTTTCAATAGTCTATACAGTTGTGGCTGTGTGTCACGTATGACAAACAACAGTTGGTAAATGAACGAAAAAAAATTGGGTGCTTTGAATAAACAGCGAATTTAATAGTATTCGTGATAATTTTTAACATTTTGAAAATTAATTTTGTTTGACGCAAAAATTCAAAATAAAAAAAAAGACATGGCTGTATAGACAATTATAAAAAATTGGTGGGGTGGCTGTCACTTTGAGGAGGGTGGAAGAGGGGTATTTTTTTATGTCACAGAGTGTCTTTTCGAAAACATAAATCGATGTATTTCAGGGTTCTTCTTGAATATGGCTAATGAGGTAGAAAATTAATTCATCCGTTACTTTAGGACTTCACAATAAAATTCCATTGCAAATTATTTACGTTAGAGAATCAAACCGTAATATTACAATGTAAAACTAATGCAAATTTTTGTTGTGAAGTAATATAACAATGTGAAGTTCCATCGTAAAATTATGTCACAACGTAAAGTTACATCAGAGTGATATAACACGTGATATGCAAAATTCCACTCGAAGGTAAATTCCCGTTAAAACGGGCGGTAATTAAATTGCCGCTAGTGGGAGCGGAAAAAAATCTCCCAGTGTGCATTTCATTTGAAAGTAGCCACCCTGAATAACTCTTGGTACAATGATTTTCAGGAAAAATAAAAATCACGTCAACAATACAGGGGACACATTTGGACATATTCACATTTGATCTAACTTTCCCTATCGCACCCCAAGAATATGTCACCAATTTTTTTTAATGGATCACCCTATATCGTTTCGCATTATCAGATGCTCCATGATCAGCAGATTTCAACAAAGTATAAAACATAATATAGTCTGAAGCTTATGGTTCGGGAGCTACAAATTATTTGAGCCAACCTGAATATCTTTTAGAACAGTGATTTGCAGTAAAAATGAAAAAACAGGTCAACAATTATTATACAGGAGGCTGCATTTTGAAATATTCGTTCTAGAGACAAATATGGAAGCAATTAATCAGGAAAAGAGATTTTTTATTAAATTCTTGAATCAAAATCTGATGACTTGACAATGAAAAGATTTTTTTTTATAGTATGTGTTCAAAAATGTTTTCACCAACTTCCGTACAATGGTATAAACGAGCTTCCATTGCCGCCCTCACATGGTTGAGAATCTCGGAAGTTATTTCTTTGCAATGCATCATGATATTCTCTCTCAAATCTTCTAATGTTGTTGATTCTATCTCAAACACTTTAGACTTCAAATGACCCCATAGAAAGAAATCTAAAGGTGTGAGATCCGGAGACCTTGGTGGCCATTCTGTAGGACCTCTTCTGCCAATCCAGCGACCAGGAGAATGATCATCCAAAAATTCACTGGAGCCGCATAATCCTGCTGATAAACTATTTCGTTTTCGAATAAATTCACGTCCTCCTCAATTGCCCTATTGATGTACGGTATTATTCGATTCTCCAACATATCCAAATATTTCTCACCAGTCAAATTATCATCGATAAAAAAGGTCCTATGATGTGGTCACCTAAAATTCCTGCCCAAACATTCAGTTTTTGAGGTCGTTGGGTATGAACGACAGTTTTGCCGATTCACCTCTTTCATTCGAAAAACAAATTTTATACAAGAAATTCTGATGCAAGTTGATCCGTTAAGTGAGACTTTTACAAAACTGGATGCGTCTATCGAAATCATCTTCGTTTAATTCATGAACTAGTCAAATCTTATATGGATGAAATTTGTACTTATGAAGGATCCTGAAAACATTTGTACGACTGATTCCTGATTCTCAAGATAACTTAGTAAGAGATTGCATATTTTCCATTAGTTCAACGTGTCTTAAAACTGCAATAGAAATCGCTTCATCGTTGAGAACTCCTGAACGGTTATGCTTTTCATTGTTAACAGATCCATCAGTTTCCATAAATTTGTTCAATAATTCCGAATATGTGTCGTACATTTCTTCGTGGATGATTATCATTGAACATACGGACAGCAGCTCTAGCACTATTTCCGTAGTAAAAACTCACTAATTCAATCCGTTCTTGAAGCGTTTAAACCATTGCTCCTCAAGAATTCACAAAAACAGAAACACCAATTGTAACTTCATCTGGTAGGTAATCGTTATTGTAGGATGAGACAAATACAAAATGAAGAGAATATCGAATTCAAACTTAACTAGGCAAAATAAGCCTTTTTTGAAGTATACTTATAATAATAATGAGAATAAATGTGGTTGCACAAATTATAAAATTTACCAATATCAATGCTCTGAAAGATCACAGGGTGACCCAATGAAGCACATTCGGCGGATAGCTTTCTATAAAATTCTGATTATTCATATTTTGATAAACCAATTCTAGTAGAAAAATCATGCTTCGTTACAATGGTGACTCTTCGGACCCACGCAACACGCATACCGATAAGTTTCCGTCTGATTTTTATTGGATGAAATATCGTTTGGTATGCTTGGCATACGCTAAAAATGTACGTGGTTGCTTCATGCAATCAACAATAATCAACTAGTTTCTCACAAATTCTTTAAGTGTTCATGCATGTCTTTAAGAAAATGAAGTATTAAAATTATTATTATTATTATTTAGTTCCACGGGATAGCGCTAATTTTGCTTGTTCATTGATCATTGCATATATAACTACCAGAACCCTAATGGGCATACATATAAAGTCATTAGACATTTTGACAACTGGCTGACGGCCTAAAAAGTCTCCCGGAGTTCTGCTGGAAACCAACCAAACAGACAGAATCAAAATTTTAATTGTGAAAAATGACTTCATGTTCTCAGAGGTGCGGAAGAAGTTGGAATAGGGTGATGACAAATTGCATAAATGTTATTTTTAATAAGAAGTTTATAGGATTTTTTATGTTTTCAACATAGGAGTAGTAAATGGTGCTACAAGTTCCGAGGAATCGCCTGACTCGTTGAAGTCACGAAGAAGCATGAAGTAACAAATTTGGAAAAGAAGTAGATATTGGACAGTGTGTCAACCAATGAATTAGTAACCTATGGTAGAAGTCCATTGTATCATGAGTGGAGTGGATTGGCATGATATTACGAAGTAGAAAAACTCAACAACTCACCACTTACTTTTCTTACCAGACCACATGCTGTTGTATCTCCTTTTTAGTTCGACTGAAAGCTTGAGGTCTCCATCAGAGAATTCAATCTGAAATCCTTCAGATGAAGTTTTTTTTTTTTAATATCTGTGGTTTCAGAAGTGCAAATCATAACAAATTATACATCAATGAAATCAGAATGAGAATCACTATTTTTCTGTATAAAAAAACGATATGGCACCCATAACAGAAAAAAAAGTTGATGATGAATGCCAGAAGACGAAACGTCGGATAGTAAATCTGAACTTGAAAACATGTAGCTGAAAAAAAGTATCAATGAAAATGTACTTTTGGTTTTGAGCTATGTTGTCAAATAACGATAGAAAAAAATAAAAACGAAAATTCCGATTTTCAGTTTTTTCCCGATATTTCCGGAAATACTCGGAATTTTCCAAGTTTCAAAACAGTGTATTGTTAAGCACCAGAATACGCAACTTTGTCCCAATTTAAGCTTCGACGTATCTCCTGTAGTTTAGGAGATCCCAATGGTGGGGGTCGAATTTGAATTGCCCTGTATAGGTTCGACGTACTTTTCCTGCTTCTAACTAATTCATGGTTATTCACTATTAGAACATCATATCACTAATCAATTTACCATATTAAATTGTGGAGATGAATTTGAGTTTTTCTACTTCGCAATACATTACTGAGGGGCTATTCTACAGGTATTATGTTATATTTGCGAAAAATATAACTTTCAAAAGTTTGGTAACGTATCCTTCATACATTTCAACTTCTTGATATCAGCTTTTGTTGTCAACTGCAAAATGCACAAACTCTCATTTTGTAAACTTATTCATTTGATTTAAGAATTCTTCGATTGTATAAATTCAATGATATTATACTCACCACTCTTGTGACTCTCCAGACGCAAAGTATGTATCTCTGTGAAAAATAATCACATATTTTATATTTGATTTAATTTTATATTGATTTTAATGCGACTGTCATTCTTATATCAGTCAATATTTCTCATAAACCTAGTCTCGAATTTAAAGTGTATGTGAATGTTAACTTTTGAACTCTGAAATCTAGGTAACAGATTGTACAGAAGTTCATTCAGGGTGGCTCGTTTTCAACTCAAATAATTTTTAGCTTCCAAACTATGAGCTTCAGTCCATAATGTATTCAACTTTGATGAAATCTGTTCATCATGGAACATAATGCAAAACAATATTGGGTGATCCATTGAACAAAAAATGGTGACATGCTCTGGGGGTGCGATAGGGAAAGTAACATCAAATCTGATTATCAAAACAATCAAAATGTGCCCCCCTATATACTATTGTTGAGGTATTTTTCCTGAAAATCATCGCTCCAAAAGTTATTCAGGTTGGCTCATTTTCGACTCAAATAATTTGTAGCTCCCGAGCTATAAGCGTCATACCATATGTAATATACTTTATCGAAATCTGCTCATCATGGAGCAAAAATTATGATATGCTCTGGGGGTGCGATAGGGGAAGTACTGATCGACAAGCGTAAGGATGCCTCCGAGAATTAGTTGCGCAGTAGACAAAACCCTGGAGTGGGGCAGGAGCTCAATCGCTCTGCCTTATTAAACAGTAGTCGATCTTTGTCGCACATCTACTCACTCTCTCTATCGTTTGCGCATCTCAGAGGCATCCTTACGCTTGTCGATCTGTAACATCAAATGTGAATATGTCAAAATGTGTCCTCCTGTATACTATTGTTGATGTGTTCTATAATTTTTCCTGAAAATCATTGTACCAAAAGTTATTTAGGGTGGCTCGTTTTAAATGGAATGCACTGTATTTATCATGTACAGCAACACCATCATTTACTTTTTTTTTTGGTTATTTCCGTATACAGGGTGCCCTGTAAAGACCACGTCAAACTCAAGAAGAATGTAGATCAAAGGACCTATCTGCTATGAAAAAATTCCCAATGTAAAAGTCTTAACGTTTTCAAGATATTTGTTTTTCTTTTTGCCTATAATTGCCTATTTTGTGGTGATTTCAAAATGGTATAACATTAGTAACTTGTTCTGAAGAGGAACATTCTCAACTGAAAATTGAACCAATTCATGACTCCTCTGGAAATAGAAAAAACCTACCATAAAATTGAAGTTACTTTTTTGTAATATCTAACAGAAAACAACTACTTCCCCGGCTAAAGCCACGCTGGACATTGAACTACATCTGATAGATATTGTGAAAATAAACTTATTTGAAAAAAAAATCAGATAATTGAATATTTCTTGAATGACCTGTTTCCAGTTTCCACTGGAGATTCCTATCTATAATTGGGATATGGGAGAATGTTATTCAGAAGTATCACTCACAGAAAGTCGCTAATTTCATAGATACGTGAATTGCATCTCTTTCGCTAGGCCTCCAATACATTTTGGTCGACAAAAATCTATTTCACTCTTCTAAGATCATCAGGGAGGTCGGAAGCAATTTCACACTGTAATGATGGAATTGTTGGACTATTTCAATAAATAATCAACTATCTGAATGGAAATGCAAATTTTCACTTTCAAATTTTTCTCTCAAGTTATATAGGGTCTTTCTCAATATCTATCAGATGTAGTTCAATGTCCAGCGTGGCTTCAGCCGGGGAAGTAGTTGTTTTCTGTTAGATATTACAAAAAAGCAACTTCAATTTTATTGAGAATGTTTTTTCTTTACAACATGAATCCCTACCAAGAGAGGTTATCTTGTAAGATGGAAAACAGCGACTAAATTCCAACTTTCAGTCGCAGAGGATTTCACAACTGACTTTATGAACATCCTGTTCATATTTCCAATAAAATCAAACAGTAATTTGTTTTAAAGAAATAAGATATGGCTATTTTTATCCAGAAGGGTATGTTTTTCACAAAATATAGTTGGTCAATATAAAATACTGTCTGGTAAGCAATATGGATTCAGAGAGGCCAGATCAACAGAAGATGCCATTGTTGATATGACATCAGAACTGTATAAGGCAGTAGATCAATCTAGACCAGCAATGTGTATCTTCCTTGATCTGGCCAAGGCATTTGATACTGTCTCTCACTTGGAACTGCTGAAAACATTGGAATCAGTGGGCTTTCGAGGACCGGCTTATGACCTAATGTGCTGTTGATGATGTAACCAATTCTCCAAAAGATATCCACTAATCCACTTTTAAAATTTCATGTTATTGTGAAAATCCATTCCCATTTCAACACCATTTTGATTCAATTATCTATCTTTCTGGTTAAAATATTACAAAAGGGGGGGGGAGGTTCTGTCGAACACTGTATAAATGATTGTGAACTTCACGTCAAAATCAATAGTTGAGATGGAAAGGTGATGGTATTGATTCACCTCAAAATATGTAAGAATATTTTACTATGACTATGACAAGACTGTAAATGTAAGGATTGCGAGGTAGGCCTACAGTCTATTACTAGAGATAATGTTCAAAATGAAATGAATTTTTCAGAAAAATATACAAGTAGTAACATTTTACTGCTGAAAACATGGGTCATAATGTTTTTGACTCTTACTGCATTTCGTTCTGTTAGAGCAGACGATGGATTTTATTCAAAGATCTTTTATAACTGTTTAATGTGTATCTTGTTCTTGGGTCACACGTAGGAGTTGTGATTTTTTGAAGGGCTCTTTTATTATAAGATAAATCTATTGTGGTAAACTAGCGTTATATCGAAAATAATTGCATTTTTTTACAAATTCAGTGAATTTCTGAGTAACTAATTGTAGCTAGATACATCTGAAACATCTACAAAAGCTTTTCTTTTATTATGCTGTATAATATTGCTCCTGGTTCCTCAATTGCACATCTAAATTTTTTAATTTATTTGATTTTCACATCGCTTTCATCAAGTTGGGAATTTCTGACTCATTGATACCGTGTTTGACGGTGTTTGGTATTGAGACCGAATAAAGGTATTCTATTCAACCTTCCACTAAATGACAAATTACGAGATCATTCTGTATTAAACATATATCATATTTTCGCAAATTTTTGTTTTTGATTTCGTCAGTTATAAGTATTCTTTCTATGTGCCTGAAAAATTATGATATAGTGAGTTCTTTTACCCACAAGTTTGGTAGCCAGCGATACACTACTATCAAAATTATCAGCAATGGGTCTTCTTCTGGAATATGAAAGTTTATCAGACAAAAACAACACAACGTTTGTTGCGACTGATGTATCAGGAACACGTTATTTCAAAAAATATATTTTCAAATTTCATGTAGGTAGGTATATTAATTTCCACAACACAGTTTGAATAGTTTAATTCCATGCCTGATAGGCTTTTCTGGGAAATATTGCTTCATAATCAACCGTCCTCCGTGGAACTGGCGATATTTTCATATCCACATAATTACATAATGTTTCTACAGTTATGAATCTCATTTTATGGAAAGGGCCAGTAAAATGGAAAATTACACACTCTCAAGAAGGATTGAAACCCTTTCTTTGTCATGATTTGTGGAGCGAAAATGTTTCAAAAGGACATATCTGTTGGCCAATAATTGGCAATATGTAGCTTATGATCTTAACCCTCCTTACACCCTGTGAGCCTGATGAATCCCAGGATTTCATTCCTATGAGGTCCATTCATGAAGCCTTGACTGAGTAGAAGTACCATTGTCATTCAACCAAGTTTGATTGATACAGAGATAAAATCATAAGGGTGTTTATTTACAGTAACCAAACAGAATTCAGCTATTCAGATTTTTCGTTTTTGAACTGCAAAATTTCATTATTTTCATTATCGGCAATGGCAATCATTCATCATCATTTTGTATCTTTTTTGAATTATTCAGATGTCACACAAATGCCCACAAATGTTTTCAGATTTTCTTTTTACCTTTATTGAATGTTTTAAGATATTTATTGGGCATACCAGAACGTCTTCTTTTCAATTGATAAATAAACTAAGCCTCCCCAGAAATATCCAGATTATTTGAAATCACTACTTCTTCGTGATATGAATGATACTTACATGTTTCAACAATATCATGAATAAGCTGTAAATCTGTGAATTTACTTTCTGGAATAATAACAACATTCTACTGAAAACCAATTGTAACCGCTGACTTGATCACTTCCGTCACATGAAGAGCCACTGTGGAAAGCCAATTTGGATATTATATTTCATAAACTCTCAATTTGTAAAGTTTACTTCAGAGTAGGATATCTTCCTGTTATACAATTTACTAATTTGCCCTTCTACACCTTTATAGATTATCTTGATTTCACATTATTTAATGTTCAGATTGTGGAAGGTTACAAACCCACAAAATCCATTTCAGGAGCCGAATGTCCTCCATAAAATCAAACATTTAATCAATATGTTGAAGGTGTTCATGTGGCTTAGTCTATTCGTCCATAAAATTTAGCAGAATTCATCATTTTATCATTAGAAGTAAGTTCTGAATTTGCGTTTCGAAGTTTATTCATTTTGTGAAATATTCATTCTTTATATTTGGCAGTAAATAAATATTATTTTGTAATTATTTTTATTATTATTATTATTATTTTGTACTGAAAAGACAGGAATATGTTTATGAATCCATCCCTACACCCTACTCACTAAATTCAAATTGTTCGATTCGAATATTAAACTTTTTCAATTTCAGCTCCATCTAGTGGACGAATATCAACAAACCATATATTTTTGTGATGAGTATTCTAAGAAAATTGTTAAGCTGATGAAAATAGACAAGGTGCAATTTTCTATAAGAAAGTTGTCAGCACTTCTGACTCGTCCTGTAGGATTATGTCGTTTCGATAAAATCTCGTATATTTCAATCTTATACCTCTACTTCAAAAATTTGATATCTCTATGTGAAGGGATAACTGAATGATAGGCTTATCTCATATATCATTGTTACACAGTACCCGTTCTCTGTGGCACCATGGGAAAGTTAGTATGAATTTCTTGGCAGTCAAGGTGTTTTAATACTGCTTTTCCAATAGTTCCAATCATCCTAGATATAACTGAAAGTTGTAGATATAAATATGTAAGACTTTATAGCAGTGCAAACTACAATAGTCTCTATGAGGATTTTTTTGAATTTGACTGGGAACAGGTCTTACTTTTGAACGAACCCTCTGTTGCCTTAGATTCCATACCGTAATTTCTTGTATAAGTAAGAAACTCATAATCTTTACCAGACCAGCCCTTTTTATAACTGTAGGTACTGATAGAAGGGTGTAAAAATTGATTACAAGCAAGAATTGTTGTAGTGGGTACTCGGTATCGCTGGTATGTATATGAAATAAGATTTAAGTCTTATGGATGCTATGATGAAGAACGTATGGAGATTGAGTTCTTCAATCGTCGGAAAACCAGAGCTTAAATTCAGTCCAGACAAATCAGTTGTTAGGTATGATCTCGAACAGTATTATATATTTCATCCATACTCCTTTTTACGACGAGTTTTATGGATTTCTTGATGAAAAATCGTATTTTGATATAACTAACATCATAATTCTAATTAAACTAGAGGTGAGTGAGAAAATAGTCACTTTTGAAATTGTTCTGATATACGAGGATATATTGAAAAAGTCTTAGCCTCCTATAGAACCAAACAAAATTTCAATGTCAAAATGTTTTATTACTCAACATATTCTCCTCTTAATTGGATACATTTATTACAGCGAACCTGCAACGTCTCTAGTCCTTTAAAAAATTTTTTTCTTCTTGCACACAGCTTTTATTACCTCGTTGGAAGAAAATTCACGACCTTTTAAACTTTTTTTCAGTTGAGGAAAGAGATGATAGTCGGACGGGGCCAAATCTGGTGAATAAGGGGGGTGTTCTAGTAATTCAAACCCTAAATCACGAATTTTTTGCATGGCAACATGAGATTTGTATGCAGGGGCATAGTCTTGCAAAAACAAAACACCTTTGGATAGCTTTCCGCGTCTTTCCTCTTTAATTTTTTCCCGTAGAGTGGTCAGTAATATCGAATAGTAATCTCCAGTTATTGTTCTACCCTTATCCAAAAAATCAATCATGGTTACTCCATGGCAATCCCAAAAAACTGAAGCAAGAACTTTTCCAGCAGATTTTTGGACATGAAACTTCTTAGGTCTTGGAGAACCGGAGTGTCGCCATTCCATCGATTGTTGCTTTGTTTCTGGATCGTAGAAATGCACCCAAGTCTCATCCATAGTAACAATTCGGTTTAAGAAGTCTACATCGTTTTCAAATCGAGCACAGATCGAACGCGATGCTACTACCCTTGCACGCTTTTGGTCAACATTCAAACATTTGGGGATCCATTGTGCAGCAATTTTTCTCATGTCCAAATTAACGTGAACTACTCGTATGGTTTGGGCTCTTCAATATTTTATCTTATCGACCATAATCTTTTTACATTTTCATTATACACAACTTTATCTGCATACTATTTACTATTTAAACATGAATATTTTGTATGTCTGAAATCGAAGGATTTATATTTATGGGTCCTTTTATTGTAGCCCTGAAGAAGACGGATATTTCCTTCGAAATGTTGGCATTATAAATATATGATCTTGAATAATGTGTTTAAATTACGAGGATGTATTGATATCTAGTTAGCCTAGACCAGTTCCCTGCATAAACAAAATGTTGCGTTACCATAGCAACGAACAATAACTTATTAGTGTGAAGTTTGACGTCAAAAAAGTAAACCAGAGTTACGCAATAAATTGAAAGAAAAATATGTCCACCGAAATTGTGAAAATCGAAAAATTGAAGTTTCGAGCCATCATCAAGTACCTGTATTTAAAAGGGTAATGAGGTAAGTAGATTCACGACGAAATGTTTAATACCCTTGATGATCAATGTCCTTCGTATGCGACCGTGAAAAATTGGACTGCATGCTTCAAAAGAGGTAAATTTTCCATTGAAGATGATGACCGATCGGGAAGGCCAGAGTCTGTGTCAGTCCCCGAGAATATCGATGCAGTTCATGACATGATTTCAACAGACCGTCGAATTGGGCTAAAACGAATATCTGAAGCACTGAATATTTCATACGAACGCGTTCATCATATAGTTCACGTCAATGTGGACATGAGAAAAATTGCTGCAAAATGGATCCGCAAATGTTTGAATGTTGACCAAAAGCGTGCAAGGGTACTAGCATCGCGTTGGATCTGTGCTCGATTTGAAAACAATGTAGACTTCTTAAACCGAATTGTTACTATGGATGAGACTTGGGTACATTTCTACGATCCAGAAACAAAGCAACAATCGATGGAATGGCGACACTCCGGTTCTCCAAGACCTAAGAAGTTTCGTGTCCACAAATCTGCTGGAAAAGTTCTTGTTTCAGTATTTTGGGATTGCCATGGAGTAATCATGATTGATTTTTTGGATAAGGGTAAAACAATAACTGGAGATTACTATTCGACATTTCTGACCACTTTACGGAAAAAAATTAAAGAGAAAAGACGCGGAAAGTTATCCAAATGTGTTTTGTTTTTGCAGGACAACGCCCCTGCACACAAATCTCATGTTGCCATGCAAAAAATTCGTGATTTAGGGTTTGAATTACTAGAACACCCCCCTTATTCACCAGATTTGGCTCCGTCCGACTATCATCTCTTTCCTCAACTGAAAAAAAGTTTAAAAGATCGTAATTTTCTTCCAACGAGGAGGTATTAAAAGCTGTAGAGGTCTGGTTTAAAGAGCAAGAAGAAACACTTTTTTTAAAGGTCTAGAGACGTTGCAGGTTCGCTGTAATAAATGAATCAAATTAAGAGGAGGATATGTTGAGTACTAAAATATTTTGGCATTGAAATTTTGTTTGGTTCTACAGTAGGCTAAGAATTTTTCAATATATCCTCGTAAATAGTCTTTGCTCGTGACCGTTGAACAAGAAAAATATCATCTTTGAACGCGAAAACAGAATACATTGAATGAAATATTTCTTCAAATCTAACTGGATTAGGCAACAAAATGTAATATCGGAATATTTTCTGAACGCTACTATATCGGGGGATAGTACTTTGGATCATGCATGTTTCTTATCTTATATGATTTTGATAAATAAATAAATAAATAAAGTTCCATTTTCCTTCAATCTTTTACTCATTATTTATAAATTTTATTCAGATCCGGTGGTGACCTTAATAGTACTCCCCTTCTTAATGTCATAGTCCAATAATTTATAACTGCCCTGCAGTAGATCGTTATTGTAATATAACTGTATATCGTTTTGATCGAGTTTTGCTAGCACCGCAACTTTTTTTGTCAATTCCTCTATTGTGGTTTTTGATGATACATCCACATCGTAACTTTTCGTATTCCCTTCTTCGTCTTCTATTTCCACTACCACTTGGAAAGCTGCAGTGACAGAAATGAAGAGGATCAACATCATCGCTATACTTATAGAGCTGACAGCAGCCATATTTGTTGTGTATATTTCTTTGAAACAATATCAGCTTTGACTCTGGAACAATAAAGAATTCATGAGATGAGATATAATGAAATTGAATGAAAAGTGGAAATAAAATAAAAGTGGAATTAAATATGTGAGGATGAAGTGTACTATAATAATTGTTTAATTAGAGTTAGATCATTGTGACATGATATTGAAAGAGTCAGTGTGAAACAGTCAGCATATATATATATACAGGGTGTCAATTTGAAAACTTCCCACCCTTAATATCTTCCTTCCAGTAAACAATATGAGTAATCGAAAAAACAGGTCAATTTTATTGTCAAGGGGGACACTTTCAAGGACTATTTGTAGCCCTCGTGGTTCAACCCCCTAGGAGGGGTAGATGTTACCCTTAGAATTTTAAATGGGAAGGGGGGTCAAGTGGCACATCATTTTGATGGGCGTTCAATTCTTGTTCCAATGGTACCCTGACTTATTATTTTTTGATGAGCATTTTCCGAAAAATTGCGTTCTAAACAAACAGAAGTAATTATTAGAACGCCTATACTGAGATGCATGGTTTGGCCAGAACTGGTTAGAAAATTAGGTGGTACCGTTCCAACCCTTTATTAGGGGTAACATTAGCCATTAACTCCAAACACTTTACATAAAAAAGTAGTCTAATAGTAAAACGTAGATGGTAGTAAGGTTGTGTTTATTAAATGCTGAATTTTTAAGTGTCATCGCAGCCTTCCTTTTTTGCTACTTCTGCTGTAAAAAGTTTCTGTTTTCTGGCAAAAAATTGGTTAGCAAATTTGAACTATGTGGTAGTATTGTGAATACCGTTGTACCTGTTGGGCTGTTTAGGAATTACTTTAATAAGTGTATAAAAGTGTAAAAATGGTTAACATTCTTCAAGACAGAATTGAAATTATTGTAATTTATGGCGAAGTTGGAAAGTGCGCACGAAGGGCGGCATGTCTTTTTAACGAAAGACATCCAAATTGTAATGTAAGTCACCGGTATGTGCTTGATTTGGTGAATAAGTTTTACGAAACTGGTTCAGTGACAAATAAAAAAAGAAATAACCCCAGAGTACTAAATGAAGCAGCTCAAATTGAAGTTTTGGGAACATTTGCTGCAGAGCCCACGAGCTCCTTACGATCAGTATCAGAACAGACGGGAATGTCACGCGAGACTATAAGAAAAGCATTGAAAATGCATAAATTTCATCCATATAAAATGCAGATTCTTCAAGAGCTCCACGAGGATGATTATGATAGAAGAATAGAGTTTTGTGAAATCATGTCTCATCAAGTCAATACCATCCCTAATCTTCTGTTAAACATCTGTTTCAGCGATGAGTGTTCATTTTTTCTGAATGGCAATGTAAATAGACAAAATTGTCGCTATTGGAGTGACGAAAACCCACATATTTTTCGGGAAGGGCATACACAACACCCACAAAAAGTTAATGTTTGGGCTGGTATTCTTGGAAATGCTATTCTTGGTCCATTATTTCTGGAAGAAAACTTGACTGGCAATCTGTACCTTGATATGCTTGAAGAGACTATCGATCCTCTTATAACTCACGAGCTAGAAACTCAAATTGATGCAGAAGGTAATGAACTTTTGCAGGATGATCTGTTACATTTCCAGCAGGACGGTGGTCCACCTCATTATTTTCTTCCCGTCCGACAGTGGTTAAACGAGAGATTTCCGGGTAGATGGATTGGCAGAAGGGGAGCAGTTGAATGGCCTCCGAGATCACCGGATTTAACACCCTTAGATTTCTTTCTCTGGGGGCATCTTAAATCCGTTGTTTATAAAACACAACCTTCTGATATTGACGAACTTAAAAGCCGAATTACAGCAGCATGCCGGTCAATTCCTAGTGAAGTTTTCCGTAATGTTAGAGGGGAGTTCGAAAACAGACTGTATTACTGTTTAGAGCAAAATGGACAACATTTCGAACAGCTAATAAGATAAGCGTAAGTAGATTTTATGATGGAAATGTCTTTCTCGCAAATTAAATTTTATTGTGTAGAAGGAAAATAACCACCAAATAAAAAATCCCATGCGTAATAAATTTATTCCTGTCATTCAAGGGTTGGAGCGGTGCCACCTACTCTTCTAACCATTTTTATTAAAGTATAGGAGTTCTAATAATTACTTCTGTTAGTTTAGAACGCAATTTTTTGGAAAATGCTCATCACAAAATAATAAGTCAGGGTACCATTGGAACAAGAATTGAACGCCCATCAAAATGATGTGCCACTTGACCCCCCTTCCCATTTAAAATTCTAAGGGTAACGTCTACCCCTCCTAGGGGGTTGAACCACGAGGGCTACAAATAGTCCGTGAAAGTGTCCCCCTTGACAATAAAAATGACCTGTTTTTTCGATTACTCATATTGTTTACTGGAAGGAAGATATTAAGGGTGGGAAGTTTTCAAATTGACACCCTGTATATATAGAAAAAGGTAAAAGGTAGTCTTGTTTGCTGACTAGTTAGGAAATGCGTTTGCTAAATATTTGGGATATGCAGTAGGCCAATAAGAGTACTCTATCACACAGATTCCAAGCTTTCGATAATCTTTATTATCATCATCAGGGTTGCTACAATATGAGAAAGACACGTAAAATACCAATGAACAAACAGTCAGGTTGTAACTTACAGTGTAGTGAGGTTTTGCGGCGTTAATGTTAAAATTATACATGAAAAATGGACGAGACTGGAGATAAAAATTCATTACTAAAATTTGTGTTGTGTACTACAACCGCCTATGAACATTACTATATAATAAAAATTAATTAATGTACATTTCACGTGTTCTTCCTTGAAGAGGAAGTACGTCGATCATGCAGAAGCAACATGTTCACGCGCATGACACGACAACTGACATGGACCATGACAGACACGGAATCACGCCATGTTGTCCTGTGAGCCCGCGTACCTCTTGGCTTTTAAGTAAACTGCAATAGTGTTAATATTAATGAAATGGTTACATTTATGTGAAATTGCATAACTAACGCTAGAATGAATGGAGAATTATAATTATGAGGATGAAGATGCGAAATGAAAGATTCAATCTGTGAAGAGAGTATCAGCGGGGGTAATCTGTTGATTATCTCTGACACTTGGCTTGTCAACAAAAATTAAATAAGAGTAAATTTCACTTAGGTGATTTACATCTGTTCTTTTATTTAGAGAATTTTCTGATTGTGCTATGTGAACCATTTCTAGAAAAAGCCTCTTGGCAGTGTTTTTTTTCTGTGGATAAAATTTTTACTGAGTTAAAATCCATAGAGTGTCCCTCCTTATAGTCATGCTCACTCAATATATATATATATATATATATATATATATTATATATATATATATATATATATATATATATATATATATATATATATATATATACAGTGTGTACATAAAGTAAGGAATAAATTCATTATCTAGAAAAGGAAAACCTTTAGATGGCCCCAAAGGAAAAAATCTAATGGAGTAAGGTCCGGAGATCTTGGGGGCCATTCAATAGCACCACGCCTACCTATCCATCTATTGGCAAAGACTTGGTCAAGATACCTTCTAACATCAGCTGCGTAATGCTGCGGTGCACCATCCTGCTGGTACCATAAGTTGTCATTTGGTATAGCAGGGTTATTTGCGTTTGGAAATAAGATCACCAGACTGGGTATAACATAATCCTGTAGGAATTGAAGGTATCTTGGACCATTTAAGGTCTCTTCGAAATAGTGGGGTCCAATAATTCTGTTTTCTACAATCGCCGCCCAAACATTTATTTTCTGAGAATACTGTGTGTGATGTTCTCTCATCCATTTTGGATTCTCCTTAGCCCAGTACCTGCAATTCTGCCGATTCACTGTTCCTGTTAGTGTAAAGGTAGCTTCATCAGAAAAAGCAATATTTTATACTAGCAAAGGGTCGGCATTGCACAAATCCATTAACGTTTGGCAGAATTGCATCCGTCGGTCTGGATCGTCCTCGGAATGTTCTTGGGTCAGAGTCATCTTATAGGTATGCCACTTTTCCAATTTTAAAAGTTTATGTGTAGTAACTGGGATATCTAGATTTTGGCTCAGGCTTCTTAGGCTGTTGTGTGGATTTTCCTCCATTGCTAATAAAACATTCAATTTGACCTCCTCATTGAATTTAGAGAGAGATCATCAACACTACCAGTGTCTCGAAACTTTGTCTCAACTTTGCTCACTGCCGATTGAGTTATGGGCCTATCCGGATATTTAGTATTAAACAGTCTAACTACTTCTTGTTGCGTTCGTACTCTATCACCGTATCCAATCATCATCAGAATTTCGATTCTCTGAGTAACAGAAAGGCGCATTTTAGTCTTAATTATTTCGAAAAGAAGTGAATCAATGAAATATGAACTTTCAAACCAAAACGTCTAAATCAGCAAGGTATCACAAACAGTAACATGCCTTTTTACGACAATAAAAAGGGTGATTTTTTTAGGGCTCAGCAAAAACGAACACACCAGTGGCGTGCGGACAGAGGACTTTACAAAGCTACGAAGGACTTTATTTTGAACCCTTCATTAATTAATTTGTTCAACTAACCGAATGAAGCAAGTTAATTTAAAATCATTAATTTTCTCTTTGGTTCATTTGAAAAGCCAATTAAGCAATACGGAGACAGAATCAACAATCAAAATTTGATAAATGAGGTGTGCATGAGGTAAATTAGACAATGTAACCGTTTCAATGAAAACAGAACTATGAACAAATAACAATAATCAACTAAAATATAAAGACAAAAGTAAATCTCAGCAAATACTCAAAATGCTGGCCTTGGTCATGATAACACAACTGTGCCCTTCTTCGAATATTATTCACTGCACGATTAATTTCCCTCCTCCTCAATCTTCCGAACAATGCTGTGTTGAAGGTCCTCAATATTTTGATATTCCTTCTGACCATACACTCTATATTTCAGTGTACCCCATAAGAATGTATCCATAACATTTAAGTCTGGAGACCTTGCTGGCCACCTCACCGACCCATCATTCCCTATCCATTTGTCCACAAAGGTAATTAGATACTTGTCTGGTAGTGTGCGGTGGAGCACCATCATGTTGAAACCAGATGTTGTTAGTAGCCAAAGGTAGATCCTCCAAATAGTCTTCGAAAATCGACATTAAAAACTGGTGATAGGTATCTCCATTCAGAATTTCGTCAAATAAATGAGGACCCAAAATTCTATCTTTGCAAATTCCTGCCCACACGTTAATACCAAAATGCACTTGAGGTCGAATTTCTCGGAACTGCCTGGGGTTGTTTATGCTCCAAATGTGTTCGTTATTTCAGTTGAATATCCCACAATTCGTAAAAGTGCTTTTATCTGTCCAAATTACATTTTCCAGGAAAACAGGAAAATCTGGTCATCGCCCATAGATATACTAATAAGTCCGCTCACTCTCGCAAGCGACCCAAATCATCCCCTCCGATCCTCGCGCGTCCCTTGCCTTGTCTGGTTTGACTTGAGCGCCGGCCTGGTGGGCCAGCCACTGTAGACTGACCCCCGTATCAGAGGTTTCTGCAGGTGTCCATATGATTTACGACCGCTCACAAAAAGAGCGGCATTTTTCGACCACATCAAAGGAGTTACCAGACTTATTAGTATATCTATGGACGATGATCTGGTCTTCTTATTAGCCAATTACAAAATTCTAATCGGCTTTTGGGATCACCTGGATGCAATTTTTGAGATATGTGTATTTTTTAACATTTCAAACCGCTTTTTTTGAGATGTCTTCAAGCACTTGTATGACAAATATTCATATCAGATATTTGAATTCATCGTTTACATTCGGTCCATATACGTTTATGAATGTTTTTGTATTCTTGTTATTTCTTTTTTGTTCAACTATGAGTATTCGCTCTCTCCATCCTTTCCACTTGTGGATTTCTTCTTTTACATTTTTATGTATTAAACATGCTACTCCCATTGATTGCTGCTCTTCTATCTTTTGATACCTCACTATACACTAGGATATGACCTTTGTCTGTTTCCATTAATCCTTGTCCTTGTTTCTATTATTGCTTGTATCTTCAATTCACTGTTTTCAAATTCCTCTTCTAATTCTTGATCTTTCAAACTTAAGACTTCTTATATTCCACGTACCGATTCTCCACATATGATTTTCTTTTGTCATTTTACTATTTTCTTTGCTTTTCTGCCTTTTTTCTCTCCTATTTTTACTGTCTTCTTCCTTTATTTCCCTCTGTCTTGCCTTTTTTTTCCAGTCCAACTTGTTCTTCATTCCATTTCCATATTTTCCAATTCACTGTCACCTTTTTACAACCAATTTTTGTTTGATTGTTTTTTTCTTTCTTTCTTCGCCATTTCTCTTATAGGTATACTTATACATAATATTGATGAAATTAAGTTACACTGTTGTATATACCAGTGATAAAGCAACTCAAAATCTGTTGACTGTTTCAAAAACACCTACAAGTTGAAACGAAACTGCATAATAGCTATTTACATACCAAGGGAGGAAAATCACACTTTACTCCCATGTAATACATATGATTTTTCGTCCTACCCACTCAATAAAACCTTTTTGTAACTTTGTTTGCAAATAGACCTATTCTTACTTGATGGAAAGTATAGACAATACAGTCATGTGTATCTGAGAATCTGCGGTGGTGCAATCGCCAGCGTCTTGGGCTTGTAATCCGAAGGTCGCGGGTTCATCTCCTGGCAATTACAACTTTTTTTTTTTTCAAGAAAGTTATTTTACTTTTTTCTTGTTAGTGATTTTAATTATTGGACATTTAGATAGCTTATATATTTCGGATTGCCATTGAGTGATGTTATGTGCCTATTTGCATGAAGTGTCTATCATTTCTTTTTTAAGAGCTGCGCTTGTAGAAAAAATAATGTGTGTATTTCGAGCACAAAGTGTCATTGTCGTTCTCCAAAGATTAATCTCTTTGTCGAGCAACAATCAATCACTTTGCGCTCTAAATACACAAATAGCTAATAAAGAACTAGAGTAGAAGTAACATTCATGTTTGATTTTTATCAGAATACAGGATATATAAGATGTTCTAGAAATTACGGAAACAATTTGATTATAATAGATTCACAAGTTTCATCGTTTACAACTTACTTGAAATGAGGGGGAGGAAAAGTACTTTCCTCCCTAGGGTGGACAAGTATGAGTTTCCTCCCTGGTTTGAGGGAGGAAAGTGTGTACTTTCTATAGGGGTAGGAGGAAAAAGCATTGTATATAGTTTTTTCTACTACCTTTAAGGTCGTCATTCTTATAACGTCCTAAAAATTATAATGCGTGCATACTTATAAGAACAACTGCAGAAAGCAGAAAGCGGCTATATGACAAAATATTAAGTAAGCGTTGCGTCGTCGTCATCGTGTTGACAACGATCTGTTGCTATGACGTTGTTTGGTAATACAAACATAACAGTTGTCATAAGCTGTCACGTTGTTTACCCTTTTAAGTTGCTTCTAAGTTTTGAAAATGAGTTCTAGCGAAGACGACCTGCCAAAAGATCTCGCTGAAGAGGCAAAATTGATTTCAATGCATCTTTTTCCTGATAAATCGAGAGAAAAAGTACTATTTTCTTTCCGGCGAGAGGAAAAGTACTATTTTCCTCCCGCCGGGAGGAAAAGTACCATTTTCTTCCCTTCTTTAGTGGTCGAAAATTAAGTTTCCTAGTGAGGTAGTAGAAAAAGTTATTTCTTGCACTTCCGGGACTAAAGTGTCAACTTAAGTCCCGTATAACAGGGACTAAAATGTATCTTTCAGTCCCTAGGCAGATAAAGTTGCATTTCAAATCCCTTGGGACATAAAGTAAAAATCAAATTCTACCGCAGCTACATTATTGATAACTACGACAAACATTAGGAAATATTCCATAATAAATATTTATTGATTTAATTAACATTGTAAGTGATACTAACATTATTACAATTGATGAAACTGAATCACTGAATTGAAAAATTTTGTTGACACTGTTGCTATAACGTTACCTACTAAGTAATCCAAGTACCGTGTTTATATAACTCATCAAAATTATTAATTGTATCAATGTGAAAGTTATAATACTGGGAAGTGCAAAAAATAGCGTATATTAATCCCTTACGTGATTAAAACATTAACTTTAGTCCCTTGTTATATAATATACTATATGACATTGCATGTTAGAATAGAATAGAATAAAATACGTTTTTATTTCCTAAAGACAGTACATGCTGTATGGAAAAAGTCAAATACAGATTTTAAAAAAAACAGAGAATAAAATATGCTAGGTCAACTATGACAAACGAATATCAAAGACAAACATATAAATAACAGATAAATTGAAATATATAATGAATATATATATATATATATATAAAAGCAATTTTGCACTAAAAACTCTTTCAGTTTTCGCTTGAAAACATACATCGAGCTACTATTTTTTATATATAATTGAATTGAACATTTTTGGTGCCATAGAATTTGGGGCATTTTGAGTGATTCGAAGTTTTGTAAAAGACACAATGAAATTATTCTTATTTCGAGTATTGTAATTGTGATTGGTATCATTCTGGGGGAATTTAGAACATAAAGAGATGGTAAGGTTAATATTTTCAGGTCTTTGAATGATTTTCGACAGGAGGTTTGATAGCTCAGTCCCAACATTGAGCGGATAATACGCTTTTGCGCTATAAAAACACTAGACGATGAAGTTGATGTGCCCCAAAAGGTTACACCATATCGTAGTCTACTTTCGACATGTGCGTAATAGAACTGCAACAACTGATCGAGATTCAATATTTTTTTTATATTTCTGAATTGATAAGCAACTGTGTGAAGTTTCGAAACAAGATTCTCACAGTGCGACTTCCAGTTAAGATGGGTATCCACATTCAATCCTAAGAACTTCGCACTAGTGTCGTTGTTGGAAATCACAGGCGAGCCAAAAGAGATATTTTTACAGGTTTTCTGGGGGTTATGGAATCTGAGACATTGTGTTTTATCAATATTCAGAAATAGAAGGTTAGCCGAGAACCATTTATTTATTTCGTATAAAGTACTTTCACAGTTATCTCTTATGGAGCTTTCCTGAGGATTGGAAATAATAAGTGAGGTGTCGTCTGCGGACATTGTGAAAGATGCTGGCACATGGAGCCTGTCTATGTCGTTGATATATATTAAGAACAGCATAGGGCCGAGTACTGATCCTTGTGGAACACCCATGTCGTTTTTCAAGTACGCGGATGACTCGTTTTTTATTGAGACATATTGCCACCTGTCACAAAGGTATGACTGTATCCATTCAAGAGGTGTACCCCTTACACCGTATCGGTAAAGTTTATCCACGAGAAACGTGTGACTTACACAGTCGAATGCCCTGCTGAGATCACAAAAAATCCCAACAGGACATTCGCCAGCCTCAATGTAATCTACTATTTTGTGGTAATAGGAATAGAGTGCTGAGGTTGTTGATTTCTTTGATAGGAATCCATGTTGGTTGTCTGATATTAAATTATTTTTTTCACTAAACGATAAGAGTCTGTGTAAATAACAGTACTCAAAAACTTTAGAAAAACTGCAAGGAACTGTTACGGGACGATAATTCTCAAACAGCTCATGACTATTTTTTTTGTGGATTGGAGTGATTTTTCCATTTTTCAGTAGATCTGGAAAGACTCCTGTTGAGAAAGATAGATTGACCAGAAATATCAGGGGCTTCAATAACGCAGATAAACTTTTCCTTACCAAGTGCATTGGGACTTCATCGGGCCCTGATGAGTGTTTATTTTTCAGTTTAACTTATCAGTTTCATCAAACTTTTCAAAAAAAAATGAATTACAATGTGAGTCAATATTTTTCATGAAAGTGTTGTGGTCCGTATGATCAGAGCCAATATTCTGAATGAGGGACTTGGGAACATCAATGAAATATTCGTTGAATAAATTAGCCACTTCTGATGGATCTTTGTAAAGCTTATCATCGTATCTAATAAAGAGATCAGTTTTTCTACTGGTTGGCTTGTTCGTTAATTCGGAAATGGTTTGCCAAATAGACTTGGATGGATTATCGGACTCTATTATTCGATTTTGGTAGTATTCTTTTTTCGTTATTGAAACTAATTTGTCATGTATATTCTTTTTTATAGTGTATAATTCAGAAAGTTCAGGATGCGACTTTTTTAGTTTATAAAGTTCTTTCATATATTGACTAGAAATGCGGATTTCGGATGTTACCCATTTCTTGCTATTGGTGTTGTTATAATGACGTTTTTATGGAAAATGTTTCTCAAAGTAAAAAGAAAAAATGTCCCAAAATTTTCTAAACGCATTATTCATTTTGAATTCTCTGTAAATGTTTATAACTCACCTGAATTATTTGCATTACGAAAAGTATTATGATGTTACCGTATTTATATAATGTACCCTCAAACACTAATTAGGCATTTATTCTAAAAAATTATGTATAGTTGATTACTACTATTCATGCTCACCCAATTATAGTTTTTAATTTGGAAAGATAACCAGAAAAAGAGCCATTTTCAGGTCCGGACTGGCTCCTGCTGGGGCCCTTGGGTAGGTACTTAAAAGGGGCCCTGGCGAATTTTGCGTTATTTTGGGACTTATATTAACCCTGAGCCCCATGGAATAATTTCAAAATGAACATCCAAATCACTTTAAATAGCAATGATAGGTATATTGGTAAAAATATCAAATTCATTTATATGGAAATTTTTTATGAGACAGTAAATATCATACTCTTGGATAATAATTCAAGCAAAACGCTGCTGCTAGCAGTAAACATTGTAACATTTCAAAATGATAAAAGATGTAGTTATGTCTACTACTGATCATACTGACCCCAGGTAGCACATCATATCGGCTGAATCTTGGTTACATATTGGGCCAATAAAGATATATTGTAAATGAAATTTCAATATTGGTCCAATATGGGTGAATATTCAAAAAACAATATTATATTAATAACATTGGTGGAATATTGGTTGAACTAGTTTTGAATGTAGATTATCACACGAAATATTGGGTCAATATTGGTTGAATAATTTCTACCAATATCGATAATACAATATTGGTTATATATTGTTTTCCACATCTAGAATAAATATTGCAATCCAAATATTCCAGTCATATCGATTATAGGGGAAAAAACTATATTGTATTTCCAAGTTTGTTAGAATATTGGTCACTCATATTGAGTCAATATTGGTTGAATGATATTTACGAATATCGATAAAACAATATTGTCTTCACATCGTTTTTAACATCTAGAATAAATATCGCAATCCCAATGTTCCCCTAATATCGATTCTAGGAATAAAAACTATATTGTATCTCCAAGTGTGATTACACATTGGTTGAATATCATTTCGCCAATATTCTACAAATTTTATTAATTAATATTGGGTCAATATTGGTTCAATAATATTTATCGATATCGTTAAAACAATATTGTCTTCATATTGTTTCCTACATCTAGATTGAGATGAAATTTGACGAATATTCAATGAAACAATGAAATTATATCATGATCAAACTTGGATAAAAATCCGCTAGGTGGCTCTTCTAAAACCTACGAAAGTATAGTAAATACTTCCCATAACTTGATATCAAGACAGCTCACTCAGTGGTTATGGCGATCAAAAGACAGACTCTGGTGTCACCTTCATCAACTAAAGGACATTTAATAATTTACCAAGGTATATTGACATCCACCGATATATTCAAATGATATTGTGACAATATCGATAAATATTGTACCAATATCGATAAATATTGTACCAATATCAATAAATATTTTGAGGCCATTATTGCTTCAAGAATATTCTACCAAAACTATTTCTATAATATTCAAATAATATTCGACCTATATCGCAAAATGTTCACATATTACTTCTTGACAATATAACTTTTGAATATTGTGCCAATATTGTCAGAATATCGTATCAGCGATACTGTACCAATATCGCCAAACATTTTGAGGCCAATATTAGTTCAAGAATATTTCGACAATATTATTCAAGTAATATTGGACCAATATCGCCGAATGTTCACATTTTTTTTCTCGCCAATATTTCATTTCCAATATTTCGCCAATATGTTCACAATATTGTACCAATATTTTACCAATATAGGTGTGCTACATAATTAATATGAGTCCAATGTATTCAGAAAACCAAGCTACACAAGTGATTCCATCCCGATAGTCAAAAATTAGCAGCATGAAATGCAGTGTTACACAGAGCATTCTCGTTCCCTTTGTCTCCTCTTGTCTTCTCAATAGAAAACAATTTGTGATAATTTATGAAGCACTGAGGTTAAAAATGCTACGTGGAGTACCACAAGGAACCATACTGGGTCCAATACTTTTTATAATTTATGTAAACTCTATACTTACCTTTAATAGCTACGGTACCGTGTCCAGTTTCGCCGAGACACTATCGTTATGTACGAGGGTGATACTTGGGACTGATTGAAAGAAAAAGCAGAAAAAGACATGGGAAACCTAATTAAAAGTTTTGGACAGAAGTACTTTTGTTGAGTTATGAAAAAACCTGTTTCGTTTCCTTTTCTTGTAACGTTGTAACTATGACACCTTACATTGGTAAACGTTCTGATGAAACAATTGAGATACAAAGATCCAATAAAGCAGATTATTTCTTTCGTCTATTAAATATCAGTCATCAACCAATCATACGTTTGTTTCCTGTTTGACAGGACCAATCAACACGCTCTATTAGCGACTATTTACATGATGCACAATAGTCACCGACTATTCAGCATGATACTCATATCAAGGAGCCTGAGCATCTCACAGTACTCTAAATAAATACATATTAAACGTCAAATAAAATCAATCGTGTTGAAGCTGTATAAGAGAATGAATGTGGACCTTCTACGGTTAATACTGCAAGTTCTTCGAAAGCTGAACAAATGTCACAAATTACGCATGGTGGAAATGTCACATACAATAATTGTGTAATTGTTTAGATTTTGTGCTATGTTCTTGATATTTTGAATAAATTATTCCAAATTGTTTAATTTTCATTCATTCATATGACTGATATAAAGGAGTAGATTCAAGAAATAATCTTCACAAATATAACACGACCTTGATTAATTGTCGACTATTTTATTGCTGCAAAATTTCTCTTGTATTTATTAATTTTACTCGACATTATTTTGGCATTAATAATCAGAGATGAAAGCCCTCGAGCTTCGCTCTCGGGCTCTCATCAGATTATTAATGCCAAAATAATGTCTCGTTAAATTATTATAAAATACAGTCGAAATTTAGATGCAATAAAAATAGTTGACTATTTATCAAGGTCTTGTTATATTACCCTTGAATATCTGGGCATAATAGTTGATTGTCATCTACGGTGGGATACACATCTAGTACAAGTCTGCAAAACTCTTGCTTGCTTGGTTGAAACAAGACTCACCTACGGTATTCTGACTTGGGGGCAGCAACGGATGCACACTTGCAGAATCTCTCTTTATTTATGGCAGCATTATTTCTATAAAATTTTGATGAGAGAATTCAAACGCAGATTTAATGTACCTCTCATCAGTCATGTCTACCAAACTCGTCTGAAAACGAATAACGCTCTGGAAATGGTATCATTCAGAATGGGAATAGGGCAGAGCAGTCTAAGTTTGTACATGTTGTGGCATGTAAATAATGGCCACTGTATTTTGTCAATTTTTAGAGAGCTTAAGAGCAATGTAGACTTCACCCTGTGGTGACCTACTTTCAATGAGCCTCAACGCAACATACATAGTTGGTTGTCTAATGCTAATTTCGATTCATAAACCACATTTAGTGATCAATTCACATTTTACAAGTTGTCACTACAAGAAGAATAATTAAGTTCTGGATGCACCATCAGGTTAAATCATAACCTTTCTATTTTCGAATTGGTCTCACTGAAACTGCATACGTTGTGGTACTGTTTATTTTTCAGAGTAGCGGCTTGTATTTCTGCTTACTAGAAAAGTGTGATCTGTTTTACGCTTTGCAAGTGACGATCTAAAAATGATTCAAAGTAAATAAAAACGACTTCTAAAGAAAATATATCCTACTCACTTTGGCATCCAATGTTGTCTTCAAACGAATTTTCGTATATATGTCAGAGTTCTGGTCATTGAGAAGGATCATAAGGGTGTCTTCGAATCATTGTTTCTGTTTTAATTTTTAGGGTTTAATGTGATTATAAACTAAATGTTTAGGTTATTTTAGGCTTTCGCCTTTTTGTTGTAGTTTATCTTTATTTGTCAGCTGTCCGATGATATTTCAACTGTCAGCTGTTTAATTTTTCGAGCTATCAGTGTAGCCAAATTAGCTTATGGGGTGTCTGACCAGAGACAACCAACCACATAATTATTTTTAACATTGTTTAAATAGAAGTAAGATAGTTAATCAATGCCTGTGCAAAAGGTATTGGACACAAACGCGAGTGTCATCTAGCGAGATTAGTTACAAACATGAGTATTTGACGTCATTCTAAAGCAGGTTTCTTGAAAAAAACATGTTTTTAATGCTGACCCATTGTTTCAATCAAGTTACGACATGACTTGGAGGCCAGATCACTGAAGTTACGACATGACTTGGATGCGAGATCACTGTCGCCATCTACATGTCGCATCCATTTGAATCCAATATAAATCCCATAAGGTTGGCTAACTATCTTACTTCTATATAAACAATGTTTTTAATCTGGTCAGATTGGTCGGTTGTGTATGGAACATGCAAATATTGAAATATCTGAATGTTGGTACCCTAACATCCGAATTAAAAAAAAATTCAAGGTTTCTAGTCATACAGGGATTCCTGGTTTGGTTCGGCTGACGAATTCTGAATTTGTAAAGTGATCCTTTGTGGATATTCCGTTCTACCCATCTCACCATCAACTCCAAAGTCCTGGTTTTTGATAGATGCCTATCTATACTCCATTCCAAATAAGAATACACTAGGTGGCGTCGTGATCAGTGGGGAAAACTCACACAGCTAGATATTTGTTGCGGCCAAGGAAAGCGTCAAATTTGAAAAAGTTACTATACTTTCAGACAGCAGCTTATATGGTATTGCTCTATCTGATACTGGTTTGGATTTCAACCAATTACCCTGAAGCTCGAGCTTCCAGCACTGTATTCTTATTTGGAATAGAATATAGGACAGTTACGACAATCTGGCGTTTGAAAACCTTGTGCCACGCCAACACCCTTCTTCTACAAGATAAAACCCTTCACGGAAGGTGTGTTTTCCAACTTTTCTTTTCATCGTTTTCATGCAAACGACTTTATAGAACAGTTATTTACTGAAAAAACATTTATAGGGTTGTTGTACCCGGAGGAATTTCACCCAAGGAATGGTCACGGTCCCTGTTCTGGTTATGTATCTCCCAAGATTTGGTTAAGCCCCACGTCTCCCTGTTGTGGATATTTATGGTTCCAGTATAGCTCATTTGCCCGAAGTGCAGACTACCTGGTTTCGCCTGATAAAGCCTTCTTCATAGAAAGTCCTCGTAGACTCCATCATCACTCAATTCCTGGTTGGCCTAGGATCGAGAAGAAAATCTTCACGGTGGTGTCATTAGAAGTTTCACTCACATTTTTTATATAGGATGAAATTCTACCACTTCAATTTTAATTAATAATTCTTATTTCATATTGATATCCTCAGTTTATATATTTCAACGACTATCTGTGAACCACCACGTGCGCTGGGAAAATTGATTTCCTAAGAAAAATCTTACATGTAATTAATTAAACCTCATATACAACAGATATCTAATATTGAATATTGACTCTGGGACGAAAAAGCGATGGACATAAAAGCGACGGACAAAACAGCGAGGCCAAAACAGCGACAGGACAAAAGCGATATACAAAATAGCGACAGACAAAACGGCGACAAGACAAAATAGCGATAAGGCAAAATAGCGACAAAACAAAACGGCAACAGCAGTCATAGCGACAAACAAAACAGCGACCAGACAAACTATTTGCTGATAAAACAGCGAAGAAAAACTTCAAAAGAAAATAATTGGAGCGTTTTATTGTAGGCAGAAATGTTCTACTCGTAGAAGTAGAATTTGACATAGCTGTTTTTTTGACATCAAATATATCTACTTTTTCTACTTTCACTACGATCGAATTTGACGGTAGCAAAAGTAGATAATTGGTTGAAATAGGAAAATTCCTAAATCGTAGCAGTAATTGACATTAATGACATTTCAGTTTGGTTATATTTTGAAGTTCAAAAAACTTCATTCACTCACATTAAAACGATTTTGGTAGTGAACAGCCTCTAGTTGAAATGAATATGAGACTTATGGACGTAATTAAAGTTATAGATGAAAATGTTCAAGTAGGTATAGGTTGTAAAACGAGTTTTATTTATATAATAAAGAAGGTGGGTTTATATTGATTCTCAATTAATTTGAAACCTCTTTTGTACCTCAGTTTTAAAATCGTATGCTAAAAAATATACGACTAGATACCAAAAAAGAAGATGAAAGTAAGCGTAAGTTCAAAAATACTAGTGGGATACGATATAGAAGTGTCTAATCGATGTATGTATCACGAATAGAGAAAAATTGTCCAGTTACATATCAAAAAAATAATTTTCAGTTCCTATTTTGTTCCCAACCTTCGAATATGCTCCTATTTTCTGAATATTATTCAGGCTTATTTGCTAGTTCACTCAAAGCTGCCTTGAAAGTGGAAGGTGTGAAGGCTTAGGTATCACTTCTTCATAATAATTTTTCTGAATAAGTTTTCTGAGTGAAAATTATTCAAGGAATTCACATATATGATGAGATTATTATTGCACTTGTTATATTCCCGCCTAGAACGAATCTTCGAATAGATATAATACTGTTCGCGTCTTCTTCCATTGTCTATTTGGGCTGTGGTAGTTGTTAATGTAAGAAAATTATTCATATTGAATATATCATTATTCATAGTAATGAAAACTAAGTTTCAAACTTTTTACAAAGATTTAGGAAATTGTAGAATTATCTGACTTCTATTGGAAACCCTGAAATTACGTTTTTATGGAACTCTACTTCTTCTACTAGTAGATGTAAATTCTAGTGGTCAATAAAACGTGGCTACTATTCGTGATTATGATAACACATTTATTTGATCTCAATTTCTGTAAACTTTACGAACTCAAATTTAGTGCAATACTTTCCAAATATTCCTTAACATTACGCTCCATTATAATCATTAACAAGAGTTCTTAACCTCTTATTCTTCAAGACATATTTTGAACATTGACTCTTGAATTGCCTGAAACCGCTCTTATATCTAGAAACAAATATTTCAGACCCAAACTGTTCTCTCCTTAGAAATTCTACGAACTTGTGAATAGACGGGTGGTGGCAGTCGATAGATTTCTGAAATGCATTATGCCATGCTTCTAGGAAATTATTGGTTCTTGGAAGATTATTCTTCACGCGTTCAAACATATTCCAGGATTGTATTGAGAATCGTGGATTAATTTTCAAAAGTCGTCATCCTACATAATTATTCTCCCAGTATTGTATTATTGAGGCAATCTCAGCTGATGAATTTTGGGTAATGATTTCAAAACCCCTTTGAACGTCTCCAGGAGGTACAAAACTCAACGCCAGAAGCATCTTCAACATCACTCTCACATTTTCATCTGATCTATAAAGTGCTGTTAATTTTGACTCTTGGATTCTTCTCCACTAATTCTGTGATAAGTGAAAAAAACAACCTACAATATTAACAGTCGAAAAAATGTTTTTTGATGCATTCATAGACGCCATTTCAAAATCGGTAGGATTCAGTCCGGGTTCAAATTCTCTCAATTTAGACAGAATTCGTTTGTATGATTGCTCATTTTTGTTCCTCAAAAGACAATAAATTGCTGGCACAGCTTTTTCATCAATCAGAATATGTATAGTATACATCTGGAAGAATAGAGTGGGTGTTACCTTGAATGTACCATCGACACACCAATGTTTGAATTCGTTCATCAAAGACAGTTTGAGGGTTTCAAACATGAATACCCTGTCGGAATCTTCTTTTCCAGAATCCCAAAGCAAAAAATTTTCCCCCTTTTCAGTTTTTCTTGTTTTTTCTGCAATTATTATACCTCCCACCGTATTGAAAGTAGTACTTTCACTAGAGCCACTTCGCTGCCGCTTGATCATTTTCCTTGAAGCCTCATAGCTTGGTAATAATGTGGAAGTTTCAATTGATATTCCAGACGTGGAAGCCTGAATTATATTTCCAGGCCTTATATTTCCAGGCCTTCACATCGGCGGGGTCAGGAGCATGATTGTGAAGAGTGGTGGGTTTTGGAATACCTTGCTGCACGCACAAACTTCCTTCGCAAAAAGGTTTCACACATCTCCATGACTCTGAAGCCAAGAAGACTTTGTCTTTCCGGTATATGTAGCCTTCGAATTGTATATTTTTTTTCCTTTCTGTGATTTGACAATCTCCATTATCGCCAAAAACTATTGACAAAAGTTTTATAATAAATGTCATGCAACAAATCAATCGCAACCATAGAAATACCTATACCCAAACTGATAATATGGTTTCGAATTGATATACAGTATGAATTTTTTATTTTTGCTTCCTGAACGCTTCTCAATTTTATCGCCGTTTTGTTTTGTCGCTATTTTGTCTTGTCGCCGTTTTGTCTGTCGTTATTTTGTATGTCGCTATTTGGTCCTGTCGCTGTTTTGGCCTCGCTGTTTTGTCCGTCGCTTTTATGTCCATCGCTTTTTCGTCCCAGAGCCTTGAATATTATCAAAATCACAGTCTTATTTTTGGAAGCTGTTACTTCTGACCAGTAAGATTCATTTAAATTGAATGTTTGTGAGTTTATTTATGTTTGATTTATTTAATAATTAACACTCATTAAAATGACAATATAGTATGAATGTGTATGTATGTGTTATAGTTTTGGGTATAACATCTAAATTGTCATTATTCGATTGCCCAACTTTCCGAGTAAGTACTCTTTGACATAGACATTTTAAAATTGTTGTGGCGCCCCCTCTTATTTTTGAGACCATTCTGTTACTGTTCAATGATATAATTTTGTTTTGAACGAACCCATAGTGCCTACCGACGAAAAGCATTGTTCCTTTTCATTTAACTTTTTAGAAAATAGGGTTGCAATGTTATAATCAAATACTCGTTTGGGAATAATTATTTTTTGCTCTTAGTGTCCATTGATTTGTTTGTGGTTCGCATGGTTTCTTATTTTGGTGTAGTTATTGAAAGTATCAGAATGTATAGATAGATAGATAAATAGCTCTTTATTTCCAACAGGTATACACCCAAAAACAGGAAATGCTACAAGGTAATATTCAACATAACGAATTACTGGTATAGGAGTAACTGATAAATTGGCTTTATGATCGATTATCTGAAACTCTGAGGTGATAGTTTCCAAATCAATTATTCAGGTTTTGAGAAATATGTAGTTCCTGCTCTTCGGAAATGATGTCCCCTCCTTGGGATTTTGTTAATCAGCCAAACAAATTCATACACGCCAAATTTATTTGAATATTCTCGAACGACATTATCATTCGTCCTCATTATTAAAGACCATGACTATCAACTATAAACTCCAATAGCAATGTAGCAGAGAGCATTGTACTGTGACAATTATCTTTATTATCCAAATAACAAAAATCAATTGCCCATAAACTTAAAAGATTATGAAAATAGACCGTCAGGTAGTGACATATTTAGGTGCCCCATACAAGCATCGAATAGGGTTAAAAAGTACATCGATGTTGAGTAAAATGGAGGGAAATTTACGAGTGGCTCCTGGGGAGAACATATGGAAAATTCGATTTTCCATATTTTAACGCGAGCCGTGTTTACCATATCAATAAATAATAGAACCTGGCATCGGAATACCAAAGGCTTGAGAGTTGCAGGTGGCTAAAGGGTTAAAATGAGGGCGTAATCTTGTAAGGAAAAATCGAGATTTTAACAGATTTTCCCACACAAAACATAATGGCTTAAGTGGCCCAGGGGGCACAAGTAAATTTCCCTCCATTTTACTCAACATCGACCGTATTCAAGGCGAAAATGGGTTAGAATAGGTTAGAAGCCTTCCATAATGAATTCCCCTTTGATTCTCAGGAATTGGTTAAAATGTTTATCGGCTCTTTATAACATTTTTCAAAAACATATGGGTAAAAAAAAATATTTATTGAATAATATTCTATAGGTACTCAAAGTATTCAAATACAAGGTGTAATTTAAATGATGTCATTAATTCCAGGAGGTGATTCTTTGTCATATTTTATGAATAAAAGTTCATATACGTGTGTCCTAATTTGCTTCGTCTTTTTGACGATTTTGATGAAACCTAGGGTGGTTATTAGCAGTAGTAAGGGGCTTTTTTTCATTATATTCCAAATTATAAGTGGCAGTGATTGATATTTACAGTAAAAATCATTGTACGCCACTGTTTTTCCCTAAGTTTTTTTTTGCAGAAAAAATTATTAAAAATACAGCTTCCTCATAATGCTGTGAATTTCAAATCAAAGTTATTGGCGTAGAAATGGTGGTTTCGTACAATCAAAATTCAGAAAGTTGTGTGAATGATATTTTTTTCAGTTACTTTCTCCATATTCAATTGTAAATGTGAAGAAGGGATAGAAAAAATAATTCTATAAGATATCTTGGAATATACAGGGTGTAAATTAAGTACGTTGACAAACTTCGGGAGGTGATTCTTTGAAGGTTTTCAGGACGAAATGTTCATATAAACATATGTCCAAAACGGCTTGGTTTTCGAGATACAGGGTGATAAAAATACATTTTTTTCAAGATTTTTTAGAGTTAACTTCGACATTTTCTACAATAATCAGTTCAAATTAGGCAAGTACAATCCATTCAATAGTACGCACGATACAAAATAATGCATTTCTCAAATAATTCACAGGGTCCTCCTTTTTTCAGAGTCAAGCTTTGTTCAACCCTTCAGAATTTTTTTTTCCGCCGCCACTGACATATTATGAGAAAGGAATAATGAATGTTGTTTCATTTAACATCTTTTTGCTCTCTTGATGTTTTTCATTTACTTGTACGGTTCAGGATTTACAATGAAAATATTAACGCAAACATTTTCCAGTAACGCATAACATAAAGAAATTTGAGAAGCAAATAGTCTAACAAACTTGAAGAGTGATTCTTTGAAAGGTTTCAAGATGAAAAGTTCATATAAACATGTCCCAAGCGGCTTGGTTTTCGAAAAAAAAAAAACATTTTTTAGGAGTTTTTGGAGTTTACTTCGAAATTTTCGACAATAATCGATCCAAATTAGTTCAAATTGGACAAGTACAATCCATTCAATAGTGCGCATGATATAAAATAATTCATTTCTCGAAGTGTCATTGCCACTCTCCAAAGATTAGCGCGTGACGCAATACGTCATTTTGTTCTCATTACACAAATAGCTATTTTCTGCTCGTGTAGAGAAAATGTAATGTTATGGAGCTCCCATACATTTTTTACCATAACTCAGGTTGAATATGTATTGCACAAAGTTAATTATGGCAAAATAATTTTGGACATTTTCAATAGTGAATAACTTTATTATCAAATACTAGAGCAAAGTAACATAAATTCCCTAGGAATAAAATTAAGTTCAGAAAAGGACCATTATTGAAATTGATATGTCAGAGCAGCTGCTGGAAATGGCCACCGCCAACTTCAATGCATGCGTTTATGCGCCTAACCATAGACTGGCGGACACGCTCAAAAATACCAGGAGTGTTTCTTATAATTCCGCATGACTCCTGTATGCGATTCCTCAGGTCTTCTTCACTTTGAACTGGAGTTCGGTACACTAATGATTTAAGGTGCCCCCAGAGGAAAAAATCAAGTGGATTCATATCGGGTGACCTTGGTGGCCAAAGTTGTGGTCCACCACGCCCAATCCAGCGATCAGAATAATTCTCTTCTAAATATTGGCGTGCAACCAATCTGAAGTGTACTGGAGCACCATCATGCATAAACCAAATTCCAATTCTTTCCCTCAGTGGGTTTCTTCTAGGAGTCCAGGTAAGATGAATTCAAGAAAATGTCGATAATAGTCACCATTGAGTCTATGAGGCAGAAAATGTGGCCCGATAAGGAAATTCCCTACAATTCCAACCCAAACATTCACAGAAAACGTCTCTTGAAAATGGTTTTCAATCACGGCGTGTGGGTTTTCATCAGCCC
Organism: Chrysolina oricalcia; assembly: GCA_944452925.2. Lineage (NCBI taxonomy): Eukaryota > Metazoa > Arthropoda > Insecta > Coleoptera > Chrysomelidae > Chrysolina > Chrysolina oricalcia. Next base: position 6,097,504 of record OX101825.2, on the reverse strand, counting down.
ACATATGATTGTTGTGAAAATTAATAATGGCTTTACGGGAAAAGCATGCCTCATCGGTGAATAACACTTGAGATAAAAACCATGGATTTTCCAACAATTTATTTCGAATCCAAGTGCAAAAAGTTAATCTCTTTGGAAAATCTCTTGGCAGAAGAGCTCGAACACGCTGTATGTGATAGGGATAAAGTTGTTGCTTATACATGGGTTACGTTAAACTGTGCCGCAATTTGTCTTGTACTGGTGTCTGGATGCTGCTCAATTTCGTTAAGTACAGCTTCTTATATCTGAACTGTTCTAACTCTCCTGGGTCTTTCTATGAGAACAGCAGACCTCTTGAAAGTACCCGTTTCACGAAGACGGGAGTGAATATTGATGAACATTTGTGTGCTGGGAATATGACGTTGTGGAAATCTTTCTAGATACATTCGTCTGGCGGCACGAGCGTTACCATCAGCCATTCCATACATTAAGTGCATGTCTGCCATTTCTGAATTTGTATATTCACCATATTTATTTATTAGTAGTTTTCTGTTAGATATCACAAAAAGAAATCACATCTTTACAATAACAAGCTTTTATTTAGCTTCACTTGTAACTAACTAACAAACAATTTAATAAAAGTTGAATTTGACCCACTTCTAATACTCCGATTAATTTGAAATTTGGCAGGTTTCCGTAATTCCGTTGACAATGCATTAAAAAAATTTTTGTTAAAAAACAAAATGGCGGCTCCAATATGGCGGACGAGTTTTGTGATTATGATCCGATTCTGTTCAAAATTGGTATGTGATGGTTTTTGGGTTGGAGATTTTCAGTTTCACATAAAAACTAAACTAAAATGTTAAAAATGAAAATTATGAAAAGAAAACATTTTAAAGTTTTTATACAATACACTGAAAAGGAAAAAATAATTCATTTCATTGTTTGATCTAGGTAATCTTGTACAGAAAGATTTTGATACTCACAGAATAACCTACAAAAAATGAAACAAATTATTTTTTCATTTTCAGTGCATTTGTATAAAAGCTTGTCTTTATATTTTTTATTGTATAATTTTTATTCATCGTAGATTTTTCTAATTCTGAAAAAATATTTTCATCAATTTACAATAATTGAAAATGTTTAATTTTCAAATTTTCTAATGTTATGCCACACTGGAAAATGTTTAAATTAATATTTTCATTATAGCCCCTGAACCGTACAAGTAAATGAAAAACATCAAGAGAGCAAAAACATGTTAAATGAAACAACATTCATTATTCCTTTCTCATAATATGTCAGTGGCGGCGGAAAAAAAAATTCTGAAGGGTTGAACAAAGCTTGACTCTGAAAAAAGGAGGACCCTGTGAATTATTTGAGAAATGCATTATTTTGTATCGTGCGCCCTATTGAATGGATTGTACTTGCCTAATTTGAACTGATTATTGTCGAAAATGTCGAAGTTAACTCTAAAAAATCTTTAAAAAAATGTATTTTTATCGCCCTGTATCTCGAAAACCAAGCCGTTTGGGACATACGATTATATGAATTTTTCGTCCTGAAAACCTTCAAAGAATCACCTCCCGAAGTTTGTCAACGTACTTAATTAACACCCTGTATAAGACTAGTCGCAGCCCCGCCACCAAAGACGAATGCCTGGCTCAACAAATAACAGGGACAGAGCAGCCTTCCACCAGCAGCAGCCCCAACCATCAACAGGTTGGTGAACAATCCGGGCACTCCCTCTATCCCATCCACCCCTCCCCCATCACCAGTGCGAAGGCAACCCTCTGCGAGAGTAGCCGGACACGCAGCAATACTGGAGCTAACTGGAGTAGTTAGCGAAATCAACTCCTTGTTGGATGTCACAGCTCTTTGTGAAGCGTTGAAGGAGCTGGTGGTGATGCTAAAAAAGGCTACTTCACCCCTGGAAAAGTCTGTGGCAGTCCTGGCGATCCTTGGGGATCCCCAGAGACTCAACTTTTAGGCATCTATGGGCATGTATGTTCAACGCGAATGGAGTCAACAATAAGCTGTCGCTCAAAATTGACTTCATTAGCAGACACAAGGTAAATCTGATTTTCATCTCCGAGACGAAGATCCAACCGATCCATCGATTCAACCTCAAGGGCTTCTCTACGATCAGGGACGACCGCCCCAAGCTATCAGGGGAGGAGGCGTGGCCAGCCTCATTAGGAATGGGGTTGCGTACGCACAGATCCCACCAAGACAAAGCATCATAGAACACGTTGGCATTAAACTTGCTGATGGGACTTGTGCGTTCGCAGTGTACAACGCCCCAAATAGACGTTTCACGCAAATCGACTTGGACAATCTGTCAATCTGACAATACAGATCACAAGTTTTTGTTGATTGGGGACCTGAACGCCAAAACGCCAGAGTGGACACCGGGTACAGCGCCAAATGCTAATGGAAAAACTCTGATGGAATATTCTGTCGATAATGGGGCGGTAATTGTGCACTTGGACGAGCCAACACATTATCCCTGGGATGGAACCACTCCTACCACCATCGACTTGATAGTTAACAAGAATGTCACGGATCTGAGTGACCTCAAGGCCATCCATGAGATGACTTCGGACCACGATGCGGCCATGTTTCAACTTAAGTACAAGGGGGAGGATATTCCCCCGACGTTAAAGTACAACTATAAGGAGACTGACTGGCACGAGTTCCGAAGGCTTCTTAATGCTATGACATCTATGAAGTCAAACATCTCTAAGGATTGCATTGAGGAGGAAACGCTCACTTTGATACGTAACATTCAGAAAGCAAGACAGAAAACTACCAAGAAGATTTTGGTAAGGAGGGACCGGAATATTCTTCCAGCTGCTGTTAAAGACCTTATCAGCCTGAAAAATTCAACCCGAAAAAGATGGCAGGCCACTCGTGACCCGGCCATCAAGGAGGACATGCTCCGACTCGGAAACGAGATTTCAGAGCTGATCAAGGAGGATAGCAACACACGCTGGAAGAATAAGCTGGAGAAGCTGAATGTTTGTGACAACTCGCTGTGGCGCATGGCCAAACGTATATCAAAACGTTCACGAGCGTGCAGTGACGGACCCTCAGGAGGCCAAGTTAATGGCAGAATATTTCGCAGATGTTCATAAAAAGGCGCCTGACGTTAGTGAGGGGCAGACAGCGAAAACAGTTCTAACTGATATATTCCGCGAAACTCCGCCCCTCACTATCGGCCCTCATAGATTGGCCAAGATATTGACCAACTATGAGGAGCTGACGGAAGTCATAAAAAGACTTCCGACGAATAAGGCACCTGGGACAGACGGACTTGACACTATTCTTATCAAAAATTTACCGAGAAAGATCCTCACTCAACTAATCCACTTGATTAATGCCATCATAAGGCGGCAAGTGTACCCAGATTGTCTGAAGAAAGCTGTTGTGGTGCCAATATTGAAAACGGGTACGGATGGTCATAAACTCGAGAGCTATAGGCCAATCTGACTTCTGAGCGTGATCGCCAAGATCGTGGATAAGATCCTGCTGAGACGGACGTTGAGCCTTGAGGGGAGGCTCAAAATGATCCCTGATGTGCAGTTCGGCTTCCGGGCAGGTCACAACATGACCTCTCAGGTGTTCAGAATTGCGCATGCGGTGAAAGAGTTCTTCCACCGTGGCCTCAACACGGTCATGGTTCTGTTGGATATGAAGAAAGCCTTTGATACCGTCTGGGTTGAAGGTCTGATCGCCAAACTGTTACGAGCAGACATGCCAGTATATATGGTGAGACTCATTAACTCATATCTCGTTGGACGGACTTTTGAGGTTAGAGTGAATTGAAGCAGGTGTTCCGCAGGGCTCGAGTCTCTCGCCACACTTGTATTCCCTTTATACGCATGATCTTCCTCAACACGAGAGTGTGGAGACGGCAATGTATGCGGATGACACTGCATTATACTGTCACTCCTTCTCAAGCGCTGTTGCCGTGACACGGATCCAGAGGAGACTGGATAGGGAGATCTTGCCGTATTTTGCGGAAAACAAGATTGTGGTGAACCCGGATAAGACCGAGGTCATCAACTTCACGAGGAAATATAAGTTCACCAAAATCTACCGTAAGTTGAGGATCTCGGACAAAATCATAAAGGAGTCGAGTCCAGTGAAATACCTGGGAGTCGAGATGGACATGCGGCTGACAATGAATGCCCACCTAACTCTGGCGATTATGCGGGCTGCTGCTGCAGTAAAGCGGATATACCCGCTAATCTACAGAACATCGCATCTGTCTCTGGACAATAAGATGCTGATGTACAAAACGATGGTGCGGCCGGCACTGTTATACGCCTGCCCAGTGTTCTGTAACCTGTACAGAACTCAATTCCAGAGGCTTGACAGGATGCAGAACAAGGTTCTTCGTATTGCAACCAATAGTGACAGTTACATTCGTTTGGATGCGTTGCGAGAGCTTGCGGGCGTCGACTCCATCCTGACATACATGAAGCAACTTGCTTATAAGTTTTATAAGTATTTTTTCCCCAAAAGTCCGCTATCTGCGGGTCTCACCAGGCTAAGAGTACATGACAACCTACCCCGCAAACATGGTGGGGTGTTATATGAGTAGCTGGATATCTTCCAGGAACACTGGGTAGAACCGGCGCCGTAGGAAATCAAAGTTGAAAATCTAAAACGTCAAGTACTCCAACCCGGTTTTTTGCTTCTAGCCTTTTCCGGGGCAACATCCAAATTATGGCCCTCAAAAACTACCAACTCTCAACTTTTTTACATTGAATGTGACGACAATACGCGCATAAGCTTTGCAGGAGGCGCGAATACTCCAGATACCACCATTATATCAGCGGAGGCAGTGACCAGCGCCCTCTCTGTATGGGGACCCTTGGCACTGTTGAAAGGCATCGTGCACGTCACCAGAGCTGGCAACAGCAGGGTGGCGTGAAGCACACTTGCCGTCCTCTCCTTCCTTTCATCCTATCCCCCCGCCGGGCGAAGATGGACTGAACAAAGGGTAGCTGCTTCGGGTAGAATGATGAGATGTTAATTAATAACTTTGATTCAATAAACTTTCATTTGCTAACGAACAGTCGTTACCGACCGATGATGAACCCTTTACTCCCATAAACACCTAACTATGTAGGCTTATTATGGCAAGAACCTGTCAGAAAACATAATTCTGCTGGTTGGTCATAGAGGGCACTTGCAATTGCGTCCTCTGATGTTTTGAGGAACGTTGCACAAGTAGCTGTTAGATTTAATTCAATACCCGTCGTGGTCTTAGCCAGGGGAGTAGTTGTTTTCTGACAGGTTCTTGCCATAATAAGCCTACATAGTTAGGTGTTTATGGGAGTAAAGGGTTCATCATCGGTCGGTAACGACTGTTCGTTAGCAAACGATCTCCCAAAGATTTCTGTCTTCTTCGCATAATATACTATTGAGTAATTGATAAATAACTGACTTTTTATTAAAACTTCGACACTCCGTCACTTGAAAACAAAGCAAGATAGGACATACGTTTATGTGAACTTTTTTTCATAAAATATGACATCATTTAGTATACACCATGTATAGCTGATATTAAATCAAATGTTTCTCAGAATATAAGTAGGTTGAGCATCGGAATATTTTCTGAACGCTCAATTGTATCCGGGCATGACAAGTTGGGCTATGCATGTTGTTACCCTATAAGATTTCAATAAATAAACAATATTCAATTTTCCTTCAATGCTTTATTTATTATTCATAAATTTATTCAGCTGATGACTGGATAGTAGCTTGAATAGTACTTCCGTCCTTGATTTCATATGCCCATAATGAAAAATAATCCTCCAGTTGTTGGGTACCGTCAGATAATTTTATAACGTTTACATCGACTTTTTCTAGATCAGCAATTTTTTCTCTCAGCTCGTCTATTGTGGTTGTATTTGATAAACCATCGATATCGATACTTTTCTTATCCCCTTTTTCATCGGTTATTTCCACTGTCAATTTAAATTCTGCAGCGACAAAAATCAAGAGGGTCAACAACATTGCCGTACTTATAGTTGAGGAACTGAGAGAAGCCATCTTCGTTGTGTATATTTCTTCGGAACAGTATCAGCTTTGAATCTGGAACAATAAACAATGAATGAGATGAGAAATAATTAAATAAAAACAAGTTAAATGATGTATGTAATAATGAGATGTTCTAGGATAAGACCTGTGCTGAGGGACGCCAAAATATATAAAAGCACTTAAAAATATTTACACCATAAGGAGCAAAATATTGTGAACTTTTATGGGTTGAAGGTGGCATTTCATGGTTTTTCGTCATTTTCAGTGAAAGTTGACCTCCTGTCGGAAAAAGTTGGGGAGCAAAATGTAGATAAGAAGATCTACAATACAATACAATATTTTTCCAAAACACCTCAAATTTTCCAGGAAAATCTGAAAAACCAATTTTTCAGTTTTAAATTTTTTCTCGCACAAAAAATTATGTTTTTTTTTTCACGAAATTTGGTGGAAATATAACTTATCATGTTTCAAGTGAGCTGTGATGTTTTTGTAGCGAAATAAAGTTGACCTCCTATCGGAAAAAGTTGGGAGCAAAATTGTAGATAATAAGAATATCTACAACTTTTGTATCTAACATTTTTTCACATCAGCTCAAATTTTCCGGGAAAATCTGAAAAACCAATTTTTCAGTTTTTAATTTTTTCTCGCACAAAAAATTATGGTTTTTTCACGAAATTTGGTGGGATTATAACTTAACATGTTTCAAGTGAGCTGTGATGTTTTTGTAGCAAAATACAGATTTTTCCTTCTTTCTTCGACAAAAGAAAACACGACCTCATTTCCAACTAAAAAGTTTCACCGATGAAATTCGTCTTTACAAGCTCGCCAGCCGCAATTGTTTCAGTTGAAGCGTCTGCTTTCAGATTATGATGTGATGAGTAGCACTAATATGGATTTTTTTCTAGAAAACGCAAAAAAATTAAAAAACAGGTTTTCAAAAATCAATTTTTTTTAATTTTTATTTTAAACTGATATTCATTTATTAAAGTTATTGAAATTTACAGTTAAAACCTTTCGAAAATAATAATTTCATTAATAGGTACAAAAAATAAACAAGGACATAAATAAGGGTTTGATTATGATAGAAGGGCGAAAGTAGGTGAACTTTTGGGGATAAAAATGGTTTCTCACGATTTTCAGCGAAACGTATCCTCCTGCAAAAAAAGAAAAAGAGAAAATGGTTGTTGGCACTAAAAAGATCCACAACTTTTGTATTCATCATTTTTCCACATAACCTAAAATTTTCCGGAAAAATAGGAAATCCCGTTTTAATTTAGTTTTTAATTTTTTCTTGTGTGAAAATTGTATGATTGTCGCAAAGTTCATTGGAAATATACCTTTTCATGTCCTTGATTAGACGTTTTTTTTACAGCAACATATTTATTTTTCTCGAACCTCTTTGAAGTAAATACTCGGAAAGCGGGTGGCTTCTTATAGCTACTTCCATGAAATGAAATCTTTAAGGTGCCTCGTGATCACATAGCTCATAATGGAATGGAATCGATAAAGTCCATTTATAAACGTAAATAAAATCTATCACTGAATTGAGGTTTCAAAATTATCAAGCAGCTACAGTAAAAAATTAATTTAAATTGGTAAAACTTCCACCAAGTGAACGTGCAGCAATATAGCATTGTTACAAGGCATACTATCAGCTTCAAACTTTGCTTGGTAACTTAAGAGCAACAGATTGGGGCAAGCAATGACTAATAAAGATTTGATACCTGAAGTATCACTTAAAAGTATGTGCTGCAATTGTGAAACCGGGTATAACACAAAAATGTATATGGCTGCCGCAAACATGGCTTGAGATGCACGAAAACGTCTAATTTAGAACATAAAAAGGTATATTTCCACTAAATTTTGCGACAAACATACAATGTTTACACAAGAAAAAAATTAAAACGGGTTTTCCGATTTTCCTGGAAAATTTGAGGATATGTGGAAGAATGTTAGAAACAAAAGTTGTAGGTCTTTTTATTGCCAACAACTTTTTCTTTCAACTTTTTTTTGTAGGTTAAATTTTGCTGCAAATCGTGAGAAACCATTTTTACCCCCAAAACTCACCTCCTTTCGCCCTTCTATCATACTCAAATCCTCATTTATGTCCTTGTTATTTCTTTGTACCTAAGATAACATGCAATTGATATTCTTGAGAGGTTTCAACTGTTAATTTCAATAATTTAAAAAAATACGTATGAGTTTAGAACAAAAATTTAAAACATTGATTTTTGGAAATCTGTTCATTATTTCGCGTTTTCTGAAAAAAAAATTCCGTAGTAGTGCTACTCTTTCATTGTATAATCTGAATGTAGACGCTTCAACGGCGAAAATGGCAGCTGGTGAGCTTGAAACGACAAATTCTACTGGTGAAACTTTTCAGTTGAAAAAGAGGTCGTGTTTTCTTTTGTCGAAAAAAAAGGAAAAATCTGTATTTCGCTACAAAAAAATTACAGCTCACATAATAAGTTATGTTCTCACCAAATTTCGTGGAAAAAATATCTATCCACCAATTGAGAATAGAAATACACGGTAAAGTGAGTATGTCAAGGTTTAAAGATTCGCACAGAGTCTACAGCTTCATCCTGATATAGTATCCAGCCTGGATTTCAAAAACTCATTTATTTTGTGGAGGGCTGCTAGAAATTCAGATAAAACTAAACTCATTGAAAAAATGGCGCACTTTAGGCAGAGTATATTTTTCATGTAGAATCCAAAAGTTCAATGAGAATTATGACATTCTAAAGAGTGTAGAGAAAGTTTTACTCAACGTTTTCCAAATAAGAAGAGTTGCGAGATCTTCTCTTTTCGTAGTTAAAAATAATTTAAACGGGATGAAATAGAGAAAAGGGCATTCACTGAAATTTCAACCATTCAACTTTCAACAAATCTCTTATTGCATTGTCAACTATGTTTTTATTGGTAATAAACTTCTCTAGTGATTCGGTGCTTTTAAAACCATTTGCCACCATTCTAATCACATTAAAGTTCGGCAACTTTTTTTCGCAGGTAGAAAAATATTTTCCTGATATTTTCTTCCCTTTTCAATAATCCCAAAGTCACGATCGCATGGGTAGTAGCTGTGACCAGATACCAAGAACTTATGATCAATTTGGTCGAAAGAAAACTTGTTAAAAAATTGCAGATCGCAGCTATCTTTATGTTCCGATTTTGTCCTCCACAGTGGTCGCTGTACATGATCTTTTTGGCATTCGCAACTCATAAAAAAGACGGCCGTTGTAGCAGAATGCATGAAAAACTACAATTTTCCAGCAGAAACTAATCTTTATCATAAAAACTCATCTGAGACCAGAACTCCATATATAAGTAAATATTTTAGGTATAAGAAGTGAGCAGGGGCAAAAAGTGGTCGGCATCAAAATTTAGGAAATTTTGATGTAGTCATCTACTATTTTCTGACTTGGAAAAATTGCTTTTCGTTTACACAGGAATTTGAAAAATGGTTTAAGAAGGTGTACGAAGCATCTCTGTGATACTGAAAAGGATTATAAAAATTGCGTCAGAGGTGCTTCGTTACACAACATGACATCGGGAGGGAACATTTTTCATGTGGAAAACTAGTAACAAAAAAATAATGAAAACAAAAATAAAAAAAATAAGTAAAACTCGCTGCGTTATGTTGAAAATATCGATGGGTTTTTGACAAAACATCGTAAGCGACAAATTTGTCGAAATTTGGATTATTCAACCAAATTGTTTCTTACGATGATCTACATGTGAATCACCATATGATTCAAGCCTATCTGGGTCGTAAGTGCTCAAAATCATTATCGTAAGCTCCAGTTTGATTCCATCCAAATCCCAATATTCCAAATTTTATCGTATACACCAATATGCTACTGACAGATGATCGTAAACACCAGAAAATTTTGTCGGTTACGATTCTGTTTCTGTCGCTTACGATAATAATTTCATTTCCTAATGACAGAACGACATCGTGAGAACGGTTACTGCAGTGGAGAGTGAAGTGCACTCAACCTACAAATTACATTATAGTATTGCGAGTTATCCTGGCAAATTCTATTTGAATAGGGGAATTTTGTATTGAACTAATAAGTTGTGATTGTGAATGAACTGAGCTTCTGGGAGTTGTGCAATCCAACTTTGATTTCGATGCTAGTCTTATTGTTGTCTTTATAGATGGATTTTTCAAGAGGACAACGTATAGCATTAGAGGCAATCAATAAACAGAATAAAAGCTTCAGTGGTAATATTTTCACAGATTAATAATGAGTCAGCTCACTGTTCTGGATCAACGACAAGCACACCAGATGAAAATCAGAATCCATCTGCTGTTTCCATGACATAATGCAATATGAAATATTAGACCTACCTAATAATAATGATTCATACAATATTAATCAAAATCCATTAGGCACAACATTGTTTGACATTGGAAACATTTCGGTGGTATTTGTTGATGGAAATGATGAAATAATTATCACAGAAGTAGTTCCTGATTTGGATACAAATGATGGTATAATGCAGGGAAATTTGATTGTAACTGCAAGCAGCCTCGTTGAAAATGAAGTGCCGGTTCCTAAGAGACTCGCAATTATTCAACCAGTTCAATCTGAGAATGATGATTAGTTAGGAAAAAGTACTCATAAAACTGAGAAATGGAAAAGATTTGATTCCGATTATTCGTTTGACAAAGAAAAAGATTCGTTTTTTTTATTCGAGTTCAGATTCAGGAAAAATAAACGAAAATGATACAAATGACGTGGTCTGAAGAAACGTGAAAAAGTTTTAAAGAAAAATCTCAAAAACAAAAACAAGTGTTGTCAAAATGTGTTTTCAAAAAAATTCACAGAACAAGCAAGTCACGATAATTTTGAATACTATTGGGGAGTGGGTACTCACCAGATACAGAAAGATTGGTTTTTATTATGTATTGAAGAAAAAGAACTTAAACAAAGACAAATGAATACAGAAAATAGCAGAAGGAATCAAACTCTCAAATACTTCATTACCTGGAATGGAAACGAGAATAAAGTATGTCAGCAGTTCATATTGAAAACGCTGTGCATCTCGCAAATGCCTTTGAGATTAACAAAGATTAATGCAGGTGATGCAATATTCGCTAAAATTGACCAAAAAGGCAAACATGACCCTAAAAGTAAAACAAGCATTGAAGAGAAATGCAGTATTGTATTTCTAGCTCAACTGATAATAACATTCATTGAATAAAAATTATTTCATTTCGAGCAAGTAATGTTTCTGGACAAAATATCGAAACTGATACCCACAAAACATCTTATGAGTATCTTGCGACAGATCTGGTTAAAAAAAAATTTAAATTGTTCTGACAAACTATCGTATGCAACAAAATTAAATGAGAATGAAACATTGTACTAAATATTTTTCACATGAATGATTTTTCGGCAAATGAAATGGAGCCCTACAAATTTTGATAGTTCCAAGTATTGAAAGATTACAAGTATAAGGAAAAACCGCTTCATGTAAAATTTTACTTTTGTCGCTTACGATGTTTTGTCAAAAACCCATCGATATGCTCCAAATTTCAACAATGTAACATACACAGGGTATTTCATTCGAAAAACTAAAACTATGACCAAGTGCTACAGAACTGATTTTTAGCCCAAAATATCATATTTAAGTTCTTATGAAAATGTGTGTTTATAACTCACCTATATGTTTGGTATTACAACGAGTAGCACGATGAACTCGTACTTATACTTCTACCCTCAACATTAATTAGGCAAGTATCCTTGAAAATTATGAATAATTGTTTACCTTATTCATACTCACCTCATTATTTCTTTGAATTTGGATAAATAATTTATATTAACTTATACCCCATGGAATAATTATATAAAATAAACATTTATTTTATCTAAATCGCCTTAAATGAGTTTTTTAAGTACTGAATAACGCAGTAGTAGGTATATTGGTAAAAATATCTAATTGCTTCACATTAAGATGTTGTATAAGACAATAAATATTCAATAAACTTGGATAAAAATTCACTCAAGGCCGAAGAAAAACTCTAAAGAGCTCAGTGTAGCTATCAAAACGATGCTGCTAGCAGTAAACCTAGTAATATTTCAAAAAAGTAAAAGATGTCATTAACATAGTCGTAGTTACGTCTACTAGCGATCGAAAAATATTTGAAATTTGTTGATTTTAATCAAATAACAGTGTGTGTTTGTAACTCACCTATATGTTTGGTATTACAAGGAGTAGCAGGATGAACTCGTACTTATACTTCTACCCCCAACATCAATTGGGCAGGTATTTTCGAAAAGTATGCATACCTTTGGCATACCTTTGGCATACCTTTGGCATACCTTTGTTCCTGTTTACCCAATTATGTTTCTTGGAATTCACATAGATAACCATAATTACAGTGCCACTGTCAGTCAGGCCCAGACTAGCTCCTTCTGCATGGGGCCCACGGCTATTTACTGAAAAGGGACCACGTATTTTCCATTATTTTGGAACTCATATCAACCTATACCGCATGGAATAATTGTAAAATGAATATTTATTGAATATAAATCACATTTAGTTTATTAAAGTACTATATAAAGCAAAAGTAGGTATATCGGTAAAAATATCAAATGGACTTTTATTAATATTTTTTATTAGACAGTAAATAACATAAACTTGGATGAAAAATACATACTTGAGTCTAAAGAAGAACTGTAAAGAGCTTGAGTAAGGTTATTCTGGCCTAAAAAAGAACAAAGAAAAATTCAATTCTCTGCAATTTTTAATCACAACGTTTCAACTGTCAAAATCTACAGTCGTTATCAAGTGTATGATCATACCGATACCATACACAATCACCAAACTAGACAATCAAATAGACTCATCACGCATAAAATAAAGACAAACATTGGAAAAAAATCAATTTTATATAATGGAATTTTGATATTCAATAATATAGCCAATAATTTGAAAAATATAATAAAAAAAAGTTTCAAATTTCATTTGTAGAAGTACTTATTACAATGATACTTAAAAAAAACTGATGCAAACAGTTTCAACTTGAAATTTTGTTGTTTATTGTATTAGTTATAGATTTAGGTCCCTATTATAAACATTTATGTTTCTTGGGGTCAATATAGATTATTAAATGCTTATTATTATTATTATTATTATTATTATTATTATTATTATTATTATTATTATTATTATTATTATTTTTTTTTTTTTTTTTAGGAGTGTACCAGTCAGGCCCTGTCTCCGGTGCTCCGACCCATCCGGAGGGCGCGCTGGTGTCGTTAACCCCAATAACCACTCCCTACATCCGTAGGGTGAGTGATTATTGGGTCCGAGAATCGTGTGCCCTGAGTAGACGAAGCGAACCAAGTATAACGGCCTTCTGCATTCTTGATGCTAAGATTTCTGCCATATTACGGCAAGCAGGTATTATTTTCAAATTGGAGAGCAGTGTGTCCATCATTCCACCAAGGACTCCTATGATCAGAACCACCATTTTGACAGAATGGTCCGGATATAACCTGCGGAGTTCAAAGAGAAGATCTCGATATTTAGTCCGTTTTTCCTCCTCTTTTCGAACGATATTAATTTCGCCTGGAGCGGAAAACTCCATGACGAATATCGTTCTACTTTGGTGGTCGAGGAGGACAACATCAGGCTTATTGGCTTGTATTTGCCTGAGGGTGGGGAATGAGTAGTTCCAATAGATTCGGCATCTCTCATTCTCCACCACGGACTCAATATCCCCCGGAGCATAAGGCAACACCGGTGTCTCGTCTATACCGTACGAGTGTCGTAGGTGGTAGTACAACACTCGTAGCGCCGCGTTATGCCTGTGGATATAGGCTGAGACCGCATAAGATGGGCATGCTGATAGCAAATGCATTACGGTCTCAGGTGCCCCACGACATGCCCTGCATCGGGTGTCAGGGACGTCTATACCCATCACGCGACTACGGTAGACAAGGGTGTTGAAGACACCATCCTGGCAGGCCATTATGAATCCCTCGGTCTCCGACTTTAGCTCACTCGACCTGAGGAAGGCAAAGGTCAAGCTTTTGGATAAGCCAAGGTCTTCGATGTTATGAAAGAAGACACCATGCATTGGCTTATCCATATGTAGCTGTAGCAGGACCTCTGTCTCCGCAGCTTTTATCTGAGCTTTTTGCTGAACGGGTCCCAACTCGGTGACAGAGTTTGGGTTAGCCCGTTCAGTGTCGAAAACGAGACCGAGTTCATCGGCCGCACGGGTAGCTGCCTTAAAAAGGAATGCTCCAATCCCTGCTTTCTCATGGTCGCGGACCATGCAGAGAAGGGGATCTGAACTCCTGATGACTTTACAGGCCCCATCCAGAACCATTCTGTTATGCAGACACTCCAAACTCAAAAGTCCACGGCCTCCCCGTTGTCTGGAAAAGTATAACCGTGGAACGGACGATTTAGGATGCAAGCTCCTATTGAGATGCATCATTTTGCGAGTCTTAACGTCAAGTTGTCGCAGCTCTTCCTTAGTCCACTTCATCACTCCGAAAGAGTAAAGAAGGATCGGAACGGCAAGCATATTAGTTGCAGCAACTTTGTTCTTCCCCGACAGTTCTGATGACCAGATCTGTCGGAGTTTATGCTGATACTTGCCGCGGAGAGAGTTTTTAACTGCAAATACCTCTTGGGAGCGGCGTTGTTCCACCCCAAGGTAGGTATAAGTCTCTCCGGCATCCAGATGATGTAGGATGCTTCCGTCTACGAGCTGGACATCCTCTCCGTATTCCTCGCATCGTCCTCTTTTGAGATGAACCGTGGCACATTTGTCGATCCCAAATTCCATACCGATAGCATGCGTATATTCTTCCACCACCCTAAGGGACTGATGTAGGTCCCTTTCTCCAGAGGCATACAATTTGAGGTCATCCATGTAAAATAGATGGGTGACATTATGCCTCCGGTTGCTGGGGGTGCCGCAGTTGTACCCACGGGTATTCCTGAGCGCAACGGACAATGGCAATAGTGAGATGCAGAAGAGAAGAGGGCTAAGGGAGTCTCCCTGAAACACACCTCTTCTAATGATGACCTGCTCTGTTTGGACTATGTCTCTACCAGATCTTATGGTGAAGCGAGTCCTCCAGAGCGGCATCAGTTGTCCAATGCATCCCACTATTTGACCGGGTACCTCAAGGCATCTGAGCAAATGCATGATTAACTCATGTGATGTTGTATCAAATGCCTTGCGGTAATCGATCCAGGCCATCGAAAGGTTACGCTTATACTGCACGGAGTCCTGCGTGATACATCTATCGATGAGCAGGTTCTCCTTGCACCCGGCGACCCCTTTCTTTGACCCTCTTTGCTCATTTATCCGTTCATACACCGGATCAACTGCGGAGAGAATGCGCGTGTATAAGATGCGCGTAAACACCTTATAACACGCATTCAAGCATGTTATCGGCCTGTAATTCTTTGGATCAGACAAATCTCCGTTTTTGGGGATGAGCACGGTTCGCCCCTCGACAAACCACTCTGGAATCTGCTGCTCCCCATCTAGCCATGAGTTGAAAACTCTGGCCAGATGGCGGTGGGTTGTTGGAAACTTTTTCCACCAATAGTTATTCAACCCATCAGGGCCTGGAGCAGCGAAATTCTTAGAGCCTTTTAGGGCCCCTCGTACTTCTTCCGTGGTTATCGGAATGCGCAGATCATTGAGCTCAGGCTGCCGAAGCCTCCTGCAAAATGCTTCGAACTGCGCTAGGGCTGGAGTATCTACATTGAGTGGTTGCGGATACTCATAGATATTCTTCCAGAATGTTTCCACCCGATCTGCAGCCGGCGGGTTATCGACAACACGTGGAGGCTCTTGGAATAAGCGAGAAGGTTTATCGCGGAACTTTATGTTTTCCGCGATACCTCTCGCCCGCCTCACTAGTGACTTCTTTGCAGCCACTAGCATTCGTATCCTATCAAGGCAGTGCTGTTTGATGGTGAACAGCACACCTTGATTTAATGTGTGGTGAGCTCGTCTCAGTTTTGCGGCAATTCGCCGCACTGCGGGCGTGAAAGGCCTATTGGCCGCCACGAAGTCCACCACACACTGGATACGAGACGCGTGTTGTCTCGCCGACTTGATCTTGGCTTCCATCTTGTGTACACGTCGTTCATGCCTCCCTAACAGAGCGGTGGTGTCCCTCCTCTCCGTTTGGGATAGAGCATGAGCGGCGTCGTACACGACAGAATTGATCTGCCAGATGTCAGCCTCTTCTGGAAGAACATCGCCAATTTCCGCATCCACCCGTGCCAGTTCTTGCGGCTTCAGGGGCTTCATATTGTGAAGCGCCCTGCGGGTTCTGATATCCTCCATCAGTGGAACAATGCGATTCTCCTCCACAGCCAAACCGACACGTGGCATATCTGCCACTTCGATAACTGGCTGAGGAGGAGCTCTAACGTAGCCTCGAGCCCGAAGATGGGATACATAATCCCTGAGATTTTGTGCGGAAAACGCTGCATGCTCTGGGTGTCTCTCACACCACAGAGCATGCATTCTCGCCATGTATCCTCTCCGGGCGGGCTCACTGCTCTCGTAGCAATGCAGAAGTCCGTCCCTTAATTCGTCCGTCCACTCAAAGCGTCCGTTGTTATCGCGGTCGTCATCGTTTGGCAAATCGTCGTTGGCCCCACCACCTTGCCTATGACCCCTAATCCGAGGGGGTCGGTTGTGGGGGCCTCTTCCTCGATCGTTTGGAACCGAGTAGTAGAGTTTACTGGGGGGTTAACCCAGTAAACCCACGGCCGACACCGGAGGGAAAGATGCTTTTTCCCTCCCGGATGCGCATGAGCTGCCGGTCCGATTTTGCATCCTTTGCTCGGGTAGGTGGTGTCGCTACTCACCAGGGCCTTAGGTGTTGGTTGACCCCCCTGCCAATTTATTATTATTATTATTATTATTATTATTATTATTATTATTATTATTATTATTATTATTATTATTATTATTATTATTATTATTATTATTATTATTATTATTATTATTATTATTATTATTATTATTATTATTATTATTATTATTATTATTATTATTATTATTATTATTATTTTTTTTTTTTTTTTTGAGGCATCGACTGCTTGGGTCATTAGCCTTTTCTCATTTTTTTTTTTAAGTTTGGTTAATGTATTCTATCTGTATCTATTATCATTCGATTCAATATCATACTCATTGTAGTTATCCAAATGTATTCTTCTTTATATTTTTTTGTAGATTTCAGTCTCTTTGAGGAATAAAAGTGTTCTTGATACAGTACTCATGTTGTTTTCCAGACATCCTTGTAAGGTATTCGTTATTATTATTATTATTATTATTATTATTATTATTATTATTATTATTATTATTATTATTATTATTATTATTATTATTATTATTATTATTATTATTATTATTATTATTATTATTATTATTATTATTATTATTATTTTTTTTTTTTTTTTCTCCTTAGGAGTGTACCAGTCAGGCCCTGTCTCCGGTGCTCCGACCCATCCGGAGGGCGCGCTGGTGTCGTTAACCCCAATAACCACTCCCTACGTCCGTAGGGTGAGTAATTATTGGGTCCGAGAATCGTGTGCCCTGAGTAGACGGAGCGAACCAAGTATAACGGCCTTCTGCATTCTTGCTGCTAAGATTTCTGCCATATTACGGCAAGCGGGTATTATTTTCAAGTTAGAGAGCAGTGTGTCCATCATTCCACCAAGGACTCCTATAATCAGAACCACCATTTTGACAGAATGGTCCGGATATAACCTGCGGAGTTCAAAGAGAAGATCTCGATATTTAGTCCGTTTTTCCTCCTCTTTTCGAACGATATTCATTTCGCCTGGAGCGGAAAACTCCATGACGAATATCGTTCTACTTTGGTGGTCGAGGAGGACAACATCAGGCTTATTGGCTTGTATTTGCCTGAGGGTGGGGAATGAGTAGTTCCAATAGATTCGGCATCTCTCATTCTCCACCACGGACTCAATATCCCCCGGAGCATAAGGCAACACCGGTGTCTCGTCTATACCGTACGAGTGTTGTAGGTGGTAGTACAACACTCGTAGCGCCGCGTTATGCCTGTGGATATAGGCTGAGACCGCATAAGATGGGCATGCTGATAGCAAATGCATTACGGTCTCATGTGCCCCACGACATGCCCTGCATCGGGTGTCAGGGACGTCTATATCCATAACACGACTACGGTAGACAAGGGTGTTGAAGACACCATCCTGGCAGGCCATTATGAATCCCTCGGTCTCCGACTTTAGCTCACTCGACCTGAGGAAGGCAAAGGTCAAGCTTTTGGATTAGCCAAGGTCTTCGATGTTATGAAAGAAGACACCATGCATTGGCTTATCCATATGTAGCTGTAGCAGGACCTCTGTCTCCGCAGCTTTTATGTGAGCTTTTTGCTGAACGGGTCCCAACTCGGTGACAGAGTTTGGGTTAGCCCGTTCAGTGTCGAAAACGAGACCAAGTTCATCGGCCGCACGGGTAGCTGCCTTAAAAAGGAATGCTCCAATCCCTGCTTTCTCATGGTCGCGGACCATACAGAGAAGGGGATCTGAACTCCTGATGACTTTACAGGCCCCATCCAGAACCATTCTGTTATGCAGACACTCCAAACTCAAAAGTCCACGGCCTCCCCGTTGTCTGGGAAAGTATAACCGTGGAACGGACGATTTAGGATGCAAGCTCCTATTGAGATGCATCATTTTGCGAGTCTTAACGTCAAGTTGTCTCAGCTCTTCCTTAGTCCACTTTATCACTCCGAAAGAGTAAAGAAGGATCGGAACGGCAAGCATATTAGTTGCAGCAACTTTGTTCTTCCCCGACAGTTCTGATGACCAGATCTGTCGGAGTTTATGCTGATACTTGCCGCGGAGAGAGTTTTTAACTGCAAATACCTCTTGGGAGCGGCGTTGTTCCACCCCAAGGTAGGTATAAGTCTCTCCGGCATCCAGATGATGTAGGATGCTTCCGTCTACGAGCTGGACATCCTCTCCGTATTCCTCGCATCGTCCTCTTTTGAGATGAACCGTGGCACATTTGTCGATCCCAAATTCCATACCGATAGCATGCGTATATTCTTCCACCACCCTAAGGGACTGATGTAGGTCCCTTTCTCCAGAGGCATACAATTTGAGGTCATCCATGTAAAATAGATGGGTGACATTATGCCTCCGGTTGCTGGGGGTGCCGCAGTTGTACCCACGGGTATTCCTGAGTGCAACGGACAATGGCAATAGTGAGATGCAGAAGAGAAGAGGGCTAAGGGAGTCTCCCTGAAACACACCTCTTCTAATGATGACCTGCTCTGTTTGGACTATGTCTCTACCAGATCTTATGGTGAAGCGAGTCCTCCAGAGCGGCATCAGTTGTCCAATGCATCCCACTATTATTATTATTATTATTATTATTATTATTATTATTATTATTAAATGCAT
Organism: Chrysolina oricalcia; assembly: GCA_944452925.2. Taxonomy (NCBI): domain Eukaryota; kingdom Metazoa; phylum Arthropoda; class Insecta; order Coleoptera; family Chrysomelidae; genus Chrysolina; species Chrysolina oricalcia. The sequence continues at coordinate 6,078,019 of OX101825.2, read as the reverse complement.
ATCATTAATTCGAATGTTTATTATCAAATAAAGACTTCCGAGTTATAGTTGACACAAAATACTGTATTTTTCAAAAATGCATGAATGTCTGAACAGTGTGTGAAATAGTTATTTATCTAACAAGTGCGGAAAGTAGTACTTTTCCGCACGCGACGGCAGTTGTACGAACGACGCGGAGCGGAGTTCGGGCAAGCCGTCAAGGGCGGAAAAGACGTTTTCCGCAAGAGTTAGGTACAATGTTTTTCCTACGAGTGTTTTTGTCCATCTTATTTATGAAAAAAAAGGTTTTTATTAAACAAGATTTTATAATAATGCTACAAAATGACACATAAGACAGAATAGTTACATAGACCATTAAGTTAGTCCTAAATATCCTCATTTTCAACAATATAAAAATCGTGCTGAAAAGTAACTTTTCAGCACTAGTGCGGAAAAGTAACTTTTCCGCATGATTTTATCTTTCCGCGAGATTTTTTTATGCACTGAAAAATAATGAAACAATTGTATGATTATAAATAATATGAGATCGAATCTAGTCTATTATTAATAATAATAATAATAATAATAATAATAATAATAATAATAATAATAATAATAATAATAATAATAATAATAATAATAATATTTATTTCGCATGTTAAAAAGTATAAAATTATCACAATTAATATTTCTGTACAATAACAAGGAAGACGTCAGTGTAAAAACAAATAATATATAGATAAAAACAATAAATTGACATGAAAAAATTGACTAAAACATATGAAGATAAGATACATTTTATAAAAATTGTTATTAAAGCTCCTCAACGGTGTAGCAATTTTTTTCTATAAGATATGCTTTTAGTTTCCTCTTGAATATGGAAATATTCACTGAATCCTTAATAGACGTATCTAACTTGTTATATAGTTTCGGTCCGAGGTAGAGATAACTCTTTTGACTGTTTGATAATAACTTTCCGATATTCCGTAATTTTCATAAAATTTATTTCAAAATATAAAGTAATTAAGACATTATCAAAATAAATAGTGATATTTAAAATTTGACAGGATTTGATATGGTATTATAGCAATTAAATTAATATCTGAAATAGCTCAGTTGGCAAAGTAAGGGACCAGTCGTTCTACGCTGGTTAATGTAAATTTGGGGTAGGTGGTTCGAATCCGGGGGAGGAGTTACATTTTTTTGTTTTGAAATCGATGAGGGTACTTACTGTTCAATTTTCGTTATATTTTTCAATATTTGTATATTCAATGACGACATGAGTGTTTTTGATAGAATCTGTTATGAAAAAAATAATTCGCTCGTACTACAAAATTTCATATACCTACCTACTCGTGGGAAATGTATGTCATTTCATGCTCATTGTACAATATACTTATCTTGAATTAAAATATTGTGCTTTAAAGAGAAAATTTTGCATAAAAGTAAAAATCGTGCGGAAAAGTAAAAATCGTGCTGAAAAGTAAAAATCGTGCTGAAAAGTATAACTTTCAAAACGAAAAATCGTGCGGAAAAGTTACTTTTCCGCACGCTCGTAGGAAATAGTATATTGTGCAACAAGTGCAGAAAAGTGCTAATTTCTCACGAGTTTGAAAAAGTTGCGGCACGAGCGCAAGCGAGTGCTGCAATTCAAACGAGTGAGAAATTGCATTTCTGCTCGTGTTACACACTATACTTTTCCTAAAACACCCTTTTTGCTAAAAAAAATACTATACTATGAGACGGAATGAAATGTCAGTGACTCACTCTTAGCTTTATGATGCCCAAGAGAAGCAAGGGAAGACGGAGAGGATTTTAAGCCGCTCTCATTCTTGTTTTTTCTGATATTAGAGTAGAGGCTTTTCTTGATTTGGATAGTTCTTCAAAATATGCCAAAATTATATTTTCAGAAACACTTTAAGTTTTGTATTTTTCCTTCCAATCCATAAACTGTTTGTATGCATTTTCATATTTTTCTCTTGAAGTTGAAGGTAGTAAATTCAATAACAATGAATTAACTTGTTCTCTTAGTTCTGGCGGAGTATTTTCAATTTCAGAACTGTCGCTATCCATTTTAGTTCAATCTCATTAAAAAATGACGGGACAAGAATATTTTACGAATATTTTATGCTTGACGTTTGTTGACATTCAAATGATTCGATAGATGTTGCTCCGTTGCCTAGCAATGGATAGTGTGTATGTGGGTATTTGAGACAGCAGTAGTGATGTCTATGATTTTTGTTCAGAATATTATGAATTGGTACGACAATTTCCCTCATATTATATAAACCAATAGAGTTTGTCTATTCATTCTTGAAGTTGCCTGATCGAATATCCCTTCGAAATGCAGAATTTTCAAAATATACTTTCACCTTGCTGTCACGAAAACTGTATTGCTTAGAAATTAGGTACTGAAAAATTTTGGCACAGAAATGTCACTTTGTGGCACAGAAATGTCACTTTGCGGCACACTAATGTCAAATTTCAATTATTGTGAGAAATAATCATGTTTGCGAACGTAAAACTATGCAGAAAAGCATGTTTTGGAGTGTGGTTGTAGAAAAAATTCTTTACGCACAGTTGATTTCACGAACAGGAGATTTTTTTACGCACTTGTGCGCATAAGTTTACGCACTGTCAGCAGTGCGTAAAAGCTTAGTTCACGCACTGTCGTTGAAAAATAAGTATTATATCGTTTTGATTGAGTTTTCTAGCTCCGTAATTTTTTCTTTCCATTCGTCTACTGTGGTTTTTGATGATTCCACATCCACATCAATACTTTTCGTATTCCCTTTTTCATCGGTTATTTCCACTGCCAAGTTAACAGCTGCAGTGACAGATTTGAAGAGGATCAACAACATTGCCATACTTATGGAGCTGACAGAAGCCATATTTGTTGTGTATATTTATAATAATAATAGAATTGGCAGAGTGTCAGCAACATGCTGTTTTACAACTCAACTCTGAACAAAAATATATTCAAATAGTAATATAACAAATAAGATTCGTTAAAGAGAAATTGATCAACTTAACTATATTCCTTTAACGTTGGCTATGAGAACAATGGTCAATTAGGTAATAGATATTGTTTAAATTTTTTCTTAAAGTTACTAACTTAACTATATTCCTTTAACGTTGGCTATGAGAACAATGGTCAATTACGTAATAGATATTGTTTAAATTTTTTCTTAAAGTTACTATGTTACATACAGATGTATATTTATAGCAGGTCAAGGGTAGTAGTAATAGTAATAACAATAACAAATACAATGTACATTTCAAGTAAAAACACACAAGTAAAAACAAGACAACACAGAACATGTAAACATTTGAAATATTTAAAAATTTATATTCACAATTTAAAAAGCAGAGCTCACAATTTAAAATTCAGTTAGTATGAGTATAAACAAGAGTTTTCAAAAAGGGGCGGATGTTTCAACAATGTTATAAAAAGTGTGCAAACATCGCAAAATACTATATTGAAAATAATATTACATAAAGATCGTTTATTTTCCACACAACAAATTTACGTAGATACAAAAGTATTCAATATACGCAACTTATATGTTCAACAATGCCTTCTATGGACTTTTGAAAATACTGAAACAATCCTATGGTGAAAACTGGACATACCACTTTTCAAGAAGACTCACACACAAAGGTACGTTTTTTATTATGGACCAAAATTCTATAATTTACTACCACTTCAACTAAGAGAAATATCCAACATAAAAAATTACAAAATCAAAATCAAAGAACATATCCTAAATAAGCCTAAATTTTTCGACTTCTAATACAGTTTTCTCTTTTCCATTAATTATTTTTCTCCACATAACATAAACAAGAGTTTTCAAAAAGGCCACTGATAGTTCGATCTGGTAGTCGAGTTGAGAGTTCTGCCGTGCCCACAGCTAGTGAGGGCTATGGGGGGAGTTTGGAAGATCAGATATTAGATAGAAGGAAAATGTTCCCTCAATGTAAATGCCGATATGTATTGTAAGTAAAGATCTTTTTAAAATAATTTATCCAATCAATAACTAGGAGAGATTCATTCAGAAACAAAACATATGGATCAGCAATTTCTACCTAGTTGTACCGGATCTAGGTCAAGTTCAACGTCTATGAACTTCAATGTAAATACGATTGAATTAACTTTACCACTATGCTTTCAAATATATAACAAAATAAAAATTGGCTCATCTTGAAGAATGAATCAACAAACTAAACCACAGCCGCCTCCACCACTTGTCGTGAATTGGGGTTTATTCACGACTAACTAGGTAGATACTGATCATTCATAGATTTAAAACACTTTAGAAAAACATAGATACATCTATTTTACTATGTACAAATATGAGATTACGACAATTGAATTAAATGAAGGAATTGTTGAATTAAATAATTAATGAATCAAAGAATTGATGAATCTCTCCTAGTTATTGATTGGATAAATTATTTTAAAAAGATCTTTACTTACAATACATATCGGCATTTACATTGAGGGAACATTTTCCTTCTATCTAATATCTGATCTTCCAAACTCCCCCCATAGCCCTCACTAGCTGTGGGCACGGCAGAACTCTCAACTCGACTACCAGATCGATCTATCAGTGGCCTTTTTGAAAACTCTTGTTTATGTTATGTTGAGGACAAGTTGTGTTTCAAAATAAAATATCTTCGCTCACGTATCGAATTGTAAAAAGGTTACCCACGTATTGAAATATAAAATATTTTAATGTACAGGATGTTCCATAAATTTTTGACAATATTAACAAAAGAATTAGAAGAACTTTTAGAAATATCTTCAGAGTATTCACTGACAGAATAGAAACAGTTATTTGTAAAGTATATTTTCATAATTTTTTGGAACTTTTTCAAGTTCAGTATTTTAGGATGATGAGGAAGTAAATTGCATAATTTATAATCCAGAGAATTTTTCTGATATATCGTCGTGAGATTCTGATGTTATCAGCATTTCTAGTGTTATAATTGTGAATATCATTCCGTACTACGAGATTACTTGCTCTCTTATGAATTTCAGTAATGACGTTATATAGATATAAGGACGGAAGGGTCATAATTTTAGATCTCAAGAATAATGGTCGGCAAGTTTCTCTCGAGCCAACATCATCCAAAATTCTAATAGCTTTTTTTTGCATAGTAAAAATTGCACTCGCTGCTGGATGAGTTGCCCCAGAGAGAGATGGCGTAACTCATGTTGGAATAGAAGAGTGAAAAATAATAATAATAATAATAATAATAATAATAATAATAATAATAATAATAATAATAATAATAATAATAATAATAATAATAATAATAATAATAATAATAATAATAATAATAATAATAATAATAATAATAATAATAATAATAATAATAATAATAATAATAATAATAATAATAATAATAATAATAATAACACTCCAGCCCTAGCGCAGTTCGAAGCTTACTGCAGGACGCTTCGGCAGCATGAGCACAATGATCTGCGCAATCCGATAACCACGGAAGAAGTTCGAAGGGCCCTAAAAGGTTCTAAGAATTTCGCTGCTCCAGGCCCTGATGGGTTGAATAACTATTGGTGGAAAAAGTTTCCAACAACCCACCGCCATCTGGCTAGAGTTTTTAACTCATGGCTAGATGGGGAGCAGCAGATTCCGGAGTGGTTTGTCGAGGGGCGAACCGTGCTCATCCCCAAAAACGGAGATTTGTCTGATCCAAAGAATTACAGGCCGATAACATGCTTGAATGCGTGTTATAAGTTGTTTACACGCATCTTATACACGCGCATTCTCTCCGCAGTTGGTCCGGTGTATGAACGGATATATGAGCAAAGAGGGTCAAAGAAAGGGGTCGCCGGCTGCAAGGAGAACCTGCTCATCGATAGATGTATCACGCAGGACTCCGTGCAGTATAAGCGTAACCTTTCGATGGCCTGGATCGATTACCGCAAGGCATTTGATACAACATCGCATGAGTTAATCATGCATTTGCTCAGATGTCTTGAGGTACCCGATCAAATAGTGGGATGTATTGGACAACTGATGCCACTCTGGAGGACTCGCTTCACCATAAGATCTGGTAGAGACACAGTCCAAACAGAGCAGGTCATCATTAGAAGAGGTGTGTTTCAGGGAGACTCCCTCAGCCCTCTTCTCTTCTGCATCTCACTATTGCCATTGTCCGTTGTACTCAGGAATACCCGTGGGTACAACTGCGGCACCCCCAGCAACCGGAGGCATAAAGTCACCCATTTGTTCTACATGGATGACCTAAAATTATATGCCTCTGGAGAAAGGGACCTACATCAGTCTCTTAGGGTGGTGGAAGAGTACACGCATGCTATCGGAATGGAATTTGGGATCGACAAATGTGCCACGGTTCATCTTAAAAGAGGACGATGCGAGGAATACGGAGAGGATGTCCAGCTCGTAGACGGAAGCATCCTACATCATCTGGATGCCGGAGAGACGTATACTTACCTAGGGGTGGAGCAACGCCACTCCCAAGAGGTATTCACAGTTAAGAACTCTCTCCGCGGCAAGTATCAGCATAAACTCCGACAGATCTGGTCATCAGAACTGTCGGGGAAGAACAAAGTTGCTGCAACCAATATGCTTGCCGTTCCGATCCTTCTTTACTCTTTCGGAGTAATGAAGTGGACTAAGGAAGAGCTGCGACAACTCGACGTTAAAACTCGCAAAATGATGCATCTCAATAGGTGCTTGCATCCTAAATCGTCCGTTCCACGGTTATACTTTTCCAGACAACGGGGAGGCCGTGGACTTTTGAGTTTGGAGTGTCTGCATAACAGAATGGTTCTGGATGGGGCCTGTAAAGTCATCCGGAGTTCAGATCCCCTTCTCTGCATGGTCCGCGACCATGAAAAAGCAGGGATTGGAGCATTTCTTTTTAAGGCAGCAACCCGTGCGGCCGATGAACTCGGTCTCGTATTCGACACTGAACGGGCTAACCCAAACTCTGTCACCGAGTTGGGACCCGTTCAGCGAAAAGCTCACATCAAAGCTGCGGAGACAGAGGTCCTGCTACAGCTACATATGGATAAGCCAATGCATGGTGTCTTCTTTCACAACATCGAAGACATTGGCTTATCCAAAAGCTTGACCTTTGCCTTCCTCAGGTCGAGTGAGCTAAAGTCGGAGACCGAGGGATTCATAATGGCTTGCCAGGATGGTGTCTTCAACACCCTTGTCTACCGTAGTCGCGTGATGGGTATAGACGTCCCTGACACCCGATGCAGGGCATGTCGTGGGGCACCTGAGACCGTAATGCATCTGCTTTCAGCATGCCCATGTTATGCGGTCTCAGCCTATATCCACAGGCATAACGCGGCTCTACGAGTGTTGTACTACCATCTACGACACTCGTACGGTATAGACGAGACACCAGTGTTGCCTTATGTTCCGGGGGATATTGAGTCCGTGGTGGAGAATGAGAGGTGCCGAATCTATTGGAACTACTCATTCCCCACCCTCAGGCAAATACTAGCCAATAAGCCTGATGTTGTCCTCCTCGACCACCAAAGTAAAACGATATTCATCGTGGAGTTTTCCGCTCCAGGCGAAATGAATATCGTTCGAAAAGAGGAGGAAAAACGGACTAAATATCGAGATCTTCTCTTTGAACTCCGCAGGTTGTATCCGGACCATTCTGTCAAAATGGTGGTTCTGATCATAGGAGTCCTTGGTGGAATGATGGATACACTGCTCTCCAATTTGAAAATAATACCTGCTTGCCGTAATATGGCAGAAATCTTAGCAGCAAGAATGCAGAAGGCCGTTATACTTGGTTCGCTTCGTCTACTCAGGGCACACGATTCTCGGACCCAATAATCCCTCACCCTACGGATGTAGGGAGTGGTTATTGGGGTTAACGACACCAGCGCGCCCTCCGGATGGGTCGGAGCACCGGAGACAGGGCCTGACTGGTACACTCCTAAGGAAAAAAATAATAATAATAATAATAATAATAATAATAGTAATAATAATAATAATAATAATAATAATAATAATAATAATAATAATAATAATAATAATAATAATAATAATAATAATAATAATAATAATAATAATAATACTTCTTTATTTTGAGAAATAATTACAATACATTGCATGTAGAGCAACCATTGAACAAAATAGGGTCAATCTCTCTAACACTTACATCTCTAAATATTCTGGTCCTCTCGCTTCAAATTGTGTGAATAAATGCTTATTTCTGAACAAAAATAACAAACATTCTTGAATGTATACTGCTGATACTGTTTGTATTTTGTTTTTCCTGAAGTAACCTCTACATGACTCGTTGTACTTTAAATTTAGCATAATTCTCAATGCCCTTTTCTGAACTAAGAATACCTTTTCAATATCTCTACTATTGCCAAAACATATCAAACTATATCGTATTCTTGATTCAAAGTTAGCGTGATACACAATTTTCAGTGACTGGAAGTTCACATAATTTTTGATTGCCCTCAGTGTGTAACAGATTTGACTCAGTTTCTTACAGAGTTGCCCAACCTGGGTATCCCAGCAAAAAAACTGTCAATATAGACCCCTAAGAACTTAGCGTGGTTACTAACTGTTAAGTTCTTGTCACCTAACCAAATATTAGAAGGCATGTCAGTGCGAGCATAGTTTGTTTTAAACAATACAACATTTGTTTTGTTTTCATTGAGAACCAGTCTGTTTTGTGTGAACCACGATTTGCCTCTTTCAAAGTCTACGGTTGCTTTGGTAGTTAGACTGATCATGTCAGGAGCTGTTCTTTGAGCATCACCTTAACTGTCGTAAAAAAAGCAATTAATTCACTGGATAGCTTATGTCTTAGTTGTCCCGTATGAGCATTCCAGTTTAGCCTGTGATCTAAGTTGATACCTAGTAGCTTGACAGTCCCTTCATGTTGTCTGCTTTGATATGTAGTTAGGTTCAATCTTTGAGACTTGTCGTTATTCAATTTGAGGTTATGCGATATAAACCATTTTTCTGCTTTTTTTCCAATTTCTCTAGATAGGTCTGAAAGTAATTCGTAATCTGTATTTGAAAAGATAAATGACGTGTCAGCAAAAAGAACACATTTGTACGGTGACATAAAATTGGCAAGGTCGTTTATATAAACGATGAATAACAGCGGTCCCAGTACAGAGCCCTGAGGCACTCCGTGGTTTATTCCTTTGAAGTCAGATATCTCATTTTTGTAACATACACTCTGAAAACGATCTGTTAGGTATGTCTCCAGAAGAGAAAGGGCAACCCCTCTCACACCGTAGAAATGCAGCTTTTGTAACAGAATGTGGTGATCGACGCAGTCGAAAGCCTTAGACGTAATAGCTGTGTGATTACCCTGTTCAAGACCCACAACTATCCCGCTCACCACATCCCCCACCGCTGCTGCAGTGGATCATCCAGATCGAAAGCCAAACTGAGTGTCACTAAAGTATTTTTTGTTTTCGAAATATGTTGTTAATCTATTTTTTAGGATTTTTTCAACTATCTCTGAGAAGATACATATGATTGAAATAGGACGATAGTAGTCGATAAGTGATGTGTCCCCTTTTTTGTACACAGGAATAACCTTTGAATATTTGAAAATAGGAAATTGTCCACTATTAAAAATGAGATCTATTAATTCTGTTAATGGTTCTATGATAATATAATCTGTTTCTTTTATAATCCTACTATTTAAGTCATACACATCAACACATGATGCATTTTTTAGAGAGTTTATAGTATCCATAACTTCACATGGAGTTACTGGATATAAAAATGAAGAAGAAGAAGGCGCAGGGAGAGTTTTTGAAAAATTCAAAATATGATTTTTGGGGATATCAGGTAGAGATTTGATAATAGATTCTGCCACTCTTACAAAATGGTCATTGAAATCCTTTGAAGTTATGTTTTCCGTCGTTTGTGGAGATGATTTGATTTTGTTTCTCTCGAAATTTAGAACCTGCCAACTAGCTTGAGATTTGTTTTTTGCTGTAGGGATATATTTATTATAGGCAGAATTTTTAGTATCTTTGATCATTTTGTCATATTCTTTTTTTAGTAGTTTATACACATTTACATCATCTGAATTTTTGCTTATTGAACTACTTTTTTGACCGAGTTTTGCGTGTAGATTTCTTTCTCTTTGGAAAATTATTTTGTACTAGAGAATGGTAGGTATCTACTAAGAATTTCGAAAGATAATTTGCATAGTTCGCTATTTTTGAAATCACTCCAGTCAACTTTTTGTAACTTCGTTCTCAATTTTTCTATAACAGAGGTTGTGATAGCTCTTTCATATGAATCAGAGTTGATAGAATTTGTTTTTTTATTTACTATAATATATTGCCCTGCATGATCGTAGAGACAGGGTTCAAGAATACCAGTTTCAATGAGTTCTGAATTGAAATTTGTCACAATGATATCTATACAACTAGATTTTACTGATGTGATTTTGGTGTTTTCATGAATAGCTACTGATAGTCCAAAGGAATTTAGCACACACAAAAGCTCTTTCAACATTGGATTGTTTATGATTTCAAAATGAATATTGAAGTCTAAAATCACAACATTTTGACCTGCTTTCATAGAATTTTCTATGAGGCATTTCAAATTTTCCAACATAGGAAACATAGGAAAAGCTGCGCCTGAAAACTGGGGACGAGGGCTTGGGAATCACAAGAATGAGCTTATTTCGAGTGTTTGCATTATTATGGGTCCAAAAAGTACGAAGCTTTTCAGTCAAGTACTCCCGCTTTTTCGTTTGTTTGAAACAATATCATCTTCGACTCTGTAACAATAAACGTGATAGGCTTATAATAACTAAATAAAAGGCGCAAACGGCCTAGCAAAATCGCATTGTGGAATTTTTAAAACAAGAAATAGTGAAAAAATTTCTTTGTTTTTTTTGCGAATATTTCAGAAAGTATTGGAGGAATCGTTTACAGTGATTTGAGTTCCATCCAGTGGACGAAGTATCCAACCCTTGTGATGGACATTTTGTGAAAATTGTATGCCGGGGAAATAACAGATCTTATCAAACATGAAGTCTAATTTTTATTTAATGCTTCAAGATGATATCACAATATTAGCACATTCTCTAGTCATACAAACTACAATTTTAGCTCCGTCGCTGATTTCATAGGAAGATAATGTTCTCATATCCTTCAGTATCATTCTGTTGTATATCATATACGCTTTAGTTACAGCGACTTTTAATTGCTCCCCAATTTTCTTTCTCAATTCCTCTATTTTGGTATCTGATGATAGATTTTTCACTACGACAGATTCCGATTTTCTTCCGAGAAGTTTCACATTGACGTCAAAAGCTGCAGTGAGAGAAATGTAGAGGATCAGCAACATTGCCATGCTCATGGACCTGATAGAAGTCATCTCCGTTGTGTATTTTGTTTGAAACAATATCAGCTTTTAATCTGAAATAATAAATAAAACATGGAATGAGATGTAATGAAATAGGAAGACTTGGAATGCCAGTAGCAAGATGAATAGAAACTCTGGTGCGTTAACTGATTCTATATTAAAGATCGTTTAGTAACGAATAGTCGTTGCCGACCAATGATGAACCAAAAGAACTCTGTTTTTACATAAATCTCTTAAACCGGAGATTCAGAGTGTTCTCCCTCTGCTCGCTAGGTGGAGCGGCCTAGAAGCCGCTTCATCGCGTGAACCAGTTGTAACCAAGCAATGGAGAGTGTAATGATTTGGACGGGGAACAGACTGCTTCAGTGCTGTCTGTGTTGACCTACCCTTGCACTGATGAGAGGAAAGTTATTAATTTTTTTCTCGATTAAAAATCATTTTTTTTTTGAGAAATTTGGTGGAAATATAACTAATCTTGTTGTAAAGAGAAACATTCTCAATTGAAAAATGAACCAATACCTGACTCCTCTGGAAATGGAAAAAACCTACGATAAAATTGAAGTTAATTTTTTGTAATATCTAACAGAAAACAACTTCTTCCCCGGCTGAAGCCACGCTGGACATTGAACTACATCTGATAGATATTGAGAAAGACCCTATATAACTTGAGAGAAAATATCTGGAAGTGAAAATTTGCATTTTTATTCAGATAGTTGATTATTTATTGAATGTCCTGTTTCCATTGAATATTCTTATCTATAAATAAGATGAAGTAGAATGTTATTCAGAAGTATCACCACAGAAAATCGCTCATTTCATTGATGCGTGGATTGCAACTCTTTCGCTAGGCCTTCAATACATTTTGGCCGACAAACATCTATTTCACTCTTCTAAGAGCATCAGGGAGGTCGGAAGAATTGAAAAACATACTCTTCAGAAGCAATTTCACACTGTTGTGAGGAATTGTTGGACTATTTCTTGTGCGGTGAAACTTTGAAAATATTTTTCTGACATAAAACCTGTCATGGGTATGGCATGTTGATTTCATTGAAAATATGAACAGGATGTTCATAAAGTCAGTTGTGGAATCATCTGCGGCTGAAAGTTGGAATTTAGTCGCTATTCTCCATCGAACAAGAATGTTTCTCTTTACAACATGAATCCCTTCCAAGAGAGGTTATCTTCTACGATGGAAAATAGCGACTAAATTCCAACTTTCAGTAGCAGATGATTCCACAACTGACTTTATGAACATCCTGTTCATATTTTCAAAGAAATCAACATAACTTATCATGTTTCAAGTAAGCTGTAATTTTTTTGTAGCGGAATACAGATTTTTCCTTTTATTTTCGACAAATTCCGAAAAAAGCGACCTCATTTTCAACTGAGAAGTTTCACCAATATAGCTCGGCTCTTCAAGCTCACCAGCTGCCAGTTTTTTTGTTAAGCGGGCGCTTTAAACAAGGAAAAATCTGTATATCGCTACAAAAAAAATTTTTGTGAGGGAAAACAATTAAAAACTGAAAAATTGGTTTTTACGAATTCCTGGAAAATTTGGGGTACTTAATGTGAAATAATGTTTCATATAAAAGTTGTAGATTTCTTCATTTTGGACAACATTGTCGATAATTTTTTTTTACAGGAGGTCAACTTTCGTTATCAATCGCGAAAAACTGTTGAATATCGCATTCAACCCCTAAAGCCTACAACCCCAAAAAATCCATTGCAACCATAAAAAAATGGATTATAATGCATATTCAAATGCATTTTAAATTTATTTCATATTCATGGTGAGTGCTAAAGAAATGTTTCCAGAATGTGTCGGAAATTCAATGACCTTCATCCAAATTCAGCACGAATTAATAGCAAAAAATGTATTGATTGAAATAAAATTGGGTTCTGCTTAAGGACACACGTTTTTCAAATACCCGGATTGGAAGATGAAATTATTATGGAGATGAGAAACCAAACCAAGCATACTTTGTTCAAATCTGAATTAAAATTTCAAGTCACTGTATTTCTCGGTTAATGCAATATTAGTTTTGAAAAAGACTGGTGTGAAAAAATAGAATATATAAATATCTAATGAACAGTTAGAAATATGGGACAAATTCAACAAAAATTAATCAGATTTTCATTTGAATAATTATTATCTTCCAATTTGATTTTTTCCTAATCAAATTTACGTTAATGTTAGAGCAAACATTATATTATTTTTCTTAAAGACATGTTCCATGACTATTCATATCTTCCCAATAGAAAATATGGTAAAATAATCCAATGTTCATAGAAAACTTGCTTTTATTTCGGAAACCTGATTCCTCAGGTATAGGAACATGATACATCATTTGAAATAAAATTTGATATTCTTCCAGGATATTTGATGATATACAGGGTGTTTTTGAAAAAATGCACTTTTCGCCACTTATGAATCTACCTATAGGTAAAATCACAAATTTTCAATGACCCTGTATAATGAAGAATGAATTTCCCTAGTCCTAAGTAGTACACAGGACATTGTCAAACTACATCCAAAATTTCAGCTTTCTGCGCATTCAAATACTGCAGTAATAAACGTTTAATTGAAATTGAAAAATAAGAAAATTATTGATTTTCTCAAAATCCACTGGAGATAGGTATAGAGAAGAATGATGTGAAAATAATCAAAAAGCAATAGCAAAGCGAAAAATGCAATAATATACAGGGTATTCCAATTGAAATATCAAAGTTTTTGCTACTTTTCTGCAGCGCTGAAAATATTTTAGATCTATAGAGCAGAACGATTATTCAAGTTACTAAATTTTCAAAATAATCCTTTTTGAGTCCTTTTTTCCAGAAACACCTTATAGGCCATCGAATTTGGAACACCCTGTATATTTTTTGGAAGTTATTTGGTCATAATATTGATTATATTTGAAAAAATATGTAATCTTTTTGACATTCGCAACTCATAAAAAAGACGGCCGTTGTAGCAGAATGCATGAAAAACTACTATTTTCCATCAAAAACTAATCTTGATCATAAAAACTCATCTGAGACCAGAACTCCATATATAAGTAAATATTTTAGGTACAAGAAGTGAGCAGGGGCAAAAAGTGGTCGGTATCAAAATTTAGAAAATTTTGTCATCTACTATTTTCTGACTTGGAAAAATTGCTTTTCGTTTACAAAGGAATTTGAAAAGTGGTATAAGAAGGAGTACGAAGCATCTCTGTGATAACGAATAGGATTATGAAAATTGTTTCAGAGGTGCTTCGTTACACAACATGACACCGGGAAGAAACGTTTTTCATGTGGAAAACCAGTAACAAAATTAATAATGAAAACAGATATAAAAAATAAAATTATAGTAAAACTAGCTCGTTATGTTGAAAATATGCTCTAAATTTAAAAAAATGTGAGAACATACAGGGTATTTCATTCGAAAAACTAAAACTAGGATCATTTCTGGTAAAACCGAAAGTGCTACAGAAATAATGTTTAGCCCAAAAAATCATATTTTAGTTCTTATGACCATGTGTGTTTATAACTCACCTATATGTTTTGTACTACAACGAGTAGCACGATGAACTCGTACTTTTACCCTCATCTTTAATTAGGCAAATATCCTTGAAAATGATGAATAATTATTCACCTTTATTCATACTTACCTCATTATTTCTTTGAATTTGGATAAATAATTTATATTAACTTATGCCCCATGGAATAATTATATGAAATAAACATTTGTGGTATGTAAATCGCCTTAAATGAGTTTTTTAAGTACTGAATAACGCAGTAGTAGGTATATTGGTAAAAATATGTAATGGTTTTACATTAAGATTTTGTAAAAGACAATAAATTTTAAATAAACTTGGGTAAAAATACAAACTCAAGTCTGAAGAGAAACTCTAAAGAGCTTATTGTAGCAATCAAAACGATGCTAGCAGTAAACATAGTAATATTTCAAAATAGTAAAATATGTAATTAACATATCAATCAATCGTTCAAAGTACACTTTATTGTCAAAAGAATTACATTCTCGTAGACAAAGCACAGGAAAACAATAAAACATGTAAGAAGTCAAATATAGCATACAGTCTAGTATCTGAACAATAAATTAGTGGTAATAATAAGTAGGTAAAATAAGTTTAAGTAGTAGGTGAAATAAAAGATAATGTAAATAATGAGTAGGATCACATTATAATTCACTCACAGTTGAGTACTAGGCCCTCGCTACTAAAAGTTTTTTCACTTCTCTTCTAAATTTGAACACATTGTGTATATCTTCAATTGCAATAGGAAGGATTGTACAGTTTTCTGCTCTTATAAATGAATGAGTGAGTTTTGAGTTGAAGTAGGGGTAGGGAGTGGAGCTTGGTGTGATAAGCGTGTATTGTGTGTTGATGGGGTATTTATTTCATTTTTAAATTTCTTAAGAATTAGTGTTAATATTTTTTGCTCCATAAACAGTGGTCGACAGGAATCCCGATGATTGGCTTTGCATGCGTATCTGATGGCTCTTTTTTGTAGAATGAAGACCATTTTAAACAGATATTGCGAACACACGCCCCAGAAGCAATTACCATAACGGAGATGAGACCTTTCTTGCATTGGCAGTATCTAATTCATTTGATGTAATGCGTACAGCGTAGCACCCTGAGGCTAACCGCTTACACAAGTTCCTGACATGGCTTTCAAAACCTAGTTTTTTATCAATATGTAACCCCAAAAACTTATTTTCTGTGATATTGGTAATTTTATCTTCATCGCTTTCCAAATAAATATCCTCGATGTCACACTTAAATGAGACAATGTTTGTTTTGTTAACATTAAGTGAAAGGAGATTTGCATCACACCATTCTTTCACCATTTTTATATCCGAATTAATTTGGTCAGACAGATCAGTGAGTGATTTGTTATGCCAAAGAATTGTGGTGTCATCTGCGAACATGGTGAATTTACCCTGTATGTCTAGATGGTTCAGGTCATTGACATAAAGCAGGAATAAAACCGGTCCAAGAACGGAGCCGTGTGGGACACCAGCGTTAACCATACATTCTTTGGATTCAGTCTTATTTATTAGCACATTTTGGCGACGGTCGGATAGATATGATCTGAACCAAGACAATGCAATACCCCTAAATCCGTAGATTTCGAGCTTTCGCAGCAGTATTTCGTGATTTACACAGTCGAAAGCCTTAGATAAGTTACAAAACACTGACGCCGCTACCTCTCGATCATTTAGGTTGAGGTAAAGGTTATTCAGGAAGGCGAAAATAGCATCCTGTGTGCTTTTTGATGATTGAAAACCAAACTGATTGCCGCTTAATATGTCGTGTTTCTTAAGACAGGATGTTATTCTATTTTTCACTAGCTTCTCAATTATTTTTGATAGAGCGGGTAGCAAGGAAATTGGTCTGAAATTGGCGGGTAGATCATGATCTCCTCCTTTGTATATTGGGATGATTGTAGCAATTTTTAAACATGGAGGAAAAGATCCTTGAGAGAAGGATGTATTAATTGTGTCTGCCAAAGTTTGTAAAGCACTATCAGGCAATTTTTCAATAATTTTTAGAGATATATCGTCCCACCCGGAAGAAGATTTATTTTTAATTTCGGTGCAGACTTGTTTTATTTCATGAATGTCCGTGGGTTTGAGAAAAAAAGATGCATGCAGAGACATTCCCTCTAGGTATACCAATGGGTCATGTCTGACAGTAACTTTTTCAGACATAGATAACCATAAAAACAGGGACACTTTTAGGCCCTGACTAGCTCCTTCTGCACGGCTATTTACTGAAAAGGGACCACGTATTTTCCATTATTTTGGGACTCATCAACCTATACCCCATGAAATAATTGTAAAATGAATATTTATTGTATATAAATCACATTAAGTTTTTAAAGTACTGTATAAAGCAAAAGTAGGTATATTGGTAAAAATATCAAATCGATTTCAATTAATATTTTTTATAAGACAATAAATAACATGAACTTGGATGAAAAATACACACTAGAGTCTAAAGAAGAACTGTAAAGAGCTTGTTGTAGCAAATAAAACGCTGCTGCTATCAGTAAAAATAGTAAAATATTACAATAGCAGCAGATGTCTTAAAGTAGCTGTAGTTACGTATACTAGTGATCTGGAAATATTTGAAGATAGTTTATTTCAATCAACCTGGTAGTTTTCTGGAGTTCTTCGCTGTTTCTGGCTACTCCATCTATAATTTATCTTCTCCCATTCAATCTGTAATATAAATTTCTCTCTGACTTCTGCATGTTTGTATGGTTTCTCATTTTGGTATAGTCATTGACAGTATCAGTAGTTTGTTTGAATGTTTTAGACGATGGTTTCCATAAATTTTCGTTTGAACCAATGTTCCTCCCTATGAAGAACACTAGTTTCGCCCCAAAGAATTCGGTGGTGTCTTGTCCAGGCATGGTCAGCAATTCCCGATTTTGATGTTTCCCCTCGTTGAGTCCACTTTTTGTGTTCGGCTATTCTTACTGATAATGGCCTCTTGGTCTCTCCGATATAGGAATCTCCACATTCACATGGGACTTTGTAAATACAGTTTTTGCTGGATTCTGTTGTGTTCTCTGGTTTCGTCTTGGTGAGGAAGCTTCGTAAGGTACTGCCGGATTGAAAGCAACTCTTGATGTTGTATTTATTTCCGATCCTTCTGATCTTCTCGGAGATACCCCTGATATAGGGAAGAATGAGAACGGGGTTTTGTGGTCTTTCTTCGGTTGTCTTGGTCTTTTCCGAACTTCTCCTATGAGTTTCTTGGAGTATCCTTCTCGGCGTAGGTCCTTTTTGATGTTAATTAATTAATTTCCGCCAATGACTCCTGGTTGTTGGAAATAGACATTGCTCTCTCCACCAACGTTCTAACGATTCCCCTCTTTGTGGAGTTTGGGTGATTAGAGCCGTAGTTGAGGTACTGTACTGTGTGTGTCTTTTTCCTGTAAACAGAGGTGAGGATACCAGTGTCTGTTCTTTCAGCTTTCACATCGAGAAACGATAGGGTACTATTAGTTTCCTTTTCCATTGTGAATTTGATTGAATCTCTCATGTTATTCATTCTGGCGAAGAATTCCCCAAGGTGTTCATCTCCATGGTTCCAAATGATAAAGGTGTCGTCTACGTATCTTAGCAATAATTTCGGTTTGTATTTTGCCTCTCTGATAGCCAATTCCTCGAACCACTCCATGTATATGTTGGCGATTACTGGAGAGAGAGAAGATCCCATCGGCAGTCCATCAACTTGGGAGAAGAAACGGTTCTTTTCTTGATAGTATGAGTTGTGTAGGCAGCACTGCAGTAGTTCCAATATCGCCTGTACGGGGAGGTCAGTCCTTTCATGAAGCTGGATGTCTTCTTCCAGTTTCCTCTTGATTATTGAAAAAGCGCGAAACCACGCGCGCCACAAGACCGCGCGTAATTACACTTTAATTATAGACCTATAAAAGGTCGCGTAGCATCTGATTTTGTCATTATTCACCAGAAGACGAAAAATTTGAAAGAGATAGAAATCTTTCAACCATTAGGATGATGGACGTCCGAAATATAAGTAATCAAGTTTCAGTAGTGACTGCTAATATTATACAGTGCTTCTCAAAAGTCCCCTCTCCCCTCTTATCTTTGGAACGATTATACATGAAATTTGGAAACTGAATATGAGGATGTAAACTTTCCTAGTAATGAAAGATGACGAAATCGTCAAAGATGACGTCACAAAAATGTGATAGAAAGAAGAAAGTGAACTGATTTGACAGTTTTAATGGAAGTTTCTTTGTGCTGTAGTATTTTTTCGATAACTTATCTCTCTATAAGCGCCTTTTCATTGATTTAGGTTAAGAGTTCTCCCAGTATTACTGTTCGCATTAATTAATATATTGACAATATTGGATATTGACAAACATTTCAATCAGAGTACATTACATATTTATTTATACTGATGGCGGCCATGGTGTAAACTTCATAATATACCTACATACTATTATTTTATTGAGTTCTGACTAACCCCGTATTTTGAACATATCCTGCTTATCCATGATCTGAGAGTACTCGCAGTAATGAAAAATGTGGGGGTCATTTTGTCAGAAATCAATTTCAAATATGCCTCAAAACAATTATCATTTGAATTTTCAGCATTTCATCCATTGAACAAAAACCAGATATGGAATAATTCTGTATTTGATACTCAAGTTCATGTTATATTTTCTCTATAAAATAAACAGAAATCTGTCAAATTGTTCTCTTTTATTCTTGAATCACACTGTATACTACTCAAAATCATATATAAACAGCAAAAAAGGATCCACTAGCATTTCGGACAGAATGTCTTATGAAGGACAGTCATTAGACAATCCTCTGGATATTCTCAACAGCTTTGCCGATTTTTTCTCCAAATCATTTATCACCAGCTCAAAAACTGAACTGAATGATGACAATGCGCACTCGCTAGTTTTGAACATTCAGTACTTCGAAGAAGATGAAGTGTTGGCAGCCTTAAAGAAGATAAAACCTAAAATGACAACGGGTCCAGATAGCATTCCTGCAGTTATTGTTAGAGATTGTGCATATGCTCTAGCTCGTCCATTGACCTCACTGATAAATAGCTGTATCAAAACTAGTGCCATCCCAGATTTATGGAAATTATCTAAAGTTCGGCCAATCTATAAAAACGGGACAAGTCTCATGTGGAAAATTTCAGACCCATATCAATAATATGCAATTTTGCCAAAGTATTTGAAATCCTTCTCTATAACAGGTTATACCTTCATCTTAGCAACCAAATCACCCCACTTCAACACGGTTTCATGAAAGGTCGCTCAACAACCATGAACCTCTTTAATATAACTCAATATATTGCTGAGACCATTGATCAAAGATCTCAAACTGACGTTATATACACAGATTTTTCGAAAGCCTTCGACAGACTTGATCATGGAATACTGCTGTCGAAATTGTACAGGTATGGCTTTTCTCAGACCCTCATTCACCTCTTTGTGTCATACTTCACTAATAGGCGTCAGTATGTCACTTTCAATGGATTCAAATCTGTAGAATATGCGGCTACCTCAGGCGTCCCTCAAGGTAGCAATCTCGGCCCACTGCTCTTCAACGCTTTCATTAATGACATAGTTCAAGTGATTGATGTAAACTGTTTGATATATGCGGACGACTTGAAATTATATTGTGAGATTAACTGCACTGAGGACTGTCTTCAACTCTCCCATAATCTGAAACGCATTGAGCAATGGTGTTTACATAACAATCTTCCGTTAAATGCTAGTAAATGTAATGTTATGACATTCACACTCAGAAATCAGCCATTTTTATATCATTATGCAATAGACGATATTCCACTTGAAAGGCCTGCCACATTCACCGATCTTGTTGTTACCTTACCATATAATCGGTGCTCTGAGTTGATTAAATCACATCATCCGAACCAAATATAGGTAACGGAGACACAAACTTTAAATGCCCTCTGTATATGAAATAAATAATCATATATTATAGGTTCAGCCGATCTTATTGGATACATTAAACACAAAAACTTTTTTTCCATACGATACGACTCATGACGTTGATGCTCCATTCTGAAATTATTTTCATTTTGTGTAAATCGGAAAAATTCATGATTTACCCCGTATATGGTTTTTGAAAATGTTCGAAAAAACATAACATTGCACTGGCCGAAAATCCACCAATTCTTTTGTGATATTCCTAGCAAAAAAAATGTTTGTGAATACAGTTGGTAGTGATAACCTGCAATTGAATAGATGGAATGATTTAAAAAATCTTAGAAATGATGTGGTAAACTCTTTGGAAGATAAAAAAACTCAATATTATTTCAATGGAATAGACAGGTATAAAAATAATCCCTGCTTGATGTGGAAAATATTGAAAACTATTGTTAGTAAAAACCAAGGAGGTTTTCCAAACCATGTTCAATTTGTGAATGGAGAAGAGGTTTCTGTAATGAAAGGTGAGTCCAGTCTAGCAGAAAATTTCAATATTTATTTTATAGACAGTATAAAACATATAATCCATGAGTATTGATCATAGTGAACCTTGCTCTATTGTAAATAAAAACTTACATTTACCTTTCACTACATTCAAATTAGTTACATCGAGGGAATTGAAGGAAATAATTACATCGCTGGACAATAAATGTAGTATTCACGAAATATTAAACTCAAAAATCTTAAAAAATGTATTTGAGACAGCAGGTCACGCAATTCTTAATTTGATCAATACTTCACTCCAAGAAGGCCAAATACCGGAATCACTTAAAACAAGTACACTTATCCCTATACAAAAAGTAACAAACACTATTAATAGTCTAAGAGCTGGGGGACCAGAACTGCAAGAGTTTTATAAAAGCTGATATTTTGATATTGGGTCAAGAATAGGTTGAATATCAATAGCCTGCCGTCAGTCAGCCAGTTTTTGGGACAACTGGCGTAGGGGTGGTTCCAAACTTGTACAAAAACACGTATGTCGCAAATGTTTTATAAAATCTGAAAATTTGTCTGTGGGTAGCTAGGCAACCAACAAACTGTGTGGACATAGTCAGTCAGCACAATATTGGAACACTACGCGTCAGCGGTCCGGCAAACCCGTCAAAAAAAATGGGTTCATGGAAGAGTGTTATAAAATCTGAAAATTAGTCTATGGACAGCAAGACAACTAACAAACTGTGTGGACATAGTCAGTCAGCACCATATCGGAACACGACTCGTCAGCGGTCCGGTAAACCCGTCAAAAAAATTGGGTTCGTGAAAGAGTTTTATAAAATCTGAAAATTAGTCTGTGGATAGCAAGACAACTAACAAACTGTGTGGATGTAGTCAGTCAGCACAATATTGGAACACGACGCGTCAGCGGTCCGGTAAACCCGTCAAAATAAATGGGCTTGTAAAAGTAGTTCATATTACCCAAAATAAGACTAACATAGTCAAAAGGTTTCATGGAACAAACGCCGTCAGCAGGCAAAAGAAAGGCGCGCCGCGCGTTTGATTTATATAGCGCGCTCGACCGCAAAATGGTTTTATATTCAGAAATATGCAATATTCAATACATTATTCAGTCTGCCATATTCTGTAGATTATTATATTCCAGTGGTGCCATGAGCTTTATCTCGAGTGAATGCATTATTGACTTTTTTTAGTGCATTTTAATGTAAGCTTGTCTTCAATTTTTTTTTAATATTCTACATTCAAACACGTTTGATGAGGTTGTATTGTATGAATTTGGGAACCAAAATGAGAGAATAGAGAATGGCGAGTTCAACATGTCGACGTTGAATGTAAAACATTCATTACTGAAAATAAGGCTTGTAAAAATACCCAAAGTAGACTATAAAATATGTGAAATCTGTGTTTAAAAAAAAATTGTAAATGTAATTTTGATGTCGCATCCAATCAAGAATGTGCAGTTTCATATTCGTGGAAAGTCTCTACGCCGTCCACTATGTAAAATCTTAAAATCATTGCATAATTTTAATTAGTATATCCGCTGTATTTTCGAGTATTCAAATGTGACAATTTTCTATTACTTTGCACATCTATGAAACATCCAATACACTATTATTATTCTAAACAATATGTATAGTCAATCAAAATAAAAAAAGTACACTATTAGGTTTTGAAACACCCTGTTTATGGTATGATAAAGAGGAACATCTATAAGATATTTCCAAAATGCGTTCCAAATCATCTCAATTTGAAATTACTAAAATCAAATACATTTTTGTCCCATTGTTTATGTGAATGTTGCATGTTGAACAAAATATAGATATTATTCGATGCATTATTAAATATCTCTTTCCTATCGTTTCTTATTGAATATCTTTTCATCATTGTATTGTAATATTGAACAACTTAGTCTGCGCCATAAAACACGCTATACGAATTAAGTGCTCGGCGCGCCTTTCTATTGCCTGCTGACGTCGTTTGTTCCATGAAACTTCTGACTGACTGTGTTAGTCTTGTTTTAGGTACTATGAACTAGTTTCTCGAAAATTTTCAGATATTATGAACACTCTTTCACGAACCAAATTTTTTTGACGGGTTTAGCGGGCAGCTGACGCGAAGTGTCCGAATATTCTGATGACTGACTATGTCCACACAGTTTGTTAGTTGTCTTGCTATCCACAGAATAATTTTCATATTTTATAACTCTTTCACGAACCCATTTTTTTTACGGGTTTACCGGACCGCTGACGCGTCGTGTTCCAATATTGTGCTGACTGGCTATGTCCACACAGTTTGTTAGTTGTCTTGCTATCCATAGACTAATTTTCAGATTTTATAAAACTCTTTCACGAACCCATTTTTTTTGACGGGTTTACCGGACCGCTGACGCGTCGTGTTCCAATATTGTGCTGACTGACTATGTCCACACAGTTTGTTAGTTGTCTTGCTATCCACAGACTAATTTTCAGATTTTATAACACTCTTTCACGAACCCATTTTTTTTACGGGTTTGCCGGACCGCTGACGCGTAGTGTTCCAATATTGTGCTGACTAACTATGTCCATACAGTTTGTTGGTTGCCTAGCTATCCACAGACAAATTTTCAGATTTTATAAAATAGTTGCGACATACGTGTTTTTTTTTCAAGTTTGGAACCACCCCCACGCCAGTTGTCCCAGAAACTGGCTGACTGACGGCAGGCTCTTGATATTCAACCCATTCATGACCTTATATCAAAATATCAGCTTTAATAAAACTCTTGCAGTTTTGGTCCCTCAGCTCTCCGTCTATAAGGCATGTGAATTTAGGCCGATAAATACCTTACCACCGATAGAGAAAGTTCTAGAATTATCAATATACAACCAGTTAATTAATACGTAGAAAAAACAAACATCTTATTTGATACTCAATCTGGATTTAGAAAGAAACATTCATGCGAAACAGCATTACAGCTATCGATCAATAAATTTACTAATGAGATAGACCAAAATAAATATGTTGTAGTTGTATTTTTAGATATGAAACGATCGATAGAAATATTTTGCTACAAAAACTTTGGAGGTATGGAATCGTAGGAAAAGTTTATGAGTGGTTCAATAATTACTTGTCAAACAGAAAACAAACAAATATTTTTCGTCTTATCAAGTAAATGATACAGGGGTACCCCAAGGAAGTGTTCTTGGTCCCCTTTTATTTATATTGTATTTAAACGATATCAATTTGTACATTGACTGTGAGTTCTTCAACCTATTTGCAGATGATACTTTACTGGCCTGCAGTGGAACTTATTTAGAATAAGTAATTGAAAAAATGAAAAGAGTATTGCATGATGTTGAATTATATCACAAAACTAATAAAATGAAATTGAATGTAACAAAAACTAAAGCTATGATCATTACCAGTAAATTCAAATTCAATAAAACAAATACAGACAACATAATATAATATTAGAAAATGAACGTATCGAAATAGTTACATCAGTTAAATATCTCGGTTTTCTACTAGATAATTGCTTGTCATTTGATGATCATTTTGAATATATAAAAAATAAAATATCAAAAAAACTTTATTTCTTCACAAGAATATCCAATATCTTGTCCACGGTTTACAGAACCTTACTTCAACCACACTTTGAATACTGTGCTTCAATTTTATTCTCCTTCAACTTAAATAAAATACAGCAATTGCAAAAATTGCA
Source organism: Chrysolina oricalcia (assembly GCA_944452925.2). NCBI lineage: Eukaryota > Metazoa > Arthropoda > Insecta > Coleoptera > Chrysomelidae > Chrysolina > Chrysolina oricalcia. The sequence goes on along the minus strand of OX101825.2, from coordinate 6,052,984 downwards.
GAACCGAGGAATGAGGATAATTTTGAAATGTAGTAGGTCTACTTCGATTTCTATAATGTTATCCACTCTACATTGGCTTTCAGTATCTCAAAGATTGTACTACTGTTCTATGATTTTTATTTATAAAATGCTAAATTCAATGACCCCAACATATCTGCAATCTACAATTACCTTCAATACAGATATCCATAATTATTCGACTCGAAACAGCAAGAATCTTCATATAATTAGAACAAACTACAGAATTTCAATGAGCACTATATTTTTTAAAGGATTTGTCCAATTTAATGATTTGCCCAATTCATTGAAATCCATTTCATTATTTGAAACGTTCAGGATAGAATTACTAAAATATATTCATAAAGGGGCTTGATTTGATTTGATGTAATTTCATTTATATGTATCGTCATATGTGTTAATTTATATTACCATTAGTGTATATTTCTGTGTATATATTTACATATTATTTTTATATGTACTTAATTTACTTTAGTCCATTGTAAGGTTTTAAGTAAATTGTTGTTAGATCGTAAATTATTAACATGTGTATTAGGATTCCTATTTCAAGTCAATAAATGTTATTATTATTATAAAGTTCAGCCAATAATGGACTGAAAGTTCCATTTTACAACTTCAACACTCTGTATCTCGTAAACTATACATATAATTTTTGTTCAGGAAGCAGAGTACAACAACATACTAAAAATTTGGAAAATTTTACCGAAAGATTTTTTGCATAAGTAGTGTGCGTGGTCCTTTTTGAAAAATGGTCTCTTTTTCGAGGTTTTCCCCAATTTCCTGAGTGGAAAATGCACCGATCCGGTCGTTGAAGATCCATTTTGTAGGTTTTATAAATCTCTACAAAAGTTTAATTGCTGTGAAACGATTCCTTAAATAATCTTTGAGATATTTCCAAAAATCAAAAACGTTCGTTTTTTTCATTATTTCTAGTTTAAAAAATTCCACAAAGCGATTCTGCTCAGCGAACTATCTTATGAAAGTTAGTATAGGCCATTGCGTCATTTTTTTGTGAGCGAAAACACCTCTATAGCATGGTCTATGTGGTCTAAGCAACTACGGAAATTATGTGCTTACCTTGGGATTTTTTTTTATCAGCGAAACAAATCCATACGTTCCAAATATATTCGAATATTCACTAACGGAATTATCATTAGTTCTAATTATTTGCGGCCATGATTAACATATAATCATATACACCAATAGAAATGAAACAGAGCATTGTAATGTGGCAATTACAATTGTTATCCAAATACCAAAAATAAATTGGCCATATAGTTAAAAGATTATATGAATCAGGCCTCAGGTTAGAAGACTTTCACAGTGTATTCCTCATTGATTCACAGGAATCCGCTAATATTTTTTCTCTACCAGCGTGTGGAAAAGTTCACTTTTCCGCACGCATTTTAGTATTGAAAGAGTGTAGTAAATTTGTTTTTGGAGACTTTACTGACATTTGAATATTTGAAATATATATTTGTATGGATGACAAAATGACTGAAAAATGAAATTTATTAGAATTCTGCTATAATCTTTAATAAAAAGAAAAGTATATTTCAATAATTTTTTATAATGGCCATGTCTCTTTGGTATAAGCCTCATCAAATGAATGTCAAATAGTAATAAACATCTGACATTTTTTATTTGTCACTTTGATTCACAGTAGCAACAGAGAAAAAATAAACCTATCAGTCAAAACACCACCTTGTCAAAACCAATTTTACCGTCGCAGTTTATTCTAGTAAGATAATTTTTCATGGATTCTTCAGACGATGATTTGCCAGAGTCAGTTTTGGAAGCGGCTAGAACTGCAAACTTGGATCTTCTACCATCAAAATCCCGTCATAGGTATGAAAAGAAGTATATTTTGTTTGAAAACTGGTGCCAGAATAAGGGAATTAAAACTTTTGAAGGAGACGTTTTTTGGCTTATTTCGCTGAAATTTCCAGAACATGCAAGCCAAACACTCTTTGGTCCAGGTACTCAATGTTAAAAAGTGTAATTAAACTTTAAAAAGGCGTCGATTTAAGCAAGTTTTTCAAGGTCGCGGCATAATGAAAAAACAGAACATTGGATTTAGACCAAAAAGGCTAAAATTTCCTCAAAAGAAGAAATTTTTGAGTTTATAAATGAAACAATTGACGAAATTTATCTTCATCCGGAAAGACGCCATCCGCCTAATAATTATTTCGCTAGAGTAGAAGAGCAGTTCAGAAGAGAACCGGAAAATCAAAACAATCTCCAATACATTGTCGACGAGGAAATTGAAGTAAACGTTTTGTCCATAGTACATGCAGATCCGACGATATCACTGATAAAAATTGAGAACGAAATTGGCGTGAATCAAGAGACCGCCAGAAAAGTTTTGAAAAGAACTGCTCTGAACTGCTCTTTTACTCTAGCGAAATAATTATCAGGTGGATGACGTCTTTCCGGAAATTATTCGACATATTATTGTTCAGCCTGTCTACAATTTCTCTTGCACTCTCCAAATATCAACAACATATCTACCTTTTCGTTCTTTGAATACATATTTAGTATCTAATTAAACGATGCAATTTCAATCAGCATAAAACTGACGGAGATAATCATTGCAATAAAATGATGTCTACCTGTCAAACACAAAACATTTTGTGACACAAAACATTTTGTGTACACCGCCTACTAGGTAAAATATTATTGCAAATATCTAAATAGACTTGTGAATTGGTGGATCAGGGGAACAATTTTAATTTTATGTTTCCGAATGCAAAGATCATGATATGGCTACGTGGCCAAAGAGAAAGACAGATAGTTTCTTCACAAGTAGCCAAATTGAAAAAAATATGTTCCTATCTCAGTTTTCGCAATATCGTGAGTTATTTTCAGATGTCTTTTCTTTTTATTGTTGACAATCTGTAGGAAGTGATCAGGTATGGAAAAAACTGAAATTATATCGTTTAACTGATACTCTTTGGATTTCCAAGCCTACCAAGCATCGAAAGATTATCGAATTCGGGTAACAGCCAACTTGATGTTTTTCAATAAAATGCAATTCATCTGCGAATTGAGAAACGAATGCCACTTCGTGATACACGGTTGAATAGAGAATTTCAGGACAAATAAGATAGGCTAGATAAATGTACAGGGTGTCACCCGGTATACCGACCAAAGTTTCCGACGTTCCGCCGCCACATTGCTTGCAGATTGTTTTTGTTGTTAAAATTGTTTTTTCCGTTAACCAGCTGTCGTCCCCTTACGAACGACAGCCCTCAAAAGTCGAAACTTGTGCGAGCCAAGGATTAACGAGGTCTTACATTTTTACGAGCGATTCCTTGCACGATCCGAGGAGAATATCGAAAGGAGGTCCGTAGGTCACCCATCCAAACCACGGCCTCGCACAGCGTTGCTTGCTTCAGATATCGGTGAACCGGGGCTCTCCGTTCGAGCTATCCCCGCGGAGAAGGAATATTAAACGCCTCGGAGGTTGGAAATCTTCCAGCGTCGCAGAAGGTTATTTAGAGAGCTCACCAAGCATCCAAAAGGACCTATCCAATAAAATATTAAACTTCAGTGACGCTGTCGCTGGCCCTACCACTTGTCAGCAACTTTCACCAGTACAGCAGCCTTCAAAAATGACCTCTTCTAGCCAAGTTACTCCAATGTCCACGTTTGCAACAATGAGTGCTTGTGACAAAGCAGTGGAAAACCAAAACGTCGGAAACCCAACCATCAAGTCCCCGACTTCATTGAATAAAATTATATCCTCTGCTATTAATTTACCATCTCTGCAATCGCGTGCGGAAAAGTATCACTTTCCGCACTTGTTAGGTAAACTACTATATCAGTTATTCACCACATTCAGTGATGCTTTCTGCTTTTTGGTAAAATGTTGAGCAGAATAAAAGACTAGCAAAAGTTTATATTCGGATGTTTCGAATATTTGGTAATTTTATATTGGCATAAACGAGATAGTCTGCCGGAAACGAAATGAAAATTCACAAAATTATCCGGCCAAAAATTCACCTCAATAGCTGACCGACTTATGAGAAATTTTTCTCGGGTTCCTATAACGATATCAAATTTCATTCTGTCGATTGCCATAAGCGAAAAAATGTCAGCAACAAAAAATCAGCAACAGAGTATTTTTTTACAAGACCGCGCCCTTATTTCAACCCTTTCAGTACGTCCAAATCTTATGGGTTTGGTTTTTCACTAAGTATTAGATTGTTATACAGGGTGTTTCTTAAGTACGTGTAGAAACTTTAGGAGCATGTTGATGACGTCGAAATAAGAAAAAAGTTCCCATAAACACATGTCCGTAAGTTATTCGTTTCTAAAATACAGAGTGTAAAAGTTGAATTCTTATATTTGTTTTTTGTGAATAAATTCCAAAATATTTGTGATATTCGAATAAAGTTTGGTAAATTATTTTTCAATGAAAAAAATCTAATTTTATGTTAATTGTGAAAAAACTAATTTCTAATTGAATTTATTTTAAATTTAAAGATCTTGTCATTCAAAATCTCAATAAGTCGAAAACAGTTGCTCGCAGTGACCTCTACCAGGAATATATTTTTTACACAAACTAAATAATAAATATTCCCAGATACCAAACTGTACCCAAATATCAAAATTATTTTGAAATTATTCACAAAAAATAAAAATAAGAATTCAAATTTGACACTCTGTATCTCAGAAACGAATAACTTGCGGACATATATTTATAGGAACTTTCCTTCTTATTTTGATATCAGCAACACGCTCCTGAATTTTCTACACGTACTTAAGAAACACCCTGTATATGTTATTGTGTAACTGCCATAAACGAGACATCGAAAAAAAAAACTGCAAACTTCCAGAATATTGTTGAGGTTCCAACTTTGACGAGAAAAAATTAAGCACGAAAACACTCAAAATGGTGAAATGGGGATGTAGTTTAGGGGTTGAAAACAGTTTTTGGGGAGTTGCAGCGAAACGTGACCTCTTAGCGGAAAATGTTCAAAAGAAAAGTTGTAGATAATAAAGTAATAAAAAACTTTTGTGATATACACTTTTCGACATAACCCTCAAAATATCCGTCAAATTGGCGAAAAACTGATTTTTTAGTATGCAGCTTGTTTCTCTCGAATAAATGATTTAATTCACATGAAAATTTGATTTTTTTGTAATTCAGAAGACGACTAGTTTTCGAGTTATACAATTGTTCTGGTGTTTTTTATATAAGTGATCATTGCCGGTATCTGGAATTGAAATTGTTTTATTTTTTTCGTAGGTTATATTGGGATTTATCTTGTTAAATCTGGACCTTAGAATTGAAAGGGCGGGTGTCCATCTTTGGCCAATAATGGGTTAGGCAACTAAATGTACATAAAATCGTTAGATCTAAACAGTAATGATGAAATGGCGGCTGTCCCACGTACCAATACAGTTTTTGTAGTCGGTTGTCCATATTTTGATCAGTTTTGAAAGGTCGTATGTGGGACAACAGGCTTTTTAGTCCTTACGATTGATTCAAAAAAGGCGGCTGTCCTAACAATGAGGACATCTGCCTTTTAAAATTCTCACAGAATAGGACATGCGCCTTTTTAAAGATAAGGTTAGGTTAGTAATATCAAAAATATTGTGTTTATTAGTGTGTTAACAGTTCATTACATTATTTTGAGAATGTATTCCAACACAAGAACTAATCGAATATTGCAACAAGCATTATTACAAAATAACGGTAAGTCAAATAATCATAATCGAGTTAGTTTTCTCAATACCTAATTTATTATAGATCAAAACACCAAAGAGATTACCAAAAATGAGGTTATGTGCTGTGCCGATAAAGCTAATCAAGAGGTTTTAAATGTTTCTGATCATGACGATGAGCCTAGACAAGGCAGAAGCAGTTATAACGTCTTCGAAGACAAAGAGAACATGAGATCCTTCATTGAATTGAGGCCAGTGGTGGATATTATTGTTGGTGAGAAAGAACAGCTGGAAAATATTACCACAGCGATGGTGGAAAGTGACGATGCCTCTCGGCATTCTGATAAAGATCCAATTACCGGATTTTCTGACGATTCTCTAGAGGACAGGAACTATGAACCTGAAACGGGTTCAAATGATTCCAATCGAGATAATATAGAAGATTTCGATGGAGTCAACGTTGACACAAATTTTGTAGCAGGACAACGAATTAATAAACAAGAGAAAGAGCAAAGGAAATCGAGAAAGAGAACAAGGCAGCCTTGTACCTGGAAAATTAACGTGGCTAAGCAAAAGAGGTTGATGGGAGAGGAATATGAAGGGCATAAGAAGAAAATTAAAAGGAAGAAAGAAATAGGTCCAATATGTAATAATTGCAAATTAAATTGTGCTACAAACATCTTAGACGAAGTGAGAAAAAATATTCATGAGAGTTTCTGGAAAACTAAAACAGTCTGGAAGCAAAGAAGACAGTTTTTGGCACAAAGTGTGGATGTAGTCCCTATTCAAAGACGCCGACCACGAAGTGGTTCGCAGAACAACCGACGACAACACAATTATATATATAATTTATTGGACAATGGGATTAAAAAAAAGGTCTGCAAAAATTTTTTTCTCAACACGCTTTCAATCTCCGAAAAAATGATTCGTAACGCTGTACAGAAATGCCTTGAAAATTCCGCAGGGTTGGTTGAAACGAATCAGGTTTCTAACCACAAACTTGATGATATGGCAGTAGGCTTAGTTCGTGAACACATTACATTGTTTCCGAAAATTGATAGCCATTATTCAAGAAATAAATCGGATAGACAATATTTAAATCCTCAAATTAGTATTACTGCTATGTACAAACTGTACAAAGAGTGGTGCATAGAAAAACAAGTAGAAAAAAAGCATATTGTTAAACAACATAAGTATCGTGAAATTTTTTCTACTGAATTTAATTTACACTTCAAACCTCCTAGTATAGACACGTGTGATACGTGTGACCATCTAGAAAATTTGAAGCGTAATGTTCTGAATGATCCGGAAGCAAAAGAAGAGGTAGAGAGAACTTTGAAGGAGCATATTGAGGAATCAAACAGAAGATATAAACTAGAAAAGGAGGATAAAGATAATTTGAAAGTAGCTCAAGGAGAGGTAGTAGCGATGATGGATTTACAAAAATGTCTACCAACCCCATTCTTATCAAACTCCAAGACATTTTACTTAAGACAGCTTTGGACGTTTAACTTAACAATATACTGCGACACCCTCAAGAAGAGCTATTGTTTCTTATGGGATGAAACTATAGCTAAGAGAGGTGGCAATGAAATTGCTTCATGCATATTAAAATTCATAAAATTATTGCCACTGAGCATAAAAGAGGTTACCATTTGGTCAGACAATTGCTCTGGCCAAAATAGAAATTTCCAGTTATTTTGTATGCTTCTGTGGGCTGTTCAAAATACACATGTTACTGTCATCCAGCAAAAGTATTTGTTAAAAGGGCATACTCATAATGAAGCTGACACTGTACATGCAAGGATAGAAAAGAAGAAAAAACAACTTCCTACCATGTCAATATCAGTTCCCCATGAATGGGCTCAATTTATTAGAACAATCCCTTCACTTACTGACTCAGTGTATGAGATGGAACAACATGAGTTTTTTAACTTCAAAGCATTGGGTGTAGGACCTGGATGCTCATTTGTTAAGCGAAAGAAGAACTGTGAAAAGGAACCGTTTTTGTCGTCCAAAATAGTCCATTTGATGGTAAAGAAAGAAGCGCCCGGTATTTTGTATTACAAAACTCGGTTTGAAGAGACGAACTTCAAATCTGTTAATTTCAACAGAAACGCAAGATCTGTAAAATCCAAAACAAGTCTCAAAGTAATAACTGGTCAGCTTTTGGCTGTAGATAAGAAGAAACATGATAATTTACAGGAGTTACTTCAGTGGGTGCCCACAATTTATCATGATTTTTATAAAAACATAAAAGTGAAAAATAATGACAACAGCGATCCAGATGATAGTGATGACGACCAGTAGTAATGTTTTTTTTATTTCTGTTTCTGCTGTTCTCTTTGTTAATATTTAATTTTTTATCATGTATTATCGAAAGTGCATGTTTTAGTTTTGACTTCAGAAATTTTTTTGAGAGTTTTTTTATTTTTTAATGAAATACACAATTGAAAAGACTTGTGTCCGTTTTTAATGTCTAACGAATAAAAATTTCAAAAAGTCGGTTGTCCATAATTATTCAATTACTATTACAAAATTATTATTTTTTCAAAATATTGTCAATAATGCTTCTTGATGACTATGATATCTGACCCATTACAAAATATTTTTCAGATTAGGCAAAAATTGAGAAAGATAGACCATATATTAGGTTGAGTATCGAAATGAGTACCACTTTATTTGGCCCTCCTTTAAAATTTGCAGAATGTGACAACCGCCCTTTCAATTCTAAGGTCCAGAAATATCACAATAGGTCCATAAAGAACAATTGCCTTGGATCCAAAAGTTCGGTTTCAAAAAGAAGTCCGTCTGATTAATTTTTTTTCTGGATGATCTCTAGTTTTTTAAGTATGATTGTAGGATTGTACAGAATGTCTCTTATAATATTGAAATTGAACATGAAGTGCTGAATTTTTTTGAGGATGAAGTTCATGTGTTTTTCTCAACTAAGATTCGAGTCTATTATTATTCCCAGATATTTCATTTCCGTACATGGTTTTATACTGAGGTTTTTGTATACGAGGATATATTGAAAAATTCTTAGCCTGCTATAAAACCAAACAAAATTTCAATGTCAAAATATTTTATTACTCAACATATTCTCCTCTTAATTGGATACATTTATTACAGCGAACCTGCAACGTCTCTAGACCTCTCAAAAAAAATGTTCTCTTGCTCTGCAAACCAGACCTCCACAGCTTTTATTACCTCCTCGTTGGAAGAAAATTTACGACCTTTCAAACTTTTTTTCAGTTGAGGAAAGAGATGATAGTCGGCCGGAGCCAAATCTGGTGAATAAGGAGGGTGTTCTAGTAATTCAAACCCTAAATCACGAATTTTTTGTATGGCAACATGAGATTGGTGTGCAGGGGCTTTGTCCTGCAAAAACATAGATAGCTTTCCGCGTCTTTTCTCTTTAATTTTTTCCCGTGAGAGTGGTCAGTAATGTCAAATAGCAATCTTCAGTTATTGCAGTTATTGTTCTACCCTTATCCAAAAAAATCAATCATGATTACTTCATGGCAATTCCAAAAAAACTTTTCCAGCAGATTTTTGGACACGAAACTTCTTAGGTCTTGGAGAACCGGAATGTCGCCATTCCATCGATTGTTGCTTTCTTTCTGGATCGTAGAAATGTACCCAAGTCTCATCCATAGTAACAATTCGGTTAAAGAAGTCTACAACGTTTTCAAATCGAGTACAGATCGAACGCAATGCTACTACCATTGCATGCTTTTGGTCAACATTCAAACATTTGGGGATCCATTTTGCAGCAATTTTTCTCAAGTCCAAATTGACGTGAACTATATGATGAATGCGTTTGTGTGAAATATTCAGTGCTTCAGATATCCGTTTTAGCCCAATTCGACGGTCTGTTAAAATCATGTCATGAAATGCATCGTATTTTCGGGGACTGACACAGAAACTGGCCTTCCCGATCGGTCATCATCTTCAATGGAAAATTTACCTCTTTTGAAGCTTGCAGTCCAATTTTTCACGGTTGCATACGAAGGACATTGGTCACCAAGGGTATTAAGCATATCTTCGTAAATCTGCTTACCTCTCAACCCTTTTAAATACAGGTACTTGATGATGGCTCCATACTCCAGTTTTTCAATTTTCACAATTTCGGTGGACATATTTTTTCTTTTAATTTATTGCCTAACTCTGGTTAACTTTTTTAACGTCAAACTTTACACTGACACTTCTTATAAGTTATTGTTCGTTGCTATGGTAACGCAATATTTTGTTTATGCAGGCAACCGGTCTAGGCTAACTAGATATCAATACATCCTCGTACAAATGTTTTCATTTCCAACAAATGGTAGATATTGGTACTGGTATCAAAAACAACTCTGTCGGGAGAAGTTGACAAGAAAGGGATTCCTGGGTCAATAGCAAGTCCACATGTGAAATCTGCATTTTCTGTTTCATATTTAACTGCAACATCATCCTCGTTGTCCAACCCAGATTTCATGGCTGCCGTTATTTATCATTTAGGCCTCATGTTTTTATTATGGGTTCAAGTTTGGAAGATGTAATCGTAGTCATTAGTTTTCTTTCCAAATTTGAGAAGCACATTGGGGATTTGCTTTATTTTCTATGTTGTGTGCTTCACTCAGCATCAGGGATCACCTATCCAGTAATTCTGCACAATTACAACCATGTTCAGAAAGTCATCAGTGACAAGTTCAACCCATAGGTTCGGTGTGATATGGGCTATATTCATCTACACAGCCAATAGTTTTACTTTCTTCAATAACAGTTCCTAACAGAAAATGCCTGAAATTTAGTTAACTTACCAACATTAGAGTTACAAAAGTGGATCTTACCAACGTCAGAATTACAAGAAACAGAATCATCAGTTATTCTTTCACTTTCTTTAGTTGAAGTATTAGGAACATTATCAGATAATGGGGTCTAGAATGAAAAGTGTTTTCTCAAATTTCGACTTTGAAAATCGAGAATGAAACTCAACAACATAAGAGTTTTGACATAAACGGTATCTTCCCAATTTTTGCTTTCCTTGAAATGATTTCCAAAATTTCTCTTACGGTGAAACAATTCTAGTTCGTCGATGGGAAGATTCAAATGGATCAACCATTTTCGTGCAAGTTCTTTAGTTTTTGGGAATCTGTCAAACAGTTTTTTTTGTATATTTGTACACATTTCAAAAAAATAGAACACGACATTTGCAACAAGTTCAATTTTTTTTCAAATATTTTTTCAATAAATTCAAATTTAAAAAAATTTAAACTTGACAGTGTTGACAGATGACAGTGTCTAATTCAGTGATTGAAACATATAAAAACAAAATATATTACCAACCTGACAAAAACACGATCACCAAAATCCTGTGGAAAATTGTGGCGTAAACGTTTTTATAAACATTTTTCAAATATTCTGGCGAAGATAGTTATCACCGAGATGGGTATGTAGTTGATAACATTTTTGTGGTCTCCGTTTTTTTATATCGGAAATACAATGGTTTGTTTAAATTTTTCTGAAAATGTTACCGCAGTGACACTTTCATTGATAATGAAAGCTAGTGGTTCTGATAGATAGAAAATTTAATCCATAAAAAATTAGCACATGAAAATGGCTATTGGACAAGTCAAAGGCTGAAACTAATTAAAGTTATATAACATACAATACACTGATCAGGTACTCATACTCATAGATTACAATACAAATACAAATACGATATAAATACGCAACAATAGTAGGTACAAACTTTTTTTTTTTCAATCAGTCAATTGTGTATGGACTTATATCTAGATGTAACTTACAAGACTTTCCTTTAAAGCAATGAACTGTGAAAGTCTTTTTTATAGGATCCGGTATAACATTATAGAATCTCAGACCTAATATTTTGTATGATTTCATACAAAGTGTAAGGTGAGTACTAGGGATATGAAAATTATTTCTTTTTCTCGTATTATATTCGTGGAGGATTTGATTTCTTGTAAAAGAATTTTCATTTTTTTGAACTTAAACTAAGAGTACCAGTATGAAAAGTCTATCTAGAAGCAATATTTCGAGTCTCTTGAGAAGGTTACGACATGAGAATATTGACAATACTCCTGCGATTGCTCTATAATTATCCGTTTTTGGGAAATATATACGTCTTGTACTCCTGTTGATTTTCCCCATAGCAGTATTCCATATGATATTTTCGACTGGAAAGTAATATTGTTTCATACCTCGATTGTCCAGAACATTTTTGGGAATCCTGATTTGGTAACAATTTGAGTTCAATGATTTGCTTAGTTTACTGCAGTGAGTACTGAAAGAGACATTGTTGTTCATATTTATACCTAAAAACGTAGTACTTTAGTGAGTTTCTGCTTTAGTATCATTGATAGTAACAGTAAGATTTGGCAGGTTATGATTTCGAGAGGTGTGAAAATCAAATTGGTAGATTTTGTGGAATTCAAAAACAAAGAATGATCAGTTAACCAAGTACATAAGGTGGACGTTGTACTGTTTATTTTGTCTTGCATTTCTGATTCATTTTTACCAGTGAATAATAATGTGGCATCGTCAGCATACATACATATAAATGCATCTGAAGGAACAGGTGGTAATTCGTTTATATACAATAGAAACAATATTGGACCCAGAATGGATCCTTGTGGAACCTCAATATTGTTTTGCAGAGTATCTGAAAAACATGGTATTTGGTATTTTTATCGGCGTAATTGATTTTCACATTTTGGTTTCGATCTGCCAGATATGACTGGATCCATTGATGCGATATTCCCCTAATACCTACCTGATATAATTTGGTCAACAATTGTGTATATAAAGGCTAAGTAAAACTCGAAGTCGTCTCCACAATACATATTTGACCCCTAGGGTAGGAAAGGGTGGGCTGTTGTCAACACAGCTTTGGCAATAAATTGTCAAAAGTGTGGTTGTATCAACATGATACCATCAAAAACATGTTTTCGAGCATAAAAATGCTCATCATCAGTTGAAATTACAGGTCAAACTGAAATAGCAAATACAAAAATTTGATCCCTATAACATTGCATTACATTTCGTGTTTTGGTTTTCGTTTTCACTGATAGATGACACCTAATGTCAACAATCCTTTATTACCGATATACTTCTAATTTCAACAATCAGACTTGCTCAGCTTTCTTTTTCTTCGACAGCCATTGCCATAGCACATTGTCGTTGTAAATTCATATAAATTTCAAACTTTTTCAATGTGGGTTACTGACACTATTGAATGGTCACCCACCATTCCACCTTAAAATATAGGAGGTAGGCCTTACTGCGCCTAGTTTAATGTTTTAAAATGTTTCGTCAATAATTTAAATTCACTACGCCTCCATGCCATGTGAGTATCCATTTTGGTTTCCAAGTCCATTCAAAATTTTTTCATAAACTCATTTTCAAAATTGTAATTTTTGTATTTGCTATTTCAGTTTGACCTGTAATTTCAACTGATGATGAGCATTTGATACAACCACACTTTTGACAATTTATTGCCAAAGCTGTGTTAACAACAGCCCACCCTTACCTACCCTAGGGGTCAAATATATATTGTGGAGACGACTTCGAGTTTTACTTAGCCTCTATATACTGAAACTCCACTTCGAGGATGGACTACTTCCTTTACACTTGTGTATGATTGACACAGTCGAAGGCCCGACTAAGGTCACAGAAAACTCCCAACGGAGTTTCACCTGCTTCAATAGAATTGAGGATTTTTTCAGATAAACTCATCACTGCTGTAGTAGTAGAGCGCCCTGCTCGAAAACCGTGTTGCTCTTCGTGTAAAATTTTATGTCGATCAAGGAATTTGAGAAGCTGTGCCAACATTGCATATTCAAATATTTTTGAAATACCAGGAGGTATTGTTATTGGGAGATAGTTTTCAATGCGTTCAGAATTTCCTTTTTTGAAAACAGGAGGAACAGTAGCATTTTTCAATCGAGGTGGAAAAATATCTTGACTCAGAGATGTGTTTATTATATGTCTCAAAGGTTTAATTATAAATGGAGCTATTTTTTTAATGAAATTACTAGAGATTCCGTCTCTTTCATGAGAGTGTTTGTTTTTCATATTGTTTCAGTCACTTGTTTCAGAGCTTCAGATGAACATGTCCTGATGAATATCAAATTTGCTACGCCGTTTTTTAGATTGCGGGTTTGTAACTAATTGACTTGCTAAGTTTTTGCCAACTGAGATATAATGTTCATTGAATGTGAATTTACTTAATAATTATACCTATGTACGCATTGCATTTTATACTTGTCTTGACACTGTGTATCTACCACAAGTATTAACCTAAATCGCTTGGTCAATAAGGATTGTCATTTCTTGGATAATGAAGCACAGTTTGATTGATTGGTTGACGTACATGACGGCCTGGAGTCAAATGTCATGTTTCAGCTCTTTTTCTGAGGATTACTCTCATCTTTTCCAAAACGTTCTGCAGAACCAACTCGGGAAGGAACACCCCTACATAGAATAGTGACACCATAAAACGATAACTTCAATGATATTTATTTATTCAATCATACACTACAGGTATTCGAATATTAAATGAAAGAAAAATACAAAACTTCATAGCTGACATTGAATCAAATGTTTCTTGGAATATAACTAGGATAAGCAACAACATGTGGTATTGGAATATTTTTTGAACGCTCAACTGCATCTGTGGATGACACTTTGGGCTATGCATGTTTTTATCTTATATGACCTCAATGCTTTATTTGTTATTTATATATTTTAAAAACACTTCCTTCCTCGATATTATAGTTATATAATCTAAATTCATCATACACTTTACTGTCACGGAACCATAATTCTAAAGTGTCTAGATTGAGATTTTCTTGCTTCGCAATTTTTTCTCTCAATTGCTTTATTGTCATTTTTGATGATACACCATCCACATCGACAGTTTTCGTACTCCCATTCTGTTCGTGAATTTCCAGTTTCACGTTCATAGCTGTAGTGACAGAAATGAAGAGGATCAACATCATTGCCATACTTATGGAGCTGACAGAAGCCATCTTTGTTGTGTATATTTCTTTGTAACTATATCAGCTTAGACTCTGCAACAATAAACAATACATGAGATTGGATATAATCAAGTAGAAAGCATAGTCTAGTCAACATTCGTAATGTCATGTAGAAAGTTTAAGAAAAGGTCCCTGTAAATTACTGATTTCAGTGTAGGGTGAATTCGCCAGTAAGCCGGACACTACCAGTAGTCGGACAAAACTCACATTATGTGAGATAACTTTAAAATAACACATCAAATTTCCTTAGGTAAAAAGGAATTTGTCGCGCCAATGTCCCTAAACCATTCTAGATCATTTTTGAATTGACAGTTGCCATCACTGAACTGTTAAAAGCGCGCCAATTTAGTGATGTGCACGGGGTGGTTTATTGTTCTGCATTGAAGATAGGCAGATGATATTTCAAAGGTGAGAAAAATATATTGTTTTTAAACTTATGAATTGATATAAATATTGTATATGTTATAAATAGTCTAAACTTGTATTATAATAATGTAAAACTGGAAATTTTACAAATTTGAAGTCATAATTGGGTGGCTGGTAACTGGAAAAGTTTTTTGGTGAAATTCCAGAAGTCGGACAAGTGTCCGACGACTGGTAGATGAAAGCCTGATGATCAGTTTGTTTCTTTCTGACTCATTGATAAGGCCTATTGTACATTTCTTTCTTACATCAAATAATATCATATTTGTTTTAAGCTCTAGCCAGAAGTCGGACAAGGAACTATAATGGTGAATATAGATTATGACTAATAACAATCTGTCCGACTATTGGGTGTTATAAAATTTGTTGAGGTTCCAAAAGTCGGACACTACTAGTTTTTTTCAGCAAATCCTGACAAACATCCTCATGATTTTTGTCTTATTTCGATTCAGGCGTGAGACCCAAAGGAAAAATAAATAATTTTCGTAACTATGACGAGAATAAATCACAAAAAGCGATGCCAGCAGTGAAAATCAGTGGGAAATTAAAGGAAATTTGCCGACGGTACAGGACCGGATTGAAGGCAAAGTCGCTGATGTTTTCTGGACCATGCGGGACTAGACCCGGTTTTAACTATTGAATATGAAAAGAAAATTGTGAGTGGGTTGAGCAGAGTGTAGATTCCCAAGAAATAAACAGGAGTTATTTAATACAGCTTCATAACACCCTTCAAAAATGACAGGCCTGGTCAGAAATGTCACAAGTGTTTCATGCGAAGAAATCTCCAACTGTCTTTAAAGAAAGCAGATGCAGATATAAAAAAATACATAGCTTTCTTATAGCTCCTGAAGATGCTAAAACATTGTTGGCGAAACACGTTTCGAGTGTAAATTGGCTTATTTTTGGTGTTTGGGTAGTTTCTACTTTTTCAATTTTATTTATTCCCAGCAAAGGTTCACAATATACATTTAAGTATTTGTTTAATAAATTATGTTTAGGCCGGTCTTTTCACCTATAGATAAGTCCCAGATAACTCTATCTATCAGATAAGGATATGTAAACCTGTGAAGTTTATCCGATAGATTGCTATCAGAGACTTTATTGTGAGGTGAAAAGACCGGCCCTTAAAGTGTTTTGTTTCTTTTTTTCTTCCCTGTAAACTTTTTACGAAGATAGCACAATAATATAACCTTGTCATAAATTCACATAAAAATCAGAACATTTTTATTGAATGCTGACCTGTTCAAAATTAACCAATCACAAGCTGTCCGACCTCTAGCAACTGCCTGGCCGACTACTGGCATTTTGTGTCCGTATACTGGCAAAAGTGCACTTTTTTCATTCTATCTTAGCTGAAAATTCCTATGAAGTTGAAGAAAAAATGTTTTATGAATAAATTTGCAGCCAAATACTCAATTTATTGATTGGAGAAAGTTCTAGTACGATCACTCCGATATTCAATTTTCCAGTAAAGTTTAAAATTTGGTTTTGCCAAAACTGTCCGACTACTGGCCAATCCACCCTATGTTTTAATCAAAATTTCAGTTGACTTTTTGTATCTTTTTATTTTCAAGCAACTTGGCATAAGTACCAACATTTTTCCTTTTTTGAAACAAATACAATATAGTCCATACATACAAAGTGAATAACAATAATAAATTAATAAACAATATCATTTCCTAAAAATATTCTACAACAGTCCCAAAAGGGGACGAAAAAAATTGCAAAAGTTATAAACAATGAAGTGAAAAAAAAGTGGGCTTTGGTTTTTTTTGAACATCTCGAAAAAGATTAATGATTTGCGAAATATTAAAAAAGATCTGAAAAGATCAGCAAAGGACCCCGCACATTTCTTATGGGAAATGGCTTTTCGTGAATTTGGCTGAATTTTTTGTATTTTGTAGTTCTTGATGAGTTGATCAAAAGTGTCCATAGCCACAAAGCTCAAAAATGGACAGTTTTCGAGATATGGAGATTTGAAAATGGATTTTTTGTAGTATTTGGTCATCAATCCGATAGCTCTTATTTCTTGATGGGATGGCATTTGAATGTTCGGCGCCCTCAATTCAACTGAGAAATGGTCTTTCTCAGTTATGTTAGGCACCGCCATCAATTAATTTTCATAAACTGCTCCACACTGGTTATGAAAACAGGTACTATTTCCAAGATCTTCTATACATCTTTTTATGCTACAAGATAACGCCAGTATAATTCAAATGGTCAAAAAACGACATGTTGGGTATTTTTTGAAGAGAAACCATAATAACTGATACTGAATATATCTAATGTCCAATAATATCGGGCATGTTTTCCAAAATGTTCATAACGAGGCTCAGCTAGCTTCGATGAAAAAAATGGACAAATCATTATACTGTGTTCACAGAGACAACAAATGTGATCAATATCGATGTCAATTACATGAGATTACGTGATTTATTTCTCGAAAATCTCGATAATCTGTCAATGGTGTGCCAAGACATTTTCCTCAGGGTGGCTCGTAATGGATGATAGCATCTCACAGCCAAACAAATCCTTGAAAATGTCTGCATCTTTGATACTTTGTAGTACTTTCTAGGTAGAATAGGAAAGTTCAGGTTTTAGAAGCAAACTATGAATGGAACTTTCGATATTTACCACCGAATTCTTGAAAATACTATTTTTTTTATAAATGTTGCATTAGAGTTTACACTTATGATTGAGTATCTACTCATATGATCGTTTGCAAAATGAATGGGTAGATCAATCAAAAACAATGTAATAGTAGGAGTAAAAATCATAATAATAATGATATTAAATAAAAAACAATAATAATAATCTATCTTGGCAATCTCAAAAAATCATTTGAAACATTATGAGCAAAGCGGATTTATTTTTCCTTTATATTCTTGAAATGATTTATGACTGTGTCAGGTTCGTTGATTATAATTATAGTTATATGTTACCAGTAAATTGCTAAGATAGTTTTTTTATTTTTTTATATAATATCATTATTATTATTAGTATTATTATGAATGCTACTTTTACTATTATAATGATTTTGAATGCTCTACTCATTCATTTTACCAAAAATCATTGAACAGATAGAATTCATTTATTTGTGTAAACTTTGATGCAAGATTTATAAAAAATTATAGTAGTTTCAAGAGTTCAGGAGCAAATATCGGAAGTACCATTCATAGTTTTCTTCCATCATCTAAACTTCCTTATTCTACCTGGAAAGTACTACAAGGTTTCAAAGATGCAGACATTTTCACGGATTCGTTTGGATGTAAGATGCTATCATCCATTTAGAGCCACCCTGATAAAAATGTCTTGGCACACCATTGTCTGATTATCGAGATTTGTGTGGAATGAATGACATATTATATGTAAATGACATCAATAGTGATCAGAATTATTATCTCTGACGATACATGATTATGATTTTTCCATTTTCCCCCATTAAAGCTCTCTGAGACTCGTTATGAAAATTTTGGAAAGCATATTTGATATTACTGGACAACAGATATATCTAGAATCAGTTATTCCAGAGAATACCCAACACATGTTGTTTTTTGAAAATATGAATCATTCTGGCGTTCTCTTGTAGCATGAAAAGTTGGATAGAAGATCTTGGAATAAGTACCTCATTTCATGTCCAGTGTAGAGCAGTGTATGAAAAATTATTGATGACGGTGCCGAATGTAATTGAGAAATACCATTCCTCAGTCGGTTTCTGGGCGCCGAACATTTAAATTCCATCCCAAAAACAAATGAAATTAATGGGCAAATACTACAAAAAACTAAAAAATCCATTTTGAAAGCTCCATATCTCGAAAACTGTCCATTTTTGAGGTTTGTGGCTATGATCACTTTTGATCAGCTCATCAAGAACTACAACATACCAAAAATTCAGCCAAATTCACGGAAAGCCATTTCCCATAAGAAATGTGCGGGGTCCTTTGCTGAAAAAAATTTTCGACTCCCGAAACTGTACCTCCAATATTTATAATATTTACAAAGCCTTGAAAATTGAGCCAAAAACAGATAATCTGGCTTCAGCGTGCATTGCGTCACTCTGACAGAATATTTTTTTTCAACATATTGAATATGGAAAAACTGTTGCGTCGGACGTGTTGCGGCGTACACTATTTTTTCGGCAACCATGTAGAATAACAAATCAAGAGACGAAGAGAGGTCGACCTTCACCATCTGTTAACCGGATGAAACATACTTTTTATGAAGTTACATGAATAGACGAATACGCCTAAAATGGGTTGCCTATCAAAAGAGGATCATGACTATATAGAGTGAGTTTAAAAAATTTTCACCATATGTAAACTTTCTCATTATCGATTTGTCAGAAAATTTTATTCCTCATAAAAATTGGTGCATTACGGAAAACTTGTATTCGAGTTATCAAAATTCTGAATTTCCACACAGGGAAGAACAAAAAAAGGAATTTTGATCAAGAGTAAACTACCCTGGCTGTGATTCCAAATCTGAATTTTTCGAATATTTTAGTTCTTATTTGTATTATATATTGAAATTCGAACAGAAGATAGGTACCAACAAAAACATTCTAATTCTTATTTAATTAATATTTATATCAAAATTCGTGCACTTCTCGGCCTAGTCCGCGAAGTACATCCTTCCTGGACTAGGCCGGAACGTGCTACATTCCCAAAGAATAAGTCATTTCCCATAAGAAATGTGCGGGGTCCTTTGTCAAATAAACCTATAAGTTGAAATGGAAGTGCAAACAATAAATTTTGACATTGTGTGTTTGTAACTCACCTAAACTTTTGGAAATATAACCAGGAATACGATTAGCTCGTATTTATACCACATACCCTCAACACTAATGAGGCATATCTATATTCTTGAAAATTAGGCATCATTATATTTACTCATGAAGGCCAGTACGTGATATGATATGAAAATGGATTTCAGCTAAATTTGTTGAATTATTCATATTTTGTTTGGTTCAAGACCCTACAGAATTTTGACAGGTTATTTGAAGATCGTATGATTGGGAGAACCTCTAGTGGGCGGCAAGATTTCTGAAGATTCGGGTAGATTCATGTAGCCTTTACTGAGTACTGTCATCCATGGAAATTTGAATGATTACAGAAATAGTTATTTATGTATCAAGGGCGTAAAGTAGGCGTTTATGGCCTGAGGCGTGAATATTGGCCGGATTGCGTCAGCCGAGGGCCATTACACGCTGAAGGCCATAAACGCATTTTACGCACGTGATACATACAAAATTTTATGCACTAGTGGTTAAGCACGAATCACAAATACTGACTTGAATTTTAATGGGCTACACGTTTCATACGTTATGTATAACTTCAATAATCAAAAGTGCCGGAACCATACCTATGATACTGATTAATTGATATTTAGTAGTTTTGAAATACTTTTATTTCTTATTATTATTGTTTAAATCTAAAGCAGGAATTCCGAAAAACTCGATTTAGTGAGGACTAGTCATCCAGTATAGAAACAAATTGCATCTGACGGGAGCAATAATTTAATAGTCAAGAAACGTCAAAATTTGACAGATAGACAAATTCTCAGAATTCTTACTCGAGAGCTAGTTTGAATACTTAGGGACAATCTTGAATATTAACAATTATTTTTAAATTTAGGCACTATGCCGTCACTTTTCCGCGGTACATGTGAGTGCACAGGTGAGTTGAAAAGTCGTAAAAAAGGGGATACTTTTTGATTTCTTTATACATATTATATTATTCTCGTTAAAAAGAATGCTCTAAAACCCAGTGCCGTCAAAGTCAGATTTTTTTTTGAAATCGGTGATTTTACCCCCCCTCTTCCTAGTTAATCGAATACTTGACGGCGTTGATTCAGCAAACTTTACCTTCCTTTAAAAAAACAATAAAATATCTATGCCGTCAGAAAAGGGTCGTACATGGGGTCAGAAATCGCGAATCAAAACCCGATTTTTACCCCTTGTGAGGGCGGTCATTTTATACAACCTAAAATTCAGCTGTGTCAATGCTATATCCTTCAAAGATAACATATTTTACTAAGCCGTCAATTTTATATGGTACCATACGCTGAAAAATGTGTTTTTCAAGTCGAAATCAAATTATTCCGACAATTCAACTACTTCCTATTAATTTTGGGGACATTTGGTTTCAACAGGAAGGTTGTTCGAGTCACAATGCACGAACAGTGACACAATTTCTTTAAAATACTTTTCCTGATCGCTCAATATCTACACGTGGTGCGATCATGTGGCCTTCCAGATCACCAGATTTGAATGATTTTTTTCTTTGGGGATATCTGAAAGAATCCGCGTATCGACATGCATTTCAGAGAGCAACAAATTTTGATGAATTGAGGGGCAAAATTATCCAACTTTGTGCCAACATTACGCCAAATCTACTTCGTGATATGAGATTATCTCTGTATCACAGATTCGGCTATTGTTTGGCACAACAAATTTTTTTTTGTGTTAGTTGTATTTCAATTTATTTTTCAGAAGTTAAGATCATTATTTTTTTCGTAGAATGTAATTTATTTTAAAAGGCGTTATATAGCAAGAGATTTCACGTCAAATGCATAAAATATAACAAAGTAAAATTGACGGCACCGATTTTACTATGTTTTTTAATGTTTGAAGAAGTGCTATATACAATAATATTTCAAAAATAAACTCTTATAAATGTGCAGGCAATTTTCAAATTTTTTAAACTTTTTCATTATTATATTTATTCTGTATTTTGATTGGGTACCATTAATTATTGACGGATAATCATAAAACCATTAAAACAACCATATGCCGTCCTGAAATATTGATTTTTTGCTCTAAAATTTCAGTAGCTTTTTATTTATTCTTGCACGAACCATCATTTTTTGACTGTACGATGTTTAGAAAACTTGATAAATGTTAACTCAAAGTTAGAAATCGGTGCCGTCAAATTCTGAATGACCACCCCCACAAGGGGTAAAAATCAAGTTTTGATTCGCGATTTCTGACCCCATGTACGACCCTTTTCTGACGGAATAAATGTTTTATAGTTTTTTAAGGAAAGGCAAAGTTAACAGAATCAACGCCGTCAAGTATTTGATTAACTGGGGAGGAGGGGGGGGGGGGTTAAAAGCGCCAATTTTAAAAAAAATCTGACTTCCGGTACCTCCATTTTTTGACGGCACTGGGTTTTAGAGCATTCTTTTTTCATTGCCTCTTCAACGAGAATAGTGTGCCGTCATGTATAGCTGAAGACATAGCTCCTGAAGATGCTAACTTTGTTGGCGAATCGCGCGTCAAGTGTGATTGTGACGTAGTTTTGGTGTTGGGTAGTTTCTTTTTTCTTGAACTCAATACATTGTTCAGTTATTTTTTTTTTAGTTTGAATTTGTTGGTAATGGAATTTACTTCACTGTTCTGCAACTATAACACTATAATAACTTGGCAGTTATATGTGTGTGTTTGAAATATACGCTATTATGGAGGAATTCGTGATTGTGATACCGATGATATGGATACAGATGATACCGGAAGAAAGCGTTTAAAAATAGCAACGAGAACTATAATCCGTCAGATACAAAAAATTAGACTATTTCAGCGAAGGAATAGCAGAATGCTATCCAAAATTTAAATTTGTTTCAAGATGATATACAAGAGGCAAGTCACCGCTCCACCCTGTGAGCGAATCAAGACTACATCAAAATAGAGCTGTTATTTGGTTTGTCTGCAGAGATGTCTTCAGAGATACATGTCAACCCCTATTATTTTACTTATAAACTATTATGACTCTCACCTCAATATTCATACTAGAGACTGTTTGATCTTTAAGATACAGAAGTAAAATAATAACTTCATGAGAAATTCTCGTTTTCCTACCAGGCAGACTTGTAATATAGATCGCTCTCAGCCTAACTCTACACAAGTTAAGACATTACCTTTTGACGACTCAAAAAAACTTTTTAATCATTTGCCTCAGAATACCAATAATCTGAATTTAAAAAAAAACTCAAGAAAAATAGTTGAAGAGCTACTAATGCTTTTACTACACTTTGGATGAGTATTTCGATGATACACTTTCAACATACATTTGAATGTAATCCCTTGAGTAGAATATATATATATATATATATATATATATATATATATATATATATATATATATATACATATATATATATATATATATATAGTGTTTAGTACTAACGTGATTCAACAATTTGAATATGTTGACTTCTTTACTTCAGCACTTCCATTTATTTTTCAATTTTCAATTTTTATGACCTTTTTCTATGCTTTGTCAGCAAGAATCTATTTCGTCGCACAATAAAGTATTTTTGATCAACATCTTGACAACACACGTGCTTTCCAACCAGGCATCTGGCATAGATAAAAATATAACATGAAAGAAAATTTTCAGCACGCCGCCACTGCTTCTTAGATTACATCCGAATATCATAATAATAACAAATCTCCCCCTCCGAACTCGGAGGTTACCCCTCACCCACAAACTATTACAAAGGATAGTGATATGCAGCTTTCATAACAACGTGTGTTGTACATAATATAGAAATGGCACCTCTATATCTTTTATTGCTCGGAGGATTGCATATTTTTTTCCTCAGAGTTAGAACCTCAACGATACATTCCACCTGGGTCTTGCCTGTTACTTTTTTCTCATTTAAAGCGTTTAAAATTCCTTTTGGCACCAATCTATTTATTGACCAAGCGTAAGAACATTACACAGATTAGCCAGGAAGTAATAACTTCCTCATTATTTAGTAAGTCAGAATAAAAAATTCAATTTCAGCTCCGTCGTAGATATAGCAGGAAGATAATGTTCTCCAATCATTCAGTACCATACTCTGGTATCTGATCGTCGCACGATTTCCACCGACTTCTATTTGCTCCTCAATTTTCTTCCTCAATTCTCCTATCGTGGTATCTGGTGATAGATTCTTCACTGTGATATTTCCTGATTTTGCATTTTTATTTCTACCAAAATATTCCACCTTCACTTCAAAAGCCTCAGTGAGAGAAATGAAGAGGATCAGCCACATTGCCATCCTCATGGAGCTGATAGAAGTCATCTCCGTTGTGTATTTTTTTGAATCCAATCTGGAACAATAAATAAAACATGAAATGAGATATAATGTAACCAACTCAACCTCAAATATGATATAATATTATAAGAATACAATACATGGCTATTCACGTTATTCGACACGAAGCAGTATGGCTAAAGCATTTGATTTTTTGAAAGTTTCTTCTTCACGATGGATAGGGACCTATTGGCCTTACATTTCAAAAATATTTTCATGTTGTACAGGGTGTACCAAAAACACGAAACATATCAAAGTCGTTATTTTTTAAATGGAATGCTCTGTATATTAATCCATTTTATGATTTTACGATCACGATTCACCTAAACCTTATGGTTTTTGAAATATTTCTTATTTTGTGAAAATGCAACATCAGCTTAATGCCTTAATTCTCAACCAGTGTTTTCTTGTTTTCAACCAAATTGATGCTAGAGGTTACTAACTGAATAACTTTTTTTTATATAGCACTTGTGAAATATTTACTAACTTATACAAGGCGTGTAAAAATTAAGGTAAAATAATCACAATTTTGGAATGGTAATAACTTGTTTAATTTAAATGGAATACCCTGTATTTTATGTTAAGAGCAAATGTCGAATTCAATTGTATTATTATTCACTTATAGTTGTGGGTTATTTATAAGTGTTTAATTCCAAATCATCCTATTCGTGATAGAGGTAGTTTGTGATCTTGTTATCATCATTTTGTTATAAAAAATGCTCGTTTATCCAAAAGAAGAAGAATGTCTTCAAAACTGTTTTCTGGCATCACGAATTTACGCTGAAAGATTTCCCAACAGAAATTATCCAAATAAAACAGCATTCGAAAGATTGTTGACACTATTTAGACGAACTGGGAGTGTTCAGTATGAAAACTCCATCAAAAAGAAACCTGTGACAGAAAACGAAGAAAATGAATTTGCGGTGAATGCCTCTGTAATTGAAAATCCCCATACAAGTCAAAACCTAATGGCGGAAAATATCGGTATTAGTCAAGCAAGCGTATCAAGAATTCTGGTCCATATTACACGACACCCGTCTTCAAATGGCATTGTATGATACCCCTCTGGATTCAGAATGAAAAGTTAATTCGAACAGTGTCATAAAATATCCAGGTCCGTGTTTAAAAAAATAGTTGAGGGTGATCCTGAGAATTCGAAACGTTGGATACAAAATCTGAAGACGTCAAATCAAAGAAAGTTTTTCCTCGAATGAAAAACTTAGGAAATATTATTTGATATTCCTGAAAATAAATGAAGTATAATGAAAAAACAGAAATGATTGAATTTACTTCCTTCGTCATATCTCAAGAACCGGCCATGATATATTCGTTTAGGTTCCATTAATATATTCTGCTTCCACATGTACAACTTCTTCTTCATTCTTCTTTCTTCATTCTTCATTCAACCGACCTTCTTTCTAGTATGGTTTGGAAGTTACCCGTACAATCCCATTCAAAAAGTGGCCACCCTGTATAAAACCATTTGTTACTTGCACATCGGTAAAGGAGGATTTCAGTATAGGTGTATGAAATCTATGGAAAAAAATGTTACGGCGCGTTGCAAATGCCAGTGATACTATCATTAAACCACGTCGAAATGAAAGGACCCCGCACTTTTCATAGATAAAATGGTTCTCGGTGAAATTGTCTGAATTTTCAGTATATTGTAGTGTTCGATGTATTGATTGAACGTACAGAATCGCAAAGTTCGTTGATGGATAGATTTTCTAAGTTCAAGTTAAAAATCAGTTATTTTTATTTAATTATTTTCTCGGGATTTAAAAGTGCCAACTGCTTTTTTTTTCGTTCTTATCAACGTATCTTCATATTACTAATTATCATTCAGATGGTGCAGATTATCTTATCAGGTACAGAGTGAAAAATAAAAACATGTTAGTAATGTCTGAAAATTCGATGTAATAATGAAATATTAATAAAATTATTTTGGCATACAATATACTATTCTTATTCCATTATTAATCACAATTCATACATTTCGTACAGGGCGATTTGAAAAATTGGTGAAATATAATATCCTACATATCCTGTATATTCAAGTGAATTATCATCCTCCGAACATAGCTAGCTGATACCGAATAAACATGATTTCGTTGGGATATATAGGGTGATCATGAAAATTTTTTATGATAAAAATAACAAAATATCAACGTTTCAGAAATCACCCTGTAATTCACGATTAACTTGGTGAAATTCCTTTATTATTATTAAATATATTTATCATCCTCTCCTCAACACTGTCCCAAAATTCAGTTTCCTACTATGATTAGATTTATAGTTATTAATTGAGAAACTTATTACCATTTGCATGACGAGTTGAAGGAACTTGTTCACGAGTACATTCTACTAGTGGCCAATATTTTTCACAAATAGCGGAACGTGAGGATGTGGAGATCAAAATAATTGTAAAAGAGGGTGAAGATTAGAGAAATCAGTCACATCAGATATATGAATTTAATAATATAAGGTACAGGTAGTTGAGTGAATTTTGTTGGTTAGAGCTTCGTCGGAATAAAAAACGAACTATCTGGGAAAAGTGAAAATGATTGATAGGACGCTTTTATTTCTGATAGGGGAATTTGAATCTGGGCAGCGACGTTTTTTTTCGAATTGTAAGTTGTAACTGATGTGTCGTATATTCAGTCAGTTCCTAAATGGTAGATGGAAATGGATGGACCGTCATTGGTCATCACCTTGCTTATAATGTTACATTCATTTTGATCTGCACATTCCACTATTTGTGAAAAATCTTGGACACAAGTAGAATGTACGCGTGAACAAGTTCGTTCAACTCGTCATGCAAATAATAAGTTTTTCAATTGATAACTATGAAACTAGTCATTGTAGGATACTGAATTTTTGGAACAGTGTTGAGGAGAGGATATATTAAGTAATAATGAAGGAATTTCACTGAGTTAATCGTGAATTACAGGGTGTTTTATGAAACGTGGATATTTTGTCATTTTCATCATCGAAAATTTTCATGATCACCCTATATATCTCAACGAAATCATGTTCATACGGTATCAGCTATCTTCGGAGGATGATTATTTACTTGAATATATAGGATATGTACGAAAGAATCGGCCATACCACTAAGCACGGTAAGTTACACTAGTTTGCGATAAGGTTACAAAATGCATCATTTGAGAACTTGTTTGTGCGGACATTCCAAATATTTGCTGACAAGAATCATTTGAAAGTATTCCAGTTAACACTTACTATTACCTTACAATTGCAATATTGCCCGTGCCACTTCTTCAATTGTAAATTTGTATAACTGTACAATTGCAACGTTGCCGGAATTTGACACATGCAAACTTAAACCAGGAAGATTGTCATTCATTTACAAATTTTCACTTTAGAGGAATTTACAAGAAATAGTTCGCTACAAACTTTTGAAACAACGTTACCCAATCCTATTTGCTGAAAAGTTTTAAATATTATTAATCATGAACATTACATTCACAAACTTGCGGTCCAGTACCTATCTACGATGGAAATAGGATTGAGAAGTTCATGATGTCACTCCTGTTCTTATTTATAAGAATATGTGTTATAGGTATCAACCTATCCCTAGGAAAAAAGTGAAAAACAAATTTTACATTGCAAACGAAATTTAAAGCGTTTTTGAGAATATTAGGTATGTGAATACCCACCGTCCTGTTGGTGGGATAAAAGCAATGGATATAAATATCAATTTTCTAGAACTCCCGATAATTTTGAAATCTCCTAATAAATATTCCGGTTCATCCTAACATAACAACTTTGAAACCACGTTATCAAACTCTTAATTTCTGTCACATATATTCAAAACTCTGATATAAATTTGGCGCTCACTATGTTGCACCAGACACTGCCCATAGCTTTTGTTCGTGACCGATCGCGTCAGGTCTTTTCTCAGCACAGCGTTATGGCAGCGAGAGACGGAGTGACAGAGATAGGTTAGTCTAGTAAGTGTCAGTTGTGTGTTATTTCGAGTGTTTGGAATGTTGAGATAAACAAAAACAATAATAATATTTTGTCAGTAGGTATATTCAATTGATAAAATGGTGAGTTTACTAGTTTTCTCTTACAGTATTTGAGTTCAAGGTGGCATCAACCTCATCGCCTGCTACATATCGTCAAATCCATAAAGTTTAATTTGCAGTTGACATCAAAACAAAATGTGAATTTATAGGTATAATCCCTCGGACAAATTAAGAAAGATCAAATATGTGTACATTACCAAAAAAACTAATATTAAAATAGTCAAAACAATCAATCTATCGTTTAATTTGAATCCTTGAATATTAGTTTCAGCCACCTGTTTTCACGTTTGACCTATTGTTGAAGGAGAAATATAGTTGTTTCCTGAAGTGTGTGAAGAACATCTCGAAACTTATAATTCAAACTAGGTTAAAATAAGAAATGCTTTTCAGCTTGTATTTCAATTCCTCTCATATGTTTTGAAACTGAAAATGATATCTGTAATGCAAATCTAGGACAGAAGTGAGTGAACTTTGGGCAAGTGTCTGAAGATTAATTTACTAGCAGTTAGCTTTTGTAACTATACTGTAAACCTACAACGAAATTAAGTAAATTGCAGGTAAGTTTGCAAAATTGTATGTGGTGGAGGTTTGCATCTGTAAGCTTAGCGCAAACTCGTGACAAAATTGAGAAGTTTCAGATGAGTTATCAAATATTTATTTGCTGGAACTCAGCATTTGTAACTGTACTGAAAGTCAGTATCTAACTCACTCAAGTTTCTGACAAGTTTGCAAATGATACCTATACAATTGTAATGCCATGAGGGGGAAGATCTGCTGTTTGCAGGGGACTTGCTGAACGTTGGCTGCAAAGGACGTAACAACTTTACAGTTGCTCTTGATAGGTTTTTGAAAACTTTATGCAACATCACCTTGCTTAGTGGGATATATTTCACCAATTTTTCAAATCACCCTGTACGAAATGTATGAAGTGTGATTAATTATGGAATAAGAATAGTGTATTGCATGCCAAAATAATTTTATCTATATTTCATTATTACATCGAATTTTTAGACATTACTAAAATGTTTTTATTTTTCACTCTGTACATAATAAAATAATCTGCACCATCTAAATGATATTTAGTAATATAAATGTACGTAGATGATAAGAACGAAAAAAAAGCAGTTGGCACTTTCAAATCCCGAGAAAGTAATTAAATAAAAATAACTGATTTTCAACTTGATCTCCCTGTATTTCAAAATCTATCCATCAACGAACTTTGCGATTCCGCACGTTCAATTAGTACATCAAATACTACAATATAATGAAAAGTCAGACAATTTCACCGATTACCATTCCACCACAAAAAATAATTTATGACATTGTGTGTATTCAACTTACCTGATTTTTTGGCAATATAACCAGGAAAACGTTTTGCTCTTATACCCTTAACACTAATGAGGCATATCTACATTCTTGATAATTATGCAATTATCTTTATTCATGATGGCCTGGTCGTAATATGGTATGACAATGGCTTTCAGCAGTATTTGATTCTTTTAAATATTATGTTTAGTTCAAGACCACAAAATTTTGACAGGTTATTAGAAGATCGTAAAATAAGGAGAACCGCAGATTTTTGTATAAAATCTGCAATGTTCTCTCGGTGACAGAGTTGGGTTCAACCGTTTAGGTTAGTTTAGTTTAGTTTATTTATTACACTAAAGTGCTTTCACAAGTCATATATAAAAAAAGAGAGAGAATTTTTTTAACAAACAGTGTAAAAATAGTATAAAAATGGCAATAGTCGGATAAAGTTCATTAGGTAAGATACTAATGGTAGCAATACATGGGAAGAAACATCAATATATAGAAACGGATACATTTACATATTAAAATCACTTTCTAGATACTCTTCGATGGAATAGAAGGCTTTTTTCAAATGACACGTTTTGACTTTGGCTTTAAAATAGTTGAAATTTTGGTTTTTGACCTCTATTGAAAGAGCAATAAAAAAATTTATGCCGTAGTAATCGGCGCCCTTTCTGGTACGTTGCAACCTGTGGTATGGTAGCTGATGACTAAATTATCTCTATTTCTAGTCAAATATGAGTGAATATCACTATGTGATCTGAACTTTACTAGGTTCAGTTTTATGAAGGTTAGACAGTGGAATATAAAAGTACAGTGTAAGGAGTCTCAGTTCTGCAAAACTATTTCTACAACAATCTCGATATTTTAAACCTGCAATAATTCTGACACAACGTCTCTGTAATTTTAAGATTTGAACAGTGTTGGGAAAATGACCCCAGTTTAAGATGGCATAGGATGAATTGGAATCAAAGTATCCATGAAAGACTTCTTATTAGAAAAGTTAATTTAGGCAGCTTGGAGCTTAGATGATTGATGTGAACGTTCCATGTCAACCCTGGATCCAAGTGGACCCCCAAAAATTGAACCGATGCCTGACTTTCCAGGTTTGATGAAGAAGTTTGCCAGGTAAAGTTCATATTATTATGTGTCTTGTCGGCATTTAGACTCAATTTGTTGGCCAAAAACCAATTCTTAATCTGGTCATCTTTATTTTGGGTCCACTGAAGTATTGGGTCTGAGTGGTGGTAACGCATTAATGTAGTGGTATCGTCTGCAAACAAGATTATAAGGAGAGTGATGACATTGGTGAAGTTTGGCAGGTCATTTATGTAAATGAGGAACAGCAGAGGACCCAGCACAGAGCCCCAAGGAACCCTCTGTTTTTTAGATTCCACAATATTGGAAAATAACATATTGCTTCCTGATTTCATAGAAAATATTAACAGGATGTTCATAAAGTCAGTTGTGGCATCATCTGCGACTGAAAGTTGAAATTTAGTCGCTATTTTCCATCGTACAAGATAACCTCTCTTGGAAGGGATTCATGTTTCAAAGAGATAAATTAACTCCTGTATAAGATGTGTCATTTAAAGATGACTGTATTGTCATTTTGACAGCGATAAAAAATGTGCATCGTTTTTTATCACCGACAAAAACGTCTGTTGCTCTTTAGCGTCTACATCTAGTAAGCTTACGTCACTTCAATGTCTGCCCTGTCAGTTATTTAAGTATTGTTGATAGTTGATACTGAAACATTACAACATGAGTCGTTTTGGGGAAGTTTCGACTCAACAAATAACAAAAAATATAGAAAAAGCAATCCCGCAATCTACAAAAAATACTATAGCGTCAATATGGAGACAATTTATATTCGGTCGTTAATTTATCTTTCCAAAAAACACTCGAGCTTTTCTTTTAAGGATAAATTTCTTTTTAACTCAAAACTTTTTCATCAGTAATTTTGCTCGAAAAACTGATATTTGTCAGTTTTTCTCGTAAAATTACTGATTGGCAAAATTATTTCGTTACAAAAAGAAATTTATCCGATAAAAAAAGCTCTTGTTTTTACTGTTGACAAAATTCTATGTATCACAGAAAACCAGTATTTTTGATTGAATTCTACTCGTTCAGTTCTAACTGATTTATACTGTTTTCCTTTGTCAATCTCTCACCTGCTTCCAACCAAGATTTTATGTTCATTTTATGCAGATCAGTTTTTTCATGTTTGGATAGTAAATAAGTTAGATGTTTCCAATCAGAATTTAAATTCTTTCCAAAAACTTTACAACTAAAACAGAACACTGCATTAGTTTTAATTGAATAAATTAACCATTTCCTGTGAACTTTCTCACCGTTAGACAGTTTCATAAAATAGTAGGAAATGGAAAAATTTCTATTGTGTTCATCGAATGGAAATTCATAAGTTTTCACCTGCACTGGCCCTCGTTTTGTTAAAAATCTCGCCATACTGCAACTTATATGTTCTGGCCATTCTCCAGGGTCATCTGAGGGAATGGGCCTTTCCAAGAGATATGAGGTAACACTGAAATTGGAAGGAAAATACGCTAAAATCACTCGGGAATTTTTATTTATTTTTTTCTGACCGCTAGTTTCTCTATAATCAGAAGAAAAGTGGTTTCGTGACGTCACGTTCATCAAAACTAAACTTGGCAACGTAGTTAAAGTTGTGCACCAAATTCTCATTCAAATATAATATGTCGTATGACAGTTGTCATTCGATACCAGATGGGTTTTTTCGTCTGTTTCACGGTGCGATCAATTACAATAGTTTGTCTCTGTCTAACTCATTTGCCTACCCATTTGATACAAGTGAAGCAGTTCCATCAGATCTAAACAATTTCAAAAGCTCCTGATGAAGACGTGGCTGGCTCAGCTTGTTTTTCAGAACTCGTAGAATTCAATGATATAACATTGGTTGTAGTAGAACTGCCTTCCATAAATGTTTTCATAGTATGCGCCAGTTTTCCGATTTGAATGTTTTTCTCCATTCGCCTCTTTTGATTTTGTGCTTTTTTAAAAGATTTTCTCTCCTATAATTCATAGAATTCGTGATTAAATTGACTACTCACTCATATAACTTCATACAAACTCCAGTCATATAACTCACCTAAATCTTTGTTTGGATATACAACCAGGAATATGATTTGCTCGTATTTATGCCACATACCCTTAACACTAATGAGACAAATCAATGTTATTGATAATTATGCCTAATTATCTTTATTCATGATGGCCAGGACGTAATACGATATGAAAACGGCTTTCAGCAATATTTTATACTATTTTATATTTTGTTTGGTTCAAGACCCTACAAAATTTTGACAGGTTAATAGAAAATCGTATGATTAGGAGAAGAGCTTTTTAAACCCCATGCAATGGCTCACTCTTCTGTAGCTGCAGGAGTTCCTCAGCCTCCGCAACTTTGATGTGAGATTTTTGTTGAACGGTTCCCAATTCGGTGACAGAGTTGGGTTAGCCCATTTAATGTCGAAAACGATATTGAGTTCATCGGCTGCACGTTCTGCTGGCCTTAAAGTATAAGGTGGCTGCAAGAAATTTTGTTTCCAGATCAAATATTTCAGTTTTGAAAAATATGTGGTCTTTGCAAATATACGGAAATTATGTGCCGTCCTTGTGATTTTCTTTATCGGTGAAACAGATTTAAACACTCCAAATATATTTGAATCTCACACTTTATGACACCAATTTATATGAACTGATAGAAGTGATTTCTACCATGAAAAATAAAAATGTGATTATATCTCCATAAATATTTTTGTTATCGCACCTGATAATGTACTCAGTATTCTTGCTTAATTGATAAATAGTTCCTTTGCACAAGGAAATTTTCCTTCATTCCTGAAAACCCTGGTTCTTACCCCTGTCCACAAAGGGGGCGATAGAGAAGATCCTGCCAACCTTATAGGCCTATCTCACTAATAATTCTTAGCGAAGATTATCGAAAAATTGGTGAAGAAAAGAGTTACGGAAGTTTCAATGAATAGCTGAATATTTAGTGCACAGCAGTATGGTTTTCAGAAATCAAAGAGCACCACTGACGATACATTCATTTTAGTCAATAATTTATAGAGATAATAATTATAAAGAAGCTTTCGCAGCATTCATTAAACTGTACACATAGAAAAATATCTGTAAAAAAACGTAGGGGAGATGGAAATCGCAAAAACATATAAAATTTTTTTTTTCTGTTATTACGGCGTGAGTCACCTCGAAATCACACAGAGACTATTGAACACATCAATACCAATGCGTACACATAGAAAAATATCTGTACCAAACCGAAGGGGAGATGGAAATCGCAAAAGCATATGAAAAAAAAAACATTTTTTTTGGTCATTACGGTGCGAGTCACCACGAAATCACACAGAGGCTATTTTAGACATCAATAACATTGCGTACACATAGAAAAATATCTGTACCAAACCGTAGGGGAGATGGAAATCGCTAAAACATATGAAAAAATATTATCTTTGGTTATTACGGCGCGAGTCACCTCGAAATCACATAGAGGCTATTGAACACATCAATACCAATGCGTACACATAGAAAAATATCTGTACCAAACCGTAGGGGAGATGGAAATCGGAAAAACATAAGAACAACATTGTTTCCTCTGGTTATTACGGCGCGAGTCACCTCGAAATCACACAGATGCTATTGAACACATCAATACCATTGCGTACACATATAGAAATATCTGTACCAAACCGTAGGGGAGATGGAAATCGCAAAAACATATGAAAAAAAAAAGATTTTGGTTATTACGGAGCGAGTCACCTCGAAATCACACAGAGGCTATTATACACATCAATACCATTGCGAGCACATGGAAAAATATCTGTACCAAACCGTAGGGGAGATGGAAATCGGAAAAACAATGAAGAAAAACTTTTTTTTTTGTTATTACGGCGAGAGTCACCTCAAAATCACACAGATGCTATTATACACTTCAAAACCATTGCGTACACATAGAAAAATATCTACACCAAACCGTAGGGGAGATGGAAATCGCCAAAACATATGAAAAAAAAATATTATTTTTGGTTTTTATGGTGCGAGTCACCTCGAAATCACACAGAGGCTATTATACACATCGATACCATTGCGAACACATGGAAAAATATCTGTACCAAACCGTAGGGGAGATGGAAATCGGAAAAACATATGAAAAAAATTTTTTTTTTGTTATTACGGCGCGAGTCACCTCGAAATCACACAGAGGCTATTATACACTTCAAAACCATTGCGTACACATAGAAAAATATCTGTACCAGACCGTAGGGGAGATAGAAATCGAAAATTATATGAAAAAAAATATTTTTTTTGGTTATTACGGCGCGAGTCACATCGAAATCACACAGAGGCTATTATACACATCAATTCCATTGCGTAGGTACACATAGAAAAATATCTGTATCAAAACGTAGGGGAGATGGAAATCGCAAAAACATATGAAAAAAAATTAAATTCACATTATTTGCGGACGTCGCCTTCATACTATGGCACCATAAACATAAAAGTCAACTAAATGATAACTTCTGACATGGTTAGAATCCAGAATTGGTTTTACTTTCTCTAAATTCTAGAAAAATTATTGCATTCAAATGTTGTATATGAAATGTGCATTTAGGAAGTCAACCGATAGAAAACAAGAATTATTTGATCACTCTTGGACAGTAATTTGGCTATGTTTTGAGAACAGAGTCGAAAGAATAAGGATTAACGTAAATAAAATCGGTTTTTTATGCACTTATAGACTCCCATTTACAGTATGGCATATCTTTCTGGAGGGTATGTAACATTCAACACTTCCAGTCACTATTTGTATTTCAAAAACGGGCAATTAGATACTTTTTCAAAGCAAAATTGAGAGAATCATGTGAACCTTTATTTAGAGATCATGAAATCCTAACTCTTGTCTTATTAGATAATATTAGAGACAGTTTCTATAATTCACCCACAGGTCCCCATTCCCACATCCAACCTAGTAAAACATTGTCTAATTTACTATGGAGTAGAAATGTATAGTAAAATACCAAGAAAGAATATTCGCGTTTTTAGGAACAAAACAATAAATCTATTGTTCATTTATAAATTTTTTTTAAAATTTTTTTATTGTAAAAGTATTCAAAGTATTCAATTAGGGTTCCATATTTATGTTTTCATCATTATTTTCATATGTGATTTGTTTGATCAATTTTGACAGTAACATAATACATGTTTATTCACATACTGTAAATTTTATATATGTGTTTGTCAACAAGAATTTCTCCCATGTACAATAAACATATATTATCTCTTCCTCTCTATCTCTCATTGCAACACGTTACCTAATTTTTGCGGCATCATCTATAAGTGAGCATGGTTATGGCAGTCAAAGTGTTAATCATGTCTTGCAGAAGGTGTGAAGTAATTTTCGGCAAAAAATCGTAAGCAGACGGCATTTTAGATTTTAATAAACATGAAGTCCAATTTTCATTTAAAACTTTATTGACCTAACGTAAGAAGAGTGCACAGTTCAGTCAGGAGGTGATAACTTCCCCACTATTCATATTTCACTAATACAATTTCGTTCCTTTGAAAATTTTTGGTGCCATATCTTCGACGAAATATTCCCCTCCTACATTGAAAGCTGCAGTGAAACAAATAAAGACCATCAGCCACAGTGCCAGAATCATGGAGTTGATAGAAGTCATCTTCATTGTGTATTTTGTTTGAAATAATTTCAGCTTTTACTCTGGAACAATAAATAAAACATGAAAAGAGATATAATTGAAATGTATGGACCGGTAGGGGTGACATAACAAGAATTAT
This sequence comes from Chrysolina oricalcia, assembly GCA_944452925.2. NCBI lineage: Eukaryota > Metazoa > Arthropoda > Insecta > Coleoptera > Chrysomelidae > Chrysolina > Chrysolina oricalcia. The sequence goes on along the minus strand of OX101825.2, from coordinate 6,016,530 downwards.
ATTAACAATCTGAGATAATTATTCCGATTTTTTTTAAAACAATATGCACTTTTAAATAAAAAGTCGATTTGAGAAATATTCGTTATTTAAATCCATCAGAAAACGAGATAAAAATTGTATAAATTTGTAACAAACTAGTCTATAAAAGCTGTTCAAAAATTAAACTGACAACTGGATTATTTAAAAATTAACTATCTGGATGGAAATGAGAATTTTCACTTTTTTTCTTTAAAATTAAGGTCTTTTCACAAAATCTATCAGATGTAGTTCAGTGTCTAGCTTGGCCTTAGCCAGGAAGTTAGTTGTTTTTTTGTTAGATATTACAAAAAATTGCTCAATTTTTATCTTAGTGTTTTTCTATTTGCAGAGGTGTCCTATTTTTTCAATTCTCAATTGATAATGTTCTCCCTGTTTAAATTTTTTTCATCATTTATTTTTTTACTCATTCATATATATCTTAACAGACAGCGGAGCTCTCGTTACAATGATAAAAAAGTTGACAAATCATGTAATGTGATGTAATAAACCTTGAGAAGGTATTTGTTGGAATTCCGCATTCCAACTGAAACTCATTTCAATTTGGCAACGTTGCTGTAAGTATCTCATCCTTCCCCGCGTACACACTTACGCACAAACAATAGTTGGCGTGGTCAGAAGTGAAACGATTTTTTGACAGAAAATATATATTGACATTGACACCCGATTGAGTTTGCATAATTTTAATCTATTGTATCTGAAAATCTCTACCGATCTGGACTCAAATTCTCTTGGCACCGTTAAATTCACAAAATTTGCCCTTAGATCATAGTGTTATGGTAAATGTATTCTTTAGATCATAGTGAATCTGTTGTAGTAAATGTATGCCGAACCACGCCAAAATCTGCTAAATTTATCAAATAGATCTATGAGTTGAAATAAAAGTGCAAAATATAACTTATGGCACTGTGTGTTTATAACTCACCTAAATCTTTGTTTGGATATAATATAACCAGGAATATGATTTGCTCGTATTTATACCACATACCCTTAACACTAATGAGACATATCTATATTATTCATAATTATGCCTAGTTATCTTTATTCATGATGGCCAGTACGTAATATGATGTGTAAATGGCTTTCAGCAATATTCTATACCTTTTTATATTTTGTTAGGTTCAAGACCAAAAAGATTTTGACAGGTTAATAGAAGATCGAATGATTGGAAGAAGAGTTTTTGGATAAGATCTGCAATATTCTGGAAGAAAACCCCATGCAATGGCTAATTCTTCTGTAGCTGCAGGAGGTCCTCAGCCTCCGCAACTTTGATGTGAGATTTTTGTTGAACTGTTCCCAGTTCGGTGATAGAGTTGGGTTGGCCCGTTCAGTGTCGAATACGAAATAAATTTCATCGGCTGCACGTTCTGCTGGCTCGAAAATATATGGTGGCTGCAAGAAATTTTGTTTCCAGGTCAATTATTTCAGTTTTGAGAAATATGTGGTCTTTGCAACTATACGAAAATTATGTGTCGTCCTTGTGATTTTCTCTATCAGCGATACAAGGGACCACGCACGTTTCTTATGGAAAATGGCTTTCCGTGAATAATTCCGAATTTTTGGTATGGTGTAGATCTGGATGCACTGATCAAAAGTGTACATTGCCAAAAACTCCAAAAATGGACAGTTTTCGAGATATGGCTCTATCAATGTAATTTTTTTTTGCATTTTTTGGATTTTGCCACATAATCAGTTCACTCTCATACTTAGGAAAAACCGAGTTTCAATGATTTCACTGCAGGAATCGATTGAAAAATAATTCTTTCTTCGTTTTAGATACTGCCATTTGAAGAAATTATTATACACTGCTCGTCACTGACGATGAAACTGGACTATTATTTTCAATTTCTATAGTCCAGTTTTTGTAGAAACAAAAATTTCTGAATTGCTCATATATTCAACACCATTCGATAGGGGCACTAGAAAAATAATATTCGATACACACTATAGGAACTGAATCTGAGATATTTTTTTTTTTTCAATAGTTTCCTAGTCGTCAAAGAAATAGTGGTAAATGCAAAATGAGCATATAGAAAATCGTTCATAATGTAGGCTGACGACATAAATACTCGTATCGAATGCAGTTTGTTTATACCGAGTGTTTAATATCAATAGAAACAAGGGAATACATACCCGATAATCATTTCTAATCGCTAATCGAACCGTTAAGGCAAACGGATCCGTGAAAATGTCTGAATATTTGATATGAAGTGGATTTCGATGCACTGATCAAGTGTCTATTGCTACAGACTACAAAAATGGACAGTTTTCAAGATATGGCCGTATCAATATCTGATTTTTTTTCGTTTTCTAGATTGTGGCCCATAATCGCTTAACAGGAGAATATTTCAAAAAACATTCAAATCATATTAATAGTGTGTATCGCATATTATTTTTTCAAATGCCATAATTGAATTGTGTTGGACATAAGTATGTTTGTTAGAACAAGAACAATTCAAGAGTTTTTGTTTCTACGAACACGGAAATACAAAAGTTGAAAATAATAGCCCAGCTACATCGCCAGTGACGAGCAGTGTATGCTAATTTCTCCAAATGAATGTATCTGGAATAAAATACTGTTTTTCAGTCAATTCCTGCGCAGAAATCGATAGAATTCCGTTTTTGGGCCACAATCTAGAAAACGAAAAAAATCAGATATTGATACGGCCTTATCTTGAAAACTGTCCATTTTTGTAGTCTGTAGCAATAGATACTTGATCAGTGCATCGAAATCCACATCATATCAAATATTCAGACATTTTCACGGATCCGTTTGCCTTAACGGTTCTATTAGCGATTAGAAATGATTATTGGGTATGTATTCCCTTGTTTCTATTGATATTTAACACTCGGTATAAACAAACTGCATTCGATACGAGTATTTATGTCGTTAGCCTACATTATGAACGATTTTCTATATGCTCATTTTGAATTTACCACTATTTCTTTGACGACTAGGAAACTATTTAAAAAAAAAGTATCTCAGATTCAGTTCTCATAGTGTGTATCGAATATTATTTTTCTAGTGCCCCTATTGAAATGTGTTGAATATATGTGACTCTGTGATACCTTGAGCAATTCAGAAGTTTTTGTTTCTACAAAAACTGGACAATAGAAATTGAAAATAATAGTCCAGTTTCATCGTCAGTGACGAGCAGTGTATAATAATTTCTTCAAATGGCAGTATCTGAAACGAAGAAAGAATAATTTTCAATCGATTCCTGCAGTGAATTCATTGAAACTCGGTTTTTCCTAATTATGAGAGTGAACTGATTATGTGTCAAAATCCAAAAAATGCAAAAAAAATTACATTGATAGAGCCATATCTCGAAAACTGTCCATTTTTGGAGTTTTTGGCAATGGACACTTTTGATCAGTGCATCCAGATCTACACCATACCAAAAATTCGGAAATATTCACGGAAAGCCATTTTCCATAAGAAACGTGCGTGGTCCTTTATAGGTATACTCCAAATATATTTGAATATTCATTACCGAAATTAACATTAGTCCTCATTATTTGATACCAATGCCCTCAACCCACGTTTCCGACAATCTCACACTTTATGACACCAATTTATATGAACTGAAAGAAGTTATTTTCACTATAAAAAATAAAAATGTGATGATATCTCCATAAATATTTTTGTTATCGCACCTGATGATCTGCTCAGCTTGCTCAATTGATAAATAGTTCCTTTGCACAAGGAAATGTTCCTTCATTCCTGAAAACCCCGGTTCATACCCCTGTCCACAAAGGGGGCGATAGAGAAAATCCTGCCAACTTTAGGCCTATCTCACTAATAATACTCAGCGAAGATTATTGATAAAGTGGTGAAGAAATGAGTTACGGAAGTTTTAATGAATAGCAGAATATTGAGTGCACAGCAGTACGGTTTTCAGAAATCAAAGAGCACCACTAACGATACATTCATTTCAGTCAATAATTTATAGAGATAATAATTATAAAGAAGCTTTCGCAGCATTCAGCAGCAGCATTTTATTATGTCAATCACGCTATACTGCTGTGAAAACTTCAACAGTGCGGATTCAGAGGAATCAGTTTCAAATGGTTCAACTCGTATCTCTTTGATAGAAAGCAGTACCTTCAAAAACTGCAGAAATCGAATGTGGAGTACCCCAAGGCTCTGTACTAGCTCCTGTTTTGTTATGAAAGTCTATCAACACCTTCAAATACTGCAGAAATCAAATGTGAAGTACCCCAAGACTCTGTAGAAGCTCCCAGTTTATTCCTTTCACACGTAAATGATCTGACCATGTTACCAGTTTCTGTAAAATTCACGTTATTTGGGGACGACATCACCATACTATGGCACCTTGAATATGAAAGTAAACGAAATGATAACTTCAGACATGGTTGGAATCCAGAATTGCTTCTATTCTAATTTACTCTCTCTAAATTTTAGAAAAATAAATGTTATTGCATTTAAATGTTGTATATCAAATATGCATTTAGGAATTCAACCGATAAAAAACTAGAATTCTCAGGATTACTTTTGGACAATACTAGCTTTTGTTCATGTTTTGAGCACAGAGTCGAAAGAATGAGGATTTATGCCAGCCAAATTGGTTTTTATGCACTTATAGACTCCAATTTACACCATGGCATATTTTTCAGGATATGTAACAATCAACTCTTCCAGTCATTATTTGTACTTCAAAAACGGATAATAAGATACTTTTTCAAAGCAAAATCAGGAGAATCATGCGGACCATTATTGAAAGATCATAAAATCCCATCTCTTGTCTCAATTTTTATTTATTTTTTATTTATTTATTAGTCCAGTACACTACAGAATTGTAATAAAGTAAGTTTCAGATAAAGAAACCAGTCAAACACAAACTAGAATTAAGTTATAAACCTAAAAATTTAATAAGTTGGAAATGGACAAATGTATTTACCTAGAGATAAATAAACCCATTCATTTCCCTTAGTCAAGTACTTACAATACAGATTTCTTATAAAATACCAAAAGAAAATTTCAATAGAAGAATACATAAAACGTACATGCAAAAAAAAAACATTCAAACACTCGAATATAGTTATACACCTAAAGATATCATTATTAATGCAATAAGAGGTAAGTAATATACCTAAAAATTTGTATCTACACAATGACTTACCAGAAGTCTATTGAACAATGGCAAGATTAAGTTGTCTAACTGCCATTTTTTTAAATTTATAATGTGAAAGATGAAAAAGATCAAGTTCTGAAAAATGCATATTGAAATTTTTTTGAAGTCTACAACTAATTGCCATCGAACCATAGTTTGTTCTGTGGAACCGTATGCCAAATGAAAAATTACGATTACTTCTCAAGCTTCTAGAGTTAACAGAAAGGCAAAGCTCTCCTAGAAGAGCAGAACAATTAAAGAAATAATGTATTATTTTGTGGAGAAATAGAACCATTGCAAGTTTACGTCTATCCTCAAGTGACATTAAATCGGGTTGAATCCCAAGTTTCCATATTAGGTATTTAGTGAAACGATTCTGAACTTTTTCCAGTCTCTCTTTATGGCAAGCATAAAGAGGACAAATGACACTATTATACCCCAAAACACCCCGAATCAGTGAAAAGTATAACGTCTTTATCGCATCGCAGTCTGTTATATGGCGAGTATTTTAATGAACCCGAGCATTCTGAATGCTTTGTTACAAATATTATTGACATGATCATTAAAGTTGAGATCTTTATCGAAGATAATCCCTAAATCGCTTAAACTATTGACAGATTGAAGATTTGCATCATTAATTGAGTAATTACAAATAACAGGCTGCCACATTCTATAGAATCTCAAAACATTGTATTTTTTCACGTTAACTTTTAATAAATTAGTATCACAGTAGGTACAAAAGTTATCCAGGTCACTCTGAATGCGTTCAATATCATCGGTAGATTGCACTGTTTTAAAAAATTGAAGATCTGCATACAGAGAGATATCACAAAATTGAAACACAGATTAATAAAAAGTTGAAATAATATAGGCCCAATGTGCGAACCTTGCGGAACCCCTGAAGTTGCATGAATTGTTTCTGACAAACTGCCAGCTACCTTTACATTCTGCATTCTGTTATAAATGTCGTATTCAATAAATTTCAAGTATTTGCCTATTATTCCGAGATTCTTAAGTTTCAAAATTAATAGTTCATGGCAAACTGAATCGAATGCTTTAGCAAGGTCCGTGTAGATAACATCAACTTGGAACCCTTGCTCAAGTTTATTTGTGAGGAAGTTTTGGTAAACAGCCAAATTGGTGGCGGTGGACCTTCCTTTGTAAAACCCATGTTGCTCATCTATTATGACATGTTTGAAATTATTATTTATATTGGAGACAGTTTCTATAATTCATGGCAATAGATTGAAGTGCGAAATCAACAACACCCCAATAATACTTGCCAGAACGAATTCACTTGAAGCTCCCCTTTCCTACATCCAACCTAGTAAAATATTATCTAATTTAGGATGGATTGAAATTGTATTGTCGTGAATTGGGGTTGATTCACGACTAACTAGGTAGATACTGATCATTCATAGATTTAAAACACTTTAGAAAAATATAAAAACATTTATTTTACTATGTACAAATATGCGATTTAGACGATTGAAATTAATGAAGGAAATAATCAATAAAGAATTAATGAATTAAAGAATTGAAGAATCTCTCCTAGTTATTGATTGGATAAATTATTTTAAAAAGATCTTTACTTACAATACATATCGGCTTAAACAGTTTATGAACATTTTCCATTTATTTAATATCGAATCTTCCAAACTCCCCCCATAGCTGTGGGCACGGCAGAACTCTAAACTCGACTACCAGATCGAACTATCAGTGGCCTTTTTGAAAACTCTTGTTTATGTTCTGTTGAGGACAAGTTGTGTCTCAAAAATAAAATATCTTCGCTCACGTACTGAATTGTAGAAGGTAAAACGGTTACCCACGTATTGAATGATAATGAAATATTTCAATGTACAGGATGTTCCATATATTTTTGACAGTATAATAAAATACCAAGTGATTTCAAAGAGAGAATTTTTTTTAGAAACAAATAAAAATCTATTAAGTGATAAGACCTACTACAGCTAGAAAGAATATTACGAGGATACACTTTCAGCAAGTAAGCTATGGTAAGATCAAGATTGCAATTCGGCAATATGATATGGGGCACACAGTCACATATACTTTTGAGTAGACTGGAAATGGTTCAGAATAAATTTCTTTGGTTCAGTTGGTCGGACTATTGGACAGTCAGAACAGCAGATCTCAGAAAGAGTTTTGATGCCCTGTCATTGGATGAGAGACGAAAATCAAAATTCGATTAGGTTTTTGTACAAAATACTGAATAACAAAATTTCAGACTCCAATATTGTGAGGGCCAGCTTTTCAGGTTCCAGTTAAACTTCAGATTGATTACCTAATGGTTAGAATGTGTCATTCAAACATCATTTGAAGAATGTCATTCACTATCTAAACTATTGGTTAGATATCTGTAGTGAATTCATTTTTGCTTAACACCTTGACTGCCAAGAAATTCATACTGACTTTCCCATGGTGCCACAGAAAACGGGTACTGTGTAACGATGATATACGAGATAAGCCTACCATTCAGTTACCTATCGCTCTACATAGATATTTCAAATTAGTAGAGGTTTAGGATTGAAATATACGGAATTTTATTGAAACATTCCTGACATAATACTACAGGAGTCAGAAGTGCTGACAACTTTTTTATAGAAAATTGCACTTTGTCTATTTTCATCAGCTTAACAATTTTCTCAGAATACTCATTATAAAAATGTATGGTTTGTTGATATTCGTCCACTAGATGGAGAAAAGTTTAATATTCGAATCAAACAATTCGAATGTAGCGAGTAGGGTGTGTAGGGATGGATAATAATATGGAAAATAATATTCATTTACTACCAAATATAAAGAATGAATATTTCACAAAAAGAATAAAATTCGAAACGTAAATAAATTATTTCCCGATAGGTAATTCAGAACTGACTTCTAATGACAAAATGATGAATTATGATGAATTTCATGGACGGATAGACCAAGGCATATGAACACTTTCAACATATTGATAGATAAGAGAGATAATCTTTATTGAAATAGGTAACCCTAATATAATAGTAACAATAACAGTAAGTACATTAACGTATAAATAAATAACTATAAAATACAAACATATGTTAAAATAATTTTTAAAAAATGTTATGAAAACCTACATGCTATCTTATGGTTTGAATATGTTCCATTAAATGTTTTTTAAAAATTCTCAACGATGGACTAGATTTAACTATGGGTGGTAATTTATTGTATGCATCGAAGCCTTTAAAATACAAAGAATTCATAGAACTTCTCTTATTCGTTCTACATACCTGCAAATTAGAATTATTTCTTGTGGCATAATTATGAATATCTAAATTCAAATTGATAAATTCACAGAAGTATGGAGGTGCAAGGTTATTGAGTATTTTATAAATAAAAATCATTGTCATGTAATACAACCGCATAGAAACTGATAGCCACTGCAATGATTGTAACATTACTCGTATCTCTGTGTATCTATTCGTTTTCAGTACTATACGCATTCCGCGATTTTGAAGTTTTTGTAGTTTTGATGTTTGATTCAAGTTGAAAAGATAAATAATAGATGCACAATAGTCAAAATGCGGCTGAATAATTGCATTATATACAGTAATTCTGGTCTGAGTGGATAGATTTTTGGAAATTCTAGCAAAAAAATAAAGTTTTTTGGATATTTTTTTACATATATAATCGAAATGATTTCCAAAGTGTAATAATACATTATCTAACTGAAATCCAAGGTATTTAATAGATGTTACAATTTCAATTTTTTCATTATTTATTTGCAAATTTATTTCGTTCAAATCAAGAGAGTTAAACTTATATTTGGTTGTTATTATCATACTTTTTGTTTTGGTTGTGTTTAGTTTCAATTTATTAGTGATAAGATAATCATTGACCTCCTTTGGTGCAGAATTCATTTTTTAAATAGCTTTATCTAAGTTAGAATCACAGCATGCCAAAAGTGTATCATCTGCAAATAAATTTACGAAGTCTACATTAACAAACAGGTTTATGTTAGGTGTCTGGCGTACATCAGTTGAAAATGATACTTGCTAGTTGTCTTCTTTAGTTGTAAGTTTTATAACAAGTTCTTTAAGTTCCGATACTTCCTTGATGAGAGCTGGGACTTTATAAAAACCATCCTCACACTGCTCACAGAAAAACTTTAGTTTTCTTCTGGTTTTCAACTGCATACACTTTACTTCAGATCCTGTTAAATTTCCACATTCAGTACATAGTAGTAACTTACAACTATCACATGCGAATACTTGACCAGGATCAAACTTTTTATTGCACTTCACACAAGTTTCCATTTTTATAGGTGATTTGCAGATTCAATTTGCTACGCCACTGGTCACAAAGAAGCACGAGCAGAATGCTATTTTTATTTGAAGTGTTTTTATTGCTTGCACAAGTTTTTTCTGGGACTGATGTTTAATTCATTGCACTAATTGCAGTTTCTGCTTGAAAGGACACTTCTTGCTTGAGATTTATGAATAGTAACAGGTGTATGAGACTTTTCTGCAGATTTTGATACCACTTTCGATATACTTAGAGGAACTTAAAACGTCGAAATTAGCAAATTACTGAGAGCAAACATATCTCATGAACACGATTTAACAACGATTGAAAGTTTGATTTTATGGAGGACATTCGCTAAGATCAAGATAATCTATAAAAGTGTAGAAGGGCAGATGAGTAAGCAACGGGAAGATATCCTACTCAAAAGTAAACTTTACAAACTGAGAGTTTATGAAATATAATTTCCAAATTGGCTTTTCACAGTGGCTCTTCATGTGGCGGTAGTGATCAAGTCAGCGGTTACAATTGGTTTTTAGTAGAATGTTGAAGATTTTTGGGGAGACTTAGTTTATTTATCAACTGAAAGGAAGACGTTCTGGTATGCCCAATGAATATCTAAAAACATTCAATAAAGGTAAACAAATCTGAAAAAATTCGTGGGCTTCGATATCTGAATAATCCAAAAGAGATACAAAATGATGATGAACCAGAAAATTAAGAAGATAAATTCAATTTTTAAAATGAAATAACGGACGAATCTGGAGCCATTGCCGATAATGGAATAATGAAAATCTGAATAACTGAATCCTGTCTCGTTACTGTAAAAATCACCCTTATGATTTTATCTCTGTATCAATCAAATTTGGTTGAATGGTACTTCTACTCAGTCAAGGCTTCATGAATGGACCACAACCTATAGAAATGATCATAAGCTACATGTTGCCAATAATTGGCCAACCGAAACTATTTCACTCCACAAATCATGACAAAGAAAGGATTTTAATTCTTCTTGTGAGTGTGTAATTTTCCATTTTACTGGCACTTTCCATAAAATGCCATTCATAACTGGAGAAACATTATGTAAGTATCAATATATCGCCAGTTCCACTCAGAGGACGGTTGATTATGAAGCAATATTTCCCATAAAAGCCAATCAAGTATGGAATAAAACTATTCAAACTGTGTTGTGGAAATTAATATACCAACCTACACGAATTTTATAATTTTGATAGTAGTGTATCGCTGGCTACCAAACTTGTTGGTAAAAGAACTCACTTTATCATAATTTTTCAGGCATTTAGAAAGAGTACTTATTACCAACGAAATCAAAAGTTTGCGAAACGATGATATTCAAATTTTAAAAGTGGACAAATTTGCGGGCAACGTAACCAACTTCCAATTTAAGCTTTCTAAGTCGATGATGTTCCATTCGGTGTATATAAAAGATCGATACCGTTATCTTTTCAACCATATTCACAAACGATTCATGTGTCCTGATTTATCACTTACAAAAAAACTACGAGTTCAATATGACCTATATTCTGTATCACCCAGTACAATGACAGAGTTATAAGAAATACCAATTTTAGATTAAATGTTTTCAAATAGATTACCACGACCACTTTGTAGAAAAATTGTTGAAAGCAGCCGTAGTAGAGGTGCAAAATCGGCGGTCGTTATGACCGCTATGGCACCACAGGAAAGTATCGTAGTGGTCATAATGACCGCTATGGCATTCAATGTGTTAAGTTTTAAATACGAGATGTTTCGCAGAATCAAACGCTTCGTTGGTAATGTTTGTCTAGAAATCCAATCGAAAATGGTGTTTTCACTGATGAAAATCAATATTAGGTCATTCAAACGATTAAGAAATTATTGTATTTCAATAAACTGTTGCCAAGAATTGTAAGAATCCCTGAAAAACGACACAACGAATACCAATATGGAGGACGAAAATTGAATCGCGATTAAACAGCTCTTGTGAAATAATCACTTACTTAAACAAAATAAGTATATTCAAAAAATGGTGGTGTCTGATTGGTCTATTTCATCATGAATGAAATAAACATTGCTTTAATATGATCGTTATATTTCCACGTGATTTGGCAAATTGCCTGTATGGAAAATAAATAAATGAAAAATATATGTTCATTCATATAAATTAGGATGGATTTAGCGAGAGGCAATATATGAAAATATAAATAGAACAGTTATTGGTTATAACCCTCAAAATGTTGTGCAACCGTAGGATTGTCACGCTCCGTGGCGACGTTAGTTGTTGCCATGTGAGCACAAGGTCTTCTAACCGATGTCACAAATGTGTAGTTGGCTTCCTGTTGTTGACTTTGTTTCTATTTCTACATCCAAGAGTTGCACATCTTTGCACTTGATTTTACCGTACTGATGAGAGCTTAAGCTCGAAACACATGTCTACGGTTGCACAACGTTTTGAGGGTTATAACCAATAAATTTTCTATTTATATTTTCATTCATATAGGTACTGTAATTTGCATGTATGTGTTTGCCAACAAGAGTTTTTCTTTTGTTCAGTAAACATATATTCTCTCTCTCTCTCTGTCTCCTTACAAGTGAGTATGGATATGGCAGTCAAAGTGTTAATCATTACTTGCAAGAGGTGTGAAGTAATTTTTGGTTCAAAATCATATGCAGGAGTAGTATCGGACCTTGTCAAAAATAAAGTCGAATTTTCATTTAAAACTTTATTGGCAAAGCATTAAAATAGTACACAGTTTAGTCAGGTGAAAATTTCCTCACTAATAATTTTTCCAGAATAAAATTTCAGTTTTATCCTTGATTTTATAGTCAGATAATGTTTTCCCATCGTCCAGTACATTACTGTTGTAAATAAACATCGCATCAGTTTCATCCACTTTTGTTTGATCCAAAAATTTTTTTCTAAAGTCCTCTATTTTGGTATCTGGTGATAAATCCATCACTGTGACAACAGTTGATTTCATATCTTTGTCGTAATATTCCACTTTCACATCGAAAGCTGCAGTGTAACAGATAAAGACCATCAGCCAAATTGCCAGGATCATGGAGCTGATAGAAGTCATCTTCATTGTGTATTTCGTTTGAAACAATTTCAGCTTTTACTCTGAAACAACAAATAAAACATGAAAGGAGATAATATCAGACCAGGTTCCCATGCCTAATTTCAAAAATGATTAATAACTGCTGAATCTTCCTGAGTAGCTTCATAGCCCAACTTTTTCCTCTACGAAAATTATCGATAGTGGTAGTTAATAAACTGCGCAGGCGTCAATCATGTCGATTTGGTGAGTGAAAAAAAGTCATTAAAAACAGTTAGTTTTTCAGTTGAATCTCGAAATAATTTGATAAAGTACTCGAAAACACTTGTGTCCTACAAAATGGATGGTAGGACTGAAGAGTCCTCCACTCCCAACATGTACCAATGACGTGGTCATAAGAAATCATCAGTACCCAGCGGATTTTTCTACCGCTACTTGCTTTATATTTGTATAATTGAATGGTCACATTGTCCTAGGTAGGTTTTCCTAGTCCTACGTGCAAAAGCCGTAGTATACAGGGTGTTCCATTATGTTCTTGTACAAACGTCAAATGGTGAATCTTTGGCTAATCACAGAATGAAAAGTTCATGTGAATATGTGTCCGAAAATTTTTCGTTTAAGAGATACAGAGATTTGAAGTTGAAATGTCAAATTTAATTATTTTGAATAACTTTATGAATAAAATTTGGTGAACGGGGTTTATTTGAGGTGGAAATCGAAATTTGCTATCAGATCTAATATCTTCTTTCGAGCTGAACTTTTTGAGGCCTCTGGAGACACCATACATCCTATTTTACCGTAGAGCAGATTTTTAGAATTCGTCTGACCTCTTTGAAAGTTTTCAATTATAAACTTCAGCTCTTCAGACGATGTGGTGCTGCAGGTTTTTTCGGGTTTCTCTGCATCTGTGAAAGCGAATACGCCATCATTTAAGCCGCCCCGGAGGGCAGATTGATTATTTCTATGTTTTTATTTTGTTATTGATGTATACTTCTTCGATGTAACTTTACGTTGTGACATAATTTTACGATGGAACTTTACTTTGTTATATTACTTCACAACAAAAATTTGCATTAGAGTTTTACATTGTAATATTACGGTTTGATTCTCTAACGTGAATAATTTGCAGTGTAATTTTACATTGTAATATTACGGTTTGATTTTCTAACTTGAAAAATACAGTCCGATGTGAATTTGCTATGGAATTTCATAATGTGGGATTACATTATCATTAATTTATACATTGAGGTCCTAAAGTAACGGATACATTCATTTTCTACCTTATTAGCCATATTCAAGAAGAACCCTGAAATATATCGATTTGTTTTCGAAAAGACACTCTGTGACATAAAAATGCCCCTCTTCCGTCTAGCACACTTCATGTAGGTACTAGAAAAAAATAATTGAATATGTGGCGTTCAGTCGTAAAACAAAAATTCTATGTTTTATTAGTATAAACAGAGACTGTCCTTGTCTTCATTATCTTACGATATTTCGGTTAATTATGTACAGTTCTCTTTAATAATTGGAAATAAAAATAAATTTCAAACATAAACTGAATATTTAATTCCCATAACGCAAAAAACTGAAAACATTTTCGAATAATACATTGCATATCATAAACTATTATTAATTATTATTAATATATTATAAAGATTTATGGGCTGGTCTTCCTATTCGGTGCGATTGTCCTAAAAACAAAAAAGTTGTATTATACAACAAGCCACAGGCTTTCCATCGTCTTGTTAATTCTTGAAACAGGGCAGAGACCAATAAAATTCAATTTAAATTATCATAGAATATGGACTATTATTCGATAGCTAGATGCTTTCTATTCGGGAAAAAGTCATTTTACAATGATGGAACAAGTACTTGTGGAGTTTTTGGTATACGTTTTTTTAAAGAATTTGAGTTTTTGGGGCACGTGTCACAAATAAACTCAGCAACAGCAAACATTCTCCAAAAGAAGTAAGTATATGTTAAGAAAAAACGACCGAAAAATTTATTGGTTTCTCCATAATTTGGGATTCATAAATCGAAAGTTATACGTTCAAAATCTTTCGAAATCAAAAGTTTTGATGTGATTGAGTCATTTTTCATATTTAGGTACTCAACTCAACATATGATATCGGTGTTTCCCACAAAACACATCGTGATTTTGAGGTTATGTTTCTCAATTTCTTCAGATATTTAGATATTATGAAGAACCTGAATGCAATCTGGTATCATGTGATGATTTCAATAAAGTTCACTTACCTTGTATTCATGATACAATGCACAAAATACACTCATTACTTATTACTTGCAATACCTCTATACCTCAGTTGGGCACAAAAAAGAATAAACAGGAACGTGAAGGAGCTGACTTTACCATGTAGATGCGTAATTTTGCAATCAACTCAAAAATTTACGACAAGGTGGATGTACATTTCAGTTGCAGGTGGATGTTCTCATAGTTGAGGGATATTCACACAATTATTTTCAGTATATCGGAGGAAATTTTACGAGCTGAATGAAATATCATTTCAAGTGCGTATAGATACATCTTGTAGTTTAAAAATTGAACGATAGAAGTAAGATTCCTATTAATCTAAAATAATGTTCCAGTCTAAGCATTGAACATACATTGCAAATTTAAATCAATTTTCTCAGTGTATATTTATTTTTCAACATAATCTCCTTTTAGCCCCACACACTTTTCCCAGCGATGTTCAATAAGTTCAAGCTCCTCAAAATAGCCATTAACTGCCGACGTACCTCTTCATTGTTGGAAAATCTTTGACCACCGAGCCAATTTTTCAAGTCTGGGAACAGGAAATAATCCGAGAAGGCTAAATCTGGCGAATAGGGTGCATGAGATAGCTATTCAAACTTTAATTAACTGATTTTGGCAATTGCAATAACGGATGTGTGAGCTGGTGCATTGTCTTGATGAAACAACCTTTTTTCAAATGCGGCCGTTTCTGCTTGATTTCTTGGTTCAAACGTTGCAATAAGTTCGCATAATACTCGCCGTTGATAGTTTTTCCTTTTGCAATGGAAATTATTCCACGCGCATCCCAAAAAACCGACGCCATGGCCTTCTTTGGAGCCGGTTCTCCTTTTTCTTTCCATTGTTTTGATTGTTCTTTTGTTTCGGGTGTGAAGTGATGGACCCATGTTTCATCCATGGTTATGAAACGGCGCAAAAATTTGGCTTTATTTCTGTAAAACCTTGCCAAACACTCGGTGGAAACATCTTCACGACGCTGTTTTTGTTCCATTGTGAGCAAACGCGGCACCCATCTTGCGCACAGCTTTCTCATGTCCAAATTTTCAGTTAATATGCGATGTACCGCACTTTTTGAAATGCCCTACTATGTCTGCTAGCTCGCGCACTTTCAGTTGACAATCATCCAGTACCGCTTTGTGGATTTTCTTCAACATTTCTGGAGTCGTCACTTCATTTGGTCGACCACTGCAATGCTCGTCTTTGCAGGTCGTACGGCCTCGTTTGAACTCTGCTACCTAATATTTTACTGTTGATAACGAAGGAGCAGTCTGACCCAGAGTAAGTAGAATATAGCTCAGCTTTTATTTGGGTTGGGCTAATGCCTTTCAAATGAAAGTATTGTATCACATAACGATGACCAATTCTTTCCATGTTTACAAATTCACTGAAAACCTTTACTATTGATGGCTGCCAAACAAATACTAAACAACCAACGTGGCGTCTTCAAACTTGAAACATATGTTGTACTTTCTAATACAATGGTATTTTTCAAGCAACTACCGCCATCTCTAGGTCAGGCCAGGTACTTCTGGCACCATCCTCGCGGAAGAAAATTGTGGAACAAACATGTTAAAAAATTTATAAACTGAAACTCAATCAATTGAGATTAAATTAGAGATTATTGTTCTCCAAAATACTTCCTGGTCAATAAAAACCATTGTCGACCAACACAAATTTACAAAATTGGGTATCCGTTTGGGGGACTGCTACTAACTCAAAAACCAATTAGCGTCGATTATCGAATTTGAATTTCACAAAGGTGCCTAGTATTTGTGAACATGTCAAATATATTTACTGGAAGCCTCTCAGATGAAATCAAGCTTTGGCCAAAAATCAATGCTACATTCTGGTTTGAACACTCAGAATTCCTGTCCAAAAACTTCAGGAAAAATTAATAACAGACAGTTATTAAAAAACATAAAAAAATAATTATAAGAGTGAAATATTGCATTTCAGGCTCACTCATTTCCAGTCTTAAGGATTCCCCAAACCAACGTGGGAACGCGAGACGGGAGCGGGAGTGGGAGCGGGATGAATGCGAGACTAAATTCGATAGTGGGATATGTGAAAATACATACTGGAGTGATTATTCGTATTCCGAAATGCAGACAAGCGGAGAAATATACAGGGTGTTTCATAATAAATGCGCAGAACTTCAGAATGTCCAAAAATATGAAAAGAAGTTTCTATTAACTCACCCTCTAAAATTCCACATTTTCGAGATACAGGGTGTTGAAATTTAAAAAAAAATATAGTTTTTTGCGAATATCTCTGGAACCGTTTATCGCACAGGAAACATATTTCGTAGGTATTTTCTACTCATAATAAGATATGTTTTGTGAGGATTTTTTATTTTTTCAAATTCATAATTGGTGAAAATTTTGAAGGGGTAGTGGGTGTTTTTTTCTTCAACTTCTACGCCACTGGAAAAAGTACAGTTTTGAGCATCCTATATGAACTGCCAATGCTTTCTACACAAAAAAGGTATTCTTGGTCATAAGCTCTAAAGTTGACCGTTTTCAAGAAAAATCAACTTTCATGTTGTTTAAATAATGTTTTTTCCTCGAAAAATTGCTGCGTGCATTGAAGCTAACGGCGGACATTTCCAACAATTCAACTGATTATGATTTTTATTGTTTATTTTCATTTTGCAATGAAGAAGTCAACGTTTGGCTTTGTTACTTGTTTTAACGTTTAAATAAATTCTGTATAATTAGGAAAAAAATTATTTAAAAAAATTTACCATTTTTTTCAACATGAAAGTTGATTTTTCTTGAAAACGGTCAACTTTAGAGCTTATGACCAAGAGTACCTTTTTTGTGTAGAAAACATTGACGGTTCAAAATCATACTTTTTCCAGTGGCGTAGAAGTTGGAGAAAAAAACACCCACTCCCCCTTCACCAATTATGAATTTAAAAAAATAAAAAATCTGCACAAAACATAGCTTATTATGAGTAGAGAATGCATTCAAAATTTATTTCTTGAGCGATAAACGGTTCCAGAGATATTCGCAAAAAACTATATTTTTTTTTAAATTTCAACACCCTGTATCTCGAAAATGTTGAATTTTAGAGGGTAAGTTAATATAAACTTTTTTTCATATTTTTGAACGAGCTATCACATCCGGAAGTCCTGCGCATTTATTATGAAACACCCTGTATATGGTTTGCTACTTTCACTGTTTTTCTAGCAATTCACACGGTTCCCATGTTCAGTTCCCGCTCCCGCTCCCGCGTTCCCGCATTGGTTTGACGGAACCTTTACCATTTTGTACATTCTCATTTGTATGATTATGCAAGTTCCTTCATTTAATGTGTAATAATATATTCCTAAGTTGGATCGGTGACAGCAAGACACATCTGAAGAACTTGGGACAATTTGCTTTCTTTTCTGAGAATCTGCTAAAACTATTTTTGAACATTTCCAATTCTAATGACATAAAAATTGATATTTGGCATGTGTCGATGTGTCAGTAGTTGAAACATCGGACCCAATGTTTGTGGTGTTATTTGGAACATTGGAACTATCAGACTCCACCCTTTGGCCATGCCCGTAAGGAGGCCAAAGCCCTCTAGGATATGGTGACCACATTGTAAGGGGGGTTGTATAGGCTATTTGTGCTTTTGTGCGTAACCCTTAATCTATTCAAGGACCAGGATTCCGAGGTGAAGTTCATCAGGTTCAACGATTCAGGCAAATGAGTTGTAGAGATGGCTTCCGGTATTTTCGGAGATATTTTGTACTCCATCAGATGAAAATTTTCGATGCTGATATTATTAAGATTCCTAGAATGGTATTTATGGATTTTCGACCACTTTTTGAAGAAGGGTTTGCTTTTGTGGATGTGACACAATATCTTCAATATATATCTGTAAGTATTCCATCATCAGAACAATTCTTCGTGGGTGGTTTTTTTGGAAAAATTTACCTAACTTGAAAACTAGTCTTGATCTGAATTGCAAACGAATCATGCTTATTCGATACCAAAAAAGACATATTTCTACAAATTTCCATCCAAATTAAATCATATAAGTATACGGGAGAAAAAAATCAAATACTGAAAAATCGGTTTTTCGCCATTTTGACAGTTAATTTGAGGGTATGTTGGAAAGCGTTGAATACAAAAGTTTTTGATTTTCTTATTATCTACAACTATTTATTGAAACATTTCCACTAAAAGTTCACTTTTCGCCTCAAATCGCAAAAAACCCTTTGAGAGTGTTTTAGTGTTTTTTTCCTGCACGATTCACTGTTCGGTTCCAATTAATAGTGCTGCTCCTAAGGCGGCGTATGGAGTCAGTAACAAGGCCTACCCAGAACGCATGGCTAATGACCATAGCAGACGATGTCAAAACACAAAAGAAAAAAAACCTCTTATTAAACACAAAATGGAATTTTCATTAATTGCTTTATTGAACAATCGGAAGAACAGCACATATTCAGGAGAAAAAAACATCCTCAATTCTACTCAGATAACGGACTCATTCGAACACTGACATATAAAGAATAGATCCCTCTTTGACATCATAGTCAGATAATTTCGAGCCATTTTGCGATTCCAACAGTTCCTTACCATCGTGAAATAACCTCAGATTATACAGTTTGACATTCTCTTGCTTCGCAAGTTTTTGTTTTAAAACCTTCACATCGGTATTTGGTGATAGATTTCCCGCTGAAAAATCTTTTATTTCATCACCATCATTATTGTAATATTTCACTTTCACCTCAAAAGCTGCAGTGAGACAAATGAAGACCATGAACAACATTACCATACTCATGGAGCTAACAGGAGTCATTTTCATTGGGTATTTTTGTTTGGAACAATATTATCGTTGACTCTGAAACAATAAATGAGACAAGAAATGAGATATAATGAAATTGTGAGGAATGAATCATGATAGGAGTAATACAAGAAAAATTCTATTGATATTATTTGTGATATAGTATGGTAGTGTGAATGGAATATGCAAGAATTTTTGAGGAAAAGTTAGGAGGTAAAAATACAAAAAGTTCCTGCTCTTGGGGGTGGAAAATTTCGAATTTTTGTTTTCTCTCATACCTCAAAAACGGTCCCCTGGTGAAAAAAAAATTGCTAAAAATCAAAGGTAATCAATTTAATATTGTTACTCTCCTAGCACAGAATATAGAATATAGTAGGTCTTCATTCTGTGCTCCTAGTCTGCGACAAAAGCATAGAGAACCTTCGATGAATTTTCTGGAAATATCTAGAAGCAGTAATTTTTGTTCTACGCCGAGAGTCTAGTTATAAGTTATAAGTTTTTTTGTGAATCTCATAGCTGCTAAATGAATCATTTTAGCAACTGAATGTTGTCTAATGAATGTTAAAGGTGAAGGTTTTTTACGTTCAACAGGCCTTTTTTTCAAATTGCTCATTTTGTTTTACAAAGCTTACCTTTTAGAATCAATAAAGGGCACGATTGTGGTTAAAAGATGGAATTGAAAAAAAAAACTTTTCAGCCATTATAATTTAAATTTTGACTGTCAGACGCTACTTTGTAACCCGTAAATAGGTGTCGTTCAGTTCTGGAAATATAACAGATTTTTCCACCATCTTTTATCATGCACCTTCTTAGTATCACAAGTGTTTCCTATGATGATTTATTTCACTCACACATGCCGTTTCATCATCGGGTCATTGCAAATTTGCAAATCAACTGCGTCATTTGAATTTCTGTTGTCAATCAGTTCACGTCTAGGTTTGGTTGTGTTGTGCAAGTGCGGAAGTAAAGGTTAGATACGCTTTGAGTACGGTTTGTTTCTACAAGACACAAATTACACTGCCTACCTGAGTGTGCATATGTCTCCAACAGTTTTTCATAATGATTTTGTCCATTGTGATTACTTGTGGCAGGTTGAAATTAAACAAATAAATACTGGGTGAGTTCGAGAGGTGGTGGATCCTTATTTTAGATAAAATTCATTTCATCGAAAATTGTTGACGGTAAGGGCTGGAATTGAATGGAAATATGATTTATTTCGGAACCGAACGGGTTCAGTAGTACCTAATTCCGGTTAGATCAGAAACGACACAGATTATATTTGTTCCAAAAAAGAAAATCAGGAAATTCTGCGGACACGAAGAGGTTGTGAAGATGATGATTATTGTAAGATGTTTTTTTCATATGGAAAACTGAGTTTCTAGTTCCTAAAATTTGCAAATTGAATGAAATCAACATTTTCAATATATGTAGATTTCTTGAAGGGTAGGGTTGCCACAAATTTCGCCAAATTCAGATTCTAGTGACTGGTGCAAAAGTATTGTAATTATTGGTATTTATTGTGTGAATGCTGATAAGACATGAAATGTAATACAATATTTTATCCGTAGCTGATATGTTATAAACACAAATACTTTTCCTAATCTGAGGACTCATTTGATGTTTATGACTGCAGAAACTTTATAAAATATGTTGTTCGAGAAGGATACGATATGGTATTTGTGACAAATGGATATGTATTGTTTTATTATATATTGAAAATCAGGCGTCTTAAGACACTGGTCATAACAAACCAGTGTTTTTCCTTACCTCATAGAACGTTTGCAAACAGGAGCATGATGAGTTTACAACATAGCAAGTGGAAATAAAAGTGTTAATTTCATTTCCATTGATATAACTTGAGATCGGGAAAGACCGTAACTCATAGGAAAATCATCTAGGTATGACAAAGAATATATGAAATACAAAATAATAACGATAGCCTCAATTTAGCCCTTTATTTTTGAAACTTCCTACTGTTCTACAGAGTTTCAGCCATGTGGGTACCCATTTCGTTCTGTAAGAAAAATAGTGAACCTGCTACTAACACGGACTCCTATGAAGTATATGTTTTCAAACCTCCTTAATTAAATTCCTGAAAGTATTGTAATGAAACACTCCATTCAATACATTATATTTTTTAATAGTAATTATTGAGCATAAAATAAAATAGTTTTTGAGTAGTTATGTTTTTTCTTGGTTTCAGATGACTAATTCATTGTATAATTTGAAGATTCTTTTCTCTTGTCTACTCCATTCGTGGTCACTGGAAATATTGTATATTTTGATATATTTCAAATATTCCCAGATATAAGAAACAGTATATTCTATTCTTGATATGTAAGTTTTACAACCTTTGTTATGACTGATCTTTTAATTTTTTGGATATTTGAGGTCTTAATTTAAAGAAAACTATTTCTTCAAAGCCAACGTTTCGTCAATTTGGGGGGTCATTTGACCCATCATGAAACATACTGAGAACGATGCTGCTATATGAAAAAATAACTTTAGTCACTATGCCGTCAATTCTTGGTGGTGCAAATGACTGTAATAATAATAATAATAATAATTTTTCATCTGAAGATGAGCTTTTCCGACAAAATAATCATGTACGGCGTTCCTCACGTTGGTAGATTATAAAATAATAATCTCCTAGAACCTACTACCGTGCAAAAATAATGGGACTGGAAGCCAGGAAAAGTTTTCAATTTCCGAAAATTAAAAAAAAATTCTGGATTCCGGTCCCATTATTTTTGTACGGCAGTAGGTTCTAGGAGATTATTATATCATAATCTACCAACATGAGGAATGCTGTACAGGAATATTTTGTCGGAAAAGCACATCTTCAGATGAAAAATTAGTATTATTATTATTACAGTCATTTGCACCACCAAGAATTGACGCCATAGTGACTTAAGTTACTTTTTCATATAGCAGCGTCGTTCTGAATATGTTTCATGACACAACATTTGTTCAAATTGAAGAATAGTTTATTCTTACAGGTCCACTCGCAAACATATTGCAAATCCTTCTGCAACATAACACTATCTCTGATAGTTTCAATTTTTTTAAAAATTTTGAGATCATCTGCAAATAATAAACAGCTTGAATACTTGAGAACTGAGGGCAAGTCATTAATAAACATAACAAACAGTAAGGGCCCTAAATTGGAACCCTGTGGAACTCCAGAATTAGCTTCATATTTCCCTGAAGTATTTCCATTATGTTTGACGACTAAAAATCTATGTTCAAGATAACTTCCGAGCATTTTGAGTGTGTTATCAGAGAGTCCAAATTCATTCAACTTTGCTAGTAGTACATCGTGATCAACTTCGTCAAAAGCCTTTTTAAAATCAGCAAATATTACATCAAGTTGCGACTTACTCTGAAGTGTTTCATACCCTGTACAAGCAAAGCTGAATAAATTTGTAGTAACAGATTTTTTCGTAACAAAACCACGTTGCTGAGGCATTATACTATTCTCAACATATCCATACAATCTTGAATATATAATTATATGGGCTTGTTGTCTATAAAGAAATACACGAGAATAATATAATGTTTGAACGGAAACTGCAATTAATGTTCCTGAAATAACAATCAGAGGAATGATATTTTTGAGTGTGACTCACCAC
Organism: Chrysolina oricalcia; assembly: GCA_944452925.2. Classification (NCBI taxonomy): domain Eukaryota; kingdom Metazoa; phylum Arthropoda; class Insecta; order Coleoptera; family Chrysomelidae; genus Chrysolina; species Chrysolina oricalcia. Next base: position 5,993,333 of record OX101825.2, on the reverse strand, counting down.
GATTTCCTTCTAAATCCACCAGTAACAAACAACCACGACGATTCCTTTTATCTACAACCCTATTTTTTAATTCATGGAACTCCAACTTGCCTTCTGTAAGAGCAACGACTGAAAAGGCTTAATCTAATGTACAATTAGTGAATTATGAAATTGTGGCAAAGGACTAACGATGAAAGCTAGGGACATTGATTCTCACTTAAGTTACTAAAAATCTAAAAAAAAAGGGTGAAATAACTTCCAAAGTTTGTTTGCTTTATATTCAAGTGCTTTATTAGTTATTGACTTCTATGAAAGGTACTAGTGTCTGGACAGTAAACGCTACATTATACAGTGACAGTCCAGAGCCATGATTTTTGATCACTTTGCTTGAACAAAGGATTTAAGTTAAATAAACTCTCAACCTTTAAAGCTGAAAATAGATTCTAATCTAAATAAATAATGAAATATTTAAATATTTATATAGAGTAAAACTGATTGTAGGGCCTGCAGCGATGTAAAAGGAAACTCTTTTAAGTTTTTCCAAGCTTTCGGAATCGTTTATTCCATCATCAGGGAGACTACAATTGGAAATGTCATATAAGATTGTAAATTCAAAATTATGAGTACTCACATCTTATTTGAGGATGCTTACATATGTGTTCATAAAAGTTATTTATAAGAAATATTTTACAAAGATTAAGTTTCTACTGATTAAACATATCAGAAATGCAGAATTTTCAGTTCTTTTTTTAAAAAATACAGAACTGGACGAAATGACATAGAGACATACTTCATTTGTTTATTTTCAAATGTGACAGTTGTTAATTTGACAAGTGACATTATTTTGTTCCAAGACAAATAAAAAATAAATGATATTTTTCGAAAAGTTTACAACAAATCAAAAAAGTTTTTGAAAGATAATCCAGATTTGATTCTTATTCAGTCAGATAAAGGTAATGTTACTGTTGTTATGGAGAAACAACAATATCTAGATTTATCTAATGATATATCATTAATAATAGTACATCCTATATAGGGCTGAATAATGATCCAACATCAAAAATACAGAGAAAATATAATAATTTGATAAAATCTCTTAAAGAAAAACCAAATAGATGACACTGTTAAAAAAAAGCTTACTAGTTATGATGGCATTTCTCCAAAATTTTACTCTTTACCAAAAATTCACAAACCAAATTTATCAGTGAGACCTATAATAGCTTGCATAGGTTCTCCAACAGAACACATTGCTTCTTTTTTAACTAATATTTTGACTAATGCTTATGATTCAGATAAAATTTACTCAATCAAAGATTCTTTTGAATTCTCAGAAAAATTCAATAAAATCAAATTACCTGATAACTATGTCCAGTTTAGATGTTGTCTCTCTTGATACTTGCCTTAGAGCGATAGATAAAAATTGGGATCGTATCAGCAGTCATTGCATTATTGAAAAAGATTGTTTTTCTAACTTAATAACATTTCTTTTTGAAAATTACAATTTTTCATTTAATGTAAAATATTACAGACAAACTTTTGGAACACCAATGGGATCTTCAATCTCACCAATGCTTGCAGCTTATGTTATGGATGAATTGCTAGACACAGTGTTACCAGTCCTCTCTTTTAACTTATTTTTCATCAAAAAATATGTGGATGATATAATTTTAGCATTACCTAAAAATGGTATAACTGAAATTTTGGATACTTTCAATAGTTATGACCCATACATACAATTCACAATCGAAACAGAAGATTCAGATCTCTCAGTACCTTTCCTGGATACAAAACTTATGCGATCGATTGATAACACAATATAAATTGATTGGTATAGAAAACCATGCAGTTCAGGAAGATATTTGAATTTCTTTTCGTATCACAAATTTTCGATGAAAGTGAATTTGTTGAAACAAATGAAAGACAGAGTACTCAAAATTTCTGATATATCTTTTCATAACAAAAATTTGAAAATAATTCAGGAACTTTTCATACAAAATTCTAATCCACCATCTTTAGTTAATAACATCTTGTTTAGCTCATTTTTAACAGAAGTTGATAATACTGTAAGACAAAATAATGAACAACCTGTTGCAGATTTGAATCAAAATTCAATTTTCAATATACTTGATTTATTTTTTGAGGTTAATGCGGTTTTCACAGTTTTGAAATGTTTTTGTTGTTTGTGCTCAAAATTTGTTTCCTAATTCCTGTATTTGTATCCCTGCAATAACTGTGAACATGTCGAAAAGTGCTTCATACCTGGTTGTCTGAACACCAGTGAATATTGCAATAAACAATTTTTCATGCTCCCAAATACATATGAAGCGCATTGTGAAATGTGGTTAGAAGCAATGAATAAACCTTGTGTAAAAAGCGTACATATAAATATGTTTTTGTGAAGAACATTTCGAACTGAATATTACTGTATTCAAGCAGAGTTCAAGAAACGATTTTAAATTTTAGTCATTGCAAAAAATAAATTCATATTTGTTAAACAGAAAGAGTCAATCATCTCATAATCTACCGTCGGTAAATTATCCGAACTTCCCTTCACGAAGCCTTTCCATATTATTTAATACACAAATAAATTCACACCAGATCGGTCATAACAACACCTCGCTACAGTGTTAATGAATGTATCAGTTAAATGTCGAATGTAAAAAAAACAAACAATAATCTCAAATCTTGAGATCACTTTTGTTGCATGAGAACTGTCATAATAATTTGCAGTGCTCGTCAATGCTCGTTCTTTATCGAAAAGATGGTCCGTTCAAGAAATTGGAAAGTTACAAATAAGTGCAATAAAAAGTAGCTAATATGTGGATTTTTTTCTATGAGTTGATCAAGTGACGAAGTTTCAATTATTTCTCAGTGACTTATACCAAGCTAGAATCTTTATTTTTGAGGAGAACGGTATTGAATGTTTCGGAACATGGATTATGGTGGGGGTTGTTTCCGTTGAACGTGACGTCAGCGGCACACTTTCAAATGAGATATTCTTTCAAAATGAAAAAAAATATAGTGGATTTCTTTGTTAAATGGACGTTTCAGACTAAAATCTATCGATATAAAAGAGTTTTGCAATTTATTTTTCATAAATGTAAAGGTCCATTGTATAGATAGGGTTTTGGACCAAACAGAATATTAAAAAAATGTGAAATCTTGCTGAAAGCCATTTTCAAAGGGTTTTGTGCCCTGTCACATAAACTAATAAGTTGAAATGAAAGCACAAAAAAATAACTCATGACCTTAAGTGTTAATAACTCACCTAAGTTTTTGACGATGTGAAAAGTAATGCGACTTGCTCGTATTTATACCACATACACTTAACTAATGAGGCCTATTTATATATATTATTTATAATTATGCCAAATTATCTTTCTTCATAACGACCAATATGGTAATATGGTATGATAATATGGTCACATGGTAATATGGTATTAAAATGGCTTTTAGCAGCATTTGATAATTTTTTGATATTTCGTTTAGTTCAAGGCCGCACACAATTTTTTTTTGATCTCTAAAAATAGAGAAAATCGCACAAAGAATGCGAGGAGAAATATTTGCCATGTTAGAGAAGAGGTCAGAATATTTTTTGAGGTTATGGTTGGGTCTCATGATCATTATGAGGATGGTCAACACCAATGGTAGAATTTTAGACCAGTTGGTAGAGTAAATTTTAAACTGAAAGCACAAGTAATTAGCAATCTCGCTGAGTATAGTGGTTGATATAAGAGAAAGTTCACTAGTCAATCGATTTCCTAAAGTAAAAAAAAAATCGAAAAATATTTTTATTTTTAAAATCCTAGAACATTTTGGGCTGGGATGGATATAATGAAGAATAAAAAATACCATCATGTAGAAAAAGTTTTTTTCTACCAAAAAAATATCCTGCACTATTTTTGTCAGACTCATAGTTTGTCCGCAAAAAAAATCATTTAGGAACTTCTGCATACGACTCACGGGATGCTTGGTTACATTCAAAAGTAGACATTTTAACAATTGAAATGATTACTTCTAGACCTTCTTAATACAAAAAACATCAGAACAATTCTTCGTGGGTGTTTTTTTTGGAAAACTTTACCTAACACGAAAACTAGTCTTATTCTGATTTGCAAACAAATCATGCTTATCGATATCAAAAAAGACATATTTCTACAAATTTTTATTTAAAATAAATCAAAAATTAAATACTGAAAAATCGGGTTTTCGCCATTTTGACAGTTAATTTGGGGGTATGTTGGAAAGCGTTGAATAAAAAAGTTCTTGATTTTTTTATTATCTACAACTATTTATTGAAACATTTCCACTAAACGGTAACTTTTCGCCGCAAATTGCAACAAACCGTTTGCAACCCCTAAACTGCATCCCCATCTGACCATTTTGAGTGTTTTCGTGTTTTTTTCCTCAAAGTTGGAACCTCATCAACATTTTCCACCTGGTCCTTGGCTGTTACTTCCTTCTAAAGGTATAATTGTTTTCATCAATACTATATAAAAATGATAAAAATACATATGGAACATATAATAAAACTAAGAACGACCTGACAGCGGTGATTTGGTGCTTTCCTTCTCGTAGAAAAATACATAGGCATCTCCGCTCACCAGGGATCTAGTTGAAACTGGGTTCACATGTGAATCATTATATTCATGCCACGTGTTCGCATACGGATGTCTACAGTAGGCTGTGTAGTGTCCGCAATAGGTAGTCCCACTATGGTTAGATAATGCATACAGACTATTTCGACAAGGGGTTACGTTTTCTGCTGTATAATGACTCATATCCAATCCCTCTAAAGGAAAATCAATGATAAGATTCAATTTTTCTTGGAAACTTTCTGTTGAAGAAAACCGTTTCAAATGGATAACTAAAATTTCAGGGAATTTATGAATTGATAGGGATTTCGTGCATTTCCTTCTCTCTTTGCACTTGGCTTCTCGTCACCATCCAAAGTTTCTTCCCTTTTGAATGAATCCAAACATTGTGACAAATTTAGTTGGCCTGCTCATCGTGGTATTGAAAGGGAAAGATCCCAAAACGGATCAAAAGAGACTGAACAGTGACCACAATAAGTAAATTTCAATGTAGATTTTAATTGGCCAACGAAGTTGTCTACAATTTTGGAATTGTTCATCCTTAAGTATCTTGACCATGACTCTTGAGCCTTCTCACTGTCACTCAATCTCTCATCCAACTCTTCCATTATGGGTAGCGGCTTTTCGGTAACTCTATTGACGTCTTCATGTAGACCCTCTAACAGGAATCGTAAGAACTCTTGAGCATCTTCTTGGGCAGAACCGATGAAACGAGGAGCGATTCTTTGGATTTGACTTTTCAAGGAGACTGTATCAACAACTCTACCAGACGAATCATCTGACCAAAGTTCCTTGATCACCTGGGCAAATGCTTTGATTAACGCTCCTTCCCCAGATATGTTGGTGTTTATATCCCTTGTGAGGGCGTCTCTATTCAAATACTCCAATGACCATCTAGTATTCGATAAACACTGGATAATACTGTTCATAAAACAAGTGTTACCAATATTGGTCAACCCAATGAGACCAGATGATTGGATATTTTTATCAACTGCAGGCCAGATGGAGTTTGAGCTGTTTATGCTGCTTAGACTACTGCTAGTTTCTTCTGAGGAATTTATATCACATGGAATAGCAATGCAGGATATGTGGAAATCCGAGTTAATAACTTTCGATGAGTCGAAATCAGTTACATTCATAACTTCAACTGCATTCATTCCTACCTTGAAGAGACGTTTATTTTGGGATTCGGGTAGGTATGAAATCTCATCTAAAGATTGCGAAGAAGGTATGGTGCCGAAGAGAGAAGAGGCATTACCACGTTGGATTGCGATACTGATCCGTTGAGTTAAGAATGAAGTTGATCTGCTTTCTTTAGTTGCCAGGCCTAGTTTTCTCCCTATGTCATGTATAAGAGATAGAGATTGCGGACCAAAAACACCAAAAGTTTCTTATTTACAAAAATTACAGGCACCAGTCTATAGTAGTGCTGGGATTTTTTTATTTAATTTAACCGATTAAATTATCAAAATCTCGTGGCTCCATTGGGGTGAGTCCTGCACGACTCACCGTTGCGTCCCATTCCGATCAACAGTGCTGCTCCTAAGGCGGCGTATCGAGTCAGTAACAAGGCCTACCCAGAACGCATGGCTAATGACCATAGCAGTCGATGTCGAAACACAAAAGAAAAAAAACTCCTCTTATTAAACACAAAATGTAATTTTCATTAATTGCTTTATTGAACAATCGGAAGAACAGCACTTTTGCAGTCAGGAGAAGAAAACATCCTAAAGTTCACTCAGATAACGAATTTATTGATACACTCATTCATACATTGACAAATAAAGAATAGATCCCTCTTTGACATCATAATCAGATAATTTAGAGCCATGTAGCGTTTCCAACAGTTCATTACCATCGTTGAATAACCTCACATTATATAGTTGGGCATTCTCTTGCTTGGCAAGTTTTTGTTTCAAAACCTTTACACCGGTATTTGGTGATAGATCCCCCACTGAAAATTCTTTCACTTTATCACCATACTTATTGTAATATAGCACTTTCACCTCAAAAGCTTCAGTGAGACAAATGAAGACCATCAACAACATTACCATACTCATGGAGCTGATATGGGTCATCTTTATTGGGTATTTTTGTATGGAACAATATTATCGTTGACTCTGAAACAATAAATAAGACAAGAAATGAGATATAATGAAATTGTGAGGAATGAATCATGATAGGAGTGATACAAGAAAAATTCTATTGATATTATTTGTGATATAGTCAATGGTAAATGGAATATGCAAGAATTTTTGTGGAAAAGTTAGGAGGTAAAAATACAAGGTCCCCGCCCTTGGTGGTGAAAAATTCCGAATTTTTGTTTTCGCTCATATCATAAAAACAGTCCACTATAAAAAAAAATTGAGCTAAAAATCAAAGATAATTAATTTAATATTGTACGTTCCAAGCACCGAATATAGAATATGGTAGGTCTTTACTCTGTTCTTCTACACCTTTTCAATTGTAATTCAGAAGGTATAAGATGTATTCCAGAAAGTAAAATTTGTAATTCAGAATAATAAATTGTATTTCAGAAACCGTAACATGTGATTCAGATTAGTTAATTGTATTTCAGAAGGTGTAAAATGTAATTCAGAAAGCGCTAGTTGTTATTCAGAAAGTATCAACTGTAATTCAGAAACCAAGAACAACCCGTATGTACATATTTTCTGGATGGAACTGAGGCAAGTCTTCTTCGTTTGAGTCCATACTCCCCAATGTTGAACCCAGTCGAAACAATTTGGTCGAAAATAAAGTCCTATGTAAAAGAGAATCTTCGAGTTCCCAAGTTCAAGGTCCGGGTGTTGGAGAACAGCGGTTTGTATATCTTGAAAAAAATCATTGACCAGGCAAGAATACTATAGTTGGAGGCGATTGTGGTAGGGCTGCACAGCACACCACCATTCACCGTGCTACAGCTTTAGCATTTCAAGACATGCCCGTTGGGCGATAAATATTATTATTCATAATAATATTCACTAATAAATAATTCGTTGTTCTCAAATTCCCTACTCTTACTAATCAAGTCCTTGGTGGTTTCTGAATTACAAGTGATGGTTTCTGAATTACAATTGACGCTTTCTGAAATACAATTAATTGATCTGAATTACATGTTACGGTTTCTGAATTACAGTTAACAATTCTGAATAACAAGTTACAGTTTCCGATTTACATGTTACTAATCAGAATTTCAAGTTACACTTTCTGAATTACAATTGAAAAAGGTGTAGTATGCGACGAAAGCATAGCGAACCTTACATGAATTTTCTGGAAATATCTAGAAGCAGTAAATTTTGTTCTACACCGAGAGAAATCTAGTTATATAATGTTTTTAAAAATCTTTCAGCTGTTAAATAAATCATTTTAGCAACTAACTGTTGTCTGATCAATGCAAAAGGTGAAGGTTTTGTACGTTCAATAGGTCTTTATTTCAAAACCCTCATTTTGTTTTACAAAGGTCACCTTTCAGAATCAATGAAGGCACGATTGTGGTTGAAAAATGGAATTGAAAAAAAAATTGTTTAACCATTATAATATACATTTTGACTGTTGAACGGTACTTTGTAACCCGTAAACAGGTGTCGTTCAGTTCTGGAAATATAATGGTTTTTTCCACCACCCCTTCTTCGTCTCAGACGTGTTTCCTATGATTATTCATTTCACTCACCCCTAACATGCCGTTTCATCATCGGGTCATTGCTAATTTGCAAATTAACTGCGTAATTTCAATCCTATTGTCAGTCAGTTTACGTCTAGGTTTGATTCTGTTGTGCAAGTGCGTAAGTGAAGGTTTGATACGCTTTGTGTATGGTTTGTTTCTACAAGACATAAATTACGGTGTGCCTACCTGAGTGTGTATGTGCGTCCAACATTTTTTAATAATGATTTTATTCATTGTGATTACTTGTGGCAGGTTGAAATTAAATGAATAAGTACTGGGTGAGCTTGAGAGATGGTGCATTCTTATTTTAGATAAAATTCATTTCATCGAAAATTGTTGACAGTAAGGGCTGAAAATGAATGAAAATATGATTTGTTTCGGATCCAAACGGGTTCAGTAGTACCTAATTCCGGTTCGAACAGAAACGACACAGATTAAATTTGTTCCAAATTCCGCGGACATGAAGAGGCTGTGAAGATGATTATTGTAAGATGATTTTTTCATATGGGAAACTAGGTTTCTAGTTCCTGAAATTTGCAAACTGAATGAATTCAACATTTTTAATATACAGGGTGTCAATTTGAAAACTTCCCACCCTTAATATCTTCCTTCCAGTAAACAATATGAGTAATCGAAAAAACAGGTCAATTTTATTGTCAAGGGGGACACTTTCACGGACTATTTGTAGCCCTCGTGGTTCAACCCCCTAGGAGGGGTGGATGTTACCCTTAGAATTTTAAATGGGAAGGGGGGTCAAGTGGCACATCATTTTGATGGGCGTTCAATTCTTGTTCCAATGGTACCCTGACTTATTATTTTGTGATGAGCATTTTCCAAAAAATTGCGTTCTAAACTAACAGAAGTAATTATTAGAACGCCTATACTGAGATGCATTATTGTATTGACTCCCTTTGATAAAAATGGTTAGAAGAGTAGGTGGCACCGCTTCAACCCTTGAATGACAGGAATACATTTATTACGCATGGGATTTTTCATTTGGTGGTTATTTTCCTTCTACACAATAAAATTGAATTTGCGAGAAAGACATTTCCAACATAAAATCTATTTACGCTTATCTTATTAGCTGTTCGAAATGTTGTCCATTTTGCTCTAAACAGTAATACAGTCTGTTTTCGAACTCCCCTCTAACATTACGGAAAACTTCACTAGGAATTGACCGGCATGCTGCTGTAATTCGTCTTTTAAGTTCGTCAATATCAGAAGGTTGTGTTTTATAAACAACGGATTTAAGATGCCCCCAAAGAAAGAAATCTAAGGGTGTTAAATCCGGTGATCTCGGAGGCCATTCAACTGCTCCCCTTCTGCCAATCCATCTACCCGGAAATCTCTCGTTTAACCACTGTCGGACGGGAAGAAAATAATGAGGTGGAGCACCGTCCTGCTGGAAATGTAACAGATCCTCCTGCAAAAGTTCATTACCTTCTGCATCAATTTGAGTTTCTAGCTCGTGAGTTATAAGAGGATCGATAGTCTCTTCAAGCATATCAAGGTAGAGATTGCCAGTCAAGTTTTCTTTCAGAAATAATGGACCAAGAATGGCATTTCCAAGAATACCAGCCCAAACATTAACTTTTTGTGGGTGTTGTGTATGCCCTTCCCGAAAAATATGTGGGTTTTCGTCACTCCAATAGCGACAATTTTGTCTATTAACATTGCCATTCAGAAAAAATGAACACTCATCGCTGAAACAGATGTTTAACAGAAGATTAGGGATGGTATTGACTCGATGAGACATGATTTCACAAAACTCTATTCTTCTATCATAATCATCCTCGTGGAGCTCTTGAAGAATCTGCATTTTATATGGATGAAATTTATGCATTTTCAATGCTTTTCTTATAGTCTCACGTGACATTCCCGTCTGTTCTGATACTGTTCGTAAGGAGCTCCTGGGCTCTGCAGCAAATGTTCCCAAAACTTCAATTTGAGCTGCTTTATTTAGTACTCTGGGGTTATTTCTTTTTTTATTTGTCACTGAACCAGTTTCGTAAAACTTATTCACCAAATCAAGCACATACCGGTGACTTACATTACAATTTGGATGTCTTTCGTTAAAAAGACATGCCGCCCTTCGTGCGCACTTTCCAACTTCGCCATAAATTACAATCATTTCAATTCTGTCTTGAAGAATGTAAACATTTTTGCACTTTTATACACTTATTAAAGTAATTCCTAAACAGCCCAACAGGTACAACGGTATTCACAATACTACCACATAGTTCAAATTTGCTAACCAATTTTTTGCTGGAAAACAGAAACTTTTTACAGCAGAAGTAGCAAAAAAGGAAGGCTATCTATAGTACAATTTCTGCGATGACACTTAAAAATTCAGCATTTAATAAACACAACTTTACTACCATCTACGTTTTACTATTAGACTACTTTTTTATGTAAAGTGTTTGGAGCTAATGGCTAATGTTACCCCTAATAAAGGGTTGGAACGGTACCACCTAATATTCTAACCAGTTCTGGCCAATCCATGCATCTCAGTATAGGCGTTCTAATAATTACTTCTGTTAGTTTAGAACGCAATGTTTCGGAAAATGCTCATCAAAAAATAATAAGTCAGGGTACCATTGGAACAAGAATTGAACGCCCATCAAAATGATGTGCCACTTGACCCCCCTTCCCATTTAAAATTCTAAGGGTAACATCTACCCCTCCTAGGGTGTTGAGCCACGAGGGCTACAAATAGTCCTTGAAATTGTCCCCCTTGACAATAAAATTGACCTGTTTTTTCGATTACTCATATTGTTTACTGGAAGGAAGATATTAAGGGTGGGAAGTTTTCAAATTGACACCCTGTATGTCGATTTCTTGTAGGGTAGGGTTGCCGCAGATTTCGCCACATTTAGATCCTGGTGGCTGTATCAAAAGTATTGGTATTAAAGGTATTTACTTTGCGAATGTTTTATATGCTGATAAGACATGAAATGTAATATAATATTTTATCCGCAGCTGGTATGTTATAAACACAAATACTTTTCCTAAGTTGAGGACTCATTTGATGTTTATGACAGCAGAAACTTTATGAAATATGTTGTTCGAGAAGGATACGATATGGTATCTGTGACAAATGATCATGTATTGTTTTATTATACAGGGTGATTCAAGACTTTTTCTTCGAATCAACATGTGTCCTAAAATGCACCCCCTCCGAGCTACAGCCCCTTTAAGTTAGGAAAAAAAAAAGATTATCTAAAACTGTGACTATAATAACGAATCGAATCTTCTGAAAATTGGCCTACCCCTATTTTTTTAGGCACTCTAGTCTTTTTTTGCTTCAAAAATTATGTAAACCCAGTTTTCGGGGAGTTGGAGGGAGGTCCACACTTATTGGCCCAATTTTAATGTTCAAAAAGAGAAACTCCAAATTCGAATAGCATAATCTTATTGGCCATAAAAAAACTAAGAATTCGGTCTCTTGCATTTTTGTCGTACAACCAACCGTTTGCCGGAAAATCGTAATCAACGAAAGGGGGGTATTTTCATAATATCAAACTAACAAAACATGTATTAGCTAATTTATTCAAAATTCTACTCTTTTTTCGCTTCAAAAATTATGTAATCCCAGTTTTGGGGGAGTTGGAGGGGGGTCCACACCTTTATTGGCCCAATTTTTAGAATAGAGTGCCTAAATAAACAGGGGTATGCCAATTTTCAGAAGATTCGATTCGTTATTATAGTCACAGTTTTAGAGAATCTTGTTTTTTTCCTAACTTACAGGGGCTGTAGCTCAGAGAGGGTGCATTTTAGGACATATATTGATTTGAAGAAAAAGTCTTATTTTGATCCCAACAATACGCCCTTGAAATATTCACATCGAATTTTGATTCACCCTGTATATTGAAAATCAGGCAGTGTTTAATGTCTTAAGACACTGGTCATGAGGAACCAGTGTTTTTCTTCACCTTATAAAACGTTTGCAAACAGGACCATGATGAGTTTACAACATAGCAGCTGAGGATAAAAGTGATATAACTTGGGATCGCGAAAGATTGTAACTCAAAGGAAACTCATCTAGGTATGACAAAGAATATATGAAATACAAAATAATAACGATAGCCTCAATTTAGCCCTTCATCTTTGAAACTTCCTACTGTTCTACAGAATTTTGTTCTGTAAGAAAAATAGTGAACCTGCTACCAACACGGACTCCTATGAAGCATATGTTTTCAAACCTCCGTATTAAAATTCATGAAAGTATTGTAATGAAACACTCCATTCAATACATTTGTTTTTTATTAATAATTTTTGAGCATGAAGTAAAATAGTTTTTGAATAGTAATGATTTTTTTTTGGTTTCAGATGACTAATTCATTGTATAATTTGGAGATTCTTTTCTCTTGTCAACTCCATTCGTGGTCACTGGATATAGTGTATATTTTGATATATTTCAAATATTCCCAGATATAAGAAACACTATAATTTATTCTTGATATGTAAGTTTTACGACCTTTGTTATGATGACTGATCTTTTAATTTTTTGGATATTTGAGGTCTTAAATTAAAGAAAACTATTTCTTCGAAGCCAACGTTTCGTCAATTTATTTTGACATCTTCAGGGCACTGTAAGATACAAAAAATTGATGTTTTTTTAAGGCATTAAAACGGTGGACAAAACAAATAATAATATACTAATCAATTTGCTACTATAATTTTTCCAGAAAAAATCACTGAACTATGTTCTGGCAACTGATATTCGGGTATGTCTGAATTGTTTCACATCATCCAAAAAAAAAAATCAAAACATTTGAAACAAAACCCTACTCATACACCCAAATGAAAAAAAACTGTTTTTATTCAACTCGTAACAAAAAATTTGTCGATTATCAAGGTATTCATCTGGCACAGGTTTTTAAGATTGGTTTTTTATTTCGTGGATATTTTTCGATGTTTTACACCCAGTATTATACTTTTTTGTAATTCATGTTTAGGCATACCAGTGCATTCATTCACCCACTTCAAATAACAGTAAATACTTCTCAATTTCTAGAAGAAATGCATGTATTTCCATAAAGAGCAGTTTCTCTGCCTTGAACGTTCTTCAATGAATGACTTTGTGATTGTATAATTTTCAACGATATGCTTAGGAAACTCTGAGAACGAGATTGTTCAAAATTCCGAAACTATGTTTTTTGCATCATGAAAACTATAAAAAAATTGAATTTCCGTGGCGGCTGAATCAAGGTTGAGTGGTGGAAAGCACTTGCCTGACCCCTGTGGTTCAGGCAAAAGCTAACTCTGCCTTTTGGTAGTTCTGTATAAGTACTTCATTGTCAATGTATGTTTTCCTCTGCTTCTACCAATAAAAGCGTTTATTATTATTATTATATTAGTTATAATTGTTTATTATTGAGTTATAGGAATCACATACGGATCATTATAAATTTTCGATTTTTCGAGTTTTATAAGTGGTTTTGAAAAAAGCTCTATCAGTAAATTTAAAAAAATGTTTATTCTTGAAAAAACAAATTGTTAGAATGGGTAACTGCCAACTGAATTCACCAATTTCAAAGAAACTATCACTTTCAATGGTATCAGCAGTTAAAAAATTGGATCTAATCAATGGTTTCAAGTTATGATGACAAAAATGAAATTTTTCTACAAACGTCAAAAAATGACAAGGTTCGCGCATTGACAACAGTATGCGAAGTGGCACTTTTTTTCATTTTCATTCGTTACCATGACACCGTGCGCGAAGTAATGTGCGAAATATATTTCGCACACTGCATGTAAACTATATGGGATTTTCATATTCTAACCTATATGGACCTCAACTCCTCAATCAAGCAAAAAATAAGAAATCGTTTATTTACTAATGTAGAACAATAATTAAGGCTTTCAAATTGTGAGATATTTTTCTGGCTTTATTTGATTCACACCACTCTTTAAATTGCTGATATGCATTTTCATACTGCCGCCTCGATTTCTCCGGTAAAAGGTTGGAAATTACGGAATTGGCCGCATCTATCAAGTTAGGTGGGGTACTGCTTAGTTCATCGTCGCTCGAAATTTCCATTCTTTTACAATAATAAATATCACGCACGAAATTGACGCGAATAAAAAGTCACTCCAAAATAATTATCAAGAACTGTCACTTTGAAATAATTGTCAACAAATGCCATTTTATTTCCATAGTTACAGTAATTACTTGATTCGGAAAAATTATTTAAGCCAGTTCAATACTATTTTTCATAGTTATTACTTATTTTAGAACAATATTTTTGACGTTTGTAGAAAAAATTTTGTTTGCATCTCATGCGCGAAATACTTTGGTAATCTCGACTATTTTTTTTAACTCGGCTGCGCCTCGTTAAAAAAAATCAGTTCTCGATCACCAAAGTAGCATTTCGCGCACTAGATACAAAAATAACTATACTACTGCCAATGTATTTGAACTAAAGGCCAATACGCCAAAAATAGAGCAATATGGGAATTACAATCTTTCTGAGCTTCAAACAATTCCCAATATATACTACAAAAAAGAGAAATAAATCCACCAGTAACAAGCAACCACAATTCCTTTCATCAACAACCCTATTTTTTAACTCATGAAACTTCAACTTGGCTTCTGTAAGAGCCACAACTGAAAAAGCGTAATCTAGTGTACAACTAGTGAATTTTGAAATTGTGGCAGAGGACGGAAAGCTAGGGACATTGATTCTCCTAATTTACTAAAGGTCTAAAAAAGGAAGGGTGAAATAATTTCCAAAGTTTGTTTGCTTTATATTCAAGTGCTTCATTAGTTATTGACTTCTATGAAAGTTACTATTGTCTGGACAGTAAACGCTACATTATACTATAGCTTTAATACATTTTTTATCTCGTTGTGCCCCATATATAACGAAGTCGGCAAAAATATTACTGTACAATTCATTAGTGCTTCCTCATTTTACTTAATGTTCTTCCATTCTCTATCTACTAAAACAAAATGATTTAGCTCGTTTACAGAAACTCCAAAATAGAGCCATGCGCATAATTTTAAATTGCAGAAAATTAACCCCAATAAAAGATATGTTGAAGCAGCTAGGATGGTTACCAATTAATTCTTTTCTGCTTTATCAAACATTAATCCTGATTTTCAAAATAAAAAATAAAATTTCCCCTACATATTTACAAGAAAAAGTTATGTACAATGACCAAATCCATGGATACAATACAAGATCCAGAACCGACTTTCATATTCAACAAGTCACATTGAGGCATACCCAAAATTCAGTTTTTTTCAAGGGACTTGATAGCTTAAGAAGCTACCAGAATGGATCAAATGTTCAACATCTTTAACATCCTTCAAGAACAAGTTAAAAACATATTTGCTCAATCAATAAGAGAACTAGTGGCCACTTCCTCATTTTATTAAGTTCTCTTTACTATTTAGCTAGGACAGATATACAAATTATGTATTGGTACGTTCCAAGAATATTTTAGTGTTCATACATTTTTAATTTTTTTCTTGAAAGTGTATGTATGTATAGATTTGCGTGAGTGCAAAAGATTGATGAGGGGGATTATGTTGTATCTCTTCTGTTTGATCTTTCAAAAGCATTTGATACCGTAGATCCTAATAAATCAGTTCCTAAGCTGAATGCCCTAAATTTTCCTCAGCATGTGATAAACTGGATACACTCATACATGACAGCACGACATATGATAGTGAGATGTGATGATGTCAATTCCAGAAAGTATCCTGTGAAACTGGGAGTTCTCCAGGGTTCAGTACTGGGACCCTTTCTTTTCACTATTTATGTCAATGACCTGCCTGAGCAAATGATGGCTCACATAACTATGTATGCTGACGATACTACTATTACAATCGGTAGCAATAATATTGATGAATTGAAAGCAGAAGTAATTAGAGTTGTTGATCAATTTGGATCCTGGTGCCAACGTAATTCGTTAATACTCAACGTACATAAAACAATGACAGTGAATTTCTATCTAAGGCACCCTATTCCCAATACGGTAAGCAATGATCTAGATGTCAAATTATCAGAGAATGTGAGGTTTTTGGGGTCTTATATAGATAGTCAGCTCACCTGGGATGACCACATAGACAGTGTCTGTAAAAAACTCAATAAATCTTACTTCGCAATTTCTCAAATGAAGTTTTGTCTTGATACAGCTGGCTTGCTGACCATATATTATGCATTGGCCTACTCACACATATCACAAAATATTTTGTGCTGGGGTAGAGCCACAAATTTTACGAAAGTTTTTGTGATGCAAAAGAAAATGATAAGACTGATTTTTAAAATAGGGTACATGGATAGTTGTAAACCAATTATGATTCAGAATGAACACCTAAGTGCTCCCTGTATATATATACATATACATATATATGCTGAATACTTGTTTCAAGGAGCAATAAATGTTCCAGTGACTATAAAACAGTCGAAAACAATCCTTTAGGAACTCACTATACCTTTGTATAGATTGTATGGCATATGTCCGACAGAAAACAACTACTTCTCTGGCTAATACCTCGACAGATATTGAATTATATCTGTCAGACATATGTGCAAAGATCCTTACTTTGAAGGAACAACTTTGCAAGAGCTCTCAGAGACATATATATATATATATATATATATATATATATATATATATATATATATATATATATATAGAAAAAGGTAGTCTTGTTTGCTGACTAGTTAAGAAATGAGTTAGCTAAATATTTGGGATATGCAGCAGGCCAATAAGAGTACTCTATTACACAGATTCCAAGCTTTCGATAATCTTTATTATCATCATCAGGGATGCTACAATATGAGAAAGACACGTAAAATACCAATGAAGAAACAGTCAGGTTGTAACTTACAGTGTAGTGAGGTTAAGCGGCGTTAATGTTAAAATTGTACATGAAAAATGGACGAGACTGGAGATAAAAATTCATTACTAAAATTTTGTGTTGTTTACTACAAACACCTATAACATTACTTTAATGAAAATTATTTTAATTGATGCACATTTCACGAT
Organism: Chrysolina oricalcia; assembly: GCA_944452925.2. Lineage (NCBI taxonomy): Eukaryota > Metazoa > Arthropoda > Insecta > Coleoptera > Chrysomelidae > Chrysolina > Chrysolina oricalcia. The sequence goes on along the minus strand of OX101825.2, from coordinate 5,976,092 downwards.
TTTCACGTGTTCTTCCTTGAAGAGGAAGTACGTCTATCATGCAGAAGCAACAGGTTCACGCGCATGACACGACAACTGACATGGACCATGACAGACACGGAATCACGCCATGTTGTCCTGTGAGCCCGCGTACCTCTCGGCTTTTAAGTAAACTGCAATAGTGTTAAAATTAATGAAATGGTTACATTTATGTGAAATTGCATAACTAACGCTAGAATGAATGGAGAATTATAATTATGAGGATGAAGATGCAAAATGAATGATTCAATCTGTGAAGAGAGTATCATCGGGGATAATCTGTTGATTATCTCTGACACTTGGCTTGTCAGCAAAAATTAAATAAGAGTAAATTTCACTTAGGTGATTTACATCTGTTCTTTTATTTAGAGGATTTTCTGATTGTGCTATGTGAACCATTTCTAGAAAAAGCCTCTTGGCAGTGTTTTTTTCTGTGGATAAAATGTTTACTGAGTTAAAATCCATACAGTGTCCCTCCTTATAGACATGCTCACTCAATGCACATCTCTCCGGGTGCAATCTACTGTCACTTTTGTGTGCAGAAATGCGGTCTTTCAACATTCTTGAAGTTTGTCCAATATATTGTTTGTCACAGTTATGACACGGTATACAGTAAACCACATCCGAGCAGCTGTTGCAAGGAGTCCTGTCCTTTAATTTGAAAAAAATTCTCATGAGAGGTAAAACATTTTTATTCGCAATTTTAATATTGTCTGAATATTGAATGGTCAATAAACTTCTATTCTATTCTATTCTATTCTATGTATGTGTTGTATATTTATATATGTGTGTATATAAAAACTTTTTATTCTATGACAAGGGTACAAATGCCCTATAAGTACTTGACTGATTATTTAAAAAAAAAAACTTAAGGATTTATAATTATACAGTGACAGTCCAGAGGAATGATTTTCGATCACTTTGCTTGAACAAATAAAATATCTATAGTCAAAATTTGTCGAAAGTTTCCGAATGGGTAAATCGGGAATGTATGTTTGAGTAGTACACCTCATTTACTCTTGTCTAAAAGTTGCCGATTTTTTTCAAAGACGCCGGATATCAAAAATAATAGTTTCGGAATTCTGACCCAGATACATGTCTTATATTTTCAGCCATGTTAATACACTGCGCAGCTCATTTTTATTGATTTGAGAAATTTGATTTCGAACTATTTCATCTCCTTAGTACTCACAATTTCTCAATTTACCGAGTTTTGGGGTTCACTGTATGCATGAGAATATTACTGGTCCTTGATTTGATTAAATATCTACAATGAAAATGCATCGCAATAAAGAAATCATGATCTTTCTATGGAAAATATCGTGAAAATGCATTTTGAATTATTCAATTTTGCCGCCATCTAGCGACTTTCCCAATCATGCGATCCTTCTGCAATTTTTCAGGATTTTATAGGGTCTTGGACCAAAGAAAATATAAAAAAATTGTCAAATTTTGCTGAAAGCCATTTTGAAATAAACCAAGAAGTTGAAATGAAAGTACAAAAAATAACTCATGACCTTGTGTTTATAACTCACCTGAGTTTTTGCGACTTGTTGCAGGAATACGATTAGCTCGTATTTATACCACATACCCTTAACACTAATGAGGCCTACTTAAATATATTATTGATAATTATGTCTAATTATCTTTATTCATAACGACCAATATGGTATGGTAATATGGTAACATGGTAATATGGTATGAAAATGTCTTTCAGAAGCATTTGATAATTTTTTGATATTTCGTTTGGTTCAATTTTGACAATTAATATTTCGTCTTTTTGATCACTAAAAATAGAGAAAATCTCCCAAAGAATGCGAGGAGAAATATTTACCATGTTAGAGAAGAAGTCAGAATATTTTTTGAGGTTATGGTTGGGTCTCATGATCATTATGAGTATGGTCAATACCAATGGTATAAATATGTGATATAACTGTGATAACACTGTGCCAATATATTCTTCGTTGGTTGAGATTGGAATCAATAAGATGTTTGAGGTCGAGGGGTTTTATTTTGAAATTATTGTGCATGAAATTATTTATCAAAAAGCACAATCATGCAAAAAATATTTTCATAGTTTAATCCATTGAAATTTATGGTTCGTGTGATATACAAGATTATTTCTTGAATGAGGTAGATTGAAACTAACAACAAAGAATTTTATTGATAATGAACACCAACATTTTCTAACAATTTCTGTATTAAAAAAATACTTTTTCTTGATACTTAAATACGAGACGTTTCAGAATCAAACGCTCCATTGATGATGTTTGTTTATACAGGTTGGGTCATGGTCGATGGTACCTTAGACGTTTACGGAGAACAGGACATAGGATTATTCTGAAAATTTGGTTCCTCAAGTAGTTGCTCTTGGTCTATCGATCTAAAATATTTTCAGCAATTCAGCGTTGCCGCTTATACCAGAAAGTAGCAGCATCTTTGTTATTTCAAATGGGTTTCCCTGTATATTACCGCAGTTTTGAAATTGTCATCCCTTTCTGATTATTCCTGCCTCATACTCCCCTATACCTATCCCCAACGGTTTTTGAGATATTGGTTATTTTCCATATTTTTTATCCAAAACATAGCTCGAATTGAATGTTTATTTCTGCGGTATTTGGATTCTTAGGAAGTTGCAATTTTATGTTCAGTTCATCAAGATCATGTACATTGATTCTGTACAGAGAAGTTTGTTCTGCGTTATACAGGGTCGTTCAAAATTCATGATCTTACTGCTAGATACGAAAAGGGTTGAAAGTGCGTTTTTTTTTAAATAGAACATCCTGTATATTATGATATATCCTGAAAGATGACTAAATTCCATTCGAATTGATATATTATGGTCATATACCTAAATAGCCAGAATTCCGAGATAATGGCAATTTTCACTTGTAATCTCCCAAGTGATTGAATTATTGCCGGAAATTTTTCGAGTACATGAATTTTGTTTGAAAATTCATGTATGAGATAAATTTACGGCAATTAATTCAAGCACGAGGGGGATTCGGTAAGAAAATTTCACACCGAGAAATGAAAATCATCCAACAATTCATAAGAAATAACTAACAGTGGTTTCACCTGAACTATTTATAACCACTGAAATGTTGATATGTAAAATACTTAACAAAATTTTCATCAATAAATGTGTTTAAATTTAAAACAAAAAAAAATAAAAAAGTTATGTTCTCATCGTGGATTGAACCATCGACCTCATAGGCCGCAACACTACCGCTGAGCTACGGGATGTTTTCAGAATTGACAATTTCTGCAATAATCGTGGAGAAATTATTTTCAGACACATTCCAAATATCTAGTAAATACATAATTATCTCCTTTCATATGAAAACTAGACCTTCATTTGTACATTAAAGCAAAATATCATCTTGTCACATGTCAAATGTTTGACAGAAACATTTCCACTTATTAATTTCGCCCAGGGTACCCAGGAGGATAAAAAATTCCGAAAATTTTTAGGGTTGCCATGGTATCTAAACAAGAACGAATTTTTTGATTGGTTATAAAAGTGAGGAGTGAAATTTTCAAAAAAAAAATCGATTTATCTTTCTCATATTCATCTAAGGTGGCTATTAAATGTCATAAATGACATGACATTATGAAAATTTGACAATTAATGCACTTTTAATAATACCGTTGTGTGTTTCTTAACGAAAGTGACTCAAAAATTATTGAAATGGAGGAAAATAACTATTCAAACGAAGTTCTGACGAAATTGTTTATTCTTCATGGAAAAAGTGAGGGAATTATAGCAAGAACGTGCAGAAAATTCTTCGCGACTCGGGTTATTTTCAAAAAATTCATGTACTCGAAATATATCCGGCAATAATTCAAGCACTTGGGAGATTACAAGTGAAAATTGCTATTCTCTCGGAATTCTGGCTATTTAGGTATAGGATTATGATATATCAATTCGAAGGGAATTTAGTCATCTTTCAGGATATTTCATAATATACAGAATGTTTCATTTAAAAAAAACGCACTTTCAACCCTTTTCGTATCTTGCAGGAAGATCATGAATTTTGAATGACCCTGTATAACGCAGAACAAAATTCTCTATACAGAATCAATGTACATGATCTTGATGAACTAAACATAAAATTGCAACTTCCTAAGAATCCAAATACCGCAGAAATAAACATTCAATTCGAGCTATGTTTTGGATAAAAAATATGGAAAATAACCAATATCTCAAAAACCGTTGAATATAGGTATAGGGGAGTATGGGGCAGAAATAATCAGAAAGGAATGACAAGTTCAAAAAATGCGGTAATATACAGGGTGACCCATTTGAAATAACTAAGATGCTGCTACTTTCTGGTATTAGCGGCAACGCTGCATTGCTGAAAATATTTTAGATCGATAGACCAAGAGCAACTACTTGAGAAACCAAATTTTCAGAATGATCCTATTTCCCGTCCTTCGTGAATGTCTAAGGTACCATCGACCATGACCCACCCTGTATATTACTTTGGTTACCCAAACAATGTATTGAAGAAGCCTTTACTACGAATTATGCATGTAAGCATTCGATATTCTGACGTATTTTCGTTGCCTAATGTCAAAAAATTCTTCTAGAAATCCTATCGAAAATGGAGTTTTCACTGATGAAAATCAATTAGCTCATTCAAACGATTAAGAAATTATTGTTTCTTTATAAATTGTTGCCAAAGAATTGAAGAATCCCTGAAAAACGACACAACAAAAACCAATATGGAGGACGAAAATTTAATATCGATGAATAAATAATCACTTATTTAACAAAATATATTCGAAAAATGGTGGTATTTGATTGGTCTATGTCACCATGAATGAAATAATCTGCGTTATCATTCTGGCTATCGAAGGACCTTGTATCAGTCCTCATTATCTAAAACCTTGACTATTAGCAATGCTTAAGAATATTAATGAATTTGATAACGTTGAGAAATGAATTGGTGACACGTTAATTTTCACCTTAGTGTCAATCATGAACAGTGACACCATTAAAATGGGCAACGTACGAGGATTTTTTAAAATTAATATGCTTACATGAAATTGGACCATGTTTTTGGTTTTTGCTTCTAATTAGACCAAGAAGATCATGAACACTGCCACTAACTGTTATCTGTTACCTGTCAAAAATAACCCCTACGATGCACTTGTTCATTTTATCAATCACTTTATTATCCTTTCGACATATACATGTATAGGAATTGTCAAAATAATTTACGTATAAAAGGATTTACAAAACAGGTAGGTGAAATACAATGAAATATTCATTACAATTTAAAAATGCGATTTTATATCACAAAACTAACAGATATCATAAAAATATTTGTCAACTAAAAACAATTTCAGTTTCTTTCTAAAAAGTAAGAAATTATCACAAGATTTTACTTCCTTTGGAAGACTGTTATAAAATTTTGGAATAAAATACAATAAAATATGCTTACAGTACAATTAAAAATGTGATTTTATATCACAAAACTCACTGACATTATAAAAAGATTTGTCAACAATTTGAGTCTCTTTTTAAAAAGGAAGAGTGGATCACTAGATCTTATTTCCTTTGGAAGATTGTTGAAAAATTTTGGTCCAATAAAATTAGGTGGTAATGAAGAAATGTTCAATTTTGTTTTTGTTTAAATGTTTTAGACGATGTAGTAACTTGATCACTTATATTTCGGACGTCCATCATCTTAATGGTTGAAAGATTTCTATCTCTTGTGAAAATTTTTAAAGAGATAGAAATCTTTCAACCATTAAGATGATGGACGTCCGAAATATAAGTAATCAATTTTGTTTTGTCTACATGGATGTTTTTTTTGTCTTGTATTATGTTCATGGATATCCATTTTAAAAATGAATTCACTTTTGTTTTGGAAAACATATAGGCATAATTCAAATATACGGGGTGAGTCAACAAGATTCCTGTGGTCGATTGCTCCGTTGTGAATCACTACTTCGATTTCTTATATTTTTTTTGCAAAACGGACCATTTAAGACTATCTTCCAAACGTATTCTTATTCATACAGGTTGCATCATTGAAGCGTGGCTGACCAAAGTTGGTCTTTTTCAAATGAAACACCCAGTATATTCTTATATATTCCGAACCGCTGTTTCATTGACTGCTCAACCATTTTTTCGATTTGGGATTTCATTGCGGCGTTGTCGAGTTATCTAAAAAATATCTATTTTGCAGACTTCTTTTTGAAAAATCTCCTATTTCACGTTTCGAAATATTTAGTGGAGATAATTCGGGAATCGATAGTCGAAATGGTGAAGTTAATTGTGAATATGGTGAATATTGTATAAATTATACAAAATGTTCGGTACAACAATACAAACTTGGCCATTTTCAAACATCAATATTTTGATTTTTTCAAATGGAACACCCTGTATATTATCATTCATATCAACTCCTTTTCAATGACTCTTCAATTTTTATTCTTGATGTAATATGCATAAAACAACCCGTTTCCGAGATATTGTGGTTTTTAAAGAAATTGTTCAATGGCAAATCAACAATCCTGCATATTTTTCACCTACACGTTTCTTTACAGAAAATACTTACACTGAAAGCCATTTTAATTATATTATCCTTCTTCAAGAGCATTCTTGAAAAATTATGAATAACCAGCAAAGCAAAAGAAATTTTGAAAAGTAATAATTTTTTCTAGTTTAGTTATCCATGACTCCCGCTGAAAAAAATGACTATCGGCATTTATAAATAGAGGTAACTATTCAGTTGTGTTGACAAATGTGGCATTATGAATTATTGTTTGGAGGATATGGTTCAAATGTTTTATGCTTTGGGGGAAAGTGACGTAACTGCTTACTGGCATCTAGATTATACCAACAAAAGTTTCCTGAGAGAAGACATCCAGACATGCGAGCATTTCAAGCCCTCAAAACAAGATTTGAGGAAACCGGAACATTATTTCACAAAAAGTTTGAACGTGCCCGTCCTGTAACGAATGATGAAAATACTCTTGATATTGCACTACATATTACCGAGAATCCCCATGTAAGTACACGTATTCTGAGTAGGGAGTATCACAAAGTAGTGTTTCTCAGATGGTGAGAAAATGCCATTTCCATCTATATCATATGCAGTTGATGCAGGAGCTAACTGAAAGAGATTTTCCAAAGCGAATGAGGTTTTGCCAATGGGGTATAAATAAAATCAGAGAACAACAGGATTTTTTTGAGTATGCTCTATTTTCGGACGAAGCCACGTTTCACAACAATGGCCATGTGAATCGGCATAATATGCACTATTATGCAACTGAAAATCCCCATTTCGTTAGGTATGTCAATCACCAACAACGTTGGTCACTGTATGTTTGGGGAGGTATCATTGGACGGCGAGTGATAGGGCCATTTTTTTCAAAGGTCGTCTTAATGGAAGAGTATATCTGAGGTTTTTGCGACAGCTATACAATTTATTAGATGATCTGTCATTGACAACAAGGCAGAGAATGTGGCTCTAACAAGATGGTGCGCCTGCACATTACCAGGCTGATGTACGGGAATACATCAACAATACGTTTCGTGGAAAATGGATACTTAGAGAAGGGCCAGTTCATTGGCCTCCCAGGTCACCGGACCTCACAAAAATGGATTTCTTTCTATGGGGATACATCAAATGGGTTGTTTATCAAACTCCGCCTACAACTCCTGGAAATATGAAAGCAAGAATTCGGGCTGCTTTCAGGGAAATTTCAAAAGACATTCTGGAACGTGTGGAGAATAGTTTCCAGAATAGATTGAAACTGTGTATTAGTAAAAATGGCAAGCACATTGAACATTGGCTGCATTAATTATTGATGTTTTCTTTCTTCTGATTTGAATAATTATGATAATTTGTTTTATTATTGGGTTAATATGATTTATAAAGTTTAATTCCAAATATGATACAAAATACGAATATTGTCAATATTTTCTGTGGAAAGACCCCCATCTTTAGGATACCGTATATCTCGAAAACGGATTAATTTAGGCACATGACATCAAGGATAAAAATTGAAGAGTCATTAAAAAGGAGTTGATATGAATGATAATATATAGGGTGTTCCATTAGAAAAAATCAAAATATTGATGTTTGAAAATGGCCAAATTTGTATTGTTGTACCGAGCATCCTGTGTAATTTATACAATATCCACCATATTTACAATTAACTTCACCATTTCGACTATCGATTCCCGAATTATCTCCACTAAATATTTTGAAACGTGAAATAGGAGATTTTTCAAAAAGAAGTCTGCAAAATATATATTTTTTAGATAACTCGGCAACGCCGCAACGGAATCCAAAATTGAAAAAATTGTTCAGCAGCCAATCAAATAGCGGATCGGAATATATGAAAATATACTGGGTGTTTCATTTAAAAAAGACCAACTTTGGTCAGTCACGCTTCAATGATGCACCCTGTATGAATGAGAATAATTTTGGAAGATAGTCTTAAATAGTCTGTGTGGCAAAAAAAATAAGATATCGAAATAGTGATTCATAACGGAGCAATCGATCACGGGAATCTAGTTGACTCACCCTGTATATACAGTTTGTCTCACTAGTTGGAACCATATGGAAAACTTTTTTATTATTCATTTTAGAAAAAAAAGTTATGCTTCATAAAGAGTTCTGCATGTTCTAAAATCTGAAAACAATCATCAGATATCAAATTTTTCCAGTCGTATACGAGGTGTGACAAAATATATGAATTTAACTCAAGAGTAAAGTACCTTTATATTTGAAAATATCGAAAATTCTTATGAAAAAAAGTTGTTCTATATTGAAAATTTCGTTCAAATATGCAATTTCATCCATAGACATTGAGAAAGTGGATTATGTTACTTTTTACTTTTTTTTTATTTTGAATGAACATTTATCTCTTTTGATTATGTAACACATGATCACCTTTCCGTTTCTCAATGTGAGTGGATGCGATTGCATATTTGAATGTGATTTTTAGTTCTGAACAACTTTTTTTCATAAGGATTTTAAGTGTTTTCGTGTTCAAATATTTTTCTCCCTGAAAGTTGGAACCTCAACCGCATCCTCCACCTGGTCCTTGCCTGGTCCTTTTTCCTCATTTTCATCGTTTAAAATTAGTTTTGGCTCCCGTCTGATATTTGATGTGAAAATATTTATAATATTGATAACTTCTATTGCAGTAAGTACATTGTGTTTTCAATTGTTGGGATATTTCCTTTGAAATCGATTGTGCATCAATTTTATCTGCAAGATTTTTTCCTAATTCACTTCAGTATCTGTAGAATTCTTCAGCTATCAATTTTTCGTCGGTTACCTCATCATTTTATTTCCACATATGTTGTTCACGCATTTTCATGTACTCCTAGTTGAGATTTTATTAGTTGTAATAGTTCATTTTTACACGTTTTATACTCTATTTGTGATAAATCACAAATGGGATCATTCTGTGATTTTAAGTAAAATAAATTTTTTCTGTTCACGGATTTTAGCAAAGCTTGCGTTATTCATGTTTTTTCACTCCTACATTCATTTGATATTTTTATTCTTTTTGTGATTTTTTGGATGTAGTATTTCAGTAGATAAATAAATGTTTCCATCATGAGATCAATATTGTCCAATTTAAAGACATTCTCCCAAGTTTCATTGATGATCTCATTTTTCAATTTTTTATAGTCAATGACGGTCTTTTCAATTGAATTTTCTTGAGAGTAACAACGGTTCAAATTTACTTCTTTGAGAAAAACATGTCGACCTGTTCAGTTTTCATGTAATTATTTATCAATTATCATTTATATCTACACATTTCTTACCATTTTGATGTTTTCATATTTAGTTTTTAACTGATATGTGCACCGCTACATTTTTTTCATATATACATTTTTATTTAATTCTTTCATATACAGTTTTACATATGTTCATATACTTTTATACATTTCTACATCTTTACTAACATTTTCTGACTGTTAGGTAAACCGTTACATTTTAATTAATATTTATGTATTTTTATTTATATTCTCCATATACATATTTGTTTGTTTATACATTTTCTCAAGGATTTTTATGTTTTTGTTGAGTTTTGACCAATGTCCATATAGTCATATCGATTCCGTTATTGTACCATGCTTTGTCTACAAAATTAATAATTTTTTGAAAATAAAGTATATTTGTTATTATTATTATCGATTGATATATGTCAATTGGTATTTCAAAAAGAATTGAAATCACAATCTGAAAACTCAATCACAAGTGTTGCCAAGTCGAAATAGTTCAACAGTTTTTTGAAAAAATACCAAAAGTTTTATTATTCATGAACTCAAAACAATTCAAATAAAAACACCAGTAGCATATTCATAGTATATTTTTTTAAATACTTTCGTGGAGATTTTCTTTGAAAATAATTTAAGGAAACTTATTTAAGGAAAATAATAACTTACTGGACCAGTCAAAAAATCGTTTGCTGATTGAAAATTGGTAGAGGAAATATCGGATCTTATCAAACATAAAATCGGATTTTCATTTAATGCTTTATTGACCAATCCTGGAAACAGAACACAGCTCACTTAGGAGGTGGTAACTTCCACACTTTTAATGATCCCAGTATAAAATATCAGTTCCATCCTTGATGTCATAGTCAGATAAGGTTTTCTCATGTTCCAGTACCATACTATTGTATACTAAGATCGGATCAGTTCCACCGGCAGTTATTTGATCCTCAATTCGTTTTTTCAATTCCTCTATAGTGGTATCTGATGATAGACTTTCCACTGTAATATCTATCTCTTTCATATCTTTATCGTAATAGCGCACATTCACATCAAAAGCTGCAGTGAGAGAAATAAAGAGGATCAGCAACATTGCCATACTCATGGAGCTGATAGAAGTCATCTTCATTGTGTAGTTTGTTTGAAACAATATCAGCTTTCACTCTGGAACAATAAGTAAGAAATCAGGAAATATCAAAAGTAAACGCCCAGGAAAAACCTAGTACAATTACTAGAGAAAATGATCATCTTCGTAATTAAATTTTTTTGCCAGCTTTGAATATTTTATGATTGTGAGAACTGCATTTATGATTTTGAATTTGAATGAATAAACTGTTTGTAGTAGGTACTATTTTCGTGTTGAATAAGTTCAAATTACTATTCAAAATTAACATAGTTAGGTTCGGTTTGAACGTGAGTGGGCCCGTATCAGGTTCTTCACTGCGGCCAATGGCCTATTGTGGTTCATCCAATGGTTATGTCTTACAAATGGATAGAATCATATTTACACGGTAGAGAGCAAATTGTCAAGACTAATATCCATTCTTCACTGGGGCAGATAACATTCGGGGTTCCCCAGGGCTCGGTCCTTGGACCAGTTCTGTTTTTACTATATTTTAATGATATAACTAATATCAAAATCTCATGTAGATTCACATTATTTGCTGATGACACTGCTATTACATGGTACAATAAAAACATTGACGAATTAAACGAAGCTGTTAACGAAGATTTAACGAAGGTAACTAATTGGTGTGACTCCAATAAACTATCATTCAACATCGATAAAACAAATTTGATTACGTTTAAATGTGAGCTTGATGACTTAAACCTAGAATCAGGAATCATTGAAAATAAAAACAACACAAAATATTTGGGTATTCACATAGATAATAAATTAAAATTTGTTGATCATGTGATCGCAATGAGAAAAAAACTGTCTTCTGGGTGTTATGCAGTGAAGCTTACTGCACAAGAATTAAATTTCTCAGCTGCAAGGATGGTTTATCACTCTCTAGTCGAATCTCATATCCGTTACGGCATTGCATTTTGGGGAAGTTGCAACAACTACTTATTGAACAGTGTACTCATCCTACAGAAACGAGCCTTAAGATACTTGTGCAAAGCAAAACCTCGAGACTCCTGCAAAGAGTTGTTCAAATCCAATAAAATATTAACAGTAACCCTGTTTATCCTGGAAACAGCATCGATAATAAAAAACATAAAACTAAGTTCGGCTCTCACTCATCTACGCACAATACTCGACAAAACAGAGATGTAGGACTTCTGCTACCTTCGTCAACTCTCATTAAAGACTCATTTATTTACAATGGCTGTAAAATCTACAATCATCTTCCCAATGATTTGAAAGAAATTGAACCACCAACTAAATTCAGAAAAGAACTAAAATATAGATTAATGGAAAAAACCTATTATAGTTTGGATGAGTTTTTTATTGACTCAATAATTTAGTTATATACACTTAAATCTTTTGGAATTAATTGTCTCTACTCGTTTGAATTTTTAACCTTAGATGTTTTTATACTAAATTTTGTTGTACATTTATCCTTATGACCATGATTTATTGACGCAATATTTTAGTGATGTATTGACCTGAGTGTTATTTGTAGATTAATTGTCTCTACTCGGTTAAAATATTTTATTGTTGTACCTTATATGTTTATACTGATTTTTATTGTAAGTTTACCTTTACATTGTACTGCTTTGTAACCATGATTTCTTCATGAATACAATAAAGTATATATTGATTGATTGATTGATTGATATATTTTTCCCAGTATATCCAATCTCTTGATGAAATAGAGGAATGCAATGGGAGAACAATTTACCAGATTTTCTGGCCTTACTATCTATTGCCAAATATTGGAAATCTGGTTCTGGCCGCTGCAGTGTATGTACACAGAATGTGTTTAGCCGTTTCATTATCCTCCATGAATAGCCAGCACTCTGCATCCTGTTCAAGTCCGATTCAATGCAATGTGATGTTTGAGTTTGCAGTGGCCAGTAAGCAAACCTTCTATAAATCTGAAATGTGACGTACTGAGTTCTAGCAGCTTGACAAAATTCTATTTTTTCCTTGTGCAAGCGATAAATGCTTTGGAATGGGTGAGGCTAGGTAGACTACGCCAATACTCGAGTCTTTTATTGTCTACCCAGGCTGTTATGATATTCTTGGCAGTGTTATATGCTGAACCGATTACCGGTTCTGGTTCTGGTAACGTTGTTTCGGTCTCCCTTCAGCTATGGCGTCCTTCTGGTATCCAGACTAGGGCAACGTTGTTGCTAGTAGGTTAGAGGTGTCTGCAGTTCGTAGTCTAGTCTACAATAACTATCTTGGTGAATTTTTCTTTAAGGGCACCGAAAATTATGACCCAGGGCTCATTCAGAATGACCTCTAGAAACTTTTTGAAAAATTTTAAGGTGCGCCGGCAAAAATTGCAAAAGTTATAAACAAGTTAGTAAAAAAAATGGGGGGGTTTGGTTTTTTGCAAATATCTCGGAAACTATTAAAGATATCCAAAAATGGAAAAAGATCCTGAGTGAGGAGGAACTTTCCTGGAAAAAGTTTCACCTCTTGGAACTGTACCACCAATATTTAGAATTTTGATTTAGAGGCAAAAATAGCTCCAAAAACTGGTGATGCAAGTCCCGCGTGCGCTGACTTATACGGACCCTTGAACAATAAAATAGTTATTTATGCAACAAGTGCAAAAAGTGAATGTTTATTGCACTCGACGTGAAATTGTCCGACGAGGCCGTTAGGCCGAGTTGGACAACACGTCGAGTGCAATAAACAATTTTTGCACGAGTTGCATACAACATTTTTTCTACGATCATGCAAAAAGCAAAAAATGATTTATTGAGATGCGGCACTAGGTGTAGGAAAATGAAAAGCGCAACTTGAATACTTTATTATTAATATCGATTTGCATTGAAACAGGAACTAATACGTTACGAACAATTTAACTCAAACTTTATTTTTACCCTCAATGTTGAAAGTGAATGAACAATTGGTGCAATTTTCAATATGAATATTTCGTCTTGAAGTACTTTTTGACTGACGTTTCTATAACCACAATTGCATTATAAAAATCAAAATCATAGTAGCCGTGAGCGCGTATGTTATCACTAGGTGTGGTCATAGCACAGACACTGTGCTCTATGCAGGTAGACGGTTTAGAACAAAGCGGATCGGATTTGATTATGGAGTTATTCTCGGGAAGGCATTGTTTGTTTAACTCTTGCTCCTAACAATAATACAAAATAATATAAAATATGTAACTGATTGAAACCTATTGCCAATCTCACAGAATATCTGCTAAATATGTAGTAGGTTAAAACGTTTATGTTTGTCATGATGACAGCACGTTGAAGTAGAATGACAGATGAGTGCAATAAAAACTTTATTGCACTAGTGCAATAAAGAATTTCTTTTTCCACTGAATATAGTTCAATAAAGTTTTGCTTTTTGCATGAATGTAGAAAAATAATTTTAACCCATTAAATATCAATATTGAAAATAAAAAAATTCATTTACCTTTTAGACACTTGAACAAACGAAAGTCAAAAGAAAAAATAAATTTTTCCCGTAATTATTTTATTACATATGCTTCTGTTAATTAACTAGTTTTTCCAAGTTTCAAATTTACATACAAACCCTGATAATTGGTATACTGAAAACGTTTAATTTGTTTCACTTCTTGGAGTTATTCTTGAAAGGCTTTAAAAAAGATCCGTATTGGAAAAAAAAAAATGTTGATTTTCCACGTTGTTATTAACAATCTAAGAGACCAAAAAATGAAAAATGGGTTAAAATTATTTTTATTGTTCAAGGGTCCGTATAAGTCAGCGCACGCGGGACTCGTATCACACGCTTTTAGCTCTATTTTCGCCTCTAAATTAAAATTCTAAATATTGATGGTAGAGTTCCAATTTTTTTAGAAAATTTCCTCCTCTTTCTGGTTCTTTTTTCAACTTTGGAATATCTTTAATAGTTTCCAAGATATTTGCAAAGAAACAAACCCCCATTTTTTTACTAATTTTTTATAACTTTTGCAATTTTTCCGGCGCACCTTAAAATTTTTCAAAAAGTTTCTAGAGGTCATTCTGAATCGAATGAGCCCTGTCGGTGCCCTTAAAGAAAAATTCACCAAGATAGTTCTTGTAGACTAGACTATCCATTTTGTTCTAGATTTCAAGCAATTGGATTCAAGCGCTCACAGTGCTGCTTGACAATCTGAAAATAGTTTTATTGCTTTTCGTGTGTGGTGTCGATTTTCCAGCTCCCTTGCACACATTCCAATGGTATATACCTCTGCCTGGAATGCCGTAGCTAGGTGTGTAGGTACATAAAGCAAACATCTACAAAATTCTCTTTACCGTCCGTTGGTGATAAAATTATCTTTACAGGGGACTTCAACATAAATTTCCTTCATTTCGAAGATCACAGAATAGATCGATTTATTTCGATTTCAGATTCAGTAGAATTGAAACATAAAATAAATACTCGAAGTAGAATCTCCAACACTACAATTTATCATCAACCTCAAGATTTAGTAAAAGTAAATGAGCAGAATGTAATAGAGAAGGGAGTACTAAACAATGAAGATATTTCTGACCATTTGCTAATTTATTGCATAGGGCAATGAAGGTCCCAAAACCTGCACATATAGAAATTTCAAATATTTCCACGGGGAACATTTTCGTAGAGATCTATTTGAGGTCCCAATTTTTAGATTTTAGAATTTTTGACCAAGAAAACGTTAACGAAATGGTCAATGGTCAAATTTTCTAATATTTTTTTTTGAAAGACACGCACCTATAGTCACACGAAAAATCACCAAACCAAATGCTCCTTGGCTGACGGACACATTGAAAAAAATCATGTCCATCAGAGACAAAGCATTGAGGAATTAAAAAAAAAAAAGAAATCAGAAGATTTGTGAAATTATGTCAATCATGCTATTAAACAGAAAAAAAAAAGGTTATTTCACTTAGTCTAAGCCTGTCTAAGCAAATGAGCTCGAAGGAAATGTGGAAAAGTCTACAATTAATGTATAACCTCAAAAACACGACATTTCAGACGTACTGAAAAAAACAAATTGAACTTCCCCTTTTGTTTTCTTGTGAATGCCGTCTAATTATGAATATTAGTTATGTATAGTTTATACAAAATTGAGAAAACAATGAAGTATCAAGGGTAATATAACAAGACCTTGATAAATAGTCGACTATTTTTATTGCATCTAAATTTCGACTGTATTTTATAATAATTTAACGAGACATTATTTTAGCATTAATAATCTGATGAGAGCCCGAGAGCGAAGCTCGAGGGCTTTCATCTCTGATTATTAATGCCAAAATAATGTCGAGTAAAATTAATAAATACAAGAGAAATTTTGCAGCAATAAAATAGTCGACAATTAATCAAGGTCGTGTTATATTTGTGAAGATTATTTCTTGAATCTACTCCTTTATATCAGTCATATGAATGAATGAAAATTAAACAATTTGGAATAATTTATTCAAAATATCAAGAACAAAGCACAAAATCTAAACAAAAACAGCACCATCTTTATAATTTATCAATTGAAATTAAAAACACAATTATTGTATGTGAGATTTCCACCATGCGTAATTTGTGACATTTGTTCAGCTTTTGAAGAACTTGCAGTATTAACCGTAGAAGGTCCACATTCATTCTCTTATACAGCTTCAACACGATTGATTTTATTTGACGTTTAATATGTATTTATTTAGAGTACTGTCAGATGCTCAGGCTCCTTGATATGAGTATCATGCTGAATAGTCGGTGACTATTGTTCATCATGTAAATAGTCGCTAATAGATCGTGTTGATTGGTCCTGTCAAACAGGAAACAAACGTATGATTGGTTGATGACTGATATTTAATAGACGAAAGAAATAATCATTATCATCACACAAGAATAGTTATTTGATTTAGTATTACCAAAGTCATCGTTTGGAATTGACATAGAGAATAAAAGCCATTTTACTAATGATATGAATCTTGGAAAAAATTAGTATGGATGAAATATGATTGTAATGTTTAATATAAAAAAAGGAAATGAGAATGGGATTGTGACAACGTAGGTCTGTTATTTTTTGCACACCGTGCAGAAAAATGAAAGTTTTGCACAATGTTCAAAAATAGCTTACGTTTAATATTTGAAATTCATCAAAAATGAGATATTTTTTACGGAAGTATTGGAAAAAATAACTAATTATACAACATTATTGTGTGTGTGTAACTCACCTAGAAGTTTTTTTTGGTATAACGAGTAATATGATATGATTGCACTTTTATATCCTCAACACTAATTGAAAACTACGGTAAGGCACATTTTTTGTTATAATTGTATAATTATCTGTATCTAGAGATGTACCTCGTTATTTTTGAGAAATGGGATAGATAAACAGAAGATAGGGTAATTTTTGTAAAACTGTGTTGCAATGATAGCTCTAAAAGTTTCTGGAATCGCAGTAAGTGTCCCACGTCAGTAGCAAATTGTTGATATAATATCTATTGATGAATCATATATTCCTCTACAAAGAAGAGTATAATAATACACTCCATTTCAATTTGATTTTCTAAATGTGGAATTTCACTTTATGTTGCCACAAATATTGTCAATTGTCATAAATTTACTTTTTTTTCTTCATAGGAAATATACCTTATGTCAATGTCACTTCACACCAGCTGTCATATTACAGTTTATATTATCAGTGACTGTCGATCTCAAACCGAAATTGAATGCATAATGAACGAAGCCTCTACACTTCAGAAAAATAAGAAACCCAGTTGCTTTCTACAACACAATAAAAACAGGTAAAATTCAAATTCGAAATGAATAAACTCTATGGGCCTCTCAGCGCCATCTACACAGATAGAAAAGATTTCTCCAATCAAGAATATACATACTCTTGAATAGAATAATCATTTCTTATCAATGAATACACTCCCATTTCAAGCTGATTGAGATATTTGCTTCTTTACATAAATTCTCTTGAAATGAATTTGCTTGCTGTGAAAACAGTATACTCTTCATCCTAGAAAACATTCACATTAACTCATTGTGAAACATAATCCTCTTGACACAAGAATACAATTCCTTGGTAGATAGTGCTAGGAATCGCACGTAAAAAGGTAAGACCTCGTTAATCCTTGGCTCGCACAAGTTTCGACTTTTGAGGGCTGCCGTTCGTAAGGGGACGACAGCTGGTTAACGGAAAAAAACAATTTTAACAACAACAATATCACTACCCGTGCAACGTGACACATTCAACCAATTAGCATTCAAAGCAGCTGGCGACACTGCGACCTGTGAATACGACTTCCATTTCGACCATTTCATCCAGTTTGACCATTTGGGTTGGAGGTTATGAGGCTATGCGTACCGATTTGAATGTTAGTTTTGTGCCTAGTGGAACCAACCAACACTTATAAACCAATAAAGGCTCAAACCCGATGTTTTCGTTGTTTTTTCGGGCGTTGATGGAGAACTCAATGATGGAAGTTACGGTCCTGATAGCCTGATGCCTCACATATAAGCACGTAGAAACCCCTACATAACCCGTAGACTTGAACTTGCAGCATCTAGTAGTAGTAGTGTTCTTTGGGGAGGCCGCAACCGCAGCCAGGCAAGTAGGCCCTCATGAACCATTTTTGCCATCCCACGTTCTACACTTATCTACATTCATCCTCCTAGTTTTCCTTTTCGAACCTTTGTGACCTCCTAATGGAGGTAAGTATGTCCGACCACTCCAAGTTGATTAGTTCCTCTTGTTGGAGTTTGTCAACTCCGAAGGTTCCAAATCTTAACCTCTCGTATGCCTCACACTCGCCGAGGAAGTGGGATGAAGTTTCTTCGCCTTCTTCACATTTACGGCAAGTGGGACTGTCTTCTATACCTATAAGTGAAAGGTGTCTGCCTAACTTGTTATATCCTGTTAGTATTCCTATAAGGAGGCGTAGTGCTTGGCGATTTCTGCCTGAGAGCCATGTCGTCCTTGACCTATTGGAGCCGGCCACGAGGTCTTTCGACTGCCTGCAGCCGGTGTTATCCCTCCAAAGTTTATTCAGCTCTTCTTCTGCCCACTCGTCGAGGGCTGAAGAGGTTTGGCTTCTTGCGATGCCTAGTACAGGCTCCAGTCCACAGAACGGCATTGCGGATCCGGATCTGGCAAATCCGTCTGCCACATCGTTTCCGCGCACCCCTCTGTGACCCGGGACCCATACCAGCTGAACTTCCTTCGTTTCAGCTAGCTTCTTGAGCGCATCTCCGCATTCCTGTACAGGAGCTGAGCTTGGTTTAGGACGGCTCTGAGCGCTACCTGACTATCCGAAAAAATAAAAATTCTCTGTTCGGATCCTTCTTTCACATCTTCTCTTGTAGCTACGGATAGGATGGCGAACACTTCAGCTTGAAAATCTGTTGTATATCTGCCCAAAGCGTAGCTCTCTCGTACTTCTCTTCCCTCCAGGTAGATTCCGGCACCCGAAGCCTGTTTGTCAGTTAGACGCGAACCGTCCGTATAACATATTAGGCTTCCTGTGCTGAACTCCACCGTGTTTTCGTCCCATTGTTCTATGCTCGGAATAGTAAGAGCGAACTGTCTACCATCGCAGTCTGTCTTGTGCGCTCTTCACTCTGAGGGCAGAGATAGGGATCTCCTGTTCCGCCCACTTCGCGATTTCCGCATGACCTATCATCGCTCCTTCGTTCACCCATACTCCCGAGTCCCGCATCCCCAAATGGGCTGCCATTGCCTCCTTATTGATCCAGACTAGAAGCAGTGGCAGCCTCAGCAGTACCTCCAACACTGCGGTTGGAGTCGTTCTCATTGCGCCCGTTATTACTAAACAGGCTAACCTCTGAACCTTTCTGAGTTTTCGGCCTATTGTGCTACCCTGTGCGCCTGGCCCCAACACGGCTGATCCATAATGGATCTTAGGTCTTACGACTGCCGTGTACAGCCAGCGCATGATCTCTGGATTGGTGCCCCAATTGCTTCCTACAATTCTGCGCAGTTGCCAGGATTACTACCGACTTTTGAATAACCTTATCTACGTGTGGCATCCATGAAAGTTTGGAGTCCAGGACCACCCCCAGGTATTTGACCTGCTGGACTAGCTCCAGCTCTTGCCCAAACATGATAGGTGGCCAAAATCCATTTTTTTCCTCCGTTTGGTGAACAGGATCATCTCTGTTTTTATTGACTGAGAGTCCTGCATCACCGCACCATCTCTCAATTATTCTGCAGGCAGCCTGCATACGGTCGCAGACGACTCCGATGAATCGTCCGCTGATTAGGACGACTCCATCGTCCGCGTATGGCTACGCATCGAAACCTTCGTCTGTGAGTTCACCAAGGAGTTCATCCATTACTAGGCACCACAGATGGGGAGAGAGGCAGCCCCCCACGGATTCCAGTCTGATGTCTCCTCTGGATACCCCAACCTTTCTTCTCGTGAGCGACGGTACAACCCAGCTGACCATCGAGTGAGGCGTTCCTCTGGCCCTTAGTGCTGCCTTTATTGTCGCTGTTTTTGCCTTGTCAAATACGCCTTCCACATCGAAAAATACCACTAATGTTACCTCTTTAAACCTTAATGTCCATTCGATTCTTCGCACTACAGCGTGGACGGCCGATTCAGTCGACCTTCCCTTTCTGTATGAGTGCTGATTTCTGTGGAAAGGGCTCACTCTTAGGGGCCCCTCCACCAGGAATCTGTCAACCACCTTTTCCAGCGTTTTAAGCGGGAACGGTGTTAGGCTGATGGGTCTAAAGGCATCTAAGGCCTACACAACATCGTAGGGTTCACTCTAGGAAGGTTTTGCCTACCCTCTGGCTTCCCAGAAGGGCAGGACGAAAAACCTATCACCGCATGAAATGCAATATCATTCCCTCCTAACCCCTCTGTGGCTTAGTGATAGTTTAATTGCTATATCATATATTTTGAGGTGGTTTGTTTCATATTATTTCATTGTAAATTTAATGAATGGATATTTTTGGATTTTGGACTTTTTCTGGTACGTATATCTGAGGTGGCTCATAAATTTCTTCTTCAGGAAGCTTTTTGAAACAATAGTGGTATACATGGCGGGGAACTGGCTGATTTGCTCCAAGACATTGGAAAAAATTCATTGTCTAAAGTCTTTAGAAGAACTTGGAAATGTACAACGGCTAATGACTAGAGTGTGGTAATCACTGATACTGAAATCAAACGTGTCTCAAGATATTTCTCATCTTGCTTAAATTCATCATATTTTACCTCATAAGCTACTGGATATTTATTTTCAATACGTCAGGTAAAAGTGTAAAACATTGATTTCAGTAATACTAGTCGCCATCTTCAAATTAATGGAAAACGAGATCTCAACACGGACAAAAGATCCACCTTTTAGAGGCACATTTTTTATTTATATACATTTATATACATCTATATATTATACATGTAAGTGAAAAAAGAGTATTTTTCGATTTGACTGTGCTTGCGTTTCTCATAACGCACTAGAAACTTGATTGAACCTTTGGTTGGTCAGAACAACAAAATTGTTGGCTGCTTGTCAATGAGTAGATAATCATCTAACGTTGGATTCCTTGGTTCGTTTCAAATTGAGTTTCAACGAGTGACTATAGATGTCACAAGTTACTTTCAGTAATATATACATTTATTTACATTTGTATGTTGAGCATTGTATAAATTGCCAGCGGTATGCGCGTGGGATAAGATTATAGGCTGCGCAGTGAACAAAAAGATCAAAATGTCGACGCCAAGTGATCTAACTGACTGTTTGAGCTAGAAGCTGTTTCTAAGGTAAAACGACGGTTGTGTTTAGCTCACTTTACATATATGACTATTTTAAATTTGTCAGTAAGAAAATTGTTTTCGAACAATAGAGTATATTGACTGATTGATTTTCTAGAACAGTTCGGAATAGATTCTTATCGATCATTAGTTGATGAGGGTGTGAACTAACTTTCGATTCAATTTCGTATGCCATATAAAATTTAGCAGTCGCTGAAAACCATATTTCTGGAAATAACACATCTCATTAAACACAAAATCGAATCTTCACTAATTGCTTTATTGACCAATCGGAAGAACAACACATATTGAAGTCAGGAGATAAAAACATCCTCAATTTTATGCAGATAACCAATTCATTGACTAGTACACTGACATATGAAGAATAGATCCCTCTTTGATATCAAAGAATGATAATGTGCGACCTAGCAGTTCCTTACTATCGTAAAATAACATTACATGATTTTGTTTGATATTTTCTTGCTGCCTAAGTTTTTGTTTCAAATCCATTACTTCGGTATCTGGTGATAGATCCTTCACTAAAATATCCTTTATTTTTACACCATTCCTATCGTAATATTCCACTTTCACATCAAAAGCTGCAGTGAGACAAATGAAGACCATCAACAACATCACTATTCTCATGGAGCTAATAGGAGTCATCTTTATTGGGTATTTTTGTTTGAAACAATATTATCGTTGACCCTGGAACAATAAATAAGACATATACACTTATTCAGAAATCGAATATACGTTGACAGGGTGAGTTTGGAAGCGGTATTCTGCATGAAATTGAGGCGAAAAACCAATCATGTTTTACAGAAATATTGATAGTTTTCGATAGAGAATGTTAAACAAAAATTTCTGGGAATAACCCATGCGCCTAAAATAATGTGGTCTGTCATGAAAACATCTTCTATGTTGTGCATAGTGGAGTTCACCATCTATATAAATCGATGAGAGGAAAAGTGGACCTCCAAAAACATTTCCGGGTCTACCTCAGGTCACGATAGAAGAATCGTTAAATATTTACCAACATAGTTCCAAACAGAAATTATACCCCAAGATACACCACTGAGAGGTGGATGATCACAATTTCAGATCTTTTAGCAATTGCCTTACAATTCGGTGAAAGACATCCGAACATCTGATGTCAGGTATTGTCGACATGGAGACTAATTTGACGTTTCATATTTTGAAAGTGTACATTTGTTACCTGTTAACCTTTGTAGCACGATAAATGTTAAAATCTTCGCATTCTTTTCAATGCATTTGACAAGGATTATGATGCAGATTCAATAACAAATAACTTGCGACATTATTGGATGTATATAACTCACCTACTCAAAAGTTTGTAGAAATAGCGAGTAATATGACGCCATCTTACTTTTATACCCTCAGCTGGTTAGCGAAAACAAAAACAAAACAATTCGTAAACAACATTAATTGGCAACAAAAAGTAACAGTAAGGAATCTATCCTTGATAATTACGCCTAATTACCTTTTTTTTTAGAAATGCACCTGACTATTTCAGTAAATTGGGATTGATAACCAAAATACAGGGTAAGTTTTGTCAAACTGTCACGATGGTGGCACTGAAAGTTTCTAGAATAGCAGCATTACAAATATTTTATCCACGAGACGTAGCGTGGTAGCTGGAGAATTATGTTAGCCAAATGGAATCCGAAGTAACTGATATAATTGTTTCCCTGGAAGGGTAGATACTGATTTTCTACTAGCGTGCGGAAAAGTCAACTTTTCCGCAATTGCTTTTGTTTTGGAAGTGTAAACTGATTCGAAATTTTCATTTTCTGATATTTGTTTTAATTTTTTATAGTTCAGGTATTCTTTTTCGATTCACTTTTCGTTTCTTCGATTTTAATATCGTATTGTAAGATGATTAGATAGTTGTCAGTTATTTTTGAGTGTAACATGGTTGGTATTAGTAAAATAAAATTATTTCCATCAAAAACTTTATTGAGCAATCTACAGAATACTTGACATTGCAGCCAGGAGATACTGAAGTTAACGAATTCACTCATTACTCAGTAAAAGAAAAAGAGAACTTCCATCTTTGATTTTATAGTCAGATAATATTTTCTCATCTTTCAGTTCATTAGTTTCGTAAAATAATGACATATCTTCCAACTTGAAATTTTCTTGCTGTGCAATTTTTGCTTTCAAATTAATTATTTTGGTATCTGCTGATAGATCCTTCACTAAGAAAATATTTGGATCATCCTTTTCTTCATCGTCATCGTAAAATTCCACTTTCACATCTAATGCTGCAGTGAAAGAAATGGATAGAATCCATAACATTGCCATACAACTGGAGCTGAAAAAAGCCATCTTGACTCTGAATTCTGGAACAAAAAAATTATACACGAAATGAGATATCATATAGAGAGACGGGGACGGAAACAAGTGAGGATATGATGAAATTGGGAAGGATGAATCAAAAAGTACTGGTAGGAGTTACACTGTAAGGCTTTTTCTCGGCGCATAGTGTGTTCTAACAGGAATTAATCATACAAATAAAACTGGAAGTATTCAATTCAAGGAAAAAGGAACTACCCAAACACCAAAACTACGTCACAATCACACTCGACGCGCGTTTCGCTAACAAAGTTAGCATCTTCAGGAGCTAAAAGCTTACCCCATTTTTCATTTCATTTATTTGAAAGTATTTATTTTTATTTTATTGTAACCATTTCATTATTGGAACACTGCAGTGTGAACATGTTCCAGTATATTTTGAAATAATTATTAACAAAGCAGAACAAAAATCAAATCAGAAATTGATATGATAGTTGAGGCCACTTTTATCAAAATAATATTATCGAAACGATGTACCTATAACTGAAGTGTTTACATAGAACTATCAAAGTTTATTGGTTGAATTTTATCAAGGGGTATTTTTCCGATTCTGTTCCTGTCTGAATCATTGCTGTAGAAACTATACTCAGTGACTTATTTTATCTTTTCTGAGATTTTAACTAATGAAAATTATGTCAGTGTTGAGCCCAAAGAATGAAAATTTAGCGTTCGGATGTGTGCTAGGCATATAGAAAATTTATTTTCCTTTTGCAAAAAAAAAATGTTTTTCTTTATTTTCTCTTTTATGCCATTTTAAGACATAAATGGGTATAACAATCTGATAGTGAAAAACCAACTAATGAAAACAGATCAATTTCTTTGTTGATTCAAAGGATTAGTATAGCTATCCAGCGTGGTAACGCTTCTTCACTATTGGGCACAATTCCTTCTTCTCACCACTTCAATGAGATTTCATATCTTCCTGGATCTAAGTGGAAACAGCAGGTCAAGGTTGGAAAAGTTCCATATGAGTCGAGAATGATCACTTCACATCACATCTCTAGAGATTCTGAGAATTTTTACACTTTTGAGAACAATTCAGGAACTACTCCAAAAATTTCGAACTTTCAAACCTCACACCTTCATGGAGCCAGAAGCATATCAAACTTGGACCTCTCGGGAGACTACAGCGGTAAATGCAGCGAGAATAGCTTCCATACCAACAGGCATGTGATAAATAGTACTGCCAAATCACTCGGTCTTAATGGGTTGAAAAATATTGGTAACACTTGCTTCATGAATAGTGTTATACAGTGTTTGTCGAATACTAGATGGTTGTTAGAGTATTTGAAGGAGGATGCCTACTCAGCGGATATTAATTACAGTTCCTCTAACATGAAGGGAGATTTAATCAAAACATTTGCCGAAGTGATCAAGGAACTGTGGGCAGATGATGCGTCGGATTAAGTAGTTAATACAGTCTCCTTGAAAAGTCAAATACAAAGATTTTTATCAGTTATGCCCAGCATGATGCCCAGGAGTTTCTAAGATACCTGCTGGAGGGACTACACGAAGACGTGAATAGTGTTACGGATGAGCCCAAACTCATTGGGACCGAGTTTGTTGAGAACTTAAGCAACTTTGAAAAGGCCAGAGATACTTGAGATCGGACAACTCCAAGATAGTGGAAAACTTTGTTGGACAGCTAAAATCAACGTTAAAATGCTCTTTTTGTGGTCACTGTTCAGTCACTTTTGATACTTTCTGGGATCTTTCCCTTCCGATTCCACCAAGAACAGGCTCAATCAGCCTCTCTGAATGTTTAGATTCATTCACTAGGGAAGAAACTTTGGAAGGTGATGAGAAACCGACATGTTCGAAGTGCAAAGAAAGAAGGAAATTT
The DNA here is from genome assembly GCA_944452925.2 of Chrysolina oricalcia. Classification (NCBI taxonomy): domain Eukaryota; kingdom Metazoa; phylum Arthropoda; class Insecta; order Coleoptera; family Chrysomelidae; genus Chrysolina; species Chrysolina oricalcia. The sequence goes on along the minus strand of OX101825.2, from coordinate 5,950,245 downwards.
ACAAAGTCTCTTTCGATTCAAAAATTTCCAAAAATTTTAGTAATTCATTTGAAAAGGTTCTCTCAAGGAGAGGAATTCAGTAAATTGAACGTCTCAATTAATTTTCCTCTAGAAGCGTTAGATATGAGCAGCTACTCAGCGGAAAATGCACCCTCTTGTCGATATAACTTGTACGCACTGTCGAACCACAGCGGAACCACCAATGAAGGACACTACACTGCTCACTGTTAGCATCCATATTCAGGCCTGTGGCACGAGTACGACGATTCGATTGTTTCCATTGTTTCTTCGAAATCCTTTGTGAGCGGAAAAGCGTATCTGCTCTTCTATGAGAAGGAGAGCACTATTTCACTCATTTGAGATTTTTTTTTGTTTCGTTTTATTTATTTCATTTTTTCTCTATGTTACATTTTATGTTGAAATATTTACATTGTATTCTTTAGACAAACATTATATTTCCTAACTATTTATTTAAACAATCACAATATAAGCCATACGTGAAGAGAAACATTCTCAATTGAAAATTGAACCAATACATGACTCCTCTGGACATGGAAAAAACCTACGATAAATTGAAGTAACTTTTTTCTAACAGAAAACAACTACTTCCTCGGCTAAAGCCACGCTGGACATTGAACTACATCTGGTAGATATTGAGAAAGACCCTATACCTATAACTTGGGAGAAAAAAATCTGAATGTGAAAATTAGTATTTTCATTCAGATAGTTGATTATTTATTGAATGCCCAGTTTCTATTGGAGATTTTTATCTATAAGGGAGAATGTTATTCAGAAATATCACTCACAGAAAATCGCTCATTTCATTGACGCGTGGTTTACATCACTTTCGCTAGGCCTCCAATACATTTTGGTCGACAAAAATCTATTTCACTCTTCTAAGATCATCAGGGAGGTCGGAAAAATTGGAAAACATGCTCTTCAGAAACAATTTCACCCTGTTATGATAGAATTGTTGGACTATTTCTTGTGTGGTGACACTGAAAATATTTTTCTGACGTAAAACCTGTCATGGGTATGGCGTGTTGATTCATTGGAAATATTAACATGAACTCAATTTTTTTTTATATAAATAATAGTTAATAATTAAATAAATAATGGAGCTAGAACTGTAATAAACGGCTTAAGTTGTTAATTAATTAATAGTTAACAAAAAAGACTTGGAGTGTTATAGACGTATCTGCAATAGTTTCGAATGAATTTTAATGTATTAACTAACATGTGGGGATGAATAAAATAGGAGATATTCCCAGCTTGATTGCAAAATGGCTTGACAAGACATGTAATAAGAGCTACGCAGGATACTGTTTCAGAAAAAACTTTGTAACTCTTCTGACCAATGCAGGGGGCAACATTACATCCATAAAATGTCACGGTGGCTGGAAATCTGCCTCCGTAGTGGAAGCATATACAGTGTGTTCCAAATTAAGTCGGCACCATTGCCAACTCCGTTATTAGCTGCATTCTTTCGACACAATAGTTCAGAAACATTCAGAACGTGATTATAAAATCAAGTTTATGAAATAGGGATCCGGATCACAAATATGATTCCTCAAAAGAACGAACTTCCTATTTTTGTGGTTATGTTTTGTATGGAACCTAACCTAGAAGCAAAAAAATTATTTTTTGATGTAAAATGGATCGGCATATTGAACCAGTTAGTGGTAAATGTATTATTGATTACATCACATCGTTTTATCTATTTACAAAACGCAAACGGCATATGACACAGAACCACAAAGGTGAAGTTCGATATGTTCCAAACATTCGAATTACGAATTCCGGTATGTTCCTCAGGGGCAGGGGGATTACGGATCATGTTCACAAAAAAACTGTGGTGGGGATGAAACACATTTCGAAAGAACAAGGACACCTCGGTCATGATCATAATTTCTCGTTTTGTTCAGAACATTTGTGTCGAAAGAATACACCTTTTATTGATGCTACGAATTCGGTTAAACGGGCAAACTAGTAACATTTTTGATGGCCATCTCGATGCCGAAAAAAAAAATTGACATTTTCGTTTTCAAAATATTTTATGAAATGATAATTTTTTAAATGGAACACCCTATATTTTATTGCATCTTAAGATTCTTCCTGAAAAGCTGATTTCACCGATTCATCACAGTTGGGGTCTAGCTGAAATGATTACAGAGATATAGGGTGTGAAAAATTGAGATTATTTCAACTTTAGGAATTTTCTGTGTGGAAACTATAGACTATAGGCCCGTGTCAAAAATCGATGGGTCATCTGAACCACCAGAGGACCTATGAAGTAAGATATAAGGGCTTAAAATAATGGATTAAGCACTATGCCGTCACTTGTAAGCTGTCCAACTGAGTGCAGGTGAGAATTGAAAAGCTGAGTAGGCATATTTTGAACAAATGATTTTGTATGGCACTCTGGCCACCTATAGATGCATAAAAAATAATGAGAAAACGCGTAGTGCCGTACAAAAATAGTGCGCCAGTAAGTCCGATTTTTTTTTAATTTTCCGGGTAATTTTTAGGGTAATTTGGGTCATTTGATCGTGTACGGCATTAGTTCCATACTGTTGCAGTACCTCTCACAATCCATTATTCCGCAGCGCCGTACAAAAAATCATGCGACAAGGAGAAAAGATCGAGGGTTGAAACCCCGTCTTTTCCGTAGTCCGGGGGGGGGGGGTGAATTGACACAACATAAAATTAATTTATTCTGAAATTATTTTATGCATAGATAACATGTTTTAACATGCCGTACATTTTTGTTAGTTCAAAAGTCAGTAGAGGCGGAAAAACTCCATGAAAATTCATGTAACGAAATGTACCATATGTTTATATACGGCATTCAGTTGATTTATTTCAATGTATGCATTCGTCTATAAAAAGTCAATGCCGTACAAATCTGAAAGTTCATATAAAGGGGAGGAGGGTATTTTATAAAAAAAAAAATCATTTTATTTTTATTCTTTTAAATGAATGTATAACTCTTGAAGAATATTGTGTCAAAATTTAAAGTTATTCGGAGCAAAATTGACGAAGTTATGAGCATCAGAGCCAGAACGGTCTCCTCTACCTGCTCGAACGACCAAAACTTTGAAGCGTTTTTCTGTAACTCGTGATTTATGAAGTCTGTGTTCACGGTTTCTCAAAATCTACCAAACCAATCGCTTTCAAATTTTACACAGTTCTTCCTTGGATGATTCCCCAGGTACTGAGGAGAGCTTTTTTTGACGGCATAATAATTAATGCATATAATCAATTCGCTGATTTCCTAAATTTCAAAATGTGTGTCATTGAAATCATCATATCTCAAATATATCGAAATATATATTTGTTTAATTTTCTCAAATCGTTTTTCGCCTGTATTAAGTTATGAAAATTCGGGTTTCAGAAGTGTTCTCCCACAGACATTCTACGACACTGACACAATCCGACAACGCTGGAATCGTGGAGGCATTTGTCGATTGACTATTGTCAAGTCACTAATGTCATTTAAGGTAGGATCTGTCAGAGCTCTTACTGTTGATGAAAAATGCATTGCTGATATTATACTTACTATAGATTCTTGAATAACCTTTCATCGATACGGGACTTTTTTTATCGGTTCGACGGAGCAACCAGTATAAAAAAGTGTCAGCAAAAAATACCAAAATCTATGTTGTATGCAAGTCACAATTTTCTATTTCATCATTACTGTCGTCAATAGTAGCTACAGCAAAGTATGGTTTGCTTGATTACAATGAGGGTCTTTATTGGGTATAAAGAATACATCAAAAGGCGAAGTTCAAAAACTACACATCATAGTTTTTGTGCTCAGGAACTATTCGGCACTTGATACAAATAGAACCCTACCTTTTCAGCTGCATATAACCCACAGCATCATCATCATAGCCTGATCAAGCAGCCCTATAAAGGGTATTCATGCCATCAGAATGAATTCCGAATAACCAGAACTTTCTTCATCTTTTTCATACCTTTCATCTCCACTCTCTTATAGTTTGGATTGCGAGATATAAATGCGTCTATCATTATATAATTTACGGGTGGCAAATTTCCACTGCTAGTTTAAAAAAAGTTGTTCTCCATTTTCACAAGTTGTAAAAGTAATCTTCCAAAAACAATTTCACGACAAGAACAACAAACAATGTCAGCAAATGTCAGCGGTTCCATTGTTGTCAGATTCATATCAGTACTATCAACTTAGGTCAACAAAAAATACTAGAATCGAGTGAAGACATTCTACGTCACAAGAGTATACATATTCTAATTTTTCCTATGTTTCAAAGGCTCTAATTTTTTTACAACTGATTGTTGAGTTGAATCTTTCACAAGGTGTGGAGCTAATGCAAAATGGTTTCTAAAAATAACAATCATTTCGATTTTGGAGTTTTAGGAAAATAGCGAATTGTTCTCTTCAAAAATATGTTAATGCCGTACAGTATCAGATGACCATTATACAAAACTGTTGAAACTGCGATTGACAGTTTTCAATTCATGGATATAATATACATACCGTTTCACTTCAAATAGACGGCATAATTATTAATGCATATTATAAATTGTTCTCTTCAAAAATATGTTAATGCCGTACAGTATCAGATGACCATAAAGAACCCCTGGAAAGGTAGGGTAATTTTTCATCAGCCAAAAAATATGGTCTGCATGAAAATGTACGGCATAATTTTTTTCTAATTCATTTACCCGAATACTATTTAAAACAACAATAATATCTAGAAAATTGATATTTTTCATGAATCTATGATTTTTTAAACTTTTTAAATAATTGAAACAACTGCATGTTTTCTATTTCTCTATAATTTTTTTTAAAACAGTTTTTTTTTGAACGGCTTTATTATATAACAATAGTTTTTAGCAATGTCATGTTGAAAAACAATTTGCCGTACAGAATTGAATGATTTTTCTCCTTTTTCAATAAAGTATAAGATGAACTTAAGATAATTATCGATATTCATTCAAATGAACAATAATTTTTGGACAACATTATTTTTAGTAGTACTTTTGAGTGTTACATTATATTTTGGAACAGATGCCGTACTTTTTCAAATCACCCCCCACCCCAGACTACGGAAAAGAAGGGGTTTGAACCCTCGATCTTTTTCCCTTGTCGCATGATTTTTTGTACGGCGTTGCGGAATAATGGATTGTAAGAGGTACTGCACCAGTATGGAACTAATGCCGTACACGATCAAATGACCCAAATTACCCTAAAAATTAGCCGGGAAATAAAAAAAATTCCGACTTACTGGCGCACTATTTTTGTACGGCACTACGCGTTTTTTCATCATTTTTTATGCATCTATAGGTGGCCAGAGTTCCGTACAAAATCATTTGACCAAAATATGCCTACTCAACTTGTGCTTTGCAATTAGACCGTCAGATAGTGACAGATTTAGGTGCCCCATTTTCACATACAAGCCTCGAATAGGGTTGAGAATTACATCGATGTTGAGTAAAATGGAGGGAAATTCACGAGTGGCTCCTGGGGATAACATATGGAAAATTCGATTTTCCATGGAAAATTCGATTTTCCATATTTTAACGCGAGCCGTGTTGACCTAATCATTAAATAATAGAACCTGGCTTCAGAAGATCAAAGGCTTGAGTGTTGAAGGTGGCTAAAGGGTTAAAATGGGGCTGTAATCTTGTAAAGAAAAATCGAGATTTCAACAGGTTTTCCCACGCAAGCCCATCGAAACTATGAAAACCTACATCGTCACTACACCGAAAAACATAATGGCTTGAGTGGCGTGAATGGAAAAGTAGATTTTGTCGTCGGAAAATTTAATGGAAATTCTTTTTGATTTTTCCCTATGTTTTTCCCACGAGCCACTCGTAAATTTCCCTTCATTTTACTCAACATCGACTTACTTTTCAACCCTATTCGAGGCTTGTATGTGAAAATGGGGCACCTAAATCTGTCACTATCTGACGGTCTAAATTCTCACCTGCACTCAGTTGGACAGCTCACAAGTGACGGCATAGTGCTTAAGAGGCCATGAGCGCGATCATATTAGGGACGGTTTTTTTGGTAAAAGAGCCGATAACTAAAAAACGGTTCACCGTATCGATTTCAAACAAAGACAGGCTTCTAGATGACGTTCGATTCTATGTACCTACGTCTGCGGCAGCACCTCACGATGCTTTTTACAGATTATCGAGGAAGCTGCAATGGTATTTCTCTTCCATTAAAACTTGAAGCAATCTTCATCCAATCGAAACAAATTTGGTATCAGAGGAAAGTTAAAACGTTGATCTATGTACGTGCTGTAATGTTTTTTTGAAATTATTTGTTCATCTACCCAAAAACTTGCTTCAAAGTAACTGCATTTTTGGGACATTTTTGAGATTTTTTTTGTGAAAAAGTGGATTGAAATTTCAATTTCCATTACAGCACGTACCTAGAATTGAATGTCCTCTAGAATCCTGTCCTTGTTGGGAATCGATACGACGAACCGTTTTCGAGTTATCAATTGACTCTTTTACCCTTAAAAGCGCCACAAATATAATTGCGCTCATGGCCTCTTAATCTCATTATTTTAAGCCCTTCTATCTTACTACATAGGTCCTCTGGTGGTTCAGATGACCCATCGATTTTTGACACGGGCCTGTAGTCTACTATTCACCATTGGTCAAAACTGCTTTAATTTTTTGTGTGTTCTTTGTTTTGTAGTTGTTATTTGTTATTATTTATGTACAAAATACAGTGACGTATCCAATATCATGTGAAAGAACCAATAATTATTATTATGATTGAAACGCGAGTACGAAATAGATCTCTACGAAAATGCATACACAATTCATTCTACGACACTGGTTATATTGAGATATTGTAGCAGTTATTGAATGTTTTATCTCACGTAGATTTAAATTTTTGTCGTATTAGCAAATCGAGTAAAATCTGACGCAAAATACTGTCTTTCTGAAGGATGCCTTAATGCATGAATACTAATCCAAGTTTTTTACGCAATTGTGCTCATTGGTATCACTTCGGGAACTGTGAACAATTCATAAAACCTCAGTTTACGTACTGTCGTAGAAAATGGTTATTTACCTAACAAGTGCGGAAAGTAGTACTATTCCGCACGCGACGGCAGTTGCACGAACGACGCGGAGCGGAGTTCGGGCAAGCCGTCAAGGGCGGAAAAGACGTTTTCCGCAAGAGTTGGATACAATGTTTTTCCTACGAGTGTTTTTGTCCATATTATTTATGAAAAAAAGGTTTTTATTAAACAAGATTTTATAATAATGCTACAAAATGACACATAAGACAGAAAAGTTACATAGACCATTTAGTTAGTCCTGAATATCCTAATTTTCAACAATATAAAAATCGTGCGGAAAAGTAACTTTTCCGCACGCGACTGCAGTTGCACGAACGACGCGGAGCGGAGTTCGGGCAAGCCGTCAAGGGCGGAAAAGACGTTTTCCGCAAGAGTTAGGTACAATGTTTTTCCTACGAGTGTTTTTGTCCATCTTATTTATGAAAAAAAAAGGTTTTTATTAAACATGATTTTATAATAATGCTACAAAATGACACATAAGACAGAATAGTTACATAGATCATTTAGTTAGTCCTTAATATCCTCATTTTCAACATTATAAAAATCGTGCGGAAAAGACGTTTTCCGCAAGAGTTAGGAACAATGTTTTTCCTACGAGTGTTTTTGTCCATCCTATTTATGAAAAAAAAAAGGTTTTTATTAAACAAGATTTTATAATAATGCTACAAAATGACACATAAGACAGAATAGTTACATAGATCATTTAGTTAGTCCTTAATATCCTCATTTTCAACAATATAAAAATCGTGCGGAAAAGTAACTTTTCCGCACGCAACGGCAGTTGCACGAACGACGCGGAGCGGAGTTCGGGCAAGTCGTCAAGGGCGGAAAAGACGTTTTCCGCAAGAGTTAGGAACAATATTTTTCCTACGAGTGTTTTTGTCCATCTTATTTATGAAAAAAAAAGGTTTTTATTAAACAAGATTTTATAATAATGCTACAAAATGACACATAAGACAGAATAGTTACATAGATCATTCAGTTAGTCCTTAATATCCTCATTTTCAACAATATAAAAATCGTGCGGAAAAGTAACTTTTCCGCACGCGACGGCAGTTGCACGAACGACGCGGAGCGGAGTTCGGGCAAGTCGTCAAGGGCGGAAAAGACGTTTTCCGCAAGAGTTAGGAACAATGTTTTTCCTACGAGTGTTTTTGTCCATCCTATTTATGAAAAAAAAAAGGTTTTTATTAAACAAGATTTTATAATAATGCTACAAAATGACACATAAGACAGAATAGCTACATAGATCATTTAGCTAGTCCTGAATATCCTCATTTTCAACAATATAAAAATCGTGCGGAAAAGTAACTTTTCCGCACGCGACGGCAGTTGCACGAACGACGCGGAGCGGAGTTCGGGCAAGCCGTCAAGGGCGGGAAAGACGTTTTCCGCAAGAGCTAGGAACAATATTTTTCCTACGAGTGTTTTGTCCATCTTATTTAAGAAAAAAAAAAAGGTTTTTATTAAACAAGATTTTATAATAATGCTACAAAATGACACATAAGACAGAATAGTTACATAGATCATTTAGTTAGTCCTTAATATCCTCATTTTCAACAATATAAAAATCGTGCGGAAAAGTAACTTTTCCGCACGCGACGGCAGTTGCACGAACGACGCGGAGCGGAGTTCGGGCAAGCCGTCAAGGGCGGAAAAGACGTTTTCCGCAAGAGTTAGGTACAATGTTTTTCCTACGAGTGTTTTTGTCCATCTTATTTATGAAAAAAAAAAGGTTTTTATTAAACAAGATTTTATAATAATGCTACAAAATGACACATAAGACAGAATAGTTACAAAGATCATTTAGTTAGTCCTTAATATCCTCATTTTCAACAATATAAAAATCGTGCGGAAAAGTAACTTTTCCGCACGCGACGGCAGTTGCACGAACGACGCGGAGCGGAGTTCGAGCAAGCCATCAAGGGCGGAGAAGACGCTTTCCGCAAGAGTTAGGAACAATGTTTTTCCTACGAGTGTTTTTTTCCATCTTATTTAAGGAAAAAAAAGAAGTTTTTATTAAACAAGATTTCATAATAATGCTACAAAATGACACATAAGACAGAGTAGTTACATAGATCATTTAGTTAGTCCTTAATATCCTCATTTTCAACAATATAAAAATCGTGCGGAAAAGTTACTTTTCCGCACGCGACGGCAGCCGTCAAGGGCGGAAAAGACGTTTTCCGCAAGAGTTAGGAACAATGTTTTTCCTACGAGTGTTTTTGTCCATCTTATTTATGAAAAAATAAGGTTTTTATTAAACAAGATTTTATAATAATGCTACAAAATGACACATAAGACAGAATAGTTACATAGATCATTTAGTTAGTCCTTAATATCCTCATTTTCAACAGTATAAAAATCGTGCGGAAAAGACGTTTTCCGCAAGAGTTAGGTACAATGTTTTTCCTACGAGTGTTTTTGTCCTTCTTATTTATGATAATAGTTACATAGATCATTTAGTTAGTCCTGAATATCCTCATTTTCAACAATATAAAAATCTTGTGGAAGAGTAACTTTTCCGCATGATTTTATCTCTCCGCGAGATTTTTTTATGCACTGAAAAATAATGAAACAATTGTATGATTATAAATAATATGAGATCGAATCTAGTCTATTAACGACTGTTTGATAATGACTTTTCGATACTCCGTAATTTTCATAAAATTAATTTCAAAATATAGAGTAATTGAGACATTATCAAAATAAATAGTGATATTTAAAATTTGACAGGATTTGATAGGTATTATAGCAATTAAATTTATATCTGAAATAGCTCAGTTGGCAAAGTAAGGGAGCAGTCGTTCTACGCCGGTTAATGGTTAATGGTATAGTTGGTTCGAATCCTGGGGAAGTTACTCATCTTTGTTTTTGTTTTGAATTCGATGAGAGTACTTACTGTTCAATTTTCGTTATATTTTTCAATATTTGTATATTCAATGACGACATGAGTGTTTTTGATAGAATCTGTAATGAAAAAAATAATTCGCTCGTACTGCAAAATTTCATATACCTACCTACTCGTGGGAAATGTATGTCATTTCATGCTCATTGTACAATATACTAATCTTGAATTAAAATATTGTGCTTTAAAGAGAAAATCTTGCGTAAAAGTAAAAATCGCGCGGAAAAGTAAAAATCGTGCGGAAAAGTATTACTTTCAAAACGAAAAATCGTGCGGAAAAGTTACTTTTCCGCACGCTCGTAGGAAAAATAACATGAAACATTATTAGCAGTTAATACTCACCTAACAGTTTGAGGATGTATGGAGTATTGTGATATGATTGCACATTTATATCCTCAACACTAATTGGAAAAACAACTCAATGCTCATTATTGATACGTTGTCTAATTACCTTTATCCAGAAATTCACCTCGTTATTTCTGTGGAATGGAATAGGTAAACAGAATACCGAGCGATTTTTTTCGATCTGGCACTAAACAAAGTATCTAGCTATCAACAATAATTTTTCAGAGCATGTTGAAATAGACATCGGTGTTCCTCAGGGGTCCATGATTGGACCAATTCGCAGATTGGCAGTTCGAGAATGTCAGGTAGAGTCAGGTAGATCGTTTTTTAAATGATGACACGCTTGCATTCGACTTGGTGGCAGGCAGTTTGTATTCTTTCTCAAAATTTTCTTTGTCATTTGTTTAGTTGTTAATGAATACCTGTCACTTCAATTTACCAAGTGTTTTCATTCGAATTTCCAATTATTGAAAAAAATTCACAATGAGCTCCTATTGCAGGAACTAGGAATATCTTTTTTCCTCAAGTGGAAAATAGTGAATGTTGTATCATGTAAAAAACTACACTCAATGAGCATTTTTTTTAAATAACTTGCCAGGTTCGCGTGGTGATTTTGTTTACAGTAAGAAGAGTCTAACAGCCGTATGCATAGTCAATCGCCAGCGACTCGCCAGAGTTTCACAGTTCGCTAGACAAGGATTATAATGCACAGTCGAGCTCCAAAAAAGTGACAACTACGCGATAAGTCACATTTTGGCGAAACGCTGGCGATGTACCACTTTTTTGGAGCTCGACTGTGCATTATAGTTCTTGTGTAGCGAGCGGCGAAACTCTGGCGAGTCGCTGGAATTGACTATGCATACGGCTGTAAGTAAGCTATTAAAATGAAGTAACTGGTGAATCGGGCAAATATGTTTTTTTCTCCTTAGGTATTGCACCAATATTTTTATTACAGATTTTAGTCAATAGAAGAGTTGTTATTGAAGGTTGCATAACAAGATTTAGAATCTTAAACTATGAAATTTTGTACTTGCTGCACTCGAAATACTGTTCAAAGGTTTCGATTTTCACTAAATATCTCCAAAACTATAAAAATTTTACTAATAGACCTGCCGGTAACGACACATTTCTTGAAACGTTTTTTTAAAGTACGCTTTTTTAAAATTATGATTATTATAGGACTATAAATGTTCTCACCCAATCTCTAAGACTGCTCGCATGCAGCGGCGGCACCAACCAATTTTGAATTTGCAAAAAAAAATTGATCTCTCTGAACGATTTTTTAATGTATGCAAAGTGGTTTTTCCGACAGTTGGAACTGAAAAACCCGCGAAAATTAAAAAGCATACTCTCGTGTAGAAGGCCCCGAAATTATCGACTGAACATGTAGAAAAAAGGTGGTATCTCAAAACGATTTTTTTTAAAGTATGCTTTTTCACAGGAAGACTTTTGGTGTTATATGGATCACGAATTTCAAAAATTTCGGAGCCTTCTACATGAGAGAAGAGTATGCTTTTTAGTTTTCGAAATCCATATAACACTAAGAGTCAGCCTGTGAAAAAGCATACGTTAAAAATCATTTTGAGATACCACCTTTTTTTTACATGTTCAGTTGTTAATTTCGAAGCCTTCTACTCGAGAGCATAGTATACTGTTCAATTTTCGTGATCTATATAACACCAAAAATGAGCCTGTGAAAAAGCATACGTTAAATAATTGTTCAAAGAAAGCCGAAATTTTTTCAACTTTTGAATTGTCTTTTGAATAGTTCTACAAGCCAGAACAGTATGCAAATGAATATACTGTCAATGGGCCATATGAACTTCATATTCAACCCGGTTTTAAGTGTTGAATGATCGTTCCGAGTTATTACAAAAAATTTGCATATTAACAAAACAATTGCAACGCATGTGCACGCCGCGATTGTATGCGTTTTGAAATTCGTGATCCATATAAGACCAAAAATCTTCCTGTGAAAAAGCATACGTTAAAAAAGTGTTTTGAGATACCACCTTTTTTTTACATGTTCAGTTGTTAATTTCGAAGTCTTCTACACGAGAGTAGAGTATGCTTTTTAATTTTCGCGGGTTTTTCAGTTCAAACTGTCGGAAAAACAAAGTTCAAACTGTCGGAAATACATTAAAAAATCGTTCAGAGAGATCAATTTTTTTGAAAATTCAAAATTGGTTGGTGCCGCCGCTGCATGCGAGCAGTCTTAGATATTTGGTGAGAACATTTATAATCCTATAATGATCATAATTTTTAAAAAGCATACGTTAAAAAAATGTTTCAAGAAATGTGTCGTTATCGGCCGGTCTATAAGGTCATATTGTCATACTGTGGTCAGTCATGAGCTGGACTGTCAGCCCTCCAAAGGATGAAGTTGATTATTGGGACACCCTGTATAAATTCAAGCCTCTGTGAAGATTTTTGAAACAAAATTTATATACCCTTCACTAATCATAAATGAGACTACATTTTTCAGGTAATTTAAATTACTGAGTATATAACCCATACCAGAGTCCTTGTATGCAATTTGACATTAGATCGTATATTAGAGTCGGGACACTCTTTGACACGACATCGAAAGAATTATGGTGAAACCCAGGGTTCCTTGATAGGGGATTTATGAAATGTCATCGATTTTGTCGGGCATCTTGTTTCGTCATTGGAGGAAAATTAAGGTGGCTATCCTGAGATTGGAGGCGCCAAATTTGAATTACATTAAAAATCCCATTTTGTTGGATTGAATTTGAAACCAATCGGTGGGAGTAAATTGAAAAACGTACGAGTGATTAATACATATTTGTTATTAATATATTCCCTAGTTCACACAAGTATCTCGAAGGCTTTTAAGAGTTTCAAAGTTGACAAAAATAACAAATTTTTAATGAGCCGTTTCAAAAAAAAAGAAAACGTGGAAGAATCTGAGATTTGAAATATATTTCAAAGACTAATCTCAATATATCTGTTGTAACACTAGTTGAATAAATTGCAACCTTCAAAGAGAAATTCTTTTCATGTCTAATGAAAGAAATCAAAACAACATTATTCCAGAACCTCAGGTGCAAGAATGAAGTGTGATTTGTTATATGATTGATTTCTGTTTTATTCTAAAATGTGTGAATGTGAAAGGGGGAAATGATTAAAATGATAGATAAATATTCATTCGTCCTTGAAGTTTACTCAAATCTAAAAACTTATCAGACTATAGTCACTGTCATTCACCATGCCTTGTTCACAAAACTAAATGACGTTTCATTGACAACATTTATATTTCCAGAAATAATTTATGAGTACTGTTGTTTATGATATGAGTCGTTTTATTTTATAAATTTCGGTATCATTTATACATTGTTTCTTAAAAAGTAATTTTCAATTTCTTTATGTAGAAAAAATTTAACATTTCTATATATCTACTAAAAATCGTAATCAAGTGGCAAGTAGGTAGTAAAATTGTGCACATCTTATATTTCAAATAAAGCTGAACATATCATTTGTTTTTGTTCTTCAACTGGGTACTCGGAACTTTTCTCTTAATTTTATCTTAATTCTTCCGTCTGATAATGGTTGTACAATAGTGTTATTGCACAGAACTGTTCAATGGGTTTTTCTCGTTCTTTGTAACGTTGTAAACAAGGGGTGGAAGGGGACTGTGAATCCTCATCTGAAATGGCGGACCTAACCTAACCTAACCTAACCTAACCTAACCTAACATAACCTAACCTAACCTAACCTAACCTAACCTAACCTAACCTAACCTAACCTAACCTAACCTAACCTAACCTAACCTAACCTAACCTAACCTAACCTAACCTAACCTAACCTAACCTAACCTAACCTAACCTAACCTAACCTAACCTAACCTAACCTAACCTAACCTAACCTAACCTAACCTAACCTAACCTAACCTAACCTAACCTAACCTAACCTAACCTAACCTAACCTAACCTAACCTAACCTAACCTAACCTAACCTAACCTAACCTAACCTAACCTAACCTAACCTAACCTAACCTAACCTAACCTAACCTAACCTAACCTAACCTAACCTAACCTAACCTAACCTAACCTAACCTAACCTAACCTAACCTAACCTAACCTAACCTAACCTAACCTAACCTAACCTAACCTAACCTAACCTAACCTAACCTAACCTAACCTAACCTAACCTAACCTAACCTAACCTAACCTAACCTAACCTAACCTAACCTAACCTAACCTAACCTAACCTAACCTAACCTAACCTAACCTTACCTAACCTAACCTAACCTAACCTAACCTAACCTAACCTAACCTAACCTAACCTAACCTAACCTAACCTAACCTAACCTAACCTAACCTAACCTAACCTAACCTAACCTAACCTAACCTAACCAAACCTAACCAAACCTAACCTAACCTAACCTAACCTTTTTTTTGTTTTTACTAGAGGGGGGTGAAAATGCTGCATTGCACGAAGGCCGCTGGTTGTCAATCGCGAGCCAACAGTGCCGGACTCCTACCGGCTAAAAACACCCCCCGTGCCCTTTCTTATATCTGGAAGTGTCCAGGGGACAATCCTTCAGATATAAACGGCAAATTTGGGTCTGCTATGCATTTATTTCTCTGTCTCGGTCCTGGAATGTTCTCTCTTCCGCCTCCTTCTGTTGCATAATTTTTTGCAGCTGCTTCGCTACCAGTCTCCAGGTTTCCGGGTTGCTAATCATCTTGTTTACCAGGGTTTCCGGGGTTAATTCCCCGATGGCCGTTTCTAGTGCAGTTCTCTCGCTGATCCATCTGGGGCATGTAAATATTGTGTGCTCCGGGTCATCGTTTTCTTCGTGGCAATATGTACACGCGCTGCTCTGTGATTTTCCAATACGAGTTGTGTACTACCTGAAAGAACCGTGTCCACTTAGAACCTGTGTTAGGAAGTAGTTTACCGGTCTATGTTTGCACTCACTCCAAGCTATAACACTTGGTATTAGGCGCTTGGTCCATTGGGCCTTGTCCAAATTTGCATCCCATCTTTCTTGCCATTTTTCCATGGTCCTTTTCCTCTCTTCCCTCTTCACGGTCTCATCGACGTTATGTCTTTCTTCCAATCTCGTTCTTTCCGTTACGAGCAGGTCAATGGGTCGAATCGCTGTGATTACGTTGATGGCGTCAGTCGACACCGTCCTGTAGGCCATAGCTACTTCAGTAGCATTTTCCTTTGTGTATATGTTATCATTTGCCGATATTTGTTCACTCTCATCACTCCGCCCCAGATGGGAGCTGCGTACAGGAGAACCGACTGAACTACCCCGTAGAGTAGCTGTTGTCTGCCGATCTGCTTTTTCACATATCTTCTTAACTTGTTCATTCCAAATGAACTTGTCGTCTAGCCAGACGCCTAGGTATTTGACGTATTTCTTAGGGAGTATTTCCGTGCCTTCCATTTGGAATGAGATATGTTCCCTTCTTCTTGGGCCTTTCAGCACAATGGCTTCGGTCTTTTGCGGCGCCAGTTCCAGCCCGTTGTCTTTCATCCATATACTTACCTTTTCAAGGACGACGTTTGCCTCACCTATCATATTTTCCTTATTGTTGTCTCTAACGATGACAGCCAGGTCATCCGCATATGCGAATGTGTAACAGCCCATAGGCAGGTCTAGTCTCAGAACTCCATCATAGAGGACGTTCCACAGGGTAGGTCCAAGAACCGAGCCCTGTGGGACGCCCTGTGTCATGTCCCGTATATATTTGCCCTTTTGTAAAGTCCTACTGGAGAGGTATGATCCTATGATCTTGATGAGGTAATCACTGATCCCAATATCCGTCAGTCTGTTTAGAATTAGATGCCATTTAGCCGTGTTAAATGCATTCTTCACGTCTATTAGGATAGCGGCCCCCCATTTCTGTGTTCCCTGACTAGCCTTAAGCACGACCTGCCTTATCGCCGTAGTGGTGGACATTTTGGCCCTAAACCCGAATTGTGTAGGAGCAATCCCCCTTTTTTGCTCGATTTCGAGTTCCAATCTCCTCTTGATCATATGCTCAAGGAGTTTTCCCAGGCCAGCTAGAAGGCAGATGGGTCTGTACTTTAATTCTTCTACCCTGTTATCTTTTGGAATCAGTGCCACAACTGCTTTCTTCCAAGCCTCTGGAAAGTTTCCATCTAGAAGGAGATCGTTTAAGACATCAAGAATTTTATCGGGAAAGGTGCGAGTTGTTAATTTTATGGCCTCTGTAAGAATGCCATCCTGGCCCGGGGCCTTCCCAAGTTTCATTTTGTCTGCTGCTGTTATGAGTTCCTCATGCGTGAAAGGGTGGGGGGGTTCTGTTGGGCCTTGGTATTCGTGTTGATGTTGTGTGTCTCCATATGGAAATAGACTGTTAATGATTTCGATACTGCTGTCTTGACTCAGGGCGTAGGGTGTCCTGAGATGTTTCGTCCCCTCTGTTATTATCTTGTATCCCTGGCCCCAAGGATCCTCATCTAATTTGTCACATAGGATATTCCATTGTTCTCTTTTGGATGTTCTTATGGCCTTACTCAGCTCGTTCCTTCTTTCTTTGTACTCTTGCTCCAACCGAGTTATATTTGCAATTTGTTCGTTTCTACCCCTAGCCCGGGTCAGTCTTCTCCTGGAGTGGTTACATTCCGCACGCTTAGCAGCGATGTCATCATTCCACCATACCGGCTGGGCTCTATCTCTTCCGTGTTGGTCCTTATCTATGGCTAGTTTCTGGGCACTTGTTATAGATTTCGTTAGCTGATGACTGTTTGTTATGTTGCCTGCTGTGATTTCGAGTGCATTCTTGAAGACTCTTGGTTTGCCTTGTATCTGTTCGTATTTCAAAATATATGTTCCTATGCAGACTCATATTCTCTTCGGTGAAGACCTCCCACCCTGTGACTTTGGGTGCCATCCCCTGGGAGGAGAGGGTAATGTCTATGAATGATGCTTGATTTCCCCTGACAAAGGTGGGGGTATTTCCCTCGTTTTGCACTACAATGTCCAGTGTACTGATCCACTCCGAGAGATATTCGCCTCTTGGGTCCGTCTGCCCAGAATTCAACATAGTAGATTTTGCATTTAGATCTCCGGCCAGAATGAAGTTTCTTTTGAGGCTGGCATGCTGCATGACAGCGTCAATATACCTCTTATATTCATCAAGATTGATGTTTGGTGACACGTAGCAGTTGATAATAGACCATTTATCGAAATCCAGGCTGATGTACCCCCCTGGTGTGTCCTTTAATACCGCACTTTTTATTACGGCATAGGATGGCCGTGTCAGTATTCAAGTCTGTGATCCATTTGGGGTTGTTTTGAACCAGGGTCTTATTTGGTTCTTGAACAAGTAGAATGTCGGCTTCCCTTTCGCTTGCAATCTTCTGAAGCAGATGATGTGCGTTCCTTCTCCTGTCTGTATTTACCTGTATAACTTTTAAAAACATGTTGAGGGATCAGCGGTAGCTTCCACCCGTTCTCTGCCTATGAATCCATTATATTTTGGAGGAGTCCTATGGCCTCCCCCGTTGCTTCGAGATTGTCCAAAATAGGATTGGGCCCCTCTCTCCCTGTCTGGGTTGAATCCTGTCTGGATTGGGTGAAGTTTTTCTCAATGGCAGGCCTCCTCGCTCTAGCCTTCTTTCTTGCCCCTTTCAAGGCAGTTTTGAATGCCAGGCATTTTGATGTCCCCAGCCTGTGACCTTCATCTTCGCACACCGGGCAGTATTCAGGCTCTTCACAATCGTTTGAATTATGCTCCTCTTTGTCACATTTGTAGCACATTTTCGTCCTGTCGGGCCCTTCGCACTTCTCCTTAGTATGTTCGTAAGACCAGCATTTCGAGCATCTAACCTAACCTAACCTAACCTAACCTAACCTAACCTAACCTAACCTAACCTAACCTAACCTAACCTAACCTAACCTAACCTAACCTAACCTAACCTAACCTAACCTAACCTAACCTAACCTAACCTAACCTAACCTAACCTAACCTAACCTAACCTAACCTAACCTAACCTAACCTAACCTAACCTAACCTAACCTAACCTAACCTAACCTAACCTAACCTAACCTAACCTAACCTAACCTAACCTAACCTAACCTAACCTAACCTAACCTAACCTAACCTAACCTAACCTAACCTAACCTAACCTAACCTAACCTAACCTAACCTAACCTAACCTAACCTAACCTAACCTAACCTAACCTAACCTAACCTAACCTAACCTAACCTAACCTAACCTAACCTAACCTAACCTAACCTAACCTAACCTAACCTAACCTAACCTAACCTAACCTAACCTAACCTAACCTAACCTAACCTAACCTAACCTAACCTAACCTAACCTAACCTAACCTAACCTAACCTAACCTAACCTAACCTAACCTAACCTAACCTAACCTAACCTAACCTAACCTAACCTAACCTAACCTAACCTAACCTAACCTAACCTAACCTAACCTAACCTAACCTAACCTAACCTAACCTAACCTAACCTAACCTAACCTAACCTAACCTAACCTAACCTAACCTAACCTAACCTAACCTAACCTAACCTAACCTAACCTAACCTAACCTAATATATAGAAACAAACCATTATTTGATGGTAAACGACAGATTCTAGCAAGTACTATCTCCAATGGAACTCCAACAGACCAGATTTTTACCAACACGTCTTGGTAGGAATAACTAAAAAGGAACACCACATTATATCGTAATGTCATAACAAAAATATTGGCTTTCAACAGTTTCTATCCAAAACCAAATTGAGTTCTGTTTCTCATTAGAACAGTTTTTGTTCTAAGCCTTTGTCTTGACTTCTCATGTAGGAGAGATTCTTGAAGATTGGTTTCAAAATCTCTTTTATTGAAATGGTGTGAACAAATCCTGGAAAAATCAATAGGTACCCATACTCTGATCCATTGCTGCTTTACTGTTCTTGGGGAATATATGGAACGACAATTTATCATCATGGTATGATGTAGGAGTATTGTTACAATTTCAAACAAGTAATTAACAACTAGCAGTACAAAATAAAAGAAATGGGCATAATATTTTATTATGATTTATCTGAGCCACGGGCTTTAGTAACTTTTTTATTCGCAAATTGACGTAAAAATAACCAAAGTTACCAATTTCAGGTAGCCACCATAATTTCCCTCCAATGACGTATTCTCTCCCTTTCCTCAGTCTTCCCTTTGTCCAAATGCTCACTTATTTCATAACCCCTTCCTATCATAAGAACCCTGGATAAAACCAAATATTTTTTAAATGGCGAATTCTATCAGTCAAACAAGAACAGAAAATATATCTATACCGTTGATGTGACAACGGTCGAACGATTGTTTTGACAGTACAAAATCTATTTTCCTCTCTGTCAACAGTGGCGTTTCGTTAAAAGGGCGAGGACAATCTTGTTGATCAAAACACGCAAGCAGAATATCTGCACAGGTGGATTTTTCAACAAAGCCTACATGAGATTTGAAGATTTCCATTTTAGGTGATTTCGACCGTAGTACATCAAAACCAAAATAGTTTTTCATTTTCAAACTGGTAATGATAAAGATATCATTTATTTATCCCCGTGGTTTTGGGAATTTATTTGAAATTTTCTAAAATGACTACTCGTCGTCTTTATAAATTTCATTTATTTTCCTTGTAACCTTCCAATTTTTTTAAAATGCAAATTCCAAGTTTTTATTCAAAATTACTGGAAGTTATCACTTTTTGCTGATTCGTTTAGGGTGTGATTAATGTTCAACAAATGATTGATCAATAGATTATTCAAATTACCTGATTATTAAACCAAGTAGGACATGAGTTGACTTGCCTAATTCAGATGGGAGGGAGTCAGCAAAAGACAGAACCGAAGAGAGAGATAAACTATAAATTGATACCTAGTTTGTGTGGGAAGGCAGAATAGATATGCAGAAATGATAAAAAATAACAACTTTATTTCCTTTTCAAATAAATTACAATAGACTGAAGGCCGAGACAGATTATCTGAAGGCTATAAAATTGAGTAGCTGAAGACTATGAAAATTGAGTAGCTAAAGCTATAAAAATTGAGTAGCTGAAGGTGGAAAATTCAGAACATTCGTTTCTTCTGACTTCAGACCGAAAAATGTCCACATAGGTAGCTGGAATGGAAGGGCCCATATCTGTGGTCACAGTACCGATATTGAATCCAATAGATGAACATATGTTTATAATTTCTAATAAGTGTTTAGCCAAAGATTTTCCCTTTATTTTCTCCCATGTGAAATGATATGATATGAGTTGTTTCTATCCACTCGAAACTACACCTAACATGACAGCCAAAACATGCGTAGCTATTTCTGTCCCTTTTTCTAACGTTTCCCTTCCCATATTACTGCAAGTAGACACAGTACTGCTCTCCAGGTTCTATAACTGTTTCATTTAAAAATAAACAGCAATCTTTCTTGAAGTCTGAAAATTTTTAAATTTTAATCTTCAAACAATGAAGTATTTCCTGTAATATACCTGGAGAAAATTGAACGTGACTCATTTTACGATTCAACATTTTTATATTAGGTAACGCATAATTTGGTTTTAATGAGGTTTCATAGCCAGAAGTACCACATGCGAATCTAATAACTATATAATGCTTCCTCCATAGTCTCAGGTCGCCATCTTTCCCTTTACGGATTCTATTTTCATTTGTAACTTGATCTGAATTGAAGCCAAATTGTAAATATTCAACTTTGTTTGTAAATTTTCACTTCTGATTTGAACTCGTTCTACCATTTGTTTCGAAAATATATTTAAAAGATTTTTTCTTGTATGAAAACTTCATACTGGGCCAATTTTAACTTTAACTCGCCGTTTTCTTTCAAAATATTAGAAAATACATCTTCCTCTATGCTCCAGTACCAAGTGATCCAGTTTCTTCAATCGTTCTTGAAACAGGAGTAGCATCAGTTTTCAACTTACCATTCAAAATCTTTTTCATTGAAGTGTACCTGTTTATGAAAAATATTATTTAAACTCTGAATAATCTTGTATACATTCAGTCGAGTTTTTCTCGATCGGAAGAAATTCTTCTACCCAAAAGTTTTCCCAATTCAATAGATATTATGGTCGATCTATGCACGCCATCCTAAGAACTTAAACTTAAGACTAAGAACTAAACCTAAGAATGATGTAGTCAACAGTTCCATAAACGTACGCGTTGTTTCCCTATTTATGTCTTAGTTTTAGCGTTAGGTTTAGTTCTTAGGTACTGGTGCATAAACTGACCTTTACTCTTGACCTATCATTTCAATTCACCTGACAAATTCGCGCTTAAGTTGTTATATTACACGCGGCTCTCTTGGGCGCCGACTTCCATGTTTGTAATAGAACTGGATCCCCAGGAAAATGATATATCATTGGAATAGCTCTTTCAATTCTGTAACGAACACATATCGGTATGAAAATATTATGTATTTCGTTTCGGAAACTTCAGTTGACAAATTTTCGAAACCGTCACAGTTACTCGGGTTACGTGTACCTCAAAACATATTTTAACATATTCTCTCCCTGACGATACGCCGTTGTGCTTATTCAGTCTCACAAGGTAGACATAAACTAAAACGCGTTTTTTCGATGTCCTGTCAAAGACAGATTTTGAGACACGATTTTACTCAGTATGCCTTTTGGAGGACAGTATTGTCTGTGTTTCCTCATGATAATAAGGCAGGAATAACAGAGTTGTCCTGGGTTCTTCTTAAAAAAAAAATATTAATCATTTGTTCGAAAAATATGTGTTTCGCTACGATTTTAATCAGGCTGCTATGTGTTTTGTAATGAAATAACGAAAATAAAATACTCAGAAAACCATTGGCATACCGTTAGGGCGGATCCGAAGGGTTGGTATGGTCACGTGAATTTGTATGAGAATAAGGAAATTTTCCGTGTTTTAAAACAGGCTGCCACTGATAAGTATACAAGTTATTGTTCTGAAACTGCTTAAAAAAAGATGGCATACTGAATGCGTATGCCTAAGTACTGTTAACTCTGCAAAAATTTTGAATAGGTATGGAATAACATTCCGTGAATTTAATCAGCACAAAATTTGTTGTAATATAAAGTTTGTCTCCTGAATTGTTGATATGTAACATGGCATACGAGTCGTGCGGGTTCGTCATACTAAAAAATTGAAATGAAGTTGCAAATTAGATTAAAAAAATTCCATGTTTTTAAGCAGTATGCCTGTCTGTTTTCATTATAGCCATGGTATATGGAGATAAAATAAGAAATGGCATACAAGTTGTGCGAGTTTTCTATATAAAAAATTGTAAAAAAAGTTGCAAAATTATGAAAAAAAAACAGGTGTTTTTAATCAGTATGCCTCTTGGTCTATGAAAAAAGTTAGTGATTCACTTCGTTAATATAAAAATGACATACAAGTAGCCCGGGTTTATCACATTAAAAACTGCAATAAAACTTTCTTACTATTTCGATTTTCCGACATTGCCATGTTGGTTCCCTATCGCAGGACAGTTAAATGTGGCTCCTTTTTCATTTGTATATTTTTGTATAGTAGTTTGTGTACGACTTAGTTTTTGAATTAAATTGAACGTAATCTGTTATTTTCTTAACAGCTTTTATCATAAACTCATATGCCGCCACGAGTTTGAACGTTGCGAGTGCTCTAAAGGCACTTCTTCATCACGTGCATCATACGCTATTTTTATTATGCCCCAATCGTGACTTCAGAAATAATGCTGGAACTGAATTTTCCTACGACTAGATGAGAAAGTAAAACATATCGCACTGTACAGTCTCACAGAAAATATTTTCTGCACTCCTGCGAAAATGCTGTCAAATACATCATTTGTTTAGATGTACCGCGGTAAAGCTGACAAATATATAATTCCTATTCAGATTTACTAAAGGAGCATATATATTTGAGGAAAAACTATTTGCAATGTGATGTTTTTTTTCTAAAAAAGTTGATCTCACCTGTAATCATCGATCCCACGTACCTACTACGGACACAATAAATAAAAATAATTGAAAGTTTTTTCCTATAAATTCATAATTCTGAAAACGATATTTTATTGAAGAAACAAACTTCTGCTCTGGTCTCAGCTTCTCCCGGTAATGGATAGGAAGGAATGAGAGGGAAGGACTGCAGGTTTCATCTCTCGAGACCTGCACAATGCTTAGTGCCAAGGATCCCCGTGAGAGCATCTCCGCCGTGGATCGAAAACGTCGTACCTACTTCAACAGAATAACAGCGGTAACATTGCCTATGCATGTGTTGTCATCTCATTCAGTACAAACAAATGGAACCTCACTGCGCATTGCAAATTCAACACACTACCAACTGTAAAGAAAACTGTAGGTCACAATGAGCTTATGACAAGAGGCATAAGATGTCCGGAGGACTGCTCACTGCTAATATCCTATACAATAGGAAAGTTGGGTCGAAAATCCATCAGAAAACAACTACTTTCCTGGCTAATGCCACGACGAACATTGAATTACATCTGATGAAATTTCCGTGCAGAGTTCCTACAAGGTTCTCTCTGCAATTGCTTGGTTGCATGGGAATGTTCATCGAAACATTCGGACCACCTATATATCGATTTCGGAGTGTTGCTCCTCATCAGTATAGGGTAGGTCTAGCAGTCAATAACTAATGACTGCAACGAATGAATCGACGACCAAACCCATTTAAAGACCGAAACTGAGATCGCGCCCGCACAGTGGATTAATTCCAAACTGCGAGCGCCATCTCTGAGATCCGCATCCTCATCGTAATATTCCACTTTCACATCAAATGCTGCTGTGAAAGAAATTAAGAGAATCAATAACATTGCCATACTACTGGGTCTGAAAGAAGCCATCTTGACTCTGGAACAAGAATTGATACATGAAATGCCATATAATAATAATGATAATACCAACAATAACTGTATTCATTGTAAGAAAATACTAATAGAAAAAAGCAACGCACTCGTTTTCCATAAAACTCACAAATCCATAGAACCTTGTAAACTTTTTTTTAAACACGTAGCCAAATGGATATGTGAAAATGGAATAAATAGTGATTATGTAGATATGTGATGATTTAAAAAATAATAAAAATATTACTACAAAAAATATAAAAGATGTGACGAGAAAAAAAATGTATATATGTACAGAGACCGCCAAAAAGTATGACAGACAGACAGACAGACAGACAGACAGACAGACAATTTTATTGATCATAAAATTTCCAATTTTCATCGGATTGACATGTCAAAAAAATAGAAATTCAAAAACGTCTTCAGTCTGTTTTTGAATCTGACCAGACTTGTTGAATTTTTCAAATTGTTAGGTGAAATGTTAAAGTACTGCACACCAGCGTAGTTTGGCGATTTTTTATAGCTTAAGTATCTCACATTTTGTAATCTGATTTGATTTTTTTGTCTTGTTGGGTAGTCATGGATATCACTATTGAGCTTGAAGTTGTTTTTATTTTTGAAAATATATGGCAACAGTTTATATAAATAAATACCCGTGAAAGTTAATAATTGCTTTTTTCTGAACACATCTCGGCAGGACTCGCGATAGTCTAGTCTGAACATGGAACGGATAATTCTTTTTTGTGCCAATAAAACTCTGCTACTGGAAGATGCCAGTCCTAACACTACTATATTGTAACTGATTGCTGAGTAGACGAGGGCATAGTAGACGGTGATTAACCCATCTTTGTTCAAGCAGCTTCTCAGGTTGTTTATTGCAAAGTACTGTTTATTTAATTTCGAGCAAATACTGTTGATGCATTCGTCCCAATTGAGAGTTTCGTCTAGTACCGTGCCCAAAAAATTGCCTTTAGTACTGAAGAGCAAAATATGTTCTTTCAATATTAAATTTTGGATATTTACTAATTCTACAGAAAGCCTATGGAATCTGAGTAACGTAGTCTTTGAGTGGTTCATCATCAGGCGATTTTTGTGATACCATTCATCAAACTCTTGGAGGACATTTTTTGTTTTTGATATTACTCCATCCTCGTCTATGCTGGATACAATTATGGAGGTGTCGTCTGCATACATGAAGACTTCAACGTCGCTTATATGGTCAGGTTAATCATTAACGAACAATAAAAAAATCAAAGTGCCGAGTACACTTCCTTGAGGTATTCCCGAGTTTACAAGAAATTCGTCTGAAATGTCGTTATTCACCTTGGGGTGGTATGATTAAAAAGAGTATTTGCTTTTAATTCAAGTTAATGCTCCATGTTGAAGTTTTTACTTAAAAAAATCAAAGTATTTACTCCACATAATTCTTGAAGTAACACTTAAGTAAGTACTAGTAGCATTTTCAAAATCCGCCTAACGTTAGGTTTTGATAGACCTCTTGATGTTTTCAAATTTCACGTTGACGTTTTGGGATTTTTTTCAACAGCTCCTAAACGACTGTTTCTTCCAACTCCGTATCTATTTGATGCATATGATTTTGGTCTTTTTTGTTCAAATCGATCACCATCAATTAAGTTGTGTCGCAATCTTCCGAAAATGTCTCTAAAAGGTTGTCTTCTCTCTGGATACCTCTCGTGGTACAAATTGCTTGCTGCTTCTGCATTTTCTCCGGTTTGTATGAAACAGACTATCGTAGAAGCGATATTGGAACTACTGCAGTGCTGCCTACACAATTCATACTTTCAAGAAAAGAGCCGTTTCTTCTCCCAAGTTGATGGACTGCCGATGGGATCTTCTCTCTCTCCAGTAATCGCCAACATATACATGGAGTGGTTCGAGGAATTGGCTATCAGAGAGGCAAAATACAAACCAAACCAAGGCTAAGATACGTAGACGACACCTTTATCATTTGGAACCATGGAGATGAACACCTTGGGGAATTCTTCGCCAGAATGAATAACATGAGGGATTCAATCAAATTCACAATGGAAAAGGAAACTAATAGTACCCTATCGTTTCTCGATGTGAAAGCTGAAAGAACAGACACTGGAATCCTCACCTCTGTTTACAGGAAGAAGACACACACAGGACAGTATCTCAACTACGACTCTAATCACCCAAACTCCACAAAGAGGGGAATCGTAAGAACGTTGGTGAAGAGAGCAATGTCTATTTGCAACAACGAGGAGTCATTGGAGGTAGAAATTAACCACATCAAAAAGGACCTACGCCGAAACGGATACTCCGAGAAACTCATAGGAGAAGTTCGGAAACAACTCGAAGAGACCAAAACAACCGAAGAAAGACCACAAAACCCCGTTCTCATTCTTCCCTATATCAGGGGTATCTCCGAGAAGGTCAGAAGGATCGGAAATAAATACAACATCAAGAGTTGCTTTCAATCCGGTGGTACCTTACGAAGCTTCCTCACCAAGACGAAACCAGAGAACACAACAGAATCCAGCAAAAACTGTATTTACAAAGTCCCATGTGAATGTGGAGATTCCTATATCGGAGAGACCAAGAGGCCATTATGAGTAAGAATAGCCGAACACAAAAAGTGGACTCAACGAGGGGAAACATCAAAATCGGGAATTGCTGACCACGCCTAGACAAAACACCACCGAATTCTTTGGGACAACGCTAGTGTTCTTCATAGAGAGGAACATTGGTTCAAACGGAAATTTATGGAAACCACCTATATAGAAGCCAATAGTGCCTTCAGTCAACCAAGCGTGGAAATTGAAAACGTATGGAAACCGCTCATGGACCGTTTTGGAGGGAGAAAAAGCGCGAAACCACGCGCGTCACAAGACCGCGCGTAATTACACCGTAATTACACTTTAATTTTAGACCTATAAAAGGTCGCGTAGCATCTGAATTTGTCATTATTCACCAGAAGACGATTGCGGATTCAAGCAATTGAAACGTTGGAAAAAATTTGAAAGATATAGAAATCTTTCAAACATTAAGATGATGGACGTCCGAAATATAAGTAATCAAGTTACTGCATCCTTTAAAACATTCAAACAGACTATCATATCCTATTTTTCATAATTCTCATACTTCATTGCGAATGTGTTTGAAAATTGAACAAAAACCACGAATTGAGGAGCGTCTTTACTGCTCAAATCAAAATTTGACAGCTACCAGCAAACATTTGCTTTTCGTTTTATCGCTGCGTCGTCCAAAGCTTACTTGTTCAAAAGATGTATTTCAAAGTCTGGATGAAAAAAATCTGAAAGCTCTGTATTTCAAAGATGTTTCTAGCAAAATATCATGTGTGCTAAATTTTTGGAAACGCAATTTTAAGCTTTATTGAAATATAGAAGGTGACTCATTAATTTTTTTCCATCAATAACTCTGTACATTGGAAGGAAAAAGGCCAATGTCCACGTCATGCAGAATTGAGTTATTTGGCCCAATATCCTTGAAATATATCAATTTCCACGTAGAAAATGGCCAAAGTCCTAGGTATCTTCAATGAGCAAAAATAATTTAATACTGATGCTGAGGCTGATGTCCATTCTAATTCTAACGTAATAAAATGAGGGACAATGGCCATTATCGTTACATTCACAGTGAAATGAAATGACCAATGTCCTCTAGAACGATGTATTCCTCACGGCCAAAGTCCGATATCAGAGGCCAATGTCCTATCGAATGATATATTCCTCACGGCCAATGCCCAATATCTTCCACAAATTAAGAAAACAGCTAATATATATTTAATGTGTATGTAATGTTATACAGTTCTTCAAAACGAGCATGATGCTATACTGAAAATCTTTGCACTCCTTTTTCTCGAAACAACGAAATTGGACAATGGCCCTTTTTCTTCCAATGTACAGAATTGTCGATATGTTATTTGGAAAAATGAATCACTTACACCATTGAATTCTACGTAAAAACAACTTGATTAAAATCAGGGAGCCAGAATATTTTTAGATGGCTATATCACCTTAATGGTCTTGGAACCAATCTAACAGCAAGGGTTCTGGCAAAAACCATATTTTTCAATTCAGTGCCATATAGAGCAACTGGATCTTAGTTTAGGCGTGTCGTGGACAAGTAACTTATTACATTATTGTGTGTTCATTCTCACCTTAAAGCTTGTCGATGTATCGAGTAATATGATATGACTGCACAATTACTTCCTCAACACTAATTAGAAACACAACACAACGCTTAGGCAAGTATTGTTGATAATTATGTATAATTACTTTTATCCAGGAATTCACCCCGTTATTTCTGCGTAGAATGAAATAGATAAACAGAATAGAGTGTGATTCTTGTCGAATTGGCACCGACCACCGTATGTAGCTATATACAGGGTGAGTCAGAATAAGACCGACAAACTCTGACTACAGATTCCTTGCCTCATTTTGAGATGAAAAGTTTCTATCAATGTATGTCCTAAAATGCATCCCCTCTGAGATACAGGGTGTAAAAAGTGCGAAAAAAATTTAGATTAATTTTTTTTTCTCTAAAACTCCTGGAAAAAAAATGTGAAACTTGGTGCACTAATCAAGGTTTATCAACATGATAATTTGAAGTTATTATTTTCAATTTTCGTAAACCAGTGGCGTAGTAACGATTGTATGTGGTAATATTTTCCTTCATATTTTCTTTGGACAACTGAATTGACAAATGAGCGTTTGACATCAGTTAGGCTCATCCATACTCAACCTAAAAGTCACAACATTTCATTTGCCTAAAAGTGAAGGTTTCTGAGATATTTGCGTAAAACTGAAGATATGTCCTGAGAAGAGAAATAACATCCTGTGTGCTATAATCGCATGATGCAACTTTATTATAACTTATAGGAATGATTGTCAACCTCCTGAACATTTTTCAATGTTGGGAGTATTCATAACATAGTACAGGTAAGTCAGAATGAGACCGACAAACTCCGTTTTTTTTATTCGTCATATTATTTGAACGAATTTTCTTTGGACAACTGAATTGATAGATGAGCGTTTGGCATAAGTTAGGCTCATCGATACTCAACCTAAAAGTCATAACATTCTATGTGTCTAAAAGTGAAGGTTTCTGAGATAATTGAGAAAAACTGAAGATATGTCCTGAGTATCAACGTAATTCCCTATGTGCAATAATAATAAAAAAAAACAAACCCAACTTCAAATTAGTTATACTCCACTCAAATAAGAGTTTAGATCTGAACCAATTTTTGCGAAAAACCGAATATAAGTACTCCTTATTTGTTGAATTTTATGTTGGAGTATCATTTTTAGAGACTTTTCTAATTGGTTTATCGAGGAAAATTAATCCATTCAGCATACGGTTTTGAAAAAGAACAAGAATAAAAAATTTGTGTATTTTTTATGCATTGATCAATGGTATACAAACTAGTCTGGAAAGTTCGACTTCCAGACTAGGTAGGAATTATCGAAAATTATATCGTTGGACCATATCTTCTTCCTCCACCTTTGAATGGACGGAACTACCGAGCTTTTCTTGAATATGTTTCACCTGAGATACTCGAAGAAGTACCGCTATTGGTTTGTCAAAGAATGTGGTTTCAATATGATGGAGCACCGGTCCATGTTTAACGAATCGTTCGTCAATTTCTTGATGAAACATTCCATGATCAGTGGATAGGTAGACGTGGTCCCATACACTGGCCTGCACGTTCTCCGGATTTAACGTCACTAGACTGTTTTTTTGTGGGGATACCATAAATCCCTGGTGTATTCGATACCTGTAGAAACTGTTGAAGATTTAACGGCAAGAATTTTAGCAGCATATACGTTAATACAGGATACACCAGGAATATTCCAAAGCGTGCGATAGTCAATGATACGGAGATGCCAATTGTGTATCGAATAAAATGGTGGTCCATTTGAACATTTACTTTGAGCCTTTTTTGTTTTCATGTTGTGTACCGTATAAACCGTTTCTATCATTTGAGTAGATATAAATACAAAATAATTGTTTTTCTTCACCAAAAACATGATGATTGGAAAATATTTTCCTAAATAATAATAATGAAATGACTTTGATAATGATACTCCAACATAAAATTTGATAAATTAAAAGTAGGTACTTATTTACAGTTTTTCGCAAATATTATTTTATGCTTTAACTCTCCTCTAACAGGAGTATCATAATTTGAGGCTGGGTTTGTCAGTGGATCTTTCAGAATAATCATTATGCAACAATGTATGGTCACATATCGGTGAATTTACGAAATCGATTCGTTCAAATATTATGACGAATAAAAAAACGGAGTTTGTCGGTCTCATTCTGACTTACCTGTACTATGTAATGAATACTCCCAACATTAAAAAACGTTCAAGAGGTTGACAATTATTCCTATAAGTTATAATAAAGTTGCATCATGCGATTATAGCACACAGGATGTTATGTCTCTTCTCAGGACATATCTTCAGTTTTTTGCAAATATCTCAGAAACCTTCACTTTTAGGTAAATGGAATGTTATGACTTTTAGGTTGAGTATGGATGAGCCTAACTGATGTCAAACGCTCATTTATCAATTCAGTTGTCCAAAGAAAATATGAAGGAAAATATGACCACATACCATCGGAACTACGCCACTGGTTCACGAAAATTAAAAATTATAACTTCAAATTATCACGTTGATAAACCTTGATTAGTGCACTGAGTCTGAATTTTTTTTCTCCAGGAGTTTTAGAGAAAAAAAAATCTAAATTTTTTCCGCACTTTTGACACCCTGTATCTCAGAGGGGATGCATTTTAGGACATACCTTAATGGAAACTTTTCATCTCAAAATGATGCAAGGAATCTGTAGTCGGAGTTTGTCGGTCTTATTCTGACTCACCCTGTATATATACAGGGTGTTAATTAAGTACGTTGACAAACTTCGGGAGGTGATTCTTTGAAGGTTTTCAGGATGAAAAGTTCATATAAACATATGTCCCAAACGGCTTGGTTTTCGAGATACAGGGCGATAAAAATACATTTTTTTCAAGATTTTTTAGAGTTAACTTCGACATTTTCGACAATAATCAGTTCAAATTAGGCAAGTACAATCCATTCAATAGGGCGCACGATACAAAACAATGCATTTCTTAAATAATTCACAGGGTCCTCCTTTTTTCAGAGTCAAGCTTTGTTCAACCCTTCAGAATTTTTTTTCCGCCGCCACTGACATATTATGAGAAAGGAATAATCAATGTTGTTTCATTTAACATCTTTTTGATATCTTGCATTTTTTCATTTACTTGTACGGTTCAGGGGCTATAATGAAAATATTAATTTAAACATTTTCCAGTGTGGCATAACATTAGAAAATTAAACATTTTCAATTATTGTAAATTGATAGAAATATTTTTTCAGAATTAGAAAAATCTACGATGAATAAAAATTATACAATAAAAAATATAAAGACAAGCTTTTATACAAATGCACTGAAAATGAAAAAATAATTTGTTTCATTTTTTGTAGGTTATTCTGTGAGTATCAAAATCTTCCTGTACAAGATTACCTAGATCAAACAATGAAATGAATTATTTTTTCCTTTTCAGTGTATTGTATAAAAACTTTAAAATGTTTTCTTTTTATAATTTTCATTTTTAACATTTTAGTTTATTTTTTATGTGAAACTGAAAATCTCCAACCCAAAAACCATCACATACCAATTTTGAACAGAATCGGATCATAATCACAAAACTCGTCCGCCATATTGGAGCCGCCATTTTGTTTTTTAACAAACATTTTTTTAATGCATTGTCACCGGAATTACGGAAACCTGCCAAATTTCAAATTAATCGGAGTATTAGAAGTGGGTCAAATTCAACTTTTATTAAATTGTTTGTTAGTTAGTTACAAGTGAAGCTAAATAAAAGCTTGTTATTGTAAAGATGTGATTTCTTTTTGTGATATCTAACAGAAAACTACTATCTCCCCGTCACTGCGGTACGATGGATATTAAACTAGATCTGACAGATATTGGGAAAACCTTGACTTTCAACCTGAAGATTCTGATGGTAAAAATGTGCATTTTCATTGAGATATTTGATTAAAAATGTTTTTACCCATCAGTCTTGATAGAGAACTCATACAAATTTTTTGTTATTTTAAAAAAAGATATTTTTTAGTTTTCAATTGAACGTTTCCTTTTCAACATAATAAACTTCCGAAAGGTAATCCTGTAATGGAAGATAGTTAATAGGGTTTATCAAATAGTCGCAGATCATTACACATTTGATTTTCATTTATGAATCTCTGGTCATAACTCCGAAAAACTAAATCAAACAAATTTTTGTTAACGTACGGAGTACATTATTTTATCAGAAATTTCGGTTTGTTTTTTCTTCTGCAGTAACGCAGAAATTTTGTAATCAAATTGAATTCATAAAAATAGCAAAGTGGGCTTTGATATTAATTCATTTATTTAAATATCAACAACTTGACAGTTATCGAAAGTTGAGAAACTGTCTCATTGTTAATTCTTCATTAGTTCAAGCTATAAAGCAGATTCATTCAATATTCCTTTGGATAAAATGGTTGAATATACAAATTCAGAAATGGCAGACATGCACTTAATGTATGGAATGGCTGATGGTAACGCTCGTGCCGCCAGACGAATGTGTCTAGAAAGATTTCCACAACGTCATATTCCCAGCACACAAATGTTCATCAATATTCACTCCCGTCTTCGTGAAACGGGTACTTTCAAGAGGTCTGCTGTTCTCATAGGAAGACCCAGGAGAGTTAGAACAGTTCAGTTAGAAGAAGCTGTACTTAACGAAATTGAGCAGCATCCAGACACCAGTACAAGACAAATTGCGGCACAGTTTAACGTAACCCATGTATTGGTATGGCAAATTTTAAAAGAGCAACAACTTTATCCCTATCACATACAGCATGTTCAAGCTCTTCTGCCAAGGGATTTTCCAAAGAGATTAACTTTTTGCACTTGGATTCGAAATAAATTGTTGGAAAATCCATGGTTTTTATCTCAAGTGTTATTCACCGATGAGGCATGCTTTTCCCGTAAAGCCATTATTAATTTTCACAACAATCATTTGTGGTCTGATGAAAACCCACACGCTGTGATTGAAAACCATTTTCAAGAGACGTTTTCTGTGAATGTTTGGGTTGGAATTGTAGGGAATTTCCTTATCGGGCCACATTTTCTGCCTCATAGACTCAATGGTGAACATTATCGACATTTTCTTGAATTCATCTTACCTGGACTCCTAGAAGAGATCCCACTGAGGGAAAGAATTGGAATTTGGTTTATGCATGATGGTGCTCCAGTACACTTCAGATTGGTTGCACGCCAATATTTAGATGAGAATTATTCTGATCGCTGGATTGGGCGTGGTGGGCCACAACTTTGGCCACCAAGGTCACCCGATATGAATCCACTTGATTTTTTCCTCTGGGGGCACCTTAAATCATTAGTGTACCGAACTCCAGTTCAAAGTGAAGAAGACCTGAGGAATCGCATACAGGAGTCATGCGGAATTATAAGAAACACTCCTGGTATTTTTGAGCGTGTCCGCCAGTCTATGGTTAGGCGCATAAACGCATGCATTGAAGTTGGCGGTGGCCATTTCCAGCAGCTGCTCTGACATATCAATTTCAATAATGGTCCTTTTCTGAACTTAATTTTATTCCTAGGGAATTTATGTTACTTTGCTCTAGTATTTGATAATGAAGTTATTCACTATTGAAAATGTCCAAAATTATTTTGCCATAATTAACTTTGTGCCATACATATTCAACCTGAGTTATGGTAAAAAATGTATGGGAACTCCATAACATTACATTTTCTCTACACGAGCAGAAAATAGCTATTTGTGTAATGAGAACAAAATGACGTATTGCGTCACGCGCTAATCTTTGGAGAGTGGCAATGACACTTCGAGAAATGAATTATTTTATATCATGCGCACTATTGAATGGATTGTACTTGTCCAATTTGAACTAATTTGGATCGATTATTGCCGAAAATTTCGAAGTAAACTCCAAAAACTCCTAAAAAATGTATTTTGATCACCCTGTACTTCGAAAACCAAGCCGCTTGGGACATGTTTATATGAACTTTTCATCTTGAAACCTTTCAAAGAATCACCCTTCAAGTTTGTTAGACTATTTGCTTCTCAAATTTCTTTATGTTATGCGTTACTGGAAAATGTTTGCGTTAATATTTTCATTGTAACTCCTGAACCGTACAAGTAAATGAAAAACATCAAGAGAGCAAAAATATGTTAAATGAAACAACATTGATTATTCCTTTCTCATAATATGTCAGTGGCGGCGGAAAAAAAATTCTGAAGGGTTGAACAAAGCTTGACTCTGAAAAAAGGAGGACCCTGTGAATTATTTGAGAAATGCATTATTTTGTATCGTGCGTACTATTGAATGGATTGTACTTGCCTAATTTGAACTGATTATTGTAGAAAATGTCGAAGTTAACTCTAAAAAATCTTGAAAAAAATGTATTTTTATCACCCTGTATCTCGAAAACCAAGCCGTTTGGGACATATGTTTATATCAACATTTCGTCCTGAAAACCTTCAAAGAATCACCTCCCGAAGTTTGTCAACGTACTTAATTAACACCCTGTATATTTTTATATCCAAGTGTTAAACATCTTCGCACTTGATTTTACCGTACTGAAGAGAGCTTAAGCTCGAAACACGTGTCTACGGTTGCACAACATTTTGAGGGTTATACCCAATAACTTTTTTACTTATATTTTCATATATTGCCCCTCGCTAAATCCATCCTTATTTATATATATATATATATATATATATATATATATATATATATATATATATATAGGAAGATTCAGCCTGTTATTAATCATTATTGAAAATAGGCGTGGGATCCCGGTCTACTATTAGTGGTGGTACTATAACATATCACATATTACATTTTACTTATTTCATGTTACGTGTTATATTTTGTTAACAACATTGATATTTTTCAAGAAAAAGTTGAGGTATTTGAAAATATCAACATCCAGTACACTTTCAAGTTGCTTAGGTAATTGTGAGCTACTCTATTGATTGGTATAGGACCCCATTTGCCCCATATCCCATCTTATCACATCTTTTTGAAAATAAAATCGAATTTTCATTATTTGCTTTATTGACCAATCGGAAGAACATCAGATATTGCAGTCAGGAGATGAAAACATCCCCCAATCTTAGTCATTTAACCAATTTATTGATAAAACACTGACATATGAAGAGTAGATCCCTCTTTGACGTCATACTTAGATAATGTGTAGGCATTTAGCAGTTCCTTGCTATTGTGAAATAACTCCACATCGTACCATTCGACATTTTCTTGCCGCGCAAGTTTTTTTTTCAAATCCATTATATCGGTATCTGATGATAGATCCTTCACTGAAATATCTTTTATTTTCGCATAATTCTTATCGTAATACTCCACTTTCACATCAAAAGCTGCAGTGAGACAAATGAAGACCATCAACAACAATAACATACCCATGGAGCTAATAGGGGTCATCTTTACTGGGTATTTTTGTTTGAAACAATATTATTCTTGACCCTGGAACAATAAATAAGACATGAAATGAGATATACTTATTCACAAATACAATATATATATTCACAGGGTGTTTTTGAAAATGGAAGTCTGCATGGAATTGAGGCAAAAAAACAATCTTGTTTTACAGAAATTGTGGCATCCGGTATAAAGAGTGAATACGCTATAAAGCTCTTGAGTACGCGTGCGCCCCAAGACCATACCTTTTGATTTCTTGGTAGGAATCTGCACTAGCATTGGGTAGAATAATATAGTTTTGGGTATTCATGTTTGTATGTCTTATTTTGGGTTCAATAGAGCATTTTCCAAAATCGGCATTTTATTGCTAAAACCCTAGACATTACAGAAATATTGATAGTTTGAATACATTTTTTTGATAATAACCCATACGCTTAAAATAATGTGGACTGTCATAAAAGCATCTTCTATGTTGTGCATAGCGAAGTCCACCATCTATAAATGAATGAGAGAGAAAGTGTAGCTCTTCAACCTCCAAAAACATCTCCGGGTCAACCTCAGGCCACGATAGAAGAATCTTTAAAGCAGATTCAAAGTGTGTTACGCTATAATATATCTACAAAATATTAAATAATATTTAAAAATGAGTGATTCAAGCAAATTTGATGATATAATTATTAATATGCCACCGGATATTTTGGTACAAGTTAATGTAACAGTACAACCTCTTTTGTTTGAAAGTGGTTGACAATGTTTCACTTTGAGTAAGGTTATTCTGGACCTGGCACAGTAATTAACAAGCTTACCTGAATACCGCCAAATTACCCCTAGGCTAATGACACAAAAAATATATCCACAGCATATATAAGAAGTATCCTTGAGATTGTCGCATTATACACTTGATAACGACTGTAGATTTCAACAGTTGAAACGTCGTGATTAAAAATTGCAGAGAATTGAATTTTTCTTTGTTCTTTTTTAGACAATGAAAGTCCAGAATAACCTTACTCAAAGTACAACCTCTATTACCCCAAAAATATAAAGAAAAATTCGAAAAACAGTATTTACATTTCAAGCAATGGGTCGAAGAAACGCATATTCGTACTCACTCAGAAAATGTTATTTTGGGGTATTTTTCGCTATTAGCAAATATATTAAAAGCCTCTACACTGTGGTCCAAGTATTCGATGCTACGTACCATGCTTCAAATAAAAGAAAATGTGGATATTAAATTCTTTCTTGAAAAGACAAAACCAGGGATATAAACCTAATGAGGCAAAAACCTTCTCAAGAGTGGAAGTAGATACATTTTTACGACAAATATTAATTGATGAAGGTTAGAGATTTCCAGAACTGAATATATTGAGAAAATAAAAGTTAAACGGTGAATGTTATACGAGGATGAATTGATATCTAGTTAGCCTAGACCAGTTCCCTGCATGTACAAAATATTGCGTTACCAAAGCAAGGAACAATAACTTATTAGAAGTGTCAGTGTAAAGTTTGACGTCAAAAAAGTAAACCAGAGTTACGCAATAAATTTAAAAAAAAAATATGTCCACCGAAATTGTGAAAATCGATAAATTGGAGTATCGAGCCATCACCAAGTACCTGAATTTAAAAGGGTTAAGTGGTAAACAGATTTACGAATATATGCTTAATACCCTTGGTGATCAATGTCCTTCGTATACGACCGTGAAAAAGTGGACTGCAAGCTTCAAAAGAGGTAAATTTTCCATTGAAGATGATGACCGATCGGGAAGGCCAGTTTCTGTGTCAGTCCCCAAAAATATCGATGCAGTTCATGACGTGATTTTAACAGACCGTCGAATTGGGCTGAAACGGATATCCGAAGCACTGAATATTTCATACGAACGCGTTCATCATATAGTTCACGTCAATTTGGACAAGAGAAAAATTGCTGCAAAATGGATCCCCAAATGTTTGAATGTTGACCAAAAGCTTGCAAGGGTAGTAGCATCGCGTTGGATCTGTGCTCGATTTGAAACCGATATAGACTTCTTAAACCGAATTGTTACTATGGATGAGACTTGGGTACATTTCTACGATCCTGAAACAAAGCAACAATCTATGGAATGGCGACACTCCGGTTCTCCAAGACCTAAGAAGTTTCGTGTCCAAAAATCTGCTGGAAAAGTGCTTGCTTCAGTTTTTTGGGATTGTCATGGAATAATCATAATTGATTTTTTGGATAAGGGTAGAACAATAACTGGAGATTACTATTCGACATTACTGATCACTCTACGGGAAAAAATTAAAGAGAAAAGACGCGGAAAGCTATCCAAAGGTTTTTTGTTTTTGCAAACAAATCTCATGCTGCCATGCAAAAAATTCGTGATTTAGGGTTTGATTCACTAGAACACCCCCCTTATTCACCAGATTTGGCTCCGTCCGACTATCATCTCTTTCCTCAACTGAAAAGAAAGTTCAAAAGGTTGTAATTTTTCTTCCAACAAGGAGGTAATAAAAGCTGTGGAGTTCTGGTTTGCAGAGCAAGGAGAAACATTTTTTTTGAAATGTCTAGAGACAGGTTCGCTGTAATAAATGTATTCAATTAAGAGGAGAATATGTTGAGTCATAAAATATTTTGGCATTGAAACTTTGTTTGGTTCTATAGTAGGCTATGAATTTTTCAATATATTCTCGTAATAGAGCCACAACAATACGCTATGTTCATGATTCCGCAGGAGTTCCGGTTGGGCAAAGGGGTTGGTGAACCGATCGCTGTTCATGAAAGGCTTGTAGGTGTTGGTTCGAATTCCGGCGGCGACAGCTTTTTTCTTTTTTTTTAAATTCTTTTTTCCTTGTTTTTTAGGTTCTCCTTCTTACCATCTGATATCAACTATTGTTGACATAGAGACCAATTTGACCTTTCGAATTATAAAACTGAGAACTTGTTACCTGGCAACAACCTTTATAGCACGAGGTGTTTTAATGAAGATTTCTCACACTTTCCAATGCATTTGACAAGGATTATGATGCAGATATAATAACGAATAACTCATGACATTATTGGGTGTATATAACTCACCTACTCAAAAGTTTGTAAACATAACGAGTAACATGAAGCGATCTTTCTTTTATACCCTCAGCTGGTTAACGAGAAAGACAAAGACAAACAAAAACAAAACAATTCCGAAACAACACTAATTGGCATCAAAAAGTAACAGTAAGCCATCTATCCTTGATGATTACGCGTAATTACCTTTTTTTGAAATGCACCTGACTATTTCAGTAAATTGAGATTGATAACCGGAATACAAGGTGATTTTTGTCAAACTGTCACGCTGATGGCACTGAAAGTTTCTAGAATCGCAGTGTTCCAAATATTGTGTTGAACTGGCTTAAGGCAGAAGCTTTTGCGGACTCCTTCGAACGTCAGTGCCGTGAAAACGAGGTCGATTACACCGACGAAGTCGAGGACACGGAAACGCACGTAGACCAGACGATCAGACGGCTTAGAAGAACTGACGACTCAGTCATTCTTCTAGAGCCGACATCTCCAGAGGAAATCAAGGACATACTTAGACACGCAAAGACCAGGAAAGCACCGGGCCCAGACAACATCCCAGTCAGGGCACTAAAAGCCTTACCTAGGAAAGGACTAGCAGCCCTGACTAACATCATAAACGCTGTACTCAGACTTAGACACTTTCCTTCCAGCTGGAAAGAAGCAACGGTCATCATGATTCCGAAGCCCAACAAGAACCACACGTTCCCGCAAAACCACCGCCCCATCAGCCTAACACCTGCCATGAGTAAGGTCGCAGAAAGGGTGATCAGGACTCGACTTGAGACAATGTCTGAAGAATTGAACATCCTACCAGATGAGCAATTCGGCTTCAGACAGGAACACTCAACAGAACTCCAGGTCACCCGGATAGTGGACGCCACCATCCAGATCTGGAACCGCACGAGAAAAGGACATCTTTCAGGAGCAGTCTTCCTTGACGTCTCCAAGGCCTTCGATAGAGTTTGGCACGATGGGCTAATCGCAAAACTGGTTGATGCCGGATACTCCACACCAATGGTCAAGCTGATAAACTCCTTCCTAAGAGGTCGACATTAC
Organism: Chrysolina oricalcia; assembly: GCA_944452925.2. Lineage (NCBI taxonomy): Eukaryota > Metazoa > Arthropoda > Insecta > Coleoptera > Chrysomelidae > Chrysolina > Chrysolina oricalcia. The sequence goes on along the minus strand of OX101825.2, from coordinate 5,910,421 downwards.
CGATGCAAAGTCGGAAATGCTCTCTCTTCACGAAGGAGGCTAGAAGCAGGAGTACCACAGGGAGCAGTACTGTCGCCACACCTGTTTTCGATCTACACTGCAGACATGCCTATGTCGGACAACCCCATGACCAAACTTGCTCTCTATGCAGATGACACGGCAATCTTTGCTGAGTCATCTCATGAGAGAGGAGTAACATCGAAGCTACAACATCAGATAAACAAGCTGGAACCGTGGACAAAAGCAAGGCCACACTGTTCACGAGGCGACGTAGGACACCCGAGGGCCATGTTACTATGAACGATGAGAGAATTCCATGGGTAGACGAAGCCGTATACCTAGGAGTAACCCTGGACAAGAAACTCCCACAGATTGGCTACAGCGAAAGCCGCGAGGCATAAGCTGTATCCACTCATCGGGCGTAGGAGCAACATGGCACTCGAGTTGAAACTACGCCTCATCAGGACAATCCTTCTGCCAATCATGATGTACGCGTCTACTGCTTGGGGGCAATGCGCGAACAGTTACAGGCAGAGGATGCAGGCCTTCTTCAATGTCTGCCTGAGAATGGCAACAGACGCACCACGATATATGCCAAACAGGTTTATATATCGAGACTTAGACATCCATCCGGACTACATTGACAGACTGATCAGGAATCACGTGGGGACTACTCTAGACAGAGTAGAGACCCACACGAACCCGTTGCTCACGGAGCTCCTCGAGAACAGACGTAAGCAAGACGATGGAGAGAGAGACAAATACAGACGACCAGTGAATCAGGGAGACAACGACACCCGTGAAGAAGTAAGACGGAAGCGAAACCTTCGGCGACGCCAACGTTTACTTCAACAGGCTTAAAATTTCGATAATCATGCTTTTATGTTTCAGATTACAAGAAGAACCGACCAAGTGGTAAACTCAGTAAATTCAATACACAACACTTGGCCCTCAGCCAAGTGTTTTTCAGGCCTTCAGCCAGTTTCAGGGGGGCACCATGCACATTAAGTAAAGTCATTGTTAAATCAAATTAAACTCATATCAGATATAAGAGAGTTTCAGGCCGAGAATTGGCCGAGCACTCCATATCAAACGATCAGATTTTATTCTGCTGATCGCCAATCATCAGGATGAGGAACCGCTTTAACGAGCGGGGTGGTGGATAGGGTGGGGTGAGCTTTCGAGTATGTACGAGTGCTGGGGCGTTCATCCTTCCTGGCCTCAACCTTAGGGGGTGCATGGTGGTGGTGGTGAACCGGCTTAAAACGTTTTTCCAAATCAAGTAATAACTGTAACCATGGAAATAATATGGCATTTTTTTATTGTTCAACGATTAGAAACAAATGTTCTATTGGATTTTTGTTTGAATGAGGAGCATGAGGTTAAAATATAAAAATATCATAAAGTTTATATGCAGTGCGCAAAATATGTATTTTGCACACTATTTTTCGCACGTTGTCGTGGTAACGTAGGAAAATGAAAAAAGGTCACTTCGCATACTGTTACTAATGCGCGAAACGTGTCATATTTTGACGTTTGTAGGTGTAAGATATTTCTGATTTCAATAATGTATTTGTAACCTATTCAAAGGTAATTTAAAGTTTCATGTACGATACAAACCTTATTACAGATTTTGAGTTGAGCTGATTGCGAATAAGGTATTTGTTCGCCATGTTCTCTGAAAAAAGTACTTTGCTCACTCAATAGACCTTATTATTCATGAAAATGTGATTGGAGTTTTATATGAAATCCAAGTTGAAAAAAGAACACCCAATGGAGGAAGAATCTGGAAACATGCCAAGTGAAGGACAAATTGAGATTGAAAATAAAGAATAGTAAGGTCTCCTTGCACTATTGACATCTTCAGCTAAAATTAATGAAGTCCTTTCAAGAACTCAAATAGGGATTATCTCTAAAATACTAATAACTGCAATTAACAATAATCTACAGAATCCAGCACATCCTAAAATTTCACAACAAAGCTCTCATAAAAAACACAGTTTTGTTACATTTCTATGTGCTATAAAGTTTGTTGATTATCCTCATCGGTAGACATATTGGTTTATTCAGCGACATCCAGCAGTACCCTTTCTCTCCAAATCTTCCCACAAAAAATCTGACAGGTGGAAAAAACTACTTCTTGGCTAATACCACGACGGATATTGAACTACATCTGATAGATATTTGTGCATCGTTCGTCCAAGAAGACTCAATTGCAAGTTCTTATTGTAAACAAACAAGATTATCCTTCATTTGGCTGGGTATGACCACCTGCAGACATGTTTCGAGGTTCTTGCCTCTCATCAGTGCCTGACAACTTTAGAGTCGTCTTGTCTCTGTCCAATAGATTATAATCAATAGTTCATCTGATAATTTCCTACGGATGAAGCGCGACTCACAGTAAATCAGTCGCACCCCTCAAGGAAAATCAATGAGCACTCTTTCTTGAAGGATGAGTCGATGTGTGATTTTTTTACTCAATTGTTCACTCAGTGGTATCACTTTACGAACTATGAACAGTGCGTGAAACCTTAGTCGTAGAAAAAATTACTTAATACATTATTATGTGTTAATACTCACCTGAAACTTTGTTGATGATATGACTGCACATTCACTTCCTCAACACTCGATCTCGATATTTAGTCCGTTTTTCCTCCTCTTTTCGAGCCATATTTATTTCGCCTGGAGCGGAAAACTCCAAGACGAAAATCGTTCTACTTTGGTGGTCGAGGAGGACAACATCAGGCTTATTGGCTCGTATTTGCCTGGGGGTGGGGAATGAATAGTTCCAATTGATTCGGCACCTCTCATTCTCCACCACGGACTCAGTATCCCCCGGAACATAAGACAACACCGTCTATACCGTACGAGTGTCGTAGATGGTAGTTCAAAACTCATAGCATCGCGTTAGGCTTAGACCGCATAAGTCAGGCATGCTGATAGCAAATGCATTACGGTCTCAGGTGCCCCACGACACGCCCTGCATCGGATGCCAGATACGTCTATACCCATCACATGACTACGGTAGACAAGGGTGTTGAAGACACCATCCTGGCAGGCCATTATGAATCCCTCGGTCTCCGACTTAAGCTCACTCGACTTGAGGAAGGCAAAGGTCAAGCTTTTCGATAAGCCAAGGTCTTCGATGTTGTTGAGGAAGACACCATGCATTGGCATATCTATATATTGCTGTAGGAAAACCTCAGTCTCCGCATCTTTGATGTAAGTTTTTTGCTGAATGGGTTCTAACTCGGTGACAGAGTTTGGGTTAGCCCGTTCAGTATCGAATACGAGACCAAGTTCATCGGCTGCACGGGTTGCTGCCTTGAAAAAAAACGCTTTAAATCCTGCTTTTTCATGGTCGTGGACCACGCAGAGAAAGAGATCTGAACTCCTGGTGACTTTATAGGCCCCATCCAGCACCATTCTGTTATACAGACACTCCAAACTCAAAAGTCCACGGCCTCCCCGTTGTCTGGGAAAGTATAACCGTGGAACGAACGACTCAGGATACAAGCTCCTATGAAGATGCATCATTTTGCGAGTTTTAACGTCGAGTTGTAACAGCTCTTGCTGAGTCCACTTCATCACTCAAAAGGAGTAGAGAAGGATCGGAACGGCAAGCATATTAGTTGCAGCAACTTTGTTCTTTCCCGACAGTTCTGATTACCAGATCTGTCAGAGTTTATGCTGATACTTACTGCTGCGAGAGTTTTTAACTGTGAATACCTCTTGGCAGCGGCGTTGCTTTACTCCTAGGTAAGTATACGTCTCTCTGGCATCCAGATGATGTAGGATGCTTCCGTCTACGAGCTGGATATCCTTTCCATATTCCACGCATCGTCCTCTTTTGAGATGAACCGTGGCACATTTGTCGATCCCAAATTCCATTCCGATAGCATTATTATCATTCTTATTATTATTATAATTTTGAATTGAAATTCTCCAGTCAGGTCCTGTCTCCGATGCTCTGATACATCCGGAGGGCGTGCTGGCAACATCATTACCCAATAACCACTCCTCAAACTAAGGGGTAAGCAGCTATTGGGTCTGGAAATCGTGTGCGCTGAGCAGCCTTAATGAACTAAGGATGACAGCCTTCTGAATTCTTTCGGCTATGACTTCTGACATCTTCCGACATGCCGGTATGATTTTCAGTTTCGAGAGTAACGAATTCATCACACCGCCAAGTGACTCTATTATCAGAACAACCATTTTTACAGAATGGTCTGGGTAGAGCCTGCGGAGTTCGAAGAGTAAATCTCGATATTTCGCCCGTTTCTCCTCCTTCTTTCGGACGATATTCGTTCCGCCAGGAGCCGAAAACTCAATGACGAAAATCGTATTATTATTATTATTGTCATTATAATCATTATTTTCATTAATTGAATTAAAATTCCCCAGTTGGCAATATCATTACCCCAATAACCACTCCTCAAACTATGGGGTAAGCAGTTATTGGGTCCGGGAATCGTGTGCCCTGAGCAGACGTAATAAACCGAGGATGATGGCCTTCTGCATTCTTCCGGCTAGGATTTCTGACATCTTGCGACATGCCGGTATGATTTTCAGGTTCGAGAGTAACGAATTCATCACACCGCCAAGGGGCCCTATTATCAGAACTACAATTTTTACAGAATGGTTTGGGTAGTGCCTGCGGAGTTCGAATAGTGAATCTCGATATTTCGTCCGTTTCTCCTCCTCTTTTCGGACGATATTCGTATTGGCAGGAGCCGAAAAATCAATGACAAAAATCGTCTTACTTCCATGGCCGAGGAGTACTATATCAGGCTTATTGACCTATATTTGCCTGAGGGTGGGGAATGAGTAGTTCCAGTAGATCCGGCACTTCTCATTCTCCACCACGGACTCAATATCCCCCTGAGCGTAAGGCAACACTGGTGTCTCGTCTATACCGTACGAGTATCGTAGATGGTAATATAACACTCGTAGAGCCGCGTTATGTCTATGAATATAGGCTGAGATCGCATATGCTGGATATGCTGACAGCAAATGTATAATGGTTTCATGCGCCTGACGGCAGGCCCTGCATCTAATCAGGTACCTCTATACCCATCACGTGTCTTCGGTAGACCAAAGTGTTGAAGACAGCATCTTGGCAGGCCATTATGAATCCCTCGGTCTCCGACTTCAGCCCACTTGACCTAAGGAAGCCGTAGGTCAAGTTCTTGGATACGCCGAGGTCTTCGACTTGAAGAAGACCCCATGCATAGGCTTATCCCTGTGCAGCTGCAGCTGCAGAATTATTATTATTACTATCATCATTAACGTCGAGTATTCCTATTGTACCACGGCAAATAATAATAGCCGTCCTGTACCCGCTACTCGTATAATCTACGAGTAGAGGGAGGAAGAATTATTATTATTCTTGATTTTCTTAATTGTTCAATACTGCAGGTTCCGGTACTAGATTACACTTGATGGTATTATTTTCTAGAACAGTTCGGAATAGCTTCTTATTGATCATTAATTGAAAATTTAGCAGTCGCAGAAAACCAGATTTCTGGAAATATCACATCTTACAAAAAAAAAACCAAATTTTCATTAATTGCTTTATTGACAAATCGAAAGAACAGCACACATTGCAGTCAGGAGATGGAAACATCCTCAACCTTACTCAGATAATGAATTCATTCACCAATACAGTTGCATATGAAGAGTAGATCCCTCTTTGATACCATAGTAGTGTAATGTATAACCATTCATCACTTTTTTACCATCGTGAAATAACGACACCGAATTTTGTTCGACATTTTCTTGCAGCGCAATTTTTTGTCTTAAAACTTTTGTTTGTGTATCTGATGATAGACCCTTCACTGGGAATTTTTTTTTCAAAACATGCTCCTTGTAATATTCCACTTCCACATCGAAAGCTGCAGTGAGACAAATGAAAACCATCAAAAACATTGCCACACTCAAGAAGCTGGTAAAAGACATCTTAATTGGGAATTTCTGTTTGGTTATATTTCAATCTGGAACAATAAATAAGACAAAATGAGATAGAAAAAATTGGGAGGATGAATTGGTAGGGGTAATACGAGGAGAAATAAACAATACAATAAGCATGCAATATAAAATGGGCGATTAATACAGGCAGAAGAAAGAACTTTTCCAGCAGATTTTTGCACACGAAACTTCTTAGGTCTTGGAGAACTGGAGTGTCGCCATTCCATCGATTGTTGCTTTGTTTCTGGATCGTAAAAATCTACCCAAGTCTCATCCATAGTAACAATTCGGTTTAAGAAGTCTACATCGTTTTCAAATCGAGCACAGATCGAACGCGATGCTACTACCCTTGCACGCTTTTGGTCAACATTCAAACATTTGGGGATCCATTTTGCAGCAATTTTTCTCATGTCCAAATTGACGTGAACTATATGATGAACGCGTTCGTATGAAATATTCAGTGCTTCAGATATCCGTTTCAGCCCAATTCGACGGTCTGTTAAAATCATGTCATGAACTGCATCGATAATTTCGGGGACTGACACAGAATCTGGCCTTCCCGATCGGTCATCAACTTCAATGGAAAACTTACCTCTTCAAAATTCCTTCGGATTCGTGCTCAGGATCCCTAAATCACTAATAATAGACCACCAATGTTCTGAACAATTTTCAGTCCTGAAAAAACGAATTTGTTTCACTTCTCTTTGAAACGCCCCCGTATCTTCCATAATTTTTCACGTTGAACCATGAAATCATATAAGTAGAAGTATAATTCTACAAAACCTATTTTCTCATTTTGCGCTACAATGGTGCAAAATGAGTGAAAAAAGCTTGCAAACATGACTGAAAACGGTCGAGCCCGCGTTAGCTGCCGAGTAGTAGCAGAGTCCGGGAGATGAGGGGAATGCTTCTAATGAACGGTTTACGTGATAATACGCTTCCCCTCATCTCCCGCTCTCTCCTACCACTCAACCGCTTTCAGCAGTTCAGCCATTTTCAGTCATGTATTTTTCATCCATTTCGCAACATTTTAGCGCAAAATGAGAATAAACATTTTGTGGTAAGGTAGAACCATGACTCTGAGAAGGTCGTAAATCAATATTAGAGGACGACCCTCATTATTAACTATTGTTCGAAATGAAGATAAGCAATAAAAGTGTGTGTCCCTTAAAATATTTCCAGGTCCGGATTGAACTATCTCAGAAATAGTTTGGCATATTATTAATAGCGGGCCGAATATCATTTTACCTAAAATTTGATGGATAGGGCTGGTACAACTCTGCTTGACAGCCTGCTGATACCTCAAATGGTTGGTGATTTACGACCTTCTTAGAGTAGTTATGGTTCTACTATGTCGTACTTCTACTTTCAAAATCTGTTTTCTGTCCATGCACGCTGCAGAATGGTGCAAAAAAATTTAAATTGATATTAATTGGCCTATATTGACATGTAGACAAATTTGACATTTCTTATTATGATATAGAAAACTTTTTACCTGGCAACAATCTTCCTAGCACTCTGTGTCTTGGAGATTCTGGGCATTTGACAAGGATAATGATGCAGATACAATAACAAATACCTAACCTATAACATTATTGCGTGTGTATAACTCACCTGCCCAAAAGTATGTAAATATAACGAGTAATATGATGAGCTCTTATTTTTATAGCCTCAACAGGTTAAAAAAAACATGACAATTTTAAAACAACACTAATTGGCAACAAAAAGTAACAGTAAGGCTGTAATTAGGCGTAATTGCGTTTTATCGGAAATTTACCTGTCTATTTAAGTGAAATGAGATAGATAACCGGAAAAGAAGATAATTTTCGTCAAACTGTCACGATGGTTGCACTGAAAGTTTCTAGAATCGCATTATTCCAAATATTTCATCAACAAGACGTAGCGTAGTAGCTGGAGGATTATGTAAGCCAAACGAATCTAGGAAAAGAAACCCCGAAAAAAAACCGAAAAAAAAACGAAAAGAAATCCCCTGAAAAAAACTCTGGAAAAAACTGGACACCCCCCCACCCCGGAAGAAACCCCGGAAAAAAGTATCGTTGAGCAGTTCAGTATATCAACAACCCAGGCTCTTTTAAAAGTTGTCTCAGACAGAAAAAGGCAAACATTCACAACTCACGCTATGTGATCTGTCTAAGGCATTCGACTGTGTTTCGCACGATATCCTTTTAAATAAATGGTACTATTACGGCATTAGAGGCGTGGCACTGGATTTCTTCGCCTCCTATCTGGGCGATAGATCACAATGTGTTAAACTATGTGGTGATCTGTCTAATCGTAAAATTATTTCATTTGGTGTCCCGCAAGGCTCGGTTCTGGGTCCCCTCCTTTTCTTAATATATATTAATGACCTATACTATTGTGCTTCACCGATTAATAGTGTCCTTTTTGCGGATGACACAACTTTTATCTGCCAAAGTCCTAACCTAGAAGATGTAGGTACTTCATCTGATGATATTTTAAAGGTTGCCCAATCCTGGTTCACATCAAATAAACTAAAAATCAATTTAGAGAAAAATCAGTCTATTCTCGTTTCTTCTTCATCGAATATTCCTCATGGAAATAGCGTCAAATCACTCGGCGTGAAACTTGATGACAGACTAAACTGGGCTTCTCATATTGAGTCTTTAGAAAAAAAATTATCTAGCATCACCTTTATGATTCGACGTTTGAGAAACAGCGTTAGTTTGCACGTACTCAGATCATGTTATTTGGGATTATTTCAAAGTCACATGGTGTATCGTATCTTGCTGTGGGGTGGCTCGTGTCACGCACTGAAAGTATTTATACTGCAAAAAGGGTAATTAGAGTCATGGCGGGAGTACATCATCGCGACCACTGTCGCCCCCTTTTTTTTTGCTAAACTCCAAATTATGCCACTTCCTACTTTATTTATACTTTCATCTTTACTTGAAATTCATAAAAACAAAAGTTCATATACTGTCCAATCAGAAATTCACCCTTACTCCACTCTATTACAATACCTAGGTTCAGGCTGCAGATGTCACAGAATAATTCTCTGAATCTGCACCTGTATAATAAACTGCCATCTAAAATAAAGTGCCTCAACCTATACCAATTTCAAAATAGAATCAGGGCCTTTTTACTAATGAAATGTTTTCATACGATCAAGGAGTACCTTGATATGAGCTTGACTGAACTCGAACTCTTGTGATGGACGCTCCCCAAGTCATTCCTCATATTTTACTCATAGCTGATAGTTTTACTTTATTCATGTCTATATACACTTTTATGTTATTTATGCATTGTACTTTTTGACAACCTACTAATTTTATGTTTATTAGTTTGGAAATAAATATCTATCTATGGTGTCAAAAAAAGTAATTGATCCTGAACACTTCAAAATCTATTTCTGTGCGATTTTACTTCAGGAAAAATGTTCCAGCCAATTTATTCAAAATAGACGAAATTCAACTATCACAAGACGTTACATTTTTGGGAACCTACCTAGATTTCAACTAAAACTGAGAAAAACAAGTGAACCAAATTTGTGCACACTCAAACAAAGCATATAATGATAATAACAATGATAAATCGGCTTTATTAATACGAAACAGAAGGGCAAAAATAAACAAATGACAGAAGATGGTCCATAATTTTGGCGAAGTCTAGCTCATAGTTACTTAAACTCAACCAAATTTGGGCCATAGATTCAACTACCAGTATTTCTTGTATAGTATACTTTGCTGAGAATTTACCAGATATAGTTCAATAGTCGTAGGGGCAGTAGTTGTTTTCTGTTGGAGATTTGCCGACGATTTTACCTATCGTATAGGTTAAGGCAGAAGTCTGGATTGCTTGATCCATTTTTATTATTATTTAATGGGCTTCTGCCAAGTAGTGTCATTGAATATTTTCTTTAGATATTATATAATTATTATTATCAAAGTTTTTGATAACGGGAGGTCAATTAACAAATAGTCGTCTGATTGGTGTTCATCCATAGCTACACTATTCTATCTACCTATCGATTTCTTGAAAAATAGCGAAGTTACAAATTTTTGAAAAATCGTAAAATTTGCCGGTCTTTCCGGTTTTTCTCCGTTACTAATGATCCGGTCGTGTCTTGAAACATTCAATTTTGTTCGTATTTCAATTATCTACTATTTTTCCATTGGAGCAACCATATTTCTCTATTAGTTTTGATTTTATAAGCAAAACAAATAAAATTAATATTTAAATGATTATTTATTTATTTATTTACATATATATATATATATATATATATATATATATATATATATATATATATATATATATATATATTCTAAATGAACATCAATTTTGACATAATAATAATATTCAATTCACTAAAGGGACTGCAAAAATCAGTAAAATTTTTAACATTTAAACAATAACAATAACGGAGTTCACAAGTTTCATATCACATTAGGATCAGCATTCAGAAAAAACTGTTTTTCTACAAACGTCAAAAAATGACAAGGTTCGCGCATTGACAACAGTATGCGAAGAGGCACTTTTTTTCATTTTCATTCGTTACCATGACACCGTGCGCGAAGTAATGTGCGAAATATATTTCGCACACTGCATGTAAACTATACGGGATTTTCATATTCTAACCTATATGGTCATCAACTCCTCAAACAAGCAAAAAACAAGAAATCGTTTATTTATTAATGTAGAATAATGATTAACGCTTTCAAATTGTGAGATATATTTTTCTGGCTTTATTTGCTTCACACCACTCTTTAAATTGCTGATATGCATTTTCATACTGCCGCCTCGATTTTTCCGGTAAAAGGTTGGAAATTACGGAATTGGCCGCATCTATCAAGTTAGGTGGGGTACTGCTTAGTTCATCGTCGCTCGAAATTTCCATTCTTTTACAATAATAAATATCACGCACGAAATTGACGCGAATAAAAAGTCACTCCAAAATAATTATCAAGAACTGTCACTTTGAAATAATTGTCAACAAATGCCATTTTATTTCCATAGTTACAGTAATTACTTGATTTGGAAAAATTATTTAAGCCAGTTCAATACTATTTTTCATAGTTATTACTTATTTTAGAACAATATTTTTGACGTTTGTAGAAAAAATTTTGTTTGCATCTCATGCGCGAAATACTTTGGTAATCTCGACAATTTTTTTTAACTCGGCTGCGCCTCGTTAAAAAAAATCATTTCTCGATCACCAAAGTAGCATTTCGCGCACTAAATAACTATTGATACACTTTTTGAATATTGTGTACTGAATATGTAATATTAATTGAAATATATATATTGAAATTTTTAGTCAGTCTGCAGATTGGTGAGTTATTGGCAGACTTCGTGTTTTGAAAGGGATATCAAACAAATTTGGATTTCTCAATGATCGTAATGGCACAGACAAGTTTATTTTATTCCAAATATCGGGGCTCTCAACTTTTTCATTTAGAATTTTATGCAGATTCAATACATCGTTCATAATTCTACGATTTTCCAACGATAATATTTCATACTTGTTACGAATAGTGGTGAGGGATGTAGAAGGATTCTGTGTTTAAAAGACAAGTATTTCAGGAACTAATTCTGGACATTCTCGAGTCGTTCAACGTAAACATTATACTGAGGATTCCAAATAGAAGAAGCAAAATTGAGCTTACTAAATACGTATGCATAATATAAAGCTAATATAGCCCGAGGTTTAAATATAAATTTAGTTTGTCTCATGATATAACCTAACACCCTAAGACAGTTTTTTATTACATCATTGATAGATTATCGAATATAAGTTTTCCTTCCTTCCTTCTTAATTTGATTGTTACTATTATTGTTTTTCGAGCTCGTTATTGATAAACATGTCACCGGAAATTGTGTGCAACACCCACTTACCTATAACCCGGTTCACATTCCTGTAAGCAGTAGACATTTTACGCTGTAAAATTATAATTATAGCCCTGACATGACGATCACTAAAACAAGCTATACAGATAATATTTGTGTGTTCAATGCAATAGTTACAGTCGAATGAAACATTTTGTTATACGTTTTTGTGATTTGGTTAATGACAGTGCTCAGTGGAAAATAAAATTTGAGAATGTGTTTTCAAAGTTAAATATTTTTTGAATCTGAAGTTTAAAAAAACAAAGGAATACACTACCTTGACATGGTGAGTTGTTGATACTTTTGATAAGATATTTCAAGGTTATTGTTTGAAGTTTTATCAGTTGAAGCGAAAATCCAAGGTTTCAGATAACGCTTAAACTGTGTTTCGTACCCTTCAATAAAATCCCACAATTCCCAGATCCCAAATCAACACAAAATTATCTTAGAAATAGTAGTCGGCTTCACTTTCTTTTTTTAAATCAAATCATTTAATTTAAAAGCGACTTTCATTTTTATGGCAAAAACGTCTATTAGGTCAGTTCTGTACATCGAAATGTGATGCCACGTGTGACTAGAAATTAGCTCAGTGTGACATTCCACTTGAAATTCTAAATCGAATGTATATTGAGATCTTTTCAACGTTACAATGTGAAATTTAATGAACTGTTTATTACTTAGGCATGCGCTTCACTTCTGGATTCTCGTCCTGAATTATCCAAATTAACAAATTCTATTTTTATGGAACTTATAGAATTCATTTTTAATACCATCTTCTTCGTGTTTGATGACATATTATAAACAAATACACGGATCTCCAAATTTCTCCAATTGTAGCCCTGTATAAACTGGATGATTGTTAGACTTTAGTACACCCAGTTACAATCTAGGTTACCATTTCTAATGAAGACATAATTTGTGCAGTACCACTTGACTGTATAGGTGATATTCAATCTACTTTCAACAGCTATAATTCATTTATACAGTTTAGTGTTAGGAAGGAGAATAATAATTCTGTACCTATACTAGATACTAGACTCATCAGAACATCTGATAACACTATGATACTGGATTGGTACATACAGCCTGCTAGATCTGGAAGAAACATGAACTAGAGGTACGGCCACAAAAAAATAAAATTCAACTCAGTACTAGCTCTGACGAATAGAATTGAGAAATTAGCACCATGATAGACAAGAATATGAAATTATTAAATGAAATACTGTTCAATATTTCTGATCCATCTCAATTCTTAGAAAAATTATTATACAATACTGCTACTACTAATGAAACAAATACCGATCACCACCAAAATAAAGATCCACAAATTATTAAATGCTTCCATACCATACATACCTGAACTCTCCAGCAAAATTAAAAATGAGTTCAAACACGAAGAAATATGAAAATTGCACAAATTATAATCAAACCATTGGAAAACTTGTTCACTGAATTGAAAGAAACAAACCCTGTACCAGAAAAGTCCAATGTAGTTTATGAAATTCCCTGTCTGGATTGTAATAAAAAAATTTGGGTCAGACAAAAAATTATTTAAAAACGCGAATAGCCTCGCACAAAAGCAATGCATTGTAGAACTTTGAAAGAAAACTGTTGTGCTTCAACTGAACATGTATTAGATAATGATCAACTATGATGACAAAAAAATATTACATGTGCAAAAACTTTTTTTTGGAAATAGCTGAAATAAAGTAACAAACGAATGATATGAACAAAAAAACAGACATTGATAACTTGTTTGCAAAATTGACTCTACATTCTTTTACCACAAAATTATTCATCAGATATCAATTTCTGAAATTTATTACTCTTACTTACTTCTTAAATAGTCCTCACACTATTATTTACTCGCTATTATTCTCATTCAACGTCAATGAAACATTTTCAAATATCTCATTTAGTGTAGGTATCTAATTTTTTACTATTATCATTATGTATTATATAAAATGTGAATTAGTTTATAATATATTGTGTTTTGAACTGAATACGATTCTGTTATTCTATAAGCAGCGTTCTCTATATCAATATTTGTTTTTAGTTTTTAATCAGAGCTGTTCAATATTTTGTATTTTCACAACTTCAAGTATACATAAACCCTTTAACTTATCTACAAACCATACACAGAAAAGAATCATGGATAGGTTTTTCATCGAATTTAAGTAAGTTATTGCTTCCGTGTCATAGCGTATCACATGTTTCATGCATTATAGTAATAATAATAATAATAAATATACTTTATTGTCATTAAAAATTCCTTCTTGTCGACAAAGCATGATACACTAGAAAGCATTGTACATGAAAAAAGAAAAAGGCAAGAGAAAAAATACAAAGATAGAGTCAAATTTAGAACTTGAACTAAAATTTAAAACTAAAACTAACAATGATAAAATGTAAAATAGAATGTAAATAGAATGATATAAATTAAAACAAATTAACATAAAATATAATGTACACCTGCTCACAGACATATATGTGTACATGCATATATATATATTAATATATCTATATATATATATATATATATATATATATATATATATATATATATATATATATATATAGAGAAGAGAGGTAGTCTATTGCTGACTAGTTAGAAACAAACTTGACAATATTTGGGACAGCAGCAATACGCAAGTGTACTCTTATAACATTATATTTCCAATATTTCGACAGTGGTTACTGTCATCATCAGGGAGCTACAAAAATGGATGAAACTATGGTAAAATGGTGAGGATGAGAGTCCTATACTTACAATGTTAGTGAGATTGGTCGCTTAACAACGATGTTACAGAATTAAAAAAGACAAAATCCATGTGCAACATGGGGTACTTAATAAAATGTATGTAAAACATTAGACAATTGAAATTTTTTTTAAAAAATGTGTCGGATGCACAACACCTGTAGGAATACACGAGGAGCGTGGGAGAAGAGAAAATTGTTGGGTTAGAATTTATTGAAATTAATCATATGTCATATGTCAAAAGTCAAAGTCTATGAAACTTTGACTTTGACTTTTGACATATGACATATGATTAATTTTAATAAATTCCAACCCAACAATTTTCTCTTCTCCCACGCTCCTCGTGGTATTCCTACAGGTGTTATGCATCCGACGCATTAAAAAAAAAATTTTCAATTCTTTAATGTTTTACATAAATTTTATATATATATATATATATATATATATATATATATATTATATATATATATATATATATATATATATATATATATATATATATATATATATATATATATATATTATATATGTATATATATATATATATATATATATATATATATAAGTGAAAATAGAGTATATTTCGTTTTAATTCCGAGAGCTCTAACCTTTGACAGCTGTTTCGTGCTAACGCACTCATCAGAAAGGATTTATGGAGCTCTCGAAATCAAAACGAATCCACTCAAGAATTAGTACCGTGAAGGCAAGACAGATATAACAGAAAGTTACTTATGACATCTACAGTCACTAGTTGAAACTTAATTAAACTTGATTGAATCTTGGGTTGGTCAGAACAACGAAGTGTTGACTGCCTGTCAAATTGTAGACAAACCTCTACTTTGGATTCCTTGGTTCGTGTCAAATTAAGTTTCAACTAGTGACTGTAGATGTCATATATATATATATATATATATATGTATATATATATATATATATATATATATATATATATATATATATATATATATATCATCAGGATTTTGTGACTTGACGCCGGGGTCTCAATCTGCCTACTCCCCAGGTCTCGCCACTTGTTCTCTTTAAGGTCTCAATCTGCCTACTCCGTCGAGAGAACTCCTAACCCCCCCCCCCTTTCGATCAATTTATCCTTATTTCTTTTTCTTGAAAATGGCTCCAAAATCGGAGCCGAAACGTCGAATTTCAATATTGTATAGATTATACAAAGGTATAGTACAAAATACAAAAGTAAAGTGATATATATATATATAAATATATATATATATCACTTTACTTTTGTATTTTGTACTATACCTTTGTATAATCTATACAAAGGTATAGTGAGTTCCTAAAGGATTGTTTTCGACTGTTTTACAGTCACTGGAACATTTATTGCTCCTTGAAGCAAGTATTCGCATCCGAAATGTCCTTCTGGAGCGCTCTCTAATCTGTTGCCGTGGTGGATCCTGTAAGCGATTGCAGTGTTCATCCCGGCGAACGATGACGGGCACCGGGCCCCCGCGTGTATACAACCGTGATAACCAGGACTGCACTGATGAGGGACTTCATCCCGAAACCGGTCTGCAGTTGGTTCTTTGTTTGGATCAGGCGGTGTCCTGCTGTCTGTCTCTGAGAGCTCTTGCAAAGTTGTTCCTTCAAAGTAAGGATCTTTGCACATATGTCTGACAGATATAATTCAATATCTGTCGAGGTATTAGCCAGAGAAGTAGTTGTTTTCTGTCGGACATATGCCATACAATCTATACAAAGGTATAGTGAGTTCCTAAAGGATTGTTTTCGACTGTTTTACAGTCACTGGAACATATATATATATATATATATATATATATATATATATATATATATATATATATATATAATGATGGATATAGCGAGGGGCAATATATGAAAATATAAGTAGAAAAGTTATTGGGTATAACCCTCAAAATGTTCTGTAACCGTAGACACGTGTTTCGAGTTTAAGCTCTCATCAGTACAGTAAAATCAAGTGCGAAGATGTACAACCCTTGGATGTAAAAATAGAAACAAAGGAAGTCAACAACAGGAAGCCAACCACACATTTGTGGCTTCGGTTAGAAGACCTTGTGCTTACAAGGCAACAACTAACGTCGCCACGAAGGTAGCCATAGCTACCAGCGTGACAATCCTACCCAGGAAAATACAAATAAGGATGGATATAGCGAGGGGCAATATATGAAAATATAAGTAGAAAAGTTATTGGGTATAACCCTCAAAATGTTTTGCAATCGAAGACACGTGTTTCGAGCTTAAGCTCTCATCAGTACGGTAAAATCAAGTGCGAAGATGTACAACACTTGGATGTAAAAATTTTTACACACAACACACTGAAGTCTACAACTCAGATAAGATTGAAAAAAAGTAATGGGTATGCCACCACACCATAATGTTCCAGTTTTTTAAATAAAATATCATGAGAGACACAGTCGTAAGCCTTTGTCAAATCGCACAAGGTGATGATTGAATGTTTGCCCCCCTCAAGGACTTCTACTATTTCGCTAAAGACGAGCAAAATAGCTTTGATCGTGGATTTGTGTTTTCTGAAACCAAATTGACCTGGACACAATTGTGGATTTGTTTCTAAATATCGGGACAGTCTATCTGGTATGATGGAAATCGGTCTATAGTTCTCAACATTCAGTGGATCCCCTTTTTTCAGTAACGGTAAGACAAAGGCAATTTTGAATGAATCGGGAAATATTCCCTTTGAAAAATATTCATTTATGAGTAATGAAAACCAACCAACCAACCAACCAACTCTTTAAGAATATAAGAGTTTGAACCAAAAATGTCTTGACAGTAGGAATTTTTCAAGGATAGAATGGTTTCTTTCACTTCCTGGGGGATGACGGGCGATAAAAAGAAAGAATAAGTTGTTGAATTTAAGTTCTTCAAGAAATCAGAGGAGTCATGATCCAAGTGTGGTAATGACGAAATTGAATTCTATATAGTGGTAACTCACTGTTCTCCTTTTAGGTATAAGTTAAGTTTTAGTTCATTTGTATGATTTCAGTCTCATATGTAATTCATTTTGTTATATTGTGTCACTCTGTTATAGCACAAGCTTCTTGAGCTCTGTCTGTTGTGTGACCATGCTCATTGAATAGATTAAAAAAAATATCGTCAAATATTCACATTTTTTTTCTCGCCATATTGCTTTTCAAATATTTTGCAAGTGTGTTTACAATATTGTACCAATACTCCTACCAATGTAGGTGTGCTAGTAGACTAAACTCTCTTTCTGTTTCAGAACAATGTCTCCCACCCTCCGTTCGCTAATGAGACGGGAAGCCCCCGTCCCGAAACTGGAAGACACAGCGGCGCCCTCTTTGGCGGCCGTCACCGACAGCCCCGCCCCCTCAGCGGCGGCAGTGACCGAGGCCACCGTCGACGTTTCGAGCGTCCCGGAAACCACAGGTCTGGAAACGCATATTTTTAATAACAAACATTATCATCCATCTCAAGGTCGCACCACTCCCCACGTGGAACCAGGTACTTAGCTATTTGTGTGCTCGGAGCAAGTGAATGTCGTTTTAGCAACACTCGAGGAGACTCGAAACTTCATAGCACTTACTTGTTACACTCACGTAGTAGACGGAGATTTGAAGACCTTTGTGTTGATCAATTATTATGTTAGACATCCTTTGTATGGTAATTACCACTAGTATCAATAAATGATTTCTTCGATATTTCCGAGCAGCGAATAAATAGCGATCAGGATGGCAATATGCAAACACGCTGGTCGCCTACATCAACTCAACTAGACTGCTATCTAAACTCTTCTTTTCCTCCAAAACTCAAGTAATCATTTTCTCATATACCTACCCCTCCTGTCGCCGCGTCTACGTTTGTGACTAAAGATCACAACAAATCTAATCCCTAATTGAATAAGTCCATTTTGTTTATTAATTTTACAACCAAATTATTTTGTAAGATGGAATGTCCGGTCTCTTCAGGCCCAAGGATTATCCTACCGCAATAAATTCGGGACAAACGATGAAGAAATTAGATAACAAATCTTACTAGATTTAATTATCAAATTACAGTCTAGGCCGGAGTACTTAGCAATCTCCTACCGGAGGAAAGATCCATTGATATTTTCAATTTTCCGGTATCTATTCCCTCGGAAAGCAGTTTTATTGAAACTACTTCAACTAAAAATGGGCTAAACCACTTTTGTGTCTTTTTCAATTGGACTTTCGTAACTTGTGACTAGTTTCGATCATTACATCATCTTCATCATCTTCATCACTAACTATTATCAACCATTTGTCGTTTTCAAGAAGCCACATTGATAACAATAATAACAACCTAGTATATCAAAAATAAAAAAATATTGCCACGAGAATATTTTGCAAGTTTTGAGGTGTTGAGTTTTAGATTCAAAAGTGGGCTATTAAATGAATTGAGTTGTTTCTTAGGAGTTTTTCTTCATCTCGTTTATTTTTAAAGACTTCAACATATTTTCCCTTTGTTATGTTTCAAAATATTTGTATCTATTTTATGATTTGATTTCTGGAGGAAGTTCATGCCTTATTTGATTTTTCGCCATAGAATACATGTTCTTCGATTCTTATTTCATAATTTTTTTCTGTCTGTCCTGCAAACATGACACATTTCCCTAGAAGCCATGCAGTTCAAAATGGTCATGAACAACCACCAGATTTCCTCAGAGAACGGACCAAAACTGGGTAGGGATGCAGCAGTGTGTACACTATGGACCAAGTTAGATGAAAGGTCTGGAGTGGGCGTGTAGTCCAAGTAATAGGGGAAAGTGCGAGTATTGGAAATTGATATTCAGGATGAGTTTCTATTTCATGCGATAGTGATTTCCGAACATAACCTAAAAAATTGGCAAAGTTGCGAAAAGCGGTTTTTTGTTGATAACTAAAAAACTACAGCTCCGATCGAAAAAAGTTGAATGATGAAATTGTAGGTATCAGGAAGATCTATAAATTGGATCACTTATAATTTTCCGATATCATCGATACTTTTCGAGTTATATCGGAAAAACCGTGAAAAATCGGGTTTTCTATAACTCGTTAACTGTAAGGTATTCAATATAACCTATTACAAGCCAAAAGAGTCCTGCTTTGAAAAATTGATAAATATTGATTATCTTTCAAAATATATGAAGTTTTCTCAAAAAAGATGCCTCTCAATATAGATACTCTTGCTCGTGGAATGATGCTACAGTAAAGATTCATGGCTTATTTTTTCTGTAAGAGTTGTTTTTTCATATTATCGACTAAGTAGGTCCATTGGTTTTTTTAATTTTAAAGGTCAAAAAATAAAACAAAAAAATTGCACAATTTTTTACATGTTTTTTTTACATTGCTCAATTTTGTTTTTATATAAATGACTTTCATGAAAATGGATTCCTAGCATGATTTCAAGCATTCAAAAAAAAAAAAAAATTATTTGCAATGTGTACTAGTACTTGAAATTGAACCAATAACTTTTCTTTATCTTTCAATAACACTGTCAAGATAAAAGTGTCTTTAATGTCAACAGTATTTGTATCCCCACTGCGCCACCCGCTAAAATTGCATCGCTCCGCGCCTGCACGCCTCACTTTGTTCATCAATTAACAATACTGCAAATGAACTAAACATATCCAAGTGTTTTTTTATCGAAAATATAGGTATTCGCCTTCCAGATTTTTTTGAAATAAAAAAATTATCTCGGCTCCTAGTGATCGTAGGAATTCAATTTTTTTTAATGCGTGAAATCATGCTTCAAATCTATTTTCATAAAAGTCGTTTCTATAAAAACAGAATTAAGAAATTTATTTAGATAAAACATTTAAAAAAAATTGTGCAATTTTTTTAATACATTTTTTGACACTTAAAATAAATAAGAGGCAAAAGATGTCCGGAGGACTGCTCACTGCTAATATCCTATACAATAGGAAAGTTGGGTCGAAAATCAATCAGAAAACAACTACTTTCCTGGCTAATGCCACGACGAATATTGAATTACATCTGATGAAATTTCCGTGCAGAGTTCCTACAAGGTCATCTCTGCAATTGCTTGGTTGCATGGGAATGTTCATCGAAACATTCGGACCTATATCGATTTCGGAGTGTTGCTCCTCATCAGTATAGGGTAGGTCTAGCAGTCAATAACTAATGACTGCAACGAATGAATCGACGACCAAACCCATTTAAAGACCGAAACTGAGATCGCGCCCGCACAGTGGATTAACTCCAAACTGCGAGCGCCATCCCAGCGCCGGAAGCCCAACCAAGAATACCCATGACCACGATTGTCAAGACCGTATATAAAACAGAAAAGAAAACTGTAGGTCACAATGAGCTTATGACAAGAGGCATAAGATGTCCGGAGGTCTTGACGATCGTGGTCATGAGTATTCTTGGTTGGGCTTCCGGCGCTGGGATGGCGCTCGCAGTTTGGAGTTAATCCACTGTGCGGGCGCGATCTCAGTTTCGGTCTTTAAATGGGTTTGGTCGTCGATTCATTCGTTGCAGTCATTAGTTATTGACTGCTAGACCTACCCTATACTGATGAGGAGCAACACTTCGAAATCGATATATAGGTGGTCCGAATGTTTCGATGAACATTCCCATGCAACCAAGCAATTGCAGAGATGACCTTGTAGGAATTCTGCACGGAAATTTCATCAGATGTAATTCAATGTTCGTCGTGGCATTAGCTAGGAAAGTACATGTTTTCTGATGAATTTTCGACCCAACTTTCCTATTGTATAGGATAATAGCAGTGAGCAGTCCTCCGGACATCTTATGCCTCTTGTCATAAGCTCATTGTGACCTACAGTTTTCTTTTCTGTAAAATAAATAAAATCAATATACTCATTCGATAATATGAAAGTAAAACTCTTACAGAAAAAATAACCTCTGAATCGTTACTGTAGCATCATTCTCCGAGCAAGAGAGATATGGAGAGAGCACCTTTTTTGAGAAAACTTCATATATTTTGAAAAATAATCAATATTCATCAAGTTTTTTGAAAAACACATTTTTGGCTTGCCATAGGCTACACAAAACTGTAAGTGACAATTTTCAATACCTTACAATGAACGAGTTATAGAAAACCCGATTTTTTACGACTTTTCCGATATAACTCGATAAGTATCGATGATATCAAAAAAATTCTACATCATTTAATTGATAGATCTTTTTGATACCTACAATTTCTTGATTCAACTTTTGTTGATCGGAGCTGTAGTTTTGTAATTATCAACAAAAAACCGTTTTTCGCAACTTTGCCAATTTTGCCAATGTTTGGTAATCAGGATCGAGTCGCATGAGATGGAAACTCATCCTGAATTTAAATTTCCTATACGCTTATATTTTTATTTTTTGGATATTAATTTTTGCACATTTAACATTGGTCCGCTTCCTCGTTTCTTCGACTAGTTACAGGGTGAATCAAGTTCAAGACTTCCAGAATCACACCCCAACCATCTTTCAAACTGAAGTACATCGAAAGAAAAAAAAAAGTGAATACCAAGCAACAGTGAAAGCTCTGAAGTCATGTATTTGTGAATCTGAGCAGAATTGGGACTGCAACGATCCCTGAGCTGACAGAAAACAACTAGGCCACTTTGATGTGAGTGCCAGATCGTAGAGGTATTTGAGGCAACGTCAAAGAGACTGCCTTGCCAATGAAGGAAAAAACACACAATTCATCGTTCCAAAGCCCACTTGAATGGAGAATTCCAACGCTGGGTAACCAATTAAATGGAAGCTCCCTGGAATAAAGCGGCAGGACAAAGACAAGCGAAGAGGCTAGTGATCCTATCGCCAAGGAAAGCTTAACAGCTTCGCGAGTTGGATAAGAAAGACTTGAAATTGGTAAGGGATACTCTGAAGTATCAGTCGAAAAAAATGGGCAAATCAGAGAGTCATAATTGACGCTACTGCAAGAATTTTGCTGATACTGCTGAATATTTGCTATACACTAAAGATCTAATTGGTCGAAGTTCTTGTGAGACTGCATTGCCTCTACAACCACCTCTACAATCTGAAGATTCAAGAGTGTTCATCAGGGACAATAAAATTAGGGTTTTTCTTTGACTCGTTTGTTTTAATTTCCCCTTCGTTACAGGTATGGTGGATTTTCAAATTATCATTTCATGTATTGAATTTTGGAAGTGTTCATGCATTGATGATTTTATATCTGAGAATACATGTTCTTTGTACCTTATTATTTCGAATTTTCTTTCTGTTTGTCCGATATAAATATATGGCACATTTTACTAGAAGTTATGTCTGAACCGACAAATATTATACCAGTTATGTACGAATTTGGAATGTCGGTAGTTTGAAGTGGTCATAAACAAACCCTAAATTTGCTCAGAGAACGAACTACAACTGGGAAGGGATCAACTGGTGACTTGCTCGCATCTGTTGAAGGATATTGTGCAATTCTGGCAGTGGCATTAGATCTCGAAAGCGTTTGATCGCGTTTGGCACCAGGAACTCTTCGCCAAGCTTCCATTTCAGGGCTTGCCCCTCCACTCGGTTGTGTTTCTTTCTATATAGCTTTCTCTCAGGTAGATATTTCAACACGGTGGTTGTTGTTATTGAAGGAAATATCGCAAATAATTTGAAGAATACTCATAGAGATCCTACTTTTTCTCAAAGCCAAAGAGCCGCATACTAACCTGAATATATAACAATACCGCTTTCAAAAGAGGTAACCAAATTGAAAACTCTGTACGTAGAAAGCAATACATCAGAACTGTCAGGACAAGGCAAATTGCTGCTACAAGAATGCTTGCCTTCACGTTTCTATCCTAATCTTATGCAGTGGTGGAATGATCTCAGAAAGAGATGTAACAGCCTCAAGTTCAGTTCGAATGTAAGCCTGATTTGTTCCTTTTTCGGCCACAGAGGGTGGTAAACTTTTGAATTTGAACTATATGAACAATAAAATGGTACTCAATAGTGCCTGTGAGCTTTCCAGGAGTTTGATCCTCATCTCTGCATGATTTTGGCTCACCATGGGTAAGTAAGCATCGTAGCATTTTTTTTCAAGGCGTCACCCCGCGTGGTATATGAACGTTTCCTTTTTTGTTGATACTCAACTGAGTGACTAGACCTTCAACAATGAGTTGAAAACCACTTTTGGGAATGTCCAATTTACCGTCCACCTCGTGGCTAGTCAAAAAAGATAACCAGATAGCGTTGAATTGATTTTGATGTAAAACAAGTCTGCGACAAGCAATGACAACCTTCATAACATGATCATTAAAACGTTGATTGTTTATTCACATCATCACTGATACACGCACAACTTTTATACTACTCAGCATGACAATTGTTGTAGACACGCTTTGAAGTGGTACCCCCTGTAGCAATGTTTTGTGCTGGGGGGTGCTCTTCTTTTGTACCAATTATTCATGTTTCTTACGATTTTTTGCAGCTTCCCCTACCAATGCGACCAAAACTTTCCTTGATGATATCAAAATCTTGGCTGAGAAGGAAGGGATCGACACGTGGGTGCTGGTAACCATTTTGATTGGTAGGTACTCACGATTATCTCTTCGTAATATACTTTTTCAACGTTCATGCAAAAAACAAAACTTTATTGAACTGTATTCAGTGGAAAAACTTGTTCTTTTTTGCACTGAGTGCAATAAAGTCTTTATTGCACTCATCTGTCATTCTGCGTTCAGCGTTCTTTCATCATGACAAACATAAAAGTCAAATCAACGCCATATTTAGCACATTTTCTTTGAGATTGTATTACGTTTCAAACAGTTTCATATCTTATATTATTGTCACTTATAATTACACGAGAGATTTTTTTTGTCAAGTAAACTTGACATGTATTTTTTTTTTTTTTTTTCCTTGGTGTTTTTGGCATCGACTGCTATGGTCATTAGCCATGTGTTCTGGATAGGCCTTGTTACTAACTCCATACGCCACTTTAGGAGCAGCACTGTTAATTTTTAACGCAACAGTGAATCGTGGAGGATTATTCCCAGCCGACACGAGCCTCAGTCATTCAGACTTTCACATCTGAAAATGAAAAAAGATCGCACCGTCTGGGAATCGAACCAGCAATCTCTCGATTACCAGGCGAGCGCTTAACCACTGCGCTAATCCCCGCCCTACTTGACATGTATTAATGAGAATTTTGTTGCCTGGCAATTTAACAAAAAAAACTGCCCCTGAAAAAATTACGAGTCCGTAGGACGAGTAATTTTTTCTGGCAGTTTTTTGAGTTGAATTGCCTGATGGCAACAAAATTCGAATTATAAATCTCAAGTTTACTTCGACAAAAAAAAGCTAGAGTGTAATTCGGTAAGACAATTTAATGAATATGTGAATCAATAAATTGAAAAATAAGACGGTGGTAGTAACTGGACGGTAGTACGAATGGAACCGATGATTTTTTTATGATGTTCTTCATCTAACTGAAGGTACGGTTTAAATGACGATGGGTTGCTATGTCTCGTAATTTTCACAAGTTTTGTTCACCTATACCACTCCTGGACAATTCAGTTTCGGCGGCAGCTCGGTTAGAATGGTTCGTAATTTTCACTCGCTTGACATCAAGTCCAATATTTTTTGCCAAGGATTTGGTCCATTTAGATATTACATTTATCCCAATAGGAGAACTCTTATACCATCCTTTCGAATTTGTTTTTTGCCAGAAAGGATTTGGAGTTGACAAAATTTTCACATGTGATATGGTTTCCCCGTCTTCCCATAATTTGTTTAAACAATTTTACTGGACACACACAATCTTCTTCAGTGTTTGCTACCAACCATTTACTGTCGGCCAACTTCTGATTTCCCCCTTGTGCTGTCTTCAGAAACACTGGGTTATATTTAACTCTTCCGGTCTCTCTTCCAGGGTTGTCTGTCTCAATTTTCAAATAGAATATCTTACAATTTGCTGCTTCTTCACCTCTCCAAGCCAATTCATAGGCAGCAATATGATAACATTTTGTTTGAAGGCCTACAGGTTCTTCTTCACTTCAGAACAGTGCCATTTAAAAAATGTCTTGTTTTGTGAGAGCCTTAGAACTCACCTTCCTATTTTATGGGATTGCTTGCAAAATTTTGCGGTTTGTGTCGCGTGCATTTCTCGTTTTCTTAAACTGTATGTCCGTGATTTGATTAAAAATTCTTATACATTCTTTGAAGTACTTCTCTTGTAACATTTTTGCTGAAGTGTTCCAAATCGTTTCGACTGCACTCTCTTTATAGTCTTCTTCATTGTTCTCCTTCATGTTGAATGCTCAGTTACGTAAAATAGAAGCTTTCTCTTCAGTGGAAGTTTCTGCAATGAGTTCATATATTTTTTTCAAACAAAATATCGCGAATTATCGCCAAATTGACGTAGTTGAACTCACAGTATTGCGAGACACAATATTGTTGATGGCTTCTTCAATTTCTCCACAAGACTGTTCAAATCGCGACATTTCCACAAATGAAATACTTTTCTGACAACGCAAGTTTGAGACAAATTGACATAACGTCCCCAAAAATTTTTTACAATGCTGGTTGTCATGCTTTCAATAGTTAGGTTCCGTTTTGTTGCTGGAAAAGTTAGGGCAAACTTTTTTCGCTGTCATAATGACAAAACACCGCGACATATGGCATTTTTAGTGCATGAATTAAATTGTCAATCATATTTATCACATACTGGGATTACAGCATTACTAGAAAATGTAATTTGATAAAAATAAAATTTATTGTTGTTATTGTTGTTGTTATTGTTAAAATTGTTATTTCCTTCAACCGATTGCTAGGAAAGACGCAGCCCTTACCTTTCAACGTGTAATGCCATGCCATGTCTTTGAAACCTCGACCCTTCGCTCCAAAGGCGAACGTTCTACCAGCACGGCCACCACGGCCCATATTTCTTTGAATATCTTTATAGTACTTTTAGCAGCTAGATTTGAACAAAGAATGCCTCCCTCACACTTTAGTACCACCTAAATGAAACAGTTTTTGGTTTTTGTACAAACGTAGAAAAAAAATGGAATGCAACTCGTGCAAAAATTGTTTATTGCACTCGACCTGAAATTGTCCAACGAGGCCGGTAGGCTGAGTTGAACAACACATCGAGTGCAATAAACACTTACTTTTTGCTCTTGTTGCATAAATAACTATTTTCGCACGAACTGTCAGTTTAACGTATTTAATCGTTCGATTAAAAAAATGGCAGGGTATGTTGACAAATCTCTGTTTTATGATGTCAAAGTAACAGTTTTGCTCCAACGGTGTTGCTTTTGTCTAATTTTCTGATAGAGATGAAGATCCAATAGGGTGGATTACTGCTTTTGAGATATATTCAATTGAAGAAAATCACATAAATCATCGATTTATTCTGCAGAAATACTTTTTCAATATTTCAAGTCAAAAAGACAACGTGTCAGTAACAATGAAACAAACGTTTTCAATTACTAAGTGTCCACATAATGACAAGGAATCCTCGTAATTATCCCACTCAGAAATTCATTATTTCACAAATTATCAGTTGAGTCGCTGAATGTTCTCCCAGATCTTGTTTTTTCCACATTTTTCCTTCACAAGGATTTCAATATCTATGTTGATACGTATCGGAGAACTGGACAAGTCTTAATGGTCTGCTGGGAATATTTTTTTTAGTGAAGAGAGGGGCACTTATTATACTTCAACTACTATACTTGCCTGCATTCTATTTTCTAGACTGGCTATTATAAATTCATTTGTTGATGCTACTGATGTATCTGTTTTTCAGTCCAGGTATAGGTAATTCATATTTTTTGTGATATAAGTGTCCTAAAAATCTGTTTTGAATTTCTTTCAACTTATTTTTGTGTACGAGTTGAGAAGGATACCTACTCCATTTTTTCTTTTTCATTTGAAACGTTTACTCACCACAAAGAAAATTCACCGCGTCATTGACATTTTCTATTTCTAACATCACAGTCCAGTGTAAGAGTCCTGTCAATATCTGTGATTTTATACGAGAGCTGTAAGAAATAACATCTTCGAAAATTGAAGAAAGTTTCTGTTTCGAAGTAATTAGTGTCCCATTTTCAGTCTTTTCTTATTAAATTCAAATTATCAATACAGAATGGTTTGCATCCTCTTCTATCAACTGAAAATCAGATTGGGACATTTTGAGAAAGTCGCAGTTTTCAATAGATGTTAACCCCAGATATGGTGGAATAATAGACAAGTGCATAGTACACTTGGATCAAAATACTTTCATATGGTTAGTTCATATCGCAGTTGAATAATGTCAGAGTAGGATTTGTATCATGATTCGGAAGGTTTTTTATATTTCAAATCAATATCTTCAGCCCATGATGACATTCATTTCTGGAGTGTAAGACGTAATGGTGAACCAAATTTTGGTTACATATGGACAATACCCACACACAATTCCTTTTATACATATTGAAACTCTAATGAGTTAAAGCAATATTTTTGAAATATAATTAACGAGAGTTTTCTTCGCAGCTGTTTGTATAGTAGTCCTTGGGATATGCTTCTGCTGCATAAGAAGATGCTTCCGAAAGCGAAGAGCAAAGGATGGCAAAAAAGGAATGAAAGGAGTAGACTTGAAGTCTGTGCAGTTATTGGGATCATCATACAAGGAGAAGGTAACTTTATTTACCTTTTACTCATTTATTTATACATACGGATTTCGCATAAAATTGTACTCACTTCCTAGAAAAATGTTTATGGCAAGTTGATATATGTGTTTTGTCCTGAATTATTGTCATACACAATTCACATATAATTTGCCGTGGCACAAACTAGCTGGCATGTTGGCCCACCTAGTAAGACTTCACATAAACTTCAAAGTAAATGGAGTAGATCTAGTAACAAAATTCCCAGTGATAACATTGATAAAAAATATGAAATTGAAAACGGAACTAGGTGATAACAATCTAGCTTTTCTAAAAAACTTTCTCAATGGAGCAGTTTTCTATCCAGGAACTGCAAAAACTGTTATTTCATCTGATCATAGTTTTTATTGAAACAATGCAAATTGTTTTCGGGCAGGCTTGAATTTTTTTTTACTCCTTTCATATTTATGTAGTCAATATGTTTTCATTATACCACACTCCAATCTAATAAATTTCTAGTCATTCTTGTAGATTTTTCATTCTCATTAAGTCACATTATGATATCAAAATGATTATACTCTGAACATGACTTCTAGGTTCAGCCAGATATGGACGAGCTGACAGAAAATGCAGAAGAGCCAGACGAAGGAGAAAAACCGGAAGTTCAGAAGTTGGGAAAATTGCAATATAAGGTGGGTATCGTTAAATTATCATACAATCTATCAGTGAATTTTACTGGGTTCTTAATATTTATCACGTTTTTGCTAATAATAATAACGATAAAGTTTATTCATAATTGAAAAAGAAAGCATTACATCAATTTGTATAAAAAGGTGAATAAAAGGTTTGATTATAGCGGCGAATTTATAAACTTTTGCGAGAAATTTCAGGTGAGAATTACATTTAGGTATGTGTTTTGTAAATTTTTTAAATTGTACAAAATAGTAACAAAAATAAAGTTCCTGAGTTAATTGAAGTGGAAAAGATCATGAAATGAATGCCGATGAGACTTTTGAATACATTTTTTCAATTGTTTTTGAATGAGAATAATGACTTGATAGCTTTTATAGTAGTAAAATGACAAAATAAATTTCAGAATTTTTTCTGAGACATTGTTTTTTCAACTTAATTTTTCACTGTGACACTATTTTTATTTCTTGTGTTATAAATATGATTATAGAAATTTATATTCGTCTTATGTTTGTAGATCATTATGTTGTATACAAGTAATTGTGTTATTTCCATTTTCTTTGATTCTTTGTCCAGTTTCTCAATTGGACTCAAATAACTTCTACTATATATGATTTCCAGAAACTATTTCTGAAGAACCTCAAGATTTCTGAGGTAGGATTTCTCCTCCCCAAGCCAGAATCCCATAATTCAATTAAGACTGTATTAATGAAAAATAAAGAATGTCGAGGGTTTTTATGTGTATAAATGTTTGGGGATAATTGAATTTGGATAATAAAGTTCTTAATTTCCTCAATAGAAATAGTAGTAGAAGAATAGTAGAGATATTTGGAATAATCCACCCCAGGCTATACAGTAACGTATAACAGACTTTAAACCAACATCATGACTTCTCGTCCTGAGATATTTCGGAGTTAATAAAATTTGTGAATTAACTTTCTGAGTCTTTTCACTGTAAACGTTATACGATCATTCCTCCTCAGAGTTTGATCAATTGTAATGCCTAGATACTTAGTAGATTTAGTTTTATTCATTTCAGAACAAGGGCAATTTGGAATTTCTGAGCATGTAGATTTGTGGATGGTTAGAAATGCGTTTTTCGGTTGATCTTTTTTGTTGATGAAAAAGCTATAAAATTTGATTTTTCTATATTAATGCAGAGTAGATTATTACTTAGCCAATTGTAAATTTGTTTTATACCATTTTCCGCTATTTCATATACTTCGTTCCATGTTCCAACAACAAATACTACGGCAGTGTCATCTGCATAGGATATTAGTTTTCCTTCAAAATTTGTTATATTAAAATTATTATTGACATAGAGTAAAAATAGAATAGGGCCAAGAACAGTTCCTTGTGGCACACCCATATTAACTACTAGTGGATCACTGTACGTTTATTCTAAGGTTTGACAGATAATCTCTGAATATATTCAATTAAACTCCCCTAATAATATTATCCAATTAATAGTGGTCCTGAGCCTGAGAGGGTATTATTATAAAATATGAATGGCATATATTTCGTTTTTCAAAGTTTATCGTAATTAGGTTATAATCAAACCAATTTTCAATGTTCGTCTTAGTCTGTAATTCAATCCAGTTTTTTTTCTTCATATAACATAACTGAATCAATTGCAAAACTATAAACCTCACCTATAGTACTAATATAAAAAAGGTCGTTGAGATAGATAGTAAAAACTGTCCCCTGTGGCACACCAAACTGAAGATTTTTTGTTCACTTCTAGCTTCATCAATTTCAATATATTAAGTTCTATTTTCCTAGTAATTTTTGAGGAGATCACAATCTTTGCCGCGAAATCCAATATTTTCTAATTCAATTAATATTCGTTCATGATCAACTGTATCTAAAGCTTTAGCTAGGACCAAAAAATAGCTATAGTTGGAATTTGATCATCAAGATATCAGATTTTTCCCTAAAAACATTTCAGTTCTCAAACAAAAAAAGTTTTCATATACCTTTCGTTTATTGATTGACAGGATTATTGAAATAATATCAACATTAATTTTCAGCTAGAGTATGACTTCAATCAGAACAGTTTCTCAGTAACTGTCATTCAAGCTGAAGATCTGCCAGCTCTGGACATGGGTGGTACTTCCGATCCTTACGTCAAAGTCTACCTTCTTCCAGACAAGAAGAAGAAATTTGAAACCAAGGTCCACAGGAAAACGTTAAATCCCGTCTTCAATGAAACTTTCGTCTTCAAGGTGAGTACACA
The DNA here is from genome assembly GCA_944452925.2 of Chrysolina oricalcia. Lineage (NCBI taxonomy): Eukaryota > Metazoa > Arthropoda > Insecta > Coleoptera > Chrysomelidae > Chrysolina > Chrysolina oricalcia. The sequence continues at coordinate 5,879,338 of OX101825.2, read as the reverse complement.
ACTTTTTATTGCGGCAAATGTGCATAACTGAAATTTGCTATCTTTGCAAATTTACCTTTCAAAGATAAGATAATCCCTACCTTGTCCATCGCAGTGCTGTCTCAGCTGATGCACAGGGTGGCACATCGAAAACGTACCGCAGAATTTTTCGAAAAAATCCAAAAACACGCAAAGTTTGTTTGTCAGGGTGACTTGACTTGACTTTTGATGCAAAAACCATAGCAAAACCTGCAACCAAATCAAATGGAGATGGGTGAAGGGCTTTTAATTCCGTATACAATGCGGATTTTGAAGAACACAGTTTTTAACACAAACTCAAACATTTATGTATAGAAAAATATATATTCACATCATCAGATGTACATAATTACACTACGATAAATCGAAATAGATACTATTCAATTGAGAATACTTTCAACAGGACTCATGATGTTGTATATTGGATTAACCATTTACAGTCATGAAAACACAGAACATAAACAAGTTTAAAACTGAATTGGAAATATGAACAATCACATTTTTCACAGCAAGATATGTTTTGCTCCCATCCAGATTGCAGTTCTCAATATATTGACCAGAGTGGTCGTAGGATCCAAATAAGTATATTAGAACATACTAAAATTATTGAAAAATCTAAGAACTTTGGACTCGATGTTTATAACACTAATGGCCAATTTCACCAGCTAATTGCTTAAGTTTGGAAATACCTAAATCGAATTTAGGAATGTCCAAGTGCAATTTGCGTTTCACCAAGCGTTGAAGTAATGATCAAAAGTGATAGAAAATACTGAACGTGGGTATTTCCTATCACTTTCAAGCATTACTAAACGCTTGGTGAAACGCAAATTGCACTTGGGCGTTCCTAAATTCGATTTAGGTATTTCCTAACTTTAGGAATCAGTTGGTGAAATCGGTCATAAAAGCTTACTCTCGGTCCTTGTTCAGCATCAATAAAACTTGAACCTTATTTTATATACATAAGCTTAATAATAAGTTTATTAATACATAATAATACATCAAAATACAAGGAGTATAAAAAAAATATATTCATTAGTAAAATAACGTTTCTAAAATGAATATCATAAAACAGTCAGACAGTTACGTAAAACTGGTATGAAGACTGTTTATGAACATTTCAAGCAATTTATATTCTATAAATTTAAAGTAGAAAAGTTCAAACCGGACAAAAAAAAATAAGAATCCAGATATACAAAGAATAGTCCTTGGTAATTTTAAAGTAAAGGAGGCCTTGACTATGACACATACTGAAAATCAATATTAATTGAGATTATTTCTTTGTGCAAGCATGTACTTTTTTAATCGATTTTTAAATTGAATGATGTTTCTGGAATTCTTGATCTCAATTGGTAATTTATTAAAATTTGACAGAGCTGAATGTGCAAATCTCTTTTGTCCAAAAATTGAGTTAGCAGGATCAATATGGAACATGTTATGTTGCCTAGTACGATAACTATGTATTTCAGAATTTCTAGTTAATATGAAGTTTGATTTAACTTTTTTATTCACAATATTGAAAGACATTTTGAAAGTTTCTATAGAATAGAGTTCTTCTAAGGAAAATTTTTCTGTAATTGTATAGAGTTGAATTGTTGGCGTATCATATGGAAGACGACACAATAGCTTTTTTATATAAAATGGAAATTTTGTTGAAATTATTTTTGAAACATGTTCCCCAAATGTTTATAATATAAGTCCTTCTACTAATTATATGAGAATGTAGAATCATATCTGCAATTTTTGGATTGAGTTTGGGACATCTTCTCAGGGCTCCAATTAAGGAAGACATTTTTTTTATAAGCACTTCAATATGTTTGTCCCACTTCAAATTTTCATCAATCCATATTCCTAGATACCTTATATGTGGAGTTTGTTTTAAAACATCATTTTTTATTTTCAAATTCAGATTAATTTTTGTTTATTTTTTTGTTGAAATATTATGTATCCAGATTTACTAGTATTTAATGACAAAAGATTAGAATAAAGCCACTTTTCATATTTTTTCATATCTTCATTGATAATAGTTTCTTAAATTGAAGGATTAGAGTTCTCGTATAAAATCACTGTATCATCTGCATAAATGGTATATTTACCCTCTAAATGCATTCTAGAAATATTTTGAATATACAATAAATATAAAATTGGACCTAAAACAGAACCTTGAGGAACTCCTTTATCAATGAAAAGTTTGTCAGTTTCAAAGTTACAAGATTTGGAACTTATTGTTCTATGAGATAAATATGATTTAAGGAGATCATTTACAATGCCTCTGATTCCCATTGACTCCAAATGTTTCAACAGTGTTATGTGATCAACGGTATCAAATGCTTTTTTGAGGTCCATGAAAATTGCAACTACATAATTTCCTTTGTCAAGTCCTTCTCGAATTTTATCAATTACTTGTAATGCTGCTGATTGAGTACCACTGTTTTCTTGAAATCCAAACTGGTTTTCATCAAAACCATATTTTTCATTGATGAAATTAACTATGCGTTTTTTAATAGTTTTTCAATAATTTTGGAGAAAATGCTCAATAATGCTATTGGTCTATAATTACCGGGATTTATAAATAATTTCCAGAAACCACCATATATCAGCGATACCGACTACCTACTACTACCATTATTGCTTGTAACCAATTCTCATACCCTTCTAGCACTATTAGTACCTACAATTATAAAAAGGGTTGATCTTTGAAGTAATATGGGTTTCGTACTTATACCTTACCCAGTCCAAGAATTTACGGTACGTCTATGAAATCGATGAATCCAAGCAGTTCATTACTTCATGCCTTTATTTTACGGACCCATAATTCATCAATTTATTCTCACTTTAAATCTTTCAAGCTACCCAAAAACTATCTTGATTTAAAAAAAATGTTGCAAGGGATTTTGAAATAAGACTCATTTCAATTACACTGTATAAATTTTGGATAAGTTACGTATGAGGTATCCTTTTGTTTTCCTGCTGTGAACAACAGTGTTCTTGTACCTTGTAAGCATACCTGAAGAATTTCCACTTCCTATTCATTTCAACACTTCAACAACTGTTTTCTCTGATCTGCAGATTTCCCCTTTCAAAATCAACTGAATTTCCTCCATACTTTTACCTTTAGTTTCTGGTACGAAAACTACAATATTCAGTAAAGTCACGAAAGCCCAACCTCCGAAGGCATAAAAAGGTACGTGCATCCCGAACACGTTTTTCAAACCGAAAAATATTTGAAGCGACAAAATCGAAGCTACAACATAGAACCCATCAGCCAAAGTCATACCCAAAGCCCTTATCTTAGACGCCAAAACCTCGGTGCTTATCACGATTGACACCATACCCAATCCGACTTTGAATACCACGGCATAAACCATAACACAAACCATTGGTATCCAACTGACCGACTCCATGTTGTAGCCTACTTGTTTCAAATTGAAATAAACAGCCAGGCTCAACAGACATACTCCCGTCAGAAAAGTTGAAGCTACCAGCAGAAATTTTCTACCAAACTTGTCCATTGTTACCGATGATGCAACGGCAGCTACCATCATCAAACTTGCAAAAATTATGGCAGCGTAGGTCGAGTCCATGTGGATGGAACCTGCACTATTGAGGATCTCATGGAGATTCATAACAATAATCTCGTGACAAGCAAATGGCTGGGCAGTGGCCAGAAAGAAGGTAATCCCCAGACCCTTTCGGTAATTTTTCACCTGGAATATAGCCTTTAATGTAGTAGTTTGTTTCTTGTCGTTCTCGAATGCTCTGACAATTTCCTGGAACTCCTCGTCAGTATTTGAGTTACCTCTGAAGCTCTGCAGAGACTTCCTAGCTTCCTCAAGCTTATTGTTTTTCAGTAGGTAGTGGGGGGATTCCGGTAGAAAGGAAAACACAACCAGTTGGAGGGATAGCAACACCACAGCTATGATCGAGGGTATGTAGAAGGACACAAAGGGTATGGTACTGTACACCAATAGCGTCCCGATCATCATCATTAAGAACACTATGCTTGCTACCAGTCCTCTGAAGTTTTTGTGGGCGATTTCTGTTATGTACATTGGGGCAGCAACAAACGCCATGTTGAGACCGGTACCCATGAAGAATCTAGCTGCGTACATGTATTCTACCTTACTCGCTAGTGATATCACTATCCAGCTCATTATCAGCAAGACGCAGGAGAATAGTAACGTTTTCTTTCTTCCTATTTTGTCCACTGCAAAAATTGTAATGGGCAGCACGCAAAGAACCCCAACCATCAACCACGTTTCCATCAATTCTGCTTCTTCTATTGTCATTTTGATGTGGCTTTCTTCGCTTGTGAGGTAGGGAATCATAGGGGCGGTCCACCCCATTGCCATACCATCGGTGACTGCTAGTAAGGAAGCTAAAAACACAATGGTGAGATTCATAAAATAAAAAACTGTTGAGAATAATATTATACAGTGACCGCCAAAAAGTATGTACCGTATGGGAAGAAGTTTATTGTCAGAGTATTGGAAAAACATTTCTGGGAAAAGTTTGTGCATGACTATATTTCAATACAGATAAAACCAAGTTACTGCATTTTCACACAACCCAAAAGTCTGAAAATTTCACAATGGTGCAGTTATTGACTTCTATGAAATTGAAAGGTTTTTGGGTCTCACTATTGATTCCTGTTTGAACTGGAAGAAGCATTGCACTCTACTAGGAGCCAAACTTGCATCTCTGCACTATATGTTCATGAATATGAAATCCATATTGGGAAAGAATATTTAGATTCAATTGTATTACGCAGAAGTCGAAAGTGGATTAAGGTATGGAGTATGTCTTTGGGGAGCCTCATAATTTTATCAAAACTTTTTGTCGAACAAAAAAAAAATGTAAGAATTATAGCTGGCCTGAAAAAAGATTAGTTATGCCGAGATTCTTTCAAAAATTTGGGATTCTTCAGCTTGACTGCAATTTATATAGTTCCGTCAGGAAAAATGAAAATATGTTCTATAAAAATAAGGATCTCCACCATTACAATACCCATAACACATATGATCTATATTTGCCTCTGAGCAGGGTAGCTACCGATGTATCAAGTACATTAGTTGCATGCTATATTATAAGTGTCCGAGATATCTTATTGCATTCACACACTTGATAATGACAGTAGATGTCAACTGTTGAAACGTCGTGACTCAAACACATGCAAAGAATTTATTTTAATTTTTTCTAGACAATGGAGGTCCAGATTCTTATGAACTTTTTGATGATAATGGGATATTAAATTACCGAATTACACCGGATTGATTCCATTCGACGTACATAATTTGCTTTCTAGTATCCCTCCCAAGAAAACAGTAGCATCATTAACTTGATTGTCAGAAAAAAATTAGAACTTCTTTATTTCAGCAAGAGTGGGAAAGACGGAAAAATATTGTAATCAACTCTTATATTAAAATACGATTAATACACTAGTTGATTAAATAACTACTATTTAATGATTTTTTTTCATTATTATTTATCAATAGATTTCGATAAAATTCTGATCAGTGACTTTTTGAGACTTCCTGAATCCAGTGGTGTATTCCGAATTTTCGATAAGAGTAGAAATTGAAATGGTAGGTTGATTTAAAAGGTATATTTTTAAATTTAATTCTCCTATAACTTTTTTATTGATGGACGAATGTCAACAAAATTTCAAAATGAACCATTCGAGAATCTCACGAATCCAGTGGTGTAATCAGATTTTTTTCCAAAAAATCGCTAATGAATTTTTAATTTTTTTACATCAAAAAAAAAAAGAATAGTTGGCCCTGAAAATGAAGATTCATTCATGAAATTTGGTGTTTTAGTGGACTTTTTGATAACCTACATAATGGAGGAAAAAGCATTCCAATCGGTTGAAAAAAGTATGTTTTATAAGGGTGCTTCAATTTTAAATGGGCCACACTATATAAAACATCGACATCATGTTTCCGACTGGTCTTGACGAGACGAGAAGATCAAAAAAATTTCACGAATTTCCTTACAACTTATGGCTTTTCTTGACGTACATGCAAAGCTTATGGGAATTTTATTATCATCATCAACATCATATAGTTCAAATGCCATAAACTAGAAAATTTGCCGGAAAACGAAAAAAAAATTCACATAATTTTTCGTCCGGAAAATATACTTCAGACTGGCTTATGGGATTTTTCTTTTGGGTTCCAAACGATATTAAATTTCATTCTGTCGATTGCCATAAGCGAGAAAATGCATGAGCAACCAACAATTTTTTTACAAGATCGCGCCCTTTTTCCACCCTTTAAGTACGTGCAAACCTTGTGGCTTTGGTTTTTCTGTAGATTGTTATACATATTCATGTGTCAGAATGCCATAAACGAAAAAATAACAAAAAAAACAATATTTTTATGCAAAACGAAAATGAATTTTCTATATGTCTAGCACACGTCCGATCGCTAAATTTTCATTTTTTGAGTTAGCACTGTCATAATTTTCAGTGGTTAAAATCCCAGAAACGTGAAAATGAGCAAAATCTGTCGTTATCTGACGGTCTATTATGAAGATGGCATTCATTGAAAGTTCAAACAAAAACGAACTGATAAAATAATGTAATTGGGGTCACAAGCGTCACAGGCAATCAATTTTCATCTTTCCACTTGGATTTGTTCTAAAACATTTTATTACAATCTGTACTCACCAATAAATGCAGTGAACAATTGAAAAACTGTTCCCTGAGAAACAGCGTTTCCTTCTTTTCTCTTGTCAATCATTATTACATCAATACGACCTCAAAATACTGGTAGAAATGATATAACAACATGGTTGGGCGAAATCATTTATCAGTCAGAATAAAACCGTGTTTGTTTTTCAAATTAGTACATTATTCTCACAAACAGATCTCTACTATCATGACCGTGAATATTATAATTCAGAATCCTTATTCATATATGGTGCTGTTGTTAAATGGTTCTATTAAGAAAATTCGTGAAGTCGATAAGAAGAATTTAAATTTATCATTTTGATATTTGTTTATTTTTGTCAAGAGTGAATTATATAATAAAAAATGCTGAAGCTGAATGATTGTTTCTACTATCTTTATAGCTATAGAAAAATGATGCGGAGTGGACAAACTACCTGGGACACAGTTATTATTGTTAATTCTTATCGCAATTTCAATTGATTCATGCCACTAATTGATAGTTTCCACACATTATGGATTTCTATGCTTACTTGACTGAAGACATTGTTGTTCATAATAAATGCACTCTCTTTAAACTTCCTTCTATACCAGCCCTCTTCTTTATGGATGCCTTCGGCTTCAGTCCATTTAATATTGTGTTGGGTCATCCAAACATGATCCGCTAACCCTGACTTTGATGTTTCTCCTCGTTGAGTGTTTCTCTTGTGTTCAGCGAGTCTAACGCTAAGCGTTCTCTTAGTTTCTCCAAGATAACCTTTACCGCATTCACAAGGGACGCGGTAGATGTAGTTTTTGGAGTCAATGTCAGCGTTACGTGGTCTCGTCTTTGTGAGATGGCTGGGAATGGTTTCCCCTGACTTGAAACATGTCCTTTTTTTGTATTAATTCGACCCAATTCGCCTTATTCTTTCCGATATACCTCTAACATAAGGAACGCACAGGGTGGCTTGCGTCGGCTCGTCTGGTTTCTTATTGTTATCCACCTGCGGGCTAGAACCTCTCCTATATGTTTTTTTGTCTACCAGCGATCGAACAATCCCTCTCTTTGTAGCACCATGATGGTTCGATTCGAAGTTCAGGTACTGTCCAGTGTGAGTCGGCTTTCTGTACACTGATGTTTGGCACTTACCATTGTTCGTTTGAACATTCACAACAACAATAACAATTCACGTCTAGAAAAGATAAACCGTCTTGGGTCTCCTTTTCCATCGTGAAGTTTATGGACTTTCTGATGTTGTTCAGATGTTCCAGAAAGACTCGTTTATGTTCATACGCCACAAACAAAATTCACAAATCCTGGAAAGTGGAGAAAAAAAACCTGTTTCCACTCCAATTCTCGTCTTCCTTAGTCTCCTTTCTCACTTGCTCATCCTTTTTAATTGTCTATTCTTCTTTTTTCGTTTCTCATTTCTTCACCTCATTCTGATGCTTCTCCTCAACCTATTACCTGTCAACCACTTTTCTCACCCTTACCCCCCTTTCTCTTCTCTTTACACTTTCGCCCACTCTATCTAAGAATTACCGAATGAGATTCACAATCAACATGGCTCGTTTATTGGAATTATAAGTAATTTATTCTCATCTTCACTGTGAACAAAGGATTGGGTACTGCTATATTCAATTATTATGAATAAAATACTTTCATAATTAATGTTATTTACTACACTGTTGAAAATATTTGTATTTATTTGTATATAGAGCATATTGTTGGATGGTAGTACTTTATCGTAACCTAAGGTTCGCATAAAAAATGCCATGGTAGATGGCAATTGTTTCATATTATAAGAATAACTTGCGAAAGATTTCTAGCATTTTTTGATGAAATCTGACGATCATATTGAGATTAAGTATCAATAATTAAAAAACAAGCACGTTTTCAAAACTGAAATCAATAAAATTTCAAATAAATATGTTTTCCAGCATATTTTTTCATGGTGAGCTTGTAAACAATCACAATTTACTGTAAAATTGACCAATCATACCTATGATACATTATATAACTATAACAGTAATTTTGTTGTGATGAATAGGTACTCTTGAGTGTTTGTGAAAGAAATATATAGGGTGTTTCAATATGCAATAAAAATATTCCAAAGGCATGTTCCTAGGGTCCAAATGAAACTTCTTTCTTCCATAAACATGTCTCCTAAAAGTCACTCCCACTACAACAGACATTGCGAAAACAATCGAAAATTCTTAATTGTGGCAGTTTTTGTGTCAAAAAATTATTTCCATTTCCGTCAACATAAATCAAATTTTAACATCACCATCAAGTAGGCCATAAAAAACTTGAGTTCTGGCCTGTTGCATTCTTTAGGACACATGTTGATAGTAAAAATAGGGTAATTTTGACCCTAGGAATGCGCCCTTAAAATATTTGTATTGAATTCTGAAACACCCTGTATATTGGTAGTTAAATTACTAGAGTGAAACAGGTATTCTCTATCAATAAACGAATATCATGATGGAACAAAAATAAATAAATGAAAAAAAAATTCTAGATAAAAGCTTTTAGTTAAATACACTAAAAAGAAGAAGATTTATTATTTCAACAAGCTTTCATAACATTTGAAATTCTGTGATGTAACAAAATGATGGGTAAAATTCACTTTAAAATTCATTATTTTCTTTTTAGTGTTGATGTAAATAAAAGCTGTTCCCTTGATAGTTTTTTTTGAAGTTCATTCATTCATTTCTTTTTTAATTTTCTTTTGATATGTTTCTCAGTCTGTTCATTTCAATCAATGCGCCATAGTTGCACGGTCACTTGCCTGTTAGTTTAGCGTTGGAATTTTTTCCAAATTTCTACGAGTTCTCTATCTAGATTTTTTTTATTTCTATTTCGTGAGTTTTCCAATTTTTTTTCTTTATAGAAAAGCGGGCAAGCTCTCTGATCGATTCTCATTCATCATCATTATTATTCATCATTATCTTCCATGTCCGAAACTATTGAAATATTTCGCTGTAATTTTTGACGTCCAAATCCACCAAGAAAAGTTCCGAAACCATACGCTTTCTCTATCCAGCTTTCGGGGGGTAGAGGGAAACAATTTCTTTTTTTGAAACTATAACATTCGACGGTCAGATATTTTTCACTATTTTTACGAATTTTTTCAAATTCAATTCCACGAGTTTTCCAATTTTCTTCAAGAAAAGGAGGAGGCATTCCCCACCTATGTTTTTTGCTCGTCCAAATCAGTCAAGAAAACTTCCGAAACCCTACGCGTTCTCTTTCTAGCTTTTGGGGGGCAGGTGGAGACAGTTATTTTTTTAAAACCATGATATTCGACGGTCAGATATTTTTCACTATTTTTACAGATTTTTCCGATTTCAATTCCGCGAGTTTTCCAACTTTTTTTAATGGGGAATCCTCTACCTTATTTTTCCTTCGCTGTAATTTTTGACGCCCAAATCCATCAAGAAAACTTCCGAAACCCTACGCATCCTCTATCTAGCTTTCGGGGTGCAGGGGGGGGGGGGGGGCAATTTCCTCGACATTGATGTATTGTCATCGGAACTGAACAAACATGTGAAATTTCAATTCCATAGGATAAGAGGAAGTGGTTCTAATTCAGCTTGCAAGATTTGCACCCATCACACGCACACACAAACACTCAGAGCAAGTCAAATAAAAGCTTTCAATAATTAGTAAGATTACCTTAAATGAGTCTTCATTCATCAAAGTGTAAACAAATAATTTCTTTTTTCCTAACAAATGTTTAATAAGCCACATTTCAATAACGGATCTGGTGACAGTAAATCATTCTTAGTTGGTACAACCAAAATGTTCTTTCAGTGCAAGACGATTTTCTCGTCCTTTTTTGTTAATTTCTTTTGCTCTCACTTCCTTTCTCGCATCTCATTTATATTTTATCTGTCCTTTCTTCTCTCCCAAATCTTTCCGTCAGAAATAAAACTCAGTGGAAATCAGATACAACTTCTTCCTTTATTAAAAGAATGGTATATCAAAAACTAGTATGTCCTCAGTATGCTCATGATCAGTTTACTTTCACAGTTGAAGCAATATGTTTCATGCAAACACACGGAAACATGATGATCCGAAACTAGATCCCTAAGACACCCCAAAGTTCCTTTCCATTGGTTTATACCCAACCCTGGTACGTATTCAAAGAACATCTTTACAACTCACAGTTTCTTCAGAAGAAGACGACTTAGATCCTCTCAATATCATCTGAATCTCTTCCAAACTTTTTCCTTTAGTTTCCGGCACACAGAACGCCACAAAAATCGCAGTTGAATACGCGCAACAGCAGAAAATATAAAACGGCACGTGCATACCAAAGGCCTCCTTCAGTGGAAGGAAAATTTGCAAGGCTACTATAGAGGCCCCAACGTATATTCCATCCGCTATAGTCATCCCGATAGCTTTCACTTTAGAAGCAAATATTTCAGCTGTGATCACGATGGGGACCATTCCAAGCCCGAATTTGAAAACTGCAGCATATGCCATCACTGAAACGGTAGGGATCCAGCTGACGGGGTCCATGTTATAACCAATGTGTTTCAGGTTGAAATAAATAGCCAACAACATCAGACACACACCCGTCAAAACACTGGAAATTATCAGCAGTATCTTTCGACCAAACTTATCGATTGTCACAGCAGCTACAGTCGAAGCTACCAGCATAAGAGCAGCGAAAATTATGGCAGCCAATGCAGGGTCCATATAGATAGATCCAGCGCTTTCCAGGATTTCGTGGAGGTTCATTAGAATCACTTCGAAGCTACTCAGGAGCTGCGCTGTGTTCAATACGAACATTATTATCAATGCTTTTCGGTAGCATTTCACCTGAAACAAGTCCTTGAGGCAGAGTTTTTCTTCTTTCCGTTCAGCTTCCACTGCTTCGGTCATTTCCTTCAGTTCCAATTCGACGTCATCTGCGTTGTCACGAAATCTGCAACAGAAAATGAAGCGTAAAATATTTGTTCAGTTTTTAATGGAAGTATTTCACTTCATTGTTCACTCTAGATGTTTTCCACCCCGAAAATAACTCAAGACTCGAGAAGACAAGAAAGCTCTTCCGAAAAATGAAAACTCAATCTTATAACAGCCAGAAGAGAATAAAGATGGAATTGACTCTCAGTAAAAAAAAATTATTCAGGTGTTCCACAAGGGTTAATCTTGTGGCCCTGCAGATTGCCATCTACCAAATCAGTTTATTGTACGGTCTTTAACAAACTGTAATCCATATGTATTCCGATGATACTCAAGAAGTAGAAAATGCTTGCACTCGAATAAATAAGAACTTTGAAGCTTTCTCAAGAACAGCTCCGAATCACGGCTTCGTCATGCAAAAAAATTAAACGAATGACCTTGTTCTCTAGTTAAAATCTTGTCAAAATAAATAAAAATCAATATACTTAAGGTTTTCTGCCTTTTTTTTGTCTTAACCTCTGTGATCAAACGGGAATATTGTAAGTGATAACAGTAGAAATCCTTGGTGATGAATGAAAAAGGTGTATCAACCATATAAGTATTACTGTTTATCAGGCCTGTGAACATTAATTATCGCACTAACACTAATATGGTAGACAATCTTTTTCTTCCTAATTATGACCCAATTAATATAGGCAAATGATTTATATTTATGATTTTGATTATATTAAAAAAAATATATTTATTACTCAATAGAGCAGAGACATACACCTCTGGCGTTGGGATGTGTGAAGGTCGTGTTAACAACAATCTTTTGAAGAATACCTACTGAGACACGAACAAATTATTTGAGAACGTTTTTCACATAATTAAATATCATTACTCAATTATGTAGCGCTAATGGTTGTGCCGAATTTGTCATTAGCAGTTTTCCTTACCAAAACATCACAAGCAAATTACTCAAAAATGTCTGCCACTACTTTCCTAATAAGTAGAAAGTGGTAATGAGATACAATTATACTCATTTGTTGATGAAAAATCGATCATTAGTCGGTAGATTTGTTCATAGTTCATTCAGACCGAAGTAATCGTTTGATAATTTCCATATACAACAAAATTATAAAAACATTCAAATGGTGCAATCCCACTTGATCGATCACATCACTTTCATCTTCAACACTACAATGAACTTGAGTACTTCTACAGAATAGAAATATGCATTGATCCCACTGTTTAAATGTAATCCTCCCATCGAGTTATTTGATTCAAAGCCTTCTCTTTCCAAAGCACTCGAAATGAGTTTGAAAGATCAAATAGCGGATTACTCATACACCCAAGATATAATAACTTCTGTGCAGTCTGGTTTCGGACAGAACATAGCACTGTTTGGTTTTCTTGGAATACAGGAAAGCATTTGATACCCTTTAGCATGCCTTACTCTGACTGAAACTCAGTTACTTTGGTTTCTCAAACGGAGAAGTGGAACTCATATGCAATTATCTATCCAATCGTACTCAGCAGGTCGTATTGGATGGTAATAAGTCAGACTCGCTACTAGTTAATTATGGTGTCCCTGAGGGACACCATATCTTGGGAACTCAGGTTATGTAATTCGGTTCAAAATAAAAAGTGCAGGATGTTCGTGAGAATATACAAGAAGATTTGGATACAATGCTGCCAAATAATATAACCAGTACCTCAGTGAGCTCAGGCTTATACACTTGAATGGTTCAAATCTTACCTCACAAGGCGAAATCAAATAGTAAAAACAGCGGAGATTTCAAAAAGGAAGGAAATTGATTCGGGAGTCCCACAAGGGTCTGTGTTGGGCCCCATATTGTTTTTATTGTATATAAATGACATCACCACTACCAATATTTCTGGAAAATTCACCATTTTTGCAGACGATACAACTATTCTCTGGAATAGTAAAAACACCGGTGACCTGCAAAACATAATAACTACCGATCTAAAAAAAGTAAAGAACTGGTGCGATGCAAACGTCTTATCTTTTAATTTGAAAAAAACAAATTTGATTTCATTTAGATGTTCGCTAGATGAACTTTTTTTGGAGGACAAATCATTGGAAAATATAAATCACACGAAATTTCTAGGAGTGTTCATTGATCAGAATCTTAAATTCGAGAATCATGTTAGACAACTTACAGGTAAAATCGCCTCGGGATGTTATGCGGTTAGGGTGATTTTCAATGAATTAGGGTTCAGCACAGCCAAAATGGCGTTTTATGCACTTATCGACTCCCAGCTACGCTATGGAATACCGTTTTGGAGAGCGTGCAGTCAAACATTATTCAAACCTCTACTGATTCTACAAAAAAGGGCTATGAGGTATATTTGTAACCTAAAACCGAGAGAATCTTGTAGACTCCACTTTGAAAACAATAAAATTATGACGATAACTGCACTATTTATACTAGAATCCGTTTGTTTGATGAAAAAATATATTTTGAACCTCGCTGCATCCACATCTCACTATAACACCCGGAACAGCAGCCACACTTTAAAACTACCGTTGCCGTCCAAAAATATCACAAAAGACTCTATATTCTACAATGGTGGGAAAATGTACAATCATTTACCCCTGTATATAAGATCTGCTGATCTGAGTATTTCCCAATTTAGGCAGGCAGTCAAAAGATTCCTATCCGATAGACCCTATTATAGTTTGCAGGAATATTTCAATGATAATTTTTAGCCGAACTATTATAATTGTGATCGTCTATTTTATAATTGTGATTGTCTATTTTATAATTGTGATTGTCTATTTTATATCTGTTTATAACCTCACGCCAATTGTGATTTTTACTATTGTTTGTGACGAATTAACATTTTTATGATTTACCATTTTTAATATTCAAGACAATTTCCTAAGCTTTGTCAACAAGACCCTGTCTTATGATAATAAAGCATATTAATTATTATTATTATGAGCAATTAAAAAATAACAATGAAACTATTGATAAAAATTGCCCCATCTTTTTTCAAACATTGACGACATATCTGGGTTTAGCAAGTTGAAAATTGAAAGTTTCCAATTTGAAAACAAATTTATATATATTTACCATTTTTCTTACATACAATTCCTTTTTATATTACACGACGGCGAACTAGTGCCACTGCAGAAATAAAAATTCTTTTAATTTACACATTTATTCCGTTAATTGACACATTTAATCTGTCAATTGACATATTTAATGTGTCGATTTACACATTCAATCTGTCAATTGACAAATTCAATCTGTCAATTGACACATATAATATGTCATTCAACACATTTAATCATTCAACTGACACATTTATAATATGTCAATTGACAATTTCAATCACCGTTCCAGTGTTCTTTCACGAAACAACATAATGAAATTTCGTTATTGCTCAACCCAATCGAAAAGTACCTACGGATGAGTTGGTTCATGGCTATTCATATTTAAACTACCCACTCCGTGGTGGTCGTGCTGGTAGAGCATTGGGTCTTGAGTTCGATTCCCAACATGGTCATCGGTCTCGTGCACGGCATCACATCTTAAAAGGTGAGGGTTGCGTCTTCCCTAGCTTGCACAAGTCTCTCGAAGACTTATGATGGTTCGGCATAGGGGTGCAACAGGTTGACGGAAATAGCAATTTTAACAATTTTCATCATGGATATACTCCAATCACCTCATATTGAATGCGTCAATTGACGAATCAAATGTGTCAATTGACAGATTAAATGTGTCAATTGAAAAATTATAAACGTGGCAATTGACAAATTATAAATGTGTCAATTGACAGATTTTAAATGTGTCAATTGACAGATTAAATGTGTCAATCTACAGAATAAATGTGTCACTTGAAAGATATTTTTATTTTTGTAGTGGCACCAGTACGTCGTCGTAATATTATCATTATATTTTTTCTTGTCTCATTTGTGTATGTGATTAATTAGGAACTATTTGTTGATTTTTATTTGAAAATTTTTTGTTTTTTCAACGTCAAGTTGAGAAATATCTTAGCTGTCACTTCGCCATTTCATCAGTTAGTCTTTCTCTTTAGCACTTAGTGTGTTCTGTGTTTTTTTTATTATGTGAACATGTTCATGATGTATGTGTCAATTAACAGATCAAATGTGTCAATTGACAGATTGAATGTATCAATTGACAGATTATAAATGTATCAATTGACAGATTATAAATGTGTCAATCGACAGATTATGAATGTGTCAATTGACAGATTAAATGTGTCAATTGAGAGGTTCAATGTATCAATTGACAGATTATAAATGTGTCGATTGCCAGATTAAATGTGTCAATTGATAGATTAAATGTGTCAATTGATAGATTAAATGTGTCAATTAACAGATTAAATGTGTCCATTTACAGAATGGATGTATCACTTGAAATATGTTTTTATTTCAGTAGTGGCACCAGTACGTCGTCGTAATATTATTATAATATTTTTTCTTTTCTCATTTGTATATGTGATTAGTTAGGAACTATTCGATATTTTTTTTTATTTATTATCTTTTTTTTTACCGTCAAGTTGAAAAACATTTTAGCTGTCACTTCGCCATTTCATCATTTGTTCTTCCTCTTTAGCACTCAGTAAATTCTGTGTTTTCTTTATTATGTGAACATGTTCATGATGAATCTGTCAATTGACAGATCAAATGTGTCAATTGACAGATTAAATGTGTCGATTGACAGATTAAATGTGTCAATTCACAGATTATAAATGGGTCAATTGACAGCTTATGAGTGTGTCAATTGACAGATTAAATGCGTCAATTGAGAGATTAAATGTGTCTATTGACAGATTATAAATGTGTCAATTGACAAATTAAATGTGTCAATTGACAGATTAAATGTGTCAATTGACAGATTAAATGTGTCAATTGACAAAATAAATGTGTCACTTGAAAGATATTTTTATTTTTGTAGTGGCACCAGTACCACCAGTACGTCGTAATATTATTATAATATTTTTTCTTTTCTCATTTGTGTATGTGATTGATTAGGAACTATTTGTTTTTTTTTTCATCTTTTTTTTAACGTCAAGTTGAAAAAAATCTTAGCTGTCACTTCGCCATTTTATCATTTGGTCTTTCTCTTCAGCACCCAGTATGTTCTGTGTTTTCTTTATTATGTGAACCTGTTCATGATGAATCTGTCAATTGACAGATCAAACGTGTCAATTGACAGATTAAATGTGTTAATTGACAGACTATGAATGTGTCAATTGACAAATTAAATGTGTCAATTGACAGATTAAATGTGTCAATAGACAGATTAAATGTGTCAATTGACACATGAAATGTGTCAATTGACAGATTAAATGTGTCAATTGACAGAATAAATGTGTTACTTGAAAGATATATTTATTTTTGTAGTGGCACGAGTTCGTCGTCGTAATATTACTATTATATTTTTTCTTGTCTCATATGTGTATGAGATTTATTGGGAACTATTTGTCAATTTTCATTTGAAATTTCATCATTTGGCCTTTCTCTTCAGCACTTAGTGTGTTCTGTGATTTCTTGAATATGTGAACATGTTGATGATGAATAAAGCCGTTTTGTTATCATTAGTTTATAATAATCAAGTTTCTAAAGCAGTATGAGGAACGCAAACATAATCTACGTGAAAAGAACGTGTTTTTCGATTTAATTCCGATTTCTTCCGATTTGATTCCTCCAACAGCTAATTCTTGATTTCTCCTGACTGAACCTTGGGTTGGTCAGAACAACAAAATTGTTGGCTGCCTGTCAATGAGTGGATCATTTTAACTTTGTTCTCCTTGGTTCGTTTGAATTGACTTTCAACTGGTTGCAGTAGATGTCACAAGTTACTTTTTGTAATATACTGTCCATTCCGTTCGGTACTTATTTCAGAGTAGATTCGTTTTGATTTTGAGAGATTTCATAAAGCTTTCCAGATGAGTGGGAAATCACGAAACAGCTGTTGGAGGATGATGTTAGATTTTTAGTTCAACTATTTCTGAAAATATTTTCATTTCTGCTTCCAATGAATCATTGATGGCACTCCACATGTTAGCTAATACGAAGTAAAAAAAAGATAAATAGAATAAACCTTTGTAGAGATTTCCTAGCCTCTTCATAGCGTTGTTTGGTCAACAAGTAGTACGGCGATTCTGGTAAAAAGTAAAACACCACATGTTCAATCAGCAGTAGACTTCCAGCAATCACAGAAGGTACAATATAGGCTCCAAAGGGACCAACACTGTAAATTATCAATACACCCACCAACATCAGGACAAATATCGTACTGGATAGGAACCCCCTAATTGATTTATGGGAAATCTCTCCAACATACATAGGGGCCGCTACGAAGGCCATATTCAAGCCCAATCCTTCGGTGAATCTTGCAGCGTACAGGTATCCTACGCTAGGCGCCACGGCGATGACAACCCAGCACAGTATCAAGACAGACGTAGACAGCATGAGAGATTTCCTCCTTCCGAATTTGTCCACGGAATACATGGTGATTGGCAGCCCGACTACTGCTCCAATCAGGAGAGAGGTTTCCAGCCAGTCGGCTTCGTTTCTGGTCATTTTTATGTGGCTTTTCTCGCTCATGAAGTATGGGATCAAAGGGGCCGTCCAACCCACGCTCATTCCGTCTGTCACGGCCATCAGGTTTGCTGAAAATATTGGAAGATATCAGAATTGAGGAATACCAAGACTAATTTCAAACGCTTAAAATAAGAGAAAAATAACAGACAAGGAACAAGTATAGAATATTGGTAAGGGTTCAGCTTTGAGTAAAAAAATATTTAAACACGAAAACACTCAAAATGGTGAAATGGGGATGCAGTTTAGGGTTTGAAAAAGATTTTTTCCGATTTGCGGCAAAACCTTACTATTTAGAATAAAATGTTCAAGGAAAAAGGTGTAGAAAATGAAAAAATCAAAAACTTTGTTATTCAAACTTATCGATATATCCCCATATTAACCGTCAAAATGGCGAAAACTAGATTTTTCAGTATTTAATTATTTTCTCGTTTGTAAACGAATTTATAAACATGAAAATTGGTTAGAGTATGTAGCTTCCGGTGTCGAATGAACATGATTTTTTTGCAATCCACAAAACGACTAGTGTTCGAGTAAAATACATTTTTCGAAAAAAAACCCTCATCTTCCACGAACAATCACTGTCTTGGTGTTTTTTTGTATTTTGAAGGTCTATAAGTGATCATTTCAATTCTTGAAGTGACTCTAGTGTGTAACTTGGTGGTATATTGATCATTATTGATCATTATTGGTCATTAAACCGCTTAAAATGAAGAAAAAAGTCTCTCTGAATCATGATTTTCTCAATATTATCAATGATTTTCGACTTTCTTCATTATTTTTATTACAAAAGGTAGTTGATATTAAATTATTTATAATAAAATATTTGAATACATAATTACACTGCAAAACTAATTTATCAATATCCTTTTTATTATTTTTTACAACTATTGAAAATCATTGGAAATATTGAGAAAATCATGATTCACAGAGACATCTAAATTAAATCGGTTATAAGCGAGAAAAAAATTCTTCTTCTATTTGGTTTTTTGGATTTCTGACTACGAAATCAATTTCCCCAGATCAGGTGGTGTAAAAAAATAAAGAAAAAAATGAAATACTGAAAAACCGGTTTTTCGTTATTTTAACGGTTGATTTGAAGTTATGTTAGAAAGTTTTTGATCTTTTTTTTCAACATTTTCTGCTAAGAGGTCACGTTTCTTCGCAAATCGCAAAAACCGTTTTCAACTCCTCAAAAATGGAACAACATCTTCCACCTAGTCCATGCCTGTAATTTTTTCTTTTTCACAAAAACATTTCCACATTTCAACAATTTTTCATCGTATATATGAATGTCGCGTTTTTACTGTTAAAAAGATATCGTGGCAGTATGGTAAACAGCGTAAAATATCAAGATTTGAAATGTACTAAATTTTTTATCTTTGTAATTTTAGATACCACGTCTGAATTCCGATTTAGTATCTCAATATCATCTAATTTTGAGATACCAAGTCAGATCTTGTAACAGTTAGTGTTGGTGTACCACAAGGGTCCATATGGGGGCCCACTCTGTTCTTTATTTACATCAATGATTTACTAGTACAGATGAGGCATGCTGCACTACTCGACTGGTAGCTGATACTGATAATAATAAATTTCCTTTACTATCCGATATAACCCAAGCAGATCACGTGTATCATGATGTGAGTGAATGGGTTGAAAACAATTGTTTGTGCCTCGGTAATGAAAAAACGGGTTCGTATTCGTTAGTGGGGGAATATTTCCTATGGAATAACAGGTGTTTTAATACAGTGTTAGATAGATAAATAGATTTTTTTTGGCTAAGAGATAATACACAGGATTCCATCCGCATAATAATAATAAGGAGTCGAACGAAGGGGGTAAGGTTATCTTCCACAATAAAACAAAACGCATGATTAGGTACAACATACAAACAAAATTCATCCAGGTGACAGATTAAGCAAATGACAAATTTACATTATTGAAGTAAATATAATTTTTGGGTCATGATACACCCATATACCGGGTGTCCGTGGAAGGTAGCTCGCCACTATAACTATTTTGTTTTTCAAGATAATGGAATTAAACTTGGAGGGTCTGCATGAGACATAAAACTGTGTTCTTTGACGAATGACCCAAGTTCATGCCACTTCCGGTTTCATCGGAAGTGATTTAATCTTTCCAGTATATTTTCAACTCTGTTGTCCCCACAAGACGTGAAAACAACCATGTATCAATTGTCACTTTTTGTACCCAAATTTCTTTTTAATGATGAATTTTATTAATCAATTCAGAATGCGTATCCACAACGTTCAAATCACTAATTGCAGCCATAAAAATTTAGGAAAAACACAACTTGTATGTTGTATGTGAAATTTAATTTTAAAATTGAAATTTCCCAATTTTTTCAAGTGGCAAAATGGTTACTCGTCTGGTTAGGAAAAAAGACTATTTTATTACGATTAATTTGATACTCTGTTTTAAACAAAATTTCTGTAAAAAACGTAAAAAATTACTTTAGATATTTCAGAAAATGAATAATCTTTTGGTATTGAAATAAGATTATCGAGTAACCTGTGACAAACACAACTCATAAAACAAAATCAGTAAGGAGGTCAAAATCTTATTTTACCTCGCTTCTGCAAAAGCTAATTAGGCACTTGTCAAAAAATGCAGTTTTATGTCTTATACAGATCGTCTCCGATGGTTATACAGATCCTCCAAATTTCACTCTTCAAAAACAAGAAAGATAGATAGGATAGAAAGAAACTTTCAACGATTGCATCTCTTTTAATCTATTCTCAAATTTGATTATTTTTAAATACATTTTTTTGTAATTTTCATTATGGGCTTAACATATCTACTTATCAATATGGCAAGACCATTCCAAAGATTCGTCAAATGTGATGCCTGAGAAATTTATAGTGAAACCTTCATTCAGAGAGGAATTATGATTGTGACAAACCATTCTTCAATTTTGGTACTATAGTTTCCATCTATTATTTTAAGTCATCGTGGTTTCAGTTAGACCCATAAAAGGTTAGATTGTCTGCGAATAATACACAATACAATGAATTCATGTGATCGAAGCTATAATTGACGTATACAATGAACAGAAGTGGCCCTAATACTGATTCTTGCGGCACACCGTGTTTCACAATTGGGCTCACTGATGATGTTTGCTACGAAGATAATTTATTTTGCTTATTTCTCATTTCATCATTGAAGAACTTGACTGGATTTGCCACAAATAATTTTGTTTTTGTTCAATGCAATCAAATGCTATGCTTATGAGAATGAGTTACCAGAAAAATACCTCTGCAAAATTCTACACGTCTATGCCAAGGTGTCAAGTATCTACTAAAACTTTTATGCTGTCCCAATTCGCGCTAGGAATGCTATAGCTATTACTTTTTCTCTCGAATTTCTGAATGAATGAATTCTAATGCTGTATTTATAAATCTTTGAAAAAACTTACCAGTGATTGCAGCAACAATTTGGAAGAATGTCCCTTTTCGCTTGAATGCTATCACAACCATTTCGAAAAACTCGTTACTGGATTCAAAATTGCAAGTAAAAGATTTACTCTTCACATAAAATTGCCTCAGTGAGAATCGTCTTACTCACACATCACCTTTTTCATAAAACAAACATAGAAATGTAATTATTTACATAAATATTAAACGACATTTGTGAAAAGATATGAGTGTGGCAATAACATCAAATCGACTGTATAATCATAGTAATAATTATTAATTGCTCCAGAGTTATTATAATTTCCACTTTTTTATGAAGAGTAATTTTTAGTAAAATCCCACTTTAATCGATCCTGTGCTTCTTACACTGCCCGATCTGAGCAGCTAATTATTATTAGTTATGGAAAGGCAGTCGCTTCAGGAGAATATTTATTATTGGTAATAATTTGAGTGATTTCGCTAAACGATTCATTTTTTTCGAACCTGTTAACAAAGAAGACGTAGATAATGAAAGTAATCTAAGTATCCAATTGAAAATAAAAAAATCTTCAATTCCTGATTCGGTCATACCACACTGTAAAGATGTCATTTTCCAATTCTAGCCGTATCAAAAATGTATGAATCAGACAAAGTAAATTTCCTTTAAGTCTGAAAATTGCTTCAGTCATCTTACTAAGATGGTCCAGTAATGTCGAAAACAACCGACCAATTTCATTATCAAGACTTTTACTCAAAAATTATAGAAAAAGTGGTTTCTCTGAAAGTTGAAAAATATTTATTTTAATTCAGTTCAATAACATAAAATAAACATGGATTCAGGAGTGGTTTTTCAACTGAGACAAGCGTAGCTGAGTAAACCCAACATACAGTGTGACCCACTTAACCGATTGGAATGTAATTATTTTCATTGGGTGGACATTCAAAAAGTCCACTGGGAAACCAAATTTTATGAATAAATCTCCATTTCCAGGGCCCACTAATCTGATTTTTCAAGGTCAAAAATCTTTAAAAAATATCTAGCGATTTTGTTTAAAAAATTCTATCTACACCACTGGATTCGCGACATCCTCAAGTGGTTTTTCTGTGAATAACGTTGAAATGCGTCAGTCAATAAAAAAGTTATGAAGAAATGAAATTTGAAAAACGTGCCTAATCAACCCACCAATTCAATTTCAAAACTTTTATCAGAACTTTGACTTCATTCCCTCATAACTTTTTTATTGATTGGCTCACTTCAACGTAATTTGGGATTTTTCTAAAAAAATCGCTAGTAATTTTTTTAGATTCTTGACCGTGAAAAATAAGATTGGAAATTGAAATTCATTCATGAAATTTGGTGTTCTAGTGGACTTTTTGAATGTCTACCGGATGAAAAAAAAACATTCCAATTGGTTGTAAAATGTAGATTTTATAAGA
Organism: Chrysolina oricalcia; assembly: GCA_944452925.2. Taxonomy (NCBI): domain Eukaryota; kingdom Metazoa; phylum Arthropoda; class Insecta; order Coleoptera; family Chrysomelidae; genus Chrysolina; species Chrysolina oricalcia. The sequence goes on along the minus strand of OX101825.2, from coordinate 5,856,314 downwards.
GTGCTTCGGTCTTAAGTGGGTCACACTGTATATATAATGAAATGGATCCCGGTCAATATGTAGTATCAATATTATTCGATTTAATGAAAGCAATTGAAAGTGTCCAAAAATCCTCTGTTTCTGAAAAATTGTATCAGCTGGGCATTCGTGGTTGCGATAGTTACTAGTTTCTCTCCTTCCTTGAAAATCGAAGATTATAGTGACAATTTCCCTCATATTAAATAAACCAATCAAACATCTTCATTTTCTCAATTCAAACCAATGACCACCAGACTTTCTAAAAACACTGCTATCATTTTGTGGTATTTTCAAATCGCCAAATACGCAAATTGAACCGTTCCTGCAAACGGATGAAGTTTAACTTCGTCTATTCTTCCTTGAAGTTGTCTGATCGAATGTCCCTTCAAAATGCAGAGTTTTCAAAATACTTCTCACTTGCCTATCACTCAAACTGTGCTGCTGTGAAAAAACACCACTCCAGCAAGTTGTTGTGTCGTTTCTAAGCAACACAGTTTTTGTGACAACAAGGTGAAAGTATTTTTCAAAAATTCTGCATTTTGTCGAGATATTATTGCTGAAAATTGATGATGTCCACACAAGCGAATTTGATATTGAGCTTGGAACTCCTCAAGGCACTGTTCTTGGCCTGTTAATATTTTTTTAAGGTCCTTCCTAGTTATTTGATACCTCTGATGCTGAAGTGGGGCAAGTGAATATCGTCCCTGTGATTCCCAGACAAGCATCAGCATCTTGAGTTACATAGGACTGATATAATCGATGACACAACTTTTTTCAGAATGTTTTAATAAATCCTTAGGAAATGAAATAAAATTGAACAAAAATTCATTAATATTAAATCACAGTTGGGTACGCTATGATATCACCGCACGCAATGAACCAATCAGATAATTGAACATCAACTCATAATTACAGGTTGAGATAGTGAACAATCACCAGTTGAACTGAGCATCTATACAATTTCTTGACAAAAGTCGCGAAAAACTTTCAAACATGTCAATGTATTTTCTACCCATTGTCAAAACAGTTTATCATCTTCAGAAAAAATCACGAAAAAAAAAACAAAATTCTCTTGTCCTTGTTTGAAATAACTCAAACCATTATATTTTCATATATTCAATTTTGAAAACAATACCCAATTATAGAACAAAATTTAATCTCCATTTTTGTTCATTTCATGAAGAAGCCGCTTCGAAGTAAATCAAGTAATATCTGCCCTGAAAGCTTCAGGCGCTTTTTACATTCATGAGACTAACATTTTCATCTGGAAGTTGAGGTTTCTCACCTCTTAGTATATCTTGAATCTCGTCCAAACTTTTACCCTTAGTTTCGGGTATAAAGAACCAAACGTAAAAAGACGTGGAAAACGAGCAAGAACAGAAAATATAAAACGGAATGTGCATTCCTGAATGTTCCTTCAGTACCAAAAACAATTGCAAGGCTAGTATGGATGCCCCGACATAAACTGCGTCACCCAAAGACATGCCTATAGCTTTGACTTTAGAGGCAAATATCTCTGCTGTCAGTACAATAGGAACCAATCCCAGGCCGAATTTAAAAGCAGCTGCGTATGTCATCACAGATACTATGGGAATCCAGCTGACTGAGGTTAAGTCATAACCAGAACTCTTCAAGTTGAAGTATAAAGCTAGAGCCAGAAGGCATATACCTGAAAGAACACTAGAAACTATGAGCAGAACTTTACGCCCGAATCTGTCAATTGTTATAGAAGCTACACTCGACGCTACCAACATTAGGGCAGCGAATATAATGGCTGTCAATGAAGGGTTGAGGTAGATGGAGCCAGCGTTGTCTAGGATTTCGTGGAGGTTCATCAGGATCACCTCGAATCCGCTGAAGAGTTGAGCTACGTTCAGTACGAACATTATTGTCATGGCTTTCCGGTATATTTTCACCAAGAAAATATCCTTAACAGAGGATTGTTCCGTATTTTGATCTGCCATCACCGACTCTTGCATCTCTCTCAGCTCCGATTCGACCTGTGTTGGATCATCTCGAAATCTGGAAAGAGAAAATATGTGAATGAAATAATTTAAGTTTTTTTTCATATAAGTAATCAATAACTTCATTGGCAATTTCCCTCATTTTATATAAACCAATCATTTTCTCTAGTTGGTGGCAAATTCCAACTTGTCTGTTAGTCCAGCCTCTATCTACACGAAGAGGGTAGAAATTCTCTTTCAGCCATGGTGTTCACAGTAGGTCGTTGAGACATACTCTCAGCCATATTATTGTTGGTATGTTTCTCTAGGCTAGACAAGCTCTGAATATTTTGGACAGATCTTACTTTTTCTGTAGGAGAACTATGTAGATTTTTCATACTGTCCAGAATGGACATAATTTCCCTACTTCTCATCTTATTCTTCTGGCACTTGTGTTTTTCCAGTGCCCTGGCTAGGTCTTCTATCAGGGATCTGTAGTCCAACCAAGGCCATTGGAATCTATTCAAAAGAAAAGTTGCCTTATGTCTCGGCTCCATCCTCTTCCTTGAGATGTACCACTGTACTTGGAAAGTACTTTATTGATTATGGAACTTGCTGGTAGTTCCTTCCGAAATTTCTGAATTTGTCAACAGTTAAGAGTGGAGTGACTTGGTTCAACGTTGTATGCCTGTCATATTTGTGATCAGATTTGAGGGAACTGAATGCAGATTGTTCTGGACAGTGCTATCGAAGATGTCGTAAACCAAACAAATAGATTTTTTTCACAGTTGCAAAGTTTATTTCTCTAGATGTATTTCTCAGTGCGCAGCAATTATAAAGTTATTTCACATTGTTATATTGATTGATAATTTCAAACTGGAAATTACAAGAGGTCAAAAATCAAGAATCATTCTCTAGGACTCTAATTTCAGGTTTGGAAAAAAATATTTAGAAGTAATTAGCTTTGTGCTCAGAGATTCGCATGTGAATGTTTCAAGATCATACAGCTATTTGCATGAATCATTTTAACATACTTTTGGAATGCCATTGGATGTTAGTGTCATCTGCAAAGAAAGAGAGGAACCCGAAAATGTCAAGGAGTTGAAGTAAACGACTCTCATTATGTCTGAAATTGTCACTCTGAAGAGTGACAATTTCAGACATAATGAGACATGTGGGATATGATTTATCCTTGATGAGAATTGACTCCAGAAGGAAGGTTTCGGAAGTATCCATAATGTCGAAGAAAAAATTGTGTTGGTAATAGCAGCAAGGATTCTAGAGGTGGTCAAAGAAGCAGCATGGTGAAAAAACTGTCGATTTTGAAAAAATACATACCTCAGCAGAGACTTCCTAGCCAAATCGTTCTGTTTCTTCATCAACAGATAGTATGGTGATTCTGGCAAGAAAACGAACACCACCAGTTCAATCAATAACAGACTTCCAGCTATCACAGACGGCACAAAGAAGGGTACAAAGGGTCCTACACTGTAAATTATTAGTACACCTGTCAACATCAGAACAAATATCGTACTGGAAAGAAACCCTCTGATATTTTTGTGAGATATCTCTCCGACGTACATAGGCGCTGCTACGAAAGCCATATTCAAGCCTAGCCCTTTGAAGAATCTGGCACCGTAGAGGTATTCTACTCTATTTGCGATTGCTATGACTATCCAGCACGCTATTAGAACAGTCGTAGATAGCATCAGGGACTTTCTTCGGCCGATTTTGTCTACGAAGTACATGGTACTGGGTAGCCCGACAAAGGCGCCAATTAGGAGAGATGTTTCCAACCAATCAGCTTCGTTTCTTGTCATTTTTATGTGAGTTTTCTCGCTCATGAAATAGGGGATCATTGGAGCTGTCCATCCCATGCTCATTCCATCTGTCACAGCCATCAGGTTTGCTAAAAAAATCAAATATTTAAGGAATTAGGAACTGTTTGAACCGCTGAGAAACATAGAAACACCATAGGAAGAAAAGTAGTTCTTGTAGAATACTAAGAATCTGACAGAAGAAGAAATAATGGTCGTTGGGGGCAGTAGTTGTTTTCTGTTGGAGATTTGCCGACGATTGCTTATTATTACCATAGGAATAGAGGAGAGTATTTTGAGATGTGCAAAGGAAATTTTTCTACATTCTTGCACTTGTACCTTCATCATATGTATCGAGTTAGAATGTAGTGATTGAGGTATGCCTAGGCTTTGTTAATGATTCCGTGCACCACCGTAGAGGCAGCACTGCTAATTTTCAAGCAACAATGAATCGATTATGACTTTCAGCAGAAATATTATTGAACTCACCAATCAAAGCAGCGAAGCATTGGAAAATCGTCCCTCTTCGCCCGAAGTTTTCTTCACCCATTGTAGAATGCAGAATGAAAGGATTCAACGGGATTCTTATGTAATATTCTTGAACACATTGTATATCATGTTGGGAATTCAATCATTGAATGCCTACGAACAAAGATAATGATTTATCTATTTCTGCCAAACACTCAAGCATTGATGATAAGATTGTAATATACAGGGTCCGCTATGAAGTATGCAACATTTGGGAAACAATTTCAGTGTTGAAGTATTCCTGGGTAATCGAATGTGATTGTCCGACAACCAGAAAATCGATTGAAAAAAAAGAAATAAAAAAAATTATACTATTAGGACGCAAAAAGTGAGGTTACATGACAAGGGTTCGAAAAAATTACCTGAAAAAAGTTGTTGAGTATTTAGTTTTAAACTCATGTGAAGAGTTTCAAGCAATCGCTCTTTGAAATTCTTTGAAATTCCAACAAATAATCCTATTACAAACAATTACTTAAAAAAATACTTTTGACAGGTAGCGAAAGTCACGAGTATGTCATTTTTTGTCTTCAAGTCAAATTTCAAAATGTATTATTATTAAGAGTTTTTCGATATGATGCCAAATTCAATATTTGAAAAAAAAATTACGCAGGAAATGATCATTTTTCAAATAATTAATCGTTATTTGAAATTCAAATAAATAAGCATAAATATTTTGAAAAAATTGACTTTTGATAGGTAGCGAAAGTAACGAGAAGGCCATTTTTTATCTTCGAATAAAATTTCAAAATAAATTATCACTTGAAATTCAAACGAATAAGAATGAATATTTTGAAAAAAAAAATACTTTTGACAGGCAGCAAAAGTAAAGATATTTTATCTTCAAATGAGATTTCAAAATAAATTATCATCGAGAGTTTTTCCATAAGATGCCAAATATTTGAATGGATCTAGACATATATTTGTAGTTTTTTGTTTTCTCCAGTGAAATTTATAAAGGGAGTTAGTATATTTAAAAACAAAAATAAAGTGGAAAGATAAAACTGAAGATAATGAAGTAAAGACACCAAAAACAACCGTTGGTTGTTTCATTGACCTGACACATCAACACATCTATCAAAATGTAGGTATATAACTGAATGAAATATAACTTAATTATGTAACTGAGATGTATTCACCTAGTTCTTTGTCACGTATATAACCGACAACCTGTATAACACCGATGCAAACGGTTTTACTAAAAACAGTTTAATCGCGTTTATCTATTTGCATTGTTTTAACCTCAAAAACACACAACACTTATCTTATAATGGGTACAGAATGCGTTGTTGCCACATTTCCATGCAAAAACTGAAGTTTGAAAATTGTATAAAAATCCAAAAAGGTTAATTTTCTTTTTTCATGTAAATTATGGAAAATGTGGAACTGTAAAAGTCGCCATCCAAATAAACAAAAAGAGTCCTCTGAAGGATAGGGCACAAAAATCGTGATACTTCGTATACAACATTATATGTATATTTGTAAACAGCTTTATAAATTGCTTTCGATTTGATTATCCAAGCATCCGTTGGTGCAGTTTTAGTTCAAATGGGCGAATGTCATCCTCAGACGGGCATTTTCAGTAGGAATTCTCGGCCGTGCTTGTCTCGTACGTTGAAAGGTAAGGCCCTCGTCATTACTAGCTCGCACAAGTCTCCTAGATACTTCTGAGAATTAATCTCAGGGGTCCAGTCGGATGACGAGAAGAATTAAAACAAACAAACCTGATGGATTCCAGGCTGTTCGTAGAGAGCACTCTCAAAGTTATTCTCGTAGAATGAGATTTTGTTTTCGAAAGGAAGGATTTTTCAAATCAATTTGTCGTCATTCACTGTTTTTCTTTAGTCTAGAGAAATAATTTGTATATGGCAACACTGTAGAAATATTCGGTCGATATCGAATGACTTGGCGCGCATACACTTCCATTACGTGGATTGAGAAATTTAAGAAGGATTATTGATTCATACACACAGTGGCGTACTTATTCAATTTATGTGATATAAAATGTATTTTTCTGGTGGTTCTGCAGAATACTTTAGAGTAACACAGACTTTGTTGACTTTTTATTCAGTAAACTCCGCATAGTTCATTTCACAGTAGCTGAGTAGTTCGGATTCCACTTTTATTTAAACTGTAGGTCCTGGATCTACCTTGCTCGCACAAGCTCTGCTTTTGACGGGTTTTCTCCGAAAACGTGGAAGTTTCGTAAAAACAAATTTTACAGTATAAAGAGCTTCTTCAGAAATAGTTGAAGCTTAAGTGTTTTAATTACTTATATTTCGGACGTCCATCATCTTAATGGTTGAAAGATTTCTATCTCTTTCAAATTTTTCACAACGTTTCAATTGCTTGAATCCGCAATCGTCTTCTGGTAAATAATGACAAAATCAGATACTACGCGACCTTTTATAGGTCTATAATTAGCGCGTAATTACGTTGTAATTACGCGCGGTCTTGTGGCGCGCTTGGTTTCGCGATTTTTCTCCCTCCAAAACGGTCCATGAGCGGTTTCCATACGTTTTTAATTTCCACGCTTGGTTGACTGAAGGCACTATTGGCTTCTATATAGGTGGTTTCTATAAATTTCCGTTTGAACCAATGTTCCTCTCTATGAAGAACACTAGCTTCGTCCCAAAGAATTCGGTGGTATTTTGTCCAGGCGTGGTCAGCAATTCCCGATTTTGATGTTTCCCCTCGTTGAGTCCACTTTTTGTGTTCGGCTATTCTTACTGATAATGGCCTCTTGGTCTCTCCGATATAGGAATCTCCACACTCACATGGGACTTTGTAAATACAGTTTTTGCTGGATTCTGTTGTGTTTTCTGGTTTCGTCTTGGTAAGGAAGCTTCGTAAGGTACTGCCGGATTGAAAGCAACTCTTGATGTTGTATTTATTTCTGATTCTTCTGATCTTCTCGGAGATACCCCTGATATAGGGAAGAATGAGAACGGGGTTTTGTGGTCTTTCTTCGATTGTTTTGGTCTTTTCGAGTCGTTTCCGAACTTCTCCTATGAGTTTCTCGGAGTATCCGTTTCGGCGTAGGTCCGTTTTGATGTGGTTAATTTCCGCCTCCAATGACACCTGATTGTTGCAAATAGACATTGCTCTCTCCACCAACGTTTTTACGATTCCCCTGTTTGTGGAGTTTGGGTGATTAGAGCCGTAGTTGAGGTACTGTCCTGTGTGTGTCTTCTTCCTGTAAACAGAGGTGAGGATTCCAGTGTCGGTTCTTCCAGCTTTCACATCGAGAAACGATAGGGTACTATTAGTTTCCTTTTCCATTGTGAATTTGATTGAATACCTCATGTTATTCATTCTGGCGAAGAATTCCCCAAGGTATTCATCTCCATGGTTCCAAATGATAAAGGTGTCGTCTACGTATCTTAGCCATAGTTTTGGTTTGTATTTTGCCTCTCTGGTAGCCAATTCCTCGAACCACTCCATGTGTTAAGTGTTTTATTTAATATTTTTTGGATTCGATAATTTTTTGAGTAATATTATAGGTTTAGGAAAAGACAAAATGGACATTTTTTTTTTAATTTTAATTTTTTCAAACGACCCTTTCCATAGTAATGATTACGCTAGGACAATAAGGAGTCAATAAGACTAAATTGAAAATAAACACCTTTTGTCGAAATAAAACTTTTATTTTTGATATCTCCGAAAAGTTCCTGTAACATAATAGGTAGGTAACCTTTGAATTTCAGGTCATCCAATAAATTCATATTTGTAAACAAATCATCACAAAAGAGATGGTATGGAAGAATTCATATTTGCAAATCCAATTCATTTAACATTGATACAAACGGAGCAGATCCTTTTCTCATATTTTTTTGAACGACTGATGCTCTTTCCTTGGTATATTTCACTATTCATCAAAAATACAGTTTTAGAGTTGAAACTCCACACCTTAAAACCTTAAAGCCTTGTAGGTTTCCCGCTTATATGAATTGTTTGCATAAGTGACTGTGTATATTCGATCATGCTGGTTCATAACGAGCAAAATATTTTGAATTTAACTTTGCGACATATGGCCGCAGTTTCCAAATGTATAATAATTTTCCTGATTTTCCTGACTCGAAATCGATTGGTATCGGAGGCATTGTAAATGTTCTTTTAAAATCCTATTTCTTAAAAAGGACTAACACTTACAACGTGGGAACTGACATATTAATTATGAACAGAGAGCAGAGGCGTTCCCCAAGGGTCGGTTTTAGGTCCAATCTTAAACTTTATACGAAATTTATCCCAAATGAACTGATTATGTCATTACACCATATAATCGCGAACGATTCAGTGCAAATGAAAACGAGGAATTTTAACTACGATTTGCATGATGGATATTATTTTTGCAACACATATATATGACTCCGTGGCGCAACGGTAGCGCGTCTGACTCCAGATCAGAAGGTTGCGTGTTCAAATCACGTCGGGGTCAATATTTTTTTATATTTATTTTGAACGATATTTTTTAGTGCAATTCAATGAAAGTTTGTCTTAAAAATTTGTATTTATTTTCATTCATGTTTTTGTGTGAAATATATTCAAATACATTTCAAAATTAGTTCATAGAATAAATACCCACAAAACCTAGATATTTACTATCGCGGTTTTTCTCGTGGAATTTTGGGAAATATAATACTTTCACCATTCATTTGTTGATTTTATGCCAAATATCCCATGACTAGGTTTTCATCGACTTGATTGGAAAATATCCCTTAATTGTATGTGTAGAAACCCCACGTTTCAAAAAAATTATATAAAATTTGTCTTCATATAAAGTGAACTAGCTTTCAAACAATAGAGAATCAGTCCCAACCTTGCGATGGTTATTGTTGAGATATTTCAATTTTCTCTCATTTTTTCAGGAAAAAGGCCTTTCAAAGAATGTTTGATTCGTGTGTGACATAACCGAAAACCAGGGGTTGACGTGAGAATAAATGAACATTGAAGGTGCCATCTTCAAAAATTAATGTTATCGAAAATTTCTACTGTACAAGGTGTCCCAAATTCGAGCCTCATCATTGGGATCTCGGAAACCAGAAGAGATACGAGGTCGGTTAAATGAAGGTAAAGTTGCGCAATTTGGTGCTCATTGAAACGCCGCTTTCATATTTGAAAAATTCCGAATACTTCCGAAGATTTTTGAAAAAAACCGATTACTCCCGATTTCATTTTAATTTTTTTGTGACTCTATTCGAATAGATATAACAAAACAAATTTCACATTCTCATTGCTACTTTTTCTGTTCTACAAGATGATGTTATCAGATTTTCAAACAGACGTTTCGTATTTGAGCTGCCATCATCAACTTTGTTTTTTTAAATACGGCCCTGGATTTTTTATTATAGATTTTAAAAGTTTCTAATGTCCCAAAACAAATGGTGTATCGCACTTATTCTAAAAGTTTATAATAATAGCATTATTCATAAGAACTCATGAGTTAGAGAGAGACAAAAATTAGATTTTTAATAGAGTTAAAACAAACTTTTTTTGCAATAACGCACTGCATAAAACTCAAAAACTAACATAAAAGTGGGTGGTTAATAAATAATATAATTGAAGTGTCATCCCTCAAACTCTAGGCCCTAGGATATATTTACAATAATAATTGCATTTTATGAAAGTGGCTGTGCATCGTGCATTCTGGCTATCTTAGTTCATTTGTTAATGTTTAAATTATCCAATATTTTGACAGTTCATTGTTCGTTCACTAATCGTTAACGCTTATTAAACGAAAATGACTTTTTCTAACGAAGAAAAACGAGAAATGATAACGATTTATTATATTTCGAATCGAATTTCAAAAACGGCTTGTGAGAGCTATTTGTTGGAATATCCAGAAAGACGGCAGCCGCATTATAGTTATTTTGCTAATATTGATAATAATTTAGCTCAGTATAGAAGTTTTGTTAAGCCAAGGGTTGAATATGAAACACGAATCGGTTCAGAAGAGGAGCAAATTATCTTGAACACTGTAAGTTTGAAAACTGTTACAAAGTAGAAAGTAAAATGAATAATTTTAAATTATTTTTTAAGGCCAATAATAATCCTCGAGCTTCAGTTAGAGTTTTCTTAGAAGAAGTAGGATTACCGCGAATGAGAGTTTGGAGAACTTTAAATAAGCGTGGACAACAAAATCCATATCAGTCAAACACTAAGACCTGGCGATGCTGAGAGACGATTAGAATTTTGTAACTGGTTGCAAAATAAAATTAATGAAAATGATGACTTCCTAAATAAAACTATATGGACAGATGGATGCAGTTTTTCAACAGATGTACTATTTAACAGACATAACGAACACTATTGGTCAATAGAAAACCCAAGGCACAATACAATTATCGGTCTGGTTTTTATTCAAGGAAAATTAAATTCCGATAGATATGCAGAATTAATAAGGACCAATATATTGGATTCCTTTATGGAAGAACCTTTGGGCGTATTACGTCAACTATGGTGGCAACAAGACGGTGCACCACCTCATAATGGGAGATGTGTTAAAAATGTATTAAATGAATTATTCCCTAATAAATGGATTGGAAACCAAGGTCCCGTACGTTGGCCAGCTAGAAGCCCCGACCTAAACCCTCTAGACTACTTTCTTTGGGGATTTCCCAAAAACCGTCTTTATCGAAAAACGCCACAAAATCTTGAAGTATTACGACAAGACCTAATAAGGGAGATCAGGGCTATCCCTGCAAGGACCATTCAGCGTGCCATCCGTATACTTCACACACTGACACGAAAATGCATTCAAGCAGGTGGATTACAATTTGAATATTTGCTTTAACTTTCATTGGTTACTCAATTTTATAGTTTTTGTTTGACTTTTTTTGGAATAATTAAAACATCATGCCTATTGTTGAACATCACTCATTGTTTTATATCAATTTTTAGGAGCTTCTGAGGTCCTTGAAACAGTGATGTATCGTTCTTTTTCGAAAAAATTATTTTAACGATGTTCTGCTAAGATCTTACCAAAAATCTATTCTCTGTCTCTCTCTAACACATGAGTTCTTATGGAAAATGCTATTAATATAAACTTTTCGAATAAGTGCGATACATCATTTGTATTGGGACATTAGAAACTTTTAAAATTTATAATAAAAAATCCAGGGCCGTATTTAAAAAACAAAGTTGATGATGGCAGCTCAAATACGAAACGTCTGTTTAAAAATCTGATAACACCATCTTATAGAACAGAAAAAGTAGCAATGAGAATGTGAAATTTGTTTTGTTATATCTATTCAAATAGAGTCACAAAAAAATAAAAATGAAATCGCGAATAATCGGTTTTTTCCAAAAATCTTCGGAAGTATTCGGAATTTTTCAAATATGAAAGCGGCCTTACAATGAGCACCAAATTTCGCAACTTTGCCTCCATTTAACCTACCTCGTATCTGTTTTGGTTTCCGAGATCCCAATGATGAGGCTCGAATTTGGGACACCCTATTCATGAATTTTGGGAAATACTCATGAGGTTATCGTTTTCATTGGAATAGTCTGTATATTTATTGGTTTTAGAATAATAACACATAATGTCTTGTTATTACGATGGAAATTAAACCAGCCTTTCTTCTATTTCAGAGTCTACCATATTCGGAAGCCATGAACAAAACCCTTGTATTCGCCATCTTTGATTTCGACCGATTTTCAAAACACGACCAGATAGGAGAAGTGAAGGTACCCTTATGCACAGTCGATCTGGCACAAACAATCGAGGAATGGAGGGAACTACAGAGTGTTGAAGGCGAAGGTGGTCAGGTGATATCACAATTATTATTATTACTATTCACGTTGATTTTCGATAGAACTGAGTCCGGTCCTTGCTTCAATCGGAATCTTGATATTTTCACACCCAGTTCTGATCATTGGATGCCTGCACAAGTAACAGAAACTTTTTTGTCAGTATTGCTACCCATGGGGAACATTTTTTATAGGTAAAATCAAAATAAAATTTACGGACAGAACATTATTTTTTGATATTATTGGTTGATGTATTTGGAATAAGAAATAATAAACGACTCAACGAATAGTCGAGTGCCTGCCTTACTGTGAAAACTATCATGCATTGAAACAAACGTATCTTAATAAATTATCCATGATGTTGATATTTAATAATTAATTACTATCCCCCCAGGTAGCAATATTGTTTTCTGCACCTTTGCCAAACACAGTTGAATTCTTCTACAATATACTTTTGAGTCTTGATAGTAACTTGGAAGAATGAACATGTGATTTTTATGAAATTTCTGTATGTTCCCAAAAAAAATACATTCTTCATCCGAGTTGCTCTCATTTGCATCTCATATGTTAGAAAGAGACTTACTCTCTTGAGGTATGTGTACTTGAAGACTGTGAAATATTTGAAAACCAAACGATGAACCTTGAAAATATTACATCAGATGACCTTAAATTGCTTTTTTTAATGTACTAGTAATGATGTTTCCATTAGATTCACAACCTCATAGCGACTATTCTTTTTCTTCGATTTTATATTTGATGAAGAATTCAGCAATTTGTAGATTGATTTCATCCAATTGAATTTGCTTATTTTTCTTATGAATATTTTCTAAGTAGTGTTTGCCGTTATTTGATTACAAAATTCACACTCAATTTCACACTTGTTTGCTCCTATGGAATGGTTGAAATATGTTGCTGGACTTTGTAAAAATTGTCACGTTTATAATAATTTACTCTATTCTTGCTTTTTACCCAGAGTTACAGCTATAGTGAAGTCAATGAAAACTGAATAAAATAATACGATTCGCACTAATTTTCAACATGAAAATCAACTGTTATTTGTGAACTGTGTCTAAAAGGTTTTATTTACCTCAAAATTCTCAAATGTATAGAGACATAAATTTGTTTTGGCTAATGTCTTTGAAAGGTGATACAAAATGCAATAAATGCAATAAAATAATATCTGGATGAAAAGCTTCATATGATAACTCGTCAGAAATTTATCAAAGAAGACCACGGAGAAACCTGAAAATAAGCTCGAATATATCCAACATAATTTTAAATTCAGTAGGGAAGTCAGTATTTGGAGCTACACTGTATAGTTATAAATTTATTATTAATAATTATTATCGTCAATTTGATTCATTTCATTTGATCAAATCGATTTTTTTGACAAACACACATGGTCAAGCTCTAACATGTCGTTTCGTTAGTCCTTAGGCTTAATTAGTCTATGTATTCAAACAAACAATGTTTTTACAAATTTCGATACTTCCTTTTCGTAACTAGTACGCGCTGAAGATGACGCAAGTTCAAAGCACTTTGCAATAAATAAATTTTATACACTTATAAACAAAATCTGCGCTTCATTTGGCATAATGACAATTTATAAAGTTCGTAGCATATGGAAAACTTTTATTATTGATTTCTCAAAAAAAATTATTCCTGATGAAAACCTCTGCTTCATGCCAAACCTAAATTGCAAATAGTGAAATTGAATTTTATACTACCATATACGAGCGATATTGAAAAACAATTCAGTTTTATTTACTATTTGCAGCAAGATTTTGTGAAATACCGTCACTTATTTCAATTAACGTGATTTTCCGATGGAAGGGACAAAGAAGGAAACATCCAGAGAGTGATATGATCATATCTAACAATATACCATTCATCTAGCATAGTTTTTCTCATATCGCACAGGGCGATGAGGAGAAAATTGGAAAAAACGTGGAAAAATTAAATTGATTATAGGTGGCTGTGATTTGGATTTCTGAAGCAACATTTGATTCTGAACAATATTTTCCCAATACTTTTAATTCTACACTGAAAAATAAAGTGATGGGATCAATTAATTTTTTGAAAACAAGGCATGATTTTCAATATCTCTCGTATATGGTAGTATAAAATTCAATTTTGGTTTGGGATGAAGCAGAGGTTTTCATCAAGAATATTTTTTTTTAGAAATCAATAATAAAATATTATAATATATAATAATATGCTGCGAACTTTATGCAGGACACTGTATAATAGTGGGTAATTTACTATTGTTATCATTACCCGAAATCATAATTATTTAAAGCTCATGTTTCTAACTCAAATTAACTCCAAGTCAACACCTAATTATATCACGGAGTCGCTCAACATTGAATAATGGGTTTTCACGAATGCCATTTGGCTGAAACGTTTCAAAGATTGATGGATTTTGAAAAAAGCTCGTAGCGTTGGTTTGCTTATGCTGATGTGTTTATTCAACGGAAAACATATTTCAATTCAACCATAGGCGTACATCAGAATATTACGTATGAATAAAAATGCCGAACGAAGCAAAGATTATCGAGACTAACTGACACCAAACTCAAAGCAGTGGACAATGTATTGACGTAAATTATTTTTCTCTTTTCCCTAAAATTTCTCTGCTCTGCTTTTGGTTATGGCTCTGTTATGGTTCGTGTTGCCGACGCTCAATGCATGATGCTTCCAAAACGATTAAACTTTTCACGTAAGTATTATCGATCATTACATAAAAAAAAAATTGGTAATACTTCAATGATTTCAATATAATATTCGATGTCACGTTGTGGTTCTTTTTGATAATGGAGGGTTTGTATATTCTTGTGAAAGTGAAATCTGCCCCCATCAGAATGCTACATTATGGAATTACACAATTATAATTCAATATAAATTGGAAGTAATTTCAGAAAAATAAATGAATTAGTATTTGGGAACAGCATATGCACATATTATCAACAAATGCGTGTACTCGGATAGTAGAATGTTTCGCCTCTTCCGGCTAGCTCAGACCACCCATCCGAAGTACAGCATAGTCGCAAAAAGTCAGCAACTCCAGAGCTCTTCATTTATTTGGAATAGCCAGCAGGAACGTGTCTGACATACGAATTCTTTCTGTATATTGTTGGTGTTGCCAACCAACGAGGTTCCATTAATTCGCATGCCAGGCCGTAGATACCTAAAAAAACCAGAAATACTATGTACACTAGACTTTACACTACTGAGCCATCCAGAAGTGAGAGCTTCTATCCTGGGAATTGTCCGAGCCCTCGGGCGGCGCCTGGATGACTTAGACAGCCAAATAAGCTTATATTTATACCATAGTCGAACATTTAAGTCGGCCAATGGTATTACGAATCGCTGGTAGGCGGAGCCTATTAGAACTCTCGCCTCCAGATATACTCCACTGAGTATTTTTTCAAAGATCAAAATAGTAGTATTTCTGACCAATTATGACAATATACCACTTCTGATTTTTTAGTCGTCAGTCAGTAGAGTTGAACTGAAGTTGAGTTTTATGACAAAGTTGACTATATCAAAATACTTAAATGATTTGAGGTATTACTGATTTTCTTACACTAAAGATTCAGTGATCTGTTTCAAAGACATCAAAGATCACTTTCATCTGTCGAACATAACTGGCAGAAACAAGCGAACATTTTTTCCATAGTTTCTGCTCATTTCTGCACCTACACTACATTTAGTTTAAGTTTTTCATTACATACTGTTATCTTCCCAAAGTGTCATTTTATTGAATTTTTTGTTGAATACCGAGTAAATTGTAATCAGAGAAGTTTGATTACTTTAGAAGCAGACGCCATTTCTACAGTTCTATGCCATGTGCCTGAACGAAGTTTCAAACTGAGTAGGCTCAAAGCGTGTTTTCATAAAACAATCATCGCAGAATTCAACAGAAGAAGAAATACAAAAGATTTAATCCATCTTGAACTTCAATGTGGAGAACTGACAATATCCAAAAAAGGTTGAAATATTTCAGCATTATATAGTTAGACTATTCTGTTACAAGATGAAAATAATTGGGTGGGAACAAAGAGAGCTATTAGATCGACCTTAACTTTGCGGACTGGAGTTACAGTTGGTAATTTTTTATGTTACTGTATTTTCTTGAATTTTTAGTTTCTGTATTGAATGTAGCTGGCGATAATGTAATTATATTGACTAGAAATATTGGGGACCGCAATATGAGACTCATATCGAAGAATAGTAGGGAACCAAATCATGAATCTGAGATGTCATTCGTCAAAGACGAATGGAAGAATGGAACTTAAAAATACATTTCAACCTAACTGACCTACTTCCTAGACGGGTAAAGGACTGATATGGAACGAATCTGCAAATTACTGCTGATAAATTTTTCTCTCTGACTGAACAGGACAGTATTCCAGAATTCATAAAAAGAGTTTATCAGATTAGTGAATGAGCAAGTGAGTTACTGACCATGAGCTATGGAAATTCTGGAAAATATGGTGAAACTGAAGAGAGTAAAACTTGTCTAGGTGTTAGGATCTAACATAGAATCAGAGAATATAAAGGACCTGCCAAGAAAGGATGAGCTCCTGTACCAAGACAGTGACATGGGAAACTATGCATTGCAGAATCCTTTAAAACAGACTAACAAGAATTGGCAGATGGGTATTAAATTGTAATCAGAAAAAAGCGATTAGTTCTCTGGACTGGATTACTTCTGGATTCACAATATCAGAAAGATCCTGCCAGGTTAAAAAAAACATTTCTGTAAAACATAAATGAAAATGTTCAGTTGCCACGGTACTATAAAATACATTTATAACCCAATTACGATATTATTCGCATCATTGACTATATTAAATTTTATCAGGTGATTGATTTCTAATAGAAGATAAAGTCAGGGTTTTGGAGAATTATTTTTGGTATGATAGCTAAATTTGAAATGACCTAGTAGTCCGGGAGCCAGTGACAGATTTCCATGACCAAGTTCCTCTCAAGCGAAAATTAGTGGAATGCATCAGAGAGTTATATTATGAAGCTTCGTGAACGTCAGCTGCGGTTCCGTGGGGGGATGTGCGGTGGTAGCCTCTCACGCACAAAGAAAAAGATATGTATTCAATTTTGTTTTCCTACCTGAAAACATGTTTAATTATCGCTAAAGCAATATCTTGAAGACAGAAAAAATCAGCTGACTATAGCATGGTGTATTATACGACAGCTAGTTGGTCGAACACAAAAAAAATTGTACCTTCTATGATTTCCTCTCAAATAAAATTTTACCTTATATTCGGATTGCGTCAATTTAACATGTTTCCGGGAAGGAGGACATAATTGAATATATTTTTTTTCTTCGTGCGTAGGAAGCTACTGTGCTGATCATCCCCCCCCCCCCCACCAACGGAATCGCAGCTGACGTTCACGAATCTTTATAATACGACTCTCTGATGCATTCCACTAAATATCGCTTAAGAGGAAATGACTGACCAAATTTTTACCGGGCTCCTGGACTATAGGGTTTAACTTCAAGGAAGATATGTTTTGAATCACTGACTCATAGGTCTTCATTGTTACAATAACGATCATAAAAATGAGAATATTCAATTGAAGTGGACTGTACCTAATATAGATGAATAATAATTATGAAGCAAAGTTTCAATTATTCAAGAATAATTGGCGAAGCTCATGACGTGTTTTTTCCGTACGTGGAAAGTGAAACAAAATTACAATCTTACTATTGCTAGATATCACAATAGCGTTGTATTTTCTATAATATTGATTGGGATGTGTGATGTACTAAATTATAATAATCGCGTCGATAACTTTTTTATATTTTTGGGTTATCCGATTTTCTATTATGTATGGTACCCGTGGACAATGAAAAACAACCATTTATTCTATCATAAGTCCAACTATACTTTTTTTTGATCTAATAATTATTATTGGACAGTTAATACATCATTATTTTTCTATTAAAATAACTCATGGAAGAGTTTTAAGTTGAATGAGATTTTTCCAATGAAAAGAATGTTTGAGTGGTTTTTTTGGCTGCATATATCAACAACATTTAGATTCACAATAAAAACAAACAACTTCATTTTAACAATTATTTTGAGGAGTGGTTATTGAAAAAACAACTGTTGTAATGTTTCGTGTAATTTATGTTTTTCTTGTTAAATAATTGCTAGATACAAGGGTGTCCTGTACATTTTTGGAACATTATCCCTTGAATTTCGACGTGTTTCGATTCCTTTTGTTACTTTGGGTTTCAGTGAATATGGTTCAGTCAGATAATGTTCATTCTGAAATCAGTATGAATTGATTTATTTACCCCCTGTTACTTACTGTACATGTGAAAGAAAAATGACTGCTCAACGATTTTTTCAAGTAGCTGAAAACTCTGCATATTATACCTTTTCAGTTCTCACACACTTTATACCTCTGTTTCTGGATCTCTGCATATGCATGACCTCATTTTTGGCATTGCATTTGGCTGCTACTCGTTCTCTCCATCGTTGTTCATAACAGTATATCAGAATAATATGAAACCTTTAGGTCTGCGTAAATTCAAGCATGCCAGCACTATTAGTTAGTTTCGAAGGCACAGTACAATTTTGTGTATAGGACGTTGCGGAGAATTCAGTTTTTGGACTGGTTCTGAAATTCGTGCGAAATGTACATTTCCTTTATTTTGTCGGTATGGATTCCTGTTCTAGCATCAAACTATGATCGAGTTCAAGAACAAAAAATCCAAATATCTACAGCGTGAACTACGACCAGTCACGGAAAATTATGCAGTGTACAGCAGTAGCCAACGAAATAAAATTTGGGCCAAATAATTACCTTTTTTTGTATAGGAAACCTCCGCCTCTGGATAGAAACACGTAGGCAGTCACAATCAGTGTTCTTCCTTCTTCATCAAATGTGGGACTGAAGTTGGTGGCTTCAAATGAAGTTCTAGTATGACTTTTACACTAGAAAATTGCGACAAAGCACAACAAAGCAAAACGTGAAAAATTAAGTAAAGAAAATTGTTGTCGAATGAGTTTTCATGTACCGCGATCACCGTTCTTTTGGTCACAAATTACATTCAACCCATTCAATGCCATTTGAATGAACGATTGAAGGAAACATCTCGAAATAATGTCTCAGTAAACAAAAAAAATAACCGCATGCACAGTTGTGAGGCGACTAATGTACCTGACTATAGTCCTAGACCATGACTAGACCATGACTACCCCATGACTATAGTCCTAGACATTGAACATCGGGAGATCTTGGGCGGATTCAAAAGATGAGTTTTTGATTCAGTAGCAAATATTCGAAGGTTGAACAGAAAAAAGATGTAAGTCATCACGGATCTCCTTCGAATTTTAAGGGTATGCTTCTACATTTTATTTTCCGTGATTGGTCGTAGTTCACCCTTTATATACAGTGGGCGCTTAAATGATGGAAGTTCATACATTTATTTGGAATGAACCAAATCAATTTTAATTTTGCCAATTTCATATTTTCTGGGATGCAACAGCCAACTTCTCAGTTTCAAACAGATTACTCTGTATATTTTCGGATTTTCAACTAGAGTTCATTCGTTCAGATGTAAAAAGTAGATATAGATTGTTATCTTACAGAAAAAATAGAACACATGTCTAACGGAAACAAGAGGAGGAGGAGTTGTCAACAGTCCATTTAAAAAGTTTATGGAAATGTGCCTGAATTAGTGGAGGAAATAATGAAAAAAATCAGAATCATGGCTTAGGTACACTCAGAGAACCTTAACTTGTTTGTCAATATCGCCAAACAAAGAGTTATTCCGTATTTTTACATAATACACATATACAAAAATGTGTTGATGAAAGTTGAGACATTTCAAAGATACTTACACTTTTTGAACAGAAAATTGATTAAAAAAATTATCTATTGGTGTGATCCACTTACAACATATTTTGAGAATATGTTTGAAGTATCAGCAATATGACAAGAATACAATAACTGCTCGAATTCCAGCAAAATATTGTCTGGAAATCATCAGTATTAAATTTTTTTTAATACTCTCATATCTCAATGAAATAACTCGACACTCAGTATCTATTCGAATATTACATCAATTACTCAATGAAGCAATGACTCAGGCTATTGGTGCAGTGAAAAAACAAAAACCAAAACTTCAATGAAGTAAAATAAAATTTTACATTACAAACACAAGTAAAACCTTTCAAATTTAAATAGCCAATGAGAAAGAATCATCAGAGAGGAAGAAGACGAGACAATCTTGCCTGCCGTGAAATACTTTTGAAAACACCGTAGCCCAGTGATAGATAACCTTTGATCCATTTGCTAGTAACCAGTTATTTTATAGTAGTTAATGAACCAGCGACACTCAGGTCGGGCTGAATCAATCTTGGATGATTGTTTAGAATAAAAAATCAAGATTAAATCCTTCATTTTGTTAGTAGATAAACCCACTTCAGGATGCTGTAGAGTAGTGCCCAGAACAGAAATCGCCTAGCGGGAGTACGTGTGTAACTTTACCAATATGGATGGAAGCTTTGGACACCATGGATCTGTTATTGGTCGCTCCTCAATCTACTCCTTCCAGATCTCCAAAGTAACTGTTCACTTTGGAGTTCACATTTCCCATGCAAAGACGTCGATAGAAGGAATAGAACGTTTTTCCTTTCTCCCCAAATTTTTCATTAAATAGTTGCCAGACTTTTGTCTTCCATTATGGGTTTTGCATTTCAATCCAAGTCCTAATTTAGCTGTGTCCGGCTTTCGAACATGAACTTGTTGATGTTA
Organism: Chrysolina oricalcia; assembly: GCA_944452925.2. Classification (NCBI taxonomy): domain Eukaryota; kingdom Metazoa; phylum Arthropoda; class Insecta; order Coleoptera; family Chrysomelidae; genus Chrysolina; species Chrysolina oricalcia. The sequence goes on along the minus strand of OX101825.2, from coordinate 5,835,469 downwards.
AGGCAGGTATGTGCCTATAACTTCTGCGTTCTTGCGTAATCTCATCAACAGGTTCTTTGTTAAGACCTTATCCAAAAGACCTATTAACAGAATTCAGATCGAGTAAAGTTATTCTGGACTTTCATTGTCTAAAAAAGAACAGAGAAAATTAAATTCTCTGCAATTTTATTAACGACGTTTCAACAGTTAAAATCTACAGTCGTTATCAAATGTATGAATGCGACACTCTCAAGGATAATTCTTATATAAGATATGGCTAATTTTGTGTTATTAGCCTAGGGGTAATTTGGCTGTGTTCAGAAAAGCTTGTTAATTACAGTAGTAGGCCCCTCTGGAAAAGCATTGTCAATTCTTATCGCAATTTCAATTGATCCATGCCACACATTACGGATTTCTTTACTTTCTTGACTTAAGACATAGTTGTTCATAATATATGCACTCTCTTTGAACTTCCTTCTATACCAGCCCTCTTCTTTATGAATGACTTCGACTTCAGTCTATTAGATATTGTGTTGGGTCGTCCAGACATGATCCGCTCTCCCTGACTTTGATGTTTCTCTTCTTTGAGTTTTTTTTATTGTGTTCAGCGAGTCTAACGCTAAGTGGTCTCTCAGTTTCTCCAAGATAAGCTTCGCCGCATTCACAAGGGATGCGGTAGATGCAGTTTTTGGAGTCAATGTCAGCGTTACGTGGTCTCATCTTTGTGAAATGGCTGCGAATGGTGTTACCTGGGCATCAATTCTTGACGGCAAGAGAATAGAACGTTCACCGGGGATCGTTTCTCAATTCTACTCTATTGCTGCTCCCTACAATTATAATTCCGTATTCTCGAGCATGAAGGAGGGAGCATGAAATAAGAGAGCCAGCACGCAGTATTGCCAAATTTCTTGACCAATCATAAATACCAATGTTTTGACAGACAAAGCTGTCATGTCATAATTGTCATCATGTTTGTAGTGGTTTATTGTTAAAATGTTGTTGTTAAAATGTAATACAACGATTATAATGGAGTATGACAACAGATAAGTGAAATGTAATCCAATTACACCTAAACAAAAGGAAATTTTGGAGGAATTCATCTCAATATAATGATTAGTACCAGTGATTTCTTGATAACTTTCATATCCAAAGAAGCGTACAGCTGCTGAAACCTATTAATATTTATGCTTAAAGGGATCTTTAACTAGAATTTAGTGTTAAAACTCCATCATTAACACAAAAAAAAATAATTAGTTCGACTGTTAATGCGGATGATCTCGTGGGTTCGAGGATGTAAGCCCTGACCATATTTATAACATTCTCACACAAAGGATTTGTGAGTCGAAATAACTTTAGAAATTTTTCATCAGACAGATCAAAAGGATCTGTCCTTGCAAGTACTTCTCGCCTTATGATATAAAATTCCTCAGCATCGTCAACATCTGCCATAATTCCTTCCCACCATAAAATTCTTTGAAGATAGTTATCCAATATTATGAAGCTTAGTCGATATACTTCAATCCGAGCTATATCGGTATGTTATACTATATATACCGGTTATTTTCTCTTCAAACAATGGTTATAGTATTATTTCAAGATAGACTGATACCTATATATTATGATAAAAAATGACGAAAACAGAAAAGAGTAAGGTTAAGGGTCCTAAAATATCACATTATTGGTCTTCCCCGGCTGATCCCCTCAAACTACCCAGTAGAAGCATCAGGGAGCTATCCTTCTCTTACTATCCGATAGCAAGAAATTCGAGAATACCACATATCAATTGTCAGTAGAACCACGCCCCCAATCTCTCGGTTGTTCTATTCCCTAGCTTTCAGGAATATGCACCCTGATGTCTCACGAAGACAAGACCACGTAACGCTGACATTGACTCCAAAAACTGCACCTACCGCGTCCCTTGTGAATGCGGTGAATGAAGCTTATATTGGAGAAACTAAGAGACCGTTAAGCGTTAGACTCGCTGAACACAATAAAAACATCAAAGTCAGGGATAGCGGATCATGTCTGGACGACCAAGGACAATATTAAATGGACTGAAGCCGAAGTCATCCATATAGAAGAGGGCTGGTAATGCTGGTATAGAAGGAAGTTTAGAGAGAGTGTATATATTATGAACTACAATGTCTTTAGTCAAGCAAGCATAGAAATCCGTAATGTGTGGAAACTCTTGGTTGGTGGCATGGATCAATTGAAATTGCGATAAGAATTATTAATGCTGTACCGGAGGGGCCCACCACTGTAATTAACAAGCTTACCTGAACACAAGCAAATTACTCCTCTGCTAATGACAGAAAATTAGCCATATCAAATACAAGAATTATCCATGAGAGTGTCGCATGTATACACATGATTTTAACGGTTGGAACGTCGTGAATAAAATTGCAGTGAATTACATTTTCTTCTTGAGGCAACGAAGGTCCAGAATAACCTTACTCAAAGTGAAACATTGTCAGCCACTTTCAAATAGGAATTCGGATCGTAGGAACTGTAGTGGTGAGTTCTATAGTGTCATCATTGATGACATCTGATGATTTGTTTTTGTATAGGAGCAAATCTATCCAGCTGAATATAAGAATGTTCTCCTTCTATTCTTTTCTGGTTAGTAGGGGCGTTAATACACTGTTACCTAAGAGATCCATCGAGTTTACTTCTGCTACTGAGCCGACTAGAGCAGTTCCACTAGTCCTATGGCTTTCAAGAAGATCAGAATTTTGTATGGCTCCTGGTAGGTAGATCTTCCTCTTCTATTTGGTGTTCTCCGAGGTATCTTACCCTTGAATTTTGCACGTTGATGCTTTCTGAGATAATGGGTACAGAGGTTTCGTCATATTTCTCACAAAATCTGAATTTTTCTTTTTCAACTGATCCAAGTTTCTTGAGCTTTTCTTTCAACCGGCAGGGTACTGTAACGATTCCTGTTAGTATTCTGAGCTTGTTTTCCCTCTCTCTGGTCCAGTCATTTGATCTCTTCTAGTTGAAGTTTCCTAATAGTATCTCGGCCTGCCTCATTCCTTTTGATTCTATCCAGTATTGGGATCTTTTGTTTTTTACTTCTTCTTCCCAAGAATGGTGTTTCAGCCCCTTTCCTGCCAGTACGTCTGCCACTTCATTACTCTCTACTCCAGTGTTGTCCCAGAACCCATAGGAGGGTAACATTGTTGTTTCAACCTAGATCATTTATCTTTTCTAGGCACTCCCACAACTTCTTGGAGTTGATTACATAGGAGCTCAGGGCATCAATGGCTGCTTGGCTATCGAACATGATGATACTTGTTTGTCTGCAAAAATATCTTTCTTTATTGAACTGGACGCTTTTCCAATGGCATAGATTTCCGCTTGGAAAATGCTAGGGGATTTGCCCAGACTTTCGGAATACTAAGTTCCAGGCCCCTATACTCCTATTCCAGTACCTTCAGTTGCTCTGGATCCATCTGCGTGTCATTTAATAGCACTTATCTCGAGTCTTGGAATGGTGTCTTCACCCCATTTACTTTTGTTACTCAGTTTTGTGTTGAATTCTTTCACGCAGAGCTGAATTTTTTGTCATCTCATCTTGGGGCATGTCCCAGGTTTGGTGATTTCCAGAGTCGAAACTTGCGTTTGGTAATTCCCTCTCTAGTCATTCTATATTTTGTCATCATCGTTATACTCGCCACTACTATATGCAGGGGTGCAAGGCTTAGCAACACTTCCATAGCGGCCGTTGGGTATGTTTCCATTGCATTATTTGTTTTGCATACACAGGCTAGATTTTGGATTTTAGTTAGATTTGCCCTTGTATGTTTCCCCTCGAATTATAGACATCCTGATTGCTTTTTCTGTCTCAGTTTCATACCCTTGTGTTTTCGATTCGATTTATTGTTAGGGAGAGTTTGAACGCAGTACAAGCTATCCTTGGCCCTAGTATCAACCATTATTTTCCCGTTTTTCCTAAGACTTCTTCTTTGGACCCGAAAAAGCCTATTTTAAGCATACAAACTTGCTGGGCGCTCCATATGTGATAGATAGATGACTATCATTAATGAAATCGCAAGTTGACTACAAACATCGACTGAAATCATTGTGCTTGAATTGAACACCTTTAGCTTCTTCTCGTGTAGATGTCCCCCAACTCTCTGTTATTACACCTATCCAAGGCTTGACCTCACCAATTATTGATTGCGCATGCTCTAGCATCAAATTGTCCCTACCTGAAGCTGTCCAATAGGGACATAATAGGAAAGCTGTTAGTCATCAAAGAGATTGAGACAGGACAGAGTGAAATTTATCTAGCAAATGATTAATATATTTTGTGGAATAGGTACTCATATGGTAGAAACTGTTCACAAAGAATTCTAATCTAGAGACTGTGTCAGATTGGTGATAAGTGGCATCAAATTCATTTAGATTGAAAGGCATTCGAATGTGGTGACAAGTAAGAATGGCAGCTGGTGTGGACCATAGAGTAGGATGTCACGCCCTTGGTTTTAAACAAAAAAAATTGTAATCATAACTGATCAGCAGCAAGGTTATTTCCTGAAGTTAGTTGAATCAGTTGAATTTTGGGATATCTATTGATTGAATGATTATTAACATTGACAATTGAATCATCGTTGTTACTCTCGAAGAACTTTATAGGATCATACCTTAAAATAACCCATTGAATTTGAAAACCACTTCTATATTCTGCGGCAACCCCATAACTAAATGAAATAAAGTCCACAAAAAGGTATCATACTTCACCCAGAAACCTTGATGAATTTATTCAACTCCTTCTGGACCATAATAAAACTGAAAACTGAGTTGAATACAATAGTGTTTAGTTCACTGTATAATGTAACTTTACAGGAAAATAAGCTGGGGGATATCTGCTTTTCCCTGAGATACGTTCCGACTGCTGGAAAGTTGACTGTCGTCATTCTGGAAGCTAAAAATCTGAAGAAGATGGACGTTGGTGGCTTATCAGGTACGGAACACGATCATTATTACAGTTCAAATTCTTTAGTTACTGTTAAAATTCAGGAAAACTGCTATTATAGCTTTGCAAGGGTTTTCTCAGAATCTGATCTAGAGGAGTGCAATCCTATTAGTTTTTGGAGAGAAGTTGAGGGAACTTAACACTTCAAGTATCCAAGGGAAACCTGAATACACTTCCAAAGCCTTTGTTTCATACTGCGGGCATGAATTATACTGTATACTTACTTCAGAGACAAAAGTACAGATATATTTCTACATGGTAAAACTCTGATATTTTGATAAAATCGCAGGCTATTCTGCCCCACTGACATCTTGTTGGACATGCCATGAAGTTGATTGATACCATAGTAGGGGTTAGTAGTACGAGTTTTTCAATTAGATTCATCACTTCAACTTTCTTTTGAAACGATAATCTAGTCTTGCAAAATATAACTAGAATAAAAATTGTTCTGTCTGCACTGATGATCTCATATTATTACCGGAGTGCTTTGATGAGTAAAATACATCTCAAATATTGTCACGACGATATTTTTTTCGCAGATCCATATGTCAAGATAGCTCTGATGCAGAATGGAAAGAGGCTCAAGAAAAAGAAGACTAGCATCAAAAAATGCACCCTCAATCCTTATTATAATGAATCGTTTACCTATGAAGTACCCTTTGAACAAATACAAGTAAGTTGTTTTTTTACACAAATTCTTCTCGGTGTGCTAGTAGGATAGCACTTGAAACACTTTTCTAGATTGTATCGATGAATCACAGTAGATGTAGTGGAACATTGAATCATATCCGATAGACATTTTTTGTGTGATTTATATTTGTTTTCGTCATTATCAATTGCAACTTCAGTACCTCTAACAACCACTAATTTTTCCAGAAAGTGAACTTAGTCATCACCGTAGTTGATTACGACAGAATTGGAACATCAGAACCCATAGGAAGAGTCGTCTTGGGATGTAACGCTAGTGGAACGGAACTACGTCATTGGTCGGACATGTTGGCCTCACCGCGCAGGCCGATCGCGCAGTGGCACACGCTGAAAGACCCTGAGGAGGAAAAGAAAGACTAAAAAGGAAACGTCACTAACAACGCTGATATACCATAAGATTTAAGGTGAGGGTTGGGCGACAAAAGTATTCATACTATTTTAATATACATACTGGATTTGATACCATAAACTCTAAATAAATGAAGCAATAATAATTACAGTAGTAATAAGTACATTGAGTTGAAAGACTTCTGCTAAACATGACGGAATATAAATACAACTGTACAAGTGTACATTATTACTTTCGAAGAGATTAATTGTTCTACATTATCTATTCTCAGTTAGTTTTTGACGGAATGTTCTGTACTATACAGGGTGGGTCACGGTCGATGGTACCTTAGACGTTTACGGAGAACGGGACATAGGATCATTCTGAAAATTCGTTTTCTCAAGTAGTTGCTCTTGGTCTATGGATCTAAAATATTTTCAGCAATGCAGCGTTGCCGCTTATACCAGAAAGTAGCAGCACCTTTGTTATTTCAAATGGGTCACCCTGTATATTACCGCATTTTTGAATTTGTCATTACTTTCTGATTATTTCTGCCTCATACTCCCCTATACCTATCTCTAACGGTTTTTGAGATATTGGTTATTTTCCATATTTTTTATCCAAAACGTAGCTCGAATTGAATGTTTATTTCTGCGACATTTGGATTCTTAGGAAGTTGCAATTTTGTGTTTAGTTCATCGAGATCATGTACACTGATTCTGCATAGAGAAGTTTGTTCTGCATTATACAGGGTCGTTCAAAATTCATGATCTTACTGCTAGACATTTGACATTTGACAAGTTGATATTTTGCTTTAATGTACAAATGGAGGTCTAGTTTTCATATGAAAGGAGATAATTATGTATTTACTAGATATTTGGAATATAAAAAATATTTTCTCCGCGATAATTGCAGAAATTGTCAATTCTGAAATCATATTTCAGAAGAAGTTCAATACACCATTTGTCACAAGTTCTTATCACAAGTCCCGTAGGTAGAGTTGCGGCCTATGAGTCGCTAGGTCGATGGTTCAATCCACGAAGAGAAAATAACTTTTTTATTTTTTTTTGTTCCAAATTTAAACACATTTATTGATGAAAATTTTGTTAAGTATTTTACATATCAGTATTTCAGTGGTAATAAATAGTTCAGATGAAACCATCGTTAGTTATTTGTTATGAATTGTTGGATGATTTTCATTTCTCGGTGTGATATTTTCTTACCGAATCCACCTCGTGCTTGAATTAATTGCCGTAAATTTATCTCGTACATGAATTTTCAAAGAAAATTACCCTCGTCGCTTCGCGAATCGGGTAATTTTCAAATAATTCATGTACTCGAAAAATTTCCGGCATTAATTCAAGCACTTGGGAGATTACAAGTGAAAATTGCTATTATCTCGAAATTCTGGCTATTTAGATATAGTAACATGATATATCAATTCATAGGGAAATTAGTCATCTTTCGGAATTTTTCGGAAATAAACATTCAATTCGAGCTATATTTTGGATAAAAAATATGGAAAATAACCAATATCTCAAAAACCGTTAGAGATAGGTATAGGGGAGTATGAGGCAGAAATAATCAGAAAGGAATGACAAGTTCAAAAATGAGGTAATATACAGGGTGACCCATTTGAAATAACAAAGATGCTGCTACTTTCTGGTATAAGCGACAACGCTGCATTGCTGAAAATATTTTAGATCCATAGACCAAGAGCAAATACTTGAGAAACCAAATTTTCAGAATGATCCTATGTCCCGTTCTCCGTAAACGTCTAAGGTATCATCGACCGTGACCCACCCTGTATATGGTGTGCATCTACCAATCAAAATTATATTTTGATTTGATAGTGACTGTAAAATTTTGTCTGATGGCTATATGGGCACTACCAACTTGACAATTTCAAACAGTAAAAGAGTTTAACTGATTTGGTGGGTACTTTGATTTTCTCTTAGATCACTTTTTTAACTAGTCTAGTTCAGAAGATAAAAAGGGGGATACTTTAAACGCATACCGTAAACTTTATTGCAACAGACGTGAATTTTAGTTCGTTATTTTGACACTATCTTGGAGATATTTTTGATAATTGGCATTTAGTCACTCATAGCCCATATAATGTAGTGACTACCTATACAGTGGAATACTATCTCCCACCAGAGTGTAGGATTTTCATTAATGAATATTTGAATGAATAGTTAAAAATGTTAATATTGAACAGCAACATGTTTTTTCCCAAAAGATCCATAGAAACAAAATCAACTGTGTGGTGTGATTCACAGACTGATCCGAAATATGTATATCAACTTCAGTAAGGCATTCGACAGAGTATATTACCATACCCAAGTAACAATTTAAATGTTATTTGGATTTATCCTAGTTTTATGAAAGTTTTATGAAGGTTAGGTAATGCCCAATTTGATTTATGCAGGTCATATATTACTCCTAATATGTTACCAGAGCAAACAGATTTATGAATCAGTTTCAAAACAGTCCTGAAGGCTATAAGATAAAACCATTCACCATTTAAGTATATTTGTTTTTATGATGGTTTTACAATGGCTTATACACATACACGATAAATCTTTTTGGTATTTAAATAATCCACATAGAAACTTAGTTTTGTGATGGTTTTATAGCACAATGGTTCTGTAATAAAACTAACAATGAGATTTTATTAAGGTTTTGAGATGTACTCTCGAGAACCGCTATAAAATCAAAGCATAAAACTATTTCTACTTAAATGCTAGTAGCTCCCCCTAACCGGTAATAAATAAATCACATTGGGTAAAGATAACTGAAAAAAATAAATAGTAATTAAACGTTTCACAAGACACCAAATACTTATCACGGGAGTATAGACACTGAGTATACTGACCACGTCGATCACGAAAAGACGAATGTCAGGCGGGATTGACAATTGACAGTTGAAATATTTTGGAAATTGGATTAAATAATACCAAACGTACTTTTTTAGGATAAAATGATTTTAAAATGGTTTATTTTGAGGAGGAACGACTTTATGACGGCAATATGTGGAGCTAAATAGAATAAAGGTAGGGTAGCCATATTTTATTACAACCAGAGGGAACATCTAAAGAGAGCCATAATTTCAATTCATTCATGTTTCTTGCAATTTGGTGTGTATGACGGAAAGGAAATACACAATTATTGGTATTCATTTGTATTCAGATATAGTACAAATCATTCCGGGAAAGGTATGAGTCAAAACAATTTTTTAATTTTATGTGGAATTTTGTTTATTTTCTTAATTTCGCGTTGTTATTGGGGCGCGTTTCAGATTTATCACCTAACTGATGTCATTTTGTGAAAAATAATTTATTCGCAGATGATATTCGACATTTCACGTTTTTGAGTACCTATATATTCTTCATATATCACTGCCATAACGCAATCATTATATTTTTGCTTGTAAATCAGTTGCCCTATTTTTCGCAACTGAAGAATTAGATTAATTTAAGTCCGTTTTGGCTGTAGATATTTATGGAATATTTTCTAACCCAATTTCATTCAAAAAAAGATATTTTGATGCCAAATAGATTTTTTGAATGACATACAGGTTCATAACAGCCCCATGATTTGGTTTTACAATGATCCTCAGGAGGTTATTAAGAATCCTGCGAATAAGACAAGCTGGTTTTATGCTTGCATTCCAAAATAGCCCTGAGAACCTTCATAGGAGTGGGCCCTCGTAAATTTATAGCAGCTTTAAGGAGGTTTTATGGATGTCGTTACAGCAAAACAGTTTTATCGATGCTGTGATTGTTATGGTCTTCAGAACCTTCTGAGGGCTATCACAAAACTGAAATTGTTACTTGGGTACCTACCCTGATGAATAAATTTCCTGAAGTTGGGTAAGCGAAAATATATCCAACTGGATTCAGTCGTATATAACAGATCGTTAACAAATAATTACAATCAATGAATTTGAATCTACATCGTTTTCATGCCCTTCTGGAGTACCTCAAGGTAGCCACTTGGGTCCCTTACTGTTAATCATATGCAAAAATGATGTTTTCATATGCTTCAAGAATAAAAAATTTCCACATATTTGATTTCAACTATGTTCAACTCATGCTTGAATTATGAGTTTCAGAACTCTTGCAAACTGTGTACACTCTTTAGTGGTGTTTGATGGAAGGTGATTAAACATCTAATATCCATTATAAATTACTGAATTTTTTATCAGAGTAGTTTTAGGGATTGGCAGTTTTGATTCATCATTTTGTCTTGTAAAATGATAAAAAGAATAAGATACCAATTGTGAATTTTGTTATATGTTCGTATATCAAACATGAAAATTGCAACAACTGGTAAAATTTTGTGTTTTAAAAACATAGGTCGACATGAATCCCGATACTTTGCTTTGCCTAAATATCGCAGAGCACGCTTCTGTTAAATTAGAACATTCTGAAATAGATAACCGCAGCAAACTCCTCAAAATGTTATTCCATACCGCAGATGGAATTCAATAAGAGAATGGTACACAGATGTGGAAGCTGAAAATCCCAATTCATTCAATACGATTCTGAATGCATAACAACCAGAAGAGAGCCTTTTACATAGAATTTCGGTGTGCTGCACAAATTTCAATGAACTATCAATATATAGACCTAGGTTCTTCAAACTTGATTTATTTTCAAAATATTATTGTCCATCGGTTTATCTTTAACATGACATCTGAAGGAAATCATGTTAGTTTTCTTTATATTAAATGACAGTAAATTAGAATCACACCAATCTTTTCAATGACAGATTTCAAAATCATATAATTTCATCAAGATCTTTTCTGTTCTAAAATATAGTGCTGTCATCAGTAGGAACAGTAAATGAACCTGAAATTTGGATAGTCAATAGGTCATTAATATACAATAAAAATAGAACAGGTCCAAGTATGGAGCCTTGAGGAACTCCACAGTTGATACTTTTAAATTCTGTATGTGTCTCCAAGCTGCTAAATGAATAAATGAAATGAAGAAATAACACAAATATCACAGGAATATTCAGTATCAGAATGATCTCGTTTGGAAACTATTTATCATTACCTATATAGAATATGGAAAGAAATGCTCTTTATTTTTCATCTACAAAAAATGGAAAAGTACTATGAACTCCAGGATGATTATCATTGAGTAATCTAGAACTGAAGGTAATTATAATAAGCTAATCATAATAATGATAATGATTATTGAACGAGGTGTGGAAAATAAAGAATCGTTTTTGATTGGAACATCCAAGTTATTATTAAATTATTGAATGTGAGAATATCGAAGTATCACAATCTGTATGGAAAAGGTCTCTATGCAATTTTTCTCATGAAGATAATTATTGAAAATGTTGTATTGTTTTTGTAATTAAATTGACCAATATTCCTTTTTTTCAGATTTATTCATCGTATTATGTATCCCAGCATGAAGTCTACCCTTTGCGTTGTTTGGAAACTGTCATCGTCAGTGTTATTCATGTTTCCCATTTCTCTATTACTCTGACACTTGTTGATGTTCATGGAATCGTATTCAACACGATTTCCTGTATACAGTTTCTTCAAGATTATGAACGGGTGTAATAAATGATGTACTTGATGTCATATAGATCACAAAATAGTCACCTTATTGCACTTTTTAGAGAAAACATAAAACATTTATAGAATGTTGATATTATGTCATGTTTCATTCTCACAGTACAGTTTCATCTTCGATATCAATAATTCAGTTTCTTGTCTTTGGTAGAATATCCTTTTTTGCTAATTCGTTCATACTCCTGAAGAATCATCACTGAATTCGATTATAATTGAAATAATTCAGACATTAAAATTGCCTTTATTAGGACTAGATTAACGGAGGTGTGTATATTGTTCCAATTTGTTGGCATCATGTTTGTTAATCAACTAAACGGTTGGAAAATATTGAAGCAGTTATTTCAATATCTACTGGATTTATTTATTGGTATGAATTAGTTTTATAAAGTAAAGATGCTTGTTTCTAAATTAGCTCTTATGGAATGGAATTCAATATTTCCCAATCTCAGTTTGTCCTCCTATCAACAGAGTTTTTCTATGTGGAAGTTCGAAGAGTCGATTCATTTTGGAAATATTTTCTGAATAAGATATAAAAAACTCGTGTAAATGAAACTTTCATTTACATTTCATTTCATGAGGTATTTTTTGATATTTTCATAAGCGATAAATTTTCGAATGGAAAACGTACGAAATGATGTTGGAAAGATACCTACTCAACATCTTTTATTTCAGTATACATCAAGATGAAAGAACTTCCAAGTAAAAAAATTACTCACCGATGTCTGACCTTCCAGAGAAAAAAAGAGGATAGAGTTAGCAGGAAGTATTATAATCATAATAGTTATGGAGCAAGTGATGTACTTACTTGTCAAATATATCCGTATCGAAAAAATATTTAATTCGAACTAGAACAAAATAATGTTGTGAAGCTTCTGCCTTATGCCTCAATTCCATATTATGAAAGAACGTAATTGAAAGTACTACTCTATTGTGCGAATATTTCTCGTAAATATTGATGTCGCCTTAAGGTTTCGTGAACACGTCATAGTTTTGCTAAATGACAGCAGATGTCGCCACTGTCGCACTGTGTTCAGCTTTGCGCGCGAAGTTCAATTCAAGAAAACTAACTTGTCAGAATATCCTCATTTTCCAGTATCTGAAATGTCGACCCAGAATATGAAAATAATAATTTTGTACACGTTTTCACCGTGATAAGTTTAATCAACATCCGCCAGTACCTTTGGTGTCATGCTTCCAGATACAGAAAGGTATGAATTCCAAAAATGGTAATTTATTCTACTGGTACCAAATACTCTCCTAATTGAATTTTTTCTATTAAATTTTTGCAGATTTTCGTAATTTTTCGGTGTTCCTCAAACACTACAGAGTTACTTTTGGTAAAACCTGAAGATGAATGGAAGATGCAGCAAACTTCAATTTTCTGTGACTGGCTTTCATCTCCAGTTTTCGTTTATCATTGTAACTACAGAAGAACTGAAGCAGAGAAGATTCTAATTTGTCTGTTTTTGGGGAGTCTCAAATGATGAAAAGACATTATTTAATAATAATATCAGTAGTATTAATAAAAGCTTCAATTGGTAGAAAGAGTAAATTACAAAAATATGATAACATTTATTGAAAAAAAAAACAAATTCCTTCCCAGAGGCAGAGTTAGCTTTTGCATTAGTGCTTTCTTCACAACATTAAGATTTCAAATTTCAAGATTTTGGAGGAATATCTATGGACGTGAAGAATTTTTTTATGACGACTGAGATGATTTGCACACTGGTTTACTGAAAAATAATGTCATACATATGTTAAATGACTTTATAATATCAAAAATATCTCTTCATAGAAAATTAATAGTGTTGATAGGTGGACGAACATTCTAGATGGGTAGAGAGTATACTGACAATAGGATTCTAGCTCTTAGCAAAAAGTGAAAATTTAATTTGAGTTTTTCGTTTCTAGAAAAACAATTCTAGAATCAAAGGTAACGCGAATCGAGCCCAATACTAACTATAAGAAATAAACATAAACACTCTTGCATATTGAACATCACAATAAATAAATATGTATAGCTTACATTTATAGACACTGTTTATAAGAATACCTAGTTTTTAGTTCGTTAGCAAAAATCTAGAGCAGAGATCGTGATTTTATATTTGGATACAGATAATGATAGTATTGGAAAGTGGGGAAATTCACAATCCGCTGTGGAAATTTCCACTTTCTAATATTGTTGGTAGTTGATTGTGTCCGAACCAAGTTTATTATTTAGCTAACTTTGGTAAAGGATGATCATCTGAAGCCAATCTAATTCACAGTGAAAGTGATAACGTCTATATTGGATGGAAAATTGAAATTAAACCCATTACATATGTGTGCGCGTAAAGTATATCAGAAATGACGAACCGTATGACAGTAGATTGTATGTGTGTAGTATGTCACCATGCGCAATCGATTTTGGTATTGAAAATATTGCCAATTATTTTGGTTCTGAGATATGACTGTCAACTAGACCACCCTGTATATTGAACATGTTTCGGAAGATCTAGTTTTTTGAATTCATCAATACCAGGTTTGATATCTGTATCTTCTACAGATTGAACAGATATAGCAGATATTTCTAGAGTAGGAAAAAATGTTTTGCACAAAAACCGAAAATGAAACGAAGCATTAAGTCGACTACACAAAGTTGACGAAAACGACAACAACAATATATCTCATAGTCTATTACTTTAGATATAGTATTTTTTTGAAATATACTACTTTGTCGTTACATGAAATACTACCACATTTAACAGATCGATTTGGTTTAAAAGAGATGAAGCACCCCTCATAACTTGTCTGATGTCCGTTATCTCTTTCCCAAACCGATGTATTGAAAAAAAAAAGGATTTGGTATGCACGATCCCCTGATTTAACGATACTGAATTATTACTTATGGGAATGCATCAATAGTGAAGTCTACCTGAACAGATCTTGATCACCAGATGTTGAAAGGACAAACAAATGGCATTTATTCCTAAAAATGCCATAAGTAAAGAAGTGAATTGACTACACAAACATGGACATTTTCTCTGATATTGTTTTCCTCGGAGTTGAGTCTCACACATCTCAGTATAATTGAACCTGATAAAATTTTCGAAACCAAAAGATAACATCATTCATAAATGAATCGTTCAGCTAAAATAATTCAAAATATGCAGCTCCGCTCTGATAGTAATTAGATATAATTTCTAAAAAAATTGTTATTATAGGGCGTAACTGCCTTGACATTTTCGTCTGTATTCAATCCATGATGAGATTTTGATGCATTCAATTTCAATTTTCAAAGTAGAAGTATGCATGTGATTCAAGTAACAATAAGATTGTAATAATGATCATATCTCACAAAGTTTCATGAAGATTCTCTTCAGATGTATTGCGCTGCTGAATCATCTCTGCCTGACGAAAGTTTCCGAAAAGTTGAGGCTATTCAAATAATAGTAACCTGTTGACGGGTATCTACCTACACTATATCACAAGGATTCCTCTATTTGGTAACCTACAACGTTTCGAATTGTACTAGATAAACAGTACCCACAGTATAAAATAATACAACAATGCTGGTGAACTACATTTCACCAAAAATCATTGAAAAACAACTCCAATTTCTTTTTGGAAAAAGCACTGTGTCTCACATACACGTCACATCCATAATGTGACTTGACTGGTTGGGCTTAGAAGATCATCCTCAACTAACGTGATCCAATATTAATGTATATATATTTTATTAGACTATTTTTATCACTAGGTACTCGGTTCAAACTGATATTATCTTCCTTGTTTCACCTGTCTTCCAGAAGATATAACGCAACCAGATCCGGGAACAAGATCTCATAAAATTTCACGATTTCTAGCGCTTTTTTCGAGCTTTCCACGTTCCCACAAGCAGCTGCGTTAGTTTTTCTATGGAAACAGTCTATTGTATATATCTATAAATAAAATGTTAAAATGTTGTGTATGATACTTAAAGATGTATAATCACAATGTGGGTTGGAAGGAATGAATATGGGACAGTCTATAACGAATATACACGTATCGTTACAGAGAACATTCTTGTTTTTGCTACATCATAGAAAAAAGTAAGTATTCGAAGGAATTTGTGTGGATCGGACAGGATTGTGATTGGCCATTTCCAAAAACCGCTTCATGGAGTATTGCATCAAATTTTCAATGAATTCCTTGACCTTAAAAAAATATTCTCTAGGAAAACTCGACTGATTCGAGTTTTCAAATGCTATTGTTCCGAGTGGGCTTCTTTGAAGTTAACAATGAATATAGACTTGAAAAAATGAGAGTGAAGCCTAGAAGGTAATGTCTTATGTGAAGAATTGACAAGTTTTTAATATTAAAGTAATTTTTTCTCTCCTTAGTAAAATTTACCTGTATTGTTCGTTGACATAGCATGTATACAAAAAAGCTTTATAGAATTGAATTTCATTTGATTCGTGGAATGAACAATTGAAATAATCATCCAAGCTACATTTTCTGGCCTTAATGTAAATTTGATCGAAAATCGTTCTAACCAGATTCAAGCAAGTGATTTATCAATGAGATTTATCATCATTACTATCACTGAATAGCAGATATATCGAAGTGAATCGTGCAAAATGTTTCTACCATACAACATTTGATTCAAAAATCATTTTCACTATCAAAACCATTATTGACTGAATATTAAATTGTTACGTACATCTTTCGACTGATTTTGCGTTGCACTATTTTTGCAACAACAAAATGTCAGGTTATCCTCTGGCAGAATCCGGATTTTTTGGTTATTTTTGAATACAGTGTTTATCACTTCTCCTGGAAATACCGACCTACGTAATTTTTACGTAGCATTTTGAAATAATACACCAACTAACAATATATGAAAGGTCATCGAATTGGTAATTTCAAGTGATATATAATGTAGGTTATTCACAATGGAACCACAAATATGAGTGATGAAAACAACCATTTAACAGATATTCTCATGACAATTCCCTCCGTATCATTTTGTGCAAATGTCAAAACTTACGAAAGTACTACTAGGGGAATATAGTGCATTATTTGAAAATGGCTGCTCTGATTACTTTCTCCAAAACACTTTACTACTACTCTTATTTTTTGGAAAGCATCGGTGGTTCCATTTATGCTGACGTGCAGTGTGTAACACTTGACATGCTCCTTTCGGTATCATTTTTTACATTTATATTCTATAAATTTCACAATTCTTTGTGGAAAATCAAGGAAACTAAACAATTTTTAAACTAGACTGTTCCAATATTGAAGGCCTTTCCTGTTCCATTGTGTATAGACAGTGTTAGGGTCCCCATATACTTATGAATGTTCCCCAAGCAGCACGTATGGGCCCAAATTTTTCTTCGGTTGTACATTATCCAAATCAAATAATATTGTATAGTTGTAATATCAGGCTTTCGAAGATTTTCCATCATATCGAAAGACGTTGACAATATGAGACGGGAAAATTCTTCATAAAATAGGATTGAAGATGATACTGAATTGAGCAAATATGGAAGATGTCTAGAAGATATTTTTGGTGTCCCATCAATAATTCTGGATATCAGGAGAAGTGACATTGGAATCTCATATCGTCGAGGACCTTGAATCCTTACTATCTACAGATTGTACTTCGTCTCATCCAGTATGTAAATGGCTCTGGAATGCCAAATAATAATTTTCATCTTGTGTTTCCAACTCCACTCTCTGTTTTATGAATTAAAATCCCAGTCTTTTCAAATACATTTCTTAATAAACACTAATATTCCCAGTGGAAAATCTTTGCAATGACTGTTCTTCATGATTTAATAGAAAGATTCATGATTTATGAGATTAATGTGTGATATTTAGAAATATTAAAGTTGGTATGGAATTGAACACAGGTTTAAATTGTATGATAGATACTTGAAGTTCATCAGACTCATGGGTTGAAATCATTTTATAGAAATTATTTGAAGTTATAAACTAATATTTCTTCATGCAATTGGAGTAGATAGGGCAAATTTTACGTGCTGAAATATCAAGATCCATTTGGCACATTTTGTCTCTCAGTCATCTGAGACTTCACGACTCCTCTGGGAAGTGTGGAATCTGTATTACCGACAATGGGCAGGCAGCCAAGAGTCACTAACAGCTACCAAAGAACCACCAAAAGCCACCAAGAGCCACCGGTAGTTGACAGGTGGACTGTGGACAAAAATCCCAAAAATGGACCTTGGCGTTTTGACATGTAGAATTCCATGAGAGATGGCTTGGTTCTCTCGATGCCTATCTACTACTTGGCGATTCTCAATCGAGTGTAGATGAAATATCTCTATAATGGAAAGAGATATTCGAACGTTGTTTATCAACAAAAAAAATAGTTCTCACAAGGAGGAACTTGATGAATTTCTTTCATCTTGACACACGAATACGTAGTACACTGTACTCGAACCTTCATTTTGATCACATTGAAGTTTTAATGATGGTTTAGAAATCCCGTGGTCATTACAGCTGAATATCAGAGTTAGTTTGATGACAATTAGAATTGTGAATGAAACTAATGATAGTAATTATCCCAGTGTCATGATTACTCCAAGTCTTTAGTGCTTTGAGGAGTCCCCCTGAACTTCAATTCTCCATGAAAGTGTCTCTACTTCACCATAATTTTTTTAAAACATGGGATCAGTTGTTCAATCTTTCGTACAATTGGTTCAATTTTTATTCATCTCATCACTAGTTCCTTCAATTAGTTATGTTCGGTTGGAAAATTAACACCAAGTCGTCTCCACAAATAGTTTTATCTCAAAGTTCTGGGTAGAGATCCTACTCAAGACATGTTTCGAACACATAGCTGTCCATCTTCAGTTTGAAGTATAATATGAAGAAGAAAGATTGAGTAGGGAAAAAAATATTTCGATTTGAAATGAACTAAGAATTAAGAACTTATGATACACGTAGTACCTTATTTCTCAGTTTATTTTGAATTTAAATATTCTTCTCTCCACTTGATCTTTTTTCTTCACATTGTACTTTAAACTGAAGATGAACAATTACATGTTCGAAACTTGTCTTAAGTAGGATCTCTATCCAGAATTTTAGTATTAAACTATTTGTGGAGATGACTTCTTGTTATTCTTCCAAAAAATTAGTCTTCCACTTCGAATATGGACTACTTCGTATAATTATTTACAAATCTTCACTTGCTGCAATTCCAAAAAATATTCGAAATAATGCATTCAGGGATAATAGATTGGAAAAAGGATCATACATCTTGAAACAAACCAAAAAAATATTTTACTCCGAATTTGAATGACTGAAGAGAAGTGGAGTAGAGAAGAAATACTTCTGATGTAACCAGTATGGACAAAACGTTTCCTCAATTTCAAAACCCTATTATCGATATTTTCTGAACCCATATTCTGATGAAATAAATCCTGTGTTCAAAATATTTAGCTATGCACTAGCCTAATAGGAATGGCAATATTTGAAAGATTGATATTTGTAAAAAGGTAAAAATAGAACATGTGACTGTAGATTTAGTTTTTAGTTAAAAAAGACTACTTATTGGATTATTGGCTTTTCTTATTACTAGCTAGCATATACTTTATTATTACCAAGTTGATTTTTGAATGTTATAATAAAGAACAATAAATGAATCATCCATTCTTATTACCAATATTGTGAATGAGTAAAATGTGAAATGAATAAAAATGCTCTTGTTAAGTAGATGAAATAAATCATATCACTTTGTCCTGTTGAAGAAATGATTGATTTCACGCCATTTATTTCTCAAAACGAAGAAGATACCTGATTCTTCATACAAGGTGACTTCATCAAATAATACTTAAATGGAAAAAAATTAATCAATACAAAAAATAGCGTTACGATACGATACTACGAGGATATATTGAAAAATTCTTAGCCTAGAACCAAACAAAATTTCAATGTCAAAATATTTTATTACTCAACATATTCTCCTCTCAATTGGATACATCTATTACAGCGAACCTGCAACGTCACTAGCCCTTTCAAAAAAAATTTCTCTTCTTGCTCTGCAAACCAGACCTCCACAGCTTTCATTACCTCCTCATTGGAAGAAAAGTTACGACCTTTTAAACTTTTTTTCAGTTGACGAAAGAGATGATAGTCGGACGGAGCCAAATCTGGTGAATAAGGGGGGTGTTCTAGTAATTCAAATCCTAAATCACGAATTTTTTGCAAGGCAACATGAGATTTGTGTGCAGGGGCATTGTGCTGTAAAAACAAAACACCTTTGGATAGCTTTCGGAGTCTTTTCTCTTTAATTTTTTCCCGTAGAGTGGTCAGTAATGTCGAATAGTAATCTTCAATTATTGTTCTACCCTTATCCAAAAAATCAATCATGATTACTCCATGGCAATCCCAAAAAACTGAGGCAAGAACTTTTCCAGCAGATATTTGGACACGAAACTTCTTAGGTCTTGGAGAACCGGAGTGTCGCCATTCCATCGATTGTTGCTTTGTTTCTGGATCGTATAAATGTACCCAAGTCTCATCCATAGTAATAATTCGGTTTAAGAAGTCTACATCGTTTTCAAATCAAGCACAGCGAACGCGATGCTACTACCCTTGCACGCTTTTGGTCAACATTCAAACATTTGGGGATCCATTTTGCAACAATTTTTCTCATGTCCAAATTGACGTGAACTATATGATGAACGCGTTCGTATGAAATATTTAATGCTTCAGATATCCGTTTTAGCCCAATTCGACGGTCTGTTAAAATCATGTCATCGATATTTTCGGAGACTGACACAGAAACTGGCCTTTCCGATCGGTCATCATCTTCAATGGAAAATTTACCTCTTTTGAAGCTTGCAGTCCAATTTTTCACGATCGCATAAGAAGGACATTTTTTAAATACAGGTACTGGATAATGGCTTGTAACTCCAATTTTTCGATTTTCACAATTTCGGTGGACATATTTTTTATTTTAATTTATTGCGTAACTCTGGTTTACCTTTTTGACGTCAAACTTTACACTGACATTTCTAATAAGTTATTGTTCGTTGCTATGGTAACGTAATATTTTGTCTATGCAAGGAAATGGTCTAGGTTAACTAGATATCAATACATCCTCGTAAGTCATAAGATTCTAGTCAAACCTTTTACTAGATGCTTGCAACTGATTCCTACGATCAGTAAAAAATAAGTTCAATTCAAATGGTTTTTAAAAGATCATCAGTACGATTCAGGTTACGACAAGACATACACACAAATTCCATGCTCATCATTGGGATTTCGAAAACTTCAAGAAATACGGAAATGGTTACTCTAGGGCAAAATTGAGCACTTTTGCGAATAAATATATGCTGTGGAAGAAGTTTCAAACTTCCGAGTCTATCAGGAGATATCTGGAAAAAACAGAATTTTGGAAAATCGAATATGTATTTATATTTTTTTCCTGACATTATTTTAAGAAATATTTTAATAATAATCACGTTTAATCATATTTCAATGCTACATTCAATAATAATAAAGGTATACCTATTTCTCAATAGATATTGTTATCAAAGTGTACAATGGTTCTCTTAAGAAACAACTGTAAAATTATGAAAGGGTATATTTAGTCAATTATCACTAAATCTATGATAGAAAAGCATGATTAGTCAAACAGTAACAAACTGGTATAAGACTGATCTTGAACCTTTTTTTAATAAAACATTCATAATTACATAAACACCAAAACAAGGAATACTAATAAAGTCAATACCTTTTCTGAATGAAATAAATTTTTATTTTGATTTTAAATTCAGTGATATTTCTACAATTTTTATGTCTTCGGATATTTCATTAAATTTTGAAAGACCTTCATGGGTGAATCTTTTCTGGCCAATTACAGAATTTGCAGAATCTAGATGGAACAAGTTATGTTGTCGTGTATGGTAATTGTGAATTCCTGGTTAAAATAAAATTAGATTTCATCATTTTATTGATAATAAGGTAAGATAATTTGGGAGTGTCCATTGTTTAATGCTCCTCCAAAGAAAATGTTTTCGTCATTGAATAAAGTTGATTTGTTGGAATGTCAAATGGTAGACGATACAGTACTTTCAAGGCTTTCCTGCATACAGCGGAGATCTTATTGAAATTTGTTATTTTTAGAACAAGTTTCCAATATATTAATCAATCATTTGATTCTTCTGAGAATATTTGAATATAAAAATATAGTAGCTATTTTGGGATTTAATTTCAGACGTCTTCTCAGGGCTCCAATAATAGAAGATATATTTTTAATCAGATTATCAATAGGTTTCTCCCACCTTAACTTATCATCAATCCAAATGCCAGAATAATTTTTCCAGACATATTTTCAGTTTTGCCGTCAATGACGTTTCACAAGTTACGTATCAATTCCCAAAACTCGACTATATTGAAGAAATTATTTTATGCCATTCTGGGATTTGACTATATCAGCTTTTTATTTGAAAATTTCAACTTTGACTTTTGATCTGTCATACGTAAAAGCCATTTTGTGAGTAACCGTGACCATCAGAGCTAGGTTGGTGTCAGAATCGAAACACATTTGATTTAGTGACTTTTCAAAACAATATGGGGTTTCTGTAAGCCAACGTAACAAGATCAAATTGAGTTCATTGAAAATATGAACAGGATGTTCATAAAGTTAGTTTCAGATTTTTTCTCTCAACTTATACAGGGTATTTCTCAATATCTATCAGATGTAGTTCAATGTCCAGCGTGGCTTTATCCAGGGAAGTAGTTGCTTTCTGTTAGATATTACAAAAAGGTAACTTCAATTTTATCGTAGGGTTTTTTCCATTTCCAGAGGAGTCATGTAGTGATTCAATTTTCAATTGAAAATGTTTCTCTTTAAAAGATCAAATTACTATTGGCGTCACCGAATTTTTCAATGATTTATTTATTTGAAGCCACTTGAGGGAATTCGACTTCCAGCAGCAGTTGAGGTCAGACGGCGGCCTTGCGTTGGAAGTCAGGTTAATGTGTGTAATGTCCGCCGTCTGAGGACGTGCATCGACCCAACATTGAAGTGTGTGTTAAAAATTAAAAAGTCTAAATTAATATGGGATGCAGTATAGAGCAAGACAACTGCGTCCCCCCGATACAGCTTTGCTGTCTACGCCGGTTAGAGGCCGGATAGGAACGGATTTCTCGCAGCAAGGCATGTCCACATGGCGCCGAATGGAAGCCGACGGACAATAATTGAAGAGAGAGAGAGAAAGCCACTAGAGGGACGAAATATACCGTACCTAGTTACTTTTCAAAACCATAGTAGGCCACGGACATCAAAAGTAAAAGAATGAGGACTTCAGACTTCGAAGACATATTATGCATCAAATTCCAACTCATTGTTTTCATCTCTCCTGAAAAAAACAAATTTGTTCGCGGCCTAAATTCAGCCTCATATCACGTGATTCATAGAATTTAAGGTATTTTATGCGATGGTGAGTCTAGGTTGGAAGCGTTTTTCATAATCGACAGCTCGACCCAATGGGACTGCTCTCTCTCTCTCTCTCTCAGCCTCGATTTCTGTGCTTTGTGTGTGTTATTTGAATACAAGGTGAGTTCCATTTTTATAATTATTTTCCTAATGCAAGTGGCGAGTCACAATTTTTTTATTGTATTGCATAATTCAAAGTATTTTATTTTTGCGTGAATCTAGTTGGGCCTGTAGCTTGATACAGCTTTATCTATAGTACTAGAAGTACTCTTAGGATACACAATAAAACACTTTTTGTTTATTTTTCACGATAATTTTATATTTGTTGCCAAGTTTCGGTCATTACACTATTTTCAAACCTAACTAGAGTACATCCAAATCTGAGTATTTATACCTGAATTGCCTATACCTATACCTAGGATATACCTTATTAGTAGCAGTATGTTGATTCTCAGAATAAATACCAATGATAAATGAACATAACAAATAATTTGATAAATGCAGGTGTTGGGAATTGGGTTATGGGTTCAGGACAGGGCTATTATTTGAATCGAGTTGTTCGTTGAGAATAATAGAATTAGGATGTCTTTGACTTGTTTATTTCCATAGATTCCAAGAAATTAATCATTTTCCCTTTTTCGCATGTGTGTAGGATTTTTAAATTATCTCTACCTATTTTATTTTTCGAATTTTGAAGATGATCATACATTGATGATTTTTTTATCCGAAATGACATGTTCATGGTACTCTTTATCAAAATTTCTACCAATTTGACCTGTATATACGGCGGGGCATTCACCACATTCTAGTCGATATATACCAGATCTATTCATTTTGTCTAATTTAGGTTTGGCATTGAATGATCTGTTTTCTAAATTCACGTTGGTTGTGTAGGATGTTTGTAGATTGAAAAAATAAGAAAAAACATTTCAATCTCTCCTCTGTTGTTGCTTCTGATGGTCATAGTCATCTAACCAGGCAATCTGATAACCTAAAAACTATCCAAATTAAAACTCAATTTGGCAAAAATTCATTATATTATCGCGGTATTTTAGCGTATAATAGCATGCCGAAACGAATAAGGTCTATTAATTACCTCACAAAATTCAAAAAGGAATTTAAAAAAAATATCATTTCTACTGAAGATGAAGTAGTATAATGTCTCTGACCAATTTCTGCTCAATACTGATTTAACTATTATAATTATATTTATATTTAATTGTTACCTATCAACAATAACTAATATTGTTGTTATTTTTTTTTGTTTCATATGTATATTTATATTCGTTGTCCCTGTGTAAGCATCTAATGTTTCTTGGAATTGAATTAATAAATAAGATTTCTAATATTCTCGGATATTCTACCTCAACGAACAACTCGATATAAACAATAGCCCTCTTTTGAACCTATAACCCAATTCCTAAAACCTGCACTTATCAAATTATTTGCTATATTCATTTATCATTGGTATTGATTCTGAGAATCGATATACTGCTACTAATTAAGGTATATCGTAGGTATAGGCAATGTAGGTATGAATACTCAGATTTGGATGTAATCTAGTTAGTTTTGAAAATAGTGTAATGACCGAAACTAGTCAACAGATATAAAATTATAGTGGAAAATAGACAAAAATTGTTTCATTGTGTATCCTAAGTGAACATGAATTTCAAAAAAATAAACAAGTCGTCAATCGAAGAAGTACTAGAAGAACATTGAGTTCTTGATTACATAAGCTGCTTTCCATTTAACGTAAGGAGCTCCTCAGAGCTACCCAGAGCGTATGACCATGCGTTCCATTTAGTGGAGCTTCAAGCACCGATTGATATTCCCCTTGCCCCTCGAGCACCACCCGTTTTATTGGTGCATGAAGCACAAGTAGACAAAAGTCAAAACGCGAATACACAGTTTTTTGGCGAAAAAGTCAGTGATAAAGTAATTTACGATTTCAGGGGCTTGGAGCTCTGTGGCTTCACACTCCTAAATGGAAAACGCCTAGAGTGCAAGAATGTAATACTTGATCTAGCAGACTGGGCTAAAGTTAATTATTGGATTCAAATATTATTGATATCTCATTTCACGTAGATGTAATTGATATATGTGAACAAATTAGTGTAACTTACTTGACTGATCTACAACATACCTATTGAGGTTTCAGAATATTCGGGGCAACAACAACAACATAACAAGAGTCAGCGGAAATTAAACAAAAGTGGTCGATTACTTTATTCAATAATTCAATGTGAATTTCACTAAATGAAAGAATCGAACAAGTTGAATATTATCGTTCCAAGGTGGTTTAGTTTGATATGGCATTTGAAACACGGTGTAAGTAAATTTTCAAGATGATGTGAACCATTGAACTTTTATCTAAACATTTTTTGCTAGCTATTTTACATCAAGAAATGATCAGCCATTTCCGTACATATCAGCAATACCGTTTATACGTGAAAAAATATTTTCATGTATTCATTGTCATTGAGGATTGCAAAACATTCCTCTTGCCATTAAAAATTTCCCTTGAATAAAACAATTGAATTCATCATTTCCAGTTAATATCAGTACAGTGATTGAGCATCATGTATAAAAGGCATTTGTCAAAAATTTGAATGTAGTTTAATGAAACAGATAATTCCATCAGATAGCTGATACTTTTCCTTCCAAAATAAGCTGGATATGATCCAGGGTCTTTCCCTTGGTCTCTGGTACAAAAAACACAACCAAAAGCGCTGTGGTGAAAGAACAACAAGCAAACAAATAAAAAGGAATATGCATGCCAAAACCATCATTCAGTAGATTGAACAAATGAATGCTGAGAATCGCCATCGATACATAAATACCGTCCGCAATCGTCATACCCACAGCTTTCATTTCAGAAGCGAATATCTCAGCTGTTATCACAATCGGCACCATTCCCAAACCAACTTTGTACACAGCCGCGTAAGCCATTATAGAAGCTATCGGAATCCAGCTGAAGCTCCTATACTCCATTCCAGAGTTCTTCACATGGAAATATACAGCTAGAGCCATCAAGCTAAACCCCGTGAGGATACTCGAACAGACCAGCAACTTCTTGCGTCCAAACTTGTCGATGGTTACAGAAGCCACGGCAGCTGCTACAAACATCAATCCTGCAAATATAATGGCAGCTATGGGGGCTTCTATGTACACTGATCCAGCCTCCTCTAGAATCAGGTGCATGTTCATCAGTATCACGTTGATGCTGCTGAGTTGCTGCGCTGCATTTAATATGGTCATTATGAGCATAGCTTTTCTGTAACTCTTGACTAGGAAAATGTCTTGGGGGCGGGTTTTTTCAGTCTTCTGCCTCTCCACTGCTAGGGAAATTTCCTCCAGTTCTTTCTCGATAGAGCTAGCGCACCTGAACTTTTGCAGCGACTCCTTGGCTTCTTCGTATCTATCATTGGACAGTAAGTAGTATGGGGTTTCTGGAAGAAACGAGAAGACAACCAGTTCTATCGTGAGTAGTACCCCTCCCATCAGCGAGGGGACGTAGAAGGGTAAGTAAGGTCCCACGATGTATATTGTCATGATCCCGATAAGCATCATGAGGTAAATGATGCTGGATAGGAAACCTCGTATCTTTTGGTCAGCTATTTCAGCTATGTACATAGGAGCAGCTACGAAAGCCATGTCACCACCAATACCACTAATCACCCTTGCGATGTAAATGGGTACTACAGTCCGCGCGAAAGCTATTATTATCCAAGCGACCAGGAGCGAGAATGAGGATAAAAGTAGAGACTTCTTCCGACCTATTTTCTCAACGAAGTATATTGTTAAAGGTAGGCCCATTATAGCGCCGATTAGGTTCCAGGTTTCGAGCCACTCTGTTTGGTGTTTGGTCATCGGGATGTGGCTTGTTTCGCTAAGGAAGTATGGTATCATGGGTGCTGTCCATCCTACTGACATGCCGTCTGAGATCGCCATCAGATTCGCTTAAACAAGAAAAGTATGTATGAGGACAAAAAGAAAAATAATATTTGATTTTTGAGAATCATAGCTGGTGTTTCACGATTGATGGAATATTAGATGTCTTGAGAACCGTGGAAACAATAGTTTTAACATTTTTACAGTAAGCAATTTTTTGAAAAGTGCAGTTCTTCAATCTGTCATGGAATCAGTTGTTACGAATGGAATTCCCTGAATGTATTTTCAGGTTTTCGAAATGCCAATTCTGACTTTTTTCCCTGATAATCTTTTGAACAATGAGCGATAGTATGTTTGAGTCCTGTCGCCATTTCGAATAAACTTATTCTGAATCTATCCACACTCAAGAATGTCACTTCACTCAATCTATGGTTGTGACAGACCTGATTTACTTTAGGCTTGTTTCGGTTCTAAGCTAGAACCGTCCTAGAATGGTCCAAAGCAGTAGCACAGTTGAGGACTGATAAGTTTTGTTCCAAACTTGAATGTACGATTTCTCAGAACTGGTTCCAAAACTGGTAATGAGAGGAACGAAAACAAACCTTTTATATCAGTTCAAACAGATAATTATAGATGTCGCACCCTTTGCGAAGAATTCGAATAGGTTACAACAATAGGGTTTTATTTCATGATGCTGTTTCTACTGACTAGCTTGCCCAATGACCAATGAAAGGCCATCAGCCATCACTGTCTTCGAGATATTCTTACTTTGTAGCTCTGAATGTTAAATATAAGTAAGATGCCTGTGGAATCGGTATTGGACACAAACACGAGTGTCATCTAGCGTGATTAGTTACAAACATGAATATTTGAAGTCATTTTATTTCAGGGTTCTTCAAGGAACCCTGATTTTAATGCTGTACCATTGTTTCAATCATGTTATGGCTAGATCACTGAAGTAACGACATAACCTGGATGCCAGACCACTGACTCCATCTACATGTCGCCTCCATTTGAATTCAATATTGATTCCATAAGGATGGCTAACTATCTTACTTCTATCGTTGTATGAGGATTACGCTTCTATCATTGTTTATATAGAAGTAAGATAGTCAATGCATGTGTAATTGGTGTTGGACGCAAACGCGAGTGTCATCTAGCGTGATTAGTTACAAACATGATTATTTGACGTCATTTTAATGCAGGTTCCTTCAAAAAACCCTGATTTTAATGCTGTCCCATTGTTTCAATCAAGTTACGACATGACTTGGAGGCCAGATCACTGAAGTTACGACATGACTTGGATGCGAGCTCACTATCGCCATCTATATGTCGCATCCATTTTAATCCAATTATAATCCCATAGCATTGTCTAAAGAAGAATAGTCAGACAATCCCTGTGCAAAATGCATTGGATGGCCGTCACCTGAGACATCTATACTATTTTACTGGAAACATTGAAAATGTATCCAGTAATGTGGCGCCGTTATCGGATGGCACGCAAAACTATACTTCTGTCTCTTTTTAAAACAGAACGCCAGTTTTCATTCACTTCATTCAAAAATGTGCAGAATATTGTCATTGGTGAGATGTTTAGCAGAATAAAAGACGAGTCAATGTTTGCATTCGGATGTTTCGAATATCAGATGATGATCAGTGGTAAAATTTTATATTGCTGCAATTAAGCCTAATATAATGAAACACGTAATGTAGCAATATTCTTACTGAAAAATGATCCCTTAGTATAGGTACAAAAAAATGTTCTATTACGATATTATATCGCAGTTGATAGGTATGTTTTGAAAACACATAAAGAATATTCATTAGTGCTTGAAGGCACCCAATAAAGTAGGTAAATAATAATATATCAGTACCTATTATTTGTACAAGCTTTTGTTTAGTTTCACTCACACGTAACAGGTATAGTTATCTACTGTCTAGGTATAACGGGGTCAAAACTTCAGTGGAAATTTTGAGCCAATTCCACTGATCCAATCATCTTTAAATTTGGCCGGTGTCCATTAAATTCATTCAGGTTCGTTACGACATTCACAAGAGAAAAAAACAAGATAGCGAACAGTTTTTGTGATTCATTGTCCAACTATTCATAATGCGAATCTCGAGTAGATTTTGTATTTTTTCAAAATTCGAAATGGCGAATACGATTTTTGATTAGATTCTGTCAAAATTGGTACCTATACAAGGGCTTGTTGTGTTGGAGACCAATACGAACATTCAAGATGGAGGACAAATTTTGTGATTCATGTCCGAATCCGTCCATGATAGATCTAGAATTATTTGGGTAGGACAGTTCAAGGACAATACAAGGAAAATTCAAGTGTTGGTGGACAGGTGTTCTTTAATTGATGGTTCGATGTTATCAACAATGTATATGGACATATAAGGAGAGTTTCAAAGGAGGTTGTCACCAGAAATCATTCATCTCCTACACGGGCCTAAAATACATTTTTTGTTGTACAATATAGTTATTTGTGTATTTAGAGCGCGAGGAGCGCGGTAATCTTTGGAGAGCGGCAATGGCACTTTGGTCTCGAAATATACACATGCTTTTTTTCTTCAAACGCAGCTTTTAAACATAGAAACGATCTATTTTTGTTTTCATCATTATTTTCCATGTCCGAAACTGTTGAAACATTTTCCGAATTCCTTTGCGTTCTCTACCTAGCTTTTGAGGGAGGAAAGGGGAGGCGAAATTATTTAAAACCTAATTTCCGACGGTCAGATATTTTTCACTATTTTTACAGATTTTTCCGATTATAATTTCGCGTTTTTTCCATTTTTTTTTTCGAGAAAAGAGGGAGGCGAGTACCACCCTAATTCATTTTTTCTTGCTGCAAAATTTGACGTCCAAATCCGTCAAAAAAACGTCCGAAAACCTTCGCGTTCTCTATCTAGCTTTCGGAGGACGGGGGGGGGACAATTCCTTTTTATAAACCATAACATTCGACTGTCAGAAGTTTTTCACGATTTTTAGAGATTTTTCCGATTTTAATTTCACGAGTTAGTTTTCCAACTTTTCGAGAGAAGGGGGGGCATCCCCCCTCCCTACTTTCGGGGGGCAGGGGGGACAATTTCTTCGACATTAATGTTTTGTCATCGGAACTGAACCAACACGAAAAATTTCAATTCCATAGAATAAGAGGAAGTGGTTCTAATTCAGCTTGCAAGATTTGTATACCCATCTAACACACACAAAGCAAGTTAAATAAAAGCTCTTAATAAAAACAGAAAATAATATGGTAACTGTCGGAAATGGCATTATCACCTTCATAACTTGAAACCAATCATCGGTTGTCATCAAGAACGTTGGACATCTTCCCCCAAACATTAGTCAAGAGAAATCACCCTGAAAATATCTACTTATGTGAATTCGAAAACTGACTGAGACCTAACAAGACAAAAACAATGAAATGCCAAACACCACGAAAGTTCGCTACTTTGCTCTCTCGTTTACATGCAAATTGCAAGTGGCAGGTGGAGCAGGTGAGCCAATCAAAAACACGAAATAATGTCCATTCATTATTCACTTTACGCGATTACTACGACACTTTCCATCTCATTCGTTTGTCTCCTTTTTGGGGGCAATCGTGCTGGCGCCATCTACTAATAAACCCCATCGTCATCCAATAATAATCCCATAAGGTTGACTGACTATACTTCTTTAGACAATGCCCATAGGGTTGACTATCTTCTATATAAACAACGCTTCTATTCAAACAATGATTGCAGCCAAAGAGACTAAACTAACAGGAGGGTTTAATAAGCTCTAGCCAATCAGAATCTTGTAGCATCAACGCGTCATAGTGACGTATTTGGACATGAGTACAGAGTCGAACTCGAACCAAGCAACAAAACTGTCAGCAGTAACTCTCATATACCAAGAGCTAGTCCGTCACTGTCTATAGAAAACGGCGGCCATGACATGTCCAGCTACGTCACATTTCGTCACAAATGTTCTTTCATCTCTTTCTATTAGTGTTCCCATTGTCTCATGGGGATTAAACTCTCCTGTTAAATAATGTTTAGTCTCCTTGGGTTCGTAACACCAATAATACCAATAATACCAATAATACCTACATATCCTCCAATCAAAGTTCACTGTAATGGCAAGTAGTTTCAAGTTCAGCAATTCGATGCTAGAGGAGAGGACATGCACTGTATGAATCATTCAGATTTGTGAAACCTTAAGCCTCAGACACAATTGAAGATTCAAGTAATGAGTTTTAAGTTTTGCGATTTAAAATATCAGTTTTGGAAACAAAACCGAATTTAAAACAGACTTGAAAAATAAAGTCTGAATTTTATCAACTAAATAGATTGTTTGTATGACATACATAACTAATTGCAATCCCCATTCCTACGCGGACGATACCAGATTGCAGAGAGTGTTTAACAAAAAGAATATATCAACATCATTAATTTTCAACTCAGGGGTACCACAAGGAAGCGTTCTTGGACCTACTACTCTATTCGGTATATTCATCTAAATTTGTGACATCCTTAACTAATAAGTGCAAATATCATCCATACGCGCACCGTATATTCATTTAGATAATCGATACGAAGTTAAAATTCACGGAACATGTTACATCAAAGCTGAGAATCGGATACACCCACTTGGAACTAATTTACCCACATCGAAAACTCGTGAATAAAATCACCAATAAAATTGTGTCACTCAATTGCTCTTTCACATATGAAATTTTGCAGGCCATCGTTGGACGGTCATGGTGCTAGACGAGTGCAAAAATTGCAGAACTACTGCCTGCCATCAATATTCGGTCTCAGGAGAAGATAGAGAATAAACAGTCACGAATTGTCTGAACTCAAATGGCCGAACATGTATAATCGTATATTTCTTCATGCAACGTCCACCATATTTACTTGGAGAAATAATTTTAAGAAGTGACGAGCATGATGGATGGAAAATTATAACCACACTTTCGCACATAACCCTCCTTCACCTACTCTTCAGTGAATCTACTCAAACAAAAAAAGATTCAAATGGAAACAATAAAATTATTTGAATTTATTTGTATTTGTATTTATGCTTGAATCATGAGTTTCTAAACCCATCATTACTGGACTGTTGTAAATTGTAATGAACTCTTTCGGACAACTAAGACATCCTCTCTAAACCGAAAAAGTGATTTTATAATAATGATGGAAATTGGTTATAAATTATTGAATTTCTGATAAAAGTACTTTAAGGGATTGGCAATTTCAATTCATCATTTTGTCTTGTTATAGATCAGAAGAACTACCAAAAGTGAAATTCGTTTTACGTTTGTTTCAAGTATGAAAATTGCAACAACTGTTGGAATTTACGTTTCAAAAATAGATCATTTGTTTTGAATGAATATTTTGAATCTGGATATGCAATAGGTCATTGATACATAATAAAAATAAAATCGGCCCAAGTATTGAACCCTGAGGAACTCCACGATTAATACTCTTCAATTCCCAATATGAAAATTCTTTCACTATCTGATATCGTTCGGTTGAATGAGAATTGAACCAACAGAGAGCGACTTCTCGAAATCCATATTTTTGTAGTTTGAGAAAGAGTATTTTATGATTTCCACAGTTGAAAGCTGAGAAAAATCGAGAAATACAGCAGCTGCTACTTCCCCACCATTAATTTCCGTACATACTTTATATGAAAGAGGTAGAATTGCATCTCCTGTGTTTTCGTTTATCTGAAAATCGAATTGCAGTTTGTTGATTAGATTATGGGAGCTCAAAAAATTCGGTAATTCCCAATGAAAGAAAGGATCTCTCAATATTGATGATCCAAGATTGTTTTTGAACATTATACTCTTTTTATATGTGAACCTACGTTATATTAGTTTTGAACTTTTTCATTGATCCCCAGGCTTCAACATCACCTGATTTCGTGTCAGAAAAATTATTTCAAAAGCCTTGTAATCAGAAATTCACCATGAGGTTTATGTTGGTTTTTGTTATGGATTTGGATTAAAATAATAAACGCCATATTATTATTATTTTCAAATGGAAAATTTGTTTCTTTGATAAAACCTCGCTCATGTACTCAAACACTTCTCCGGAATACCGCAGGAAAGTTAGCGGTCGTGTGACTTAGGAATAATAAAACAAGTTGCTAAAAAAAATTACTTTGTCTCTGGAAAAGAAAATTCTGAGAAAATGTATCTGTATATAATGATATTCTTATTGAGGTTGACGCTTACGAAGTATTTTTTTCACAAGACGTAGATCGAATTCATAAATATATATATATATATATATATATATATATATATATATATATATAAATCCTTTATTTAGGCCATTTGGCTAATTTACATTTTCATTGGTCGTTACAATGGGAACAAAAAACAGCATGCTCTGATGCTAATATAAATTAAGTTTTTTAAAAATAATCAGTCAAGTAGTTATGGGGCATTTGTACCCTTGTCATAGAATAAAAAGTTGTTATATACACACATATATATCCATATGAATTTTAATCTACCAGTGCAAAAATTATACTTTGCTCTGGAGAGATTATAGGCGAAAGTATCACTTTTGGTGATTGTGAGGATTTCGTTAAAAAAAAACTCACCCGTGACTGCAGCAAACACTTGAAAAAGGACCCCTGAATCCAAAACAGCACCATTTTTCATGTACATTTCGTCCAACAATGAACCTATTTCTAATCACCGTTTCAATTATCATTGCATCAAAATAAATTCAACGAGAGGTGTTCATTGAAGGCAAGGATAACGTAATCTGCATCATATTTGAACACTGGAATCTCCAATTATGTTGTTAATTTTGACAGACCATAAATCACACGAAGCCAGGAGGTCTCAAGGATTGTTTTTAAGTCGAAAATACAGAAGGCTTAAGAATGGAATTTGTAGGATTAATGCTGCCAAATAAAAACATAGGAATTTCTGTCGTTGGTATAATAGTATATTTTGATACGTTTATTGTATACCTAAAAACTTATTCAGCTTTAAGGATTACTGATTTTTACGAGTGGGGGTAATTACCCTCATCACCCCCATCCCCTTGAATGCGTCCTTGCAAACACGCGGACAAGGAAGCAAGTTGCCAGTCAACATAAAAACATAATTTAATCATAAATGTTACATCACGTTGATACGTTGCGTCAATGGTACTTTGTGCCTCTTTTAAATATTACAATGCAATGTTGAATGCAAAATGTTTCTTACATAAATGTATCAGATTTGGTGACTTTAATGTAACTTTATTACATACAGTTAATGTTGCCCGAAACAACATTTATGTGATGTCATCGTTATTCCTTTATATTATTGTTTTGTTTTGTAATATACAGCGTGGGTCGGGCACTCGTGGTACACCACTTTTTTATATTTATGCATACGTTTCTGGAATTTCAATTTTCACTTGATAGGTTTAACTTTGTATCAATGAATATAGAAAGAGAAGGTATATCATGAGCCTGATTCACTCTCAGTATACTGACAAAATTAATGCAAGATGTTCAAATCTTAAAATGTTACTGGGAGAATAATGTTGAATAAAAAACTAATAATAATGAATAAGTAAAACATGTTTGTTGATTATATGGACAAAACTATAGATATAATAAAATAGTCATGTACCTGAACATATTTATCATCAAATCGATGATTATATAGTCCTCCTGCTGAATTTCTAGCCTCTGGTTTTCAAATCTCATCCACCACAATATCTCCATCCGTGGTTGATCTCAATATGTCTTATACAAATTCTGAAATTATACTTAGTCAGTATAGTACCTACTGAAAACTTAAATTATTCTTGATGATGATATGTCAAAAAATTTCAAGTTTATTCCATGTAATGATTAAAGTATCATTGTGAGTTCCTCATTGATTCACATAATATGATGGCTATGAACTTATGAACATATACATTTCATTTTGAAGGAAGAAGGTAGATACAAAATGAAACTAATAGGAAATTGGGGAATTTTTAAATTCTCTTTCCACCCAGTTCGGAAACGATACTGGGTAAGCTCATATTTGATTATTTATTGAAAACCTCTCCTAATTAAAATTTTTCAATCTAAACTTAGAACACGTAGGGGAGAGTGGGTAAAAATGATCCCCTTAAGGTTTGATGGCGTGTAACTGCTTCTGATTACGACAGAAAATTATGAAAATTTTACTGTGATTAGCACAATGTATTCACTTTAGCAAAGTTTTGTTTCGACAAATGAAATTGTAACTTGGCAGCAGATATGACAAAAAGTCTGACAATACAAAGGGATCATTTTGCAATTTATGATAGAGAGATTTGTTTCATATGTACTGGATAATATTGGTTGAATATAAATATCATATGTCTATGTTATGTCGATTATTATGATACGGTTATATTGAGATGTCGCAAAAGTAACATTAATTGTGATGACCCAAAAAATGTTTTCTCAAAGAACCTTTTGAAATAATATCAATTCCAAGTTTTTGCACACATATGTGTAATGTTTTGAGGTGGTTTAAAAAAAACATCGAAAAAATGATATAAATACTCTGTCCGAGACATATCTGAGGAACATATAATCAACATTTTATTTATAATACCTAATCAATATTATTTGTTATACATTATTTTGATGTTATAAAAATATAAAACTCAAAACATCAAGTTGGAAACGCCATGAAAACGTTAATGTATTGTTTTGGATTGACGTGGTCGTTACTTAATTGATGTAAATTCATAGTATATGATACTAAGGTAAAGAACGATTGAATTCGAATCGTTTTTTACCTTGGTGTTAATGTAATATTAGTTTGTGATGTTTACAAATATCACAAAAGTTGTCTCTGGAAAACGGTTTTGTTATGTGTCATGTTTACTACCTATCTCTATCAACGAATCACGTTTTTGACATCAGACAACTACACCATTATTACTGTCGTTACCCAGCATGTACGTACGTTTCCCCGCATTCCGAATTTATTACCAAAGCTTCAGCCGCACATATTCTTCTCTACTTTACGATTCCTTCATGTTTCTGGTACACGCCATAGATAAAGTGAAATCCCATTCCGCACAAACTCCCTTACTCGACGATATATTACGGAAAATTGCGTCTATGGCTTTTCCGAGCGCGGTGTCTTTCCGTATTGTATTTCCGGAAGTGCGTCATAATTCCTCCCAACGACGTCTCTGTCTCAAACTGATGCCGGGAAAACAATCTCTGAAGAATGAACGATCGCTGCCGTTGACATCTAGCATCGGAATAAATATATAAAATCAAGACACTCATGGTACAGTTCGATGCGGTGGTGCCAGATGTTCTAGAATGTGATACTTGTGGAAAAACTAAAGCCCTGCCCTGGCGAGTGAGTGGTCTGCTCACAAGGCTCACGTAATCGATTTGTACGATTCCAGAAGATACCTTGAAAGAATTGAAACTCCACACACACTAACAAAAAATTTGCGTCTAGTGAGCCAATTTTTCATTCAAATTATGATATTTTAGACATTCAGAATGTAAATTGTCCCAGGTAAAACATACCTCTCTGCCAAATCTCTAATTAGGATCTTATGCGATCTCCTATTAGGTGATCGCGATGTGCTGTAACTATCCGAAATTCTCACTATTATCTCCATTAGAAATCTTTTAGACCTCATATTGCATTTGCCAGGTTTCATCTCATTGCGAGTTCCTAAAGTTATCCCGAATGGAACCAAAACAAGAAATTCTCAATGGGAGTTCCTAAAGATATCCTAAAGTTGTCCCGAACGTAACCTGAATAAGAAACTCTCATTGCGAGTTACTAAAGTCATCCCGAATGTAACCAAAACAAGAAATTCTCAATACGGGTTCCTAAAGTTATCCTAAAGTTATCTCAAACGTAACCTGAATAAGAAATTAGTACTCATGCATCGCACATTGGGAAATTCTATGATACAGAGAGGGATAGATTGTGATCGTGAGTCGTAGAGATCCAACATTAGGGACGATCCTTGTCGGTCCGGTTCGTCTGTTTAAGAACGTGTTTTTTAGAGCATAGCTGGTACTACATACCATAGGTGGTATGTGACCTGTACTCTTTCTGTTGATGTTCAGGCATTAACGTTGTGCAAATTGATTGTTTGTCGTTTATATAGGTATTTGACTATTTGTATTGAGTGCTTAATGAAGAGTGCTTAATGAAGAGTGAGGATAGGTAAGTACTTTTTTTACCATGATTTCTTTTTACGAAAGGTGTTTTCGTTGTATAGGCCCTCTGATAGTGTATAAATAAAGGAACCTACCGTTAACTTGTTGCCACCATTTTTTATTCACCCGCCTGATACCCTGTTCCGCCGAAAATAAATTTATTCATTTAAAATATGTCATATCATGCATTCTATCAACTAGTTCCTACGTGGTTTGATTGTATTAGATTATATTCAATTCCATCTCATATACCGGGAGTCCGCCCCTATAACATTTCTGTTCCTGAAGATAACTTAATGAAATTTGAAAGATCTGTAAACGACATTAAACTGAATTTTTCTCAGGTTTATGCAGAAGTGACAAAAACTTTCCATTTTCAAATGGGACAACTTATTGTATATATTTCCACTTCTTTTTTGTGTGAAACATCCAACCTCTACTCTAGGATAAGTATTTATCAGATTTTCATGATTTATAGTTTCCACTGACTGATTGTGATGGAACCAGCAAAAGTTTTTCTTCGACGTGAATTCATCATAATCAGCTAGTTTAACAACTCTATAATGTAAAGTATTTATAAAGAATATCTGTAAATATAGAAATGGAATAAATTGAAATTGAAATTGAGATATTCGTTGGAAAAATAAAAAAAATCACTTTGTCAACAATTCAATTAGGTTCAACATCAAGAATATGATTTTTTTCACGTGTCCTCAAATGAGGACATTGTGCTCAGATGGTTGTCAAATACGACATAAATTTCAGATCAAATACAAAATAGTTACTGTTTTCTGGAGAAGTGATAAACGAAAAAACAGTTTTTGTTCCTATCAAAACACAAATGAATATTGCATTTAGGACAGATAAATTTCGTCTTTCTTTTACAACTGGGTTTCTTACGCCTATCAAATAACTTTTGGTCACTAACTAGAAGGCGTTCAAAATTGTCCAAAGGCACACTTGCTGGTGGACGTACTTCTAACCCTGCTCTTTTCTTCGAAGCACTTGGTAATAAAACTGGAATCTCACGTGGTCGACCCCTTCTTCTGATTGCTGGCTTCTCAATTTAAGTCAGTCCATACTGCGACTAAACGACTAGTCAGTCGCATGTATAACGGCTGTATACAGTTTCTCATCAATCTCTAATCAATGAGGCTGTTGGTAGAAGTTTGAATCCCTAACGTTACATCTATGTGGTTATTTATTTGAATTGCATAACACTAGCATTCACTATCTTTACAACATGATGTCCTCATATGAGGACGATCAGAACTTCATAGATTAGTCACTTACGTCTCACTGTGAACAATTTTGTTGGTTTCCACACTTGAATATGCACTTTTCTGACTATCACCACAAATCGACGAAAATATCAAAGAACTCGGTCAACCCCAGATAGAATATCAACTTATCTTAGTAGCGCTATCTGTTGATACGCAAGAAGCTTATGAAATGATTGAACGAATCGCAAACAGAAATCGCTTTCTATGTCAAATATAAACTACACGTTTGATCATGAGGACAGCGTTGACAAACTGTAATAAACAATAGGATTTTGGTACATGAGGACGCCACGACCGAGGGGGTTTTTTAAACAACTTTTTTTACAGGATTCCAGCTAGAATATTTTCAGTTTCCTGTAACTTGCGGTTATACCGAAAGTGGAACTTATCTTCGTAATTTCTATTGAAGAGACACATTTTGTTTCATATTTTGGACTCTATTTGAAATTTCGATTGAACTAAAATACATCATAATGTCTTAGAAACGGACATTTTGAAGCTGATTCGAGAAACGAGTACACTTTTAGAATCAGAATGAAATTTTCTATTATAGATGAAGTAAAATTCGCGGGTTTCTGTATTTTTGAAATATTGCCAAGCGATCGAATTGTAAAAATGCAGAATTCTAAATGAATTGGCCTTCTGATTCAGAAAACGAGTACCTTTTTGGATTTAGACGAAAATTTTCTGTAAGATGAAGTAATATTCGGATTTTTTAAATATTTCCTGGCGATCGAACTAAAAACTATTTTTTTTACATGGTGGTTCTTCGGGTTGTAAGGCCTACGTATGTTTAGAGAAGATCTCAACGTTTCGCCAACACGAGTGGCTTAAAAATGCTAACCACTCGTGTTGGCGAAACGTCGAGATCTTCTCTAAACATACGTCGGCCTTACAACCCGAAGAACCACCATGTAAGTGATGATGGCCGCGAAAGCCTTTCACAATTTACAATTTATTTGACGAAAAAAGGCACTTATTCACAAAATTGACATTTTCCAAATGAATTAGCATTCTTATTCGAAAAACGAGTATATTTTCGGATTCAGAATCGCGGGACTCTTCATTTTTGAAATATTCCCAGGCGATCAAAGTGGACAAATGCAAGAAACATTCTAATTCCTATTTACATTAATATTCATATTAAAATTCGAGCACTTCCTGGCCCAGTCCGGGAAGAACGTACTTTCCGGACTAGGCCGGGAAGTGCTACATTCCCAAAGAAAAAGTGGTTGCCGAAGTGGTTGCCAAAAATATAATTTGTTACATTTTTTGCTGATAAAAATTACTTGTAGGCAATGGAATGTAGTAAATGTCAAATCAAATTGTCAAGATACAAGGTCCTCTCTATAGAAATTCCTAATAATAGTAGTAGCCATCATGATATCTAGAGTTATTTTATGATAAAAGTGGCAGCACTGTGCAACAAACCAAGCAATATTTCAAGGATATAATATGAG
The DNA here is from genome assembly GCA_944452925.2 of Chrysolina oricalcia. NCBI lineage: Eukaryota > Metazoa > Arthropoda > Insecta > Coleoptera > Chrysomelidae > Chrysolina > Chrysolina oricalcia. The sequence continues at coordinate 5,795,626 of OX101825.2, read as the reverse complement.
CCATTCGGATTTCGTGAAGTGGAAAAGATTTTCCAGGAGATGTCAGCTCCGGGGAAAATTCACAACAAAAAGATTCTCGGCACAGATTACTTATTTCAACGTTCAAGTACATGTCCAAACAATATGTGAACAATTTAGTTAGAGAGCGGATATTTATTTTGCTTTCCTCGTCCCATTCACGAAATCCTCTCTGCGGAAAGTTGGAAAGAGTTTGTGGAGAAAAATGAAAAGAAGATTGCGCGTCGCTTTTTCAGCGGTCGACGAGAAATATTGAATCTACAAGATGATCGAAATGCTCTCTGGCTCAGAGTAATAGAAGACAATCTTTCATTACTCGTATGGGAAGTTCTGCAACGCTGGTTCTGAGTGTTTCTGTAAAAAATAGTGCAATGAAGAAAAATGCGTTTGATAGGTATACTACTTAAAGATTATTTAGATGACACAAAAATTGTCTTTGTGAATATCCGAAATTTTTGTGGTTTAACTTTGTCAGAAAACAGGGTTTCACCATGCCAAATAGCTTGGCGTGAAATATAAAAGCTTTCAAAAATTAAACGCTTGGCTTTTGGCTTGAATTTTACGAATATAGGCTTGGCTTCATTTCAAGCTATTTTCAAGCTTCCCAAGCTTTTTCAAGCCTAGCCATGCTTTTCTTGCTCCACCAATCACGTGTTGCTACTCCACGAATCATTATTTCAGTTGCAGGAAATAAAGGAACTATTGCAAAAAAATCTAAAAAAATGTGAGCAGCTCAAAATTAGTTTGGAAAAATTTAGTGACATTTTGAATATCAGAATAAAAATGGCAAAATAAGACGTAGCAACAAGATTGAATTCTTCTCTTCAAATGGTTTACTGGACACTGAATTTGAAAAGTGCCATAAACGTCCTTTGTGATAATACATATAAATTGAAAATTTTGAGGGACACCAATATAGAATGGTCTTTCATTTAGAGCGTCTGTGATTATGTAGTGAGTTTCAATATACTTGCAACAACTGGAAGCAGAAAAGAAATACACTTCACCAATGGTAGGTATTGGAATTCATTCACTATTAGACAAGTTGAAGAAATGAGCAAATTTCTCTGCAAAAAAGGATAATATTGATGAGATGTTCATATTGTCTCTACAAGCAACACGAGATAAAACTTTGAAACATTATATTAAAACCAACTAGGTTGTGTGGTCCTGATTTTAGACCCTAGAAACAGAGTGGAAACTATCACAACCACTGATTGGGAGGGAAAGGAACCTACAAAGACACGCAGTGTCAAAAAGAGATATATTAACGAATATACTACTGTTCTGATACTTTTAATACTGATAATGGGTTCGAGGGTAAATTGAATGCAGTGAAAACAACGATACAAATTGTTTGAATACAAATGGATTTGATTTGGACTTGTTGAGTTTATTAAAAAAATATTGGTACTGAAGTATGGTGATACGAAAAAGATGACTGCTAACGATATCGTGGGAACAGAAATGATATTCAGAATTACCGGAGCATTTCAAAAATTTCTTGAAACTATTTGAATCTTTGATTACTGATGAAATATTAAATAATTTCAAACATGTCTTAATAGATGAGCAACATGGGTTTTACAAAGGAAGGTCCACCGCCACCAATTTGGCTGTTTACCAAAACTTCCTCACAAATAAACTTGAGCAAGGGTTCCAAGTTGATGTTATCTACACGGACCTTGCTAAAGCCTCCGATTCAGTTTGCTATGAACTATTAATTTTGAAACTTAAGAATCTCAGAATAATAGGCAAATACTTGAAATTTATTGAATCCTACCTTTTTAGCAGAATGCAAGGGTTCCGCAAGGTTCGCACATTGGGCCTATATTGTTTTTACTTTTTATTAATGATGTTAAATATGTGTTTCAATATTGTGATATCTCTCTGTATGCAGATGATCTTAAATTTTTTTAAACAGTGCAATCTACCGATGATATTGAACGCATTCAGAGTGACCTGGATAACTTTTGTACCTACTTTGATACTAATTTATTAAAAGTTAACGTGACAAAATGCAATGTATTGAGATTTTATAGAATGCGGCAGTCTGTTATTTGTAATTACTCAATTAACGATGCAACTCTTCAATCTGTCAATAGTTTAAGCGATTTAGGGATTATCTTCGATAAAGATCTCAACTTTAATGATCATGTCAATAATATTTGTAAAAAAGCATTAAGAATGCTCGGGTTCATTAAAAGAAATACTCGCCATACTTTTCACTGATTCGGAGTGTTTTGGAGTATAATAGTGTCATTTGGTGTCATCTTTATGCTTGCCATAAAGAGAGACTGGAAAAAGTTCAGAATCGTTTCACCAAATACCTAATATGGAAACTTGGCCCACGATATTTTGGATTCAACCCGAAAATGGGGCTTTCTGTTTTTGATTTAATGTCACTTGAGGATAGACGTAAACTTGCAATGGTTCTATTCCTCCTCAAAATAATACATTATTTCTTTAATTGTTCTGCTCTTCTAGGAGAGCTCTGCCTTTCTGTTAACTCCAGAAGCTTGAGAAGTAATCGTATTTTTTCATTTGGCATACGGATCCACAGAACAAACTATAGTTCGATGGCAATTAGTTGTAGACTTAAAAAAAAAATCAATATGCATTTTTCAGAACTTGAACCTTTTCATCTTTCAATTTATAAATTAAAAAAAAATGGCAGTTAGACAACTTAGTCTTGCCATTGCTTAATATACTTATGATAAGTCATTGCGTAGATACTTATTTTCAGGTATACTACTTAACTCTTTTGGTGCATTTATAATGATATCTTTAGGTGTATAACTAGATTCGAGTGTTTGATTTTTTTTATGTACGTTTTATTTATTCTTTTATTGAAACTTCCTTTTGGTATTTTATAAAGAAATTGTATTGTAAGTACTTGACTAAGGAAAATGAATGGCTTCATTCATCTCTAGGTAAATACATTTGTCCATTTCCAACTTTTTTAATTTTTAGGGTTATAACTCAACTCTAGTTTGTGTTTGACTGGTTTCGTCATCTCAAACTTACTTCATGTACCATTTGGGATTTTATTACAATTCTGTAGTGTACTGCACTAATAGATAAATAAATAAATAAGTAAAAAAATTAAAACATAGTGAATAGACCTGTGAATATCCTGTACAAAAATACCCTATCAAAAATTCCCCCTCCAATAATATCCTTACACATTAATATCCTCAATTTCCACGCGCCCAAATGTCTACGTAAGATTATACATGTCCAAGAACGACACGAATTCCCAAAATAGCAACGTTGCAGCAACGTTTCCATCACGCCTATCTCCACCATTTATTAGGAAAGTTCTTCTTAATTTAAATATGCTCCAGCTTCAAATTATGAGCGTATTCATGAATTTCCATTTTCACGACTATGTGTCACGTTTCATGGAGTTCTTGTTAGTATTTCGGAGAGGTTAAAGCGGAATCAACGAACTGGATGCACCGAAATATATACTATTCCTCGTTCCAGGAGTTCGAGTTGTTTGATATTTTGCGAGTTGAAGATTCGGAACGATAATTATGTCGTGGAAAATTTATCAAGCTACAGAAGTGTTATATTTAGTGGTGGTTTTCGATTACACTGTTTGTTCCAGACCACGGAAGATGCATCTACGAAAAGAGAAGAGAGAATGGTAGTCTAGACAAAAACATGGAAGAACATAATGAGAGAATAAGCAGATTGAAGAATCCTTAGGGAAAACAGAAAATGTTGTTACGAACCTTGAAATCTATGAACGCATATTGGAATCTTCTAGAAACACTTGGAAACAATCGAATAATTTGATGGAAACATTTAGAAACACACATTTTTCCAATTACTTATATTTCGGACGTCCATCATCTTAATGGTTGAAAGATTTCTATCTCTTTCAAATTTTTCACAACGTTTCAATTGCTTGAATCCGCAATTGTCTTCTGGTGAATAATGACAAAATCAGATGCTACGAGACCTTTTATAGGTCTATAATTAAAGTGTAATTACGGTGTCATTACGCGTGGTCTTGTGGCGCGCGTGGTTTCGCGCTTTTTCTCCCTCCAAAACGGTCCATGAGCTGTTTCCTACATTTTTAATTTCCACGCTTGATTGACTGAAGGCACTATTGGCTTCTATATAGGTGGTTTCCATAAATTTCCGTTTGAACCAATGTTCTTCTCTATGAAGTACATTAGCTTCGTCCCAGAGAATTCGGTGGTGTTTTGTCCAGGCGTGGTCAGCAATTCCCGATTTTGATGTTTCCCCTCGTTGAGTCCACTTTTTGTGTTCGGCTACTCTTACTGATAATGGCTTCTTGGTCTCTCCGATCCACATTCACATGGGACTTTGTAAATACAGTTTTTGCTGGATTCTGTTGTGTTCTCTGGTTTCGTCTTGGTGAGGAACCTTCGTAAGGTACTGCCGGATTGAAAGCAACTCTCGATGTTGTATTTATTTCCAATCCTTCTGATCTTCTCGGAGATACCCCTGATATAGGGAAGAATGAGAACGGGGTTTCGTGGTCTTTCTTCGGTTGTCTTGGTCTTTTCGAGTTGTTTCCGAACTTCTCCTATGAGTTTCTCGGAGTATCCGTTTCGGCGTAGGTCCTTTTTGATGTGGTTAATTTCGGCCTCCAATGACTCCTGGTTGTTGCAAATAGACATTGCTCTCTTCACCAACGTTCTTACGATTCCCCTCTTTGTGGAGTTTGGGTGATTATTGGATGATTATGTCATTATTCACCAGAAGACGATTGCGGATTCAAGCAATTGAAACGTTGTGAAAATTTTGAAAGAGATAGAAATCTTTCAACCATTTAGATGATGGACGTCCGAAATATAAGTAGTCAAGTTACTACATCGTCTAAAACATTCAAACACATATTTTTTCCTTTGGGATTATTTTGAAAATTCATATAAGCCGAATCATTCACTCGAACTCACTTTTGAAAATTGTGACGGGTAGAGCTCAAACGGACAAACAATTCCTACCCAAATTAATTTTTCACGAAAAAGATCGAAAAATCAGAAAAACTTGGGAAATCTGAAAAATAAAATGCAATTTGTTTCATGCTGTATTTCTTGTATCTTGTATTTTATCTCGTATCTTGTATTTCATCTATCTATTGACAATTCCAGAACATGTAAACCATGTCAAAAAAAGGAAATAAAGATTGATTAAATGATTGATTGATACGAAATATCTCCGAATCGGTTGATATTTTTTCAATTTATCAGGTCATCTTTTTTGATAGCCCAGAAAATCTGTGAATTTTTGTTTACTGGTAATATAAAAAAAATGTAAAATCGATATATTGACAGTACTAATGAAACAAATGAAAATCTTTTATGTTGCGAAATCGTTTTTCTCCAACTCTATAAAGAAGTGAAAGATGAACATTTTTTAAAAACTTTCAACGCAACGGAACGAAATATCAGAAAACTTTATGTACGCAGTTTTATTGTCCTTGGACAGATCTACAAAATCTGTATGGAAAGTTTTAGAAAATTGTAATTTTTATAAAAACCCAAAGATTGCGACAGATTTTCAAATTTCACAAGAAACCTTCTTTGACCATATTCTAAAAATCTACAAAAAAATCTGCATTTTTCTGTAATATCAATGGTCTGGGAAATATTAAATAAAAGTAAAAAATTGTGGACTTGTAATTTTTTTTCTACAGAAACAAAAAACTCGAAAACGAAACGAGATATGGTAAAACTGTAGACAAACAATTTTATTGATCTCAAAAAAGTCCACAAAAATATCTGATGAAACTTTATTACATCCTGGAAAATTAACAGAATATTGTTTTTTTCATAAAACTAAAAAAACAGACAGATTTTGAAATTTCACAATTCACATTTTTTTCGAAAAGCACCAAAAATCGAAAACTAAACCAGATGTCAAAAAAATGTATATAACCGGCTTCATGTTTCTATGAAAATTTTTGGAAAATTAACAAAATGTTGAAGTTTTTTTATGAAACAAACAAAAACTCAAAGATAGCGACAGATTTTTTGATTTCACATGGTACCTTTTTTTATCGTTTACAAAAAATGTAGGTGAACTTTTTTAGTTCTATCGATAGTCCGGAAAATATTTCGAAAAAACGAAGAATTATGGAAAATTTTCACCGAATTCTTCCCTCCTCCCCCTTTTGTGAATTTATGATTTTTGATACTCCACTTTTCATTTCTTTCCTCCACCCCCTCCATTACATTTTTCCGGGGCTCTGCACCCGGAATTTTGATTAGCTACTCCACTTTTCCCTCCTCCATTAATTACCAATTTTTTTACTAGAGCCAATAATTACAACGAAATGGCGAAATCAGTAGATATACTTCATTTCGAAAGAACAAGAAACCAAACAAGAGGAACAACAATCCAGAAGAAAAGAAGAACAGAAAGAGCTTCTTTAACAATTTGAAATGAGCAGAAAACAAAACCAAGGGGAAAAAGAAGCCAAAAGAAAACGAGAAAAAGAGGAAAAAGTAGCCATAAGGAAAGGAAGGAAGGAGACAAAAGAAGACATGAACAAAGGGAAACAAGAACTTAAGTGGAAACAAGAACAAGTAAAAATTTTCCAACAACAATATGGTGAACTTTTACAACGAATCTGTCAAATCCAACAGTGTTTCCAGAATGCAATCACAAATGGTACAATAAGTCAAAGAAGAGGTCCAGAAGTCCAGAGTTCACGCATTCAGAGGCGGAGTCCAGGAAGTCAGCAAAAGGGTACAAGATGTCGAAAGAGTAATAAGAAATTCAACAAAGAAGTGGATTGGACCAAGGAGAGGCTGGAAACAATACACCTTCCATACAAGCAGGCATCCTCTGAGGAAATCTCCCCCACAAATGGAAGACCATTTTCACTGACATCTCCAAGGCCCATACAAGTGAACATTTTGGAGCCCCCAACATCTGATGGGCAATCCGTGGGCTATGTGTCGTCGTAAATTTAAAGCGTCAGCAAACGCAATTGGCTGGTCTCACTTCACTAGTCCTGTGTCTACACGGTCAACCTTTAGACTTCCTGAAGAACATCTCCAAAAAGGAGCAAAGGAAATATTTCAGAATCGTTCAGGCATTGGGGATCAGATATGGACAGCAGTATCTCAAACAAGTGTTCCAGAGCCAACTGAGAAGTCGAAACAAAGAACCCACTGTAGTCTACACTGTAGTCTGTCCGAAAGTGAAGACTGGGTCCGGAATGAAACCAACCTATGAAGGGCAAATGAACGTTGGTTTACCGATGGTTCCAAAACTCTGGAAGGCGTCGAGGCCGGAATGTATGGGATGAACCCAGTAGTGAAACGCTCATTCAGTATGGGTAAACTAGCTTCGATATTTCTGGCATATGCCATTCTTTAAATCTAGGGCAGTATGGAACTGCAGAGACACCTTAAACCGACTGGCGCAACGCAACAACGTTACCCTAGTCTGGATACCAGGTCAAACAGGCCTAGAAGGAAACGAAATAGCATATATATCAAAATTTAAAAATATCATATATATTTGATAATTTATTAGCATTGGAACACATCACATTATTTGGTGGTTTAGACATAATATTTGTTTGAGTTCATTTGCACTTAAAAGTGGTATTTGATCTAGACTACAATCTCGGCACATGAAAATCAATTTATGATAAATGTACTGGGGACTCCACTTCACCATTCAACAGCTTATGAAGATATATAATGAATGCTTGATTTTTGAGTTTTTCTAAAGAAACGAAATCGAATCTGCGTAGTATATTCATATAATCAGATCCTCTTGGAGGATGAACTCCATCAACCTAGAAGAATAGAAATTAAAAAAAAATATTGGACTTTCTCGATAGTTTTTGATGATATTAGTAATCCATATTCTAGTGCATGGAGGATGATTCATTCTTTGTACATGCCCTGCAGCGGCCAGAATCAGATTCTCAATATTTGGCTATACGATAGTAAGGCCAGAAAACCTGGTAAATTGTTCTCCCAATGCATTCCTCAATTTCGTCAAGCGATTGGATATACTGGGAGAAATATAACCATAGGGTGAGCCACAATAGGCCATTGGCCGCAGTAGATGGCCTGATATGGTCCCACTAACGATCAAAACTAACCTAACATAACCTAACCTAACCTAAAATTCATATTGAGCAGGACATGAAGAAATTGATTAGGAACCATCACCAATCCTCCTGGGAGAACGCCTATGGAAAAACTAATGGAAAGATTATGATGATGGGTCAATCGACCGGCTCTCAAAACATCTCCTGAACTGAGCCGGAACTGTCTCAGAAAGGTGGTAGGACACCTGAGAATACACCTGCACATGATGGGGAGACAATGAGACTATGCAGACTATGAAGATACCGTTTGATAAATCTGGTAGGGTGATACTATTTTCACTTTGGTTCTCTTGTTTTTTTTTATTTCAATCATATATCTTGCTTCCTTATTTTTACCATGATCTCTTTATGTCACAAGTGGTATTTGAAATGAATTGCTTGGTATGGTCTGTTTACTATTTTTTAGTCTTGTTTGTTTTTCTACATATACCTTCTTCTATAAATCCTTTCACCATTTCAATTTCATGATTGATATTGAAAATGAATTTTCAGAGATTATCGTTGAATGCCAGTGGCGTGTATACCAGGCTTTAGGTCCGTTCGTGTGTGAGAGACCCACCAGACACTTAGACTAAAAAAACTGTTTTAAAGGAAACGCTTTAGCTGAATCTCCTCTTCTCGAACTAATAGAATTTAACTTGGCGGCCTAGCCGAATGACATAAATTCTGTTCGAGTCGCATAAATCCGGTAGGATTTGAGTTTCTGTTGAACTTTAAATTCATGATTAACGCGTTCGAGAAAGACGTTCTACAAGTAACTTTCGATGGTCCATTGTTTCGGCTTGAATGCGTTCAGTCGGCTGAGGATATTCTAGGATGCGGGATTTGCCCCATGTGGGTCTATGGGAAGTTAGTCCGCCCTGTTAACTTTTGAATGGAAAGGGCTTCGAATTCGAAACGAAACGCGTACAGGGCTGGACTGAGGGAATTTCTGAAAAGATTGATGTGCGTTTTTCTGATACATAAATGAAATGAAGTGAAAATGCGGAGTGTCGCGAACATATTGATTTTCGAACATGCAATCTATTTCAAAATAATTTCATGATCTCATCCTTATTCAGAAGAAATTGCTGAAAATGATTTTTCGTAGAACTGTCAAAAAAATTGACTTTTCTACAATTCTATTGATTCGTAACTATTTACTTTTTTCACTGCGAGAAAAAGTTTGCCAACTAAGCTATTACGTACTGTTGACAATGCGTAAAGTGCGTAAAAAATCACCTGCGCGTAAAATCATCAACTGTGCGCAAATTAATTTTTCACACACTATTCATATACAGTGCGACGCTAAATTATGGAACAAATTTATTATTTCTGAATATAAAGATATTTCGGAAAAATCCTTGGAATGGTCGATTTTCTTTTCCGATGAGCCAATTTTTTAACCCCACCCAAAATATATAGGGTTATCCGCAATTGAGTAAAAATTAACTTTGGTGATATTTTTAAATTGGACACCCAGTATATTTTTCCATATTTGATTAGGGCTCGTCATTACGAATCCAGTGATACCAAGTTTGATATGGGATTATGTCAAACGGCTGCGGAGATATGGCCAAAAAACTTCCTCGTATGTCAAATGAGTATGACTGCGAGACTCCACACGATTCAGAAGGTTAAAAGTCTCTGTCGCACTCATTGGGTATATGGAGAAGTTTTTTGGCCATATCTCCGCAGCCGTTTGACATAATCCCATCAAACTTGGTATCACTGGATTTGTAATGACGATCCCTAACCAAATATGGACAAATATTCTGGGTGTCCAATTTAAAAATATCACCAAAGTCATTTTTACTCAATTGCGGATAACCCTATATATTTTGGGTGGGGTTAAAAAATTGGCCCATCGGAAAAGAAAATCGATCTGTCCGAGGATTTTTCCGATATATCTTTATATTCAGAAATAATGAATTTGTTCCATAATTTAGCGTCCCACTGTGTTTTTGGAAAATACAGTATTTTGCGTCAAATATAACAATTCATATCAGTGAACATTATTCAAACATTCAAATTAATGATATATTTGCTACGACTTAGCAATATAATAACTGTCGAAGAAAAAACTGTATGAAACATTTTCGTATAGGGCTTTTTTGTACTTTGTACTTCACCCTCAACAGAAAAGTCATACTTGTATCATAAATAGCTATTTTTCCCTGCCAAAATAATTCACAAAATGAACATAAAATGTTACTTTTTGAAGAATTGATTTTTAACAGATTTATTATTCATCATAAAACAATTTCATTCATTGGAATAACAATTGATAATGAAGTTTTAACAATGGCTTCCAATATAAATTCCCTTAGATGTTCCATGTTGCTGTTGATCAGAAACGTCAGATATTTCATGAAGAGTTGATTCCACAATTTTATCAGATATTCTAATTTGTTTGGAAGAAGATGGACAATCCAATATTTTGTTAGAAATCTCAATTTTGTTATTCAAATCATCTTCCATATATGCTTCTGCTATGGAGGCAGATTCCCAGCGACCGTGACGTTTTATGGATGTAATGTTGCCCCCTGCATTGGCCAGAAGAGTTACACAGATTTTCCTGAAACAGTGACCTGTGTAGCTCTTATACATATCTTTTTCAAGCCATTTTGCAATCAAGCTAGGAATTTCTCCTATTTTATTTATCCCCACATGTTGATTAATACATTTTCCTCTTGAATATTTCAAAAATAATTTGTCACTTTTTATATGAGGTGAACGTAGTGCTATATACTTGCGGTATATCTCAATTTAATCAGAATTAGAGACAGTAAACGGAGGTCGTCATAAAAACTGAGTTATTATCATTTGTTGTATTTGCCAACTCCCGTGCGTCTCATGATATATTATGAATTGATATAACAGAATCAGACAATAAATAAAGCAACCCTGAGAATGAATAACTTCCTATTAGAAATATGGATGACATTGAAAAAAATTTCTAAAAAAGTTTATCTCAAAATTATGATTGTCAGATACGACCTTCTTGCTTAGCTTAGAATTGGATATCGTATCAGGTATTTTGACAATCAATATATATCCAGCATCCTCAATGGCATCAATAGTTATATGTAATGATTCTTCACGGCGACAAGCACCGTTGAAACTCAAAATTAGGACAACCTACCAATGAAAAATATTGAAATTACTATTAATTTCACAAAATTATGATTATGTATGTACCTGATGAAGTAAATTTGTTTCATTATCAGCAACTTGAATAAATTCATTGATATCATCCCCTGATAAAACTTTAGATTTATTTCTTTGGTATTCGACGCCTTTGTTCTCAAAGAGCGAGACTAAATTTGAAAACTTCCTTATATTTTCCTTAACATTCAATGTACTTTTTAACATTGAGTAGAAACTTCATGAAGTAGGAGGTTTTCATTATTTTTCATTTTTCCTCAAAGTAGCTTACAGGCACATTTTCTGAAACTTTCATTACATGTTTCTTGTCGCACCATTCACGAAATTAGTCATATTTTTTCTCATATATTTATTAACTTGGATTTGGCCGGTAACATATTATCTGCTTTCTCAGATAAATGTAATTGGATATCAGTACCACTATCATAGACAACAATCCATCTTCAGATGTTGTCAAACGTAATCGAGCATATATTGAAAATTTTTTCTTCGATAATTTTTACTACTTATGATATTTTCATTGCCAAATAAATAATATTTTGAATGTTAAAGAATAAGAACACAGGTTTCCTTTATACTAATGATACTGTAACTGAAATGATGCCTATATATAACGTTTGAAGTTTGGTTGAACTCAGAAAAATGTGGGCTTTCAAAGTTTGATATAAAAGTAGATTTACCCTTTCAATTAAAAAAAAACAATTTGAAGAAAATTGGAAAAGTGAAATATAAAGCAACCTGCAAACCTCCAAAAATAATTAACTCGTAAGATTATGGAGCATTTCCCCACTTTTTTTAAAATTTAGTATGTGACTAACAAATTTCAATATTTGGTTATTTAAAATAAGTTATTTTCTTGTTGTAGTCTAGAATTTCTTGGATGTTCTAGAAATTTCATTTCACTATATAATGATTCCGATCATGAAATTCGGTATCGAAGATAGTTCAAGATAACTTTCTATTATCATTCAGAACTACTGAACTTTTGTTCATATGATTCTCTGTTCTTATATTTAATTTTAGTTTTTTCGAATGAATTTGGAACAAAGACAGAATGAGGATATGATTAGTTGCTTAATTTATTCTGAACATATTTAATAGGTTTAAACAAAATTAGGACAACCTACCAATGAAAAATATTGAAATTACTATTAATTTCACAAAATTATGATTATGTTTGTACCTCATGAAGTAAATTTGTTTCGTTATCAGCATCTTGAATAAATTAATTGATATCATCCCCTGATAAAAGTTTAGATTTATTTCTTTGGTATTCGACGCCTTTGTTCTCAAAGAGCGAGACCAAATTTGAAAACTTCCTTATATTTTCCTTAACATTCAATGTACTTTTTAACATTGAGTAGAAACTTCATGAAGTAGGAGGTTTTCATTATTTTTCATTTTTCCTCAAAGTAGCATACAGGCACATTTTCTGAAACTTTCATTACATGTTTCTTGTCGCATCATTCACGAAATTAGTCATATTTTTTCTCATATATTTATTAACTTGGATTTGGCCGGTAACATATTATCTGCTTTCCCAGATAAATCTAATTGGGTATCACTACCACTATCATAAACAACATCCATCTTCTTGTAAATAACTTGAAATTGAAGAAACTTCGCGGCGTGCCCTTTTCATAGTACCGACACAGAAAGGCCACTGGATGCTGTGGAATTGTATTGGAAGTACTGATAACATTGAAGGTAATATGTATTGAAAAGAGAAGTATTAATCAGTTATTTTGGACAAATTTTTTTTTCAGGCAGGAAAATTTTTTTAATACGATTTTACTGAAAACATTGAACAATATTTTCAATACAACAGTCGTTTGAAAGCGATAAACACTAATTTTACGCACTCAGTACAAAAATAACTATTCAATACAGACAGAACCTGCCCTACAAATGCCTTGTACAATGATACAGGAATACTTGATCCTAGGCAATTGTACTTCCTCCATTGTAGTACATATCAACAAAAAATAAATTCTGCCCTGGAAACCAATTCTCACTCCTATGACAAGCGCAACAAAATTGTACATACTTACCACCCCATACTACCAAAACAACTGTCCAAAAGTCTTTCAACTACTTAGGTCCAAAACTATACTTAATAATTCCAAAAGAAATCCAAAATCTAATAAACCTACTTAACTTCAAAAAAAAGTAACTCAGGAAACAAATTCAATCGCTTTTGCGAAATTACATTCATAATGTTATTGATCACCCGTAAATACATGAGCTAATATTATTGTGCTGAAAAATCTAGACCACTTTTGAAGTTCTAATTTCCATCAGAAGTGGAATTTTTCTGTTTCACTTACCTTTTCGCTGACCATCACTATCAATTCTATGCACTAAAAACCAGTATCCCAGAAAAATAACTGCCCCACTCTAGTAGGAACTCATTTAATACTAATTAGAAATGTTTATGACTTATGTCCTTCCACACAAGAGGCGCTAATAATTTCTTTTGAAATGTTCATAATTTATTTTAGTATAATCTGTAATTTTTATTCATCTGCAATGTCTTATATTGTGTACCTGTATCATGCAAACAATTTTAATAATTCTTATTAACATCATGCTGTATGTGTGTATCTTTATCATTGTTTTCCATAGATTTAATTCTGTGGTTAATATACCAGGATTGTTTTTACTCCCATTTTATTACTATTATCATGAATGGCATAAACATTCAAATTGTATTATTATTTTCATCATCTCCGCACAAGTATTCTATTTTTTGAAAAACAAATCATTATTGTTGATTATTTTTTTATTTTGTTCTTCCCAAATCGATGTCAATAAATTATTATTATTATTATTTTGTTAAGAAATACAAAATGATTACAAAAAATTATTTCGAACCATAGCAAGGACGATGTCAATGTTTAAATAAAATAAGGAAAAGAACTACTCAAAAAGAAAAACACAATATAAAATAAAATCAAAAATATATAATGCATTGATCAAAATCTTAGTAGCAATTTCTCCCCACAGGATATTTTTTCAGTCTGGGTTCAAAAATAGAAATATCAGCTGAAAAAATACTGTGCGGCTTTTTTTAGTCCCCTCCTACTGTTGCTGTTACTTTTGAACAGTTTGACATTTTTTCCCAATCGCTGGATTGGACGACGCGGTCAGATTGAATGGTCTGCTAGATCTCCTGATTTAACTCTCGTGGACTTTTTCTCTGGGGTTACTTGAAGAGTGAAGTGTACCTAACCTACCAATTTGGAAGACACTGAAGAGTCAATTTGAAATCAAATTTAACGAATTACATCTGAGATGTTGTCAAACGTAATCGAGCATATATTGAAAATTTTTTCTTCGATAATTTTTACTACTTATGATATTTTCATTGCCAAATAAATAATATTTTGAATGTTAAAGAATAAGAACACAGGTTTCCTTTATACTAATGATACTGTAACTGAAATGATGCCTATATATAACGTTTGAAGTTTGGTTGAACTCAGAAAAATATGGGCTTTCAAAGTTTGATATAAAAGTAGGTTTACCCTTTCAATTAAAAAAAAAAAACAATTTGAAGAAAATTGGAAAAGTGAAATATAAAGCAACCTGCAAACCTCCAAAAATAATTAACTCGTAAGATTATGGAGCATTTCCCCACTTTTTTTAAAATTTAGTATGTGACTAACAAATTTCAAGATTTGGTTATTTAAAATAAGTTATTTTCTTGTTGTAGTCTAGAATTACTTGGATGTTCTAGAAATTTCATTTCACTATATAATGATTCTGATCATGAAATTCGGTATCGAAGATAGTTCAAGATAACTTTCTATTAACATTCTGAACTACTGAACTTTTGTTCATATGATTCTCTGTTCTTATATTTAATTTTAGTTTTTTCGAATGAATTTGGAACAAAGACAGAATGAGGAAATGATTCGTTGCTTAATTTATTCTTAACATATTCAATAGGTATAAACAATAATTGTAAGAAAATATATAAAATCGATTAATAGGATTATTTCCAATCTTTATTTCAACCTATTCCGGTTTACTTTGTCCACTTTGCTCGCTCTTTCCATCTGCCATCGCTTGTGCAATTCCCAAAATAGAACCAAAATCAAAACCATTTGTTAGATCCCCTCCTTGCTGATCCATTCCAATATTACCAGAATTCCCAAAAGTTATGTGTACCCCATTGGGCCCATTTACCAAAGTAGGTTCGATATAGCCATTTGATCCACTCTTCTGTTCCACTGTTTCAGTTCGCTGAATTGGAACCACATTCACTTCCTTTCCATCCTTTGTCTTATGCTCAATCACTTGAGAAACAGTCTTGGTTGTTATGGTTTTTGGTGGCAAATGAATGGTAAAGGAAATAGTTCGAGGTTCCCCAAGAACACTCGTCGTATCTCTAATTTGAATCTTGGAGTCACTTTCAGTTCCTCCAGTGACTGGATCAAGACTTATATCAGAGACTTGATCAACCTTTTTCTCAGAAACCCCGGATCTTTGTGCCATCTCAGAGACATGGTCCTCACCAATAACTTTGCCGGTTTTGGAAGGCAAATCAACAGATACAGTGTCGACTTTTTCTGGTCCAGATTTAGCACCCCCAACCATTTTTTCGCTAGTATTAGCTTTGTCTTCATTTGGTTCATTGATTGACTCATGAGCTAGATCTTTATCATGAGGTTTTTCAGCATCAACTAAATTCTCTTCAAAATGTTGCTTTTCAATGATAGATTCGGCATCTTCTGATACTTCCGTATTCACTGCTACTTTATTATCAGGAGCTTCCATGTCGGTCGGCTCATTCTGTACGTTTCCTTCAGCTTTGACGTCACCTTCCACTTCTCCACTTGAAGGAGCTTCCACAGCAACTACCACGTCAGTTTTGGTACTCTCTACTCCTGCAGCAGGAGGAGCTTCATCAGCAGCAGCTTCGATGTTGGTCGGGCTATCATGTGTGACTTCTTCATTCCTTACATCACCCTCCATTTCTCCGATTGAAGGAACTTCAACCGCAATAATTCCTTCCTGAACCACCTCTTCAGTTTTGGTACCCTCGATTTTGGTGGAGATATAAGGTACAGCTTCTTCATTTTTGACATCACCTCTCACTTCTCCGCTTGAAGGAGCTTCAATCGCAATAAGCCCCTTCTGAATTACCTCTTCAGTTTTGGTACCCTCTACGTCTGCAACAGGGGGAGCTTTGATCGAGATGAGTCCTTTGTTGATTATCTCTCTTTCCGTTTTCTCCTCAGTTTCGATTTTGGTCGCATTATCTTCTGGTGCGTCTTCTTTGATTCTAGACGGTAGAGACACCAAACGTTGGTTCACACTGTTTTCTTTCAACCTTGAGTTTGGGTGACCCCCAGTCTTGGAAGGATTCCGTTCACTTTGTCCAAAAGCCTCGCTTCGAGGGGTGAATTGTGCATTCTTCACCTCCCTAGGCGGGAAATAGGCTCCATTCACTCCACCTGCATAGAGAAATTGCCCATATGCTCCGCTCAGAGAAGGATAAAGCTGGAATGGTCCACCGTGTAGGTGATATTGCCCATTTTCCCCACCCATCAAAACAAATTGCCTGTTTGGTGCTCCCAAAGAAGGATATAGCTGGGAGGCTCCAGCTTGTGGGGCATAATGTTCATATACTCCACTCGCTGTGAGATACTGCCCAGTTCCTTCATCCAAAAGTGGGTATCGCTGAAAACTTTCCATTTGTGAGGGGTGCTGGCTGGCATCAGGGTAACGTTGGAAAACTCCAAATTGGATGGGAAAACGCCTGTAATAATCTATCCATGGTTGACTGGGTTGGTTGTAGTGGGCGAATACTGTTTGTAGTTGTGAAAATCCCGAGCCTGGAAAAGGTGATTGATTTTTAATCGTGTAATAATCGTGCTGTCCTCTAACACCATTAGATAGTTGGCCTGGAGCAAGTGGCAAGTTGCCTACAGCATTTTCTTTCAAGTTGGTGCTTGAGTATCCAAACCGGCTTGTAAGGCCAGAGTTAGGGTAAGCTACAAAGGTATTTTTGATGTCTTTCGTGGTCAATTCACTACCTGTAGGGTAAACCTGACCTCTTCCCAAAGAACCTTCTCCACCAAGATATACGTTTTGATAAACAAGTCCTCCTGGGCCTGAACTGCTTCCTGTGTTGAACTGGCCCGATCCCAAAGAACTTTCTCCACCCTGGAAATAGTTTTTGCTTCCCAGAGCTTCGCTTGGGTAACGTATTTGACCCCACTTGGTATTGGGGTAAACACCTATTGTTTCTTGATTAGGTATCTTGTTTACGAATGGTGTATTCAGTTCAGAATAGGCATTGGTTTGATAGGAGCTTCCACCACCCACATTGCTCATGGAACTGATTGTTTCTTTTTCAATAACTGCACCTGTATTGTGTGGAATCTTTTCCTCTGTGAACACCTTTTTGATGTTCTCTTTCACAACAGGATCCAGATCATCCCTTCCATAATTTGCCCCCACTATACTCCCAGATTGAGTTGTGAAAGTTGGGTTCGAGTCATAGGGGGAGTTTGCCATGTGTATTGGAATACCTCCTCCAACTATTTGTGAATGTGTCGATATTGGGGCTTGGGATATGAATCCAGAGCTCTGGTGAGCTGGATAGCGGAAGATGTAATATGGGTACCTGAAGTGGGTTGAGAATCTCTGATTAGTGGGGGTATTAACATTTTGTACATCTGTGATGTGATGTGACAATTCAGGTGTCTTGTGTCCCAGGAACTTGAAATGGCTATTTATCAGTCCGTTCGTCAGGAGTTTAGATTTATCATGGTCTTTATGGACATGTCTATGGGCGAAAATTGTAGAGATGGCCGTACTAATAAGAAGTGGCAAGATGAGCTGAAAACAGAAGACAATAATTATATTTAAGAATACGGAAGAATAAGGAATACGGAAGAATAAGGAATACGGAAGAAAAAAAAAGTTTAGTCCTCTTTCAAGTATCCTCAAGGAACAGTCTTTGTGAAACTTTTGCATGTTTAGAGTATCGATATTTGGGCAAGTAGATATAGAATATATAGATATGGAAATTTAATAATAAATGATTGATTAATTTTTGCATCATTAGCGAAAAAAAAATTGCAAAAATTTTGAAAAATAGCAATTTACATCTTCTGCTAAATTTGTAACAATTCAAACGAAATTCCATTCAATAAAAAATGTGCGGTTTGATTTCAAATTTTTCGTAGAAAATTCCAAAAGTTCTGCAAACTTGAGAGAATAACTGGAAAATGGTTCTTGAGAAGTGAATTGATATGCAACCCCTTGGGTTAAACGGAAACTATATTTTTTTCGGTAATTTGCTTCTTTTTTGATTAAAATAAGTTTCAAGACTTTTACAAAAAAAATTAATAATGGTTGCATACAATGGTTTCATTGATATGTAAATTTTTGAAGTATTGAAAAATAGTAGTATTTATCTTCCGATAAATTTCAACCATTTAAAGAAACGGAAAATGTTTGTTTCTTCAAAATAATTGTGTTTTTGATCTCAATATTTGGTGCATTTATATAAAAACTTATTTTAACATTTCAGGTCATTTTTTGTCATCATGAATTTTGCCATAAAATCATAAATTTGAACCTGATGCAAAACTTTTTAATTTTTCAGTGCAAAAATACAGCAATAAAACGTTTTTTGCCAATTAACGAATGTTCCGTTCAGAGCAAACTTCTGCAAAATTTTACAGTTTGTTTTCATCACTAACATACCACTGAAGTTTGAAAACTTTTGGAATTAATGTGAATTGATTGTGTATGTCTAATAACTGGCCTATAATTTTCTTATTCTATGAGATAAACAATTTACCAACATGGAAAAAAGTTAATATTCAGTTCGAAAGGGTGCAAGAATATACGATAATAGGGGCGTGTCAAATGATGTGAATGACATGTGAAAAACAATGAAAATATATTTAGTATATTCATAAGGTGACATAAATAAAATCGACAATATCGAACTACCATGTTCTCTGAACATTCCCAACGAGTAGAAAATATGAGACAGTTATCTGACATTAAACAACTACATACCTGGCTGATACCACGCCGAACATTGCCCACTTGCAATTGGGTCTTCTTCGAAGAACGTTGCACAAATATCTCAGTTGTAATTTAACGCCCTTTGTGGTATTAGCCCAGGTAGTAGTTATTTTCTGTCAGACGTTTGCCTTCTATTTTCCACTTGGTGGATTTGTCTACAAATGAATTGAGTACAAAAGAAAATTTTGAAAAATTTTCACAATGCTAATTCCCTTTAATCAATGAAATTTTCATTCTGCATAAGTGTTTGTTGAAGATAGAATGAATGAATGTGTTGGTGATCGCAGATTTCAATAACATCAGCCCAGCAGGGTTTACCATGCAATTATGATTGGAATATAATGGCCAAATTTTCAACAATGTCTATCCAATGTTACGAAATATAAAAATGTATTACAATTTCTGAAAAACAACGAATGCAAATGTAGAATACTAATATTAGATATCGTGTTATCTACATTTGCATTCGTTATTTTTCAAAAGCTGTAATACATTTTTATAGTCCGTATCATTGGATATACAGGGCGATTGACGTCTTACGAGCATCAAATGTTTTTCAACTTGAAGTTGGATTTTAAAATCGACATTCAGTACATTGTCATAACCGATTGTGTACATTAGTTCTACAGTTCTGATAGTCGGGATCAACTTTCTCATTTGATTATTTATTTTAGCTATGGCACTTCCGTTTTGCTACAGATCTTGTTCGGAGCTGAAAGTAGTATATTATGATACAAGTGCACAAGTGAGCCTTTTCTCAGAGGTTTGTGCCCTGTCCTTTCATGAAATTGAAACATTTTCAAATCCCTTCTGAGCTTTGTGAGTTAAACTACAGTGAGTTTCAAACAGTTTGCCCCATTTGGGAAACTTATTTATTCTCCGTTTGTCAGAAAATGTTATTCTTCATAGGAATTGGTGCAATGCAGAAGAATTTGTATTTCGGATATCAAAATACTCAATCCCCAAACGGTGTACAGGGAAGAACAAAAAACCGGAATTTTAATCGAAAGCATTCTACCCTCATTTTTGACATTATCAAAAAAGTGTTATCAGGAAAGATTTGAGAAATAAAAAAATTATTCAAATCTGATATCCCAGCTACCTACGCAACACATTTATTTTTCCGATTTTATTGTTCTATCCGCATAAATATTAGTATCTCATAAACACCTCATATTACTATAATGATATTTTAATGCAGAATCAGTCCTAGTTTATTATTTGTATTAGAATATCGACGTTGCTTGATGAGAATGGTTTAAATTTCACCTAGTTTTTTTAATACAAATTTGATCATTCTCTCTGTATTTACGTTCATAATAACTATCAGTATGATTTAATGGAAGAAAATGATTGAACTAATGAGTTAAGTGATGATTATCAATTAAGTAATACAAATCAACAAGTTTACTGCTACTTTAAACATAGTGTTACCTTAAACGGTAGTCTTAATTTACATACCTATCAAACATAAAGAAGTACCATTTTACAAAAAACGATAAGAAACCTTAATATTCAATTATGAATCCTCAAATTTCCAAATATCTCCCTTTTCAGCATTGTGAACAAAACTCTAATCAATATGGACAAATCCCCAATTAGTACATTTCTCAATGTCAACAGTTGAGCAATGTAAAATCGTTTCCTGCTTAAAATGATATGATGTCAAAGGCTATTTGACTTGGTAATTCATAGTCGGATTTTCCATGTGAACTATACAATTATTCCTAATTTACGATATACTTTTACACGTTTTCAAAAAATTGTACTTTTTTTCAATGGGGAGTATTATTAAGGACTGTTAGCTCAGTGTACCAAAATATTTTTAGAAAATGTCAATAATAGTTATTTATGCAACGAGTGCAAAAAGCAAGTGTTTAGTGCACGCGACGTGAAATTGTCCGACGAGGCCGTCAGGACGAGTTGGACAACACGTGCAATAAACAATTTTTGCAAGAGTTGCATACCATATATTTTCTACGTTTGTGCAAAACCAAGAAACTGTTTTGTTTGGGCAGTACTGAAGTGTAAGGAAGACATTCTTTGTTCGAATCTAGCTGCTAAAAGTAATATAATAAAATTGAATGAGACAAATTTTATTTTTATTAAATTGCATTTTCTAGTAATGTAATTTTTTCCTAGTATGGAATAAATATGAATAACAATGATATAAAAATGCAGCTCTTTGAAACGTAATAAAGTCTCATAGGAAATTGGCTAAATATGGCGTCTATTTGACGTTTATGTTTGTCATGATGACAGAACACTGTAGCAGAATGACAGATGAGTGGAATAAAGACTTTATTGCCCTGAGTGTAATGAAGAACCAGTTTTTTCACTGAATACAGTTCAATAAAGTTTTGTTTTTTACATGAACGTAGAAAAAATGTATGTATTAAAAATGGAATGTTTTTCGATGGAAGGAAAAATGTGAAAATTTATGGATTTATAATTGATTTTTTCTACATTCATGCAAAAAGCAAAACTTTATTGAACTATATTCAGTGGAAAAAGAAGTTCTTTATTGCACTAGTGCTATAAAGTTTTTATTGCACTCATCTGTCATTCTACTTCAACGTGCTGTCATCATGACAAACATAAACGTTTAAACCTACTACATATTTAACAGATATTCTGTGAGATTGGCAATAGGTTTCAAACAGTTACATATTTTATATTATTTTGTATTATTGTTAGCAGCAAGAGTTAAACAAACTCAGTGTTGCAAAACAAATATTTCAGCCTGAAGGAAATAACGATGTACAGTTACCAAGTACTAGTACGTTTACAGCAGTAACAAATCAAGAAGTGGATTTAAAAAGTACTTCACTACGGAATATTCATATTCAAAAATGCACCAATTGTTCATTCACTTTCAACATTGAGGGTAAAAATAAAGTTTGACTTAAATTGTTCGTGACGTATTAGTTCCTGTTTCAATGCAAATCAATATTAATAATAAAGTATTCAAGTTGCGCTTTTCATTTTCCTACACCTAGTGCCGCACCTCAATAAATCATTTTTTACTTTTTGCATGAACGTAGAAATAATGTTGTATGCAACTCGTGCAAAAATTGTTTATTGCACTCGACGTGTTGTCCAACTCGGCCTAACGGCCTCGTCGGACAATTTCACGTCGAGTGCAATAAACATTAACTTTTTGCACTTGTTGCATAAATAACTATTGAAATGATCAAAATGTACCAAAAGACTGAGTAATGACATACTGGTTCTCTTTATGAGGATAAATCCATTGGATTTAATTCGCATAGGTAGATGTAATTTCAAATCCGAATATTGTTTCAAATTTTAAACAATTATTATTGATGAACTATTTTGGTAATATCCAACATAATGGTAGTTTACTTGTAATCAAAATTACTGTTTTTTTGTTCTCCCCTGTACACCGTTTTAACATATAGAACTTTGATAACTGAATTGCAAATTTTTTACAATAAATGAAGGCTTTGAAAGATCACATGATTTTTTTAATTTTTTTTTTCTAATTTCTGACTTCAAACTTGGAATTTTATGAAATTACGGGTTTGAAGTCAAAATTCAATGAAATTCCGAGAATAATGTCGGAATTTAATATAATGCCAAGTTTGAAGTCGGAATTTAATGGTATCATCTCAACGTGTTTTATAAAATTCCGACTTCAGACTTGGAATTTTATAAAATTTCGACTTTAAATTTAGAATTTTATTAAATATTTAAAAAAATACGTGACCCTCCTACGCTTTCGTTGCGATGCAATCTTTATGAAACCATTTTCTGACAAATAGATAATAAATAAAACATATGGTGCAAACATTTGGAAACTCACTCTGTGATACTTTTCAAGTATGCCTACTACACAAATAATACAGATTTTGTATTTTCGTATACCTAGCATAGATAGATAGATAGATAGTTAAAAATATTTTATTAACTATACGTTACTTCATGATTGTAATGTTTGTAGCAGGTCATATACAATATAATAAAAATAACAGGTAAATACGACAATGGATAATATCACTCACAACCAACATCAATAAATATTTAAATGAAAAATATACAAATAAAGCTACAATAAATAGTTTCACTAACTGCATTAAAGCATAAAAGAATTTGGTAATTGACAAGTTTTTCATGTGTTTGGGTAGTATATTGTAGAGGTGGATGTTTAGGGAATTGTTTTTTGATTTATTCAGTCTGTATCGATTTGGGCGTACATTGTCAGCATACCTGGTATCGTATGAATGTATGTCGCTCTGTTTTGTTGATGTTATAATAATATCATTTGTATCATTCGAATGCTAGCAAAATAATGATGAAAACTAAAGTGTGTGACCACTAGATTGGATTCAATTATATAATAGTAGTATACCAGAAACAAATCAGTAAATGTCAATGATTGGATTGCACTTGTGAAATTGTACAATTTTCTATGAAACTAGAATTGACGGAACTCACCAGAAACTTCATGTTGCCTGCCTCTCACTGAACAACACTCGCATTAAAGCTATTGGAAAGTTATTTCCGGACAATTGAAGACAGGTTCTCAAATACATACCTAATGGAAATGTCATTAGGCTGAATGCATTTCGGCGTCAGCAGATTACCTGACCTGTAATTATTTAATGTCGGTATAACGATGAAAATAGATGTAAAATAACTTACTGGAAGGTCACTGAATTTCAGTTTTTGAATAAACTGATATATCAATAAAAATAATTCATCAATTTATCCTGGTGCATATTATGAAGTTTGGAAGAATAAAAACTCGAAGTCATCTCCACAATTTAATATAAATGACTGGTTGAATGGTAATGGAAAGACCAATAACCATCGAACAGTTAGATGTTGGAAAAGTACATGTTTCGGACCTATATAGGTCCATCATCAGCTTAATGAATTCTACAAAAGAAAAGAAAGGGGGGAATATAACTCCAGGTACCAGAACACATTGTACAGCATACTTACATGGAGAAGAAAAACACATGTTATGTCAATATGGTGAGGCCATTCATAAAAATTGTAAATAAATGAATGGCCCCACCATATTGACATAACATGTGTTTTTCTTCTCCATGTAAGTATACTGTACAATGTGTTCTGGTACCTGGAGTTATATTCCTCCTTTTCTTTTCTTTTGTAGAATTTATTAAGCTGATGATGGACCTATATAGGTCCGAAACATGTACTTTTCCAACATCTAACTGTTCGATGGTTATTGGTCTTTCCATTACCATTCAACCAGTCATTTATATTAAATTGTGGAGATGAATTCGAGTTTTTATTCTTCCAAATTCCACACCACTCCACTTCGAGACACCATGGACTTCTACCGCAGGTTATATCATGAAGTGATAGTTTTTTAAATTTTTATTTGAAAATTGACAATGGTCAACGCTTGTTAAATATTTCAAATATCTGTCCATTTCCGTTTATACCCAATATTGATAGCAACTCTCCAATATATCATCCTGTATTTTTTCCGAGGGTGCAACCGCTGGGGAATTTTGGTGAACTAGGGTATTGTCTGGAAGTAGGTGTATTAGTTGAAAATTATTGGGCGTTAGAAGGTGTTAGTCGGTAATTAGGGGTACTTGTCGAAAATTAGGCATTAGTCGGGAATTAGAGAGGTATTACAGGAATCATATTGTTAAAAGGATAAAAAAGATCTTTAATTTCCGGATATCAGAGAATGCTGGAATCATAATTAATCAAAAAAAAAAGAAGTAGTACAAGTTATATTTGACAAAAAAAAACGAAAATCATTACTCGGGAATTACTTGGGTATTAGAGGAATACTAGAGGATTTTTGGGAATTAGTGTACACAATTTCCTCAGCGGTTTTCCCTCGATATTTTTCGTTAATAGTTTATTTTTCCGACTTCACCACTCGGAATTATTATAATTCCGAATAAGGAATTAGTATAATTCCGACTTGACAACTCGGAAGTACTATAATTCCGACTTTACAACTCGGAATTAGTATAATTCCGACTTTACAATTCGGAATTAGCCTAATTCCGACTTCATCACTCGGAATTAGTATAATTCCGAACTAGGAATTAGTATAATTCCGACTTGACAACTCGGAATTACTATAATTCCGACTTTACAACTCGGAATTAGTATAATTACGACTTAACAATTCGGAATTACCCTAATTCCGACTTCACAACTCGGGATTAGTATAATTCCGAACTAGGAATTAGTATAATTCCGACTTGACAACTCGGAATTACTATAATTCCGACTTCACAACTCGAAATTAGTATAATTCCGACTTGACAACTCGGAATTAGCCCAAGTCCGACTTCACAACTCGGAATTAGTATAATTCCGACTACACAACTCGGAATTAGTATAATTCTGACTTTACAACTCGAAATTAGTATAATTCTGACTTTACAACTCGGAATTAGCCTAATTACGACTTCACAACTCGGAATTAGTATAATTCCGACTACACAACTCGAAATTAGTATAATTCCGACTTTGCAACTCTAAACTAGTATAATTCCGACTTCACAACTCGGAATTAGTATAATTCCGACTTGACAACTCGGAATTACTATAATTCCAACTTTACAACTCGAAATTAGTATAATTTCGACTTTACAATTCGGAATTAACCTAATTACGACTTCACAACTCGGAATTAGTATAATTCCGAACTAGGAATTAGTATGATTCCGACTTAACAACTCGGAATTAGTATAATTCCGACTTTACAACTCGGAATTAGCGTAATTCCGACTTCACAACTCGGAATTAGTATAATTCCGACTTTACAACGCGGAATTATCCTAATTCCGATTTCACAACTCGGAATTAGTATAATTCCGACTTTGCAACTCTAAACTAGTATAATTCCGACTTCACAACTCGAAATTACTATAATTCCGACTTTACAACTCGGAATTAGTATAATTCCGAACTATGAATTAGTATAATTCCGACTTTACAACTCGGAATTAGCCTAATTCCGACTTCACAACTCGGAATTAGTATAATTCCGACTTTGCAACTCTAAACTAGTATAATTCCGACTTCACAACTCGGAATTAGTATAATTACGACTTGACAACTCGGAATTACTATAATTCCGACTTTACAACTCGGAATTAGTATAATTCCGACTTTACAACTCGGAATTAGCCTAATTCCGACTTCACAACTCGGAATTAGCCTAATTCTGACTTTGCAACTCGAAATTAGTATAATTCCAACATCACAACTCGTAATTAGTGTAATTATTGCGATTCCACGAGTTGGTTGGTAAACTTGTACCTTCCAGCGAGAACTTCAAAGATTCAATACAGCTGATGGTTGGCCCTGAAATCTATGAAAAATCTACCAATTTTAGATATGCTATTAATGTGGTTGAACGCTAGGCGGAAACACTAGATTTTTGGAAAATGTAGATTCTACTCATAGCTTGATGCACCAGTCCACCCGACATAATGCATATTTATTTTCTAACATCATCCACAACACCTAGGAGTCCGCAAGGAGTGCAGGGACATACTGAAGGAGTTTCTGTTTTTTCTTTGTTTCTCAATTAGGTACACACAGCACCGACAATGTTGCCAGCAATGGCAACAAAACAGAAACCCTTTGACTTTTAAAGCGTTCCAACAGGAAGTTGCTGCAACACAACAAGTTTTGTTGATGAAAAGTTTCAGATTTGTTGTTGAATTTTTGAAGAAAATGTTTTGTTTTTGTTTTGTTGGTTTGATGTGGACACAACATAAGAAATGAAAATGTGTTTTCCCTTTTTTAAATTGATGGAATGGATTTGTTGTTAAATATTTGTAAAACATTGAGTTTATGTTTTTTCTGTGTTTTTGTTTTGATGTGGACACGGCGAGTTGAAAACCTGTATTTTTTCTTTTTTTTCAATGGAAATGGGAACGCGAAAAGTTGCTGCAACCAGAAACACAGCACCTTTTGTTGATGAATAGTTTCAGATTTGTTGTTAAATTGTTGAAAAACATTGATTTGATGTTTTGTCTCTGTATTGTTGGTTTGATGTGGACCCAGCCTGAGAGTTGAACACGTATTTTTTCCTTTTTTTGATGGAAATGTATCAATTAATGAAATAAAAATCTGTCAGATTGACAAGATGAAACAATGTAATGATCAATAATGAAAGTTTAGCTAAATAGAAAAGTTGATAAGCATAAAACTAGCACCTTTCTTACGATTTTCTCTTAATAAAATATGCTCATTTTTCCATTAAGTGCGGAAAGTTATACTTTCCCGCACGCTACTGCCGATGCCCAAACGACCGACGCGAAGCGGAGTTCGGCAAGAAGCGGCGTGCGGAAAAGATGTTTTCTAATATCTGAATATCTGAATGTCTGGAAGATTGCCATCTTACTATGTTTGCGGACGACACCACTATCACAGTTACAGGGAGAAATATTGATGTAATTCTTCATAAGGTAAAATGCATTGTAGACGGATTCAGCTGCTCGTGTCAACGTAACAGATTAATATTGAACTCCAAAAAAACAGTAATTGTTAATTTTCATAATAGAAAAAATAATGTTCCAGGTGACCTACAAGTTATTGATGAATTCAAAGTTAGTAGTGAAGTTAAATTTTTAGGAACATACTTGGATGAAAACTTATCATGGAATCTGCAAATAAAAGATGTTTTCAACAAACTGAGTAAGACATTCTTTGCTTTTAGGCAAATGAAATCATGTATGAAAGAAACAGGTCTACTAGACATTTACTTTGCTATGGCATATTCACATATATCGCTGCCTGGGGTAGCAGTATGAATTCAAGAGAGTATTCGTAGCACAAAAGCGCATTATCAGACTAATTTTTAGCATAGAACACCGAGACAGCTGTAAACCAGTATTCATTAGGGAAAAATCATTATCTGCTCCCTGCATATACATTCTCAAATATATAGGATTTGCTAGATCAAACATTAATGATTTTAAAACAAATGCAACGGCGCACAGCTACAATACACGTCATGGTGATCTTTTGCGTATTCCAACTCACAAGACAACAAAATATAAAAAGTCCCCTTTATACAAGCGATGAATTTGTTCAATAAATTACCAGAAAAGACCAAGCAAATCACCTCTGATAAAGTGTTTCATGGCAGAGTAAAGCAATTGTTGCTGAAAAAATGTTACTATAGTTGTGATGAATTCCTGGATGATGATTTACGATGAGTACTGATTTTATTTGTTTTTTTCCTTTATTCTAATTTTTATTCATTCTTATATATGACGTTTGTCTATATTTTCACTAGGCAATTAATATGAATGATTTATATATATATATATATATATATATATATATATATATATATATATATATATCAATATAAGTATGACTTTTACATTTACATTTTATACATTTACTTTGTAATTTTATTTTATATACATTCATTATATGACATTGACATACCATATGTACATATCGTGCCACATTGGCAAATAAAATTTATTATTATCATTATTATTATAATAATATTAAGTAATAACTATATACACAAATACATATGACCTGACGAGTATGAACGTTAGGGATCAATGTTAACACTTTGACTATAATTCCAATGGAATCGCAATGATTACACTAATTCCGAGTTGTAAAGTCGAAATTATACTAATTCTGAGTTGTGAAGTCGAAATTATGATAATTCCGAGTTGTAAAGACGGAATTATACTGATTTCGAATTGCAAAGTCGGAATTAGGCTAATTCCGAGTTGTGAAGTCAGAATTATACTAATTTCGAGTTATAAAGTCGGAATTATACTAATTCCAAGTTGTAAAGTCGAAATTATGCAAATTCCGAGTTATGAAGTCGGAATTATATATTTTTTATTCTTTGCGACCCTTCTACGCTTTCGAATATAAGTCCATTTTGAATAAAATTAAATAATCTGACAAATTACCAATTATATTCAAGTTGCCTTCTCTTGATACGCCCCTGGTGTCCCAAATTGAATGTCACGATTCAGATTAATTATATTGAATGCTGGGAGGAACGTAAGTTTTGATAATACAGATTACGTTACTCAACAGATAGATGAGAGCAGTGCATGTCACGCAAGTACCGTTTATCAAGGTCATATTTGGCCTTTAATCGTGACCCACTATCTGCGTGTTCAGACTTTAACAAAAATCTTGGATCAAATTGCTAGTGCGGGTCGTATACCGGAGACGAGATGACAGTTTTGCGTTATTTCGCATTTTTCTGTTCAGTTTTGTCACTTGTCCATGGTGCCAAAATTTTGGGAATTTTTCCATTTTGCGCCCACAGTCATTTCACACTTGGATTCCGTTTGATGAAAGAATTGGCAGATAGAGGACATGAGGTGACTTTCATCAACTCGTTCCCACAAAAGGAACCCATCCGGAACCTCAGAGACATTTCAGTGGAAGAAATAAAAATCCCCATAGCAAGTGAGTTGAACAGTTTTTAATGAACACTTTTATCAGTATTTTTATGAAAATAGTCAAAACGGTTTCAATCTAATTAATGTTTCACATCAAATATATGTACTAAGTCATATCACAATTTATATTGCATTGTATTATTTCAAATCAGACTGTCTTGATTGAACTCTCACTGTTTATGTCCTCTCTGATCTGGGCTGACTATGAACTTCCAAGTGAGCCTCTTTCGAAATTGTTTTCGGGGTAGAAATATATATTATATACTCACTCTAGAATGCTAATCCCGCTAATTTTCACGGCAAAAAGCATGCCGCGTATGCGACTCATTTGCGATGTGCGCATGCTCGTCATCAGTGTAGTTTGGGTAGATCGTTGCCAAGTTTGAAAATAATTTGGTGTTCCAATTCAGAGTTTTTTGTTATTGGGCAATAAAACACATGTCAATTTGAAACAGAGAAATTTTACAGCGCATTTAGGACTTTTTAAAACCAAAAAGAACCTTTTAGAGATAGATTACTCCGAATTTTAGGCGCGAACGAAACTTATTCAAAACAATAATGTACCATTTGCTACTGCAATTATAATGACCTCGCAACAGTGCTTTTTCATCAACAGAAAGACTTGTAACTAAGATCTGTCACTCTTGTCAGAGATCAGAGACGGTTTTTAGAATTTCAGATTTTCTCTTATCGTTTTGTGTGTGTTTGTTGTCGTTGGTTATTCTTTCATCATTCATGAATTTGCACGAATCTTGTTCCTTTAATGACAAATTCTAATAAAGCCGTTTCTTCGTACAAATAAACAATGAACTGTTTAGTGATGTGTAAAGGAAAAATACCTGAAAAAAATAATTTTTGGTAGATAATGAAATTTTTTATGTACCTATATGCTTTGCTCAAAATAGCTTAAATATTATTTTAGCTTGACAAAAAAGGCATGATTTTTGGTTATTGTTTTTAAGAAGAGACCCCAGCAGAACATTTGAGTGAGAAAATTGTAATTTGTGGCAGACATTTTTCTCATGAAGATTTATGTGAAAACCACAATAGAATAATTTGAAACCTAGTGCAGTACCAATACTGTGTCTGCGTAAGCATGCATGGCGAGTGATACAACTTTCTGCAACCTCGAGCTTCCAAGATTCCAATTTTATAAATCCAATTTGAGTTGAAATAATATCATGAATTATTAGCTGAAATAAATTTTCATAGTTTTCTGTGCTTTCAATTTATTTTCCAATCCAGTGCACCGACGATTTGGGATGATTCCGTAGGTTTTTGTTTGTTAACTACGGCTGAAAAGTGAATGTGATACTAAAAATCAGTCGCTTCAGAGCGATAAATAATAATAATAACCGTACTCTACTTTCTGATGGCCTTTGCTGAATATTTGGGATCATAAATATATGAAAATATGTATTCAAATCTGCTAAATACAAATAACAGGTACAATGAGGTTTCCAACCTTATTCTCCGAGATTTAGAATTAACGTTTGTTAATCTTCACAAGTACCATAATATTTTACTAAAACCGGGCCTGTCACAAAAATCACTAATGACGCGCATGCGCATTGCGGACTAGCCTGAACTTTTTACAACACTTTTGACATGGCATTCTAGAGTGAGTTTATAATATATATTTCTATGGTCTGAAGTGTTCCGCTAGCTGGTCGCCTGCTCAGTTCTGGACGCCCTGTTCTAGAAATACCAACTGGCCTACCATAGCTAACGTGTTGTCGCAAAGGATGACTCTGTGGTGGATCTTTCGCAAGCGGTCAGGTCTGGCTCTGGTTTGTTACAATATTCAGCATCTATCATAATATTGACTCAATAATAAATGGAAATGAAAAAAGTAAATAATAAATGGAAAAAATGGAAGAAAATCAGATATAATTTGTTCCCCACCAAATCAAAGTAACCTTCCCAAGTAACAAGTTCAGTTTTGTGAAGGTTCTGAAGACCATAACAATCACAGCATCGATAAAACTGTTTTGCTGTAACGACATCCATAAAACCTCCTTAAAGCTGCTATAAATCTACGAGGGCCCACTCCTATGAAGGTTCTCAGGGCTATTTTGAAATGCAAGCATAAAACCTGCTTGCCTTATTCGCAGGATTCTTAATAACCTCCTGAGGATCATTATAAAACCAAATCATGGGGCTGTTATAAACCTGTTTGTCATTAAAAAAATATATTTGGCATAAAAATATCTTTTTTTGAATGAAATTGGGTTAGAAAATATTCCATAAATAACTACAGCCAAAACGGACTTAAATTAATCTAATTCTTCAGTTGCGATAAATAGGGCGACTATTTTACAAGATAAAATATAATGATGGCGTCCTGGCAGTGATATATGAAGGATATACAGTGCGGGTTTAATAGTTCCCCCCCCCCGTTAACTTTTGAACGGTTCGACTTAGAAACATGAAAAAAAACCGTTTCGAGGGTTTCAACAATACTACTTTTTAAAATAAAAAAAATAGTGATTGCACGATAGGGGGCGCAGGGGGGCCCATCAACTCAAAATTTTTAAATGGCATGTGGGGTCAATTTATTTTTAATTGGGCTGGGATTAGCTCAGAGGTTAAGCGTCCGCCTGGTAACCGAGAGGTTACAGGTTCGGTTCCCAGCTGGTGTGGGAATGATTGAGGCTCCTGTCGACTGGGGATAATCCTCCACGATTCACTGTTGCGATAAAAATTGATAGTGCTGCTCCTAAGGTGGCGTATGGAGATAGTAACAAGGCCTATCCTGAACACATGGCTGATGACCATAGCAGTCGATGCCAAAACAGCAAAAAAAACTAACTAATACATTTGTTTGGAATCTAAAAACGTGGTTATACGAGGATGTATTGATGTCTAGTTAGCCTAGACCAGTTCCCTGCATAAACAAAATATTGCGATGCCATAGCAACGAACAATAACATATTAGAAGTGTCAGTGTAAAGTTTGACGTCAAAAAAGTAAACCAGAGTTACGCAATAAATTTAAAAAAAAAATATGTCCACCGAAATTGTGAAAATCGAAAAATTGGAGGTAAGCAGATATACGAAGATATGCTTAATACCCTTGTTGATCAATGTCCTTCGTATGCGACCGTGAAAAATTGGACTGCAAGATTCAAAAGAGGTAAATTTTCCATTGAAGATGATGACCGATCGGAAAGGCAAGTTTCTTTGTCAGTCCCCGAAAATATCGATGCAGTTCATGACATGATTTTAACAGACCGTCGAATTGGGCTAAAACGGATATCTGAAGCACTTAATATTTCATACGAACACATCATATAATTCACGTCAATTTAGACATGAGAAAAATTGCTGCAAAATGGATCCCCAAATGTTTGAATGTTGACCAAAAGCGTACAAGGGTAGTAGCATCGCGTTCGATCTGAGCTCGATTTGAAAACGATGTAGGCTTCTTAAACCGAATTATTACTATTGATGAGACTTGGGTACATTTCTACGATCCAGAAACAAAGCAACAATCGATGGAATGGCGACACTCCGGTTCTCCAAGACCTAAGAAATTTCGTGTCCAAAAATATGCTGGAAAAGTTCTTGCTTCAGTTTTTTTGGGATTGCCATAGATTATTCATGATTGATTCGTTGGATAAGGGTAGAACAATACCTGGAGATTACTATTCGACATTACTGACCACTCTACGGGAAAAAATTAAAGAGGAAAGTCGCGGAAAGCTATCCAAAGGTGTTTTGTTTGTGCAGGACAACGCTCCTGCACACAAATCTCATGTTGCCATGCAAAAAATCGTGATTTAGGGTTTGAATTACTAGGACACCTCCCTTATTCACCAGATATGGCTCCGTCCGACTATCATCTCTTTCCTCAACTGAAAAAAAGTTTAAAAGGTCGTAAATTTTCTTCCAACGAGGAGGTAATAAAAGCTGCGGAGGTCTGGAGTCATTATTTTTGAAATGTCTAGAGACGTTGCAGGTTCGCTGTAATAAATGTATTTAATTGAGAGGAGATTATGTTGAGTAATAAAATATTTTGACATTGAAAATTTGTTCGGTTCTATAGTAGGCTAAAAATGTTTCAATATATCCTCGTATAAAGAGTTTGATGGTAAGCTGGATGGAGAGGTAATCAAATGAACAGGGGTGCCAACTATATAAATATAAATAATAAAAAAGAAAATAACTGGTGGAAATTAGACCATAGTGTTTTTCATTCATTTCATCAAAGTGGTAATGAATTTCCACATAATAAACAAGTCATCAATTACACAATTTGAGTATTCCTCACTGTAATGAAACAATAAGATTATGCATGACAAGATTTCGATACTTTTACGTGACTCTCGTACGAGAAGCGAGACGGGACTTGATACGAGACTTATTATTTCATCGGCGAGACGAGACAAGACTGAAAATCTCGTCTCGTTGGTCTTGTGCCAACAACTACCTTTAAGTAATAGGTTTTTCACGCACAAGTGCAGCGAGTATTCAATAAGCGATTACCCACTCATATATTGAAGTAGTAGTAGTGGTAGTTGTGAGGATGCAGCTATTGCTGTCAGACAAGCCAACCAGCCATCTTCTGCTCTCCTTATCCATGGTATAATATTCAAACAAGCGTCACCTAGAACCTAGTTGAGGAATCCTGCTGCATGTGCTCTCCTCATGATAGTGAAACTACCAAATACTGGATTCCTTTTGCGACTATGCTGATTTATAGTACTAATTAAAGTAATAAATTGGAGTCTGGACAAGTCAGAAGAGTACAAAGATATAAAAACATCATAAATGTACAGACATGAGAAATTTGAATTAGACATTGAAACTGTATCTCCACAAAAAAATTTGGATTTTGAAGTTCTGAAAATGAAATGATCAAAAAATGGTAAAGTTATTGGCGTCATATTAGGCGTCTTGCAGCAATTTAATTTCCAGTTGTTTCTTGAATACTTCGAGATAAGCATCTCTCAAATGCGAAGGAAGTTTAATGTAAAATTTTATGCTTAGTTGGCTACGATTTGTACTGGTCAATCTGTGGGAATAAGATTTTGTTTGTTTCGAGTAGCATATTAGAGCCCACTGCTTGGAACTGTTTCCTCATATTTAGTAAATTGATATATCTTGTTTTATGATACTAATTGAATCAACTTTAAATTATATCAACTTTGACTTTTATTTCAAAATCAGAAGTGACAGCCCTCCTACATTATCTATAGAGTGTCCTTCATAACAAATCTCCTCTAACTATCAAACATTATCAACAAAACTCTTTATATAACATATCTTACAGCTGATACGTCATTACATTATAAAATAACGATGTTTTATTTCTGTTGAGACTCAATTTATCAGCACGTAAATAATCTTGAGAGTTATCAGCTCCGTTTCTATTTATTCTCATCGAGAAAGTGGTGGCATCCGCAAGTAGAATGGAAATAATAGTCATGGGGATAGTAAATCATTAGTGTAGATTAAGAACAGCAAGGGTCCTAAAACACTGCCTTGCGAGATTCCATTATTTATAAACAATTGACTACTACATCCATCATTGCTTACGACCTGACAGATGAGATGATATAATGTCGATCGCAATACCCCTCAATCCCTAGTGTTTAAGTTTTTCTATTAGAACAGTTTTTGAGACATACTCCAAAGCTTTACTCAAATCATCAAAAACTGCCAGAGTTGAATATCTTTCTTCAAATAACTGACCTAAGAAGAGCTAAGATGTTAGTATCTCCAGATTCAGAATATAAAAATACTGATCTACTGTTCTTATTTCTAATTCCTCTCGAATAGGAAGTTTCTGAATCGGGAATACCATTTATTATTCTTTCAGCCACATTTACAGAATATTCAATAAACCCTCTAGCCAACATGGTTTCAGTTTTTACCTTTTTGATCATTTTCTTGTTTGCAAATGACTAATGGTTTGTTTGAGGCTTCTCAAATATGTTTCAGGGTTATAATTTTTTCCTTTTTTTTATGAGCTGTTCGTATTCATAATTTTTTGATTTTGACAACATACAGGCGAATAGGCAATGGAGATCTTGACGTCAGGAGACTTTGACACCTTGTATTCGTCCAACGAGATACCGGTAATATTTCGCGCGAATTTATTCAGAATTAGAATTCCAATCCAATAATTTTTTTCTGGATCGAACACAATTGAAAAAATAAAAATTGATAAGTCTTTTTTAGTTCGTCTTGTAAATCTATGGAATAAGAAATGACAAGTACAATTCCCTATTGTCTTCATTCCTAGCTAGTTTTGTGAACGTGAAAAGATACGCTTTTTAAGAATTATTCCATTTTTGCAATAAATATGTGTTTCATCACATAACTGTGACTCGATTACTGTAGGTTCATTCACAAGAAAAATAATTGTTATTTTTTTTCAGAATTCACGGCGGTTTTATCTGATTTTGGACAGATGGGGCACATTGGTCAGATGGATTTCATGCTAAGCTTGGGCAAAACATTTACAGACCTTGTATTGAAGAACCCAGATGTACAAAAGCTCCTAAATTCGGATGAGAAGTTCGATTTAGTTATAATGGAACACTTCTGGAACGACGCCTTGGCAATATTGGCGCATCGTTTGAACTGCCCTTTGATATTCTTTGCCCCAGGACCAATGACAGTCTTCAACAGCCACTTGTTTGCTAATCCTGCTCCCCCATCTTATATTCCTAATCTTTTAACGGGCTACACTTCTCGAATGAACTTCTGGGAAAGACTGAGAAATACTTGTTTGGATATTGTTTCTCAATTATTCATAGAATTCAGACTGATTCCAGAACAAAATGCTTTATTGAAAGCGAACGTTAAGGATGCTCCAGACCTCAGGGATATTTTGTACAATGCTAGTTTGATGTTCGTGATGTCACACATCAGTATTCATGATCCGATACCGCTTCAACCGAACATAAAAAATATAGGGGGGCATCACGTGGGACCTTTGAAACCCTTGCCCACACCCATACGTGATTTTATGGACAACGCTACGGAGGGTGTGATTGTTTTTTCTATGGGATCCAATTTGAAAAGCTCTAATCTTGATCCTGAGACGAAGAAGGCGTTACTGTCGGTGTTTTCGAAAATAAAACAGAAAGTTATATGGAAATTTGAAGCTGATCTTGCTGAAAAATCCAGCAATGTCATGATAACGGAATGGTTGCCACAACAAGAAGTGCTAGGTGAGTCTTACAACGGATGTCATGTTTTCATTCATTAATTTTTGTGGAGCTTTGTCAATAGGAACACTTTTTTCTTATGCAGTTAACAGTTATTTAATCGACTAGTGTAATAATGAAGACGATTAATGATTAAGGTATTTAAAAGCTTGTGCGAAGCTATAGTGTTAATGTTCAAGGTCATTAATCGCATTTTCATATGGGAGTTCAAGTCAAATCAAATCAGATCAGATTTATTTCAAATCTTCAGTAAAATATGTGAATTGAGGAAGAAAAATATGTTCATAACCACTACAAATGGGTGAAATACCCCTAGGCATCAGAATGCCTGTTTGTGCTGTTCCACTCAACTCATAGTTGGGATATCAATTTATGGTACACGTTGAACATAATTCGTTTATTTTCATTGTCAATTTAGACATATCAGTATTGTTTGATTGTGACTGTAAATAAAATAAAATAGTGGTGAAGGTCGGAAAGAAAGTATACTGAAGGTCACCTCTAGACTAAGTAATGAAGTATTGGTATGTCATTTCAATGAATTTTCAGAATATGGTGAGTATTTTAGAGTTTTCTAATATATACATTTTGATAGCATATTTGAATTCTTTAATTTTTCAGGTTATATTGAGATTCATAGGAAGCTGGTTATACAGGGTGATTCATTGGGAAATGCGCATACAGCTAGGGTAGATGGAAGACTCCGAGGTCCTTCTAAATAACCTATATTTTATGAGTCTATCGTTCTTTATTACCACATACAGGTTGATTTATTGATTTTCCCCATTTTTTCAATTACTCATAACTTATGAACCACCTCATTCATTTTTGTGATATTTGATTTGTATGTTCTTTTTCCACAGTAGTGTCGATTAACATAATAAGAAAAAGTCTTATTTCAGGTCTGGCCTTAAAAAAGTTAATAAGTAGGTTTCGAGTCGAAACAACATTCTGTATATCAATATTTTAAAATTTTATTGAAAAATTTGGAGAAAGCAGGAAAAAATAAGTGAGACTAAAAGTATTTGGTGTTTCTGCATACAACTTTTTTACTTATTAACTTGAGTCAAATCTAGATGTTTCGATAATGAGGTGCCACAAAATTTAAAAAAATAAAATTTCTTCCCCAAATGGTACTTTTCCAGCTTCAATCCATGGAATCATCATCTATTTCTTATTCTCCTGATTCCTGGATCCCCAACCTCATTGAAAAGCGAGGGAACATGTCCGTATTTGGGACAAATTATTATTATCAATGAAGAACTTTCAAACACCCTGTATGGTTGAAAAAATTAACATAACATTTGTTCATTGCGCTACATTTATAAAAAAATTATAAAAATGAGGAAAAATGCCCATTCCGAAAAAAGCATAACTTTTTAAACAAAAATAACATTGCAACAAATCTACATTTCAAAGGTTAAACATGAAAGAAAATCAAAAAACTAGAATTTTCTTTATCCGCGTCTAATTACCTTTTAGCTAGAGCATGATCATTTCTCGACTCTTCTGATGCATTCTTGATAGTAATAATAAAATCAAGCAGTCTGTACGTATTGTTTGATTTAGCAAATAATACACTTTAGATTTATATCCCAAATTGTTTTAATTGCCAAGTTGGCTGATGTCAGAGTACAATTTTGACATTAGTTGATGACTTTGTACTTGTGTTGTTAAGTTATTTCTTACTTAAAATGCCACACCAATTTGATAATAATGAATATGCAGACATGTTGTATGTATATGGATTTTGTGGTGGTAATGGAAAAGCTACCCGAAGAGAATATGCACGGCGATTTCCTGGCCGGCGGTTACCTAGTGACAAGACATTTTCTAATGTTCAAAAACATTCACAAATTAGGTTCTCCTTTAAGGTTTTGTGTGGCGTTATTAACAACCGATTAATTGGACCCCATATCCAACCACATCTACTAACGGGTGAAGTGTATTTGGAGTTCCTGCAAAATATTTTACCCATATTGCTAGATGATGCAGGAGTTGATGTTGGAGGCATGTACTTTCAACATGATGGGGCTTCACCTCATTTCAGGGTAATGGTGAGAGAGTTTTTAAATGACAACTTCCCAAATCATTGGATAGGCAGAGGAGGACCTCACAACTGGCCTGCAAGGGGGCCCGATTTTAATCCACTCGATTACCATGTTTGGGGTTATTTAAAATCAAAAGTTTATTCAACTGAAGTAAACACTAGAGAGGACCTTCTACGGAGAATTAAGGACGCTTGCGACGAACTGAGAAATGACCAAGCTATGATTAGAAAGTCAATTACAAATCTTACTTGAAGAACACGGAAATGTATTGAGCAAAATGGAGGCCACTTTGAACAACTGTTATAAGTTATGTTGTTTACATTTTTTTGTGTCTAATTCTTTTCGTTTGACTTAATACAATTTGTTGCAACGTTATTTTTGTTCAAAATAAAGTTATGGTTTTTCCGGAATGGGCATTTTTCCTCATTTTTATAATTTTTTTTCTAAATGTAGCGCAATGAACAAATGTTATGATAATTTTTTTAACCATCCAGGATGTTTGAAAGTTCGTCATTGATAATAATAATTTGTCCCTACCACAGACATGTCCTCTCGTTTTTCAATAAGGTTGGGGATCCAGGAATAAGGAGAATAAGAAATAAATGATGATTCCATGGATTGAAGCTGGAAAAGTACCATTTGGGAAAGAAATTAAATTTTTTAAAAATTTTGTGGCACCTCATTATCGAAACATCTAGATTTGACTTAAGTTAATAAGTGAAAAAGTTGTATGCGGAAACACCAAATACTTTTAGTCTTACTTATTTTTTCCTGCTCTTTCCAAATTTGTAAATAAAATTTTAAAATATTGATATACAGAATGTTGTTTTGACTCGAAACCTACTTATTAATTTTTTTAAGGCCGGACCTGGAATGAGACTTTTTCTTATTATGTTAATCGACACTACCGTGGACAAAGAACATACAAACCAAATATCACAAAAATGTATAGCGTGGTTCATAAGTTATGATTATTTGAAAAAATGGGGGAAATCAATAAATCACCCTGTATCTTGGTTATAAAGAACGATAGACCCATAAAATATAGGTTATTTAGAAGGACCTCGGTGTCTTCCATCTACCCTAACTGTATGCGCATTTCCCAATGAATCACCCTATATAATTTTGGCCCGAAATAAAAGACAATCTTTGCGTATGGGATTTTCGGTAATAAAGAGTTCTAACATTTGAGTTATCAGAAAATCTAGATATTTTCAAAGTAGCTGTTGTATATTTTTTGAATTCCAAAACAACCAGATCAAACATTGACAGCTGTAGTGTGCCCTAATGTTCAGTACTTTGGTTTCTTGATAAAGTTTTTGGGTAGAGAATCGTCTATCTTTTTTAAATAATATTTTTAGTAGAGAATTCTGCATGACTTGTAGAGTATTTGTTACTGTTGATGTATATCAGGAACAGAATTGGACCTAACACTGTACCCTGAGGCACACCAACAGATATATCTGCTGAACTGCTAAGTTATTCTCCTATCTCAACCTTTTGTGTTCTTTGTGACAAATCATTTCGCATTAATTCCAAACTGTTCCCTCGTATTCCGTACCAAAAAAGTATCTCCAACAAGACATCATGTGTCACGGTGTCGAAAGCGTTTGCTAAATGGAGAAAAACAGCCAAATATTTTAATTATTCATCCATTATTTC
This sequence comes from Chrysolina oricalcia, assembly GCA_944452925.2. Classification (NCBI taxonomy): domain Eukaryota; kingdom Metazoa; phylum Arthropoda; class Insecta; order Coleoptera; family Chrysomelidae; genus Chrysolina; species Chrysolina oricalcia. The sequence continues at coordinate 5,754,967 of OX101825.2, read as the reverse complement.
TATTGTGTGTTCCACAAAATCTAAAACAGCGTTTTCCGTGTTCGATTTTTGAATGAATCAAAATGTCGGTCTGGTGCTTGTTAAGAAACTCAAGTAATCTTTTTTCGACAGATTGATCAAATATTTTAGCGAAATTATCTATCACAGATATTGGTATATAATTCTTTATTTCGTGTCTGTTGCCAGCCTTGTGATCGCGAATAACTCTTGACTCTTTCCACTAGTTGGATTAGTTCCTATTTTGTAGCATAGATTTATTATATGGACAAGCGGTTCCAAAATGTGTATATGCATGTTCTTAATGAGTTTTGAGATAATTCCATCTGGCCCTGGTGCACAATTATTTTTTTCTACATTCATGCAAAAAGCAAAACTTTATTGAACTATATTCAGTGGAAAAAGAAGTTCTTTATTGCACTAGTGCAATAAAGTTTTTATTGCATTCATCTGTCATTCTACTTCAACGTGCTGTCATCATGACAAACATAAACGTTTAAACCTACTACATATTTAGCAGATATTCTGTGAGATTGGCAATAGGTTTCAAACAGTTACATATTTTATATTAATTGGTGTGAACACGTTTGCTAAAATCCCGTCTGAAATTGCAAAATTTCTGAATTTGGAGAATCCTCATCTATACATACACAGGAGATCCTCCGCAACACTTCTTGCCGATACTGGAGCAGATATACTAGAGCTCAAACGACACGGCGGATGGAAATCGTCGACAGTAGCGGAGGGATACGTAGAGGAATCACATGCAAACAAACTCAGTGTTGCAAAACAAATATTTCAGCCTGAAGGAAATAACGATGTACAGTTACCAAGTACTAGTACGTTTACAGCAGTAACAAATCAAGAAGTGGATTTAAAAAGTACTTCACTACGAAATATTCATATTGAAAATTGCACCAATTGTTCATTCACTTTCAACATTGAGGGTAGAAATAAAGTTTGAGTTAAATTGTTCGTAACGTATTAGTTCCTGTTTCAATGCAAATCGATATTGATAATAAAGTATTCAAGTTGCGCTTTTCATTTTCCTACACCTAGTACCGCACCTCAATAAATCATTTTTTGCTTTTTGCATGAACGTAGAAAAAATGTTGTATGCAACTCGTGCAAAAATTGTTTATTGCACTCGACGTGTTGTCCAACTCGGCCTAACGGCTTCGTCGGACAATTTCACGTCGAGTGCAATAAACATTCACTTTTTCCACTTGTTGCATAAATAACTATTGAGTTTAGCTGTAGACAAGATTCTCTCATTTTCATCAATGGGTTGTAGGCACACTGTGGGAGCAATCGAGGATTCTTTTGAAAAATTGTCTGTTAAATCACATTTATCAATTTGGCAAACCATGTCCAGTCCTATTTTTGTGAAATAGTCATTAAAAGAAGCACCTTTTGTTTTATTTTCAGTTATGAGAATACCATTTACTCCAGTAATAGTATTGGATATGACTTTCCAAGTTTGTTTACAATCTCCGTTACCTTCATCGAGTTTATTTTGTAATATTGGTTTTTTGTCGTTCTGATTAATTTGTTGACCATTTTTCTATATTTTTTGTATTGTTGCTCAAGGTCATGAAAATATTTGTTCGGCAGTTTGTTCGTAACGTAGACACGAGTTTTGATAGCATTGATTAAACCTACATTTTTCTAAGGTTTTAGTTTTTGGTTTTATTATTATTCACAATAATAGTTTTTGTTGCTTCCCTTTTACTTTTTATAAATTTTTCAATAAAAAAATCATAACATTTCTGTGTCTCCCTACATGATGAGATATCATTCCATTGTTCTTTTTCTAGAATTAATTTTAGCTCGTCATAGTTTACCTTTTCAAACTGCTTTGCATGCTTAGGAGATTGCTTCTTCATGAATGGCATGGTTGTTTTAACTGAAGCAGAATAGTGGTCTATGATGCTACTATGAATAACTGCTGATTTGCAATAGACAACATTTTTTATGTGTTTGCTTTTTCTAATGAAAATATGGTCTATTGGTGGAGTCGTTTCTCTACATACTCTTGTCGGTACGTTAATGTAGGATAAGAATCCATTTTCTGACATGATAATCTGATATCCACGGTCATTTAGGTGGTCTATAGGAGTTGAAAACAATAGTTTTCCTTCGACTTCCTTTTTGAAGCAATCAAGTGGTTGATTAAAAGATATTCAATCAACGAAATTAATTATTTGATTACATCTATATTAACATTCGTAATGGAAGAAATAGAGCAACTGAAAGAGGATACAGAAAAAGGATCATTCGTGTTGAATTTTCATTTTGAAACCAATTGTTCTTCTATAAAAACAAGAAATGCTCGTTCAGTTTTGCCAGACTGATTTCAGTTACTTTTTGCATGAAACACTTACAAAAATTCTCCGTCCTCATTTGTCCTCCTCATGTTCCAATGCATTTGATGGATTTCACTATTTCTATTCATCAATAATGCAGCCTCATTAGGGACAACTCAGTTCGTTTTTTTATTGGTGCTTCTTTCAATTATAGGTACTTATTGGAAAAACTACAGAAATATTAATAAGGCCAGAATCCTACTGCTCGACTCATATGATAGATTGTAAGATTATTCTGAACTGAAGTCAACCAGAGAACATATTTGAAAAAGTACTAATGCTGAATATACAGGGTACACCGAGGAAAATCTATAGGATAGAATCCTTTTTAAAAAATGGATACCTATAATATTTTTTTGCAAGAATTTCAGAGACCCCCATCCACTCGTCAAATATTATAAACTGTCTCTCAACCACTTGAAAGTTATGATTTTGTTGTTGAAATTATGCCATTAGCTGATGCATGGTGAAAAAATCTCTATCGTCACGATTATAGATTTTGAGACGAAATAATTATGATGCCATCTGATAAACAGATGTATGATGTTTCTGATCTATTTTTATGTCCGCACATTATACGGGGTGGCTAAACATAGTTTTCGAATTATCAATTTTTGTAATTTAATTTTCTCATGTTTTTCAAATGAAACATTATGTATATTTATTGTTCGGCTATATGATGTAGGGTTAGGACATAAATATTTTTTGGATATACATTCCGATAGCTTTCAAAGCCATTTCCTATTCTCATCAACATACTTTGATTTTGGACAACTCACCCTATTACTGGTGATACTGGTGATATGAAAAAAGTTAAGGAATCTTGCAACGCAAATTTATTAAGCTTCAAAATAACGAAAACAAATATAATATCATTCAAATGCAGCCTTGATGACCTGCGGTTTAATGATAACACAATCATTGAAACCAAGGCTCAAACAAAATATCTAACGGGTATCTACATAGACAATAAATTCAAATGTTGAAAAATAGGTATGTTGATTTCACCATTAAAACATATCAATTTGATGTGAACACATTTGGTTTTAAAGAAAAGAGTGGATCGCAAGCAGCTCTTTTAGAAGTATTTATTTAATTCAAGAAAATCTTGAAAAAGGTAAATATTCGGCAGCCGTTTTCATGTACCTTAAAGAATTCTTTGATACAGTTGAAGAAGTATGTGAAAAAAGGTTCATGATAAGTCTCATACCAGATTGATACTGTTGACTGTTCATGCCATTCTATCATGGAAATCATAATAGACTAAATAAACTCATCTATAATTTTATAACTATTTCTCAAAAAAAAAACATTGTGCATTTTGATGAAAATTTTCATTGAGACATGGGTATTTATTTTATACTTGTAGCATTGTTTAAATAGAAGATAGTTAGTCAATGCCTGTGGAAAAGGTATTGGACCCAAACGCGAGTGTCATCTAGCGTGATTAGTTACAAAAATGAATATTATACGTCATTTTGATGCAGGTTTCTTCAAAAAGCCCTGATTTTAATGCTGTCCCATTGTTTCAATCAAGTTACGACATGACTTGGATGCGAGCTCACTATCGCCATCTACATGTCGCATCCATTTTGATCCAATTATAATCCCATAAGGTTGACTAACTATCTTCTATATAAACAATGCTTGTAGCATTGATATAATTAAACGTTATTATTATTAGGTTTTATCTTGTTGAAACTTTCGATATAATATTCATTCCTAACTTTCCCCTAAAGCTGATTATTATTGTTATTATGTAATATTCCAGCACACCCCAACACGGTTGCTTTCATCAGCCACTGTGGTCTTCTGGGAAGTATAGAAGCAGTTCATTTTGGTGTACCAATTCTTGGTCTCCCAATGTTCTGGGACCAATACAAAAACGTTGAAGAAGCTGTGGAAAGAGGCATGGCCATAAGATTGGATCTTCGAGACCTTACTGAACAGAGCTTTGGGAACGCTTTGAATGAAATACTGAATAACCCAAAGTGAGTTCATTTTCTTTCTCTTCACAACCTCCTGCAGTGTAGCTATGTGATGTGGTACGTCAGGTCATTTTCGATCACTTGAAAATTATTTCAATATATAAATGTCAATATTTTCTCTTTTAGATACAGAAACAATGCTAAACTACGTTCTCGAATCTTGCAAGATCAACCTCTAAAACCTCTTGATGAAGCAGTGTTCTGGGTAGAGTATGTGATTCGCTATGAAGGAGCTCCACATTTCAAATCGGCCGCCTTAGATTTGAAATGGTATCAAAGATATCTTCTTGATATCGGCATATTTGTTGGTGTCCTCATCACAGCCATGTATCTTCTGGCCTCCTGGATAATTAAACGTATCTTTTTCAAACCGAAAAAGTCTTGTATTGATACTAAGAAAAATAAATGAATTTTTTACTGCATTCTATCTATCTCTATAAGATATATAGTGTCACTTACCTAATACCCTTTTTAAATCGATATTTTTTAAACGATTCAGTTTTTTCTTTCTCCATCAGGCAGAGTATCAAAATGTCTACGTTACGCAAATGTGCAAAATGTAATTCCAATGTTCAGGGCAACTTAGAATTGTTTTTTCACGTTGAATTTCTTAAATGTCATTAGAGATTTTTCACGTTGAACTTCATAAATGTCATTAGCGGGTTTTCACGTTGAATTTTGACCACAATACTGCATTTCATGTTGAACAATTAGTTGAAAGAAAATTTGATGTGTGATTTATGAACTACTCAACACTAATTTCGTCGCGCCCCAAAATTTTTAGCATATTAAAATCTGAATAACTTTTTTCTGCATTGAACAATTTGAATTCTGTAAACACTGTTCGCTAGCCCAGTCCTTCAGCTATGATCTCTTACTTCTTCAAAACATAAGGTTTTCCGCATAAAATCGCTACAGGGTATTATCTGAAACTGTGCAAAATTTCGGAATTTTCAAAAAGACCCCAAATGAAGACATTTTTTTTTTAAATTTGACAGCAGTGGCATGAAGATGAACTCATTACCTCAAGACATTTTTCGAATTGTCTTTTTATCTGTTTTGTTTACAGGGTGATTTCAAAAAATTAAATTTTTGGTTTTGAAGTCATAACTTTTTTCCTCGTCAGCCGATTTCCAAAACCTTCGGCTCATTTTGAAGCTGAAACTTTATATGAAGAGATATAAAGATCAGAATAGACTCAAGATGAAGATTGAAGATCAAGGGTTTCCTCAAAGATGACCTAAATCTGAAACACCCTCAAAATCCGGTTGGAAGGAGAGTTAAATGAAAATCAACTTGTTTTCGGAATGATCATCCATTCTGAATACGTCCAGATCTTTCTTGCTGTCAGTAGTCAAGAATTGTGCATGAAAAAACCCAATTGTAACGGCAAGATTTTAGAAAAAAAAATAAAATCAACCCATTGTTCGCCTGAAATGCATGGCCCGTAACCAAGGTAACAAGAATCACAATTGATGAGTGACAAGCTAGGTTAGACGTTAATTTTGATTCGTTTGCAAAAAAAAATCATCATCGATGCCGCATCTAACGCCCGACCAGCTGGAACTGATTCCACGAATGACGAAACAAGGATTATCTACTCTCCAAATTGCCAATCTGCATGGAACAACAGTTATTTCCGTCCAAAGGGCCCACGTCCAAGCTAACGCTGAGCATATTCAGTATCGACCCAGGGGGCCAAGAAGGGTACAAGAAGATCAACTCCCGCTCAAGACCGCCTTATTGGAAGATTGGTACGGCGGACTCGAACTTCAACCGCCCCCAAAATTTGTCGTGAATTGATCGATGCTACGGGAATTCAGGTTTCAAATCAGACAATCCGACGCCGGATCCACGATCTTGGATTACACGCAAGGAAACGAGCTGCCTGCCCCTTACTGAAACCTGTACATCAAGCAGCAAGACGATTATGGAGGGAAGAACATCAAAACTGAGGAATAGCAGAGTGGAATAGGTGTATACCGATGAGAGTAGGTTCAACTTGTTTCGAAAGGATGGTCGTGTGTTGGTTTGGAGAGGGAGGAATGAAAGGTTTTTGGAAGGAAATATGGAGGCGAGGGTGGCTTTTGGAGGTGGAGGAGTGACTGTGTGGGGTGGAATATCTATAAATGGGAGGAGTGAATTGGTGATTCTGAGAGGAGAGAGTATGAACGGTGAGAGGTATAGAGATTTATGTATGATAGAAATCGTGGTCCCTTACGCCGCAAATATCGACAACAACTTTCTTCTCGTTGATGACAATGCGAGACCGCATAGGGCTCACATTGTCCACGAGTTTTTGAGGGATCACGGTATTGAGCGAATGAACTGGCCGCCTTTCTCTCCGGATATGAATCTGATGGAACATGTCTGGAGTCGTATGAAATTGATATTGAAAGAAAGGGAAGGGCGAATGGAAAAGTTGGATGACTTGGTGAATGCGGTACAGTAAGAATGGACAGCTGTACCACAGGAGTTTATTGATAGTCTGATAGACAGCATGCCGGAAAGGGTCAATGAAGTAATTGTCAAAAGGGGAGGGCCCACTAAATACTGAATATCATAAATATTTTTCAATTCTAATGTTATCCAAGTTATTTTCTCTTTGTTGTTGTTCAATAAAAACTCAATAAAACTTGTTTTCTTGTTCTTGCTTACTAACACGATTAATGCTTCACGATTGAGAAGAAAACCGCTATTGTGGAATAAGCCTCAGCTGGTCAGACTTGTCAGTCACTGAATGTGATTCTTGTTACCTTGGTTACGGGCCATGCATTTCAGGCGAACAATGGGTTGATTTTATTATTATTTTTTTCAAAATCCTGCCGTTACAATTGGGTTTTTTCATGCACAATTCTTGACTACTGATAGCAAGAAAGATCTGGACGTATTCAGATTGGATGATAATTCCGAAAACAAGTTGATTTTCATTTAATTCTTCAAAATGAGCCAGAGATTTTGAAAATCGGTTGACGAGGAAAAAAGTTATGACTGCAAAACCAAAAAGTTAATTTTTTGAGATTACCGTGTAAACGAAAGAGATAATAAGACAATTCGAAAAAGGTCTTGAGGTAATGAGTTCATCTTCATGCCACTGCTGTCAAATTTGAAGAAAATGTTTTCTTCATTTGGGATCCTTTTGAAAATTCAGAAATTTTGCACAGTTTCAGATAATACCCTGTAGCGATTTTATGCGGAAAACCTTATGTTTTGAAGAAGTACGAGATTATAGCTGAAGGACTGTGCTAGCGAACAGTTTTCACAGAATTCAAATTGTTCAATGCAGAAAAAAGTTATACAGACGAAAATAATGTTGAGTAGTTTAGTTTATGAATTATTGGAATACACAGACATTAGTTATTTTCGTTTTTATTTTTTCAAGAGAAAACAAAAAGAGCTTGACGTTTTTAACTGGCACGTTGTTGGACCAATTTTTTACAAGGAATTCAAATCTATCATCTTCTTTTTCAAGGCGATCTTGATGTTAGAGTTTTAGCACTCAATTTTGGTTTTTATTATTGACACCAAATTGGATTTTTGCATTTTTATAAACTTATTTTTTTCTTGAATACAACAATGTATCACAAGATATGATCAAATTCTACAAGCTTATTAAAAATTGCTTGGAAAAAACGCCAACAATTTTCTTCAACAAACTAAATTTTGACAGTTCAGTTGAATATTTGAGAAGAACTTTTGAACTCTTTCGTGTTTATCTACAAGAATGTCAATTTTGAAAAAAGAATATTACGCCTTGCATCGAAATGCGCAAAATTCATCTAAAACGTATCTCGAACGGTGTCTAGAGAGAAAGAGAAAGATCACCAGCACCTCCTACTTCAGAATTTTCAATGGGACCACTATACATTTTATAATCGAAAAGTATTTGTTCTTTAGTATGTGATAATGTCATTACTGAGCATTTTTCATATTGAATGGTAATTTAAATTCATTGCTCCATTCGTACAACAAATTAACATTTTTTTGAAGCAAAACACAGTCTCGAACTGTTTGAATTCTCCTAAATATCTTCAAATCATCAGTAAATAACAAACATTGTGAATTTTTTACCACAGAGGGTAAATCATTAATGAAATGAATGAAAAGTAGAGGTCCCAAATTTGATCCTTGTGGTACTCCTGAATTAGCGTGAAATTGTCCAGAAGTGTTACCATTATACCTAACCATAACATTTCTGTTTTCTAGATGATTTTTTAAGAGTTCTAAAAGTTTTGCAGATAATCCAAACTTATGACTTTTTCGTAATAAAATGTCATGATTTACTTCATCAAAGGCTTTACTAAAGTCTGTAAATATGGTGTCTAATTGAATTTTTTCTTTCATGGCATTAGTAGCAGTATTTGTGAATAAAAATAAATTGATATTTATTGATTTTTTGTTCATAAATCCGTTTTGCTCGTTTGAAATATTCATTTCAATTTGTTTGAAAAGTCTACTGTAAATAATTTGTTCAAATAGTTTTGCTGGCGCACACATAAAAGAAAAGCTGAACTACGAATGGTCAGATTGAATATGTGCAGTAGAGGTTGCTTTATCCATTCATAACAACCTTTTAGGACATAAGGTGGAATTCCATCAACACCGAACGGTTTTTTTGGTTTAAGTTTTTTATCGCTTGATCTAAATCTATTTCACTGATTTCATTTATAACTAAGGTATCATTACTCACACTTACATCATCAATAAAATCTAGGCTATATGTGGACTTAATAGGTTCGTAAATTGACGCAAAAAAAATTTGCAAATAGGTCGATGTTATTTGGAATTCACGAATTAGCATACACTGATAATATTATCAACGCTGCCTTTTCTTGAAAAGCCACTGGGCCAATTAAAACTATTATTGAGATAAGAAAAATTGAAATGTAAAAGAGGAATGGGTGGAATAGGACTAACGACTACGTTATCATACAAACAGTGCTGGTTAGTTTATAATTTTTACCTGTCCTTTTTCATTATGCCTACCCACCGTGGGCTCTGAGTACAACGAAAATTTGGAGCAAATTGCAGCTTGTGAAATGGCAGCTTTGCTTCATTTTACATTTTTCTGTTCAGTTTTGTCACTTGTCCATGGTGCCAAAATTTTGGGAATATTTCCATTTTGTTCCCACAGTCATTTTACGCTTGGATTCCGATTGATGAAAGAATTGGCGGATAGGGGTCATAATGTGACCTTCATCAGTTCGTACCCACAAAAAGAATCGATTCGGAACCTCCGAGACATTTCAGTGGAAGAAATGATAATCCCTGTAGCAGGTTAGTTGAACAGTTTTCGAAAATATGTTGAAGTTTCGACCGCCTATGTTTATATAGGGTCCTGCAACTGCGCTCCGGTGGTCCATAGCTTCTAAACGGCGCAACTTAAAATTTTTTTTCGAATGCAAGCAAGTTTCCTTCTTGAGACAGTATTTTTGGAAAATATTCCGAAGTATACAAGGTGACCCAGAAAAGTGCACCAAACCAAACATATGTTTACTTACATGGTGGTTCTTCAGGTTGTAAGGCCGACGTATGTTCAGAGAAGATCTCGATGTTTCGCCCACACGAGTGGTTAGCATTTTCAAGAGTAAGTTTCTGGTTTGTTAAGTCGCTGTCAAATGCTTGACATTTGTTATACGTTGTCTCAATAAATACCTGTGATTTGACGTTCTTACAACTGATTGGTCCATAGCGTTAGCTGACATCATCGAATTGTTCGTACCGGAAATAACGTCGATGAACAAGCATGACCCTATATTTTTTTAATGGTCAAAGTAATCTCTATTCAATCATGTGATGAAATATAGGGTGTTCCATTACAAAAAACATAAGTTTGGTTTGGTGAATTTTTCTGGGTCACCTTGTATACTTCGGAATATTTTCCAAAGATACTCTCTCAAGAAGGGAAGGTGCTTGAGAAAACTCCTCAAAAGCAGAGCTTGTGCGAGCATGGGAGATCCGGGACCTACTGTTTGTAAATTGTACGGATTTTGACAAAAAAATTAATATCCGACCTTAAAATCTCCCATATTCCAATTTGGAATCGAATCAGAAAGGAATCATATCAGCCCGTCCACCATCTTAGAGCTGCCATATTGAATTCATTAATTTTGACAGAATATTCATTATCTTCAACCTCAAAAACCCCCACACACACCAATTTTTCATCAAGTTGAACCATGATCACGAAACTCTTTCGATAATTCGGAGACGACATATTGAATTTATGGAATTTTACAAAAAAATCCTAATCTTTGACCCCGAAAACATCCATTTATAATATATCGACTCATAAAACCCGGCCGACATATTGGATCCGTTACATTAAATTTGAGAAATTTGAGAAAAAACAACCACACACCCATTATTTAGAATCGAATCGGACCCAAATCACAAAACCCGTCCGCCATATTGGAGACGCTATATTTTACTCCAACAAAAATTATTTATAATGCATTATCACTGGATTTAATATTGGCCATATTTCGAATGAATTAGACGTCTTAAAGTTGGTGAAAATCACGTTGAGAGATTCCTTTTCACACATAAATAGCTACAGATCAAGTAAAAAAGAAAGCTCGTGAATTTAAATAAAAATTACAATCTCTAGAAGTCTCAAGTGCTCCAACCTGCTATAAACATCACTAACTCACCGACAGGACATCCAAAGTATTTACCATTATAAAATTCAGATACTCAAAATAAAAAAAAAATCAGTTTTAACATTAACATTCTACATTTTATTTATTTCTCAAGAAACATACAAGTTTATGAAGGAAAAATAAAACAATGAACACACATTCAACTGAACTAAATCAATTACCAACTAGATATTTCTAATTTTCATATCATTTATACAATTCATGATAATAAGTATTTTTTCAAATTTACTTAAATTTACTCAAATCTCATTTGTCCATTGGATTACTTCAATAATATTGGGGAAATATAATCGAAGCAATATTGGCCTCAAAATATTCACCGATATTGGTACAATATCGCTGGTACAACGATATTCTGAAAATATTAGCAGAATATTCAAACGTTATATGAACATTTTGCGATATTGGTCAAACATTGTTTAGACATTCCAAAAATAGTATTGGTGCAATATTCTAGAAGAAATAATGGCCTCAAAACATATTCGATATTTGTACAATATCATTTGAATATATTGGTGGAAGTGAATATACCTTGGAGAATTATTAACACGTTGACTGCCGTGCTCATTTTTTCATTTTTTTGTTTAGTATTTGAAGAAGTAATCTCAAAGCGTTTCATTGTAAATCAAAAGACTTGGATTCACATCTCAAATCACGAAAAAAAAATTGATTTAATTTTCTATATTCCAAACTCCCCAAGAAAAAAATTGAACCTGGTACACTAGTCTAGGTTTATCAAAGTGATAATTTGAAGTTATGAATAATTCAAACCGTTACATCAGATGTACCCAACAAATGTTCTGAATTCCATAGTGCATACCTGTGCTTAAAAAAGAATGGTCACGTATTCGAACATTTTTTGTAATCAAAACTATGGATACTACCAATAATAATATTAACAAGCTAACTGCTCGGAAGTTGAGGAGCTCGGAAGTTGAGGAGCTCGGAAGTTGTACAACTGATTGACTTTCGCGCTACGAGCTCGGAACAATTGCGGAAAATTCGTATTGTTGAATGGCCTGAAAGTATAATTGGACACCAATAATATGAATACAACGACCTTAATGTCTTTGAAACTATAATTGGACACCAATAATATGAATACAACTACCCAAATACCTTTAAAACTATAATTGGACACCAATAATATGAATACAACTACTGTAATTTGAACCTATAATTGGACACCAATAATTTGGATACAACGACTAATGCAAGACTTGAGAAAAAATCCAAGTATATTTATCAAGACATGACTTTCTTGACTGTTTTCCCACATAAATTCGCGTTTTCAATGCATGACTCTGTTTACTAATTTTCCACAAAAATAAGTGTTTTCAATACATGACTCTGTTGACTAAATTTTTAAAACTATAATTGGACACCAATAATTTGAATACAACGACTAATGCGAGACTTGAAAGAAATCCAAGTATATTTTTCAAGAAATGACTGTCTTGACTAATTTCTCACAAAAATTCGCGTTTTCAATACATGACTGTCTTGAATAATTTCCCACAAAAATACGTGTTTTCAGTACATGACTCTGTTGACCAATTTCCCATAAAAGTACGTGTTTTCAATAAATGACTGTCTTGGCTAATTTCCCACAAAAAATACGCGTTTTAAATACATGACTGTCTTGACTAATTTCCCACAAAAAAACGCGTTTCCAAAACATGACTGTCTTAAATAATTTCCCACAAAAATACTCGTTTTCAATACATGACTGTCTTGAATAATTTCCCACAAAAATACGCGTTTTCAATACATGACTGTCTTGAATAATTTCCAACAAAAATACGCGTTTTCATAACATGACTGTCTTAAATAATTTCCCACAAAAATACGCGTTTTCAATACATGACTGTCTTGAATAATTTCCCACAAAAAATAACGCGTTTTCAAAACATGACTGTCTTAAATAATTTCCCAAAAAAATACTCGTTTTCAATACATGACTGTCTTAAATAATTACCCACAAAAATCTATCGCCATCTTGGAGATTTTGTTGTTTTTAATAAAGAAAACCAAATATTTTGTTTATTTTCCAAAATATGCAAAAATTTCATGGAAACTTTTTGTAGACATATTTGAGTTCAATAAAAATGTACCAATACATTTTTTAAATATTCCGTTTAGTTTTCGAGTTTTTGTGTTTTTATGAAAAAGTCCCAAATTTTTCAAAATCGCATTTTTTTTTCAAGATACAGAAAAATTTCATCTGAACTTTTTGTAGAATTTTATGGAAACTATAAAATTGTTCATATACATTTTTTCATGATAAGTATTTTTTAAAATTTACTTAAATTTACTCAAATCTCATTTGTCCATTGGATTACTTGAATAATATTGGGGAAATATAAGCAGTATTGGCCTCAAAATATTCACCGATATTGGTACAATGTCGCTGGTACAACGATATTCTGAAAATATTAGCAGAATATTCAAACGTTACATGAACATTTTGCGATATTGGTCAAACATTGTTTAGAAATTCCAAAAATAGTATCGGTGCAATATTCTAGAAGAAATAATGGCCTCAAAACATATTCGATATTTGTACAATATCATTTGAATATATTGGTGGAAGTGAATATACCTTGGAGAATTATTAACACGTTGACTGCCGTGCTCATTATTTCATTTTTGGTATCAGAGCCGAAGCAAAATTTTGTCCCAGAAACCATTATGGACTCTATGTAGGTACAGCCTACAGAAGATAGTATATCGTTGAATTTTTCGGAATTTGAGACTCTGAGTTCAGTATTCATCTACCAAAAATTCGTTGTTTTTACTGATTTAACTGCCACGCCGACTCGGTCTGTGCGTCGAATGAGAACAATTTGCAATGCAAACTTGTTACTGAAGCCGTCTCGGTCTGTTTTCGCGATATTATCGACAATAATTTAGACCGATTGCTTCTAGAACAGTTCAATTTGCTCGGTCCCATAGACCGAGTTGGCCTGGTGTATCAACCTCAACCTCGGTCTATGAGACCGAGGTGGCTCACCAGAATAATTTTTCCTCGGTCTCATAGACCGACATGGCAGTCAACGTGTTAAATATCTTTTAGTTGATCAAGGTGACACCAGAGTCTGCCTGGAAATTCCAAAACAATCTGAACGAAAGAATTCTAGAATTATAAAAGTATTTACAAATGAATTGTACGAGGATATTTTGAAAATTTCTTAGTCTACTATAGAACCAAACAAAATTTCAATGTCAAAATATTTTATTACTCAACATACCCTACTCTTGATTGGTTGCATTTATTATATAGCGAACCTGCAACGTCTCTAGACCTTTAAAAAAAAATGGTTCTTCTTGCTCTGCAAACCAGACCTACACAGCTTTTATTACCTCCTTGTTGGAAGAAAAATTACAACCTTTTGAACTTTCTTTTCAGTTGAGGAAAGAGATGATAGTCGGACGGAGCCAAATCTGGTGAATAAGGGGGGTGTTCTAGTGAATCAAACCCTAAATCACGAATTTTTTGCATGGCAGCATGAGATTTGTTTGCAAAAACAAAAAACCTTTGGATAGCTTTCCGCGTCTTTTCTCTTTAATTTTTTCCCGTAGAGTGGTCAGTAATGTCGTATAGTAATATCCAGTTATTGTTCTACCCTTATCCAAAAAATCAATCATGATTACTCCATGGCAATCCCAAAAAACTGAAGCAGATTTTTGAACACGAAACTTCTTAGGTCTTGGAGAACCGGAGTGTCGCCATTCCATCGATTGCTGCTTTGTTTCTGGATCGTAGAAATGTACCCAAGTCTCATCCATAGTAACAATTCGCTTTAAGGAGTCTACATCGTTTTCAAATCGAGCACAGATCGAACGCGATGCTACTACCCTTGCACGCTTTTGGTCAACATTCAAACATTTGTCCAAATTGACGTGAACTATATGACGAACGCGTTCGTATGAAATATCCAGTGCTTCAGATATCCGTTTTAGCCCAATTCGACGGTCTGTTAAAATCACTGAACTGCATCGATATTTTCGGGTACTGACACAGAAACTGGCCTTTCCGATCGGTCATCGTCTTCAATGGAAAATTTACCTCTTTTGAAGCTGCAGTCCAATTTTTCTAGGTCACATACGAAGGACATTGATCACCAAGGGTATTAAGCATATCTTTGTAAATCTGCTTACCTCTCAACCCTTTTAAATACAGGTACTTGTTGATGGCTCGATATTCCAATTTTTCTATTTTCACAATTTCTTTGGACATATTTCTTCTTTTAGTTAATAGCGTAACTCTGGTTTACTTTTTTGACGTCAAACTTCACACTGACACTTCTATTAAGTTATTGTTCGTTGCTATGGTAACGCAATATTTTGTTTATGCAGGGAACTGGTCCAGTAAGTAAGTAAGTAAATATTTATTTCATAAGACTTGTACAAGTATAGAAATCGTCAGTAAAATGATAGTCATGATAAAAATTGAGATTATCCTAAACTTATAAATATGTAGAAATAAGAACAGTATAGATAGAAAACATTTGGACTGTTGACAAAATTAATAAAATATAATAAATAAGATATGAGACGAGTAGACTAAATTAAAATATATCATTAAAATATTCCTGTAAGTAGTAGTAACTTTTCTCTTTGAGAAATTTTTTGCACTGTCTCTTGAACATGGGATTTTTGAGAGCTTTAAGTGAGTCGGGTAAATGATTATATATTTTGAGGGATGTTATGATTGGACCATTTTTAATTTGTGAGTTTGAAGCTAAAGGAACGTAGAGTTTGTTTGCATTTCTCGTTGTGTAATGATTGACGTCACCGCATGTCATGAAATTATTCAAATTACTATGAATGAAGCAAACAGCAGTTAAAATATAGATATTATACAATGTTGGAATTCCATGAGTACTGAAGACATGACATGAATCTGTTGGTCTGAGACCAAATATGCTTCTTACGATACGTTTTTGGCTAATGAACACCCTTTCAGTACCATGGCTATTACCACAGCAGAGTATACCATACATGAGTTGGGAGTGTACATATCCATAGTAATATGACATTATACCGGGTGACACAGCAGACATGTAGCAGCTTGTAGTTTTTTTATTTGAATAGATAAAAATTTGAAATTTGCAGAAGTTACGTAATCAATGATAGCGCTTCATTTGAATCTAACGACAACTTTTTTCAACTACCTGTTTGATCGGCAGTAACTCCAACTTCTTTTTTTTTTAATCACACCCTGTACATTTATCTATCCTATCTTATTTGTCTTGAAATTCTCTATTCAACCTTGTATCACAAAATGGCATTCGTTTCTCAATTCGCAGATGAATTGCGTTTTATTAAAAAACATCAAGTTGGCTGTTATACGAATTCGATAATCTTTCGATGTTTGGTAGGCTTGGAAATCCAAAGAGTATCAGTTAAACGATATAATTTCTGTTTTTTCCATACCTGATCACTTCCTACAAATTGTCGATAATTTCTTTAATAAATAGAAAAAACATCTGAACATAACTGACGATATTGCGAAAACTGAGATAGGAACATGTTTTTTTCAATTTGGCTACTTGTGAAGGAACTATTTGCCTTTCTCTTTGGCCATGTAGCCATATCATGATCTTTCCATTTGGAAACATAAAATTAAAATTGTTCCCCTGATCCACCAATTTACAAGTCTAGATATATGCAATAATATTTTGGCTAGTAGGCGGTGTACACAAAATGTTTTGTGTAAACATCATTTCATTGCAATGATTATCTCCGTTAGTTTTATGCTGATTGAAATTGCATCGTTTAATTAGATACTAAATATGTATTCAAAGAACGAAAATGTCGATATGTTGTTGATATTCGGAGAGTGCAAGAGACATTGTAGACAGGCTGAACAATTGTATGTCGAAAGATTTCCGGAAAGACGCCACCCACCTGATAATTATTTCGCTAGAGTAAAAGAGCAATTCAGAGCAGTTCTTTTCAAAACTCTTCTAGCGGTCTCTCAATTCACGCCGATTTCGTCCTCAATTTGTCTCAGTGATATCGTCGGATCTGCATGTACTATGGCCAAAACGTTTCTTCGTCGACAATGTATTGGAGATTGTTTTGATTTTAAGGTTCTCTTCTGAACTGCTCTTCTACTCTAGCGAAATAATTATTAGGCGGATGGCGTCTTTCCGGAAATCTGTCGACAAAATCTCTTGCACTCTCCGAATATCAACAACATATCGACCTTTTCATTCTTTGAATACATATTTAGTAACCAATTAAACGATGCAATTTTAATCATCATAAAACTGACGGAGATAATCAGTACAATCAAATGATATTTACCTGTCAAACACAAAACATTCTGTGTACACCGCCTACTAGGCAAAATATTATTGCAAATATCTAGACTAATAGACTTGTGAATTGGTGGATCAGAGGAACAATTTCAATTTTAGGTTTCCAAATGGAAAGATCATGATATGACTACATGGCCAAAGAGAAAGACAGATAGTTCCTTCACAAGTAGCCAAATTGAAAAAAACATGTTCCTATCTCAGTTTTCGCAATATCGTCAGTTATTTTCAGATGTTTTTTCTTTTTATTAAAGAAATTATTGGCAATCTGTTGGAAGTGATCAGTTATGGAAAAATCTGAAATTATATCGTTTAACTGATACTCTTTGGATTTCCAAGCATCGAAAGATTATCGAATTCGGATAACAGCAAACTTGATGTTTTTTAATAAAATGCAATTCATCTGCGAATTGAGGAATGAATGCCACTTTGTGATACACGGTTGAATAGAGAATTTCAAAACAAATAAGATTGGCTCGATAAATATACAGGGTGTTATTGAAAAAAAAGAAATTGGAGTTGTTGCCGATCAAACAGGTGGTTGACAAAAGTTGTCGTTAGATTCAAATGAAGCGCTATCATTGATTACGTAACTGCTGAAAATTTCAAATCTCCATCTTTTCAAATAAAAAACAGGCTGCTACATGTCTGCTGTGTCACCCGGTATCTTCAATATTTGTCACTTTTTTCAGTTGAAACATAGCGTAGTTTTTTGATGACAATGATTTGATTAAGTGTTGAGTGTGGGTCTCCCAGGAAAGATTTTCATCCACATGTAGACCCAGAAATTTTATTGAATTACTTTGCTTGAGTGATTCATTATTATCTGTACCAGGTCTCACTAGTAGGCTGAGGTCAGATTTAGATGTTTTTGGTGCAAATAGGACAAAGTTCGTTTTTGCTACATTCAAAATTATTCCATTGATGTCGCACCAATTTTTCATTTTGTTGACACAGTTTGATGATTTATTTGAAAGATCTTCATAATTATTACTATTGATGACTATTGAGGTATCATCAGCATACAGAGTCATGAGTCCATCTTGTATATTGTGAACAATGTCATTTATCATGATAAGAAAGAAAGTTAGACCCAGAGTGCTGCCTGTGGAACACCACAAGGAACATTCAATGGTTCAGATATAGAAGAAATTCCTTTTTTTTTAAACAAACCTGTTGCTTTCTTTGCGAGAGGTATGATTTGACCCATGCTAATGCTGGTCCTCTTATTCCATATGATTCTATTTTGTTTAATAATAGAGGGTGGTTGACCACATCGAATGCCTTTTGGAAATCAAAGAAAATAGATGATGTTTTCATTTTTCTTTCAAAACTCTTGAGTACATGTTCGTGTAAGGACATTAAAGCTTCCTGGGTGGAGAGATTTTGAGTAAAACCAAATTGTATATTTGTTAATAGGTGATATTTATTCAGAAAGTTCAGCAATCTCACTTGGAAGGCTTTTTCAAAAATTTTGGAGAATACCGATAAAAAAGCAATTGGTCTGTAATTAGACATGTTCGATTGACTGCCTTTTTTATGCACTGGAATGACCAAAGCAGATTTGAACTGGTGTGGAAAGATGCCTAGCTTGAAAGAAATGTTGATAAGTGAAGTCAACACCTCTACTAATTCGTTTGATACATGTTTTATTATTCGACATGGTACTGCGTCTATGCCACTGGAGTTTTTGGTACATACAGTAGAAATTGTATCTGATATTTCTTGGCAGTTAACAGGGGTTAGAAAGAGAGAGTTGAAATTGTTATTTTTTATTTTCAGGTCATAACTATTATTGACTTCAGAGGAACGTATTAAGTTTTCTACACTACTAATAAAAAGGTTGTTGAACTTCAACTGGCAATTTCTGAATTATCGCTTAATGTTTCATTGTTTTCAGTGGTTCTGGAGTAAGAAGATTTCGAATCCTTCTTATTTACTGTTGACTTTATAACATTCCAAGAAGCACTGGATTTATTTGAGGCATTGGTAATCTTGCGTGAGTGAAAATCTTTCTTTGCAAGAATTATTTTTTTCTCATGGGATTTTTTCAGGGTTTTATATTTATCCCTAATATCCCTAACGTTGGGATATATACTTGTTAGATGGTGTATTTCACTTAATAAAACACCTTCTTCTATAAGAGAAGTTGTAATCCACTGATTGGGTTTAATCTTTTTAGGCTAACTAGATATCAATACATCCTCGTACAACTCAGGTACTTAAAATGAAAAATATAAAAATGAATTTTTTCATGCATTAATCGATTTAAGAATTATAAAGGAATGATTTCCTTTTTTATAGGCTACAATTTTTGATGAAAAGCATATTTTTCCAGTTGTTCGCGAAAAACCGATCAAAACGTTGAATTTTTCGTCGAAAAACTGTTACTTTCAACAGCGAATAACTCAAAAAATATTGATTTTACAAAAAAAATGGGGACACTTCTTACTAAGAATTAGTTTTTTTCATCGACTACTGTGATTCAAATGTAATAAAAAAATCCACCAACGAGATGGGGTGGCAATCACCCCCAGGATAAAAGCTCTTCTTGGCATGACATAGATTTTGATCCTTGGGATATTCCCTGCCTACTGTCAAAATTTGAAGTAAACCAATGTGGGATGAAAAATTTTAACTATCGGGTTGTTTGATTTCCAAATTTTCATATTTTTAATTGCCAAATAATTATTTCATTTATCTAATCAAAACTCTATATATATATATATATATATATATATATAAGTGAAAATAGAGTATATTTCGTTTTAATTTTAATTGTTGGCTACCTGTCAATTTGTGGACAAACCTCTACTTTTGGTTCGTGTCAAATTAAGTTTCAACTAGTGACTGTACATGTCATGAATAACTTCCTATATATATATATATATATATATATATATATATATATATATATATATATATATATATATATATATATATATATATATATATATATACATACAGGGTGTTAATTAAGTACGTTGACAAACTTCGGGAGGTGATTCGTTGAAGCTTTTCAGGACGAAATGTTCATATAAACATATGTCCCAAACGGCTTGGTTTTCGAGATACAGGTTGATAAAAATACATTTTTTTCAAGATTTTTTAGAGTTAACTTCGACATTTTCTACAATAATCAGTTCAAATTAGGCAAGTACAATCCATTCAATAGTACGCACGATACAAAATAATGCATTTCTCAAATAATTCACAGGGTCCTCCTTTTTTCAGAGTCAAGCTTTGTTCAACCCTTCAGAATTTTTTTTTCCGCCGCCACTGACATATTATGAGAGAGGAATAATGAATGTTGTTTCATTTAACATCTTTTTGCCCTCTTGATGTTTTTCATTTACTTGTACGGTTCAGGAGTTACAATGAAAATATTAACGCAAACATTTTCCAGTAACGCATAACATAAAGAAATTTGAGAAGCAAATAGTCTAACAAACTTGAAGGGTGATTCTTTGAAAGGTTTCAAGATGAAAAGTTCATATAAACATGTCCCAAGAGTTTTTGGAGTTTACTTCGAAATTTTCGACAATAATCGATCCAAATTAGTTCAAATTGGACAAGTACAATCCATTCAATGGTGCGCATGATATAAAATAATTCATTTCTCGAAGTGTCATTGCCACTCTCCAAAGATTAGCGCGTGACGCAATACGTCATTTTGTTCTCATTACACAAATAGCTTTTTTCTGCTCGTGTAGAGAAAATGTAATGTTATGGAGCTCCCATACATTTTTTACCATAACTCAGGTTGAATATGTATTGCACAAAGTTAATTATGGCAAAATAATTTTGGACATTTTCAATAGTGAATAACTTTATTATCAAATACTAGAGCAAAGTAACATAAATTCCCTAGGAATAAAATTATGTTCAGAAAAGGACCATTATTGAAATTGATATGTCAGAACAGCTGCTGGAAATGGCCACCGCCAACTTCAATGCATGCGTTTATGCGCCTAACCATAGACTGGCGGACACGCCCAAAAATACCAGGAGTGTTTCTTATAATTCCGCATGACTCCTGTATGCGATTCCTCAGGTCTTCTTCACTTTGAACTGGAGTTCGGTACACTAATGATTTAAGGTGCCCCCAGAGGAAAAAATCAAGTGGATTCATATCGGGTGACCTTGGTGGCCAAAGTTGTGGCCCACCACGCCAAATCCAGCGATCAGAATAATTCTCTTCTAAATATTGGCGTGCAACCAATCTGAAGTGTACTGGAGCACCATCATGCATAAACCAAATTCCAATTCTTTCCCTCAGTGGGATCTCTTCTAGGAGTCCAGGTAAGATGAATTCAAGAAAATGTCGATAATGGTCACCATTGAGTCTATGAGGCAGAATATGTGGCCCGATAAGGAAATTCCCTACAATTCCAACCCAAACATTCACAGAAAACGTCTCTTGAAAATGGTTTTCAATCACGGCGTGTGGGTTTTCATCAGCCCACATATGATTGTTGTGAAAATTAATAATGGCTTTACGGAAAAAGCATGCCTCATCGGTGAATAACACTTGAGATAAAAACCATGGATTTTCCAACAATTTATTTCGAATCCAAGTGCAAAAAGTTAATCTCTTTGGAAAATCCCTTGGCAGAAGAGCTTGAACACGCTGTATGTGATAGGGATAAAGTTGTTGCTCTTTTAAAATTTGCCATACCAATACATGGGTTACGTTAAACTGTGCCGCAATTTGTCTTGTACTGGTGTCCGGATGCTGCTCAATTTCGTTAAGTACAGCTTCTTCTATCTGAACTGTTCTAACTCTCCTGGGTCTTCCTATGAGAACAGCAGACCTCTTGAAAGTACCCGTTTCACGAAGACGGGAGTGAATATTGATGAACATTTGTGTGCTGGGAATATGACGTTGTGGAAATCTTTCTAGATACATTCGTCTGGCGGCACGAGCGTTACCATCAGCCATTCCATACATTAAGTGCATGTCTGCCATTTCTGAATTTGTATATTCAACCATTTTATCCAAAGGAATATTGAATGAATCTGCTTTATAGCTTGCACTAATGTAGAATTAACATTGAGACAGTTTCTCAACTTTCGATAACTGTCAAGTTGTTGATATTTAAATAAATGAATTAATATCAAAGCCCACTTTGCTATTTTTATGAATTCAAATTGATTACAAAATTTCTGCGTTACTACAGAAGAAAAAACAAACCGAAATTTCTGATAAAATAATGTACTCCGTACGGAAAAAAAAATTTGTTTGATTTAGTTTTTCGGAGTTATGACCAGAGATTCATAAATGAAAATCAAATGTGTAATGATCTGCGACTATTAGATAAACCCTATTAACTATCTTCCATTACAGGATTATCTTTCGGAAGTTTTTTATGTTGAAAAGGAAACGTTCAATTGAAAACTAAAAAATATCTTTTTTTTAAATAAAAAAAAATTTGTATGAGTTCTCTATCAAGACTGATGGGTAAAAACATTTTTAATCAAATATCTCAATGAAAATGCACATTTTTACCATCAGAATCTTCAGGATGAAAGTTAAGGTTTTCCCAATATCTGTCAGATCTAGTTTAATATCCAGCGTACCGCAGTGACGGGGAGATAGTAGTTTTCTGTTAGATATCACAAAAAGAAATCACATCTTTACAATAACAAGCTTTTATTTAGCTTCACTTGTAACTAACTAACAAACAATTTAATAAAAGTTGAATTTGACCCACTTCTAATACTCTGATTAATTTGAAATTTGGAGGTTTCCGTAATTCCGGTGACAATGCATTAAAAACATGTTTGTTAAAAAACAAAATGGCGGCTCCAATATGGCGGACGAGTTTTGTGATTATGATCCGATTCTGTTCAAAATTGGTATGTGATGGTTTTTGGGTTGGAGATTTTCAGTTTCACATAAAAAATAAACTAAAATGTTAAAAATGAAAATTATAAAAAGAAAACATTTTAAAGTTTTTATACAATACACTGAAAAGGAAAAAATAATTCATTTCATTGTTTGATCTAGGTATTCTTGTACAGAAAGATTTTGATACTCACAGAATAACCTACAAAAAATGAAACAAATTATTTTTTCATTTTCAGTGCATTTGTATAAAAGCTTGTCTTTATATTTTTATTGTATAATTTTTATTCATCGTAGATTTTTCTAATTCTGAAAAAATATTTCCATCAATTTACAATAATTGAAAATGTTTAATTTTCAAATTTTCTAATGTTATGCCACACTGGAAAATGTTTAAATTAATATTTTCATTATAGCCCCTGAACCGTACAAGTAAATGAAAAAATGCAAGATATCAAAAAGATGTTAAATGAAACAACATTGATTATTCCTTTCTCATAATATGTCAGTGGCGGCGGAAAAAAAAATTCTGAAGGGTTGAACAAAGCTTGACTCTGAAAAAAGGAGGACCCTGTGAATTATTTAAGAAATGCATTATTTTGTATCGTGCGCCCTATTGAATGGATTGTACTTGCCTAATTTGAACTGATTATTGTCGAAAATGTCGAAGTTAACTCTAAAAAATCTTGAAAAAAATGTATTTTTATCGCCCTGTATCTCGAAAACCAAGCCGTTTGGGACATATGTTTATATGAACTTTTCGTCCAGAAAACCTTCAAAGAATCACCTCCCGAAGTTTGTCAACGTACTTAATTAACACCCTGTATATATATATAAAATACGTTACAACCCATAAATTGCAAGCATATAATGTTCCTAATTTTGTTTTGCTTCGGCTATCAGTTCCGCGGCCTGCGGTCATTGTCGTACGAAAGGGGAAAAATAATTGACACTCATCTCAATTGTTTTTTTTTTTCAGAATATTATGCTCTTTTACCCAAATTAGGACAGATGGGGCATATTGGACAAATGGAATTCATATTTAACCTGGGCAGAACACATACGGAGGTTGTATTGCAGAACCGACATGTACAGGGTCTCCTCGATTCTGGAGAGAAGTTCGATTTAGTTATAATGGAACACTTCTGGAACGTGGCTTTGGCAATACTGGCTCATCGTTTGAACTGTCCTTTGGTGTACTTTGCCCCAGGACCAATGACAGTCTTCAACAACCACTTGTTTGCTAATCCTGCTCCCTCATCTTATGTTCCTAATCTTTTTTCGGGCTATAATTCTAGAATGAATTTCTGGGAGAGACAGAAATACATATTTGGATGTTGTTTCACAATTGTATATAGAATTCAGACTGATTCCAGAACAAAATGCTTTGTTGAAAGCTAACGTTAAGGATACTCCAGACCTGAGGGATATTTTGTATAATGCTAGTTTGATGTTCGTGATGTCACACATCAGTATTCATGATCCGATACCGCTTCAACCAAATATAAAAAATATAGGAGGGCATCACGTGGGGCCTTTGAAACCTTTACCAACACCTATACGTGAGTTTATGGACAACGCCACGGAGGGAGTGATAGTTTTTTCTATGGGCTCCTATTTCAAAAGTTCTAGTCTTGATCCTGAGAAGAAGAGGACAATACTGAGGGTATTTTCGAAACTGAATCAGAAGGTTTTATGGAAATTTGAATCCGATCTCGATGACCAACCCAGCAATGTTATGATATCTGAATGGCTGCCACAACAAGAAGTAATGGGTGAGTATTCCAACGAATATAACATAACTGGATGATTTTACCTGTAGCTTGGAACAAAAATAACCATTGATTGTTTGAAGGTTGTAGACGATATAGGAACTTGGTTGTCCGCATCGTCCTAATTCAAATTTCCTCACGACCTTTCGATTGCTTGAATCCGCACTGGACTTATTTAAATTTTTTCATAATGGATAAATTTCAAAAATTTAGTTAAAATGAAACAAAAATGTGAAAGAATCATTGAAATATCTCTAGAAATGAGAAAGTTACGGGACTTACCAGCCTCGTTCCAAAGAATTCGGTGGTACTTTGTCTAGGCGTGGTCAGCAATTCCCGATTTTGATAATTCCTCTCGTTGAGTCCACTTTTTGTGTTCGGCTATTCTACCGGATTGAAAGCAACTCTTGATATTGTATTTGTTCCTGATCTTTCTGATCTTCTCAAACAATTGAAACTCAAAAAAGGTCCTGGGCATGACGGTTTTACTGCAGAAACGCTGAAACAAATAGCCGACTTCATAACAGTTCCTCTCACTCACATTATAAATAGCTGTTTTGAAAATGGAATATTCCCGAACATTTTAAAAACTGGTGTTATCAAACCGCTTTTCAAGAGTGGGGATAAACTGCAAATTTCAAATTATAGACCCATTTCTTTGATATCAAACATAGCAAAAATTTTTGAAAAAATAATAAAAAAAAGAATGATACATTTCATGAAAAAACAAAATATTCTATCCGATAATCAGTATGGGTTCAGAGAGGGGAGGTCTACCGAAGATGCAATACTAAAACTGACATCGGACATTTACAAATCACTCGACATTTCTAAACCGTCGCTATGTATCTTTGTTGACCTTTCCAAAGCCTTTGATACCGTTTGTCATAAAAGGCTTCTAGAGAAACTGGAAAAAATTGGTATGCGGGGTAAGCCGTATGACCTTTTAAAATCATACCTCTCAAACCGAAAACAAGTAGTAGATATTGATGGCGTGGTGAGCACTCCGAGGACAATCACTTACGGGATTCCTCAAGGCACGGTCTTGGGTCCCCTACTATTCACTATCTATATAGACAGCCTGTTGAAAATGACATCTGTGGGTACTATTCTAAGTTTTGCTGATGACACGGCAGTAATTTACAATGACAACACATGGCAACAACTGAAAGCAAAGGCGGAAAAAGACTTCAACAACATATTTAAATGGTTCCAATGCAATAAATTAACTATAAACGCGGAAAAGACCAAAAACTTACCTTTCACCTCCTATAGTAATAATTTGCCGAATATGGGACTATTGAAAATAAATCAAAATGTATCCATCCCAGAAGCCAGCTCCATAAAATACCTTGGTATACAAATTGACAGACATATGAAATGGAATTCACATATATCGTATCTAACAAGAAAACTACGTGGATTCATATGAAGATTTAAACTGTTGAAAGAATTCCTTGATATTTCTCACTTGAAAACTATATATTATAGCCTAATTCAATCCCAACTTATATACGGTATAACAGGATGGGGAGGCGTAAATGAAAGGCATTTAAATAGCCTGAATATTGTGCAGAAGAAAATTCTTAAAATAATCCTCGGCAAAGGAAAGACGTACTCTACCGACAGTCTGTATAACGAATGTGGCATTTTTGATATCAGACAACTCTATTGCCAAAATATGTTACAAGGGATATACAAAAATAAAATTGAAATAACGCGCTCAGATCACCCATATAATGCCAGAAGACGAAACCACAGCGTCGTGGTTCCGAAATGTATCAAAACAGTGGGTCAGAGGCACTGCAGCTTTCTGAGTCCAAAAGCTTGGGAATTGTTGCCTGAAACAATAAAGACCAGCCGAAGCTACGAAATATTTAAAAAAAAAGTTAAAAATTGGATTCAAAGCAATGAAAGACAAATATTCCAAAAAATGGTTTCAACTTTTATTTAGCACGGATTGTTCATCAAAATCGAATGACTGTGATGTATGTGTATATGTGATTCTAATCCCCGATTATGACACTCACCTTATGTGGGGCCTACCTGTATGTGACCCTTTTACTAATTGTAATATTTTATCTTGTGTAACCCTCACATGGGATCAAGATCATATGACTGTGATGTTTGTGTATATGTGACTCTTAAACCCGATAATGCCACTAACTTTATGTGATACCTACCTGGATGTGACCCTTTTACCAACAATTGTGAAATTTTATTTTCTGTGATACATGGGAAAACTACTTATTATGACATTCCAAAAAACTTAAATGTGTTCACCTAAAAATACACAGCAAGATTGCAACTTTTACCCATATATTTTATACTTATACTTCATTTTATTTTATATTTTAATCTTACGTATTTTATTAGATCTAGATTTAGAGGCTATATCACGCACAAGGAGTAATTTTCTAGAATTGCTCCTTCGGTGATGTCATTGTTTATTTCACTCAGCTCTCAAGTACTACTCACTTGAGCAGTATTTTATCAAAATTATACTTGATGGAATTTTGTTGTACATTTATGATGAATAAACATATATTATACCTCTGATGTAGCGAAAGATGAGAACGGGGTTTTGTGGTCATTTCGAGTTGTTTCTGTACTTCTCCTATTTCAATAAAATACTTGAGACTTCTACCGTACCACAAAGCTGGTCTGAAGTTAATCTGAGCATGTTGTACGAATCCGGCCCTTCTGATGAGCCATATAATCACAGAGGAATAGCTTCAGTAAACTGTGTGCCCAAAGTTTTCACACAAATAATACTGAACCGACTTGATTCATGGGCTGAAGATGCTCAAATACTTCCCGAATCACAATCGGGATTCCGTAAAAATCGTGGTTGTATTGACAACGTTTTGGTGCTGACCTCCATCATACAACTTCATATATGACACAAAAAAAGAAAAACATTTGCTCTGTTCCTAGATTTCGAGCAAACATTTGATTCTGTTACTCATAGAATAGAATAGAATAGAATAGAATAGAATAGAATAGAATAGAATAGAATAGAATAGAATAGAATAGAATAGAATAGAATAGAATAGAATAGAATAGAATAGAATAGAATAGAATAGAATAGAATAGAATAGAATAGAATAGAATAGAATAGAATAGAATAGAATAGAATAGAATAGAATAGAATAGAATAGAATAGAATAGAATAGAATAGAATAGAATAGAATAGAATAGAATAGAATAGAATAGAATAGAATAGAATAGAATAGAATAGAATAGAATAGAATAGAATAGAATAGAATAGAATAGAATAGAATAGAATAGAATAGAATAGAATAGAATAGAATAGAATAGAATAGAATAGAATAGAATAGAATAGAATAGAATAGAATAGAATAGAATAGAATAGAATAGAATAGAATAGAATAGAATAGAATAGAATAGAATAGAATAGAATAGAATAGAATAGAATAGAATAGAATAGAATAGAATAGAATAGAATAGAATAGAATAGAATAGAATAGAATAGAATAGAATAGAATAGAATAGAATAGAATAGAATAGAATAGAATAGAATAGAATAGAATAGAATAGAATAGAATAGAATAGAATAGAATAGAATAGAATAGAATAGAATAGAATAGAATAGAATAGAATAGAATAGAATAGAATAGAATAGAATAGAATAGAATAGAATAGAATAGAATAGAATAGAATAGAATAGAATAGAATAGAATAGAATAGAATAGAATAGAATAGAATAGAATAGAATAGAATAGAATAGAATAGAATAGAATAGAATAGAATAGAATAGAATAGAATAGAATAGAATAGAATAGAATAGAATAGAATAGAATAGAATAGAATAGAATAGAATAGAATAGAATAGAATAGAATAGAATAGAATAGAATAGAATAGAATAGAATAGAATAGAATAGAATAGAATAGAATAGAATAGAATAGAATAGAATAGAATAGAATAGAATAGAATAGAATAGAATAGAATAGAATAGAATAGAATAGAATAGAATAGAATAGAATAGAATAGAATAGAATAGAATAGAATAGAATAGAATAGAATAGATTAGAATAGAATAGAATAGAATAGAATAGATTAGAATAGAATAGAATAGAATAGAATAGAATAGAATAGATTAGAATAGAATAGAATAGAATAGAATAGATTAGAATAGAATAGAATAGAATAGAATAGAATAGAATAGAATAGAATAGAATAGAATAGAATAGAATAGAATAGAATAGATTAGAATAGAATAGAATAGAATAGAATAGAATAGAATAGAATAGAATAGAATAGAATAGAATAGAATAGAATAGAATAGAATAGAATAGAATAGAATAGAATAGAATAGAATAGAATAGAATAGAATAGAATAGAATAGAATAGAATAGAATAGAATAGAATAGAATAGAATAGAATAGAATAGAATAGAATAGAATAGAATAGAATAGAATAGAATAGAATAGAATAGAATAGAATAGAATAGAATAGAATAGAATAGAATAGAATAGAATAGAATATAATAGAATAGAATAGAATAGAATAGAATAGAATAGAATAGAATAGAATAGAATAGAATATAATAGAATAGAATAGAATAGAATAGAATAGAATAGAATAGAATAGAATAGAATAGAATATAATAGAATAGAATAGAATAGAATAGAATAGAATAGAATAGAATAGAATAGAATAGAATAGAATAGAATAGAATAGAATAGAATAGAATAGAATAGAATAGAATAGAATAGAATAGAATAGAATAGAATAGAATAGAATAGAATAGAATAGAATAGAATAGAATAGAATAGAATAGAATAGAATAGAATAGAATAGAATAGAATAGAATAGAATAGAATAGAATAGAATAGAATAGAATAGAATAGAATAGAATAGAATAGAATAGAATAGAATAGAATAGAATAGAATAGAATAGAATAGAATAGAATAGAATAGAATAGAATAGAATAGAATAGAATAGAATAGAATAGAATAGAATAGAATAGAATAGAATAGAATAGAATAGAATAGAATAGAATAGAATAGAATAGAATAGAATAGAATAGAATAGAATAGAATAGAATAGAATAGAATAGAATAGAATAGAATAGAATAGAATAGAATAGAATAGAATAGAATAGAATAGAATAGAATAGAATAGAATAGAATAGAATAGAATAGAATAGAATAGAATAGAATAGAATAGAATAGAATAGAATAGAATAGAATAGAATAGAATAGAATAGAATAGAATAGAATAGAATAGAATAGAATAGAATAGAATAGAATAGAATAGAATAGAATAGAATAGAATAGAATAGAATAGAATAGAATAGAATAGAATAGAATAGAATAGAATAGAATAGAATAGAATAGAATAGAATAGAATAGAATAGAATAGAATAGAATAGAATAGAATAGAATAGAATAGAATAGAATAGAATAGAATAGAATAGAATAGAATAGAATAGAATAGAATAGAATAGAATAGAATAGAATAGAATAGAATAGAATAGAATAGAATAGAATAGAATAGAATAGAATAGAATAGAATAGAATAGAATAGAATAGAATAGAATAGAATAGAATAGAATAGAATAGAATAGAATAGAATAGAATAGAATAGAATAGAATAGAATAGAATAGAATAGAATAGAATAGAATAGAATAGAATAGAATAGAATAGAATAGAATAGAATAGAATAGAATAGAATAGAATAGAATAGAATAGAATAGAATAGAATAGAATAGAATAGAATAGAATAGAATAGAATAGAATAGAATAGAATAGAATAGAATAGAATAGAATAGAATAGAATAGAATAGAATAGAATAGAATAGAATAGAATAGAATAGAATAGAATAGAATAGAATAGAATAGAATAGAATAGAATAGAATAGAATAGAATAGAATAGAATAGAATAGAATAGAATAGAATAGAATAGAATAGAATAGAATAGAATAGAATAGAATAGAATAGAATAGAATAGAATAGAATAGAATAGAATAGAATAGAATAGAATAGAATAGAATAGAATAGAATAGAATAGAATAGAATAGAATAGAATAGAATAGAATAGAATAGAATAGAATAGAATAGAATAGAATAGAATAGAATAGAATAGAATAGAATAGAATAGAATAGAATAGAATAGAATAGAATAGAATAGAATAGAATAGAATAGAATAGAATAGAATAGAATAGAATAGAATAGAATAGAATAGAATAGAATAGAATAGAATAGAATAGAATAGAATAGAATAGAATAGAATAGAATAGAATAGAATAGAATAGAATAGAATAGAATAGAATAGAATAGAATAGAATAGAATAGAATAGAATAGAATAGAATAGAATAGAATAGAATAGAATAGAATAGAATAGAATAGAATAGAATAGAATAGAATAGAATAGAATAGAATAGAATAGAATAGAATAGAATAGAATAGAATAGAATAGAATAGAATAGAATAGAATAGAATAGAATAGAATAGAATAGAATAGAATAGAATAGAATAGAATAGAATAGAATAGAATAGAATAGAATAGAATAGAATAGAATAGAATAGAATAGAATAGAATAGAATAGAATAGAATAGAATAGAATAGAATAGAATAGAATAGAATAGAATAGAATAGAATAGAATAGAATAGAATAGAATAGAATAGAATAGAATAGAATAGAATAGAATAGAATAGAATAGAATAGAATAGAATAGAATAGAATAGAATAGAATAGAATAGAATAGAATAGAATAGAATAGAAATTTATTCACCTTAAATAACATAACAGAAGGTAAGTCAAACAAACAAAAAAAAAATGGTACAATGATTACTGATATGTAAATAGTATCAGCTGCTTATGTAACATGGTGTAACAAAAATTCACTGATGGAGTAAAAAGGGTTTTGTTGGAAGAATGCTTTCACACCAATCTTGAATGAATTATAGGTGGGTTTTGATTTGATGTCATCTGGTAAAGCGTTATAAAAAATAATACATTTATAAACAGGAGATTTGCGAAACATTCCTGTTTTGTGAGGAGGTAAACAGAAATTTTTGGTTCTTGTGTTGTAGTCATGTATATCAGATTGCAGTTGGAAAGTGTTGAGATATTTTCTGGTATAGTTAACGCATTTCATGATATAAATAGAAGGGACAGTTAAAATTGAGTGTTTCTTAAAAGTTTCTCTACAACTAGCTCGATAGTCTAAGTCGAACATTAAACTCATTAGTCTCTTTTGTTATACAAGGACTCTATTAAGATCATTGGCACAACCCAAGGATATTATATTATATGAAATATGACAGTAAGCTAGTGCATAGTATAGGTTAATCAGAGTTCGTTCATTAACATATGCTTTCATTTGAAGAATTCCGTTAAAAGCTTTATTTAATTTGTTGCATATATGCTTTATGTGACTGTTGAAGCTCAGATCGGAGTCGAGACAGGTACCTAGGAGTTTAGCACTAGTTGTGAAGGGAAATGGAAATTGATCCTTTATTAGCTTAGGGATTGCACGGTGAATATTGAAATTTACACATACAGTTTTTTTATTGTTGAAAATCAAAGAGTTTCTGTTGCACCAGAACTCCATTTCCTTGCATGTCTTATGAATTTTGGTTTGCACTTCATCGAGAGACCTACCTGAAACCGTTATTGTTATAATTTGTTATGGCAGAAATTGTTGTCTCTTGGGGTTTCCTCTGATATACTAATGGTCATCAAAAACCTATACGAGAGTAATTCACTGAAAGTTCAAGGTAATGATGGTCCCACAAAATCCTTTGATGTTACCACTGGGGTTTTGCAGAGAGAGTCCCCTTCTTTTCAATTCATTTATATCAGACCTGGATAATTATTTTTTCAGACAAAGGGGCTCGCCGTATCAATATTTATAATAAAAACGACGTGGTGATGCTATTTTATGCCGACAACCTTGTAATACTTGCTAAATCTCAAAATGACCTTGCAAAAAAACTAACTATACTTGAAAATTAAACCCGTCTCAATGAGTTAACAGTTAACACCAAGAAAACTAAAATTAGGTGTTTTTCGCAAGATGGTTTTAGAGTTGATGAATCTTCAAAATTTCTATTCGAAAACAAAAAAGTCGAGATTACCTCCAAGTACTCCTACCTTGGTGTCTCATTTGTATCTTCCAGTCTCTTCAGGGAAATTACTATTAAATCGGTGGTAAAAGGTAAACAGGCCATCGGGGCTATACTACTTGTTATTTCTAAAAGCAAAACTGAATCTTGGAAATGCAAAATGAAACTTTTTGATAGCCTAGTTGTGAGTGTCATGTTCAGTTGTGTTGCCGTGTGTGGGGTCTTAGATATGCCAAAATGTTGGAGCAAGTTCAGATGGTTTTGCTCAAAAGAATCTTACTGTTGCCTATTACGTCACCTGACTTCGTGGTTAGACTAGAAACTGGGCAAGTGGAATTGATTTACAATGTTCTAATCCAATGTCTGAATTTGACAACCAGAATACTGAAAATGGATGAAACCCGATTACCTAAGATCTGTCTCAAAAGACAGCTCACACTTGACAACTGTGACGATAAATTTAACTAACTTACCCGAAATTTGGTCACAACTTGAACGTGGTTCCATAACAAGTCATAAAAAAATTATGTTACTCAAATTCCAGGAAAAGCTGTTTCAACAAGATGTTCCACTTTCAAACCTTGCTACGTTTCTTTCTCTCATTGTTTTTTCAGAGTCAGCAGGTCAAACCAAGATTTCTCAAGCCTCAATGTACCCATCCAAGTCAAAAAAACCATTGCACAACTCCGTCTTTGTAATAAATACATTATTAAATTCACAATGTGTGGCTCCACATATAGAATAGATTCGAGGCAAATTTGCACAATATGTACGAGCTAGAAACTATAGAACATATTTTGTTTCAGTGTCCAATTTATTGTGCAATGAAACCCCAAAATTACGACTCGCTAATCAGCCTTGACAACCTTATCCATTTTCTCGATGACATCACCCCAAAATCTGCTAAGGCTATAACCAACTAGATCTAGAACGTCTTGAGGCATCGATCTTTCGTGATGAATGAATGAGTTTTCTTACAATAGTATGTACTTTACTTCAATTTTCTGTTACTTCGCTTGCTGATTTTTATCTGTTTGTTTTTCGTATTTCTTTCTTTTTTAGGAAAATGTTCAATAACAGTAATAATAGTGATGTATACAGTGCGGCTTTTTTTAGCCCCCCTTGTTAACTTTTGAATGGTTCTACGTAGAAACATGAATAAAAAACTCTTTGGAGGGTTTCACCGATACTACTTTTTGAAATAAAAAATATATTGATTGATCGAGAGGGGGCGCGGGGGAGCACATCAACTCAAAAATTTTAAATGGCATGGGGGGTCAAGTGTCACATCGTTGAAATGAGAATTCACTTCTCTTTACAACCATCTATTTTTTTTAAATTTAGTTGAAATTTTTTTCACATTCCAAATTCGAAATATCAAAAATAAATGCGGATCCGAAAACTTCTCATACCTCGATAAATTTGAACGGTTTGTTGTGGAATTATGAAACAAAAACATTTGAAGGGAATTACCGATACTACTTTTTGAGAGAAGAAACATTGAAATTACTCGACAGATGGCGCCAGGGACAGATCAACTTGAAAATTTCGAAAGGCATATAAATCGATATTGAGAAAAAATTTCTCAACAAAATTCAAAAATATTTATATGGTTGTGAAGAGAATTGAATTTTCTTTTCAACGATGTGACACTTGACCCCCCTGCCATTTAAAATGTTTGAGTTGATGTGCCCCCCTGCGCCCCCTTTCAAGCAATCACCATATTTTTTGTTTAAAAAAGTAGTATCGGTGAAAACCTCCAAACGGTTTTCCATTCATGTTTCTACGTCGAACCGTTCAAAAGTTAACAAGGGGGGACTAAAAAAAAAGACTCACTGTGTAAGCGCCTGTACTTTTGAATCCTTGCTATGAACTGTATGTTTTTGAAGCAATAGGTTAGGGTTAGGTTAACACGGTGGTCCGGGATGGAACCCACGTAGGCCAGAGGCCCGTTGTGATGCCGTATGGGGTGGTTACCACCACCATCATCACCGCATGAGGTTTTTGATACCAACCGACTGAAGATCGGATAGGTTATCAAGATGGGGCTGTCCCAGAGCAGAAAAACTTATCCTGGATAGGGCTGGGCAGTGACAGAGAAGGTGGACCATCGTCTCTTTCTCCTTTTCGTCTTGACAGCATCTACAGAAGTCATTACGTTGTAGGATTCCCATACGTGCAGCATGGCATCCTCCAAGCCAGTGTCCAGTGATGGCCGCAACCGCGTTTCCAATGGAGTTAGTTTCTGGAAAGAGATAAAATATCTTTCGTTCGTCGCAGGTTAAGCTCTGGCCATACCTGCCTTGACGAGGTGCAAGAAAGCTCCTCCCGCCACCTAAGGTTGGTTAGGCGGAGTACTTCCTTCCGGAGGAGCAGCCTCCGTTTAGAGATAGGTGCCCCTGGTCTAGTATTAGCGGATATAGCTGTGAGCGTCGTATCGGCTCTTGTCCGCCACACAATTGCCTGCTATGTCCCTGTGGCCGGGTACCCAGACAACATTGACTCTTACTTTAGTCGCCAGCTAATCTAAGGCTCTACGGCATTGTATAATCGCCTTGGAGGTCAGGTAGACTGAGTTTAGAGACTTAATGGCAGCTTGGCTGTCATTCAGAATAGATATTTCCTTGGACTCAAGTTCGGTTTAGAGCATCTATTTGACTGTTTCATTTATAGCTACCATTTCTGCCTGAAAAACACCACAGTAGTCCGGCAAACGAAATGATAGGTTGAGGGGTGGGGACTCTGTGAAGATTCCACTTCCTACTTTCCCTCTAGTTTTGAGCCTTCTGTATAAAAGAGCCTCCTATTTGGCTTAACTAGGTTTGCCGTCCACTTTTCTCTGGACGGGATGTCCACCGAGAACTTGAGCAACTTGAAGCAAAAAATGTATTCTATTCTATTCTACTACTCCTATGGGTTTCTTGGAGTATCTGATTCGGCGTAGGTCCTTTTTGATTTAGTTCATTTCCGCCTCTATTGGCTCCTGGTTATTGCAAATACACATCGCTCTCTCCACCAACGCTCTTACAATTCCCCTCTTTGTGGAATTTGGGTGATTGTTTTCGTAGTTGAGATACTGTCCTGTTTGTGTCTTCTTCCTGTATACAAAAGTGAGGATACCATCAGTGTCGGTTCTTTCTGCTTTCACATCAAGAAACGACAAGGTGTTGTTTGTTTCCTTTTCCTTCGTGAACTTTATTGAATACCTCATGTTATTTATTCTTGCGAAGAAGTCCTCAAGGTGTTCATCTCCGTAGCTCCATATGATGAAGGTGTCGCCCCCTTTTTCAGCAATAGTTTTTGTTTTTGTTTTGCTTCTCTGATAGCCAGTTCGTGGTATCTCTCCATATACAGGGTGTTATTTAAGTACAGGGCCAAACTCAAAGGGGTGATTCTTTGAGTGATTCTAAGACGAAAAGTTCATATAAACATAGTTCCGGTAATGCTTCGTTTTCAAGATACAGGGTGTCAAAATTTTTAAAAGAAATCGTTTTTGTCGTAAATATCTTAATAACCCTTCAACCGATTTTATTGAAATTTGGCAGTGTTATTGAAGGTCGTAAAGGGCGAATTTAACCCTAACTATATCAAAATTATCATGTCCAGTGGCGTCCCGGAAGGCACTGTAACCAATATTTTTGACAGAAAACATGTGCTTCACCGATTTTTTGCAATTTTTGTATTTGTTTCACATTGAGCAACTGAAATTACAACTTTTTTATATCTAGAATTTTTTTCGTATCTTGCTTTGTTTTTGAGAAAAAAACATAAAAATCACTTCATTGCACATCCCTGTGACAACACAATAAAACATTTCAACTACTAAACCATCAAAAACTGGTGTCTTACTAATATTTTTTCATATCAATACTCTATTCTAGTCTTAGAATTTTTTATCAAAATTAATGCAATGAAAAAAAAATATGTATGTATGAATTGCAGCACTTGCCTTCGGCTCTTGCGGCTTCGGCTCATTGTTGTCCATGGACATGCAATAAAGACATTTTTATTTATAATTAAACAATTAAGATTACATGGAAGTCATCTTTTAAATTTTTTCGCTCATATTACCTGTTTTCGATGAAACAAATAATGTTGTTATGTATTACTGCAGTGTTTTGAAACTAAAGTAAGAGGGCCATGGAAGGAACAACAAATGTTCAAACAAATTTAACTTCATAACTGTCACAAATTGAAACGGTACATACGTAATTATTTGATAGTAATTATTTGAAGTGTTTTCAAGAGTTTTGAGATATAAAATATGTTACTGATATCTGAAAATGGTTCGGTTTACAAACTTGGAAATGGCCGATATGCATTTTGTCTATGGAATGGCCCAAGGCAATTCCAGAGCGGCTAGACGCATTTATCAAGAAAGATATCCTCATCGAAATGTTCCAAATAGGCAAACATTTGTGAGAATACATGAAAAGCTGTGCGAATCAGGCACCTTTCAAAGGTCGGCTGCTCTTATTGGGAGACCTGCAACGGTAAGAACAGTGGCGCTGGAGGAAGAAGTTTTACATGAAGTTGAGCGTTGCCCCGATACAAGCACATGCAAAATTGCACAACAATTAAACATTTCTCACTTTACTGTATAGAAGATTTTGAAAGGGTACCAACTGTATCCTTACCACACACAGCGTGTTCAAGCGTTATTTCCTGCGGATTTTCCCAAGCGAGTTGTTTATACTACGTGGCTTTTGCAACAACAGGTTGTATCTCCGACATTTTTATCCAGTATATTATTTACCGATGAAGCGTGTTTTTCCCACAATTCAATTATGAACTTTCATAACAACCATATCTGGGCAGAAGAAAATCCCCATGCGGTTATAGAAAATAATTATCAACAGCAGTTTTCCGTGAATGTCTGGGTTGGTATTGTTGGCGATTATCTCATTGGACCTCATTTTTTACACCCTAGAATAAATGGTCAAGAGTATCGTCATTTTTTGGAATTTGTATTACCTGTACTACTTGAAAATGTCCCACTGGCAGTAAAAGGAGCAATGTGGTTTATGCACGATGGGGCTCCACCTCACTTCAGCACAGTAGCACGTCAATTTCTGGATGAAACTTATGGAGAAAACTGGATCGGTCGCGCAGGTCCACAGTCATGGCCGCCCAGGTCACCGGATTTAAATCCCTTGGATTTTTTCCTTTGGGGACATTTAAAGTCCCTCGTTTATAAAACTCCAGTCAACACTGAAGAAGAATGAATCCAACGAATACGGGATTCATGTGATCAGATAAGACATACGCCGGAAATATTTCAACGTGTTCGGGAATCGATGTTAAGACGAGTTAATGCTTGCATTGAAGTTGAAGGAGGACATTTTGAGCAACTATTGTAAGTTTTGTGTTAGTTATTATTGAATGTATTCTTACAGAAACAAATTGCCTAGGTACCATTTTTGTTTCAGTGTGGTTTTAATAAAGGGTGTTTCTTGTTTGATGTTGCTTTGGCATTTCCGGCGTTACCACTATGCACGCACTGGCCAAATGAAACAAACAATTTTTAAGCATAACAGATTCACCTGTAATCACTAAAAATCGTATAAAAACAAATTTTTATTGTGTTGTGCCAGGAACCTGCAATGAAGTGATTTTTATGTTTTTTCTCAAAGATACGAAAAAAATTTTAGAAATAAAAAAGTTGTAATTTCAGTTGCTCAATGTGAAACAAATACAAAAATTGCAAAAAAATCAGTGGAGCACATGTTTTCTGTCAAAAATATTGGTTACAGTGTCTTCCGGGACGCCACTGGACATGATAATTTTGATATAGTTAGGGTTAAATTCCCCTTCACGACCTTCAATAACACTGCCAAATTTCAATAAAATTGGTTGAAGGGTTATTAAGATATTTACGACAAAAAAGATTTCTTTTAAAAATTTTGACACCCTGTATCTTGAAAACGAAGCATTACCGGACCTATGTTTATATGAACTTTTCGTCTTAGAATCACTCAAAGAATCACCCCCTTTAAGTTTGGCCACGTACTTAAATAACACCCTGTATATGTTAGCGATTACTGGAGAGAAAGAACATCTCATCGACAGTCTGTATATGTTTCTCCGAAACGAAACATTTGCAGATTCATGTTCATATGAACTCTTTATGTTGAAATTAATAAAAGATTTCTCCTCTGAAGTTTGAACCAGTACTCAATAAACACCTATATATCGAAAAATTGGTGAACATCTATTTTATACTTGTAGCATTGAATTATGAAAAACGTTATTATAATTAATGAGTTTTATCTTGTTGAAAACTTTCGATATGATATTAATTTTTGTTCCTGACTATCTTCTCCGACTTCTCTTGATATAAATGAAATGATATGAAAGTGGAGAGGAATTACTGAAATGAAATGACCCTATTTAATATTTTAGCACATCCCAACACAGTTGCTTTCATCAGCCACTGTGGTCTTCTGGGAAGTATAGAAGCAGTTCATTTTGGTGTACCAATTCTTGGTCTTCCAATGTTCTGGGACCAATTCAAAAACGTCGAAGTAGCTGTGGAAAGAGGTATGGCGATAAGATTGGACCTGAAAGATCTTACTGAACAGAGCTTCGGGAGCGCTTTGAATGAAATACTGAACAATCCAAAGTAAGTTCATTCTTTTTCTCCATCTTCACAGCCTCCTCCAGTGTAGCTTCGTGAAGGTCATTTTTGAGCACTTGAAAATTATTTCAGTCTATAAATGTCAACCTTTTCTCTTTCAGATACAAAAACAATGCGAAACTACGATCTCGAATCTTGCAAGATCGACCAATGAAACCTCTGGACGAAGCAGTGTTCTGGGTAGAGTATGTGATTCGCTATGAAGGAGCTCCACATTTCAAATCGGCAGCCTTAAATTTGAAATGGTATCAAAGATATCTTCTTGACATCGGTATATTTGTTGGTGTCCTCATCACAGCCATTTTTCTCCTGGCCTCCTGTGTGATAAAATGTATCTTCTTCAAACCCAAAAAGTCTTGTATTGATAATAAGAAAAATAAATGAAACTTTGACTGCTTTCTTTTTTCACCAGGAAGAGTATCAAAACGTCTACGCCTTCACAAATGTGGAAAAAACAATTCCAATTTTCAGGGCCAACCCTTTTTTTTCACGATGAAAATTCTTAAATATCATTAATTATTTTTTACGTTGAATTTTGACCCCACCAGTGCGTTTGTATGCTGAACAATTATTTGAAGGGTTATTTGATCTGTAATCATCAGTTTTTGAACCATTGAATGAAAAGCAAAAATTTGTAATTTCATCATTTCATAAGATCATCATTTTGATGAAAACTCCGAAATTCTTCATGTTGATGATAATTGTACTTCGGAATTATCCGAGAAAATAATAGCTATTGTACGTGAGTAGAAGACTATACTTTCTCTACGACTATAAGAAATTCAGAGTTTTAATGAAATCTAAATATTATTTATGAAAATAAGTATATATTATAAAGTAAAGTGTTTTCGACCGTACTTCAATAACTTATTAGGAATTCTCGGGTAAGCGGTCTGTTAACCAATAAAACTCATTTGCTTTAAATCTCCAAAATTTCGTCAATTTTTTGTTGACTTCTTCAGGAAAAACTACAAATTTGATTAGGGAATGGACAGACATTAACAATTATTACATGCAAATTCAAAATAATCTATAAACTTACAAAAATCACAGAGGTGGTTCAATCCTACTGTAAATTATGGTGGAAATTATACCTAAAACTACAGAGAGTTAGGTTTACTGCCTGGCTACATTGTGAGTTGGTGAAACCAAACTCATATTCAGTTTGACAACTTCTTTTCAAAAATTAATGACAGTTGCAAGTCATGGTGACTAACTTAGATAGATTACTACTCAAAGGATACCCAAAAAACCAATTGCACACAAACATTAAATGTTATTCAGGATGTGACTAAATAAAATATTCAGCTGTCCTGTATCAGTTTTGTAGATCACGGTATTCGGTTTTTTATTTATGTGCAACATTTCAAGGAACAATCTGGTCTTTTGATTACTCACTTGATCTAAAATTTTAGGATTGGAGTAATCAAATCGATGGCCGGTTTTTTGATTATGGTCTACTGCAGCACAAGAGATTTTTCCCAGACGAGCATCACTCTTATGTAAGGCTATATAAGGTTTAATAACAATTATACATGAATAATCGGTGTTCATTCATGAATGAATGAATTGAAAATAATTTTAAAAAAAACTTCCAAGAGTGGGATTCGAACTTAGGCCTATATACGAGGATATATTGATATCTAGTTAGCTTAGACCAGTTCCCTACATAAACAAAGTATTGCGCTACTATAGCTTCGAACAATAACTTATTAGAAGTGTCAGTGTAAAGTTTGACGTCAAAAAAGTAAACCAGAGTTACGCAGTAAATTAAAAGAAAAAATGTGTCCACCGAAATTGTGAAAATCGAAAAATTGGAGTATCGAGCAATCATCAAGTACCTGTATTTAAAAGGGTTAAGAGGTAAGCAGATTCACGAAGATATGCTTAATGTGAAAAATTGGACTGCAAGCTTCAAAAGAGGTAAATTTTCCATTGAAGATGATGACCGATTGGAAAGGCCAGTTTCTGTGTGAGTCCCCGAAAATATCGATGCAGTTCATGACATGATTTAACAGACCATCGAATAGGGCTAAAACGGATTTCTGAAACACTGAATATTTCATACGAATGCGTTCATCAAGTTCACGTCAATTTGGACATGAGAAAAATTACTGCAAAATAGATCCCCAAATGTTTGAATGTTGACCAAAAGCGTGCAAGGGTAGTAGCATCGCGTTTGATCTGTGCTCGATTTGACAACGGTGTAGACTTCTTAAACCGAATTGTTACTATGGATGAGACTTGGGTATATTTCTACAATCCAGAAACAAAGCAACCATCGATAGTGGCGACACTCCGGTTCTCCAAGACCTAAGAACTTTCGTGTCCAAAAATCTGCTGGAAAAGCTTCAGTTTTTTGGGATTGCCATGGAGTAATCATGATTGATTTTTTGGATAAGGGTAGAACATTAACTGGAGATTACTATCCGACATTACTGACCACTCTACGGGAAAAAATTAAAGAGAAGAGACGCGGAAAGCTATCAAAAAGTGTTATGTTTTTGCAGGACAACGCCCCTGCACACAAATCTCATAATGCCATGCAAAATATTCGTGATTCAGGGTTTGAACTACTAGAACACACCCCTTATTCACCTGATCTGGCTCCGTCCGACTATCATCTCTTTCCTCAACTGAAAAAAAGTTTAAAAGGTCGTAAAGGACCCCGCAAACTCCTTATGGAATTTGGGTCCCGGTGGATTTTTTTGAATTTTTGGTATGATGTGGTCCATGTAATTCTCAACCAATGTTACCCTTGCGCCAACCCAAAAAAATTAACAGTTTTGCTGCTAGGGGGCGTTGAAATCACACCTTGCGCAGATTAGACTATTTATTTTTAATCCCGGTAACAATATTTCCACTTGTTTCATTGTTTGTAATGTTGCACAATATTGTGCTGTTTTGTAAAAAAAATTCGTACCCCCTCCCCTTTTTCCCCCAACTCCTATTATGAAACGCAAAAAAATATTTCTCGAGTGCATTCAAATGTATCGTCGAATGTTTAAATATGCCTAAATAAGGGAAATTTTTTATGATTATCCCCCCACCCCCCAAATGACACAAAACGAAAAAATTTCGGTGGATTTTTCTGAATTTTTGATATGATGCAGTTCAAGTTATTTTGAATAGAAATAAATCGGGTGACAAACTCCAAAAATGAATAGTTTTGATGCTAGGGGGCGTCGATATCATACCTTGCCCAGAATAGATTATTCATTATTATAGGCGGAAACATTCTTCTTCTTCGTATTTTTGTTTAATTTTATGCCGAACAATTGTGTAAATTTTTATAAATTGAAAATCTAAAACCTCCCCTTACCTCCAACCCCTATTTCAAAACACGAAATAAACATAATTCAGGCACCACCTCAAATTCAAATTGTGGATATCTAATTTTTATTTATTTTCAAGATATTCGCACAATTAATTGATATTCAAAAATCACGAACAACGCCCTACTAAGAAGTCAGCGAACTACACCAATATTTTTTTGAAGGGAGGGAAAGGTAAAACAACTGTACGATTTCTTCAATTTGATCTGATTAATACATTTATTTTGATAAAGCATTTACAAGTAGTCGGGAATTAATTTTTTTCGTGTTTTAAAATAGTGGTAGGGGGTAAGCGGGGGGTTTTAGATTTTCAATTTATAAAAATTCAAACAATTGTTCGGCATAGAATAAAACAAAAATACGAAGAGATAATGTTTCCGCCTGTAATAATGAATAATCTATTCTGAGCTAGATATGATTTCGACGCCCCCTAGCATCAAAACTATTCATTTTTGGGCTTTGTCACCCGATTTATTTCTATTCAAAATAACTTGACCTGCATCATATCAAAAATTTAGAAAAATCCACCGAAATTTTTTCGTTTTGTGTCATTTGGGGGGTGGGGGATAATCATAAAAAATTGCTATTTCCCTTATTTAGGCATATTTGAACATTCGACGATACATTTGAAGGCACTCGAGAAATATTTTTTTTGCGTTTCGTAATAGGGGTTGGGGGAAAAAGGGGAGGGTGTAACAATTTTTTTTATAAAACAGCACAATATTGTGCAACATTAGCAACAATGAAGCAAGTGAATATATTGTTACCGGGTTCAAAAATAAATAGTCTAATCTGCGCAAGGGGTGATTTCAACGCTCTCTAGCAGCAAAACTGTTAATT
This sequence comes from Chrysolina oricalcia, assembly GCA_944452925.2. Lineage (NCBI taxonomy): Eukaryota > Metazoa > Arthropoda > Insecta > Coleoptera > Chrysomelidae > Chrysolina > Chrysolina oricalcia. The sequence continues at coordinate 5,711,092 of OX101825.2, read as the reverse complement.
TTTTTGGATTGGCGCAATGGTAACATTTGTTTAGAATTACATGGACTACATCATACCAAAAATTCAAAAAAATCCACAGGGACCCAAATTCCATAAGGAGTTTGCGGGGTCCTTTTCTTCCAATGAGGAGGTAATAAAAGTTGTGGAGGTCTGGTTTGCAGAACAAGAAGAAACATTTTTTTTGAAAGGTCTAGTGACGTTGCAGGTTCGTTGTAATAAATGTATCCAATTAAGAGGAGAATATGTTGAGTACTAAAATATTTTGACATTGAATTCTTGTTCTGTTCTATAGTATGCTAAGAATTTTTTAATATATCCTTAGTAGGAAAAATAGTGTACATTAGTTTTGTTAAATTGATTTTTCACATTCTCTGTATTATACAGTGTGGTCATTTAAGTGTGCAACATATGGGAATCTTTTTAATGAATTGCACAACCAAAATACAAATAGTGCCAAAAGTTGGTGCATGCTCGGTAATCATTTTAGGTGCACTTAGAATGGCTGTAAGTCAAATAGCATACAGGGTAGGTCAAAAAATATAAAAATTGCTCAAGAGTAAAGTACCCTTATTTCAGAAAATTCAGCAAAATGTTATTGAGAAAAGTTGTTTACAATTGAAAGTTATGTCCAAATACCAAAACATGGCCTCCCAAGTGATTTTTTAATTTTTAAATTTTTTTCGTTAATAATTTCCAAATTTGTAATTTTTTTTATAATCACCCTTAGCACTTCCATAAAGTAACCACAACCAAATTGGTTGAGCACAGCTTTGTTCAAATTCAAGAATATTCGTGAAATAAACTTGGATTTTTTTATTTTTTAGGGATTCACAAACTTCATGTTTGTTGCAACGATATTCAGCTTAAGTTTAAAATTTCGCAAACCATATTTTTAACAAGGTAAAACATCTTTAATGATAATATGCATATTCAAAAACTTTCATTTAATGTGAACATTTTGTGTTTGAAATGTTTATGAAAAAGCTGTACAAATTAATCGACAACCATTAAATCCTTTTAAAATAATCACGGATACCCAAAGAACAAAACAAATGAGTGTTGACAGTAAACATTATGACAGTTTGGTGACATTACCTTCTCATTCTCGAAGAATTATTGTTCGATTATTGAGTTTATTTGATTTCAAATGCCTCCTCCAAGACAGTTAACGTTAGCCGAGAAGGCAGAATTAGTTTTAATATGTGGAGATAACTATAAACCAGTGCGTGAAGCAGCAGATATATTCAATGAACGTCATCCAGACAAACAAGTGCACTATTCCACTGTAAGCAGAATTTTAAATAATTTCAAACAGACTGGCAGTTTGGATTATAAATATAAAAATGAACGTACGAAACCTGTATGTAATGAGGAAAATCAATTAGAAGTACTTCAGGCAGTTGTTGAAAACCCTAGAAGATCCACCAAAGAAATTTCCAGTCATACGGGTGTAGTAAAACAAAGTTCTGTTAAGAAGATTCTTAAAAAAATAAATATCATGCCTATAAGCCTATGTTTATTTGCACGTTTCAAGAACGAGACTATGACATACGGTATGATTTCTGCATGTGGATTCAAGGACAAATAGAAGATCAACATGATTTCCATAAACACATTCTTTTTGGAGACGAATCTACGTGTCTCTTCCCAAAATTGTAGGTGGTGGTCGGACGAAAATCCGAATTTTGTCATTGACAATAAAAACCAATATTATCAAAAAACAAATGTATGGTGCGGTATTGTTAACAACAAATTATTGGGGCCGTTTTTTTTTTCGCCACAACCTAACTGGTGATACCTATTTACAGTTTTTGGAAAACGAACTAACGGACTTTTTGGAGAATATGAGCTTACAAGAACGACATAAATTATGGTTTGTACATGATGGATGTCCTGCTCATTCTACTAGAATTGTTTCAGAATGGTTAAATGGGAAATTTGGTGATAAATGGTTAGGACGAAATACTGATCCACGATGGCCTCCTCGTTCGCCAGATCTCACCTCATTAGATTTTTTATGGGGATATTTAAAGCAAAAGATTTACAAGGATCGACCATTTAATAATGCTGAGGAGCTTGAAAATTCGATACGACATCATTGCAGAAATATTCCAGGAAGTGTGTTGCGATCTACTATTCGTGAATTTCATGATCGGACAATAAGATGCATTGAACGAGAAGGTGGACACACAAAGACCCGTCGATAAATCTTTCTTCTCACATTTGATAATGGTTAAGTTATGATAAAAATAAGCCAATAAAAATTGTCAAAACCATCGGCACCGCTTTCAAATACAATTGAAATCATTGTATTATTCCTTTTTGATTATTTTGTAAATATTTATTAATAATAATGTTTCCTTTCAACCCTCATTTTTTTTGTTCCTTGGGTTTCCCGATTATTTTAAAAGGATTTCATGTTTGGCGATTAATTTGTATAGCTTTTTCATAAACATTTCAAATACAAAATGTTCAGTTCAAATGAGAGTTTTTGAATATATATATTATCATTACTAATGTTTTACCTTGTTAAAAATATGGTTTGCGAAATTATGAAGTTGTGTTGAATATCGTTGCAACAAACATGAAGTTTGTGATTACCTAAAAAAATTAAAATCCAAGTTAATTGAACAAATATGCTCGAATTTGAACAAAGTTATGCTCAACTGATTTTGTTATGATTAACTTATGAAAGTGTTTAGGGTGATTATAAAACAAATTACAAACTGGGAAATTATTAACGAAAAAAATTGAAAAACCAAAAAATGTCTTAGGAGGCCATGTTTTGGTATTTGGGCATAACTTTCAATTGTAAACAACTTTTCTCAATAATATTTTGCTGAATTTTCTGAAATAAGGGTACTTTACTCTTGAGCAATTTTTATATTTTTTGACCTACCCTGTATGCTATTTGACTTGCAGCCATTCTAAGTGCACCTAAAATGGTTACCGAGCATGCACCAACTTTTGGCACTATTTGTATTTTGGTTGTGCAATTCATTAAAAAGATTCCCATATGTTGCACACTTAAATGACCACACTGTATACTATAGGGTGAGGTACTAAAGAAAAATATGAAGGTATACCAAAACAGCTTGATAAAGCTTCAGTGTAGCAAAAAATATGCCAAAAGTATAATGAATTCCGTGGAAATTTATTCGTGTTTTAACTTAGTGTTATGAAAATATTCAAGTTGCTTTTTACTGATACGCTTCTGAGGGTCCAATTATTTTTGTCGTTGAAAAATCAGAATAATTCTGAGGAATAGGAGTACCGATTACGTTATCAAACAAATAAAAAGTGAGGTTCATGCTAGTGGGTTTATAATTTTTTTAAGTCCGTATTTTGCCTTGGCTCTGAGTTCAACGGAAGTCTGGACAAATCGCTAGTGAGAATCGAATATCGGAACTAAGATGGCAGTTTTGCTTCATTTTACAACTTTCTGTTCAATTTTGACACTTATCCATGGGGCCAAAATTTTGGGAGTATTTCCATTTTGTTCCCACAGTCATTTTACGATTGGATTCCGATTAATGAAAGAATTGGCGGATAGGGGACATGAGGTGACCCTCATCAGTTTGTACCCACAAAAAGAACCAATTCGGAACCTCCGAGACATTTCAGTAGAAGAAATAAAAATTCATACAGCCGGTAAGTTCAACATTGTTCGAAAATATTTAGATATTTATCTAGACAAACTTTTTTTCTGCGATCTTGGATTTTGTCCCACTTTCCCGCACGCGCTTTATAATAATAATAATATTAAAGGGCTTCATTTATCCCAAATAAGAAATACATCTATGAAATTATAATGATAGAATAGAATAGAATAGAAGTTTATTGACCATCTAAGGTACAGGTGTACATATGGCACGTCATAATATGTATTCAAAAAATAATTAAATTAATAAATAATTAGGATCTTGATTGATTTGGCCGATACTTGATGGATATCCATAATTACTCAGAAAACCCATCTGACCCTGAAACTATTTTTTTCCGATTTTGTATATTTCTTTCTTAAAAACTGTTAATAGAAGGTCCCATAAGTCGAGAAAAAATCATAGAAAAAATTTTCGATTTGCAGTTTTGGAAAAAACAGCGGTCTTTTCAAAAGGACGGTAGGATAAAGGGCTACTATTAGAAAAATAAATAAAGATTCAAAAATATGTTTATATTATATCTCACAAAATGCTTAGCAAAATACAAAAACTTTTAAAAACTAATTAGTATGATAGGCCACAAAACAGTATTTTGGGTGAAGACCAACGTCACATTTTTGGCACACAAAATTTGCTTTTTTGTGGCACACAGCACATTTTCGCTGACTCTCGTGATATGTAACTAAATGATCTAGTCTATCGTAACGTGAGAATTGGAGCGCGGTTTTTGGCAATTTCGAAGGTCCTTTCTTAGTTGTTTTCCTGTACGTTCCGAGCAGCTGTGTCCCTAGGTCCCTCCTAAACTGAAGTTGGTCAAGGGTACCACCATCATTCCTATGGAGGTGCCACGAGTTTTGTGAGGCCATGTCGACACAGTGGGAAAATAACGGAAAATACCACTTTTTACCTCGTATTGAAACTCTATATTGGCTTATGTTTTGGTCACTACGGTCTACACCTCCCATATTTTCGTTGTATTTCTTGATCAATTGAGGCTGATCTATATAAACATGCTTTTTTTCAGCCTGTGAAAATCGTTTGACCTTATTTACTGGCAAAACCGAACACGCATTGGTGGCTGAAGTAACAACGCTGTTGTCATTCCATTTGCATAAAGCGATTTCATTATCGGCAACACACCATTCAAATGTACCTCGTGTCTTCTTCTTCAGAACTGCAGCATTGCTAAATGGAGATTGAGGGATCCGGTTTTCACGTATAGTACCAGTTGCCTTGATGTTCCTCAATTTTAGCTCCTTTAGAAGTGACAAAGGTGTAAAAAAATTGTCAAAAAATAAGTGAAAGGGCTGGTAAGGCATTTTCTCTAAAACATCTGCATATTGGAGAACAAGTGATGCTCCCAAACCCATGTGTTTATATTTGTCCGGAATTGTTGTCGACGCCCCTTGGTAGGGATCAAAATAAACAATGTATCCAAGGCGTAGGGTACCTACCCAAAATTTATACCCCCACCTTATAGGCTTGCCTCTGATAAATTGCTTACAGCTATGTCTCCCAAAATACGGTATCATAGCCTCATCAAAGCTGTGATTCTCTTCAACTGGGGCATAATCAAAAAACTTTTCATTTAGGCTGTTGAAAAGAGGACGCAGTTTAGAGTACTTGTCATTTTTAGTAAGAGAAGTATTATCATTGCAATGAAGATTACTCATTATGAATTGAAATCTATCTCTGGAAATAGAGGCTGATATAAGTTTATTCTGGGTATCGTTGCAATTTTGCCAATACATATGTCGCCTTGGAACAGTTGTATATCCACTGACAAGTAACACCCCTATGAAGCAGTACATTTCGTCTGCAGTAACGTTACCGGGGCGGTTTTTTTGCCGTGCATAAATATTGGTAAAATTGACAATTTCTCAAAAAACAGCTTGAAAATATTTCCAGGAGAACGATTGCTTTGTGCAGTTTGAACTGGTTGCCATTGCATAAACGTAGAATCTAAATCTTCATTGAGAGTATAGTCAAACGTCTTTTTGAGTTTAGGTCGCCATTCAACAAAAGTGGACAGTGGTAGATCGTCATCACTGTCCCAGCCGTCATCACCTTCCACGTCAAATTCAATTTCCGCCGGGGCCCTTAGTTGCACTCCGGGTAAATTATTCGGAACTACATCGTCTTCGGCCCCAGAATCTTCATCGGTATCGCAGTTTTCGTTGGCACTTTCGGGTGGAAAAATTATAATGCTTGTAGGAATGTCCGGCGTAGAGTCATTCTCCAATTCCTCTAAGAGCTCTGCCATGGTTAGTGGCTTTTTCCAATACCTGCAAAAAAAAACGCATAGTAGCATATAATCCTACCGTCCTTTTAAAAGGACTCGTTCAATAGAACGCCCCTGGATTGATCGAGAAGTGTGAAACATAATCACAAATATAAAAAAAAGTAAGTATATTATGTTATTTGTTAAAAATAATCAAAACGACATCGGAAAAATAAACGAGTTTCAACATGTCTTACCTTGAGTCACTCATTGCAAAATCACTAGAAACACAGCGTTTTTCAACCGTCACTATCGATCCAAAACTTAACAGAATCCTAACGATCGCGATTGACCTTGTTTAAGATGTCAACTAAATATAATGTGACACTGGCGACATCTTCAAACCGTCAGCTGAATCAGAAAAATACAGGTTTCGTTTTGAACTCCTTTTAAAAGGACGGTAGGTGTAAATGGGTTAAATAAAAAACACTTGTTTTTTGATATCCACAATATATTACTAGATGTAATATGTGACGCGTTTCGCTGTTAATACAGCTTTCTCAAACATAAAATGGAATTCAGTAAATGTACAACCATATTTATAGTAATTTGAAGTAAGGTAAACAATAGAAGAACGGTACAATGATACACATAATGATAGACAGGTAGCTTGCTACCTGTTTATCGAGGATCCCTTCAGGGTCAACACAGAGATGCATTTAATTATTAAAGAGATTAAGAAGTGGTGAATAATTTAAATCTAACTGGTCATTGAGTAAATTATTGGAATTTTTTCTTTTGTTGATCTCTAATGCTTCTAAGAAGTTAAGTTTTAGACCTTTTCTTTATGAATGCAAAATTTAGATCAAAAGTATGATTTTCATCTATAAGGTGATTTGAATTCCTCTTGTGGTTATCAAAGCATCTTTTATGTTCAAGTATGCGGGTTTTAAAATTTCGAAAGATTCTACCGACATATATTTTAGGACAATCTCCACATTTTAAATTGTAACCCCTGATTTTTGTGATTTTTCGGTTTTAGTTTTATTGTTTTTGATGAATTTGCTCAAATTATTGTTCGTTTTATAAGAAGTCGTGAAATTATGTTGTGTTAAAAATGATTTTATTTTGTCACTGGGTTTGCCTAAATAGGTTAATGAGCAATACTTAATTGGTTCTTGTTTTTGGATGGGGTATACTTCGTTGATAGCAATTGAGAATTCTTTCTTTTTAATAATTACATCTATTAATTGTGGGTCATAACCATTATTATGTGCTGTTTGTTTTATAATATTAAGTTCTTTTATGAAGTTGGAGTCTGACATAGGGATATTAAGTAGTCTATGTATCATGCTATTGTATGCTGCTAATTGATGTTGATAAGGATGTAATGAGGACTTGTGGATGGTTGTGTCTGTGTGTGATGGTTTATGGTAGATGGAAAAGCTGTGTCTGTTATCTATTCTTGTTATGGTGAGGTCTAGAAAGTTTATAGAGTTGTTTTCTTCCATTTCGGATGTGAATGTAATATTGGGGTGTAGAGTATTGATCCAATTCTCAAGATTAGTCAGTTCTCTTTTTGTTCCCGTATAACAAATTAAAATGTCATCTACATATCTATACCGGTATAGAATATTTTTACTGAGGGGATGTGAATTGATGATATTTTCCAAGTTGTTCATGAAGATTTCGGCTAATAAAGGGCTCAATGGGTTACCCATGATGAGGCCGTTTTTACTACGAGTATTTACTCAATGGCCAGTTAGATTTGAATTATTCACCACTTCTTAATCTCTTTAATAATTAAATGCATCTCTGTGTTGACCCTGAAGGGATCCTCGATAAACAGGTAGCAAGCTACCTGTCTATCATTATGTGTATCATTGTACCGTTCTTCTATTGTTTACCTTACTTCAAATTACTATAAATATGGTTGTACATTTACTGAATTCCATTTTATGTTTATGTTTATGTTTGAGAAAGCTGTATTAACAGCGAAACGCGTCACATATTACATCTAGTAATATATTGTGGATATCAAAAAACAAGTGTTTTTTATTTAATTCTGAGTAAATAATTAGGAAACTAAAATAAAAATTACATATACAAAATTGGTTGAAACAGATAGAATAAATCACCAGATACAATTAAACATTCACAAACAGAAAAATATTGTTAAAACCTACTATCAAGTAGTACATAATATGACAAGTCGTAAAATAGTTATAATAAATAATCGAGTGATATAATAAAATGAAATTCTATACAAATTGTTAAAAACAAACATTGACATTTCAACTCATAAAATTACACCAAACAGAAAAACATACTTTAAACCTATTAGACACATAACTGGGTATTACCCAAATATTCTGATATGCTATAGAAACAATTACTCATAAGAAGATTTGAATTTGAGTTTGTCAGGAATTTGCTTGATTTTAAGTGGGAGCTTATTGTATAACTTGATTGCATTATAAATTGGTGATCTCTCATATGCCAGTGTTCGATGTGTAGGTACCATCAAAGTTTTGCTGTTGCGTGTGTTGTGTTGATGTGCAGTTGGGAGAGTGGGTAGATAGATATTTAAGGTTTTGTCTTGCGTACATCAGACACTTAAGGATAGGGCGAAGTTCAATTCATTCTGGATTCGTGGTAAGGGTCCGGAATGTCTGTTCTTCTACCTAACCCAACAGATAGATAGACATCTAGGAAAAATAAAAAAATTGCAAATAAAAAAAAATTAACAAAACATGAGTTACTTAACGTTAAATAAATTTTACCATTGTGTGTAATCATTGGTAAAAAACTTCACATAATTAGGACTATAAACAAATACTATTGACGACTTAGTAACCATTCGAGTATTCTTGATCTAAATGCACTAGCACTTGAATACTTAATTGTTGCTGGCAGTTCATTATATGTTTTAGTAATGCTGTAACTGTAAGAACGTTGAAATTGAGTACTTTTATTTAGGGGTACTGTTAAGGTTCCTTTGGACCTGATGTGAAGATATGGCGGAGTTTTATCGGCTATAATTTTTTTGAATAAATATGCATCAACCATTTGATGAGTCTGAATAGGTGGCTTATGTAACTATATTTCCGTCCCCCTAAGATCATCCTGATACATGAATTCTGAAGTTTTTGAATACGATTTTCGTCTTTTTTACTGAGACAGCGATCATACAAAACGTCACAGTAAATTAGATGTGATAAAACTAATGCTTCACACAAAATTATTTTGACTGGCCTGGTTAAAAGGTGCCGTATCTGGTAAATTATTTTAAATGCTGCATAAGCCTTTCGGAGACAATTCTAAATGTGATTATTATAAGTTGAGTCTTGATCAATGATAACACCTAAGTTTTTAACAGTTTTCTGTAGTTCGATAGTTTGATTGTTTATTATAATAGGATATTCATTAGTATTCAGATTATCAATTCGCAACCGATCATATTTTCTTCCAAACGGCATTGCAACTGATTTGTGTGGATTGAGTGTGAGGCAATGTCTTCTGGATGCCTCATATAATTAGTTTAAATCAAAATTGAGTGCAGAATCACTTGTTCAGCTTCGTCGGGATAGAAAGAAATATAGACTTGAGTATCATCTGCATAAAAATGATGGGAGGATGACAAAAACATTTTTTCAAAATTTGATATGTATAGGGTGAAAAGTAATGGACCTAATATAGATCCTTGTGGCACTCCAGAAGATGTCATGAGATAGCTTGACAAATCATTATTATATTTCACCGCCTGTAACCTGTGCCTGAGGTAATTATTCACAAGCATCAATGCATCATTAGAAAGACCTACATATTTTGGTAATGACGACATAAGCTGATGATTTAGAGTATCGAATGCCTTGCTATAGTCCAGGAGAACTAGCAGAGTTAGTTTTCCCATTTCATTTGCTCGCAAAATGTCATCAGTAATATTTAGTAAAGCACTGTTGTGATATAAAACTATTTATTGAACTTGTTCAACTTGTTCAACGTAGAATCTAATAATACAATGAAATACAGGGTGTCATTTAAAAAAATTCTGAGTTGCTGAGCTTTTCTGAGATACTCTGTATGAATGAATCTTGAACTATTAAAGAGATCGAATGAAACCCTACAACTTATGTCTTCAACATTTTTTTGTAATAAGGAAAATGAAGAAGTTACGGGGGGCGACGGACTGTATTTATTTTTTCCAGAAATTGCTGCTCGGTTACCTGAATTTGGACAGATGGGACATATTGGCCAAATGGAATTCATGTTAAGCTTGGGCAAAACAGTTACTGGAATTGTATTAAAGAACCGAAATGTACAGAGACTCCTAGATTCTGGAGAGAAATTTGATTTAATGATAATGGATCACTGCTGGAACGAGGCGTTGGCAATACTGGCACATCGTCTGAAGTGTCCTCTGGTGTACTTTGCCCCAGGACCAATGACAGTCTTCAACAACCATTTGTTTGCCAATCCTGCTCCCTCATCTTATGTTCCTAATCTTTTAACGACCTATAGTTCTCGAATGAACTTCTGGGAAAGACTGAGAAATACTTGTTTGGATATTGTTTCACAATTGTATATAGAATTCAGACTGATTCCAGAACAAAATGCTTTGTTGAAAGCCAACGTCAAGGATGCTCCAGACCTCAGGGATATTTTGTATAATGCAAGTTTGATGTTCGTGATGTCACATATCAGTATTCATGATCCTATACCGCTTCAACCTAATATAAAAAATATAGGAGGGCATCACGTGGGACCTTTGAAACCTTTACCCAAAGCTATTCGTCAGTTTATGGACAACGCTACGGAGGGTGTAATAATTTTTTCTATGGGCTCCTATTTCAAAAGCTCAAGTCTTGATCATGAGAAGAAGATGGCCATACTAAAGGTATTTTCGAAAATAAATCAGAAAGTCTTATGGAAGTTTGAAGCTGATCTTGACGAAAAACCCAGCAATGTTATGATATCTAAATGGCTGCCACAACAAGAAGTACTAGGTGAGTGTTCCAACTAATATAACAAAACTGGATGATTATACAGGGTGGGTGACGGTCGATGGTACCTTAGACGTTTACGGAAAACGGGGCATAGGATCATTTTGAACATTTGGTTTCTCAAGAAGTTGGTTTTGGTCTATCGATCTAAAATATTTTCAGCAATGCAGCGTTGCCGCTTATACCAGAAAGTAGCAGCATTTTTGTTATTTCAAATGGGTCACCCTGTATATTACCGCATTTTTGAACTTATCATTCCTTTCTGATTATTTCTGCCTCATACTCCCATATACCTATCTCTAACGGTTTTTGAGACATTGGTTATTTTCCATATTTTTTATCCAAAACAGCTCGAATTGAATGTTTATTTCTGCAGTATTTGGATTCTTAGGAAGTTGCAATTTTGTGTTTAGTTCATCTAGATCATGTACATTGATTCTGTATCGAAAAGTTTGTTCTGCGTTATACAGAAAAATTCATGATCTTACTGCTAGATACGAAAAGGGTTGAAAGTGCGTTTTTTTAAATGGAACATCCTGTATATTATGAAATATCCTGAAAGATGACTAAATTACCTTCGAATTGATATATCATGTTCCTATACCTAAATAGCCAGAATTCCGAGATAATAGCAATTTTCACTTGAAATCTCCCAAGTAAATTTTTTTTTTGTAAAATTTGTTTTTACGAAACTCCCCGGTTTTCGGAGAAAACCCCTCAAAAGCAGAGCTTGTGCGAGCAAGGGAGATCCGGGACCAGCAGTTAAAATAAAAGTGGAATCCGAACCACTTCAGCTCAGTGACACACGACCGGGGATCGAACCCGGACCGTCTGGGTGGAAGCCAAACGCTCTAACACCTCGACCACTTCGCTGATATATATATATATATATATATATATATATATATATATATATATATATATATATATATATATATATATATATATATATATATATATATATATATATATATATATATATATATATATATATATATATATATATATATATATATATATATATTTATATATCGCTATTGATTCAATACTTTTGAAGTATCCTGAGAAGGATGACTAAATTCCCTTCGAATTGATATATCATGTTCCTATACCTAACTAGCCAGAATTCCGAGATAATAGCAATTTTCACTTGTAATCTCCCAAGTGCTTGAATTATTGCCGAAAATTTTTCGTACATGAATTTTCTTTGAAGATTCATGTACGAGATGAATTTACGGCAATTATTTCAAGCACGAGGGGGATTCGGTAAGAAAACATCACACCGAGAAATGAAAATCAACCAACAATTCATAAGAAATAACTAACGATTGTTTCACCTGAACTATTTATAACCACTGAAATATTGATATGTAAAATACTTAACAAAATTTTCATCAATATATGTGTTTAAATTAGGATCAAAATATAAATAAAAAGTTAATTCTTTTCGTGGATTGAACCATCGACCTAGCGACTCATAGGCCGCAACACTACCGCTGAGCTACGGGACTTGGGATAAAAACTTATGACAAATGGTGTATTGATCTTCTTCTGAAATATGATAATTATCTCCTTTCATATGAAAACTAGACCTCCATTTGTACATTAAAGCAAAATATCATCTTGTCACATGTCAAATGTTTGACAGAAAAATATCCACTTATAAATTTTTAGGGTTGCCATGGTATCTAAACAAGAACGAGGTTTTTGAATGGCTACAAAAGTGAGGTGTGAAATTTTCAAAAAAACTCGATTTATTTTTCTCATATTCATCTAAGGTGGCTAATAAATGTCATGATGGTACATGACATTATGAAAATTTGACAATTAGTGCACTATTAATAATATCGTTGTGTGTTTCTTAACGAAAGTGACTCAAAAATAATTGAAATCTATTCAAACGAAGTTCCGATGAAATTGTTTATTCTTCTTGGAAAATGTGAGGGAATTATAGCAAGAACGAGCAGAAAATTCAATGAATCGTACCTGATTTACAACCAATGAACAAAAGAAAGTTTGTACGATTACAACATAATTTCAATCCACGAAAAGAACATAACTTTTTTATTTTGTTTTGTTCCAAATTTAAACACATTTATTGATGAACATATTGTTAAGTATTTTACATATCAATATTTCAGTGGTTATAAATAGTTCAGGTGAAACCATCGTTAGTTAATTCTTATGAATTGTTGGATGATTTTCATTTCTCGGTGTGAAATTTTCTTACCGAATCCCCCTCGTTCTTGAATTAATTGCCGAAAATTTATCTCGTACAAGAATCTCCAAAGAAAATTCATGTACTCGAAAAATTTCCGGCAATAATTCAAGCACTTGGGAAATTACAAGTGAAAATTGCTATTATCTCGGAATTCTGGCTATTTAGGTATAGAAACATGATATATCAATTCAAAGGGAATTTAGTCATCTTTCAGGATATTTCATAATATACAGGAAGTTTCATTTAAAAAAAACGCACTTTCAACCCTTTTCGTATCTAGCAGTAAGATCATGAATTTTGAACGACCCTGTATAACGCAGAACAAACTTCTCTATGCAGAATCAATGTACATGATCTTGATGAACTAAACACAAAATTGCAACTTCCTAAGAATCCAAATACCGCAGAAATAAACATTCAATTCGAGATATGTTTTGGATAAAAAATATGAAAAATAACCAATATCTCAAAAACCGTTAGAGATAGGTATAGGGGAGTATGAGGCAGAAATAATCAGAAAGGAATGACAAGTTCAAAAATGCGGTAATATATAGGGTGACCTATTTGAAATAACAAAGATGCTGCTACTTTCTGGTATAAGCGGCAACGCTGCACTGCTGAAAATACTTCAGATCGATAGACCAAGAGCAACTACTTGAGAAACCAAATTTTCAGAATGATCCTATGTCCCGTTCTCCGTAAACGTCTAAGGTACCATCGACCGTGATCCACCCTGTATAAAGACCAGATTTCGCTGAACGGGGAACAAATACTGAGCAAATAAACTTCTATTATAATTTCAAATGTCCCGAATTATTTTTTCCATTGAAAAAAAAAACTGATGTTAATTTTGAGAGCTTTTTTGTGCCCTTCCAATGAAAAATAGTAATTCCTGAAGTGAGCTATCATAATGCGATAAGATGTGAAATTACAATATTTAAAAAATTCCTATTGGTTCTAGGAACACACTGTATAAATATTCTTACAGTTGGGTCAATTCAAGACCAGGTTTATTTTTGAATTAAATGTCAAAAGACTGAAGTTTTGTTTATCGATATAATATTTTTTTGCTCCACTCTTTCATCACATTACCTTTTATTTTCAGTATTAATATTATATGAAAATTTCAAACTTCGCTTTTTTGAAAACCCAAAAATATTCCGAAATTTTTACCTTCCAGAGTATCCTGGGAGAAATTATTAGGTGAAAATTTTTCTGTCAAATATTTGACATGTGATAGTTGACATTTTCCTTTTATGTACGAACGGAATTTTATTTTCGTGCAATCGCACGCGAAGTCAGTATTTCGGTTCTCAGCAGAGTCCGCGAAATTTAATTTCGCGGCCGTTACCCATAGCAACGGCCGCGAAACCAAACGTCACTTTCAAAAATGTTTTCAGACATCGTCTTAACATTGTTTGTCACACCAATCTTTAAACTCGCCGTAACATTTTTCGTACTGCCGTTTAGATTTTTCGGGTATTAAAACGGAAAGCGCCGAATTTACAACGCTTTTGAGTTCAGGAGGAGTGGAAGGTACTGAAATCTCGCTATCAGTATCAGACATTTTGCGTTTTGACAAGAACTGTCAAAATATTTTGTATATATTGAAACATATCATTTCCATAGCACACGGTGATATTGTTAAATAAATTGAACTGCTGTTGATTTTAGAGCAATAATATATTTATTTACAACTATCTATTTTAATAATTTTAACGATTGCACGAAAAATAGTGTGTATGCCATGGCCGCGAAACTTTTTAACGACCTCAAGATTATCTTGCCTCGGCCGCAAGCGGCCTCGGCGATAACTGTTCTTTCGGTACGTTAAAAAGGTATTTCGCGGCCTTAGCATACAAATAACTATTTATATATGAAAGGAGATAATATTTCATAATTATGTATTTACTAAATATTTCGAATGTGTTTGAAAACATTTTGAGGACTCCTTGCATTTCAAAAATTAATAGGTCCATCAATATAAAAATTATAATAATCAAATGTCTACCTACACTTGACTACATGAATTTCATATTTGAAACAATTTAATTCAACTTATCTTTTTGTGAAAACTTGGTTGAAATCTCCAGATGCTTCCTTTGTACTACGCTGATCGATTTCTCATTTTTGTTTTAGTATTTCAATTATGGGTGACTTCTTTTATCTTCCCAAACTTCCTCACAATATGCATAATATATATTTTGTTGTTGTTCTACAGATAAATCAAGCGCTTTATTTTCCGCAGGATTTATTTGAAGCGGTTCAGTGGTCCGTAATTTGGACCGTCCAGTAGACTTTTAAAGATGGGAGATAATGAGTGAATATTTTTATTATGGGTGTGAAAGAGTAGAAAAATAACTAAAATAATTTGATCCTATATGATATTTCAGCACACCCTAACACAGTTGCTTTCATCAGCCACTGTGGTCTTCTAGGCAGTTTATTTTGGTGTACCAATTCTGGGCATTCCAATGTTCTGGGACCAATTCAAAAACATTGGAGAATCGGTGGAGAGAGGGATGGCGATAAGAATGGATCTACGAGACCTCACCGAACAGAGCTTCGAGAGCGCCTTGAACGAAATACTTAAAAATCCAAAGTAAGTTCATTTTCTTTATTTAACTCGTTCGCTACCAAGCGTCCCATATATGAGCCACTCACGATTTTCTGCTACCACTATTTCATGTGATAGTCTAGTCAACAAGTACCATTGAAAAAAATGTGTAGTCACCAAAAATTATGATCATGGTGTCATTCGATTGTCATGTAGAAAGGTCCCAAAGGGGGCCAAAAAAAATTGCAAAGGTTATAAATAATTAGGTGAGAAAAAAATCACGGCTTTGGTTTTGGAACATTTCGAATAATATGGTCACTCAGTATCCATAATTTCAGGATCTTGGTAGCGAACGTGTTAAGTTCACAGCCTTCTGCAGTGAAGCTATGTGAATCGAAAATTATTTCAGTCTACGAATATCGATATTTCCTCTTTCAGATACAGAAACAATGCTAAACTACGTTCTCGAATCATGCGAGACCAACCAATGAAACCTCTTGATGAAGCAGTATTCTGGGCAGAGTATGTGATTCGCTATGAAGGAGCTCCACATTTCAAATCAGCCGCCTTAGATTTGAAATGGTATCAAAGATATCTTCTTGACATCGGCGTATTTGTTGGTTTCCTCATCACAGCCATGTATCTTCTGGCCTCCTGGATGATAAAACGTATCTTTTTCAAACCGAAAAAGTATTGTATTGATACTAAGAAAAATAAATGAAATTTTGACTGCATTCGATCTATCTCTATAAGATATACAGGGTGGTTCAAAATTTCTTCTATTTTTCTGTTTGATGAAATGTATCTTTTTCGAACCCACAAAGGATTGTAGTGATACTAAGAAAAATAAATAAATTTTTGGATACCTATATTCGAGTTATTTCTATGATATGTACGAGGGCTGACAATAAAGTAAGGTCTCCAATTTTTTTTTTTCATAGAAAATGACATTTATTTACAAAAAGCGATACACCGTTGGAAAGGCCAAGGTCTTGGCTACTTTTCTACATAATCGCCATTTTTTTCCAACACCTTGCGCATCCGCACGATGAACTTGTCTATGCCGGCAGAATACCACTCTCCGTCCGCCTCGCGCAGCCAGGTGTTGACCTCTTTCTGAACCTCCGCGTCACTATCAAACTTCTTCCCTCCGAGATGTTTTTTCAGGGCGGGGAACATGTGGTAGTCACTGGGGGCCACGTCGGGACTATAGGGAGGGTGATCGATGATTTCCCAGCCAAATGTCTTGAGCAGGTCAAGGGTAACGTTGGCTGTGTGCGGGCGCGCGTTGTCGTGGTGAAATTTCACTCCTTTGCTCAGCAATCCCGGGCGTTTGTTTTTTATGGCACGACGAAGCTTTTCCAGGGTCTCACAGTACCTTGCTGCATTGATAGTGGTTCCCCTTGGCATGAAATCCACCAACAATACCCCGTGGCGATCCCAAAACACCGTAGCCATCACCTTGCCGGCTGACAGTGTCGCCTTAAACTTTTTGGGTTTCGGAGAATCGCTATGGCGCCATTGTTTGGACGACTCCGTTGTTTCGGGTGTGTAGTGATGAGCCCACGTTTCATCCCCCGTAACAAACCCTTCCAAAAAATCATCGCCTTCCTCTTCAAAACGGGCCACAACTTTGGTCGCACATTCCACGCGCCGCTTCATGTGGTCTTCGGTCAGCTGTTTCGGCACCCATCGGGCAGAAACTTTGTGGTACTGCAACTTGTTCACAAGGATATGACGGATTGTTTCGCTGCTACACACTCCTCCAAGCTTCTCTTCCAAGTCCCTAATTGTCGCACGGCGGTTTTTGAGCATTTCTGCCTCCACTGCTTGAACAATCGCATCCGAGACCGACGGTCGGCCACTTCTCTCCTCGTCGTGAACATTAGTGCGCCCGGAATTGAACTCGCGGCTCCACTTACGCACGTTTTTTATGTCCATACACTTTTCCCCGTAAACTTCAACTAGTTGACGATGGATTTCAATAGGTGTCACCTTTTTCGCACTCAAAAAACGTATTACAGAACGCAATTCGCACTTGGACGCTGACGCGAGTGGTACCTCCATCGTTGACGGCTGCTCAGCCAAGACTGAGCGGTCGGGGAAGCCTCACCCAGCAGCAAAGTGGTAGTGGGGGAACCAAGGAACACGGCGGTGTTGCCAGATTTCGCCTAGCGCGTGATCCGGCGAAGTTGCAGCGTTGGAGACCTTACTTTATTGTCAGCCCTCGTACATACAGTGTGCAGGGTTTCACCAAGCCAAGTAGCTTGGCTTGAAATATGAAAGTATGGGTTGCTCTTGAAAGTCAAGCTTTCAAAAATAAAAATCTGGTCCAGCTTGAATTTTACGAATGTAAGCTTGGCTTGGTTCAAGCTATTTTCAATAAAGCTTTTCTTGCACCACACGCATACCTGAAATGTCATCCACGTGTTGCCACTTCACGGATTATTATTTGAGTTGAAGGAAATATGGGAACTATTGCAAACAAATATAAAAATCAGAGCAGCTCAAAGTTAGTTTGGAAAATCGTTAGAAACTTTGAATATAAGAAGGAAAATGTCAAAAATAGACGTGGCTACAAGATGGAATTTTTCTTTCCAAATTCTTTACTGGGCACTTAATTTGAAAAGTGATAATTCAGATAATTTGAAAAATTTGAGTTCCGCCGATACAGAAAGAATGGTATCTTATTCAAAGCATCTTTAATTATCTAATGGGTTTCAGTGAACTTTCAACAACTCTGGAGGCAGAAAAGTAATGCACTTTACCAATGGTAGTTATACGAATCAATTCATCATTAGACGAGTTGGAGAAATGGGAAAATTTCTTGGACAAAAATAAATAACAAAAATACAAGCATCACAAGTTCAAATTTTGAAATATAATAAATCCAAATGGATAATGTGGTCCTAATTTTAGATCCTAGACAAAAAGTGTAAACTTTCACAATCACTGATTGAGAAAGAAACCTACAAAGACAGGCAGTGTCGAAATTTGAAGAGATATATGAACGAATATCAGAGTTGGGTAGTATCCGAATACTTCTGTATTCGGATACAGTATCCGGATACTTTATGTGTATTCGAAAGCTGTATTCGGATATTTTTCGAATTTTGTATTCAGTATCCGTATCCGTTGCCAAATTTGTAGGTATCCGAATACTGAATACTTTTTTCGATCTTCGGATAATTTTAATTTATTCGATGAGTCATCGAAAACAGTGAAATACAATTTTAGCAACCACGAAAAATGAGTTATTAGAGTGCTCATATATCAAAAATGTGCAGTAGACCCCAATTGGGGCTTGTTTTCCTCCGTTTACGGGGTTGGAACACCCAAACTCGAAGTTCAGCATCCTCGAAAACGGAGTGAGGTAAGGCGGTACAAGATACCAATTACCAATCAATGTCGTTGAATCAGAATCTATGTCGTATGTGCGTGGCCATTTCATAATTCCCATGTCAATTATCCATTCCTTATAAAGAACCCTGATAAAATTCATTTCTTTTGTGAAAATTCTTTGTATCCATATTGTAATAACTCTGTATAATTGAAAATAAAATATTCGTTTTAATTTGTTGTTTTTGAGTTTTCCAATATTACTGTATTTATAACCCAATTGCAATAGGTAATTTGTTCAATAATTACCCTAAAGTCTCACTGTCTTTCTGTATTTTTTTAACAAAGAAATTTAATATTGCTATGTGTGAACTACATATCGAACGATGAATGCGATGATTCATCCAACCCAGTTTACGGTCGGGATTCAGCATCTAGCGGCACGTTTTTTACAGGAAAAATCCTGCAAAATCTTGTCTGCTGCAAGTGTCACTCAAGTATAATACATGCTTACCTTCGTCAGCACCAGTAGAAAGACTTCTCTCTTTTGCAACTATGATTGATACGCCAAAGAGAAAAAATTTAAGTGATGAACACTTTTAGGTATTGGTACTGACGAAGGCAAATTCAAACTCAAAGGTACTTTTATAGGTATGAATGTCATATCTAGCGAAGAATGTCGTAAATGCTAAAAATATATATTTTTAACTTGAAATGTTCTTTGTTTACAAAATAAATATAAACAGTTTATAAGTTTCTTATTTTCTATATTTTTTTATCACTTTTTGTTTTTGATATTCATGCCAAGTATTTTTACTTGTATCCGTAAAAGTATCTAAACAAAGTATCCGAAAAAAGTAACCGAATACTTGTATCCGAGTACATTTTTAGGTGAAAGTATCCGTAATTTTTCAAAAAGTATTCGGATACATTAAAAGTATCCGTATCCGGTATTTGGATTCTTTTTTCCTGTATCCGACCCAACTCTGACGAATATACTACTGTTCTGATATTTCTGAAACTGATAACGAGTTCAAGAGTATCAAAATTGGACACATTAAATATATATTCATTAATTCATCAATACTTCCATCATTCATTACTGGTGTTCGATAGTAGAAAATGAAAATTGAAAATTTAATTTTTTGTGTAGGTTGAGAAAAAGCATCAGCTTGGTATGAAGCTTGGTATCAAAAAGCTTGAAATGTCAAGATTTTTTTTTCTAAAAGCTTGGCCTGGTTTGATATGGATGTAGTTGGGCTTGGCTTGAGTTTTATTGAGCTTTCATTGATTTCAATCCAAGCTCAAGCCAAGATTTCAACAATCAAGGCAAGTCCGTGAATCTCTGCCAGTGTCACCGGAGCACCCATAATAAATCTACGTTTACAAACCGATTAATTTTTTTTTGTTCAGTAGGAAACAGTATCGGAAAGTCTACAGTTACAAATGTGCAATATACATCTCCACTTTTCAGGGCGTAACTTTTGTTCACGATGAAAATTGTTAAATATGATTAGCGATTTCTTACGTGAAATGTCGACACCACCACGACACCACCACTATATTCAATATCCTATAAGTAGGTTAATCATGAAATTTCATCAGAAAGTATTAATTGGCAACAAAACTACAAAAACATAAATTTTGATAACATTTTACCATTATTTATGAATATTTCAAATAAATTGCGAAAATCGGCAACTTGATCAACACAAACGTAGGAGATCGTTGAGGTTTCTGGAAGAAATTCATAATATAAATTATAACATTTGGAATGGTATTTATGAAAAGATTCGAAATTCATAACGTCGAGAAATAGGCTCCTTATGATATACAGTGACCGCCAAAAAGTATGTACCATATGGGAAATTTTTTTATTATTGGAGTATTGGAAAAAATATTCTGGGGAAAAGTTTGTGCATGTCCAATAACCTAAAAATGGATTTTGACACATGTCACGTGATCGCTAGAATGGCGGCAAAATGAAAAAAATTGCAATGCAAAGGCAAAAAAAGGGGTAAGATGGCAAGATATCAAAAAAAGTTATTTGAAAAAGTCACTTAGAATTCAATTTTATACACACAAACGAAGTTTCAAGAGATAATTCAAAAAAATTGAAAATAGCAATTTTTTAAAAATATTTTCCCATCTATTAAAAAATATTATTTTTTTTCTTATGAATAGCTTGACTATACTGAAACATTTGCATTTTAATGATAATGACAAAACTTTCTCATTTTCTCCACACCAGATGGCACTAAATTAAAAAAATTGGTTTTTGCCAGAACCCTCGCTGTTACATTGGTTCTTATCTAACCGTTATATCAGAATTCCAAGACTATTGTGTTGATATGGCAATCTAGAAACACCATGTTTTCAGATTTTCATCAAGTTTCAATAATAATGCTGTATGAGCGTTTTACTTTGCACATACACTTTAAGAATCTTTAATTTGACGCACTATTTTCAAGTTTATGTGCGAAGTGAAACGCTCATGCACGATTATCATCGGAACTTGATTATAATCTGGAAATTACCATGTTTTTGGAGTGTCATGTTATCACAATGGTCGTGTAATTCGGCCCAACCCAATCCGATGGCTAGTTTTCTAAATACGGGGTGTTAAAGTTGTAAATTGCCCAGATTTTCGGATTTATTTTTTATTTATTAAAAGTTAGATCGGATTTTTCTTGCATGCAGACGTTTACTACATGTTCTAGTAATGAAATTAGTGGATACGTATGATTAAAAATATTTATATTTACAAGGTGATTCACGAATGTATGACGGTAGTTTTTTGCCAAAATTCACTGTTTCTACTGTGACATCAGGGAGGCATATTTTTGAAACGTTCTCTTCGATATAGTGTTTTGACGAGAAATTATTGCACAGAACATATTTTTTATACAGGGAGTTTCTCAGAGAGAACCACTAGACAAAATTATGTTCTTTTAGGATATATTCGAAACCCCGTATTTATGGATTGATATTTGGGAAAAGTAATACCACAAACATATGTGCGTCTCTAATCTCCAAAATGTTCAAGGTGGTTTATTCATAGGAATGTATTTCATTTTGGGAAAAGTACAGAAAACACGAACAACCTGTATTCAAAAATTTCCTCGGTCAAATGTGACTATTTTCTCACTATATATTAATTTTCAGAGGTATGAATTCTGAATCCGAAAATAGGACCAGTTTTCGAGATACAGGGCGTTAAAGTGAAAAATTACTGATTTTATCAGTTTTTTCTATAAATAGAAAAGCCGGATTGATTTTATGTTGCGCCTATGAGTTTAATATGAGTTTCAGTCAGATATACATGGAGAGGTTCAGCTAAAAATATTTACTGTTACAGGGTTATTCACGAATAAATCACAATAGGTTTTTGCAAAAACTCAAAATTCTACAGTTTCGTCACAGATAAATTATTCCATGAAGTTAATACCTAGTCATTTATAATTTTGAGTCTGAAATGATTACTTTTCATACAGGGTGAGCCTACAGCCAACCATACCAAAAATATAATTATGCTTTGAAGTAATGAGAACTTTTTTAGTGAATTTTGAGTAACTTTATGAGCGCGCTTACCCACTGCGCTATCACCCCCAAAAAGATGATAATTATCCATCTTCTTGTGTAGGTATAATTCGAACCTATATACGTGTAGAGCGAGTTATATACTGTTCCGTTACCAGCACTCTGATGCTGATCAGGAACAAAATGCTTCTTAGATATTGTACCTTTATCATAAAAGAATCATAAATGTTAAATTATTTTTGGTTATAAAGTGTTGAATAAATGAAAAAACTTCTTATTATCATTTTTGCTGTCACGTGTATAAAAGCTTGTCGATTACTTATATCGGACAAAGATGTATAATTTTGGTAGGTGATTATAACTAAATCACCTTGTCTATCTAAAATTCTTGCGGTTATGCATACTTGATGTAATGTTATACAGTTACTCAAAATTCACTAAAAAAGTTCTCATTTGAATTATTTCAAAGCATAATTATTTTTGGTATGGTTGGCTGTATGGCTCACCCTGTATGAAAAGTAATCATTTCAGACTCAAGATTGTAAACGACTAGGTATTAATTTCATGGAATAACTCATCTGTGACGGAACTGTAGAGTTTTGATTATTTGCAAAAACCTATTGTGATTTATTCGTGAATAACCCTGTAACAGTAAATATTTTTAGCTGAACCTTTCTATGTACATCTGACCAAAACTCATATTAAACTCATAGGCGCAACATAAAATCAATCCGGCTTTTCAATTTATAGAAAAAAACTGATAAAATCAGTAATTTTTCACTTTAACGCCCTGTATCTCGAAAACTGGTAATAGTATCGGATTCAGAATTCAGACCTCTGAAGATGGTATGAAAATCAATATATAGTGAGAAAATAGTTACATTTGACCGAAGAAATTTTTGAATACAGGTTTTTCATGTTTTTTGTACTTTTCCCAAATTAGAATACCTTCCTATGAATAAACCACCTTGAATATTTTGGATATTAGAGACACACATATATTTGTGGTATTACTTTTACCAAAAATAAATCCATAAATACAGGGTTTCGAATTAATCCTAAAAGAAAATAATTTTGTCTAGTGGTTCCCTCTGTGAAACACCCTGTATAAAAAATATGTTCTGTGCAATAATTTCTCGTCAAAATACTATATCGAAAAGAACATTTAAAAAATATGCCTCCCTGACGTCTCAGTGGAAAAAGTGAATTTTGGCAAAAAACTACCGTCATACATTCGTGAATCACCTTGTAAATATAAATATTTTTAATCATACGTATCCACTAATTCCATTACTAGAACATGTAGTAAACGTCTGCATGCAATTAACACCCCGTATTTAGAAAACTAGCCATCGGATTGGGTTGGGCCCATTGACACTTTTGGTTACTGAGTCGGGTACAACAACATACAAAACTTTCAGAAAATTTGACCGGTCGCCACTTTACATAAGAAAAGTGCGGGGTCCTTTAGTCTACTTTGGAAACTCAGGCGTTGTTAATGTCCATAAACTGAAGAAAGGTAGGAAAGTTCCTGTAATTTCAGATATCTGACAATGTCTTGTGGACAATGTCTTGAGGACAAAAACTTGCTTTATTCATCAGGCCAATATCATGAGCAACTCAGCATAAAATCAAAACTGCTTCTGGACAAGGATATTCAACATTCACCATGGAAAATGATCAATATCTAAACATATATTATTATTAGTATTACGTGGCACTCATAAAAAAATTTAAGGAAAAGGGATACCGCTTATAAAAGAGTATTCAATTCTCCATTCAGCTATATAGCATTTTTTTATTTTTGGATTTGGATACTCAAGAAAAAAGTAATTTGATATCATTCAAACAAAAAGCCCACCAGCCAAATACCTGTCACCTGTCACGATTGATTAGTCTGTAAATTAACTTTTTGCCAAAAAAGTTAAATTGTGACATTCAAATGTCACAATTAACTTTTTGCCAAAAAAGTTAAATTGTGACATTTAAATGTCAAAAAAGATCAGACGTTTTAAAAATTTATTTTAATTCGCTAGACGCCGTTAATAATTTGCAGTTTTTAATAACTTTTTTCATGAGTATCCAAGTCCAAAAGTCAAAGGATGCTAAATTGCTGAATAGATATTTGAAAACTCTTCTAACCGCGGTATCACATGCTACCCCTTTTCATTTAATTATTTTTATAGGTTTTGCAGCTATCACCCCTAGGGAGTTGAAGGGCAGCTGAATCATTTTATTGGGAAAGCGTAGTTTCATGAATGGAAATTAACCTATTTCAGAATTTTTTATTTGCATTCATAAATACGTACACTCATAAAAAGTAATTCTTGGATAAAAAATATGCTTTATTTAAGAAAATGATTCATTTATACAGTGCGGCTTTTTTTAGTCACCCCCCTGTTAACTTTTGAAAGGTTCGTCGTAGAAACATGAATACCGATACTACATCAACTCAAAAATTTTAAATGGCATGGGGGGACAAGTGTCACATCGTTGAAAAGAGAATTCAATTCTCTTTACACCCATCTTTACAACCATCTAATATTTTTTTAATTTAGTTGAAATTTTTTTCACAAATTAAATTCGAAATTTCAAAAATAAATGCGGATCTGAAAACTTCTTATACCTCGATAAATTTGAACGGTCTGTTGTGGAATAATGAAACCAAAAATATTTTGAAGGGTATTACCGATACTACTTTTTGAGAGAAGAAACATTGAAATTACTCGACAGATGGCGCTAGGGACAGATCAATTCCAACATTTGACAAGGGGCCAGGTAGGCGAGTGGTTAAAGCGACATTGTTTTAGTGCATGGCGACTGCAGATTTTTTTCTGATGGCCCGAGAAAATGCTAGGAATCGCACGTAAAAAGGTAAGACCTCGTTAATCCTTGGCTCGTACAAGTTTCGACTTTTGAGGGCTGTCGTTCGTAAGGGGACGACAGCTGGTTAACGGAAAAAACAATTTTAACAAAACAAAAAACAACAATTTCGAAAGGCATATATATATAAATCGATATTGAGAAAAAATTTCTCAACAAAATTCAAAAATATTCAGATGGTTGTGAAGAGAATTGAATTCTTTTTTCAACTATGTGACACTTGACCCCCCATGATTTTTAAAATTTTTTTGTTGCGCCCCCTTTCGAGCAATCACCATATTTTTTTCCTAAGAAAGCAGTATCGGTGAAACCTTCCAAATGATTTTTTATTCATGTTTCTACGTCGAACCGTTCAAAATTTAACAGGGGGGGACTAAAAAAAGTCGCACTGTATATAATGGAATGAATATTACCTCATTACAAGAAATCGATAATGTCCAAATTATTTTCTCGAAATGAGGTAATGATAATCTTGAACTGTGTTAAGGAAGGTGTTTTCGTTCAAGCATAGTGAAAAATTAAACAAAAATTAAATATTACATATACCATGATACTTGGAAAATTATCTTTCTCGGTGTAGGTTGAATAACAACCAAGGAAAGAGTTGATTGAATGAAAACTCTGTATGTTCTATATTGAAATCAATATTTTCTCATTTATAGAAAATGTGATTTAAGAATTTTGTTCCTCCAATTTGAAAATACTGGTTTCTTTTTTGTTATGATATTCCATGCCCAATATATTAAAATTAAAGATAGGTATACTCAAAATATCTTCGGAAATACCCTCTTCAGGAAACTTCTAGGAAAGGTGTCAATTTTGTTTCTAGGGAACTAACCTTTAGAACTAGAGGATTTGAATGCAACTTTCCTCTTCCAAGTATTGGGATTTCAAATTAAGATTGTAGCGCCACCGACGGCGGACGTTGAAGTACTTTCTACGACATTGATTTATAACCTTAATTTTTCTTTCATATAGTTCATTGTTTACTATGTTTATTTCGTGTATTGAGTATTTGAAGCGTGATTTAGGCCCATTAAAGATTGTTAAAATTGTGATTGCGATTACTTTTACCTTTTATTAATGTTCATTTAAATAAATGATTATTGGTGTAAGGATTAGTGTTAAGGTGTTAATGGTTACCTTGTTAGAAAAAAGATAGTGATAAAATACTTCAATCGTCTTTTTACAAACAGAGACAAATGGCCCAATTAAAATTAAGTTTATTGGAATTTCTGAGTTAGGTTGAAGGGACCGAAAGTTCTCGGTGTGTAGTAGAAGGTGAAGAAGTCCTCAATGCAGACCATATAATATTATATGGAAAAAATAAATGGAACTCTTCAGTGACAAAAGTGTGAACACTCTGTCTCCAGACAAGCGCTGGAGAACTCAGAATTATAGACGGTTATATTAAAATTATGCAAATGTAAATAAGTAAATAAAAACAAGATGCCTACCTACCTTTGTTAATATAATAATCTTGCTTAAAATAGAGCGAACACACTTTCATGAATTTGCTTATTGGTTTGCCAATCCGAACGTTTAATATCCAGGCTTTTCTTCTTGAGATTAATTCTCGTCCCATTTCCGTTTCAAAATAAACCTTTGGGTCATTTTCCTCGGGATATCTTTGAAAAGTTAATTTCTTTTGGCGTAGGAATTGCAATGTGGCATAGACCAATAACCATTGTAAGACGTCATTATAAGACCGGAAGGGCCGCTTTACCTGTAAAAAGGCAATTTCTCAACACTAAATTAAGATGAAATAAAAACGGTTCAAAGAAAGGCTCTATATTCATAAAAATCAATGGTAAACAAACGATACGAAAGTGTGGTTAGAAAACAACGTCTTAGAAACTAGTTTACATTAAAGCCACCAGAGTGCGTATCGCTTAGCATGAAATGCCAATAAAGGGTCCATTTTGAGAACAAATTCGTTTGTTTCAAAGAAATTATCCGTAAAGTAATTTAGAAAAAATAAAGGTTTTTTTTAATGGTTCACTCACAAAGTAACGTGTCACTTCTGGTATAGGTACACTTCTGACAACCAAAAATTCACGTAATCTAGTTCCGCGAAGAGACTTTTTTTGGTACTCAATAGACAATTTAGAGCATTCAGAAATGATTGACAAATCGACCTGGTTATCATTGTGTGTTACTACACTGAGAAAAAAAGATTCCCTAATTTCAAAGATATATTTATGCTTACAAACATTTATATAATAAATGATAAACTCTAACAATTCTTAGTAACTCAAATAAACGAATGAAAAAACTTTGGAATAACATTTTATTTCAACAAAATTAGACTTAAACTTGAATTATTTGTGATACTGTTGCTAACAAACAAGAATCAAATGTGGCCAGAATATTAGTGATTTCGATATTAGAGTGTTCAAAAAGTGGATGAATTGATTCTGACTGGTGGAATAAGGTCACTTTTTCGGAATGTCAATTTGAATGTCACTTTTAAATAGAAAACTATTTATTTCCTGATTAAAATTTTTTTCCTCACTTACAACAGAGATTTACTAGGTGAACTAACAAGTCGATAATATGTTTATGAATATTTTTAATAAGTTTAAATGTTAGGGAATCTGGACAAAGTGAGCAATCGTTTTCCAGGTAAGATTTCAATAGGGCTTTTATAGGTTCAAAAAATGAAGTAGATTTAACTGATTATTAGTCAAGAAAATTTTGAGGTACAGTGTTTTATAAATTTTTTTCTCCATATTTTTTCCGATGATTTGATTTTTCAGTATTATTTGTAACAGTCATTGTGTTCAAGTCATTACAGAAGTGTTTTCTATTTTTGTTTCCTTTGATTAGTTCTCAGTCATGTCATTAATTATTGCATAGTCCAATTGTTTTTCATAATTACTCATAATAGCCTACGTTGTTAATATCAACAATGTTGCCCTGTTTTGATACGCCTCTGGATCAATTAAAATTATTATTGTCATTAAAAAAATAACAAGGTGAATGAGAGAAATGAAAGGAATGAGATTGACGATTACCTTATCAAATAAATGAATAAAAACAGTGCTAGTTCATTTATAATTATTACCAGGCCGCCGTTTTCATTGCCTACCCACCGCGGGCTCTGAGCACAACGAAAATTTGGAGCAAATTACCAGTGGTGTCGTAAACCAGCATCGAGATGGCGGTTGTGCATTATTTTACAATTTTTTGTTCAATATTGTTACTTACTCACGGTGCAAAAATATTAGGAATATTTTCTTTTTGCTCCCACAGTCATTTCACGCTTGGATTCAGATTGATGAAAGAATTGGCGGATAGGGGACATGAGGTGACCCTCATCAGTTCGTACCCACAAAAAGAACCAATTCGGAACCTCCGAGACATTTCAGTGGAAGAAATAAAAATCCCTATA
Source organism: Chrysolina oricalcia (assembly GCA_944452925.2). Classification (NCBI taxonomy): domain Eukaryota; kingdom Metazoa; phylum Arthropoda; class Insecta; order Coleoptera; family Chrysomelidae; genus Chrysolina; species Chrysolina oricalcia. Next base: position 5,682,272 of record OX101825.2, on the reverse strand, counting down.
GCGGGTGAGTTGCACAGTTTTTGAAAATATTATAATGACGAAGTTTCGACCGTTTCTGTTTATATTGATAACAGGTTGTTGAGATAATGTCATCTTGAAGAAACACTAGTATTTATCAACCAGCTATCGTTTTGGAAATATATTTCTCCATCCTCAGGATTCTGAAATATCGAATCATGGAATTTAGGAAAATATGAAATGAAAAAATATAACTATTTGTATTTTTCAATAAAAACCAACGTGTAATCGTATGTAGTCAGAGCCCTGAGGACTGCAATATATTGCCGAAACGTGGACCGGTTGAAAGATACTGGTTTTTGTTCAAGACGACCCAACCTCAACATTTATAGGTAGGTATATTTAGCATACATCTTGATACTTGCCACATATGATGAAGTTGGAAAGAGCAACTAATAGTTTACTGATTCATTTTTTTTTCATTCATTCTCATTTTCAGCTTCCTGTTTGCTAAGCTATGTACCTATTTTTGAGTTACAATAGTATAATTTTGAATAATTATGTAAAAAGTGTGGAAAACGCTATTTATCAATGAGTATTCCAAGCACAGTAAAAAGTGGATGGAAAAATACTTTCCAAAATTTAATATATACACACTCCTCCTAGTATTATAACTTGATTCCACAAGTAATTAAACATTTTAATGTAAAATTTGGTAAATGTCTTCCATTTTTTTCGCGTTTTACAGTGAGCATGTAATTCAATGCTGAATTACATGTAATTTCCGCTGGTTTACATGATGACTGTATATGAATGTAATAATTAGTAAAACAACGTATTGTTACAGCGGAATGACGTCAATTTACAGAATATTCCAGGTAATGTGTGAATTCTCTTTTGTTTAAATGTAATTTTCCGTGACGCCATCGCCATGCGCACCTACCGGCATTCGTCCCAATCCTCATTCACAGTTCATGTTGGTATAGGATGAACATCGTTGGGCATCTGGCGAAGATACGTTTTAAAAACAAACAAGCCATATTTTTTATTTTGTGTATGTGGGTGCCAAATTGTCATCGGATTGTATATCAGGTGAGTAAATAGGTACCGAGGAAAAAATATCAAACATTGATTGTTTGTTCCATAATATTATGAATAACGCCAATAGGAAATCGAATCGAAAGTTCCGTTGTCGCAAAACCAACTGAGTGACGATTTTGAGTATTTACTTTACATTCAAATTTCAAGTGGATAGATATCATCCAAATTCGATTCCAGAACATGATATCGGACAGCGGGCAATCTCATGAGGTCAGCTAAACTATTTAGTTAATTTCAAAGAGTTTAGGTATATAGTAAGATATTTTGTTTTATTGTTGTACCATATTTAAACGATTTGATAGTTTTAGTTATTTTTCTTCTATATATAACAATATGTTATGATGAATAAAGTGTTTTTAAATTCGGTCTTTTTTGCAGATCCCCCTCCCCCCTCTGTACTATTATGGAATATTGTAGTATATATCACAATCTGAAGAAAAATATAACACTTATCTGTAATCGTTACATTTGAGGCAAAAAAGATCTGAATCTGCTGGCATAATCACGATTTAATCTAATCTATCAAATATTTCGCTTCAACTGTAACAGAAAAGAGAAATGATAGATTTATTTTCAAGGTGTACTATGTTTCAATTCACTCAACGTTAAAAAATGGATAATTTTCTTACTTTTTTTTTCTCTATTGATGTTATTACATTTATAAATTTTTTATGGTTGACTTTAGATGTTCTTATAATCAGTCACACACACAATGTAAATTTATTTCACACTACTTGAAAACAATGGACAAAAGAGACTAGTAATTATAGGAAAATATGTGGATAATCACATTTGTGGTAAGTAAAAATGAATATTGATCCAAGTTTAATTTACAACAAAAATTGCATCTTCCCTACAAATACTTGAATATATACCCAATAATACATACTAAAGCATGTATGTCAATTGGCACTACTTGAATAGAATGGTAAAAACACTTGAACAAACATGTATAAATCGCCATTAAATCTGGAATAATAGATAAAATTACATAAGTATACAAGTGATAATACATGGAATATATTGGAAATTCACATTTAAAGTCAAGTGATGACTTTACATAATATTGCATGAGTTATGTAACTTTACATGTATATTCATGACAACGCATTACCCATATGGGATCATGTAATCTGATGGAAACAATATTTACAGTGAGTACGATTGCAGAGTTTTCTATTCGTATACAAAAGAGATGAGCTTTTGAATATGTTACAGTATAACCTACGTGACACGTCTAATGAAAACATTTTTCGCTTTAAAGCGACTTGAATAATACCTAACTTGTCTTCGAAACAATTTTTTTAACTAATATAATTTAAAATCAATCATTCAGTTTTCAACCAAATTGTTTAGGAGTCGTTATCTTTAATTTTGGAATGTTGACAATGTGGAAATAATATCCGGCCTCAAAAACCCTAACAGGTCAATATTCAATAGATTCGGTCCATAATTAAAAATCTCAAAAATAATATGAATTTTGCCAAAAAAACTATATCTCTGATCCCGAAAATCCCCACAAGCAATTATTTTGAATGGAAACTAACCATAATAACAAAATTCGTCTGCCATTTTGGACCCGCCATATGGAATTGATGAATTTTGATTATAAATTCATAATATTCGACCCCAAAAACCCCCACATACCGATTTTGAAACGAATCGGACCATGATCACAAAACTACTCTGTCATCTTGGAGCCGCCATATTGGATTTATGAATTCTGACAATGAGTTCATATTCCCCGACCCCGACAACCTCCACATACCAATTTTGAAACGAATCGCACCCCAATCACAAAACCCGTACGCCATATTGTAGCCGCCATTTTTCTTTCTGCAAAAAACTTCATATTGCATTGTCACCGAAATAATGAATACCTTTCAAGTCAAGCAGACGTCTTGAAGTTGGTGGAAATTATGTTGAAAGATTCCTCTTCATACATAAATAGCTACAGGTCAAGTCAAAAAAAGATAGCTTGTAAATGTAAAAGAAAAATCTCTCGTAATCTCAATTGCTCCACCAAATCACAAGTTGGTTCATTTCGAAGTTTTCAAATTTTCAAATAATAATAACGATAGTAATAATATGTGTATTTCAGTGATTGATTTTTACAAAAATACAAACAAATTGTGAAAAATGTCAAAAAGCGATCAGGTATACAGGGTGTTTCTTAAGTACGTGTAGAAAATTCAGGAGCGAGTTGCTGACATCAAAATAGGAAGAAAAGTTCCTATAACCATATGTCCGCAATTTATTCGTTTCTGAGATACAGAGTGTCAAAGCTGCACTCACATTTTCATTTTTAGTTAATAATTTCAAGATAATTTTGATATTTGGGTAAAGTTTGGTATTTGGGAATATTCATTATTCACTTTGAGTAAAAAATATATTCTTGATACTAGTCACTACGAGCAACTGTTTTCAAGTTATTGAGATTTGAAATAATCGATGGAAGTGATTTTAAATAACAAGATTTTTAAATTCAAATTAATTTAAATATTAATTAGTTTTTTCACAAATAACATAAAATTTAATTTTGTCATTGAAAAATCATCCCAAATACCAAACTTTACCCAAATATCACAAATATTTTGGAATTTATTCACAAAAACAAACTTAAGAATTGAACTTTGACACTCAGTATCTTAGAAACGAATAACTTGCGGACATGTATTTATAGGAACTTTTTTTCTTATTTCGACGTCAGCAACATGCTCTTGAAGTTTCTACACGGACCTGTATAACAAATCACAACATACTACAAACTCAATCTACATATATAAATAAAAATTAATATTATTTTCAATTATCTGTAATATATAATAATAGTTTATGAAGTGTGTGATTCATAAAAAACGTTACAGCCCATAAATTGCACACATAAAATGTTCTTCTGTTTTTTTATTTGCTTCGACTATCAGTTTCTTCGAACGGTCTGCTGTCATTGTCGTATCAAAGGGGGCTCTTATTTTTTCATGAATACTTTTAAGAAACTATTTCTGGAGAATTTCTAAAGGCCTTGAATGATCATCATTCACATTTCCCATCCAAGAATGCCATATCTCAGTTATGTTTGTATAAGTCAAGTGAATAATGAAACATTTTCAATTGAGGAAATTTCAGCAATTGTTCAAGAAACTTCAATTTTGATAACATGCTTCTCAACGTTCCCGTTGCGGAATTTATTTGTAAAATCTATTTGAGATATTATTATTATTATTAATTTCTTTATTTAGCACATAAAGCTAATGTTTACAGTCATAGGTAAAATATGTATATAATAGAATTTGTTCAACAAATATAACACTATACAATTATGAAAACTAAAATATACAATAATACAACATATTAAAACATATGAACTTTTATATGAGTCGGTAGGCAAGAGTAATAGTGACAATCATGTATGACACTTGCGTAATAGACATATTTTCAATTCTTTTTTGAAAGTTGTAATAGCGTCGCGGGTTTTCAAAGAATCTCCCAATTCATTATAACACACTATGCCTTTATGGAAAATAGATTTTTCGGAGCTTTTTTTGTTTTTTGTTGAGACTCGTATGTCTGCCCTTCTTCGTGTGTTGTAGTTGTGTAAGTTGTTGTTGTATACTAATTTAGATGACAGATATGATGGGGTTAATGAAATTTTCATTTTGTGAATTAAGATCATGGTGCGGTACTCCAAGTAATATTCTACCGAAAGCCAGTTCAATGTTCGTAACATGACCTTGATGGACGTGTCTCTTGGAACATTCAATATAACTCTCATGGCTTTATTTTGTAATTTCTGCATCCTTTCCATCTCATTTTTATTTGCCACGTATAGTATAGACGATGCAAATGTGAAATGGGGCAATATTATCGTATTATACACTGTTTTCCTAGACCATGGTGTTAAAGATGGTGCCACTCTAAACAAGAAGTTTATGTTTTTTGATATTTTATTGGTAATGTAAGAAATATGATCTTTGAAAGTTAAATTTCTATCGATAATAATACCCAAGTATTTAATCTTATCCACCATTTCAACTTCCTCATTACCAATTGTAATCTTATGATTATTATCTTTGAATTCTGCATACTTTTTGTGGTTGCTAATTAACATGAATTTTGATTTTTTTGCATTAAGTTTCAACAAACTGGCGTTACACCATTGGAAAATATTTTCCAGCTCCGCGTTGATTGTATCTGTTAGGGTTTCTATATTTTCAGAACAGAAATACAATAATGTGTCATCGGCAAACAGATGGATTCGACAGTTTTTAACCGAGTGAACAATATCATTGATATATAGTAGAAATAGCAATGGTCCCAATGTACTTCCTTGAGGTACGCCGTTTTTATTTAAGACTTCATTTGATATAGTGTTGTTAATTTTAGTTACCTGTTTTCTGTTCCGTAAGTAATCAGTGAGCCAGTCGAGTGCCATTCCAGTTATACCAATACTTCTCTAGTTTGATAATTAATTTGGCCCTGTCAATTGTTTCGAATGCGCGCTGGATGTCCAAGAATACAGCTCCAATCATAACATTATTATCATTGTTTTCTTTCCAATCATATAGAACATTTTGTACAACTGTCTCGCAGCTGTGGCCTTTTCTGAAACCTGACTGATTTGAATACATTATGTTATTTTCTGTTATATATGATGTGAGTTGTTCATAGACTATTCTTTCGATTAATTTTTCTAGTGTTGCTAACATATTAATTGGTCTTAAATCACTAGCTTTATTGAAGTTGGATACCTTAGGTATGGGTATAACTGTTGACAGCTAGAGGGCCGATGGAAGCTTGCCTGTTAATAATGAGGTATTAACTAGATTCAAAAGAGGTTTTTCGATACTGTCATATATTTTTTTAAGGATTTCCGCTGTTATTTCATCCGGACTATCTTTACTTGGTAAGCTAAATACTACCTTTCTCAACTCTCTGTACTCTATGAGTCTAAAATTATTAAATTTATTGGTTGGTGTTTCTATTTCATCTGTACAATCCCTTACAAGAGTGGTATCTATATCGGAAATGATCTTATCAATACTCGCAACATAAAAGTCATTTAGGCCATTAGAAATTTCTTTTGGTTCGCTCATTTCTATATCTTCAATTTCAATTTTTTCCAGTTTATAATCTTTCTTCGTTGATATTAATGATTTCAAAGTTTCCCACATTTTTTTAAAATCACTTTTACTACCGTCTATCTTGATTTCAAAGAATGCTTTCTTTTCTTCGCGTATAATTTTAACTACTTTATTCCGATGGTGTTTGTATATTTCCTTATTTTGAAAAGATTTATTCTCCTGCCACGGGTTTTACTTAGCTTTCAGCTTTTATAATGGCAACGAAGCTGTCAGAGTGACAGGGTGGCTCGCGACTAACTCAAGTGGAGACGGGAGTGGGTCATACAAAATAAATTGTGATGAGATGTAAGAACATGGGCGCCAGAAATATGATGCAGGCTCACCCTATAGATTATTTATACTGATTCCCATATAACACGAATAGTATTAAAAATTAAAGTTACCACACTCTAAATGATAAACAGCTTACTGTTTGAAGAAGTATAATTATTAAACAACAAAATTATAGTGAACTGACTGTCCGGGTACGTTCTTACACAAAAACTAAATAGTTATATAAATAACTGATTATCAAAATTGACCTTACAATCGGTCTACAGGTGCAGTTCAGTGACCAAATATATGTTCAAACATTAACCAACCTTTAAGGTGAAAGTATACAGACACTAGTACGTAGACAAGGTTAAACGTATCCAATATTCAATACAAAATAGATCTACCGCTGTGGGGTAGGAGAAAATAATTTGTCTTAACCAATCCGCAATAGTATGGTGCACCTTACCTTGTAGCGTTTACACAGTAGCCTTAGACTTTGATAATTAAAAAGGATATCAGTAGGATACTTAGTGCTATTAGTTGGTACTTGGAGTGCAACGTCGGTTCAACTAGGCTGCTACCACACAGCTGATGTAGACTGCAATGTTGCTTCCTCGAAAGTCACGCTAGCAGTACCTGAAGGCCCTACTCAATGGCTATAGTAGGTGAAAGATGGTCACAAGGAAGACATACCATACATCTACGGAGTCCAGTAACTTCCTCCAGGAAGGAAAGAAATATAGTAGGACATAACTATAATAGTGCCCTATACATAAACCCTCTATCCAGAACAGGCCAAGGTGCTCCCACAGTGGAAGATGCTTTCGGTAGGCTCTTTCAGATGTCAGATGAAAATATCCTGGTCAAAGGGTTAACAACGGCACATAGGGTCAAGTACCCAAAAGGCCTAACAAATCAGATCTTACCAGAAATAATTGGTTTATATAATCCCCCGAGAGGTAAGGTTCAGAAATATGCATACACAGCAATTCAATCGACTAAACGAAAACTGAAACCTTTTAGCAGTTGCAAGATATAATCCCTTTACGGACGATTCAAGTAGAAATCAAATTCTTACAACTCATTCACCAATCATGTCAAAAGTGGAAAGCCCAGCACACTCGTGACAGACGACAGTCAAAACGAATTAAACTTCTTCCTCTCAAACTTTAGATCAAAATGTCAAATCCATGTGCATTGTTGCCAAGTACACTTCTCGAAGAGTATTACACTCTCAACTTATTATTCTTTTGCCACAAGCTAGAAAGATATTATGAAGCCCTATCCTCAAATGAAACACGCCTAAGTAATACTGCATGGCATAACCCATTTCGCATCTTCAGTTATGAAACCAACAAAAGTCACTCCGTGCTACTCCAACTGAATGCAGAAAGAAGTCACAACAACCACAAGTCAATGGCGTACTTCGCTTAGTGCGCACACCCCAGACGTGGAATGAAAAGTGTTGACAGAGTTCCAAAAGTAAACAACTAAATCACGAATGACAATTACTAACCTTGGGATACCTTGAAATATGACGTTACCAAAACACAATGACGTAAATGTAAAATGGATATACCTGGTAGTATAATGCAATGGGGATGCAATTGAGAAATAGTTGGATGGATTACCAGTGAATACACTCTCGAAGAAGCAATATTGTGATAGCATATAGGTATTATTAGTGTTTGAACATTATGAAATAAATGCAGAAGGCAAATAGTGGTAAAATGCATGTAAAATATGATTAAAAATTTCGATATACCCTGATTAGTTAATAATGAAAAAAAATAACGTTACACTCCTTATATATTTTATAACTAGTATCTCTTTGCTTTATAGCATTCTTAATTTTATCGTTCCACCACTCCTGAAATCTTGGTTTTATAACAACAGTTTTCCTTGGCGCAATCTAATCTAATTTACTTATGAGGGTAGAAAAAAAAACTCAAAGTTTTTTTCAATATTTTCGTGCGTATACTTCCAGTTCACTGTCAGTAAACTTTGGTTAAACGAATCAAAATCGATTTTGCCACGTGTAGAGATATATTTAACGTCTTTTTTATTTCTTCCAGTGTTTATCTCAACAGTAATGATATAATGGTCAGATATTCTTGGAGTTTCATGAACTGTACATCTCAAATTGCTCAAATTGGAAAAGACCAAATCTATCGTGGTACCACCAGCATCCAAAGGATGAGTAATTTTATTTACTAATTGGCTGCAACCTACGTCAGTCATGATGTTGTTCAACTTTTTTCGATATCTTTCGTTTTCTTTGAGCCAATCAATGTTGAAGTCACCCACGATTAGTACAGGGAGGGTGATGTCTTGGATATAATTATTGCACCATTCTTCGAAGTTATTCAAAAAACCTGCGTCGCTACTACTAGGCGAATGATAAATACATACCAAAACAAAAATTTTGTTATTAACAGACATTTTCACACTCAGAAGCCAATAAATTTTCAAATAGGCATACCTAACTACTTCTAGAGCAACTACGTTTTTTTTAGATACATCGCTACCCCACCTGTGTGTCTACTGTGACTATCACAACGTATTATATTATAGCCATTAATTACAATCTCGTTATCATTAATATCTTCTGTAAGCCTTGTTTCATTCAGGCATAAAACTAGAGGTTGACAAGTAAATGTTAAATTAGAAATCTGGTCAATTTTGGAAGTTAAACTTTGTGCATTTATAACTACCACGCAGCCCTCCAGCGATTCTATAAAAAATCCCCATTGTTTTTTGTGTTTTGTAGTGTCTTGCGAGAAAGTGCTGTTTCGAATTCATTATTGTATTTTCTACTATCATATCTGTCAATTATCATAACTAGATATTCAATTTTAATTAGTTTGTTGAATTTCTTCGACATTTTCAATTTCAATTGGTCCTAAATTTGAATTTGAACATGTTTATTGGTAATAAATTAGCATCAAACCAATTTTATAGTGATCAGAAATCTTCTTCAACAGATTTTGGAGTAGTTTCCAGTTTTTTTCCTGGTAGGTTATGAGGGTATCATCAGCCTAATTGTGAATTTCTACGATATCAAATATGAGTGGCCCTAAACTTGTACATTGGGGAACTCCATGCATATCCAAATGATTTTGAATCAAATACATGATTGTTAATTTGAACATGTTGGATTCTCTAGTCATGATATTTTTTAATAATTGTAGTATTTTCCCACAAATCCTATATTTTCTAGTTATTTGTGTAGATGTGAATGCAAAACTGTATCTTTGATTAATCAAGAAATGTAGTTAGAGATGGTACGTTTTCGTCCAGTGACTCATAAATTTCCTATCTGAAATTACAGATGGCATCTTGTGTTGATATGTTTCCTAAGTCTAAATTGTTTTATTGATAAAATATGGAATTTGCCATTCGATATTTCAAAATAATTTCAAATATTTCTACCAAATTTGAAATCAACGATATTGGTTAATAATTTTGTGTTTCAAATAAATAAATCAATGAATCAATAAATCAATAAACCAATACATCAATGAATTGATAAAAATTTCAATGAATGAATTTATAAATCTATAAAGTAATGAATAAATTATCATTCAGAAAAGCAAACAAAGTCCAGCAGAAATACAATTCTAACGTGATCAGTGTGGGTTTGATCCCAAGAAAAATATATAAAAAAAATCGAAAAATACTTGAGGATGCAGTCAAATCACTGGGCTTATTTATAGGAAGCTCTTTGTTATATTGTCAAGCTTTCGGAAAAAATTTTATTCACTTACATGGTGGGTCTGCAGATGGAGATATCAACCTAAGAGAGAACGAGATAAAATTTTGAAGAATGACAGTATTTTCAAACGACCAAAACACCAAGTGCTACCAGCAGTATGAGCAACCCACACACGAAACCACAAGTCCGAAATGCGGACAACATAACCGAACCCTACTTCAGTGACGGAGACTGGGTTCAAGGCCAAACAGTCACAAATTACAGACTACAGTCTCAATTCGGGAAAACTGGAGGGATCAGTTCCAGCTTTGAAAACATTCAAATACAAATCGCGGAATCTGAGAAAGGGACCAAAAACCGAACCTAACTTCAGTTATGAAGACCTGGTTCAAGGCCACAACTGTAAACCAATTTCCGACTAAGCTTCATTCAGAGAAACTGGAGGGATAAGTTCCAGTTTTAAAATATTATTATAAATTACACTCGGATTTTATAAATAAGTTCTCCTGTTCATACTATTGGTACCACTATTTGTCTTGGAATAACCTTTTAGATAAATTAATTTTGGTACAAAAAACAGAAACTTGGCAGTAACACATTACATGCCTGTTTTTTATAACATGTTTAGCAAGTGCACTAGATTTATTCAACTAACAATCACTTATATGCGACGTTAAGCGTCCTGATAGATTTCTAGACGTCTGTCCAATATACTGCAAGTCACAGGACGAGCAAGGAATTTTGCTTACTACATTTGACTTATCTATAGTTTTTGAAGAAGTTTCATTTTGGAAAACAAAGTGATCGTCGTGGTGACGATACGTTGTGCAAATTTTATGTTTTCATTCTTGACAACATTTGAAAGTTTAGGAGTTAAAGCTTGAATAGATGGTTAGGAACAGAAATAGGTTATTACCTTGGGAGGTATCTCAATCTCAGCGTTGGATCCCGAGGTTCAGTTTGTGAATTATGTAAATTATTTGAAATTATATTGTTATTCAGAGTATTATCATGTAAAATGTTTCTAGAATCAGACAGAATTGTTGCATTGAGTCTAATATTGTGTGGTTTGCTGTGTAACAGCTTGTTTGGAAATTTTAAATATATAGGTGTATTTTTTTCAGACTATCATGCTCGTTTACCTGAATTTATCCAGATGGGACACATTGGACAATTGGAATATATGTTAAGCATGGGTAGAACATATACGGAGGTTGTATTGAAGAACCGAAATGTACAGGGTCTTCTCGATTCCGGAGAGAAGTTTGATTTAGTGATAATGGAACACTTCTGGAACGAGGCCTTGGCAATACTGGCGCATCGTTTGAACTGTCCTTTGGTATACTTTGCCCCAGGACCAATGACAATCTTCAACAACCATTTGTTTGCCAATCCTGCTCCCTCATCCTATGTTCCTAATCTTTTTTCGGGCTATAGTTCTCGAATGAACTTCTGGGAGAGACTGAGAAATACATATTTGGATGTAGTTTCACGATTATTCATAGAATTCAAACAGATTCCAGAACAAAATGCTTTGTTGAAAGCTAACGTTGAAGATGCTCCAGACCTCAGGGATATTTTGTATAATGCTAGTTTGATGTTCGTAATGTCACATATCAGTATTCATGATCCGCTACCACTCCAACCTAATATAAAAAATATAGGGGGGCATCACGTGGGACCTTTGAAACCTTTACCCAGAGCTTTTCGTGAGTTTATGGACAACGCTACGGAGGGTGTGATAATTTTTTCTATGGGCTCCTATTTCGAAAGTTCAAGTCTTGATCCTGAGAAGAAGAGAGCCATACTGAGGGTATTCTCGAAACTAAATCAAAAAGTGGTATGGAAATTTGAAACCGATCTTGATGATAAACCTAGCAATGTTATGATATCCAAATGGCTGCCACAACAAGTAGTGATGGGTAAGTATTCCAACAAATATCACATAACTGGATGAATATAACTGCGGCTTCAGACGAAAACAAACAATGTCAATTTTTTTGGAATCTACTTGTTCCAACCAATGTAGTGGAAATAATATTTTGAATGCAATATCGCCCAATGTCCTCAGTATTTCCTAAATCCATGATTCTACATTCGGAGAGCACAATGTCATACGTTCCTATGAAAACAATCCAATCCAATTTATGACATTGGTCATTCTTGTTCTAAGCCACAGAATATAGACCAGATTTCAATGAACAGGATTCACAAAATAGATAATATGTAAACAACTATCTCGATTCTGAAATATTGAAATATTTCAAATTGTTTTTCAGTAGTTCTTTACATTTTTCATAAATCTAGTTTTCCGACAAAAACCATTCCCAAGATTTCCGGAAAGCCCATATCTCCATGAGCATGTTCCGTCCGTTGATTCTATATTGAAGGTATTTCCTCAGGAATCCTATATCTCTCTTCTGGTATTAAAGACCTTCAAAAGTCTGTGATAAAAATACCTTGTTATTCTCTTCCAAATTTCGAAAAATTTGATCTAGCTTCGTTGCTTGTTGACCATGAATTTTCTCTCCTTGGACTTATTCTGGTTCTTGATCTCTCACAGCAGCTCCTATCTAGGTGGCTGGTTCGCACGCTTTCTTGATTGCTCAATACTGTTATGGAGTACAATATTGTATTTGATAGCGCCTACTTGTAGAAGAATCTCCGCTAAATTAAAATTCATGTTACTGCTGCGCTGATAGTTTGGATAGTTTGGAGTATATTTCAAGCCAAAGATGGAAGTTTTCAACCCTATTTGTTGTATGAACTCCTTTGGCACTTGTGTGTAGGCAAAATTAATGACTTGCTCTATGTCGGCTCTATACTCCAGCAGGGTTCCATTGGAATTTTGCTATAGACTGTTTAGTTTGCTATGATACACTTGTTGGAGATGTTGCTACCCATATCTTGTATCCAATGCGTCAGCGATTCTGGAATATGCCCTTTGCTTACTCTCGCGGATCTTCTGCAGGATATTTGGAGGGGTTGACTTTGAAGACACAGGACTAATGAATTAGTCATTTTCTTCTAGGACTAGCCGTTTGAGTTTGCTGCCGATTCAAATTGATGTCGATACATAGCCCACGAAGATGGCCCTCAAATATCGGAGACTGCAAAATGTTCATTTGGTCACAGTCAGAAACTGGCAGGCAAACGAGTGACTGAATGTCAACGGTGCTGGTTCCATTCTCAAGGAGGTGAATAATAATAATAATAATAATAATAACTTTATTCACGTTAATTAAATTAAACATAGAGAAAAATCGGCTCAAAAACATCGTGAGTAAAGAAAGAAGAGTGATAAGTGCTAAAGCACTTGTTTCACAAATATACAAACAATAAAAATTATATAAAAATGTGTAAGTAAGAGTATGAACAATTTTTATAATGAATAACAGTAATAAATAAATAAAAAATCAGACACACGCATATACAAATAATAAAGTTAAAATGTTCATTGTGATTCAATATAAAATTATAAACATAAACAAACAGATATATGAGCTGGGTACATAGAGTTGATAAAAATGGGTAAAAGTCAGAAATAAATATAAAAGTAAACAATAGAAAATTAATGACAATATAGAATGGTATAAAAACATTTTGGTGAAATTATTAAAAATGTATTCAAAATAGTGGTAAGCAAATAAAAGAACCAGTCGCACCCCTATACACACATATACAATATGAATATAAAATATTCATTGCGAATCAATATAAAATTATAAGCAAGCATATTTTTATTTTATTTAGTGAATTATTTTTTAAAAATTTTTCAGTCATCAAAGAAAGAACGAATCATATTTCTCGGATTTTCGTTTATGAACTCTCTCAATCGTTGTTTAAATTTTCTTTTCATATTTATACATTTTAATTCATCAGGAATGCTATTATATAACTTGGGTGCTAAGTAGAGGAACATTCTCTGTGTTGTAGCTTTGACCATTAACGGTGGTATAAAATGATTTTTTTTTCGTGTATTGTAATTGTGGGTAGGTAGTTGGTTGAGATGCTTTGAGTCGTGGTACTTTAGGCATGTGATGAAGAAGTGTAATTGTCTAACGTCCAAGATTTTTGATTCAGAATGTACGAATGTACGAACTTAAAACACTAACTATGAATGGAACACATCAAACATTTTCTAAAGAAGTTGAGTATGTGGTCATTATAATCTACCAAAAACTGACATGGAATAGTCAAAACTACCAAATTCTTTCAAAGGCTATAGCGGTGAGTTGGACATGCCGCAGAGTCTTTGGTGAGACTTGGGGACAGAAAACAAAAATGATCTATTGGTATACTAAAGGATCATCAAACCAATGGTCACCTATACTCCACTGATATGTTGGCCAAAGATACAATAAACTTCGGAACAAGTCAAGGAGAAAGTGCAGCAGCTAGATCAAGGTGCTTGTGGGGCCGCTTTGTCTGTACAACCCCTCCTATAATCTATCTGATTCATTGAGATCAACGATACGACTTTCATTTTCTAATAATTAACCTCTTATTACAAACTCACTATCGGTAACTTTCACTGATATGAAATGAATATAATTTTCGTGTAAATATGAAAATCGAGAAAAATCACTGAAATGAAGTGACCCTAAGTAATATTGCAGCACACCCCAACACAGTTGCTTTCATCAGCCACTGTGGTCTTCTGGGAAGTATAGAAGCAGTTCATTTTGGTGTTCCTATTCTTGGTCTTCCAATGTTTTGGGACCAATACAAAAACATTGAAGAAGCTGCGGAAAGAGGTATGGCGATAAGATTGGACCTGCAAGACCTTACTGAACAGAGCTTCGGGAGCGCTTTGAATGAGATACTGAATAATCCCAAGTAAGTTAATAATTTTTTCTCCGACTGTACAGCCTTTTAAAGGCTGACTTCCATATACGACCTTTTCCACAAGGTAGAAAAAACGATTCATTTGACGTTAAATTCTGTTTGGGTTGAGTTTATAAAAATTAATAGTTTGAGGAAACATTAACATACAGTTGTCTGTTGGATGGATCTGATTTGATTACATTCCGCGTTGAATGTAGAATTAGAATTAGTTTCAAGAAAAATATTAGAGCAAAGATCAGTATTATTCAGAAGTTGACCTAAAACAAAGAGTCCGTGTATTTAGTACATTGATTTGAATACAGTATAGGAGAGGACCATCAAAATTTATTACTAGAGATGCAACTGACTGACGGGAATAAATACTACAATCGTTTGAGAATGACACCAAAGATTTATATAAAACTTTACTCTTCCTAGTAGGTCCTCAAATATCGAATCTATATGTTCACATAAAACCCCTGTCATCATCATTGAAATTGTCTTCATCCACAAGATATTGAGATCAAGTACCAGAACTTAATTCAGACAGAAATGCCAGAGAAATATTAAGTATTGTTTGTTGAATTTAATTATGAATTCCATATAAATTCAATTTTTTTCTTACCACTAGACTGAAACTCAAAAGCAGCATTTTCAATTTCACTATGTTTGGGTTTTCTCAGTTACATGACTTTGTAAAAAAGGATGATACCATGTTCATAAACAAAGATAGCCAACAGCTTAACGCTAAAAGTAAAACTTGAACCAACAAATTGCATTATGACTTTGAAAAAGCAGCTGCTTCATTTGCAGTACTCTGATTGGGTAGAGACAAGACGCCAGCGTCAGAAAGCTGTTGTGGAAGGCCGACTTAAAGTGTAGCTTTATAAAGTGAAGCAGTTCACCTCATTTTGATGTCCAAAAAATTTTGTCATCTGATGATTATCAATGTTTTTTCTTTCAGATACAAAAACAATGCAAAATTACGTTCCCAAATCATGCGAGATCAACCAATGAAACCGCTTGATGAAGCAGTGTTTTGGGCAGAGTATGTGATTCGCTATGAAGGAGCTCCGCACTTCAAATCGGCTGCTTTAGAGTTGAAATGGTATCAGCTGTATCTTTTGGATATCGGAATTTTTGTTGGTTTCCTCATCATAGCCATGTATCTTCTGGCCTCCTTCTTGATCAAATGTATGTTATTCAACAACAAAAAGTCTTGTATTGAATCTAAGAAAAATAAATAAAATTATGTCTCTAGTTCATCTATATTGAGCTTGCTCTTGTGTTTGTACTGACCATTCCCACAATCGAAATTATGATTTCTATTTAACAGCATAGTGCAACATTCAATGAAATCCATCCAAATCAATGATGATAAAACTGAAAACACAGAAGAAGTTTGTAAAGAATTTAACGAACATTTTTTAACTGTTGGAGAAAAGTTAGTATTTAAAATTCCTGTATCAACTCAAGACTTCCAAGAAAAAGCGACGGCATCATCGATATTTTTAGCACCCCCCAAAATATTTATGAAGAGTTATAGAGATTGTTCTTTGTGGAATTTTTCAATGGAGATTGTGCACTTTGGAACTAGTATCACTCCTATTTGAGAATGACAAAAAACTATCTTTTCCAAAATTTAAAGAGAAATTCGTTAATTGTAGGCTGTATACTTTGTTTGACCATCAATATGGATTAAGTAGATCCAGATATATAGAAAGAGTGGCACAAGATGTAATATCATTAGTACAAAAAAAAAGTTGATGGTGGTCAACAATGTGTCAAATTTTTTCTTGATTTATGTGAAGCTTTTGACACTGTCGACCATGGGATTTTATTGAGAAAATTGGATAAAACAGATCAACAGAAAATAATATGTGTGCATTGGAGAAAATGAGAGTCAGCATGAAACTGTGAATTATGGTGATCCACAGAGATCTGTGTTAGGACCTGTACTATTCCTGGTTTATATCAAACCTATTTCTTTCTTCAAATTGAAAGGTGTTCTTAAATCATTTGCAGATCCGTACAACAATCACTTATTCTGGACCAGATCTAAAAAATTCATTGAATGTGATTTCAAGTATATTTCTAGAATAGTCTCATGATTACAACATTGAATTTATCTGAATCCTCATACATATTCATATGGACAACAATAATAAGAAATACATTCACACCTATAGAATTTGAAAATAATCACAATATAATATACAAAAATTGTATAACATTATTTTTGGGTATTGATACTGATGAAATCTTCAGCTAAAAAAAACATATAGAAATGATCCGGAAAAGCTCCACCCATAATCGGCATTCTTTACAGAATTAGAGGGTACTCGAAAAGAAAAAGTTTTTGAATTCATTTTTCAGTTTCATATTTTCCAGATTGCAGTATATAGTTTATATCTGGGGATCTGCTGAGGTTTTTGTCTCAATACCACTTAAAAAACTTTAGAACAAATCAATCAAATGTATACAAAAATTACCTTATATCGAAAATTTATATAGACCAAAAATTTTATTTAATATTTATTTACTTTATGAACAGGGATTTTTTTCATTTATTCATCTTAGCAAAATTGAAAAGAAATATACTAGTTCAAATCTTCATGACAATATTCCAATTCAAAATCATGGAACAAGAAATATTCATGAACTGCAGACTGATGGAATTAATACTGAAATTGGAATAGAAGGTATTATGCATGATGGTATGTATACTTATTTATTATAAACTACCATGATCATTAAAAAATATGAGAAGTTCATTCAAATTTAAACATGAATTGAAACAATATTCTGAAATATTAATCTGATTTGATCTATTTAAAATTTTCATTTCTGATAATTTTCTAATATGAGCAGCATTCTTGGGAATAATCAACTTATTATTATTATTATGAAAATCCATACTGTCTTACTCATGGTGCCTCAAAATAATGATATAAGTATGAGATATTCGTACCATTAAGTTAGGTGTTCACATAGATTTCATTGAAACATTCCTGACATATTCCTAAAGGACGAGTCAATTTTTTTATAGCAAACTGCACCTTGTTTATTTTCATAGTATCAACATTTTTCTCGTCCACCAGATGTAGCTGAAATCAAAAAAATTTAATATTCGAATTGAACAATTCGAATGTATCGATATACCCGTTTTTTATTCCAAAGTAATAATAATGTATTCATTGTCAAATATATAAGAATGAATAATAATAAAAATAATAAAATTCGATATGTGAATAAACACATGAACATTTTCGAACAAATGTGGATACATATTTTGAATAAATGTTTCTTTTTATGGGGAAAATTCGCCTCTGGACATAGTTTTACATACTTTCACAGTCCGAAAGTGAAAAAATTAAAATTTAAGGAAATCTGTGCAAGTGTAGATGTGCAAATGGAAATTTGCAGATGAAAATGAATAGCTACTTATAAAATTATGTTTTACTGTCTTCAATTAGATGAAGATAACTTTATATGTTGAATTGAGTAAGAGTAATAAAAATCATCTGACCCCACTATCATAATAATAATATATTCGATGACCTTTGAACTATGATTTGAGACTTTTATGAGAAAATATTTTTTTTAATCTTCATAACACATTCTGACGAAAGATATTCAGTGCATATTTATTTTTAGTACAGAAAATTTGCGAACATAGGCAGACTCATTGTTGAAATTATTAATAGATAAATAAATCTGCAAGTAACTACTCTAGTAGCAAACTTGAATATGGGTAATATTGGTACAATATTATTAAAATATTGGCTAATTATTCACACGTAATACCGAAGAAATATTTTATATTTCGCGATAATGGTCCAATGTTAATTATTTCCATCAACCTGTTGCACAGCTATGATATTGGCGAGAAAAAGTGAACATTTGGCGATATTCGCTTGGACATTTTAAAATATTATTGGTGAAATATACAAATTTTTATTCCTAGAATCAATATGAAAGAAATTTTGGGATGGCAATATTTATCATAGCTATTGAAAATAATTTGTAGACAATACTGTATTATCGATATATCCACAAATTATCCTAGCAATATTGACCAATATCATATGTGGCAATCTACAATCTCAGCCAGTACTCCAACAACATATAAATATATTTTTTTTTGAAATTGTTAATACACATGTACAACCTTTCGCTATCCCATTTTGTTTTCGAGATTTTGGCGATTTTAGACAAAAAAAATCCAATTTTATACCTTTTAAATTTTTTTATTAACAATGTTTCACTTTTAAATGGAGTGGAAGAAAAATAGTTTCAAAATATCGATGTGGGTTGTGAAGACGTATCCGAACTGATTTTAAGATTTGCATTTGTTTCATAAGTACGGTCATAATCTCGATTTTCTATTTTTTTTCACAAAATATTAGTTTTACGAAATGAATGTTAGAATTATTTGTGGGTTCCATTAAGGCGGATAATATCAACTGTTTCTGAGATATTTCGTATGTTCCTTAGTCCAAATTTCGATTCTCAGATTTTTTCAATTTTTCCGATATATTTCAAAGGTTTGGAATGTTTACAGACTGACGGACAAACAAAAATATATTTCCATTTTCTCCAAAGTAACTATGGGTCTAACTCTTCGAATCAGAAAGTTTGTTTAGACAACTTCCTAAGAGGTCGTTTTATGAAAATTGTCCAAGTATAGTCCACGAATGAAACATTTATTTATTTCTCATGCTGAAATATCCAATTATTCAATTGTCAATATTTAATGAAACATAAGAAAATTCTGAAAAAACTACAAAAATCTTTCAATTCACAACACTTTATTTACAAATATTTTACAATAATTTTTTGGCAAGATTCAATATGGGACGTAAGTGGCCATGATGACCTGATTCAGCCTCGTGCACGTTTATTGAGGGTCCATCAATGCTACCAGTTATCTGAAATCCACCATGTCTATTATGTTTATCATGTCCTCCACTATGTCCAAAATTCAACCCAGAATGGAAACCATCTTTTGCTCTCACCTCGTGTTCCTTCCATGAAGACACACCTAGGCCCATATCACTCCCATTATCCAGGATAGTGCCAACACCATTATTCTTGCCTCTGGCAAGACCTATGATATTTCCTATTAATCCTCCATGACCATGACTCGGGTGTACAACTTCTTTGTTTGTGGAAAGACCATCGAAACCTCCTACTGAAACATGAACTCCACCATTGTCCAGGATAGAATCACCATTATTGTGGCTTCTAGAAAGACCTATGATATTTCCTAGTACTCCTCCACTACCTGAATTTGGGTAGGAAACTTCTCTGTTTATGGAAACACCATCGAATCCTCCAGCTGGAATCTGAACTAAACCATGTAGACCTTTATCGTTCTCATTGGCCAGAACAGAATTGAGCACGATATCATGAGTAGAATCTCCATTATTCTGGCTTCTTGAAAGACCTATGATATTTCCTAGTACTCCTCCAAGACCTGAACCGTGACCGTCGCCAGCAACCTGAAGTCCACCATGTTCGCCACCAGCATGTCCATCGATTTTGCCATGGTGAATATTCAGTACATGTGTTAAATCTCCTCCTCCGCCATACATTGAAAGACCAGCGGAACCCTCAGCTGTCCTCTCGAGCCCACCAAGTTCATTTGTCTGTTTGATAACTCCGATCTCAACAAGATCTCCATTGTGATTACTTGGTTTACCTCCATGATCAGTACTTAAAAAGATCCTTTGATGTCCTGTAATAACACCGTTTTCGTGCTGGTTAGCTGGAAGGGCATTGGAAAATCTTGCATCTAACTGAACCTTTTCAGATCCACTCTGCTCGTGGTTGGATGTCATACCAATACCAGAATGTTCACCAGTGATTTGTTCCGCTGTTTGAACGTTACCTTGTTCTTTCAGCACATTGTCTTCATTATGTCTATCAGATCCACTTTCACCTTCAAGAACCAGCGTGGAACCACTAGAGTTTGGAGTTTCCACCTCTGTAATATTATGTTCACTGCTCGTGCTGGTGTCGACTGGTTTACTCACTTCATCCATGCCAAATCTATTTGAGACATCGAGAACATGTGTCTCTCCTTCTCCTTGATTGCTGTCAACACCAGAACTATCGATGCCTATTTGTATTTCCTTCTTTTCTTCTGGTTGCGCGGTCTCCATTGCATGATGCTCATCAAGTATGTGAATGTCTACAGTATCATTTCTGAGATTTGATGTTGATGCTCCATCGACCTCTATTTCGGGGAGGTCTTTTTCACTTGTATCTTTGATGTCAGTAGATGCATCAGCTGTATTAACTGTGATTTCAAGTGGAATGGCTTCGGAATCAACATGATCATCATCAGATTTAGCATCACTCACTTGTGTTTCTGTTCCTGAAGTTCTCTCGACAGCAACCTCAACCTCTGGTTCGACGGTCTCAATTGATCCAACGTTATCTGATCCATCCTCTTTTGTTCTTGATGAAAGTCCAGTCAATCCTTGATTATCTTGTGGATGTTGGTTCTCTAGAAGTGGAATCAGATACTTTCCATTATATGTTGGAGATTGTCCATATTGTCCATAAAGAAGTGAATATTGAACATCAAGATCGCCTTGTGGGGGATATTGGGGAAATCCCTTTTGTAGGGGAAACTGGACATTGATGCCACCTTGTGGATAATATCGACCATTGAGTCCGCTTTGTAGTGAATCACCTTGGATGGCATATTGACCACTGACTCCATCTTGTAGGGGATATCGGCCATTAAGCTCACTCTGTGAAAGATAATGACCATTGGGTCCAAATGGATACTTAAGTGTTGTCCAAAAAGGAAATTTGTTTGTAAGTCCATACAATCCATTCTGAAGAACCAGTCGCCCATTAGAATCGGACCATGGATGATATTCGGTGTTGATACCATGAATAGAGAATTTGCCATTAGCATCGTTACCTGGGAAAAGTGCATGGCTTGCTTGATCCTGGTGTCTATTTACTATTACTCCATGCACTCCTGAACCAGTACCAATTTTATCTATTCTTCCGTAATTGGGATAGGAAATAATCGTTTGATCCAGGCTCGATAAATCTCCTCCAGTGTTCATCTGACTTATTTTTGGGATAGTTTCAAAGCTGGTTTGACCAATGTATCGGTTTTGATCAGTGATTTCCCCATTTACTCCCAAATGCTCAACCCCGACTAGATCAGAAATGGATGGATAGTTCACTTGGCCTACTCCATATTCTGTATTGTCGTGGTACTGATTTTGAATCGGAATTCTTGCAGAGTCAGAGGAATCTACACCAGTTATTTCAATTCCTTCCTGGGATGTATATGCTCCTGTAGATCCAACTGGTCCAATTCCTGAAGGAATACTTGACCCTGCTCCTCCAATGTATAAGTCATGGTTAGTTATTTGTTGATTTAGATTCAAACCACTACCAATAGTTTCATGTTGGGAAAACGTATTCGGTATTTGTTGAGGAGTTGCACCTCTTCCGAAATCAATCCGCCCATTTCCATGGTGAACCTTTCCTGATGCAATTCCAATTCCTGCACCATAAGAGTTAATATTTTGATTGATGCCTTGAATTGGGTATTCAGTTTGTCCTTTTCCTCCATAATTGGTTTGAACTCCCATCGATTCTTTTTGGACTCCAACTCCTTCGTGGGGTCTTCTCTCTGTGAATACATCTCTGATATTTCCTTCGACGATAGGGTGTCTACTCGATACTGACTGACCAGCTTTCCATACAATCTTTCCCGAGGTGTCGTGATGGTGATTTAGATCACAATTTGAGGAATCATGTTCGAATCCACCAGCATTCAGATAACTTCCTTTGTGGCCTATGACACTCTCAGCCATATGACCTGCCTCATCAATGTACCCATTGCCTATGACACTCTGAGCCATATGACCTGCCTCATCAATGTACCCATTGCCAATGTGCACGCCAGTTTTCGTGTTGTCCATTTGGGTGTTGTGATTGGGATACGGAACAAATCTCTCCTCTGTTGTTTTCTTATCATTGAGATGATTCATATCTAGCCCATTACCATAATCATAGAGCAAGGCATGATCAACAATGCCTTGGTTTTTATCCAGGAATGAATTTGTGTAACCTGCTTGGCCAGTTACTTCTAATTTGGGATGGGTTATCACCATATTTTTTATTTCTTTCTGAGTGACTACACTCCCACCAGTGTTAATAGGACCCATGTTTCCAGATCCACTGGGATAAAGGTTCTGATTCGTGAACGGTACCTTGGAATTGGCGTTGATTCGGAAGGAATTCGGTCCATCGACGTTACTGTGAATCAATACATTTTCCTTTTCGACGACCTTTCCTGTTTGGCCAAAACGTTGTTCCATTGGATGCCGATTCATTTGACTATTACCTCCAAAACCCCAGGTGATTTTATCCTGCCCAAGTATGGGAGGTTGCCTAATAACTAGATGCAAGTCACGATCTTTCAATTCTCGATTGCCATACATTCTGTTACCTGTATAACTGAGTTGACTGATGTAGGAGATGGGATTTTCGACCACTGTTTGCTCCACTTCTTTCTGAATAACTGCTCTTCCTGGTTCTTTGTTGGCTAAGCCCAATAGCGATGAAGTTTCGAAGGAGGTTCCACCGATGTTTTGGTTCTGAGTGAAACCTTTGACTTGGTTCAGACCACTGTTGAAGTTACTTGCTTGTTCTGTTCTATAGTATTTGGGATAGGACAAAATCGTTTGTTTTTCTTTCTGAGTGATAGTTCCCCCACCAAAGCTGGCTTTGTTGAGATTCGAAAAGCCTTCATAGTTAGCTCCTGTATTAACTGAATTTCGATTTCTATCATATACATTTCTATCCAAACCGATGCTTGTATATGTTCCTCCAGCTTCCTTTTCCTCAAACGGTTCCAGCTGGATATGATCAGGTCCAATCACACCTAAGCCTCCTCTGGAACTCAATTCATGTGAATTATAATTGAAGCTTCCTCCTTGGAGATGTGCCAATGCCGCAGACTCGTCGCTAATTCCAGCCTGGTGGTGGCTGGTTATTAATGAAGTTTCAGCAATTGTTCCAGAATGGGGATAAGATGTATGGATTCCTGTTTGTTCATTGGCAATCTCGATGCCACTGAGAGCTGTGTGGGCCTTGTCCATGAATGCGGGCAACTGGTGCCCCAAGAATGTGTAATATCCTTTCACGTAGCCGTCTATTGCAACTTTGGGTTCCTCGTGGCCCTGGTGACCTGGTTTCGGCATGGATCTCGATAGCGTGGCGCCTATCAGGCATGACAATATGAGCTGAAAATTAAAATACAGAGTCAGGGATATATTTTTGACGAAAATGAATGTTCTTAAAGAGCGTTTGATGAAGCGTGCTGGAAAGTTTCACAGTGGATGGAAAATTAGAAGTGTATATAGTACACATCATTTCTGAAATATTTTCATTTATGCAGTGTTGCCGCTTGTATCAGAAAGTAGTAGCTACTTTGTTATTTCAGAAAGAACACCCCGTATATTATTTATGGAATCCTTATAGGATACCCCATTAGTTTCGCTGGTAATTCCCTGTACCTATCTGTTACGGTTTTTGAGATAAATTATTTTGACCAATTTTTGTGCAAAACCTGACCATTGAAAAACAACAATTTTTTCTAAATGCAAATTTACAAAATATTGCAATTTGGGTCATCGCTGCATAAGACCATAGGGTATTCTGTCAATGAATTGGAAATCAGTTTCATCATACAGTGATTCTCAGAAGTAAGTTCCTACCGGGGACTCTTGAAAATGAATGAAACTCAGTTTTTTAAAGGAACACCCTGTATATTATAACTTATTTGGAAAGCAGTAACATTTTTAAATTTAATTATGTATGCTATCCCTATACCCTCCTCGAACAATGTGTTAGTTATGGTCATGTATGTTATGAAATAGTCTTCAATAAAATAAATATTGGATAGTGATTTAGACTAGGCTATGAATTTCATTCTGACAGAAAACTGAAATGTGATTCCTTCATTGTCAAGTTGCAAGTCAAGTTGAATGGTGACCCGCCAGGTTAGGACAAAACAGCATTTAATTACGATCAATTTGATACCCTATAAGGTTTCTAAAAAAGCTTTAGTGAAAAAATTAGAAAGGATTACATTCTGAATTTTTGCATGAATTCAATCTCGAGATAATTTGAATTAGAAAAAGATTTTAAAACATAAACTTTCGTAAATTTTGAAAGTGGTTATTTCTAAATTTTTGTCTGTTGATATTGACCTTTATAACTCCTGATATACAGTGACCGCCAAAAAGTATGTACCATATGGGAAAAATTTTATTATTGCAGTATTGGAAAAAATATTCTGGGGAAAAGTTTGTGCATGTCCGATAACCTAAAAATCGATTTTGACACATGTCACGTGATCGCTAGAATGGCGGCAAAATGAAAAAAATTGTAATGCAAAGGCAAAAAAGGGGTAAGGTGGCAAGATATCAAAAAAAGTTATTTGAAAAAGTTACTTAGAATTCAATTTTATACACATAAGCGAAGTTTCAAGAGATAATTCAAAAAAATTGAAAATAACAATTTTTTAAAAATATTTTCCCATCTATTTAAAAATGTTTTTTTTTCTTATGAATAGCTTGACTATACTGAAACGTTTGCATTTTAATGATAATGACAAAACTTTCTCATTTTCTCCACACCAGAGGGCACTAAATTGAAAAAATGGGAATTTGTCAGAACCCTTGCTGTTACATCGGTTCGTATCTAACAGTTATTTCCGAATTCCACGACCATTGTGATGACATGACACTCCAAAAACATGGTAATTTCCAGATTATAATCAAGTTCCGATGATAATCGTGCATGAGCGTTTCACTTCGCACATAAACTTGAAAATAGTGCGTCAAATTAAAGATGTTTATGTGCAAAGTAAAACGCTCATACAGCATTATTATTTTTTTTGATACCTTGCCATCTTACCCCTGTTTTTGCCTTTGCTTTGCAATTTTTTTCATTTTGCTGCCATTCTAGCGATCACGTGACATGTGTCAAAATCTATTTTAAGGTTATCGGACATGCACAAACTTTTCCCCAGAATATTTTTTTCAATACTCCAATAATACATTTTTTTCCCATATGGTACATACTTTTTGGCGGTCACTGTATACTAACTTGACCATTTCGAATCGATTTTATTTCGCAGAATTGCTCTATCTCTAACCATTCTAGGATTCATAAGTCCGAATCGAGTTGAAAAGGATTTTTTTGAGACAATTTTCCTTTTTACAAATTACCAGACTCAGTTTCGTTGAACTGGATTGTTTTTTTTGTAAATGCACAGCAAATCTCAATTCAATTCTGGTTCAATTTAAAGAGTTCATAGAGTCTTTTCGAAACCTAATTTCAAACTTTCGATGTTTTATTCCTTTTTCCGTTTAAATCTTATACAGTGCGACGCTAAATTAGGGAACAAATTCATTATTTCTGAATAGAAAGATATATCGGAAAAATCCTCGGACAGGTCGATTTTCTATTCCGATGGGCCAAATTTTGAACCTAACCCAAAATATATAGGATTATCCGCATTTAAGGAACAGCGACTTTGGTGATATTTTTGAATAGGACACCCAGTATATTTGTCCATATTTGGTTAGGAATCGTCATTACAAATCCAGTGATACCAAGTTTGATGAGTGCAACATAGACTTTTAACCTTCTGAATCGTGTGGAGTCTCGCAGTCATACTCATTAGACATACCTACGAGGAAGTTTTTTGGCCATATCTCCGCAGCCGTTTGACATAATCCCATCAAACTTGGTATCACTGGATTTGTGATGACGATCCTTAACCATATATGGAAAAATATACTGGGTGTCCAATTTAAAAATATCACCAAAGTCATTTTTACTCAATTGCGGACAACCCTATATATTTTGGGTAGAGTTCAAAAATTGTCCCATCGGAAAAGAAAATCGACCTGTCCGAGGATTTTTCCGAAATATCTTTATATTCAGAAATAATGAATTTGTTCCATAATTTAGCGTCGCACTGTATCTGAGCATAAATAAATCATAAATTTTGGAATTGGGGTGAAATTTCACATTGTAATGTGAATTTCAGATGAATATAATGATTATGTATTTTTTGTGATTTTTAGGGACCAACAACTTTTTTCCATAGTAACTATTTTTTCGATAAACTGGAAATCCACGTAATATACCAATTCGACCATTCTGAACCCACTGGTGTTCGCAGAATTGATCTATCTCTAACAGTTCTTCAATTAAAAGGTTCAAATCGAGTTAAAAGGATTTTTTTTCTCCATTTTAAGCCGATAACTCGAAAAATATTTTGGAGAAATGAGTTCATTAAATATCAGTGTCTTTTTTCGTTGCTTTCTGTTATCTGTTGAACTGTTTGTAGAGTTTTTTATCTGCAATTAAAAAATAGTATATTATGCAATGAGCACAAAATGATGCCCATTTTGCACAAGTATGAAAATCCATACAAGTGAAAAATGGTCATTTTGTTGCGAGATGTATACTATACTTTTTATACAAAACGTTCTCGCAAAACGATTGTATTTTGATTGCCATTCCAAAAAAGGTTATGAGCGCGTTGATACATACTCTTTGACGTTTCCGGTAATAAATTCAGTGTTGTTACCTTCACTGCTTCTATTATGTTCGGAGGTGTCAAATCTAAGTCGATATCACTATCAGTTTCCATTTTAATCAATAGTTTTTACAAAAACAACCATGAAATTACTCGTCACCTACTAAAACTTTGACAGAAACGATCAGCTGACATTTCATCAATTTGTCGCTAGACGTCATAATTTGACAAGCCGTAGTCATCGTGATTTTAGAGTGATTCTAGACCCAACACGAAATAGTCCATTTCGCATTTGTTGCTTAGCAACTTGCCTAGCAACCGATGCAAAAATGAAATTCTGTACCAAATTTGATTGTTTATGATTGAAGTTACGGTTATAAAATGAACATTTATCGAGGTTGTCGTTGAAAAAAGAACTGCTGCCAAGTTCTATAACAATTTGTCGTCTTGTACCATTTTCATTGGTCATTATTTCAAATGAGATAGGTTTCATTATTCCAATTTCGAAATCATTCAAAAGCGCTTAGTGCTCGAGATTACTAAGCACTAACATATTTGAAAAGCTTCAACGACAAGTTGTACGATTATCTATGTAAAATATGAACTTAATTTTTGAATAACTACTTGATAAGGTCGTAACGATGTTTCTTCTACTCCCATACTTTAATTGGTTTATTAGACATTATCTACTTGAACTTTAATGATATTCATTAAAAATACAAATTTTCCTTTGTTATACGAGTTTATAACAAATGAAAACACGACACACATCAATATTAAACACTGTCTTGAACATCTAGTAGACAAGTCATAATTATTATTACTGATTACCTAGCAGATTTTCAAATTTTGTGCGTGATTCTGATATTTAAAGTGGAACGATAGAACTTCGAACAATTTTATTTTGAAAAATGTGACTTTCCTGCTCTCCTGGGGGATTCATAGAAAATGCGTGGGAATTCGGAAAAATTTTCAAACGCCGAAAATTACAGCAAAAATTATTTCACCCTCTTCTTATTGAGAAAATTCGCAAAAAGTCTTGAAAATGAAATCTAGAAAATACGTAAAAATTGTGAAGAACATTGGACCGACGAATAAAGTAATTTCCCAGTGAATGTTAGATCAGGAGCATTTGGGAATTCAAAAAAATGTCACCCCTTCTTCTAGGAGAAAAGCATGAACTTCAGAAAATAAAATCAGAAAAATCCGTAAGTCGAATAATTTAGGCAAAGAAAATATAAATCCCTGTACCCTGAAGGCTGTATGGAGATTACGAGTAGTTATTTGGAAAAATTTCGGAAGTGGAAATTTAGGCAAAGAAAATGCGAAAGCTCACGGAACTGATATCGTAAAATTATTCAAAAACATGTGACCATCAAATAATCCAATTTGAACAAAAAATTTAACACCAGGCTCATTTCCTGAGCATTTTAGAACATCAGTTGTTATTCCGATTCCTAAAGTTACTAAAATTGAAAATTTTCAAGAGTGAAGGCCTATAAACACTCTCTCGTGTGTATAAAAAATATTAGAGAAGTCAGTATACAGTCAAAATCAGTACACCACTGTAACTTTTCCATAAGTTTTCAAATGTTTTTTTTTCTAATGAAAAGAGCTATAGCGCCATAACTTTGGAATAAAATTTGAAATGTCAACGTACGATTTTTTTTTCAAAGCTAATAATTTATAAACATTTTGGCAACTTTTCAAAATGAATTTGTGATACCTTCAAATCTGAATAACCTGAATAATTTAACGAAATTCGTGTTAAACAATTATATACTGATTCATCATCTGTAGCAATATAAGTTTCAGAGACTGCTAATAATTTTTTTAATAGGGGTTTTTGTCTGAGGCATGTTTGGAGAAAACGAAGATTTTCAATATAATGAATAACTATTGGTTAGAAATATTAAGATTTCAAACTGACCGGTCTAACAACATTTCACACATTTGATATACAGGACTATTATCCGAAATATGTTGATACTGTTATTTTAATTAGGCTTCATTTCAGTTTGTAATCAATATTTTTTATGAAATTCCGGTGACACCAATTTCCAGTGGCGTAGTCAAATTTCTTAAAAATAATGTTACTATACTTAAGAGATTTTATAAATTGAAGTTGGTACTTTCATTTCAAATGTATGGCACTGAACCAATGCTATCGATGCTGTATCCATTGAAGGAAGAAATTTTGAATCGGGTATTAAATGACAATTTTAGAGAGTTACCCCGCTTTCAAATAAATCAGATAAACAATCAACACATTATCTCGTATCATAGAAAGTTGTGAATACTCGGTTGACAAAGGTCATGTTGTCCTAGCAGTTTTTTGCGTCGGACATTTGAAGTTGTAGATACAGAAATTCTATTGAAAAAACTCAATATTTACTTTCAAGAGAAAGAACATGCATATGGTTGGTTTGAATCGTATTTAAATAACAGGTTTTAAAGTACCAAAATTGGTGGTGGTAGTATCTAGTGCAAAAAATATTGTAATGTGAGAACTACATGGTGACATCTTGGGTAATTTGGTTCTTGTGCATTTCATCAGCAAGTTGCTTTTGAAATGGATTTAGGTGAAATTAATATTGATCTGTTTGCTGACGATACCATAGTATATACAAGGTGAGTCAGAATAGGACCGACAAACTCCGACTACAGATTCCTTGTCTCATTTTGAGATGAAAAGCTCCAATCATGGTATGTCCTAAAATGCATCCCCTCTGAGATACAGGGTGTCAAAAGTGCGAAAAAAATTTAGATTTATTTTTTTTTCTCTATAACTCCTGGAGAAAAAACTTTCAAACTTGGTGCACTAATCGAGGTTTATCAACGTGTGATAATTTGAAGTTATAATTTTCAATTTTCGTAAACCAGTGGCGTAGTTACGATTGTATGTGGTCATATTTTCCTTCATATTTTCTTTGGACAACTGAATTGACAAATGAACGTTTGACATCAGTTAGGCTCATCCATACTCAACCTAAAAGTCATAACATTCCATTTGCCCAAAAGTGAGATATCTGCAATAAACTGAAGATATGTCCTGAGAAGAGACATAACATCCTTTGTGCTATAATCGCATGATGCAACTGTATTATAACTTATAGGAATAATTGTCAACCTCTTCAACGTTTTTTAATGTTGGGAGTATTCATAACATAGTACATGTAAGTCAGAATGAGACCGACAAACTACGTTTTTTTATTCGTCATAATATTTGAACGAATCGATTTCGTAAATTCACCGATATGTGACCATACATTTTTGCATAATGATTATTCTGAAAGATCCACTGACAAACCCAGCCTCAAATTATAATACTCCTGTTAGAGGAGAGTTGAAGCCTAAAATAATATTTGCGAAAAACTGTAAATAGGTACCTACTTTTAATTTGTTAAATTTTATGTTGGAGTATCATTATCAAAGTCATTTCATACCGAATTATTGACTCACCCTGTATAATGGAAAATAATATTGAAAGTCTAGTGGAAAAAATAAATAGCAGCCTTGTGAAAATTAGTGTTTGCTAAAACAGATTGAAAATAAGTATTGAAAATATTGAAATGAGAAGTAAACGATATCTGAAAGATACATATAGTTTTAATTTTTATGTAAAATATGATGAGCTAGATCTTGAGCGACTGAGAAGCATTGAATATCTAGGAATCGTCGTTGACGAATAACTTACATTTATTGAACACATCAACAAAAACTGAAAAGACTGGATTCGCATAAATGATCAGCAAAAACCTAACTCATTTTAGTAGTCGTATAATATATACCTACAACAGCATAATTTACACCTTGCAGTGATTTGTCAAAAAATATTTTTTATTCATACGCTAGTTAATAATATGATCCCACAATATCTTTGAATAAAAAAAGTGATGGAGTTCGACATCCTAGATCTGAAGAAAATCAAAAGTTTGGGTTCAAATGTTAAATGATAGGTGATAAGACATGATGATGGCCAAAAATGATCCGAAATACATTGAAACCGTCATAGTGAAACAATATTGAATTCATAATGGAATGAACTAGAAAATAGTTATTGGAACTGTTTTCTTTAAATTGATGCGGTAGTTAAAATAAAATGTTGATCATAGTTTTTTTTTTATAATGAAGGGTCGAAAAGTTAATCGAATATCATAACAAGAAAGGTTATGAAAAGTTAGTTTCTAAGAAGGAATATATATCTCGTTCCAGCTCTGACGATAACATCACAAAAATTAAAATAAGGAATTCAATAATTCCAATTTGAAAACCAATTATTGTTTTGGAAATTTGATACTCTCATGCATATTTTTCTTGTTTATTTCTCGTGACTATTAGTATTTCTAAATAAATGAATCAACATCAAATAAATTGGACACTAAACCAGTTCTTACAAATTCCGAAATGAATTCCCCCCAAGTACTTCATTCAAATAGGATTTTCCTCAGCATACAAGACTATTTTGAATAACAAACATTCAATCCCATCTCCGAATTGATACACTAATAACTGAATAGGGCGTGCTTTTTTTTACTCTAATAATAAAATAACATAAAACTTGAAAACGGATCAGCAGAATTTTTAGATTTTCAAAATCCATTATTATTGCATCATATGCAAACAACCTGGTTTTATCTCCTCTGGGGTCACCTTTGGATCTATAAAAATCAATATTATCAGAAAAATATTTGATTTATTGTTATTTCAACAAATTTTCATTCCAACTAATGCCAATAATCAATTCCCCGAAATGTTGTCATCATGAAGAAAATGTGTATGCCTGTCATCGGTGTTTATCGATATTTTATATGCTTTGAACTATTTTGTAAATTAATTTGAAAAAGATGTTTCTTGTTTCGGTCTGATAAAACAATGTAAGAAAGTCAATAAGCTGAAGTATAGCCTAGATACCAAAGATTTTTCGAGAATATACAAGGAATTGCACTACCATGAAACTAGAATCTACTCACCAGAAGCTGCATATTTCAGAAGTCTACTTCACAACCAACCCAGAACTCAGCTTTTCGAAAGTGAATTGAAAGAATTTCGTAATGACATTATACCTGCACAGTGAGTGATAACTAAATAGCAGTTCATTAGTCTTCTTAATTTTACACATACCCATAGTTAATATTATTATAAGTAACTTGACTAATTAAAAGCGTCCAGGTATGAGTAGAGTAGTTTATTTGACCATGTTATGTACATAAAAAACATTTATGGCAAGTCACAAAAACAATATTGGTTCAAGATCAATATTGACATATGGCATTATGAAATTAGTAAAAAAATATAAAACTATAAAAAATATAAAAATATTCAAAACTACAGAAATACATTTAAAATATCGAAGAATTTGACAATCCTGAGTTTTCAGGGAGTAAAGAATAGAACAGTGTAAAAAAGTACATCGAGATTTAAAATTACATACATAATGAGCTCGCTGAGACAATGTAGCTATCAATATCATAAAAACAATGACTGAATAGAAATGTTTTTACTGCCTTTTTAAATGCATTGAACTCCAATACTTTGACTGAGCTATCAAGGATATTGTAGAGTTTGAGATTCAATGAGTTTTTGCAGCTTACTGCTAATCTATGTCGAGGAATATTCAGCAGATCGGCAGATCTTGTGTTATAGCAATGTGAGTCAGAATGTCTAGAGAAATTGCTCACATTTTTGTGTATTTCTAAAAGGACTGTAAATATGTATAACGTGGGCAGGGGCATGATACCAAGTCCAATAAAGTGTTGTTGACAATGATCTCTAAAACCCAAGTTTGCCAAAATTCTGATAGCTTTTTTCTGACATTTGAAAACTGCTATAGCGTTTTTTGCATTTCCCCAAAGTAGAATACCATAAGTGAGCACAGAATGAAATAAAGAAAAGTATGTCATTCTCAATACATTGTGATTTGTGAGAGGTTTCAATTGTCGTAGTAAAAACAGAGTAGAAGATAATTTTCGAACCACGTGATCTATATGATTGGACCAATTCAATCTTTCGTCAATAACGAGACCAAGAAACGTTACATGATTTCCATCTTGGTACGTCGTGTTAGAAGAAATTACAACCCCTTGAGTTTTGCTTTAATTCAATTTGAGTTTATTTTCAGCAAACCAATTTTTTGCCGAGGTTAGGCTCTCAGATGTGAATTCGGTTAGGGTGTTATATGATTTATCAGAGCACATAAGGGTTGTGTCGTCAGCGAATAAAATACATTTTGTAGGTGCCATGTATTGACAGAAGTCATTGATATAAACGATGAAGAGAAAGGGTCCCATAACCGAACCTTGTGGTACACCATGTTCTATTTTTTTGAAGTCATACTTGGAATGGTCAAATCCGAGTAGGGTACCTCAATTTGTTATCTAAAAATTCATAGAAAAATCTAATAATATTTTCCTCCGCAAGTATTTGGGGCAATCACATTCATAGACCTGTAACTTTGGAGCAAATAAAAATTGATATACAATGTTTTAGTTTTTCTAACTTGAAATTGAGTCTATTTTGCACAACCAAAATTTGAAGATAACGATACGGGACCCTAGTATAATGGGAAATAATAATGAAAGACTAGTGGATAAAACAAATAGCAACCTTGCGAAAGTTAGTGAATGGTTTACTAAAAACAGACAGATGATACATGAAAAAAAATTAAATATGTGGAAATGAGAAGTAAACGATATTTGAATGATACAGTTAATTTTGATTTCAATATAAAATATGATAAGCTGAGAAGCATCTAGGAATTATCGTTGTCAGAAAACTTACATTTACTGAGCACATCATCGACATCTCAAAAAAAAACTGAAAAGATTGAATTCGCATACTTAATCAGCAAAAACTAAGTTCAATAGTCATATAATAGTCTGATCAAAAATTTGAAAAGCGTCACGTCAAAAATAAAGAAAAAGCTCCTAAAAATATGACCATACTAGAGAAGTCAAGGAGAGTCAAGGATTTTACCGCATGCAATTGTTATTAAAAAAATAAGATGAAAAAAAAAACAATCGACAATTAAGAATTTTTTTGAAAAGTTCCGTAAAGAGGAGGAAA
Organism: Chrysolina oricalcia; assembly: GCA_944452925.2. Lineage (NCBI taxonomy): Eukaryota > Metazoa > Arthropoda > Insecta > Coleoptera > Chrysomelidae > Chrysolina > Chrysolina oricalcia. The sequence goes on along the minus strand of OX101825.2, from coordinate 5,647,609 downwards.
TTGTCAAAAAAATATCTGGTCTCCCTGAAATCTATCTCTATTAATCATAATTTTAATTCAATGCTCTGTTGCTGTGCTGTGTTCGTAAGGGGGCGACAGCTGGTTAACGGAAAAAATAATTTTTTTTAACAACAATAGTTCACCACGAGGCCGTTACAGCACGGGCGAAATGCTGCAAAAGACAGTATATCACAGGAAATAAATTTTCTATGGCATTAAATGTTAACTTAAGATTTTGAATAAATTTTATTCAGAAAAAAATGCGTGGGTCTATTATTCAAAAAGTTATACTTTAATCAATTAACAAATTCTTTCCTATCTCTGTTTCATAAATAATGACGTAACATATTATATTAAATCATTGACATATGAGTTTTTGGCGATCACACACACACAAGATGGATGTTTACAAACGTATATTATCTTGTTTAGTATAATTTTTTTATTAACTAAATAAAAATTGAATATCCAAAAATGTTATTAAATAATATTTTTACGAATGTTTTATTATTGCTGTTTCTACATCTGACAATGGCAGTGATTATTACTGGTTTCAATTTTTTGCAGTCATTTGTTTATAAATTAGTTATATCCCAAGTAGCACACCTATATTGGTAAAATATTGATACAATATTGTGAACATATTGGCGAAATATTTGAAATGCAATATTGGCGAGAAAAAAAATGTGAACATTCGGCGATATTGGTCCAATATTACTTGAATAATATTGGCGAAATATTCTTGAACTAATATTGTCCTCAAAATGTTCGGCGATATTGGTACAATATAGCTGATACAATATTCTGACAATATTGGCACAATATTCAAAAGTTATATTGTCGAGAAGTAGAATGTGAACATTTTGCGATATTGGTCGAATATTGTTTGAATATTTTAGAAATAGTTTTGGTGGAATATTCTTGAAGCAATAATGGCCTCAAAATATTTATCGATATCGGTACAATATTTATCGATATTGGTAGAATATTTATCGATATTTGTACAATATTTATCGATATTGTTACAATATCATTTGAATATATTGGTGGATGTCAATATACCTTAGTAAATTATTAAATGTCCTTTAATTGATGAAGGTGACACCAGAGTCTGCCTTTTGATCGCCATAACCGCTGAGTGAGCTGTCTTGAAAACAAGCTAAGGGAAGTATTAAATATACTTTCGTAGGTTTTAGAAGACGTTCTATATGTAGAGCCACCTAGCGGATTTTTATCCAAGTTTGATCATGATATAATTTCAATATGTTTCATTGAATATTCGGCCAATATTAAAATTTCATCTCAATCTAGATGTTGGAAACAATATAAAGACAATATTGTTTTAACGATATCGATAAATATTATTGAACCAATATTGACCCAATATTAATTAATAAGTTTTGTTGAATATTGGCGAAATGATATTCAACCAATGTGTAATCACACTTGGCGATACAATATAGTTTTTATTACCAGAATCGATATTAGGGAAATATTGGGATTGCGATATTTATTCTAGATGTTAAAAACGATGTGAAGACAATATTGTTTTATTGATATTGGTAAATATCGTTCAACCAATATTGACTCAATATGAGTTATTACAATTCCTCAAATAAAGTGGAAATGATATTCAACCAATATTCTAACAAACTTGAAAATACAATATAGTTTTTTATATATGACTGGAATATTTGGATTGCAATATTAATTCTAGATGTGGAAAACAATATTGTATTATCGATATTGGTAGAAATCATTCAACCAATATTGACCCAATATTTCGTGTGATAATCTACATTCAAAACTAGTTCAACCAATATTCCACCAATATTATTAATATAATATTGTTTTTTGAATATTCACCCATATTGAACCAATATTGATTTTTAATTTACAATATATCTATATTGGCCCAATATGGAACCAAGATTCAGCCGATATGATGTGCTACCTGGGATACAAATACAATATATGAGAAAAAAATATTATTTCCATAATGAGGAAATTATATCGACCGTCTTATCTTAAAGAAACTTGCTTCTATCGGGGATTCGGTCTGGGAAAAGAAGTATACTCTTTTTTGCTACCCGAGCTTTCGCAAATTTTTATTTGCTTTATCGAGGGCTACAATATAATTATATGAACACATGTATAAAGTTAAAAAAGGTATCACATACTGTGCAATGTGAGGTTTTCTTCGATGTTGAAAGTACATAATTAAAATTGAAAAATAGAAAACGAAAAACTTGACACGAAAATTTTTGAAGGACTGATCATTTGTTTGTTGATGTCAAATAATATGAGGACTATACAGAGTCGTAAGTTTCAGGTATTAATATCTGATTATGATTATGTGGTAAAAGAATGTAAGAGTAAATTTTGCTAAGATTATCAATGTCAGTTTTTTAAACTTATTTCAGCCATTTCCTAATAGTAAAATTTCACAGTTAGTCACAAATATCTTGACTTTTTCCTACAATAGTGATAATGAATATTATGTTAAAGACTCTTTCGAATTTTCAAATTATATACAACAAATTCAACTACCCAAAGGCTTTGTCATTATAAGTCTAGACGTTATTTCGCTTTTCAGTAACATTCCACTGAATTTGATAAAGTCAAGTATTGATAAACATTGGGTAGATATAAGTATTCATACCAAATTAACAAAATCTATTTTCATGGAACTTATAGAATTCATTTTTGATACCACTTTTTTCGTGTTTGATAACACATATTATTATAAACAAATACATGGAACTCCAATGGGCGCTACTCTTTCTCCAATTGTAGCCCAGTATGTAATGGATGATTTGTTAGACTTCAGTATACCCAAATTACAGTTTAGGCTTCCTTTTATAAAAAAGTATGTTGATGACATAATTTTTGCAGTACCAGTTGACTGTATAGATGATATTCAATCTACTTTCAACAGCTATAATCCATTTATACAGTTTACTGTTGAGAAGGAGAATAATAACTCTGTACCTTTCCTAGATACTCGACTCATCAGAACATCTGATAACACTATAATACTGGATTGGTACATAAAGCCTACTAGTTCAGGAAGATACATGAACTACCTTTCCAGCCACCCAAAAAAATGAAATTTAACTTAGTACTAGCTCTTAAGAACAGAATTGAGAAATTAGCACATCCGACTTTGAGAGACAAGAATATCAAATTATTATATGAAATACTATTGAATAATTCTTATCCATCTCATTTCTTGAAAAAATTATTATACAATACTACTTCTGGTACTAATGAAACAAATACAGATCACCATCAAATTGAAGTTCCACAAATTATTAAATATGCTTCTATACCGTACATTCCTGAACTCTCCAGCAAAATTATAAATGTTTTCAAGCACGAAAAAAATATCAAAATTGCACAAAAGAAAATCAAACCATTGGAAAACTTGTTTACTAAATTGAAACAAAAAGATCCTATAACAGAAAAGTCCAATGTAGTTTATGAAATTCCCTGTCTTGATTGTAACAAAAAATATTTGGGTCAAACAAAAAATAATTTAAAATCACGAATAGCTTTGCACAAAAGCAATTGTAGAACTATGAAAGAAAACTCTTGTGCCTTAACCAAACATGTATTAGATAATGATCATATCATGAACTATGATGATACAAAAATATTACATGTGGAAAAAAATTTTAACAAAAGACTTTTTTTGGAAATGGCTGAAATAAGTTTACAAACTGATAATATGAACAAAAAATCTGACATTCTTACATTCTTTTACCACATAATCATACATCAGATATTAATACCTGAAACTTACGACTCTGTATAGTCCTCATATTATTTGACATCAACAAACAAATGATCAGTCCTTCAAAAATTTTCGTGTCAAGTTTTTCGTTTTCTATTTTTCAATTTTAATTATGTACTTTCAACATCGAAGAAAACCTCACATTGCACAGTATGTTATAACTTTTTCAACTTTATACATGTGTTCATATAATTATATTGTAGCCCTCGATAAAGCAAATAAAAATTTGCGAAAGCTCGGGTAGCAAAAAAGAGTATACTTCTTTTCCCAGACCGAATCCCCGATAGAAGCAAGTTTCTTTATTTCCATAATGCTATATATTTGTAAATTGTTTTGTATGATTCTATTTTCTATTGACTTAACAACAGATTCTGGCAACAGTTCAATTTCATTCGGGAACTGAAGCAAAATTACAAAAACAGCCATATATAACTTAAAAATAATATTAAAAAATGTTATAGAAAATATAAAACAAATGTTTTCTCTACTTTGTTGTATATTGCTGTATTTGTATTTTTTTTTTAAGTTTCACAAAACAATAAAATCATTTTCAGAATTTGTTTTGTATAATTTGTATAATCTTTAGATAATTCTGTTTATTTTTCTGATTAATAAACACCTTTATTATTATTATTATTATTATTATTATAACAAATTGTTGAGTAAATAAATAAATTTATATGGAAATTATTTTTTTTGTTCACGTATTGACAAGTACAAATTATGATTTTTAGGAAATAACTAATTTCCTAACTGATTATTTAAACAGTCGAAATATCGATGATAAATACTAAAATTTTCAAATATGCAGAGAAGTGAAAAGTAAACGATATTTTAATGATACAATTTATTTTGATTTCAAAATAAAATATAATGAGCTGGACTTTTGGTGAACACGTCAACTATACCTTAAAAAAAATTATCTGAAAAATTGGATTTGCATACAGAATCAGCAAAAACCTAACACAGTGCAATAAGCATGTTATATGTATACAGTAATATAATCAAACCTCACTTTGATTACTTTATTATTACTATTATTTGAACGTGTCAAAAACAGATTTTCAAATACTACTTTTACTTATACGTTGCCACTGAAAGGTAGTAGATACAGAAAGAAGTATATAGCGAATGCATTTACAGCTTCAGTGGGCGTATCAAAAAATTATTAAAATTAATCTTATTTACAGGCCAGTTGATAATATGCTCCCACAAAACCTTTCAATTTAAAAAATGGTGGAGTTAGACATCCCAGATCTGGTGACAACCAAAAGTATGGGATCACGTGAATAACCAAAACATTATTGAATTCAGAATGGAACTGTTACTTCAATGTTGGGCTGTATTAAAAAAAATTGTTGATGGAAGTTGTTTGTTGAAGAAACTTCAGATAGTGAATCTGAAACACGTTCAGCGCCAAGCCTTGTTGGAGAATTTTCGTGATTTTCAAGAATTTGATTTTATTAATCTGAGGATTTACGCAATTGACAAATAAAACCTTCATCCATCCTAAACCTCAATTTCAGGGAAAATTCTAGGAGGCCAGAGCTTATAATTCCCCATCTAGAATGTACATAACGTGTGTTTTAGCTATACACATGGCGAAAACAAAATTTTTGTTGGTGTATCTTTTAAGATACCCTGGCGTTGAACGTGTTAAATTACAAGAAAGCTGACAAAAATATGTTCTGACGATAACGTTATAAAAAATGAAATGGGAAATTAAAAAAAAATTGATAATTTTATTCAGATTTTTTTATTTATTTCCTATAATAATTAGCATGTCTGAATGAGTGAATTTACCATGAATAAATTGTGCCAGAAACAGTTCTTACAGAAATTAATTCCCCCAGTACTTCTTTCAAATATGACTTTCCGCATAGAGTTAAATCCTTTCATATTTAAAAATATACCAACTGCAACAAAATTTTCCTCAAGAGGGCGAATCATATTGACACTTTTGAACAAGAGGCATTCAACCCAATCACCGAAATAAATAGAGTGTGTCCGATACGTTATTTCTTCTTTTCACTTTTAAGGTGCATTTAGTCAACATCATTTTAAAATTGTGCTTAAGTATATGTTAAAAGCGAAAGTTGAATATGTTATATCAAATGGCACCATTTATACAACAATGTTAAGTTTATGCTAAAAACCTTTGATGTTACCGCTATGTTTATGATAACGCTTGTGCTAAAGTTGACTAAATCCACCCTTACTTGAAAAAGTGATCGGTTTATTTTAGATATTCAAAATCCATTGAATAGACATTAAACCTATCTTCTTCATTATGTGCAAAGTAACCTCTTTTCAGCTTATAGTTTTGTTGCATTAACAATCAATATAATTAGAAAAATTATTGATTTATTTCACCAAAAATTTCTTCCAAATCTGTCTAATCTGATGGGTCAAATGTTGCAAGAGGAAAATACTTTTGACAAATAACGTTTTTTTGTTTTTCCAAAAACAATCACTTTATCCTCTTTAACTGATTTCAATACCTATATTCATCGATATTTTATATGTTTCGAACTATTTTCAACTGTCGGAAAATTTTATCTAAAATATACGTATTTCAGTCTCATATAGATTACTTCTTTCGGTTACAATACTAGAAGGCAGCAGCAAATGCTTTTTATTTAAATTCTCAAAATGTTTTCTGTGATACGTTATTTACAAAAAGTCTAGTCCTGTTCAACAATTTGCATTGTGAAATGAAAAGAACTGTGTCACTAGATAGTTTCAAAAATTTGTGTGTGTTATTATCAATTGAGGAAGGAGAATATCGTAAATTACCCAGTGATATCAATCTACTTACTTGTTTTTTATCCTTAAATCTGACGTTAATAGTATGAGCTCTATATTTTTATGTTTTTCATTTATTGACATTTTGTACTTTATGTATATTGTAATGTTTTGAAGAGCACTGTGCTGATAAAGTTTGAAAAATATATGAAACACGTAAGAAAATAAAAAGTGTGACCAATGATTCTTCGACAGTATACAAGAAAATGCTTCACCATAAAAATTTATTGTACTCACCAGTAGCTGCATATTTCAGAAGTCTACTACAAACACAACCAATCTAGAACTCAGCTTTTCGAAAATTAAATGAAGAAATATCGAGACGACCTTATATATACCTGCTCAATGACGACTAGATATGAATTCATTAGTCTTCTTAATTTTAGAGATACCCATAGTTATTATTTTTATAGGGAAGGGTGGCATTTCTGTATACTTGAATAATTAAAAGCGTACAGGTATCTCCTACTTGGAATGGCTAAATCCGATTAGGGTATTGCAATTTCTTATTTGAAAATTCATGGAAAATCCAACAATATTTAGGAATTCAAAGTATATGGGATGGATGGTATATAATAATAAAACTATTTCTATTAATCTTTAACGAATTGTAGGGAAAAAGAAAAATTGCATATACAGGGTGTTTCTGAATTCATACGAAAAGAACATAGTGGAGATTCACCGTTGTGGATTATTAAGGGTTTGACCGATTAAAAAAACTAGGCCCGATCCCTAAAAGAGATATCACCCCTAAAAGAATGGACGTAAAACTGAGTTTGATTTTTTTTCAAATCCGTAAAAATGTAGAAATTTTGGAGGCTATAACAACTCGCATAGGGGCTTATAAGGGAATATTTTTCAGTATTACATTTGGTCATGAGGGACTGAAATTGACGACCTTTATTTTATTTTGCGATTGAGTGTATAAAAAATATTGAAAATTTTTCCCCCATATACGAGGACAATAGAAAACAATAGCAGAAAATAATGTAAAAATCATTAGAATTTGCTCAGAACAAATTATTTTAAATTTTCAACACTATTTGAAAAACTCAATTTGCTATATCTGTGCTAAAGTTGCAATATCAAAGACTATTTCAGACTGTTTGTGGAACAGTTCAAATCTGCCTTAGATATAGGGTGTCCAAAATAAAAAAAAAAAATTCAAAAATAGACATACGAGGAAAGAGATTTAAACTGAAATAGATTCAATTAATTTTCTTCACTAAATATTTCAAAATTCAAATTCTGATAGATTCCTACAAAAAAAAAACGAAAAATATCATCAACAAACGAATTGATAACGGTAGACAACACTAACAGAATAGGCACTACACAAGCAAAACCAAAGAACTATGGTGTAAGTGTGTAAGTAATATCAATATCACCTTGCAAAACTATCAATACCTATGATCAGGGAGAACATATTGAATTGAATAGAATCATATAAATGAAACAATGAAATTACTGCGTCTATAGAAAAAGCAATATCATCCGAAGAATCCGTTGATATTGGTGTTCATCAGGGTTCTGTATTAAGGCCACTTAATAATATTTCCAAATTATGCTACAGAAAGCGATGTTTTTATGTGCGCTGATGACACTACTGTGATAATTGAGTCAACAATCATAAGATAATTAGAACTCATGATAGGAAAAATCATCGAACAGTTCAAATCTTGGTGGAGGTTATACAGAAATATATAGATACTTTGATACTCGCTGATGATATTTTTTTACCAAAAAGTGTAATAATTCATTGTGAATACACCTTTCTGAGACCTCACTTGAAACTGTAGGAATGCTCACCTTTTGTAACGGAATAACTTTTTTTCAAAACATCCTTTGATAATTGATTTTTCCTTCCTAGTTTCGGTGTTGAAAGTGGTACTTTATTTTCCTAGTGTTGAAAAAATTAATGTTTTCCTCTCAAAATTAAATAAAGTTTTATATAGATACAGAAATTGTTTTAGTTTGCATTTTTATTGAATTAAATTTTTTTTTTAATTAATACTACTACTCTCTGGAAAAAGCAAGAGTCATACCCGTCCCTAATTAAAAACATGCTTTTAATTTGAGGTACTTTTATTTCTATATCTTCCTTTATTAAAATTGTAGAAGGAAGCATTGGACATTTTAACCATAATGTGGGAGGGTGAAAGGTTCTTTGAGAGTTTCAGAAAATATTCCAATATCAGTAAAAATCACAAGGTTTTCTAAATGTTGGAACTTTTATAAATGAAATTGAATTCCTATATCAGATCATTCTTTCATGTTGCAATCAAACAAGGAACGTTTCATGATTTTTCATGATTTTATGATAAATATTACTGAATAGTAGTTGTAACAATCGGAGGAGGCATATTTTTGATAGAAGCAGTCATAAACTGTCTACAAAAAAAAATCCTCCTATACAGATCCTCCAAAATTTCTGTTATGAAACTTTGAACTTCTTTTCTAACAACTTTATTTCCTACGAAAACCAGGTCATTGGCATTGAAAACTCAATCGTTCTGTTCAGAGTCTAAAAAAGAATAGAAGCTACCATAATTCTTTTTCGAAAAAAATATATTGCTAGAGTACGAAAGGGTTTATTTTACGGTGGATCACAAGGGTTGCAGTTTCATTCAGGATGGTTTGATTTTCTATTTCATCGAAGCCTGAGCTGCACTTTGTTGCTCATTTATCGAAAAAATATCTAAAGACTTCAAGTCCGGTGACCGTGGAGGCTATAGTATTGGCCAAGTTGCTCCATCGATCATTGAGCTTATTTCCTACCTAAATATTCTTCCACTGGTCTGCCGTAGTGGGCAGGACACCTATGATTTCCAGCGGCACATCTTCCAGTAGATGGGTTAATTGGATTTGTAGAAATTCGAAATAATTTTCGGAGTTCAGTGTCGGTCGAAACTTAATACCACGAACGCTAGTTCTAAATTTCTTCAAGGAGCCCATCTTCAATGTTATCATGACGTGGTCCACCTGATCTACCTTGGCCCCCAGAAATCATGCTTCAATCGACTATATGACTTTATTGAGTGTGTTCCAGAATTGTTTCTGTATATTATGGATATTATCTGATTTGTTCATTTTGTAATGATATCTACGGTTTTATTCTTTGATATTTTGCGTATGTATATTCCAAAATAGCCAATACCCCATTGTTGGGATATTCTCATCGAGAAAGTTTCAAAGGATTATAAGTCGGTGTATTCCAACTTCCACCTCAGTGACATTCCTCATAAATATAAGCAATAACTCAGTCTTTTCCACTCCTCGAGTTTGGTCGTGAAAATGTGAAAATGCTCACAATTCCAATTGCGTCATAACTGTATGGAAAGGAGTTTAATCAACTTGCTTTTAAATTGAAATCTTACCTGATATTGTAGCATTCGTCGCTAGCAGATTAGAATCTCGAGTGTAAATTGAAATCCATCGTGCCTTTCCAGAATCCTTATTAAGCACAGGATATTTTTAATAAGATATTCCACCAATTGTGGGCAGACTGCAATAAGCCCGTTTCTGCCTCACTGTGTTGGCTTGATAACTGGAAAAACTCAGCAGCTTTCCCGGTGGAGACGTCTTCAATTAGGGGTGGAAATTGATTAAACAAGAAGGATATGAGAAAGTTAGTGTGTAGCAGCATAGTTTGCGGTATCCTGAAATGTGGAATGCCCTGGTTTTCTATATTTTTCGAGTTCAATATTGTTTTCCAAGAACGAATGAAGATTTGATGAACGACAGTATTATCAGTCTCTCTACCCCCTCTGAGAAATGATTATCCTGGGTGAAATCATTTTCTAGTAGACCAGATTGGACGATTAAACTATATTTCTCAAAATGAAGGCATGCATTTAACTGCTCAGATTCTTCAATTCAAAATTTGGGGGAAAAATTCTACGACAAAATATGTGGAAAAAAATCTAGAGGAAAAATCTGGGTACAAAATCTGGAGCAACAATCTGTTGGAACACTCTTGTGGAAATAATCTCTTTGAAAAAATATGGTAGAACAAATCTGGTAGAGAAAAATCTGATGAAAAATATTGGTGCTAAAATCTGTTACGAAAATCTGGTGCAAAAATCTGCTGGAAAAAAATCTGGTGCAAAAGTCTGGTGCAAAAATCTTGTGGAAAAAATATAGTGGAAAAAAATCTGAAGCAAAAATTTGGTGGAATAATCTGGTTGGGAAAATTTTGTTGAAAAATTCTGTTAGAACAAAATCTGGGGAAAAAATTCTAGGAGAAAAATATGTTGGAAAAGAATGTGGGGGAAATCTGGTGCAACAATCTGTTGGAAAACATCTGGTGGGAAAAATCTGGCGAAAAAAATCTGTTGGAGAAAATATAGTTGAAAAAATCTGGTGTGGAAAATCTGGTGGAAAAAAATGTGCGAAAATCTGTTGGAAACAGTCTAGTGTAATCTAGTCTAGTCTAGTGGAAATCTGGTGAAAAAATCTGGGTGGAAAAATCTAGTGGGAAAGTTTGGAGGAAAAATTTTAGGAAAAAAATATGAGGAAAAAATCTGGGGAAAATATCTGGGCAAAAAATCTTATGCAACGATCTGTTGGAAAAGTCTTGTGGAAAAAATCTTTTGGAAATAAATCTGGAGCAAAAACCTGTAGGAAAACATGAGGTGTAAAAAAACTGATATAGAAAAGTTTGCTGAAAAAATTTTATGCAAAAATCTGAGGGAAAATTCTGGTAAAGAACCCTAGTGAAAAAAAATTTGGTTAAAAAATTTTATTGAAAAATCTGTTGCAAAACTCAAAAGAAAAATATCTGGTGCAGAAAATCTGGTGGAAAAAAATGTGCGAAAATCTGTTGGAAACAGTCTAGTGTAATCTAGTCTAGTCTAGTGAAAATCTGGTGAAAAAATCTGGGTGGAAAAATCTAGTGGGAAAGTTTGGAGGAAAAATTTTAGGAAAAAAATATGTGGAAAAAATCTGGGGAAAATATCTGGGCAAAAAATCTTATGCAACGATCTGTTGGAAAAGTCTTGTGGAAAAAATCTTTTGGAACTAAATCTGGAGCTAAAAACCTGTAGGAAAACATGAGGTGTAAAAAAACTGATATAGAAATGTTTGCTGAAAAAATTTGGTGCAAAAATCTGTTGCTAAAATCTGGTACAAAAATTTGGTGGAAAAATCTGGTTGTGAAAATCTAGGAGAAAAATTCTGGTAGATCAAAATCTTGTGGGAGAAATCTGCCAGGAAAAATCTGGGGGGAAAATTTTTGGAGAAAATGTGTGGAAAAAATCAGGGGGAAATCTGGGAGAAATATCTGATGCAACAATCTGTTGGAAAAAATCTGGTGCAAAAATCTGTTGGAAAAAATATAGCGGAAACATATTGGTTGGAAAAATCTGATGAAAAAATTTGGCAAACATCTGGTGCAGAAATCTGTTTTAAAAATCTGGTGGATAAAAATCTGGTTGTAAAAATCTAGGAGAAAAATCCTGGTAGAACAAAATCTGGTAGAGTGAGTCTAAGTGAAAAAACTTTTAGGAAAAACATGGAAAAAAAGTTCCACGAGAAAAATGTTTTGGGAAAAGAATCTGGGGTAAATCTGGGGGAGATCTGGGGAAAAAATTTTGTTGCGACAGTCTGTTGGAAAATATCTGGTGGGAAAAATCTGGTGAAAAAAATTAGTTTGAAAAAAATCTGGTGCAAAAATCTATCGAAAAAATATAGCAGAAAAATATTGGTGGAGAAAAATCTGATGAAAGAATTTGGTGCAAACATCTGGTGTAAAATTTTTTTGCAAAAATCTGGTGCAATAATCTGGCAGAAAAAAATGTGGTGGAGACATCTGGTAAAGAAACCCAAGTAGAAAAGATCTGGTAGAAAAAAAAAATCTTTTGGTAACAATCTGAATTCTAGATCCACCGTTAGTAACCTGGCTGTATTTATTCAATATTTGTGTTGAGAGACATGTCGATGTGGTATACATGGATTTTTCTAAAGTCTTCGCCAATATCAGCCATGATATACTTCTTTATAAACTTACTATAATGGGTTTTGTTAAGATGTATCTATAACTTCTAGAATCATACCTTCTTCAAGTCAAACAGTATGTTCATTACAGTGGTTTTCACTCAAATGTATATTTTGCAACTACAGGAGTAACTCAAGGATCCAATCTTGGGCCTTTATCATTTTTAATGTTCATTAATGACTTGTGCATTAGAGTGAGGGTGATATTTGCAGATGATTCAGTATTATTCGCTACTATCACGAGTTAAAAAATGATTTTATCATATTGCAAACTCCAATTAACATTTTACACAACTATTGTTATGAAAACGCTTGTATTTGAATATATCTTAGTGTAAAATTCAGGTACAATAAAACATATAATTGAGTTGAAAATCCACTATGTTGCGACATCATGAACACATTTTGTACATTGTGCATTTTGTTCATTTTTCATCACCGACTTCATTCTGCAATGATCACCAAATGTCCCGACACTCGGAAGTGGATAAATTTTCAATGAAATCTTAACTGTCGAGCTCTAATGCCTTCCGTTTTCATATGTTCCGTGATTAATATGCTAAACTTTGTAAACGATTTCCAGGGTAATGGCATATTCATATTCATGTGTGAAAATTATTTCAGCTTACGGAGAAGTTGCATCTAATTTCTCATTCCTTTCTATCTTGGCGCCAAGAGTTGGGATTTCCATATTGAGTGGAGACATATTTTGTAAGGTGTGAATTATCGGTAGATGACTCAGTTTTTCAGGTGATTAACAGGGGGAACTATTGAATGCAGTAACCATTTGATTTAAAGTTTGAGTTTTTGCGGGAAACTCGTTCTTGGGATGCTTTTTCGTGTATTTTAACGTTCTAATTTCTAAGAAAAAAATGTAAATTCAAGCAAAATCTGTTCAAGTTTAGAAGAACAAATTTGCCATAATAAGTTACTGTGTTTAAAAGGCTATTGTTTTGAATAAAATTATCAAATTCTATCTGAAAATAATAAGTTCAAATTTAATTTAAAAAAATAGTACGTTGAAAACATTTTTGAAATCAAGCTTTTATTCTAATGCACTGAAAAAAGAAAAATAATTTCTTCAGATGTGTGACGTAGGTTATTCAGTTTGAATACAAAACCAACAATCTTTTCAATCTGTTACACATCCAAACACATATTTTTTTATTTCTAGTGTATTTGAATAAAAGGTTGTATTGGAAGTCGTTATCTTGGATGTTTGAATGTTGACATTACGAATTTTTACAAAAAGTTCATAAATTTCAGACCTCCTTTATCTAGGAAAATCCTTGCCAAAGATTTCAATGTTTAAATGGTTTAACAGTCCTAATACTCAAATATTCAAATTAGACCACTGATTTTGAGTAATATTTCTGCCAAGCTTGGGTTCAGGTATAAACTAGGCCAATATCTCATGATAGGATCATTTCGGTTTACCTTGACACATACCTGATCATTTGAAGTTCTCAGTATATTAATATTTTCAGACCTTTGGCCCGGTTGCCTTACAAGTTATTTCATGATTTTGTCATTTATTATTTATTAACATTTCAAAACAGATCATATACCATTCCATGTCACAATTTTCATTTGTCATTGTCAAATTTAGAATTTTGTCAAACTTCAAATTTCAATTTCACTCCATTTTCATCGGACTCCATTTACACAGACATGTGCTAGTCAATGTTTTAGACGATGTAGTAACTTGATTACTTATATTTCGGACGTCCATCATCTTAATGGTTGAAAGATTTCTATCTCTTTCAAATTTTTCACAACGTTTCAATTGCTTGACTCCGCAATCGTCTTCTGGTGAATATTCATTATTTTTGTTGACACTGTCATTAAACACTAATCTATCCATATTTCACATTTTAAACACAAAAACTAATTTTTTTACACAAAAAATTTAACTTCTTTTACTAGTGATTCTAACCTATTTCCCAGGTAGCACATCATATCGGCTAAATCTTGGTTCCATATTGGGCCAATATAGATGTATTGTAAATTAAAAATGAATATTGGTCCAATATGGATGAATATTCAAAAAACAATATTACATTATTAATATTGGTGGAACATTGGTTGAACTCGTTCAGAATGTAAATTGTCACATGTAATATTGGGTCAATATTGGTTGAATAATTTCTACCAATATCGATAATACAATATTGGCTATATATTGTTTTCCTCGTCTAGAATAAGTATTGCAATACAAATATTCCAGTCATATCGATTATAGGAAAAAAAAACTATATTGCATTTCCAAGTTTGATAGCATATTGGTTGAATATCATTTCCAATTTATTCGACAAATTGTAATAACTCATATTCAGTCAATAATGGTTGAATGATATTTACCAATATCGATAAAACAATATTGTCTTCACATCGTTTTCAACATCTAGAATAAATATTGCAATCCCAATATTCCCCTCATATCGATTCTAGGAATAAAAACTATATTGTATCTCCAAGTGTGATTACACATTGGTTGAATATCATTTCGCCAATATTCAACAAATCTCAATAATTAATATTGGGTCAATATTGGTTCAATAATATTTATCGATATCGTTAAAACAATATTGTCTTCATATTGTTTCTTACATCTAGATTGAGATGAAATTTGAATATTGACCGAATATTCAATGAAACATATTAAAATTATATCATGATCAAACCTGGATAAAAATCCGCTAGGTGGCTCTGCATATAGAACGTCTTCTAAAACCTAGGGAAGTATATTAAATACTTTCCATAACTTGTTTTCAAGACAGCTCACTCAGTGGTTATGGCGATCAAAAGACAGACTCTGGTGTCACCTTCATCAACCAAAAGACATTTAATAATTTACCGATGTATATTGTCATTCACCAATATATCCAAATGATATTGTACCAATATAGATAAATATTTTGAGGCCATTATTGCTTCAAGAATATTTCACCAAAACTATTTTTGAAATATTTAAACAATATTCGACCAATATGGCAAAATGTTCACATTTTACTTCTCGACAATATAACTTTTGAATATGTGCCAATATTGTCAGAATATTGTATCAGCGATATTGTACCAATATCGCCGAATATTTTGAGGCCAATATTAGTTCGAGAATATTTCGCCAATATTATTCAAGTAATATTGGACCAATATCGCCGAATGTTCACTTTTTTTTTCTCGCCAATATTGCATTTCAAATTTTTCGCCAATATGTTCACAATATTGTACCAATATTTTACCAATATAGGTGTGCTACTTGAGTTGTTAGTTATTTACATGCTCATAAGAAGTTGGTATCACTGAATCTGCGCGTTCAACTATTTGAATTCAAATATGAGCAATAACTTCCCCTTCATTCTTATGTTTTGAATTGTTGGCGGCGCAAATCTCAGGTAACCAACCTACTGCAATCATGAAAATTACTAAAAACCAAACAAAAGTTGGGTTAGAATAGCTAGTAAAAGAAGATAAAGTTTTTGAGTATAATTTTAATTTTTTGTGTTTGTATTTGTGAAATATGGATAGATTAGTGTTTAATGACAGTGTCAACAAAAAGAAGGAGGCATTTTGTGCAAATTTTGACTGCAAAATTGGTGTCTGAAAATCTACAATTTTCGACTTTAAAATGGCTATAACTTCTAAAGTAATTGAGACACCCACAAAATTCTTTCAGATTCGTGTTCAGGAGACAAAACTACGTAAGTTTCACTTTTTTTTTTTGAGAATGAGCCCGATAACTTTACCTTTACCTGATTCTTATTCGTGTTAGGAAATGCATGAAATGATGTGTGAGTATAGACAATTTGAGAATTTTGTCTACTTTACGGTCGGACGGGCCATAATGCGCCCACGGGCGGTAAAGTGCCACTTTACGCCCGCTAGTGCATAAATAGCTATTTCGGTTATTGGTTCGCAGCTGATATCTACTGTGTTATAACTGATATCAAATTGAATGTTTTCCAACTCAGGTTCCAGCACTGCATAAATACTTTCAGAATATTTAACAAAGGTATTTACTACTTTTTGAGGATGTTCAGATTATTCATCACAGTGAAACATTTTTGCAGGAATTCTAGAGGTTTTATTTTTGTTATGTATAAAGGACCAGCATGACTTAGGTTTTTCAACTGGACCTGAATTTCTTGAAGATAATTTTCGTAAGCATGTTTAATTTTTTCTCAAAAAAATTTTCTAAATCTGCCAAACTCTTGGCAGATTAGGGTTGAAATTAGTGATTTGAAAGTATCCATGGCCATTTAGATGAAAAAATTTATTTCAAAATAAGAAAAATGGTAATATAAAGTAACGAGTTATACAGGGTGTTTCTAAAGTACGTGTAGAAACTTCAGGAGCATATTGCTGACGTCGAAATAAGAAAAAAAAATTCCATAAACACATGTCCGCAAGTTATTCGTTTCGAAGATACAGAGTGTCAAAGTTTAATTCTTATATTTGTTTTTTGTGAATAAAATCCAAAATATTTGTGATATTCGAGTAAAGTATGGTATCTGGGATGATTTTACAATGACAAAATGTAAATTGTGAAAAACTAATTTGTAGTTGAATTTATTTTAAATTCAAAAATCTTGTCATTTAAAATCACTTGCATCGATTATTTAAAATCTCAATAACTCGAAAACAGTTGCTCGCAATAATATATTTTTTACACAAACTAATTAATAAATATTCCCAGGTACTACCCAAATATCAAAATTATTTTGAAATTATTCACAAAAAATTAAAATTAAGAACTCAACTTTGATACTCTGTATCTCAGAAACGAATAACTTGCGGACATATATTAATAGGAACTTTTCTTCTTATTTTGACGTCAGCAACATGCTCTTAAATTTTCTACACGCACCTAAGAAACACCCTGTATATAACTAAAAATTCAATTTTTATCAGATTTGGAAATAAAAACATATTTTTCGATAAAGTGAAATAAAATCTTTGAATATCGAAAGCAATAATTAAAAATATTCCTTATCTACGTAATGGCAAAACATGAAACCAGATGAAATATAATTGTCAAGCTCAACGTCATCACATTTGATGACCCAGTATTCCCAGAATCCAGATTTTCCTTCGATCACCTCTATGTGTGTCATAAAAATCATCTTTAAAGTAGCGACATAAAACTCTGATATGTGAAGTAGCGCAGTCCTCGTTCTTTGTTCGATTTTCCTAAACGTATTATGCCTTTTTATGGTTGATTCAGCGATTGGAAGTGCATCGAAATGTGAAATATAGTTCGCTACGAGAGGCTTGAACTGAATCGAATGAGGATGAAAATGTACAGGGTGGTAATAAGGGTCATTTTAAAGATTTTATTCCAGTTTGTGATAGATCTAATGGCGATTGATAACATGTTTAAATGGTGGAAATTCCTGTTACTTAGAATGAAATAAAAAAATTATGACTATTTCCACGTTCACGTTCTTTTGATGACATCGTCCGTATTTGCAATGTGAATACACTAAAGTAGGAGTTTTTGTGTGAGAAAATTGTGAGTTCAAATTAGGTCATCATGAGGGAAACAGATAGAAAACGTTTACGTACGAGGACGATATTATTCGTCTCCAAGCATATTGCAAACAGATGCGCTGTTTGGGAAGAAGTGAAAAATATTGTTGCAGTTGATTTCAAAATAAGTTTCTTTTTAAACTATTCGGCAGCATATAAGACCAATGATGGTATGAGATGCTTATTGGGATCAATAGATGACATACTTGTCGAAATAAAGTTTAGCTAATAACACCATTACGAAACAGAATTACAAATTATAATACAGGATACTTCAACAAAGGTTCCTTTCAATTGAGTGAACTTATTTTAGTCTGCGATCACTCTCTAATAATATTGATGGTATATTAGTTACACCTACTCTGAATTTTCACCAATATCGATAAAACATATTGTTTCCAGCAACTTAAATGAATACAATCCCAATACTCCACTCCATATCGATTCAAAGGATAATAAACTTATTTCAACTATATTCAACACATTGTATCAACTATTATTGGGTCAATATTGGATCATTAGTATTTACCAATATCGATAAAACAGTAACGTCTTCATATTGTTTCCAACATCTAGAATAAATATTGAAATCCCAATATTGCTCCCATATCGATTCTAGGAATGAAAACCATCACTATATGCCCAAGTTTCATCGCACATTGGTTGATTTCAGAAATATTCAACAAATCATATTAACTTAAATTGGTTCAATAGTATTCACCAATTTCTAACACCTAGATTTTTTTTGATTATTTTAAAACTTTTTGCTAGTTTATGTAAGTTCGATAAGTTCTTTGGTTCATAAATCGTTTTTACGATACAAAGTAGGTTGAATGATACATTTATATTCTTATTCACTTATATTTTAATGTGTTTGCAAATGTTTATAATGTAGTTAGCTATTTTTTTGGAAAATTTTAATTTTTATAGACTTGAGTATGTTCACAATTATGTTCCTAGTTTAATAGAACATTGGTAGAATATTATTTCACGATTATTCAACCCAAATTGATTAAAATTATAATAATAATATTTATTTCGAAAATCACACATATATATATATATATATATATACTTGGGTAAAAAATTTAACAAATACAGCAATTCCTTCAGAAATCTCGAATTTTCTAGCTCTGTGACCAAAATTTAGCATTGAACCAAAAAATAAAGATATTAATATTCCAAGATTTTTAGCAGAAGTTGACTCAATTTCACAATTTGTTCCAAATAAGGAAAGATATATTTTTTTAACTCAAAGTACTAATATCATTACTAATTTTGTACACACCAAGGATTCTATTAACAATTCAATTTACAATATTTACACAAAATGTAAAAAAATTCTTAAAAATAACCCTTAATTAAAAATGATCCAATCCGATAAAATGAAAGTGACGACTATTATGACTCAAGAACAATACTCGGCACTGTCATCTAACATTCTCAATGATACTACTTATCATCTACCAATAAATAAAAACCCCTCAGGTACTATTCAACAAAAGGCTAACAAATTGATCACAGAACTAGAAAAAAAGAATATGATTTCCAAACAAGAAGGCTTTTCTTTTAGAATCTATAATGGAACGATTAACAAGTTTTATGGTTTACCAAAAATTCATAAACCAATACTTCAACTCAGACCTATCATTTCAGGCATTAACAGTCCCAACAGAGGCGTAGCGCAATTTGTTACTAACATACTCACACTATCATATAATTCAAATAATAATTACTATGTCAAAGACTCCTTTGAATTTTGCACCTTCATAAATGAATATCAACTTCCTTTTGATTTCAAAATTATTAGTTTAGATGTAGTATCTTTGTTCAATAATATCACAGTAGAATTAGCAAAAGAGAGTATCACCAGACACTGGAATGATATTTCTTTACATTGCAAAGTTTCTGAACAATTATTCTTAAAATTAATTGATTTTTTTATATGACACAACAGTCTTCAGTTTTGAAAATAAAATTTATAAACAATGCCTAGGTATGCCAATGGGAAGCCCAGTTTCCCCGATAATTGCTCAATATGTTATGGATGACCTCATTGAAAATTGTTTAAACAAAATTCAATTTGAAATTCCCTTTTAAAAAAATATGTAGATGACATTATTTTAAGTGCCCCTCAGGACAAACTTCAAGAATTGTTACTTGTTTTCAACTCCTACCATGAAAAATTACAATTTACCATCGAAGAAGAGAACATCGAACAAAGTGTTCCCTTTTTATATACGAAAGTAATCAGAAGGGTAGACAATACTTTAATCACCAGCTGGTATACCAAACCAGGTGCCTCAGGAAGATTCTTACACTATGAATCTTATCATCAACACAGACAAAAGATAAATCTAGTACTTGGTATGAAAAACAGAGTAATCAAAACAAGTCACAATTCATTAAGAACAATTAATCTCCAAAAACTTTTGCAACTTTTCATTAATAGTGACTACCCACGAAAACTAGTGTATAAACTGATTTTCGGTAGATCCTCCATAGATATTGATCATTCTATTAATTCCAATAATAATGATAATGATAATAAAACAATCAATAATTCTACTAGTAACAATTTACAACCAACTTTTTATCTCTCTTTTCCACATATTCAATCTCTGAATTATAAATTCAATAAATTGTTCTTCAAGATTCCAAATATCAAAATTGCTTATAAAAACCAAATGGTATTAAATAATATTTTCTCAAAATTAAAAGACAAATATCCTATATTAGACAACTCAAATTGCATCCCTTGTTCGCAATGTGAAAAGAAATATATCGGCCAAACTAAAAGGAAATTGAAAGACAGAATCACCTCCCATAAAAGTGATTTCAGAAATTTAAAAAAAAAACTTGTTCATTAGCTAATCACACCATTTCTCTTGACCATAACCAAAATTATGATAATGTGACTATCTTAGAACATGAATCCAAATTAAAAAAGAGAACCTTTCTTGAAATGACACAAATTTTCGAAGAACCTAACTCAATGAATTCCAGAACTGATATTGATAATCTGAGCATAATTTATTCATATTTACTCAGTCGCCCTCCTTATGAGAGAGACCAAAATTCATTTTAATAATGTTCATGTTGGTACCCCTTAGTAATTGGTGTTACTATTTCCATTTCACTGTATGTTGGCAACGAGGTCACTAGTAATATGTCATTGCTTGCCAAATGTCAACTTCATTATTCATTTGTCATTGTCATTCATATACATCATTTCCTCTTTAATTCAACATGGCCTCCATAAGAGCCCTTGTGTAATTTTAAATTGTGTTTCTCAGTTATTTTAATCTACCATGATCATTTTTAATCATATTTTAAAAAAGTTCTGTCATTTGAATATTGTATCAAGCGTGTTGTCCGTTGTGACATGATATTTCATAAAGTACGGCGAGTGAAAGGGATTTATAACCTCACTTTCGTAAGTACACACTTGCCAAATTTCTTTCAAATCAAATAATGTTTCAATTTCAATTCATTGTAGAGTTCCTGATGAAGAGCCAATGAATGACTCGAAAACTTGAATAGAAAAAAATAGTACACTTATTTTCCATACCCTTGTTGACTGCATACCCGAATTTAAAGGATTCTTCTTCATATATATATATATATATATATATATATATATATATATATATATATATATATATATATATATATATGTATATAAAAAGATTACATACACATTCAGAACGAAATATTCGTCATAACAATATAATATCTAAGAATTTAACAAAGAGCCATTTAAGTAATCTTGTACTGTATAGGATTCAATATCTACCAGAATTTTGTGTATTGCATTTTTGAAAAGGTTTCTACTTTCTATCAGTCTAATAATCTGAGGTAATGTATTGAACCGTTTCATGCAAGAATATTTTGTGCCCCTTTCTGTAACAGTCAGTCTGTGAATTGGATATATGTAGTACCTGTCTCTTCTATGTGTTGGTAAATTTGCGTTGAAATAATCCTTATTGCTAAATAGAAACATTAGCCATTCTTCAATGTAAATTGCTGCAACAGTTAGAATTTTATTACTTTTAAAGATGCTTCTGCACGAAGCTCTAAAACCAAGCTACTTAATAGTTCTCAGTGCTCTTTTCTGGCATATAAATATTTTTTCTACTGAGTTGCTACTACCATAGAAAATTGAACCGTATCTAATAAGTGATTCGAAATTTGAAAAATGAATGACTCTCAGACCATCTTCACTCAGGTACTGTTACATTACCCTCAATGTATAGCAGACTGAGTTTAATCTTTTAGTGAGTTCTACTATATGACTTTCCCATGATAGAGCTGCCTCTAGTATTACTCCTAAAAGTTTTGTTTCTGCACCTATATTGATATTAGCTTCATCTAACTGAATGCTATTTTGATATTGTAACTGCGACCGATTTGTTTTGAACATTAGACAATTTGTCTTTTTTTCATTTAATAGTAGTTTCTCATTCGGCATCCACTCTGACATTGTTGTATAGATATTTTCTGCATTATCAAGTATTCTTTCGAAATCCTGTGCGGTTATTAAAATGTTGGTATCATCGGCATAATTAGTAAGAAAGCAATTCGTGTTCGCAATACAGTTGGGCATATCATTTATATACAAGATGAATATTATTGGACCAATTATACTACCCTGTGGAATTCCCATTTTAACAAGTTTCGTTTTAGACTTAATATTCTCACTCTTCTTGGTAATTATTGTTTGCTGAGATCTTTCTGATAATTAAGAAGTTAGCCAGGCGTACACAGAACCATTTATTCCATATAGTTTTAATTTTTTCAGTAGAACTTGATGATTGACACAGTCGTAGGCTTCTGTTAGGTCCAAAAATAAACCCATTATAACTCCATTTCTCTCAAGTGCCTGCAAGATGTTTTCAGTGAATTCGTAAAGTGCTGTGTGGGTTCCCTTTCCTTTTAAGTATGCATGTTGACCTGTGCGCAGAACATGTCGTTTTGTAGTAGGTAGTCCATTAATCTATTGCTCATACATTTTTCAAACACTTTTGAGAAACTTGGTAATAGGCTAATTGGTCTGTGATTTTCAATTTGTGTGACATCACCTTTTTTATGTAAAGGTCTGATAGTTGCTAATTTCAATCCATCTGGAAACACCCTCCTTCTAAATAAATAAATAAAAGGTATAATGATCTCATTTACACAACATTTTATTAATGAAATTGGAATTTCATCCTCACCACTGCTTTGTTTATTTTTAAATTTTTTTATCACAAACAAAATTTCATTTTCTGTAATTGGCCTGAGAAATATGGATCTATCAGCTTGTTGAATGTAAGATATGTGATTTCTTTCAGGTAATTTAGATACTAAGTCTGATGCAGAATTAAGGAAGTAATTATTAGAACTGTTTGCGACTGTTTTACTAGCTCCAGGTACTTGAACATTACTCTGACTACCTGAGCCGCTCTTTATGCTATTTATTATTGACCACACTGTTTTTGATTTGTTATCTGAAGTTTCTATTTTCTGTTTAAGTTGTTTTGCCTTTTTTATGCTAGCGTATTTTCATATGTTTTTTTAGCTTCATTTTACCGCGTTTTATATCTTGTGTCTACAGAGCTCAAAACATAAAGAACGTCCAGTTGCCGCTAACACTCATCTATTTCTTGGTCCCCAATTATATTTTGTTTTTTTTGACTTTTTATTTTGGCATATTTTTGTAATAGGGAAGCTGAGATTGAAAAATTATTTTGACAACCTCACGCTCACATTGAAATAGTAATATTGATTCAATATTGCAAAGAATACCTATTACCAGTATTGAATTTTAAATATTAGCCAAATATTCAATAAACCATTTTATAACCATATTATAATATTTTATATATCATGGTCATTGGACTCGTGCATAGCATCACACGTTAAAAGGTAAGGGCTGCGTCTTCCTCAGCTCACCCAACTCTCTCGAAGACTTCTGAGTGTTACGCGTAGGAGTGCAATTGGTTGACGGAAATAACAATTTCAACAACATTAATACCTGGTTAACAAACCGCAAGGTGTCTCTAGATATAGAAAGTCTTCCAGAATGAAAGGAAATATATTAAATACTTCAGAAAAGGCAAACTCTGGTGTCACCTTATAATGAACTGGGAGAAAACGAAATTGTACAAGTTCTGAGTTATTCGACTTTTTATGAGCATATTCACTTTGAATGCCGTTATTGCTTCAATTAGATATCACCGATTCTATTTTTAAAATATCCAAACAATATTCGACCAATATCGCAAAATATTCACATTTCATTTCTCACCAATCTAACGTTTGCATATTTTGCCAATATGTTAACAATATTGTACCAGCCATAGTGTACCAATATATAGCTGAATATTTTGTGGCCAATATTTCTTGGAATTTTTTTTCCCAATATCATTCAATTAATATTTGACCAATATCACCGAATGTTCATATTTTTTCTCTCTCCAATATTGCGATTGAAATATTTTGCCAATATGTTCATAATATTGTACCAATATAGGTGTGCTACTTGGGATATACTGTGAAAAAGATACAACGATTCACACTTGCCAAAATCCTCCGCAATCAATACGTGAAGCATGGGCTATTTGTTAAGGCCGTTTTATAAAAGTCACGAGAAAGATTGGAGTAACCAGTGGCGGACCTAAAATAATTTCTAGTTTTGAAACCAAACTAACTGAATTACAGTGCTCGTATTTTGATTCTGCCGTGAATCGGTAACATTCAATATGTCAGCGTTTACTTTCCGTGAATATTTTGATATGATAATAATAATAACAATCTCTATTCAGAAAAATATACATTAAAATATACAATTTGCAATTACAGAGGAAATGAAGTAATACATTAACTGGGTGAAATCAGCATTTATTTGTACATAATACTGAGAAACAAAATTTCTGCAAATTAGAGTATAAATGATATAAAGGAAAGGTCCCAAAATGGCCAAAATGGATCGTCAATGATCGAAAGTCTTTTATTCAGGAGTATCAATAATACACCTAGAAATTGTTTCAGCTTTAGATTAGTTTCAGAGAAGAACCTGAATTGGTTTGGGGGGGTTCATAAGGAGTCACCCTAATAGCAAATTTGGCATCTGTTACTACATAAATTGAGTTCCCTTGGGAGCGGTTAAAGGAATTGGTTAGTTTCTTCACCAAATTGTCAAATTAGTGCTTTTTTGTATTGAGTTATCTTTTTAAATCTTTGACTCCTTAATAGATATAATATTTTTCCAAGCTCTGCGTTGGATTTGTGTAATTGATGACTTGTTCCTTTTGTGGAAATTCATGATCACTTTGATGAAATGAATGAAAAACACTTTCGTCCAATTTCTATTAGTTATTTTATTTTTACTACCGGTTTCGGGTTTTATGCCATTATCAAGTATACTAACTAATACATTTGGAATCTAAAATCGTGGTTATATAGGAAGTTTATAAGTAAGCTCGATAGGGAGTTCATTAAATGAACAGGGGTGCCAACTATATAAATCTATCACTAGAGATTATAGAAAGTACCAGGGTTGTCAAACTTATAAATTCAAGAGTCTGGACCTACATAAATCGAGTTGCTCGTTAAGGATTTTATATTTCGAGTTTTCAGTTGATTTATTAATTACTATGGCTTCCAACAAATTAATTAATTAATATTCTTTCCTTTATTACATGTGTGTAGGATTTTGATATTATCTTTATTTATCTTGTATTTTGATTCTTGCAGGATGTTCATACATTCTAGATTTTTTGTCCAAACAGACGTCAAAATTCCTACCTTTGGACTGTATTTACTACCACTCCCCACATTCTATTCAATACATACCAGATTTTTTCATTCTATCTCGTTTGGTTTTGGCATTGAACATATTTCTTCCTAAATTATCATTACTTATGAAAGCTGTTGTTATTTTTTATTTAGAAATGTAACTTTGAATGTTTTCTGAAAGTTTACTAGTGTAATCAAAGCTACTATATTTACATGTATCCTGTTCTCTGATATTTGGGTATAATTCTCTTATAACCGTTTCATGAGTTTTGATATTAATTTTTCTATTGATAGACTGATACCTGATTGTTTACCGCAATTTGTTCAACGATTTTTAGTTCATCCTGGAAATTATTGTCAGGTCAAGGAATTGCGAAAGCTCTGTGTATCTTGTCCTAAAGGCGGATAATGTGAGTTTGGATTGAAAGAATCAAAAGAAATTATTGTATACAGTCTGTGAAGATGTTTTTAAAAATAAATTGAATTGAAAACCATTATTAACCGTTGAAATATTCCAACTTAAGAAGCTAAGATCCTTGTTTTGTTCAATTACTACTGTGAATTTTATTCTATTATGCCGTTTGTTCAGAAAGTTCAAAAATTGATTGATTTTTCTGTTGGAACCATCAAAACCTACTAGTACCTCATCAACGTAGGGGAGAAGGGGGCACTTTCGGCCCCTTAAGACATTTCCTTAAGATATGGGTTTGCTGTATCATTAAGAAAAAATTTATTGATTCTGGTCAGTCACTATACTACTTGTAAATGCATTTAGAACTGTTTTAGTTTACAAAACAATTGCATATTGTTCTTGTGAGTGATTAGAGAAAACTCTTCACTTTGGCTGAAAGTGCCCCATACAGGGGCACATTCAGCCTTGGAATGGGGCTCTTTCGGCATATTAACATTAATGAAAAATATTATTCGAAATAATATGAATTTGAAATAAAACAACAACAATTCTTGAAATTTTCAACTTATATTATTCAATCATGACATAAGTAACAAAAAAAATTAGAAAATAATAATAATATCTAGTTTTGGCTTCATTTTACATTAAGTCCATCAAAATTATAATGGAAAGTCAAAGTTGAATCACGTCTAGATAAAATAGGGTTTTTTAGAATAGCTATTATATCTTTCTGATTACATGATTCAATATCATCTACTTGAGGAAAGTAAAATTTATTGCTTGTTTCTCTACGTCTAAGGTATTTCACTTCGAATGATTTATCTGAATCTGGGATAATACTTTTTACACAGCCAATGTAATACATGACAGTACTTTTTAAAGAAAATTTAACTAAAATATAGCTGTTCAGTTCAATATTCTCTTCACCATCAAACGATTTTAAGCTCATGTTATCATCAGTTTCACTGTCATAGTCTATATCTGATTTCTCCGACTCACTGCTGGAACTAGCAAAGACTTTTTTTTTAACTTGTCTTATTTTCTTTATTTCATTTACATCACGTTCGCTTCTATGAACTTCACAACTTCTTTTTGTCCTTTTTGTTTGTTTTTCACATTTTCGGTTTTGCTTTTCAGACTTCCGATCTTGCTTTTCCTTTCTTTCTTTCTCGATTTCTTCTATTCTGTTTTTTTCAGGTGTCTCAGTATAAACTCTTGACTTCCCTTGGTTAGCTTTAGGTCGTCTTACACTCTTGGGTTTTTCAACTTTTGGGAATGGTCGAATAGCTTCAGGATTTACAACTAAGATCATGTTTCGTTCTTTTTCTTCCTCTCGTGTCTCCGATTTTTGCATTTCATCCCCGCCATCAGCAATAACAGGTGCTGCTTTAGATGTAGATGGTTTATCTCTTGCATCATCATTTACTTGATTGACAATTGAACATTCTCTTTGATTTTCAATGGATGATTCACGATATACGAAAGTAGCATCAAAATCACTGTCATTAAAAGCCAAAGAATTGACAGGCCAAATTCCTGGTTTTTCGAATGACTTCGTTATATTATTTGGAGAAAATGACTCTAAAAATGGAGCCTTCGTCAGTTTAGGAACGAGCTTAACAGTAATAGTTTTGCCAGGATTACTAGACATCCAGTCATTGAAAGACACAGCACATCTTCCCTTAAAAGGGCCAAAAACTCCAATATCAAGGGGTTGGAGCTTGTGGGAAGTATGGGGCGGGAAAGAAAGAAAAACAATACCGTTGTCTCTGGCGTACATGATAGATGTCAAGGTTACATGCGACTCATGGTTGTCTAAAAGTAACAGAATTTTATTTTCTTTGTTGCATTTTGTAAATTTGACAACGTGCTCCAAAGTTTTGACAAATATATCACCTGTCATCCAACCAGACTTATTTCCAAACGCGACACTCAAAAGAGGACCTCCTTCTAAAAAATCTTCTATATTTCGTATTCGGGGAAAAATATAGACAGGTGGAAGTACAGCTCCAGTAGCACTGATAATTCCAACAACAGTAACCAATTCCCCTCGCTCAGCTGATGATATAAGACCTACTTGTTTCTTTCCTTTAGGAGCAATGATTTTTGGTGGATTGAGAACAGTCGTTACACCGGTTTCGTCTAAATTATAAATTCGTTCGGCTGTGAATTTATACTTGTTCAAAACATTTTTATAGTTCTGAAAAAACTCTTCAACCCTCGATTTATTGAAACCAATTCCTCTAGCCAGACTTGTGTTTTCGGGTTTTCTGAGAGACAAGAGGGTTGCATGTCTCCGCATAAATCCATGCAGCCAATCCGTACCCGCTTTTTTATTGATACGCCAACTATCTGGATATTTGCAGTGAGGCAAATTAATTGCGTATTCGTATACAAAAACTCTTAACTGCACACGAGTTAAACCATAATTTATGTTCGCACATTGCTTTATATAGTTTACCAGCATTTCTTCTTCAGATACCGAAAAAATTGTTCTGGTAGCGTATTTATTTTTCCGTTTCGAATCACTTTCAGACCTATCATCATGTTTCTCTAAGTACTCTTCGGCAGTCATGGTTTTGAAAATGTTTTTAATACGTGACTGTAATGTCTGTCTCTTTATTCCAAAAAACTCTGGATGCTTCCCTCTGACCCATATTCTTCGTCAGAACTTGTCTCAAAGCTCGATCTATGGTATCCTCATCTAAATTGGCCCTATCTGTTTTGGGTTTATACGTTCGAACCATCTGAAAAGATATTTATGCTGTATATACTATTTTTATGAGAGTCTGCCAAGCTTCTGGGGCACTTTCGGCCATCGGCTGAATCTGCCCCAGTGGGATGTCCGAAAGTGCCCCGGACGGGTTTTGTCAACATAAATATTCAACGTGGCAACACGGGCAACAATCTATGTGAGGTTAGCAAATGAAATGAAAGTATATATATTGAAGTATTTATAGCCCAATTCTTATAGCATGATATGGAATGGAAAAGGAGAAATGCTAGAAAACGAAAGAATGTTAAAAACTTACCTTTTCAACACAAAATCACTTTTCGATCATCAAATTAAAAGACGCGTACTAAACTTGTGGAAAACTTACTGGTCAATGGCGAAATGACAAATGCCAACATTTGTGTATAAAATATACGCGGGAAATTTGAAAAGAGAAGTTTGAATAGAAACGGCTGATTGTGCCCCTTGGCCGAATGTGCCCCCTCCTCCCCTACTTGAACCAAACACAATATGTTTCAAAGAAAGGGGGTTATCAAGGATGAGGGTATTTTCAAGTGTGCATGTCCATGACAATATCTACCAGAACGGGACTTAATGGTGAGCCCATATGGAGACCTGAGTTTTGTGAAAGTTATTGTTATATTTGAAAAAAAAATTGTTTCAGACATTTATTTAAGAGATTGCAGAATTCGTTAGTTATATATGGGTTTGTATTCCAGTTATCTAATATGTTTTTCACAAGGGTAGGGCATTCGTCTGTTGGAATGTTAGGAAACATGTTTTTTACGTCAAATAGTTTCATATTAATTTTGATATTCAAATTTGATAACTCATTAGCTACGTCTACTGAATTCAGAACTGAGTTGGAAGGAATTTACTCGTTAATTAA
This sequence comes from Chrysolina oricalcia, assembly GCA_944452925.2. NCBI lineage: Eukaryota > Metazoa > Arthropoda > Insecta > Coleoptera > Chrysomelidae > Chrysolina > Chrysolina oricalcia. The sequence goes on along the minus strand of OX101825.2, from coordinate 5,617,668 downwards.
GGTCCAAATCAATGGAAGAATTTTTAAAATACTCAATAAAAACATTTAGACCGGGATCCCACGCCTATTTTCAAAATTGATTAATAACAGGCTGAATCTTCCTGAGTAGCTTCATTTTGCCGAGACGCCCAACTTTTTCCTCTACGAAAATTCTCGATAGTGGTAGCTAATGAAATGCGCAGGCGTCAATCATGTCGATTTGGTGAGTGAAAAAAATTCATTAATAACAGTTAGTTTTTCAGTTGAACCTCAAGATAATTCGATAAAGTACTCGAAAATAGTTTTGTCCCACAAAATGGATGGTAGGACTGAAGAGTCCCCCACTCCCAACATGTACCAATGACGTGGTCATAAAAATTCATTAATAACAAGCGGATTTTTTTACCATTGTTTTGTTAATATTTGTATAATTGAATGGTCATATTGTCCTACAAATTGAATGGTAGGTGTTCTCAGTCCTACGCTCCGAAATTGTCAATTCCACGAAAATTCTTGATATTAGTAGCTAATGAACTGCGTAGGCGAAAGTCATGTTGATTTGGTGAGCGCAAAATTGTATGGGCAACCATTAGTTTTACCCAAATCTGAAGCTCATGGCTCATGGTGAAACAAACCAATTGAATTAACTTCATTTCAAGGCAGTAAAATCAATCTATTTGACCGTAACCCAAGTAGCACTCAATTGGTTTGTTTCACCATGAGCCATGAGCTTCAGATTTGGGTAAAACTAATGGTTGCCCATACAATTTTGCGCTCACCAAATCAACATGACTTTCGCCTACGCAGTTCATTAGCTACTAATATCAAGAATTTTCGTGGAATTGACAATTTCGGAGCGTAGGACTGAGAACACCTACCATTCAATTTGTAGGACAATATGACCATTCAATTATACAAATATTAACAAAACAATGGTAAAAAAATCCGCTTGTTATTAATGAATTTTTATGACCACGTCATTGGTAATGTTGGGAGTGGGGGACTCTTCAGTCCTACCATCCATTTTGTAAGACAAAACTATTTTCGAGTACTTTATCGAATTATCTTGAGGTTCAACTGAAAAACTAACGGTTATTAATTAATTTTTTTCACTCACCAAATCGACATGATTGACGCCTGCGCATTTCATTACCTACCACTATCGAGAATTTCCGTAGAGCAAAAAGTTGGGCGTCTCGGCAAAATGAAGCTATACTCAGGAAGTTTCAGCCCGTTATTAATAAATTTTTTTTCACCATATTCGGAGCGTAGGACTGGGAACACCTACCATTCAATTTGTAGGGCAATATGGCCATTCAATTATACAAATATTAACCAAGCAACGGTAAAAAAATCCGCTGGTTATTAATGAATTTTTATGACCACGTCATTGGTACATGTTGGGAGAGGGGGACTCTTTAGTCCTACCATCCATTTTGTAGGACAAAACTATTTTCGAGTACTTTATCGAATTATCTTGAGGTTCAACTGAAAAACTAACTGTTATTAATGAATTTTTCCCACTCACCAAATCGACATAATTGACTCCTGCGCATTTTATTAGCTACCACTATCGAGAATTTTCGTAAAAGAAAAAGTTGGGCGTCTTGGCAAAATGAAGCTACTCAGGAAGATTCAGCCTGTTATTAATCAATTTTGAAAATAGGCGTGGGATCCCGGTCTAATTGTAAACGATCTAAAAAAAAAAATTAGCGCATGCTGTATTTAAATGGGAGGTAATATTGAACAACTGAATTCATCAGAAAGTTACCTTATCGTTTGTTCAATCAACAGTGGCAATAATTTTTTTGTAGTCAGAAACGATCTGTCAACTATATTCAGTATAGGAGAATAATACAAATTGAAAAAAAAACTTATTTCAAACAGACAGTTATCAAGAAACAAAACAGGTTTTTATCATCTAGAATAGACTGAAACTAAAATGTCCTACCAAAATATAACTTATTGGTTCTGGAATATTGCTAGAACAAAAAACTCTCGAAAATCGATTCTTTACTATGCCCCGTACATACCCTGCTTTATACTATCATTAATAAGATTTTAATTGAACATTTTAACGAGTTCTAATTATGGAATTGTCTAATTTCGACTAAAAAAGTAGTTTTTTCTCTGTCAATCCTATCCAACTACGACGTTTTCACGAACTTTGGCCGCTTATATCTCAGAAACGATAGACACAAAATCATTCAAGCTCACAGTTTTTCAAAGACTCAAATCACTATAACATAATAAAATACCCGCCAATTTGACAGAGAGCCAAAATTTCCCGTACGTTTTCGTGTGGGGTCCATTCTCTTTTGTTACGCCACTGGCGAGCGTGTCTCCTAGGGGAATAACTTATTTATATTGCTCTTTGCAACCCTTACGACTTTTGGTGAATGCCAAACGTAGCACCTCCATTACCACTTACCTATTTTTCCGCCTGTTTTATTCAGGTTTATTCAGCCGGAGGAATCCTGGAAGGAAAGTCTGGCGCGTCCGCGAAATCAGAGGACGTTTTTCCATGTGAAAGGGTGGAAATACCAAATTTGTCAATACGGGATTTATTGTTTTTTTCGCGCTGTTGATTTTTTGGGAGGAATTGCTTTATTCGGTGTATTTTTCCACTCTGGATTCAATGGGTCATGAAAACGCTCACCATTTTCAGATTCAAAGGGCTTGCAGATCTGAAAGTTCACTGCTGTAGAAACCTGTAGTGGTTGAGTAGGGTGAGGGGTATCGATTTTGAAGCGGAGCAACAGTGGATGACTGTTATCATATCACACGCAGACAATTTCAGTAAAAAATATCGAACGTGCTAGGGATCGCACGTTAATAGGTGAGGCCCACGTCATTTCTATTCCGCACAAGAATTATGAAGATTTCTGAGGGTTGCTCGTGAGGGTGCAGCCAGATTACTGAAAGTACTAATTTTTAAGTAAAGTCCAAACGGTTTTTACTACTATCTTCATCAGTGATATCATTTGAAATAAATTGTTGAGCTCATTCACTTCAAAAACTGTCGGAGACTGTAAGTCAAATTGATTTTACAAAGCCAAAGATTCACCAGAAGAATAACACCCACAGTTAAACCTCATCTAATTTATCGGTATCTCGGAAGTACCATGCACTTCATCTTATAGAATTTTCTGAATCCAGAAATGTACTTGTGTCCTAAAATAGAGGGCCGATTCATCCAAAAGGTGCATTTTTTATCAAAAATTTAGTTTTTCGACTTTCATCTGCTTGGAATATTTTGAAAAATGCGGAATCCTGCGAATATTATTTCTTCGTATAGAAAATTCCCGTTGGAATCCGAAAATGTAGTTGTTTCTTGAATTAGAATGCTAATTCATTTGGAAAATGTCGATTTTGTGGATGGATGCCTTTTTTCGTCAAAATGGATTCAGTTTTCAGAAATTGTCCTACTGAATCCGAAAATGTACTTGCTTTTCGAATCAGAAGTTTAATTCATTTAGAAAATGTCGATTTTGTTGATTGGTGTATTATTTCGTAGAAAATTTCACACCTCTACTTTTCAACCAATAACATGCCTTAATTTTGACTAGTTACCATGGCAACTAAACAAATTTTCAGAAATTTTTTCGCGGCGCCACGATATTTAAGTGGTAATTTTTTGACAGTTGAAAAGGTAAACATATGATCTACAACCATTAAATATTGTGAATAATGCAAAATTTCTATAAGAATTAACATTATCATTTATTATTCGCTATGAAGTTTCATTAAACAGAAAACACAAATTTGTTTAATTATTATGCATTAACAATTTATAATTCAAAAAATGTAGGATCTTCAAACATAGTAAGATTTAAATGTTGCTTGAATTTTAACCCATCCTCTCTTCTTGATGGTGAATAGAAAGGTGACGAATTAATTAGATGTCTGTGTTTTAAGACATATATGTAATATTTTGAAACAATTTTGTTCAAATATCTTTTACGCAAAAGGCTATATTTACTTGACATCTGCAGCAGACTTTCTTGGATTTCAATCTTTCATTAAATTCGTTAAATATATTAATTTTGGATGACATATTTGCACTTGAATCAACTCTTTGCAGTATTTACAGAAATTTTACTTTTCAAAGCATTTCATTTTTCTCAAATTGTTTAACGCAAATGCTTACAAGAAATGTTTGACATAAGACTGTCTTTGTTTGCTGGTTTACTATACAGTAACTCAATGTAATTTACCAATATAAACCTCATCTGTCAAAAGCATGGCCGCCTATATCACGGCCACCTACTGCAAAAAACCATGTTGATATTATATTTCTTACATTAGAAGTGTTATGGATTACTTTAAGAAAAAATACATTTCTACCACTTCTAGTAACCTAAAATTATGAAAGGGCGATAGACTGATCTAATACCCATCTTAGTTTTTTTCATATAAATCCTTCTAAAAGGAAAATCCAATCAAATGCACCAAATCATGTGGGTCTTAAAATGTTTAACAAACTCCCAGTAGAAATTAAAAATACTAGTAACCTGTATTTATTTAAACGTAAATTGGAATATTTTTTATTGGAAAAATGTTTTTATAATGTTAATGATTATATAGAAACCTAGTCCTCGTGATGTATTTCGAATGTGATATCTGTGTTATTTTACTTATTCTATATTTACATTTACATTTATACATGTATATAATTTTATGTATAGTTTTTTTATATATTATTATTAATTTTAATTTTATTGATTGACAATTCCAAAACATGTATACCATGTCAAAAAAAGGACTACTAGATCACATTATGGAAAATTTTCCTCCGAATCCGAAAATGTACATGTTTCTTGAATAAAAAGTCTAAATCACTAGGACAATGTCGATTTTGTGGATGGGTGCAATTTTCTGATTCAACTTGTCGATTTACGTCTGAGTGTACTCTGCGATTTTTCAAAAAATTAAAAATAGAAATGTTTGCAAAATTCGATTTCCTTCTATATAAAATATTGCATTTTTCGAATTTGATCGCCTGGGAGTATTTAAAAATTGCGGAATCCCGTGAATCTTGTGAAAAAATTTCTCCTGAATTCAAAAACCTACTCGTCTTTGGAAGTGGAAGGCTGATTCGTTTATGAAATGTCTATTTTGTATATGGATGCATTATTTCGTAAAAAAAATTCCCTATTTCAATTACTTCATTAAATTCAACTTCTGAGGTGATATTCGAAATCAGACCATTGAGTTAAGTCTGATGGAAGTTTGTATTTTCTTTTAATGGAAAATAATATTTTTTCAAAATATTCGATTTCCTTCCATTTTAATAATTCATTTTTTGATCGCCTAGGAATATTAGAAAAATGCAGAATCCCGTGAATATAATTTCATCTGGAAAAAAATTTTCATTGGAATCCAGAAAGTTACTTGTTTTTTGAATTATAATGCTGATTCATTTATAAAATATCGATTCTGAGGTTGGGTGCATTGTTTTGTATAAAATTGCTTTTTTCCAGCTCGTGGAGTTACGTCTGTGGAAAGTTTGCGATTTTCCGAGAAATGGAAATAAAAATTTTTCGAAAAATTCGATTTCCTTTTTTAAAGAACTTTGCATTTTGACTTTGATCACCTGGGAATATTTTTAAAATGCGGAATCCATTAAATATTATTTCATCTTATGGAAAATTTCCTTTTGAATCCGAAAATTCACTTGTTTTTCGAATTAGAAGGCTGATGCCAGTTACTCCTTTATTGGATTCAATTTTTGAGGTGATATTTGGAATCAACTTGTTGAGTTACGTCTAAGGAAAGATTGCGATTCTTCGAAAAATGGAAAATTATAACTTTTCGCAAAATTCGATATCTTTTTATACCGATTATTACACTTTTTAACTTCAATCTCCTGGTAATTTTTCTAAAATGCGGAATCTTGTTAGTATTACTTCATATTATAGAAAATTGATTGTAAATCCGAAAATTCAATTATTTTTCGAATTAGAAGGACCATTCATTCATAAAATGGCCATTTTGTAGATGCGTGCATTTTTTGCTAAAAGAACAGCCTTTTCCCAGTTACCCGTTTGTCAGATTCAATTTTTGATTTCATATTTGGAATCAGCTCGTCGAATTCGAGAAGTTTTCGATTTTTCAAATATGGGAAATGAAAATTTTTGCAAAATTCGGTTTCCTTCTTACAGAATATTGCATTTTTCGACTTTGATCGCCTAGAAATACTTGAAAGATGTGAAATTACTTCACCTTATGAAAAATTTCCTTCTGAATCCGAAAATGTACTTGTCTGTTTTTCGAATACAAGGCTAGTTTATCAAGAAAATGTCGATTTTGTGGACGGATCCATTTTTTCTATCATAGCCCCGGAATATTTCTTATAGAAAATTTCATTCTGAATCCAAAAATCCACTTGTTTTTCAATTAGAAGGCTGATTCATTCATAAAATGTCAATTTTTTGAGATGATATTCGGAAACAGCTCGTCGAGTCACGCCTGATGGAAGATTGCGATTTTTCGAAAAATTGAAAATAAAAATTTCGCAAAATTTGATTTCCTTTTATATTGCATTTTCCGACTTGGATCGCCTAGGAATATTGCGAAAATGCGAAATCCCACGAACATTACTTCATCTTATAAAAAATGACCTTCTGAATCCGAAAATCTACTTATTTTTTTATTGTCATTTTTGTGGATGGGCGCAATTTTTATCAAAAAATTTTTGTTTTTCAGTTACCCTTTTGTCGGATACAATTTTCAAAAATTTTCCTCTGAATCCGAAAATGTATTTGTTTTTCAAATTAAAATGCTAATTCATTTAGAAACTACCGATTTTGTGAATAGGTGCATTTTACTTCGTCTAAAAAATAGCAATTTTTCAGTTACTCCTTTGTCGAATTCAACTTTTGAGGTGATATACGGAATCTCGAGTTTTTTTTAAAATTAAAATGATTTCTTCCATATAGAATATTACATTTTTCGACTTTGATCGCCAAGGAATATTTAAAAAATTTGGAATTCCGCGAATATCACTTCATCATAAAGAAAATTTCCTTTTGAATCCGAAAATGTATATTTTTTTTAAATTGGAACGCTAGTTCATTAGAAAAATATCGATTTTGTAGATGGGTGCATTTTTTTTGTAGAAAAAATTCCCTTGTTCGAGTCCCCTCTATTCGATATCCTTTTAAATAAAATATTGCATGTGGAGTTTCGCGAATATTACTTCATCTTGTAGAAAATTTCATTCTTAATCTGAAAATCGACTTGTTTTCTCAATTAGAAATTTGATTAATTTATAAAATGTCAATTTTTGATGGGTGCATTTTTTAATCAAATCGTAAAGTAATCTTCAAAACGACACTTGTTCCTTCTGATGTGCAGGCAAAAACGCAAGCTTCTGTTAAAAAACAAATAAACTATTGAAAAAGAACATCTATAGCGATCCACCAAAAATACCCTTGGAACGGTGATAACATTCATTTCACCTTCAAACACTACCATTCAAGAAAAATTCACAGCAAAAAATCCTCCCAACAATGACGACACCGAATCTTTCGAGACCGAATTGTCTGCAGATTTCTAAAGAACCCCCGATTCAATAATAAATTTCAATCGAATTCCATCCTCCATCATCTTTGCTCTAAAAAATTCACTGATTATTTTTCTCGATTCATACACTCCGCGCATAACGAAGCTTCGTTATAAAAATTTAATAAAGGCTTGTTATCGAAGGTTTTGTTAGTGTGCCATGCTGCCACCGACGTCACGCCAACTGGATCTCGATATTAAAATGTATGTAAATTTTTATGCCTTCATAAGATGTATACTCTTGAAGAATTAGTCTATTCTATGTCTATGAAAACGCCTTTACTTAGCTTTCTTTCAGGAAGTACAGTACTACTTCTTGAATAACGTCAACAACCCACAATGGGTTCAGTGATCTTTTATATTGTGCCATGAAGAATGGAATCAATTCGGTAAATCTTCAGTTGAAGTGACCTGTTGAATTTTCGAAAAAACTTTTTGGAACGAATTTTGGTCTCCTCTACAAAAAATTCAATTGAAATGTTTGACGGTCACTAATATTTTCAAAGATACAGACCTATTTTGTTGTGAAACTTCACCCTTTTACATATCAAAAAAATGGAATGGACAGAACCACATCCAGATGGATGTGCCAAATGCTGGCTACAAGAACTGCTGAAATAAAAGTAGGCGACATCTGGTTTCGGATCAGCACAAACAGGTGATGCCCACAAGGAGGGGTGTTATCACCTCTGACATGGAGTTTCGTAATAGTCGAACTACTCGGAATACTTACCGGGAACGAAGTCACTTGCCTTGGATATGCTGACGACATAATCATTATGGCCAAAGGCATTTTCGAAGAAACCCTCTGCGATCTCATAGAACGGGAGCTAGAGACTACCTGGAGATGGTGCCTCTCTGTGGGGTTGAGAATTAACTCGTCAGAAACCACAGTGGTACCATTCACTAGAAGAACAAAGTTTCAGCAACTCACCACAACAAAGAGAATCCTGGAGAAAGTGCAAAAACTAGCCTGTCTTTGTGTAACAGGAGCAGTGGGGTCGACTCCAACAGCAGCTATAGATGTCATTCTGGACCTCACTCCTCTCCATTTCATGGTGAGGAGAACTGCTTGGGGAGCAAACCTCAGGTTAGCTAAAGTTTGACTAGAAGGGACAGCACACAATGTAAGGCGCTCAACCCCCACCGAAAGTGCACACCTTACCGATCTTCCAACTGACGATATTACCAGGAAATTTAATTTCGAGGAATTTTCGATCACTGGGAAAAAATACCAAAACATGTTCCACGGACGGGTCAAAAACTCCCGACGGAACTGGAGCAGGAGTCTTTGGGCCTCGCACCAAATACTCCGAACCCATAGTCCAGCTTTTTTCAAGCGGAAATTCACGCCATAGAAAGGTGCATTCAGTTCAACCTCTACAGGAAATACCAGAACAAGGAAATCGCAATTCTCTCCGATAGTCAAGCAGCCATCAAAGCGTTGAGCTCATATAACATCAACTCGTAGATGGTCTGGGAATGCCTAGACAAACTTAATGATCTAGGCAGGAAGAACAATGTGATCCTCCTCTGGGTGCCGGGGCACGTTGGATTGGAGGGCAATGAACAAGCAGATACCCTGGAAAGAAAAGGGTCATCAACGCCACTGATTGGGCTAGAACCATTCTGCAGACTTGGAAAATCTTACTTTCAAGGAGAACTCAATAAAACTGAAGGAATCACATACTGGCAAAGACATCCAGGGCTAAGGCAGGCCAAAGATCTCATCGGAAATTCCAACCGAGCATGATCGAAGACACTGATTAACATCAGCAAAACTAGTCTAGAGACAATCACGGGATTTCTGCAGGCTCAAAGAACACCTGAGGAAGCTAGGCTTGGAAGAGGACAACACCTGCAGATTCTGTGGGGAACATTCAGAAACATCCCTTCATATATTGATGGAGAGTTCTAGGAAGTCCTGTATATGGTATACCTAATGTTGATTTAGTATGCTTAATAACGGGAAAACGTGTTGATCATTTTCACTGTGTGACATTCCTTTCCACGCAAAATATTGGAAGAAAGTTTTTTGAGATTCTTCACAATACCAAGCAAGTGTTCTACCAAACTCTGTGCCATCTAATGCAGGTATTACTATGAAAGTTTGAGATCATCGTTGCTAAGAAGGCTGAGTTGATAAGTATTTTCGGTCGCCTTTGGTGGAGAAATTATTTTGTAATATTTTAATCATCATCATATACTCTCACCCAGTATCATCCTTGTGTTTATTTATATGTGTGTGTGAGTAAATTTTATCACATCATTATCTAGGATTTATCCTAGTTTTTCCGTGCTACGTAAATTGCGTGTAAATTTTTAAACCTATTATATAAGAGTGAGGACTCCTGTAAGGGTTGCGGTATTGGATTTTTTTATTTACCTGGATGGCTCTGAAATGTTATTTGAATTGCACCATTTAATGTTCTTTCAACGTTCGTTTTCTTATTACTTTTTGAACCCCTACTGGGCATGTGTATTTTTTGTCAAAATAACAAATGCCTGCGAATTCTAGTCACGTAATTGGTTTTCGAAATTTCGCTATTAACAAGTATACTGATAGCCCATCAAAAAATTATACAACGGTGTGCACCTAAGATAGCACTCTTAGGGATATATATATATATAATATATATATATATATATATATATATATATATATATAACATTCTATATAATTGGTTATTCTAGAAGCATTTTTACTTCTCGGCACTGTCAGATGTTTTTTGATGAACCCTTCAGTGAGATTCATTTCTGAAGCTATATCAGTGATATCAATAAAATACAGACTTAAATTTTTAATAATATGGTGAGTGTTGACGATATTAGTACAACAGTTGTTACGCCGATTTTTGCAATTATGAATCATTCGGTTTAAAACTTCAGCTCAGTTGACCTGACGAATGAAATGGTTAAATTCTTGTTAATGTTCGTTAATGTTCTTGAAGAAGACCACATGCTTGAGGATTATTATTATTATTATCATTACTGAAGCTATGAATGAGATAAATACTCATTATTCTTTTTTTTTTTTCAATGAGCAGAAATTATTTTATTATGTTGGTGTCTTTGAAAAAAACTTCAAACGAACCATTTTTATCGTATGAATTTCTTTAAAATTATCTTTAGTTGAAAATTGCACTCCTTCTTCATTTTAATGGCTTCATCACTGACCAACTTCAAAAAGTGGAAATGTATTCACCCTAGTTCAGTTACCCAAATGCTTATTAATTTAACTTTTACGGTTTTGGAAATTGTTGGGGAAAGGACCCGTCAACTACAGAGTTTCAAAATACTTGTAAGACGACAATCAGCTCAACTAGTGAGATTGAAATTCAAGTTCTTATTAACAATAAGCAGAATATAACTGACGAATTTGCTTCATGTTTTTAATCTTGAGTAAAATTGCTATGACCCCACATTTTGATCGTATAAATTTTAAGGACTTGAGTGTGTTATTTGACAGTAGACAAACAATTGAACCACATATAATCTCCATCGTAACTGAAGCTTTCAAGCTGATAGGCTTCGCTTCAAAATCATCTGAGGACTTTACGCCAGAAGCATTAAAACTAATTTATTGTACCTAGTAAAACGATATAGTAGATGCAACTGAAAAGGTTCAGAAATAATTCAGAAGATATGTTGCTTTCAAAATGGATATCTAAGAACTAATGATAAACCATGATTTACCATCCAGTCTGGGTCTTAGGTCTCTTGACTGTCGTAGAGTTGAATCAGATTCAAACTCCTTCCACATACTGATAACTGCTAACATTCTCAACATCGTCCCCACCAAATCAGAATTCAAATCGCTCTGGTAATGCTAATGGAAATGGGTGGGGGACGCAAGCGTCAACGACTAGGCCCCAGTGGGCCCTTTTCGCAATCCCCGGCATCTTCACCCATCCCATGTCGGATACCTGCTCGAACCTCTTCGACCTTCTTATGAAAGTCAGAATGTCCTTCCATTGCAACCAGTGCAATTCTTCCTCCTTAATAGTGGCAGCTCTGAAGACGTTTTGTTTGAGCCTGCCATAAATACCACATTCGCACAGGAAATGGATGGAGTTCTCCTTTTCCCCACATTCCGTGCATAGTGAGTCTGCCTCAACTCTGATGAGAGCCAGGTGCCTCCTGAGGCCGCAGTGGCCAGTTAGAACTCCCACCAACAGTCGGAGTTCTTTACAGCTCAGCTTCAGTATCTTGGCCGTCCTTGCCATGTCGGGCCCCGATATCATCTGCTTTGACTGCATGCATCCGTCTATCCTTCTCCACTCTTTTCCTAATGTATCAACGGCCCACTCATTCAGTGCCGTTGTTACTTGTCTCCTTGTTATGCCGAGTGCGGGTTAGGGCCCGTAGTAGGGTTATCCGGCTTCTTGCTTGGCTAGCTGGTCCGCCAGCTCGTTGCCTTCAATCCCTGCATGGCCCGGAACCCACATCAGCGTTATTTTCTTTTCAGTCGCAAGACTCTGCAGGGCATCTCTGCACTCCTGAACCAGTATTGATCTAGTTCTGGTTGCATTCAGAGCTATAATGGCGGCCTGACTGTCCGAGCAGACATGTCTCTCTGGACCGGACCTCACCTCTTCCATTCTGGTTGCCTCCAGGATGGCATACACTTCTGCTTGGAAAACTGTTGTCAGAGAACCCAGTGCCTAGGCTCTTTTCTCTCCGTTTTCCAAGTAAACTCCTGCTCCGGCTTGCCCTTCCTCCAGTTTGGACCCGTCTGTAAAACAGACCAGGCTTTCTGGGGGAAATATCACCCTTTCCTCTTCCCACTCTCTCCTGCCTGGGATCTCTAGCGAGATCGTCCTTTTCCACCTAATTTTATCCTCTGCCTGTATCACTTTGACAGAGGATAGTGGGATTTCTTCATCCGGTAACTTCACGTTCCGTTTACTTCTTGTAAACACTGGCTTATCTTCAATATTGTCCTTAGAATTTTCGTCAATATTTTCTGTAGTATCCTCTCGCTTCTTCAGTGGAATCTCCTTTTCTTCGCAATTTGTCTTCTCCTTTTCTTGGCGATTCGTTTTGTCTATCTGAATTTGCGATAAACATATCTCCATTGGGTAGAGGCGTTGGAATGGTCTCAACAGTTCTCTATTTTTTGTTTTCACTCTCGCAACTCTGCATATGTTGTCTTTTCCAGGAAAAATGTCCTCAATTTTACCAAGGGGCCAATCAATACGTTTCTATTTATCAGAACCAATGAAAATAATATCTCCTAATTGCAAAATGTCATGTTTTTTCTGAACATCAATATCAACTGGTTCTGCCAAGTACTTCTTTATCAATCGAGATCTTAGAGATTCTCTAATTTTTTCAAAAAATGTTTTACGGGGTGTTTTCTATCAATTATATCTAAATCTGGCATTTCTGAAGGATTTTGCTCATTTATGAACATTGATGGCGTTAGAGGTACCAAATCATTCGATTCTTCTGTCAAATATGTTAAGGGTCGAGAATTTATGACTGCTTCACACTCACACAATAGGGTTTCTAATCCTTGGTGGTTGACTAAAGTTTTTCCTAAATTTCTACGAAGTAATTCTTTGAGTATTCTGAAAAGCCTTATTACGTCCTCCCGTTTGTCTGATAATTTACAGGAAGATCAAAAAATAAATAAATAGTTTTGTAGGGTTAAGTACGGCAAGTAATGTGCTTGCTCTTGAACAACTTACAGGGTCGTGCATACACAAAAAAAATAGTGGCCAATGGGCGCCAAGTAGTTTTGCTCTGCTCCGGCTGACTTTATCTGAAGAGAGAAACCACTAAACAACAACAGACTCGTTTTACAAAACTTTTAATCAATATAATAATAAATTAGCAAAGACTCCCTATAGTTACGAGTACTCCTTATATAATTAGGAAAAAGAGGGATCCCTAAACCGCTGAACGACACTTATTCAATGCAAAAGTACGTGCAACGATTTTCATTGAACTAATTTTGATAATAATTAAATAACATAGAAGTAAATAGGCATAAAAAAATATGTTCTCTCTCAGTTTATACTATACGAGTAACACTATGATTCAACAGTAAGACCCATTGCTTTTGTAACCAATAAAAAGAGGGCATTAAAACTCATCAAATTTATCTAATGAAGAAATTTCAAATCCTCTGCGAGGTACTTAGCCTTCTTTCCTTCGTAGATTGTAAAGAGCCGTCGTCCAGAGCGAAAAACCGTGAACAGCTTGCCAGTTCTTTTTTTTTCCCATTCCAAAGGTCCGCCCAGACAAAGGAATCCTGAATTCTTTCGATTCCAATATGATGCACTGGTCAAAATAGCGTTTCCGGGCAGTAGACACTGCATATGTAGGTATTTTACGTGGTAAAAGGAATTTGAAATTTCTCGACACCATATAACATCTGAAATTATATCCGCATTATAATACCGCTTTGATAAGAATGGACAAGTGAAATCATTAGAATGAAAACGATACAAACGGTAATTCAATGCTCACCTCCCAATGCCGATTAACCTAACACCGCGGAGATGTTATTTTCCTCAGGGCCAAGATCAATCCGATATCCAACTATCAGATTCGAATAGGAATTGCAACGTGCCAAATACACTTTTCCAAAAGTCGCAATTCCGGAAGGACAATATAGGTGTATCCGTCTAGACGTAATTTCACTTTCGAAAAGGAACCCATTATTTTCCAAATAATATCATGAGACCCCAAGGTAATTGTCACTTGTCTGTTCTAATGAAAATAACCGAAAAGGAACCGTGCGGTTTTTTGCGCGCTAACAAAAACAGATAAGAAGTAAGTTCCTGGACGGTGCATAAAATAAATTCGAATACAGGGTGGTGCCGCGATATGAGCCCTATTGTTTGATCAAAGACGAATTTATCAAAAGATCGTAACAGCCTTTCCCACCAACCTCCCCACCAAGATGCAGTTGGTGTTTTGTCTTAATTCGTCGAAGTTCACCCTGTATGATGAATGTTGCATACAACCTTGTAATATCAGGGCAACGCAAAGGTAATCACAGGCATATAATCGATATTTGTCAGGAAAACACTACAACTCCATCACTTGTATTATCACCGTACACGTTTCATATCGGATCCAATTATCGATACAGCTCCGGTCGTCCAACTCAACAAGGATATATGTTATTAGCAATTTACTGAAAAACTTCATGTCAATAACATTCGAATGAATTGTAATTTCGAATCAGTGTTTGCAGAAATCAATTCGAATGACATCAATGAAACGTCGGTTATCTGGAGTTCCTATTACAATCAGAAATGGGATGATTCGATCAGTTCAAGTACCAACGTTGTCAATCATAGGTGATATAACGGTTTCAATTGCTTTCAATATTGTTTTTGATCGAGTGACCCCGAAAATCTGTACAAGACACTTCAGTATGTTCACATTTATGTGCAGGCTCAATCGCCAGAGTTTTATAACATATTGAAAATCTATCTCATTTCTTTCAGCACCATATTTGAAGGTACTCTTGTTCATTCAACTCATTAAAACCCATCATTAAAGCTACTAAATCATTAATCATTCAAAACCCATCAATTCGTGTTCAAAACTTCATGAACGTCAATTTCGAATAAAGTTCGACAAAGTGCTCCAGAAATATCAACAACCATTTATCAAAGCATGTTGAAATAGACATGGGTGTTCCTTAGGGGTCCATACTGGGACCAATACTGATCCTATTCTGTAGGTATTATTAACTTGGATAAACCTGCGGTTTCTGCATTTTTCACAATGTTTGCTGATGATAGATCACTGATAATATGGTAAAATAGACCCTTTCTTGCTAGTTAAATGCAATGAGGTGTTAATTTCTTTGAATTAAGTACAGTTCCTCTGCAAAATATATGTTTCTCAATACTTCAAAAATACAAGCACTGAGGTTTCACCACATCCAAAAAGCAGGTAATGAGCTGTCATCTCATTCTAACAAATCGAGTCCATTGATTTCAATTGACTCGTATCTAAATTATAGTATTTTTTCCACATTGCGATTTCATGTTGTTATAAAATGCTATTGATGTATTTTTGTAGCATCACACTATTCCGCACTGTTTGAGGAAATTGCTCTGTAATATTTTTCCTCAATTTTACCACCAGATTTTGAAACAGTAATAGTCATAAACAGTAATAGTCATAGAAGTTTTCCGTAACTTGGGAAAACTACCAGGACCAACTATGCGTTTTAAAATATTTATCCAGGGTATTCTTAACCATTCATGACACACTTGTAGTATATGAGGTGATATTCCGTCTGCACCAGGCAATTTTTTTAGGTTTGAGTTCTTTGATTGCTCCGTTGTAATCATTTTCATTTATTGAGTGTAATGGAAATATATCATCAGAGAGATTAGTGTTATCGTCAAAAAATGCTAATTTGTAAGTAGACTTTTCTTGGCATTAACCAGATATAAAAAAGTTCGCAAAAGTTTTGTCATTTCTTCCAGTTGGTATTTTCTCTCCCTTGTAATTGAAATCATCCAAATTTGTTCAAACGGGTTCAAACTGGGGATCACGAAAGTAAATTTCTCAAAATTTCTCGAAGAATTTCCAGTGTACTGGTTTATTTCCTGTTTTTGCATATTCTCTCCTTATTTTGTAGAAGTTTTTTTCAGGTTTCTCTATTTTTTTGTCTCATTTTTAATGAAAATTCAGCACACCTTTTTCTCCGAGTTCATGACCTTTTCTAACGGATTTTCAAAATTTCCTTTGTGTTCAACAAAGGGTTCGTCCAAGTTCGTTTTATAACCGAAGTAGAAGCGCAAAAATATCAAATCTGTTCATATTCAAATCTGTGAAAACTGACTCATTTCGATTACTAGATGGTGATGGTGACCATCACAATCCTTTATTCTTCGATTGTTACCGAATGGAGTTGGTACGTCTAGTGACACAATTTTGTCTATGGAAAAGACTTATCACCTACGAGATGTGACAACGCCCAACTCAATATCACGCCTACAGGTTGTGACTATTCACGACTTCAGACCAGGATGTAAACAGCTAGGTCCAGTACAATACAATATAGGTCCATGGAAATACCAGATTCAAACATTCCTTTTTTTCTGAGACATTTTCTACTACCATATCCAAATTGCCATGGGCAGCACAATAAGCCATCTCTGCTGCAGTAACGGATACTGACGAAACAAAATGTACCTTCCACGAAACACAAAATGAAAAATCTGCTGCGGAACAAATCGAGAGCACTCATCCTCTCAATCAATCACACATTGTCACTCAATAACTACCTATAATTCAAAATTCAACGGCGATTAATCGATCTATTTGTTCCCTGCAGCATCTGCGGCAAAATAAGAGATCGGGGCGCTGAAAGGAGCCATCAATTAATCACGGGTGTCAATGTGTCATCCGCTATATATTATTATTTCCTGGTCTTTTTCCCTCCATGATGCATCGCCGTTTCCTCGTTCGAGCAAAACGTGAGATCGACGACACGAAAAGCGATTTATTTTTATCAAGAGCTCGTGAATCGTAGTCATATTTATTGGTTGTGCCGGGAGTTTTCTCGGGATCTGATAGGGGCTTCCCAGAGTGGGGGGTTATGGAAACGAACTCATTGTTCGTGGTGGAAAACAAATCGGCAGAGATTATCTCATTTAGAGAGATATGATGTATGTTCCGTTTATATTCTTGGTTACTTTGGTTAGTAATTAGGTGGTACGAATATTCAAAATTCATGAAAAGTCGATGACTATTTCCTGAAACTTCGGTGAATTTTCTGTCACAAGAGCTACCGTACTTTTTTCGCAGTGGTTTCGAGAACTGTTTGTCACTAGTCAAATTAACTCATCAGTTGTCAGTTTCAAAATTTTGAACCTAAAGGGTAATATTATTTATTTTAAAAAAAGACTTTAGATTTGGAAGCATTAAAGGTAATTGTTCTCTGACGAAAGAAAAATAGTTTTAACTTCTTATATTTAAGTGTTGTCATTGCAATGATTATATAATAATAATAATATTTATTTCTCATCGTTTTACAATAGTATTGGTAGAAAAGAAGGAAACAAATATAGTGAACCCATAAAAGGTTGCCCTCGAGCATGGGTATGGGGAAAAATAGAATAAATAAATACATCAGTTGTTTCAAAAACAAGGATGATACATGACATAACATATGGGGGATGAAATAAATAACTAATTATATAATAAAAATACAAAAATATTAAAGATAAATGAAATGTCTTTTCCTCATTATGGAGAAAACGCTTATTTTAAAATCGATAATGATAAAGTAATAAAAACAGGAAAAATCATAGTAATAATATCAATAGAGAAAATAATGAACATCACAAATATTTAGAAACATTAGTACATGGATACATAAATATACACACACATTCACATGCGTTTACACATATAACATTGTATCTAGAAAACTGCAATTTCTCATCAGAAATGTAGCCTTACAGTCGGATCAACAAGTTTGTGAATTTTCAATCTTTCTATTTCTGTCATCCAAGTCCAAGATGTCACTCGAAGAGTGAAATAGAGTTGATTTCCTTCAATTCTGGTGGTATTGCATTATACAGTTTTGGTCCCAAGTATACATAAGATCACCGTAAAGTATTTTTTTCTGGTTTTGGTACACGTACTGACTTATTTCTGTACCGAGTAGCATGTGTGTGGTCAACTGGCGTTAATTTATGTTTATTAAGGTGTTGTCCAGTTACTGTTTGAAAAAAATATAGCTGTCTAATATTCATGATTTTGGTTTCTTTGTGTGGGTCTTCTGTGCGGTAAGTATATGGTTTTCGATAGATGCTTTTGATTGTCATCCTCTGGATAATCTCTAGCTGTGAAATATAGTTTTTTGTTATAGCCCCCCACGCGATTATCCCATAATTGAGGTGGGTTTCAAGGAGTGCGGAGTAAAGAAACTTAAATGAAATTTCAGAGAATGATATTGTCTCCAATCATCCAAGTTTAAAAAATTGTGTGAATGTATTGACGGACTTCGATTTAAAAAAAGTATGTAGATCTATTTTGCAAAATGATGCAGACCCTTCTCCAGTACAAAATCCTTCTCCAGAGCCCACCACATCTAGTAATCGAAATGAGTCAGTTTTCACAGATTTGAATATGAACAGATGTGATATTTTTGCGCTTCTACTTCGGTTATAAAACGTACTTGGACGAAACCTTTGTTGAACACAAAGGAAATTTTGAAAATCCGTTAGAAAAGGTGTGGAAAATTATAAGTCATGAACTCGGAGAAAAAGGTGTACTGAATTTTCATCAAAAATGAGACAAAAAATAGAGAAATCTGAAAAAAACTTCCATAAAATAAGGAGAGAATATGCAAAAACAGGAAATAAACCAGTACACTGGAAATTCTTCGAGAAATTTTGAGAAATTTACTTTCGTGATCCCCAGTTTGAACCCGTTTGAACAAATTTGGGTGATTTCAAATACAAGGGAGAGAAAATACCAACTGGAAGAAATAACAAAACTTTTGCGAACTTTTTTATATTTGGTTAATGTCAAGAAAAGTCTACTTACAAATTAGCATTTTTTGACGATAACACTAATCTCTCTGATGACATATTTCCATTACACTCAATAAATGAAAATGATTACAACGGAGTAATCAAAGAAATCAAACCTAAAAAATTGCCTGGTACAGACGGAATATCACCTCATATACTACAAGTGTGTCATGAATGGTTAAGAATACCCTGGATAAATATTTAAAAACGCATAATTGGTCCCGTTAGTTTTCCTAAGTTACAGAAAACTTCTATGACTATTACTGTTTCAAAATCTGGTGGAAAAATTGAGGAAAAATATTATAGAGCAATTTCCACAAACAGTGCGGAATAGTGTGATGCTACAAAAATACATCAACTCAAACCGGTATCACTTTCAAGTTTCAAATTCCAAACTGTCGTATAAAATAGTTACTTGCGTCTTCAAATAGTAGTGTAGAGTTTGTTGTGACTGGTCGTTCGCCAACGTTTTTGAATGTCAATGTTTATGTTTTCCACAAAGTAAACTTCTGACACTCATGTCCTATTCTGTTATTGCTTTTTCGTGGGATTATTGTTGAAATAGTGTTTTTCATACTCATTTGTGTCATAAGTATAAGTGGAAGTATAATAGACTTACAGCCGTATGCATAGTCAATTCCAGCGACTCGCCAGAGTTTCGCCGCTCGCTGCACAAGAACTATAATGCACAGTCGAGCTTCAAAAAAGTGGTACATCGCCAGAGTTTCGCCAAAATGTGACTTATCGCGTAGTTGTCACTTTTTTGGAGTTCGACTGTGCATTATAATCCTTGTGTAGAGAACGGCGAAACTCTGGCGAGTCGCTGGCGATTGACTATGCATACGGCTGAGAGAGTCATAATGGTGCAATCTTGTTGGATTTGCAAACAATCTATGTGTTCGAACCTGAATATCAGATTCCTTTCGTGAGTACCATAGGCGTTACAGTGAATATCAATCTGTTTCTGCCGAACAAAATGAAATTAATACGTGAATTCAAACCTTTATATGTGGTGATAATGAAATAGTCCGTGGCTAGAAAAAATCGCAAAGGAAATGAATGTACAGAAAAAAGCGCAATGTTACGTAAGCTCACAGGAAATATCCACACGTGCGAATTTGTAGACATGGAATAAATCGCCAATACAAAAACTTCTCATGTATCAATGCGCATATTGAAAAAAAAACGCAAACTCATATTATAACTTTATTTTTAAGGAAAACCAAATTTCCAAAGAAGGAAAGAACTGCAACTATTAAACAGAAATATAAACTACTGTAGATTAACTATTGTTATTGAATAAGATAACTTGTCCACTGTTACATAATAATTTTCCACTGAATTGGCCCCAATCGCGTTGAGTTTTCTACATTTCCTCTCATGGATTCAATCGAAGACTTCTCGATTGCGCATGTGCCGATGGAGGTGTCAACAGTAAATGAAAAGATGCATTATATGTCAAATCCTTGGCTGTCACTTGCGCAATGCAATCTTGAACTGAGGTATGAGCTCTTCTGCTGAAATGAGACGACTAGTTTTCAAGTTATGCACATTTCCGAACAATTTTCTTGATGGTTTTGTATTTCGTAAGTCTATACGTGATCATTTTTATTGTGGAAAGGTCTACTTCAAATTGGTCTACGTAACTTGGTGGTTCATTGTTCGTTAAACCGCTCAAAAGTGATAGAAACCGTCAACAAGTCTCTCTGAATCATAATTTTTTCAATATTTTTAATGATTTTCAATAGCTGTAAAAAAGGAGAACTATATTGATAACTGAAATTGTGGGGTAGTTGTGTATTCAAATATTTTATTTTTAATAATTCTACATAAAGTAATTTTTGTTATACAAATAATGAAGTCATGACTATTCGACATCAACGAAGTCATATTTTTAAAAATGTTCATGATAATTAAATTATTTATCTGCGAGAAAAAATTAAATACTGAAAAATCGTGTTTTCACCATTTTGACGGTTAATTTGGGGTTACGTCAAAAAGTGTTTGAAACAAAAATGTTTGATTTTTCTATTATCTACAACAGTTTTTGCTAGGAAGACACAAAAAATCATTCTCAACCCCTAAACTGCATCCCCATTTCATCATTTTGAGTGTTTTCGTGTTTAAATATATTTTTTCCTCAAAGTTTGGAACTAAACAACATTTTCCACAGCAAACAAATAATGGAATTTCCAAGTAGTTTATTGAATAAACGTTACAAATTCTGAGTTTAATTACATTCTCAAGAAAAGTCAAAAGTGACAACCCTAATAGCAAAACTGTCTACTTCACGGGTTGCTCCGTGACATCCATATGAAATATAGTGAACAATAAACTGAAGGTTACCTAAGATTACCAACAATAAGTTCTAACAGAACACTTGCTTGTTATTTTTTTCTTATTTTTGGCGTTTAAATTCGTTTTGGCACCAGCACAAATGTAGAACTAGTTTTGATGAGTTGCCAAATATTTTACAAAATAACTGCATCAGGCAAAATTCATTCCATAGATGGAGCTTTATCTAAAATAACACAAATCTGCAGCCGGCAGCTTCACCACTGCTAATCCAGCAAATCCCGTCACTTACAGTTCGCTACGTTACCGACTGCGCAAACGAGCGTTGACGCGGAGGCCATTAAATAAAATTCTATTAAAAAAGTAAATTAAATATTAGACAACACTCAAAATTGTATTCACCGGATAAAACGGATAGCTTTTTTCGATAGTATCGCATCGGATTCCGTTCGAGAGCTATTGATTCGGAAAATTACATTTTGAACGGGAATACATAAAATTGCAATTCGGTCGGCCTACAAACAATTTGAATCAGTGGCGGCAGTTAATCATATTTGATGTTAAAAAAGCTTTGATGAAATTCGTGCGATTGTATCGTTTGTGCGGCAAAATCGAATGGATATTACTTTTGGTCGGACGGGGCAGATTGGAGTTCAACTGGCAACTGATCTGTGACCTCACTAGATGACTTTTTATTGAAAGGGTATATAACAGAACCGTTTTGATTGATTTGGAGTCCATCACTCACAAATGTAGTGATATTATGTACCAATGGTCGTTATTTTCTCAATATTATTGTTAAATACCCATGCACATGCAGTTGATCATAGGTACACAATGAGATTGAAGAAAGAACCCCGCACCATTCTTATGGGAAATGGGTCCCGGTGAAATTCGATGAACTTTTGATATGATGTAGTTCAAGTCAAGCTGATCAAAAGTGTCCATGGGCCCAACTCAATCCTATGGCTAGTTTTCGAGATACAGGGTGTCAAAGTTGGTAAGTGGCCATTTCTTTAAAGTAGTATTGCTTTCAGGAAAACATCTAAAATAAAAATGTATTTCGCGACAGACATTGCTTACCCATACAGCAATACTTCTAGATTGGTTTTTGATAAAGAATATTTTTGGATACAGGGTGAGTCCAGCATTATTCAAAATGAAATTCTCAATCAACCCTACGAAGTGAAGCTGTGACCAAACCAAGTATCACACTGATATGCTTATCATTTGAATATGTCAAAATTGATAAATTCAACATTTTGTACAGGGTGAGTCAAGATGTGACAGTTTTCATGGTGACATTTTGTATATTTTTATTTTATATTTTGAGCTTTAGGGATACTTGACCACCAACCATTCAACATATTTCTTGAACAAAATTGATATACAGTCTGAGACAAACACTAGGTGATAACAAAAATTGTGAAAAGGAGATTTTTTATAACTCATCCTGTTATTGATTTGCTGAATTTTTGATATGATGAAGTTCAAGTCAAGCTGATCAATAGTGTTCATGGGCCCAACCTTGAAAAATAAACAGTTTTTTCTCTACAAGGTGTTGAAGGATACCGTTTCAAACACTTTGATCTATATTTGTCGATTCGTTTCATTTATATTAAAATATTTTTACATTTTTCATGTCCAGCTTCTCACAAAAGGAAAATTCCTGTTACGTCTAGGGAACATCGTGTGAATAAAAGAAAAATCTTATTGATTTTTCATTTTTGAACATTTTAATTCTCAGGGAACAAATATCTCGGTAAAGAATTCGAATGCTGGGTTGTTCAGTTCAAAAACAAATAAAATATAAGAGAGAGCGAGAGGAAAAGAGAAGAGAAAGAGAGAGAGAGAGGGTGAGAGGGTGGGGTGGTACTGTGGGTCTTCAGACTTCCAACAAAGTAGTGGGAAAAGTGTATTTTTCATGTTATCGCAACGAAACTATCGATAGACGACCACATGCCTCGTTGGAAATCAAGTGTATTGTGAGTTGTCTAGATGCCATTTCCGTGTAGTGCTATCTTGGAGTGCACACCGACCACCCTAGTTGGAGCTGTAGGTTTTCCAGGTTTTCCTTCAGCTGAAAAGTGAATAAGCCACCAAAAATCAGTAAGTCGTCCCGGAGCGCCACAGCTAAAATAATAATAATAACCGTCCTCTGCCCGATCAGGGTACGCTCTACGAGTGTTCATGAGGGAGCATTATTATTAATAATAATATTAGCAACGTCCGGGAAAATACCCATACAATAGTAATAATAGGAGGAAACCAACAATACGAGAATAACTGACACTATTTTTTCTTAAATATTCCTGAATTAAAATATCAGTATAAATGCTTAAAATATATCAGATTTTTTAATATTCTTTGTACAACTTTTTTTCAATTGGTAATGATCGAAGGGTCAGTCGGTAAGTAAGTATAATTATCACAGAATATTATTTTAGATGGATCAGTTCAATAATGGTGTCTGGTTTTCGTCGTTATTTCAACATTGGTCATTGAAAATGATTCACCCTGTATATAATGAACATCCTTCACCAAACTCTTGAAGTGAGGATTGAAAACAAAAAATATGATTATAAGCTCGGTGGAATATGTGGATAACTGAGTTAGTCTTATCTATAAACCTTCAACACCTGGTAGAGAAAAAACTGTTTATTTTTCAAGGTGGGGCCCATGAACACTATTGATCAGCTTGACTTGAACTTCATCATATCAAAAATTCAGCAAATCAAATACAGGATGAGTTATAAAAAAATATCCTTTTCGCAATTTTTGTCATCACCTAGTGTTTGTCTCAAACCATATATCAATTTTGTTGAAGAAATATGCTGAATGGTTGGCGGTCAAGTATCCCTAAAGCTCAAAACATAAAATAAAAATATACAAAATGTCACCATCAAAACTGTCACATCTTGACTCACCCTGTACAAAATGTTGAATTTATCAATTTTGACATATTCAAATGATGAGCATATCAGTGTGATACTTGGTTTGGTCACATCTTCACTTCGTAGGGTTGATTGAGAATTTCATTTTGAATAATGCTGGACTCACCCTGTATCCAACAATATTTTTTATCAAAAACCAGTCTAGCAGTATTGCTGTATGGGTAAGCAATATCTGTCGCGAAATACATTATTATTTTAGATGTTTTCCTGAAAGCAATACTACTTTAAAGAAATGGCCACTTACCAACTTTGACGCCCTGTATCTCGAAAACTAGCCATAGGATTGAGTTGGGCCCATAGACACTTGTGATCAGCTTAACTTGAACTACATCATATCAAAAATTCATCGAATTTCACCGGGACCCATTTTCCATTAGAATGGTGCGGGGTTCTTTGTAATAGTAATAGTTGATACCTCTTCTTCCTCATCTGGAGAGGAGTCTTGTTGCAATTTTGTCTCAGATGCATAAAATTAAGAATTCCCTGGCATTACTGGAGCTGATACATATGGTCTGAAGATATTGCAACAATAGGAACAGTCCCTTTCTCTTTTGTCCCTTCCAATTTTCTTTTCACACTAGTTTGTTTCGATTATATGGCTAATAATTCCTGATCATTTTCAGATACTTCAACGCCACTATCTTCTCTCTCGCTAAATTCTTCTTCTGCTGATGTCTGTTCTGTTTCTTCTTCAATTGTGTCTACGTCTTCTGATTCTTCTTCATTTTCTGCTTGTGATTTAACTTGCTCTCCTTCAGAATCACTTTAAAACTCTGTTTCAGAATTTTCAGTGGACTCGACTTGAGGTTTATTTTTTTGTTTCGCATTTCTTTTTGTTTGTAATTTAGTAGTTTTGTTCTGTCCAGAGTGGGGAATAGTTTTTGTCTCATGCCATCAAGTAATTTCCAACTTTTTTGGAAAAAAATTCACGACGATTCTTTATGAAATAGCGACCAGTCAAAGGCCAAAGGTGAAAAGTTTCAAAAATTAACTGCAATCGTTATACAGGGTGGGTCACGGTCGATGGTACCTTAGACGTTTACGGAGAACGGGACATAGGATCATTCTGAAAAGTTGGTTTCTCAAGTAGTTGCTCTTGGTCTATCGATCTAAAATATTTTCTGCAATGCAGCGTTGCCGCTTATACCAGAAAGTAGCAGCATCTTTGTTATTTCAAATAGGTCACCCTGTATATTACCGCATTTTTGAACTTGTCATTCCTTTCTGATAATTTCTGCCTCATACTCCCCTATACCTATCTTTAACGGTTTTTGAGATAATGGTTATTTTCCATATTTTTTATCCAAAACATAGCTCGAATTGAATGTTTATTTCTGCGGTATTTGAATTCTTAGGAACTTGCAATTTTGTATTTAGTTCATCAAGATCATGTACATTGATTCTGTATAGAGAAGTTTGTTCTGCGTTATACAGGGTGGTCCAAAATTCATGATCTTACTGCTAGATACGAAAAGGGTTGAAAGTGCGTTTTTTTAAATGGAACATCCTGTATATTATGAAATATCCTGAAAGATGACTAAATTCCCTTCGAATTGATATATCACGTTCCTATACCTAAATACCCAGAATTCCGAGATAATAGCAATTTTCACTTGTAATCTCCCAAATGCTTGAATTATTGCAGGAAATTTTTCGAGTCCGTGAATTTTCTTTGAAACGTTCGTGACCTAGCTAAAGTCACCACTATCCAAGACCACATAATGAATCTTTCATATAAATTTTACAAATATCACATTCCCAAGAGTTCACTCACCAGGGAAATAACAAGAGTAAGGGCACACCACAATGAGCCCCGCAAACACGGCGGGCTCATTTACCAAAAACTGGACTTGTTCCATGAATGCCAAGACTAAGCACCAAGTCACCTCTATAGAGGACTAAGACCAGAACCCGGTTTTTTGCCGAACACTTTTTCCGGGAATCCACAACACCACTCACAAATCACATTTCTAAAATCTGATCAATCTGACAATGAACCCCTGTATTAGCATAGCGGGAGACAGGGTATACTAATACCATGAAGTAGGAAGGTAAAATCTGAGTTACACCCGTCAACACCAGCAGGGGTGCCTCACCTGTTCCTCTTGAGGAGCCGAGGAGACACTACATTCGGGACAACGCCGACCCCTGGAAACATGGGTCGACGGAGCCCCCCCACCCCAGCACTCCCTCACAACCTGCGGGATCCCTATCAGCCCACGGAGGTGGACGGAAAATATCAAGCAGAGTTGTGTTGTACATAGATTTCACCGAAATGCAATGTAAATAGTTAAATATCTGAATATACATGTTTTTGAGTTTGAGTTTGAGCTCAGCGGTAGTGTTGCGGCCTATGAGTCGCTAGGTCGATGGTTCAATCCACGATAAGAACATTTCCAAATTTAAACACATTTATTGATGAAAATTTTGTTAAGTATTTTACATATCAATACTTTAGTGGTTATAAATAGTTCAGGTGAAACCATCGTTAGTTATTTCTTATGAATTGTTGGATGATTTCCATTTCTCGGTGTGAAATTTTCTTACCGAATCCCTCTCGTGCTTGAATTAATTGCCGTAAATTTATTTTCAAAGAAAATTCATGTACTCGAAAAATTTCCGGCAATAATTCAAGCACCTGGGAGATTACAAGTGAAAATTGCTATTATCTCGGAATTCTGGCTATTTAGGTATAGGAACATGATATATCAATTCAGGATATTCCATAATATACAGGATGTTCCGTTTAAAAAAACGCACTTTCAACCCTTTTCGTATCTAGCAGTAAGATCATGAATTTTGAACGACCCTGTATAACGCAGAACAAACTTCTCTATACAGAATCAATATACATGATCTTATGAACTAAACACAAAATTGCAACTTATTAAGAATCCAAATACCGCAGAGATAAACATTCAATTCGAGCTATGTTTTGGATAAAAAATATGGAAAATAACCAATATCTCAAAAACCGTTAGAGATAGGTATAGGGGAGTATAGGGCAGAAATAATCAGAAAGGAATGACAAGTTCAAAAATGCGGTAATATACAGGGTGACCCATTTGAAATAACAAAGATGCTGCTACTTTCTGGTATAAGCGGCAACGCTGCATTGCTGAAAATATTTTATATAATAGACCAAGAGCAACTACTTGAGAAACCAAATTTTCAGAATGATCCTATTTCCCGTTCTCTGTAAACGTCTAAGGTACCATCAACCGTGACCCACCCTGTATAGGTAAGCAAAAATATCTATATTTGGGGTGATATAGTATGAGTGATACATTTTCTTATACAAAAGTTGAAACAGTTTCGTATTTGATTTTAAAAAACGATTTGATGAAATTAAATACCCAGGTGGGTATAGAACATACTCTAATACTTATATATAAAGAGGAGATAATAAAAGAGAGAACTAGAGTCTGAGAGTGAGATAGATAGATATACACTTTATTTTACAAGAATAAATTCTCATTGACAAAGTGTGATGAATCAAAAGGGAGTCAGGTCATAATCTTATTATAAATAAATATACATATATAAAATGATATTCGTCAAGCAAAAATAAAAAAAGGGTATGAAATAGTATAGAGCTGTAACAATAATATGACTACAAAATCGTCTATAGAGTTGAGTACATCAAAATAAACAAATACATCTGAAAATATTATACATACATGAATTTGTACACATTTTATAGGATGGATGCAATTTTGACGATATGAATGAATTAAAAAATAATTCGATATTTGCGTAAATATGCATATTTGTACAAAGTAAAAACAAAGATAAAATTGGTGTAAACATAAAAATAAAATAATTTGAAAATTCGTCAAAGAAAACTTACAAAAATAAAATTAGTGTAAATATACAATTTCGCCAAAGAAAAATCAAAATATACATTGTTGAAATTGAATTGCTTACATAAATCACAGTTATTATATCAGTAGCTTCTCATCATGTTTTTCTTGCAGGCTATATTAAGCCTTTCCAAAAAGTTAATATTTGACCAATTTCATTTTTTATCTCCCTCAAATCATGATTAATTTTATGAACATCGGTAGGAGTTCACATAAAATTTGTATTACAGTAAAATTCGTCCGGATAGCTTAAGGGATCGCTTCGTATTTCGATACCTAATAAATAGTCAGTGTATTATAATCCATACTATAATACACCAAATAAATTGCGGGAGGCAGTTCATTGTAAATTTTCATTGAAGGTTGAAGGGTTTTTCACGATGAGTATTCGGTAGGAATATATGGAAAAACATACAAAATAAAAAATGGATATTTTGTGACAGTGGGTTTTACAATATGGCCTTCTCAACAAAAACATTTTCAAATTTTTTTGTTATTCATGTTGTGTTTCCACCATGAACTTTAACATATTGGTTTAATATGTTTTGTTCAATTTGGAAATTATTCTTCTCAGACCATAAGATTACTTTGTTGATGAAAGTGATTTTAGCTGTGTCTCTCATTAAGATATTCAAGTCATCTTCGATAACTAATATATGAGTATAATCAGCATAACATATACAATGAATGAAGGAATTTCCATTGTTCGTATGCACCAATGAATCATTGGCAAAAACTAAATATCAATAAGGTCTCAAAATGGATCCCTGAGGCACACCATCAGCGATATGCTTTTCAGAACGAATATCCCCCACCCATTTTTACTACTTGACTTTTATTTTCCAGATAGGACGTCAGTAAATTGAGCGGCATTTCTGTAATTCCATATTTCCACAGTATTTCCAGCAAAAAAGTGTGAATCAAGGAATTATCATTGCTGTATCAGTCAACGGTTGTATTCATAGACATGAGGTTATTTGTACAAAATTAAATACTAAATATGGTCTAGCGTGTATGTACATTTGAACAAATCATTCAGTTCCATGCACTGAAAGAACACGAATTATTGAATTGCAGTACAAAACCATACGTCCCGTTCAACAACGAATTAATTGTTTCATGCAGTAATATTTTGAGTGACAAAATTAGTCATTGCCGATAAACATGAAAACTGCAGTTGTAGTCAGGGCTGGACTAAAATACTTTTTTGAACAGTCTGGCAAAGGACCCTGCACATTTTTGGTTATAATTGCACAAGTGCATGAAATTCACCAATATCTTGGCAAGAAAGCGTGTTTCAGAAATTATTTTCATATTTTGGTGAAAGTAAGAAGGACGAGTGCTTTTGTACAAAACATGAAATTAACCAAGGGCAATTTTTATGAAATAACACGCTTGAAAGTGAAATTATCTGGTAATTTTTATGCACGTTTGTAATTCATAAGAATATTTCAGGAATGAAGAAATATTAATTATTTGTCTCTGAAATATCGTAGTACTGACAAAGATAATAAATAAAATTGTGCTAGACACGCAACATATTTTCACTTCTTGAAGTTTATCTGTCATTTTCAGTTCTGTTTGGCAACTGGATGTTTTTGCAGTGCAGTTACCTCTGTAATTTTTCGACAACTCCCAAGTAGCACACCTATATTGGTAAAATATTGATACAATGTTGGGAACATATTGGCGAAATATTTGAAATGCAATATTGGCGAGAAAAAAATGTGAACATTTGGCGATATTGGTCCAGTATTATTTGTATAATATTGGTACAATATTCTGACAATATTGGCACAATACTCAAAAGTTATATTGTCGAAAAGTAAAATGTAAACATTTTGCAATATTGGTTGAATATTGTTTAGACATTTCAAAACTGGTATTGGTGGAATATTCTTGAAACAATAATGGCCTCAAAACATTCTTCGATATCGGTACAATATCATTTGGATGTATTGGTGAATTATTAAATGTCTTTTAGTTGACCAAGGTGACACTAGAGCCTGCCTTTTGATCGTCATAACCACTGAGTGAGCAGTCTTGAAAACAAGTCATGGGAAGTATTTATTATATTTTCTTACGTTTAAGAAGACGTTCTGTATCTAGAGACACCTTGCGGATTTTTGTCCAGGTTTGATCATGACATGATTTCAATATATTCCATTGAATATTCGGCCAATGTTCAAAATTCATCTTAATCTAGATGTAGGAAACAATATGGAGAAAATATTGTTCTAATGATATCGATAAATATTATTCAACCAATATTGACCCAATATTAATTTAAAAATTGTTTAAAAAAAAATCGATCGATCGATATCATGGTAATATTGGGATTTCAATATTTACCCTAGGTGTTGAAAACAATGTGAAGACAATATTGTTTTATCGATATTGGTAAATATCACTGAACCGATATTGACCCAATGCGACTTATTACAATTTGTTAAATGAAGTTGAAATGATATTCAACCAGTGTGCCATCAGACTTGGAAATACAATATAATTTTCTTTCCTAGAATCGATATGACTGAAATATTGGGATTGCAATACTTATTCTCGATGTGGAAAACAATATATAGACAATATTGTATTATCGATATTGGTAGAAACTATTCAACCAATATTAACCCCATATTATATGTGACAATCTACATTCAAAACAGGTTCAACCAAATATTCCACCAATATTATTAATACAATATTGTTTTTTGAATTTTAACCTATAATGGACCAATGTTATTTTTTCATTTGAAAATATCGTTACCGGGTTCAAAAATAAATAGTCTAATCTGGGGTGATTTCAACGCCCCCTAGCAGCAAAACTGTTCATTTTGTTGGGTTGGCGCAATGGTAACATTGGTTGAGAATTACATGGACTACATCATACCAAAAATTCAAAAAAATCCACTGGGACCCAAATTCCATAAGGAGTTTGCGGGGTCCTTTGTGCATTTCTATTCTTTGACAACAAACTGCAGTGTGCTAATATATCGCACATGAAGTTGTTAAGTTCTGGAGGAGTATTTTAAACCATTTTATTCAAAAAATGTTATTTAATATACAACTATTTGAATTATTTTGATAGAGATAGGAATATTTTACTTATGCTATATTTCTGTGAAAAAAAATTTATCTTGAAATTTTAGGCACAAACTTCTGAAAGCATCACAAATCCAGTGGCGTCGTCAAATTATATTTTAAAAAATCGCTAGTATGTTTTTTGGATTTTTGACATTGAAAACAAAATCGATGTAGGCCTTGAAATTGATATTTTTATTTCGAGTTTATGGCACTCCACTAGAACTATCTATTGAAAGAAAATAACTTCCGAATCGGATAATAAATCTAATAAATCTTCCATATGCCTAGCACACTTCCGATAGCTAAATTTTCATTTTTTGTGCTCAATACTGACATAATTTCAATAATCTCCAAGTGTGATTACACATTGGTTGAATATCATTCCGCCAATATTCAACAAATCTTATTAATTAATATTGGGTCAATATTGGTTCAATAATATTTATCGATATTGTTAAAACAATATTGTCTTCATATTGTTTCCTACATCTACATTGGGATGAAATTTGAATATTGGCCGTATATTCAATGAAACATATTGAAATTATATCATGATCAAACCTGGATAAAAATCCGCTAGGTGGCTGTACATATAGAACGTCGTCTAAAACCTACGAAAGTATATTAAATACTTGCCATAACTTGTTTTTAAGACAGCTCACTCAGTGGTTATGGCGATCAAAAGGCAGACTCTGGTATCACCTTCATCAACTATAAGACATTTAATAATTTACCAAGGTACATTGACATCCACCAATATATCCAAATGATATTGTACCAATATCGATACATATTTTGAGGCCATTATTGCTTCAAGAATATTTCACCAAAACTGTTTCTAAAATATTCAAACAATATTCGACCGTTATCGCAAAATGTTCACATTTTACTTCTCGACAATATAACCTTTGAATATTGTGCCAGCGATATTGTACCAATATCGTCGATCATTTGGAGGCCAATATTAGTTCAACAATATTTCGCCAATATTATTCAAGTAATATTGAACCAATATCGCCCAATGTTCACATTTTTTTTCTCGCCAATATTGCATTTCAAATATTTCGCCAATATGTTCACAATATTGTATCAATATTTTACCAATATAGGTGTGCTACTCGGGAATTAGTGACAAATGTTCATGTTATTGGTGGTATAGGTATTCAAATTAATGTAAGCCAAAGTAATAATAAAAAACACAAGTTCCCACTTCAATGTTGTCTCTGTATGTTACTATTCCGGATTTAAAAAAATGAGTGTGGATTCTACATTTCGAATTTCCTGAGAGAAACCTGAAAAGTTTCTATCAGTAGTCCGAACCTGATAATAATATTCATTGGCAATCATTTTATTCCTGCAAAAGCTTACAAATAATTTTATGTGTCAAACAAAATCGATAACAAATGTTAATCATTAGTCATATTTATGGAATTCGTTCACGGAAGAGTGGGCAATATCATTACGAGTGAATTTGAATTCATAACTCAGTGCAGAGGGAGGAATTTGGCTACGGATGTTGACCCTCTGGGGGTGGGGATTATGCGTTCTCGTGTTGAAATAATGAAACAATTTTTGAGGGGTGTTGATGAAATTGTTAGCAATGCTTTCTGTCAGCACGATACATAAAATTGGTTTTTGAATGAGATGCATAACGAAGTGGTATTAACAGGAGTTACTTCAAAATGACCAATATTGTTTTAGCCACACGCGATAATGCTTCATTGAATTACATTCCTTGATCAGAATTCCCTATACTTTTGTCTGCACGCGTCAACCCAAAAATAATTCAGAATCAGAATTATTTTATGAAAGCATGATTCAATGTCATTCATGTAGTATTTTTCGAACAGGAAACTGCATGTTTGGTGCAGCGATTTCATGTCTTCTGGAATATCAACTTCATCTTGTGTTCCACATGGATCAATTCTGAGGCCTCTTCTATTCACCAACTTTAATTACACCTTTCATGATATGCCGACGATTTTATACTATACACGATATTCAACTGCCTTCAGAATTTCTGTGAAAATAACTTTATCACTGTTATACTATTGAGAATAAATGATAAATAAATAAATGAGTAAATCAATGTTTATTTCTTATGATAGTTATGAATATGTATAGAAAAAGTCAATACAATAACAAAAAAACTCACAAAAATACTGAGAAAATACTCAAACGTAAAGCATATCTACAAATCATGACTAATAATCTTTGAAATTATATAAACAATGTACTGTTGAAAAATGCTCCAATTTTGTCTTGAAATATGAGTACATTCAAAACATTTCAAATCTGTTAGGAGAGCATCGAATGATCCAGGTGACACATAATTAGATGATTCAATATGTTAGTTGCAATTTTTCAAATGGAACAAAATATTTCTTCCTCCAAAGTATGATCAATTATGTTTTTATTGATTTTTGATAAATTTAAATTCTTTGCTGGTGAAAATATGTACAAATATTTGATATATTGCAGAGGAAGCTAGTACTAATATTTGTTGATTTTCAAATGAATGCCTCCATGATTCACGATTGGATAGGCAATCATGGCGCGTAATACTCGTTTTCGAGCAAACCTAAAATCTTTAAAAAATTTATCTGTATTTAAGCCCCAGAAGATAACTCCATACCGAAGTATACTTTCAACCTGAGCGTAGTATATTTTTAACAACTGATCAATATTCATAACACGCCGCAGATTTCTCAACTGAAAAGGAGTTGAATTCAATTCAGAAGCTAGGTATTGGCAGTGTTCATTTCAGTTCAGATTTCTGTCTATATGCAGATCCAGAAATGCAGTTGAATATATTTTCTTCTACGTCTTTTGCTACTGATGAAATCTTAACGCATTCGTTTCATCAACGCTGAGATACAGATGACTACAGTTATTAAAACGACCTAATACTTCATTACATATGATATAGGGACTGCTCTGATGAGTAAGAAATGACAAGTTAGGTATCATCAGGTTACATCGTTGCATGTTCTACTAAAGCAAGCTGATCTAGGTCGTTGATATATAATATAAATAATATAGGGCCAAGTACGGAACCCTGTGGCACACCTATATTTGTAATTCAATATTCAGATGAATTATCGTCAACAACTATCAACTGGTTTCAACTAAACAGAGAAGATTTCGCCCAGTAAGGCGGAAAACCTCTTACTCCGTATTTATATAAACTTTTCCAAAAGAATATTGTGATTCACACAGATGAGATCACAGAAGATATCAATAGAATTTCAGTATATTCAATAATTATTTGGTATTGGTATTTTCCATTCAGAAACCCATGTTGATTTGGGAAAATATTGTTGTCTTTCACATGCGAAATGATAATAATCTGTTCAAGTAGCAATATTCAAATATTTTGGAGAATTTGGAAAATATTGTAACTGGTCTAAGGTTTTCTATTTCTTTACAATATTTTTTTTAATGAGAATTACATATCCAGTTTTTTGCAAACTCAGGAAATTGAGAAATATTTGAAAATGATAAATTCGCCAAAATACAAAGGGCTATACTAACTCCTGAAAACCAGATTTTCAATTTTTCTTATAGTCATTTTCATCGTACAACTCAGGCAAAAAAAACTACATGGTGGAGACACATCATTCATGAAGTTATCAACGTGAGATATATTACTACCTGAACTATTTACTATTTCCTTGGGAGCTTCAGTAAAGAAGATATTGGAAAATTTTTCCACTTCAGTGGGGCTTTTAAAAATATTAATTGTACCCAATTTTTATTTAAATATGTGATTCAGTACTTCTTTGCATGCAGATATGAAGGGATTATATTAGTTATCTATTTTATTTTGCTAGTATTCCTTTTTAGTATTGCTTACTAAATGATTTTTCTCAAATCCATTTTCTGCTAAACAAATAAAACTAACATCATACTGATGTTTACATATGAATTTCCAAGTTTCATATTGTTGAGGCTTTAAGCATCCAACACAACTAAATCTTGATTTCGACATTCCATTTCTTCTTCGAGTAGAAAACAACTTCCATGTGGCCAAACAGCAGGATTCATGACTTGAAATTCTCGGTTAAAATAATAACTTTGAAAGATGACTAAACTCATGGGAATTTCGACTTGATCACTTCACAGTAGAACTTCAGAATAAGAATAGGGGTTGTACTCCTTCAGAGTAATAACAGAGAGATCGTGTGCTACTAATTTATTTTCAATTAATTTAGTTTCTTCAATTATCCATTTTAATCATGGTTTTGACCGTTTCAAAAAGTATTTACCATTAGCTAGCTATGCAATACTTGAGTTAGGGGATGTTTAATAGTAGGGTAACAGGTAATTGATTCTGGACACCTCAAAGACTACCCTTACAATGACCTGAATCACGTTAAGGAGCGTCACAATCGGTCTGCAAAGATCACAGTGGACCATATACCAAAGAACAAACTCTGTTATGTTTTTTTAAATTATTCTTTCCCTCCACAAATATCGTAGCAATCTCGCGCCCTCGCTTGAAGAATATCAAGTATCTCCTATAATTGAGTTCAACATCCCCAAAATGCATCATCATTCCGAAAACGCTATTAGTTTCGAAACATTATTAGAACTTGAGTAATTTCCTTTCTTCCCATTGGCAAACACGAATGAATTCCACCTATTACTCACTCCTCGAAGTAGTGAAATGAACTTGACGGTGAAAAATGGAAAAAGGTCTGAAGGAATCGATCAAAGTGTCAGACGAAATGAAGTCGTACGCCACATCTCTCGTCAATGTGAAAACTCTTTTTGTATATGTCAGGTGTGTCATACGATGAAGAGAAAATAGTATAGATTTCATGACGAACTATTCCGATTACAGAAATATGGAAAATCCTTCAAAATCATGAGGATAAAAAACAAATTGCAAGTTAATTGAACGAAACTTCCACAGAAATCGTCTCCAATCTGGCTAGTGATAAGATATCGCTAAATTCCAAACACATAATTCAACTCAACCTTTCAAATAGTTTTGTTTTAGTTTCCACTGATGCCAAAGATATAGTGGACATTATTAAAAACCTCAAGTTGAAGAAAGCTCCTGGCTATGACGAAATGAGAGCGGAAACTTTGAAACTTGTTGCCCAATACATAAAAGAATCTTCGGTTTACATATTTAACAAATGTATAGAGAATGGTTCAGAAGTGTTGAGATGCCTATCTTTAAAAAATGCGGTGAAAGTCTCAAATGGTTTTTGACCCGATTCCGTATTTAATTTTGTCAGTTATTGTTTCTTTCGTTATACCTTCTATGTGTGTGTTTCTCGACTTATCTAAGGCGTTTGATACAGTAAGCCATTCCCAATTATTGTCGGTCATGGAAAGCATGGGAATCCGTGGCATCCCACTTGAACTAATTAAGAGCTACCTGCTGATGTTCAAATAAAGACAGAACTAAGCATAGAGAAGGAAGTTGAGTATGGAGTCCCACAGGGAACTGTCTTGGGACCGATATTATTCACTGCATACATTAATAACCTGCTGAGTATGAACAGCTCTGGAGACATCATCAGTTATGCAGATGACACAGCTATTTTTTACGAAGATGAAAACTGTGAAGATTTAAAAATAAAAGCTGAAGACGATCTGACTCAAATTATGACATGGTTCAATCATGAACTACTTACGATTAAAACAGAAAAGACGTACTTTGTCCCATTCACCTAATATAAAAATAATTTACCTCAGTACAAAACCTTAAAAATCGATATCTACAATTCTTCCATAAAAGTAACAAATTAAATTAAATATTTAGGTATAACAATAGATAGCCACTTGAGATGGGATATTCATATCAATAATGTAAGAACTATATTATACAAATTCAAGTATCTCAACAAAATATTGGACACACACCACAGTAAAATAATATACGCGGCACTCGTGGAATCTAGGATTCAATATGGAATCCTAGCATGGGGTGGAGCGGTAAACATCCATATAAGAAAGTTGGAAAATATACAAAAACGCTTCCTCAAAATTATCTTTAAGAAAAAACCTACATACCCAACCGAAGCTCTTTATACCGAATCGGAAGTATTATCTGTGAGACAAATGCAGTTCTTGAATCTCCTCGCTTACATACACGAACATAAATATTTATTGAATAGTATCGATCAGCCATACTCAACAAGGACAAAAACTGAAAATTTTGTAAAAACACCTCTTCTAACAAAAAAAAATTGGACAAAGATGTTACAGATATTTAGCATTGAAATCGTTCAATTTTCTCCCTAAAGAACAGAAAAATTATATTCTTACAATTAATTCTAAAAGTTTAATAAGGAAAAAATTTAAGGGATTTATTCTTGGAATGAAACTAGGCACTATCAATGAATTACTTGCATGATATTATTATCTTCTCGTCATGATTTCCTTTCCTTTTTTTTTTCCTTTCTTCAGGCGAGTAATATGTAAGAAAAAATGTATTAGTATACTATTTGCATACCTACTTATCAACATTAATGTGCCCACTTCAACTCATTATCCATATGCATATGTATATTATTCATAATCTTTAACTAAATTATTATTTTTACATCTACTTATATGTATGTATATATATGTATATATATATATATATATATATATATATATATATATATATATATATATATATATATATATATATATATGTATATATGTAAGTATATATATATTTTTGTTTAGCTATATATTATCTTTCCATCACTTTCAAGCTTTTTACAGCATTGAATGCACCACGCGCAGCTCCGGCTTTTGTGGTTTCTCAATGTTTGTTCGGGCTTTTATGTATTTATATATATATATATATATATATATATAAGGATGGATTTAGCGAGGGGCAATATATGAAAATATAAGTGAAAAAGTTATTGGGTATAACCCTCAAAATGTTGTGCAACCGTAGACACGCGTTTCGAACTTGAGCTCTCTTCAGTACGGTAAAATCAAGTGCGAAGATGTACAACACTTGGATGTAAAAATAGAATCAAAGGAAGTCAACAACAGGAAGCCAACCACACAATTGTGGCATCGGTTAGAAGACCTTGTACTCACAAGGCAACAGCTAACGTCGCCACGGAGGTAGCTATAGCTACCAGCGTGACAATCCGACCCAGGAAGATACAAATAAGGATGGATTTAGCGAGGGGCAATATATGAAAATATAAGTGAAAAAGTTATTGGGTATAACCCTCAAAATGTTGTGCAACCGTAGACACGCGTTTCGAACTTGAGCTCTCTTCAGTACGGTAAAATCAAGTGCGAAGATGTACAACACTTGGATGTAAAAATAGAATCAAAGGAAGTCAACAACAGGAAGCCAACCACACAATTGTGGCATCGGTTAGAAGACCTTGTACTCACAAGGCAACAGCTAACGTCGCCACGGAGGTAGCTATAGCTACCAGCGTGACAATCCGACCCAGGAAGATACAAATAAGGATGGATTTAGCGAGGGGCAATATATGAAAATATAAGTGAAAAAGTTATTGGGTATAACCCTCAAAATGTTGTGCAACCGTAGACACGCGTTTCGAACTTGAGCTCTCTTCAGTACGGTAAAATCAAGTGCGAAGATGTACAACACTTGGATGTAAAAATAGAATCAAAGGAAGTCAACAACAGGAAGCCAACCACACAATTGTGGCATCGGTTAGAAGACCTTGTACTCACAAGGCAACAGCTAACGTCGCCACGGAGGTAGCTATAGCTACCAGCGTGACAATCCGACACAGGAAGATACAAATAAGGATGGATTTAGCGAGGGGCAATATATGAAAATATAAGTGAAAAAGTTATTGGGTATAACCCTCAAAATGTTGTGCAACCGTAGACACGCGTTTCGAACTTGAGCTCTCTTCAGTACGGTAAAATCAAGTGCGAAGATGTACAACACTTGGATGTAAAAATAGAATCAAAGGAAGTCAACAACAGGAAGCCAACCACAATTGTTGCACAACATTTTGAGGGTTATACCCAATAACTTTTTCACTTATATTTTCATATATTGCCCCTCGCTAAATCCATCCTTATTTGTATCTTCCTGGGTCGGATTGTCACGCTGGTAGCTATAGCTACCTCCGTGGCGACGTTAGCTGTTGCCTTGTGAGTACAAGGTCTTCTAACCGATGCCACAATTGTGTGGTTGGCTTCCTGTTGTTGACTTCCTTTGATTCTATTTTTACATCCAAGTGTTGTATATATATATATATATATATATATATCAGTAATAAAAGAAAGTGTAATTTTTATGTACAATCCTGAATAAATGTTATTATTATTATTATTATTATTTTCTATTTCTGCCTCCATTTCATCTTTGATTTCATCCGTCTCATTCTCGATGGATCACATTAGTTCTTCTGATCGACTCGCCACATCAGAAAGTTCTTATTTTGAAACTCCTCTGATTTCGAACGAAGAGTTTATCTTCCTGAGTTTTCGCGTTTTCAAGGTGCTCTCTTCTCAAACTCTTCGAATTTTGTTGAAGCTCTTCTCTCAAACTCTTCTAGAAGCTTGTTTCTCCAACTGTTCGAATTTCCTTCCTCCTTGAATCCTTTCATGATTTTTGAAGCTTTGCCCCAAACCATTCGAATTTTCAAGAAGTTAATCATCCAGGCTCATCGAAATTTTTTGCAGTTTATCTTCCAAGGATTTGGTATTTTCGTCTAGTTCATTCATTATCGAATGCGAACCAGTTACAGATACTTCGAATAAAAAGATTTTGGGGTCTTGTCCTTCTTGAATCATTCCTTCTGAAAGTCTTTTGTTTCGAGTTCATTTTCCTCCAATTCCCGTTTCAACCCTACAGAACAAATGTTTTGATTAAATAACCAATTAAACTGTGTGCAAAAGTCCCAACAAAATTTGTTTTCCCTACTGACGTTTATGCAAAAATAATCTTTGTCAGTTCAAAAATGAAATCAAATCACTTTTACTTCAGAAGCTGTGATAATTTTGTTTTCCTAATTTTTTGTGTTGAATCAGAGCATATTATGAACTGCTGTTGATTCTGTTACATAAGTAATTGACATGAAATTACTAACTCAAATCAAAATCGTATTTCCCTGAAAATATTGAGGTCTCTGATGGACACATCATCACCTCATTTATTTCAATATGTACTCGTTGCTCAATGTGTTTTTTTGCAACATTCACTTTTGTATAAACAACTCTTGTTGAATCCGCGGATGATGGAGAAGTGAATCATAAAATCAACGTTTCATTCCTGTTATCACTAACATTACTGATGATTGTTTACTTAATAGTTATTTTCGTTAATGAGTGTTTTTTTAAATGGCACAATGAGACTGATGATTTTCTCGAATGTGCCATGAAAACACGAATTCTATTCATGAAATATAAACAACATTTATTGTACAACTGTGAATGTGAATTTACATCGTCTGAAATATATTAGAAATGAATACTT
Source organism: Chrysolina oricalcia (assembly GCA_944452925.2). Lineage (NCBI taxonomy): Eukaryota > Metazoa > Arthropoda > Insecta > Coleoptera > Chrysomelidae > Chrysolina > Chrysolina oricalcia. The sequence continues at coordinate 5,576,960 of OX101825.2, read as the reverse complement.
CCAATACTTCTCGTCGTGTTTTTTTGCCCCCATACGTTATCGCTTTCAAACGACTGTAGTCTTGAAATGCTTTCAATGTTTTGAGTAAAAATAGTATTAAAAAATTTTTCCTGTCTGAAAAACAATGTCCAAAATAACTAAATAATATTTCTGTTTTCAATACATGTTATCATTGTTTAAATAGAACATAGTTAGTCAATGCCTGTGGAAAAGGTATTGGACACAAACGCGAGTGTCATCTAGCGTGATTAGTTACAAACATGAATATTTGACGTCATTTTAATGCAGGTGTTCTATTCATGTTCTTATATTTATTACTGTTTTGTAAATTTAACTGCCCTGTATACAAAAGTTACTCAAGAAGTCAGTTTTGACAACTAAAAAAAAAATAGAATCTGTATCAGAATTTGTTTAGTAAACAAGAACGAATAAATATTCAAATAATTCTCAATTCAATAATTTTCTCAAAGAAAACTCATTCATATCCAGTAAGTGGCGTGAAAAGACTCACGACACCGAACATGGTCCTTCGAGCCGGATAAAATCAGCGAAAATAACAGTATTTCATTCTACAAGATCAACGCAGGTCCTTCGCAGCAAATTCATCGCTTTCAACCAGAGTAAACTTGAATAAAGAAGCAAGATCAAGATCCAATATAGTATTGGATTCATTCAGTCGAAAATCAGTTCAGCGTTTTCAAGAGTCACACACCAAAAGAGAAGAGTAGCGAAGTTACGAGACAGTACCTACTTTCTGTAGCCAAGGTATTGAGGTAAAGCTCGCTTCCCTTTCTTTCCCATCCTTATCCTCTCCTATCCTCATCAATTTGTGTGTTTCGCATTGTTTACGTCCTCATATATTTACACAGATAAAATGTCTGAAGAAATAAAGGCATTGAATCAAAAAAGAGGTATAATAAAAGGTCAGTTGACACGATTTTCTACATTTCTGTCTGATTTGACAGACGCTTCAAAACTCAGTGAATTGTGCATACGATTAGAAAAAGCTGAGCTCCTTTGGAGTGAGTTTGATATAGTTCAGTCAGAGTTAGAATTGAAAGATGAAAGAAATGATCATAGTTCAGACAGAAGTAACTTTGAAATTATTTATTTCGATGCAATATCTCGAGCGAAAGATTTGATAAAAAAGTTTTCAACAAGCACATTGCTTTCGAATTGTCCTTCAGCAATTTCAATCAATACACCTCATGCCAATATTCAAAATACCAAAACAAATTTACCTAAGTTAAACTTACCCGAATTCCACGGTTTATATGATAAATGGCTACAGTTTTCAGATACTTTCAAAGCTATGATACATAACTGCGATTCAATTAGTAAAGTTCAAAAGTTCTGGTACCTAAAATCATGTCTCAAGGGTGAGGCAGCTAACATTTTGATAGCTTTGGAGGTATCTGAGGCAAATTATGATAAGGCATGGGATATACTATGTGAGCGGTATCAAAACAATCGTGTTATAATCCAAACACATCTCAAGGCTTTATTTGATATACAAAGCATTCAAAGGGAATCACATACCCATCTGCGAAATATTATTGACACTGTAAATCAGCATCTTAGAAATTTAGAATCCCTAGCCTTACCAGTTGATCAGTGGGATACACTCATTATATATCTTGTAACATCAAAATTAGATCCCATTACGAAAAGAGAGTGGGAGGAATATGCATTAAAACTTACAAAAGAATTGCCCACGTTTAAAGAATTTACAACTTTCATCAATCAGAGATGTCAATTGTTGGAAGGTTTATATTTTAATGTTAAAGGTTCTCAGTTCACACAAAAACATTCAACAAAGTCAGATCATAATTCAATATCAACATATGTTGCTACTACAGGGTCATCTTGTATTCTGTGTCAGAAAGATCATCATGTATTCTCATGCGACAACTTTTTGAAATTAAATCCTCAAGATCGTCTATCAGAAATTAGGAGATTAAGAGCCTGTACCAATTGTTTGCGTAAAGGCCATAATTCAAAGGATTGCAGAAATCACTATGTATGTAAAAAATGTTCAAAAAAGCATAATACTTTATTGCATTTAGAAAAGGAACAAACTCAAATTAACTTGAACAAAAATCCGTTGACATCTGAATCAAATAATAGAACGGAAGGGAACCATTCAGAAACAATATCACACATATCTCAATCAACCCTTGCTTCATGTACATTAAAAAATTCCCTTGCCGAACCATATATTTTACTCTCAACGGCAAATGTTTCTATCATCGAAATCTCACAACTGTCGAGCTATTCTTGACAACTGCTCTCAATCAAATTTTATTACTAAAAAATTGTTCAATATTTTGCAGTTACCTGTGTCTAACGTGACTCATTCAATTGAGGGTTTCGGATCAAACTTAACATCTGTACTACAGAAAACCGTTGCCACTATAAAATCTACAAACAGTTCATATATTGGTCTGGATATTCCATTCTTAATTACAAATAAAATAACGAAAGATTTGCCCGCACTTTCTTTCGATTCGAGTCATTTAAAAATTCCAAAAAACATCGTCTTAGCGGACAATGATTTTAATAAAACTGGTCCAATTGATATGTTGATTGGAGCTTCTATTTTTTGGGAGTTGATATGTGTAGGTCGCATAAATCTCATTAACAGTCACACAGTACTACAAAAAACAAAACTAGGATGGATATTATCAGGACCTTTGTCATTCTATTATTTAAATAGTCCAAACACTGTTTGTAAACTAGCAATTAATGATAAAGAAATTCATGAACTGCTTGAACGCTTCTGGAAACTTGAAGAATTTCAGCCTTTGGCTAAATATTCTCAAGAGGAAGCAGAATGTGAATCGCATTTTTTGAAAACTACAATTCGCGATGAATCAGGAAGATTTGTTGTTAACTTGCCTTTCAAGGAAAATCTTAGTCAGCTCGGAAACTCCTTCGAAATGGCACTCAAGAGATTTTATACAGTCGAAAAAAAATTCAATAGAAATCCAGATTTCAAACAACAGTATGTTTCATTTATGTCCGAGTACGAAGCTCTCGGGCACATGACGAAGGTTGATATTTCACTTGATAATCCACAAGATATAATTTATTACTTACCACATCATGGCGTTCTTAACACGTCAAGTACTACTACAAAGTTGCGGGTCGTGTTTGACGCCTCTGCGAAAACTTCTAGTGGATTATCTCTTAATGATATATTGAAAGTTGGTCCCACAATTCAGGATGACTTATTCACCATTGTTACAAGATTTCGAACCTATGAGTACTTAGTAACCTCAGATATTGAAAAAATGTACCGTATGGTAAAAATACAAGATTCTCAGCGAGATTTACAGCGCATAGTATGGCGCACTAATCCATCTGAGAAACTTGACCATTTTAGATTAAATACAGCCACCTATGGCACTGCGAGTGCATCATTCGTTTGTATCAGATCGCTCCATCAAGTAGCTTTTGAAAATAAGGATAGGTATCCTGAGGCCTATAGAATTATCACATCTTGTTTCTATGTTGATGATCTTCTCACTGGGTTTCAATCAATAGAAGAAGGCAAACGAATCATTTCAGACATCATTCATATTCTAGGCTCAGCCGGGTTCAATCTTCGCAAATTTGCTTCAAATAATGAAAACATATTAGAGGATATATCCAATATGAAATCTCAATCATCTCAAAAATTTATATCTGATGATAGAATCATCAAAACCCTTGGTTTAAATTGGAATTCAATCGATGACATTTTTCAATACACTTTAATTCCAAATAATTCTTCTCACGTTTCCAAACGAACAATTTTATCAACAGTGGCTCAAATCTTTGATCCTCTAGGTTTGGTAGGTCCCTGTACGGTCAAGTCCAAACTAATCATTCAAAAACTGTGGAAGTTAGGTTTAAATTGGGATGAAAGTCTCCCAACTGATTTATATCATTCTTGGATTGAGTTTTCCACTCAAATTCCAAAGTTGAACGACATAAAAATTCCTAGACATATTATTTGTACGAACCCAATTTCAGTTGAGTTGCATGGCTTTGGGGATGCTTCCGAAAGAGCTTACGGAGTTTGTTGTTATTTCCGATCCAGAGATACAATGGGAAGAATCCACTGTCATTTAGTGTGCGCCAAATCTCGGGTCGCACCACTTAAAATTATTTCTCTGCCTAAACTTGAACTATGCGCAGCCTTACTCCTCATTCAGGTAACCCAGAAGATTTTGAATGCCTTCCATATTGATATAAATCATATTCATTATTGGACTGATTCTACCATTGTTCTTTCTTGGATTTCAACTGAACCACATTTACTCAAAACATTTGTTGCTAATCGTATCACAGAAATTCAACAATTTTCTGATAAAAGTCAATGGAACTATGTTCCTAGTGAAACAAATCCAGCTGACATAATTTCTCGTGGTATGAACCCAGAAGAATTGAAACATAGCTCAATTTGGTGGGTTGGACCTCCTTGGATGTCTGAGGAGAGACAAGCTTGGCCTAAAGGTAATTCATCAATACAGTGTGAAATACCAGAATTAAAAAGGGTCGATTATACCTTAATCTCACAAAATCTTGACACTGATATTCTTGACAGGTTTTCATCTTTCACTAAATTGCAAAGGGTTATAGCTTATTGCTTTCGCTTTGTAAACAATTCAAAACTAGTTAATAAAGAAACTCGTAAATCAGGCTATCTATCAAGTGCTGAATTGAATCACTCATTAACTATTATTTGCAGATTTGTCCAACAACATTCGTTTTCCTCAGATTTAAATTCATTGAAAATTTCAAAACCTCTCTCTTCAAAGAGTAAGTTATTATCATTGAATCCGTTTTTAGATGAAAATGGTATCATAAGAGTTGGCGGTAGACTTAGGAACTCAAACATTTCTTATAATAACAAACATCCTATTTTACTACCTGATAAAGGTAATTTTACCAAGTTAGTGATTCGATATGAGCATACAAGACAATTACACTCAGGAGCACAAGCAACTTTGGCTGCAATAAGAATGAATTTTTGGCCAATCAATGGTCGAAACGTTGTTCGTGGAGTTCTACACAATTGTATGATTTGCTTCCGATCCAAACCAATTGAAAGTCATTATCAAATGGGTAATATTCCCCAATCGCGACTCAAACCCCAAAGACCGTTCTTGACTTCCGGAGTGGATTTTGCTGGTCCATTTTATGTTAAAGATGGCAAAACCAGAAACCGAAACATAATTAAATGTTATCTCTGTGTTTTTGTATGTTTTGTTACGAAAGCAGCTCATTTGGAAATATCTGATGATCTTTCTACCGAAGCATTTGTGAGATGTTTAATCAGATTTGTTTCTAGGAGGGGTATTTGTAGCGACATATATTCAGATAACGGCACAAATTTTGTTGGTACTGAGAAAGAGCTAAAAATCATATTATCAAATTTGAAGAAAAATTCAAAATTCACTGAGTTTTTGGCTATGAATAAAATAAATTGGCATTTCATACCACCACATGCACCCAACTTTGGGGGCCTTTGGGAAGCGTGTGTCAAATCAGCTAAATTTCATCTTAAGAGAATTCTTGGTAATTCACACCTTACATATGAGGGCTTATACACAGTGATCACACAAGTTGAGGCTGTCCTCAATTCCAGACCCTTATCACCCTTGTCAAATGATCCTAATGATCTTTCCCCTTTAACCCCTTCTCATTTCCTTATTGGTGAGCCTCTCACAACCCTACCACAGAATGACGTGAGGAATATTCCATCCAACAGACTCAGCCTTCTACGACTCATTCAGCAGCAACTACAACATTTTTGGCAGCGTTGGTCGCGTGATTACCTCTGCACTCTGCAAGAAAGATCCAAATGGAAGAAACTTCATCTGAATTTGAAAGAGGGGTCTATGGTATTGCTCAAAGATGACAATTCAGCTCCTTTATGCTGGAAACTTGGACGAATCATTCAAGTGTTTCCTGGAGAAGACGGAATAGTTCGAGTTATAAATGTGAAAACCTCAAATGGTGAACTGAAGCGTCCAGTGTCCAAAGTCTGTGTTCTTCCGATAGACACTTGAAAGAGACATATTTTTATTGTTAGAAATCGTAATATTGATTTAATTTCCATTTGAAAGGCGATCCTTTCAAGGGGGCGCCATGTTCTATTCATGTTCTTATATTTATTACTGTTTTGTAAATTTAACTGCCCTGTATACAAAAGTTACTCAAGAAGTCAGTTTTGACAACTAAAAAAAAAATAGAATCTGTATCAGAATTTGTTTAGTAAACAAGAACGAATAAATATTCAAATAATTCTCAATTCAATAATTTTCTCAAAGAAAACTCATTCATATCCAGTAAGTGGCGTGAAAAGACTCACGACACCGAACAGCAGGTTTCTTCAAAAAACCCTGATTTTAATGCTTTTCCATTGTTTTAATCAAGTTACGCCATGACTTGGAGGCCAGAACACTGAAGTTACGACATGACTTGGATGCGAGCTCACTATCGCCATCTACATGTCGCATCCATTTTGATCCAATTATAATCCCATAAGGTTAACTAACTATCTTCTATATAAACAATGATGTTATCAATACTTCCAATATAATTCCACAGCATCCAGTGGTCTTTCTGTGTCGTTACTATAGAAACGGTTTGTTGACACGCCGCGTGTTTGACTGTGTTCGTAGTTGCTTCAATTTCAAGAAGATGGATGTTGATTATGATAGTGATCCCATCAGATATATCTGAGAAATCAAATGCAATAGTATCTAATATGTTACCGGCCAAATCCTAGTTGATATATGAGAAAACATATGACAAAGGACCCCGCACACCTTATATGGGAAAATGGCTCTCCGTCAATTTTCTTGAATTTTTTATATGTTGTAGAATTGATCATTCCGATGAAAAGTTTCAACGGGCGCAACACGATCCTATGACTAGTTTTCGAGATACAGGGTGTTGAATATGAGAAACATTCACTTTTCATCACTCTGTATCTGCCAAGTTACGATTTAGTTCGGATTTATCTTTTGTGGGATCATCATCGCATCCGTGTATGATGAATTCATGAGAAATTCATTTCCAAATCTTTTCGTAGTACAGGGCGATTTCACTTGAAAACAATGCTATTTTGAGACTTTCATAATTTAGTTGTTTTATAAAGAGAAAATGCGAGAAAAGGTAGAATTATCACATAATATTATAAATTCATTTCATCTAGCATCACAGTTGATACAATTCATACAAGGTGATTCACAAATATGGAAACAAAACGAATTTTGGTTTTTGGGACACCTTGTAGTAATAAACCAACCTAAAATGACAAAATTCACTTGAAGAATGTTAAATGATATGTTTCATCGTATACAGAGTCGAATGATATCAATTTAAAAAATTAGTTATACTTTAATAAATAAAAACCTTGATTTTTTAAATCACCCCATATCTCATAAGGGAGTCCGATAAGAATTCAATATTTTTTCATGGGAGAACTCGAAATACTTTCATCCATATTGTACAAAATTTTCAGCGGAATCCCATGACGGGTTTTTCATATACAAGGCGAAAAATGTATGAAAAAAGCTACGATCTGTACATTTTCCCATTGCTATATTTTCAGTCCAGTTTTCGGCGGGTTTGCTGTAGTTCTTCCTCGTCCGGCCGCTTTTACTCGAAATAAAAATATTTCAATAAAATAGTGATCAGTTATTATACCGTACAATAGCGTACCGCATCCCTCGAAAAAAAGCCATAACTCGAATTATTATCTGCACAAGCATCGTCTAGTAGGCGATTCAATGGAAAAGTTATTTTTTCATGCTTAGTGTTTCTCAGAAGTTATATTATACTTATTACATCCGCAGAAGTTCGTTTTTTCGAATTTTCACTCTATAAAACAATAAAATAGTGTCAGTCTCAAAATAGTCTCAAAATAGCATTATTATCAAAGGAAATCGCCCTGTACTACAAAAATATTTGGACATGAATATCTCATGAATTTGTCACATAACGAAAATACCACATAGGATAAATCAGAAAAAAATCATAATTTGTATGTAATTATTTCTATCGGCTTATATAGATATATATTAAATCAAATTCTCGGCATATTTTTACAACAAATTAACGTTTTATGTTTCAATTATGTTCTTGTATCTTCGAATCGTATATATGTTTGTATATAGTATATACCCCCTTTCAGAGAACGTTTCTCTTTCTTTTTCTTGTATTTGAAACATCATCTGAATCATCTTCGAATACCTACTTATTAATATATTCCTCTTATTTCGTAGTAGGCATGGAGAACAATTCAAAGAGGATAGTAGTATAAGTATAACTAATTTTTCAAATTGATATCATTCGACTCTGTATACGATGGAACATATCATTTAACATTCTTCAAGTGAATTTTGTCATTTTAGGTTGGTTTATTACTACAAGGCGTCCCAAAAACCAAAATTCGTTTCGTTTCCATATTTGTGAATCACCTTGTATGAATTGTATCAACTGTGATGCTAGATGAAATGAATTTATAATATTATGTGATAATTCTACATTTTCTCGCATTTTCTCTTTATAAAACAACTAAATTATGAAAGTCTCAAAATAGCATTGTTTTCAAGTGAAATCGCCCTGTACTACGAAAAGATTTGGAAATGAATGATGATCCCACAAAAGATAAATCCGAACTAAATCGTAACTTGGCAGATACAGAGTGATGAAAAGTGAATGTTTCTCATATTCAACACCCTGTATCTCGAAAACTAGTCATAGGATCGTGTTGCGCCCGTTGAAACTTTTCATCGGAATGATCAATTCTACAACATATCAAAAATTCAAGAAATTTGACAGAGAGCCATTTTCCCATATAAGGTGTGCGGGGTCCTTTCGTGAATATGTTTCTCAGAATGTGCTTATATGCTATTTTGAGGAAAATCAAAAAATTATAAAACCTCCTACGTTATGAGTTGTCCACTCAATGTTGAAAAATACATTGAATATTGAGTAAAATATTGATATAAAGGAGTTTTCAAAATTGGTCCCGCTCATATTAAGAACAAAAGCGTCGGAAACCGAGGAAAGAAATCTAAAGTTTTATCAATGGATGATATCAATAAATTTATTCGAAATGCTGATAGCGAAACAAAATTACTTCATAAGGTACAGATATAATCATAATTTTGTAAGATTAGTGGTAATTTCAATATTTTTCATTTGTAGGTTGACCTAATTTTGTGTATCAGCGGTGCTTGTCGACGTGAAGAATTATCACATATATTTATTGATGCCATTGAAGATGCTGGATCTATGTTGATTGTTAAAATACCTTATATGGCGCAAGAACGTTTATTTTTTCTTTCAAATTCTGATTAAATTGAAATATACCGCAAGTATAGAGTACTACGGCCACCTCATACAAGAAGTAACAGATTATTTATGAAATATTCGAGAGGAAAATATATTAACATGTGGGGATAAATGAAATAGGAGAAATTCCTGACTTGATTGCAAAATGGCTTGGAAAAGACATGTATAAGAGCTACACAGGTCACTGTTTCAAGATATAGACCGTCAGATTGTGACAGATTTAGGTGCCCCATTTTCACATACAAGCCTCGAATAGGGTTGAAAAGTAAGTCGATGTTGAGTTAAATGAAGGGAAATTTACGAGTGGCTCGTGGGGAAAACATAGGGAAAAATCAAAAAGAATTTCCATTAAATTTTCCGATGACAAAATCTACTTTTCCATTCACGCCACTCAAGCCATTATGTTTTTCGGTCTAGTGACGATGTATGTTTTCACAGTTTCGATGGGCTTGCGTGGGAAAACCTGTTAAAATCTCGATTTTTCTTTACAAGATTACAGCCTCATTTTAACCCTTTAGCCACCTTCAACACTCAAGCCTTTGATCTTCTGAAGCCAGGTTATATTAATTAATGATTAGGTGAACACGGCTCGCGTTAAAATATGGAAAATCGAATTTTCCATGGAAAATCGAATTTTCCATATGTTATCCCCAGGAACCACTTGTAAATTTCCCTCCATTTTACTCAACATCGATGTACTTCTCAACCCTATTCGAGGCTTGTATGTGAAAATGGGGCACCTAAATCTGTCACTATCTGACGGTCTAATAAGCTCTGTAACTCTTCCGGCCAATGCAGAGGGCAAAATTGCATCCATAAAAGTTCACGGTAGCTGGAAATCTGCCTCCGTAGCAGAAGCATATATACAGGGTTATTCACGTTATTCGACACGAAGCATTATGGTTAAAGCATTTGATTTTTTGAAAGTTTTTTCTTTACGATTTATAGGGACCTGTTGGCCCTACCTTTAAAAAATATTTTAATATTGTACAGGGTGTGCCAAAAACAAGAAAAATATCAAAGTTGTTATTTTTTAAATGGAATACCCTGTATATTATTTCATTTTCGGATTTTACGATCGAAATAATGTTAAGTTTCATTGAGGTTCAATTCACCTAAACCTTATGGTTTTTGAAATATCTCTTATTTTGTGAAAATGCAGCATCAGCTTTAATTCTCAACCAGTGTTTTCTTGTTTTCAACCAAATTAATGCTAGATGCTACTAACAGAATAACTTTCATATAGCACTTGTGAAATATTCACTAACTTATACAAGGTGTGTAAAAATTAAGGCAAAATAATCGCAAACTTTGAACGGTAATAACTTGTTTAATTTGAATGGAATGCCCTGTATTTTATATCAAGAGCAGATGTCAAATTTAATTGTCTATCAAATACTAATATACATTCCTATAGCTAACTCTTCACGTTTTCAAGTAAAACGCATATTTCCATTTTGCAAACTGATTTTGAGAAATTTATTATTCATCAAGTCGCCTATGGCGTTTTGACAAGTTGCATTATTATTTACTTATGGTTGTCAGTTATTTATAAGTGTTTAAATCCAAATAATCCTGTTAGTGATAGCTGTAGTTTGTGATCTTGTTATCATCATTTTGTTATAAAAATGCTAGTTTATCCAAAAGAAGAATCGACATGATTTTTATAATTGGAGAATGTCTTCAAAACTGTTTTCTAGCATCATGAATTTACGCTGAAAGATTTCCCAACAGAAATTATCCAAATAAAACAGCATTCGAAAGATTATTGACACTATTTAGACGAACTGGGAGTGTTCAGTATGAAAAACCCATTAAAAAGAAACCTGTAACAGAAAACGAAGAAAATTAATTCGCGGTGGTTGCCTCTGTAATTGAAAATACCCATACAAGTCAAAACCAAATGGCGGAAAATATTGGCATTAGTCAAGCAAGCGTATCAAGAATTCTGAAAAAATATAGTTACCATCCTTATAAAATCCAGCTTCACCATGAGCTTTCCGAAAACGATTATGGGAAACGAGTTGAATTTTGTATGTGGGCATTAGATAAAGTTGCAGATTATGAAAACTTTTTCAATTCTGTCCTATTTAGTGATGAGCGCACCTTTCATAACAATGGGACTGTTAATAGACATAACTTCCACTATTAAGCTGATTCCAATCCACATCAATTTAGAATTAAACATAATCAACACAGATGGTCAGTGAATGTGTGGGGTGGAATAATGGGTCAATATTCAATTGGTCCTTATTTTTTCGAAGAACATTTAAATGGAATGTTGTTTTTAGAATTTTTAACAAATCATTTTCCGGTCCTATTACAAGACATCCCCTTGGACTTAAGAAGAACGATGTGGCTTCAAATGGATGGAGCTCCAGCACATTTCCATCGTCAGGTTCGTGAATATTTAAATGTTCATTTCCGAAATCGATGGATTGGAAGGAAAGGATTCCAAAATTGGCCCCCAAGGTCACCCGACCTGACGCCACCTGATTTCTTCTTGTGGGGATACATTAAAGGAATCGTTTATAATACACCTCCAACAACACCCGACAATATGAAACAGCGTATCAAAGAAACTTTTCTGAATGTTAGCCCTCATATGTTAGCAAATGTTGCTGAAGGTTTTAGAAAGAGGATACGTTTGTGTTTAGAGTCTGATGGTCGCCATTTTGAACACTTGATATGAAATATTACTTGTTTTATATCCACCATTTTTTCTTCATAATTTAAACTAGTACCTACCTATTATTTGAAATATTGAAAAATAAACTCATTTGTTATTAAATCTCTGTGTTTATTCCAATCAAAATCAATTCTGATTTGTCAAAACGCCATAGGCGACTTCATGAATAATAAATTTCTCAAAATCAGTTTGCAAAATGGAAATATGCGTTTTACTTGAAAACGTGAAGAGTTAGCTATAGGAATGTATACTAGTATTTGATAGACAATTAAATTTGACAACTGCTCTTGACATAAAATACAGGGCGTTCCATTTAAATTAAACAAGTTATTACCGTTCAAAGATTGTGAATATTTTGCCTTAATTTTTACACACCTTGTATAAGTTAGTAAATATTTCACAACTCCTATATGAAAGTTATTCTATTAGTAGCATCTAGCATTAATTTGGTTGAAAACAAGAAAACACTGGTTAAGAATTTAAGCATTAAAACTGATGCTGCATTTTCACAAAATAAGAGATATTTCAGAAACCATAAGGTTTAGGTGAATCAAACCTTTATGAAACTTACCATTATTTCGATCGTAAAATCCGAAAATGAAATAATATACAGGGTATTCCATTTAAAAAATAACAACTTTGATATGTTTCGTGTTTTTGGCACACCCTGTACAACATGAAAATATTTTTAAAATGGAGGGCCAATAGGTCCCTATAAATCGTAAAGAAAAAACTTCAAAAAAATCAAATGATTTAGCCACAATGCTTCGTGTCGAATAACGTGAATAACCCTGTATATTAGATAGTTTAAATAACAAAATTGAGATTTCTAACAAATTACTGAATTTTCTACCTTCTTCCAAACAAATTAAAATATCTGATGAAGTTGTGGAATCAACTCTTCGAGAAATATCTAACGTTTCTTATCAGCAGCAACATGGAATTTCTTCCGGAATTTATGTTGGAAGTAATTGTTCAAACTTCAGTATCAATTATTATTCCAATAAATGAAATCGTTTCATGATGAATAATCAATTAATGATTGACTATGTTAAAAATGAATCTTTCAAAAAGTTATATTTCATGTTTATTTTGTGAATTATTTTGGCAGTGAAACAAAGTATTTTTTTACGGTAAAAAAACATTTTTTCTGAAATCGTTCAAGAATGCCCACTTTCTTGGAGCAACTTCAGGCCTCAAAATACGCTAATCTAGTATTTTAGTCCGTTGCTAAGCAACGAACTTTCCCTGACCGTTTTCGGACCTAAACGGTACGGGAAAGTACTTTTCCGTATCGAAAACGATAAGGGAATATTTTTGCCGGCTTGTTTACATTTTAGACAGTTATTGGATTCACGCAAACAATATGTAGAATTCCTTAGTTTTTGATAATGCTTATTGCGATTTCAGAAAAAATAGTATGTGTACCTCGTAGTAAAAGCACATTCCCAGACTTCAATGCTTGTTGGCCTCGGCTTAACGCCTCGGCCAACAATTTACATTGCTTTTACTACTAGATACACAATATACTATTTTCACGGTAAAAAAAAACATTTTCATTCGCGATAAAAAAGTAAACATTTCCAAACAATGGAGATGCAGAAATGTCAAGTTTTTTTGAAAGTTGTACAAGTTTCTTTTATCCTCGTACTCACATGCACCGCTCATAACTGACGGCACAGTGCGTGAAGGGGTTGTTTCGTAATTTAGTATGGTTCTTTTATCCTGAATATAATTCATTCTGGGTCAAATGACCCCTTCAAAATTGGCCTGGGCTTGTAGTCTATTTATATTACCTGAAATATGATTGGTAACCTCCCTTGAGCAACCCAAAAAAATCGTATAAAAATTAACATTCATCAACCCAACATGTGTAATGACACCGGAACTGGGGCCTAAAAAGGTCGAATCGAATCGATCAGACTGCCCAACACGGAAGAGTCGTAAAAAAGGACGTATCCCCGCAAAATGAGAGTACGCTCCCGTGTATATGAGGATATGGAAACAGGGTCAGGATAACGGCCGAGGACTCGTCCAGGCATGAAAAGGTAAGAACGTTCTTTTAATATCTGATCCCACTATCAGGTGATATACTTTGCATTTCGCCCTTTAACAGCCCATTTCGGGAGCGTTGTAAAACGTCTAGGGCGTCGGAAACGGTGTGATAGGGTTGTTTATTTTATCGACACAGATATATTACGTTTCAAGCGTTTATGTATTATTATTACGAGGAGGATGTTATAAACAGGGATTGAAGGTTTGGAAAGGACGTGTTTTGGATCAACAGAAATAAGCTCATCTTTCTCTATCTGCAGGTTTGCGACAATAAAAACATACCTGTATTGTTCAGAGGTTTGTAACTGAAAAGAAAATCTATTGTTACGTTTTTGGGTTCTACAAAAAGTGATACGCTACTGCAGTGCTGCTTTTATCATCTCAACTGAAAATGACAACACTGTACTATACAGGGTGTTATGTAATAAGTGTCCGATATTTAACAGGACGATTCCTCAGTTATTTATAAGGTAAAAAGTTTATATAAACATGGGTCCGCAAGGCCTTCAGTTTTGAGAGAGGGTATTGAAAATTTATTTTTATTTTGGTTTTTCGTGAATAAATTTTGAAATAATGTCTATATTTGAACAAAAATTGTTATTTGGGGACTTTTCAATATGAGAAATTAAAATTTTATCTCTGGCACTTTATTGTAAGGGGGCGCCACCTTCAGATTTTTGTCTCTTTTGGGGAGTCACAAGTTTTTCGTGCATGTATGTATCACATTTTCTAGAAAAAAAACGTATTCCACTATGAATGATGGTTTTTCGGGTTTTTAGGCCGACGTTTATTTAGAGAAAAACTCGACGTTTCGCCAACACGAGTGGTTGGCATTTTCAAGAGAAATGTTTACAGTTTCGATCACTGAACACTACTTGTTTGGTATGCGTTGTCTCAGCCAGTATTTATGGGTCGACGTACTCGTACCTGCGTCCGGTGCCATCGTCCCTGCGTCGGGTACCCCCTCAGATTTATTAATTTCCCGGTATGGTGTTATTACCGTTTTCTTGAGAACAGGTAGCCATGCTTTATTCAATTGTAACCCTTCTTCAATTCTGTTGAAATTGTTGGGATGTTTTTTGATTTCGATTGCTTCTCGGAAGAGTCTTGGATAATATGCATGTGTTGTGGCAATTACTTGGGTTTCCTCGAACTTCACTCTGTGATTGTTATTGTTCAGCGCAAGTTCCACTATCTTTTTTACGTGCAAAAGGAATTCTTGTCAAAAGTCGCTACAAGCAGCCGTTTTACGAGATATTTTAATTTAAATTAACCGATGCATCCAATCGCCTTCTCATTGATTTGCGAACTCTTTGAAAATTAAAAAATCAAGTAGGCTAGTAAGTTTATTCCAATGTTTTTTTTGTGCTGTCATTTCAAAAATTATATCTTGACGCTTAGTTAAATAGTTTTATTTGTTACTAGTGTGATTATTTTATTGAAAATGGTAAACTTCACCAATGCAGAGTATGCTGACATACTTTTTACATACGGACTCGCTAATGGAAATGCATATGAGGCTAGACGTTTATATCTGGAGCGTTATCCGAACCGCACAACTCCTACTTCAAAAACCTTTTCAAGAATTCACACTCGGTTAAGGGAAACAGGAAGTTTTGAGAAAGCTAGTCATCTGTCGGGTGCACATCGGACGGTAAAAACCCCAGCAACCGAGTAAGCAGTTCTTAATCTGGTAGGAAAATAGCGCTGACGTTGAACATTTCTCATGTTCTCGTATGGAAAATTTTAATTGATAATTTGTTATATCCCTGCCATATTCAGAGAGTTCAGGCACTCCTCCCTCGTGACTTTCCGTTACGTATCAACTTCTGTCGTTGGTTTCTCCAACGCCTTATTCAAAATCCTTTATTTGAAAATCAAATCCTGTTTATCGATGAAGCAAATTTCTCACGCAACGCTATACGCAATTTTCACAACAATCATTTGTGGTCAGAGGAAAACCCCCATGCGATACAGGAATCACATTTTCAACAACAGTTCTCTCTCAACGTGTGGGCAGGAATCCTTGGAGATTATCTGATAGGCCCATTCTTTATTCCGAGGAGAGTAAACGGAGAGAGATACCGCCATTTTCTTGAAGCAGATTTGCCTATTTTACTGGAATATGTGCCGCTTAGACAACGACATGAAATGTGGTTTATGCATGACGGTGCCCCGGCACATTTTAGCATACAAGCGCGAGAATTCTTAGACCAAACTTTCGGCAACCGTTGGATAGGTCGGGGAGGGCCTCAACCATGGCCCCCTAGGTCACCAGCCCTCAATAGTTTAGATTTTTTCCTGTGGGGACATCTAAACTCCTTAATTTACCACACACCTATCCAAAATAGATACTCCAGGAATTTTCCAATGAGAATTTTCCAATGAGAAGAAGATTGGATGCGTGCATACAGGCAGGAGGTGGACATTTCGAACATATATTGAAATTTTGAATTAGATTAATATTTAGTGTTCCGTTATTTATGGTTTATTAGGAATTAGCTTTTGAAATGTTTCTAGGTTAATTAAAAAAACAAAATCTTTTTTTTTTTCATTTTTGGACAAACGCATACATCGATTCACACATTCTTCTACTTATGGAGCACATGATCTAAGAAGTAGAAAAATATTGCGAACTGGAAAAAATTGTGTTCCTATTCAACTACAGGAGTTGAAAAAAATCATTATTTGGGACGAAAGTAAAAAAAAACCTTTAATTGAAATATTGAATACAGCAATAACAAAGAAATAATGAAAAAAAAAATGAATCGGAGCTCCGGGGCTGCTCAAATTGATTTGGTGGTACATTTGCTTCAACAGCTGTAGAAAACCCGGAAAAACCTCTAACACCACGTCATTTGATGATTTGGAATGAATTGAATGAAAACTTCTTACGAGATCTGTTGAATTTTGAAAAGCTGCTTATCAGTAAGAAGGGTGTATGGTCTCCAATTCGATGAAAAACAGTCTATCCAAGTAGCTGTCAACAAATTTGTACCAGTATGTTCTGTCCTTGGCCAAAGTATGTAGTAGTGGCAAGAATCCACTCCAAAACCATAGTGAACGCTGACTGTATAGAGCTCATGATTGGATTTGAAAAATTCAGAATAGAATCTTGTTAATACTGGTTCAGAATCCAAAGCCTAGTCCGCAACAATAATCCCGTTAGAGCTAATTGCCCTAGAATTTGAAAATGATTGTGGTTTTTTTGGAACTAACAATCGCTTACTGTTCTCAAGAATTACCCCTGCTCCACACATTGTTTAAAAGTGTATGTTTTTTTTTTCAATCCTCTGGTTACAATTGTTGTACATTGTAACAGTATTGCAACAATTGTACTTTTCAATTTGAGAAATGAAGATATTATTATCATCATTATTATTATATACAAATGTTTTTATTCCCAACAAATAGTAGATATTGGCACTGGTATCAATTAACTCTGTCGGAGGACGTTGACTAGTTAGGAATTCCTGGGTTAATAACAAGTCCTCATGAGAAACACGTGGAACCTGCATGTTCTGTTTCATATTCAGCTGCAACATCATCGTCATCATCCAACCTAGCTTTCATGGCTACTTTTATTTATAATTCAGGCCTTCTCTATGATTATGGGTCCAAGTTTGAAATATGTATTCCTAGTCATTCGTTTTCTTTCCAAATTTAAAAAGCACATCGGGGATTTGTTTTATTTTCTATGTTGCATGCTTCACTCAGCGTCAGAGATCAACTACCCAGTAACTCTGCACAATTATAACCATATTCACAAAGACAACAGTCAACAGTTCCATCCATGGGTTCGGTGTGATGAGGGCTATCTTCCTCTACACAACCAATAGTATTACTTTCTTCATTAACAGTTCCTAACAGAAAATACCTCAAATTCAGTTGACTCGCCAACATCAGAGTTACAAAAGTTAATCTTACCAACTTCAAAGTAACAAGAAACAGAATCGTCAGTTTTTCTTTCACATTCTTTGGTTGAGGTATTGGGAACATTTCCAGATAATGAGGTCTAGAAAGGAAAGTATTTTCTCAAATTCATTTTGAACATCGAGAATGCAACTCCACAACATCAGAGTTTTGACATAAACGGTGTCTTCTCAATCTTTCATTCTCCTTGAAATGATCTCCAAAATTTTTTTACGGTGAAAGAATTCTAGTTCATCGATGGGAAGATTCAAATGGAACATCAATTTTCGGGCAGATCTCTAGTTTTCGGGAATCTGTGGAACGTAATTTTTTTTGTTAATTCTATTTTTTGCAATAAATTAAAATTAAAAAAAAATTAACTTGACACTTGATACATGTCAGTGTATAAATTCAGTGTGTCAAACATTTAAAAACAAAATTTATTACGATTCTGATCAAAATCTGACAAAAAACGATAACCAATATCTTGTGGAATATTGTCAGTTCAACTGCTACTCGACTCATCCTCAACTGATCTGAATCTTACAATTGCACGACTCATATAGGAAATTATAGTTCTAGAATCATTAGGAAAATAACAGAATAAAAGAAGAAAATTCGATGTTTGATCTAGAACAGAACTTACTGCTTCTGTATGGTTCCAGAAAATTCATCGAAGTTTTCTAGACAGTTCGCCATGCTTTCGTCGCATACCAATCAAATTATTATTTTACTCACATGGTGTCTTGGAAATTGCTTGCATTTGGA
Source organism: Chrysolina oricalcia (assembly GCA_944452925.2). Taxonomy (NCBI): domain Eukaryota; kingdom Metazoa; phylum Arthropoda; class Insecta; order Coleoptera; family Chrysomelidae; genus Chrysolina; species Chrysolina oricalcia. The sequence continues at coordinate 5,558,179 of OX101825.2, read as the reverse complement.
CATGTCTAAATGTAGAATTTTATCCTTCAACAGTACACTCAATAGGATACAATTTCCCTACAGCATTGATAATGTCAGATTAGAAATAACTGATATACCATTGAGGATTTAGGTGTCTATTTTAATCAGCAACTCACATTTAATCAACATATACATTCCTTCGTCAGTTCAGCATATCGACCACATGGCTTTATTATAAGGTACTGTAAAAATTTCAGTAATATTTTAGCATTGACCTCCCTATATTTCAATTTAGTCAGATGAAAACTAGGATATGGGTCCATAATATGGAATCCTTTATAGGTATATCGTCAATACTCATCTGGTATCGATAAAGTTCAAAAGGAATTCTCAAAATTTCTTGATTTGTTGAATAGATTAGTATCATTGGAAAAACGTAGAAATCAAGTTTTTTTGTTCCAAGAATAACATCCTATTTCTTATGCAAAAGAGCTCAAACAAATTCAATATTGAAGGCACCAATAAATTTTATGTGCAGTACTGCAAACAAAGCTCTAGTGTCTGTGACTAATTTTCTTGCAGTATTTGTGACCTCAAAAATAAATCTCTGAATATTTGTAATTGAAGTATTCAAATAGGACTTGTGATTGTCATTCATTCATGTTTAGAAATTAGTGCTACTACTTGAGCTTGTATTGTGTCTTCATTTAATTTTTTAAAATTGCTCTGTAAATGGAAAACTGTTGGGCAATTAACGCTATTATAATTAGCATTATTACACCAGGTGCGTAAAAATATGCTAGTGGATCCCATTCGTTATGATCTCTCACCAAAGCATGTGATAGTAAAAGTGGTTTTGCATTCATTGCAAATGATTCTGTTTATACACTGAAGCAAAGTCTCTTATTTGCAGCACAATCCCAACTTCTAAGACACATTCAGTTTCCTGCGATTTGAATAACCCATGCAACTCCGAAGAATTTGAATTTATATGAATTTTCCTAAGTTTATTTAGCTACAAGGGAAGAATCCCTTCAGTGAAGTAGCCCCAGAAAATGAATAAATTCGCCATATGTTACGCAGTCAGTTATACGGTGAAAAATATTTCCAATCTTCCTTCGAAAAATAGAAACATGTTTGTATATAAATTTCTTATTAGAAAGCGAAACTTTTCTTTGCATGCAAAGTTCCATTTCCAATTTAGGATTTCACAATTTCTCACCCCTTACGATTGAGTTTCATACAGACGGATGTCAAGATGATGAATTCTCAGTTTTATTGTCTCGAGAAGAAAAGAAGAGCTGAATCTCAGTGTTGAGGCTTGGCAATATTAGCATCAAGGAACAATTGTAATTACGAATTTACTATCTTGCAGAAAAGATTGCAATTCTGGTAACATAATCAAAAATATTGCGCCTTTTGTCATATGAATAAAGCTTTTCAGAAAGAGCAATTTCAATATACAGGGTGATTCAAAATTACTTTGACAAACTTCAAGAGGTGATTCCTCACAAAATTCTAATATGAATTGTCCAAATAAATATATGTCCGGAAACGCTTCGTTTCCAAGATATAGGATGTTGAAGTATTATTTTTATTTTCGTTTGTTTCAAATAACTTTTGAAATACTGAACTTAATTAAACGAAACTTGGTAATAAGAGGTTTTTGAGGTGTCGAATTCGAACCTGATGTTATTATTGCTCGTACTCGTAGGGGGCGCCACCAACACGTCTTTTTCTTTTTTGAAGATTCATAACTTTTTTGAGTGTTCTCTAGCACATTTTTCAGTAAAAAATCGATTCCTCTATCATATCTACGTAAAAAAGCTACCCTTGTTACAAGTCGCTGTAAGCAACCGTTTTCTAGATATTAGGACTTGAAAATTTCAAGTGGATTATTTCATAATCTATGCATGTAATAATTATTACCTTTATTTTGCATTTGCATTTGCATTAATTTGACGTTTAAGTAAGCAGTTTTGGTTTTTTTTGTAGGGGGCGCCACCTATTCTATTACTTTTTACTCGCTTGAAGAGGTCATTACTGTTGGGTACGTTCCTTTATGGCATCCTTAAGCGAAATAGTAATTCAATAATAATAATTCAATAGTAATAAAATTTGCAAGAAATGTCAACATTTTATTTCAGGAAATTTTGAATATGTGGAATAAACTAAAATAAACGAAACTGAATTGTATTCAAATAAATTGTTGAAAGTGTCCACCTTCAGTGAAGATACAGACAGTTAGTCGTCTAATAATTGAATCTCGTACCCGCTCAAAAATGATTGGTGTGTTCCTTATTGTTTCACATGCATCTACTATTCGGTTTCTAAGATCTTCCTCGTTCGCTACTGGAGTTTTATAAACTAGTGACTTCAAATGTCCCCAAAAATAAAAATCTATCGGGTTTAGATCTGGGGACCTTGGTGCCCACGGCTGGTTAGGTTCTTCTACACCCCTACCGATCCATCGATTTGGATAGACTGTGTTAAGGAATTCCCTGGCTACAACGCTAAAATGGGCCGGAGCCCCATCATGCATAAACCACATGCGGATACGAATTTCTAATGGTACATTCTGAAGTAGTCCCGGCAATTCATTTTCTAAAAAGTGTCTTTAAGTTGCGCCATTCAGTCGGAGCGGAAGAAAGAAAGGATCTATCAAGTAATTATCAATTATTGCCGCCCATATATTTACAGAAAATTGATACTGATAATGCCTTTCACTAACTGCATGCGGATTTTCGAGAGCCCAAACATGGCTGTTATGAAAGTTTATGATAGCATTTCGGGAGAAGTTTGACTCGTCCGTGAAGAGTACAAATCTTAAAAATTGAGGATTTCCAGCCAATTTTATCAAACACCACTGACACATAGTAATGCGTTGGGGAAAGTCTCGTGGCAAAAGAGCTTGTACCCTTTGAATATGGTATGGATAAAACTGTTGATCGTGGATAATCCTCCAAACCGTGGACTGAGTAGAATTGACAGCTTCAGCAATTATTCTTGTACTTGTTTCTGGATTCTCCTCGAAAGCGTTCAAAACAGCTTCTTCCAATAATATCAGCTGCCCTCTAAAAGCTACCTGTTTCTGCCAAACGACGGTGGAGACTAGCAAATGTTGGAGCTGAAAGCAGTACTCGATTAGGAAATCGCTCCTGGTAAATCTTCGCGCGCATTGCCATCCGCAAGGCCATAAACAAAATGCATATCTGCTAAATGAGCATTATTGTTTAAATATTCCATTTTTTCAAAATTATTGTTTTCTACTTCTACTTACGGAAACTTCAACAAAATGTTAACAGTCACAAAATATGTAATTACCAAAACTACTTACTTAAACGTCAAATTCTTTTCCAAAGCATTCTTGTGGTAATAACTTCAACATGCATCGATTATCAAATAATTGACTTGAAATTTTCAAGTTCAAATATTTAGAAAACGGTTGCTTACAGCGACTTTCAACAAGGGTAGCTTTTTTACGTAGATATGATAGAGAAATCGATTTTTTTACTGAAAAATGTGCTAGAAGTACGCTCAAAAAAATTATGAATCTTCAAAAAAGAAGAAGACGTGTAGGCGGCGCCCCCTACGAGTAAGAGAAATAATAACATCAGGTTCGAATTGGACACCTCGAAAACCTCTTATTACCAAGTTTCGTTTAATTAAGTTCAGTATTTCAAGGGTTATTTGAAAAAAACCAAAATAAAAGTAAAACTTCAACACCCTGTATCTTGGAAACGAAGCGTTTCCGGACATATATTTATTTGGGCAATTCATATTATAATATTGTGAGGAATCACCTCCTGAAGTTTGTCAAAGTACTTTTGAATCACCCTGTATAGAATGTCAATGTGTTCAGCCCATTTAAGTTTGCTATCTAGGGTGATGCCCAACAGTTCAACTGGGACATCTGTTCAAAGGAGAGTGTTGGAAGAACGGGGTTGTTGGGGGTGAGCCACTCACTGATTATTTTAGATACCTCAACATTTATCTGATTGAGCTCTGTTGTATTCGAAGAGCTATTGTATAAACTCATGTCGTCTGCGAACAAGACACACTGGGTTGGTTTTATGTGATAATTTATATCGTTAATGAATATTATGAACAGAAGTGCCCCAAGAACTGATCCTTGGAGCACTCCCGAAGATATAGATTTACACTTCGACGTATTATTATTGTGTTATACGTATTGAGTTCTTCCCGACATATATGAGTCGATGAATAAATAGGCTGACCCTCTTACACCATAGAGTTCCAGCTTATCAAGTAACCCTCGATGTGGGACACAGTCGAAGGCTTTGCTGAGGTCACATAGCGTCACTGCAATTTGTTTACCACTTTCAAAGTCCTCGACTATGTTAGTCACCAGTTTACGAACAGATTGAATTGTGGAGCGGTTTTTTCGGATTCCAAATTGTTGATCGTTTATGCAATTGTTACTGTCAAAATACGATGCTAATCTTGTTTTAATAATAGTTTCAAAAGTCTTGCCTATAACTGGAATTATTGAGATTGGTCGATGATTTTTTGGTAGATCAATGTTACTTTTTTTGAAGATCAGTAATAATTTGCTTTTTTTGGTCCTAATATTGCAGGTAAGGAGAGTTTCATAAGGCAAGTGGAATTATCAGATACATTTGTTGAAATTTCTTCATACATTTCTGTATATATAATATTCTAGTCACGAACCGATATGCTACGAAATAAATGGTTATTCAAAATATTCGTCTATGGAATAGAAACACTGCTCCGAAAGATATTCTTTGAACTTTCGTTCGAATATGGAAAGTAAACTAATATCTCAGTATTCGGAGGTAAGCAAATGAATAGCTTCGAACCTATTAAGGAGGGTGACTTCTGAAACAACGTTGTGCGATGCAGTTGTAGTTTGACTGGCTTTCTATTTTTCGTTGGATAATTGGTTTCAAACTCAAACCCGCGCTTTTTACATAAAGCATGCAGCTATGAATGTAAATAGATTATAACTGTGAAATATTTATCTATTCAAAAACGGGTCTGCATCAATATGTGTGATAACGACAATATAACACTCGTATGAATCGCTTCTTTGCTGTAAAATCGCTAGTAATGTAATTTTCATTGCATCAGAAAAATATTGAGTTAAAAACAAAAACTGCTTTCACCTTTGGAGATAGATTTGATTGATTTTTGTCATTCAAGATTTTCTTGGGATATAACAGGGAATAAGAAGGATTCATCATCGATTTCAATAATATGTAGATATTCGTTGCTCAATGTGTTTTTTTCGGAAAAATTGAACCTATACCGTTTTATCCGCAGTCAGAATAAGTCTATTAGTGTGACACTATATTGGGAAGTTTCTACTTATCTTAATGACTTTGGCTTGAAGTTCAAGGAGATTATCAGCTTTAGCTGAAATGGAGGTATCGTCGCCGAAATGAGATGATGTGGTTGCGCCTAAATATTTTAGAAAACTATATTTTAAATAGAAAACAGTGAGTCAGAGTAGGAAATCTATATAGCGAAAAGCTGTCTATCGAGTATGGGGTACCTCAAGGCACTGTGTTGGGACCGGTACTCTTCTCGATCTACAAAAATAATTCATTCTACATAAAAAGTAGTGGTTAGACTATACGATTTGCAGACGATACAGTGTGACGGTTTTTTCTGATTTCTTATCTCAACGTGAACAAAAATCATATGAACATCATTCAAATATACAGTTTGTTATAAAATCCATTTGAGCTCTCACAAAAATTTCATTTAGTCACAGCCTGGCTACTCATATAGTCGGAGGCAGGGTCGTGTGTTTCTAGAATGTCTGTAAGCAAAGGGCGCCAGACAATAAAAATTGACAAGGGAGGGGTTGTACAAAACAAAAGGAGATACGCCAACCGATAAAAAAAATGTAATCTATTGATGGTTAGTACCAGCTTACAAAAAACATAGGCATGAATCCTTCAGATCGAATTAGATCGACTATAAAACTAGTAGGGACACACTTATGAAACGGCCGTTTTCGAAGTTCACAAAATACTTTCGAGACAAATATGAATATATGAATATATATATATATATATATATATATATATATATATATATATATTAGTATAAATAAAAAAGTTATTGGGTAAAGCCCTCAAATTGTTGTGCAACCGTAGACAAGTGTTTCGAGCTTAAGCTCTCATCAGTACGGTAAAATCAAGTGCGAAGATCTACAACAATTAGATGTAAAAATAGAAACAAAGGAAGTCAACAACTGGAAGCCAACCACACATTTGTGGCTTCGGTTAGAAGACCTTGAGCTTTCAAAGTAACAACTAACGTCGCCACGGAGGCAGATATAGCTACCAGCGTGACAATCCTAAATATATAAAAGTATAAATAAAAAAGTTATTGGGTATAACCCTCAAATTTTTGTGCAACCGTAGACACGTGTTTCGAGCTTAAGCTCTCATCAGCACGGTAAAACCAAGTGCGAAGATGTACAACACTTGGATGTAAAAATAGAAACAAAGGAAGTCAACAACTGGAATCCAACCACACATTTGTGGCTTCGGTTAGAAGACCTTGAGCTTTCAAAGCAACAACTAACGTCGCTATATCTGCCTCCGTGGCGACGTTAGTTGTTGCTTTGCAGAATAAACCGACCATCACTTTGAACTGGCCAACACAAAAATATTGGGGTATGAATCTTCTCTGTTTAAAAGAAATTTCTCTGAAATGATTATTATAATGAAATACAATACGGTCAACTTTAGAAAACACCTGGAGAACTTGAACAGTGCCTATTTCAATCTAATAGCGAGAATAAGAACCAAACACTGATACTTTATATCTTGGTAATATGGATTGGGTTTTGTGTTTTGTTTTTATATATTAATTTTTTTCTTTCTCTGCTGCTTTTTTAATTGTACATTCTGCTCTTTTATCATTTCGATTTTGGCATGCACCCAAGTAAGGTAGTATTTTATTCGAATTTTAACGTGTCTTGTGTTGTGTATTGTTTGTTTGTAACCTGTTTTTACATCGAACTATTCTGTCTGTTACACGTGATTCAGACCTAATATGGTCGTAGGCTATAGATATACGTATTACGCGGAAGACTCATCCTTTCGTAAGTAAAATATACCAATTTCTTCTTCTTGAGGTTTATCTGTAGACTAATAATAGTTCAGTGGTTGTTTCTGGGAAAAATATCATATTTAAATTTTCTAAAGTTTATAAATTTAAAACATCAACCTTTTTTTATATCTTACAGTGCCCTGAAGATGTCAGAATAAACTGACGAAACGTTGGCTGTAAAGAAATAGAGTTTTCTTTAATTCAAGACCTCAAACCCAAAAAAAAACAAACATCAGTCATTATTATTATCATATTGTGGTAGGTCATTGATATAAATCAAGAAGTGTACGGTCCCAAATCTGAGCCCTGTCTAATATACCAATGACCACATTGAATAAGTCTGAGTCCGTATGTTATATCGACAGGGAAAAAAAAGTTAAGTCATGTTGGATCTCATGCATGATTTTTCCACCTGGATATCGCAGGGCTAATTTATTTTATTTATTTATTTATTTATTTATTTATTTACCATTTTAGGTTGCTAACAGAACAAAGTTCCAGAAAACAGCGTCCACTATATAAGAATGATTCTAAGCTATTTCCAAAATTATACATAAACTTTATTTATCGGTATAAAATTATCTGGCAGTAGGTAATACAAATACGTGACTTAAAAATATGGTGTGAAATGTTTTTATATTAATAATATAGTCAAAAATAATAGAACATAATAGATCATAAAAGAACAAGTACAGGAAATGAGGACCCATACCTATTGATCTGAATTGATACACATTTTTTTCAAAAAAAATTTGAATCGAGGCAGAGACATCGAGAAAATATCTAGAGATGAATTGGAATCGTGTGTATTGAATGCTTTTTGCATACGAAGTAGTGGAGAGTTTTGTTCTAGATTGGTTCTACAATAAGGGATATTGAATGTAGTATAATATCTAGGATTGTTTCTACTGGGAACATTGAAATTTATTTTTGCAAGTAGATATGGGCCATCGACTTCATGTCTGACAATGTTGAAAGAATAGATAAGTCTGTCATAGTACGTCTTTCACTGAGTGGCATAATTTTAAATTGTTTTCGAATTGGCTGATAATTGTGGTCCTGAAAGCGAATATTGTTTTGAAATGCTAGGAATCTTAACAATTTAGAGAGTTTGCTGTTGACGAACGCATAATATAGAGAGATGATAGTGTCAGAATTATGAACCCGACTATATTGTTTGTCCCGTTGATCAATTTTTCTATATGATTGTTAAAAGTCCATTTAGTGTCGAGTGTGACGCCTAGATCTTTGATTTCACTGATATATTCAAGGTTGGAATTGTTAATTTTGTAGGTATGCTGGATGAGATTTCTATTTCTTGAATATGTTATGGCAAAATATTTGGATGGGTTCAAAAGGAGACTATTATTTTCGCAATATTCAGCAAGTCTGTCAAAGTCATCGATACCTTTTACCGGGGAAAATATTTTCAAGTCCTCAGCGTATGGTAGTATTCGACAATGTTCAAAACAGTTCTTTATATCATTTCTGTAGATGATAAAAAATATTGGACCAAGATGGCTACCCTGCGGGACACCGGAAACTGCGTTGAAGGTATGTGAATTGAATCCATTCACTGACACCATCATCTCCCTATTAGTTAAGTAGGACCAGATCCATTTTAACAGCGATCTGTGCACACCGACTCCCACCAGCCTTTCTACAAGAATAGAATGGTCTATCTTATCGAATGCTTTGCTGAAGTCGGTGTAGACAGTGTGCTCCTCCACAATTACATTTTTCACGGATGCTAATATCTCTTCATAAACGATCTTCTCGGGTAATTCAAAATTCTCCCATCAGATAGCCAATACAAGTGAGTAACAGGAAACAAGCATGAAAAATATTTTGCAAAATCTGAGCTCTTTCTCTGCGTGGCTAACACCCCTAATAAATGGTCGGATAAATGTCATTACTATACATTAGCCTTATTCCACGATTTCGAAAATGCCAGTAAACATTTTCGCAGTTGCGTTTTGTTCCTTGATTAATGTGTATCATTCCTTCCATGTGTTCTTTCTTACGCCCTAAAAAACCCTCCAGGAGCCCCGGATTCACGTGTGGCGAACGCGTGATCGTTCCCAGGAGACGCATTAGGAAAGAGTCCTGCCGCGCTACGAAATCCTGCCTCGAACGTGCTTATATCCTGCGAGCCCAAATTAATTTCAGCGATATAGGAAATGCTAATTGAAACAAAACGCTTCGGTAAACCAAAATATGCATTATTTGTAATGGTCTCTATACGGTTTTTAGCCTTTTATAGTATAATGATAATAATAATATTCAACCCCAACTGTACAATATATCCCTTTAAAAAATATTTTGATAAAGATAATGACACTAACAAAATGAGGATTACAGATGACATAGTGAATGAAGATCTCTATCACCCACCCATCTCTTTTCATTGAACTCATTGGACTCACTTCGAAAAAGGGGAATTTTAGTACAAATAGTAACAACAGAAAATACAATTTTAAAAGAGCACACTATTTCTTATAACGGGTGTAACAGGATCATGGTACACCCCCCGTATCTTCTTCAGTTTTTAAGGTAATGGATTGAAATTTGGAACATCCCATATACATAATAAACGGCACTTTTTGACTTATAAATGATTTTTTTTTCACTTCCGGTTTCGCCAAAATCCCGTCAAAAATACTAAGTTGCGTTTTTTATGAACAAATAAAGTTCATCGTAATCGTTTTTGGGGTAAAACTCAATTTTTTCAAATGGAACCATATTGGAACCGTGGTTCCATTTATTAGTACTATCAATAAAGAATTTATCCATACCTGGTAATAAAATATGCGATCAATACTGTCAAAATTACAGCTAAAAGAAAATAAGAAAATACAATTATTTTATTCTACTTTAATACTGAGAAGTTACTAAAGTGGCTTTGAAATACAAAAAATTAACACAAAACATTACAACAATTGTTCGAAATGCTGTACATTATAATAATAATAATAATAATAATAATACCGTTTATTGTGCGTAAAAGGGATAACAGTGATACACAGCGAAACATAATGATACACACAAAAGGTAAGGGTTAGCTTGAGGCTATCTTCCACCCTTCCTGCAGTTTTAATTTTACAACAGATTCGAGTAAATTCGTAAATAAATTTGCGTGAATTTAAAATTTTGTGTAAAATTTCAAAAACATTTTTTTTATTGTGACATAAAGAATACAAGAAGATAAAAATGAATAATTATGAAAATATGCAAATAATAAAAACAAATAGTTATAACTTGTCTGATATACTTGATAACAGAAATCTTTTTAGTTGAGATTTCATTTGAAAAATTGATAAATTGTAATATGATATATATATATATATATATATTGATTCAGATGAGATGGTACCAAATAAGAAAAGCATCCTTCATATTTGGATGTAACATGATGTGGAATGCTGAAACTATCAGATCTTATGTTCACATTATGGATTTCGGAGCGACGTGATAAAAGATCAAATAAATATTTCGGTGTCTTAGTTTTAAGAAGTTTGAATAAAAACATTGTTATCAGAAACTGAACTCTACAATTTATATTCAATTCATTCAGCCCTATAAGATAGGGGGTTATATGCTCCCTGTATGGTATACAGCAAACGAAGCGCACACAAGCATTCTGAATGCGTTGAAGTTTCTGTCGGTTATATTGTGGTAGAAAATTGTAACGTCAAGGCACTTCTGAACTCGCTTAGCTGTTTCTTGAAGAACATTTGCTAATTGCTGGGCCGTTATACTATTAATTGCGCGTCTTACTCGCAACTCCAGGTCTTCGCGGGTTGTAACGGCGGTTGCATAGACAATGTTTTTTAAATGGCCCCAAACAAAGAAATCAAGAGGTGTCAAATCAGGTGACCTTGGAGGCCATCGCACAGGACCATTCGTCGAAATTACGTTTTCTTCGAATGCCTGTTCAAGGTAATCACTTGAATTATGGGGAGGAGCTCCATCTTGTTGGAAATACATTCCCTCGTCGTAAATGGACAGGTAATTCAGTTAAACTGTCCTAACTTTCATTTTACAGAAATCCTAAGTATCTAGCTCCATTCAAGGGTCCTTCTAATATTATTGGACCAATGATTCTACGACCGAGTATTCCAAGCCAAACATTGAAACCGAACCGCACTTGAAAGTTAACCTCCCGCAATAAATTTTGATTTTCTTGTGACCAATACCTTGTACATTGTCGGTTAAATAATCCCTTATTTGTAAACCTAGACTCATTTGAAAATAAAATCCTTTCCAAGAAAGCTTTATTTGATTAGATTAATTTTTTTAACATTTACATTATTATTTACATTTTCGAAAATGTTTGTAGCACGTCAAAAAAAAATACAAGTGTATAAAAAACAGACGAAAAGGTAACATTTACCAATTATTAAAAATAAAGTCATTATAAATAGTACGAAACAATTAAAATGAACTGACAGATCAACACGCTAAAATAAAAAAATATTAAAAAATTATTGGTGATTATGTTCACAAATTCCTATTTTGTAAATTACTAACATATTCATCGACAGAGTAGAAGCAATATCTCAAGAGATAACTCTTTAAGGAATTTTTAAAATGAGACATTGAAATACGCTTAAAATCATCTGGCAAATGATTGTAAAGATTGAAGTCTAACGTATTTCTCTTGGATTTATTGAGGCGGTAGCGATTTATTCGAATATTATTTGCGGATCTGGTATTGTGATCATGAACGTCAGATTGTTTGATTAACATATTTGCCTTCTTATGAATTTCTAACAGGTCACTGTATAGATATAAGGTGGGCAGTGGCATAATTTGAAGTCTCAGAAAAAGAGGTTGACAATGATCCCTATAGCCTGAATTTGTAATGAGTCTTATAGCTCTTTTCTGAAATTTGAAAATCTTTAGGGCTCCACTGGAATTTTCTCAGAGAATGATCCCATAACTGATGTGAGAGTTTGACTGCACATTATTCTGCAAGATCCAATTGCAATATTCCATCCTACGTTCATAATCATTTTCGTACAGGTGCTGGTGCAATCGATATTTGAAAGATTTATAATTATGTTTGTGCAAGATTCGGCTTACCGTTTGGTGACTAATTTCCAATTCAAACCCAATTTGCTTCGTCAATGATAACGTTTTCTTCGGGATCATGGTTAGGATCTCTTCGGAATTGATTTTCAAGACGATTAAAATAATTTCTCGCAGGACATTGTCTATCAGGATATCGGTCGGCATGAAGGTTTCTAGCCGCAACGGCATTTTTTCTACATTCTCCATAAATAATTAACATGTCCACTTTTTCATCCCATGTATAAATGTGCGGCATTTTGTACAAAAATAACAACAAATGTAAAGACTTTTCCAATATTTATATGACAATCTGAAAAATAATTTCATTGTTTTCAAAGCCACCTTAGTAATTTCTTAGTATTAAATTAGAACAAAATAATTGTATTTTCTTATTTTCTTTTAGCTGTAATTTTGATTGTATTGATCGCACATTTTATTACCAGGTATGGATAAACTCCTTTTAATAGTACTAATAAATGGTACCACGGTACCAATATGGTTCCATTTGAAAAAATTGATTTTTACCCTAAAAATGATTACAATGAAATTCATTTGCTCATAAAGAACGCAATTTAGTATTTTTGACGGGATGTCGATTATTCTAGTATTAGACGGGTCAATTGGAATAAATCGGAACTATCATGGAACACTTAAATGGAAAACTGAAAATTAAGTTATAAAAAATTTCGACGTTTGAAATGTCACTTATGTGGTATCATTGGATTCAGAAGATTATGCAGATTTCAGAAATGTAATAATATACAGGGTGTTCCATTCAAAAATCGAAAGTTGGCGAAGCCGGAAGTGAAAAAAAATCAATTATAGGTTAAAAAGTGCCGCTTATTATGTATATGGGATATCCCAAATTTCAATCTATCACCTTTACACCCGATATAGTAATAGTATAGTAATAGGGACTTCTTAGAAAACTTTACGTTGCTTTGGAAAGTTTCTATAAGTTTTACGAAATTATAAATACCCACATTCTACTATCTAAAAATTTTAAACATACAAATCCAGTCTGGTATCCAAGCAAGTTATAAGGTTTATTGAAGAAAAATCCAAGCTACATAGAAAGTACAAAACACAGGTAATTTTTGTTTTTTATCAGGAATTCCATTCGAATGAATATATTCGACTTTGTATCGTTGGAAAAATGTAGAAATCAAGCTTCCGTTTTATGCTTGTATAAATCATCAATGGTAAAATTAACGTCCTGCATTACTTTCGCAAATTGATATTTTTGTTCCAAGAAGAGCATCTTGGCACAACACTACTTTCCTATGCAAAAGAGCTCAAACAAATTCAATAAATTGTATGTGCAGTAATGCTAACAAACTTTCTAGTCTCTGTAACTTATTTTCTTGCAGTGTTTGTGAACTCAACTCGTACGCATATTTGTAATTGAAGTATTCGAATAGGACTTATGATTGTCTTTCATTCATATTTGAAGAAATAAGTACCTCTATATGAGCTTGTATTGTGTCTTTATTTATTTTTTAAATTGTTCTGTAAATAGGAAACTGTTGGGCAATAAAACCTATTATTACTATTATTGTTATGGTATTAAAAAATCCATACAAAAAATCAAAAAAAAGCTGAAAGAGACCATGACGTTTTGAAAGAGAATCAAAGAAAAGATGATACCGGAATATAATTGGTAATTCCAGTAATGTCAACAAAACGGCCTGAAATGTAATCAAATAATAATAATAATAATAATAATATTTATTTCTTTGGTTGAAAAGTACAGTTTGAAAAAACAGTGCACAATAAACAAAGAAAACGTCAACAATAATTGTAAATTAAGTCATATGGTATAAAAATTTAAAAAACACACATGAGCCTAAAAAATTTGATATATACATACATACTCGTATTATACACATATACACACATTCACATATAAATATACAGACTTATACAAATGTAAAAACATAAACAAGTAGAAGTATTATCATAAAAAGAAATCATCCAAGGAGTAGCAACACTTTGTGATTAAAAATTTTTTCAGTCTTGATTTGAAAATATAAACGTTGTGGGATGACTTTATATAACTATCAAGAATATTATAGATTTTACATCCAATACAATAGAAATTTTTTTGGTACAGTGATTTGCGATGATAATCAGGCTGCAAGAGATTTCTATGACGGGTATTGTAACAGTGATTATTATCTATTGCAAACTTATTCTTGTTCTTGTAGATGTAAGTGCAAGCTTCCAGTATGTACAGACTGTAGACTGTCAATATACCAAGAGATGTAAAGTATGGTCGACAGCTGGTTTTCATATCGATACTTTCAATAATGCGAATTGCATACTTTTGGATAATAAAAATTCTATTAATACCAGCACTATTTCCCCAATTCAGAATACCATACTTCATGTGGGAGTGGAAGTGTGCAAAGTACAGCGTAAGCAAGACATTTTTGCTTCAGTGATTTTTCATATATTTTATGCTGTAGCAACTACTTCTCAGCTTATTGGACAGCTGTTCTATATGATCTGTCCACTGCATGTGTTTGTCAAAAGTTACTCCTAGAAGTTTCACTTTATCGCTACATGTTATTTCTTTTTCGGTATTTTCGAATAACACGGGTGATCTTTGTTTGGAGCGCCCAAAAAATACTGTGACTGTTTTTTGGTGATTCAATAATAAACAGTTTTTATCAGACCACTGAATAATATCTTTGTAAACCCTTTCAGTTTTAATTAGTAGCAAATCTATGCTTTTTTCAAAGATCAATAAATTGGTATCGTCTGCATAACACACTACTTTTATATCTTGCTTAAGTTCCATAAGATTGATCAGATCATTGGCAAAAATGTTAAATAACAAAGGTCCCAGTACAGAGCCTTGTGGGACACCTTGATTTATTTTGCGGTAACTACTCAGAACATCATTCAGTCTAACAACCTGATTTCTACCATTTAAATAGGATTCAAACAATTTCAGCGGTATTCCCCTAACTCCATATTGTTCTAATTTGTTACCTAAAAGACTATGATTGACCAAGTCGAAAGCTCTTGAAAAGTCAATGAAGAGACCGAGAGCATATTTTCCTTTGTCAAGATTGTCTACAAGACATTTTTGAAAATCACACAGAGCAGATTCAGTGCTCATGTTTTTAGAGAATCCATGTTGATTACTGGATAGCAGTCTCTGTCCCCGCAAATATGTTGCCAGTTGATTATTGATGTCCATTTCAATGAGTTTGGAGAGACTTGACAATAAACTGATGGCTCTATAATTGGAAATGTCATCAGAATCACCTTTTTTATATAATGGCCACTGCCAATTTTAAACATTCCGGGAAAGTTCCTTCAGAATAACAAAGATTGATGAGAAAAGCCAATGGTTCACATAAATCTGCAATCGATTTTTTCAGTAGGTTATTTGATATTTCATCAAAGCCACTTGAGTTGGAAGATTTCAGATTACCAATCAAGATTTTCACATCTGCAGGTGTAACTGGCATTAAAAAAAAGGAACTTTTCGATACTGGTACATTTAATTTTAGATAATCCAGATCATGTTGATTTGCAGACGATGGTTCTCTAGTGAAATGGATGTTGAACTGCTCAGCCATTTCAAAGGCAGTCATCTGGTTTCCATTCTCATCGTGAATGTGGATAGACTAATTTTTTTGACAGCCCCCTTTCAAATTATTAATAATTTTCCATACAGTTTTTGATTTATTATTAGATTCCATTATCAAATTATCATTATATCGTTTTTTAGCCTCTGATAATGCAGTGCAGTAGCGTTTCTGTAGTACTACTCTTGGTTGATGATATATCGGATTAATGGTTGCTAAATCAGATATAATTGTCAGTTGTTGCTTCAAATGCTGAAGTTCCTCATTAAACCAAATTCTATTTTTAGATTTTTTATTGATATCTATTTTTTGTACAGGAAAACAAGAATCTATCAAACCACTGATTATATTCAAAAAGTTGTTCCAAGCATTATTAACATTATTTTCAGTGTAGATCTTCTCCCAGTGCTCATGTTCCAACTGATTTAAAAATTTTATAGTATTCTGTTCAGAGAATTTTCGCGAGTACTTGTATTGTTGAGGACTAGATTTGAGGTTATATTTGATATTGAATGCCAAGTGCTGAGAGAAATGGTCAGATAAATTCAGGTTCGTTACTTCTGATCGCCAGTCAGTTATACTGGAGCTTATGAAAATATTGTCTACACAAGTACTGGAAATTGCAGTTACTCTAGTTGGAGACCTAATTGTTACTGCTATATCATAACATCCTAGCAAATCCTCGAAGAGTGCTCGGCTATTACTATGTTCCAAAAAATTAATATAATATCTGAATTCCGCAACAAGAACAAGAAAAATCGTCTCCCTAACATTATGAATGAAGGTGAAATAACTTATGAAGACCCTATTGATATATCGAACTTATTTATTGATTTTTTATATGAATGCTCCAGCACAATGCATACAAAATGGTAGAGAACGTAATATTTCGAATGATATCAAGGTTGATACGGATAGGTACTCTTTATTTCTTGAACCCTTCTGCAGTTTCGAACTGATATACGAGAATATATTGAAAAATTGTCAGCCTACTATAGAACCAAACAAAATTTCAATGTAAAAGTATTTTATTACTCAACATATCCTCCTTTTAATTGGATACATTTATTTCAGCAAACCTGCAACGTCTCCAGACCTTTCAAAAAACTGTTTCTTCTTGTTCTGCAAACCAGACCTCCAGTTGAGGAAAAAGATGATAGTCGGACTGAGCCAAATCTGGTGAATAAAGGGGGTGTTCTAGTAATTCATACCCTAAATCACGAAATTTTTGCATGGCAACATGAGATTTGTGTGCAGGGGCGTTGTCCTGCAAAAACAAAACAACTTTGGATAGCTTTCCGCGTCTTTTCTCTTTAATTTTATCCCGTAGAGTGGTCAGTAATGTCGAATAGTAATCTCTCCAGTTATTGTTCTACCCTTATCCAAAAAATTAATCATGACTACTCCATGGCAATCCCAAAAAACTGAAGCAAGAACTTTTCCAGCACATTTTTGGACACGTAACTTCTTAAGTCTTGGAGAACCGGAGAGTCGCCATTCCATCGATTGTTGCTTTGTTTCTGGATCGTAAAAATGTACCCAAGTCTCATCCATAGTAACAATTCGGTTTAAGAAGTCTACATCGTTTTCAAATCGAGCACAGATCGAACGCGATGCTACTATTCGTGCACGCTTTTGGTCAACATTCAAACATTTGGGGATCCATTTTGCAGCAATTTTTCTCATGTCCAAATTGACGTGAACTATATGATGAACGCGTTCCTATGAAATATTCAGTGCTTCAGATATCCGTTTTACCCCAATTCGACGGTCTGTTAAAATCATGTCATGAACTGCATCGATATTTTCGGGGACTAACACAGATACTGGCCTTCCCGCTCGGTCATCATCTTCAATGGAAAATTTACCTCTTTCGAAGCTTGCAGTCCAATTTTTCACGTTCGCATACGAAGGACATTGATCACCAAGGGTATTAGGCATATCTTCGTTAATCTGTTTACCTCTTATGCCTTTTAAATACAGGTACTTGATGATGGCTCGATACTCCAATTCTTCGATTTTCACAATTTCGGTGGACAAATTTGTTCTTTTTATTTATTGCGTAACTCTGGTTTACTTTTTTGACGTCAAACTTTACACTGACACTTCTAATAAGTTATTGTTCGTTGCTATGGTAACGCAATATTTTTTTTTTGCAGGGAACTGGTCTAGGCTAACTAGATATCAATACATCCTCGTAAATATTAAAATGTATACTGAAAAATGAGAATTTCTCTGGGAATGATGAAATTTCAGTTTCAATAATCAACGCTTGTTTAGAAAATATTGAACTTCTCACGCAATTTTTTCATTCTGAATTGTGAGTTTCTTCAGTGTCTGAAAGTTGGAAAAATCGTTTCTATTTTTTGAAAAGGCGTGAACAACTGCTATGAATAAGCATCGTCCAAGTAGTGTAAGATCAAGTTCTTCTAAAGTATTTGAGAATTAATCTCTCAGTCGTCCCATAATATTTTTGCATAGATCCATATCTTCATGGAAAATCAACATAGATTTTAAGCCAACCGTTCCACTTATACAGCCATTAATGCTTTTTAAAAAAAAGTCATACATTTTATAGAGACAGGCGAGTGGCCTTATGCAATTTTTTGTGATCTCAGCACGGCATTCGACTGTGTTATTCATAATCAGCTAGAATCAAAACTGTATAATTATGTAATGGATATCCTCATTTTTGTAACTCCTTCATCGGTGCGTATGTGTACCAAATGTCCAACTCAGAGTGTTATTTACAGCAATTCAAAGTGTAAACCCATTGATGATGGTGTGCCTCAAGGTTACATCCTGGGGCCCTTTTCATTCTTACGTTATTCCAACAATCTGGGAGCCCCAGATTCACGTGTGGCGAACGCGTGATTGGAAAAGAGTCCTGCTGCGTTAATAAATCCTGCTGCTTATATCCTGCTATCCTGCGAGTCCAAACTAATTTCCACGATATAGGAAATGCTAATTGAAACAAAACGCTCCGGCAAGCTCCAATATGCATTATTTGTAATAGTCTTTATACGGTATAGAATCGATAGGAAGCGCAGCCCCGTATGTTTATTTGGATTCCTGCTTGTTCGAATCGCGCCCCATTCGTTTCGGCCGGCCAGGTGCGAATTCAGCAGTGCAGTTGTTTTAGTAAGCAATAAGAGATGTTAATTAACGTTTATAGAGGATAGTATTGCCTGTGTTCACGACTTTATAGATTGATTTTATTTTGTTGGCAACGCGAGCTAACGATACTACGAAGGCACGCATGGTACATGAGAATAAATGGATTGATATTGTTTGGATTGAAAAAAGTACATCTAGAAAACGAGAAAAGTCACAACAATATTCGTAGTGAATAATAATACATATATTTTTGTGCGTTAAAATCATGAAAAGGCATGATAGTAAAGGATTTGCGAAAAAAAAATCGAAATGATGAAAAGCATCAGACACGACTGATAGAATTTGATTGCTACATAGAGGGTGAATCTTGAATCTAATTAGTCAACGATTAATATTTTATTAATATATTTTGAATTACCAAAAAACATTATCTGTAAGTGCCGACGATACTAGACCATGATATGCCATGATAATAAAATTGACGCTACTTAATTTTCCTTACCAGATTCGATATGATTTCTCCAGGTTGATTTCTCATCAAATGTTTCACCAAGAAATTTATACTTGAGACTTGTTCAATTGATTTATGATTTATTTTGATAAGAGAGATTACAAAACAACTCATATTTTTCTGTCGAAAAATCACATATTATTATTCTATTTTGGTAGTAGTCCGAAGAGGAATATTCTGTTCAGGAGTATGTCAGGAGTATCAGAAATATATATATGATTGAATTATCCTTTCCATCCATGCTGAAACAGCGTGTTATTGACAGGTTACTCACCTATGTAATATATTTTTGAACCCCCTCCACTTCCAGTTATACCGGAAATTGACGGTATCTTTCTTATCTCCTACTTTTTTTTTAGAGGTTAAAATTAAAGTTTCATTCTTAACTCAGTATTTTAGCATGTCACATTCCTAAATCATTTCGTTTAAGAAATTAATATTTTTTTTTAATGTAATAGAGGTTTGCGGCATTCAGACAGATTTTTAAAATTCCAGAAAAAATAATATCCTCGGGCAGAATTCGAACCCACGACCTCCAGATTGCCGGTTTGTTGATCTACCAACTGAGCTACCCAGAAGACATGTGGTCCATCTGCAAATCGGGATACCGCTTTTTCCTAGAATTTTGGTGTTAGTAATGTCACCCTCAAACTACGACGTTTGAAGGTGTTGGAAAGTTAGAAAGTTTAGAAAGTTAGGGAAACCTCAAACCTCTATTATATTTATATCACAGACATAAACTCCCCATTAATTTTTTTAAATGTTTCGAACATTAAGCACTGATTTTTTAGGAAAAAATTCAGCAGTGGCAAAATAACAGTTACTCATTTCATGTCCCTTCATTAAAAATATTTCAATGTCAATAATTCATTATCATCATTTCGAAAACATCTTAGCTATAGAGTGTTTAAAAATTAGAAATCATTTAGGCAATTTGAAAATTACCGTAACTAGGTAAAAAAATTTAAATGAAAACCCCTTTTTTGCGAATCGAAGTTTCACAGATAATAACGGAGATCTTTTGTGAATGATTCCCCATATCTAGAATATACGATTTCGGTGGTAATCGGTGTTTGAAAATATGTTACCATCAAAAATAGCGCAATTCATAAGTTTTCACAGGGGTGCCATGGAATAGATGAAGATTTGTAGATCTAACATGTGTCACACCAACTGCTGAGCCAAAAATTCACTCAGAACTGGTTCAAATTGTTACAAAAATTTGAAATAAACTGGGGCGATTAAATGTAATAATAAGTGATAGACAATTCAGAATTAAACCCAAAAATGAGACAGAAAATTCCAGAATCGCTATTCCAGTAGCACCAAAAACTAATTTTGAATAATGCACAAAACCATTAGCTGAGGAGAAAGAGTTTTTGTTTTGAGATTATTATATTCCACCACAATATTTATTTCACTACCTATTTGAGTTTATCGATTACTTCATTCCAAAGAATATTCTTCATTTCACATATAATGTACATTATTTTATTCCATGAAATATATTTTTGGTTTTTCATTTCGGTATTTTTTGGTATCAAGAGACGGGCACGAAAAATTTGAGGCTAAGGGCCCATCAGTTCCTCAAACCTGCTCTGTGCAAGACGTAATCATTTCTATAAAATCCGTTATGGTATCACAACGTTTTATAATGTACGAGGATGGTTCCAGAAGTACCTGGCCTGACCTAAAGATGGCGGTAGTTCCTTGAAAACTACCATGGTATCAGAAAGTACACAATCTATACAGCATATGTTTCAAGTTTGAAGACGCTACGTTGTTTAGTATTTGTTTGGCAACCATTAATAGTAAACGTTTTCAGTGAATTTGTAAACTTGGAAAAAATTGGTCATCGCTATGTGACACAATACTTTTATTTGGAAGGCTTTTGCCTAACCAATATAAAAGCTGAACTAGATTCTACTCTAGGTGAGACTGCTCCTTCGTTATCAACAGTAAAATATTGGATAGCAGACTTTAAACGAGGCCTTACGACCTGCGAACACAAGCATCGTAGTGATCGACCAAATGAGGTGAAGACTCCAGAAATGATGAAGAAAATCCACAAAGCGGTACTGGATGATCGTCGACTGAAAGTGCAAGCTAGCAGACATAGACATAGACATTTCAAAAAGTGCGGTACATCGCATATTAACTGAAAATTTGGACATGAGAAAGCTGTGCGCAAGATGGATGCCGCGTTTGCTCACAATGGATCAAAAACAGCGTCGTGAAGATGTTTCCATTGAGTGTTTGCCAAGGTTTCACAGAAATAAAGCCGAATTTTTGCGCCGTTTCATAACCATGGATGGAACATGGGTCCATCACTTAACACCCGAAACAAAAAAATAATCAAATAATGGACTGAAAAATGAGAACCGGTTTCAAAGAAAACAAAGACGTTCCATCTGCGGGCAAGGTCAGGACGTCGGTTTTTTGGAATGCGCGTGGGATAATTTTTATTGACTATCTTGCAAAAGGAAAAACCATCAACAGCGAGTATTATGCGAACTTATTGCAACGTTTGAGCGGAGAAATCAAGCAAAAATTACCGCATTTGGCTAAGAAGAAATTGTTGTTTCATCAAGACAATGCACCAGCTCTCACATTCGTTATTGCAATGGCCAAAATTACTGAATTGAAGTTTGAATTGCTACCTCATACACCCTATTCACCAGATTTAGCCCCCTCGGATTATTTTCTGCTCCCAGGAATGAAAAAATAGCTCGGTGGTCAAAGATTTTTCAACAATGAAGAGGTTACGTCGGCAGTTAATGGCTATTTAGGAGAGCTTGATAATTCTTATTATGAAAAGGGTATCAAACTTATTGAACATCGCTGGAAAAAGTGTGTGAAGATAAAAGGAGTTAACGTTGAAAAATAAATATATTTTTTCCAAAATTTTTGTGTTTTTTTTGTTGGGGCAGATACTTCTGGTACCACCCTCGTAAAGGCGATATAAATGAATGAACCAAAGTTTTCATTGGGTTTTGATATCAGCCTATATCCAGTTGATATGTCCATCTTCAATACTCAACTCATATTATCAAAATAATGGCGAATTAATAATTGTTCTTTGATCGTTATATATTTTTTTATTTTCTTTCAGTTGCTATAGTGTGCAATACCTCATTCCTATAATCACTTATTTTTGAGTTGCATTTTTTTGTTTTCTTTCACCCCTATCGCTGTCTACGATTGGCATTGTGAGAATGAGATTCAATGAGAACGTTAATATCATTCCGCTCATGTCGATTTTCATCTGTATTCGTCTCGCTTCTTGATCTATCATTTTGCCGGCGTCATTCTCTTCATATCAATCCAATCAATCATCTTGTTTATTTTTATGTATATTGATTAGTAGCCAACCTTCTCAACATTTTTGGTTTTCATAATATTCCAACTCAAATTTTCTTCACTCCTCATTATGTCTCTGTGTATAATCCTGTATACTCACCCGATATAATTTAATTTCAATTCTTTGTCCTTTTGCTGAAATTTGGTGATTTTGTCACATTTTCAGAAATCTCTGCCTCTAATTTTTCACAATATTTTATTTTAAATAAAAAAATTGAAACTCTTGTTTCGTTTAGATACTTTTATTCACAAATTCAAAAGGATATGTTTACAATTCCATAGAATCAAACAATCACCATATTCTTAAAATATTGACCTAACCTAAATAATATCACAAAGTTATTTCGCTACTCTATAACACTTAACAAATAGGAATAATGTAACAATCATATAAGTTGCTATATATGTGTTATTTACAACGACTGATGAAATTGTTATATCGTTATTATATTATATACACGTTTTGTACAGAAAAATTATTAATTTTCTAACACAGATTTGAGGAGAAACGGTTTGTTTCTCCCCACAGCGAGAAACATTTTTTATGTAGATACTGGGAAAACCTCAACATCAAACATTATAAATAATTTGTTCGTGTAAAAGTTCTAATATTCTCTATGTAGTAATATTCGTAAGATTAACCCCACAAATCTCAAAATTTTCTCCCTCAGTTAGAATTTCATATTTCAAAATGGTTAGTTTAAAGTTAAACTCATGACCATAAAGAATAATATGTTGTGAAACTTTCCTAAGACTACGAGGAATCGCAGATATTGGGAGACAACTTGTTGGAAATGAGATATTTCGTAAGTTCACTTTCAAAATTTCGAAAATCAGCGGAGTCTTCTAACGACTGCGTCGAATTTGGAGAAGCGGCTAAGTTCACTGAGTTGTTTAGAGATGACGAAGATGGAGTTGTTGGGGAGGGGGTCGGCTTCTGATCGTTTTCCTGGAAAAAACAAATCTATATCAGTAATGTAATTTCTTGCTTTTTTTTGGTGTTTTGGCATCGACTGCTATGGTCATTAGCCACGTGTTCTGGATAGGCCTTGGTACTAACTCCATGCGCCACCTTAGGAGCAGCACTGTTAATTGGAACGCAACAGTGAATCGTGCAGGACTCACCCCAGTCCAGCCACGAGATTTGAATGATTTAATCGGTCGAATCAATAGTTATTTATGCAACAAGTGCAAAAAGTGAATGTTTATTGCACTCGACGGGAAATTGTCCGACGAGGCCGTTAGGCCGAGTTGGACAACACGTCGAGTGCAATAAACAATTTTTGCACGAGTTGCATACAACATTTTTTCTACGTTCATGCAAAAAGCAAAAAATGATTTATTGAGGTGCGGTAGTAGGTGTAGGAAAATGAAAAGCGCAACTTGAATACTTTATTATTAATATCGATTTGCATTGAAACAGGAACTGATACGTTACGAACAATTTAACCCAAACTTTATTTTTACCCTCAATGTTGAAAGTGAATGAACAATTGGTGCAATTTTCAATATGAATATTTCGTAGTGAAGTACCTATTGCCAATCTCACAGAATATCTGCTAAATATGTAGTAGGTTTAAACGTTTATGTTTGTCATGACGACAGCACGTTGAAGTAGAATGACAGATGAGTGCAATAAAAACTTTATTGCACTAGTGATAAAGAACTTCTTTTTCCACTGAATATAGTTCAATAAAGTTTTGCTTTTTGCATGAATGTAGAAAAAATAAAAAATACCAGCTGCAACTGGGGCTCGAACTCCGGACCTTTCGACCAAAATTTTTCTTCATGACCACATTATACAAAACTATAACTTTCTTCATGTCAACTATGTCTGATAAAAATCACACAGACGGATGTAATGATCTTGCCTACTTTGTTTATTTATCATTACTATCATTATTCTATTGTTGAAAATGACACATACAATGTTCCAATACTTAATAAGTAGTAATATGAAAAAGGATACATACTCAAATGTGTTGAAAACTTGTCCATGATCATATGGAACCAATGACGAAAACAATCATTTATCATAATATACAAACATACTGAATATCTGTAATATATTCATGCTGAAGTTGTAACGTTATTTTTTTTACTATAACTATTCAGGGTCTATCGAAATTTTGAATCATATTTCACATGCATTTTACTACTATTGGCCTTCTGCATTTATTTCATAATTTTCGAACACTAACAATACCTAATAAAAACAACAAATATTGTATCTTTATCTCTTATAGGTTGGTGTACAATAGTTGTTCTATCTGCTCTGTGGTGGGGGTTGTCCTTCTGTTCGTTCGCGGATGACGGACGTTGCCTTCGCCGAGTGTATCGTAGTAGCTGGTTTGTCTCGATCCCACTGGTCCTTCATTTCTACACGAGTGCTATCACACTTTCAGTGTGGTCATGTGAGATTTGTTCGATTGTACTAAACCCGCTCTAAGCGTGTTCCGTTTCATACATTGAGGACATAATGCGCATATGACCGTTCCGTTTCCTACATTGGCAGCGCATTGACACGCCCACTTTTATATTCCCCTCTTTGGCCTTGAGACATCGAAAGTGCATGAACTACTGCCCGTTCGTCTAGCAGCGATGAATGCGATCCAAGTTAGATCTGTCAAATACAAAAGTCAAAACAAATAGTTTTTTGTCTGTGGTTTCACGTTCAAACAGAAACGTCAAACATCGAATTAAAGTGTCAGGTATCGTGCATTATCACATTTACCTGACTTACCGTACATTGGAAGGAAAAATCGTCAATTCATTCAACATCATATCGTCGGTCTCATACCAAAACCACGAATGTGCAATTTATCATTTCGAATGAGAAGACTTTTAAGAATATTCGTGCTTCTTGCTTTGAAAACCTAGGTAAGTATTCACATTCGCGAATTCACTCTCGTTCACAGTAGACAACCTGATAGCACTTTCGTGAGTTTGGCATTGAAAATTTTGGTAGAAAATTAGTATTTTACATATTGAAGTCAGAACCCTGGAATTAACATATTCGCGGTTTTGGCGTGGGACAGACGATATTATCCTCATAATTATAACTTGTATCAGAATCTGAGCTACTCTCATTTTCACAAAGCTCTCTTCCTACTCTTGCCATTAACACTTTCGTTCTACCCATATTAATTTATTTACTAGATTAACAGATTTGTTTCGGTTACATAAGTATTTGGTTAACTGATAAAATGATAAATGTCAACATCTGCGGAAACGGCATGCACCACGCAAGCAAAAATCGTTCCGATTCAACCCACCAACGTCAATGGTAGTAGAATCGGAACGCTTGATTATAGGCGTGTTCCGTTTCATGCATTGAGGACATAATGCGCATATGACCGTTCCGTTTCCTACATTAGGAGCGCATTGACACGCCCACTTTTATATTCCCCTATTTGGCCTTGAGACATCGAAAGTGCATGAACTACGGCCCGTTCGTCTAGCAGCGATGAATGCGATCCAAATTAGATCTGTCAAACTCAAAAGTCACGTTCAAACAGAAATGTCAGAAACCGAATTAAAAGTTTAAATTTGATATTTGATGAAGTGTCGAGTATCGTGGCATTATCACATTTACCTGATTTACCGCACAATGGAAGAGAAAATCGTCATTTCATTCAACATCATATCGTCGGTCTCATGCCAAAACCACGAATGTGCAATTTGTAATTTGTCATTTCGAATGAGAAGAGTTTTAAGAATATTCGTACTTATTGCTTTGAAAACCTAGGTAAGTTTTCACATTCGCGAATTCACTCTCGTTCACAGTAGACAACCTGATAGCACTTTCGTGAGTTTGGCATTGAAAATTTTGGTAGAAAATTAGTATTTTACATATTGAAGTCAGAACCCTGGAATTAACATATTCGCGGTTTTGGCGTGGGACAGACGATATTATCCTCATAACTATCACTTGTATCAGAATCTGAGCTACTCTCATTTTCACAAAGCTCGCCTCCTACTCTTGCCATTAACACTTTCGTTCGACCCATATTAATTTATTTCCTAGATTAACAGATTTGTTTTTGTTATATAAGAATTTGGTTAACTGATAAATGTCAACATCTTCAGAAACGGCATGCACCACGCAAGCAAAAATCGTTCCGATTCAACCCACCAACGTCAATGTTAGTTAAACGGAACGCTTGATTATGTCTGCAACAGTGATGCGATGAATGCATGAAACGGGACACGCTTATTGTCTGCAACAGTGATGCGATGAATGCATGAAACGGAACACGCTTTATGTCTACTTCTGTGAGGTTGTTCGGCCTTCGTGTGATGGTTGGGAGGTGGGTTTCTCACTCCGTGGTGTAGATTAGAGTAACTATTCTGTGGTAATCCGCTTCTCAGTTTCATAATTTGTTCCCATTGTATGGATTGCTCCTCTTGATTGGTACAGTTGGGTGGCTTGAGATCCTCTTGCTCGGAATAGTATCGTTGGAATTTTTCCTTCTCTTGTTCTGTGAGTGGTGGTCTCGCGCCACTGTTCTGTGTCAATTTTGACATTAGAGTAATCATGACAGTGGTTCCGGCTGTGCTGTCAGCTGTCACCCTGTCAGTTTATAAAATTCATTTCCGTCCTGTTCAGTCAATAACAATAATCACGTGTATTGAATTTATTTTTGATCGATGTTTAAATCATTTATTTCCCCTATAGGATTAAGGGGCCCAAGGCCTTACAGCCTCCCCTACCTATACTATTGGTTGTTTCACAAATTTTGGTTGTTTAAAACACCATAAATAAGGATATGTTTCGTTAATCAACCGAAGTTACCAATGTTTTCAGGAGTGGTAACAACACTTTTGACAGTGGTTATCTACTGGTAACTACGGTAATGGTTTATTTACGGAATGCCAGTCATTTGTCAAATTACAGTTTTGATCGTTTCCCGTGTGTTTTTTGTTTTTATTTTTTTACTTTGCTTGATTGTTAAATTTTTCTCTATTTGCTTTTATTTCTTTTTTTTACATTCATTACATACTTATTATTCATATGATTGTCTTGGAACTGGATGCCAATGATGATGCCACATTCAGTTGGCTTGAGGATAATGAGATATTATTAGAATCCTTGAAGTTATATAATTATTCTGCTGGCTTGACGACAATGAAAGTTCTGAATATTTAGAATTTTTGATATCAGCTTTATAAATCCGTTTCGTTTTATAATATAGATTGACATTTTAAAAGTAATTTAAACATTCATGCTCTGCCAAAATTTTATTTTCAATTAGGGTGCCCAAAGTTCCTAGTTCTTGTGCACAGTAAGCACAAGCAAAGGATATATTTTCCTGTAATTAAAATAATGTCATCAAACTGAAAATGTATCGAATATTATTAATTCAACTCAGTAAACGAATCCATCGGAACATTAAAATGAGAACGAAAACTCAAGCACGTCAACGTCAACAAACAATAATAAACCGAACTTACCAGAGAAAATCGACGGTCGTTCTGGTGACAGATAATCTACTGCTCTTTCAGCAACCAAGTTCCGTAAATAGCCTGTGTTTCAGGAACCAACCAAACATTTTATATTTACGGGACAGAAAACGAGTAACCAAAGTAACCAAGTTGATTTACGGAACATATCCTAAGTAACAATGTGGTTATTTAACCGGTGAAGGTAAGCTAATCGGGCTTATTCTCAAAACAAAAAGAAAAGTGGTGTTACTTATGTAGTTTTATCTCCTGAACACGAATCCGAAAGAATTTCGTGGGGTTCTCTTCTACTTTTCGAGTTATGACCTTTCGAATATTGAAAATCGACCATTTTCAAACACGATTTTTTCTGTAAAAATCGACACTTTTTTCATTACCTAATCAACACTTATTACACAATTACAAGCATCAAAACCAAATGTTTTACGGAAAAAATTCACCTTATTTTTCACTATTCTTAACCTCACTCTCCATTGGCGTTCGTTCTAGAGATGTGGGAAGGGTTATGTATACTTTATAAGAAGGTTGATTTTTTGAATAAACCGTTTGGTTTTAGTGCTAGTAATTGTGAAATATGAGTTAATTACGGTCTCAAAAAAGTGTCAACAAAAAGAAGGAGACATTTTCTTCGATTTTTTACCGAAAAAATCGCGTTTGAAAATGGTCGATTTTCAAGATTCAAAAGGTCATAACTCGAAAAGTATAAGAGACCCCCACGAAATTCTTTCGGATTCGTGTTTAGGAGATAAAACTACGTAAGTAACACCAATTTTCTTTTTGTTTTGAGAATGAGCCCGATAAGCTCACCTTTACCATTTAACCTTATTTAATAATAAGAATTTGTTTAAACAATTTATATATAATACACAACATTTTTTTTCTTCTCCATGTAAGTAATCTTATATTGGCCTTGTTTGTCTTTAGTACATAGTCTCTTTTATTGTAGAATTTTCTTGAATAGCTGATGATGGTCCTATATAGGATCGAAACATGTACTACTTCTACTTTTGGACGGCTATCTGATTGATAGCGGTCAGTCACCGTTTCACCATCCTATTGAACTAGATGGGAAATTAAATTGTGGAGACGACTTTGCGTTTCACTGATTTGTAATACCTATATTGCTATCAGAATGTTGCTTCTTCGAGAGTGTATTCACTTGTAATCCATCCAACTATTTCTCAATTAAAAACAGAAGTTTTACCTACGGTACGGTATTCTCTGTAGACGGCCCCAATGCGTATTTTCATAATACTACCAAGTAGGTATATCCATTTTACATTTACGTCATCATGTTTTGGTACCGTCATATTTCAAGTTATCCCAAAGTTATTAATAGTCGTTAGTGATTCAGTTGTTTGCTTTTGGAACTCTGTTAACACTTTTCATTCCACGTGTGCGCACTACACGGAGTAGGCCATAGACTTGTGGATGTCATGACTTCTGCATTCAGCTGGAGTAGCACGGAGTGACTTTTGTTGGTTATGCCATGCAGTATTACTCGAATACCAGTTGATCCACATTTTTGAAATTCATTTCTGATTTCCATTGTCCTGTCTGCTATGCCATGAATTCAATTGAATTACAGACTTGAAACTACTTAGTTATTTGTTCATAATATTGTGGTACAGTAAGGAGATATTTACGACCAAAGTACAGATTATGAGTGTCAGTTCTGAAGCGCAGTTTACTGAATGAAAAGAGTTTTAAAGAGTTAGCCTCTGATACTTTGACATCTGAAGAGGGGTTTCATCAGTGATGCCAAAGTTGTTCACACCATGCTGCAGGTTCTGACTTTGTATACTTTATTTCAATTGTGTTCGAACATTGTGGACTATAACAAGCATTTCTGAAAACGCCATATGTCATCTTACAAAGCATATATATAGCTCATTAGATAACACACTCCAAATTTTAGTATATTCCTTGATCTAGCTGAGGCATTCAATTCCGTTAGTCATGAAAGACTACTGAAAAAACTTAGGTTTCCAAGGAGTGGCTTACGAATTAATGAAAAGTTATACAACTGGCAGAATAAAACAAATAACAATTGAAAGAATGTTCAGTGATCCCATAATTTTTGGTTATGGGTACCTCAAGGTGGTGTTTAAGGACCTCTTCCATTCAAAACATATAATCATGATTCGTCAAATTCAGACTGAATTGGAAAAATCCATGCTTTTGCTGAAGATACTGTGATTTCTTACAGTGCTTTAACTTGGGATAAACTGAAGATTTGGGAAATATAACAAATTGGTTTGATCAGAATTTATTGACTCATCAACTTCCCTGCACCTGCATCTGCATCAGAATTCTCTGTCAAATTCAGGTCCACTTGATGAAACAAAATGTGTCAAATATGTAGAAATTATGATTGACAATCATTTGAGGTCATTAAAATACTGATATATCTGTCACCCAAATTCAAGTTTCTAAAACAATTTCTCTTATTGAAGCACCTTGAAATGTTGTACTTATCATTAGTACAATCTCAGTTATAGCATTCTGGGAAGGGGTGTTGTTAGAAAAAAGTCTTCTTTATAACTTGGAAGTAATTAAAAAAATATTCCTAAAAATAATATTCCATCAGAATCATTTGTTTCCTCCCGATCTTCTATATAAAAAACTAGAAAATTTGGTATTGTGCAATTGTTTATGTACAGATTTCTAATCCACATTTTCAAAAATAAAAAGGATATCAATTTTGGAGATTATCTTCATGATACGAGGTATAAAAGAGCTGTCAAAGTTAAAACTAGATTGGAGAAAATAATAGGCACAAGAAATTTCATTAACACTATCCCAAATTTGTTTGACATACTACCAGGTATTTTTAAAATTACTGAATCCATGTATTCCTACAAAAATAAGGTAGAAAACTGGTTGAATACCATAGAAAGACAAATTTTCCATAATTTGATAAATAATATTATTTAATGGGTAAATTTATTTTGTTTCGATACACAAAATTTTGAAATATTCAGATTTGAAAAAAATTATTCGGAAATGAGATTGGAAATGAAATATGAAAATCATTGTTAGTTTTAAAGTAGTTATTCAGTAGAATAGTTTAGCATACAACAAGGTTACATAGTAGGGTTTATTTTCGGTTTATTCATAACTCTCTATAGTTATGTATGTATTCATTTATGACAAAATTTATATTATTATTATTTTATATCATTAAAATCCAACTGGCAAAGGAATCGGACTACCAATTCAGTACAACCCATCCCTGGGGTTTCTGCACAGTCAGACCCTTGAGAGTTTTTTGCGTTCAAAAACACTGTAGACTGTTGTGAAAATTTACAAATATCAAGTCACCTTTTCCTGGCACAAATTCTCCTTCATTTTCGTCAATTGTTTTTGCAACGTTCTGTACTCCTCTAGGAACCTCTCCAGTTGTGCGGCGTGGTGGTCATAGGGGTTAGCGTTGGACGAGGTGCTCGTGGCAGGTGAAGATGCTATCTCTCTCTTGTGGAACAAAACGCGGCTTTCAAGACTCGACACGTCCAGGAGGGGGGTGGCGTTCATCTCCGACGGGATCTGAAAAAGAAAACATTTTCTATACACGTTTATTCTCCGAAAATTTTACTTGGTGAGGAACAAGGAAATAGGCTATGGTGACATATACAGGTTGTGTATAAAAATTGTTAAAATTGATAAAATTGTTAAAATTGTTAAAATTGTTAAAATTGTTAAAATTGTTAAAATTGTTAAAATTGTTAAAATGGTTAAATTTGTTAAAGTTGTTAAAATTGTTAAAATTGTTAAAATTGTTAAAATTGTTAAAAATTGTTAAAAATTGTTAAAATTGTTAAATTTGTTAAAAATTGTTAAAATTGTTAAAATTGTTAAAATTGTTAAAATTGTTAAAATTGTTAAAATTGTTAAAATTGTTAAAATTGTTAAAATTGTTAAAATTGTTAAAATTGTTAAAATTGTTAAAATTGTTAAAATTGTTAAAATTGTTAAAATTGTTAAAATTGTTAAAATTGTTAAAATTGTTAAAATTGTTGAAATTGTTAAAATTGTTCAAATTGTTTAAATTGTTGAAATTGACAAAATTGACAATATTGTTAAAATTGTTGAAATTGTTAGAATTGTTGAAATTGGTAAAATTGTCAAAATTGTTAAAAAATTCAAATTGTTAAAATTGTGAAAATGGTAAAAGTTAAAAATTGATATAATTATCAAAAAAGTTGAAATTATCATAATTGTCAAATTTGTTGAAATGAAAAAAATTGTTGAAATTGTTATAATTGTTAAAATTGTTAAAAAATTAAATTGTAACAATTGTTGAAATTGTTGGAATGGTTGAAAATTGTTGAAATCATAACAATTGTTAAAATTGTTGGAATTGTTGAAATAAATGTTGAATTATTAAAAATTGTTGAATCTGTCAAAATTGTTATTTCCGTGTTGAACCCCTACGTGTAACCCTCAGAAATCTCTGAGAAACTTGTGTGAGCTAGGTGTGTTCTGAGAAGAAAGAATCAACAGGACAATGGAATTTTCCAAAATAGCTTTCTCTATCAGCATCTAATTGTGGAAGAGATTTGATTGTATCTTCAGTTATGATGGTACAAGAAAAGTCTTAAATTTTATTCTCCGAAAATGCATTGGAAATGTTTCTTCCATTTATTGAATTTCTCTATTTGATTATTAGATTTGCGTCGTTGTTATTTCATGATAATAATAATGAAAAATCATTCATTATTATTATTACTATCAACCGACTTGCATTATTTTATATCGTTATTTGTTTGACAGAAAGGGGTATTGTTTAACAATACCTTCAACCTTCCCTTTACACTATATTGTTTTCTTTCTACTATCAATTATTATTCCAATAAATGATTTTTTTTTTATGATGAATAATCAATTATTAATTGACTCTGTTAAGGATGAATCCTTCAGAAAGGGATATTTATGTTCATTTTGTGAAATATTTTGGCAGTGAAAAAAAGCCTCAAGTTTTCACTTATAATTACATGAGAGCTTTTTTTTGTCGAAGTAAACTTGACATGTATTAAGAAGAATTTTGTTGCTCGTCTTACGGACGCTAGAGTGTAATTCGGTAAGACAATTTAATGAATATATAAATCAATAAATAAAAAAATAGGAGGTAAATTAGTTTATTTTATTTAACGGAAAAGTGCATTTGTTAAAAACGCAATTATAGAAAAAAGCTTGATTTTCAGAACTTTCTCGTCTTTTGTTAATAGTTTGCTGCTTGCTAGTATTTTGAGCGGTGATAGTAACTGTTTCCCGGACGGTAGTACGAATGGAACTAATGATTTTTTATGATGTTCTTCATCTACCTGAAGGTACGATTTTAATGACGTGATTTTCACAAGTTTTTGTTCACTTATACCACTCCTGGACAATTCAGTAACGGTGGCAGCTCGATTAGAATGGTTTGTAATTTTCACCCGCTTGACATCAATACCAATATTTTTCGCCAAGGATTTGGTCCATTTAGATATTTCATTTATCCCAATTGGAGAATTCTTATACCATCCTCTTGAATTTGTTTTTTGCCAGAAAGGATTTGGAGTTTTAAAAAAATTTACATTTGTTATGGTTTCTCCGTCTTCCCATAATTTGTTTAAACAATTTTACTGGACATACACAATCTTCTTCAGTGTTAGCTACCAACCATTTACTGTCGGCCAACTTCTGATTTCCACCTTGAGCTGTCTTCGAAAATACTGGGTATATTCAACTCTTCCGGTCTCTCTTCCACGGTTGTCTGTCTCGATTTTGAAATAGAATACCTTACAATTTGCTGCTTCTCCACCTCTCCAAGCCAATTCATAGGTAGCAATATGATAAAATTTTCTTCAGGCCTACAGGTACTTCTTCACTCCAAAACATTGCCATTTCAAAAA
This sequence comes from Chrysolina oricalcia, assembly GCA_944452925.2. Taxonomy (NCBI): domain Eukaryota; kingdom Metazoa; phylum Arthropoda; class Insecta; order Coleoptera; family Chrysomelidae; genus Chrysolina; species Chrysolina oricalcia. The sequence goes on along the minus strand of OX101825.2, from coordinate 5,524,088 downwards.
TTTATTGTTTTGTGAGAGCCTTAGAACTCACCTTCCTTTTTTCTGGGATTGCTTGCAAAATTTTGCGTTTTGTGTCGCGTGCATTTCTCGCTTTCTTGATCTGTATGTACGTGAACGGATTAAAAATTATTTTATACTCTTTGAAGTACTTCTCTTGTAACATTTTTGCTGAAGTGTTCCAAATCGTTTTGACTCCACTCCCTTTATAGTCTTCTCCATTGTACACCTTCATGTTGAATGCCCAGTCACATAAAATAGAAGCTAACTCTTCAGTTTCTGCAATGAGTTCATATTTTTTTACGAACAAAACAACGCAAATTGTCGCCAAATTAACAAAGTTGAATTCACAGTATCGAGAGGCACGTTATTATTGATGGCTTCCTCAATTTCTCCACTCGAAGACTGTCCAAATCACGACATTTCCACAAATAAGATACTTATCTGACAACGCAAGTTTGAGAAAAATTGACATAACGTCATCAAAAATGTGTTTACAATGCTGGTTGTCATGCTTCCAAAAGTTGTGTTCCGTTTTGTCGCTGGAAAAGTTAGGGCAAACTTTCTTCGCTGTCATAATGACAAAACACCGCGACATATGGCATTTTTAGTGCATGAATTAAAATGTCGGTGGAAAAAAGTTAACATTTACGCTTCAATGTAGATGCAGATATGTTGTTTTTTTAACAGTTGTACAAAAATATCATTTTCATTAAATTACATTATTGCCACAGTACTGAAATCCTTTCTTCAAAAACATTGAAACAAGATTCAGTTTATTTCGCAAGGAATCGATCCAGCTCGTGAAAAGTTCAACAAAACGACCTGGCCACTCTCGCAACAAAGCTGCTGGCTCTTCGATTCGCGCCCATTCAAAAGAGTAGGCCATCTCTGCTGCTTTTACATTTCCGACCCTCACAAGTGCTCTCTTCTCATGTGTGCGTTAATTTACCCCAGCACTTACACCTACATCAGTCCTCCTCTAACAAACCATTCCCACGTGTAACTTGATAACTCTGTTTCGTTCTGCTCACAGTCTAGCTCCAGCTCGCGAAATGTGTTGTTTTTCGTTCGTTTGTTGTTTTTTTGGACTGAAAACCACTCGCGAATTATTAATGGGGAGTCTTCAGTTACCAATTAGCGAAAATAATAATTCAATTTGAAGGAATAATAACAGCGTTTACATGCATGAACATGATAATCGTAGAGCTCTATGGCATCCCAGGATGAAGTGGAGATAAATTTGCTTGATACGCGTTCCACTTTTTTCATATTCTGGTTATAACGAGAAAGAAAATTTTGTAATGTTCAGAGAACATCTCAACTTTCTTAGCACATGTTCTACATGGCTAGACCAATTGAATCGATCATCAAAAATACCCAATAGTGACATATCCTGTCCTTTTTGATAACGAGTATTTGAAGAGACAGTCTAACTTCGAGTTTTGTTTTCATTCAGTTTGAGTTTATTTCTCGTGAACCAGCTTTTTGCCGGGTTCTTATCATTTTCGGCAACTTCAGGTGGAGCATCATGTGGTTCACCAGAGCATATTAGCGTGGTGTCGTCAGCAAATTGAACAGTAACGATATTATGTGAGTTTAAAACCCATAAAATAGTTTCAATTTACAGGTCACCAACAGGAAATTTCCAAATGTTTTGCAGTAAACTTCAGGAAACGTTAGACCAAATATTTAATGTAAACTCACTGTTATGGATTACAGGTGACTTTAATGTTGATTTCAACACCTTTTCACATGAACAAGAGGAACTACTTAATATATTTGCAGAATACGGGCTTCATAGTATTGTTCTACAGGACACTAGAGTTTCATCAAGCTCTAGTACAAAAATTGATAATGTATTTACTAATGCTGAGGCATACACATATGTTGTGGATAACCACTTTTCAGACCACAGTTCGATACTTGTTAAAACCCACCCTGATATGCTGACTGGTAGTCAAAATCAAGAGGTGAATTTTTTCAAAGACTACTCCCATAAAAATAAAGCAGTTTTTGCCCAACTTTTACAAAATGAATCTGGGCATGTAATCTATAAATCATTGACATGTAACGATAAATATAAAAAATTCTCAAATATATTATAGTATCACTTTTCTAGGGCTTTCCCGATGAAGAAAAAATATCTTAAAAATGATTCCAAATCATGGGTCTCAGATGAAGTGAAAAGGTCTAGCGTACAATTAAAAGACCTATTTATTCTTCAAAAACAATACCCAGTGCTGAGAGGTCCATATCAGGTGCATAAACGAAAACACAACAATCTCATAGAATCCTGTAAAAGAAATCATTACGACCGAATAATTCAATCTTCTGAAAATAAAAGTAAAACCTCTTGGACAGTTATTAATAAACTAAAAAATAACAGAAACACCAAATCACCCAATATAAAATTTTTCCATGAAAATGAAGAAATTTCCTGTCCTGAGGACATTGCAAATCTCTTCAATAACTTCTTCATAGATGCACCAAAACATATTATAGACGACATACCACAGATCGATTACAATAATTTTGAACACAGCCTCAACAGGAATCTTACGTCCATGGTTGTACTTCCTTTCACTGATGAAGAGATGCTTAACATATTCTCAAAACTTAAAAACAAACGTTCCTCTGGACCTGATGACTTCCCCAATAATATTATAAAAGAATTCAAAAATGAACTGATAAAACCCATTACTCACATAATAAATTTTTCACTAGAAACAGGTTCATTCCCCGATGTTCTCAAAATAGCTAAAGTAATTCCACTTTACAAAAAAAAAGAAAAAAACATTATGAATAACTACAGGCCAATATCACTAACATCAGTTTTCTCTAAACTTTTTGAATACTGTATGCTGGAGAGGTTGAACTCCTTCATTACAAGGTTCAAACTAATTCCAGATGAACAGCATGGGTTCAGAAAGTCGAAATCTACATCTACAGCAACAATAGATGCATATATCAGCATACTCAATGAATTAGATTCAAAGAAAAGTCCTTTAGGCATATACTGTGATTTAAGCAAAGCTTTTGATTGTGTTCCTCATGATCGGCTGCTTGACAAGCTTTGGTCATATAGAATTAGAGGATCTGCTTTCAGCTGGATCAAGTCTTTTCTAACAAATAGGCATCAATATGTACAAATTGCCTTCAATGAGGAAGGCGGCAATAACACAATTTGTCGCTCTCATCTTGCACACGTAGAAGTTGCAGTTCCTCAGGGGAGTGTGCTTGCTCCAGCTTTATTCTCAATTTATATAGCGGATATCGTAAAATACCTCTCCCCTTTCAAATTAACACTTTATGCTGATGACCTTTCTATACTAGTATCGAATGGTTCCTCCAACCTTAATCAACAAGCATGCAATAACCTCACGGAAAAACTAATTTTATGGTTCTCAATTAATAATCTCTATATCAATGCTAGCAAAACACAGTTTCTTATATACCACACTAAACAGAGAACGGTTGAAAATATAGAAATTCACCTAAGGGAAATGACTTTAGAGAAATGCCACACTATTAAGTTTCTAGGCATAACTATGAGTGATACACTCGATTGGAAGTCTCACATAAGCGATTCAACAAAAAATTTGAACAGTAAGGTGTATCAAATAAGATGCCTTCAGAAAGTGCTTAACCTAAATGTTTTGAAAAACTATTATTTTTCTGAAATACAATCTCGACTAGCATATGGCATATTGCTGTGGGGCATGTCTTCATCAGCACAAAAACTATTTACGGTTCAGAAAAAATGCATACGAGCAATGTTAAGCAAGAAGCAAAGAGAATCATGCAGACCTCTTTTTGACAAATTAAAAATACTACCACTATTCTGCATATATATATTGGAAATTTCCTGTTACATTTATAACAACAGAAACAGCATTCCTTGTCTTAATGACATACACAACTATCCAACAAGATTTAGTCATCACCTCTACACACCTCAAAATCATTTGAATATATGCCTTAACGGGCCCATACCTAATGGAATTAGGGTATACAATCACATAAATCCAAATATTAAACAAGAAGTGACTTACTTCAAATTCCGAAAAGCCCTAAAGACGTACTTATTAAATAACATGTTTTATACAATGGGTGAGTTCCTATCTTCATAGTGGACTCTCGTTGTTCCTTGAACTGTTTTGTGTAATTAAATGTATCTGTTTGTTCACTTATTTAAATGTTGACTTGTTTTATACCTTGTAGGTCTTTGAAACCAATAAAGATTATTATTATTATTATTATTATTATTATTATTATTATTATTATTATTATTATTATTATTATTATTTTTTTCCGTTAGGAATGTACCAGTCAGGCCCTGTCTCCGGTGCTCCGATACATCCGGAGGGCGCGCTGGTGTCGTTAACCCCAATAACCACTCCCTACGTCCGTAGGGTGAGTGACTATTGGGTCCGAGAATCATGTGCCCTGAGTAGACGGAGTGAACCAAGGATAACGGCCTTCTGCATTCGCGCTGCTAAGATTTCTGCCATATTACGGCAAGCAGGTATTATCCTCAAGTTGGAGAGCAGTGTGTCCATCATTCCACCAAGGACTCCTATGATCAGAACCACCATTTTGACAGAATGGTCCGGATATAACCTGCGGAGTTCAAAGAGAAGATCTCGATATTTAGTCCGTTTTTCCTCCTCTTTTCGAACGATATTCATTTCGCCTGGAGCGGAAAACTCCATGACGAATATCGTTCTACTTTGGTGGTCGAGGAGGACAACATCAGGCTTATTGGCTTGTATTTGCCTGAGGGTGGGGAATGAGTAGTTCCAATAGATCCGGCACCTCTCATTCTCCACCACGGACTCAATATCCCCCGGAACATAAGGCAACACCGGTGTCTCGTCTATACCGTACGAGTGTCGTAGATGGTAGTATAACACTCGTAGCGCCGCGTTATGCCTGTGGATATAGGCTAAGACCGCATAAGATGGGCATGCTGATAGCAAATGCATTACGGTCTCAGGTGCCCCACGACATGCCCTGCATCGGGTGTCAGGGACGTCTATACCCATCACGCGACTACGGTAGACGAGGGTGTTGAAGACACCATCCTGGCAGGCCATTATGAATCCCTCGGTCTCCGACTTTAGCTCACTCGACCTGAGGAAGGCAAAGGTCAAGCTTTTGGATAAGCCAAGGTCTTCGATGTTGTGAAAGAAGACGCCATGCATTGGCTTATCCATATGTAGCTGTAGCAGGACCTCTGTCTCCGCAGCTTTGATGTGAGCTTTTTGCTGAACGGGTCCCAACTCGGTGACAGAGTTTGGGTTAGCCCGTTCAGTGTCGAATACGAGACCGAGTTCATCGGCCGCACGGGTTGCTGCCTTAAAAAGAAATGCTCCAATCCCTGCTTTTTCATGGTCGCGGACCATGCAGAGAAAGGGATCTGAACTCCTGATGACTTTACAGGCCCCATACAGAACCATTCTGTTATGCATACACTCCAAACTCAAAAGTCCACGGCCTCCCCGTTGTCTGGGAAAGTATAACCGTGGAACGGACGATTTAGGATGCAAGCACCTATTGAGATGCATCACTTTGCGAGTTTTAACGTCGAGTTGTCGCAGCTCTTCCTTAGTCCACTTCATTACTCCGAAAGAGTAGAGAAGGATCGGAACGGCAAGCATATTGGTTGCAGCAACTTTGTTCTTCCCCGACAGTTCTGATGACCAGATCTGTCGGAGTTTGTGCTGATACTTGCCGCGGAGAGAGTTCTTAACTGTGAATACCTCTTGGGAGTGGCGTTGCTCCACCCCTAGGTAAGTATACGTCTCTCCGGCATCCAGATGATGTAGGATGCTTCCGTCTACGAGCTGGACATCCTCTCCGTATTCCTCGCATCGTCCTCTTTTAAGATGAACCGTGGCACATTTGTCGATCCCAAATTCCATTCCGATAGCATGCGTGTACTCTTATTATTATTATCATTATTATTATTATTATTATTATTATTAGGGCATATTCTATTTTACTATACATAAATAGTATAGCTGAAACAAAAAAAGGTTGACTGGAAATAAATCAGTTATGCTCACCACACAGCAATTGTTTTTACTGGTGAAGCATGAGTAGAGATCCTTAGAGAAACTGAATCACATCTGAGACATATTTAAAGGTGAATGAATCGCATCTTTTTTATTCGACTTCCGGCTGTAAAAAATTAAAAAGTGTGGAAGTGTGGGATGCAGTATTGCCTAGAGCAAGACAACTGCACTTCCCTGATGCAACCTCGCTATCAACGCCGGTTCAAGGCCGGATGGGAACGGATTTCTCGCAGAGGGGCATGTCCAAATAGCGCCGATAGCAAGCTAACGGACGCCATTTTTTCGGATGGTATTTGTGGCCAATAGTAACTTTCAATTACCTTTCCGTGCAGTTTTTGAAAAATTGTGATTGTGTTTCGTTTGCAAAATCTAGTTTTTTAGGACACAAAAAACAATGAAATAAGTATATCATGCACTTATTACAAAATAAATATGCCCTACTTTCTACCCCCGCCCCATTCTATACTACAGGTCTATTATCTGAAAAGTAGTCATTGACTAACGATTATAGTTCGATTTACGATTAAATAAATCTAAATGACAATTCAGAAATTTGTTTTCTGTAGACACTGTCGATACAGCTTCAGTCAATACCAAATAAACAAAGACAAACTAGAATATTCGAGACTGGTGGTAGACATGAATTTTTTGTGATTGAGTGGTAGATTTGAACAAAATTTTGAAACTGTCGGTTATTTGATTTGATTTGATTTGAATCAACAATGAAATACTTTTGAGAAAGCTTTCGGAATAGCTCTATTCCTTAGTCAGTCTCTAGTAAGTGAAATTGTGAAATAAATAGTAAAACAGAACTTTGTGAAGAAAATACATAAAACTGATGGACGTACCAAGAAGTGAACTTTTATGTAGTCATTTAAGATAACAGAGATTGAAATAATAATTGATTAACAATGGTTTAACTTTTTGGAAAATTTACTTGATAATTATTTTCCAACAGGATTTATCAATTCAAGTGTCTAGACGAGAACATAATTTATTAAAATTTTTAAATAATTATTCGTTACTAAAAATTATTTTATGTGTCTTTAGCGGTAGTGCGCCAATGTCGTTACGGCTTTATAAATAATAGAGATAGATAGAGTCCTAACTTTCTTATGGAAATTTCCTCTTCTTTAAGAATCTTTTTTCAAGATTCTTTAGATGTTGATATATTTTGAGTTATTAAAAATAACGAAATGCTATCTTTTTTTCATCTTAATTCATTATTAACAATTACAATCTTATATGTGCTAAAACATACTTTCAATGCATTTTTCTAGACGTCATTTTGAATCGAATGAGCTCATATTTTCAGGAGCATTATCAATAAATAACACATTTTTGAACTTGTTAATCAGACTATGTGAAAACAGTCACTGATATGACCCTCAAATCGTACTTCCCGACACTAATAGATGACGGAGCTGAATCTCATCGAAAATGATTCCTAGGCAACTCAAACACCGCCGAAAAGTGCCCCCTTCTGCTACAAGTATCCCATTACGGCGGATTCAAAGAGAAACGGGGCAAATAAGACATTGAGCAGTTAGTTACTTTAGCCTAACGAGGGGGCTATCTATTTCACCAGTTCGGGCTATTAAAGAAACTTATCAAGTTACACGGAAGAACGGTCTGTTGTGGAAAAGTATTTTGATGTACCCTCTCGCAGGGACTAGGAAGCTTGAGTGTTTGTTTAGGGGTAAATGGATTACGAGAATTTTCTGCTAAGACAACGAAAAGGAATATCTGAAAACTAGCTTAAATTTGTGCTGAAACTTGTCCAAGGTGAAATTAAAATAGAAATTGGTCGTATTTATGATATTCTGAACCATAGGTGGGAATACCTGCTTGCACTTCAAACGTCTTGTCTTTTAAAATGAAAAAACTGATTAAGTCTCATTTAAATGAACTAACTCTTGACAATGCATGCATGGAAAATGTTATCTATCGTTGAGAGTAAAGATTCTGCCAGATTCCTGAGTTTGTTCATTGACCAAAAATTGAGGTTCGATACACACATGAAATAATTTTAAAAAAATATTGGCTAGATGTTGTGCTACCCCATCCTAACCCCTGTGTGGCTAGAGTTGGTTTCAACATTGTCATTTTATATATTTAGGTTTTGTAATGTTCTATATTATTTTATATTGTAAATTTAATATTAATAAACCCTTTTTCCTTTTTGCTTTTGCTTTGCTGAAACTGCAAACTACTAAACGTTGGTTGAGGCACATTTGATGAATGGAATACCCTTATGGAGAGTGTGTATCTTAGGCTTGCTGGAGTCGATCTCAAGAATGCAGAAAAAATATATAAAAGAAATATTTCTCTAAGTTGGACCACGTGAATTGTGCAGGCAGCTTTCCATAGATAATAAGATATTGACCGTTGTTGATCTTTTCATTTTGAAAATTTTAAGAAAATGTTATTCTGAAATTCAAATTTATTCTTCTTGTTTCTACAAGACAGAGCACTAGAAATAATTTGAAACTACCCATACCCTCATCTACTCTGATAAAGGATATTTTCATTTAAAACAGAGTTTATTTATTCATTTATATATATATATATATATATATATATGTGTGGTTGGCTTCCTGTTGTTGACATCCTTTGTTTCTATTTTTACATTCAAGTGTTGTACATCTTCGCACTTGATTTTACCGTACTGATGAGAGCTTAAGCTCGAAACACGTGTCTACGGTTGCAGAACATTTTGAGGGTTATACCCAATAACTTTTCTACTTATATTTTCATATATTGCCCCTCGCTATATCCATCCTTATTTTTTTATATATATATATATATATATATATATATATATATATATATATATATATATATATATATATATATATATATAAACATATAAATATATATATATATATATATATATAAAATAAACAGGATTAACATGAATACCTTTCCTAAGTGAGCACTAAGTGATTTTAATTAAAACTATGGTAAACATAGATTGAAGAGGAAAGGAAAAAAAGGAAAATATAGAATATTATACATCAGAAACTATAATAAGCAGAAAAGAAAATAATCAAATTGACTTTTTTGAGTAAATTGACGATGACTACGGATACACTTGAGAGTGCAGGTATTTGTCCAATTTATTTTATTCCATCAGAGTACAGTTTTTTCATTCTTATTGCATTTTTGTTCTTGTATATGAATACCAAATTTAGCTTTATGAACAAGATTTTCATTTTGAGACAGATTTTTTTTAGTAGTATAGTAGCCAAAAATTTTCATTACGACAATTTGTTTACTGCGTGATCGACTTATTTATTTTTTCATTGTACTATTTTTTATTATCATGCTATTGTGATAGCACGTACTGAACTAGAACTCTGTATAATGCGACTAGTATTATTTTTACCTATATGTACAACATGATTGTATTTGCAGCTTTGTCAACAATAATTCATCTTTGAACGATGAAGTATATTTATTTTTATTACTATCATTTACTCACCTCCCTAGGACTGGAGAGACTATCTTCTCTAGTTAGGTTCAAATAGCTGTTAGAAATCCTGTTTATCCTGTTTCTATTCAGATTCGTCGAAAATGGAGTTTTCTGGAAATCTGACATGCGCCGATGGCCGTTGTCTTGGCTGCCAAGATAACTCTCTCCTCCGCTACTACCTATAACAAAAGAAATCGTTTTGAATACCTCCTATTTCTGAGGTTGCATCAGAAATATATTTCTTCCTTGCGTGTAAAAAATAACAAAAATTTGGCGCGCGCGGATTTGCGAAATGTCGGCCGAACGCGCGGCTTTTCCTAAATAGTCAACAATTCTGTCAATTCCACAAACCTATGTTACAATTTGAAATGAGAACTATAACTCAAAATAGACCATGCGAGCGAAGTGGGTGCGATTGGCTAACATTTCGCAAATTAGATCTTGCGGATTTGACATTTGACAGAGAACTCTATGTCAAAAGTTATTTTGAATGTTAATGACAGAAACCTTTAATAAACTCTATTGAGAATTCGATAAATTTTTTACTTGCTTGTAGTTTAACTTAAATCTCCATGAATACTTGTTCGCATCCTCGCGAATTTCGCAATTTTTCGGCAAATAAAGTGGCTGCCGGAACACTCGTTGATGCCATGTCGGCAGTTATTTCATTCATAGAAAAATTGCGAAATTCGCGAGGGTATGAACGATACTTAACCGTCACTATTCCATGTAATAGTATTGGAAACGTGGCATTACTAACTTCGTGTTAAAAGTGTCCTGTTATTTCACATTTGTCAAATAAACTGGTTGTTTATGTATATTGAATAAAAATCTCTTTGCGTATTTTTTTTTATTTTTGAAGTTTATTAGGTACTATGAATTACTCCATATGGTTGGATAGAAGTGTTTGAAGTTCAAGACAATGGGTTTGAAATGAAAAATACGTTTGAACTACGTCCAACGGTTTTTAATTGTGTCTCTCATTAGTAAGTTCCCACACATGTTTTATCAAGAAAAAAAATAGAAAATGCTCTTTCCGCGCCAAAATTTCGATTGCTCAAGTGTTTTTACGATGTTTTAAAACGTCTGTGAAATTTTTATCAAAATCCTAGCTGGACCCATATTCTTTACCTTTACCAATATCTTTAAGGAACAAGAATAATGGAAATTCACGAATGGTGAAAGAACCGACGACAACAAACACCACACAAAACCAAAACAGAAAATCTGAAATTTTTAAAACCGTCTCTGATCTCTGACAAGAGTGACAGATCTCAGTGACAAGTCTTCCTATTGATGAAAAGGCACTGTTGCATAGTCACTATAATTACAGCAACATAGTATTGAATAAGTTTCTTTCGCCTCTAAAATTCGGTGTAATCTATCTCTAGAAGTTTCTATTTTGGTTTTAAAAAGTCTGAATGCTCTGACAAATTTCTCTCTTTCAAATGACATGGGTTTTATTGCCTCTCGACACTAAACTCTGAATCGGAACACTAAATTATTTTAAAACTTAGCAACGATCTACCCAAACTACACTGATGACGAGCATGCGCACATCGTAAACGGGTCGCATACGCGGCAGGCTTTTCGCCGTGAAAATGGGCGAGATTAGCATTCTAGAGTATGTAATATATATTTCTAAGGGAAATATCAATCAATTTACTTACATCATATTCAACGAACAGGATTAAAATAAATTTACAACATTCGACCTCAGAACTCTTACACAAGGAGTATCTCAGAGTTTAGTCCTTGAATCTCTACTCCTTATCACTTACGTGAACGATATTTCTTAGGATACGTCACTAGATACAGCTTCTACCGTCTCGCAGACGATGCTTTGTTCATGAATATTTGTTCTGACATTCTTCTGATCCTCCGAAATATTCATTTATTCATATTATTATATTATCATATTATCATATTATCATATTGTCATATTATCATATTATCATATTATCATATTATCATATTATCATATTATCATATTATCATATTATCATATTATCATATTATCATATTATCATATCATATTATCATATCATATTATCATATTATCTTGTACTTACTGACGTGATTAAGCAATTGTGAAAAAAAAAAGAATCAAAATGTATATATTGATGTAAGCAGCTGGTCGCAATTTCTCTAGAATGTGAGTTAGATGTAATGAGATATAATTGCAGTGTTTTGGTATGTATATATAGTAACATTTTTTCAAATTTCCAATAGTATTTGAGAGTTTTCTCATTCTGACTCACCCTCGCTAAGTTTTAGATCTTCCGAAAATATTGAAATATTCAATAGGTTGACAAATATTTCGATATAATGTCAGAAATTAGCATAATGCGATCATTGCAAGAAGGAAATTACTTCGCAACTCAGGACATATCTTCAGTTTTCTCAATTATCTCAGAAACCTCCACTTCTAGGCCCCTGGGTTGTCATGACTCAGGTCTAGTATCGACATTGTTTAAATAGAACATAGTTAGTCAATGCCTGTGGAAAAGGTATTGGACACAAACGCGAGTGTCATCTAGCGTGATTAGTTACAAACATGAATATTAGACGTCATTTTAATGCAGGTTTCTTTAAAAAAACACTGATTTTGATGCTTTTCCATTATTTTAATCAAGTTACGACATTACTTGGAGGCCAGATCACTGAAGTTACGACATGACTTGGTATCGATGAGAATAACTGATGTCAAACACTCATTTGTCCATTCACTTGTCCGAAGAAAATATAAAGGAAAAGATGGCAACATACGATCGTAACTACGCCACAATATTCTATTGATTGAAGTTGGACAACTCCACGTATACTCACATGTTTCCATACTTCACGAGCGCTCTGTATGATGTGCTCTCAGCACGGAAAAACAGGCAAGGAGCTTTCTCGAATATTTTTAATATTCTACAGGTGACTGTAAGTTGTCTCCGTCTACCAACTAGGGACTGGTAATAATAATACATACCTTATTGAAACGTCATGTGTGAACCTTTTTCATTACTGAAAATGAGTTCAAATTGTGCAGGAAAGATCACTGTTAAACATTAGATTTAACTGAAAACCGCCAGCGTAGAGAGGTGGCTGGGGAAACTTCTGCCAACTCCACAACAACAAAGCAACCAGATTTCCTCGGTAAATATTCTTAGTTGAGGTTTGCGGACTGTGGAAGTTTTCATCCAGTGCACCGCGTCGGAGAAGGAAATTCATTGAAAAGGAGAGGAGTTTCCATCTTGATAAATACCCCGCGGGTACGAAGTCAGTTTGAAAGCCTGGAGCTGCGTTTCGCTAATGCAACGATTGTGTTACAACAACTGAATATAATTCGCAGTCTCAGGGCAATTATTTATCAAGAGATTTTGCGAATCTCCAGAGTCATCACGAGCAGGAATATGGAGGGGTGTTATTACTTGGAAAATTATTCCATGTCTATTTACGGAGTGTGAAGAGAATTTTTAAAATATTCAGCATACATGAATGTGATATGGAGTTTTTTTTTATTTCTGACGTAACTTTTCAAGCTCGAAAATATGACGTTTTCAGATTTTCACTACGACGTTTTGTTTCCCAGGAACCTTCATCTGCTTTGTTTGAAAAATACGGCCGGGTTATCTTTATTACAAAATTCAAACCCCTCTTAAGAAGCACACCTATAGTGGTGGAATATTGGTACAATATTGTGAACATACAGGGTGAGTCAACAAGATTCCCTTGGTCGATTGCTCCGTTGTGAATCACTATTTCGATTTATTATATTTTTTTGCCAAACGGACCATTTGAGACTATCTTCCAAGATCATTCTTATTCATACATCATTGTAGCGTGGCTGACCAAAGTTGGTTTTTTTCAAATGAAAGACCCAGTATATTTTCATATATTCCGATCCGCTGTTTCATTGGCTGCTCAACGATTGTTTCATTTTTGGATTCCGTTGCGGCGTTGCCGAGTTATCTAAAAAATATCTATGTTGCTGACTTCTTTTTTAAAAATCTCCTATTTCACGTTTCGAAATATTCAGTGGAGATAATTCAGGAATCGATAGCCGAAATGGTGAAGTTAATTGTGAATATGGCGAATACTGTATAAATTATACAGGATGTTCGGTGCAATAATACAAACTTGTCCATTTTCAAACATCAATATTTTGATTTTTTCAAATGGAACACCCTTTATATTATCATTCATATCAACTCCTTTTTGATGACTCTTCAATTTTTATTCTCGATGTCTTGTGCCTAAAACAACCTGTTTCCGAGATATTCGACATCCTAAAGATGGAGGTCTTTCCACAGAAAATATTGACAATATTCGTATTTTGTATCATATTTGGTATAAAACTTTATGAATCATATTAACACAATAATTAAACAAATTTTCATATTTATTCAAATCAGATGAAAGAAAACAACAATAATGAATGCAGCAAATGTTCAGTTTGCTTGCCATTTTCACTAATACACAGTATCAATCTATTATGGAAACTAATCTCCACACGTTCCAGCATGTCTTCTGAAATTTCCCTGAAAGCAGTCCGAATTCTTGCATTCATATTTCCAGGAGTTGAAGGCTAAGTTTGATAAACAACTCATTTAATGTATCTCCATAGAAATAAATCCATTTTCGTGAGGTGACATTCATATACCTGCCTATTCAGACTGAAGGTAACCTACTTTTGTCTCAATATTTATAGCTGACTCTCTACTTCCCTCCTTTGCTCCTTTATATAGGAAGACACTAGTTGAATCAACTCACGAATTAATTCTTTTGATAAACGAAGCATTCTAACAAATTGTCTATCTCAAAGTTTTAAAGCATTTATACGAGGGTAGAAGGACCTTCGCTATTCTGCTGCTCCCGCAGCATCGTCTACTACTTCTGCAATAGCGATTTGCAATTTCATCACAATTTGCAAAATATCAAGAGTAAAATGTAAACAATGGATTATTATCGAGGTTAGGATTTAAGTCAATAATTCCGATCGATAATTCTTATCGCATGCTAAATATCCGCTCGTTGTTTTATGGTCGATAATTATCGCTGGTGATATTCGAACATACCATTTTTGGGGTATCCTTCGATAAAGTGCAAAAATCGCATGCGATATTGCATCGAGTGAACTCAAACATAAGGTCCCAGTTCCATATCATTTTTCAAGCGGAAATTCACGCCATAGAAAGGTGCATTCAGTTCGACCTCGACAGGAAATGCCGGAACAAGGAAATCGCAATCCTCTCCGATAGTCAAGCAGTCATCACACGCATGGCATCACACGTTAAAAGGTAAGGGCTGCGTCTTCCCTAGCTCACACAAGTCTCTCGAAGACTTCCGAGGGTTTCGCGTAGGGGTGCAAGACAATATTATTTCACAGATTTTGGTAAATATCATTGCACCAATATTGTCCCAATATGAGTTGAATGGGATATAGGTGCTTCAATATGTTTGTAGCTCACATAAAAATAATGTATTACGATTATGGCTCTGAACGTTTCGAAAATATTCACTTGAGGAAGTCATAATTTAAAGTCAAATAAACACAAAGTCTTCCACAAAACATTTAAACTCACTATCTAACGAAAGACATTACTTGTAATGAAAAAATAAAATAATTCTATGAAATGGCATTTCAAATAATTATTAATAATAATAATAATTTATTTGCCATCAATATGGAATATGTGGAATAAATATAAGATAATAATAATAAAAAGATAATAGACAAATAAATAAGTAGGGATCCCATAAAAGGTTAGACCTTGTGCATGGGTTCGGCTAATAATATACATATTACTACAAACATGCGCGCACACACACACATAAACGTCGACACATATGTAGATATGTCGACGCATATACGCGCACGTACACATTTTTACATCCTCATTCACACTTTTACAATAATAAATAGTTAAATACACAGTTAAATTATCACACATATAACATATATCAAGGTTGTAGGTAATCACACATATTAACTTAGTAGTTTAATTCTTTTTTATCTAGGATGTAGAGTAGTAGAAAATCAGTAGTGTCAATTGGATATTATGAGTTCATTTTTATTTTCTATTATTACTAGATTAGTACTCTTTCCTCTCAATGATTTCATTTATTTTTTTAGTCGGAATTGTTAGGAGCCAAGCTTTGATTTTTTTTAAATGGCTGCATTGTATAACATTGTTTCAGCTCGTTAGGAATTTCAGCATATACAGTGAGCACGTAAAGGTTGGAACAAATTCGTTAAACGCTTTATATGACCACTAGGGAAAATAAGCTCAGACACGTCGATTTTATTTTTCAGTTGCGCATTTTTTGTCATACTCAGTTTTTTGATGACGTCATCGCTCTTCGAGCCATGACGTCACTATAATTTTTTTTTAATGGCTTCACCCTATTTTGATAATACCTTCAAAAAGAAAGCATTTTTCTGTGTATGGATGTCATATTTTTTCTTATGTTACATAACCATATTTTCGGGATATTTCAATCATAATAATGTAATATTAAGTCTGTTAACGAAAACTTTTGACTTGAGGTATCCCCACAAAAAAAATTTATTGGGATTAGATCAGGAGATCTAGGTGGCCACTCTAAAAATTCTCGTCTGTGATCGAATTCCGAAGTCCGAAGTCGCCCCAGAGCGCCACGGCGTGATAATAATAGCCATCCTCTACCCGCAGACGAGAATTTTTAGAGTGGCCAGCTAGATATCCTGATCTAACCCACAATATTTTATTTAGTGGAGATACCTCAAGTCAAAAGTTTACGTTAACAGACTTAATGATACATTATTATGAATAAAAAATCTTTTATTTCTCGAAAATACGGTTATCGATCATATGAAAAAATATAACACCCATACACAGAAAAATGAGTTCTTTTTGAAAGTATTATCAGAATACGATGAGGCCATTAAAAAATATGTATAATAACGTCATTACTCGAACAGCGATGACGTCATCAAAAATATGAGTAGACCAAAAAATGCGCAACTGAAAAATAAAATCGACTTGTCTGAGCTTATTTTCCCTAATGGCCATATCAAGCGTTGAACGAATTTGTTCCAACCTTTACGTGCTCACTGTATAATTGGACTCAGGTATGTTAGGAATCTTTGTTTTTTTGTTGTTTGGACTTTTGGAATATTTGTTGTTTTTTGTTTGTATCTTGTGTAGTGTGTATGGTTGATGGGAGCTAGTTCTCTTTTATGTCTGTGGTGGTAGATTGCTAGATTGAGAAAATATAGTTGGCGGCAGGTTAGGACCTGCGACTCTTCAAAAAGTTTATCAGACGCATATGTATATTTTTTCTTATTATATATTATCTTTATCAACCATTTTTGCGTTACTTCTATAATGTGAAGGTAGTTACTTGTTATTCCACCCTACACAGCCCACATAATTTATATGTGTTTGGACTAAACTGGAATACAACGTCTTTAGCTGGCCCAAACAGAATATTTTTTTGAAAAATTTTAATTTGTTCAGAAAATTTCGTATCTTCTTCGCAACATATTCAGCGTGTTTGCTCCATCTTAGATTTTTGTCTATGATGAGCCATAAATATTAAATACACGATTTCATTGTTATTTCCAGGGTAGTGCCGGCATTGTTAAGTGTAATTTTGTCGTAGTCTGGTAATTTACTATTGTAGTTGGTGAATGGAACAAAAAAAGTTTTTGTGAGGTTTATTGTGAGAAGTCTGCTTTCAAACCACTGGATTATATTGATAAAGTCATGTTCTACTTTCTTCTTTAGATCCGTCCAGTTTTTGTCCCTATACACTACAGCCGTGTCGTCAGCAAAACTCACTTTACTCCCCTCAACATTGGATTCATAAAGGTCGTTGATGTATATGTTAAATAGTAAGGGTCCAAGGACAGTACCTTGCGGCACACCGTATTCTATGGTTCGACTTGAGCTGTATGAGTCTTCGATTTAAACACACTGTTTTCCGTTTACTAGATAGCTGGTGATGAGGAGAATTAATATTATTATTGTAGTATCCATAGTTTTGATTACAAAAAATGTTCGAATACTTGACCATTCTTTTTTAAGCACAGGTATGCACTATGGAATTCAGAACATTTGTTGGGTACATCTGATGTAATGGTTTGAATTATTCATAACTTCAAATTATCACTTTGATAAACCTAGATTAGTGTACCAGGTTTAATTTTTTTCTTGGGGAGTTTGGAATAAAGAAAATTAAATAAATTTTTTTTCGTGATTTGAGATTTGAATCCAAGTCTTTTGATTTACAATGAAACGCTTTGAAATTACTTCTTCAAATACTAAACGAAAAGAATTTATTAAATAAACATAGATTCAATGTATAAATAAAACAATATAAATAAATAACATGAAACAACAACAATAAAAGGATACACTGTGAGCAACACTCGTAGAGAGAATGGTCAATTAATATTCTTTTTGGAATAAGTATTTTCCATTTCTTGAAATAATTCTACTACTATCATACATTGTTGTATTATATCCTGGTCTAACGTCTACTCTTATATTTTTTTTAGGAAGGTATTTTTAGGAGTATTTTCCTTTTACATGAAAAACACCTTTTATTTTTTTTAATTAGTACATACTTCGTGCATGTTTGTTATTGTTGTGTTTTCTTCATGATATCTCTAAACTGATTGTTTTCAATATGCAAAGATTTTCAATGATTTTCTGGGATTGGAAAAAAGCTCATCATTGATCGATCATTCAATAAATGTGATGGTGAATACGTTCTGATACAAAAATGGATTTCTTGACTCTAATAATGAACAACTTCATCAGATTTAACTTTTTTTTAATTATTAACAGTATGAATGGTTCTTTCAACTGAATTATTTGATTATGAATGTCTAGGGCTCACTACAAGTACTAAAGATCCTATGAGATTAAAACTTATGATACTCTATCTGAAGTATTTGACAAATGAAAACAAAAATTCACCTAAAGTAACCTACTCTGAGATTATATGAGATTAACAAAATTAAAATTAAGTGTATGAACGTCTATAACTTCGTTATTGTCTGTGCCTGATGAATTCGCAAGTACAAACTGATTATAATAAAATTAATATGCACTAAATCCCAGTATATCCACGTTTTACACACATTCGCGAACCTGTGAAATCATTTATACCTGAATGGTGAATGCCATTGAGATATTGTTGTGTATCGTCTCCGTTTTTACCAAGTTCGGAGCTTCTGTGATAGATTTCACTTCAAAAACTAGTTTCTTGTTGACGGAAGTGGCAGAAATATTTTCCTCAATGAAAATTCTACCTACTCGAAATGAGGAAAACTCAGCAACAAATTTTACTCTGACGATTTTTCCCGGAGTAAGCTTGATTTTGCTTGATTTATTCAGCTAGTTTATATTATTCACCACGTCAAGCGAGCATCCTGTTTCTGTCGGATATTGACACAAACTTCCGGAACCATCTCTCCACGTGAAGTTCTCATTACTCCGAGTATTTCATACACTGCATTTGCTAGGCACTCTCGATCCCATCAATTAGTCAGGTATGAATACCCTGAGATATTATTAGGGCTCTCCTTTGTGCAGAGGAAATACTTTGTGCTTCACCTTTTGATCTAAGATAACACAAGAGTGGGTCGTCTTCGCTACAAAGTATGTATTTCAAACAACTCATTACTACGCGCTCATGGAGCGACTGAAAGAAAATTGGGTTGAAGCAAGAGAGGCTGGAAGTTTGCGATAAATATGGATAGGACGTAGTTGAGTTTTCTCGAGAGAAGGAGTTAGCGTTCTGAGGAGAATCTCTTGGAGTTAATTTGGTTATTTTAATACTATGTTTTTCGAAGAAGTCATGGAATGTTTTATGGTTTCTTTTCTTGTCCTTGTCATCTCATCTAATTTATTTTATTTTCCCCTACATCTTCATCAGTATCAAACCACTAAAAATCCAAATCTTCAGGTTTATAAAAAAATATTTTATAAGGATTTCTTTTAGAAAATATTTTGGAAAATATAAATCCCACGAAATTTCTAGGAGTGTTCATCGATCAGAATCTTAAATTCGAGAATCATGTTAGGCAACTAACAGGTAAAATCGCCTCGGGATGTTATGTGGTTAGGGTGATTTCCAATGAATTAGGGTTCAGCACAGCCAAAATGGCGTATTATGCAAATATCGACTCCCAGCTACGCTATGGAATACCGTTTTGGGGAGCGTGCAGTCAAACATTATTCAAACCTCTACTGATTCTACAAAAAAGGGCTATGAGGTATATTTGTAACCTAAAACCGAGAGAATCTTGTAGACTCCACTTTGAAAACAATAAAATTCTGACAATAACTGCACTATTTATACTAGAATCCGTTTGTTTGATGAATAAACATATTTTGAACCTCGCTGCATCCACATCCCACTATAACATCCGGAATAGCAGCTACACTTTAAAACTACCGTTGCCGTCCAAAAATATCACAAAAGACTCCATATTCTACAATGGTGGGAAAATGTACAATCATTTACCCCTGTATATAAGATCTGCTGATCTGAGTGTTTCCCAATTCAGGCAGGCAGTCAAAAGATTCCTATCCGATAGACCCTATTATATCTTGCAGGAATATTTCAATGATAATTTTTAGCCGAACTATTATAATTGTGATTGTCTATTTTATAATTGTGATTATCTATTTTATATCTGTTTATAACCTCACGCCATTTGTAAATTTTACTTTTGTTTGTGACGAATCAACATTTTTATGATTTACCATTTTTAATATTTAAGACAATTACCTAAGCTTTGTCAACAAGACCCTGTCTTCTGATAATAAAGCATATTTATTATTATTATTATTATTATTATTATTATTAATATTATTATTATTATTATTATTATTATTATTATTATTATTATTATTATTATTATTATTATTATTATTATTATTATTATTATTATTATTATTATTATTATTATTATTATTATTATTATTATTATTATTATTATTATTATTATTATTATTATTATTATTATTATTATTATTATTATTATTATTATTATTATTATTATTATTATTATTATTATTATTATTATTATTATTATTATTATTATTATTATTATTATTATTATTAGATGTTCTCTTGATTTTTCTCAGTGAAAAATTATAGGAGAAAAAGAAACCAGGAAATGTCATTAGGACGAGATGAAAAAAAATTTTGGGAATATTTCGTACATCTTTCCAAAGACAATAATACTGTTTACATATATTTTTTTGAAATTTCGTTTTTTTTTCGAGTTTTGGGTGTTTTTTTTAAACGGACATTTTTCTCAAGTCTATAAGTATCTCAAATTTTCATTTTATGAAAAAAATTTATGGAAACTTTTTGTAGATCTGTTCAAAGACAATGAAATTGGTAATATTAATTTTTTTATATCTCGTTTCGTCTTCAACTTTTTGGTGTTTTTTGAAGAATACGGTAAAATTTCCACATCTTAAATTTTTTCAACGGTATGAAAAAATTTCATGGAAACTTTGTAGACCTGTTTGGGGATAATGGAACTGTTCATTTACTTTTTTTGATATCTCGTTTTCAAGTTTTAGGAGTTTCTAGAAAAAATGTTAAAAAAAGTTTCAAGACAATAATTTTTCAATCAGAAAAATTAGTAACAATCCGCGCGCAAAGAAACCAGAAAAAATTGTGGGGGGGAGGGAGTGGTGGTAGAAATGGAGAGTAAATAAGTTATATTCAAGGAGCGAAATATTTGGGGGGTTGAAGGGGGAGAATATTAAAAATTCAGTACGCAAAGCAGCCGAAAAAATTAAGGGGAAGGACGGGAAAATCATCGAAAATTCGGGCGCAATGCGCCAGAAAAAATTCAATGGGTGGGGGGGTGGAGGAAAAAATTATCAAAAATCCGGGTGCAAAGTGCCTGGAAATATTTGGGGATAAATTTGTTTTCAAGGTATGAAAAAATTTAAATTTTTTTGTAGATTTGTTCAAAGAAAATAAAGCAGTCGATATAATGTTTTTGATGTATCGTTTCGTTTTAGAGTTTTTGTGTATTTAAAAAAGTCTACATCGTAATTTCCTTTTTCAAGATTGAACAAATTTCAGTGGAACTTTTTGTACTCATAACGGTTTGGGAAGTATGAAACAGTTTATTTGCATTTTTTAAATATTTCATGAAATTTTTGTAGAACTGTTCAAGGACAACTTTTCCATATTTCGTTTGGTTTCAGAGATTTTGGCGATTTTATGAAATAAGTACAAATTTTACCATTTTGTTTAATTTTTTCAATATTTTTCCACTTTTTAATAGAGTTGGAGTTCAAAAATATCGATCTGGCTTGTAAAGACGTACACGAAGCAATTTTGAGATTCTCATTTGTTTCATTAGTACGGTCGATATCTCAATTATCCATTTTTTGTAGATTTTTTAAAAAACAAAAACTATACACTAAAAAAAAATTACGAAATTGATCAGATCTTTTCCTGAAACTGTATCTAGGAAAGTATGAAAAACAAAACAAAACAAATGGCAAATAACGTCTTCGAGTTAATCGAATTATCCAAATTTCAAAGCGATATATCCAACGGTTTGGAAAATATGAAGGTTTGAAGTGGTCACAGACGAAGACAATTTTTAATTGACATGGATCATTTTCTCCAAAGTAACTAAGTTGGTGTTCGTCTGGAGTCAACAGTAGTATACTACTTCATAAGAGGTCGTGATATACAGTGTGTCCCACTTTGAGCAGCCACACCCTCATATTTCGTTGAGCATGAAATAATTCGAAATTTTCTTTGACTCAAGTTGTAGTACTCGGAAATACCTACCTTTATGTTTATGGAACCTTTGGATATCCATTTTCCACGGTTAACTACGACCAAATGAAAAGTGAAAAATTGGGAAAAACATACTAGGCATTTTTTTTATCGCAAAAATAACACCAGATTCTGTTTCAGAACACCTTAAAACCCCCAAATCTCAATGCTTGAATCATTTGAAAATACAGGGTATCATCTGTAGCTGGTAGCATTATCAACTCTAATCCATAAAATAATGCTTGGAAAATTTCCAAAATGTCTTCTCTTGTCACAGAATTCCCAAAAATATTTAATTAATACTTTGAAAAATAGCACTTTTCCAAGGCTAACTCTGATCAGAATGAATGATACCCTGTATATTCAAATGATTCAAGCATTGAGATTTGGGAGTTTTAAGATGTTCTGAAACAGAATCTGGTGTTATTTTTGCGATAAAAAAATGCCTAGTATGTTTTTCCCAATTTTTCACTTTTCACTTGGTCGTAGTTAGCCGTGGAAAATGGATTTACAAAGGTTACGTAAACTACAACTTGAGTCAAAGAAAATTTCGAATTATTTCATGCTCAACGAAATATGAGGGTGTGGCTGCTCAAAGTGGGACACACTGTAGAAACATAACTCACACAAGGATGATAAAGAAGAAAAGATTTGTTGATAGGTTGTTGATAGGTTGACCTTCCTATAAGGCCCAATCAACAAGCGAATGAACCCTTGTAGCGCCTGCTCACCAAGTAGCTTAGGTACTGATTATTTCATTTTTCAGTTCAAATGCTTCATTTTGGCTCTATTGAGGTACTTTTAAAACTACTGATATTCACATTTGGTAGGGGATAGCTCAGATCAGGTGCATTGCACCTTCCAGCTTCTTCAACGAGACTTGGCATTCCTCAGGCAACTGGAATCGTTTTTGGCCTTCCACGAGTCTGGTTAGTGGATTAGTGATGTTCTTTGGGTTCTGGTCCATATAGAAAATATACGGACGACCAACTGAATGAAGCAGTAAGCGCAGTAAAACTGAGAGGACTTTCTGCACACGCAGCAGCAGCAATATTTGAAAATCGTTAGCGCACTTTATTTAATGAGGTGAAAAATTTACATCGTCGTGATGTTAAAGCCCCAACTCTTGTGGAAGAAGCGCATTCTGTTGACTTATTAATAGTGTCTGCTAAATATGAGACTTGGATATGTTTCCAAGTTTGAGGATAATATTCCTGGAAACGACTGGTGTTACCATTTATTTCTTACTTGAATTATTCTATATTTTTTTATGTCGCCAATTTAGCGGAATTCGTGGGATGGTTATCTGTAATTTCACATTGAACCCACTTAAAACTATAATTGATGGTCATCAATAATTGGAAACACTACTGGTTACGGCACTCGACGTATTCGAGTTTCAGAAAAAGTTTCAAATTGTATTTTTGCGACTAATTCGCGCATTTTCCAAATGAACCAATCAGGAGCTCTAGTCAAGTTCTGATTATCGATAATACCGAACATGACTCTTGACTCTGATTGGTCTGTCAAGTTCGGTGTTTTCAGCTCCGTATATGTGACAGTTAAACGTCAAATATAAGTAAGATGCTTTGCACGCATTTAAAAACGAGCAGATTTGGGATAAATTCTATCGAATTAATCAATGTTTCCTATGTTTATTGAACTTTATTAATTTCTCAGATAAACTTTTTTGCTAATTTTGTCTAATTCTGCCAAATTTCAGATTGTTTACCTTTCATTTTGTTTGTGAAATAGTCTAATAAAATTCCACTCGTGATTGAATTTATCTCATAAGTCTGTCTTTCATTTGTGATCTCAACTGAATTGATTCGAGAAAACACCACTCGTCCTGCGGACTCGTGGTGTTTTCTCGAAACAATTCAGTTTCGTTCAGAAATGAATCGACAGACTTATCGCGAAAATTCAATCACTTGTGGTATTACTACTGATAACTCGTTTCCTTTTCGAGTTTTTGGTGTTTAAAAACAAAAAAAAACGGAAAGTGTTGATATACATTTTTCCGATATCTCGTTTGGTTTTCGAATTTTTGTTGTTTGAAATTAAGAAAAAATGGATAATTCTTCCAAGTCCACATCTCCATTTTTTTTAAGATATGAAAAAAATGTATGGGAATTTTTTGTAGATCTGTTTGGGTAAAATAAAAGTGTCTTTATACATTTTTTCGATATCTCGGTTAGTTTTCGAATTTTTGTTGTTCGAAATTAAGGAAAAATGGATAATTCTTTTAAGTTCACATCTCAATTTTATTTTTCAAGATTTCAAAAAATTTCAAGAAAATTTTTTGTAGATCTATTCGAGTACGATGAGAGTGTTGATATACATTTTTTCAATATCCCATTTTGTTTTCAAATTTTTGTTGTTTAAAAATAAAAAAATACAGAAAATTCTTCTAAGTCCGCATCTCAAATATTTTTTTTCGTATTATGGAAAATTTTTATAGAGATTTTCTGTAGATCTGTTGCATAGGTATGAGAGTATTTTACTGGTATTATTTTATACTTGAGGGTTATGGTTTCGGTGTTGTTTTTTCTGGTGTTTTTTTCAGGTGTTAATTTTTATTTCTTTCATTTCGTTTTTTTAGAATTATTATTAAAAATAGGTTTGAAATTATATTGTGGAATTGTGTTCTGGATTATCTTGTATAGGGGTTTTATTGCTCCAGGGTTTTTTGTTCCAATTGTTTTTTGTACTGACGGTATTTTTCAATAGGGGCTCAATGACACGAGGGTTATTGTGGGGGGTTTTGTTTGGGAGGTTTTTGTCGAAGGTGTAATTTTCCTAGAAGCTCAGTGAATCTATTGAATCTATACAAAAATATAACTGTTGAGAAATGGGCACTCACCATATCGACTATCTGGTAACAGCGGCGACTGGCTGTCGCAACTCCTGTACCTGGAACTGTGCGCCAGATCCTTTTTCCGGGGCAACGTGCAAAAAATCTCGTTAATGTCCGAAACACTGCCACTTTCACTCGCGGCCCGCGACCCCCCACTGTAAAACTTGTTTTCAAAAAATTTGTTCTTTGGCGACCTCTCCAGGAGGTCCGGAAACTGTTTCTCCGCGTCTTCGGTCACTCGCGACAGCTCCTTATTGGAGAACGGGCCGCCGGCGGGGGCGGCGTACCTCCGCAGCGGCGTCGAAGGAGCTAAGGGGGCCGACGATGATGACGGGGAGTATTGTTTATATGAACCACACGTCGAACTGCGGGGTTTCTTGATATTGTCTCTAGGAAAAAAATTGAATTAGATAAGTATTAGTTCTGGGTGGTCTCAGATAGTTATACGGGTGTTTCCTAAGTTGTCCGAAGTTGCTTCATTTCTGAGATACAAAACGTTGAATGAAAAAAATGGTTATTATTAAATATCATATCCTAGAACTGAGTTGGTTGAAATATTTATTGGAACTAATAAGGTGCTCATCAAGCCCTAACAAGATTGAAATTATTAGGACCAGTTGCGTCTCAGTGGACACCACAGTCAACAATATTGTAAAAAAAGGACGCCACTCACTTTTTCCACGGATATTAATTTTTTTAGATTAGGCAACTGAAAATAAATATTTTTCGTTACTTGTATTTTCTTCATGTCAAGCTTCGTTTTTAAAATAAAAAATAAAAGCCAGTCCATTGCATATCATGAACAACTGCAAGGTGTTTCCTACACATAATGATAAATCAAATATAAAGAACAACGATAATGGAGTACCAAAGGGTAGTGTACTGGGTCTCATGCTTTTTATCTGCTTTGTGAATGACCTACTACATCTGAACTTGGATGAATGAAAAATACATCTTTTTGCAGATGATACAGGTGTATACATTGCAGGCGAAAATATCAACACACTATTCTCTGAAATAAACAAAATTCTAATCAAGATTCAAAATTGGTTCACTAATAATAAACTGATTACCAACCCGCAGAAATCTAAATATATGATATTGAAAAGTAAAAAACATCTGAACCAACGAATCATAAATAATGTTCGATATAACAATTATGATTTGGAACAAGTTAGCAACATAAAATATTTGGGTATAATCATAGATAATAAACTAAATTTCAGTGAACATGTTGATTATATATCCAAAAAAATATCCAAGAAAATCGGATTCATGTATAGAATCAGCAAAAATGTAAGTCAACCAACAAAACACCTCATATATAATTGCATCATCAAGCCACATTTCGAATATTGTTCTTCAATTCTGTTCATGTGCCAAGAGGGTGATTTGAATAAATTACAAATTCTTCAAAACAGATGTATGCGTTTACTACTGGGATGTAATAGATACGTGAGCATATCCTATATGCAAGAACAACTAAACTGGCTATGTGTCAAAAAATATATAATTCTCAAGACATTAATGTTTATATATAAACTACTGAACAATAAGATCCCAGAATACCTATCTGCAAACCTACAGTTCAGACATAACATACATAATTATAACACTCGACAAAAAAGTCACATACATATAGCTCCAACAAACCTAGTCAGCACAAAAAAAAGTATTTTTGATGCAGGAATGTGCACATATAATAATCTCCCACGAGCAATCAAATCTTCTTTAACGGTGAATGTATTCAAACAAAATGTGATAACTTACCTCAAAACAAATGTATAGTCTGTATATTTAGCTCGATATTTAGTATATATTCATTAATAGTTATAATATCATACAAAAATATTTCTTCCACTTCTACTACTTTAGTTTTAAGTTATGTGAATGCATTCTATACCCATGATTGTACTTTTTTTTACTTAGCAACGCTAATAAACGAATATATTGTTATGATATAATTTGAAATTATTTGAAATAATTTTTTTTACGAGTTTTTGAAGAAAATTACTTAAATAAAACTGATAGATATGTTTATTTATGTGTTTGAAACCAGATTTCAAACAACCATACTATAAATTCACTATTTCAGTTGATATAATAATTTTGAAAGGCCAAATGAGAACATATTTCAGGTAGATTATCAAAATATACAAGTTTACTCTCAGAATCCAAATTGAAAAACTTTGAAACATTCAGTATGGAGACTAGGTGATTTGAGAGTGACAGTTAGAAGTTTTGACATAATGGAATGAATATTGATAGAAAGGCAAAAGTTTGAAGTAAAAATGAAAGTATAGTCAAATAAAATGAAAGGGATACATTCAATGGAAAGAATTGTTAATAGAATAGTAAATTTATTGATTTAGAATGCGGATTGGAAAGAAAATGCATAAATTGTAAGTGATAGAAAGGTGTCTGTGAATTCAGATGGAAAAAGAAAGTAGGTTGGTGGATGGATGGACATGACGACGGTTGTTTGGATTGAGAGAAGGATATTGTTTTTATGGGAAAACTGAAGGAAGCAAAAAACTAAAATTTTTGAAGGAGAATTTAGAAAAGTTAGAAATCAAGAATAGTATAAACAAGGTCTGCATATTATCCAGAGGAACGAGAATAAAAAAAAACAGGTAAAACATATCCGAAGAACCAAAACTAATAGTAAAAAAGGAATCATCTGAAACAAAGTTTAACATTTAAAGGAGGAAGCAGAGGAACTAGAAATTAAAAAGGAGGAAGCAGCAGGACTAAAGTCTGGAAGGCAGAGGAAATAGCGTCAACACTAAAGAAGTAAAAGAAGTAAAAGAAGTAGAATTGGAAATAAGAACTTTATACAACAAGGTATTATCCTTTTCATTTATAATTTCCGGACTTCCAAGTTATCAACAAAAGTCGTTGTGATTTTCTTAGAACTGTCTTAGAACTGTCATTTCAGTGTCATAAAATTATAGGCAGGGACGTTATAGATAGATTTAATTTTCTTTAAAGTGTTAGGACAATCAATTTTGAATTTATCTAAATTATAGTTATTGATAATATAAGGTGGGTTTCTCGTAGAAAAGGTATTTTATAGGTGAAGGAGATTTTCATTATTATTTGACTAAAAGTTTATATAAAGATTGTATGAATTTGAATTGGAGTTTATAATAAAAAAAAAATATTTTGTATCAGTATTTCATTCTTATATGTTTGAGATTCAAAATTTAGCCTAGAATCCTGATGAGATTGAGAGTTTTTCATGTTGTATGACTGAGTTGTAAAAATTATAGTCCAGGGAATAAATTTATTTGATATATAAAATAAATTAAATAAAATAAAATTAAATTAATGAATTAAATTAAATAAAATTAAACTAAATTAAATTAAATAAATTGAATCAAATCAAATAAAATGAAATAAAATGAATCAAATTTTATTAAATAAAATTGAATTAAATTAAATTAAATTAAATCAAAGAGACTAAAATGAAATAAATTAAATTAAATAAAAAATAATTTACATTAAAATAAATCAAAATATAAATGAAACAATAATTTTTTTATAATAAAGTAAAATATATAACAATATATAAAAAGAGTTTCCTTTTACATCGCTGCAGGCCCTATAAACAGTTTTACTCTTAACTAGTCAGCGACTATCCTTTTTTTCAATTTTAACTATATATATATACATATATATATATATATATATATATATATATATATATATATATATATATATATATATATATATATATATATATATATATATATATATATATATATATATATATACTTGGAAGAGTTTATTTTTATTTTGGATTATTGGTTATTATTTGTTCTCCATCAGTGATAATTCAATAGCCTAATACATGATAGGCGTACCTACATACTATAATGAATGATGGCAGGTAAGGTTGCTTTGTCATTAGGCTACTATAAGAGTTAGCAAATCATAGTTGAGACAGTAAAATTCAGAGTTGTCAATTGGCAGCGATTTACTAATACTCAAATATGACTGACATGCACCCTATTTATGGATCAGCGAAGGGAAATCCGAAAGAAGCACGGAGAATTTATCAGTACAGATATCTTAACAGAGTAATTTCTTGTGCTCAAACATTCAGAATCCTACATACAACATTTTGTGAAACAGGGAGTTTCAATAAAAATGCAGGTGGTGGAAGACCAGAAACAGCAACAACGCTAGGACTAGAATAAGTTATACTTGATGCGACAGAAAAAGATCCTTCAGACAGTACCAGGAAGATTGCAATACAGCTTGAAGTCAGCCCAAAAACAATTTGAAAAGTTCCAAAAAGAAACCTCTTATACCCATAACACGTACAACACGTACAAGCTCTACTTCCTCGGGATTTCCATCAGAAATCAATTATTTGCTAGTGGTTGATTCGTATGATGGTATGCAATAATAATTTTTTACCAAATATTTCATTTACGGACGAGGCGAATTTTTCACCAAATGTTATCACGAACCTTCACAATAACCATTTTTGGGCATACGACAATCCCCTTGCAATTAGAGAAAATCATTTCTAGCATCAATTTTCGCTGAACGTTTAGGTGAGAATAATTTGTGACTACCTAATTTGTTAATTTTTTCAACAGAAAGATTAACAGTTGAATCCTACATGAACTTTTTGATCATTTTAGTTCTTGCTCGTCAGCATCTTGAAATCTTCTACCCTAATAGCTAGATTGGACGTGCAGGACCTCAACATTGGCCAGCTTGCAGTCGTGATATAAATCCTCTAGATTTTTATTTATGGGATCACCGGAAGGATTTTGTTTTTAAAATTCCTGTACCTACTAGATGTGAATGACTTGAAGAATCGAATAATTGGCAATTGCAATGTAATAAGGACTAATGCAGGAATTTTTTAATGTGTCAGATAATCAATGGCAAATCGAATGCGGCCGTATATTTCGTCAGAGGGTGGACAATTTGGTCATTTACAATTATTATTTCAATGTTGGTTTTTATTTGGTGTTTTTTGTTTTTTCTCGAAAACGAAGCTTAATATGAGGAGAATACAACAAGCCAAAAAGTTGTATTTTCAGTTGCCCAATCTGAACAAATAAAATTCTACGGAAAGAAGTCAGTGGCGTACTTTTTTACAATACTGTTGGCTATGGTGCCCACTGATACGCCACTGGCCTAATAATTTCAATCTAGTTAAGGCTGATTGAGCGCCTAATTAGTTCGAAGACTGTTCTAAATTCCAAATAAATCAAATATAGGATATTTATGATATTCTATAATTACCGTTTTTTAAATTTCAACGCCCTGTACCTCAGAAACTTTTCTTCTCAAAATGACCAAACATATCACCGTCTGCAGTTGGAAACCGTGGTAAGGAACCATCTTGCCTAACCAAGAATTGTATCAATGTTGGCTATTCCAATAGAATAGAAAGATAATGAAACTAATAATACTTTTCCCGCTGCCGACACTGTAAATAGTCCATACATGCTTAGCAACAAAACAGGTAAATGGCCTATATCATTCGTTTACTAATTCATCTTGACAACGGAATGTAAATAGTGTCATTTACATGCCTAGGGTAATAATGACTTTGCCTTTGACAAGTAATACCTTCAGCTTTATTCATATCAATTTTTAGGTTATGAGACCTTTTGAATATTATTGTTGTCTGCTTATTCGGTAACTTAGTTACACGCACAAGCAACTTAGAATGAAATAGCGAACGAATAATCATGAAGGAACCCAGGTAGCACATCATATCGGCTGAATCTTGGGTCCATATTGGGCCAATATGGATATATTGTAAATGTAAAATCAATATTGATCCAATATGGACGAATATTCAAAAAACAATATTATATTAATAATATTGATGGAATACTAGTTTTGAAAGTAGATTATCACACGAAATATTGGGTCAATATTGGTTGAATAATTTCTACCAATATCGTTAATACAATATTGGTTATATATTGTTTTCCACATCTAGAATAAATATTGCAATCCAAATATTCCAGTCATATCGATTATAGGGGAAAAAACTATATTGTATTTCCAAGTTTGTTAGAATATTGGTTGAATATCATTTCCACTTTATTTGACAAAATGTAATAACTCATATTGAGTCAATATTGGTTGACTGATATTTACCAATATCGATAAAACAATATTGTCTTCACATCGTTTTTAACATCTAGAATAAATATCGCAATCCCAATATTCCCCTTATATCGATTCTAGGAATAAAAACTATATTGTATCTACCAATGTGATTACACATTGGTTGAATATAATTTCGCCAATATTCAACAAGTCTTATTAATCAATATTGGTTCAATAATATTTATCGATATCGTTAAAACAATATTGTCTTCATATTGTTGTATCTAGATTGAGATGAAATTTGAATATTACCCGAATATTCAATGAAACATATTGAAATTATATCATGATCAAACCTAGATAAAAATCCGCTAGGTGGCTCTACATATGGAACGTCTTCTAAAACCTACGAAAGTATATTAAATACTTCTCACAACTTGTTTCAATACAGCTCACTCAGTAGTTATGGCGATTAAAAGGCAGACTCTGGTGTCACCTTCATCAACTAAAAGACATTTAATAATTTACCAAGGTATATTGACATCCACCAATATATCCAAATGATATTGTACCAATATCGATAAATATTTTGGGGTCATTATAGCTTCAAGAATATTTCACCAAAACTATTTCTAAAATATTCAAACAATATTCGACCAATATCGCAATATGTTCACATTTTACTTCTCGACAATATAACTTTAGAATATTGTGCCAATATTGTCAGAATATTGTATCAGCGATATTGTACCAATATCGCCGAACATTTTGAGGCCAATATCAGTTCAAGGATATTTCGCCAATATTATTTAAGTAATATTGGACCAATATCGCCGATTGTTGATCGTAGGTAAATATCACAAGTCAGGCACTGATCTTTTTTTGGTTGGTGAAAATCAATATTAAAGTCATTATAAAATATTTCCCTATACTATCTCTCCGTTGCTTTCTGTGTCTCTGGATTAGTTTCTTCCATCCACTCTGTATACAATTTAAATAATTTTGGAAATGACAGATCCTCTTCTGAATATTTCTTTGAAGACCTTGCCCGTACATAATGGGAATCCACTACAGGCATTTGTGAAATATGTGTAGTTACACTTTTCTTGACTTCTGCAGGAACTCGGTTGGGTCTATTATTAATGTGACGTCCTCACATATCTTCAAGATTAACATATCCTGTCTCAGAAGAATCAATTTTCTGAAACATTGTTGTCAGCCATTTATCAGATATGTCAAATGTATCAATAAACATTTTCTTACTTACATTGAGTTTCTGGGTTTTATAAATGAAAGTATACTTGTAAGTCCACCTTCTTCTAGAGGTATCGAGTTTGTCCAGTAATACCTGTTTCTTTTCTACCCTTTCTACAGTTCTACTCAAGTATTCAACTTGTGTGATCACTCAACGACCAAAATTCGTCAAATAATTGTTTTTTCAAATTATTATCTACAACCTCTCGACATTTTTTCTGTATTTCTCATCACAACCTGCTCTCATTTCTCTTCCCTTCACATGTTTACCTCTTTTGTTTATAAAGCTTTCTCCCATGTTCTTCTTTTTCAAAATTTGATCTCTCCAGTTTTCTCTGTGTCGCATTCTTTTTCTCCCAGGGTCACTTTTTGTTGGATAATTCCTTTTTTTCTTTTTAATCGGGGATTGCTCAGCAGTCAAGCCATGCGTAATCATTAGAATCGATTTCCATAGCTATTTGGATTTCTTGGTTTAAATCTAACGGTAAGGCCAGTGTAAAAAAATATGTCATATTCTCTTGTAAGACACACTTTAACATAAATGATTCAGTATATTAAATAACTTTATATGGTATTGAGTACCGTAATGAAAAATTTAACCGGACCAATCCCGTAAAAAAGTTTTACAGCACTAGTCCAGTGAAATTTTTGAAAACTCATGTAAAGAAATTTACCGGACTAGTCGTGTAAATTTTTTCTTCTGGACCCGACAGGTTTTTGCAACGTAACTTCTTCAAAAAGTCAACAATTTGGTAATGAAAAAATATGCAGTACGTCAACGTCCAGTAAACTTTTACAGTACTCGTTTTGAAATTCCAGACTCGGCTAATCGCCTCGTCCGGGAACATCTTACGCATACTGTACAAATATATTTACCTAACGTAAATAAGTAATATAATTATTCTAGAGGGACCATTAATTGTAATCTAAATACAAATAGTACCTATAAATATATATTGGAATCTTTGCATTTCAAATATTTCGCCAATATGTTCACAATATTGTATCAATATTTTACCAATATAGGTGTGCTACTTGGGAAGGGTAAGAAAACAAACTTCAATTCAGGCAAATTTTGAGAAATGTCAACAAGCAGCGGGAAAAACGTAAAAAGTAACACGGAATGTATCGACTGTTATCATCCTCGGCAAGCGACAAGCCTCGGCTTTGCCTCGGCTCGTACTCGCTCACCTCGAATGTTAACACGTCTTTACATTCCTTGTTACTTAAATAACTATTGGGAATGTTTTATCAAACATAGTCACAATAAAACACGGAAATCGGAAATTTCAGGAGTTTATCAAATTATGGGTCTTGCTCCAAAGTAAATGTGTAGGCCAGACTGGTAGACCATTCTAAATCCGCATATATGAACATCGTATGAATTATAACTAAGCTTAAGGAAGGTCCCCCCCACAATCACTATCAGGTGAGAATATTTAACACCAGATTCCACAGAAATTAAGTTAAAAATGTATGGTACCCATTCAGTGGCCAGCAAGGTCCCCAGACCTCATGCCCTATATTTCTATCTCTGGGTATATGTCGATGGAAGAATTTCACACATGTAATATTTGAAATAAAAAATGGAGAAAAAATAGCACATCAATGCTTTGACAAAAGTTCTATTTCAACGTGCAATGAAACTGAAATATTTCCCTCCCCCTTAAAGGTCGGCAACATTCTTCAAGATGTAAATTATGACCATTTCTAGTTATTCTGTAAAGAAAATGAGCAAAGAGTCGCAAGAGTAAATATATTATTTATAAATCCTTTTGTTGATAATTCAAGGCAATCCAAGCCTCTGAAGGAATCCATGATAAAATAGAAATTTTGCCCCACTTGGCTCGCACAAGGCCAAAGGAACCGACGACAAAAAAGGGGTCAGTCCACCCCCTACTCGACATTAACCAACTTCATCCACCTCATAACATCTAGCAAGTTCTTGCTGCTCAAAATACTCCCTAATTAGCTCCTTCTCGTCGATATACTCGAACCGACAATCTGTTTTTGAGGCGTTTGACTTTTTAGTGCCAATCCAGAAACGAGAGAGTGGCTCACTTGATGGAAAATATTCAAATCATGTGGCGGCATGTGGCAGATGTTTAGCAAATGTCGTCTTTGCCGGGAAAGGGAAGTGACGAAAATTACAACGTCGGAAAATTCAAGTTTCAGTAGTTTTTTCCGGTTTCTGAATTTGAATATCATCGAGAACGTACCCAGGTAGCACAACATATCGGCTGAATCTTGGTTCCATATTGGGCCAATATAGATATATTGTGAATGAAAAATCATTATTGGTCCAATTTGAGTGAATATTCAAAAAACAATATTATATTAATAATATTGGTGGAATATTGGTTGAACTAGTTTTGAATATAGAATATCACACGAATTATTGGGTCAATTTTGGTTGAATAATTTCTACCAATATCGATTATGCAATATTGGTTATATATTGTTTTCCACATCTATTGCAATCGAAATATTCCAGTCATATCGATAATAGGGGAAAAACTATATTGTATTTTCAAGTTTTATAGAATATTGGTTGAATATCATTTCCACTTTATTTGACAACTTGTAATAACTTATATTGAGTCAATATTGGTTGAATGATATTCACCAATATCGATAAAACAATATTGTCTTCACATCATTTTTAACATCTAGAATAAATATTGCCATCCCAATATTCCCCTAATATCGATTCAAGGAATAAAAACTATATTGTATCTCTAAGTGTGATTACAAATTGGTTGAATATCATTTCACCAATATTCAACAAATCTTATTAATTATTATTGGGTCAATATTGGTTCACTAATATTTATCGATATCGTTGAAACAATATTGTCTTCATATTGTTTCCTACATCTAGATTGAGATGAAATTTGAATATGGGCCGAATATTCAATGACACATATTAAAATTATATCATGATCAAACCTGGATAAAAATCCGCTAGGTGGCTCTACATATAGAACGTCTTCTGAAACCTATGAAAGTATATTAAATTCCCATAACTTGTTTTCAAGACAGCTCACTCAGTGGTTATGGCGATCAAAAGGCAGTCTCTGGTGTCACCTTCATCAACTAAAAGACATTTAATAATTTACCAAGGTATATTGACATCCACCAATATATCCAAATGATATTGTACCAATATCGATAAATATTGTACCAACATCGATAAATATTTTGAGGCCATTATTGCTTCAAGAATATTTCACCAAAACTATAAATATTCAAACAATATTCGACCAATAACGCAAAATATTCACATTTTACTTCTCGACAATATAACTTTTGGATATTATGCCAATATTGTCAGAATATTGTATCAGCGATATTGTACCAATATCGCCGAACATTTTGAGGCCAATATTAGTTCAAGAATATTTCGCCAATATTATTCAAGTAATATTGGACCAATATCGCCGAATGTTCACATTTTTTTTCTCGCCATTATTGCATTTCAAATATTTCGCCAATATGTTCACAATATTGTACCAATATTTTACCAATATAGGTGTGCTACTTGGGTAGGAGAAAAGTTTTAAATTGTCGCGCGATTGTGGCGATTTGGAAATAACCGAAGAGCTCTATCAAATGTACAGGGATGATAACAAAAATGAACTATAGTGCTATTACTCGGTTGCTATGGATGAAGTTTATTAATTCCCAATTTGTGTTCTCGGAAATATGACTCGAATCCAGAAATTTCCTAGTTACTGGAGTTGGTAAAAATACATTTCTTTTACAAAGAACTCGATGCAGTATCTAGTATCAATGCATCACTTGCATATATTGATTGGTAAAATAAAATACAATCAACCGACTTTAGCTACACAAAATAATGAAGAGTGGATAGACAGTAGTTCAATCTCCCAGTTTTCTACAAATCTATTCCACTGAAGTAGTCAGAAAAAGGTAAAATATGTTAACAAAAAAGAATATAATTAGTTAAGCAGATAGATCAAATACTACAGTTTTCTATTATTTCGAAGACCTAATATCTAACTTACTCACTCAGTGAAGTAAAATTTTGCATAAAAGTTAGTAGAGGTTCAATATTCTCCTTTTTCAATAAATCTAATCTAATATCCAGTAGATAAAATAGATTTTTTTTTCCAAAACAGGCAGATGTTGATTTTTTTTCCAATTTAATTCTGGGTTTTTTTCCCAAAACGATGAATTCTCATAAAAAAACACTATACTTCTCACTTTTGACGCCTTGCATATGATGACATTTATTATTATTTCGAATTAAGATACAAAACCTACTGTTTGAACTTTAAAACATCAAAATCATCATCATCCTAATATTTTTCAACTTTATTACTTTAACTTCAAATAAAAACTAGAATTTTTTTCTTGCACAAGATTTTTTTTTTGAAAATTTTCCCTCTTCTTGTGCTCGGGAGAATTTTCAAAATATTGGTTTTATCAAGAAAATTTCCAGTAAGTGATAATTGAAGCTCAAGTAGTTTTATAAATGAAAATGATTTACTTCTCTACCGGGTGTTCACAGAAAGTGGCTCGCCCCTATACCTTTTTTGTTTCTGAAGATAATGGAATGATTTTGAAGACTTGAAACTGCATCTTTTGACAAGTAACTCAGCTTCATACAACTTCCGATTTCGCTAGAAATGACATAAACATTCGATTTCCAAATTTCACTTATTTTTTCTCCAAACGATTTACTGAATACAACCATGTGTTACTCATCACTTTTTGTGAACGAATTTAATTTTTATTTTAAAATTTATTTTATGCCTATATAATTTTTTTTCGAAAAAACACCCCTTGGCCCCACTTTACTCTTGTGATTTTTCGGAAAAAATTGTGGAATGGGTAGTAAATGACGAAATGACCCCACTTCACTCTTGTTATTTTTCGAAAAAATTTGCGGAAGGGGTGGTAAATGACAAAACATTTTCCTCAAATTGCATATTCAATCGAATCTTATTTCAATACCATAAGATGTTTAATTTTTTCAAGTTTTTTAACGGAATTTCCTTTTAAACCTGTAAGTGTGCAGTATTAACTCAATCGCAATAAAATGGTCTTCTTTCCTAACCTGACGAGCCACCATGCTGCCATTTGAACAAATAATTGGTATTATCAATTTTACAATTAATTTTTATAATAGTGTAATTTTCCCAAAATTTTATTGTCAATAGTTAGTGATTTGAACGTATCTAGATTAAAGAATGAGAAAAAAATAGTTATATAAGGTGACAAATAATACATGGTTGGATTCATAATGTCATATGGAGACAAAAGAGGTGAAAATGAACTAGGTGTCTCATTTAAAAATCGAAAGTTTATGTAACTTCCGGTGAAACTGAAATTTGCATAAACTTGAGTTATTCGTCGAAAAACGTAGTTTTGTGTCTTTTGCAGATCCTCCGAATCGGATTCCATTAGCTTCAAAAACAAAAAAGCTATAGGGGCGACGACCTTCCGCGGACACCTGGTATAGTATTGAAATTTTCACTCGTTGGAATTTAAGTATTACTAATTTTTAGCAATTTTGATTCACTGCACTTTAAAAAAAAAATATTAACCCCATAAATGAAAATATAATCTGAGAAAATTATAATTACCATATGTCCTACCTAGTTTCTTGTATGGTCCTCCTCGGTATATGCAGATCCTCGGGATCCAACAGATGCTCCGGCGAGTTCCACCCTTTCTCCCCACCTTTCGCCACCCTCCCCGAAGACGAGGCGTCCACGTTGCTCTCCTCCTCCTCCTCCGCGTCCTGCTCGGAGTCGCCCGCCGGCACCACCCTGTACTCTCCGTTCCGCCTCTCCACCACCACCGGCAGCTCCTGGCTCAAACTCACACCCCCGTTAGCTTTCACCACCACCTTGTGGTTCATCTCGATCTTCTCGTAGTTGTCGTCGCGTCTACACTCGCGAGACCGCCACTTTATCACTTGTTTTTTCCGCACCGAACAAATGCAGAGCGATATCAGGCAGGATATCAGGACGAAGGCGATGCCCGTTACCACGCTGGCGATGAGAGCCTTGTTGGAGAAGCCGGTTTCCAGGAGTTTCTTGGAGATGGCGAGAGTTACGCTGGCTTCGGCTTTTCCGGCTTTGTTTTCTGCTGCGCAGGTGTAGGTTCCAGCGTCTTGAAGTTCTGCGCTGAATATTGTCAAGTCGCTGGAGCTGTTGGTCAGATGGACTATGTAGAGCTTTTTGGCCCCCGCTGTTGAGGATCCGGATAAGTTGGCTATCACCTGTGGAAGATCGTTCCATATGAAGAAAAGCGGTATCGTTCAGTAAAAATTGCTGGTCAATGAATGTTAACAGACTTTCGTCGGAGTTGACAGAAAACATAAAATTACTTTTTACATAGCTGTCAAAATTATTGACATTCTCATTACAAGAATTTAAACAAGTAATTATTACTGTGAACTTTGAAATCGAACAATTCTCTAACAACACACAGTCCAAAAACTGTTTGATATTTTCAGCTCTTTAAAGATGACGCCATTATTCACAGATCACACTGGGATATGTACGACTGATAAATACACCAACTACTCTTAAGCTGGATTTATAGATTGAGTCGCAGCCGCAGTCGTTGCAGTTGACGTTGCCGTACGAAGATAAATGTGCCGTTGCTCATGTATACGTTTATAGATCCGCTGCCGTTGCAGCTGCTGTTGTCGCTGCCGCCGGTAGTTAACCAACTTTTATCTTCGACGGCAGCGGCCAAAGAGACTAAACTAACAAGGAGGGTTCAATAAGCTCTAGCCAATCAGAATCTTGTAGCATCAACGCGTCGTAGTGACGTACTTGGATATGAGTACAGAGTCGAAGTCGAACCAAGTAACAAAACTGTCAGCAGTAACTCTCATATACCAAGAGATAGTCCGCCACTGTCTATAGAGAATGGCGGCCATGACACGTCCAACTACGTCACATTTCGTCACTAATGTTCTTTCGTCTCTTTCTACTAGTGTCCCCATTGTCTTATGGGGATTAAACTCTCCTTGTTAAATTTTATAAGATCACCTAATAACGAATGCATCACATATTCTTGGAACGTTGGAACTTGATCCTGGTCTCTCTTCTCAACATTGCCACAAAATCAAATTTGCTTCGTTTACAGTTTCATATGCTGTGAGATTCAAAAAAGTTACCTTCACAAAAATTGATGATGTTTCAGTTATAATTATTTATGTAGCAAGGGAATTATAATGGCCTTAATTATCAATGGCAAAGTTTGCGTCCCAAAGGCCTCTGGCCCGGGCGATAGCAATTGGCTGAGGCTATTGAGACTCATTAATTCCCGCGGTACATAGATAATTTCATTTCTGACCTATTTCATTAAAAAAATTTAAACGGAATATTTGAATCAGGTACTGTTGATTCTAGGAGTTTTGTTGTTGCTAGGTTGTTGCTACGTTAATTGTTTACTAATAAAGCTTCGTTATCAAGCTGTGTTTTCGTTGAAAACGTGTTTTTTACCCCTTACATGATGGAGAATATTTTGAAAGAAGTTGAAGGATAATCATTGATTTCATCCAAAAGTGAAGCCGAATACCGAAAAGAATACAAAATATATCTGTTGTGGCAGACACGGAAAAATATAATGCCAAAAGATGCCACTGAAACTTTTTTCTGGCATATTTTCAAGAACTGGTAAGGAATTTTCTATGTTTTTCGGTTGATTTGGTAGTAATTGTGTTCACTCGTTGCAGTCAATAACGTATAGTCCGAATTCTCCATGGACTAAATGGTCAATGCTGAAATCGATGGTGACCATACATGAGAAACGAAATATCACCAAGTTCAATGAACTAGAGGCTTTCTTGAAACGAAAGTATGAGAAATATAAGCCAAAAATTTCCTGAAGATGTCATCAGATTTCTAAAGAACACTCCTAATAAAATTCATTTATTGCATAAGGTTATTACTTTTTATTTTCGTTTTTGTTTGTATTTATTCCCTTTTTTCAAATAGGAAGATATCGAATATAGAGGACCGGGATTCCATTATATCAGTGAACGTACCGAAAAGTAGAACTGGTGTATCCGCTTTGCCTTCATCAAGACTCTATATGTCTTTGCGTCCTGAAGGCATTGAACAATTTCTTCGAGCTTCCGACAGAATGAATGTACATCTAAGCCAATTGGAAAGAATATGTTTGAAAAAATCCTCAGTGAAATCGCAATGTATTTAGGACTGCCAAACCCATCTTCCTATACGGGCTATACTGGCTTCTGAAGAGGGTTCATAACGATTACATAATCGAAACTTGTAGAAAATTGGATAATAGAGAAAAAATCTCTGAAAGGAATGATTACAATTTAAATCAAACGCTCTGGTGAAAAACTTTAGCTAATACTATAATATTTATATTGTAATTGTTCAAATATTGTTTGTTTATTTAGTGTTATCGGTAGACTTTTGACAAGACCTCATATTTTTTCTAGTAAATGGGCTATTCTATTCTATTATTGAAGCTCATCTGGACAACCCTAAGCAAGCAGTCTCAGTAGAACGTGTCTGCTCTGATTTTCTGTTCGTTGGAAATCGGGTTTCGCAAGATTCAGTATTGGGTCCGGTGTGATTCCTACTTTTTAACTATGGATTTCAAAATCTTATGTAAGTCATTAGTTGAATTATGCAAACACCAATTATTATGGTCCTGCCATTACGAAAAGCTCGTCAAAAAAAGAAGAATACTTCACGCATGCACTGTATTTCATAACATAAATACATCGCAAAAACTTCTCTATCTATGTGACAAAATCACCTTCCGCACTAACGTCAATTACATTATTATTCGTCGTCACAAATTTTGACTAACACCACCTCTGCATTCTACAGCCCAATTCCAATCATCTCCTTCACATGATATCATTCGGCTGAACAACACGATTCCTGTTTTGAAGAGAAACATTCTCAATTGAAAATTGAATCAACACATGACTCCTCTGTCGCAGATGATTCCACAACTGACTTTATGAACATCCTGTTCATATTTTCAATGAAATCAAGACGATTCCTGTTGTAGAATTAAAAATACTATCCACGGCGTGCTTCAAAAACAAGCTCGATAACTAAATTTTATCAGGAAATTCATGATTCTTTCAATGATGTTCATGTACATGAAAATAAATGCACCACCCTTATAAAATTTATGTTGTACAACAAATAATAAGAAACTGTCAAATAACTGAATTATTAATTGAGTTCGAACCAGAGCCAACTCTGCCTCTTGATAGGTAAGACTAATGTGGTAATTCTGTTCTATTTTGTTTTCTTCTGACCAGTCAATAAAAATGAGTATAACGTCCTTCTGATGACCTTCTCTGCATTGGGAAGGACTGGCACCAATACCAAAATCAGATGCGTCTTTCTGAACGGTGAAAGGAACCTCAACAGATCAACAGGTCAAAATTGAGGCAGATACCAAATGATGAGAGTTGCGTATGCCTGGGAGCATGTACCCCATTCAAATTTTCCATTTTTCCAAAGGAGATTACAAAGTGGGGAGAAATCTCCAATACCAAGAAGCAAATTCGATGAGCTTACGGACATCACATACATTCTTAGGTGGTGTATTCTGAACTCTTGCTTTCACTTCATCCATGATTCCCCCGCATCAACAACGTTTCCTAGATACCAGAGTTCTGACTCACATCTGTGAAACTTGGTCCGGTTCAAGGTGAGCCCAGCTTTGGCAACCGATGAAAGGACCTCTTGCAGACTCTGGGGGTATTGCTCCAATATCGTGGGATAGATTATCACAAAATCAAGATATCCGAAAAAATGCTTCTCCAGATCTTTTTCTACTACACGTTCGATGAAACGCTGCCACGTAGCTGGCTTGATTTGAAGACCCATGGGTAATCTACGAAATTGATAGAATCCCCCTTTCGGCATGATAAACGTCGTTAATAGTTCTAATTTCACTGACAAAGGAGATGTGCCAATAGGCTGATTTTATGTTGAGAGTGTTCTTGTGGTGCGCATCCTAGAGCTTGTCGAACGATTGAAGAAATATACTGAGTTAGTTGATATGCTATCGAACAGTTATATTCGTTAGCAACTACATATCGTTGTAACATCGTCAAATTGTGAATATGACAGTAATTTTCAAAATATGCTGTGAGAATGTGATTATAGGCATACCGTTTTCTGTTTTAGTATTTTTTTCGTTACCGTAGAGTACAATGATATCATTATAATATTACCTTATTCTTCAACATCCACCTGACGTTAGGCTCTGGAATCCCAGCTATCTTGCAAGTCATAGTAACATTTTTCCCCTCGATTCCATAAGCTTTATTGTCATCGGCAAAAATGTCAGGAACGCAAGCGTACTCGTCTAGCTCCAGCTTGTCCCAAGACTTCAAATGCAGCCGCTTGGGATAGTGACACACGGGAGGTACCCCAAACGGAACGTTCTGTCGGAACATCCACTCCCTCAGAGGCCTCAGAGAACAGGAACAGTTCCAGGGATTCCCAGCAAGCTCTAAAGCGTGCAAGCTCTGGAGCTTCGTAAAAGTTTGTGCAGCCACATCGACGAGTTTATTGTTGTCCAGCCTCAGCCACTCTAGCGACTTTTCTAGGCCTGCGAAAGCTCTTGGTTCTATATGCGATATCTTGCAGTCAGATATCTCCAGTCTTATTAGTTGCGGTATGTGTATGAACGCGTCGTTGAAGACTTTCTGAATAGGGTTGCCGTTCAGCTTCAGCTCTCTCAGCACCGTCACAGAGTCAAACGTGTGAGAAGGGACGTTCGCCAAGGAGTTGTAGCTCAGGTCCAGCTCCACCAGGTTGATGAGGTGCTTGAAGGAGTATCTCTCCAGCGTCTTGAGCCGGCATTTGGTGATGTACACTTTCTGCAAGTTCACCAGGCCAGCTTTGCTGAACTCCTCGTGCCTGATGGACACTATGTTGTTGCCCGTTAGGTCGAGTATTTGCGTGCTGGGGTCCAGCTGGAGCGGGATGACGGTGAGAGTTGCGTTTAGGCACAGCACGGATTCCTTTCCGCTTTTCCACTTGCATTCGCAGAGGCTAGGACACACCGCTGGGGATGGTTGGAACAGACAGCTGAGGACGATGAAGACGTGGAGGACCAACGTTGACATCTTGAATGAGGGTGGTGGTGGTCTATCTGGTTTTGTTGTCGTCATTTTCTTCATCTTCAGTCTCCATGGTATTTCTAGAAGTTGGAGTATTGGGATGATTCAGCTGAAAAAAAAATTGAATATTATCGAATGGAAGTGATAGTATGGATGGTTTTAATATTCAGGATTATTAAATGCGAAAACGATTGATAAGCAAATAATAATAATTTTCACATTTCGACTCTTTTCTCCAAATTACGACTTTCAGGTCGTAATTTTGACTTTTTTCTCGAAATTTTGACGTTGAAGTCGGAATTTCGAGATTCATATCGAAATTTCAGCTCTTATGTCAAAATTTAGATAAAGTCGAAATTTAGGGATTCATTTGCAAAATTTCGTATTTTTTGTCGAAATTTCGACATTAAAGTAGAAATGATGAAAAGAAATTGGTGGCACTCCTGCGCTTTCGTAATTCTTAGATTCCTGCATTTATTCTTCTGTTGATATCGTCGCATTACTCCATTATACGAGTATATATTGAAAAATCCTTATCCTACTATAGAACCAAACAAAATTCCAATGTCAAAGTATTTTATTACACAACATATTCTCCTCTAAATAGGATACATTTATTACAGCGAACCTGCAACGTCTCTAGACCTTTCAAAAACAATGTTTTTTCTTGCTTTGCAAACCAGACCTCCACAGCTTTCATTACCTCCTCGTTGGGAGAAAATTTACGACCTTTTAAACTTTTTTTCAGTTGAGGAAAGAGATGATAGTCAGACAGCCAAATCTGGTAAATAAGGGGGTTGTTCTAGTAATTCAAACCCTAAATCACGAATTTCTTGCATGGTAACATGATATTTGTGTGCAGGGGAGTTGTCCTGCAAAAACAAAACACCTTTGGATACCTTTCCGCGTTTTTTCTCTCTAATTTTTTGCCGTAGAGTGGTCAGTAATGTCGAATAGTAATCTCCAGTTATTGTTCTCACGTATCCAAAAAATCAATCATGATTACTCCATGGGAATCCCAAAAAACTGAAGCAAGAACTTTTCTAGCAGATTTCT
Organism: Chrysolina oricalcia; assembly: GCA_944452925.2. Taxonomy (NCBI): domain Eukaryota; kingdom Metazoa; phylum Arthropoda; class Insecta; order Coleoptera; family Chrysomelidae; genus Chrysolina; species Chrysolina oricalcia. The sequence goes on along the minus strand of OX101825.2, from coordinate 5,479,353 downwards.
GGACAAGAAACTTCTTAGGTCTTGGAGAACCGGAGTGTCACCATTCCATCGATTGTTGCTTTGTTTCTGGATCGTAGAAATGTACCCAAGTCTCATCCATAGTAACAATTCGGTATAAGAAGTCTACATCGTTTTCAAATCGAGCACAGATCGAACGCGATGCTACTACACTTGCACGCTTTTGGTCAACATTCAAACATTTGGGGATCCATTTTGCAGCAATTTTTCTCATATCCAAATAGTCGTGAACTTTATGATGAACGCGTTTGTATGAAATATTCAGTGCTTCAGATATCCGTTTTAGCCCAATTCGACGGACTGTTAAAATCATGTCATGAACTGCATCGATATTTGCGGGGACTGACACAGAAACTGGCCTTCCCAATCGGTCATCATCTTCAATGGAAAATTTACCTCTTTTGAAGCTTGCAGTCCAATTTTTCACGGTCGCATACGAAGGACATTATTCACCAAGGGTATTGAGCATATCTTCGTAAATCTGCTTACCTCTTAACCCTTTTAAATACAGGTACTTGATGATGGCTCGATACTCCAATTATTCGAGTTTCACAATTTCGGTGTAAATATTTTTTCTTTTAATTTATTGTGTAACTCTGGTTTACTTTTTTGACGTCAAACTTTACACTGACACTTCTAATAAGTTATTGTTCGTTGCTATGGTAACGCAATATTTTGTTTATGCAGGGAACTGGTCTAGGCTAACTAGATATCAATACATCCTTGTATAGTTATAATAATGTAGTAATAGAAGTTAAAGTAGTAGTAATAGTAATATTCATTAATCAATAAAAGTCAATGAAAGATAAATTTACATAAATAAACATGAGAAACCACATAGATATTCATAGCATTCACTCGTGGCCGACGTGCTTTCAGATGTCTACACATAAACACACATATCTGTATGGTTCGTGCCAAAATAAGTTTCAACTAGTGACTGTAGATGTCATAAGTAACTTTCTGTATATATATATATATACAGTTACATACTCTCATGAATAACAATACATGGATATTTTTTCACCAACATGTATTTGTTGAAAATTGTTAAAATTGTTAAAATATTTGATACTGTTAGAATGGTTATTATCGTTAAAATTGTTGAAAAATATAAAATTATTCAAATTGGTTAAATTATAAAAATTGTTAAAGTTGTTAAAATTGTTTAAATTGTTAAAATGTTGAAATTGTTAAAATTGCTAAAATTTTTATTTCAAAATTTTTTGCAAAATTTTAATTTTGGAATAAGCCACCTTTGTTCTCTATTTGCATTATTCGTTTGGATTTTCCACTTCAACTGGCAGTCCAAATGAATTCCAAGTTATTTTATATCTTCCCTAAATTGTATTTTCTTCGGAGAGCTAACCGAAGCAATTTCTAATTGAATGTACGATGGGAGTCTGTTTGAAGTACTAAAGAAAGAATTGAAAAAAGATATATCATTCACCGTCAATAGTTCATTACTAAAAAAATCAGTGACCATCACAAAATTTCGTTAAATTTTCTTTTTTAAATTATACCAAGCTGTGTCTTCGTAGAATTCAGCAAAATCATCAGCAACACTCATGATATCTTCTTCGATAGGTAGAAGAAATGAGTCATTGACATATATTGTAAAAACGATAGGTCCCAATATAGAACCTTGAAGCACACCATAATGATTGTCATTCTTGAAATTAATGTGTGTTTCGCCATTTTTGACACAATGCTGTCTATTCTCTAGATAACTTTGCTCTGGTATTGAGCTGTTGCCTGTGAAACCAATGTTATTTAGAGTGATGAGTAACTTTCCATGACGGATAGATAGATAGATAGATTGATAGATTTATTTAATCAACAATACATTTATGACAAGTCCAATGGTATAGAAATATTAGTAAATTATAGTAATGATATGTAAAAAATAAGTAAAAGTGTGGTTGAAAAGATGATGTATAGATAAAAATATTAAGTTAAAAGGTAATGTATAGATAAAAAATGGTAAAAACTGGTACATAGAGACATAGTCACTCTTATAATAAAATAACTGAATGGAAATATAACAAAGATATTAAAAAGACTAAGAAAGTACAATTGACAATAAGCGTATAGATACTGAATGTACGAATCAAGTAGGCCCGGTAATTTGTTTTGATTCAGTGAGTATGCAGCACCCGGTACTCCTCATATAGTCAATATATTCCTCAAGGGAATAGAATGGATTTTCAGTCAGACATGTTTTGACTTTTTTTTGAAATTGAACATTCTCATGTTTTTTATTTCAGGGGGATCAATATTATAAAGGTTATAATTTAGTGAGTTGTTCTTAGATCTGGCGAGTCTGTGTCTAGGTATTCTAATCATGTTTGCTCCTCTGGTGTTGTGGTGATGAATATCAGACTGAGTAGTCAGCATGGAAATTTTTTTGTGAATATCAATGATAGTGTTCCATATAAAGTGTGACGGGAGAGTCATTATTTTGAATTTTTTGAATAGGGGTCGACATGTTTCTCTGAATTTTGCATTGCCTAGGATTCGTATAGCTTTTTTCTGCTGTCGGAAGACAATCGAAGCTGCCGAAGAGTTACCCCAAAGTAGAATACCGTAGTTAAGGTGTATCGTAGTTGTACCGTAGGTGTACCGTAGTTAAGGATAGAATCGGAAGTCTTTGCTTGTTACTGTATATTTTTTCCTGACTGGAAATGAATGGAATTTTATAAATTTGTTATTGTGCTTCATCAACTCTTGCCCCAAAATTCTCACCAACCAGTTTTACTGTATTCATAGTGAATAATTCAATGATAATAATAGTACTAAAAATAAAAACATAATTTAGATCTATAGGAAGCAAGTAACTACATTCAACGTTGAAACAGGGAGAAGCGTTCTCAGTAAAATTATGATCGTGAATGAATTCATATTTTCCGCTTGACATCGATGAAATACGACCCCTGGCCGCCGTAAATTATTGCAATCAAATGTCGATTGAATTTATTCCAATTTCAGCCCCAATAATTGATGCGGTGGCCAGAGCTTTGCCAAATAATAGCACGGTAAACATTTTTTTGTTGGCTGTTTTCCGTAATCACAAAACAGGATAATGTATTCTGAAAGAGGGAGGAATAACATATCAATAATTCAATGTATCGGCACCATAGTCGTGCGGCATCCGATACGGTTCTCTTTGGGGGATGTATTTGCACAAATTTGTAAATGTAATGTTACAAAATACCTATTCAGTGTTTTTGAAAAATATGGAAAATAACCTGCTCGGATCTGATCGCTGAAAATAAGCTTATTCATTCGAATTTCAAAAAAAATTAGAGTAAAAATTTGATTTTATTCCGGTTTTACCACTTTACTTTGAATTTTTACTTTCTATCGCAACGTTCACTTTTTGCCATTTATTTAATAATTTCTGGAATATTAAAAAATACCAACGTAGGCGATCCATAACATACAGTGGAGGTGAGATCTTAAATCTTTATTGATAGTGTGAGTGTAGTCAGAGGACACACATCAGCACATTACGTAGTCGGAAGTCGGAAGACTTACATCAGCAGCAGGACATGTTTCGAAGGATTAATCCTTTATCTTCAGCGAAAAAAGGTTGGAAACTAATGATCTACAGAAAAGAGTAATGTTACAATATTGAGAATAACAGTACTAAAGTTCGAACATACCATATGTGGTGGAAAAAGTGCTTCTATATAAATGTAGAATAATTAAATTAAAACAATTGTCAATATGACGGTAGCCGCATAACGAGCGGGTCCCTAATTATTGTTAGGGGGTATGATTTATCTCGCTAAATAAATCATCTTTTCAAAAACTTTTGTTAAACCGTGACCATACACGTGCTCTTCATGCAAAACAATAGTGTTATGTTATGAAAGAATGAAAGTGAAAATCGAGGATAACATCTGTCATCTGTCGAGTGAGACGTCACGACTCAAAGTGACAGAGTGACTGTTCCGTGGATCTGTAAAGAGCAATCATCATACAACATCGACTGTTAGTAATATTAGACTATAATAATAAAAAAAATAAAAGATTTATTAGTAATGTAGAATGTAGAACATTGGTTGTTGATCGAGTGTGACTTGTAAAGGTGTGAAAAAATTGATCAAGATAAGAAAATTATTCACAATTTGATCGATCAAAATAGTAAGGAATTGAAAAGTTTTAAGCTGTCGAAATTGGTTTGTTCGTTTATACATTGAACTTCTGAATTTTTAATTGCCTTATTTATTTCCAGTGTCTCAAGTAGATTGAGCTTTTTCTCTTTATCACAAATATGCAAAATTTTTAAATCTGAGTTTGGAACAAAATTATATTTTTAATAATATGATTGGAAAAAACTGTTAGAGAGTTAGAGTTGATTTCTTCCTTATCGGCATTGGATTCTATCAATCTAACGTGTTCTGCTACTCGAGTTTTAATTTTGCGACGTCTTACTCGACAGATGACAGATGTTATCCTCAATTTTCACTTTCATTCTTTCATAACATAACCCTTTTGTTTTGCATTAAGAGCACGTGTATGGTCACGGTTTAACAAAAGTTTTTGATAAGATGATTAATTTAGCGAGATCAAATCATACCCCCTAAAAATTATTAGGGACCCGCTCATTATGCGGCTACCGTCATATTGACAATTGTTTTAATTTAATTATTCTACATTTATATATAAGCACATTTTCCTTCACATTTGGTATGTTCGAAATTTAATACTGTTATTCTCAATATTATAACATTTCTCTTTTCTGTAGATCATTAGTTTGTAACCTTTTTTTGCTGAAGATGAAGGACTAATCCTTCGAAACATGTCCTGCTGCTGATGTAAGTCTTCCGACTACATCTCGTAATGTGCTGATGTGTGTCCTCTGACTACACTCATACTATCAATAAAGATTTTATTTAGTGGAGTTCGACTGTAAGTTTTTTACCTACCCATTAAAAAATTCGTTACTGCGACAAAACTGTTTTATACCAGCAGCTCTAATATGCAAATAACTTTCAATTACTGATCATCAACAAAAATATGTTGTTCTCTAAAAAATCATAATAACGGATACACATTTCTGTTAAAGTTGGTGCAAAGTTGACAATCTCAAATTTAATTGTTACTAGTCCGGCATGAAACTTTCATCAATTTTGTGAAGTAGGCTGTGGTGAAAAATGAAAATTAAATATGTTCCAATAAACTTACGAAAGAATGATTGCCAACCTCACTCAATTGAGAATTATAGAGTTTTAGGTGAAACGAAAGACATATAAAATTTATTAACTCCAAAAAATTGTGAGTAGGAACTTTCTGAGCTGAACAAAACCTCTCTTATACTTGGCTTAGTTCTTTTGTGTGAATACATTTTATACTGCTTTTCTAATGAACTGTGGCTGTATATTTGCTACACATTTTCAAATGTCTGCTAAAAACTTCGTAACTTTGACAAAACTGTTTTATAATGCTACTAATATACAGTACGTTCAAAAAGTGTGGAAACGCTCTATTATCTTACGAGTTGATTCTTTTCGGAGGAAAAGCTCGGACAGGTCGATTTTGTATTTTAGTTGTACACCTTTTTCAGAAAAAAATAATTTTTCCCCTACCACTTTTCAAGATATGACGTCATCGATATTTTATTTTAAATTGAAAGGGTATATTTTTATGTCAAAAATTGAATGCCCATATTTTTCTGAGTTCAACCATACCACATACGTCATATTTTACAGTTCGAATCACAGTATACTGAGTATAAAGAAAACCAGTGTGACATATGCAATGGTAACTAAGAACTTATTGTCTCGTTGCTAAGGGCTTACATATGTTTGTTTAGCCTACTATTCAAGTGTAGCAATATACTCGTACTAACTACTGAGTAGTTCTTAGGTTTACGTTGCAAAATGAATAATGAGAAATATGAACACTAGTTTCCTTTATACTAAGAATACTGTAATTCGAAGTGTAAGATATGACGTATGTGGTATGGTTGAACTCAGAAAAATATGAGCATTCAATTTTTGACATAAAAATATACCCTTCCAATTTAAAAAAAATATCGATGTCATATCCTGAAAGGTGGTAAGGGAAAAAATTAGGTGTGGCTTAATGACTATGTTCTGTACTAGGTTAGCTTGCTCGATTAGGTTTGAGTATAATTTTTTTTCTAAAAAAAGGTGTAAAACTAAATACAAAATCGACATGTCAGAGCTTTTCCTCCGAAAATAATCAACTCGTAAGATAATAGAGCGTTTCAACACTTTATGAACGCACTGTATACCATTAAATTCTAATTACGAATCATCAACAAAAATGCGTTTTTAGAAAATGAGAGCTACTGCTGAAAATTTCGTTCATATTTGATGCAAAGTTGACTTATCAATAATTTAAAGTGGGAATTCATTCAAATCACGCCTTGCAATCCATCAATATATTGATATGGAAAACTTGTATTTTAGTTTGTTATCAAAATTTAAAAAAAATATAACTAAACCAATATTTCTTTTATAATTTTCTATATGTTATATTTACAACACCACTATTTTTTACATATGCATATTTTATATATTTCCATCCTTTATATTTTATTTTATGAACTAATGTACCTAAATTGATATCGACACTCTGGATCTACGTATACACCAATCAATAGAGCAGCAAGTGAGTGATCTAAAAAAAATACTAGTAGAGGCCCGACTGTATCATCACATGAAAAACAGTTTGTAGTACTGATTTTCTGTTATGTTTTGGACAACTATCATTTATAAATTTGTTATGAACATTTGAATACAAAAAACGTGTTTTCAGTATTTGGTTTATGAAATTAAAGCTAATACAGAAATCTGGCTGCTCCAGAAAAGAAAATTCAAATTTCATTTGTGCTAAAACTAATGGCCCAACAGCGCATATATAGTTTGTGCTCACATAGAGTAGGTACACATAATTCAATGCTTTCATGAGAAGAGTCAGCCCAACAACTTGACAAATGGTACAGATATGAATTCAAAAGAAACGCAATTTTTTTTGTTTTTTCCAGTTTCTCTCCGTTATTCCGATCGCGTCATTAAAAACCTCACTTTGTATTGTAATTCTCTACAATTTTCTGTATTGAATCATATTGCTGTATGAGCTTTTATTTAATATGCAAAACACTAAAAACAAATACGGTTGACTGTCATTCATGTAGTGGCACAGTCGTTTTCCTACTAGTATTTTTCTCACGAAAAAATGGTTGGTTTGCCTAGTAGACAATTTTCACTGCTCACAGAGTCGGCCTTTTCGTATTTCGCCTACCACGACCAGGCGGCCTATTCTAGAAAGTCGATGGAAATTGTCGCACAACATTGGCATGTGGTAGTCTCAAATGGGTTCGAAATATATGTCGCATGAGATAAATTTCGTCGAATAACATGTGCTGGCAACATCAGAATAAATGAAGTAAAAACATGGAATGTGAAGCCAAAAAAAATTATTGCAGCCAAAATCATAAGCGAAATTTAAAGAATTTAATGCAAGAAAAAGAAAATAATGAGCCTCTTGTATCGGAGAATTCTTCGGTTGATCTGAAGGTTTTGATACATTTTTCTCAGATGAGAATGTGAAAGCACTCCTGTATATAACTCGTCTCTCTCGAGGCCGCTGATAAATTTCCTGATTTTCTAAATTTTCTATAGCTATTACTGAAGATGCCATTCTCTGGTTACAAAAATCTCTGAAAAAGCATCAAAACAAATCTTTCATATCCAAGCTGACAAAAATAGAATTTTAGCAAGTCTTCATCCTTCGAGTTTTGATAACGGATACAGATTTAGTCTCCGAAACGTCACGTCAACGTCTTCTAAAAAGAGAAGTATTTTTAGTCAATTTAAATTTTTTTCTCGTCATATAGGCAAATTTAGTATTCGATACGTTACTGACGAAATAATAAACTGTTTTCAAGACAACAGTCTTCAAAACGCAGTAACTGATCGAGGCAAATTGATTATTGCCCCTCTACACTTGTACAGATTTCTTTGAATTAACATTTTTTCATTTTCAGACTGTGGAAGGTTAAAATTCCCAAAAAGGTATGTCAAGAAACGAATATCCTCCACAAAAACAAACTTTCATTCAACATCAAAGAATGTTTTGACATTTATTATATATCATTGGACCTAACCTATAAATTTAGCATCTTATGAAATTCTCGCAATCGACTCAAATTGTCGACTGCCTTTGACCATTCGACAATTTGTCTATCAATAACTTGCGAATGCGACATTTGAGAATAAGAATATTCAGATTTCGTTCGACAAAGAGCATATCTCGCATGCGACAAGATATGTCCCTCATCTCTGAAAAGTATACGCATTGTCGAACATTTGCTCATCATCATATCGTTTTCACTTTTTTTATAACATCTGCTCTGACAAAAAAAATACTTTTATAACTTCATATACTCTGACTTAAAAATAAATAAACATTAGTTTTCACTCTCAGTACCAAGCGTTGGGTAGTATTTATTTATTCACCATTGTGCATGTTCTAATAGTGTATTATTTGAATGTACCTTTGAGTAAATAACTTTTATTATAAAAGTTACTTATGACATCCACAGTCACTAGTTGAAAGTTATTTGACACGAACTAAGGAATCCAAAGTTACATGGTTCCTACTCTTTGACAGGCAGTCAACCATTTTGTCGTTCTGACCAAACCAGGTTTAAACACGTTTCTAGTACGTTATGAGGATCGTACATACAAGTGAAGAGAAAGTAGTAAATTGTCTTTCCTTACGGTACAAATTTTCAGTGGGTTCGTTTCGATTTCGAGATTTTCCATAAATTCTTTTTGACAGTCATTGAACAGCTGTCAACGGTTGGAACTTTCGGAATCAAATCGACAAATACTCTGTCTTCACTTAGATTATGTTTACTTACCACATAACGTACTAGAATCTTTATTGAACCTAGGGCCAGAACAACAGAATTGATGGCTGCCTGTCAATTAGTAGATAAACATTCAACTTTGGATTCTAGTCGACTTCCGGCAGTGGTTGAGGTCAGACGGCGGCCTTGTGTTGGAAGTCAGGTTAATGTGTGTAATGTCCGCCGTCTGAGAACGTGCAACGACCCAAGCTTATAGTGTTTGTTAAAAATTAAAAAGTGTAAAGTAAAATGGGATGCAGTATTGCCTCTAGCAAGACAAATGCGTCCCCCGATACAGCTGCGCTGTCTACGCCGGTTAGAGGCCGGATGGGAACGGATTTCTCGCAGCGTGGCATGTCCAGATAGCGCCATTAGGAAGCTCACGGACAAAAATTGAGAAAGCAAGCAAGAAACTTTGGATTCCTTGGTTTGTGTCAAATTGATTTTCAACTAGTGACTAATGAACTCTTTGTAATATACTGGATTGCATACGGTACAAATTTTAGGTGGATTCCTTTTGATTTTGAAATCTTTCATGAATCCTTCCATTTGACGTGAAAACGACGAAGTTGCAGAAACTTTGCGAGACGTTTCTCGCATTAGGCCTCGCTCACACTCACCCCTCTTAATCCTTTTGTAAAACGGCGAAAAAGCAAATTGATTCACTTCCACACGGATTCCACTAAACAACAACTCGAATTATCTCGCTCTAACATTTCAACCGCTAAACTGATAACAGCCCGCGGACTCAATTCCGCTGTTAATCCCCTAATCCCATAATCACTTACGAAACATTGACCCTGGCGGAGAAGAATTACAGCTCGGAAAGTTCAGTCGTAAGGATTCTCGAAACCCCCGGACGGTCTTGGATTCCCAAGCGGAGGCGGCTGGAAAGCCGGCCAACTTTTAAACAGTTGAAATTCGAAACATGTTAACCGACGTTCACGCAGGCCGCGGTTGTCTTCGAGAGATGTTCCGAGATTGAGTTGTGTTTCCCGAGGGAGAGGGGAAAGGAACTTTAATCCGTTTTTGTGATACTTCCTTGGAATAACCAGATGTTTGATACAAGCATCATCAGGCCTGCGCCAGAGTACAAATGGACGACAGATTTGGTACAAATATCAGTCAAAGACGTCGCACTGTCGTCATATGGTCCAAAAAACACTTCGCAAGTTAAAGGGTCTAGAAGTTTTTTTTTAATACTACGACTCCAATGCTATCAAAACTATAATTGTACAGCAATGAAATGGATACCACGACTTTGATGCGTTCAAAACTATAATTGGACACTACTAATATAAATACAACGATTTTAATGGGTTTAAAACTGAAATTGAATACCAATATTAAGAATTCAACTACTGCAATGTGTTTAAAGCTATAATTGGACACCAATAATATAGATACAACGACTTCAATGCGTTTAAAAGTATAATTGTACAACAGAAATATAAGTACACCTACATTAATTCATTAAGAACGATAATACAACCACTTTAATGCAATTATAACTATAATTTGAAACTAATAATTGGAATACAACTACTTCGAAGCGTTCAAAACTATATTTGAACACCAATAATAAGAATACAATGACTTCAATGAGTTTAAAACTATAATTGGACACCAATAATATGAATACAAAGATTTTAATGAGTTTACAATTATAATTGGACACCAGTTATATAAATACAATTACTTTAATTCATTGAGAACCATAATTGGATATCTATAATATGAATGCAACTACCTTAATGCATTTATAACTATAATCTGATACTAATAATTAGGATACAACTACTTTAATACTTTCAAAACTATAATTGAACACCAATAATGAGAATACAATGACTTCAATGCTTTTAAAACTATAATTGGACACCAATAATATGAATACATCGATTTTAATGCGTTTACAATTATAATTGGATACCAGTAATATAAATACAACTACTTTAATTCGTTTAAAACCATAAATGGATATAAATAATATGAATACAACTACCTTAATGCATTTATATCTATAATCTGACACTAATAATTAGGATACAACTACTTTAATACTTTCAAAACTATAATTGAACACCAATGATGAGAATAGAATGACTTCAATGCTTTTAAAACTATAATTGGACACCAATAATATGAATACATCGAATTTAATGCGTTTACAATTAAAATTGGATACCAGTAATATAAATACAACTACTTTAATGCGTTTATAACTATAATCTGACATTAATAATTACTTTAATACTTTCATAACTATAATTGAACACCAATAATGATAATACAATGACTCCAATGCTTTTAAAACTATAATTGGACACCAATAATATGAATACAACGATTTTAATGCAATTACAATTATAATTGGACGTTAGTTATATAAATACAATTACTTTAATTCGTTCAGAACCATGATTGGATACCAAAAATATGAATACTACCTTAATGCGTTCAAAACTATGATTGTACAACAATAATAAGTATACAATGATTTCATTGCGTTTGAAGCTATAATTGGTGACCAATAAAACAAAGTCTGACTCTAAGGACCAAAATCCGGTCCGAAGGACCCAAAACTTGCTATACCGTGAATGGTAAGAACTAGAGGGTTGGGTTACCATTGGTTCCTATTGCAAATATGAATTCAACCAGTGCATAAACATCGTGTTTCACCAATCAGTAAAAAGTTGAAATTCAAAAAAAAAAAAAGAAAGAGCTATAGGGATGGGGTAGTTTCAACTGAAAATACGCATTCAACTGGTGTGGAAACGCTATGATAATAGTAATTTTTTCACATAGTTGAATTGTTCAAATCATGGAGGCAGAAAAAATATTTATATATATATTTTTCCAATCTTCGGTATCTAGTTTCATAAAACGCGACTTGCCGGACGATATGAAAATTTTTCCCATTTTCCCAATGTGTCCAAAATATTATTCTCGACCTCCTCTATTTATTCTATTTAATCCCTAAAACACCTATTTTTAAGGTGATATGAATATAAAGAAAATGTAGTCGAAATCATAAAATCATCACCAAATCTAACCTTACCGAACCTTCAAATCTGAAAACTCCAAAATTGGAAGAAAAAAAATTTTCCTACAAAAATACGTTTCTTCAAGATATGAAAAAATTTCATATGAAGTTTTTGTAGATTTTTCTGAGGACAATAATACTGTTTTCCTATATTTTTTTGATATCTCATTGATTTTTGATATTTGGTGTTTGTCCCTTATTTTTTGTTTATTTTTTCTAAATATTTCCCGCACTATTAATATCATAGAAAAAAATCATTAAGATTTTTTATATGTTTTAAGCAGACAATAATAGAAGTATATTGTAAAATTCGAAAATTTGTCGCCTTCTTTAAGTTTTTGGTGGTTTTACAAAAAAGCTATAATCCGATTATTTTTCAGGAAACGAAAAAAATTCATGAAAATTTTTGTGGATCTATTGGAGCACAATAAAAACATTCATGGACATCTTTTTCGATATCTCATTTCATGTTCTAGTTTTTGTATAGTTATACAGGGTGTTATTTAAGTACGTGGCCAAACTTGAAGGGGTGATCCTTTGAGTGATTCTAAGACGAAAAGTTCATATAAACATAAGTCCGGTAATGCTTCGTTTTCAAGATACAGGGTGTCAAAATTTTTAAAAGAAATCGTTTTTGTCGTAAATATCTTAATAACCCTTCAACCGATTTTATTGAAATTTGGCAGTGTTATTGAAGGTCGTAAAGGGCGAATTTAACCCTAACTATATCAAAATCATCATGTCCAGTGGCGTCCCGGAAGGCACTGTAACCAATATTTTTGACAGAAAACATGTGCGCCACTAATTTTTTTGCAATTTTTGTATTTATTTCACATTGAGCAACTAAAATTACAACTTTTTTATTTCTAGAATTTTTTTCGTATCTTGCTTTGTTTTTGAGAAAAAACATAAAAATCACTTCATTGCACATCCCTGTGACAACACAATAAAACATTTCAACTACTAAACCATCAAAAACTGAGGTCTTACTAATATTTTTTCATATCAATACTCTATTCTAGTCTTAGAATTTTCTATCAAAATTAATGCAATGAAAAAAAAAAAAAAATGTATGTATGAATTGCAGCACTTGCCTTCGGCTCTTGGCTTCGGCTCGTGCCGCAAAATGTTGTTGTCCATGGACATGCAATAAAGACATTTTTATTTATGATTAAACAATTATTATTACATGGAAGTCATCTTTTAATTTTTTTCGCTCATATTACCTGTTTTCGATGAAACAAATAATGTTGTTATGTATTACTGCAGTGTTTTGAAACTAAAGTTAGAGGGCCATGGAAGGAACAACAAATGTTCAAACAAATTTAACTTCTTAACTGTCACAAATTGAAACGGTACATACGTAATTATTTGATAGTAATTATTTGAAGTGTTTTCAAGAGTTTTGAGATAGAAAATTTGTTACCGATATCTGAAAATGGTTCGGTTTACAATCTCGGAAATGGCCGATATGCATTTTGTCTATGGAATGGCCCAAGGCAATTCCAGAGCGGCTAGACGCATTTATCAAGAAAGATATCCTCATCGAAATGTTCCAAATAGGCAAACATTTGTGAGAATACATGAAAGGCTGTGCGAATCAGGCACCTTTCAAAGGTCGGCTGCTCTTATTGGGATACCTGCAACGGTAAGAACAGTGGCGCTGGAGGAAGAAGTTTTACATGAAGTTGAGCGTTGCCCCGATACAAGCACACGCAAAATTGCACAACAATCAAACATTTCTCACTTTACTGTATGGAAGATTTTGAAAGAGTACCAACTGTATCCTCACCACATACAGCGTGTTCAAGCGTTATTTCCTGCGGATTTTCCCAAGCGAGTTGTTTATACTACGTGGCTTTTGCAACAACAGGTTGCATCTCCGACATTTTTATCCAGTATATTATTTACCAATGAAGCGTGTTTTTCCCACAATTCAATAATGAACTTTCATAACAACCATATCTGGACAGAAGAAAATCCCCACGCGGTTATAGAAAATAATTATCAACAACAGTTTTCCGTGAATGTCTGGGTTGGTATTGTTGGCGATTATCTCATTGGATCTCATTTTTTACCACCGAGATTAAGTGGTCAAGAGTATCGTCATTTTTTGGAATTTGTATTACCTGTACTACTAGAAAATGTCCCACTGGCAGTAAGAGGAGAAATGTGGTTCATGCACGATGGGGCTCCACCTCACTTCAGCATAGTAGCACGTCAATTTCTGCACGAAACTTATGGAGAAAACTGGATCGGTCGCGTAGGTCCACAGTCATGGCCGCCCAGGTCACCGGATTTAAATCCCTTGGATTTTTTCCTTTGGGGACATTTAAAGTTTATAAAACTCCAGTCAACACTGAAGAAGAATTAATCCAACGAATACGGGATTCATTTGATCAGATAAGACATACGCCGGAAATATTTCAACGTGTTCGGGAATCGATGTTAAGAAGAGTTAATGCTTGCATTGAAGTTGAAGGAGGACATTTTGAGCAACTATTGTAAGTTTTGTGTTAGTTATTATTGAATGTATTCTTACAGAAACAAATTGCCTAGGTACCATTTTTGTTTCAGTGTGGTTTTAATAAAGGGTGTTCCTTGTTTGATGTTGCTTTGGCATTTCCGGCGTTACCACTATGCACGCACTGGCCAAATGAAACAAACAATTTTTAAGCATAACGGATTCACCTGTAATCATTAAAAACCCTATAAAAACAATTTTTTATTGTGTTGTGCCAGGGACGTGCAATGAAGTGATTTTTATGTTTTTTCTCAAAAACAAAGCAAGATACGAAAAAAATTTCTGAATATAAAAAAGTTGTAATTTCAGTTGCTCAATGTGGAACAAATACAAAAATTGCAAAAAAATCAGTGGCGCACATGTTTTCTGTCAAAAATATTGGTTACAGTGCCTTCCGGGACGCCACTGGACATGATAATTTTGATATAGTTAGGGTTAAATTCGCCATTTACGACCTTCAATAACACTGCCAAATTTCAATGAAATCGGTTGACGGGTTATTAAGATATTTACGACAAAAACGATTTCTTTTAAAAATTTTGACACCCTGTATCTTGAAAACGAAGCATTACCAGACCTATGTTTATATGAACTTTTCTTCTTAGAATCACTCAAAGAATCACCCCTTCAAGTTTGACTACGTACTTGAATAACACCCTGTATAAACAATTCAATATTCTCACAAACCATCAGGAAAAGGGGGGAAGTAGGGAAATTAATCATGAAAAATCTTAGCGAGTAGCACCAGGAAAAGTTTGGGGGGAGAATGAGGTGAATAACCAAAAATCCAGGTACGAAGCGCCCGCATCAATTTGTGGTGGAGAGACGGGGTGAATAATAAAAAATCTGGGAACGAAGTGCCCGAAAACATTTCTGGTGGGGAAAGTGCCCGAAAAATTTTAGGTTGGGGAAGGGGGGGAGAATGATAAAAATCTGAGTTTTCGTAATTTTTTAACCATAAATTGATATTTTCATTAGGTTCTGCGATTGTTATTTCTTTTGTTTTTGAAGTAATGGAGAAAATTCATCTGAACTTTTCGTAGAGCTGTTGAAGGAATATGAAACTGTTGATATAAAATTTTTGATATCGGGTTTCAAAAATAACCATAACTATTCTATACATTCAAGGACTGCATTTGAAGAAGGTTCCCTATATACAACAATTGAATTTTTCAATAACTAATTGAATCAAAAGTCTTGATTACTCTAGAAACTTATTGAGATCGTTGAAAAATTATTTACGCAATATGGTGTCAATGATTTCTTCTCATACACCGATCCTGGTTCACTATAAAATAGGTGTATTAGGGAGTTGTAATCATTATCATTTTCTCACTTCGCAGCTTACTCCTCAATTTTGAATTATGTACATTTAGTACAAGTTATGTAGAAGTTGTTCCATGCTAATATTACAAAGCGAATTTTCTGAAGTCAGAGTTGTGTTCAGTAATAATTTATTAGAATTGCAGTAGACTTGTTGGTTTTAATTCTAGTCATATACATAGATATAACGTTAAGTATTTAGTGGAAGTTTCTTCTTAGGCCATCTGCAAAAAAAGTATTATCTCCATCGCTAACTAAAACACTGAGAGGTTTTGATTACATTTTAAAAGGAAATTCTGCTCTACCAGAAAAAAAAATTGACTCGCGTCACATCACAAGGTTTTTGAATATTGCTTTCTGGAAAGGTTTCTCAAGTATTTGAATAATCTTAATACGAGTACATTGTCAAATTGAAAAAATTATTCCAGATTCAGAAAGTCAACAAATACTGCACGTAAGCAGTTTCATAGTAATATATAGACAGCATGATAGTTGATAGGTGTTGTTGTGTCCTGATCGGTTTGTTCGGATAGAGCCATTTGTTAGAACCAATGACAAATTACCTTTAGACTTCGTTATTTACGTTTCGAGCTGTGGTCTTCACAAAGTCACATTCTAAGTACAATTTTTACGGCCGCTTGTTTCGCGGCATTTATTTGCTTTAATACATTGTATATAAACAGATAATTCAGCAGAAACTCAGGTTTGCTGACTTTTTGGTTGACTGGCATTTATTTTTCGCGAAACAAGTGGCAATAAAAATTGTGCTTAGAATATGACCGCAGTTCGAAATGTGAATATCGGAGTCTAGCCGTAATATGTCATTGGTTAGAACAAGGCTAAAATATGTATTAGTCAATCACCAAGAAGAAGATTCAATTCGGCCACTCCTCTTATCACGAGTTCAAACTGATGTAGGAGTTACACAGGGCTCAGTATTGGGCCCAATTCTCTCCGTATCATATAATAACTAGATGAGTAATATTCTGCTAGATATAAAACTCACGATTTAAGCTGGTAATACAACCCGTATACTTTCTGTTAGAGATGGCGCAGCCTAATGGAAAACATCAGTTGAAATATCAGTTTTGAACAACGACTTAAAAAGTGGCAAATAATGAAGTCAACCATAGACATTTATTTCTATTTTAATATTATGAGTTCATGAATAGTATTTTTCTGAATCTGAGTTTGATAATAGGCATTCATTTGTATTTTGTTATTATGAGATCCTGAATTGAAAGTTCTTCTGTAGTTTACCAATGCTATTTTTATAGTTTCATTACATTAAAGTTTTATATTCTAACGGTTGGGGTTAAAAGCAGCTTCTTAGCCGATCTCCGTCCTTCCTTCAATCTTCATTTATTTTTATTCTCCGTTTTATCTTTCGTATTTATTTACTATCTATGAATGTTGTCAAATTTTGAATGAAGTCATATCATTATCATCATCATTAAAGTTAACTAGCAAACTCAAATCCATATTTCACGAATGAATTTTCCACTAGAACGCAGTAATAACTTCATTCATTATCAGAGCATGTTTCACATTATATTCGACTTGATTGATTTGTATATTATATTGCATACTAGAGTTTATGTTTTATTTCTGTTTGTATTGGTACTCGCCTTTAACATTTTCACAAAGACATTATAAAATGCATATTGCCCAAAAACAAATAAAACTTCTAACAAACAGGCATTATTCTAGACATACAAGGATATATTGAAACATTTGTATCCTACTATAGAACCAAACAAAATTTTAATGTCAAAATATTTTATTACCCAACATATTCTCTTAATGGGATACATTTATTACAGTGAACCTGCAACGTCTCTAGACCTTTAAAAAAAATGTTTCTTCTTTCTAAGGAGGGTGTTCTAGTAATTCAAACATGGTAACATGATATTTGTGTGCAGGGGCGTTGTCCTGCAGAAACAAAACACTTTTGGATAGCATTCCGCGTCTTTTTTCTTTAATTTTTTCACGTAGAGTGGTCAGTCATGTCGAATAGTAATCTCCAGTTATTGTTCTACCCTTATCCAAAAAATAAATCATGATTACTCCATGGCAATCCCAAAAAACTGAAGCAAGAACTTTTTCAGCAGATTTTTGGACACGAAACTTCTTAGGTCTTGGAGAACCGGAGTGTCGCCATTCCATCGACTGTTGCTTTGTTTCTGGATCGTAGAATTTTACCCAAGTCTCATCCATAGTAACAATTCGGTTCAAGAAGTCTACATCGTTTTCAAATCGAGCACAGATCGAACGCGATGCTAATACCCTTGCACGCTTTTGGTCAACATTCAAACATTTGGGGATCCATTTTGCAGCAATTTTTCTCATGACCAAATTGACGTGAACTTTATGATGAATGCGTTCGTTTGAAATATTCAGTGCGTTTTAGCCCAATTCGACGCTCTGTTAAAATCATGTCATGAACTGCATCGATATTCTCGGGGACTAACACAGAAACTGGCCTTCCCGATCGGTCATCATCTTCAATGGAAAATTTACCTCTTTTGAAGCTTGCAGTCCAATTTTTCACGGTCGCATACGAAGGACATTGATCACCAAGGGTATTAAGCAAATCTTCGTAAATATGCTTACCCCTCAACCCTTTTAAATACAGGTACTTGATGATGGCTCGATACCCCAATTTTTTGATTTTCACAATTTCGGTGGACATATTTTTTTTTATTTATTGCGTAACTCTGGTTAACTTTTTTGACGTCAAACTTTACACTGACACTTCTGATGAGTTATTGTCAGTTGCTATGGTAACGCAATATTTTGATGCACCCTCATTCGAGATAACTGGAATTCTCTAAATTTGTTCACTAATTTCCGAAGCGGTCCAAACCTTTACACGATTGAAAACGATACCGTTACCAACCAACCTGCATTTGCGTATAACAATTACCTCCCTGCTATTTTCAATACGTGAGAACTTGTTTTGAAGGCTCTTAAACCGAACTAAGTTGTAGTTTGCGAACACCCGGGGGCAAATGGGAGTTTAATACCCTTCTATGTTGGAAATTTCATCACCACTGCACTAAAGCTATCCATAATGCAGTTTCACCTCATCCAGTATGTAGGTTTCCGATTTCCTAGGAGAGTTTGGTAATCAATGCTTTTAACATCGGTTGGCCAGGGCTGGCATGAGTTCTCAATACAAGGGCTTAGTTCACTAAGGGCAAATGTCACAATAGTACAACTTTTCAGGAGAGAAAAAAAAAACAACTTTTATTACGTAGTCATCAGTCTTACTCTAAATACTCTATAACCAAGGTTTGTGAAATATACAAATTGTATTCATTGCTTATATGTTACGATATATTTTTATAAATATTCATTAAGCTTTGACATATTCAACATATAAGCCAAAAAAATATGGTGGAGGACATCCGACCATAGCACGACTAGAAAAAATTCTGCTGTAGTCCTACGAAATGACTTATTTAGGACATCCAACCACTGCGTTTCAAAAGAAAATCAGTGAGATATAGTGAGTGATAGTTTATTTTTACTGGAAACACAAGGAAATTGAAAAGGCAATTTTTGATAAATCAATATACATAAATAATATAGTTGAAAACATAAAATGGAGATGGATGATCAGTCATCTTCAGATTCTTCTTCATGACCATGTGGGAGGTTCCTAAAATAATCTCTCAAACTTTCTGGTATCCACTGCAGAAGGTCTTGAAGGTGTATATATCTCTTTGGTTTGATAAGTCTCAAATTGTTTGAAATCATTGTAATGGCATCGGGAAATTTCAAAGTATTTCGAGGACGTCTAATAATGCTTACTTGCTTGAAAGTCTGGTAATCGAAACCAGTTTTATAATGATCGTAAATGGAGAGAAGAAACTCGTCACCTTGGCAGTTTTTCTTCCTAGCTATCAGTGGTGAATCGCACATACATTTTCCTTATTGGTTTCGAAAACTGTTGCTAAAGTCGAATTATCGAGGTATTCTTTAGTTTTCTTACATTTTTGAATTCGATTTTCCGTTTGTGGGGTGATATCTGCAATAAAGAATGACAACTACCATTCAATATCATAATAGAATCATGCAAAACATATGATATGTAGGTTATTGCTTTACTTTCATTACTGGGTGTTTGACTGCATCTCTTCAGAGTTTTCAGAGCATTCAACATTTTCAAGCCTCTTCCTGACATAATTTTCAGAGCTGAAAAAATACCTATTTGTATCAGTTCATAATCTCAAGTTATTCATTCACGTAGGACGGATGTCCGCGTTGCTAACTCTTTTTTGGACCACTGCCCTTTGTCGAACCATCTTTCGGACGCATGGCCATATATGCCTTTCGTGTACCAAATTATGATTGGATACTCGCCCTTTGTGCATAAGCTAAAATTGTCACGGCTATGATTTGGACATCCGCTGTTAGAGCAATGATAAGATCTTTTTCTTGATATAATGTAACCTCAAATAGGTCATTTAAGCAAAAAATGTGACATCCACCCTTAATGTACCAAACCCCAGATAGGCACATTGGTGAAGAACCAAATATTGCTGATGAACTATTTTCGACAAAAAAAAATGCCTAGTATGCTTAAGTCATATTATTTTGTTATCTCAGTTGTGGAAAAGTGGAATATCAAGCCAATTCATACCAGGATGTAGAGCTCTCGGAATAGTATATTTTTAGAGAAAAGTTCTCGAAAATTGGCCTACCAATAATGAAATAATGAATTGTCGCCACTTGAAGTAAAACATGCACACAGTAAAAGCAGTCCAGATTTCTCTAGATTTATTTTCAGGTCTCTCAGCAGATAACACTGCCTTGTTGAGAATATTAATGTGCTAGCAGAAATTGAGCCTGCTTTCTAGAAATAGCCCTAGAAATTTTATGATCTCAGTCCTTTCTACCTCAACTCCAGAAATTTGTGTGTTCATATTATATGATAATAAATAAATTTAAATATTTTAGTTTTATTTTGGGCAGTATGAGAAGCTATTGCTTTTGTTTAAGAAGCACTTAAATATGACGAGTTGTTACTAAACCAATTCAGCAAGCTAGAAAGTTCAGAGTGAATATTTAGTGAATTTACTTAGAAACATTCATTTAAATAATAAAATAGTGTCATCAGCACACAGACAAGGAAATTATTTTGGCAAAACAGATCATTACAATAAGGAATAAAGAGGATCGATCACAAAACTGATCTTTAGGGAACACTCATGTCAATAATTAACTCTTCGGAATGTTTCGTCGCAATTATCGTTTGAATATTGTATTTCAACAGTCTGGGTGTGATTTGAGAGATATGATATGAACCATCCATTCTGAATGCGTCTCATACCAATATTTTATTCAATTCGTCCAAAAGATTTCCGTGTTGTACGCAGTCAAAAGCATGACAAAGATCATGAAATATCACGTAGGAATTTCCACCTGTTTTGACAGAATGTTGAAGATTCAAATAAAATAAAAAATGTAACTGTTGCTGTAGTGGGATAATTTGATTGGATCCGTGTTGGTTCTAGTCACATTCCTAGAGGTGCCATTTGGTCCACAATAATGTTTGATTTTTACAGTTTCATGTATTTCATCAATTACATGAATAATATCATATGGTGATAATCATCTTCATCTATAATTTCATTGTCGTATGTTTTCCTGGTAACTCGTGAACTACAGACTACGTGTTTTTTTTAAGCCTTTAGGGAGATTTTGAACGATTGAATGCATATTTGTTGCATGATTGTTGGTTGTAATCCTCTGCCACATGTTTTACAACTGATTTTCTTTCCTTTTGTAAAGGTTACGTTCTGCAGGATTCATTTAGTGAATTTATGTTTTCCTCCAGAACGTCGAGATATTATTGTTTCAGTTTTCTTAAGTTTTTAATGTTTGCAGATGATTATACCTAGATGTTCCGGATAGTCATCGAGGAACCTGTATCGAAATTATCTCCACCAGTCATTGATATGTGAGTAGGAATTTTTTAAGACTCGTCCCTTTTGCAATAACATTATTCTACTCACCCATAACCTTCAACCCTTGTTTCTTTCCCTCTGTAGGGTTCACCGTTGCATTGAAGGTTGTCTGACTACCTTGCTGGTATTTCCATTGAGTAGTCAGACTATTATTTCTGTTACCTGTATTTTTTTTGTTTTCACACGCCACTTGAACTAAGAGACAACTTCTGTGACCCCTGAGTTTTGTCATTAGTGAGTTTCAAGCTAGTTTGTAGTTCTATGGTGTGTCACCTCGAGTTCATCAAGACCAAAAAAAGGAAAAAAATAAGGTACCTGGAAGTTGTCGACCAATCACTGGAAGATGGAATAGTCCATTACACAGCATATATTGTCAAAATAGGGTTATTTCATCCGGGTGATAGTAGCGACCATCTAACACTATGGTTAATCTTTCAGTCGCCTCTCAAAGGCAAAATTTACCATCTGTTTTATTCTCAGTCCAACTCCATACAGTTTGTTGAGTACAAGCAATAATTTTCTGAAGAAGCGGCAATTACACCACACACCACTGATATATTGCGTCCGTATGGATGAAAAAAAATGAGGACTGCAGATTCAATATCCTGAAGAAAATGATTATGGAAGGAATTCTCTTGACTCTCTGGGAGCCTACATGAAGTGCCGAAAATCTATATTCAGACGTTTAGATTGGTGACGAGGTTTTCTACTGTCTGTATCAATGACTCATTTCGTGATTTGAGGACATTCTTCTAGTGCTACATCAGTAGCGCGCCTCTTCAATTTTTTAGAACACTATTGCTACTTTCTGGAACACCCTGTACACTTCCAGCACAGCAACAAAACGTAAACAGAACTTGAAACCTCCATGCGCAGTGGAGTAATAGTGAGCAGATGAAGAGACTAACAGGATTTGTTCGAAAGGGTCAACATCTCCTTGAAACCATGCTATTGTTCCTTAGCCTCGTTCCCAATGACGAATACCCCGTTTCTCCTCCTGAAAGTCATCGGCAGACTGTAGCTGAAAGCTCTCAGGTACTTATCGGAATCTCCAGCTGCTCATTTTGTAGGACTGAAGTGGTGAGTAAACTGGAATCGAAGTCGATGCAAATGAGGATCTCATTCACATTCAAATGAAGTGTGTTACGAAAGGGAAATGTAAGCAGTTGTATTTTCGCGATAACGGTAATTTTGGAGTTTGTTTTTCTTTCATTCCTGTCCAGTGCTTCAAGTCGAATATTGTCGTCTCAATGGCATGGTTTGTTATCGGGAATGACACGTAATATTAAACAGGTGAGGCTCAAAATACAAGGTATTTTATAATTCAGCATCAAGACTCCAGCAGCGAATTTTTCAGCTCAAAACAAGTTTTTTTTTTAATAAACATGTATCTGCAAACGCTTCGTTACCGATCTAGACAGCGTTGAAGTTCTTTATTTCTTCCTTATCCATCCAGCATCCCAAGTGATTGTGATGATCTACAGGGAGATAACTTTTTAGTGGTGCTCAGCTGGTGAATTGTGGAATACGAGTTGATGTTTTTTGTTAACTTTTTTGTTCATTGCAATTTTTACGCATCTGCGACCGTTATCGAGAAAAAATCAAAATGTTTTTTAATAAGTCGCCAAATTCTACTAAAATTTTTAACAAAAAAGGGAAACCTATCATCGCAATGAAAACAAAAACCGTTACTTATTTGGTTTATGATCTAAATCACAAGTATCCTCAAGCATTAGCTCAAAAATAAGACAATTCTACTTTCAATAAATTGACAACATTTTTGTTATAATTCTTGATTACACTGTAACTTAAACAACATGTTTTTCATATTATGCTGCCAAATTTTACAAACAGTTACCCAATGAATTCAGATTGAATACACCGAGTGATTTCAAAAAAAAGGGTGAAAGGACTGCTGAAAAATAGATTCTCACGTTGGTTGACAGATTGCGCTACTGAACCCAAGATTGAAGAAAAAGTGTTAGAGAAGGCCGCATATGAGCAAATTGTGGACTTCATAGGCCAGAATAGAGTAATAAATACTTTGCAGTCCGGTTTTCGGTCATAGTTGTGAGACAGCCATACAGTGTGTCCTGGACGAGTTAGGGAAAAACTTAGATGGAAAACTTATGACAGGTGTAATATTTCTCGACCATCAAAGAGCTTTTGAAACTGTGAATAGAAATTGATTGATAAGAAAATTAGAAAGCATCGATATTATGGCTAATGCATTGGCATGGCTAGTGGATTACCTGGAGAACAGAAAGCAGAAACTAAGATTAAACAATTTTTCATCTTATGAAATTTGACAGATTGCGCTACTGAACCCAAGATTGAAGAAAAAGTGTTAGAGAAGGCCGCATATGAGCAAATTGTGGTTCATAGACCAGAATAGAGTAATAAATAGTTTGCAGTCCGGCTTTCGGCCATAGTTGTGAGACAGCCATACAGTGTGTCCTGGACGAGTTTAGGAAAAACTTAGATGGAAAACTTATGACAGGTATAATATTTCTCGACCTTCAAAGAGCTTTTGAAACTGTGAATAGAAATTGATTGATAAGAAAATAGAAAGCATCGATATTATGGGTAATGCATTGGCATGGCTAGTGGATTACCTGGAGAACAGAAAGCAGAAACTTAGATTAAACAATTTTTCATCTGATGAAATTTCAAGCCTACAGGGAGTCCCTCACCGTAGTGTATTTGGTCTTCTATTATTTCTTATTCACATTGATGATTTAGTGAAAAATGTTGGAAGGTGCTCGGCTCACTTATTTGCAGTTGACAATCTAATTTACATCTCAAATCCGGAACTCTTGACAGTGGTAGAGAATGTAAATGAAAGTTTGGAAAATGTATTCAAATGGTGTTATGCAGACAAACTCAAGATAAATACAAGTGCAACTAAATTTTTTATGATAGGTTATAACAAGGAATATAATAATTTTGAAGAAAGTAATTGTGAAATGGAAGTGAACGGTGAATCAATTGAAGTAGTGGTTACTTTCAAATATCTTGGAATCATTATCGATCAAGAATTTAAATTCAAAAATCATGCGAGTAACATAATTAAAACAATTTTATTCAAAATTAATTATTTATTCAGATGTTCTTTTATTGAACAATGATTTTTATTTTCAGAATAAGAACAGCTGATGCCCCAACTTATCTGATGGAAAAAATATCCTCTGTTTCTGAACACCATAATTATAACACCAGATAAGGAAATAATATATTCATTGAGCCTGTTAAAACGAAGAAAAGTCAAAATTCAGTCTTTTTCAAAGGGTTGAGTAACTTTAATGACCTTCCTGATGGATTGAAAAATGCAAATTCAATATCTATATTCAAATAAAAATTAAAGAATATCATGCTGGATGAGTGCAGTCCTTGACGCTGTATTCATTGTTCTATTGTTATTTTTATTGTTGACTGATATGTTTCTTACTGCCTGCTTGTAAATAATGTATTTTAATCTATTTTATATTCCTGTTCTTTGAGATATATGTTTAAGTGTTTTTCTCAACATGTAAATTTTTAATTTTTTCACACATGTACATAATTAGTCTTGGACTAAATGAAGGATTATTGTATAATATATAGCATCCACCCTATCCCAGTAGCTTGCCACTGCGTGGAATGGTCTAATCGAGAACATTTGCCAATAAAATCATTGAGGTCACCATAGCGTCCAGGGAGCAACTCAAATCGGCTCTCAGACATTTAATTGCTGCGCATAAAACATTCCTTGTGTTTGCTTTCTTCTTATTTATTACATCTGAATCACTTTTCTGCAATTAACCAGCGAAATGAATCCCGTTTCCAGCCAGAAACCAATAAATCCAGCTAAGTGGCATGAATACAACTGCGCAAACTTCACTGCAATAACTCACGCTCTGGGAAAAAGCTGCATGTGTACAGAACTGGCAAAGATTCTGCAGATGAGATCTTTGAAAAAATATGTTAACAATCTTGTGTTTTCAAATAGGTGGAAATCTCTATGTTAACGTCCTTCATTAGATTTATCATCAATAATATTTCAAGTCAAGAACGTCAGTTATTGTTGTTTAGTTTATCAGTTTCTTACTGCAACTATAAGTATCTACGTTTACTACTACTACCACTGCTACCACAAGGTCCAAGTCTTGGGCCAACATTATTTTTATTGTATGTGAATGATATAGTGAGTAGCTTTTCAACAGATTCCTCTAGCCTGTCTGGGGATGATACCCAGATACCCAGGATCATCGTTCACGATGAAAAAATATCATCACTTCTATCACTATCGCATGAAACAGTAGACGTTATATCGGACTGGTTTTTGGCGAATGAAATGGCACTCAACCTTAACAAAAGACATGATATTTAGTTCAATCTGTATCGAGATATGGAGAATCGAAGTATCACTATAACAATAAAAGTATTGTTGCTACAGATCCAAGGACATTTTTAGAAATCCTAGTTGATATTGATCTCAGCTAGTCGTCTCAAGTGAATCAACTAAACACACAATTAAGTGAAGCTATATTCGAACAATAAAACATAATACAAATTTAGAACCTTGTATTTTCAGAGTCACCTACATAAATTAGTCTATACTAGACATACACCATAAAAAAAGTTTAGTCACCGTAAATTATGATTATAGTGTCATTCGATTCGTGATGTCATGTAGAAAGATTAAGAAAAGGTTTCAAAGGGAACCAAAAAAAAAATGTAAAATAATAAATAATTGAGTAAAAAAAAGTAGTGCTTTGTTTTCTATTGAATTTCTTGAAATTTATTGATGATTTTCGAAATATTGTAAGAAATCTGAAAACAGCAAATTTGATGAAGAAAGTTCCGGCCTCCAAAACTGTACAATGTGGGCCGAATTCGACACTTTCAAAGGGGTTTTCACACTAGATAGATTGAAATTGATGGCTGTGTCTGGAGATCAAATTTTATGACAAACTCAATGGTGAAAACCGCATATCGATATCTATCATCGTTTATGGGTCACAGCGTGTTTTTCGAAAATGTGCATTTACGAAATCTTGCTGTAACTTTTACGTAGAATTCGATGGTGTAAGTGATTCATTGTTTCAAAGAATATTTCGATAGTTATTGATGAAAAAAAATATTTGATGAGACACGATATATATTCCTTTATATTTCGATAGATTTCAAAATTACCTTTCCAAAAATATAGCACACTTGATATTTTGCCAGAGTCATCTTTGAAATTCAAAGCTTTTCGATTTTTTCTTCTAGACTTTGAAACACGCATTCTGAACAAGTAGGCTTGGGACGACGCGGTGATAAAACAAAAGGTAATTGTTCGCTAGTAGCTATCAACTGTTGAGGAAGCTTTTTACAGCAGTAAATAAAACTCATAGTTTCAATAAGGCTGATAACAATTAATATATTTACTACTAATAAATGAAACTCCAACAATAATAATAATACTGATCAAGAACAAACAATGGAATATATTCCTTCACAGAAGGTGTTCGAAATGTCTACCAGCTTCTCCTACACACAGGCGACACCTTTTCTGAATGCTTCTTGCAGAATTTATTAGTTCAATAAGTTCTCAAGGAGTGAGAGAAGCAAAACTCTGCATCACTGCCGCTTCCAATTCGTATCTAGAGTTGGTCAATAATTCGAAAATAAGATCGCTCGACCTTCCCCAGAGGTCCATAGGCGTTAGGTCCGGTGACCTGGCCGGCCAACGCTTGGGTCCTTGGTTGGCTATCCAATTATTACCAAAATTTGCAACCAAAAATTTTTGACAATTGCAGTGTTGTGAAGCAAAGCTCCGTCTTGTTGGAAATATATTTTCCTGAGCTCCATTAGTGGCAATTCATCAACAAGGGGTTCAGTATTGTGCCTCAAAATTTCTAAATATCTCTGAGATGTGAGACTGCCATTATAAATGAACGGGCCGATAATTGTAGCCTTGAAAACACCTGCCCACACACTTAATCCAAATCTTCCTTGACTTCTCTGCTCCACAATATATTTTTTGTAGAAAATTATAATTTTTAAGGGAAAAAACATTCCATAAAAATTAATATTTGTCACAAAAAAAAATTTATTTGCTTTTTTTATGTTTTTATTTTCAATTGTTAGTGAAACAGTGGAAAATCAACGATTTTGCATCAGTTATCCATTTGTAAGCCTATGAAGAATAAATTAACTAAGTGAAAAAAATTCTAGAGTTTTAGTTCAATAATTATCGGGGTTTTTATGTTAACATTCAGTTTATAAAAATTTGTTAATTATCAAATGCATAATTTATGGAGAAATTGGGATAAAAACTTTTTAACGACGGATTATTGTTACCTGAATTATGCAAATAGTTCATGAATTTTTCTATTTCCCAATATTCATATTTGATATGTCAAAATAATTTTTTTCCTGTTGTGTCAGAATGACACAACGCGCGCGGAAGCCAGACTACCCGTGTTTGGCTCTATTCTCAGGGCTTTGTAAAAATTATAAATATCGTAGGTATATAGTTTCTGGAGTCGTAACTTTTTTTCAGCGAATTTCCTGATCTTTTAAGATCTCTTTTGAAATAGCGAAATTATTTAATATTTTTCGAGATATTAAAACAAACACTTTTTCCTCAAACTCTCTACATGACATAACGAATCGAATGACATGATCATAGTTTTTGGTGACTATACAAAATTGATAAAAAATGGTTCATCTCAAGATCTCTTTTGAAATTGCGAAATTATTTAATATTTTTCGAGATATTAAAACAAACACTTCTTCCTCAAACTCTCTACATGACATAACGAATCAAATGACATGATCATAGTTTTTGGTGACTATACAAAATTGATAAAAAATGGTTCATCTCAAGATCTCTTTTGAAATTGCGAAGTTATTTAATATTTTTCGAGATATTAAAACAAACACTTTTTCCTCAAACTCTCTACATGACATAATGAATCATAGTTTTTGGTGACTATACAAAATTGATAAAAAATGGTTCATCTCAAGATCTCTTTTGAAATTGCGAAATTATTTAATATTTTTCGAGATATTAAAACAAACACTTTTTCCTCAAACTCTCTACATGACATAACGAATCGAATGACATGATCATAGTTTTTGGTGACTACAAAATTGATAAAAAATGGTTCATCTCAAGATCTCTTTTGAAATTGCGAAATTATTTAATATTTTTCGAGATATTAAAACAAACACTTTTTCCTCAAACTCTCTACATCACATAACGAATCAAATGACTTGATCATAGTTTTCGGTGACTATACAAAATTGAAGAAAAATGGTTCATGTTGACTAGACCAAAAGAATATTCAAAGTTTCAGGGTTGAATGAACCACACCAGGAACCCAATGGAAGTCTATACTTTTTCTACGATATGATCCTTCTCCAACACAAAATCGACTGACAAAATTTATGCATGCTAGAACCAAGTCTTCTTGCAGAAATAATAATAGTATTAATGTTAACTTTATTTAAAATAATTAATGCAATTGAAATTCAAATTACTACATGCTAGAGTGAATAGAGGGATGAGTTCAAAGCACTCGTTTCCCAAAATATAGATACAATCCATGTAAATGTAGAATGCTAACTCATTCAGAAAATGTCGATTTTGTGAATATTTGCATATTTTCGTCAAAAAAGTGCCCTTTTCCAATTACCACTCTGTCAAATTCATTAATTTTTCAAGTGATATTATTCGGAATCAACTCATTGAGATACGACTGAGGAAAGTTTGCGATTTTTGCAATATTTCAAAAATGCGTAATCCAGCGAATATTACTTCATATTATGAAAAATTTCCCTCTGACTCAAAAAATTCAATAATTTTCGAATTAGAATGCTGATTCATTCAGAAAATATCGATTACCTTTTTTCATTTTCCCCTTTGTCAAATTAATTTTTTGAGATGATATTCGTTCCATCGTTCCAACCAACTCGTGGAGATACGTCTGAGAAAAGTTTGCAAATGTTCAAAAAATGGAAAATAAGGATTTACGCAAAACTCGATTTCCTTCTATATGAAATATTGCATTTTTCTACTTTGATCGCCTTGGAATATTTCAAAAATGCGGAATTCGCAAATATCACTCCGTCTTATAAAAAATTTCCATCTGAATACGAAAATGTACTTGTTTTGTAAATCAGAATATCATTTCATTTAGAAAATGTCGAATCTGTGGATGGATGCATTTTTTCGTTGAAAAAATTTCACTTTTCTAGTCACCCCTTTTGTCGATCATGGTCAATCTGTTTCAACTTTGATTTACCTTTATTTTGTTGTATAACAGTTCTCTAAGAATATAACGTCTTATATCAAGAATTTTTGTTTCCTCATAATCTTGTATACGGTCTTCAGTGTATAATAATGATAGTAATAATAATAATAAAAATAGGACTCTATTCAATCAGCTATGGATAATACAAGGGTAAAATATGTACATGTTTAAATGATTGAATAGGCGAAGTTCACTGGCGAGCAGTGTTTCAACTCAACCTTCAGCACATAACTAATGGAATAATAAATAATGATAGGGTAGTAGATAATAATAAAGTAATGGATACTAATAGAATAATAATAGAATAATAGATAATAATATTACACAAGATATGGAACGACAATACATCGTTGGTTCTCAACGAAATAACAACGGTGTGAATTTGAAAAACATAAATCTTTTGGATTCTCCTGATAATCCTAACTCGAAATAATCCTTCCTCGAAATCCAGAAACATGGCCATATAGTTTTTTTTTTTCTAATCAGCCAACACAGTAGAGAAAAGTTGGGCTTTCAGTTTCTTCTCGAAATTTATAATTGAATGGTTAGTAAATTCCTTCAAAATTATATTTCAAAGGACCCCGCACATTTCCTATGGGAAATGGCTTTCCGTGAATTTGGCTGAATTTTTTGTAATTTGTAGTTCTTGATGAGCTGATCAAAAGTGTCCATAGCCACAAAGCTCAAAAATGGACAGTTTTCGAGATATGGAGATTTGAAAATGGATTTTTTCATTTTTTGTAGTATTTGCACATCAATCCGATAGGTCTTATTTCTTGATGGGATGGCATTTGAATATTCGGCGCCCACAATCCGACTGAGAAATGGTTATGTTAGGCACCGCCATCAAACAATTTTTATACACCTCCACACTGGTTATGAAATGAGGTACTATTTCCAAGATCTTCCATACATCTTTTTATGCTACAAGATAGCACCACTATAATTCAAATTGTCAAAAAACGACATATGTTGGGTATTTTTTAAAGAGAGACCATAATAACTGATACCGAATATATCTAATGTCCAATAATATTGGGCATGTTTTCCAAAATGTTCATAACGAGGCTTAGCGAGCTTCGATGGGAAAAATAGACAAATCAAAATGTCATTTACATGTCATTTACATGAGATTATGTGATTTATTTCTCACAAATCTCGATAATCTGACAATGGTGTGCCAAAATATTTTCCTCAGGGTGACTCGAAATGGATGATAGCATCTCACAGCCAAACAAATCTGTGTCTGTGTCTGCAACTTTGATACTTTGTAGTACTTTCCAAGTATAAGTTCAGGTGTTGGAAGCAAACTATGAATGGAACTTTCGATATTTACCACCGAATTCTTGAAAATACTATTTTTTTTGTAAATGTTGCATTGGAGTTTACACTTATAATTGAGTATCTACTCATATGATCGTTTGCAAAATGAATGGGTAGATCAATCAAAAACAATGTGCTAGTAGGAGTAAAAATCATAATACTAATGATATTAAATAAAAAACAATAATAATATATCTTGGCAATCTCAAAAAATCATTTGAAATATTATGAGCGAAGAGGATTGATTTTTCCTTTACATTCTTGAAATGATTTATGACTGTGTTAGGTTCGTTGATATAATTATAGTTATATGTTACCAGTAAATCACTTTACCCATGATCTGACTCATAATATTTCAAATGATTTCTTGAGATTGCTAAGATAGTTTATACATTTTTTCATATAATATCATTATTATTATTATTATGAATGCTACTTTTACTGTTATAATATTTTTGAATGATCTACTCACTCATTTTAACAAAAATCATATGAGCAGATAGAATTCATTTATTTGTGTAAAATTTCATGCAACATTTATAAAAAATTATATTAGTTTCAAGAGTTCGGGGGCAAATATCGAAAGTTCCATTCATAGTTTGCTTCCATCATCTAAACTTCCTCATTCTACCTGGAAAGTACTACAAGGTATCAAAGATGCAGACATTTTCACTGATTCGTTTGTATGTGAGATGATATCATCCATTTAGAGCCACCCTGAGAAAAATGTCTTGGCACACCATTGTCTGAATATCGAGATCTGTGTGGAATAAATGACATATTATATGTAAATGACATTAATAGTGATAAGAATTATTATTTCTGACGATATATGATTATGATTTGTCCGTTTTTCCCCATTAAAGCTCTCTGAGACTCGTTATGAATATTTTGGAAAGCATATTTGATATTACTGGACATCAGATATATCTAGAATCAGTTATTCCAAAGAATACTCAACACATGTTGTTTTTTGAAAATATGAATCATTCTGGCGTTATCTTGTAGCATGAAAAGTTGGATAGAAGATCTTGGAATTAGTACCTCAGTTCATGCCCAATGTGGAGCAGTGCATGAAAAATTATTGATGGCGGTGCCGAATGTAACAGAGAAATACCATTCGTCAGTCGGGTTCTGGGAGCCGAACATTTAAATTCAATCCCAACAACAAATTGAAGCTTCCCGATTGATGGGCAAATACCACAAAAAATGAAAAAAATCCATTTTGAAAGATACATATCTCGAAAACTGTCCATTTTTGAGGTTTGTGGCTAGGAACACTTTTTATCAGCTCATCAAGAACTACAACATACCAAAAATTCAGCCAAATTCACGGAAAGCCATTTCCCATAAGAAATGTGCGCGGTCCTTTCACCCTAAAAACTCCAACAGAACTAAAAATTGATCATTTCCTTAATTTTTCCTTCCACCATTATCATTAGAACTTCGAAGCTACTAAATCCATTTTTTTGCGTTTGATGACCTTCTTTCCGGGAAAAAATCCTAATCGCGCAAATTCCGACGTAAATCACCCAACACAAGAAAACTCAACTTTTTTCCTAATTTATCACAGCGGAATCACTTCTCCCGCAATTAACGCGCGGAATAAATCCCGTTCCAGGAATAAACAAATCAGCCGGAAGCGCATAAATAACTGCAATAAGGCAGGAATCTGCACGCCGAGTTCTCCCTAATGTCCTGTAGAAAATCGAGACACGATATAGGCGGATCCGTCGCGAATATTCCTTGGGTCGTGTTGGCAAGATTCATGGATTCGGAATTGAATCCACCGCATCAGATCTATTAAGGGAATTAGGAGTACTTATTGGCTATATCCTCCTCGAATGCCAGTGCATATCGTAAACTCTTGCGGCTGGCAATCCAGTTGAAACGCGGACGATCGGTCCAGATAGCGGTGATGAGTTTTCGATGATGTACACATGCAGCTCTAGCCTGAAGATGTGGGTGTTGTAAGGAGGTTTGGAGGAATTTACATTCGAATATCGTAGAGCATTTTATTTATGTTGTCAATCACAGAATACTCGTGTCCCTCTGGATACTCATTCCAAGTTTCTTGATCATTCAGGGAACACTTTTTCGATGGTGACTGAACAAGTATTGTAGAATCTTTTCTAGTGCAGTAGCTGTATTTTGGTATTTATAGAAAGGTCGCTGTTTTTACTATCCCCTGATCTCCTCACGTATCTACATAACAGGTAGATAGATATAAACAGTGGCGGATTTACCAGCAGGCTGAGTAGGCTGGAGCCTAGGGCGGCAAATTTTAAGGGGCGGCAAAATTTATTATTTCGGTTTACAAATTAAAAAAAAAAATAATTATTATACACACACATAATACGAATTTCGAAAATTGGAGAGAAATTGAAATATTTAACAAAAATCGAAATATTCTCATATACAGTGCTAATTAATAAATATTTCAACATCTCTGCATGAACAATTCCTAAACGCTTCACTAATTATACTTTAATGATTATGAACTTTTAGAATATCGCGATTCGATATTATAATCGAAATTTAGTAATTTTTACATATATTCTTCACTGATAACTGCTATAATTTTTTCTCCTTGTACCTAATAATTATGAGATCTGCTTACCCAATTCAATCGATATAATATCGATGGTCTAATAAAAATACTGACTAAAATTGACTAATTTTTATTAAATAAAAAACTAGTTCAATATCTTATAGAGATCATATTAATCAAATAACTGATAGTTAAACGACTGTGACTTGACAATAAAAAAATTCCCTCCACAAAATATGAAGTGAGACAATTTGCTCATTAGAAAATTGATACATTTTATCAGTTAATTATTTTATTTGCAGTAAGAAAAAGTTTGGAAAATCCAAATGAGCAGGCCTTAAGCGCTCATGTCGTACACGAATTATTTAAATTAAATGTTCACATCAGTATATTTGATAACTTTTTCGCAAAGCCAACTTTTTCAGAAAATGCCAATCGGAATGAATTAATTATAATAAGATAAAACAATACTCAGCTGCAATTTTTTATTCAACGGCTTCTCTCCAGTTAAACAAGTATATTAAAAAAAAATTGAAGTGTCAGAGCAGAGAAGAGCAGAGAAGAGTCAGAGCTAATGAACAAGATTTCGTACGACGATATAATAAATGATTTTGCGAATTCAAAGTCTCGAAAAAAAGTATTGTAATGCTTTTATAATTTAACTTAAATCATAATGCTAACAAATAATAAAGAAAAGATATATTTATTGTATTGTTTTTAAACTGTGAGTGTAATAATAAATGTTAATCAACGTTCGCCAAATGTATGTTTTTTACGTACGCTTAATTCGAGTTTTGTAAGTATTGTATAGTTTTAAGACATACCTTACCTTACTTTAAAAGTGGTATACGATTGAGATATTTTTTCCTTAAAATAATGTTTTTTGATAATTCTTTGCTGTAAAAATAATCAAGGATCTAACACGGTACCATAGTTCTCAATAATAATAACTATATGGGAAAAGTTGATGTAACGAGGATGATGGAGCACAAATTATAAAGTTGGAATTTTATTGATAGAAAATTGATATGATTGTGGACTAAGATATCAAAATTTAGAGGCGGCAAAAATTGAATAGCCTACGGGCGGCAAATCTATAAATCCGCCACTGGATATAAATAAATAGGTAGAGGAAGGTAGTGAAAGAAGCTGAAGCCAAAAACTTTCTTGTTGCAAGGAACAGCGGTCGCTACTAGGCAAGGCGACAATATACATCTGAATTTGTCTCGACACCAAACTGTACTATGCAGAACAAGTAAACCAGGCTATTATCATGCTCAACGCTGAACAATGAAGGGCCCATAATGTCCATAATGAGAGTTTTGTCAAATTTGATTCATTACCATCCATCGTACTTAGCACTCATCTGGCACAGTGTCCAGAGAAAAATAAACATTAAACTATGCAGTGCCAATAGGGGTCTCTGGAGATGCACCTGGAGTTCCAGCGATGATTCTTCCAGTGAAACTGCATATTCTCGTAAGACAAGAACAGTATGGGGGTCCAGTGAAGGAAGAAGCTGGAATAAACTTGATGCGCAACTGTCATCTCAAGTGGAAGAGTGGACAATTCAGCAGATGGACGTACAAATTGAACACTTTTGAAGGGAAAGTTCTGTTTTCACACTGGATAGAAGAAAACTGATGACTGTGTCTGGGGATCAAATTTCATGACTAACTCAATGGTGAAAACCACATATAGATATCTATCATCGTTTATGAGTAACAGCGTGTTTTTCGAAAATGTGCATTTTCGATAAGTTGCTGTAACTTTTTTCCTGTCGAGAATTTCATGTTTCTATAAAAACATTTGCACTTTTCCACGTAGGATTCAATGGTGCAAGTGATTCATTTTTTCAAATATCATATCGATAGATATTGAAGGAAAAAAATGTAATGAGACACCCTGTATATTCCTGTATATTTCGATTGAGCCTAACATAATCTTTCCAAAAATATAGCTTACTTACTAGATATTTTGCTGAAGTCATCTTTGAAATACTGAACTTTCAGATTTTTTCATCGAGACTTTGGAAGACACATTTTGAACAAGTAGGCTTTGGACGAGGCGGCGATAAAATGGAACGCAAATGTTCACTGATAGCTTTTGATTCGAGAAGTAAAGACGCTCCTGAATTCGTGGTTTTTGTTCAATTTTCAAACACATTCGCAATGGAGTATGAGAATTATGAAAAATGGGATATGATAGTCTGTTTTATACAAACCGGGGAAAATGCAGAAGCAGCAAGCAATTTGTACCTCGAGAGGTATCCCGAGAGAATACAAAATTTTAAAGATTTTCGGAAGATTGCGACACAACTTAATTGATGGTGGTCAATTTGATATGAAAAGACCAAAATTATATTTCGAGAAGTTAGCACTGAAAGCACCAGAAAACCCTGGAAAGTCTAGAAGATATTGAATTTTCTACAACCCCAATGGATGCTCAAAAATGTATGTGATAAAACTTTTCAAATGAACAGAACTAGAAACCGCATGCAGCCAGCCTACTGGTGGAACGAAAAATTGCTGCGCTTCGCAGATGATGTCTCAGAAGTAAAGCTGCTGGAAAATATATATGGGAAGTCGTCTATGGAATCATCATGGAAGGAATTCTGGGATTCCACCCATAGTTGATATACCGATAGATAGTATACTGAAGGAAGTAGACCATCTTTTCACTCTAACAGTGTTCAACACTTTTAACATTACGACTTGACAGCTGATACTGGAAAAACTTCAGAAAATCTTCAGAGTAAGAAATATTCGAGTAAATTCACAGAGAGCCAATTTCTTATTTATGCAATCCGTGCCAAGGGGATCGGAAGACAAAGGAGAAAGAACTTTTTCATTCAACAATTTTCGAAATTTGGAGATAGAACCTAATTTCATGCATTTTTTCTTAATATCAAATTTGACAGCCGAGCGTTAAGAAATAGTATATTGTGTATCTAGTAGTAAAAGCAATACATTCCCGGACAACAACGTAAATTGTTGGCCGAGGCGTTAAGCCGAGGCCAACAAGCATTGGAGTCTGGGAATGTGCTTTTACTACGAGGTACACATACTATTTTTTCTGAAATCGCAATCAGCATTATCAAAAACTAAGGAATTCTACATATTGTTTGCGTGAATTCAATAACTGTCTAAAATGTAAGCAAGCCGGCAAAAATTATCCCGTATCGTTTTCGATACGGGAAAGTACTTTTTCTGAAATCGTTCAAGAATGTCCACTTTCTCGGAGCAACTTCAGGCCTCAAAATACGCTAATCTAGTATTTTAGTCCGTTGCTAGGCAACGAACATTCCTGGACCGTTTTCGGACCTAAACGGTCTTAGGAAAGTACTTTTTCGGCAACCATCCGGGAAGTGTTCACTTCCCGGACACTTTTTCTTTGGGAAAGTAGCACTTCCCGGCCTAGTCCGGGAAGTACGCATTTCCCGGACTAGGCCGGGAAGTGCTCGAATTCTAATACAAATACTAATATAAAAAGAATTAGAATGTTTCTGTCCTATCTTCTGTTCGAATTTCAATATATAATACAAATAAGAACTGAAATGTTCGAAATATTCAAATTTGGAATCGTTTCATCCGGTTAACAGATGGGTGAAAGTCGACCTCTCTTTGTCTCTTAGACTAAATGCGTCTCATTGATTTGTTATTCTACATGATTGCCGAAAAAATTGTCGTCCGGGAATGTATTGCTTTTACTACTAGATACACAATATACTATTCCCGTGCCGTTTAGGTCCGAAAACGGTCCGGGAAAGTTCGTTGCTTAGCAACGGACTAAAATACTAGATTAGCGTATTTTGAGGCCTGACATTGCTCCGAGAAAGTGGGCATTCTTGAACGATTTCAGAAAATGAAACATTATGGAATGAATACAACGCCATATCGAATCAGTGGCAGTAGTGGCACTATTTTCAACATTATACTATGGTAAATTGCAAAGATTCTTATGACGGCCATGACTTACTTTCAAATGTAGATTATCTCATCTCACGAAGAGCTTATGTAATTTTCTATGAAAAAGTTGATAATTTGAACTCTGATGGTATTGTGAGTGTTTTATATTTTGATTTCGTATTTTTCTATTATTGAACATATTTTCAAAGTAATAAATATAAACTATTGGAGAACCGAATACTATCATGTAGAATCACTACGATGAAACAATGCTTCAGAAAAAAAAAATACTTGATTTCAAGGTTTCGATACCTGCATGAATGTTCGAATAAAGCATAAACATTCCTGAGGGTTATTTTCTGAATACGATACACAGAACAGCTTGTTTCGAAATTCTCGACATTCCAAGCGAGCGTAATAGTTATTCCATTGTTCGAATTCTCCTTTATATGGTAGCTGTAAAAGGAAATGCCGAAGTTTATTATCAAGTGTTCATTTCTTTCTTTGATGTTTCCAAAATGGAACTTTTGCGATTGGAAAAATACTATCTTGTAACCAGTTACACTGGAAAAAGCGTATGTGCGGAAAAACTCACTCATTCTAAAATCGTCGTTGATTGATCAGCTGTGATATTCTCAGAATGTCCCAAACTCAGATCTGGACAGAAAAACTTTCTTAGAGTTTCAGTTTTTGGATAATATTTGGTGCTGGACATATTTGACCCATCCTCCTCTGATAATAAACTTATAGAAAATTTACTTTAATATTTTTATTGGAATTGTGATGATTTCCGAATGAGCAAAACGCTGTTCATGTTTGTTTAAAAATTTATTGTTTTTCATAAATATCGGTAACTTCTGTTGAAAAATTGTGAAGCAGAGAAATTGGCCATTTTCAAGCATTTGCAACCGGTATCAACAAAAAAATTAAATAATTTTTTCTAATTCAATAAAAAAATTTCAACAAAATATTGAAAAAAGTAATCAGTGGGCTTCGACTGCCATTCTCATTTCGACGTTTAGGTTTGTTTTAAAACATTTGACGTTATTTGAAAGTTGGTTTATGTCTCATCATGTATTTGTTTATATAATAATAATATAAAAATGATAATTTTATTGGTTACCAGCACTATTACAAACGAATAAAAACATTTTTTGTCGTGGTAAACAAATGGCAAATCTGGTTCAGAATATGAAAGGCACCATTTCACTCCTGTTTTTCCACCAGCTCCCAAAAATTAATGAAATAAATTCGAGATAGGGAATAAAATAAAAAGAACTAAGAGAGAAAAAATTGCGAAACGAGAAAAAATTGTGAAACCAGAAAGTGCGAGAGTGAAAGATAGAGAGAGAGAAACGGAAAGATTCAAGTCTGGATTGAACCAGATTACCTTTGTTTTTGTATTCAAGAATATTAGAACGCGAACGGCAGTCTTTAATAAGAAGAGCGGAGGCTTCCATCGCAGAAGGATGATGGCAAATCCAGCAACTATTATAAAAGAGTCAAAGTTTGTTAGGTTTCTCATTTTTTGGTCATGTCTAAAGATATTTACTTGTAGTTTAAATCAAAAACCAAATGAGCAGCGTTTTTTGTATTCATTGTGATAATGGGTTCTTTTCATTAGTTGAATATTTTAATGATGAATAAATAAATAATTTTTTTTAATAAATGAATATGTGTCTTAAAATTCACCTCATCCAAGCTGTGGGATTTGCTTATAGTTTTCGTTGCCAAAATTTTCTAGTTCCGCAAAAAACTCGAATATAAACATCACCCTTAAGTTGACCATGGCCTAAAATTTTGGCCTCCTCCATTTTTTGAATCAGCTACATTTCGAGAAAATATCTGTTGATTGATAGAAGAATATTAAAGTTACAAACCAAAATACTCAGTGGCCTACGAGTTTCTACTTTGTTTCCCCTTTTGGTGTTTGTGACGTTTGAATTGTGAACCATCAATTTGATTTACTTGACAGTTTCCACCCCGTCTCATTTAGCACTACAATGCGGCCGAATGGAATGTTCTTTATTCAGATGTCACCTATCTATATTTGTGAAAATTATACAGTTATAGCTAAGAGTAGAACATGTATTATTAAATTGAAGATCAGTTCGTTTATGACAGAATAGTTATTCCTGTCAACGCCATGAAGTGCAACATCTATTGAAGAAGATTGTACCACAGCACTGAACCAACCAGTCCAACACCTCTACGAACGAACAGACTCAAAATGAGCACATAACAATCGGTTTTTCAGAAGATCAAGGTAAAAAAGAAATACAGTGAAACATAATGGAGTTAAAAACTTTCTGCAATCAAATTGTACTTGTTCGTTTAGAGAAACAACAATTGGATTATTCATAGCAGAGTGGATCTTAAAAATTTCAAGAAAGTTGAGTGAAGAACCTTTTTGGCAATCGTGCAAAATATCTGAAACAGTATCTATACCAAAGCTGATATGTTGATTGAGTATATGGTTTGCAAACAAACTTTTAGTGTTATATTCATCTATGTGTAGATTTCTAGAACTCTCAAATAGTTCACCATGTTCCAAAACTCTTGTTTTAATATTTCTGCCGCTCTGTCCAACTCATTGTGCAACACACTCAGGCTGTGAACAAGAAATCCTGTAGACGCCTGATTTGTGGTAGAGAGGTACTTCATCTTTAGTATATCCTGAGATGTATTTACGGGGCCGTCTGAAATTATTCGAGATATCAAGTGATACTCTACCTGATTTAGGAAAAGATCAGTATTCATTGGAATTGTTAATAGGAATTAAACTACGATAGAGAGATTTGGTTAAATGTTTATCGTGAATTCTGTTGATTGAATAGGAGGGAAAACCATTGTTGTGGCCTATTTGTCTAATAATTTTCCACTCAATCGATTGCAATATTGAAGTGTGGAGATAACTTTGAATTTTTCTAATTCGTGAAATTATACCACTCCACTTTGAAATACAATGGACTTCTAGCACAGGTTATAATGAGATAGTTTGACTTCTAAATTTTGTTTCACTTTTATGATAAACTAAAATTTTATGGCTCCTGGTATCATATTATTATTGCTGGTAATTGCTAACTTTTAAGAATGGAAAGTATTAGTCCAAACACTGTTTTTCCATAACTCATCCAAAAATTATACGGTTTGCGCTGTTTATCCGCCACCAACCCCATTATCTCACCCTCTTGGCGGTCCGGGCCGCCTCGTATGTAAACTAGGGTATGAATGACCGGGTTCTGTCCAAGGCCAACGTGTTGTTTCCTGTTATCAATACATTTTGATGTTAACATATCACACGCCGAGCGTTTTTGGTGTCCGATTTGCATTTATTACACGTTGAATTCACTTCGCGGCCCACTAGACACAAATTGATCGTAAAACAATTGCTGGGGGATATCGCGAACGACTCTTTCATGCTTTTTGGTTTCGGCGTTCGCGGTGAATGTCACGGTTCCGCGATATTTGTACAGAGTGTCCCACATTGAAGCATGATTCAGTAAGGTATTACTTTGAGTTTTTTCTGAATTAATACAATCTGGAAGTCGATTAAATAACTATATACCAATATTATTTTCACATTTTTCGAAAAGTGGTGTTGAATGTTCTGGATGCCTTAGAAGATTTTCATGTCTGGTGGAATATGAATGAAAGTTTGAGTTTGGACTGAAGTTTTCCATATTACTCTTTATGAATTCTGAAGTTTTGTAAATAAAATTGATGGCATATTCATCAATTTTAACTTAATGAAGTATTCTTTGCACCACTGTTTATAGTAGAGGTTCTATATTAGGCGTATCATACGTCTTTGGCATTCAAATATTCTGAAGGCACCAACTGCACACCCCCATAGGCTTATGTTACATGATATATGCAAGTAGATATTGTAGTATACATCCATTAGCTGCTAAGTTGTTTAAATATTTTTCAATTGAAGAATCGCATAATAGCCACTATTCATCTTTTTCGATAAGTTTATATGTGTCGACCAACTCATGTTACTATCCATATTATTATGTGACCCTAGAAATTTTGTGGACGAAGGCAGTTGGATACTTTCGTTTTTCACATTTACTACGTATTCATTACTATTTCCCACCATTCTTGAGTGAAACTGCATGCAAACAGTTTTATCAGTTGATAGTTGACAGCCAATTGTTCCTGAGACTGTGCTGATGTCACTACGGTCTTATCATCAACATATAAAATGATAATTTCCGAACTCTGATGTACTTGGGAATATCATTTATGTAGCACAAAAATATAAGAGGGTCCAGGATGGATTCTTGAGGTACCCTAAGATTGATTTCATGTCAGATTTAAAATCATCGATTATCACGTATCTGAAATTCAAGCCAAGTTGAAAATTTTCCTGGGAAACCAAGGTTTCCCATCTCGTTTGTGGCCACATTTATGTTGATGGTATCAAACGCTGGGCTCTCTGTTGATCTACCAGGGAAAAAAACGTTTTGAGATGGACTGAGTACGTTATTTTCATTGACAAAAGGAAGCATACTGTTATAGATGTATTTATCAAACACTTTGAAGAGCACTGTAGTACTGTAATTTGTAGATAGTTCTCCATAAAAAGGTGATATTTTTTTCATCGGCGAAACAACTCCAGTTTTGAACTGAATCGGAGAGGTACCTTGCTGAACAGCATTCGTAAATGGGATCAGAGAAAGTGTCAGCTATAAGATGCCCTATTGCCTTCATAATCTCTGTGAATATGCAGTTAGTTCCCATAGTATTAATGTTTTTCGAAGAGTTGATGCATGTCATCACTTCAGAAGCATCCACTGGGAAGAAATATAATGTTTTGTCAATCTCCATTGTTGTAAAAAATTTGAAAGTATCTCAGCCAAAGTGTGCCTATATTGCATTTACTGCAGATGATTTGCAATTTCAATTTAATACTCTACAGTTTTTCCTGAAATCTCTATTTTCTCAATATTATGTGAATAAGACCTATTCCAAGTTTTTTTGAAGAATTTCTTGTTTTTGTTCAAAACTTTTAGTTTGCAAATTCTTTTGAAAAGACAATTCTACTGTTAGATTAATCCAACTTTCATGTATTTTTGCACCTTCATAACTTTCGTGCAAACACATATTCAATTCAGCTCCTTTTCGCCTGATTTCTTCTGTTAACTATTTATTGCTATTTTTCGATATTTGAGGTGTTTTGATAATTTTCATTTGACATATAACATCAATACAATAGGGAAAATTAATCAAAAATATCTCATATGCCAAAATGATAACAACAAGACTTTCATAAGTAGATTCAAAATTTTCATAACTTAACCTTTCGTGGAGATTTTCTAGTTGTCGACCTGACATGCCTCTTAATCTGACAGTGTTTGTTGAGTTCATCTGAGTATCGCGATAGGCACCTTCCTCAGTATTAATCAACACCTCTATCCCAAAATGATCTCCAAGGTGGAAATCTACGATATTTTCCGTACATTCAGAAGAACGATTTGTGAGAAACTGGTCAATTTTTGTCTCAATAATTTTTTTGTCTAACTAAACATCAATTCGAATAGGCATACTGAGTAGGGGCGTGTTTCATAGAAAAATATTAATTGTTTAGCATAATAATTATTTTTATTTAGAAAAAACACTTAGAGTGGGTTTCGTCAAAGGCAGTCAATAAAAACTGACAGGTTTCTATATACCTATGTACAGGGTGTCCCAAATTCGAGCCTCATCATTGGGATTTCGGAAACCAGAAAAGATACGAGGTCGGTTGAATTGAGGCAAAGTTGCGCAATTTGGTGCTCATTGAAACGCCGCTTTCATTTTTGAAAACTTCCGAATACTTCCGAAGATTTTTGTAAAAAACAGATTATTCGCGATTTCATTTTTATTTTTTTGTGACTCTATTTGAATAGATATAACAAAACAAATCTCACATTCTCGCGAATAATCGGTTTTTTCCAAAAATCTTCGGAAGTATACGGAATTTTTCAAATATGAAAGCGGCGTTACAATGAGCACCAAATTGCGCAACTTTGCCTCCATTTAACCTACCTCGTATCTCTTCTGGTTTCCGAGATCCCAATGATGAGGCTCGAATTTGGGACACCATGTACATATATTATTTCATGAAATATTATTAAAATATAGAATAAGTCAAAGCTTTGGATAATTAAACACATGAATTGATAACTAACTGACAATCTTTCGTGATTTAATCCTGGGTTGAAAATGATAGCAGTGTGACGTTCCTTTGCCCATAAAAATTCTCGGAACTTTCTCATCCTGCGACACTAGCTGCTAGAAGAGCGTTGCTTTCGAGCATTACCTTTGCTTAGTTGTTTTTCAATCAATTTGGAGAAAGTGCTAAGCTGTCCTGTATTCACTTGTTAACATGTCCTGTTTTCGAACTCAGCTGAAATGTTTTAATTATTTATTATTCTTCATTTCACATGAACCGAAACTTTTTTCTTGCCATCTCTCACATCAATAGTACCCTTGTTCTCCCGAATTGCCATCAAATTTGATAGCCCAAAAATTTCGTACAAAATCCCCTACCAAATTCAATAACTCATTCTTCTCAAAAATGTTCATTTCGTCATCTTGCCCAACGTCTCAAAGCTACATTAATTAATTTTCGATTTTCAATAGCCTCGCTAATCGAGTGGTTGGGATATTTTCAACTAATCCTCAAAAACTACTCCCGTTCCATGCC
Source organism: Chrysolina oricalcia (assembly GCA_944452925.2). Classification (NCBI taxonomy): domain Eukaryota; kingdom Metazoa; phylum Arthropoda; class Insecta; order Coleoptera; family Chrysomelidae; genus Chrysolina; species Chrysolina oricalcia. Next base: position 5,434,813 of record OX101825.2, on the reverse strand, counting down.
CGCGCCCAAGTTCAAACTGCAATTGACAAGTGAGGTGAACTATTTAAATTTTCCTCCAAAAGTGGCGTCCATCTTTGATTACGTCTCTCATTGTTTATCTACTTTTGATAAATTTTTAAATAGATTTTTGTATCGAACCGAAGTCTTTACACCAAATAATAAAAAAGTCACTATATATTTTGGATATGACCTACTTTTCGAAATATCTCCAGTCCAAGTCCAAGTCGCCAGCTTCCTATTTCAACCCCTGTTTAAAAACTGAAAATTAAATTTTAGCAGAAACGAAGAATATTTATAATTAAAAGCAAACGAAGTTCACTTTCCGAAATAACTAACAAAAATAACCAAATCCGCCCCCCAGTTGAGAGTCTCAACTGGCTTATATCAGCGAAAACAATCACGCGCAAAGGTTTTCCTCGAAACAATTGAACAATTAAAACGTCACGAACCCGATGAATCGTCTCGACAGTTGAACGCGCTCAATCTAAATTAAGAGGGCGAAATTGAAAGCGTCGTAGTCGTACAAACAAGGAGGGTATTAAGGACCAGAGATTAAAATGGAAATTTCTAAGTCTCTGTGAAATATGACGTGCCTCATTTGGGAAAAACGGGCCCCGAGCAAATCGAGCGCGCAGCTCGCTAACGAAGTACGAAAAGTACACAGGGTTTAAGTGATATGAATATGTGAGTTAGCGAATATCACAATGCGATGCTCAAATGTTTGGGGAGGAGGGCGATCGGGAAATATTTGCAGGTTGTTAGTGTTGGAAAGAACATGTTTGTGTCAAAAAACTTCAGTAAATTATTGTGGGATTACTGTAGTGTTTCTGGTTCTAGAGGCAATCGAGTAATACACTTTCGGGCACTAAACTATACAGGATGTAATCTAACCACTTGCACTCCCGTGAAGGAGGGGTGTGTGAAGTCCTGTACGAATGGATGGCAGGTGTATAAAATGAGAAAAATATGTTTGAGAATTTTAAAATATCATGAAATGTGGGTCTCTAAACCTCTGTAAACGTAATCTCAATTCGGTTAGATATTCAGTGTCTTTCCTTCACCGGAGATTGCCTTTTCTTGTCTGGAAGGATGGCGGACAGAGGTTCCCAAAATGTCGATCCACATTTCACAAAATTTAAAATCCTCAAATTTTTTTTTTCGCATTTTCCACCTCTGCCATTCGTTCTAACATGTCTTTATACCGGGTGGCTACGGAAGTATTGCCTACGGAATATCTCAGTTATTGTATGAAGTAGGTTTGTGACATTTGGAGCGTCGATATAATGACATAAGAGCTAGAATTTGAGCATATTGACATGTCGAAGTTAACTTCCGGTCCGACCGGAAGTAACATCAACTTTCTTATTTTAAATGGAAACCCTATTATTTTTTTTTTCTTTTCGCTTCATTCAGCATTCAATTCTCTTTCTAATGACATATCACAAGTTGGTATCTAACCAGAAACTAGATCAGAAAAAAATTATTATTGAAATTCACCGAGTAGGCCGTGGAAGCAAAATGAAAGCCAAAAATTGAAAAGTAGGCTATGGGAACCATACTTCACTTGATAACAGTTGCTACTACTGTGATATTTTATTTTCATTCGTCGGCGTTATAAAAAGCCGCCAAAAAAAATATTGGAAAAATTGGGAAAAAAACAATACTCTGTAGGTCCATAACTTAAATAGGAACATACAACTTTTTCTTGCCTGTACTATTCAGCATAACCATTCCTTTCTAATGATATAATAGAAAATAATTTTTTGAACTGAGATACCGAAAAATCCAATTATTATTCTTCAAATAACAAAACAGATTATCGCCATACGCAAAAATAAAATTAAAAATAAAGTGGAATGATAAATTATATCCTGTAGGTTCTAGATTAAACAGGAACATAAACGTACTTGGTCTGTGCCATCGTCCATTGATATTCTAATATCTACATATGGACGATGTTTGTGCTATTCAGAATAATCATTCCATTGCAATAATCATTCGAACCAAAATATTAACAAGTAGGCTGATTAAGATGTATTTTGGAATGAAACAAAAAATAAATGAGAGCTGTCACGAACGCTGCTATCCATATTATTTTGACGTTCGAAGTAGTGTTTTTGATTCTGCCATTTTAAAAGGGTTTGGAAATCGAAATCAGTTAGTGGAATATTCAAAAAATGCCCCGTTATTCACGAACCGAACAAATTGACATGCTTCTCATTTATGGTGAATGTTTAAAAAATTCTTATGCCGCTGAACGATTGTATTTAGAGCGATATTCAGCGAGGCAGCAACCGTCAAGAAGGTATTTCCAGTGGCTTGAAGAAAAATTAAGAACTGAGCCTGATGTTCACGAAGACCAAGAAGCATTTGTTATTAATGAGGAAATTGAAATTAATGTATTAGCTTTAGTACAATATGATAGCATAATTTCCTCAAGGCAGATTGGCGCCGAATTAGCTATAAGTAAGGACTCTGCTAGGAAAATTTTGAAAAAACATCGATTGAAATCCTTCAAGTATCAGTTGCATCATCATTTGTATGAAAATGACGTTGAAAGGCGCCTGGAATATTGTAATTGGTTTCTTCGTCAAAATGCTGAGAATCACCTATTTAACTATTATATCTTGTTTACGGACGAGTCAAGATTTACCAACAATGGATTATTTAACAGGAATAATACAAGGTAGGCACTGTACTTTATTTCGATTATTGTCGATATCCGAAGTGTAAAGTGCTAAAAGTGTGAACGGTCTTTTGTTCCAGGTACTGGGCGATAGCAAACGAGCACCGGTTTCGACAAGGCGGCTTCCAGGAGAGATTTGGTGTGAATGTTTGGGCAGGAATAGTTGGAACTCATATTGTTGGTCCCATTCTTTTTCAAGGCCAACTAACCGGACAGAGATACTTAAATTTTTTAACGAATGAAATTTCGGAATTCATTAACAACCTACCAGCGGAAATAACTGAGAGAATGTACTTCCAGCAAGATGGCGCCCCTCCGCATAATTCAAGAATAGCGAGAAATTATCTTCAAAATCGCTTTCAAGAGAGACTTATAACAACCCATGGTCCAGTCAAGTGGCCACCAAGGTCACCTGATCTTACTCTGTGCGACTTTTTTCTACGGGAAAATCTTAAAAATAGGGTGTATTCCACACAGCCTACAACTCTACATGAGCTAGAATTAAAAATTCGTAGAGCTTTCCAAGATATCACGCCCCAAATGTTGAGAAACGTTTTAGATGAAAATATCACCAGAGTCAATAAATGTATTTACGCTGAGGGACATTTCGAACATTTGTTTTGAATTTATTTTATCTTTAATCCTATCAATTTGATTTTTTTTTTTCGATAAATCTGTTTTTTCGTTATTTGAAGAATAATCATTGGATTTTTTGGTATTTCATTTCAAAAAATTACTTTCTATTATATCATTAGAAAGGAATGGTTATGCTGAATAGTACAGGCAAGAAAAAGTTGTATGTTCCTATTTAAGTTATGGACCTACAGAGTATTGTTTTATTCCCAATTTTTCCAATATTTTTTTGGCGGCTTTTTCTAACGCCGACGAATGAAAATAAAATATCACAGTAGTAGCAACTGTTATCAAGTGACGTATGGTTTCTATAGCCAACTTTTCAATTTTTGGCTTTCATTTTGCTTCCACGGCCTACTCGGTGAATTTCAATAATAATTTTTTTCTGATCTAGTTTCTGGTTAGATACCAACTTGTGATATGTCATTAGAAAGGGCATTGAATGCTGAATAAAGTGAAAAGAAAAAAAAAGGGGTTTTCATTCAAAATAAGAAAGTTGATGTTACTTCCAGTCAGACCGGAAGTTAACTTCGACAAGTCAATATGCTCAAATTCTAGCTCTTATGTCATTATATCGACGCTACAAATTTCACAAACCTACTTCATACAATAACTGAGATATTCCGTAGGCAATACTTCCGTAGCCACCCGGTATACCACTCCTTCACGGGAGTGCAATAATTTAGATTACACCCTGTATTTTTACAATTATTTACAGAAATAATACATTGTTATTCGTATTCATTACGACATATTTACATCACCTATTCTGATGTTATTGTTTGTTAATTATCAACCTACTGATATATCAGTTTTGCCAATTGTTATATTCATGGAACATCTAAGAAGTGATGTTTCATACTACATCTCTTCAGAATATTTTTTTATAAATTTACATACACATATAGAATTTATTTAGATATATTCATTTACATAAATAATCTATACACCTGTTCAAACATAATCCCTACATTTTGCTGGTATATTCTTATTTCTTCTAGGTCTTTATGCATTATTTCCTTTTTGGCACAGTAGTCCGTCAGCCCGCTGTCAAAATGTGTAATGATTTTATAACGTATGTCCTTTAGGGGTTTGGTAGCTATAAATATAAAGAGAAAAGTACATCAACCGGCTTGTTATAAGAAACTTGTTTCTATGAGGGATACAGTCAGTGGTGAAAAATCTTTTTTCTACAACCATTAAGAAAAATGAACATTTCAATTGCGTCTTCGAATAAGAAACCTACCACGTTGTAACACCGATTTTCATTTCCCACGGGCTAGCTGTATCGAAATATTTCATTTCCTACGACTTTCATGAACTACTAGACTGTCATTATAGGTAGGTATTAACGAATTTTATGAACATAAATAATATCGAATCAAGTTTGTTTACGTCTGCCTAATAATTTGTCATTTCACATCAGTAGATAATTACAAAATTCGATTGAAAAAATTTAAGTTATTGAAAATGATTAGCGAGAGTGAGGATGATTTAACAAATCAAATTCATAAATTTATATCAGAAGCTCCTGATAATGCCTATCTTCTGACAAAGGTATGATTTTCTTTTCATAAAACCAGAATAATTTCAATAAAAAGATTGATTAAAATCGGATTCTATATTTTTGAATGGTTGACAGATACTTTCTATATAGCAGTTAATTTGAACAAATTTTTATGTGTTCTAGTAACGACGAGTGTTGATTCAGATGACACATGGACTTTGGATGGTGGGAGCGAGGGTTCAAATCCACGCAGCCACATTTTTTTTTTATGAAATCGATTAGTGTTTGATTTTTTCTGCATAAAGTTTTTTTATTTCCAAGTTGTCAAAATTTGAAAATTTTGAATGTTATTTGTTTCACGACGTAGGTACGTGTACAATTCAACGGGTGAAGAAAGAAAAAATTATCTAAACCATGTAAAAATGATGGCAGGAGAGTTTAGGATAAAAAGGATTATTAAAAATATTACAGAATTGTTAATGATTCAGATGGTCGTAGAAAAAGTATAGTGTACAATGAGCATGAAATGATCCATTTCCCACTCGAAGGTATATGAAATTTTGAGTTTTGCCATGCAAATAGGACCTTATCCATTTCAGGAGGATGTCACTGAAACCAACTTCTGCAAGCCTAGTCATTGAAATTTTGTGACTGACCCTTTACCAAAGGCCTTGCTGAAGACAGTGTTAACAACATCCACTTGAATCAGATTATCCATCAATTTCAAAAAAAGTCTGATAGGAAAAATTCCGTGTTCTTTTGAATCATTATGTCTTTACATTCATTGAGAATTTCATTTTAGGTAATTTTTTCAAAGAGTTTGCTAACTATGCATAATATAATCGATGATCTTATACAAGCATATGAGAGTTTTTGTTCAGCGATCGTGCTCATTGATTTCAATAAGACCTTTGATATAATCAATTACGACATTTTCTATCAATTTTGACATGAATGGCAGGAAAGTTTGCAATTATTTCATTTATACTAACCAGTGGCTCGCAAGTGTCACAATTAAATATGAGTTGGGTAGCTGTAGAACAATCAACAGTGTTGTGCCACAAGGGTCATTTTTTGGCCCTTTGTTAATCACATTATATACCTTGTATGATTGATGATCTATTTATTTTGTGGAAGTTCATGATGAAATAAGAAAAAGAAGAAAAAAATATAACTTTTGTCCAGTTTCCACTAACACTTTACTACTTTATTACGACCGGTTTATGTATAAATATTCACGAACTTGATGAAATCTGTAGTTACTTGAAAATGGTGTAAAAGCCGAAACCGGTCGTAATAAAGTAGTAAAGTGTTAGTGGAAACTGGACAAAAGTTATATTTTTATTTCTTCCTTTTCTTATTACACTTGGATGTAAAAATAAAAACAAAGGAAGTCAACAACAGGAAGCCAACCACACATTTGTCGCATCGGTTGACTTCCTTTGTTTCTATTTTTACAACATCCAAGTGTTGTACATCTTCGTACTTGATTTTACCGTACTGAAGAGAGCTTAAGCTCGAAACACGTTTCTACGGTTGCACAACATTTTGAGGGTTATACCCAATAACTTTTTTACTTATATTTATATATATATATAAAAGTATAAATAGAAAAGTTATTGGGTATAGCCCTCAAATTGTTATGCAACCGTAGACATGTGTTTCGAGCTTAAGCTCTCATCAGTACGGTAGAATCAAGTGCGAAGATGTACAACACTTAAGCTCGAAACACGTGTCTACGGTTGCATAACAATTTGAGGGCTATACCCAATAACTTTTCTATTTATACTTTTTTATATTTCCCCACGATAAATCCATCCTGATTTATATATATATATATATATATATATATATATATATATATATATATATATATATATATATATATATATTTATAAATTTATTTTATTTTGGAGTCTTACAATAAATATTGTATATAAAATTTCATTGAGTAAATTGATGTAGAATTGGAATTGTTTTTGTTCATGAAATAGATTTGTCCAGCAATACACAATATTACCTGTACTCTCTCTCGTCTTTTCCTTTCTCTTTCTGCTCAGTTGTAGTAGAACATTAAACTGATTTTCTCCAGGTGGATTCGAAAACCAAGAATACTCACTTTTCGTGTTGTAGAATGGAAATAATTCAAAAAAATTAAATGGAATTATTTCAATTGAATTTATTTAAGTGCAATATGCAATAACCCTTGAAATACATAAATATTTATCAATCCATGAAAATGTTCCTAGGAAACACCTTATCTGATTGCTAACTATTATTCCAGCAACTTATTCCTTATTATTCTGAAAATCAACTTGAATGGTAACGAAATCATTAAAACTATATTATCTACAAATTACAGTTTTTAATCTTAAATTGTTTTTGAAAATCACCAAACTTATTGTGTGTCTGATTTTGTCAATGAAGAAGTCTAATTGTTGCAAAACAAAGTCAATCATAAAGGTGTAATGAATAATCTTGATGATATACTCGTGTATACACCGTTGAATACTGACTTGATATCAAAAGTGAAATTGAGTTTTCAGTGGAGCTTGTGATGAGTTCTTGTAGGGGAAGCTAATTTTCAAATGAAAGATTTTAAAATGAATACTTCATTCTCACTGGTGCTTCTGGCTTGTTCTTTGTGTTTCGCCTAGATACTTCTAATAATACATAATTTAGCATGGTGAGACTTGCTTCACTAATAAGATCTTGATTTTTTACTTTCGACAAATCACCAAGCATGTATTTTTGGCTTTTTGTTCGTGCAGCGTCCCCTCTTGTTGATTCAATTGTCATGTAACCAAAATTTCTATTGTCATTATAATATCCAATCATGAAAATGTTATTTATTGAGTTCAAACACCGGTTGTGTTACTCACAAACTGATGATTCACTTTTTTTTTTCTCACCACTATACAAATCAAACTTTCTCCATTTTATATTTTCCCTTTGAACAGAGTCAATAAGTTACTTATACCGTAAATATCTATTGATTCAATATTGCTTAGATACAGGTAATGATAATGTTTATTTTCTTATTAATTTTTTACAATAAGATCAACGTGTACAACGTAAGGAGTAGGAAATAAACCATATCAGCCATATTGGAAATAATCAGTTATCAGCGATATGCTCATAAAAAATTTCCTAACACATCATGGAGCAGATGAAAACAATACTAAATTGAATGTTTTCAATACAATTCCATTACATTTTGCAAACTTTTTTCATGTTAAATAATGTATATTCTCCAAAATCAACCAAGCTGTTTTTAAACATTCTACTTTTATTATGCATCCATTACTTAAAAAAAATAGTTAATGGGTTATGTTCTAATTCCAAATTTTACTATTTTATGAGAAAATATATAATTTTTCCCATTTCCCTTTCTGCTGTTATTTTCAGTATTTCCCATTTGTCTCTGGTGGAAAAAAAGGAATTGTCATCGGCAAAACTAACAATGTCAGCACAATCATGAAGATTGAACAAATCAATTGAATAGATGATTGACACTAACGGTCCTAAAACAGTACCCTGTGACCCTTTTCAATTTTATGCGCTGATTTCATTGAAACAGATAATGAGAAGAATACGTTTCCATCAGTTTTCTCATCAATTCATTCTGAATCATTCTTCTCCCATGGAATTCACAGATTCAAGTATTCACTATCGTATTAGTAAGTAACGTAGATATGTTCAACTTCTCCTAAAGATCAGCTACTAATATATCACCGACAACTGCTGCAGCACTGCTATAACGCACAATGAATAACTAATCCTCTCGTAATACAGCTCTCATGAGCATACACCTACTTAAAATTAATTCACATGAATAATCACCCGGTTGAACATTGATATTGACGATCGATGCTATCAGATTTACACAAAACTCCCGAATGGATTAAATGGCGCAAGCTACTGCCAAGTTCTGACGTTGTATTTGATCCCGATAATTTCCAGTTTCTGTTGTAACAAAAACCATTCGAAAAAATAATTCACCAGTGACTTTAGAAGAACGAAATTCGGTAATTATCATTTCATAATTTTATAGAGCTATTTTCACAAGTTTTAAAATTGTTTTTGTAGTAAATGAGCTGAGATTCTGACAGTTTCTATTCACAACCATGGATGCCAACTTTGAAAATATCTACTAGCATAAAGAATTCATAATCATAAATATCCAAATAGATGACAGCCTAGGAAAAAAGCTTTTGAGAAGATTCTTCTACGATTCACCAGAAATGTTGTATATGGAAAATGTGAAGGATTTGAATCTGCACAAACGGATAAAAATGAGGTAAAGGCGGATTTAGCGGATTCACAATGCATAATTTAGTGCATATGCGTAATTTTAAGGCGACTTTTCCTGATTTAAAATGCGTAATTTTTCTGCATACTCCATAACAGTTCAACACAGGGATATTTTTATAAATTGTGAAACGGGTAAATCATTTCAATCGAGTCCCTGTATTGAACTTTGATGGATTAGGTGTGAATTAAAATTACGCATATGCACTAAATTATGCATTGTGAATCCGCTAAATCCGCCTTAACACTAATTTGATGGCTACAGAGGATTTTCATAATTCAAGAAGACAAATATGACAACAAAGTGATATCAGTTGCTGTTCTGTACAAACATGAAATGCATCCACACCGAATTGAAGGAATACAAATATGGTTGAATGATCCTTTCGAAAAAAGGAAGAAAAATAATATTATTAGTTGATGAAAAAACGTTTTATAGGAAAAGATTTGTCAATCGATGTAATTTCCAGAGTTGGGTAGTATCCGAATACTTCTGTATTCGGATACAGTAGCCGAATACTTTATGTGTATTCGAAAGCTGTATTCAGATATTTTTCGAATTTTGTATTCAGTATCCGTATCCGTCGCCAAATTTGTAAGTATCCGAATACGGAATACTTTTTTCGATCTTCGGATACTTTTAAATTATTCGATGAGTGAGAACCAGGCCAAACAGCCCCATTTTATGCAGGCGCATCTTGTCTGGCATCATCGAAAACGGTGAAATACAATTTTAGCACTTTGCAACCTCGAAAAATGAGTTATTAGAGGGCCTCATATATAAAAAATGTGCAGTTTTCCTCCGTTTACGGGGTTGGAACACCCAAACTCGAAGTTCAGCATCCTCGAAAACTGGGTGAGGTAAGGCGGTACAAGATACCAATTATTACCAACCAATGTCGTTGAATCAGAATCTATGTCATATGTGCGTGGCCATTTCATAATTCCCATATCAATTATCCATTCCTCATAAAGAACCCTGATAAAATTCATTTCATTTGTGAACTTTTTTGGATCCATTTTTTAATAACTCTGTATAATTGAAAATAAAATATTCATTTTAATTTGTTGTTTTTCAGTTTTCTGACGAAGGCAAATTCAAACTCAAAGGTACTTTTATAGATATAAATGTCATATCTAGCGAACAATGTCGTAAAAACTAAAAATGTATATTTTTAACTTGAAATGTTCTTTGTTTACAAAATAAATATAAACAGTTTATTAAGTTTCTTTTTTTTTATTTTCTATCTTCTTTTATCACTTTTTGTTTTTGATATTCACGCCCAGTATACTTACTTAGATATTTTTACTTGTATCCGAAAAAAGTAACCGAATACTTGTATCCGAGTACATTTTTAGATGAAAGTATCCGTAATTTTTTAAAAAGTATCCGGATACATTAAAAGTATCCGGTATTCGGATCCTTTTTTTCTGTATCCGACCCAACTCTGGTAATTTCGATTGTTTTTCCACCGATCAAACTCATTTTATTATGAAAAAGAGTTGGACAAGACGTTCAATAAATGTAGAAAGTAATTCTGTATTTTATTCGGAATTCTTTATAGGAGTAATAGAAAGAAATGAAATGGCCACTTTGGAAAAGTTGGTTTTTGGTTCTCATCATTAACTCAATGAAATAATCCATGATGATGAATTGTCGAAATGTGATATACTACATAACCACGCTCTTTGAAAAAAGGTATAGGAATGAATTATTAACAAAAACCATATGCTTTGGTGACAAGTCAGTATCTGTTTGGATTTACCTCCATGAAAATAGTTCTATAAAACGAGTGATTGTTCCAATTGGTGCCATCAACATGGAAAAACCTTGTTTCTGCTGTGCTAGAAGTTGGTTGTTCTTGTGATGAAGGATATGTTCTGTTTGGTTCTAGTTACTGGTAAGTTCCTCATTTGATTCTTCTTCCCTAGGTTGGGAATTATAATTTTATGGGTTGTGTTGTAGTTTTTCAAGTTTCAACTATAAATATTGTAATTTTATGAACGTTTATAAAGTGAATTTTATTTTCGGGTCTTGTTTGTCAATGTGATCCAAGACGAGATCCAAATAGCAAATACATCATCAACATATATCCATCATACTCTAGGATACAATAAGCACTTGCACTTGAGTCGTCTTGGAAGAACGTTGCACAAATATCTGTCAGATGTAGTTCAATATCCGTTGTGGCATCAGCCAGAGAAGTAGTTGTTTTCTGTAAGATTTTTGCCTCATATTTTTCACTTTGTGGAAATATTTGGAGAGAAAGGTATTTAGACTTTGTCGATTTCATTCTCATACTCTAGGATCATCCAAGTTGGTATAGAAACAATAATTTTTCAAAATTTTCCATGAAAATACAACCGAATTCCTGTTGATAGAGTTAATTTTTGAACTGAATCTGTGTTTCTCTTTACACAGTTTAGGGAATTTTATGATTGTAGTGACATTTATTTTTGTTATAGTATTCAATGAAATGTCTCTTTCCAATTCAGTTTTTACAATTCCAAGAGTTTTTTTTTTTATTTAAACATTTCTGAAATAGATTCCGACATTAGAATTAACCAGAATATCCGTATCTTGAATTTGTAACTTTTTGAGAACTGAGGGTGTTTTTTTAAACCGTTACCATATTGGTTTCGAAATCTTGAGGAGAGATCTGGCAAGCTTTTGGCATAGAGAACCTGATAGTAATAGACTTTTCATCAAGTTCTGATAATTAAAACTTGTTTTAAACCTGTTTTAGATTTTGTTTGTTAATTTGTACTCAGGTAAATTGATATATTTAATTATAAACATCCAACAAATTTGTAACAGCAAGAATTCATCAGGACAAATTGTAATAGACCATGGACCTACTTAAAAAAATATAATTCTGCAAATCAGAACCTCACAGCTCTCTTCACATCTCTGATGGAGAAAATGTGCTACCACTATTTTCTAGTTGAGGAGGGAGGTGGCAGTTGAAGGAAGTTCTAGTATAGTTGTCGTCAAACATATAAGATAAATAAAAAAAGGCGCAAAAAACGGTCGATTAGCACGAAATTGACTCCCATGCCGCCAACCAGGGTCGGACTAGTACATATATGCCACTAAATATTGTGATGCGTGCAGATTAATCAAGTTAATTCAACAAGAGCACTGTAACTTTTGTATTCAGAATAAACCAATATTACATTTCTTCAGCTTGAAAATTATCATCGTCATCCGAGTCATCATCACTATCGTCTCCTACATTTATGATGAATTTTTCACCATTATTGATATGATAAGCACCAAATTCCTTGTACTGATTTTCATATTTCTTGACTTTTTCTACTACTTTCTGCCAATCGCTTGCCTGAATTTGATGTACTTCCTCACTGATTAATTTTATAACTTCCTTATCAAATTTTGGGGTGACATTTTTTCTGCGAATCCGTTTCTTCAGTTGTCCCCAAATCAGTTCTATGGGATTGAATATGCAATAATAAGGTGGTATGTCCATTATTACTAGCTATATCATCTATAATAAATCTTTTTTCAAATGATTTGGTACCTAAGACTTCAAGGAGTTCGCGTTTCGTATATGTTTCTTCAAAATATAAATCATTTTCTAAAAGAAAGTTTTGTATGTCAGATTTGGGGCTGGAACTATTTGGAATTTTCAGTGACAGTCTAGAATGATAAGAAGCATTATCAAGGACAATAACACTATTCGGATCTATTGCTGGTATTAAAACTTTCTCAAACCACTCCTCAAATATATCAGAAGTCATATTCTGATGATAGTCTACCTTACAGTCTGCCAAATTTTTGCCGCACAATTTTAAAGCATTTGGAACCCACCCTTTTTCTGATCCACAATGTAATATTATCAAGCGAGTTCTCTTGTTAGGAGGTACACTAACTTGGCAGCGTGGTGAATTATCAGTCCATCCTTTTTTTGCAGTGTCATGGGTGTCATACCAAGTTTCATCTAAATAATATATAGTTCTATTTTCAATTCGAAAAGAAGTCAATTTCTCCAAATAATCTTCACGCCATTGAACAATCCGCTGACTCTCCATAATTGATGCCCTCTTATCTATAGTTTTAAATTTGAAACCCAATCGAATCAGTTTTCTTCGCATGGTTGTTTCACTAAAATTAATTGGCACTTCCATAGCTTGCAGTTTTTGAAAAATTATTTCAATTGTCGGAATTATATTCGACTTATAACAATCATATATGAGATTCTTCAATAATTTGGAGAATGAAGGATCCAAATGATTTTTTTTCCCCTTATCTGCACGAGTTTTACGTCGTTCACTTCCATCTTTGATCAACTTATAAAGAGTTGATACAGGAATTTCTGTATAAAACGAAGTTTTTTCAATTGCATTTTCTTTCCCCTCACTGTCAACAATATTCTGATAAACTTTTAAAACAATATTTTTGGAATGTTTGCATAAATGTTGACGTGTATTATTTCTCACTGGTCTTTCATTTTGCGTATCTGAATTAATACTTGAATCTGATTCCGAACTGGATAAGTAATTTGCCGGATTTGGCCTATTAAAAGACCCATCAGTTGATTCCCAAGGCCTGAAGAATGTTTCCATATTTTTATAATTATTAATATTCTTAGATTACGTAAACAACAAAACAACTGCCCCGTCGAAATCTAATTTGCTAATAGCTGCGCGTACCGCATACAGCTGTGATTTCTATTATAACTAAGCCCGACCCTGCATTGAAAAAACATACCTAATTGCTGTGCGGGCCTTCAGATCTTCCGCGGCAAGTGTTACGGGGGGGGCGATAAGTGTAATAATTTGAATGAATGTAGAGATTTGTCAATAATTCTGTTTGTTGATTTATTGCAATTTTTGTCTGAAAAACTGTGTTTGGTTATTGACAAAATAGGAATTAATTTCCTGAAGGTATGTAAGTATTGATATTGACTCACATTGAATTTAGCATATATTCTCATGTGATTGCCGTATAAGATGCGTATGGCAAGGTACTCATTTTTGGCAGAAATATTGATTCTGTGGTCGATAACTTGCTTAATTTTTTTAAGGAAATGTGAGGACTAGCACAATATCTGCTTATTCAGAATAATTCATAAGGTAACTACAGTATTATTATGACAACAGATTATTATGTGTCATTTTTTCCATCAGCGCCTACTATCTAAAATTGAAGAAAAACAGGTTAAGTAATCACTAAATTTCATTTTGCGCGAGAAATGGTTCTGAAATCATATTGAGTGATACGTTGCTGTATTCACAATGAAAAATGGAGTCGTATACAGGGTATACTTTAGTTTCGGCCCATATAAAAATAAGAAGTTGATGATGTTTTCTAAAAGACGAAACGTCGTAGAAAAATTCTGATTACTTTATCAGGTAGTTCTTAAAAAGTGGCCATGACAAAAGGCTATTTGTTTTATATTTCCTTTGAAAATAAACCTAGGAGAAAATAAAAACGAAATTCTCAAATTTCGGTTTTTCTCGGATATCTCCGTAACTACTCGGAATATTAAAACTTTCTAAATGGCATATTGATGGGCACATAAATGCGCTACTGTTCTCTAATTCAATCGACCCCGTATCTTTTACCGTTTCCGAAATCCCCATGCTGTTCATTCTTATCTTGGACACACTGTATTCCCGAATTTGATTTTAGGATATGAAAGAACATTCAATTTTATGTAAGAAATAAATATGATTGCACTAAAACTTGATAGAAATCACCGATGAAACTCGAGAAAACATTATTCGGCACCAAAATTTAATGTAATTGTGTCGCATGAAAAGTCCATTCAAGACACCCATATGATAAATATAATTTTGGAATTTTAGCACAATTGATCATTGACATACCATACTGAGAGCTTCCATCAGAGAAATTCACACAGATGGCATCATCTATTAGAAAAATATTATTCCAGTTCAAATTGAAGTAATTTTTCGCAATAAAATCTTTATAAATAATGATAACGTGGCAACGCACTATTCAATCTGAAAACATAGGATTACAGAGAGTTCATATAAGTTAAATAAAGGGCGATCATTTGGAAAGTTGAATTTATTTTCATGGAAGACCATGTAGGTATATGCACTTATTAGAGAATTCCCTTCTCTTGATTCTTTTTAAATTATATGAACAAAAACATCTGAATTCCTGACAATTCAGATGTTGAGTCGTGAAGAATGCAGTACTGAATGAACACCTTGTATATACGAGAATTTTTTTTATTTTTTTATTTGTTATTCTTTTTGTTGAATAACTTTTTAATGAATGATAAATCGATTCATTATACTGGATAAGTATATTTTTCAAATTACTTGTATCTATGTACTTAGTATCAATCTCTAGTATACTCGTTTATCTAAACAAAAAGAAGTAATTAACCCTCTCTCAATAATGAATTTGATGCAATTGAAAAATTTTGTACCCATGGCGAATTTACCTATAATGCACTTAGCTATTTCAAACTCTTGCACCACTTGCCCCCAACATTATATGGCCCTTTCCAGGCGGAGATGGACAAGATAAGACTATTTTTTGCGCCTTTTTATATTTATCTTATATGTTTGACGGCAACTATATTATTTTTTCAAAATGCACTCTTTGACCAATTCTCGCCTTCGCCAAAATTATGAAACATTCCAACGACTCTCCCGCCGTCTAATTGTTTTATCTTTCCTGAATTGACCTCTAATACTCAGTATCCATAAATTGAATGAGATACATTTCACTCTTTCATGGAGTGCGTTGAGTTAGTCAGCAAGTTCTGATTTTTTTTTTAATTGTCCACTATGACCTAAAAATAACATGTCCAATAATTTTCTTTAAGGCTGGTAAAAATTGCTTATATTGATAGTTTACCAACAAGACGGGGTTTTATAGAAATCCACAAAATAGGACTAATTTTTCAGATCCCAACTCCGATTTGTATTTTTCTAAGATATGTATTTTTTAACCAATCTACTCTTTGCGCTCTAGCTAATAGCTATTTTGCAACCTAGCATTCTCAAAGAATTAAAAACTCAACTATCAAAGGTACTGAAAAATCTATGGAAACGTTTGATTCCGTACAGGCAGGTTCTCAGAATACCAAGTAATGTCATACTTCTTGATAAGCAGATAAACTTGACAAAAAACCAAAGGTTTCGAAATATTACACTCTCGCCTTCGCCAATTATTTAATGAACAGGAAAAGTACATATGAAGGGGTAAGATGCATATCGAAATATTACACTCCGCCCTCGCCAATTATTTAATGAACAGGAAAAGTACATATTATGGAGGGCTAAGATGCATAACAGCCTAAGTCACTAAATGTATGTTTGGAGATAATGAGGTTTAAAGTAAAGTGGATTTTGAAAATTTCTAACAATTACTTGATGATTCGTAATGTACTTTAGTGAATTGTAATGGATACAGAGTTCTAGGTGTAAAAAAATAATTTGAAATTTTTTTATTTCTGATTTTTTTTAACCAAAACCTACTTGGGCTATTTTGCTTTTGAGCAATTTGAGATTCTTTGGTACAAATATGATGTAGGTTAACTAATGACAAAAAAATAGAATATATACTTTATTCATAATCAGAGATTAATTCTACGTAGTCCTCATCAAGTTCGAGAGCTGGGGTTTCAGTGGACTGTGTTGGTTCTTTCTTTTTCTTCGGTTGTTTTCCTTCGTGCGGCAAATTCTTGAAAAAATCCATTTGAAAACTTTATTTCCTGAATCCTTTTTTGGGTCCTTAATGAAATCATTGAGAACCTGACTCAGACATATTATCTAGTGTTTTTTTTTTTTCATTCTCCAACAAGGTATTATAATAATGTCGTTAGCACACGCAAAAAAGGCACAATCAGAACATCGACTGATTCTTATACCTCGACTAAATGACGAAGAATACCCAAGTATTTGTTTACATAAATAAAATCAGACAAATGTTGAGAAGTAAAACAACTCAAGTGATACTTGAGCCATTTTGTTTTCCACTATTACAGTATTTTCGTTCAACAACTTTTCACCCTCTTCGAGAGATGGCACTTCCTGACACAAATTGGCTTGGGTAATTTTAGCACTCGATAGAATGATACTTTAAGAGGTCAAAACAACGCTTAGGACGATTTACCAAAAAAGTGCACTTATGCTGTTATGCTTCTTACCCCTTCATATTAGGTTTTTTAACTACCAGAAAGCTGATGAGGCATCGGAAATAACCAGAAATTACTCAAAAGTAAAGAATAACCTTGTTGCAATGTTAAGTTCTAACAAAAAATTATCCAGATGGAACCTTGCGTTCACCATGAACTGGATGTGGTATTAATGCCTCACAGGTACGCACTCAAAAAAATCAACAAATATATTTTGAAAGTCGAACTCTTTAGCCTTATCCAAAATTTTGACATAACTTTTTTGTTCACGATACTGGGATTGAAAGCTTTTATTGATCCCTCACAATAATAGACAATATGAATCTAGTTGTAAGAGCAATACATTCCCGGGCGACAATGTAAATTGTTGGCCGAGGCGTTAAGCCGAAGCCAACAAGCATTGAAGTTTAGGAATGTGCTTTTACTACGAGGTACACATACTATTTTTTCTGAAATCGCAATCAGCATTATCAAAAACTAAGGCATTCTACATACATATTGTTTGCGTGAATTCAATAACTGTCTAAAATGTAAACAAGCCGGCAAAAATTTTCCCGTATCGTTTCGACTGTTTTTTTTGGACGAGTAGACCAAATTCTAGGACGAGCGTTAGCGAGTCCTGGAAGTCTACGAGTCCAAAAAAACTGTTTTCGGACGTGTTGCGTACACTATTTTTTCGGCAATCATGTAGAATTACAAATCAATGAGACGCATTTAGTCTAAGAGACGAAGAGAGGTCGACTTTCACCCATCTGTTAACCGGATGAAACGATTACAAATTTGAATATTTCGAACATTTCAGTTGTTGTAGGCTTATTATGGCAAGAACCTGTCAGAAAACAACTACTCCCCTGGCTAAGACCACGACGGGTATTGAATTAAATCTAACAGCTACTTGTGCAACGTTCCTCAAAACATCAGAGGACGCGATTGCAAGTGCCCTCTATGACCAACCAGCAGAATTATGTTTTGATTTGGACGGGGTGACCACCTGCAGACTAGTTTCGAGGTTGTTGCCTCTCATCAGTGCAAGGGCAGGTCAACACATTTCTGTCTTCTTCGATTTCAGTTGTTATTTGTATTATATATTGAAATTCGAACAGAAGATAGGTACCAAAAGAAACATTCTAATTCTTATTTATATTAATATTTGTATTAAAATTCGAGCACTTCCCGGCCTAGTCCGGGAAGTACGTACTTCCCGGACTAGGCCAGGAAGTGCTACTTTCCCAAAGAACAAGTGTCCGGGAAGTGAACACTTCCCGGATGGTTGCCGAAAAAGTACTTTCCCGTACCGTTTAGGTTCGAAAACGGTCCGAGAATGTTCGTTGCTTAGCAACGGACTAAAATACTAGATTAGCGTATTTTGAGGCCTGGAGTTGCTCCGAGAAAGTGGGCATTCTTGAACGATTTCAGAAAAAATATATACACTCACCCCAATCAAAGGATACAGCATAGAAAGTGACAAGAGAGTCTATAGTTTCAGTGAATCTAAAATCAGTTTCCTTATTTTTTTTTCCTGTGAATGTGTGGAGAGGAGGGGAATTCGATACCCAATGAGATTAACTGACTTGAAGCATTGTTTGATATCATTACTTCTTCTCTGGGTGGATTTAGTCAACTTTAGCACAAGCATTGTCATAGACAAAGGGGTAACATCGAAGATTTTTAGCATAAATCATTTGATATAATAGGTTCAACTTCCGCTTTTGACATACCATATTCAAGCACAATTTCAAAATGATGTTGGCTAAATGGAACTTTAGTTGAAAATGTAATGTAAGCATATGTTTCGTCCAATAGCTCTCGGAACAACATGATATGAGTTTTTAATATGTATCAGAATAGAATAGAATATTTATTCGTCCTTTATGATCAAATACATGATATAGGATAGGTCACAATGGTCAGACAGAACTATACAAATAAATTTACAATATATCCAAGTATATTGTTCAGAGGTTCAATGATAGTGAACCACATATATATATATATATATATATATATATATATATATATATATATTATACACATAGGTAAATAAAATCTATAAATATAACAGTACATCTTAGCGACTTAGGAATACACATTAAAAGATAAATAGGATAGTAAATACACCCTACACAAGATTCCAAAATTAAAATGCATTGGAAATGAAGAATTCGTGCCTTTTCACGAAATACCAAGAAAATTCTGAAGTGTCGTGAATGTTGTCTCGCAACCAATTCGATGAATTCATGAAAACATTCTAAAAACAAATCTGCGAGGATATCCTTCAATAAATTTCCGAGTAAAATATAAAGATTTGTTTTACAGCATTTTCCAGAAATAATTAATGATCGGCCTTAAACGGAAAGAGCACTCAAAGTTAATTAAAAGAGGTTTTATAGCTTCGGGCAATAAACTGGTATATTAAGAATTTCAGAAAGAATTGCAATGGAGACAATGGAAATGGCTTTTGGGAAAATGATTGAAAATAAATGTTCAGTGCCTCAACGAGATCGCTACCATAAATTTGTTGATTGAATTTTTCCAGAATTCAAAATAATATGTAGAGATTATCATTATTTCGAGGAACGCTTTAAAATTTTCCTTTGGTCATAGTCTAGATGTTTTTTTTTCTTCAGTTGAGTGAGGATCAGAAACAAATCCAGGTTACTATTTGGCTAGTTACTTCTGTACATGGTGGAGTTGCAATTTTTGTAAGTAACTTATTAACAAAAAAAACTTATGTTTAAAAAAATTTTCTAGCGAAATTGACTTTTACATTTGTGGAATAGAAATTTCAGGTTCAATTATTGCTACTTTATACAGGTCGTGCTCTGGGAATTTTGGTAGTTTTATGGATTCTCTTGGCTATATGCTTGAGGGGATATATTAGCGGGAGATTATAATGTAGACTTTCTGAAATATAATTTGAATTTGTCAAATTTATCTGATCTACTCACTTCCTCTGGATTACGTACCACGATTACTAATTTCACGAGGATTGGTCATATGAGTGCTACCTGAATCGGCAACATAATCACGAATCTTGATAGTGATTTTTACAATACTAGTACATGTTATCTAAGGTTAGTTTTTGGGCCCTCACTTTGTCAACAAGATCTTGTATCTTTGGACTATAAAGCATATTCTCTCTCTATCACTCTCTCTCTAGTGTTCTAGATCCTTGCTCATCGGATCATTCTGGGCAACTTATGTGTTTGGATTTTGACTTTAAAAAAAGGAAAAATATTAGATATAGTAGACCTATTTCTCGTTCGGGTTTGGAGTACCTTGGACAGGTCTTGAGCAATTACAACTGGAGCACTTTCCAGAACGAATCACCAAAAACTGTGATGGAGCATTCTATGAGAATGCTGAGCTGCCATATCAAATAGAATTTTCCTTCGAAGAAATGTTTGAACAATAGAGGTCATAAGGCGCCTGTTCGCTGGTTCAATGAGGAATTACAGAACGAACGAAGAGTACTTTCTAATTTAAAACTGATTTATGATGTTAATAAGGATCCAGTTACCTTGCGAACTCATAAAACACTACAGAAGGAGTATAGATTCTCTGTGAAGGAAATCAAAAGGCAAACTGATAAAACATTTTTGAGTAATTCCAACAATATCAGTAGAGATGCCTGGCGCTCAATAAATTTCGAATGTGACAGAAATCCAGTGAAGAAAACAGATACACTCAGATCAGAGACTGAGTTCAATGTATTTCATCAACATAGCGAATACTCTAATATCTTCTTTACTTGAGTCAAATCACGAACCTACGGAATACTTGAAGGATATCAATTCACCGGTAAGTTCGCTTTTTCCTACCACTCCCGAAGAGGTTATGGATATCATTAAATCATTGAATGATTCGAGGTGTCCGGACTTTTACGAAATGAACCGTGCAATTATTAGATCTATGGCTGATATAATTGGTCAACCCTTAGCTGCATTAATTAACGAATGTTTCTCTCAAGGTATTTTCCTTGACGTGCTAAAAATTGCAGTAGTTCTTCCTTTACTCAAAAAAGGTGATCCTCAAAAGGTAGAAAACTTTCGTACAATTTCTATAATTCCTGATATAGCTAAACTCATAGAATATCTAGTTTAAAAAAGACTAATTTTATACCTGGAAGCAAACTCTCTGCTGTGTCCTGGTCAATTTGGTTTTAGAACGGATAGTTCAACAACTAAAGCGATATCAAATATTGTCTCTACTGTGGTTGAAGGCTTAGAATTGGGGAAACATTCGTTTTTAACGCTCTGCGACCTCACCAAAGCGTTTAATTGCGTGTCGCACCATATTTTACTCAAAAAGCTTTTTTAATATGGGATTCGTGGGATTCCTCTAGACTTCTTCAAGACATATTTATGTGGGAGAGCACAATGTGTTTTGACGGACGGTGTGGAATCAAACTTGAAGGAAATTATACATGGGGTCCCTCAGGGTTCTATCATGGGACCGACCCTTTTCATTTTACACATAAATGACCTTTTTATTAAATTTTTCCCAAAAAAGTATTATTTTTGCTGATGACACAACTTTAATTGGCAGAAAAGGATCATTCGAATGTTATCATTGTCGTGCCCTCTTCTTTCAACTTCAAATCAAGCCATTTCCTTGTGCTTACATGTACCACTCTCTCCTTGGAATACGTAAAAAGAGAGCAAATTTTGGTCTTCATTCGGATTTACATCAGTATCATACTAGAGCAGGAAATTTACTGAGAACTCCTAGATACAGGTTCTCAATGTCTTATAAAAACTCTTTGAATATTCACTTATATAACAAGCTACCAGAAGCAATAAGAGAGCTGAATTTCCACATGTTCAAAAATGAAGTTAAATCTTTTTGTTGATGAACTGTTTTTACTCGGAAAATGAGTTTCCTATCTATGACTACAAGAACGAGGACTGGTGAAAAACTCTCAACCACCTGGGCTTGAATGCCTTAAGTCTAGTATATCTAAGTGAATGTATTTTATCTTCTTTGTTTTTCTTTTTTAACCAAAAATTTTTTGTAGATTGACTTGTGCTTAGTATTGTGTCGCAATGATTTTAATCAGACGTGATTTTTTATTGTCTTTTTGAATTTGTACTATCATTTTAATCATAATTTTAACCAGGTGATATTATTTTAACTATAGATATTTATAAAGAACTCTTATCAAGGACCTGCTACAAATATAATCAAATTATGTAACGTAGTCAATACTCTACTCTACTCTAAGATGTTTCAGTGAAACGGCAATTTTATGATTTTCAAAAATTCATATCTCCGAAACTGGAAATAGAAACTAATTTAATAAAGAATCATGATCAAGATACTTAAGGACGAACAATTCCAAAATTGTAAACAACTTCGTTGGCCAGTTAGAATCTACTTTGAAATGTAGTCATTGTGGTCACTGCTCAGTCTCTTTCGATTGGTTTTGGGATATTTTCCTTTCAATACCACGCAGAGCAGGCCAACTAAATTTGTCACAATGTTTGGATTCATTCAAAAGGGAAGCCGACATGTGCGAAGTGCAAAAAGAGAAGGCAATGCAGGAAATCCCTATCAATTCATAAATTCCCCAAAACTTTAGTGATCTATTTGAAACGGTTTTCTTCAACAAAAAGATTCCAAAGAAAATTGAATATTACCATTGATTTTCCTTTAAAGGGATTGGATATGAGTAATTATACAGCAGAAAACGTAACCCCTTGTCGATATAGTCTGTATGCTTTATCTAATCATAGTGGGACTACCCATAGCGGACACTACACAGCCTACTGTAGACATCCGTATACGAACACTTAGCATGAATATGATGATTCACGTGTGAACCCAATTACATCTAGATCCGTGGTGAGCGGAGATGCTTATGTTCTTTTCTATGAGATGCAAAGCACTAAATCGCTGCTTCCAGATTATTCTCAGTTTTATTCTATGTTTCATTGGCATTTTTATTGTTTTTATATTGTATTGTATTAAACGTTATCAAGTGAAAATAAAATTAAACTTGCATGTGTAACTTCTAATGACTTGTACAACAATATCCCAAATTATGAAATTGGCTGAAAGACATTTTCCCATGTTTTTGGGGTGGGGTCATTTAACAAAACAGTCTTCGGAATACAGTATAGTGAACTGGGTATTAATACTGACTTTAATTGTCTCTAATTTCGTACCATTTTGAATGAACAAAATCAAAAGATTTCAACCTGAGACTCTTTTATTGAACCCAGCAATGATTCCAAATATTCAAAAATGTTTTCGAACAAGTCACGCGTGACATTATTTGACGAACGATAAAAAACGATACCCGAAGCTATGAATACAGTCACTTTCCGAACCCGCATTCAAATAAAGAAGAGGAAGAGCCGAAGTAACACGCTGTAATACGCAAAATGGACGATTTTGAATTGAGTGAGGCTATTTACATGGCAAACAAGCTGCGACGGCCTGTGAGCTAATTGCGAGAATTCCACCGGAAAGAAATACGACATAAAAAACTACTTTTTGAAACGGTCCACTGGAAAGTCGTGAAAATTAATGAACGTTTGTGTTGATTGCCGCTTCGCTTTAATGGCCCCACTAAAATTTAACAGTGTATCGGCTTGCAAAATTGATACGCTGGGATAAAAAAGATAGATACACTGAGAAAAAAAATTGTCTGACAAAACACAACTGTATAAGTGTGTCTCGTCTATTTATTCAGTTGTCTACACTAGCTCATTGGATTTTTCACATTCGTCATCTTTACTAGGTCAAGATAAAGATAAAAATAAGAGGCAACTTTTCAGTAGATAGTTCGTAAATGAAAACCCTGGTTTTCGCCGCTGGAAAATCGCTTAGTGGATTTTTTTAATCAAGAAATAGTGAAAAAAATTACAACTTCTTTGTTTTTTGCAAGTATCTCAAAAAGTATTAAGGGAATCGTTTCACAGTGGATCAAACTTCTGTAGAGACTTATGGAACTTACAGAATGGTTTTTTGAACGACCGGATCGCTGCATTTTTCACTGAGAAAATCCGTGTGAAAACCTCGAAAAAGAGACCATTTTTCAAATATTTATGTTTTTTATAAGTCTGAAGCTGGATAGACAATATTACGACAACTGATAGATAATAACATGTGGTTCAACTGTGCCTAAGATGATTTTTGTTCGATATGTAGTTTCTGCATAATCGCGCTATAAACAATTTAATGGCTAATCTTTCTTAACGCGCCGATTTGAGGAAAATCATCTTATTCAAATTCTATAGACGGCATTTGGAAGTATAAATCAATATCTAGAATAGGAATTTTTGGATTTTCACCTGGAAGGTGGGAAATATGTTGGAAATGTCACTGGAAGTTACTCTAAATGCTTCAAAGTGCACCCGAAGTCGCCTAAACTCAACGCGAGTCAACTTCAGTGCGACTTTGGACTTTGGACTTTGGCGTTTTGTGCATCCGATTATATCAATATTATCAATTTACCAATACTATGATTTTGTCCAATCAAAAATCCTAATATGCGGTTTGTATCCAAAACTATTCACGAAATACGACTGGTGAATGAGATAACATTGTAGTAAGATACTCCCAGATCCCTTACCTCAGTTTTCCGTGCTATAACAATATTGTGCATTCTATATTCATGGTTGATGTCTCCTTTGATACGAACGAATTATCGTTGAATCGTAGAATTTTTTTTACATCGAAATATAATTTATTGTCACCCAGGTAGCACATCATATTGTCTGAATCTTGGTTTATAGATATATTGAAAATGAAAAAAATTATATTCGTCCTATATAGGTGAATAAAATACTATGTTGTATATCCAAGTTTGGAAGCATATTGGTCGAATATTATTCCAACTATATTTAAAAAATTGGGTCAATATTGGTTTGATGATATTCACCAATATCACTAAAACAATATTGTCTTCATATTGGTTTCAACATCTAGAATAAATATTGCAATCCCCATATTCCTCTTGTATCGATTCTAGAGATGAAAGTTATATTGTATATACAAGTGTGATTGCACATGAGTTGAATATTATTTCGCCAATATTCAACAAATCTCATAAACTTATATTGGGTCAATATTGTTTCAATACTATTTACCGATATCGATAAAACAATGTTGTCTCCATATTGTTTTCAACATCTGAAATTATAGTATGATCAAACGTGGATAAAAATCCGCTAGGTGGCTCCACATATAGAACGTCTTCTGATACCTACAAAAATAATGTATTAAGTACTTCACATAACTTGTTTTCAACACAGCTTACTCATTGGTTATGGCAACCAGAAGGCAGACTCTGCTGTCACCTTAAACAACTGAAAGACATTCAATAATTCACCAAGGAATATTCACTTCCACCAATATATTCAAATGATATTGTACCAATATCGCCGAATATTTCGAGGCTAATATTGTTTCAAAAATATTTCACTACTATTATTCAAGTACTATGAGATCAATATCGCCAAATGTTCACATTTTTTTTTCACCAATATTGCATTTTAAATATTTTGCAAATATGTTCACAATATTGTACCAATATTCTACCAATATAGGTGTGCTACTTTGGAACTCCAATCTAAAATGCAATTGATGTCTTTTTGAAGCATCATACTGTTTGTATGCGCTTAAATATTTCAAAGATAATTGATAAACAGAACAGACAATAGTGGCCCTAGATTGGATCCTTGTGGTACTCCAGAATGTGCATGTAACAGTATTGAGGTATACTCCCTTTGTACTTCACAACAGAGGATTCATTCCTCAAGTTACTTTTTGAGTCGTGAAAAGTTTTGTGACAATTCTTTACTGAGATATGTCAATAGAATGGTGTGATCAACTTTATAAGAAGCTTTTCAAAAACCAGTTAAAATTGTATTTATTTGTACTTTGGTTGGTATGGTTTCGAATACTTCATTCAGCTGATAATTACGTTTGTCTTGGCTGATGACCACAGCATTCGATGCCAAAACCCTCCAAAAAAGCTTTGTCTTACAAATACGTTTTATTAATCAACAATATTAAATATGATATACAGATACTTGTTGTGGTAACTTCAAGGCTGATAAAATGCTTACTGTATATGTGATATATATTTATATTTGTGTACTTTTTGTTTATGATGATAAATCAAATTTTGAAGAAGACAAATATGAACATGAGTATTCGACCAGACAGAAATCCAATTACATTGTTCCTAAGCATAGATTGAAAAATACAGAGAAAGGGCCACATTACGTATCCATAAAATTCTACAACCTACCATTGCCTATCAGAGAAGTTCGTTTAAGATCAATTTAAAAAAAAAATGTTTTTGATCTGTGGTGTGGCATTGAGCCGTATCCATTACAGGAATTCATTTAATTTAATTTTCTTTGTAATACTACATCAATTTAACTCGTTAAGCTATGATTGTGATATTTATATTTACTATTTACTTTCATATGTACACATTTTTTTTACATTAATTTATTCAAGTGACATTTTTATCTATATTAAGAAACGTTTTTGTATTGTTGTATTTTTCTGACTTGAGAATTGTTTAAATTGAAAGCTCCAATAAATCTATCTGTCTATCTATTGTAGAATTATGCATTTAGTGTGTCTATTGAAAATATATCATTAAAAAGATCACAGCTATCGTTAAATGATAATTTGTCAGTGGATCTTTTATCAAAAAAAGAGACAGGAAGAGCTCCTTCTTCGCACATATTCTTTCACTTGATTTTATTCCGAAGACTGCTTTTTGAAAATGCATGGAACAAGTTCTAGCAAACATGAGAATATATATTCAATTGAACATTTCAACTTTATCGACGAGCAGCATTTTCGTCAAGCTGGAGAACTGGAGGTAAATCTAAAGCTGAACATTACCTGAAGATCCTAGCAACCGTGTTTTTCAATTCTAATCATTGAAAGCCAGAGTGAAGAAGTAAATGTTTCATGAAGTGGTAATTTAATTAATTCAATATAAGAAGAATACTTTAAATGAAGCTACTTTATTTTGGTGGGAAAATCCACATTGATACCCAATATGATGCTAATGGTCAAAATAATCTGTACTAACGACTGGAATCTGAGATTCGTATGTGAACACTTATATTGTTCGCAAGCCCTACAATATAGCACCATTATTGGCCTCTCTCTATTATACTTTCACTGAATGATACAAATGAGCCCAAACAACTCTTCCAATATTTATCACACATGTACACAATGACAAATGATCATTGTTTGAGGAAAACATGAACACTGGTATTCAACCGAACAAGAAATATACCTACTTTCACCTTCCTTTATTAATCGATTCTTATCGAGAATAATACGTTAGGACACAATTTCGTCTACGACAGAGACTTCTCACTGACGCGATGTGACAACGTCCAACTCAATAGATTGACTACAGAATGTGACCATTCATGATTTCAATTCAGAATGTAATCAACAAGATCCATATATCAAATATAATTACGTCCATGGTTGTCACTTTGAAAACTATATGCAGCTTCGTTTATAGACTGAATTATATCTCCATCACATCTCAATCTTTATCCATACACTACTCCAATCGGTTTCAAGTTGAAGTTTGATTTCAAAAAACTCTTATCTGCAAAAATTGGTCTGCATAGCTGCTTTTGTGCCTCAAGGCTGTTCCTTAATTGATATATAAGTCTAGCGGTGTCTCAGCGTCGTGGTGATGCCAGTATGGCACATAAACGTTACAAATACATCCCAGTGGACAATTGAACAGTTATTTTCTATTACTCCAGCAAAAGAAACATCACAGTTTATCACCAAGGGAATAATGGAGTCGACTATCTTTCCGAATATTCCACGTAGGCTCTAATACCGCGTTCACATGAGGTAAATTATATATAAAGCCGTAGTGTATGTAGACCATGTTCAACATTTTCATATGTGTATGGTGGACATAAAACGAAACAATGAAAATACCCGAACGGAATGCTTTGAGATTATTAAATTCCCTTTTTTACAGGTGCGTTCGGTGAAAACGTTATTATAAAAGGTATTCTAGATGGCGCATTAACGTTCAGTGTTTACAATTTCAGCCCGTTGCAGAAAGTTATTTCTGTTGGATTTTGTAATGAACTCCTCAGGATTACCGACATAATGGTAAACTAAGCCGTGGTCGAGTGTAATTAATATTTATAATTGTTGAGTGTATGGATCGATAAATGAGATTACTTGGACATAATATTCGTTTGTAATGCTTTCGCAATTGTTCCAAGATAATTTTGGAAGTAAGTGCCTACGGAAGGAGTTATATTCGGATGGAAATCTGTAACGTACAAATGAGGAATATGTAATTGAAACTAGTTTATACCGGTGATCCAATTTGGAATAAAACAAGTGTAAGTCGAACAAGTATATTTGATTTTTTTTCAGACATAATTTTTTTTTATTTGGTGTTTTGGCATCGACTGCTTCGGAGCAGCACTGCTAATTGGAACGCAACAGTGAATCGTGCAGGACTCTCCCCAGTCCAGCCACGAGATTTGAATAAGTAAATCGGTCAAAATAAATTAAAAAATCCCAGCCGTAACTGGGGCTCGAACTCCGGACCTTTCGACCCAGAGTCGGACGCTATAACCACTGCGCCACACCCCGACATCAGACATTATTTAGATACGATTCAATGTTTGACAGGGTATGAACTTGGTTAGGCATGTGTCTACCATTATTGGCTACTTCATTCATATATCGTATTCATTAAGTACTTGAAACTCAACTCAAAACACAAAAAGGTATATTTTCACTAAATTCATTATGTAAAAAAAAATAAGTACGTCCCCACCTCCTCTCGATTATGGGGATCTCTTTGGTATTCTGTGTTTGGGCATTCATATCGTTAAAGTCTGTGATTGTAATTTTTTTTGTGTTATGAAAATTCCAGAGGAGTCACCAAAAAAGACCTTGTGGTGCCTAAGGTAGTATTCTGATTATTCTGAAATTTCCTTAAAAATATCCAATGCCTGATATATTGGGCCTCCATGTTTCTTGTAGTGTTCATCAGTATGAGCTTCAATGCTGGTCATGTCTATGGTTACAAGAAGTATCTATGGATATATTTCTACGTTTATATTGATGTAGGGATTCGATGGTTTCAAATCAATCAAATCAAAATAAACCTCATTTTCCAAAGAACGATATTCTTGTTGACAAATTGGAAATATGTATATATGAATGAAATGAAATAGGTATACAGAGTCTAGTCAGTAAGAGTCTATAGTACAATGTACATTAATTTATCTTAAAATATTAGAAAATGAACTTCGTCACTTGTCACCTTCTTGTTCATATATTTTATTCAGAAGAACAATATCGTTTTATCTATCTATCTATCAATGGGGCTCGATTCATATCTAGGATTTATCATTTCCATTGTGTGTGAAAGTTTGAAAATTGATGTGATATAACTACTCATAGTTTTAGGATATAACACAAACATTGAGGATGTACATAGACTTTGAAAGGTACACCTCCAAAATCAAATTATAGAATAATATCAATAGAGATTTGAAGTGATTACAGTCCGTGAACCTTCACGTAGACGTTAACGTACGAAATATAACGTTTACGAGTTGTTATGAAATTGAGTTGAAGTTGAACGTGTGTCAACCGTTAACCCTAACATGTTAATTTGTGTTTATTTCGCTTTTATGTTGTTTTCTATGAACAACTGGAAGATGAACTCTACTTTTCGGATCTTAATAGGGATTTTGACCATATACCTCCCTTGCCAAATGCAAATCAAATTCTTCCGGAATTGGCTTTTCTAAATGTTCATTGTTTTAAATAAAGCGAAATAATGAGCAAGATCATCAAAAATACATTGAAGAAATGATGATTGATGTAAAATTGTAAATATTGCTTTGTCACTTCTTGATTTTATGGCTTTAGAGTCAAAATTCGCTCATTCGCAACTCATCGGTGTGATTCGTATATTCTTCGGTTAACGTGCGTTGATTTTTAAGGTATCCGTGTGAGACCGTTAGGTTACGGATGCCCGTAAACCTATTTTCAACGTTAACGTGAATAGCTGACGAATGCGCATGCGTAGATGTCAATTTGTACGTTAACGTTTACGTTGATGGCAGCACTTCAACTCTCTAATGACTTCCATATCTGATACTCAAAACAAATGCCATAAAGATGCACATGATAACCGTGTAAGAAAACTGTTTTATTTTGGCAGAGAACCATGATCCATCAACTCAGAGAATTGAAAACTAAGTATTCATACATTATTCGTTTAGTTTTTCCTAACTATTGTTTTTGCAGAGAATTTATATTGTATACTTTTTAGTTTTCGCTGAAGAAGATTTCTAACTAAAGCGAAATTGCAAATAAACTTCAATTCCAGAAGTTTCGATTGACTGCTTGTCTCAATATCCTCAAAGATGATGAATACATATACATAATTACTTACGATCATTAGTCAACTTTTAACAAAATTGAAAACTCCTCTCGAAAAAATCCAAAATTTTAATGTTGTTTATGAAATTCCTTGTAACGATCGTGATTACGTATACTTACATTGGACATAGATCTAGATTCTTGGAAGGTAGAATGATTTCGCATGAAAGTGATTGAAGAAGAAATATCAATTCATGTGGATTGGCTTAGTTTGATCATAGGGTGAGTTTCAATAATGTTACTCTTTTTGAAATAGAACAAAATCTTTAAAAAAACATCTTCAGAAATGTTACAAATCAATAAGGAGAGTAACAGCCAAGAAAACTGATCTGAATAATTCAAGTAAAATTTACACCAATATTTTGAAATTGAACAAAGATTAGTAGATAAATTATAGTTGTGGTGAGTGGAGTAACTTTTTTGCTAATCAATTCAATTGACATATATTTTCAAATTTTATAACACTACCAATCAATTTTTTCATTATCATACAATATTACATTTTTGATGATAATTTATATTTTTACTCAAGTTAAAATTGTTTGTTATAATTGTTTTTTTCGTTAACCAGCTGTTGTTCTCTTACGAACGGCAGCCCTCAGAAGTTGAAACTTGTGCGAGCCAATGATTAACGAGGTCTTACCTTTTCTCGTGCGATTCCTAGCACTATCTCGGGCCATCAGAAAAATGTCTCCAGTCGCCATGGTTTGAACCATCGCCGACTGGCTGCCAAAGTGATTGAAACAATGTCGCTTTAACCACTTGGCTACTTGGCCCTGGTTAGTAGATTCAATATATTTCTCAATTCATAGTAGTCCTGAGAACGGAAATGAATTTTTCCGAAAGCTTGACAAGATGACGAAGAGTTTCCTTCAATACCAATATAAGACTGCATCCTCAAGATATTTCAATGATATTGTTTTTATTAATTCCATTAAATTTTTCTTCATTTAAGTTGTTGAAATTTATATGCCTTGCTATAATTTTCTACCACCTTATCTTTTCACCTTGTCTCCACCTGTTTAGTTTTCAGCTCAGTCGGTACGCCAATGAAGAGATGATTGTCTCTCTTTCAGGAGGGTTGAAGTTGGGCCTTCTTTCCAGTTTTTTATTTCAATTTCTGAGACATATGGATTTTTTATTGAATATATTCAAAAGATATGAAAAGCAAAATGTTCGCTTTTATTTTTTTCAAACTCATATAATTAAATTTTTCAAAAATCAATCAGTTTTTGATAAAAATAATCCAATCTGTCTCCAACAACAACAAAATCAATGACTCAGGGCATAACTCCACCTACTTTAGGAGAAACCTACCTTAAATTACTAAATTTATCAGTTCTACAATCTAGTACTATTGGTACCTATCAAGAGTTCAGTAGGAAATGTCTGTCTGGAAGACTCGATACTACGTTTGGCGAATCCATGAAAATCTGGGGTTATAATTGGAAATGTTTCTGATGAAATAGTTCAAGTATCACGGTTGGATTGTTTTTGGGTTTCGGAAGTTTATTTAAAGCTTGTACCTGGTGTCTGTGGTGTCTTCGATCAATGTGAGCCTGCTTCTGAAATGTCGTTTCTTGATGTAAATGGTTCGTTTTTCTTCATCAGGAACTTTTATTGTATCTGAACTTATTAATTTTTTGTTTCTTACTGGTTTGCTTCTTTATAATATTTCTATCTTACTGAAATTTCTTCTCTTTTTCTTGTTTATAGAGACTTAAATATTTCACATTCATGACAATTTATTGTTTGTTTTGCCTAAATGGATCATTTCTTTATCAAATTTTCATTTACAAAAATAATTTCTTTCAATTTGCTTATTTTTGTCACCCATCTGCCATTCATCATTTGCGTCTTGGTTCGACAATTATCTACAGTATGTTTTAACTAAATTTCATTTAAAACTTAATTAGATTTCGAAATTATTTTATTTTCTAGTTTCTACTGCCAAATGTGAATAGTATGTTCTAATTTTGTCCTATCTTTTGTTTGTGGCAAGGAGCATAAAATCATACATTTTTTCAACCTTACCTAAAATTAGTTTTCACTAGGTAAAAGTAGCAATGAATCCAGTCAAAATTTCCAAGTGGACAATTCAATTTTATATCTGTCACAGAAGGTTATTTTAATAGTTATTTATGCAACAAGTGCAAAAAGTTAATGTTTATTGCACTCGACGTGAAATTGTCTGACGAGACCGTTAGGCCGAAATGGACAACACGTCGAGTGCAATAAACAAGTTTTGCACGAGTTGCATACAACATTTTTTCTACGTTCATGCAAAAAGCAAAAAATGATTTATTGAGGTGCGGTAATAGGTGTAGGAAAATGAAAAGCGCAACTTGAATACTTTTTTATTAATATCGATTTGCATTGAAACAGGAACTAATAAGTTACGAACAATTTAACTCAAACTTTATTTTTACCCTCAATGTTGAAAGTGAATGAACAATTGGTGCAATTTTCAATATGAATATTTCGTAGTGAAGTATTTTTTGACTGACGTTTCTATAACCACAATTGCATTATAAAAATCAAAATCATAGTAGCCGTGAGCGCGTATGTTATCACTAGGTGTGGTCCAAGATGCATATAACTCCTGGTGCGTTTACTGATTCGCTTTTGTTTCAACCAAAGTTCTTGATCCTGTAATTGCGTCAATAGAGTTTGTTCTATTCGTCAATGGATGACGCTTAAGTCGAATATAGTGGAGTTTCAACAATCCAAAGTGCCTACTAGATAAATTTTTTGAGTTTTTGAACGTTAACATTATTTTGAGGTTATATGTCAATTACATTGCATATTAGGCTATCCAAGATGCTGTCAAACTAAAATCAAGATGGCCGCCTGAAGGCACACATTGTATTTGTTATTGTTTGAACGAGACTGATTATTGTTAATTTTTTTTTTTTTTTTTTTTTTTTTTGATGAAACTTTGCCGAATAAAAAACATGCCTACAAAGTGTTATGTTAATTGTAGAAGCCGTGGAGATCGCGACTTAGTGAAGTTTTTAAAAATTCCTAGCTAGCTACATTTTGATAATGTGGTATATTAAATCAAAGACTAGATAGATATATGTTTATTAAGTAGGATACCCTAATATACATAGTTCCATGTTCCAAAATAACAAATTAGTAGGTAAAAATATGTAACAAGTGAAAATAATTTACTTTGCGATATCTGACACTCGGTGTGTAAAAAAACGACCAATCCAATGAAGATTTGAAAATAAAAATAGATAAATGTGTAGGCAATCATATATTACTAATAATAGTGTTAAGGAAACAGTCATAACTTCATGCACTGAGAACCAATCCAGGGGTTTTTTGGTACATCGGACAGTCCTATAGGGTCCAATAGAATTTCACAGATATCATTTTCACACTGCAGCACAACTCGGCCATCCTCACCTTTTCACAAAGACACCAAAGACACTCTAAAAAATGTCTTCCTTTTATGAAACTTAGGTAGCACAACTACTTTACGAAAATTGTACGCTTCTGGGAAATCAACTATCCAGAATTATTCATCTGGGAAAATTTACTCATGAACATATATCTTTTGGGTGACCAAATCACAAAATCGCAGTATTTTCATTCAGTTAGTTTCATTTGTAAATGAGTTTGGTAATAATAAGCATGGTCACGTTTTAGGGTAATTGCAATTCCACCGCTTATTATAGTTGAGGTTTTTAAATTTGAATACTGTCCCATATCAATATTCCTTAATGAATATGGACACTTCACTTCCATATCAGCCACATGACATCGTCGCATCAGGAGAACCATCAATTTATTAAATAATCTATACTTTCAACAAAGGAATATCCATTCGCTGTGAATGCCTCATCTGAAAAATAATTGGAAACATTAATAAACAGTTCATAAATTA
The DNA here is from genome assembly GCA_944452925.2 of Chrysolina oricalcia. Classification (NCBI taxonomy): domain Eukaryota; kingdom Metazoa; phylum Arthropoda; class Insecta; order Coleoptera; family Chrysomelidae; genus Chrysolina; species Chrysolina oricalcia. Next base: position 5,400,203 of record OX101825.2, on the reverse strand, counting down.
CGAAAAATCAGTACCTACCTTGGCAACAACAACAGTATGTTCATCCATTTTTCTTGCTTCACAATCATGGGCAGATCCAGCTTCAATATATTTATAGCCTGTTAAACTTTTGTAGGCCTTCATTGGCTTACTTGTTTATGAGTCAACAGCAGATATGTAATAATGTCGAATGCCGTTACTGTTGTGAAAAGATCTAGAGATATGTCCATTTCACAAGGAGTGAAAGTAAAAGGATCCATGCACTTTATCACTCTCCTTTTGTCTCTATAGATCGATGCAGTGTCTTTGTTTACTCGTTCTAATGATAATAAATAAATCACTTTTAGTTAAAACAGCCATAATAACATTTCAAATCACAACTAAACAAAACTATTAGCAGTAGAAGCTAGTGCCAAACACAAACACCATTCATGTGTGCCTACAGCCGGCCATTTTTAAAGAGCTGTGGTCACGTGTTCTGGATTGGTATTTATCGTGTGATTTTTCTTTTCTTTTAATACTTTTCGCTCAGTTCGGTAGTTTTGCGACGTTTTTAGTTGTTGGGTTATTGTTATTTATTTGTTCTTGTGTTTTTCTGTCATTCGTAAAAGTTAGGGTAATGTATAGCATTTTTTTGTGAGTCTCGACTTCGACATGACAATCATCAATCATGACATGGTTCAATTTGAGGTTATGTCGATGACGCAGCATGCGTTTGTCAAAACGACATGTCAAGTCATCATGATCGGTAATGATTTGCCTGCCATCTATGTTAAAATTGAGTAAACTCTCTTGACGCAATAAAAATGTCATGAATCAAGCGGCCGTACATCAACAGTTTTGGATGACAATTTCACAGCTATAAGTAATTCCACCAGGAGTTATATGCATCTTGGTGTGGTCATAGTACAGACAGTGTGCTCTCTGCAGGTAGACGGTGTAGAACAAAGCGGATCGGATTTGATTATGGAGTTATTCTCGGGAAGGCATTGTTTGTTTAACTCTTGCTGCTAACAATAATACAAAATAGTATAAAATATGTAACTGTTTGAAACCTATTGCGAATCTCACAGAATATCTGCTAAATATGTAGTAGGTTTAAACGTTTATGTTTGTCATGATGACAGCACGTTGAAGTAGAATGACAGATGAGTGCAATAAAGAACTTCTTTTTCCACTGAATATAGTTCAATATAGTTTTGCTTTTTGCATAAATGTAGAAAAAATAATTTTTTAATGTATCCATAAAAATTGAAAATATCCCCGACATCCAATAAAAAACCGTTATGAAATAGTTTAATTTTATAGGAGCAATGTATTATAAATTGATTGGATCAACATCTCAGCAGAATAAGGAAATTTTAAAGGAAGTTAGCGAATATGACTGAGAGGCTGAAGTTCAAATAGAAAAAGGTAGTTATTTGTATGGCAGTAAGAAATCTGAATATGGATTAGATAATTTTCACCCACATATTGTTAGACAAAATATTCTTCAGAAAATTTTTGACTCCATTGTCTCGTAATGGAGCGCATAGTCATACGAGGATATAATGAAAAATTATTAGGCTTCTATAGAACCAAACAAAATTTCAATGTCAAAATATTTTATTATTCAACATATTCTCCTCTCAATTGGATACATTTATTACAGCGAACCTGCAACGTCTCTAGACCTTTCAAAAAAAAAGTTTCTTCTTGTTCTGCAAACCAGACCTACACAGCTTCTATTACCTCCTCGTTGGAAGAAAATTTACTACCTTTTAAACTTTTTTTCAGTTGAGGAAAGAGATGATAGTCGGACGGAGCCAAATCTGGTGAAAAAGGGGGGTGTTCTAGTAATTCAAACCCTAAATCACTAATTGTTTGCATGGCAACATGAGATTTGTGTGTAGGGGCATTGTCCTGCAAAAACAAAACACCTTTGGATAGCTTTCCGCGTCTTTTCTCTTTAATTTTTTCCCGTAGAGTGGTCAGTAATGTCGAATAGTAATCTCCAGTTATTGTTCTACCCTTTTCCAAAAAATAAATCATGATTACTCCATGGCAATCCCAAAAAACTGAAGCAAGAACTTTTCCAGCAGATTTTTGGACACGAAACTTCTTAGGTCTTGGAGAACCGGAGTGTCGCCATTCCATCGATTGTTGCTTTATTTATGGATCGTAGAAATGTACCCAAGTCTCAGCCATAGTAACAATTCGGTTTAAGAAGTCTACATCGTTTTCAAATCGAGCACAGATCGAACGCGATGCTACTACCCTTGCACGCTTTTGGTCAACATTCAAACATTTGGGGATCCATTTTGCAGCAATTTTCCTCATGTCCAAATTGACGTGAACTATATGATGAACGCGTTCGTATGAAATATTCAGTGCTTCAGATATCCGTTTTAGTTCAATTCGACGGTCTGTTAAAATCATGTCATGAACTGCATCGATATTTTCTGGGACTGACACAGAAACTGGCGTTCCCGATTGGTTATCATCTTCAATGGAAAATTTACCTCTTTTGATGCTTGCAGTCCAATTTTTCACGATCGCATACAAAGGGCATTGATCACCAAGGGTATTAAGCATATCTTCGTAAATCTGCTTACCTCCTAACCCATTTAAATACAGGTACTTGATGATGGGTCAATACTCCAATTTTTCGATTTTCACAATTTCGGTAGACATAATTTATCTTTTAATTAATTGCGAAACTCTGGTTTACTTATTTGACGTCAAACTTTACACTGACACTTTGAATAAGTTATTGTTCGTTGCTATGGTAACGTAATATTTTGTTTATGCAGGGAACTGGTCTAGGCTAACTAGATATCAATACATCCTCGTACGTATCTCCAACCTAACTTATAATCAGTTTTTACTATGTCAAGGTATCTATAAATCCATTTAGCATAAATATGTTTTATTACATAATTACTTACAGCCTTTTTGAGTTTAAGTGAACAATTCAGCTTTATAAAAAATGTGACTTGTTTTTCCTGTTTTGAAGATGCTAAAATATGAAATAGTTACTGATTGAGTGGTTCCTGAAACATCAATTTACTCTTAACAGCGGAATGGTTACAGAGAAAATTTCAATATGTCTGATATTCAACGTAACAGAAGGTTATTTTGAAATTATTTTTCAATATATTTGTAACTAAATCTGTTCAAATCTGTAAAGAGATTTTTTTTTATCAGTTTGCTATAAAACTTTTCAATGCTTGTTCTGTGACAACTATTTGAGATACCTCAAAATTCTGCTGTTCAAAGTATTGAAGATGAAAATATAATAAAACTATTTAGTTATCGAAAACAACATGACATTCATCTAGGCTTCATATAACTAATAACTGAAAGTACTTATTCACATATTCAACGTACGTCAATGTCGACCTGTTTTCCAGTCGTCCCTGAGAATAATTGAATATATAATTAAGACTGAATTGTAGACAGTTGTGTCGAATGGATGGGAGTCAGACATGGTTGCAACCCATCATGTTTTGCTCCCTTTGGGAGTTAATACACCAGTTTGAAATAATGATTTTCTCTCGTGTTGCACAGAATAATGGAATACGTTTAAGGACTTCTTTCAAAGCCTAGCGCAATTGAATTCATCTCAATTATTCATGTTGAGTCTCTACATCTTCAAAGGGATTGTGGCTGATTGTAGTCTCTTGGCAAAAGTTGGCAATTGTGTCATAACTGGTGACACTATTATTTTAAAAAAGATAGATCTACTTGAAGTTGTAAGACTATACATATCAAAAGCATTAATGAGACATAAACAAGAATACCCATTACTGCGCGGAAGCAGAAATATATCTATATCACAATTTATTCGATAAAATGTCTCAAGAGGTTAGTTTCTTTTTCAAAGTTGCATGAATGTTAATACAATTGTTTGGTAATACTCATTCAGAAAAAGGTTATATGAAATACTGCCAATTTTGCATTTGTAGCTGTTGTATAAGCGTATCGAAAACATTTCAAAAATTCAATTATTTTATAAATATCTTTCCAATAACCTTTTCGCAACTATAATATAATTATAAATTGCTATTTGGTACTCTTCCTTCACTCAAAACTGAAATGATAACTTTTCATTTCCCATTTTGACTTTCAGCTCATTGAGCTGTCCACTCTGGATAAGAGCAATCCATGATTAGTTAATACTGACTATATCTACCCAAAATAGGGTTTTTCATAGACCATGAAATGAAGTCTGATACAGGAGAGTTGGAATAGAGTTGATAGTTTTAGAGGAAAAAACCTCAAGAATTACAGAAAATATATAGAGAATATTAATTGTGAAGTTCCTCGAGGTTCTGAACATTGAACCAATTCTCTTTATATCTTAAATAAATGACCTGTTGAACATATTAATATCAGGTTCTCTCAATAATTTTGCAGATGGCATTACTATAAAAAAAAATTTTTTTATCCACAACTGTTAATTAATAAATCTGTTAAATATGCGATTTTTATCAAGTAATGCCTTGCATTACCATATAGAATTGAATAATAATGAAAGTTCGATGGAATAATATTACTCAATCGTTGCGTCAAATTTGACAATTTGTAAAGGACCCCGCACTTTTCTTATGTAAAGTGGCGACCGGTCAAATTTTCTGAAAGTTTGGTATGTTGTTGTACCTGACTCAGTTACCAAAAGTGTCAATGGGCCCAACCCAATCCGATTGCTAGTTTTCTAAATACGGGGTGTTAAAGTTGAACATTGCCCAAATTTTCGGATTTATTTTTTATTTATTAAAAGTTAGATCGGATTTCTGTTGCATACAGATGTTTACTACATGTTCTACTGATGAAATTAGTGGATAGGGATGATAAAAAATATTTATATATATATATTGATTTGATTTGATTTGATTTGATTGATTTTTGGGAAAAGTAATACCACAAACATATGTGTGTCTCTAATCTCCAAAATATTTAAGGTGGTTTATTCATAGGAAGGTATTCTATTTTGAGAAAAGTACAAAAAACATGAACAACCTGTATTCAAAAATTTCCCTGGTCAAATGTAACTATTTTCTCACTATATATTGATTTTTATACCATCTTCAGAGGTATGAATTCTGAATCCAATACTATGACCAGTTTTTGAGATACAGGGCGTTAAAGTGGAAAATTACTGATTTTTTCGGTTTTTTCTTCAAATTGAAAAGCCGTATTGATTTTATGTTGCCCCTATGAGTTTAATATGAGTTTTGGTCAAATATGCATGGAAAGGTTCAGCTAAATATATTTACTGTTACAGGGTTATTCACGAATAAATCACAATAGGTTTTTGCAAATACTCAAAATTCTACAGTTTCGTCACAGATAAATTATTCCATGAATTTAATACCTAGTTGTTTACAATTTTGTGTATGAAATGATCACTTTTCATACAGGGTGAGACATAGAGCCAACCATACCAAAAATAATTATGCTTTGAAATAATTGAAATGAGAACTTTTTTAGTGAATTTTGAGTAACCGTATAACATTACATCAAGTATGCATAACCGTAAGAATTTTAAATATACAAGGTGATTTAGTCATCATCACCTACCAAAAATATACATCTTTGTCCGATATAAGTAATCGACCACCTTTTATACACGTGGCAGCAAAAATGATAATAAGAAACATAGTCAACACTTTATGAACAAATATAATTTAACATATATGATTCTTTTATGATATAGGTACAATATCTATGAAGCATTTTGTCACTGTTCAGCATCAGAGTGCTGGTAACGAAATAGTATATAACTCGCTCTACACGTATATCGTGAAGTACAAATAGGTTCGAACTATACCTACACAAGAATATGGATAATTATCATATCTTTGGAGGTGATAGCGCAGTGGGTAAGCGCGCTCATAAAGTTACTCAAAATTCACTAAAAAAGTTCTCATTTCAATTATTTCAAAGCATAATTATTTTTGGTGTGGTTGGCTGTATGGCTCACCCTGTATGAAAAGTAATCATTTCAGACTCAAAATTGTAAACGACTAGGTATTAACTTCATGGAATAATTTATCTGTGACGAAACTGTAGAATTTTGAGTATTTGCAAAAACCTATTGTGATTTATTCGTGAATAACCCTGTAACAGTATATATTTTTAGCTGAACCTTTCCATGTACATTTGACCGAAACTCATATCAAACTCATAGGCGCAACATAAAATCAATACGGCTTTTCAATTTGAAGAAAAAACCGATAAAATCAGTAATTTTCCAATTTAACGCCCTGTATCTCGAAAACTGGTCATAGTATCGGATTCAGAATTCATACCTCTGAAGATGATATAAAAATCAATATATAGTGAGAAAATAGTTACATTTGACCTGGGAAATTTTTGAATACAGGTTGTTCATGTTTTTTGTACTTTTCCCAAAATAGAATACCTTCCTATGAATAAACCACCTTGAATATTTTGGAGATTAGAGACACACATATGTTTGTGGTATTACTTTTCCCAAAAATCAATCCATAAATACAGGGTTTCGAATTAATCCTAAAAGAAAATAATTTTGTCTAGTGGTTCTCTCTGTGAAACACCCTGTATAAAAAATATGTACTGTGCAATATTTTCTCGTCATTAAACTTTATCGAAGAGAACGTTTCAAAAATATGCCTCACTTACGTCACAGCAGAAAAAGTGAATTTTGACAAAAAACTACAGTCATACATTCGTGAATCACCTTGTGAATATAAATATTTTTAATCATACGTATCCACTAATTTCATTAGTAGAACATGTAGTGAACATCTGTATGCAACAGAAATCCGATCTAACTTTTAATAAATAAAAAATAAATCCGAAAATTTGGGCAATTTTCAACTTTAACACCCCGTATTTAGAAAACTAGCCATCGGATTGGGTTGGGCCCATCGACACTTTTGGTAACTGAGTCAGGTACAAGAACATACCAAACTTTCAGAAAATTTGCCCGGTCGCCACTTTACATAAGAAAAGTGCGGGGTCCTTTACTTGTCTTCATTTGTAGATATGCTGTCAGTCGGTTTGTGAGTTATTTGTTGTAAACATTCTTATCTCTGGTATAATTAGAGAAATGTCTAATAGTGAATCTGATTTAGAAGATATGTCATGTACACCGCCAGACATTTTAAAATTAGCGGCTAGCGCTACAGAAAATCTCCTACCTAACAAGTCAAAAGGTAAATATGATGCGGTGTACAAACGTTTTATGGATTGGCAACTGGCACAAAAAACATCGTCTTTTTCTGAAAATGTTATCCTTGTGTATTTTGTTGAACTTGCTAAAAAATACAAGTCATCATCATTGTGGGCATATTATTCTATGCTGAAGAGTACATTGAATATTTACCATAGTATCCAACTAGAGACTTACATGAAGTTGCAGGCATTTTTGAAACGTCAGTCTGAGGGCCATCAACCGAAAAAATCTAAAACATTTACTCCCGAAGAAGTCAATAAATTTATAAAAGAAGCGCCAGATCATACCTATCTAATGACAGAGGTATTGTCGTATATAGTTGTGGATAAAGTATAGTATTCAACACGCGTATAATGGCAATTACCCACTCAGATGTTAAACACTCGCCTCCGGCTCGTGTTGCAATTTCATCTTCGGGGGTAATAGCCATCATTATACGCTTGTTGAATAATATACTATTATTCAAATTAACTGTCATTCAACACAAGAAAAGACTAACATGATATATTTCAGATGTCATCTTGAAGAAAGTGTGTTGAACAGTAACTCTTTGAACAAAGAATGGCTTTGAAATACCTTGGACTTTTTCTGGATAATTTGTTGGAATTTGAACAGCATGTTGAAACTCTTGAGTAAAAAGCTCTCTTCGGGTTGCTGCGCATTTAGAAATGTATTCAATGAATTAGGAGTTTCAGTTTTCATATACCTCTGCATCATTCAGTTATTGAATCCAATATGCGATATGGTGAAGTATTTTTTTAGTATGCTGTAGTTAATTGCAGACCGTTCTGCTTTTTTCTACAGAAGCGATATTTGTGCAAAGTAATATATCGGTATTCATATGCTGGCATCTCCATCTATGAAATTCCTACTACAGTGATAGGCCAGGACACGGAATTTGAAAAATATTTTCAATGAACTTTGCAGCTTGTAAATACTCTGTTGGCAATTTTCCTTTTTTTTTTGGTAATTTTTTAAATAAAAAAAATTCAAAGTCGACAAAATTCAAATAGCTTCTTTCTCGCGCCCTTGCAAATTTATATATACACTGTGTCCTCGTCTATTGCAATTCTATTATTTTATGATTGATAAATTGATTCAATTATTTTACCATAGTAGTTCAATAATTTATCATGCTTTGTCTGATGAGTTTTCATAACTTGCGACAATGAGGCATATTTTGACTTTGACTTTCACGCAATTTCATTATCTGAAGAATTCAGAAATGTTTATAAAACCAAATCAAATCAAATTTTTATTTCCATCGAAACAAAAGTATATGGAAAGTGTATACAATTTGAGAATACTACATCTAAATTATCTACATCATTGATCAACTTGGTAAAATTAATTAATATTATAAAAAACATGTTGAAGGAGGAGAAATTTCAATGTATGCTTGAATATTTTGAAATTTTTCGTATTTGTGACTGTGGTAGGGAGACATTTGTAGACTTCAGTGCTTGTATAAAAAATGTTGTTTCTATGTATATTCATTTTGAAGTTTGGTAGAATATATGAATCCTTATTTCAGGTATCGTAGCCGTGAATATCGAAGTGAGTTACCGAATAGATTTTGTTTTTAAAGATCATTGATCTGGCTTTCTAAATACATGAATTGGTAACTGTCACGATTCTCAGGTCATTGAAGTACTACCTGCATGAGTTGTATTTTCTCAAACCACTTAAGGCTCGTATTGCTCTTTTTGCAGCATGAATGTTCTCTCGGCAGCAGTAGAATTACCCCAGAATTCCAACCCATAATTTTACAAAAATCCCTAATAATTTTATATCGTTCCCTTACCTGTTTCAATGTTGATATCTGTTGACGATCGAGATGGATCGAGAAGCATACAGTGTGTTTTATTCTGATTGAGTAATAATTTATTGGACGAAAACCAGTCGATAAGGTCATATAGAATCTCAGCGTTACGTTGGGGGGATAAAGTTGGATTGTTTATTATTATATTCGTATCATCAGCACATAAGGAAAATTTGAGTTGAGGAAAATTACAAACTGAATCATTCATATAAATGAAAACAGTACCAGTCTCAGAATTGATCCTTGAGGCACTCCACATTCCGTTTTGATTTTTATCGCTTCGTTTCCATGAAAGTCTTGTAATTCTATAAACATTTTTCTGTTTTCAAGATATGACTGAAACCGTGTATAAGTTACATCTCTAAACCCATAATAATTTAGTATACCGAGAAGAATTTCAAAATGTACGCAGTCAAACGCTTTGCCAAGATCACAGAATAAGCCCAAAGGACAATTTTGCATCTCAAGAGTGGAGTTGATATTTACAATTAATGACATTATAGCATCCGATGTATTTAGATTTTCATATTGAGAGCTGGAAAATAGTTTATAATGTTAGAAGTAAACTATAAGTTGCCTGCACAAAACCATTTCCAGAATTTTGGAGGGAGTTGGGAGAAGATATATTAGCCTGTGATTTGATATTGATACTTTGTCTCCTTTTTTAAGAATTGGTAATTGAAAATTGATATTGGTAATTCATAAAAACGAAGATAATCCAAGATTGAAATTCGACATGTTAATGTCGGCAAAGGCATATATATATATATATATATATATATATATATATATATATATATATAAATTTTTTTTTCATTAAATTTATTGATGTTTTTTGTTTTTACTTCATGAAATAATCTATTATAGATAATGATTTGTTTACTATAAAAATTTTCAAAAATCAATTCATTTGTAGAAGAAATAATGTCTCTTTTCAAAATTATTAATGAATTTTCTAATTTTTTTATCAAAATTTGGTTTATTGCAATTTCTATACAAATGAGTTGTAGTCCTAACCTGTGATTTCGTCCAGGTATATCCGTATGCGCATTCTCCCGAAGCAGCAACTGCTGGACTGATCTCGTTGTCGAAGTGATATGTTTAGGGAGAATGCTGCGTTGTCTGCATCGGAGTAGGAAAATCCTTCTGTTATATTCCTTAGCCAACTTCATCTTTGTTAACGACCATGATTTGAATTTCTTGACGGTGCTTGTTCCAAATGTAGTTCTTATTAATTCGTAAAACCCCATGTCTATAAATTGAAAAAAACGACAGTCGCTGACTAGTTGAGAGTAAAACTGTTTGTAGGGCCTGCAGCGATGTAAAAGGAAACTCTTCTAAGTTTTTTCCAAGCTTTCGGAATCTTTTATTCCATCATCAGGGAGACTAAAATTGGAAATGTCATATAAGATTGTAAATTCAAAATTATAAGTACTCACATCTTATTTGAGGATGCTTACATATATGTTCATAAAAGTTATTTATAAGAACCATTTATGTTTACAAGATTAAGTTTCTGCTAAATAGACATATCAGTGATGCAGAATTTTCAGTTCTTTTTTTAAAAAATACAAAACTGAGAAACTGGACGAAATGACAAATTAGTTGTACATAGAGACTACTTCATTTGTTTATTTTCAAATGTGACAGTTATTAATTTGACAAGTGACATTATTTTGTTCTGACAAATAAACTTTAGTGTAGGTTAGAATTTCTGCGTTCGGTTACTCTAATTTCATGGTGTTTTATGTCAAGAGAAAGTAAAAAAGAATAAATTTCACTCAAATGGCTTATATCTGTTCGTTTATTGATGGAGTTATTCTCTTGAGAGATAAAGGCCATTTCTAAGAAAGATCTTTTTGAAAGATGTGATTCTCTTGCAAGAACTTTTGTTGAAGAGTAGTTCATTCGGTGGTCAGGATCATTGACATGTTTTGCTAAAGCACATCTTTCAGGATGTAGTCTACTATCACTTTTATGAGAAGTGATTCTATAATTTAGTAATCTTTTAGTTTGGCCAATGTAATTTTTTTCACAATCAAGACAAGGAATCCTATAAACAACATTTGAAAGAGAGAAAATATCATTTTTGTCCTTTACTTTTAAATATATTTGTCTTATTGAAGTAACTGTTCTATTTGCAATTTTGATATTATCAAATGGTTGTAAAATTCTGGTTAGTTTGGGTGTTATTTCCTTGATGTAAGGTAATGAAGCATAGAAAATTTAATTTTGATTCAAATCTGCAACTGGTTGTTCATTATGAGAATTCATATTTTGTCTTACACTATTGTCAACTTCTGTTGAAAATGAGCTAAACAAGATGTTATTAACTAAAGATGGTGGATAAGAATTTTGTATGAAAAGTTCTTGAAGTATTTTCAATTTTTTATTGTGAAAAGATATATCAGAAATTTTGAGTACTTTGTCTTTTATTTGTTTCAACAAATTCACTTCCATCGAAAATTTGTGATAAGAAAAGAAATTCAAATACCTTCCTGAACTGCATGGTTTTCTATACCAATCAATTAATATTGTGTTATCAATCGATCGTATAAGTTTTGTATCAAGGAAAGGTACTGAGAGATCTGAATCTTCTGTTTCGAATGTGAATTGTATGTATGGGTCATAACTATTGAAAGAATCCAAAATTTCAGTTATACCATTTTTAGGTAATGCTAAAATTATATCATCCACATATTTTTTGATGAAAAATAAGTTAAAAGAGACATCTGGTAACACTGTGTCCAGTAATTCACCCATAACATAAGCTGCAAGAATTGGTGAGATTGAAGATCCCATTGGAGTTCCAAAAGTTTGTCTGTGATATTTTCCATTAAATGAAAAATAGTTATTTTCGAAAAGATATGTTATTAAGTTGGAAAAACAATCATTTTCAATAGTGCAATGACTGCTGATACGATCCCAATTTTTATCTATCGCTCTAAGGCAAGTATCAAGATAAACATTACTGAAAAGAGAGACAACATCCAAACTGGCCAGAACATAGTTATCGGGTAATTTGATTTTATTGAATTTTTCTGAGAATTCAGAGGAATCTTTGATTGAGTAAATGTTATCTGAATCATAAGCATTAGTCAAAATATTAGTTAAAAAAAGAAGCAATTTGTTCTGTTGGAGAACCCATGCAAGCTATTATCGGTCTCACTGATAAATTTGGTTTTTTTTAACTAATATTTTGACTAATGCTTATGATTCAGATAACATTTACTCAGTCAAAGATTCCTTTGAATTCTCAAAGAAATTCAATAAAATCAAATTATCTGATAACTATGTTCTGGCCAGTTTGGATGTTGTTTCTCTTTTCAGTAATGTTTATCTTGATACTTGCCTTAGAGCGATAGATAAAAAGTGGGATCGTATCAGCAGTCATTGCACTATTGAAAAAGATTGTTTTTCCAACTTAATAACATTTCTTTTCGAAAATAACTATTTTTCATTTAATGGAAAATATTACAGACAAACTTTTGGAACTCCAATGGGATCTTCAATCTCACCAATTGTTGCAGCTTATGTTATGGATGAATTGCTGGACACAGTGTTACCAGTTCTCTCTTTTAACTTATTTTTCATCAAAAAATATGTGGATGATATCATTTTAGCATTACCTAAAAATGGTATAACTGAAATTTTGGAATATTTCAATAGTTATGACCCATACATACAATTCACAATCGAAACAGAAGATTCAGATTTCTCAGTACCTTTCCTTGATACAAAACTTATACGATCGATTGATAACATAATATTTATTGATTGGTATAGAAAACCATGCAGTTCAGGAAGGTATTTGAATTTCTTTTCTTATCACAAAATTTCGATGAAAGTGAATTTGTTGAAACAAATGAAAGACAGAGTACTCAAAATTTCTGATATATCTTTTCACAATAAAAATTTGAAAATACTTCAAGAACTTTTCATACAAAATTCTTATCCACCATCTTTAGTTAATAACATCTTGTTTAGCTCATTTTTAACAGAAGTTGACAATAGTGTAAGACAAAATATGAATTCTCATGAACAACCAGTTGCAGATTTGAATCAAAATTCAATTTTCTATGCTTCATTACCTTACATCAAGGAAATAACACCCAAACTAACCAGAATTTTACAACCATTTGATAATATCAAAATTGCAAATAGAACAGTTACTTCAATAAGACAAATATATTCAAAAGTAAAGGACAAAAATGATATTTTCTCTCTTTCAAATGTTGTTTATAGTATCCCTTGTCTTGATTGTGAAAAAAATTACATTGGCCAAACTAAAAGATTACTAAATTATAGAATCATTTCTCATAAAAGTGATAGTGATGTGCTTTAGCAGAACATGTCAATGACCTTGACCACCGAATGAACTACTCTTCAACAAAAGTTCGTGCAAGAGAATCACATCTATCAAAAAGATCTTTCTTAGAAATGGCCTTTATCTCTCAAGAGAATAACTCCATCAATCAATGAAATTTATTATTTTTTACTTTCTCTTGACATAAAACACCATGAAATTAGAGTAACCGAACGCAGAAATTCTAACCTACACTAAAGTTTATTTGTCAGAACAAAATAATGTCACTTGTCAAATTAATAACTGTCACATTTGAAGATAAACAAATGAAGTAGTCTCTATGTACAACTAATTTGTCATTTCGTCCAGTTTCTCAGTTTTGTATTTTTTAAAAAAAAGAACTGAAAATTCTGCATCACTGATATGTTTATTTAGCAGAAACTTAATCTTGTAAACATAAATGATTCTTATAAATAACTTTTATGATCATATATGTAAGCATCCTCAAATAAGATGTGAGTACTTATAATTTTGAATTTACAATCTTATATGACATTTCCAATTGTAGTCTCCCTGATGATGGAATAAAATATTCCGAAAGCTTGGAAAGAACTTAAAAGAGTTTCCTTTCACATCGCTGCAGGCCCTACAAACAGTTTTACTCTTAACTAGTCAGCGACTATCCTTTTTTTCAATTCATAGACATGGGGTTTTACGAATTTATAAGAACTACATTTGGAACAAGAACCATCTAGAAATTCAAATCATGGTCGTTAACAAAGATGAAGTTGGCTAAGGAATATAACAGAAGGATTTTCCTACTCCAATGCAGACAACGCAGCATTCTCCCTAAACATATCACTTCGACAACGAGATCAGTCCAGCAGTTGCTGCTTCGGGAGAATGCGCATACGGATATACCTGGACGAAATTACAGGTTAGGAGTACAACTCATTTATATAGAAATTGCAACAAACCAAATTTTGATAAAAAAATTAGAAAATTCATTAATAATTTTGAAAAGAGACATTATTTCTTCTACAAATGAATTGATTTTGGAAAATTTTTATAGTAAACAAATCATTATCTATAATAGATTATTTCATGAAGTAAAAACAAAAAACATCTATCTATATATATATATATATATATATATATATATATATATATATATATATATATATATATATATATATATATATATATATATATATATATATATATATATATATATATATATATATATATATATATATATATATATATAACAGAAAGTTACTTATGACATCTACAGTCACTAGTTGAAACTTAATTTGACACGAACCATGGAATCCAAAGTTAGATGTTTATCTACTCATTGACAGGCAGCCAACAATTCGTTGTTCTGACCAACCCAAGGTTCAATCAAGTTTCTCGTACGTTAAGAGGAACGCAAGCAGAATCTAAGTGAAAATAGAGTATTTTTCGTTTTAATTCCGAGAGTTCTAACCTTTGACAGCTGTTTCTGATGAGTGCGTTATATATATATATATATAAGTGAAAATAGAGTATTTTTCGTTTTAATTCCGAGAGTTCTAACCTTTGACAGCTGTTTCGTGCTATATATATATATATATTAGATACAAAACGAAATCCACGGCACAATTAATAATACATATATATATATATATATATATATATATATATATATATATATATATATATATATATATATATATATATATATATATATATATATATGTATTATGCAAGATATATATTTAAAAAAAAATCATTTCATGAGAAACCATTGTTACAGATCCCTGAGGATGAATTTAATTAAATTCGAAACGTCGGCAAGAAAACAATAGTTTTTTTCCTCAACATTACTGATCCCAATCCTAAGTAACCTCCGACACAATTAATGTACAGTGTTTTCCATTTTTCAGGTTTCAATCGAATTGTTTGTGATAAGAAAGAGTCAGCTCGAACCTAGTCTATGACTAGGTATGAGTTATGATAGCATTCAAACCAATTATTATTATTATTATTATTATTTTGACGTATTCTGTTCATCAGAGCATGAAGAATGGATTGACTAACCAATCCAGGATGAAGTTTCACTTTGCAAACTATCAAACGGCAAGAATTATTTTGTCTATTAGAAAAACGCTTTGAGTTGAAATAAACATTTTTTCGTTATAATTTCACGAATGAAAACATGCGAAAAGCCATTTCCTCGTGAAATATTCTAATGGCAGCTTCACAATAGAATGTTATGTGCCAGTAATCTCATCCATCAGACACATTCCAGCGGAATGATCCATTGTCAACAGTAAAATCTGTTTATTATACTCGGGCACGGCTTACTCTTCTATTATGCCGGTAATCCGGAGAAGTTCATCACGAAATTCAACAGAAATAACTTTCTGGAATGGACTGGAATTGTAAACACTGAATGTTAATGCGCCATCTAGAATAACTTTTATAATAACGTTATCGTCGAATGTACCTGTAAAGAAGGAAATTAAATAATCTCGAAATATTCCGTTCGTCGGGTATTTTCATTGTTCCCTATTATGTTTGCTGTGCGCGTAGGAAAATGTTGAACATGATATCCATATACATCAGCTTTATGTATTATTTAACTTGTGCAAAAGCGGGATTGGGGACTACGTGGAATATTGTGATATAAAAGTCGACTCAATTATTACCACAGTTTTCATGTTGCGGTGACCTCTAGAATCATAACTTGGAAGAAAATTTTGTTCACTGTGCAGAAATTATTATTATATTATTTATTGCTGAGCGCTTTTGAATAGATCTGTTATCATCAGTGCTCACTCTCAGGTTTACAAGAGTCGTAAAACCGTAAAAACAGCTTGTGTCCAATGTAAGATGCGAACATTTTTTAAATAGGAGTTGTCAAAACATTTAACAATAAAAATCCAGCGCCATTATTATCCTGAATGAAATATTTCAACCAGAACATGTCTGTATAAATAATGTCAAATTCCATTTATACAGATATGTAATACTTATAATACTGTTAGGGGCGAAATTTAGGAAAGGAGAGCAGTAAATGTGCAATGATGTTTCACGCCACTAACACACCCAGTAGCTCAGTAGGCGTTGATTCGACAATAAAAATTGATTTCGATAAGGTTGAAATATGGGGTTAATTTTCCGGTTCCGTTTCATTATAGGAGTCGGGGAAAGAAGGGGAGATAAGACTTTTTTTTATAAAACAGCACAATATTGTGCAACATTAGCAACAATGAAACAAGTGAAAATATCGTTGCCAGGTTCAAAAATAAATAGTCTAATCTGCGCAAGAGGTGATTTCAACGCGCCCTAGCAGCACAACTGTTCTTTTTTTTTGTTTCTGCAACTGTATCCACGCAGGTGAAGTCCCCGACTAAAGGTTCTCCGTGGCTCCATGGAATTAGAGACATCCATTCCGGCCTCTTACCATCATCACGATTGATTCCCAATGGTTCTGAGACAGAAGGAATATCAGCTGTTGATAAAGCTCGCTTTATCGAATCACTAACAGATGGGTGTCGCGAAAAACAACCAGAACTGAATCTACAACTTAATCCATGAATTCCTTTTTCGTTGACGATGGAACCACATCTGCATTTATGAGTCACACAAATCGAGCAACCTAAACGTAAACCCACAGAAATCCTGAAAGATTCATCATCCATCAAAGTTCCAAGAAAATCCACAGGAAGAGCATTGAGCCAAGCTCCAGATTCCTTCGTACTTACTGAATTGAGACGTGCCATTTCAAATGTAGAGTCTACAGCCGAGTCAAGAAGTTGTTGTGATGAAAATTCAATGAGAGGAATATCCCAGGATTTCTGAGAAACTGTTTTTTCAGGTATAGAGGTACTAGTTATAGAGCACCAAATCAGGTACA
The DNA here is from genome assembly GCA_944452925.2 of Chrysolina oricalcia. NCBI lineage: Eukaryota > Metazoa > Arthropoda > Insecta > Coleoptera > Chrysomelidae > Chrysolina > Chrysolina oricalcia. Next base: position 5,382,991 of record OX101825.2, on the reverse strand, counting down.
TTGGAGAAATATCCTGGCAAAATGTGATCAATCAAATGTTGAATGCTGTTGTAGGAAGAAAGGAATGCTGGTAAAGCGACAGAAGATGCTTGACGGATTCCCAGACCACCTTTATTCATAGGAAGTGTTGCTTGAAGCCATGTGGTTGAGCCGAAGTTAGTAAGCTGCTCCAAAATCACACAAAGGGTTGAATCGAAGAGATCAAGTTCCTTTTGGCAGCGCCACGTGGGACAACATCTTAGTGTATACGTAAATTTGGGTATTGCCAGACAGTTCTTCAAGATAAAATAACCGATATTTTTGGGATAGTACCAATGCGGGATGCCATAAAATTGCTCAATCACAACACATAGTCATAATATTGTTTCTGTTTAAATACATTTTATAATATGTTCTTAAGTAATCAACATTGTTTTTCGAAATGAGAAATATCAAATAACCTGACAATAATCAAATAACATCCACAACTGCCTCGCCCGAACGCAAATGAACCATTCCGAATTTATAACCCTGCTTCCACCGTAGCATCATCGCATTCCGTCATAAGTAAAGCATCTTCATACATCTTATCAGCGTCCTTTGTAATTTCTTTGACCGTAACCGGATGTAGAGGCACTTTAGCTCTCAAGATTCGCAGGAAATTGCAGCGCGCCCTGCCATGGAGAGCCAACTAGGCGTGTCCTCCAGTCCTCTCTGTGTTTGTTCAATCTGCTCCTGAATGTACGCTTTCTCGATGTTTCTTTCTTGTAGAGCGAATGTAAATATTTGTAATGGCTAAATGTATCTGCAGACCGGTCAGGAATGAGATATTTCGAAGAGTTACTTTGTACGTTATGTCTCTATGAACAGAAGATTGCTGTTGGAAAATAGTTGGAGAGTTTCACAATTTCCTCAGCTTGTCCTTCATCAAATTAATGAAAAAAAAATTGTTGGTGAAATCAAAATTCCTGAATTCATCAATCACTCAACACGATGTAGTTCAGAATTACTCAATAAATAGATTAACTTGAATCATGAAATTTAGATAGATAAAACAGATGTGATTAAGATCCCTCCCTCTCATAGAAAAGGACATATGTGTCTTCTTCCACAAGTATTTCAGAATTGATGGGGTTAAACACTAGGATCACCGTACTGGTGCCCATAGTGTACCAGAGTGTGCCAGGGGTGCCACTAGCACTAGCCACTAGTATTTAATATATAAAATTTGAAGTGATAACACAGACGTGATTTCAGAGCTAATAGGTTACACACTAGGATCAGTGGACTCATGCCACTAGTATACCAAAAGATGCCAAGGCTACTACTAGCACTAGCCACTAGCATTTAAGAAGGGACTATACTGTCCTATAGTTTTTCTTGTATCCAATCATCCTACAGGAGAATTAATATTCACAATTAACTTTACCCCGAAATTTCATATTCGACAAATAATCACTAAAATTTTAGGGAATTTATCAATATGTAGGGACTTCGTGCACATCCTTTTCTCTTTGCAGTTTGAACACATATATTTTTATCGCCATCCGGATTTTCTTCCCTAGTCAAGGAATCCAAATATTGTGAAAGTTTTAGCTGACCCATTTTTTATAGAATTGGTAGGGAAAGGTCACAGAATAGTTCTAATATGACTGAACAATGTATACATTTAACAATTTTGGAGTTGTCCATCTCCAAGATTCTCGAACTTAGATCGTGAACTGTCACGCTCATTGAAATCGCAACAGGAAAATGTCCCCTATTCCATGGTACAAATAAGTTGTGATTCTTCAAGGGAGGTACGATGGATTGAGTGTGCTGCCTCGTGTTTTGATGTACTTCTGCTGTGGACGTACTCCTGGATTTGTAAGAAAATCTCCCTTGGATTCAGAGTTTGCTGCCTCGTGTTTGTATGTACTTCTGCTGTGGACGTACTCTGGGATTGTTGAGGATTTTTCCCGTGGATTTGGAGTTTGCTGCCTCGTGTTTGGATGTACCTCTTTTATGGAGGTACTCCTGGATTTGTGAGGGATTCTCCCAAAAATTGAGAGTCTGCTGCCTCGTGTATGAATGTACTTCTGCCGTGGATGTACTTCTGGATTGTTGAAGAATTCTGCCATAGATTGGGAGTCTGATGCCTTGTATATGGATGTACTTCTGGTAGGGATGTACTCCTGGATTGTGAAGGAATTATTCCTGGGTTTGAGAATCTGCTGCCTCGTGGTGGGATATACTTCTGCTCTGGACGTCCTCCTTGATTGTTGAGGGATATTTGGCTGTCAACTGTATAGTTGGATCCTGTTTAGAGTCTTTGGCTTGACCGCTAAGTTGTGTGGACCTCTGCACTGGAGATCGCTGTTGTTTATGCTCGAAAGGCCATGTTCATGGGAGGTGCGGTGGTGCTTTCCTTGATGAAAGTGAGCGGCAAGATAGGAAGTGCCCTTTGGTTGATTTGAATAATATTGTTATAGAGCTTTAATATTGAGTATGAGTAAAACGAGAGTTGATGTGATAGTACTCATTTTCTTTTATATAACAACATGGTCATGAACCAAGTTTGTTATTACAGTTCAATGTTATAATAACAAGGTTTATTCATTGTTTATAACTCATAATAACATTGAATTGGGTATGCAATCTCAGTAAAGTGATTTTTGACCCATGTAAATCATGAATTTGAGGAAAAAGTGTTTTTTACGAAATGTTGGTTAAACATTATGAACTCGCATGAAGTAACATTCGCAAAACTCAATAAAGTTATCGGCGGAAACAGCAAAATGAGGCGACATTCCTAGTCCGCATTCGCCCATATTTTCATCCACTCCATACCAGAGCGGTCACACGTGAACAGGTTAATTTTCCGAACGGTTCGCCAGCGCCATCTGTCGCCGAAAAAGGGCGACCGTTCTGCAAAAACCGCAACGGCGAAATAAACGGTACATGCAGCGAAATAATTTAATTCGCGGCCGGTATTAAAACTTGCCACTCGACAATAAAACGAGAATTACTTTACACTACATTACACACAAAACCGTAATTAGTCGTAGCGTTTAGCGTCGCGATATTTTCATTTAGAAACAAGCGGATGCCAGAAATTCGACGAAGTTCAACTATCGGGGGAATTTTATATCTCGAGAAGTCTCTCGGTTTCGTTTTAAGGCAGATCTGAATCGAGATTGTGTTGTTCTGGAAGTTTGGGAGTTTCTTCTGGCTCCTTGGAGGTTTAAGCGATTTATAAACTGCGTCCTTGGATAATGAAGACGGTTGTCTCGTTGGAGTCATGAAAGGAATGGTTAACTCGGCTGTGGAAAATAACGTTTTGTATCACGTTTTATTCGTCATGTACAGGCAGATTTTCATGATTTTGTCATGGAAATTCTTAGACTGTGTTTATCTTGTCTGGTGTGGTAATACTGCGGTTGTCTGACGACTTGTTCCTCATAGAAAAGGAAAATTATTGCAAACTAGCTTGAACGAAATCCAGACATCTGAAAATTACTATACTTACCACTATTCACTCAGAGGAGGAACTGCTGACGTTATGATAACTCATGAAAACTAAAAATATAAGGATGATATTGCATGAAAACGCAGAACGAAACCTAGACGAATTAAATAAAGGGTTTGACAATTAACCGTCGAAGAAACAAAAATTTTAGCATTAAATTTTAGTGAAATGAACCGTATATAAAGGAATAACTTTTGTTCACCATAATGTCATAATTGTAGGAAGCGATATCCAGGCATTTATACAGGGTGAGTCAGAATAAGACCGACAAACTCCGACTACAGATTCCTTGCCTCATTTTGAGATAAAAAGTTTATATCAAGGTATGTCCTAAAATGCATCCCCTCTGAGATACAGGGTGTCAAAAGTACGAAAAAAATTTAGATTTATTTTTTTTTCTCTAAAACTCCTAGAACAAAAAATTTCAAACTTGGTGCACTAATCAAGGTTTATCAACGTGATAATTTGAAGTTAAAATTTTCAATTTTTGTAAACCAGTGGCGTAGTTACGATGGTATTTGGTCATATTTTCCTTCATATTTCTTTTGGACAACTGAATTGACAAATGAGTGTTTGACATCAGTTAGGCTCATCCATACTCAACCTAAAAGTCATAAAATTCCATCTGCCTAAAAGTGAACGTTTCTGAGATATTTGCAAAAAACTGAAGATATGTCCTGAGAAGAGACATAACATCCTGTGTGCTATAATCGCATGATGCAACTTTATTATAACTTATTGAAATAATTGTCAACCTCTTGAACGTTTTTTAATGTTGGGAGTATTCATAACATAGTACAGGTAAGTCAGAATGAGACCGACATACTCCATTTTTTTTATTAGTCATATTATTTGAACGAATTTTCTTTGGACCACTATGTCGTTGACATATGTTAGACTCATCGATACTCAACCTAAAAGTCATAACATTCTATGTGTCTAAAAGTAAAGGTTTCTGAGATAATTGAGAAAAACTGAAGATATGTCCTGAGCATCAACGTAATTTCCTGTGCAATAATCAAAAAAAAAAAAAAAGAAACCCATCTTCAAATTAGTAATACTCCACTCAAGTAAGGGTTTAGATCTGAAATTTTTGCGAAAAACCGAAGATATGTACTCTTGATTTATTGAATTTTATACCTTAAATCCTTGGTGTATTCGACACCTGTAGAATGTAGAAGATTTAACGTCAAGAATTTTAGCAGCATGTACGTTAATACAGGATACACCAGAAATATTACTAAGCGTGCGACAGTCAATGAACAAAATGGTGGACCATTTGAACATTTACTTTGAGCCTTTTTGGTTTTTATGTTGTGTACCCTAAAAACCGTTTCTATCATTTGAGTAGATATAAATACACAATAATTGTTTCTCTTCATCAAAAACATGATGATTGGAAAATATTTTCCTAGATAATTCAGTATGAAATGACTTTAACAAATTAAAAGTAGGTACTTATTTACAGTTTTTCGCAAATATTATTTCAGGCTTTAACTCTCCTCTAACAGGAGTATTATATTTTGAGGCTGGGTTTGTCAGTGGATCTTTCAGAATAATCATTATGCAACAATGTATGGTCACATATCGGTGAATTTACGAAATCGATTCGTTCAAATATTATGACGAATAAAAAAACGGAGTTTGTCGGTCTCATTCTGACTTACCTGTACTATGTTATGAATACTCCCAACATTAAAAAACGTTCAAGAGGTTGACAATTATTCCTATAAGTTATAATAAAGTTGCATCATGCGGTTATAGCACACAGGATGTTATGTCTCTTCTCAGGACATATCTTCAGTTTTTTGCAAATATCTCAGAAACCTCCACTTTTAGGCAAATGGAATGTTAAGACTTTTAGGTTGAGTATGGATGAGCCTAACTGATGTCAAACGCTCATTTGTCAATTCAGTTGTCCAAAGAAAATATGAAGGAAAATATGATCACATACCATCGTAACTACGCCACTGGTTCACAAAAATTAAAAATCATAATTTCAAATTATCCCGTTGATAAACCTTGATTAGTGCACCAAGTTTGAAATTTTTTTCTCCAGGAGTTTTAGAGAAAAATATATAAATCAAAATTTTTTTCGCACTTTTGACACCCTGTATCTCATAGGGTATGCATTTTAGGACATACCTTGATGAAAACTTTTTATCCCAAAGTGAGGCAGGGAATCTGTAGTCGGAGTTTGTCGGTCTTATTCTGACTCACCCTGTATATCTAGATCCATTTCTAAGTTGGCATATTCAGGTAGACAAATGAAAAAAATCGATCTTTGTGGTACAAATTTTATTAGTGTAGAGACATTTTTCGTTTGGATGAAATGAAAATAGTTTAATCACGCAGTCCTTCTTATACAATCATTGGCCGGAGGGGCGGCAGGATTTAGAAGTGAAATCCTTGAAAGAATTTTGAAGATAAGATCATACTAACTCATGGTCATATTGCACCGGAAATAATTATAACAGAACATGTTAGGAAATCCTGATAGGTACAAAACGGAAGACTTTTCCATGAAGTGATGGTTTGGAAATATCGAAAGTTTACCCTTAGCTCTTCAATATGACTTCAACCCCAATTTTTAATTGACTCCTATTTGTACAAAAAATGTTGTTCCATGCCGTTCTTGTAACAAAACAATGTAAATCTCCTATTATTTATATACTGTGACGATAAGTAGACAATTCATTTGGTATTAGTGAACTGGGAAATGAAGGGTACCTAATAATCTGGAATATATCAAAATGGTGTTCATTTTTCCAGGAATTTTTTTTCAAAAATAGTCAACTTGTTTATTCATCCCATATTGTATTCTATTTTATATTTGTAGATATTCAAGTTTTACTGATGGTTAGTGATTTTTCTTCTCTGTGTACCTTCCGACTGCTCGAAGGATAAGATTATTTGATGTATGCATCAGGACTTTGAACTCACCTCCTTTTTTGAATATTATCGAGTTCTAATGAGTCTTTCAAGATTCCAAGGTTTCTGCAAAGGACACACTGGGAAAAAGAGGCAAAAAAATCAAGGGGAAGGCGGTTTTTGGTTTCTTCTGCCTCTTTCGAATAGAACAAACAAAAACAAAATAAAACAAAAAAAGTATTGGAGTAATTAATAGGTTTTCTTTCGAAGTATAAGATTGAGTATATCATATATTCCGTGTGAATGAGTAATGGATACGGAGAGGAGTTCTCAAGTAAAGCTTACCTCTAGTTCCTGTTAATGAGCAATCCTTTTCCTCACAGCGAACGGTGTCATTCCAATCTGAAACAAATTACCAATAAGAAAGGATAATAATAGGGTAAGAATGTTTTCTGATTCACAATATTAGAAAATATACAAATTATGAAGTGATAATATTTAAATTTCAAATGATAAATGATAAAAAAATCTTCCAAATAACAAAATAGCAGATATCAGTTTCAGATGGAAGTTTCCTGTGATAATAATGATAATTTTTCATTATATCATTAAATTATAGGAATAGGAATATTTGATTAATACTACTAACTCTATCAAAACCAATAAGAAGAGACCTCCGAGCAATAAAAGACATAGAGATGCCATTTCTATAATTACAACACACATTTGTTATGAGAGCTCCATAACACTATCCTTTGTTACAGATTGTTGGTGAGGGGTAAAACTCCGAGTTCGGAGGGGGGGATTTGTTGTTGTTATGATATTCGGTCGTAAGCGTAGAACCAGTGGCGTACTAATACATTTTCTCATGTTTCATTTTTAATTAAAAATATGTATAATTGGACACTGTCGGTGCAGAGAAATTTGTTCTCACATGTATTGGCTTAGGCTTAGCAGACCACATACCTGGTTAGAAAGCACGTGTGTTATCAAGATGTCAATCATGACGTCTAATGCTTAGCGGAAGTGCTGTAGGTTTCCCTAAGTTAAAAAGTGAATGCGCTACCAATAATTTCTAAGTCACCCCGGAGCGCCACGGCAAATAATAGCCGCCATGTACCCTCACAGGCTACGCCTTTGAGTACACTCTACGAGTGTTGTCAGTTTAGAGTAACATATTTTATTACGATGAATAGGTACAAAAATAAGTGACAACTGTAAATGACATAAGAGTTGTTGAAACGCCATGTCTACTACTATGGCAGACACTATTTTTTCTAAGATTGTGAACGCAGAAAGATAGTGGCAATTTTACTTTTGATAACTATTTGATTTTACTTTTGAATAAGGTCGTAATTACTGAAAATATAAATGAAAGTGCTGAGGTAAAAAAGTCAAAATATCCAAATCTTTGAATCACATTAGTATACTATACTATACACTTTATATACGATATACATGAATTATAATACACATAAGAGTTTACGCATAAACTATAATACACATAAGAGATTACATTCAAATTTATGATGAGAGTGTATCATTGAAATACGCATCCAAAGTGTAGTAAGCTAGTAGCTCTCTAACTCTTTTTCTGATGTTTTTTTTCTGAATTCAGGTTATTGATATTCTGAGGCAGATTAATGAATTTTTTTTAGAGCTGTCTAAAAGAGTAAGGTTTAGGGAGCGATCGATATTACAAGTCTGTCGGTAGAAAATCGATAATTTCTTATGTAGTTATTATTTAACTTCTTGCATCTCCAAAAGGATTGAAGAAATTCAATGAGGTATCTCCCGAAATTAGGAAGGAGTATGGGCTCCCTCGAGAGATTGAAAATACTACTGCATTAGATTTCAAACCTGCTATGATTCACAGTGTTCCATTCACAGTAAAGAAGTTTTCAGAAGCGTTACGTCACTGACAACATTCCAAATCGATTATTCATATTGATATATGTGATATTCCGTGTATATACAATTTTATTCAAATGGGAGTATCGAAAATTTCTGACGAACGGATTACCTACGTGATAATCCCTGTATGTCAACAAAACATTCCAATACCCATTAGATATAGCTAGTGGCTTATGATGTGAATTTGGTTAATGAAGAGTTGAGTTTGCTTACTTACTTACTTTTTAGTATCCTTACATTTCATCAAGTTTTTTCCTAATTATTGATAGGTGATAGTTCAGTCAATTTACATAGTAACATAGTTTTTTTACAACTATGTCAATAAATAGTGTTTTTTTCTCAAAATTGGGATGAAAATGAGTAAATTCAATAAAAATCAACTTCTTAGTACCAATGAAAAGGTCAACAATGGTTTATGCCATGATTACCATGCTGCGACGCCCATGGTTTGATTTGACAAGACGACAAGTAAGTCGTAAACGGACGTAAACAAACATGATCGCCAAGTTAAGAGTGAATACAATACGGAATTCCAACCTGATCACCGAGTGCAAACGAATATTTCCGACAATGCCCTTTATAACATGAGTTGGGCTGAGATGTTTGTAAATAACGTCGGGTATGTTGCTTTCGAAAAAGAGACAGAAAAGCCCTCTCTATATCTCTCATTGCTTCGAGGAAGAGACACAGATCAAAGAGATCTGTCAACATTAAAAAAAACATCACATTCAAAGTTTGAGTTGGGATTCCTCTACGGATGAAAACCAGTTATACTCGAAAACTTCAGTTCTGGCTTGAACACAGAAAGTTGCATTTACTTTTTTAATTATCCAGGAAATTTATTGAAAATCCGTTATTTTTGAATTCGTGTTTGATAAGGACTGACAATATTTTTGTAAATGTCTTACTGACAAATTGTATATCAAAATGACAAAAGCTCCTCATCACTGTACAGTTTGATGAATTCAAGGTCCATGAAAACCTTGCTAAATTGGTGAGAAATATAATATACTCAAGTAACAGAATTATGAACACTAATCAATTCAAATTCAAGCTAAGATAACTCAATTTATCATTTAAATTAGAATATATTTTCTGATTAGACGAAGGTACACTCCATAGTAGTTCCTACATACGAAACTTGTTCTTAGTTCATTAGTTCATTTATACTATTGATTGAATATTGGAAGTAGGAAAAAATCAAATCATATGATTTCTAATTAGTACATTGCTAAAATTAAGTAAAAAATGTTCCAAATCAGGAACCAGGTAGTCTAAATATGAAAAATTTGATGAAACTGACATTTTGGATCTCAGATCTTGTCAATACATTACATCAAGATACATGAATTTGTTGTTATTCATTGTTTTATCCTAAGAATCCAGTTATTACTGCATATGAGTATTTCACTGCTTAGGACAAGTTTCCAGAAAGTTTTTGAGAAAGCATTTCATTCTTTTCTTACTAGTGAAGAGTGAATGAATTTTTCTATTGTCGTTAACATTGAACACTTATTCAAGACTGTAAAAAATAATACTTTGTACTTCGTATGGTCTAAAATTAATTTTTCTGGAGCAATTTCATTCAAAATAATTTACATTTTCGATCAGCTAATTTAAATTGAGTTTTCTCAAACTTGTTGCCATTTGGCAACAAGTTTCCGGAAAATCTGTCAAATGATTTTCACATTGTTCTCACTTTTTTGATATTACTCCTGATATTTTTTTGATCAACCAGTGTCCAAGTCAACATAACTCTGAAGACAAAACCAATGAGTTTTCTGGCAGGGTGAAAATCCAAGATGGTATTCTAGAAAGGTTTTCCCGATGCATCAACCGTCGACGTTACGGAGAAGTCGCGAATGTATGCACAATTTTCAGAGAGGGCGCTGTACACTTCACACATCTGCTTCCTTTCGCCATATTTCATTCCAACACATTGAAATTCCCGCAGTGGCAGTGCATTTCCACCATTACAGACTAATTTATTTCGGAGCCGAAAGAAAAATTTGCCAAATACAGTGGATTTATCGAAGTAGTCCGGTGGCACAAAATACAGAGTGATATATAGTTTACGCTGATAAATTGTATGACAAAATGTGTTTTGGTAATGGGTGGTCAGTTGCAACATGTTAATATACATTCATATTACACATACTGTGTTCATTTCGAAATTGTGCAGTCCAGAACTATTGCGAATTTTGATTGTGATAAAAAAAGATAGTAAATTAAGATGTGACGCATGAAAAAAACTGGCTCAGAATTACGGTCCTACGAAAGTGTATTGTAAACTAGGAATATGAAATTTCTATATTCTGTGAATGATGTATCGTTGAAACAGAAAACTAGTCGCTGACCGCAAAAAAAAATGTTCATAATAGAAATCGTCATCCATCAGAGACAAATTTCCAGCGTATAAATTCAAAAATGTATTGTGTAGGCCTTTTATGCCGAGTCCTACAGGAAATTTCGTATACCACCAATAACTCCTGATCTCTGACAGGAATAATCTAAGAAATTTTTAAGTAGTGTTCTGGTTTTCTAGATTTTAAGCATTTTCTTGATCGGACTTGTACGAAGTGCACCGATTGTTTACGAAGAGGTTAACTGTCAACAGAAAAGGGAAATGGTATTTGTGATTTCGCTATTCAGGTCAGTAGTGCAAGGCTGGGGTCGTGTGTTGTTTTGTGAAGTGAATGGCAATCATATAGCAATTACTTATAGTTTTACTTTGTGAAGTTGTTGAATATGAAATATTACTAATTCCATTGAACACAATACATTCGTTAATTGACTTGGTGACATCTGGTATTTTTGGATGAAATTTCAAAGTTGAATTATAAAACAGCTCTAAAGAAGTTAGCCACCTGCGCTAACGAAACATTACAATTCAGTTGAGCACAGTAACACTAAGTTAGTCAAAATTGAGAATTCTCTCATTTTTCTCGATTAACATGGAAATCCATCTAAAAAATTTTGCCGAAGGTTGCACCTCTTCGTGTATCAATAATTTTTTCATTTGCCGTTGGTGGAGTGACGTCAATTTCTTTAAATGGAACCAAATGTCAAGTTTAGTATCGATACAAATCTTGTTTATTTCTCATTGAAGCAGCTTGTAACTTGTAACTTGTTTTAAAGATACCACTCCTGTACCTCAATTACCTACTCCTTTTCTGTTTTAGACTTGACTCACTGGGGGAATGTAGCCAGACAAATATTCCAGCGATATAACAATTTAGATTGGACAGTATGGCATAATTGGATATAACTTTACCAGATGCTATAATTTTTCAGTTTATGTCCTTTGTCCCATTTTTTTTATGATTTGAAATGAAAAGCAAAAAATAGGTATGTATTGCAATACTACAGGAGAAGCCTCACCCCATCATCTAAAATTTTCAGTTGGCAGTTTACCCTTCATTATTTTCTTATTTCGTATCTGAAGTATTCGAATGAAAATCAATCAATTGGATTTTCGAAAATTTAACAGTTTTCATAATAAAATGAGAAATCTCATTTCCGGATGACTGATGATGGTTTCATACCTAACTGACTCTCTACCTGGAAAAGAGGAAACAGGTAGTGAAAATTGTGGAAGAAATAAGTTTTGTAAAACATATCGCTGATAGTGTACCTCAGGTATCAATTTTGGGCTTTTTTTTAAATCTAGTTTTTGTCAATGATGTATTGGTGTATAATACGAATAATGAGAACTCCTCCATCCATTGCATTTGTTATGCTGATGACACTAATATATTAGTAATCAAAGATGAATTTGAAACCTTGAGAAATACAGCTGAAACCACAGCTACTGTTACCAAAAAATTGCTACACTGTGAATGAGTTCCTGATTTGCCCCTATATGTGAGGTGTATTTTTTATGTTGGATTCAGTTATATTCATACATATCTGTTTTGGTATTGTTTGTGACATGTATCTGAGGTTTCTATATATATATATATATATATATATATATATATATATATATATATATATATATATATATATATATATATATATATATATATATCCAGAAGAATTTTTTTCATATTTGTTAATTCATTTATACTTTTTATGTTATTTCATGTCGACTGTTTTTGAATTCCACTGACATTTTCCGAAATAATTTGAAAAAAATTAACAAATCATTATTGTTATCGCCAGTAGTGAGCAAACAAAGAAGACAAAACTCCCCGTTCAGTCGCCAACCCATTCTATGAATTTTTTCAAAATTCTAATAATATGATTTGTGTACGATGATTTTCATGAAAAGTATCGTATGATCCTGAGTACCTCTGGAGACAATGCACGTCCAATGCGAGAGTGCATTTCCTGAAAATTGAGCAGTGGAATTTCATTCCATTTCAGATATTCCGTAGGATATCAATATCAATTCCAATTCATGATATTCTATGATATGTTCTGTGTCTCATGAAAGCGCATCCGTCCTGCTTCATGTAACCAAATGCCTGGAATTCCGGACAACTCGTCGATAAACCCGATCGTTCATGATGGAAATTCACTCCGCAGATATGAGGAATTTACAGGGTGGATGAAAAATAGCGGCTTCTGCTGATGATTTCCTTGAATTAGTTATACTTGTCATTAATTTTTTTTGGTGTATCTCCATGAATATATTCTGTTTGGCACGAATCTGATTGTTAACAATTTACTCTAGAATATTTTGAATTATATGTATGAACGTACAGTGTCACACATAAAGTCTGCAACATGTGGAAGTTTTTTTTTTATCAATAGGAGTAATGAAAATTTTACTCCGCAGTAAGTTTCTGCTTACAAAATTGGTAAAAAACAGCCTCTTACCTTTTTTTATAAAATTCTCAGGAAATCAGGGCTTTTTGGAAATTTCGAAGTGACAGTAGAGAGTCAAAATTTGGAACAAAGGTAAAAAATTGGACACTTAGCTACTGTTTTTTTGGCGTTCTTCGAAATTTTCAAAAAAACTGTTTTTTTTTAGGATTTTAGAAATTAAAATGAAATTTGACAGGTTTGGAGTTGCACATGACAGAATGAAAGGGTCTGCTTTTGACTTATTTTCTAAATACAAATAACCTGCCAAGTCAAATTTTCATTATATGTATTCATAAAAAAATCCATATGTTGCAAACTTTATGTCACACTTTATATCTACTTCGAGAAGTGAACAATTCAAATTACGGAAGAAGAAACTCGAATTAAATTCCAAAAAAAAAATAACTTCAAACACCTGTATAATACGAACTGTTGAAAATCGAGCGTTAGTGTCATAGACATTTTAAAAAAAATTTAGAGAGACTGGGACTCCGTCCTTACAAGAGACACATGCCGCGACAAAAATACAAAAACTCAATCAAGCAAATTTTTGTGTTGATGATTTTGTTCATGTTATGTAATATATAGAGGTGCTCCTGAAGTGATGTCTTCTGATATTTCATCGGTATCTGCAGGTTGCATTTGCTCAAAATTTTTAACTTTCAGCTGAAATTTTAAAATTCATGTGAACTTTAGAACTGTTAAACAGAATGTTTGTGCTATTCTTATTGCATTCTGATCTATGACTTTATATGAACTTTTATTGACGTGTCTAGAAATTTTAGGTTTCCTGAGACAAATAAAAATTAGTGTTATCATTAATATTATATTTTGTATCAAACCAATACAACAAAAAAACGAAATTAGTTAAATATCATCAAACTTCTATCTTACAGCTGCCAAAGCAAAGATTTAGTAGATGATAACAAAGAGAAAAACGGTAATGTCAAACTAAAATGACACATGTGATTTTTGAAACTGTAGTATGGAAAATGATGTAATAGGAAATAATTTCAAATCACACCAATCTGATTAGTTGTTATAGGATTTGGTAGAATTGAATGTTCAATCATAAAATTTTATATTGATAATACAAGCAGTGCTTGGTTGAAATAGGGTGATGAAAAAGTTACCAGAGGAGAGAAGTTAATAAGCTAGGAGAAAACGAAGAATAAAAAAAGAAATTTTTAAGAGAAGAAAATTATGTAGAAACATTAGGAAATTAGTATGATTCTATTAATGTTGAGCCGTAGATGCATAATAATCTATGTTGGTAATAATACTTCTACGTTTACAGACAATTTCACTGGATTATCAATTTGGGGATTATTTAGTTTGGACTTTGAATGAGAGTGCTATGAGTATTAATCTTAAGAAATTGATATAAAAATTCATTTATTAGTAGTTTTTTAATAATTTGAAGTGTTACAATCATTATCAATTGAGTGGAGATATGGTAGGACAAGGTTTTTCTTGAGAAATATGAAATCATCAAAAATATGTGTTTTCATGGGGAATAGAAGAAGGGATTTATTCATAGGTAGTTTTTCAATAATTTGAAGAGTTACAATAATTATTCATTGAGTGTAAGTGAAGTAGAACAGAATGTTTTCTTCCAAAAATAGTTATTCCGTGTTCATATTCAATACATATATTATTATCTTTTGACTGTTATGTCAATATACCAAAAAAAATTTCCAAAGTATTCCGTTCAAGTTAGTCAAGTATTCAATTCATCTCGATTCAGTATTCCAATTGTTTTGATTTAGTATTTCATTTGTTTCGATTCAATATTTCATTGGGTTCTAATCGATATTTCATAACTTTTGACTTATAATTTCATTTGTTTCGACTTAGAGTGGATGCATGCAGCACCAACTGACAATTATCAAGTTACAATTATTAGCAAAGTATGAACTGAATTTCTCATTTTATAATGACAATGAAAATTGAACTATATTTTTCATTTAATTTTGACATTTCGTAATAATGTTGTGCAGTTTCATTTATATCGCCTTCCAATAAAAATTCATGATGCTATTTCGGCTGATCTTTCACGACATATAACATTATCTCATATCCGGATGATTTCCAGCAGACATTGACTATCAAGGATACATCCCGTAAATGTAAAAGGTTATTCAGGTTAACAATTTAGCGTACCGTAAACGTCAGAGCTCTTAAAATGGATATGAGTTCGGTATCTTTCGGTTAACCAGGCCAATTTACGGAACCTATCCCAAATGATTATTCATTGTGTTTGAGAAGTTTATTTTTTTATTTCGTTTCCAGACTCCAAACGTGACATTTTTGTATATCTACTATCTTGATTGATTTCACGAGGAGGAATAACGAGGTGTGGAAAATTGAAGAAACCCCACTGGTTTTTAAAAAGTACGGATGCTGTTCATCCACATCACATCCCCACGATACTTCAAATTTTGAAAACGGAAAAGAAATAATTTCTATTGTGAAGCTGGGTCGACGTTACAAACGTATACATTGTTACTCGGTTCAACATTGAAAGATATAATTTCGAAAAAAGTACTTGATCTTCTTTCTTTGTACATTTTTCAACCTCACCAAGTTGAAAGCAGTCTCGTTGTCATTGGTTCAGAAAGAGAAAATGATGATATTTGATTGGTTTACAAAGTATGAAAGAAATTGTCAGTGTCAGTTTTTTTATTTCATTTATAATAATGTCCTCACAATCTCTCCAAAATAATCTTTCAAAAAGCAGTGATTCCTCAAATCATTAAGAACTTTCAGAGAATATCTCTCTTTTAAGAAATGTTTGTCATTTGCCGCCAGACTATAAACCGAAAACAGCGAATCCACCGAAGCAGAGCAGGTCCTTTCAGTGGCGGTAGTTTCTCTTCGCATCCACTTACATCGCTGTGCTCATTTCTGGCCATCCCTCACTGTCACGTTGCTACACCATGCATTCGTCTCTGTCTGTCTATTGATTGCCCCATAATTTATATAACCCGAGGCTAAATATACAACTTTCGCGAGAGCATCTACGGATATGAGTTTTGTTGATGTATTTTTGGCATTTTTTGATCGATGCGAGGGTGTCGTGAATTCATTGCCGGCCGATTTTGATCTGTTGCTCACCGAATGCAGATTCACGAAAACAATTACTAATTCAATTATGGCCAACCTTGTTCAACCCATCAGTGAACAGAATCTTTTGTGTTTTTAGATTATGTACTATGTTTTTCAAAGGTCAGTTATATGACCTTTAATACACTATCTGACACACATGAAATCAATCTTGGGGTACCTCATGGATCCATCATGGGCCTTCTAATATTCTTGTACTACGTACATGTTATATCTAAGTACGTTAGTTCGGTATAGTATATTGTACAATGAGCATGAAATGACATACATTTCCCACGAGTAGGTATATGAAATTTTGTAGTACGAGCGTAGCGAATTTTCAAATTTTGACAACTTGGAAATAAAAAAACTTTATGCACAAAAAATCAAACAGTTATCTATTTCATGAAATAAAAAAAAATTTAGCTGCGTGGATTTGAACCCTCGCTCCCACCACCCAAAGTCCTTGTGTCATCTGAATCAACACTCGTCGTTACTAGAGCACATAATAATTTGTTCAAATTAACTGCTATATAGAAAGTATCTGTCAACTATTCAAAAATATAGAGTCCGATTGTAATCAATCTTTTTATTGAAATTATTCTGGTTTTATGAAAAGAAAATCATACCTTTGTCAGAAGATAGGCATTATCAGGAGCTTCTGATATAAATTTATTAATTTGATCTGTAGAAAATGTTTTGGATTTCCTTGGTTGATACCCGTCGGACTTTTACTTGAGCAATGCTTCCAGCTTTTTATAATCGGATATGTCCAAATCTTGATTGATACTTGGCATCATTTTTAACATCGAATATTGGCTCCAAAGGGTGGAGGATTTGAATTTCTTCGATATATCGGCAAAATATACCAAAAGGACGCATTCGGAGAAAGATGATGTGTGCTGCTCAGAGTTCCAATCCATGAAAGATTTGAAAGCAGATGCATATTTTTTCTTTGACAATTCTCGTAATAAATTCAATGAGGTGAGCTTAGCCATTTCGGTAATATTTGGCGGTGTCAATTTTAAACCATCCTTACTATCGCTAATCATTTTTAATAACTTAATTTTTTCATTGGAATTTTTAGACAGACGTGAACTAACTTGATTCGGTATTATTTATGTTCATGAAATTCGTTAATACCTACCTATAATGACAGTCTAGTAGTTCATGAAAGTCGTAGGAAATGAAATATTTCGATACAGCTAGCTCGTGGGAAATGAAAATTGGTGTTACAACGTGGCAGGTTTCTTAATCGAAGACGCAATTGAAATGTTAATTTTTCTTAATGGTCGTAGAAAAAGTATCATTATACAGGGTGGGTCACGGTCGATGGTACCTTAGACGTTTACGGAGAACAGGACATAGGATCATTCTGAAAATTTGGTTTCTTAAGTAGTTGCTCTTGGTCTATCGATCTAAAATATTTTCAGCAATGCAGCGTTGCCGCTTATACCAGAAAGTAGCAACATCTTTGTTATTTCAAATGGGTCACTCTATATATTACCGCATTTTTGAACTTGTCATTCCGTTCTGATAATTTCTGCCCCATACTCCCCTATACCTATCTCTAACGGTTTTTGAGATATTGGTTATTTTCCATATTTTTTATCCAAAACATAGCTCGAATTGAATGTTTATCTCTGCGGTATTTGGATTCTTAGGAAGTTGCAATTTTGTGTTTAGTTCATCAAGATCATGTACATTGA
Organism: Chrysolina oricalcia; assembly: GCA_944452925.2. NCBI lineage: Eukaryota > Metazoa > Arthropoda > Insecta > Coleoptera > Chrysomelidae > Chrysolina > Chrysolina oricalcia. The sequence continues at coordinate 5,365,093 of OX101825.2, read as the reverse complement.
TTCTGTATAGAGAAATTTGTTCTGCGTTATACAGGGTCGTTCAAAATTCATGATCTTACTGCTAGATACGAAAAGGGTTGAAAGTGCGTTTTTTTAAATGGAACATCCTGTATATCACGGAATATCCTGAAAGATGACTAAATTCCCTTCGAATTGATATATCATGTTCCTATACCTAAATAGCCAGAATTCCGAGATAATAGCAATAATCACTTGTAAGTGCTTGAATTATTGCCGGAAAGTTTTCAAAGAAAATTCATGTACGAGATGAATTTACGGGAATTATTTCAAGCACGAGGGGGATTCGGTAAGAAAATTTCACACCAAGAAATGAAAATCATCCAACAATTCATAAGAAATAACTAACGATGGTTTCACCTGAACTATTTATAACTACTGAAATATTGATATGCAAAATACTTAACAAAATTTTCATCAATAAATGTGTTTAAATTTGGAACAAAAAAAAATAAAAAAGTTATGTTCTTATCATGGATTGAACCATCGACCTAGCGACTCATAGGCCGCAACACTACCGCTTAGCTGAAACTCAAAAACATGTATATTTAGATATTTAACTATTTACATTGCATTTCGGTGAAATCTATGTACAACACAACTCTGCTTGATATTTTCCGCCCACCTCCGCGGGCTGATAAGGATCCCGCAGGTTGTGAGGGAGTGCTGGGGTGGGGGGGTTCCGTCGACCCCTGTTGCCAGGGTCGGCGTTGTCCCGAATGTAGTGTCTCCTCGGCTCCTCAAGAGGAACAGGTGAGGCACCCCCGCTGGTGTTAACAGGTGCAACTCAGAATTCACCTTCCTACATTATGGTATTAGTATACCCTGTCTCCCGCTATGCTAATACAGGGGTTGATTGTCAGATTGATCAGATTTTAGAAGTGTGATTTGTGAGGGGTGTTGTGGATTCCCGGAAAAAGTTTTCGGCAAAAAACCGGGTTCTGGTCTTAGTCCTCTATAGAGGTGACTTGGTGCTTAGTCTTGGCATTCATGGAACAAGTCTAGTTTTTGGTAAATGAGCCCGCCGTGTTTGCGGGGCTCATTGTGGACATTGTGGTGTGCCCTTACTCTTGTTATTTCCCTGGTGAGTGAACTCTTGGGAATGTGAAATTTGTAAAATTTATATGAAAGATTCATTATGTGGTCTTGGATAGTGGTGACTTTAGCTAGGTCACGCACGTTTCAAAGAAAATTCATGGACTCGAAAAATTTCCGGCAATAATTCAAGCACTAGAGATATTACAAGTGAAAATGGCTATTATCTCGGAATTCTGGCTATTTAGGTATAGGCACATGATATATCAATTCGAAGGGAATTTAGTCATCTTTCAGGATATTTCATAATATACAGGATGTTCCATTTAAAAAAACGCACTTTCAACCCTTTTCGTATCTAGCATTAAGATTATGAACTTTGAACGACCCTGTATAACGCAGAACAAACTTCTCTATACAGAATCAATGTACGTACATGATCTTGATGAGCTAAACACAAAATTACAACTTCCTAAGAATCCAAATACCGCAGAGATAAACATTCAATTCGAGCTATGTTTTGGATAAAAACTATGGAAAATAACGAATATCTCAAAAACTGTTAGAGATAGGTATAGGGGAACATGAAGCAGAAATAATTAGAAAGGAATGACAAGTTCAAAAATGCGGTAATATACAGGGTGAAATAACAAAGATGCTGCTACTTTCTGGTATAAGTGGCAACGCTGCGTTGCTGAAAATATTTTAGATCGATAGACCAAGAGCAACTACTTGAGAAACCAAATTTTCAGAATGATCCTATGTCCTGTTATCCGTAAACGTCTAAGGTACCATCGACCGTGACCCACCCTGTATATGCTAATGATACAACCCTAGTGAAATCAGCACAGTCTCAGGAAGAATTGACTGAAAATTTCAAGTTGACGAAAAAAAAATAATTCACTAGAAAAAAATTGTAAAAATAACGAAAATCCAAAATTGGCAGACTTTTCTCATTCGTAAACGCTAAGGTTTGAGGATTAGCCGGAAGAGGGAATAAAAGGTCGAAAATTGTCAGGAAAAACTCCCATCCGACTCGATATGAAATTTTCAAGTCGAGAACGGTTCAAGATAGAGCAATTCTGTGATCGTCAATCATTTCATAATTGTCGAAATTGTCTATTCTGAAAATTTCAAGTAGACGGTAAAAAAATATTTCACTCGAAAAAAGTAGTAGTAGGGGTAGACTCCTAAAAATCACGAAAAATACAAAATCGGCAGATCTATTTGAAATTCTTACTATGAACGTGAAATTTTACGCTGATTCCGAAAACTTTTGATTCGTAAACGTTCAGTTATGAGATTTAGCCGGAAAAAGGCGTAAAATGTTGAAAGTTGGCGGGAAAAATCGAGAACGGTTGAAGATAGAGCAATGTTGCGAACGCTAATCGATTCAGAATGGTCGAATTAGTCTGAAGTTGACTGAAGAAAATACAAATCAATCGAGAAAAGTTGTAAGGGGTTGGTTGACCCCTAAAAATCACGAAAAATACAAAATCGGCAGATCTATTTGAAATTCTCAGTGTAAAAGTGAAATTTTACGCTGATTTCTAAAGTGTTGGATTTGTAAATGCTCAGGTACAAGATTTAGCTGGAAAAGGATATAAAATGTTGAAAGTTGGCGAAAAAAATCCCATTTAAAATCAACGTGAATCTTTCAAATCGAGAACGGTTGAAGATATAGCAATTCTGCGAACGCCAATCCATTCAGAATGGTCGAATTAGTATAGTTTGTTGATTTCGAATTGACTGAAAAAAAATATTAATCAATCGAAAAAAGTTGTAAGGGGTTGACTTCTAAAAATCAAGAAAAATACAAAATCGGCGGATCTATTTTCAGCTGAAAAAGAAAATGTTGAAAGTTGAAAAATCCCATTTCAACTCAACTTGAACTTTTCATCGAGAACGGTTGAAGATAGGGCAATTCTGCGAACGCCAATCGATTCAGAATGGTCAAACCAGTATATTCTGAAAATTTCAAGTTGACGGAAAAAAAAAATTATTCACAGAAAAAAAGTAAGTGGTAGATCCCTAAAAATCACGAAAAATACAAAATCGGCAGATCTATTTGAAATTCTCAGTATGAACGTGAAATTCCACGCTGAATCCAAAAATGCTCGATTTGTAAATGCTCAGGTATGAAATTCAGCTGGAAAAAGAAATAAAATGTTGAAAGTTATTGAGAAAAATTCCATTTCAAATCAACTTGAACTTTTCAAATCAAGAACGGTTGAAGATAGAGCAATTCTGCGTAAACCAATCGATTCTGAATGGTTGAATTAGTATATATTGTGGAAATTTCAAGTTGACTGAAAAATATAATCAATCATAAAAAGTCATAAGGGTTTGACCCCTAAAAATCACTAAAAATACAAAATCGGCAGATCTATGTGAAATTTTCAGTATGAACGTGAACGTGCTGATTCCAAAAATTTTGATTTGTTAATGCTCAGGTTTGAGTTTTAGCTGGAAAAGGAAATGAAATGTTAAAATTTGGCGAGAAAAATCCCATTTCAAATCAACTTGTACTTTTCAAATCGAGAATGGTTGAAGATAGAGCAATTCTGCGGACGCCAATCGATTCAGAATGGACGAATCTATTTGAAATTCTCAGTATGAACGGAAAATTTTACGCTGATTTCAAAAGTGTTCGATTTGTAAATGCTCAGGTAGAAGATTCAGCTGGAAAAAGGAATAAAATGTTGAAAGTTGGCGAGAAAAATCCCAATTCAAATCAACTTGAACTTTTCAAATCAAGAACGGTTGAAGATAGAGCAATTCTGCAAACGCCAATCGATTGGTAGAAAAATACAAATTCGGCAGATCTATTCGAAATTCTCACTATGAACGTGAAAATTTACGTTGATTTCGAAAACATTTGGTTCGTATATGCTCAGCTATAAGATGTAGCGGAAAAAAGGAATGAATGGCCGAGAATTGGTGGGAAAAATATTCAAATTAATTTCTGTTTGAGAGTAAATCTAACGTTACGAAAGCCTTTCTGCCTCGTGAGTAGATCGTATTGAGCGCAGTCATGTCATCAGCATAAGTCTCTCATTTATGAGGGAACATGGAATGAGAAAAATCGTTCATATTAATGATGAATAGGGAAGGGCCCAAAACAGAATGAAGCACCATATGAAGTATTGTGAAAATAGGAACAGGTTTTACAGATACAGGGTATCCTGTTTTTCATGGATCAAACAGGAGTGGAAAACCACAACTCAACCTAGATTTTTGAAATATTGAAACTTTCATTGAGAGAATTAAATTCCTATCTGAGGTGAATGTTTTATGCACAAAGCAAATAACATGCGTTTGCTGTTGATCTATTTCCATCAACGGATCAGTTGATCTGAGTTTAATTTTTAATGCATTGAAAAATGTTTGACGCTTGTGTCTAGCTCTAACGAAACTCTCTTCTATGCAATAAATCCTCCGGTATGCTGAATCAACAAGTTCTGAGCCAACACGATGGTCATAAAGCATCCGGGATTATAAGTTTTTTGCTCTCAAGGAGCACAATGTTTCATTCTTTTCTTAGGACCTTTGTATTCATCCGGGTTTTATAATGCGGAAAAAGAGAATGAATTAATGACGAGAATCCGCTTTGGAGAATATACAACCGCAAATCGGATAAGGATTTCTGTTAGCGCCGTTTTTATATTTGTTAGTCAAATTGGAGCCAGGTTGATTGATTGTCTGAATATTTTCGTTGGAAATTAATTTTATTTTGGTCGGCAATAAAAAGAAATGAGGTAATCAACAATTTTTATACATTTTCAATGGATATTTTGCCTAACAATACCCAAGCATTCGTTTGTATACCAATAATTCTCACATGTTGTTTCCAACTTAATACTTTTCCTAAATAGATAGATGAAAAGATAGCACTTCATTTCAGGAAGTGTACAAAGGTTCAGATAAAAATATTCATGAACTGGATGAGAATAGAAAAAATGCTTTCAGCTAGCAGAATGAGAATATGGAAAATATTTTAAGAAACATAAATATACAAAGGTAAAGTTGAAGTTTAGACTATGAACTAAAATATAACAGAAAGAACTATCATTTATATAGCACAAAAAGTCGTCATGTATTTAGCGAAATTGAATGGAATAAACGTTTCTTCTCTGAAGATATATTCCTGTGCAAAAGGTTCAGCATTTTTTTTATTCCTCATGCCGTACTGCCACACACATGGCAGTTATGAATCGGACACAGTATTTAAAACTTATATTCTAGCTCAGATCTCGCCCAAGCGTTTAACAATTTTAGCTCAGATCTCACCTAAGCGTTGAATAATATTATAGAAGAGAAGTTTTTACCCTACAAAAAGGGGCTTGATGACAATAGAAGGAGTCAAAAGAACTGCTCTTAGAGACAATTTCATCAAACTCAGGATCCTGACCCTGTCATATATCTGAATATTTAAAGTTTTATTGTATGTAGAAACTGAAATGAGCCCTAAATATCTGGACATTGAACTGTTCAATGAATTACCAGAATGGTTGAATGATGATGAATATTTCAATAACAATTTCTAACGATGAAGTAAGATATACCCTAGAACGTTGTGAGGCATGTGACTTTTAGTATAATAGGCGAATTAACCCTTTCAGTGAATTTTTCCTTTTTCTATTGGTTTTTAATGTGAATTATGTTTTTATCATCATTCTTGACTTGTTCACATATCATATTATAAGATCAAAGATACTGATAATCATCAGTTTATATCTAGTTAACATTGGCGTTTCCTATTTATACCCCACACTTGTATTATGTATTCACATTGCAGATCTGTATTTTCTATTGAGAAATAATTAATAAAGTGATGTGATTTGAATTGATGATTCAATTGTATTCATATACTTGATCTGTTTTGTATTTCTCATTATAGAACCTCACAGTCCATTTACTGGTCTATAAGGAAAATAGAGATGAATATATGATCGGAAGAAATCACTAGTTCTGTCATTTCAGTCACTCCAATTGGATTATTATCAATAACAGAGGATTTAATTTTATACATTGTTCTAGGAAATACCTAGATATAACATTGTGTTGTATTTAAATGTAACTGATTTCGGAAGCACCAATCGATTTCATTTTGTATGGCATTAGGTCATCAGCGTTAAAAAGTTTTTGGTGGATCATCTTCTCAACTAAATCATCGATAAAAATCAAGAATGAAAGAGGTCTCAAGTTCGATCCTTGTGGCACTCCTGAGCTGGGGGTGTATACAGGAGACTGAAAGTTTTCATATTTCCCGTATTGTTTTTTGTCGCGAGATAACTTGTGAAATGTTCAAAAAGGCTGAATGAATTTTTGGAGTCGTTGGAATCGACTGTAATATTCAATTTGATCGAACGCCTTTTGAATGTTTGTTCAGACTACATCGACCTGTAGTATCATATCTAAAGCGTATGAAAAATGTTGCGAAAAGCATGCAAGATTGGTAACGCATGACTTTTTTTCTACAAACACATATTGATCTTCCAAAATTATATTTCTGATTGAGCTCTGAATCAAATAAAAGTATTTCGAAATGTTTTGGAAAGTTGCATTATACGGAAATACTTGTATACATAAAAATTATCAACAGAGTTTCGTTCCATTTTCTTGGAGATATCCTAATGTGTTTGCGATGCATAATTTTTGATGGGAAAAAAGGTATTTATTTCGGCGTGATCTATTAGAAACTCAGTTTGTGTGAAATGGACCTTTCCAAGAAATATGAGGTAACACTGAAATTAGAAAGTAAATACGCTAATATCACTTGGGATTTTTTATTTATTTTTTCTGACCGCTAGTTTATCTATAATCAGAAAAGTGGTTTCGTGACGTCACGTTCATCAAAACTAAACTTGGCAACGTTGTTAAAGTTGTGCACCAAATTCTCATTCAAATATAATGTGTCCTATGACAGTTGTCATTTGATACCAGATGGGTTATTTCGTCTGTATCTCGGTGCGATCAATAAGAATAGTTTGTCTCTGTCTAACTCATTTGCCTACCCATTTGATTCAAGTGAAGCAGTTCCATCAGATCTAAACTTCAACGAACACTACCTTGATTTATTTTTTGAGGTTAATGCAGTTTTGAAAGTTTTGAAGCTTTTGTTGTTTGGGTTCTAAAAGTTGTTATTAATACCTGTATCTCCAGTACCTGTATCCTTGCAATAACTGAACATGTCGAAAAGGTGCTTTTTACCCGGTTGTCTGAACACCAGTGCAAATTCCAATAAACTATTTTTTTATGCACCTAAAGATGAAGCGCGTCGGAAAATGTGGTTCGAAACAGTGAATAAACCTTTTGTGAAAAGCGGAAATATATGTTTTTGTGAAGAACATTTCCAAGTGAGTACTTTACGTTATGTTATTATTGTATTCAAAGCAGATTTCAAGGAATGATTTCAAATCTTAGTCATTGCAAGATAGACCGTGAACAATTACACAAATAAATTCACATCAACTCGTTTATAATAACACCTCACTACACTATATCGAATTTATCAGTTGAATGTTGATTGTTGAATGTAAATAAAATAAATATTAACCTCACATCTCCATATAACTTTTGAGAATTGAGAACTGTCATTATGATTTGCTGTGTTGTCAATGCTCGTTCTTCATCAAAAGGATGATCCGTTCAGAAAATTTGAAAGTTACAAATACAATAAAAAATAGCTAATATGTGGATTTTTATCTATGAGTTGATCAAGTGACAATGTATTGATTATTTCTCAACGGCTAAATCATGCTAGAAGTTATATTTTTAAAGAGAACGGTATTGCCTGTTTCGGAACGTGGATTATGTTGGGAGGTATTTCCGATGAACGTGACGTCAGCGGCACACTTTCAAATGTGATATTTTTTTTAAATGAAAGAAAAATAATGGAACTTTTTGTTAAATGGACTTTTCAGACTAACAACTATCGATTTAAACGAGTTTTGTAATTTATTTTCCGTAAATGTAAAGGTCCATTCTTGGCAACGTCATCTGGCGCCTGAGTGACCTAATAACCTGCATCGATAAAGAAAGGTGCAAAGTTTTCAAAAACGCTCTTCCATGGCATTGTTGAACAGATATGCCTTTTTGCTTAGGAAAGGTAGGTGTTGAAATGAGATTCAGATAAAAAAAACAAAATTCATTGTAAAAAAGTTAGGGCAACTTAAAATAAATAATAATAGCATCTAAGTGCTATAAAATTAATACTCCATTTTGATTATTCGCATAAAAAAACTGTTCAGCAAGTTTTGTGCAAAAAATTGAAAAGTTATTTAGAATAATTGAAAATAAAATTTCAACTTCAACACCTTGTATCACCGAAACGAAATATTTTCGGACGCATGTTCATCGAAACTTTCTATCTTGAAAGTAGTCAAATATTAACTCTTTGAAATTTGAACAGGTAATAAATGAATACCCTGTATATAAAGGGATTTTTTTGAGCTTTCCGAGAGCTATCCGGAGTATGTTCAGCTCAGTACTGAAAGATTAGCAATTTCAGCTAGTACAAACCTGTTCGGAATTTACATTGACGAGAAATTGAATCATGAGGTACATATTGACTATCTGGCAAAAAACTTGGAAGTGAATGTTGTGCAATTAGAGTTTTGAGAAGTCATTTAAAAATCGATGCACTGAAAATGGCATATTATGGGACTGTTTATCCTCTGCTGAAATATGGTATCAGGATAAAAAGCCACTACTAAATCGTGTTTTCATCATTCAAAAACGTATTTTTTTTACATAACCATTGTATTCACTTATATCAAGTAACATTTTATTTATATTAGGTGACATTTTTGTATTGTTGTATTTTTCTGACTTGAGTTTCTTCAATTGTTTAAATTGAAAGCTCCAATAAATCGATCTATCTATCTATCAAGCTTCGCTACTCGAATTGGTCACCATGTATTTATATCACTGTGAATATTTCTCCCAAGAAGGTCACTCATCCCTCTCTGTATTTTTCTTTGTTTGCACATTGCAATAAACATGTCAAAACGTCTTTTGTTTTGTGCGATTGCAGCCAGTGGTATGTCGATTTTCGCGAATATACGACTAGTACGGACGTCGCACCAGCAGAATAGAAATTTCTTGGCGACAGTTAAATGCTTTATTGCAATGATACCCATTGTGGTTTCTGCCAGGAAAATTTCAAGGAAATTCGAAACGCGATAAATTCAACAACGTGGCATAATGGAACACAATTTGATAAAATCTGAATTATGAATTGGTGTCCTGGCATATAAACGGGGAAGATGCAGCCAATGTTGATTAAGAGTGGACCAGCTGATTGAAAACAAAAGGATGGGCGGTCCAAGTGGTGAAATAAGGTAGGACGCATGCTGACCAATCAAAACTTTACCATTCAATAAAAACTCTAATCTAACATATTCCTTTCGGGAATGATGCAATAAATGGGTTCGATATGATATACACTGAGCATGACATTAGTTTTCTCTACTCCCATATTAGTAAACATTGTTTTACGTACAGTTCACTCTATAGGTGAATTCATTCTTACGCACGACCGTGCGTGAAGAATAAAAACGCACAATTCTGCATTATGATGCCAAATATAACAATCAAGTTATCCTTGAATCACTCAATTCATTACATTCATTTGAATCCTAAGAAACACAGACCTCTCTGCGAGGTAATTATTGGGAAATTATGGAAACTCCTATTGTGAGATCTCGGTGATCGATATGTGCTGTAACTATACGAAATTCTCACTACTGTCCACAGTAGAAATCTTGAAGACCTTACATTCCATATACCAAGTTCCATCTTATTGCGAGTTCCTATTGCGAGCTCCTAAAGTTATCCCAAATGTAACCAGAACAAGAAATTCTCAATGCGAGTTCCTGAAGATGTCCCAAACGTAACCTGAATAAGAAGTTCTTATTAAGAATTCCTAAAGTTATGCTTCCGGTTAGGCACGAATGCCAGGAATATATCCCAAAACTGTTATTTGAGATTTTATTATTTTTGTCATTCACGACAAAGTACTCATACACGAGATGAATACACATCGCCCATTTGGGAATTCTATAATACACAGAGAGACATACCGTAATCGTGAATCGTCTATCGTGGAGATCCGATAGGAGACAAAAGTTCATGAAACCAGATGGAGTCGAAGGTACATTTAAGTCACTATATTTCTCTGTTCTGAGTAGGTTTTTTATTTTAAAAATTGGGAATATTTTTTTCAACATTATAAGAATACTACAATGGAGAATTCGGCTTACTCGTTGTGATATCTAACAGATAAAACTACTCCTCTGCCACTGTGATACGCTGGACATTGAACAACATCTGGTAGATATTTTAAAATCTTCAACTTTAAACCTGAAAAAAATTTGATTGAGAAAGATTTTCAATCAAATAAAAATGAAAATGTTCATCATCAGATTTTTCCAGGAGAAATTCTGGGATTTCCCAATATCTATCAGATGTCCATGTCCATGTTGCCATAGTAGCGGGAAAGAAGTTCTTTTTATATTTTTATATAACAAAAGGTTAAATAAATTTCACATCATGTTCATTTTCTGATGCAGAAATATTTTCCTGTCCAACTTTCAGTTGAGATCGTTCAATTTTTTGATATGTGAAAATCTCTTGTTCAACTCTCAATGCGAACTCTTGAAGACCACGCCACAAGCACTGGATGCGAGTATCGCAAACTGACCCCACATTGATCTCAACAAAATCAGTTGACATGCATTTCTCGAAGAAAGAGGCACTGCCTACGATGATCACACAGCTAGCTTCTATTTCTCAAATTACTCGCATCAAGATTTTACAGAGAAATGCGTAGAGAACTCGCTAAAGTGTATTGTGAGAGGATTTTTGACGAGGGATATTGCTAAGACCTTGATATCCCGGCAGCGGACATTCGGAGGAGGTATAGCGCTCTCGATAACCTCTCAGAGAAGTTACAAAAGGAGTCATAATTTTCTAAAAAGAAGTCGCCAAAATATCCTAATGACCTCCCTGTATTGCCTGGGGTATTTGACAGTAATATTGTCATTAGTTGAAATTTTAAGTTCATATCGATACTTTATAAAATTAGGGTGGATTTAGTCAACTTTAGCACAAGCATTATCATAAACATAGCGGTAACATCAAAGATTTTTAGCATAAACTTAACATTGTTGTATAAATGTCGCCATTTGATATAACAGATTCAACTTTCGCTTTTGACGTAAGTTTAAGCACAATTTTAAAATAATGTTGACTAAATGCACCTTTAATAAACCTATCTATAATTTATTAGGTATTTTTTTGTGTCTAAATATATGAGCCACTCTGATATTGGAATGAGTACAACGCCACCAGAAATTGTTCTTCAGGTTGCTTCTGCTATAGAAAATATTCTGAGCAAAAATCAAAGGATTGACATAGAAAATCTTATCGAACACTTATGGAATGGAGAATGGATGACCACGTGAGTACGTACTTCGAAAAATTTTTGCTTGTTCCACATTCAGGAGATTCAGTGTTGCAAACTAAACACAGACGACAATCTGCGGAAAGCGTTCCTATTTTGTTTATTATTAGAACCAAACATCAAGGTCAAGTATTCGAAAGTGATGTAGGTACCTTAAGGGTATAAATAGAGATTGTTGAAGTGGAGTCATAGGACAAAATAACGATTGGGTAATCAAGATGGCATACACGAAGAGCGAGAAGAAATGTTACGGTTCGGAGTTCTACCCACAAAGGCACAAAGTTGTGACAAAAGTATATTCATCAAATAACGCTGTCATGACGCAAAATAGTTCAACTGATAACTGTCACAAGCAAAAATTTACTTAAGGTAAGTCATGCAAACAAGCAAACACATGGGAGCATTTTATTTTTTGTTTGACATAGTATGGAACAACGTACTCGCCTAAGCGTCTCAGTTGAATTAGCAGCACAGTTTGGGAAAATCTCGGAAATAAGTCTCCGAAACCATCCACACCCCATAGCACCCGGTAATACCTCACGGCCAGCTCGATTATGAGAGTTCGAGGACCCTCCGCGTGGAGAAATAAGTCCCATTTTTCTCGAACAATAGTTTCGAGTGACTACTCGACGACTACCATATTATTTTTCCTTCTCATTTCACTCAGCGGATTCCATCCCCGGAGGAAAACGTCACTTGACTTGATTTTATGATAAGTTCCCGCTATTGTGTTGTGTCTGCGACGACGATGTGCTTGACAACATGTGACAAAGCACCATCGACGAGTACGGCTACGCAGGGCCGCACTATTTCTATTTTTACGGGCGCCACATAATGATTTGAATATTAGCAACAATTTGGCTTCCAAGCTCCAAAAAGCACAACTGACGTAATTTTTCTTTCCTCAAAGACGTTTGTTCAGGTCTGAATGTAGGTTGGTTTGGTACCAGCTGTATTTTATTGGGGTTTGATTGATTACGTAATTCACGAGGTACCTGCTACTAAATAAGCTGTACCTTCATGGGTTCCGAAGAATAGCATGTAATGATTCAAATTATATCTTTCAGACAGAAAACAGATCTCCAAAATCATCAGGGGAAAATTGGGTTGTCTGAATATTAGATTAGGAGTTCCTCAGGGATCAGTACTTGGCCCTAACCTTGACTGACATATTAACATATCTCAGGAAAATTCAAACTTTCTCTGACGGAACTACTCTTATTCGACAAGAAAATATGTGAATACTCTGAAAGGTGTTATATTTCAAGAAATAAATGAAGTTGAATCTTGATGTCATTCAAATAGGTCTTCGAATCAATATCATGTCCAAAACTATCCAGTCAAAAATATCCTGCCAATAATCCCTCATACAATAATATCCTCATAACTTAATAACCTTGTGGAAAATTATCCCGTTCAATTATAAGTATGATCTAACTTGATTGAACTAACCTAGCTCGCAAGTTAGGAGCTTGGAAGTTGAAAAAAAATCATTTTGAGGGTAGTATTTCATTAGTTTGATCTTACCTGAACGAACTAACCTAGCTCGCAAGTTGGAAGGTTATTATGGGTCAGGGTATTATTGTCTCAGGGTATTATTGGATGTGCGATTTTCGGCAGGATATTTTTGACAAGATGCTTTTGAACGGAATATTTAGTCGTGCTACCAAATCCAATTCATTTTGCTCCAATAGAGACAAAACCAACAGAATATCTCTCAACTTTGGAATCGAAAAGCTACTTTTGATAAACACCAAGTTTGAAACAAAACATTCACCAAATTTTTTGTTATTGGCATAGACAATAATCAGAGATTTGGGTATCATGTCACATTTTTGAGAGAAAGGCTTGCGTACTATGCTATTAGACTTATGAATAGAGACAGGACAGGTTTTGATGGTTTACCATTTCAGTGGACATTCCAAAAGCATGAAAAGCCTAATTTTCTAATCAAATGGCAAGTTTGTCAAATTATTTTTTGTTGCATGAGATACTATGACTGATTCGAATACTTTTTCGAAAATTTTTGATATCGGTCTATGTTTTTCAATGCAGTTTTTTTGACCAGGTTTTTTATGTTCCGAAAGCAAACATTGATTTTATATGATAACGGTTCTATCAGCATTTCGTTGTTTATTATTCTCATATTGATAATGGTGGTTTCTTTCGAATTTGTAAATATAAGGAACGTACTATAAGTTTTCATATCCCTGCTTCCATATGCAGTTGCCATACCTGCAGCTTGAATTCAAGCAGCTTTAAGTTTGATTTTTTCAATTGGTTTTTTGACCTTTCAGAATTTTAAAAGTTCATATTTCTCTTTCATGATGTAGTTTGAAAACTCTTAAGTGATCCTTGGTTTTCTTTTCCTTTGTTCATGATTATCATTTCCCTTTTTTGAACGCATTCAGTATATGTTCATAACAAAAATATTGGTTATCACATTGAAATTGATATTTTAATAGAATTCCGAACAGTTTACTAGTTTGTTATTTGTATCATCAATTTTTTCAGTAAAATGTATATTTTTTTTTGTTTTTGGTTCCTTGCTTCTTGTGACTAAAAATTGAAAATTATACGAGAGTTACCTGTTATGGACGTTCTGAGCTGATTTGATTTTGCGTCTTCACAGTTATTTCTTCTTTGGTTTCAATCATCAATCAAATCAAATCACTCAAATCAAATATACTTCATTGTCAAAGATTGATACATCTTGTGGACAAAGCAAATATAAAACTATCCGCTATATCTTCGAATTCCCGTTTATTCATTTACTTATGACTTGAAATTGTATGCAATCATAATATCGAGATAGTTTTCAATTAATAAATATGTAGTTTTGACTTATAGTATCCCTACAAAATAGAGGATTTTCGAAAAATACTTTCACCTTGCTGCCACGAAAACTGTTGCTTAGAAACACCACGAGAGCTTGCTCAAGTGGTCATAACTATAACTATATACAATGAGTTTAAAAAATTTGCACCATATGTAAACTTTTTTATTATCAATTTGCCAGAAAATTTTATTCTTCATAAAAATTGGTGCACTATGAAATACTTGTATTCAAGTTATGAAAATTCCAAATTTTCGAACGGGAACATAAAATTGAATTTTGATCAAGAGTAAACTACCCTGGCTGTGATTCCAAATTTGAATATTTCGAACATTTCAGTTCTTATTTGCATTATATATTGAAACTCGAACAGAAGATAGGTACCAACAGAAACATTCTAATTCTTATTTATATTAATGTTTATATTAAAATTCGAGCACTTTCCCAAAAAAAAGTGTTCGAGAAGTGAACGGTTTCCGGATGGTTGCCGAAAAAATAATATATATGAATGGATATATTGAAAAAGTTCATAAATCTCAGTTCATCTGCTGTGAAAGGAGAAACAGCAGATGATAACAATTAGTCGAATTTCAGTTTTTCTCTCAGATGTCAGTGTCAGCCGTACCTACGCAAAAATAATTTTGCCTAAAATTTTCGTCCAAATGACTTCTTCCAAAACTGCTATTTTGCGGCGAAAACAATTCCTCTCTTTCAATTTCCAGTCAATATCAGCCCACATCTCGGAGTTCTCATTAAAAATTATCGTGGAGAATCTCCGTCAAAGCCGAAATTACAATTATTGCAGAGACAGACATCGTAATGAAGAAGAAAAGTTGTTCGAGAGCCTTTTGTGTCAATTACAGCCGCTTCCCTTGAAAGCGATGTTAAAAGTTAATTACACAAAAAGAAGTAGCTCATCAGATGAAAATTTCTGGAAGCTTGGTTATCTAATCAACATGAATTATTAAGTTTTTACCTTCTTCGTGGAGTTTCAATGGAAGGTGTGAGGGATTTGGCTTTTTCGAAGGAAACGCATTTTCCTTTTTCATTAGAATACCTCTGGTAATTGCAGGAGGCTGGGAACATTTTCCGACAATTTTCAATTTGTTATCAATTCTCAGCTGGAACTGTAAGCGAATATTCTTTGTCATTATTTTACAACTGAAATGTTTTGCAGTTCATTTGAAGAATGAAATATCATGAAGCTTTTTTTGGTATGAATGCGGAAACTTTTCCATAAGGATTCATTTCTGTTTTTCTGAAAATTTTCTCTTTCTCGAAGAGCATGGGACACTCATTATATTTCTCGTTCACACAAAAAGTTTTTCAATAGTTAAATAATATGTATATATATATATGTATATAGGTCTCAATATACGCGTTTAGTGCCAAAGAGAAATCAAAATAATTTTGATTCACTGATTTTATATTGCTATAATATGTTGCATTGAAAATATTGTAGTGTATGCAAATATAGAAAAAAAACTTGTTGACACTTGAGTGAAAATATTTTATTTTATCTTGGTAAAACTTGAAATTACCTTCAATCAATCTTATTTCGTAATTTATGTAATGATGATATGGTTTCGAACATGATTATTACTATAATAATTTTGTTTGAAAGTTGAAATTTCGGATAAAATGAAAAAAAAAACGATTTTTCTGTACAAAACAAAATTATGAAGTTAAAAACATGGAACACTTTGAGAGAACTCTCAAGTATGAAAAATTCAGAAATTAAAATGACAAAAAACGTAAATGCTTTTCTTTCAAGAAATTAAGAATGAAATGAACGATGGTGACCAGTAGATTATATTGAATAGATTTAAGAAAGGAAGAACTATTTCTGGTTATAATTTGAAAGGTGAAAAGTGAAAGGGTAGAATGAAACGTGAATTGGTTCGTTTGGAAAAGTAGTTACGAAAAAAGCGAAGACTGGTTTCTTAAGGGCAAAAAAAAACATTTTGGAAAAAATCACAAGAAGTAAAATTTGATCAAGAATAATTTATGATTATTAAAAAAACAAGAATTATAACACTAAAACTACCAGAACCGTATTTTACAAAGATATAACCAAAGTACATAAATTAAAACAAAAACTTGAAGACAGCAGCTACTCTAAGTCGAGATACTTTACCAGAATCATCATTGAGACAGTCCAGGAAACTGATTCTCAGTTCTTCTTCGTCTACATAAGCCTTTTATTAACAAATCTGAACACATCAGCTATACAGAAATAAAAAAAGGCCACTAAAAACTGGTCCCAAATTCAAAGTTGGCTTCCTCTCGAACCGCTCCTTTGATTTTCATGTTTTTTTTTCAAATTGTAGAATAATTCCGTAGTAACGATGCCATGTCAGAAATTTTTATTCAGGTTTGAATTTGATCATATATGGGGTGCATCAATGAGACGAAGTTTCTTTTCCAAAATTTAAAACACCTTGTGGAGTGCAGCAACTATAGCAGCTGTTTTCAACTGAAATCTCATTGAAGCCGGATCTTTTCGAAATATTTTGTTTTTTTAATCACGACATTATCTCTGTTTTTACTGGAGATACACTGTTTTACAGCAAACACCTCGGACGAACCAGTGAAAACACAACAAATAAACATCAAAACGTAAGTTTAATTACAAAACTAACAAAAACATAAAAATTTAAAAAACAATAAACACATTTCAAGGGGATAATATCTAGTGTGGCCTCCCCGCGCCAAAATGACTTCATTCAGTCGATGTTGCATATCAATAAGGTTTGTAAGAAATTCTTGTGGAATGGCATCAAATTCTTCCAGAAGTGCAATTCGCAGATTATGAAGGGTGTCTGGTGAAGCAGGTCGGTGACGAATGCTCCTTTGAAGTTGGTCCCAGAGATGCTCAATTGGATTGAGATCAGGACTGCAAGATGGCCAAACTATTCGTTCAATACCCACTTAGTCCAAATATTCGTTAGCTACTAGTGCCACGTGCGGTCGCGCATTATCTTGCATTAATTCGAAGCCGTCTCCGACAAAATAAGAGTAGGGTACAACAGCGTTTAGGAGAATATCTTCGATACCATATACCGATTACAGGCATCCTGGACTGTTGTTCGAGGTATACCAAGGGTATCGGACACATAACGTCAACTTCGACCATCCTCAATTCAGGCCACAATACGAGCAACATCCGTCACAGATAAAGGCATTTTTTGATTTCAAAACCGTTAATAAGCACTTAATGTCAATGTTTCCGCGTATGCCGCCTTGATTATTTACACGTAGAAATTTCTGCCTGTGAACACTTTTTCGTAGCCGTTCGCTTTCAAAAAGTGTATCTCCGGTAAAAACAGAGATAATGTCGCGATTAAAAAAATAAAATGTTCAGAAATGATCAGAGTTCAATGTGATTTTAGTTGACAACAGCTGCTATAACTGTTGCACTCCACATGGCGTTTAAAATTTCGGAAATGAAACTTTGTCTCATTTTTGCACCCCGTATATGCTCAAATTCAAATCTGAACAAAAATTTCTGACATAACATCGTTACTGAGGAATTAATCTACATTTAAAAAAAAAAACATCAAAATCAAATGAGCGGTTTGCGAGGAAGCCAACTTTGAATTTGGGGCCATTTTTAAGTGGCTGGTTCTTTTGCCGGTTAGTGTAGTATCTACCAAATTCATACATTTAAAGAATCAGTTGAACTCTGATGTTTATTTTTACAAATCCACTTCCAATTTATGAAGAAATTTTCCAGTCCCAGCAGGAAATAAACTTTTTGAATATTTTTATACCCACAAGTGTTGAAAAACTGATTTTATCATTTATTCGATATCAAAACTTCTTCTGAAGACTTTTCTTTACTATATTGAGCGCAACAAACTTCGTATTTGAATTTATTTATTTTTGATAGAATAAAATATTGGAAGATAAGATAGTTGTCGTACAGTAAGTATTTTTAGGCAATAATTGATATTCTGATCAAGCTTTCTCGACATCATTTTGATTTTTGGACTTCCTGAAAAAAACAGCAATATGAAATTTCGATATCAAATTTATCAAAAATTAACTCCCTTGAAAACCACTCACAGCCACACTAAAAGAAGTGAATGAGATAATCGATAGAACTACACTTAGAAAAACTATACTTTGTTGTAGGTTGAAATATTCACTCTGATTACAGAATGAAGACATCCCGTGTTCGGAATATGGGAAATTCTTCAGAGTATAGTTTGCCCTTGATGAAAAATATGTTACTTTATAGGGTAGGTGAAATGAAAACATGCATCTATTCATACAAAAGTTTAAGAAAATAAATTTTAAATAATAATTATTACTAATTAACAGTATCATATTTTTTTTAAACTCACATTTATGAGTATTCCATTCCATTTGTGAATTCCATTTCAAACTCCCGCAATAATATTTTTGAAAGATTGTTTTTTTTTATTAATACATATACACTCTTCGTGCATTGAACCAATTTTCAAATTTGGAAATCAAAAATATAATATGGTATACCTGTATCAGAAAACTGTTTTGAAATATCCACTTCTGATGAGTTGTCTTTCAGAGGAATACCATTGTATTCATTTTAATGAAAAGTTCATTAGAACTACATTGTAGAATCTTTTAAGAGAGAAAATATATGCTTACATTCGCGCTCGTTTCAATAGAACATACCCCAACATATAAAAATATCCTTCCTTCGCAAAATGTAGAAAATAGAAGACTGTAGTTAACAAGCGAAGTCATGTTGACGCTGGAACAACAAACAGTACTGACTCGGCATTCATGATTGGTGTTCCACTCAGAGAAGGAGTGGCTTCATCTATTTCTGATACATTCAGTATCATAGGAGATTCTCTTCTGTTTAGGTCCATATTCTGCGCCTTCATGGCAAATTAATTCCAGAAAACAACTACTTCCCTGACAAATCGAATGTAAACCAACTAGGATTCTCAATTATAACTCCATTATTCGAGGTACCTCGTACGTTTCGAATATATGCCTTGGTGTTTGTACTTTACACGACTGATGCGTCTGTGAGAACCTCTTCCGGATTTGATGTTTTCAGTAGCTTTGACAATTCATGCGTCAAGTAGGTTTGCAGATTGCTTGTAACGTACTTGAGACGAGACACACTTGTGTTTATATTCTCCTCCGTCTCTCATAGAGGGTGTTAACAAGTCATGCAGTGGCGTTACTTCAGATAATATTCATGTCACATTAGTTCGTGTAATATTTGTTGTAATTCAATTCAAACAGGAGAAAGAATAACTTTTTGTATTGACTCATTTTAAAACTATATTTTTCCAATAACATGACATTTGGATGGTAATAAATTCAAAGGTAATTAGATGAGAACAATAAATATGGAATAATAATTCATTCCAACACATTTTCTTACATATCTGTCTGTGATATCCGACATGACCACTGGCAAAAAGAAATTCATGGTTGCAAAATATTTTTTTTAGTAGAAAACTTTTGGACTTCCATTGTCCACAAAGAAAATAAATTCTCTGCATGTGTTTGAGTCACGACGTTTCAACAGTAAACATCTACTGTCGTTATCAAGTGTGTGAATGACTGAAGATGTTAACTGTTGAAACGTCGTGACTCAAGCACATGCAAAGAATTGATTTTGTTTATTTCTAAACCATGGAAGTCCAGAAGAATTCTGCTAACACTAATACATTGTCAAACAATTTCAAAAAACATATATTTTTCCACAAGTGCCCACCAAAGTGTAGCCTTTGACTATATCAGTTCTCCAAGAAATGTCATTTGCGCAAAAATGGCAGAAATAGAACGTATTGAAATTTTAATGATCATAGGATATGGTGATGGAAGACGAAGTTGTTACAAAGTAGTGAATATTTTAAATGGATTGCATTTTAATCTGAATTACTCGTTTCAAAAACATTGTTTTCATGAAATTGGAGGTGTAAAAGATCGACCAAAGAGTAAAAGAGCAGTGATCGTAAAAATAATTAAATTTTTTCGAATGTAATGTTAGTTGTAGGGGAACTTCCAATAAATTCGATACAAAAGAGGACTTCAGATCATAACATGAGTCGATAATCTATTCAACAAATTTGCAAACTGCAATTTATGAAATTCATTCTCTACAAGAATTGAGTGTAAACTATTTTCATCGTAGAAATTTGTCCACTGAACGATATTCATCACTTCTGCAATCTGCCGGCAGAACAAATATGGTTATAACAAGATGGGGCACCTCCACATTTTGGACGTGTGGTACGGTCATATATCTATATGAATCTTTTCCTGATAACTGGATTAGATGCGGGGGTTTAATTGAATGGCCAGCTAGGTCTCCCGAAATGCCCCCACTTGACTTTTTTCTTTGGGGTCACATGAAAGATGTTTGTTACAGAAATAGGCCGCGAAATATTGAAAAGTTACAATAAAGGATATGGCATGAAATTTCCACCATTCCTCCCGACATGAATTAGATTCACTTCAAAACTTTGTTCACCGAATTCAATACTGTCTTGCAGGAGGTAAATGGTAAACAATTTGATCATCTTATCGAATAGAATTCCTAAGAAAATATTTGTTATTTGATAATACTTGTTTTATTTATTTTTCTGGCATAACCAATCCCAAGTAGCACACCTATATTGGTAAAATATTGATACAATATTGTGAACATATTGGCAAAATATTTGAAATGCAATATTGGCGAGAAAAAAAATGTGAACATTCGGCGATATTGGTCCAATATTACTTGAATAATATTGGCGAAATATTCTTGAACTAATATTGGCCTCAAAATGTTCGGCAATATTGGTACAATATCGCTGATACAATATTCTGACAATATTGGCACAATATTCAAAAGTTATATTGTCGAAAAGTAAAATGTGAACATTTTGCGATATTGGTCGAATAGTGTTTGAATATTTTAGAAATAGTTTTGGTGGAATATTCTTGAAGCAATAATGGCCTCAAAATATTTATTGATATCGGTACAATATTTATCGATATTGGTAGAATATTTATCGATATTGTTACAATATCATTTGAATATATTGGTGGATGTCAATATACCTTGGTAAATTATTAAATGTCCTTTAGTTGATGAGGGTGACACCAGAGTCTGCCTTTTGATCGCCATAACCGCTGAGTGAGCTGTCTTGAAAACAAGCTAAGGGAAGTATTTAATATACTTTCGTAGGTTTTAGAAGACGTTCTATATGTAGAGCCACCTAGCGGATTTTTATCCAAGTTTGATCATGATATAATTTCAATATGTTTCATAGAATATTCGGCCAATATTCAAATTTCATCTCAATCTAGATGTTGGAAACAATATAAAGACAATATTGTTTTAACGATATCGATAAATATTATTGAACCAATATTGGCCCAATATTAATTAATAAGTTTTGTTGAATATTGGCGAAATGATATTCAACCAATGTGTAATCACACTTGGAGATACAATATAGTTTTTATTCCCAGAATCGATATTAGGGGAATATTGGAATTGCGATATTTATTCTAGATGTTAAAAACGATGTGAAGACAATATTGTTTTATTGATATTGGTAAATACCTTTCAACCAATATTGACTCAATATGAGTTATTACAATTTGTCAAACAAAGTGGAAATGATATTCAACCAATATTCTAACAAACTTGAAAATACAATATAGTTTTTTTCCCTAAAATCGATATGACTGGAATATTTGGATTGCAATATTAATTCTAGATGTGGAAAACAATATATAACCAATATTGTATTATCGATATTGGTAGAAATTATTCAACCAATATTGAACCAATATTTCGTGTGATAATCTACATTCAAAACTAGTTCAACCAATATTCCACCAATATTATTAATATAATATTATTGTTTTTTAGATATACACCCATATTGGACCAATATTGATTTTTCATTTACAATATATCTATATTGGCCCAATATGGAACCAAGATTCAGCCGATATGATGTGCTACCTGGGATGTTTAAAAAATATTAAATATCCAGTACCTACATTCATTGGAAGATGAATTTTTTCTTGGAAATTGAGAATATTTCTCTTTACAACATGAATTCCTTCCAAGAAAGGTTATCTTGTACAATGAAAATAAATAAAATTCCAACTTTCAGTCGCAGATGATTACACAACTGACTTTATGAACATCCTGTTCATACTCTCAATAAAATTAACATACATTTTTTCGTTTCACCCTGAACAATCATGCCCTTTTATAATATGCGAAGAATTATTAATCAAATTCGAATTATATCCATATACTTCACATTTTATAATTTTCATAATGAATATCCATCAATATGAGCTGCTTCTCAATAAATTTGATAGTACTGAAAAGTTATATTCCAAATTCGACATCACGAAAGCTGTCGAATTCAGAATATGATGTGCTTTATCAATTCTGTTAAAAATTTTGAGCAGAATCAAAATATGAAATGCTATACAGACTGTTTTCTTGAAGAAGAATCACTTTTGTTTCATTCTGACATTTTTACTGATCCTCTATACTCAATTATTCTCCATTGTAACAGATTTTAGAAGAAACCTAAAACCTTTGTGTACTGATATTTTTCTTCATCTATCTCACTTTAGGAGGCAACGGACACTTTCCATACATTTCACATACGAACCACACAATTGTCTACCATCTGTATATAAGTGAACGATACCCAAAAAAATATATTCTCTTCGAAATCCATTATTTTTCTCGATATCCCTTTACGAAGTTTAGGGTCTTGTAACGCAAAGAAAACTCCAGCCTGAAGCAAATGCGAGATTCGCCTGTGTATATGAGTGATCGACGTCATGAACAAAAACAAGAAAAAGGGCTTAAATATACGTCTGTAACCAGTGGAGTACGTATACCGAATACTTTTTTTTCGTCCACGAATTTGTGAAAAATCTTGTTTTTGTGTGAACTTCTTATTTTCTATTGCTGATGATTATGCCTGAACTCTACTGCAATGAAGAAACAATAGTGAAATATATGATGAAAGAGCAAGTTTTGTCCATGTCTCGAATATGGATGAAAGATCATTCCTGCCTTCTGATAAGAGTTATGTACCTGGTACCTATGTATGAACTCATCAACAAAAACAATTATTATCACTACTATAATATATAATTTTGGGACAACACAAATTATAAGACGATGGAAGTCCAAAATGTATGTATCCAATTATGGGACCTCCGTCCCATTCCTTTCTGAATACTTTTTTTGTGAAGGAGTTTATGAAATAGTATACTAGTCTTTGTTAGTTTTATCATTGAAACATAGTGCTATAAAACCATTATAAAACTATGTTTTTATCCCAGGTAGCACATCATATCGGCTGAATTTTGGTTCCATATTGGGCCAATATAGATATAAATGAAAAATCAATATTGGTCCAATATGGGTGAATATTCAAAAAACAATATTATATTAATGATATTGGTGGGATATTGGTTGAACTAGTTTTGAATGTAGACTATCACACGAAATATTGGGTCAATATTGGTTGAATAATTTCTACCAATATTGATTATATATTGTTTTCCACATCTAGAATAAATATTGCAATCCAAATATTTCAGTCATATCGATTTTAAGGGGAAAAAACTATATTGTATTTCCAAGTTTGTTAGAATATTGGTTGAATATCATTTCCACTTTATTTGACAAATTGTAATAACTCATATTGAGTCAATATTGGTTGAATGATATTTACCAATATCGATAAAACAATATTGTATTCACATCATTTTTAACATCTAGAATAAATATCGCAATCCCAATATTCCCCTAATATCGATTATAGGAATAAAAACTATATTGTATCTCTAAGTGTGATTACACATTGGTTGAATATCATTTCGCGAATATTCAACAAATCTTATTATTGTATATTGGGCCAATATTGGTTCAATAATATTTATCGATATCGTTAAAACAATATTGTCTTCATATTGTTTCCTACATCTAGATTGAGAAGAAATTTGAAAATTGGCCGAATATTCAATGAAACATATTGAAATTATATTATGATCAAACCTGGTTAAAAATCCGCTAGGTGGTTCTACATATAGAACGTCTTCTAAAACCTACGACAGTATATTAAATACTTCCCATAACATGTTTTCAAGACAGCTCACTCAGTGGTTATGGCGATCAAAAGGCAGACTCTGGTGTCATCTTCATCAACTAAGAGTCATTTAATAATTTACCAAGGTATATTGACATCCACCAATATATCCAAATGATATTGTACAAATATCGATAAATATTTTGAGGCCATTATAGCTTCAAGAATATTTCACCAAAACTATTTCTAAAATATTGAAACAATATTCGACCAATATCACAAAATGTTCACATTGTACTTCTCGACCATATAACTTTTGAATATTTTGCCTATATTGTCAGAATATTGTATCAGCGATATTGTACCAATATCGCCGAACATTTTAAGGTCAATATTAGTTCAAGAATATTTCGCCAATATTATTCAAGTGATATTGGACCAATATCGCCGAATGTTCACATTTTTTTTCTCGCCAATATTGCATTTCAAATATTTCGCCAATATGTTCACAATATTGTACCAATATTTTACCAATATAGGTGTGCTACTTGGGATATATGTAGTATTTGAAGAAAAACAAGATTTATTGAGCATGTGAATACAGCCATTGTAAAACCTTCACAAAAACAAATATATGCTGAATAGTTTAATTCTGTTTGGAAGCAGTTGACAATGTATTAGTGTTCGCAGAACTCTTCTGGACCTCCATTCTCTAGAAACGAAGAAAACAAATTCTTTGTATGTGATTTGAGTCACGGCATTTCAACAGATAACTTCTACTGTCGTTATCAAGTGTGTGACAAGATATGTCGGATACTTATAGTCTGTACCATTAGCATGCAACTAATGTACCTGCTATAAAGATAATCACTATCTTCGTAGGGTCTGTCAGGTCATCAATGTTACCCGTTTCCTTACTCAATGATGAAAAACCTGAAGACAGTTTTAACCACAAAACAGTTACTTATAGTAAATCATGGTAAAATTGACTCCCGGTTGGGATATGAAATTAGTTTCTGGGGTTGGTCTTCTAACTCAGAAAAAAATTCTTAGAACTATTACTAATATATCCAGCACTTTTACCTTCCAAAATCTTCTCAAGGAGCTAGGTATATTGACACTTACTAGCTCATTTATATTGGAAACATGAATTCATATTTTTAATAACATGATAATTTGATGAAGAATTTTGCGTTTGTAATCAGTATACAAGAATAAAAGACAACTTACTTAATATGTTCAATAAAGTACCCTCTAAAATAAGGTCATGTTCGACATTAACACATTCCAAAAAGAATTTGAAGGAACTTCTTGAATATCAAATTCACTTTTCCATGAGAAAACTTCAATGATTTTTTCGCAATTGTATTTGTCACTGAGGTTGAGATAAGATTTATACTCAGATTTTTTATGACGACTCCTATACAGTTATAATTGTCTAACTGAAGTATAAATAATAATAATAAAACTGCTTCATTCATCATCACCACTAACGAAACAACAAACTTACAAACTAGGCAAAAGAATCATAAATGAGGAATTGGCGGAGTATCAGCAAGAACTGTTTTTCAACTCAACCACAATAGATGGAAAATTATTGAAAATTAATGTTATTGAGTAGTCATCAATGAGTTGTTGCAAATTCTGGAATCTTACGGTGTCAGGGGAACACCTCTTACCTGGATCTCGACTTTCCTCAAGAACAGAAATCAGTGTGTATCTCTGAAATTCGAACACAACGGTGTAACATCGACCTCTACTTCAGAAACGAGTCAGGTTCGGTCTTAGGTACCCCAGGGTTCTATTCTGAGGCCAGTCTTGCTTCTTCTGTATATTAACAATATAGATAAAGAAATATCCCACTCTTTATTTACTGCATATGCAGATGACATATCACTACTGATTTCCCATGAAAATACAGAAGCTCTCAAATACCAATGTGAAGATCTCTTGAATGCAACTTCCACGTATTTCAATGAGCATGACTTATTTTTCAATACGACAAAAACTCAACTGATACGTTTTCATAATTATCAAAGCAAAATTGAAGGCCTCGAATTAAATATTAATAACACAAGTCTACGCAGTACCAACTGTGGAGTCAAATTTTTAGGAATGAGTATAGACCAGCATCTCAACTGGAATTCACACTGTGAAACAATTATTTCCATATTGAGCTCAGTAAAATATATGTTCAAAAATCTACGATTAGTTTCAGATAAGAATCAACTGAAAAGCATTTACTATGGTCAGGTTGAATCTAGATTACGTTATGGTATTTGCTTGTGGTGCAACTCAACCATGAGCAAAATAGTTTTTGTTGTACAAAAATCCATTTTACGGTGTATATTCAATGCTCCAAAGCGATATTCATGCAGAACTCTTTTTACGACTTATAATAGTATAACCCTTGTTAGCCTATACATATATGAGTTAGCTATCTAAGTATATCTTTCTCAATAAAAGCGATTTCAAACTCAATAAAGATATTCACAATATTGATACCAGGAAAAAGGAATTTATACATACTTCTGCTGCCAAGTTCAAAACAACTCAAAATTCTCCAGATTAGAGTATTTAATAGTTTGCCAAGTTATATAAATTCTGTCAATAAACTGACAGACTTCAAGAAGACTTTGAAATTGTTTTTATTATGAGTAGTAATATTAAAGTGTTTGTGAATTTTATTGTACTTTTTTGTGTTTTTAGTCTTTACATTGTTTCGTCCTTTGATTTTATTTTTATGACTATTCCTGTACAAAACCTGATTTAGTCATTTTAAGGAAAATAAAGAATTTGAATTTGAATTTGAGTTCAGCACTCATTCAAGCGTATATTCTTTAAGTTGACCTTGGATATAGGGAGAAAGGATTCACTTTTCATGTCATCGGAAAGTTCATTCAAATTATTCAGCCCTCTGAAGAAAACTGAATTTGGTGATTTTTTTGTTTTTACATGTGGAATGAATCATTTCTAATTCACGTTTATAATGATCTTCTCCAATAAAGTCAAAGTCCCTTGTGAGCAGAGGAGCAAACAGCTTTTTCTATGAGCAGCAAGAACGTACTTGATTGCATCCTCTAGATAAAAATCATTTCATCTTTCGTTAGTGAAGATTGTATATTGATTTACTTGTAATATATTATTTGAGATTAAAAAAAATCTACTTTAACTTGCGTAAGTTATTGCCAAAAGACAATGTTTTACTCCCGTCAACAATGTTAACCATAACTTTGAATTTGCCTAAAATTTGAGTTTTGGTGGTTTGAAGAAGAAGTATACCTACCTACCTACTGTACAACTCCACTGCATTATCTATATTCAGTCTTATTATACAAACCGTTATTCCAGGATTGAGATGAGCAATAAGCATTTGGTAATCGAATCAGACTCGTTCGGAAATAAATGATCAGTCCAATAATAATAATAATACACCCTGCAGCCGAGGCGTACTGATGAGAAATCCAATTGCGGAAAATAAATAGGACTGGGTCGCCGGACATTTTTCACCCTCCGAATCCGAATCAATGAAGAATCGCACGAGGCGAATCGGATATTTTCGCTGTAAGAGTTTGCCGAGAAGCTCGCATGTAAATCCCATATCACTAACGAGCGATCGTCTAGAAAATGGATGGGTTTCGCCTCTTTCGCCATTGCTTCTCCTTTATCTTGTTGCGAGTTTCGTTTCGATAAAATGATATTCGCAGTGGCTTGCTCTGTGGAGGTTCGAGTTTTGAGAAGAGCTAGAAGGTGCTGGTAGAAGAGCTGGAGTAAATAAAATCGAGATATAATTTTTTTAATGACAATTGACAATTTATCCTTGTTACGAAAAGCATACAAGCATGCTTTATACTCGTCGGTTCCATGCCAAAGAGTTTTAGGAATAGTCCTGCTTCTTTTTTTTGGAAACCTTGGTAAGTTTTCACATTTGCGAATTCACTCTCGATCACAGTAGACAACCTAATTGCACATTCATGACTTTGGCATCGAAAATTTTGGTAGAAAATTGGTATTTTACATATTGAAGTCAGAACCCTGAAATTTGCACATTTGCGGTTTTGGCGTGGGACCGACGAATATGTACACACATGGCACTGTCAATATTCCGAAGTTTGGAAAAAATTGTTTGCATGAGTGAGAGTAAGGCACTCGTGCTATACAGCGAGTGATCTTTTTTTGTGCTATGCACACTTCTGAAATCTTAGTAGACATACCCCACAATGATATACCATATCATAGGTGAGAGTCAACATGAGCATATTAAAGAGTTAGTAACTGTTTTTTACTTGACAGATTTCTCATGTTTCTGAATTACTTAGTAGTTCATAAAGTGAAGCTTTGATACAATATGTCTGCATTGTACATTCCAGTGAAGGTGCTTTTGGTGCTTCTCAGTATAAAGACCAAGAAATTTCAATGTCCCATTATACTCGATTGATGTGTATTGCGTTACATGTATTTTGCCTACTTTGATGAATAGTTAGTGATTCTTTGCATCACGTCAGTTGCTAACTTTTCTGTTTCTGATGTTGTCGGAGTTGATATTATTGAGCAGAAATCGTATTTATCGGCAGTATACTTGCCTGAGTGAATACCCTGATCAATATCAGTCCCATTAAGTGTGAATAGTATAGGGCCCAATATTGAACCATGGGGGACTCTCCTCTCAGTAGTTCTCAACTGTGAATCAAAACTCTTGGTAATGCTGACATACTGTTTATGATTTTGTATGAAAGATGATATACACGTATTTGCAACTCATTTTCCTACCAAATGTTTCCAATTTTGTCAACAATTGTTCGTGACTA
This sequence comes from Chrysolina oricalcia, assembly GCA_944452925.2. Lineage (NCBI taxonomy): Eukaryota > Metazoa > Arthropoda > Insecta > Coleoptera > Chrysomelidae > Chrysolina > Chrysolina oricalcia. The sequence goes on along the minus strand of OX101825.2, from coordinate 5,335,849 downwards.
GGGATAACGGCGATACATAACTATTTCAATTCAGTTCCTACTAACGCTATTTCTCTTGGTGTTTCTGGTATATGTCTGTGGTTTTTCACTCTTTTTGAGACTCTAGAAACCCGAAAGACATTGTATACTTCATGCCACGGAGCGAGTTACTATAGAACGATGTTATGTACAATTGGAGAAGAGATTTCCTAATCAACAAAATCCAATGAGAGTACAGTTACATAAAGTTGCATCAGTAGTCATTGCATGTATTGTGCTACATAATACTTCAACATACAAAATGATTTGGCTGCTGAGACTATCGTAGATGAAAATGATGAATATGCTTATGATGAAAATGAAGTAGAACAAAGACGAGTAAGTCAAGAAAAGATTAAATATATCATTTCCAGCCTACCAAAATGATGCTGTAATGATCGACAGTATAAAACATTGTCAGACAATTTAAAAAATCATATTTCTTTTGGAATCCACATTTTTGGCATTTAACTCAGCGTAAATATTAGGACTGCTTCTTGAATACGAAGTACTTCACAAAGTACGTCGATGTGCTTGGAAAAAGTTGGTGTATGAGCGATCACATCGTTTAGATGAATAAAAAAACACTGTTCCAGGTCAATACCTAAAACCTGGTTCATGACACGTTGCCACGTAGCTGTATTGTTTTGCAGACCAAACGGCATTTGTTCGAGCTGGAATAATCTTCTTGTGGGAACAACAAATGCATTCAGGGGTTTGGACGATGAAGCTAAAGGAATTTTCCCGTGTGCTATTATCATGTCCCAATTGGTCCGAAATCTAGCATCCCTCAACTTGTCCAAAGTTGAACTCACAAACGGGATAGAATAGGCATCTGGAAGAATGACTTGAATGATTCGATTTTTTGTAGTTGATAAAGAATATGTATCTACAATTAGGTTCCTTTAAGAGTACAATCGGTGATGTTCGAAGAGAGTTAGAGGATTCAATCATATCGTCTGCCAGTATTTGTTCCAAATCAATAATGACTTGCGTTTGGGAGACAAAGGATAGTAACGTTGCTTCATTGGGGGCAAACTGGTACGAATCTTGTGTTCCACAATATTCATGCATCCTATAAAATCACCCATCCCCTAAAACGTCAATAAGTGCACTCCCTTCATCTCTCAAACTCGTAGGTAGATTGTCTATAGTCTTCATGGCATTGACATGTGTTTGTTCGAACCCAGCTTCGGATCAAATAGACTGGAATAGAGATCAAAGGAAAGCCCATTTGTTGGGAATATACTTTTTATTTCCAAAATAAACGAATATGGAAATGATGTTAAAATATTTCGGAAATCAACAATTTTGACAAATGGCTTTTTTACTCAGCGTAAATGTTAGGCCTGCTTCTTGAACACGATTGAGTTTTTCACGAATTACCTTGATGCGTTTGGAAAAAGTTGGTGCATATATCACATTGTCCAGATGAACAAAAACATATTTTTCGAGGTCAATTTTTACCTTTTACCCGGTCTATTGAACGTTGCCACGTAGCTGGGGTGTTGTGTAAACCAAACAGCATTTGTTTTAACTGTTATAATACGCCTGTGGAAACGAATGCAGTTAGGGATCTAGGCTATACGTCTAACGGCAAAACTCTGGAAATAATCAGATGAAACTTCAATTCTGGAGACTTTCTGAAAACATTTTCAGTACATTTATTAATCTAATTAGTTTTAGGAATTTACGTTCGATCATCAGATTCTGATGCTCATTTAAAAGTATCTTACTAAAACGAGTCGACAGAAAGATTAGGAAGTATTAAATGTTTTTCTACAGAGCACCGGCTTCTAAGAAATCAATTCTATTCTCCCCTACGAAGCAACGAGTATTTCGCTGAAGCCGCCAATCCAAACACATCGAGATGAAATGTGCAAGCGATCCCGCAACCTTTTCACAGAAGTGTCGAGAATATTAAGTTCTGGGAGAGAATTCACTGCTTAGACATTTCATTTTGCCATCGTAAAAAAAACGTCACAATCGTCTCTTATCTGCTCCCTGCGATTTTCTATCAATATGTAAGGATCTGTGAGATCTGATATTGAAATAACAAGGTCGAGAGTCGGAGCTTGAAGTCGAGCTGACATAAAAACCCAATCTAACTTCGGCGACGCCACATGCTACTATTTCAACTTTCCCCAACTGTCGAAATAATATGAATTTGCCGGCAAATGCCCTTTTTATAACATCCCATACGTTTGATACATGTCGCGGGTGGAGATGTTTCTCCAATAAAACTTTCAACGGAGCTTCGTAGATTTGCAGATCGAGCCCATGACTCATGATATAGCAATATTATATTTTTTTCTCCAAAAATGAGATATACCAGGTGGAGTACGCTCTCCTAATCTTCTTTGGTTTTGAGTATACAAGTTTGAAGGAGTGTCTCTATAGTACTCAAATACACCTATTTTGGCACTACATCTGAGAATTTACCACATACGGTTTCTCTGTAATTTACCACAAACTTTTTTTTCAAAACGACACTCTGTATATTTTTTCTGTTCATTTGAATGAACATCGAATGTGAGACAAAAATATTTTTCCGAATTGTAAAGGACCCCGCAAACTGCTTATGGAATTTGGGTCCTAGTGGATTTTTTGAATTTTTGGTATGATGTAGTCCATGTAATTCTCAACTAATGTTACCATTGCGCCAACCCAAAAAATTAACAGTTTTGCTGCCAGGGGGCGTTGATATCACCCCTCATTTTATCATCAGATGGCAGTTCTGAATTACCGGGTAATAGTTTATTTACGTTTTGAATTTTGTTGTTTTTGTGAACTATTATTCTTCATATTTGGCAGTAAATAAATATTGCTTTGTAATTATTTTTATCATTATTATTTTGGACTGACGAGACAGGAATATGTGTCAAGGTGTTAAACGTGAAGACATCTCTGAACTTTCTTATGGTAACTTTGCTGGCTACACAACCACTGCCTGTTTCTGAGAAATCAGATATATTCGTCCAGTGGCGCTTCTAACCCAAATTTTTGATGAATGGTAAATAGAGTCATGCAACAATAAAATCAAAGTCTGTTTGCTGAAATAATACTGAATTAATGCTAATAGATGTTTTTGAGGGGTTCAATAAGTTCACTTTGCTCGTCTATTCATGGTAAATGTTTGTGGTGGCAAAAATCGTATATCTGCAGTTGCAATTTGGATTAAAGTCTGTTGCTGGTTTCCTCAGGAAGTTTTATTCTTTGTCAGTTCGATTGTGAGTGATTTGGCGAAAATACATTGAATTCCTTTCAGCTGGTGTTCTGCTTCCTAAAGGTTCCATCTCTGGTTCTGGATATGAATTACTTTATGTCAAGGTGAGTTTCTTCTTTTATCTGTTAGTATAGATGTGTTTCTTCGTTTATTACCTAACTTTGATGTTAGGCTTTCATTTATATTCTTCCTGATCTTCAAATTTTATTTTAAAATGCGTGCCTTTGGTTCTGATGGCATCTCTCAACTCTCCGCTTTTTCAAAAAACGTTTTCCATGGTAACTGCACGTTTCTTACTTGATATATTCACACTCCTGGATTATGGATAATTTTTCGTCATTTCATCACTTTGATTTAAAAGTTATTCTCATTCTTGAAATCAACTGTACAACCTAAATTTACTTATTTCAAATTAATAATTTTATTGATCACCCATACATGAGCTCATATTGTTGTGCTGAAAAATCTAGACACCTTGAAATTCTAATTCCCATCAGAATCAGAATTTCTCTGTTTCACTTACCTAATATCTCTTGAAATGTTCCTAATTTATTTTAGTGTATTCTATAACTTTTATTCATCTCTAAAGTCATATATTGTGTGCCTGTATCATGCAAAAAATATAATTATCATTAACATCATGCTGAATGTGTGTATCTACATAATTGTTTTCCACGGTTTTAATTTTGTTGTTAGTTACTAGCATTGTTTTTTTCCAATGTTATTATTATTATTATTATTATTATTATGAAATTGTATCATTATCTTCATCTTCTCCGCACAAGTATTCTACTTTTAGGAGCTGTTTTGTATATTGCAGATAATCTTTTATTTTGTTCTTTATAAATCAATCTCGATGAACTATTTTATTATTAAATTTAAAAAAACTTTTTACAAGTTTCCAACCAGTTTTTTTATTGAATTTGCTATCTTAGCCCATTTCATTTGTTTATTTTTTTCTATTCCATTCAACGTTGGCCCTGTAAGATTGTGTACCTGTATAATGAAAAAAAAAATTAGCGTGGGTAATACCACAAGTGTGTCGGTGATTATCGAAATAGCAATTCCTCTGAATTTGAGAATCAAATTATTTTGCTTGGCAACCACACGAGCGCTTGCGCGAGTGTGGTTGTCTAAAGCAACATAATTTGATTCGAAACCGAGGAGGAATTAACGATAATCGCCGATAACACGGGTTGTATTTGTTAAGATTATTTCATGAATAAAATCAAAACAATTTTTATTTATTTACTATTCAATTTAACTAGGAACATTAATCCCGCATTTAGTTCTGAAATTATGCAACTAACAAAACAATTACTTGATATTTCAAACATCTGTCTATTTCAGTTACCAATGACAGAGCACGTCATTCGTAGTTTCGTCATTGCATGTCTAGTCTACTGCTTCTCGCTCGAGGTTATGTTTTGATAACATTTTGATTTAGTGATTTGATTAATCAACGAGTATGCAAAATTTGTCGAAAATTGTGAAGTTGAGTGAAGTGAGTGCTCATTAAGTTTTGGTCAAAGTTTGGTGTTGTGTCATTATAGCAGCTTGCTAGTGGTAAGTTTGTGTATTGATAACAACCAATCAGGAATCGAACTACAAAAACGAAAACACATCATATACATATCCAGTAGCCAATCAAGAGCCGAACTACAAAATCGAAAACATAATGTTTTCATTTGTCAACACAAAAATTTCAACCAATCATAACACGCTATTTTAGCATAAGTGAAATAATCATTAACATCATGCTGAATGTGTGTATCTACATAATTGTTTTCCACAGTTTCAATTTTGTTGTTAATTACTAGCATTGTTTTTACTCCCATTTTATTATTATTATTATGAAAATGTATCATTATCTTCATCTTCTCCACACAAGTATTCTACTTTTTGGAGCTGTTATGTTTATTGTAGATAATTTTTTATTTTGTTCTTTCCAAATCAATCTCAATAAACTATTTTATTATTAAAAAATAAAAAAAAAACTTTTTACAACTTTCCAACTAGTTTTTTTATTGAATTGGCTATTTCAGCCCATATTATTTGCTATTTCTATCTGAGTTTTCTTGTTCTTCTTCATTCAACGTTGGCCCTGTCAGATTTGTGACTTTTTTACAGAATGATTTTTATTTTAATAATTTTGAATTCTATGATGCTTCCCATTTTTGTTCATTTCAATTTCTTAGCTTATTTCTTTTATTGCTGTTGAGATAGATTTTAAATTCAAATATTCTTTCCAGTACAAATAAGCTGTTATCTGGTAGTTTTCAGTTGAACGTAGGCATTTTGTCGTAGGACTGGAGCTTGCTTCGGAGACCTCTAGTTTTGATCAATTTATTGGGTTTTGTGTTGGTCTTCGTATTCAATGGTGATAATATAATATAATAATAATAATATATATTTTATTGAGTAATAATTATATACATAAAATGGTATATCCGAATTTTGAAACTTCAATAAACCGAGGGTCTCACTAAGGCAAGTAGCATGTGCGTGAGATTTTTTATTTATTTAATTTATTTTTTTTGTATATTATTGTTAAAACTATCTTATAGATAAAATTATGAATAATTGTGAAAAAAATATGTATCAAATAAAGATAAAATTATGTGTGAAAAATAGATTTTTACAGTTAATATAGTGTAAAAACAATATTATAGATGTCCGCAGAAAATTCTAAACATAAGTACATAGTAGAATAAAAAGTATGAAGCGAATTGTGGATAAAATGTTGTCAAATCAAGACTATAGATAAAAATGTTGGTAAAATTCAGACAGACATAGAACATAGAGTCACCTTAATAGTATGAATAAAATCATATATAAAATGTAGAAGGAGATATTTGTACAGTAAAGTTATATATTATAAAATTGTGGATAATTTGTTAAAAAAAAAACATTTCATTTGAACATAGGTTAAAATCAAAAGTATGGATAAAATTTTAGATAAAATGTAGGAAATATAAACTTTGTTAATATTTAAGACTGCATATCTATCATTTTGATGAGTTCATCTTTTGGATATTCGGCAATAAATTTGTTTAATTTCTTTTTAAATTGATAAATATTATCTGTTTCTCTCATACATTCTGGTAGAATTTGAAACATTCTTGGTGCAAGACCTGTAAAACTGCGTTGACCAATTCTTTTCGAAGAAAATGGAGTTTGGTAACGTGTATTTTGTTTCCTCGTGTTATATGTATGTGTGAATGTTTGAATTGATTTATCACGATGGAGCGGTATAATAATTGTTTTATATCGAAAACCTGTGCTTCCATGATATGATACTACAGAGCTGAAATATAGTACTTTGCTTATTCTGGCTTTGATGATAATAATAATATTTTACTAAATATCTATATACAACAGTTCTCACTACAATCATCACTTCAATATATTTACACAGACAATAGTTTTCATAACACATCATATGAATCTTTACAAAACTTTTATAGTGAATATCTAGTACGCAACTCGTATGAGACAATCATTTGGGATTGTATCCATGAGAGTCCTTATAGAACATTAAAAATGGACTTTCCAGTATATCATTGAGCCTTCGAAAAAATGAAGTCGGATTAACCATCGTTATGAGCTCCACTAGCCGAATCCGTTTGTATGTATGGTCATCGAATCCCGCAGGATACTCGTCGAGAAAATTGCGGAGTAGCAGGAATAAAAATACCATCGATTGGATTGTCCGTTAAGCAGTTCGGTATAATGTTCGAAAACGCGCTAGGCCCTCCGAAGCAGAGCCAGGCGAATCAAACTGGATTCCCTGCGGCTCTATTGTTTGATTTCGGAAAATCAAATCTAGCCAGATAACACAAATGAAATTCATGGGGTTATTGTTGTTCGCGCAGATCGAGGAGATACGACGCCACTAATGTTTTCGTAGGTCTGCAGATATTCGGTAGAAAGATGAGTCATTATTATTGGCTACGGAATCGTTTTCCAACGGGTGATTATCTTTTGTTCGGGAGATTGAGTTTGGGGGTAGTACAGGGGAGTTTATTTCACTTTTATAATAGGTGTTGCAATGCTTCACACATGAACCAACGTCAAACTTGCGTGAAAGTGATGATTGTGACAATGACAAACCTATTTATTAGTTGAGAAGTACCGCTCATAATCTCTAATATTATATTATTGAGTTGGCAATATAATTCATACACTAGTAATCCCAAAAGCCTTCTTTTTTGTCACTACAACAGTAAACCAAACTTTCAAGACGTTCCTATACTTAGACCTTCCTTAGAAGTATTGATCATCTGAGTTTAGATCTTGCGTCGGTTGAAAAAACTGATGAAATTTCTCTTTATCCTTTCTTCGTCCAAGAAATAATTATAGAAACAATGCGACAAATGAAGGAGAAAACAGAGCAAGCACGAATATCATCATAAATTGTTAATAAATCACGGATAAAATATAGGTAGGCAGAAAAACTTTCAGGCCAATTCAGCTCAATTAAGTTTTCGGCCAACTGACATATTCGAGCATATAGTACAGGGGAGTGCGTTTATTTCACTTTCATAATAGGTGTTGCAATGCTTCACACATGAACCAACGTCAAACTTGCGTGAAAGTGATGATTGTGACAATGACAAACCTATTCATTAGTTGAGAAGTACCGCTCATAATCTCGAATATTATATTATTGAGTTGGCAATATAATTCATACACTAATAATCCCAAAAGCCTTGTTTCTTGTCATTACAACAGTGAACCAAACTTTCAAAACGTTCCTATACTTAGACCTTCCTTAGAAGTATTGATCATCTAAGTTTAGATCTTGCGTCGGTTGAAGAAACTGATGAAATTTCTCTTTATCCTTTCTTCGTCCAAGAATTAATGATAGAAACAATGCGACAAATGAAGGAGAAAATAGAGCGGAAATCACAGAAAAAATATAGGTAGGCACAAAAACATTCAGGCCAATTCAGCCCAATTAAGTTTTCGGCCAACTGACATATTCGAGCAACTGTGTTTTGACAACTGAATTCGACCAATTGACTTTCGACAAATTGATTCTTGACCTGTTGACATTGACCCAGTTTGTTTTCCACTTGTTATCGCGCACCCCTCTGTGACCTGGGACCCATACCAGCAGAACTTGCTCTGTTTCATCTTCGCATTCCTGTATAAGTGCGAAGCTCAGTTCAGAATGACAGATGACAGGATGACTGACTATCCGAGCAGATGATTTTCTGCTCGAGCCCTTCTTTTACCTCTTGTCTCTTTGCTACTTCAGCTTGAAAAACTGTTGTGTCTGTTCACCTCTTCCTTTCGGGTATCCTGTTCGTCACTCCACTGAATGTGTTATGGGCATTTTTATAGATTTCTCACGAGCATTTGATTGTGTGGACCATGGAACTGTTACTATCTTAGCTCTTTAGATTAGGTGTAAGAGGGTACCACATGACTTGTTGAGATCTTTTCTTATAAGTGGCAAAAAGTAAGAATTCGTCAATGCATGGGCGATGACCGTGATATTATGCAGGGAGTTCCCCAGGGTTCAAATTTGGTACCCTTCTTTTTCTTGTTATTTGCCAATGATCTGATTTCATTCATAAGCAACACAAACTCGGCATTCGTCACAAGTTATGCTGACGACACAAATATTTTGATTGTTGAAGACAACTTGGATGCACTTCAAAAAACTGCTGAGGATATATATGATAAAATCATATTGTGGGCTGGAAAAAACAACTCAACAAATCTAAAACTAGCACCATATTGTTTAGCAGACGCGGTCAAAGGGAATCGAATGTGATACTCTATGAAAACAGTGAAAAATCAATTAGTCCAGTAGAAACTGTAAATATGCTAGGAATTGTTTTAGACAAAAAAATAATATGGAATCATCATATTGATGCATTGTGTACTGAACTGAAGAGAAGCTGCTATTCTATTAGATTCATGTCAAATCACTGCAGCCCTAGTATACTTACATTGTACCATGCTAATTTCTATTCACACCTCCGATATGGTATACTCAACTGGGGTATGAGTGCTTCTGTCCAAAGGATATTTCTCCTCCAGAAATACGCTGTTAGAATAATTGCCAAGCTAGGGTAACGAGACTCATGTAGAGATGCTTTCAAACAGCTGAAAATTCTTACAGTTGCCAGCACTTATATATTAGAGGCTAGTGCATACGTTTACAAAAATAAATCCATTTTTCATTCCCATCTTCCATCACATAACCACAATACTCGTTCTAGAGATCTATCTAATCTTAACAAACGCTTATAGAACTTCCTTGTATGAAAAAAGCGTAGAGTACAGTGGGTGTAAATTATACAATATGCTTCCAATAACTCTTAAGAATTCTCCAAATATTCATGTATTCAAAAGTCAGCTGAAAAAAATGTTACTTCAAAGGACTTGTTACACCATTCAAGAATTCACTAATCGACTAACATGAGATCTTCAGCTTTAGCAGATTTGGTTGTACTGTTTACTCCAAAGTGTTGTTTTCTGAATCACCGAATACTCTGGTGTTACATTTTTTTTTGTATGTTTTAATATATTTTTTGACTGTCTTGTGATGAGAAATTGTGTGTTGTTTGCTGTCTTTTTTTTTGACATTTTCTTTGTTTATTGGACACTGATTTTTCAATTGTACTTTTCAACCAAAGAAATAAAAATATTATTATTATTATAAATTTTCTATCTCTGCTCGGAAAAGTGAAAGCAAAATCTCCGTTCCATCTCATTTCATCTTGTGCGTTTTTCACTCTGAGGGAGTGAATAGGAATCTCCTGCTCCTCCTACTTCGCGATTTCCTCCTATCATCGTTCTTTGGTTTACACAGACTTCCGAGTCATGCATCTCCAGCTGCGCTGCCAATGCCTCGTTTTTGATCAAGATTTTGGGGTTAGCCTCAGCAGTACCCTATTTCTGTGGTTGGAGACGTTGGAGTCAGTTCGAGTATCTGCGTATGCCTTTTGGATTGAAGAATCCCCCAGCGACGTTTCAACGAATCATAGACAACATTCTATGAGGTCTCCAGAATAAAATTTGCTCAGTCTGTTTGACTTATTTCAGGACTGCCATGTACAATCAAATCATGATTTCCTGGTTGATACTCCGACTACTTCCCACAATTCTCCTCAGTTGCCACAGGATTGCTACCGACTTCTGATATGAATAATAAAGTAGACTATGAACCATTTCTTCTGTGACAAGAACATTGAGGTGAATCATGGACAACTGGACAACTGTTTGTTGAATTAGCTGAATCGCTGGTGGAACAGTACAACATCAAATTATTTCTCTCGAGATAGTGAGTATGGAAAACTGTTTTGAACCCAAACTGATGAGGAACACTAGTGAAATTGAATCAATAAAGTGCATTTATAGGATATACATAAGAGCAAAGAGAGGATATGTAACTTATTATCCAAGTTGTTTTCAAATCGACATTCATCGTACTGCTAAAATATTTGGCTAGAACAGGATGTGATAGCTCATCCAAAAAAACGAAAAAAAATTTCTATTAACTTACCCTCTAAAATGCACCATTTTCGAGATACAGGGTGTTGAAATTTAAAAAAAAATAATCGTTTTTTGCGAATATCTCTGGAACCGTTTATCGCACAGAGAACAGATTTCGTAGGCATTTTCTACTCATAATAAGCTATGTTTTGTACGGATTTTTTATTATTTCAAATTCATAAATGGTGAAAATTTTGAAGGGGTAGTGGGTGTTTTTTTCTCCAACTTCTAAGCCACTGAAAGAAGAACAATTTTGAGTCTCTTATATGAACCGCCAATGTTTTCTACACAAAAAAAGTAATCTTGGTCATAAGCTCTAAAGTTGACCGTATTCAAGAAAAATCAACTTTCATGTTGTTTAAATAATGTTTTTTCCTCGAAAAATTGCTACGTGCATTGAAGCTAGCAGCAGACATTTCCAACAATTCAACTGAGTATGATTGTTACTGTTTTTTTTTTTCAATTAAGAAGTCAACGTTTGGTTTATTGAAAAAAATTATTTAAAAAAATTTACCATGTTTTTCAACATGAAAGTTGATTTTTCTTGAAAACGGTCAACTTTAGAGCTTATGACCATGAGTCCCTTTTTGTGTAGAAAACATTGGCGGTTCAAGTAATCATACTTTTTTCAGTGGCGTAGAAGTTGGAGAAAAAAACACCCACTACCCCTTCAAAATCTTTACAAATTATGAATTTTAAAAAATAAAAAATCTGCACAAAACATAGCTTATTATGGGTAGAAAATGCATTCAAAATCTTTTTTTTGTACGATAAACGGTTCCAGAGATGTTTGCAAAATACTATAATTTTTTTAAAATTTCAACACCCTGTATCTCGAAAATATTGAATTTTAGAGGGTACGTTAAAAGAAACTTTTTTCATAATTCTGAACGAGCTATCACATCCGGAAGTCCTGCGCCTTCATTATGAAACACCCTGTATATCAAAACATGCAGACTATTTTTATTGGTTTGAGAAGCTTGACCGGTAACTATGGATGACTCAATCATCAAACATAGTCAGGAAAAGACAGAAAATAGCAGAACTGAAATAAAAAATAATACTGACGCTTCGTGTACATACTGGTCAGGTTTTTCTGATTTATTAGTAAAAGACTGGAAATAACTTCTAATCTCCTTTTCAAGCTAACAGAAAAACTCGGATCGTCTTCAAAATATGCGTCTCCAGCATCATTTTTACTAAAAGAGAGGTGTTCAATACTGTGCGTGTAAGAAATGTATTCCCGCTCCGAAAGGCAATATAGAAAACAACCAGTTTAAAAAATTACAATTTTTTCTACATAATCTAGAACAGTCTAGAACAATCTTCATCTTTCTGGTATTTTCATGAAGTGTTTTGGAAACTAAAATATTTAGAAATATTTTACATAATTCTTGAACACTATACTGTAATGGAAATTTCTAGATCAGTTTATGAATTATTTTACAACTGGAAATTCTGAAATATCCATAGAACAATTTATCGTACCCACATCGCCTGCATATATTCTGTAGTGAATCTTATTAGCGTACCATATGAATTCTGCTAGTTCCTTATTGTTTAATAATTCCAAAGTAAACATTTTCATGCAAAAAATCATTGCAGAAAATCGTTTAGATAGAATACATCATTCATATATAATTCATAGTGCTGGAATTGAAGTTCTTATATTTATTGTTCTTTTACATGTTACTTATTTAAGAGCCCTTTCAGATTCTTATGGAAGCTAATTTGTATATTATCTTTGAAATATATTTTCCTGCTTTGTTTTCCTCACAATAAAGAAATATTCCTAATATTAATATTCCACTACTCTGAATATCCATTTTTCATTCCTCTAATCTAGTATATTCCCAGATCTGAGACTCCACTACCTGTTCGCTTGTGGGACCAAGAAACTCCCAAAGATGCTCAAGAGGATTCCCTCTGGATACTTTTCCAACTGTCATAAATGAAAATCTCCCAGAGACCGGGGATTTCTCATTTTACTCCTTATTTCGAGAACAAACTTTAATACACCGTTTATTTTCAGTAAAAATATTTCTCTCTGCATTCCAGCAGCGTATGATCTTGGTTTGTCATGAACTTGAGAACAATTTCGCCTCAAGACTACCGTTGTCTGAGAGTTGTTTTTTCACATAATCATTCTTATCTTTGTGAAAACCATGACTACCTTACTTCCCTTCTACATCATAATATTCTGCTGAAATTCATTTCCCAACATCATTGCAACATTTTCGTTATCAGGTTTCTGTGGTTCTGATGTTGATGTGTCACTCAACAGTTTAGCACACTTGATATGAAGAAGGAGAATGTATCCTTGAGATGATATTTGAGGAGTTCTAACCTTTCACTGTTTGAAAATTGTGATCAAACAATATCTATAGTAGCCCAGGTAGCACATCATATCGGCTGATTCTTGGTTCCATATTGGGCCAATATAGATATATTGTAAATGAAAAATCAATATTGGTCCAATATGGGTGAATATTCAAAAAACAATATTATATTAATAATATTGGTGGGATATTGGTTGAACTAGTTTCGAATGTAGATTATCACACGAAATATTGGGTCAATATTTGTTGAATAATTTCTACCAATATTGATAATACAATAAAATACAATATATATTGTTTTCCACATCTAGAATAAATATTGTAATCCAAATATTCCAGTCATATCGATTATAGGGGAAAAAAACTATATTGTTTTTCCAAGTTTGTTAGAATATTGGTTGAATATCATTTCTACTTTATTTGACAAATTGTAATAACTCATGTTGAGTCAATATTGGTTGAGAGATATTCACCAATATCGATAAAACAATATTGTCTTCACATCGTTTTTAACATCTAGAATAAATATCGCAATACCAATATTCCCCTAATATCTATTCTAGGAATAAAAACTATATTGTAACTCCAACTGTGATTACACATTGGTTGAATATCATTTCGCCAATATTCAAGAAATCTTATTAATTAATATTGGGTCAATATTGGTTCATAATATTTATCTATATCGTTAAAACAATATTGTCTTTATACATCTAGATTGAGATGAAATTTGAATATTGGGCGAATATTCAATGAAATATATTGAAATTATATCATGATCAAACCTGGATAAAAATCCGCTAGGTGGTTCTACATATAGAACGTCTTCTAAAACCTACGAAAGTATATTAAATACTTCCCATAACTTGTTTTCAAGACAGCTCACTCATTGGTTATGGCGATCAAAAGGTAGACTCTGGTGTCACCTTCATTAACTAAAAGACATTTAATAATTTACCAAGGTATATTGACATCCACCAATATATCCAAATGATATTGTACCAATATCGATAAATATTTTGAGGCCATTATAGCTTCAAGAATATTTCACCAAAACTATTTCTAAAATATTCAAACAATATTCGACCAATATCGCAAAATGTTCACATTTTACTTCTCGACAATATAACTTTTGAATATTGTGCCAATATTGTCAGAATATTGGATCAGCGATATTTTGAGGCCAATATTAGTTCAAGAATATTTCGCCAATATTATTCAAGTAATATTGGACCAATATCGCCGAATGTTCACATTTTTTTTCTCGCCAATATTGCATTTCAAATATTTCGCCAATATGTTCACTATATTGTACTAATATTTTACCAATATAGGTGTGCTACTTGGGAGTGGTCAAGGACAAATGATCAATTGGCCCCGATAAGTTACTGCGTTGAGAAGACAGACTCGTAATTGGGAAAAGTTACTATTTTTTTTTCGTTCGAAATATCCCAGTCAGGCCCTGGCTCCGAAGCTCCGATACAACCGGAAGTTGCGCTGGTGTCATATACCCCAGTGATAGTTTTGTTTCATATTTTAACATGGATTTTCATCGGCTATATCAATTTGAAAAATGCAACATTCTCAATTCATTAAAAAAAACGTGCGATAAAAATTAAGCAATTTGCAACTGAGGATATTTTTCTTTTCAACGACTCCGAATTATCTTCAACGATGGAAAATAGCCACTAAACTTTGTCTTTCAGTCGCAGATGACTCCACATCTGATTTTGAGAATATCCTGTTCATATTTTTCCAAAATAAAATCAACATTTTCCAATGAATTCTCAAAGGGCACCTGGACAGAACACCACAGTTAATCTGCATACTCCCTAACTGAAACTGTTGTTTAGTTTTATGGAACTTGTACTTGAAGAGAAGCAGACCAAGAACAGACCCCCGGGGAACTCTACTTGTAGTTATTATACCCGAAAAAAAAGTGTCACACTTTGACCTTGTAAATTCCATCTGTCTTGCAATTTTCAATCGAAAACTTCGCTACGAATACCGAGTATGTTGAGTTTATGCCAGCTAGGGAAGACGCAGCCCATACCTTTCGATGTGTTATGCCATGCACGAGAACGGTGACCATGCTGGAAATCGAACCCACGACCCTACGCTTGGGAGACGAATGCTCTACCAGTCGATCACCATGAGCCATGAAAGACATTATTCCGGAATACGTCTATAGCTTCAGAAGATTTGTTTGCATGCTTTCATGTGGTTGTTCTTGTCTATACAAACAGTTACGATTACGGTTACCGTCCACGCAACCCGCAAACTTACCAAAATAGTCAACACTACTTGTTTGTATACGATAATATGTTCTTTATATTATTCAACTCTTCATAATAAAGTATTGAACACACAGTCACCAGTGACGTAATTGACAATATTCCACGGTCTAGCGGTAATCGTTTTTTTTGCTGTCAGGATGGTAATTAATTTTATTTTCGAAAGTTGGAAACACTGGCTGTATCTATGAGAGAAAAGCGGAAAGCGCTTTGCTGGATGAATCATAAAAATGCTTCACTAGTCTACTAGACGATCCATAAAATGTCAAATTACAGGCCGCTGAACCGCTTCAAATAAATCCAGCGGAAAATAAAGCGGTTTATTTATCTGCAGCGGCTGCAAGAGCCATCAGCCGTCTATCACGTGAAGCATAAAAGCGGCTGCAACCGCTGCATGCTGTTAGACGCATCCATTGATTGAAGTCAGATCATCATATCATCTGTCAATGTGGACGGATTGCTCATCGTTTCGATATTTGGGATATCTGAAATATAATGAAAAATCAATCAAATCGATTGTATATTCAAACATATATGCATTGCCCTGAGCTCGCACATTTTGTTCCTATAGATCACATGAGTTATGAAGTAGTAAAATAGTGATAACAGAAAACACTGTGTTTCTTTAACATCCGGAGATGGAAATATCAGTCAAAACTGGTACAAGATTGAAAACCCAGTCATTTCGAAAGGCTTGGATTATTTTGAGAAAAAACACCTCTGTTCTACACATTGTTTCACAGTGTTCTCTTTTTTAATCCTCTTTACATCATTGTTTTTATCTCCAATGATTGGTTAATATTGGTACTGTTTTAAGAAACAACTCTGTCCACATGAAAAACAGCTGGAACCCGCCTTTCCTGTTTCATATTCAGCTGGTACTGCATTTTTCTCAATTTTTTCATTTTATTGAGTTTCTAATTCGTAGGTGGATTTTTGCGCACCTTCTTAAGTGTTCGGAAATCTGTGAAATGGTAATTTTTCCGTATAGTTATACACATTCTATAGAATGAAATATTTTCAATATTTTCAACCCAAAATATTTTTTCGCAAATATTGTTTCAATAAAATTCAAAAAAAAATTATAATTTGACATGTGACAGAGAAATATGTTTCAAAACTCCAAAAACAAAATTCATAAGCAACCTAATAGCGATAACCTGTGGAAAATTGAAAATTTCCTATTGAGTTATTTCTGATATCATAGTTTTCACTATCACAGTTCACTAGAATTAGTTATTAGGATATTTATTTTTATTTCTATTGCCGTACGAACATTGCAGCAACGAAGTGGGATTCAACTTAATACTGTAGAAAACTATCCAAGACATCGAGTAAAACAACTCTGTTAAAAACACTGCCCGGCAATATTGACGAACCAACAAACTTTAAACTCCAGACAACGTGCTAAACTGCATCCACAGTAGCTCTAGTCGTTTATGATCCTTAATGGCTAGTGTCGGGAATTTCCTTTTTTCCCGTCATAGTGATAAGCTGAGCTACGCTACATTAGCTCTGAATGAAGTATCAACATAACGTTGCGCCACATGTATTTGAAGCTGGAATGAAAGCTCCGGAGTTATCAGAACAATGCTATGCCGAATTTCCGGATGCTGTGCTGGTGAAACTACGAGAAACTTATATTGGGTAGCAGAGGGTTATTTGTTCTATGGATAGTTCCTTGTCTTGTGTTGTGATAGTGGTTAGTCATTTTCAGATTTTTTTTGTGAGATTCTTAAGCAAATTATAATTACGTATAATAAAAATTATAATTCATTCACACAATACAAGGTTCTAGAATAATTTGACATTAGTTGGTGAATAAATTGAAACACTTCGCGAAGCAAAAAGATTCTGCTTGTCTGTAAGCATACAATAAAAATAAATACAGTCACATTGCAACCATTTTTTCTAAAGAGTCAAATAAAAAGTAGCAATACAGACGGCAGCTCTTCGGTTGGCACTATGGGTTAGTTTATTGCAGAATTATATCATTGAACAGTGACAGAATGGTTACAAAAATAGAAAGGGTGTTATCCCAGATAACATCGATCTGCCTGAAAAGTAACGGCCGACTATCTGAAATTACGGCACTTGAAAGAAGTGCTTCAGGAGTACTTCAGAAGTGACTTTTACACTGTAAATATTGTTTTCATCAGATTACATTATCCCATATGGGTAATGCGTTGCCATGCATGTATATGTAAAGTTACATACC
Source organism: Chrysolina oricalcia (assembly GCA_944452925.2). Taxonomy (NCBI): domain Eukaryota; kingdom Metazoa; phylum Arthropoda; class Insecta; order Coleoptera; family Chrysomelidae; genus Chrysolina; species Chrysolina oricalcia. Next base: position 5,318,242 of record OX101825.2, on the reverse strand, counting down.
TCATGTAATATAATGTGAAGTCATAATTTGACTTCAAATGTAAATTTCCAATATATTCCATGAATTATCACTTGTATACTTATTTAATTTTCTCCATTATTCCAGATTCAATGGGGATTTCTACATGTTTGATTAGGTGTTTTTACCATTATATTCAAGTCTGTAGTGCCAATTGACATACATGCTTTAATATGTATTATTAGATATACATTCAAGTATTTGTGCGGAAAAATACAATTTTTGTTGTTAATTAAACTTGGATCAATATGAATTTTTACATACATCAAATGTGCTTTTCCATATATTCCCCGATAATCACTTTCATTTTAATGTGATTTTTCCCCTAATTACAGATCTGACGGAAATTGTTATACTTTATATCTGTTCAGGAGTCTTCACCATTGTTCTCAAGTAGTTTCAATCAACTTTACGTATAGGCTTATAATTCCTTAATATCAAAGCGGGGGGGGGGGGAATCTGCAAAAAAGACATAAAATCAGTATTAATGATACTTTATTCATCATAACATTATAATATATTGTCATATATTGAAGGAAAATAACTCAAACTGTCAAATCATTTGAATGTTGTAACAAAAACAATTATTTAACAAAATATCCTTCTCTATACTTGAACTTGTAAATTAACTAAATAGTTCAGCTGACTCAATAAGATTGCACCTCTCCGATTTCATGGTCGAATTGAGATGATATCTATCCACTTGAGATTTGAATAAATTCTCAAAATTATCTCACAGTTGGGTCTGCGACAACGAAAGTTTCAATTCGATTTTCTACAAAATGAAAAAATGACTATAATTTCATGATGAATGTTTCATATTTTTTTCTCAGTACCTATTTACTCACCTGATACATAATCCGATGACAATTTGGCACCAACATACTCACTTACATAAAACACAAAAGACGGCTTGTTTGTTTTTAAAACCTACCTTCGCCAGATGCCCAACGATGTTCATCCTACCAATATGAACTGTGAATGAGGAGGATTGGGCCGAATGCCGGTAGGGCGCATGGCGATAGCGTCATAGAGAATTACTTTTTAACGAAGTAGAATTTACACTTTACCTGTAATTTTCTGTAAATTGGCGTCATTTCGCTGTAACAATACGTCTTTTTACTGATTATCACATTAATTTACAGTCATCAAGTAAACCAGCGGAAATTACATGTAATAAAGCATAGAATCACATGCTCACTGTAAAACACGAGAGATATGGAGGACATTTACTTAATTTTACATTAAAATTTTGAATTACCTGTACAATCAAGTTATAATACTAGAAGGATCATGTATTTATTACATTTTGTCATGTATTTTTCCACCCACTTTTTACTGTGTATAGACCACTATCTGATTTATTTTTGCAGATTGTGGCAAGATACTTGTGAAGCGCTTTCAAAACTTATTTCACAAATATGCATTCGAGAGTTCCGATCCGTTGCTGGCTAAGTGCCCCGTTGATGTCATATTTGGAGACTGCGCACTGACGTCTTCCAATGTTCTTTGTCGTGTATTCTGCAGGTGGCCATATTGGATATTTTGTTGTTTGGCGTGTTTGGTTCACTGCGATCCTGTGTGTAAATATTGTGTATTCCAATCTCTTTCATGGTTATTGGTGCGGTTTATCGGGTTTACCCTTCCCACTTTTGATTTCAAAAACTGGGTAAGTACAACAATTTAGTGAGTTACATCAGATCTAATTCCTAGTGTATAAATCAAATATGGTCGAAACAAAAGTTCTGCAATCAAGAGAACATACTAGTTGAAATAGTTGAAATAAGGAATTGGGACTGACTGCACATTGATGAAAACATGAGTAACGTGAAGTAAACATCTTATTTCAATGACCAATTTCTTGATATGTGGCACAAGCAACCTATCATACCGGGTGACCACGAGGTGAGGTACGCCCCCCAATTTTTCTATAGTTTTGAAGATACAGGTTTATTTATTGTATTTCTGGTTCCTTTCGGAATTCTTCAAATCTTTTCATTCGAGTAATCTGATAATTCATCATCTTTCAACATAACAATGTGAAAAGAGTATGTTGCTATTTGAGAAATGGCAGTTGTGAGCCTTTCTTTATGGGTACTAATCCGTTTTGAGGAAATGTTTGATAATTGATGGGAAATATGGTTGCTGCAATTACATGGGAAGCTCAATTTTCAGCTGTATCTTACCTCGAACCTTCCTCTCGTAAATGCTGACGCCGTTCGTCAGTTGTGATGATTTGAGTTTGATGTTCATGGCCAACTTTGTTCGATTGAACAATCAACTGTATCTCCGCCATTTTTCAACCGATTTTCAATTTTGGAGAACAGTGTTATCACAAATTGCGTGTTCTTCCTGATAATGAAAAAAATTGTACAGGGTGTCATTTGAAAAAAAAAGTTTGGGGTCACTTCCGGTTAAACCGGAAGTGGTGAATTTTCGGTTATGGAGTCAAAATATGCGTATTTGAGTAATATATCGACGTGCCAAATTTGAAACCTGTATCTTCAAAACTATAGAAAAATTGGGGGGCGTACCTCACCCCGTGGTCACCCGGTATAAAGAAGTATATAGTTTTTCGCACTATAACAAAAATTATTATCTACCCAATTTCTGAAAACAGTATGGTTTCATAAATGATTTTTATTCAGAAAAATTTACCTGGGATTGAGTAGTAAACAGAGAAAACGAAGTTTTCAAAAGAATGTTTCGCATTGAGATTTTATAACTGGAAAATACCTGTGTTGTGAAATGTCGAATAAGTGGGTACCTAGTTAATAATAGTTGCTTTTGCTTTTCAGGTTTACTGCTACTCACCAAAGTTGAGAATATTGGTGATGTCATAGAAAATTTTACTCTAATGTAGAAATGAGTATATAAATCTTGGGAAATTTTCTATAAAACAAGAACTTATTCTCAGCTGGACCACGAGAAGTTTGCCTTCATAGTAAGATTTTACCATTACCATATTTTAATTTGTTACCAAATCATTTTTAGTAATATTCATTTCAGTGTAACTTTCTGAAGACAGTATGTGGACAAGATTCAGTTGACACTACAGGGAGGATTTTAAACCAAATACAGAGTCGGCTGTCAGTAACAATTGGACAAGAAGAAATAAAAACAACTTCAGTTATCCACTGACCAATATAATAAAACCAAATGGATAAGAATATTTTTTCATGTTTTTGTTAGCTTAAGTCAGGTAGTGGCGGTAGTGCCTTTCTATACTTGCATATTTAATAAATATTTAGCTGTATGTTTGTTCAATATAAAATGGAAATAATTTCTTAATATGATAATTTTTCCATTTTTTGTTGTGGAAATGGGTGATGACTATTTTGATTTTACTTTCAGTGAGGAGAACCCATTATCTGAAAATACCACTCAACAGCAGATGGAAGATACCACCAAATTATTTTTACGGAATGCATCAGATAGAGACGAAGGAAGGAACTGAAGAAAGAATCCAGAAAATGATTAAAATTATGACTTAGGGTTATTATTGGGAGTTGATATCAGGAGCTATTAGGATATTTTTTTCTGATCTGCAGGACTTCAAGTAAGCAACAAATAGTGAAATTCATTGATCAATTAATCCTGTGATTTCAATAATTGTAATAAAAAGATGTTATGAATATAGTGGAAAGTACATAGAAAGTACATAGTATTTTAGTTGCTAATTGCAGAAGATAAAAGTTTTTGTTCTGAAAATTTCAACCAAGTAATTAGTGGAAATTAACCCAGCAATATTATAAGATGAAATGTAACTAAAGATTTTTTCTGTCAATTCCAATAATTTTTTTTCATTGGGGATTTTTTGTCATGTTGCAACTTTCAGATTTATTCTGAGATTAAATATTATTAAATAAAAATGAGTTGAATTTAACCCTACTTTTTGTTCTCCTTGTGACAATACACATTCAAATACAAATTACATATTCAATTAGAAATGAAGAATTTTTGGAAATTTTTTATTTGGTGTAGTTTGTTTTATTCTTATATTCATTCTATCCAAATGCAAAACAGAACCATTTTTTAGTACAACATAGGAGCGGTTCATTGTGAATTTCAAAAATTCATGTTTGTAAAATAATGATAATTTTTATCGATATCTAATTACACAATATGGTGTATTATTTGATACATTGCTTTATGTTTTAATAAATATGCATAATGTTGATTTCAGTTTTTTTTTTCAAGAATATTGAGTTTGAGTACCTGGATTCTAGCTATGGAAACTTGTAATAAAAACGTGTGATATTTTAGACTCCTCCAGGAATGAATTTTAGTAAGAATAAACATATTCATGTCAAAAATTATATAAAGGGGGGTACATTTTGGCATATTCAAGCTTGATTTCATTTGAACATCATGAATTTGTCGAAATGTATCCCCTGTATATAATTTTTGACTTGAATTTTTATTTATCCTGAAAAATTATAAGTATGGTGAGGTTTCCGAATTCAGCTATGTAAAATTAAATACTTTAGAAGTGCAATTTGAATTACAGTCAAATGAAGAACATTAATGTTTGAAGCATAGTTGGCCGGCATCAATCGTGCACTGAAATTTGTTGTTGTTGAAGCACTTTTGAGGTACTTTGAATTGTCGGTAGAATGTATCACGGGCGGCTAGCGGCCGCCCGGACAGCGGGATGCCGGATAAGCGTTATTTTTAATTGCCTGACCAGAACTTGAAATGCCGGGGAACGATTGCTTTGAAAACGCCGGGCCAACCTTTAATGTTATCTGGGATCTTGTAGAAAAAAGAAGGTGTTGGCGTAACTATCCAAGCCAGGACGTTGGAGTTGATGGTAAGATGGGTTGAACGGAATATTCACGAAGAATAAGTTTACAAATTCAGAATTTGTCAGCAGAACAAAACCTGGAACACCTGTCTGGCTAGACACCTATAGCTTTCCCGAATTCTACCATAAAACTACTTCAATCGGAAACGAAATCCACCTTGTTGTCCTTCTTTCCGGAAGTTAGGGTACCAACATTCAGATATTTCAATATTTGCATGTTCCATGCAAAACCGACTAATCTGACCAGCTCAAAACTAATAATGTGTTTGGTTGTAATTAAAATAGATTAAATATAAAAGTGTATGATAAAATATAAATGTAATATCACATAGTAATAATTTTAGATAAAAAGCTGTGAAAGCTTCCATAAGAATTTTGGTGGTTATTATTTATTAACAGAAAACGTGATGTGGTTCGACAGTTTTCGGGATTTTCGTTCATGAACCTGAACCTAAATTAGGAAAAAATCACTTATTTGTGTACAGAAAAGAAGTGTTGGTTGTGCTCCGAGTTACGTGAAGTATTGGTTGTGCTCCGAGTTACAATTCTCAAATTGAATTCCTATTTGGAAACAAACACAAACACACTCAGTTCTGCTTTCGTTCCCTAGCAAAACTACAATGGCGACATTAAGCGCTCTCAATCGAATAAACAGTGGAATAAAGTGAGTGTTGAGGTAAATAAAGCTTTGAAAAGGAAGCGTTTTCAAGGCCACGACCGCAGCATTCGACTTTCAATGCACAAGCCGATTCAGACTCGGAATAGCAAGAATGAGAATTTCTCTTTACTTACAAGCTGAAGTTGGCCGCAAAAACTTTAAGTAATGAAATTCCTTGTTTATGTGCAGGAGATAAGCTCCGTGAGATGAAATTTATTTAAGACACGAGTTGTTTACCCTTATTTCCTGTGGATATGGGATAAAAGTGGAACTCATTGCAACTTGTTCAAATCAGGTCAAATAGTTTTAAGCTGTGCCTGCAGTATCCGAACGGGTATGAAAGTATTATTGTTCATTATTGCATTATGTGCATTTTGTAGGCGGGTAATTTTTTTCCATTGATAAGCAGTACTACATATTTTGCAGTATTCATAGTTACCCTTTTCTTCACCTGTTTCAGCTTCTCAGGGAGGTTGCAGTTTGCTCCTTCTTCTGTACTTATGGTGATTTTCAATAAATATGATAATTTCGTAAATTATACTAGATAAATGTCAAAAATATAAGGTGTTTGTTGTTTTATTCTTCTTAAAATTTTGTAAATCATCACCAAATCAATCAAACTCTACTGATTATATTCAAAATTCTATCAAAATCAAGAAACTCTCTAACTCAATACCTACTCCTACCTAATCTAGGAGAAACCTACCTTAACCTATCAAAATTACTATTCTTAGGCTTCACGCTATGAACTATCAGTCCATCAGCCCGCTGCCAAAATGTGTACTGATTTTATATCCTACGCCCTTCAGGGTTTTGATAGTTATGATTATAATGATCAATGAGCAAGCAAAATAAGCGCTAACTCGTTGAACCTAACAATTATTTCTTGCTCTCCCTTTTCGTTTTTCACTAAATACTCAAAAACCATCCCACTTTTCACTCTCACTCGTGCACTTCTTGATTTCTATAATTTATATTGACTATTTACCATGACTTGTTTCTCAATATTCATCACAATTTCCACAATTCATGATTCTTATTACTGAAACTGAGTTTTTGATAGCTTGTATGGTTATATTTTTATATTCAAATTTGATTTTTTCTCTCAATTCTATTATCTTTCTGTCATTTATCAGTTCATTTCTACTCTGACAACTATCTACTATGTTCGTTACTAAGTTTTGTTCGAAAAAAAATCATTCAATTTTGGAGTTGTTTTTTTTTCTGAATTCTATTGCCAAATTTTGATTTAATTTTCTAATTTTGATAATTTTGATTTCTCTTTTCAAATAGTTAAGACTGAATATTGAATGTTGTTTTTCAGACTTATCGAACGTTGAATGAAACTCGGCTACCTTTCTGATGCTACCGCAATATTGAAAATGGCTACGGTTTCAAGAAAAAGTAACCAATTTCAGGTGAAACAGAATGTTGGCAGGTTTTTATACAATTTTTAGTACTCATTTATCTGACTCTAGTTTCATGAAACTTCATTATATCATTATGAAACATGAAACATGGATTTAAGTAAATTGTTAAAATTGTTGTTGTTAAAATTGTTATTTCCGTCAACCGATTGCACCCCTACGCGCAACCCTCGGAAGTATTCGAGACACTTCTGTGAGCTAGGGAAGACGCAGCCCTTACCTTTTAACGTGTGATGCCATGCACGAGACCGGTGAATCGGTGTATCGAACCCACGACCCCACGCTTGCGAGGCGTACGCTTTTTACCAGCCGACCACCACGGCTTCAATACGGCTTGAATACTTATATTTCGGACGTCCATCATCTTAATGGTTGAAAGATTCCTATCTCTCTCAAATTTTTCACTGTGAAAAATTTGAGAGAGATAGAAATTTTTCAACCATTAAGATGATGGACGTCTGAAATATAAGTAATCATGAAACATGGAAGTGTCAGTATTTGAAAATTTTCAAAAATTTATTTACAGCTAGTACTTGATGGAACTCCCGCCATATACCCCAAGACTTTTTTACAGTGCAATGAAGGCCCTTTGAATATAAGCTGAGCAACCCCAAAATATCAGACCATGAGAGTATGGCCAAAGTATGCTAATCTCAATACGATATTTTACTATCGCAGTAAAAAGCATTTGCTTCTTAAATTGTCCGTAACATTATCGAAATATGATTTTCAATTTAGCGTCCATAATGAGAACAAAATGAAATGGTCAGTCTATTCCACAAATTGATGGTTCAGTTTGACTAGATTACTGAAATCGAGTTTAGTATTTTTTTCTAAAAATTATAGAATTTGTGATTTCTTCAAGTTGACAGATACACGATGATATGGATATTGAATATAAAATTGATTCGATAAAGTGTCAGCATCAGCCAGCAGTTTTGCCACCTGTTTTGTTAATAATATGGAAGAAGTGTCATCTGCATAGGAAATCTCAGGATTTGGGGTAGAACATGACAATACGACATCATTTATAAAGTCAGAAATAGAATGGGTCCCAGTATTGAACCCTATGGTACCCTGCGAGTGCTCGATTTGCTGTTTCCTACGATGACAAACTGTTCACGGTTTTCAAAATATGAACTTATCCATTAATTTGGTAAGCATCTTATGTCTATTCCATCAAGTTTTTCTAACAGGAAGAGATAGACGATTGTATCGGATACTTTCGTCAGATCGAAGTAAGGGGCAACGTTGATTCGATATTATTCAAAAAAGTATATAGAAACTCAGAACTCAGCTATAGTGCAATTTGTCGATTTTTTATTACGGAAAACATGCTGAGATCTATTGAAAAGCTCATTTGTCTCTGAGAAATTATTTAATCTGTTATTGTATTCCATTATGATAACCTTCGCCAATTGATTTTGTTTATAAATATATCTGAAGTTTATGATTTCTTCAACTGCCAGTTTATTTTTGTATTTGGGTGTGGATTTCGATTTTTCAAAAATACCTGCAATATTCCAGATAAACAAAATTATGATAGGGAGGTTTACTTATTATATCACAAGTAGCAGGCAAAATTCGACCATCAATACTAGCGGATTTTTTTCGAAGTAGTTTTCACCATTATTTCCTCTATCAAAATATTTCCGCATCATTATTTTATCAGCACTAACTCTGTTCAATTTTATCATGCCAAACGAAAGTTGTATCATCTGCAAAAAGAATGATCTTGGCAGTGATATTCGCTTAAATAATATCATTGATACACTGCAAAAATAATATGGGACCGATTACTGAGCCCTGTAGTACTCCCAATGCAATATCAGCATTATTTGAATCGGTGTTACAACGCTCTATCAGACTACGGTTACCCAAGTAGTTTCTTATCTAATCTAAGCTTGTATCTCTCATTCCATAACGTTCAAGTTTCTGTAGCAGTGTGTCATGATAAACGCAATCAAACGCTTTGGATCATCATGCTGCCATCATGGACCATCCGGCTACGTCTAACTCATAGTTGGTATAGAGTGGTAATTGAAGTTTGGGTATAATATACAATTTTTTTATTTTGGTGTCAGGTGTGGGGTAAGACGACAAATCAACAATTCATTTCTGATGCAGCTCAATGGAAGCTATGCCAAGTTGACGCAAATGTGACTAATGCACGAATCAAATATTGAAGTGGATAAACATGGCGCCTGCATCGATCGATCAGTCAATGAAAGTGTCACATACCGCCATCCCCATTCCGAAACACCTGATTCCCACTCTCCCTCGTCAAAGCGAATAATAATATGTTATCAACTTGTTTTCGGTCACAACTCAAACACAACTCCGAACGAGCTCTCGTTTCTGGACTAGTGGCTCCGCAATGGAAATTCATTCCAACTTTGTCGTATTAGGCGGCATTATTTCCAGCACAAAGCAACTAAGAAACTTGCAGACATTCAACCACAAATTTCAGCTTCTGGTTTCCCGTTAGTCGATATTCTAGCCGTCGGCTTTCAGTTCAGTTCTCTGCAGCGACCGCATTTATCTATGACTCTGTCTCTGCGGAATTCAATAAAACTGGCGTACGGGCAGTACAATGGAGAAAAACGGTCCGAACGCATTTAATGTTATTGTGGATAAACATGGGGTTAGTAGGGTTGGGAAGGGGGTTGTGAGTTTCAGGTGGAAAGGAAGACAGATTCCCGGATAAGGTTACATAGACATTGTAGGAAAACTGGTGTTTGAAATGGGATCATACAACAAGCAGTCACAATGGAAATATTGAAAAACTATTGGAATGAATCAAGGATGATGGAAAATGGGATGGTAGAACATTATTCGATAGACTGACTTGTTCACCAATGGATTGAAGGAAAACAATAGAAGGGAATCTGAATATACCGAATGTTTCCAAAAACAAGGATCAAGAACAATTTTTTAATAATGATATTCATTGAAAGAAAATTGGTAATATACAGTGAGCACGTAAAGGTTGAAACAAATTCGTTAAACGCTTGATATGGCCATTAGGGAAAATGAACTCCGACACGTCGATTTAATTTTTCAGTTGCGCATTTTTTGGACTAATTAAATTTTTGATGACGTCATCGCTGTTCGAGTTATGACGTCATTATATATTTTTTTAAATGGCATTACCCTATTTTGATAATAATTTCTAGAAGAACGTATTTTTCTGTGTGTGGATATCACAATTTGTCTTATGTTAGATAACCGTATGTTCGAGAAATATATTTCACTCATGGTAATATAATATTAAGTCTGTTAACGTAAACTTCTGACTTAAGGTTTCTCCACAAAATGAAATCTTGTGGGGTTAGATCAGGAGATCTAGCTGGCCACTCTGAAAATCCTCGTCTGCGGGTAGAGGATGGCTATTATCATTTGCCGTGGCGCTCCTGGGTGTCTTTCTGATTTTTGGTGGCGTACTCACTTTTCAGCTGCAGGAATACCCGGAAAAACCTTCAGCCCCACCCCGGGTGGTCGGTTGCACACTTAGAGCAAACGCCAGAAGTCGGGATTGGCATCTAGGCAACTCACATCGCACTTCCTTCAAAACAATGTATTAAGTCGCCTATCGATACCAATGTTCTTGGGAAAAATTCCCTCACACACCGGATTTCGATCGCAGACGAGGATTTTTAGAGTGGCCATCTATATCTCCTGATCTAATCCCAGTAGATTTTTGTTTGTAGGGATACATCAAGTCAAAATTTTACGTTAACAGACCTAATAATTATGAATGGAATATATTTTATTTCTCGAACATACGGTTATGTAACATAAGAAAAAGTATGACAACCATACACCGAAAAATGCGTTCTTTTTGAAGGTAGTATCAAAATAGGGCAATGCCATTTAAAAAAAAATCATAATGACGTCATAACTCAAACAGCAATGACGTTATCAAAAATCTGAATCTGAATGCGCAACTGAAAAAGAAAATCGACCTGTCTGAGCTTTTTTTCCCTAATGGCAATATCAAGCTTTTAACGAATTTGTTCCAACCTTTACGTGCTCACTGTATAGTATGGAAATAGTTCATTCGAGAATATTCAATAACACAGGAATGATACAAAGACAAAAGGTATGTGTGAATAAATATATACCGGGTGAGTAATGAACACTTGAATAAATTATAAACAAAATGAATTTAAAAAAATGGGTGAATGTATACTTTGATAAAAAATACAGTGCGTCTTTTTATAGCCGGCCTCACGTTAACTTTTGAACGGCTCGACTTACAAATGTAGGACAGAAACAATTTCGAATGGTTTCAACAACACTACTTTCAACTCAAAAATTTCAAATTAGATGGGGGGTGTCACATCGGTCAAAAGAGAATTCGACCCTTTTTATTTCGGTTTGAACTTTCCAATTCAAAAACGGTTAAAAATGAAGCAATTCTAATAAAGCTAGTTGATTCTCAACGGTCGAATAAGACTATTGGGTTATTCGGAAAAAAAAAATTATTGAAAAAAAAAATTCACGAAAATTACAAAATTGGCAGATCTATTCAAAATTAGCAATATTAACGTAAAATTTTTATGAGATATTGCCCTGAATGGAATGAAAGGTCGAAAATTTGAAATTGTGGAGGCCCCGTAAAAATACTATGGAATCATTAATTGAAAATGAATCGACTTGAAATTCAGTTTGAATAAAAAAATATTGAATTTTACAAAACTGAGTCTGAAAGTTGCACAGCAGAGAAATTTGTAGGGGAAACATCAGTTTCAACTCGATTTGAACTTTTCAACGGTTAGAGATAGAGCAATTCTGCGTACTCCAGTCGATTCAAAATACTCGAATTAGTACATACTGTGAAATTCAAGTCAATCAAAAAGAAATAAACAAAAATAAATCACGAAAAATACAGAAACGGCAGATCTACTTGAAATTCGATATATTTATATACGTAAAATTCTACGCTGATAGCGAAAATATATGATTTGCATGATATTAGATGTTGTCGTTAAATAGAGGGAAAGTTCGGAAATTCGAAATTGCCGAAGTAGCGTATGAAACTGAAATTTTTAACTGAATAGGAATTACATTGAAATTCAGTGAGCATACATTAAAAACATTGAATTTGATGAAACTGAGTCCGAAAATCTCAAACAAAGTGTGAGGAAAAATACTGGTTTCAACTCAATTCAAGAACGATTTCTGAGACAGCACAATTCTGCAGACGCCAGTCGAGTCAAAATGTTCGAATTGGTATACACTGTGAATTTCAAGTCCATCGAAAGGAACAAAAAATTACAAAAATCACAACATGAACAGAATCGGCAGATCTATTCGGAATCTCCACTAAATACGTTAAATTTCACGATGATACCGGAGCTCTATGATTTGTATTTCCTCAGATATGAGATTTTGCCACAAAATGAACTGAAAGGTAGAAAATTCGAAAATGCAGAGGTCTGGTAAAAAAACTATGAAATCTTTGATTGAATAGGCATCGACTCGAAATTGAGTGTGCATGAACAAAAAAACTTAATTTTACGGAACTGGGCCAAAAATCTCAAACAAAGAAAATTTTAATGGAAAACACCCTATTCAACGCGATCGGAACTTTTCTTTAGAAACAGTTCTTCAGAAATAGTAAATCTAGAAGAATACATTAGAATTGAACAAAATCTATCCAGTCGCCTGTAAATTAATTGAATTCGTGTATGGAGTGAAAACAATGTTCTATCAGAAATGATTTCGAATTATAATTTTTTGTTCAACATTACAAGATGTTTCAATACTAAGCGGTATATCACAAAATACCGATCAGGTGGAGATCCCTATACTCCTCGGGAATGCTACTTTTGGGAATACGCAAGACCATAAGCAGGCAGTTGGCCTGAAAATCTTGCGGAAAATATTGGATTGTATAATTTGAGAAACTTGGAAACAATAGCATTTCACAAGTACTCAACCTCTTGCGGAAGCATCAAACTCTTACGAAGATTCGAAATAGATGAACACCTTAATCTAGCAGAACATTATTATCATCTTCATGCAGTCATTGTTCATTGTGGTTCTGGCGTTGAATCTGAACATTATTACGCATTAGCCAAAGTTCAAGTTTGACGATAGTTTTGTCACTGAATATTCTAACGATATCTTGAATTTACTGGAGCCTCTGGAGACACCCAACATTTCATTCAATGGAAGAAAGGACATTGGCCGATCAAGATCTTCAGATAATGTGGTGCTGTAGGTTTTTCCGGGTTCTCTTGCAGCTGAAAAATCATTTGCGCCACTGGAATCAATCAAGTCGCCCCGGAGCGTCAATTGATTCTTGTTGTTGTTTTATAATTTGTATTAACTTTTTTTCATTAATACTTTAGCCTCTTTCCAACAATGAAGTTAAAATAAATTTTCAAGATCAAAATATTTTCTACATGAGTAGCAAAAGACGGTATTAGGGGGCAATAAATCAAAAGTTAATTTATTCATTTTCTCTATCGGATTCAACTGCATTCGATTTGTTACAGTATAGTATTTTCTTGAGTTCTTGTACAGATTTGAAGCTGGAGGGTAAAATACCGGGCTTCGTATAATTATTATAGTTATGGATTTTCCAGATTTTGTTTGAAGCCTCAGTTCGGAAGATCTCTGCATAGTACGCTGTTTTAACGCATATTTTCTGTAATATACGGACTGTACTTCTTTGCTATGTTGATTATTTTTGAGCGTGCGTGATAGTCAGAAATTTTCAGTTTGTTGGTGTTTGAAATTCAACTTTTCTGAGATATTCATAAAATCTTCATAAAAGAAATTTCCGTAGTCCCTGATGATTTCGTAAGCACTGCTCATTTGGAAGATTCTCCTCTGCATTCATTTTCAACGTCACGAATGAAGCGAAACCGTCTGGCTCATGCAACAATTTGTCAATTTCAGCGAAATACATGGGAAATTTTCTAAATATGCAGCACCGAATTATTCGATATGACTCCATTCCGCGAAAATCAGGACACGTGCATGTCACGATAGAAATCCAGTAATACAAATTATTGTCATCGTGATATGATGATGACCGCCTAGATTTCATCGTACTCCATAGGCGTCGGTGGGGTGAATTTTCAAGGGAGGCTGTCCAGGTATTTCAGAATAAACGCTGAACTGAACATGAGAACATGATAGACAATAATAATGATAATGATAATAATGTTCATTCATGACTAATGACCATATCAGTAGATGCCAAAATACCAAAAAAAAATTTATTCACGAATCTTCAACTGCGTGACATGTGTATTTTCTTAAGAGATAAACTGGATAATCACACACGCTTTATCAGGAACAGCTTTTGTGTAAAATGTTATTCATTTACATAAAATTTGTCTCCGCTAAATGTGAAGAAATAACATGAAAGGTAGATAGTCATTCTGGTCAATCCATATTTCACTTATCTTGCTAATGAAAGGAAAATGAAATAATAAATACTAACCAATTCTTACACGTGGACTAGAAATCAAATCACGGTAGGTATATGAGATATAGGATCGATGGATGTTATAATATAAATAGAAACCTGAATATAAAAATGTAAGAATTAGACAAACCATAAATACCAGAGTGTAGAAATTTGATGATTATACAATATAAAACATTCACATGTGAAATTGAAGGAAAATAGAAATATTTACAGAGTATTCATAAAAATACACTTTTTCCAAAATCATCACTAAATGATGACCAGTCCTATAATAAAAGTTCAGATAAGAGTTAAGCTTACCCATTACGTGAGAGTGACCCCTTGTTATTGTTCATTAAATATATCGTGCATTATACAGTACGATGCAAATGTATGGAATAAATTCATTATTTCTGAATATAAGCATATATTGTAAAATTCCTCGAATGCGTCGATTTTCTTTTCCGATTGGCTAATTTTTGAACCCCACCCTGAATATATAGGGTTATCCGCATTCGATACACCCAGTGTATTTTTCCATTTTTGGTTAGGGATCGTCATTACAAATCCATACCAGGTTTGATGGGATTATGTCAAACGGCTGCGGAGATATGAGCACAAACCCAGGTAGCACGGTGACGTCAAAATGACGTCCTAATTTGGTCAAATAATTGACCGACTAACGTCAGGAAGTGACGTCTCAGAGACTCTGAAAACACGTCAAAATGTCACAGCCATAGGACGTCATCAGCAGGACGTCATTCGGACGTCTGAAAAGAAGACTATAAATGACGTCAATTTGAAGACCTTTAAGACCATTAATAGACGTCAGTCAAATGACCAATAAATGACGTCTTCCTCAGTCCCTCGTTTTCATGTGGAAATTGATAGTTTCATGGAAGTAGAATAAAATTAACTGAATTACAATATTACATTTAATAAATTTCAAATATAAAACATACTACATGATATTGTAGTGAACTTACATTCAATATCAATTAACAGTGCATGAAATATGATAGATCTTAAAAAATAGTTTAGTTTTCTGAAAGAATAATCACCAATTTGTATTCTCTTGTAGGAATTCAGGTTTCATAATATCACAAAGAATTCATTACTTCAGCAATCCTGGGTGCTCTACTTTATACCTAAATCGCAGTTTTTCGGTGTTCTTCTGTTCATGAATAATAATCTGTACCATACTAATATCGACTGATTGAATGGAACTTCCAATCTTCTTCAGCCTTTATATCTTTGGTGATATATTTATCGCAACTCCTTTGGTTTTTCAATGGCGGCCACAACAGTTCCTGTTTTCTTAGCTTTAGCCACCTTTTGTCCTTCTGGGAGAACTCTACCAGTACGTAGAACAAACAATGATAGGACATTATTTGATGATTGATCCGAGAGCGTAACAACAAAAAACACAAAAATGTTAGCACCAAACCACCAAACAAACCAACACAGCAGCAAACCAGAAAAAAGATTCTAGCTTTATTCTAAAGGCAATGTCATTCGACAAATTAAACATAATTCAAAAGCCGCAACCCCTACCGTACCGCTGACGATCGAATCCAGCCAAGTCCGACCGACAACCCACGCTACCGCGACAGAGTTGTCAGGTCAAAGAAACCATCATTTTATTCCACCAAATTATTTTAAGATTATCAATAACTTTTTCAGAATTGACCCCTTGTGACAACTTTTTTGTAATGAGAATTTAATTGACAGAATCAAACAAAATATACTTCTCTACCAACTAGTGACAAAACAAAAATAAAATGTTCTTGGGAACATGCGAATGGATATCATTTGCAACGCTGTCCGCTACCATGGCTTTCTGCCTGAGTGTTTTCAACAAGCGTCTACGTCCCGACTGCAGCAACTCAGAGATTGGTCACTGTAATAGCGGGAAGATTAAATGACAAGACAGAGTTGAAAATCCTTACTAAGTTGAAAGTGCGTTAATTACTTACCAACCTAACCTGACTAATCTTACGTAAACAAATAATCATACAAAATTGGTACAATATAACAACCATTTATACAAATTTCAGTCGTGAAGTAGAAGCAATGTTACATAAAGCTTCATACAGCCGGCCTTAAGTCATTTTTGAAGAATTGCTAATAGGAGAGGTCCAGATTTCTGTAATCACGTATTCTGAAATAATTCTCAGTAACGGTCTCTTCATATCGACAATTTTCGGATAACAAATAGTTGACTTCGCAGGGACGTCATTATGACCTCCACGAAATACGTCAATTTGACGTCATGAAATAAGACGTCATTTTGAGGTCTCATTTTGGTCGAGGACGTCACGGACCAGCAGGGACTTTAATAAGACGTCATTACGACGTCATTTCACTAACCTGTGCTACCTAGGAAACTTCTCCATATGCCCAATGAGTGCGACAGAGACTTTTGACCTTCCGAATCGTGTGAAGTTTCAATCATACTCATTGGACATACAAGAAAGTTTTTTGCCCATATCTCCGCAGCCGTTTGACATAATCCCATCAAACCTGGTATCACTGGTTTTGTAATGACGATCCCTAACCAAATATGGAAAAATACACTGGGTAAAAATATCACTAAAGTAATTTTTTCTCGAATGCGGATAACCCTATATATTCAGGATGGGGTTCAAAAATTGTCCAATCGAAAAGAAAATCGATGTGTTCGAGGAATTTTCCAAAATATGTTTATATTCTGAAATAATGAATTTATTCCATACATTTGCATCGTACTGTATATCTTTCCGTATGTCGTGACTCAGAAATTCAAAACTACGTTGCCTTAGGCTTTTTTCTTCACATTTTGGCACAGAAAATTCCATTCCTTAGCTTCGAGTATTATAATGACGATGTTCGATAGGATCAATTTATTTATTTTTGGTTAATGCTGAGAATAATTTTGGAGAAGTTTACTCTCCTCATACAATACGTTACTTAAGTTGTTTCTTTATGTATACTTCTCTGATTTTCCATTTTTGTGAAGTGACAATATTATTTAAATACCTAGCAGTAATTTTACCCCCCAACCTAGGGTCTCATATGGAAGTTGAGACTGTATTAGGGAAGAATGGATGGTTTCCAAATGGGCTATATCCAGAAATTCTCTCAGATATTTGAAATGTGAATGGATACCTCTTAGTGTACAAATATATTTTGCTGGTAAGACCGATCGTAGTTGCCTATTAATTATCACTAGGTATTATAGTTTCCCGATCAACAATAAGATTTCTCAGGTTTGGTGAGTTATTTGCGTATAAGATTTTCTCAATATTGAAGGTTACTTCTGACCAGTATTCGTTTTTTTTTTAAATTTGGTTCATTTTCGGTTTTCAGGGTTTTTCAGTCTATAGATTGATGGAATATTGCGTTGTCAACAGCGAATCTAAGAACACAACCTTGTATATCAATCGACAATGAGCTATTGATATAAGGCGTGAATAGTAGTGGCCCAAGAATAGTTCCTTGTTGCACACCATACGAAAAATAATCTATACATACTTGGTGTTGACGGATTCAGAGATGATTCCTAATTTTACGCATTTCCTTTAATCCTATTTTTGTAGTTTCTTCAACATTTTTTTGTGGTTTAATGTGTCGAAAGCTTTAGAAAGAACAATAAATACACTGATTGATGGACTATTTTATAGATACATGAATATATATATATATATATATATATATATATATATATATATATATATATATATATATATATATATATATATATATATATATATATATATATATATATATATATATTCTCACCATTTCATATATATCAAAACAATCATGGCATTTCAAAAGTAAATAAATCAATACAATATACCATAATTTAAAATTGTTATTACATACATAAATCAAGAGAGGAGAAACATAATTTTTAGTACATATTTGCATTTGGAAATAGTACAAATCATTTTGGAAAGAATATGAGTGAAAATATTTTCTTAATTTCACTGGGCATTTCGTTTATTTTGTCAATTTCGCGTTGTTGTTGGGAAGCGTTGCAAATCAACCATCTATCCGACGTCATTTTGTCAAAAAAAACTATGTGTTTGTATATTTAGTATTTCATTTTGGTAAATGGACGAATATACTGCTTATAGGTATCCCTGTCAGGACGCCATCATTGTATTTTGAAAAATAGTATTCTTATTGTTCATTACCTAGATGAGTAGATTAATTTTAGTCAGTTTTGGATGTGGATGTTTATAGAAAATGCTGTAACCCGACAATTGGTAAAAAAAATTGTTGTTAAAATTGTTATTTTCGTCAACCGATTGCACCCCTACGCGCAACGCTCGGAAGTCTTCGAGAGACTTTTGTGAGCTAGGGAAGACGCAGCCCTTACCTTTTAACGTGTGATGCCATGCACGAGACCGATGACCATGCGAGGCTTTGAACCCTCGACCCTTCGCTCCAAAGGCGAACGTTCTACCAGCACGGCCACCACCAGCAGCACGGCCAGCACGGCCACCACAATCAAAGAAGACATTCTGATTCCAAACATTTTTTTATCACATACACGTTTATAACAGCTCTTTGAAATGGTTTTGCGATAACGCTCTGGAGGTTATCAAGAATCCTGCGAAAAAGCCAATAAAGTTAGTTGTTTGCATTCAAAAATAGCCCTGAGAATCTTCATAGAAGTGGGACCTCGTAGATTCATAACAGCTTCATGAATATGTACACAGCACAACAATCTTATTGTATCTGTGATTGTTATGGTCTTTGGAACATCCTCAGGTCTATCACAAAACTGAAATTGTCACTTGGGATGGCTAGTAAGACCTCATACAATTATTATCGATTGTTATAATGAAAAAAGGTATTGTTTGTTATACAGTGTGTCCCACTTTGAGCAGCCACACCTTCATATTTCGTTTCATTTTCCACGGCTAACTACGACCAAATGAAAAGTAAAAAATTGGGAAAAACATACTAGGGATTTTTTTATCGCAAAAATAACACCAGATTCTGTTCCAGAACACCTTAAAACCCCCAAATCTCAATGCTTGAATCATTTGAATATACAGGGTATCATCTGTAGCTGGTAGCATTATCAACTCCAATCCATAAATAATGCTTGGAAAATTTCCAAAATGTTTTCTCTTGTCACAGAATTCCCAAAAATATTTAATTAATACTTTGAAAAATAGCCAAATATCACTTTTCCAAGGCTAACTCTGATCAGAATGAATGATACCCTGTATATTCAAGTGATTCAAGCATTGAGATTTGGGGGTTTTAAGATGTTCTGAAACAGAATCTGGTGTTATTTTGCCTAGTATGTTTTTCCCAATTTTTCACTTTTCATTTGGTCGTAGTTAGCCGTGGAAAATGGATATACAAAGGTGACGTAAACATAAAGGTAGGTATTTCCGAGTACTACAACTTGAGTCCAAGAAAATTTCGAATTATTTCATTCTCAACGAAATATGGGTGTGGCTGCTCAAAGTGGGACACACTGTATATCAAGAAGTTGGACCTCATATGGCGTCATGTACCTACTTCAGACTTGAGTTCCTGAGAAACAAATATTTTCCGGAAACTGTACAATATATAAATATGAATACCAGTGAAATCCAGTCTTTCTTTATAGGTACGTTCGAAATTCCGCGAGTGCCAATTGATGAATAGACTCGTGTGTCTGGGAAAACTCGCAAGTGTCGCATTCCTCATTCACGCAATGCTTGTCAAGCTCTGTGATGTATGCATTCGCCCTTTCAGATCTCTTCGCGTCCATTACATGTTTACACTCTGCACATCTGAGGAATTCATATGGATCCGTGAAACTCGTATGAAATATATGCATGCGAAGTATCTTGGAAATGTATGTTGACTGATTTATGCAGGTATTCCTGCTTTGGTGTTATTGTTGTGGAATTTACACAGTGGGGCTATATTGCGTCAGAGTCCGACTGTATGAGTAGATGACATCATACCCACTCAGAATATGAAAAATTATTAGAATGAAATTTGGTGATTTGAAATTCAAGTTACCTTTGGTTTGTGTTGCATGAGATCTCTTTCTTTCAGTAAGGTGACAGTGATCTCTCACTTCAACATCACCATTAGTGCTGCTTTTTCTTCGGGGGTTTATGCAGTCATCGGAACAGGATGTCTCAGATGATTGTGATACTTACAAATTTGGCAGTGGCATAATAGCTATGAAATTCATTCGAAAACAACAGACAACAGAGTCGATAACCAGAAATTTTTGCCGAATATATAGGTAATTTTTTCAAGTGAGTCAGTGACAAAATTTCTTCAAGCACTCCCAAGTGATCTCAATTTATGTAGTGATACAAATTTCGCCCCCAGGGTTATACGTACGTCTGGTGGAGCCAATTGAGTGTACAATCTCCATTGAAATATTCCACAAAGTACAATCTCCATAAAGTTCATAAACATTTGTGGACAAAAAACACTTTTTATTCTAGAACTTCATGAATCATCTTCAGATAATGATAACTTATAATATAAAATTCAAATTTCAAGAAGAATGCACCAGCTTCAATTGTAAGGTTTTTCCTGTTTTCTGGAAATTTGTTTGAACTGGAGATTGTACATTTTGGAACTAGGCCCCTAAATTACTAAATGTATACTAGCTTGGTGCTTCGTTCTTGAAATGTTCAATTGTAGAAATAGCTTAAAGCTCCTTTCCGCAGTGTAGAGAACGTCCTCATCAATTTAAGGTACCACGACATATTAATTTAAGGAAACAAAATTTTTAAAACGACTAATTTTTGTTAACCCCGAAAATAATGTAAAAATTTAGTAAGAAAATCTGCCCAATCGTCGCAAAAATCACACCAATATAGTAAATCAAGTTCTAACTTTGAACGCAAAAATCTAATTCTCGACTTTTTTAATATGATTTTTTTTCTCATAGTTTGGTTCGAATCGAAAGGTCGTTATGAACAATGAAATCGCCTCTTTCCCAGTCGTCATTTCCATGATCTATTGTTTTCAATACCATCGATAGTCTTTGTACCGATCATATCAGAAATAGCTGGGAGTGGTTTCAGCAGTTCTCACAGAGTTTCCTGGTGAGTTACATTCAGTGCTTAAAGCCTGGGTTCTCAGCACTTAGAAAGACTTTTCTTACCCGAAACAGCATAAAGAGCCCTAAAATCATATTAGAGACATGTTTCTTAGGACCATATAGTAATTTTTACTAAATTCAACTCAACTATAACCATTGAGCATTGGAATAGTACCAACATCTGTTTTTGAATTTCCTCAACTTTTCACATTTTTATATAAAAGGTCGTTTTATCCTCTCCATAACTTGTTTAAGACTGAAGATGGATTCTTGCTGAATCTAAAACATGTAGGTACCCACTGTTTTAAACTTTGTTTATAATTGAAGTTGTGGAGATGATTTTGTGATACTTCTTTTCGATTCGTCCACACCACTCCATCTTTAGCTGAAATGGACTTCAACCAGATATTATATACTATTCTACTTTTCAGAATGCGGTAAGTGAAAGAACCCAAAAGTACGATAAAAGAGATTTATTCACACCTTCTAACAATTTTCTTCTTCATTTATACTCATGATTACCCATGAATCCATGATTTCCGCCCCTTCACAAATTTCCAGAACTCCGATCATATCCGGAATTCTATCGATGCCAATAACCGTATGTAACTCCAACATCCCCTCTTGCTCCACCCCCTTGCTCATTGTAATCGCATTCACGATTACAATGAGCAACAAACTTTCCCGACAAGTTCTTTGACTTGAACAGACATTTTAATATATTCGGAAAGCCGAATGGCGAAATCGAATGACGTTCATCCAGAATTGAAACTCACTCGGGAGTTCTGGCATATTTGTGCGTATTCTACTTGTTGATGAGTGCGATTCAAGCATGATGCAATTATTGTTGATGGAGCTGATAGCAGACAGGTGTGATCGTGTAGCTCGAATAGAGAATACCCGGAAACAATGGGCGTGGCAGTGGCGGAGGATATCAAATGTTCTCATGGGTTCGAAAGGGATGAAAAATTATTTAATAGTCTCCTTCTAGTTTTACAATGTTTTTCTGTTCTATATTATCTGGAATCCTGAGTTTGAAACCAATAGTCGTTTGGCATCGCTTGGTCTCGTTTTCAAAAAAGTATACCATTAAAATTCGAAATTTGTCGTAATTGTCGAATCCATGTCCTACATTATACAAAATTGCATCGAAAGTCAACCAAACGTACCCCTACCAGTAATCCTCGAAAAAATCCGATAGGAACCATGCAGATTCTCCAGAATGAGCCTAGCACTTGGCTGGATCAAGATACCACAATCCTGGAAATCTGTGAAGTCGTATTTATTCCCAAACCTGTCTCAAACTCATACGACTAGGCCAAGGATAACAGACCAATGTGCTCATCGTCCTTCCTTCTGGATTGACTAGAAAAAGTAACGGATATTTCAGAAACTCACTGGTAATTTCCAAAGGGATATAAGATGATGTTGAAGGATGCTGAAAGAAATAATCCTAAACATTGGTTCGAAATAAAGTTCCTCCACCATTGCCTAATCTGGGGTTTATTTCACACAAAATACAAACAACAGTCTTAAAGATAAACATTCTCAATTGAAAATTGAATCAATACATGACTCCTCTGGAAATGGAAAAAAACAAACGATAAAATTGAAGTTACTTTTTTGTAATATTTAACAGAAAACAACTACGGAAAAAAAACTGTAGGTCACAATGAGCTTATGACAAGAGGCTTAAGATGTCCGGAGGACTGCTCATTGCTAAGATCCTATACAATATGAAAAATTGGGTCGAAAATCCATCAGAAAACAACTACTTTCCTGGCTAATGCCATGACGAACAACAACTTCCCCGGCTAAAGCCACGCTGGACATTGAACTTCATCTGATAGATATTGAGAAAGACCCTATATAACTTGAGAGAAAAAATCTGAAAGTGAAAATTTGCATGTTCATTCAGATAGTTGCTGGATAACATTCTCCCTTATCTCATTCATAGATAAGAATCTCCAATGGAAACTGGACATTTAATAAATAATCAACTATCTGAATGAAAATGCAAATTTTCACTTTCAGATTTTTTCTCTCAAGTTATATAGGGTCTTTCTCAATATCTATCAGATGTAGTTCAATGTCCAGCATTGCTTTAGCTGGGGAAGTAGTTGTTTTCTGTTAGATATTACAAAAAAGTAACTTCAATTTTATCTTAGGGTTTTTTCCATTTCCAGAGGATTCATGAATTGATTCAATTTTCAATTGAGAATGTTACTGTTTAAAACATGAATCCCTTCCAAGAAAGGTTATCTTGTATGGAAAATAGCGACTAAATTCCAACTTTCAGTCGCATATGATTCCACAACTGACTTTATGAACATCCTGTTAATATTTTCAATGAAATCAACAAATAATAATATTTGATCTGAAACTTTGAAAATCAGTTTTTTTCTCTAACGAGACATTAGTAAACATTGCAGTTTGGACATCTAACCGAGTTCTACTTTTACAACTGCTCCTCCCTATATCTGGCTTATTCTTGCCACTATGAACTACTTTTTCCACAGGTGCATTTGGGTTTTTTTATCTATATTTTTTCCCTTATGAGAGAAATCAACTGTTCCATGATGTTGTGAGTCCTCAGATGGATCTGGATCATTTTTACTGACTATACTTCGTTGTAGTTCCAAGTATTTTGGGCTTGGCTCTCCCTCTTCGTGATCATCTGACGAATCCGACTCACTCTCACCAAGGTTTCTTGAGGTCGGAGGGCTCTGGCGAAAAAATAAATAGAACTATGCACTTTTCTAGATATCGAAGGAGCCTTTGACAACACATTTTTCGATAGTGTGGTCTCAGCGGCCAGGAAAAGAAGCGTTGAGCAGGTTATTGCTCCAAAATCATTAGGCCCAGACCAAGATATTTGAAGAGAACAATTTGTTAGCGCAAGATTTTCCTATATCCTCGATACGCATATTCTCCAAACGCAAGATTTTCCTATATCCTCCATACGCATATCCACCATTCGCAAGATTTCCTATATCCTCCAAGACTGTTTATTTTTGTCATAACAAAAATTTTTGTAATCACGAATAATCAATAATTCTGACCAGATCTGTAACAGTGCAGCATTTCGTGAATTTTATATTGGGAGTTCTCTACAGACATTCATTTATAGGGTGTTAGCGGTATTCACCTTTCATTTCTATGAATTTTCGTTCACTTAAATTTTGTTTTTCGATTCTTCTTAATTTAGTATAAGTTATTCACCTTTTAGCACTGTAATCTAGATTTATCATTTGGAAAAGTTATTGATTTTTTGACCTACAATTATTTCACATTCTCATTGAAAACAGATGGTATGGAATAAGAAAGCCCAACACTGTACCACTCCTGTAGACAGAGATTTGTAACAGTGGGCACTGTCAATTATTTATGGTATACCATATACAGGGTGATTCAAAAGTACTTTGACAAACTTCAAGAGGTGATTCCTCACAAAATTATAATATGAATTGTCCAAATAAATAAATGTCCGGAAACGCTTCGTTTCCAAGATATAGGGTGTTGAAGTATTATTTTTATTTTCGTTTGTTTCAAATAACTTTTGAAATATTGAACTCAATTAAACGAAACTTGGTAATAAGAGGTTTTTGAGGTGTCGAATTCGAACCTGATGTTATTATTGCTCGTACTCGTAGGGGGCGCCACCAACACGTCTATTTCTTTTTTGAAGATTCATAACTTTTTTGAGTGTTCTTCTAGCACATTTTTCAGTAAAAAAATCGATTCCTCTAACATATCTACGTAAAAAAGCCACCACTGTAACAAGTCGCTGTAAGCAACCGTTTTCTAGATATTAGGACTTGAAAATTTCAAGTGGATTATTTGATAATCTATGCATGTAATAATTATTACCTTTATTTTGCATTTGCATTTGCATTAATTTAACGTTTAAGTAAGCAGTTTTGGTTTTTTTGTAGGGGGCGCCACCTATTCTATTACTTTTTACTCGCTTGAAGAGGTCATTACTGTTGGGTACGTTCCTTCATGACATCCTCAAGCGAAATAGTAATTTAATAATAATAATTCAATAGTAATAATTAATAGTAATAAAATTTGCAAGAAATGTCAACATTTTATTTCAGGAAATTTTGAATATGTAGAATAAACTAAAATAAACGAAAATAAATTGTATTCAAATAAATTGTTGAAAGTGTCCATCTTCAGCGAAGATACAGGCAGTCAGTCGTCTAGTCATTGAATCTCGTACCCGCTCAAAAATTATTGGTGTGTTCCTTATTGTTTCACATGCGTCTACTATTCGGTTTCTAAGATCTTCCTCGTTCGCTACTGGAGTTTTATAAACTAGTCACTTCAAATGTCCCCAAAAATAAAAATCTATCGGGTTTAGATCTGGGGACCTTGGTACCCACGGCTGGTTAGGTTCTTCTACACCCTTACCGATCCATCGATTTGGATAAACTGTGTTAAGGAATTCCCTGGCTATAACGCTAAAATGGGCCGGAGCCCCATCATGCATAAACCACATGCGGATACGAATTTCTAATGGTAAATTCTGAAGTAGTCCCGAAAATTCATTTTCTAAAAA
Source organism: Chrysolina oricalcia (assembly GCA_944452925.2). NCBI lineage: Eukaryota > Metazoa > Arthropoda > Insecta > Coleoptera > Chrysomelidae > Chrysolina > Chrysolina oricalcia. Next base: position 5,292,276 of record OX101825.2, on the reverse strand, counting down.
GTGTCTGTAAGTTGCGCCATTCAGTCGGAGCGGAAGAAAGAAAGGACCTATCAAGTAATTATCAATTATTGCCGCCCATACATTTACAGAATATTGATACTGATAATGCCTTTCACTAACTGCATGCGGATTTTCGAGAGCCCAAACACGGTTGTTATGAAAGTTTGTGATAGCATTTCGGAAGAAGTTTGACTCGTCCGTGAAGAGTACATATCTTAAAAATTGAGGATTTCCAGCCAATTTTCTCTAAAACCACTGACACATAGTAATGCGTTGGGAAAAGTCTCGTGGCAAAAGAGCTTGTACCCTTTGAATATGGTACGGATAAAACTGTTGATCGTGAATAATCCTCCAAACTGTGGACTGAGTAGAATTCACAGCTTCAGCAATTATTCTTGTACTTGTTTCTGGATTCTCCTCGAGAGCGTTCAAAACAGCTTTTTATAATTCTGGGGTTCGGACTGCTCGTGGTCTTCCAATAATATCAGCTACCCTCTTGAAGCTACCTGTTTCTGCCAAACGACTAGCAAATGTTGGAGCTGAAGGCAGTACTCGATTAGGAAATAGCTCCTGGTAAATACGTCTTGCTTCGCGCGCATTGCCATCTGCAAGGCCATAAACGAAATGCATATCGGCTAAATGAGCATTATTGTTTAAATAATCCATTTTTTCAAAATTAGTGTTTTCTACTTCTACTTACGGAAACTTCAACAAAACGTTTAACTGTCACAAAATATGTAATTACCAAAACTACTTACTCAAACGTCAAATTCTTTTCCAAAGCATTCTTGTGAAAAATGCAAAATATTGGTAATAACTTCAACATGCAACGATTATCAAATAATTGACTTGAAATTTTCGAGTCCAAATATTTAGAAAACGGTTGCTTACAGCGACTTTTAACAAGGGTAGCTTTTTTACGTAGATATGATAAAGAAATCGATTCTTTTACTGAAAAATGTGCTAGAAGTACGCTCAAAAAAGTTATGAATCTTCAAAAAAGAAAAAGACGTGTAGGTGGCGCCCCCTACGAGTAAGAGAAATAATAACATCAGGTTCGAATTCGACACCTCAAAAACCTCTTATTACCAAGTTTCGTTTAATTGAGTTGAGTATTTCAAGAGTTATTTGAAAAAAAAAACAAAATAAAAATTAAACTTCAACACCCCGTATCTTGGAAACGAAGCGTTTCCGGACATATATTTATATGGGCAATTCATATTAGAATATTGTGAGGAATCACCTCCTGAAGTTTGTCAAAGTACTTTTGAATCACCCTGTATACGACTGTATTTTTATTTATTGTTTTATTTACCAGATATTTTTCATGAGTCCAGACTTTTATCGAGGAAGTTCACACCTCTCAACTCATTTAGACTAAACAATATAAAATATTGATAGTAATAAATAATTACCTTGTTGGGAGATGCGGACAGGTAAACTGTATTTGCTGATCAAATTTATCTTTTGTTGTGGATGTGGATGTAATGTAGATGGCTTTTGCTGATTCTTGTATAATTACGCTGGGGTCAGAATTATGTCGATCAGTTGATGGGAATTGATTCCAGGAAAGACTGGTTCGGAGGCTGCTCTTGGTATCACCCCCCCCCCCCCCCCGAGTGGGGATGCTCTAGATGAGTGTAATATGCTTTTGGTTCGACTGGGTGGATAATGTTTATCATCGTTTTTAATTTTAATATGTGTTTTGAACATATTTTTTTGGTAAACTAATAATGAATAGGTAACAGTAACTGTTTCATTATGAAAATTGTTTTTTGTTTTCGTTAACTAGCTGTCGTCCCATTATGAACGGCAGCCCTCAGAAGTCAAAACTTGTGCGAGCTAAGGCTTAACGAGGTCCAACCTTTTTACGTGCGATTCCTAGCACCTCAGAAGGATTCTGAAGTCGCTAGGGTTTGAACCTTTGACTGGCAGCAGAAATGATTGAAACAATGTTGATTCAGCCATTCGGCTACCTGGCCCATATGGGTGGTTAACAATAGGCATAATAATAGTAAGGTTAATTATTTCTTTCAGAACTTGGGGCATGTTTGATGTGTTTCAAAGCAATAATAACTTATATAAGAATGTGGGTAATTCGGTTGCATCACCGAGTGTGTTCGAAAAGTGTATCTAGGACTGACAATTATGAATTTGCGAGTCGCGATTCCAATCAGGAGAGAGATCTGACGGATAAAGACAATTGTATTATGTTGGTGAGTTGCCTGTTTTTATAAACAGGCATGTTATAGTAGAGCATGCTTTGATTTTCTCCATGAGGGGATGACCATTTTATTTTACAAACTCATAATATTTTTGCTCATTTGCAGATACGAAGTGTATGCATTCTCTCGATAAAATCCACATTGGGGATTTATTTCCTTCTAGAAATTGGGTTAATATATGTTAGAGGTTCTACATGTTTACGATATTCACCGTTCGAAAACTTTACATAATTTAATTTCATCCATTGAATCTGTAAATTTAATCCAGGACTCATTATTTTGAAAGTCTAAATAACTTTTAAGATCTCGAGTACTGAGATATTTTAACCACCAGACCGTCTCCTGAAGCAGACGGATCTGAGCGATTTTGAACATTTCAGAGACAAAACGAGTCAGTGAGCCTTAAGAAAACAGATATCTGGTATCCTCCGTTCATCAAAATTATTTTTCGTGCAATCGCACGCGAAGTCAGTATTTCGCGTTCTCAGCACAGTCCACGAAATTTAATTTCGCGGCCGTTACCCATAGCAACGGCCGCGAAACCAAACGTCACTTTCAAAAATGTTTTCAGACATCGTCTTAACATTCTGTTTGTCACACCAATCTTTAAACTCGCCGTAACATTTTTCGTACTGCCGTTTAGATTTTTCGGGCATTAAAACGGAAAGCGCCGAATTTACAACGCTTTTGAGTTCAGGAGGAGTGGAAGGTACTGAAATATCGCTATCAGTATCAGACATTTTGCGTTTTGACAAGAACTGTCAAAATATTTTGTATATATTGAAACATATCATTTCCATAGCACACGGTGATATTGTTAAATAAATTGAACTGCTGTTGATTTTAGAGCAAAAATATATTTATTTACAACTATCTATTTTAATAATTTTAACGATTGCACGAAAAATAGTGTGTATGCCATGGTCGCGAAACTTTTTAACGACCTCAAGATTATCTTGCCTCGGCCGCAAGCGGCCTCGGCGATAACTGTTCTTTCGGTACGTTAAAAAGTTATTTCGCGGCCTTAGCATACAAATAACTATTAGCTCGGTTCTAACAACACCAAAAAATAACACAAATTTGGGGTGGTGACAGCCTTTTGTATATTTTGGATACTCTTCAAGTATTGTTAAATTGAGTGGTTTCAAGGTCTTCTCCCTGAGAGACCCTATAGAGTCAGTACAGTGAAACTACAAGATATTTCTGACGGAGGGCGACTTTTGGACTGACGATTTTGGTTTGTTGTGGGTTTGGTTAGAACCCAAGATATTTCAATTCACACCCAACTATCCTAGGTCAAGAGTTACAGATCTTCATGTATATTAGCATACCGACTGAGCAGGAAACTGGAAGGAAATAAGAACTACATGGGAAGATATGAGTATCAAAGCTAGGCGTATATATCGAACATGAAAATAAAAATTCCAAACACCAATTTTTCACCATCATCACAACAATATGGAAACTCAATTTTAAAACGAATAAACAAAAATCGTAAGTGATCATCAGTTGTGAAACGGTGCTTTCAAGAACAAAACCGAATCCTACATACGGACACATCAAATGTTCACTGTAATATGCGTTTGCGGTTCGCACACGGTCAATTCCCGAACATCTAGCGTCCCAGACTCCCGCAAAGTACACTCTTCCTCTGAATCCCAACGACAAACGTTGCCAACGAAGCCAACTTAGAGTTTTGTTCTCTCCGTAGTTTCCGCAATAAAATGTGGCCGTTGTAAGTTCGGTTGACAAGTTGTGTGGCCCGGCAAGGACTCGCAATTAAAACGACGGAGCAGCATCGGGGCCTTAACGAGAAAGGCGAGGCTTAGGCAATAATGAGAGGAAAAGGGTAGATTGCATTTTAAGTAGTCTAAGGGCTGAGTGGTGATTAGGCAGAGAATGGTGGATTAACTGAATTTTTTGGTGATACTCGCAGATTAGAGCGGCCGGGTAATGGGCGTGAGAAATGGGCCTTCGAAATAGTTACAGACAATAGCAGAGTGATGAAGATGTAGCGACTGAATTTCCATTTTTCAGGAAATCAACATCCACGGGCAGTGAAGTACCAAAATGAAGTTTGTGCTCATTCGAATGGATATACGTGGAATTAATAATGACGAAGAATAAGTAGATGAAATCCTGCTTGCCGCCACAGTATCGTGCAATACTGTGGTAAAATCAAGTGCGAAGATGTACAACACTTGGATGTAAAAATAGAAACAAAACTTTTTTACTTATATTTTCATATATTGTCCCTCGCTAAATCCATCCTTATTTGTATCTTCATGGGTAGGATTGTCACGCTGGTAGCTATAGCTACCTTCGTGGCGACGTTAGTTGTTGCCTTATGAGTACAAGGTCTTCTAACCGATGCCACAAATGTGTTGTTGGCTTCCTGTTGTTGACTTCCTTTGTTTCTATTTTTACATCAAAGTGTTGTACATCTTCGCACTTGATTTTACCGTACTGAAGAGAGCTTAAGCTCGAAACACGTGTATATATATATATATATATATATATATATATATATATATATATATATATATATATATATATATATATATATATATATATATATATATATATATATATATATATATATATATATATATATATATATATATATATATATATATATATATATATATATATATATATATATATATATATATATATATAGGTGTATATAGAAAGATAAGTGCCGAATCAATATCCAGTAAACAACTAAATACAGAAAAAAATTCATACTATGGTAAGCTAATGATTGCGTCAATGTTTAAATCACTCACGCGACTGCAGAATTTTTCTGATGGCCCGAGAAAGTGGTATGGTACGATACAATGGGCATCTGCCTACGTGTCATCGGGTCAGCCTTGGGTGGCTACCACGCACGAGGTGGAGTGCTTAGTGGGTATACCTGAGGGGGATTCAATTCGGACTCAGGGGACTCCCACACTACCTTATGGGATGTGTGTGTCAGGCCGGATAAAGGGTTTCAACCACCTTGTATATATATAAAAAAAATAAAAAAATGCTAATGATTGGAGAAAGTTTACATAAGCATTTTGAAAGTATCATTATCGAATTATCGAGGAGAGCAACTACAGACTTCTTGAAAGCTCCAACCGAAAGTTTTTCCATATCGCTGGGTATGCAGTTATGAATTTTAGCAAGGTTATATGAGAAGGGCGACTTGAAAAGAGAAGTTTTGTGGCGGGGAATGGTCAATTGATATTTCGAGCGAATATTAACATCGTGTACTTCAGAGCGATACTTAGCTTTCTCATAGAGATATGTCGGCTTTTTAGTTGACATTACTTTGTGAATGAGAGTGCAGAAGTGAAGTAATCGTCGTTTCTTCTTATCTAACCAACCAATATTCATTATAGAACGCGATACGTGATCCCGCCTTCGAATACCACATATTAACCTGACACAAGAATTCTGAATTAGTTGAAGTCTGCGACAGTCAGCTTGTAATAGGGCAGGTCCATAAATACAGTCAGCATAATTGAGGTGTGAAAGAACAAGTGAGTTGCAAAGGGTTATTTTACAATTCCTAGTCATGATATGCCTGTTGGAATAGATCAATTTCAGATTGCAGAAAGCTCTTTTGATTTCATGTGAAACACGTCGTCAAGAATGAGTCTCAAATTCCTTTCATACTTGGATAAGTTTAGCTGGACATTATCCAAACACAAGTTCAAGTCATTGACATTTCTTTCTCGCGCTCCCTTACTTCCAACTAATAAAGCTTTGGATTTGAAAGGGTTGATGGAAGACAGAATTTTCTAGATAGGAAATTCAAAGTTTCAAGATCAAAGTTCATTTGGACACAAGCTTCACGAATTCTGTTTTCTCTAAACGTCATATATAACTGAGTGTCATCAGCATAATAGTGGACGGCAAAGTGTTTCAAATGTTTATGAAATTGCGAGGTGTACACGGTGTATAAGTAAAGGGCCTAAGATTGATCCTTGCGGTACACCTCTTTTTATTATTGCATTATTAGATGTTTCTTTCCTAAATACCACTGACTGAACTCTATTAGTTAGGTAATGGTTCATCATTTCAAAAGCATTTTCCGAAAATCTGATGTGGTGTAAAATAGCCAATAATAGTTGATGATTCATCCTATCGAATGCCTTGGAATAATCAATCAATACCAATGCGCAGAGTTCGTCATTATCTATAGCAGTAAAAATGTCATCTGTGACCCTCAACAGAGCAGTAGTACAACTCAGTCCCTTGCGGAAGCCTGATTGAGTGTGTGGTAAAATAGCGTGTTCATCTAGATAGGAACGGGTCTGCATATCATTAATTTTTTTCAAAGCATTTTGAGAGAGCACATAAAATACTAATAGGGCGTAGGTCATTCAGACTATTTATTTATAATTTAATTTATATTTTTAGTTTATAATTTTCCAAATCATCAAATATAATACCGATCCACACACTATTTCTACACTCACCATTGATTGTCACAATGTTTTTTTAAATGAAATCAAAACTGAAAAAATCACATCATCCTGATTTGAAACTCTGGTGAATATACCAAACTAAGTCGGGAGAAATAAAACCAGGAAAAGATTCTTTCAAATGTAGAATAGGCGGTAAAATAATTCCATTTGCATCAACGAAAGCACTTTCTCTAAAAGCCCAATTTATTCTCCATCTTATCTCCAATTTCTCGATAAAATCGTAGTGTGATGTCAAGTATCATGGAAAATCAATAGCCATTTTACGACGAATATTGATAGGAGAATAGAACCGATAGCTTCTTCTGTCTGACACAGGAATCTCCTACAATATGCACCGTAAAAGCCTTCGCAAAGTTCTCTAACTTTATTGAGAGTTACCTTCGGATATTCTACAGGGTGGCTTACGTTTCGAAGCGGAAATTTGAAACCATGGTCTTGATTGTGATTTCTTGTATTTTTGTTTCGATATGGGCAACACTCATGAATCAAATTGGGTAATTGAAGCTTTATTTGGGTTTATTTCCTTTGATAAATATGGTGCTTATTCAATCTTCTCAAGAACTCCTCTGTTCATACTGATTACCACCAGGGAGTTTTATATCTTTTTCAAATAGACAGTTTTTCAATAAATACCTTACCTGTGATATGTAGATTGCATTTCAAACTATGAATGATGAAGAATGGTGTAATAAATCCATGTTTGAAAGAAATCCAGAATTGGCTTCATTGTTCAACATGATTTCGAAAAAATCACTTGAAAAAGTTGCTTCTCTGCAAAGAAAGATCTAGCTCCATACTTTTCGCACCAGTTTGGAGATGAAATAGGAAATGAAACAAAAATTAACCGTTTATTGACGGAATAAAAAGAAAATTGTTATTGTTATTTTTTTTTCCTCAAGAATTATGTGAAATAGTATATTGGTATCTAGTTGTAAAAGCAGTACATTCCCGGACGACAATGTGAATTGTTGGCCGAGGCGAAGCCGAGGCCAACAAGCATTGAAGTCTGGGAATGTGCTTTTACTACGAGGTACACATACTATTTTTTCTGAAATCGCAATCAGCATTATCATAAATTGAGAATTCGTAAATAACGTGCTTTTCTGAAGTGACAACTATAAACCAAAGACCGATTTTAATGGCCTAGGCCGGCAAAGTACTTTCCCGTATCGTTTTCGATACGGGAAAGTATTAAACGGTCCGGGAAAGTTAGTTGCTTAGCAACGTACTAAAATACTGGATTAGCGTATTTTGATGCCTGCAGTTGCTCCGAGAAAGTGGGCATTCTTGAACGATTTCAAAAAAAAACATTTTGATTCCTTGATATGGAGGGGGGAGAAGCACATCAATTTAAAAATATCAGACGGTATGAAGTGACACATCGTTGACAGAAGAATTCGATTCTCTTTGCAACCATCTAATTTTCTTCCTATTTCATCAAAATTTTTATTACCATATGCACTGGAATTACAAGTATAAGTATCTGAATGTACCCATATCTCGATGAATTTTAACGGTATGATAAGGATCAATGAGAAATAAAATATTTTGAATGGTATCACCAATACTACTTTTTGAGACAATATTCATTGCAATTACTAGATAGATGGCGCTGGGGGACATCAACTTGAAAATTTCGAAAGACAAGGAGATCAAAATTGTGAAAATACATGTTAACGAAAATAAAAAGAGGATATGGTTGGATTGAATAATCTTTTCAACTATGTGTGATTGAACCCACAATGCCATTTTTAATTTTTCTATCAGTGTGCCCTTCCACCTCTTTCATCGGGCAATCACATTGCCATTCATTTCAGAAAGTAGTATCTGTTACACCATTCACAATGGTATTTTTTTCATGTCAAAGTCAAATTGTTTAAAAGGTAGCAAGGTAGCTAAAGTAACCGCACTGTATGAAGAAAGTAATGAAAACCATATTAGAGATATTTGCTATTGCTCTGGAACATCTTAATAGGAAGGAAAGCAGGTATGATCTAATTCGAGTTTCAATGCTGGTTGGAAATTCGAATTAATAATAACAGACAATAACAGTTTCGAGAAGTGGTTCAGACATCCAAATTAGAAAAAGTATCAAGTAATAAGAATTTGAAAAAAGTTTAAGAAAATTATCAATTTATCATCAGGTACGAAAATTTTCAATTATCAAATATTTTGGAGTACGACTGATGATTATGAAATTGTAAATTAATAGAAAAAGAGAATGAAAACCTGAATTTAGGAAAAATCACTTTTTTATTCATTTTTAATTAACAAAATTGAACATCAGTGTTGAGTAAATGAAAATAAGTCTTCAGTATTATAGTTGATAGGTTGCATACATTTAGTTTGAATATCAATAGTCAAAAAGTGTGAGAAAGATTGAAAATTTCTGATTGGTGATGGGAGCATTTTTGGATGGTTAGCAGGAGGTTGCTGAAGAAATCAGGAAAGCCATTTTCTGTGAAATATGCCAAAAATCACTTTTGGTTCGTCATGTTGACAACCTTCTTTTTTTTGTACCATTTTCCGTACCTATCAAATACAAACGGAACTTTTCTCTGGCCCTGGCTGGATAGGTGTCTTCTGGCTTTTGTTAATTTGTATTCGAAATGTTCACAATACCATTATTTTTCTTAATTTTTATTCCTGTTGGAAGAAAACAAGTTTTCAGTAATTTCTATTTATAACTGATACGATTCGAGATTCCTTCTCAATTTCGTGTTATAACTTGAAATCAAGAAGTAGGAATATCGCATTATAATAATAATAATGAAGATACTCCATTCAACCTTTTTGATCACACATGATATAGGACAAGCAGAAGTGCCCAGAGCAACCTCATCTAAATACAACAAAACAGGTCTATAATCTACCACCATTGGTAGTACACGTTAGTTTTTTGTTCAAAAATGTATTTATGTCATAGTTACATTTATTACATAAAAAGCTGGGTAGTTGTGGTAATCAGAATTGAGAGAGAAATGGCAATTATTATATTTGTCATATAAAATGCATTCGTATATAAAATATAGCGTGGGAATTCCATGGTCTCTAAAATGATTACAGCATGTTTCTCTATAGTCTAGGTTGAATATAATTCGTATAATACTCCTTTGATGACTAAAAACTCTGGATGCACGCACTGCTCCACCACAAAAAATAATATTGGATGAAATGTGGAAATAAACAATAGCGTAGTGAACACTTATTGATTGATTAGACATGAAAATAGTTTTCAGTTGTGATATAACAAAGTAACTGCTATCATTTTTTTGCAAATATGTTTAATGTTAAGGTTTCAACTCATACTACTGTCAACAAATGAACCTAGAAGTTTGATAGATTTTGATTTTGCTGATATTCCACTGTTTTCAATGATTTACTTCCTGTCGGAAAACTGCATAAAAAAGGTTTCAGCAGAGTTAACTATCAGATAATTCCTCTCACACCACATGGTGAATATTGTTGACAATTCATCCATATTTACAATGAGTTTTTCAGGTGTATCTACATCAGAGGCCAAAGTGGTATCATTAGCATATAAAAAGGGATGTTTTGTGCGTATTAATGATCGAAGATCATTTACGTACTATAAGGAAATCAGCGGACCAAGAATCAATCCTTGAGGTACCCCAGCATCCACGTAATATGTAAGATATATCTGATCGTCAGTTTTCACTATAATATTCCTGAGCTCAAGATATGAAATCAGCCACGAGAGGAAACCCAATTCAGGTTATTTATTAATTGTAATATAAGTATTAATTGAGTTTATTATTCGTTTTATAGATGCAATACTTACATGCTAACTCGAACATATCCGGTCTGAGCCCTCGTAGTGCGGAACTATTGATTGATGCAGTCTTACAGCAAACATGTTTTGCATGGCGATATATCCCAAAGCGCGCTTTACTCGCCAACACGTATTTTTCATGGGTTTTTTAGTATATTTGTGCTTCAATCCGCTCGTAAATTGGCCGCAGGAGCTACTGAAGTGGAACAGATACAAAATATGGGCCTGACTTGGCTATTTTCAGGAAGGTCGGCTATACAGGGAGGCACCTGTTTCATTGCGAACAACTGAATTGAAGTAAAACAGCAAATTTAAAAATATATATATATAGTTTTGAAGGAAATGGAATGATGTCAAGGAACCGGGAACATTTTCACTTATAATCTCTCTAGATTAGGAATTATTTTCGGAAATTTTTTAGAGATCCAAATCTTCTTCACGACCAAGAAAAACTTGTATTTTTCATTTTTTTTCTGTGGTGTTTTGGCATCGACTGCTATGGTCATTACCCATGTGTTATGGGTAGGCCACCTTAGGAGCAGCACTGTTAATTGGAACGCAACAGTGAATCGTGCAGGACTCGCCCCAGTCTAGCAACGAGATTTCAATAATTTACTGGGTCAAATTAAATGAAAAAATCCCAGCCGCAACTGGGGCTCGAACTCCGGACCTTTCGACTCAAAGTCGGACGCTCTAACCACTGCGCCACGCCCCGACATTTCATTTATTTATTATTCATATTTTTAATTCATTCATTTTACACACCAATATATTCTTCGGCTCTGGATTGAAGTCAGAACGAATCAGTCAAAAAGCATTCTGTGGTCCTCTAGATGGCTCTGTGTCTTTCCTCATAGTGGGTACTGGAGTTATATCTCTGTACCATTTCACAAAATTCGAAATTAACCATCCAATTTCTATAATATTTTTTCAAAACCTCTCAGGATAATTTTAAATTCTTTTCCCATGATGTATATGGTTTCCAATAATTTCATTGACCAATGGCAATTTGGATTTGGCTCAGACAAAAATGCAGTACAACTCAGGCAATTTTCATGATAGTGAGTAGTGAGAGGTCTGGAGAGTGGCAAAAGGGTCACATTATGTAACCTCTCCAAGACCCTCGACTGTGTCTCTCATGATATAATGGTCAAAAGGCTGGCGTTTTTTAAATTCAGGGGTTGCTGCTCGAACCCTTCAGATCATATTTGAGAAATTGAAAAAAATATGTGAGCATTAAAAATTCATCTTCTGATCAAATACCTGGCGTGGATGGAGTACCTCAAGGCTATGTATTGTGTTCTCTCTTATTCATTTTCTATGTGGATGGATTGGTTCACTATATGTATTTCAAGACTTGTGTTGCTTTTGCGAATGACACAACTTTGGTTGGTGCTAGCACGAATATTGAATATTTGACGATTATAATAATAATAATAATAATAATTTTATTCACAAAAAATATTGGTACAGAGATGAATTTGACAAATACAACATGGTTGTGAATAAAGAATATACCACGAAGCAGTAGACACTGCTTGTTTGTGGACGTATTCAACAGTGGTTTATATAAAAAACTATGCTAGATTAAGTAACTTAATAATATATAAAATAAATTATTTAAGAAATATCGATATGTACATTCATATAAGAATTTCAGGATGTAAAAGTTGCTTGTGCAGTGAAGTGAAAGAAAATTAAAATTCTACACTATTCTTATGAGACTAATGTAGGGTCTACTAATATTGGTTGTAAAAATAACTTATGTGAATATCTCAAAGAGAGAGTTATATTAAAAATGTAACAATACAACATGAAAATCACACAAAGGTGCACAAAAGTGCGTAGAATTAGGAAAAAAACTTGAAGATAACAAAATGTAAGATGTAAGGAGTAAAAATGTAAAATAAAAAAACAAAAAAAATATGTAAGGGTGAAGGACTATACAAAAATAAAAATGGTGGAGTGTTAAAAACGTTAGAATTCTTGATTGTTTGAAAGTAGAAAATGTGTTGTAGCTCTCATATCTACTACTTTTGCTAAAAATTGGTTCACTTCCAATAATCTGAAATTTAATGATGATAAAATTCATCATCTCTACGAACAATAACTTTGCACAAGGTCGTAGTGTGATGCTGCTAGGATTTGCCGCCCGGGTAGCACGTCATATCGGCGTAATCTTGGTTTCACATTGGGCCAATATAGATATATTGTGAATGAAAAAATAATATTGGTCCAATATAGGTGAATGTTCAAAATACAATATTATATTGATGCTATTACTATTGTTGAATTATTGGTTGAACCTGTTCTGAATGTGAATTGTCACATGTAATATTGGCTCAATATTGGTTGGATTACATTTACCAATATCGATAAAACAATATTGTCTACATATTGTTTTCAACATCTAGAATAAATCTTGCATTTCCACTATTCTAGTCATATCGATTCTAGGGTTAAAAAACTATACTGTATTTTCAAGTTTATAAAACTCATATTGGGTCAATATTGGTTCATGATATTTACCAATGTCGATAAAATAATATTTTCTTCATATTGTTTTCAACATACAGAAAAAATATTGCGATCCCAATATTCCCCTCATATCGTTTCCAGAAACGAAAACTACCCTTTATAATACTCAACCAAGAACTCTCTGAGTGAATATGGTGGCGGCAGGACCTTTAATAAAAAAGTGCAGAGCCCCACTCTCCCTCAAGTGTTGGTAATTTTATTCTGACAATGGAATCCTTCGTTATTCTCAACCACGAACATACTCACGGAATATAGTGGCGGCAGGACCTTCAATAAAGAAGTTGCAGAGCCCCACTCTCCCCCAAGTATTGGAAATTTTTTTCTGACAATGAAGTCCTTCATTATTCTCGACCACGAACACACTCAGGAAATAAGGTGGCGGCAGGACCTTCATTAAAAAAATTGAAGAGCCTTCCTCTCCCCCAAGTATTGGTAATTATTTTCTGACAATGGAATCCTTCATTATTCTCAACCACGAACGCACTGACCGAATATGGTGTCAGCAGGACCTCCAATAAAAAAAGTTGAAGAGCCCCACTCTCCCCCAAGGGTTGGTTAGAATATCCAAGTGTGATTGCTCATTGGTTGAATATTATTTCGCTAATATTCAACAAATCTTATTAACTTATATTGGGTCAATATTGGTTCAATAATATTTACCGATATCGATAAAACAATATTATCTCCATATTGTTTTCAACATTTGGACTTAGATGAATTTTAAATATTTGCCGAATATTCAATGAACCATATTAATATTATATTATCATCAAACCTGGATAAAAATCTGCTAGGTAGGCATATAGAAAGTCTTCTAACACCTACGAAGATATATTAAATACCTTAAATAACTTGTTTTCAAGGCAGCTTACTAAGTGGTTTCGACAACTGAAAGGTAGACAGAAGTGCCAACTTGATCAACTAAATGACATTTAATAATTCATCAAGGCATATTTACTTCCACCAATATATCCAAATGATATGGTACCAATATCGATGAATGTTTTGAGGCCATTATTGCTTCAAGAATATTTCACCAATACCATTTTCGAAATGTTTGAACAATATATTACCAATATCGCAAAATGTTCACATTTTACTTCTCGACAATTTAACGTTTGCCAATATTTTCAGAAAGTTGTACCTGCGATATTGTACCCCACTATCACTGAATAGTTTTGAGGCAAAGCTGCTTCGAGGAATATTTTGCCAATATTATTAGTAATATTATTAGAAATATTAGACCAATATCGCCGAATGTTCACATTTTTTTTTGCCAATTTTGCATTTCAAATATTTTGCCAATATATGATGAACTGAATTGGTCCAGTCGTGTCCAACATCTACGCTGAAAACTCTCAAGCTCTATGTTCGTGCTACGTAATTTGAGTAAACAGTTATTTACAGAAACAATGACATAATGTTGCTTTGCTCTGTTTCGTTCCCACCTCAATTGCAGTACGTTGCTGTGGGGCAACTCATGTAATGCTAACAATATTTTCCATTTGCAAAAACGTGCAATAAAAATCGAAGCTTGTGCTGGTTTCAGAGACCATTGTAAAGAAATTTTCAAAAGTTCAAATTTAATGCCCTATCTGTCATTATTTGTTTTTATTCCATCAATAAGAATCAGTAAAAAAGCCAATCTGGAGACAGACCAATGCAGTTGTTCATAACTAATTCGCAGGGACTGCTGATCATTTGAGAATTTGTTGAATTTGAGCAAAGAAACTAATAAAGAAGCCGATGATCAATAACCGAAAAATCTGGATAGATCAACAACTTTGATTTTCATATATTTTCAAAATATTTCGATGTACATCTACACTGCTGCTATCTATATATTTCATCTGCTTTTTTTCATTGCCAAAATTGACTTGTCAAAAAAATATTTTCCGTAACAATTACAACGTTACTCACAAAATAACTGGATTGTTCAAGAGTTTTGATTTTTATGTATTTTATGTATTTTACGTATTTTTTTAACTTTAGAGATATTTTTCATTATATCTACCTGAAAAACACAAATTGTTAAAAAACATTTATTTTCAATGATGAAGGAACAAAAACATGTATTATTAATTGAAATATTTATGGTACAAAAATATCCAGGAATTGCCACAAAACAAGCGTTATTTATACCCTGTTGGTAAGGAAATATTCGAACAATTAGCGATTTCTAGAGAACTGTCAACAACATATAATTTAATTTTGACATATAATAAAGCTATAGTGACACCAGCGCACGGAAAATGTTTTTGTGTTGGCGCACGGAAAAACTCTAATTTCAGTATGCTAAATGAGCATGTGAATATAGTGTTTTCAGATAGGTATAATGAAAATATTATTTCTCCAAGTCACTATGTTTGCAAAATAAGACATTTTTTTTGTCTCTACGTGAGAAGAAAGAAACAATCTCATCCATCGACGAGCTGTTTTCCAACAGCGCAAATAGAGTTCAAATTCCACTGAAAACATCCTTTTGTTCAATTCAATTACAGCAGAAATGCAATTTTCAATCATACGCCCGACCCGCCTCATATTTCTCTCTGCAATCTTCGCAATCATACTAAATGGACCTTCAGTCGCGACAACATGCTGGTATCAATACGGCATTACTTCGTGGCTCGAATCAATTTCCAAAACAATTTTTGCGGGGTTTCCTTAATTTATTGAAAATCGCTCGGAAAGTCGTTTGTTCGCTTTCAATCGAGCGCAGCGTTCGAGTTGGGTTTCAATTAACGTTTCAGCATGGAATGAAAATAACTTTTAGTGAAACCGAGTTCGTTTCTCAGAGTGGATCCAGAGAAATATAATTTCAGGTCCCTCTGATCTTTGAGTTCAATGGAAACAGCGTTCTGGTGACTGATGTGTTTCAGCTGGTTGAAAAGTAGGCACTCATCCCAATATAGATTGATACTTAACATTCACTTTTCACTATGACCTCATTCAGATATCAACGAATTCATTAATTCGATGATAAGGCGGTTACAGTAGCTAATATGACTTTGTTAATCCAAAATTTCAGTCTCTCGCCTGGTGGTGTCATTGTTTAAAACACCATCACTAACACTCTACACTATCATTAGGCATTACGGAAGCAATGAACTATTTTTCCAATATATAGATCTTCTTGAAACATTGGTGTAACCACTGTAAATGAGTACGCCAAAAAAACATTTTATTTCATCTAACGTGATATTCCCGTTTCTGTTATGTTGCACAGCATAGAGATTTCTATAATCAGCAATCATTTTCCAAACTTCCTCGTCAAAAAATAGATAGAATAAATCCAAAGAAGTGAGATTATTATTCGCAGTGCATTGTTCTTGCCAGTCTGATAGATTATTTTGGATGTCTTCGTGAACCCAGTGATTGGTTTTAGACCTCTTCTTATATTTCGTAAAATGTGACAAAGGAATTTCATCTTCACTATCATCACTACGATTATCTATATTGAAAATGGGTTCAGCATGAGAATTCAATAAAGCACCTGGGAGATTTTCCATTGCAACTATTTCGTCATCGCCGGAGTCTTCATGGGTGATATCTCCATTAGCGTTGTTTGGAGGGAAAACAGCAATGGCGTCTGGAAGTCTCGCATGATCATCATCGCAGTTGTCTATTTCTCATTGAGAGACAGAGGTTTTTTCCAATAACTGAAAATCATAACAGTATGCTTTTAAACCACAGGCCTTTATAAAGGACGGTGAAGTTTGTAAGGTTATGTAGCAAAAATACATGAGTGAAATGACTTATATATGACCAAATCATGAAGATTTGACAGTAACAGAACAGTATTTCATAAAGAACAATATATTTTCGTTTCAATACTGCAATTATTCTTACCTCCAGTTATCCATGAGAACACGTAGAAAAACTTTCAAAATACAAACAATCACAGTTAGAGTTGGTCAAGATATGAAATATCGGTAATGCACAAAATATATCTAAGGTATCCTACTATTTCAACATACTACAGCGCCATCTCGATATGAGTAATTGAAACTGTTGAAGAAAAAGTTTTCTGTAACGACCTTTTAAAAGGACATTGGCTGCATTTGGGTTAATACTGCAAAAATTAACAAAAGAAGCCATGTGTCATTTGTAGTGTAAAAAAAATTGTTCTATTTTCTACATTTGTTTATAACAAATTGTTAATTAAATAAACACAGAAAATATGAATAAATATTTTTTTAGAATATCGAAGAGCAATGGAAATTATGAGAAAGAAATTGGTTACTTGATATTAATATTTCGCAGCAAAAAAATTGTTAATCAACAAATTCGTTTTAAAGAAATACATTTTTTTTAAGAAATGATTTTGTTCCTAGTGATCATAATATTTATTGATGATTAATATTCCAAAAACAAAAATTCAAATATCGCATAAACAATGCATTTGTTTATAAGAATTAGTTAAACAATCAGAGTAAGAAATTAAGAAAAATCATTTTTATTTAGCTTTGAACAATTGAAATACGAACACGTTGGAATATTGAAAAAAAAAATTTACAGCTTTATTTGTATTTTTAATTTTTTAGTCTCTTAGATTGTTGATAACAAAATGGAAAATCAACATTTTATGATTTTTCCAATGAGGATCTTTTTTAAAGCCTTCCATGAAAAGCTCCAAGAAGTGAAACAAATTTGAGGTTTTCAGTTGAACAATTACTAGGGTTTGTTGTAAATTTGAAACTTGTAAAAACTAGTTAATTAACAAAACCATACGTAATAAAATAATTACAGGATTTTTTTTCATGGATTTTCGTCTATTCAAGTGTCTAAAAGGTGAGTGCATTTTTTATTTCTCAATATTGATATTTAATGGGTTAAAATGTTTTTATTGTTCAAGGGTCCGTATCAGTCAGCGCACGCGGGACTCGTATCACTCGCTTTTAGCGCTATTTTTGCTTCTTAATTAAAATCCTGAATATTGGTGGTAGAGTTCCGGGAGGTATGATTTTTTTAAAGAAAATTTCCCCCTCTTTCAGGATCTCCTTTCATCATTCGGATATATTTGATAGTTCCCGAGATATTTTCAATAAACCAAACCCACTCCCTTATTTTTTACTAAATGGTTTATTACTTTTGCAATTTTTGCTGGAAAACCTTAAAATTTTCCGAAAAGTTTCGGTGCCCTTGAAGATAAGTTTAATAAAATAGTTCTTGTAGACTAGACTACTGTAGGTACACTAATGCGAGCCGGCAGATCATTCACCAAATCAGGTGAATAAAATCTGGAGATACTTCTTAAAACCCACTTGCCTGACACTGGAAGAACAGATGATTCAATCGTGCCCCAGAGAGTACAAACATTTGAGGCTAGGACCACAAGGGAAAAATCTTCGAGAGGATCTCAACGAGTTCATAAAACGTTTTTGGGAAACAACAACGATATCGTCTAAATAAGCGAGTGAGTATGGCTCAAGATCGACCCCTTAGACTCTATCGATGAGCCGTTGCCACGTAGCAGGGGCGCTATGCATCCCAATTGGTAATCGATTGAATTGAAAGAGTCCTCTTCCAGGGATAGTGAATGCGTTCTGTTCAGCTACTGGTATTTGTCAGTAGGCCAATTTTGTGCCTAGACTTGACAAGAAGTGGGAATTCGACAAGAATTGGGAATCTCTGAGACGGTCCAAAATATTCGTGATGAAGAGGAGCGGATAGGCATCTCGTTTTGTCACACTATCGTCCTTTCTGTTGTCCACACAGACGCGATATGAATCATCCTTTTAGTAAACCAATCGGACTGGACTATTCCACGGGCTGCATGAGGGTTCGACAATACCCAACTCGTTAATTTTCTCCAATTACTCGTATTTCACGATGGTTGAGAATACCGGATATTAGTGTTGTTTTATCGACTGCACATCTTTGATAACCTGTATGATGTGCTACAAAAAGATTGGATGAGCTATGGCAACCTTTGGTATATTCAAATCAGCAGGAGCAGACCTACTGATTCATCACCTAGTCAGGCTGTTTAGGGCATTTAAACCGATATGTCCTTTTCCTTTCATGCTCGAAACAATGGAAAAACAAGATATTAAAAATTTCCAAGATGATGATAGAGAGCATCCAATTTTTTTGCCTATCAACCTCCATATCCTAGTCGGGAGGATCAAGGAATCTCTCTCTAATGGAGAGATTGCACTCACTGCGTTTTTTAACGTAAAAGGGGCATTTGATAACACATTATATGCGTCTATCACATCAGCCTCCAGGAATATGGGCGTCGGTATATATCTGATACAATCAGCCTTCCCAGACGTACAGACGTGGTGTATGAGACAAAACCTAGAGTCAACTCTAAAAAAATCACCCTTTCATCAGAAATAAGAAAAGTAATAAGAAAAGACAAAATACCTGGAATAAAACCTAGGTTCGAAGCTTACCTGGACCAAAGATCTGAAAAAAGTGCTAACAAGCAAGCACATCAATAATGATAACTAGGCGTTCCTTTGGAAATCTTGGAGACTCGGACCCTTTGGCAATTCACAGCGATATTAAGGCTTTTGATAACGTATGGAGCCCGGCTGTGGTGGCCAAAGGTGAACAAGTGACAACCAGAAGGAGGCTGGCTAGTTTACAGTGACTTGCCATGCTTGGGGTCGTTGGTGCTATGTGCAGCACATGTTCGATTATTCTGGAGGTAATACGTAGCCTCCCTGGGTCATTGATAGCATTCAAGTGTACAAAATGTTTTCATCAGACCATACTTTCTATATAATATTGTCGAGTAGTTCAATATCTGATTTTTCTTCACCGTTTGAAGTTCAAAGACCTCTCAACCTCAACTTCAAAATTTTAAAATTAAACTCTCAGCATTCACAATTCCATAGTTTAATTTTCTGAGTTCATAGACATCAGAATTGATAGAATTAATAGATAAAGAAATATAAAACAGCTCAAATTCGCAAACTTGCACAAATAATGTAGTAAGGATTTTCATGCGGTACAGCGACCTGACAAAAATGCGAGCTTAGCATATTTTTCTATAAATATTGGACAGGCCAAGATTCATTCATTCATTGTTCAATAATTATTCAGTCACTCGTCATCTACTGTTCAAGTTAGTTCAAAAATAATTATAATTGTATAAGGATGTTTTGCATCTCCCCATCTCTGATCTGCTGGTTTGAGTAATTTTTATATTTAAATTGTTGTATAACTCAGTGTTCATTCATTTAACTGCTTATGTAGCAGGTTTAGTTCGTTTATTTCATTTTGTTGTTTCAATAAATACTGGTTTGTTTCAAAATGAGTTCTTTCATCACTTGGATGAATGTGGGTTGGGTGAATACAGCTTAAAATCTTCTATGAAAAGCCAAGCGAGTTCTGAGTAGCGACAATATATTCACATATTCGATTTGATAGTACTTTTATGTCGGGGCGTGGCGCAGTGGTTAGAGCGTCCAACTCTTAGTCGAAAGATCCAGAGTTCGAACCCCAGTTGCGGCTGGGATTTTTTAAATTTAATTCGCCCCTTTTAAATTATTAAAATCTCGTGGCTCGGCTGAGGAGAGTCCTGCGCGATTCACTGTTGCATTCCAATTAACAGTGCTGCCCTTACGGTGGCGTATGGAGTAAGTAACAAGGCCTACCCATAACACATGGCTACTGACCATAGCAGTCGATGCCAAAACACAAAAGAAAAAATAGTACTTTCATCATCATCTTATGCTTTTATTCTTCAACTTTGTAAGTTCCACAAGATCAATATGGTGATTTCAGTATGATTTGACATGCTGAATGACAACGAATCATTATCATAATTAGTTTTCGTTTAACCAATTCATGTGTACATTTTCCCTCGAAAATTGCACCTAAGAAGAAGCTACTATGTCCTAAATCAAACATCAACTGAACCGAAACAACCGGTAGTGATTGCCACCCGGATCTATTAATAGTCATTTAGCCCCAATTAGACAAACGCTAATTATCCACCGAATAGGAAAGCACCGACACACACACATACACCTATAAATCCTACCGTAAAATCGATAAATTATTTACATTATCATTAATGCGGAGCTTCCGGTACATTTCTGAATGAAATACACACCTGAGGCTTAATTTGCTTACAGTCCTTCTAGTCAAAGAATCAGGCGTCCTGTGAAATTATAAAAGGGGTGTCAGGTATGGAGAGAATTAAGAATGGATAACAAGTCAAAGCTTTAGAAGGTTCAAAATTAAGTTTCGAGTATTTGAAATCGATTTTTTCTATTTGGAGTCTGAAATGAGGTCATGATAAAACCCAAATGCATATCGAAATTTTCGATTTTTTCGAGATTGGTAACAATGATAACATTAACTGTCAGATGAACGTCAGACAAGAGGGATGGAATTTTCAGATATTGAACGAAGAAGAACAACTTTTGAATGTTTTATTTTACTTTGGTGTCTTGGCATCGACTGCTATGGTCATTAGCCACGTGTTCTGGATAGGCCTTGTTACTAACTCCATGCGCCACTTTACGAGCAGCACTGTTAATTGGAACGCAACAGTGAATAAAGCAGGACTCACCCCAGTCCAGCCACGAGATTTGAGTAATTTAATTGGTCAAATTAAATTAAAAAATCCCAGCCGCAACTGGGGCTCGAACTCCGGACCTTTCGACCCAAAGTCGGAAGCTCTAACCACTGCGCCACGCTCCGACATACTTCTGAATGTTGTGGTGTTATTTGTTGCCTTGGATAGTGCAGTTATTATAAACTCTCGGGAGTTTATAATTAAATTAGCTGGTGTGGTTTGGAATGGGTTTGCAAAATAATGCTCAGTGGTCTGATTGTTCGAAATGTTATTTTGACTGCAGTGGGAGTGTGGCGAGGCATCGGATACTTCGAAATTGTGAAATTCCTGTTCGTGAACTGAACGAGATCATCCACCGTCGTTTGAGCAATTACTCTCAATTCAGGAGGGGTGCAACTTGAGTTTTCTTCATCAGTCATTTAAAAAAAGGTAATTAACTGATATTTGCATTCAATATTTGAATGATTCATGTGATCAAAATAAATGGATAACCTGACAGCTTTCTTCAAATTTCAAATATTTTATCCATTTTAAACCAACCCGATATTTCTGATATGATTTATTAATATTGAATCCAATTTTTTCCAATAAAAAACTTCAACACGTTCTATACACGTTATAAACATTTTATGAGACACATTGTCGTACTTTTTCTCTTGGAGCAATCCTCGTTACGCTCGACGTACTCCAAAAAACGCGTGCGATAAAATAGTGTCTTATAAAACTTGTACCATAATATACTATTGTGTACTGTAAAATATTGGTACAATATTGTGAACATTTCGACAAACTATTTGAAATGCAATATTGGCGAGAAGAAATGTGAACATTCCGCGATATTGGCTCAATATTTACTTACTTGAATAATAATTGCGAAATAGTCTCGAAAAAATATTGACCTCAAAATATTCAGCAACATTGAAACAATATGGATGGTACAATATCATGAAAATATTGGCAAAATATTGAAACGTTATATAGTCGAGAAATAAAATTTGAACCTTTTGCGATATTGGTCGAATATTGTTTGGACTTTTCAGAAATAGTATTGGTGACAGATTCTTGAAGCAATAAGCAAAACATTCAACGATATTGGCACAACCTCACTTTAAATAATTGAAATAATATTCAACCGATGTCAAACTAATATAAATAACATTGCTTTTTATCCCAAGAAACGATGTAAGAGTAACATTGAGATTGCAATATTCAGTCTAGATTTGTTGAATATTGGTGCAATAATATTCAACCAATCTGATATCAAACTTGGATGTAAAATATTGTTTTTTTATCCCTAGAATCGATTTAAGAGGAATTTTGAAGTTGCAATATTTACTCTAGATGTTGAATAAGGAGACAATAATGTTTTGAGTTGGCAAATATTGTTGAACCAATATTGGCCCAATATAAGCCTAAAGTACCACGACTCAAAGCATCTCAACCAACTACCTACCCACAATTACAATACACGAAAAAAAAATCATTATATACCACCGTTAATGGTCAAAGCTACAACACAGAGAATGTTCCTCTACTTAGCACCCAAGTTATATAATAGCATTCCTGATGAATTAAAATGTATAAATATGAAAAGAAAATTTAAACAACGATTGAGAGAGTTCATAAACGAAAATCCAAGAAATATGATTCGTTCTTTCTTTGATGACTGAAAAATTTTTAAAAAATAATTCACTAAATAAAATAAAAATATGCTTGCTTATAATTTTATATTGATTCGCAATGAATATTTTATATTCATATTGTATATGTGTGTATAGGGGTGCGACTGGTTCTTTTATTTGCTTACCACTATTTTGAATACATTTTTAATAATTTCACCAAAATGTTTTTATACCATTCTATATTGTCATTAATTTTCTATTGTTTACTTTTATATTTATTTCTGACTTTTACCCATTTTTATCAACTCTATGTACCCAGCTCATATATCTGTTTGTTTATGTTTATAATTTTATATTGAATCACAATGAACATTTTAACTTTATTATTTTTATATGCGTGTGTCTGATTTTTTATTTATTTATTACTGTTATTCATTATAAAAATTGTTCATACTCATACTTACACATTTTTATATAATTTTTATTGTTTGTATATTTGTGAAACAAGTGCTTTAGCACTTATCACTCTTCTTTCTTTACTCACGATGTTTTTGAGCCGATTTTTCTCTATGTTTAATTTAATTAACGTGAATAAAGTTATTATTATTATTATTATATTATATACGAAATATGACTGGATTAAATCAATTCAGATCTTACATGATTTTCCTGACAATAGCTCAATGTACTTTCGATTCAAACTAGTACAACTACAGATTTTTAAATTCGTGACGCCATCTAGTTACCCAGAGCCCAAGCTCACGAAGGACCCTGAGAACTTTTGATCAAAATCTCCTGTGATTTCAAAACGTGACAGAATCTCCAGTGATGAATTCACATGCAAAGTCCATTGCTGTAAAAGGAAAGCTAAGACGAACTTTTGTAACAAATCCTCCAAAATCAAGTTCAATTGTCCTTCGATTGCCTAGCCTAAAAGTCATGAATGAAATTCAATAATGAGAAAAAATATCTCATTTCATGAAGCGGATAACCGAAGTTACAAAGTAGCTAATATGAAACAGATATGCATTGATTATCTAAGGAATTGGAGTATACTAAATATCGAGTATGTCTCTACTGAATAAATGTGTCAGCGATTTGTGTGAGATCGGCTGGAGCGACGTGGCAATTTTCTTTGTAACGCAGGTCCGGAGATTTAACCAGACAAAAAGAAAAAAATTACCTTCTGCTGGGATGGACTTTCTTGACGAAGAACAACGTCTCGAGGAGTGAGATTTTCGAGGTCAAAAAGGACGGTATTCGAGTCTCGCATTTAGGTTGGAGGTTGGGTTCTCCTAACTCAGTTTGTTTTAATATTTTCATTTCCGGGGTGACATAAAATATTAGAATCGGTGATTGTGTTTGAAACTGAAAATCAGTGTTGATGTTTGTCGGTATGCAGAGTGTTTTCCAGAGGATATAAAGAATTAGCTATTGGGTTTACCCCTCTTCGAAATAGTATGAAATATATAGATTATTGTAAGTAATCTATACGCAACCTCTGATTTGAAAACCATCAGTCATATTAAATTTTTCAGTTTTACTATATCGAAACATTCCCAGAACAAGGCAACAGGGTATTATTCAGAAATTGGCTCCAGTAGAATTATGAGCTAGGGAAAAACCTAAACTGTTTCAGGGGTTTATAATATAATAATAAATTTATTCAACAAATTACATGAAAAAACACATTAAAATATAAGTAATATAACACATTAAAATATAAAAAAAAATTATAAATGATGAAATAACTGTTGAATAAATACGTGACCACAAAAGAGAATCCTTGTCCATGGTACAGTACATTCAAGAGTACATTCGGAAAAAAACAAACGTTAGAACATAAATATGCACATCTGTAAGTGATTCTTCGACATGACAATATCTTTGAAACTAATTAATGAGGTATGAATTATATAATATTTAATTAGGAATGGTGCTAATATTGATACCCATGATAAGAGAGATACAGTTGGAATTTGGTAAAAGGATGATCATTGTTTGACCATTTTTGTTATTGATTATCTTTGGAATGAATTAATGTATTAGATATCTCGGCGTGGCATCTAACCATTGTTTGATTTCGTATTTATGTTTTGGGGTATTCGGTCTGAGTGATTTAAGATCATCAGGTAAGAAATTGAAGAGTTTTGGGCCGAGGTAGCAAAATGACCGCTGAAATATTGATTTTTCAGGTTTTGGAATTTTGACTGACATCAGCTTTATGTATTAGGAGACACCCTGAAGACAAACAGTTTTGTTGTAGTTGAATAACGTAAGTTTCCCCTTAGGAATTTTCAGAGCAACTCTTTATTTTAAATTGTTTTAGTAAGTTGTCAAATTATCGATTAAGCAATTGTTTTTATTTTTGTTTACGAAAATGTTGTCATCTACTCATATATTGCGTTTTATAAGCTCTTCGTTGTTGTTTCATTCCAAATTTCATTACACTCATTGGCGTACACATGTACTTGGCAGCAAGGTTCCATGATTCGTCCTTCACTTTTTCCTCGTTGCTCTGTTCTTGCTGCCACCTGGTGCGTTAGTTACCCCCATAACTCCCCCACCGCCGATATTAAATATTCAATAATTACCCCAATAGCTCCGAGGACCATTCAACTTCGGGAGCAATTAAATCAAGCGACCCGAGCGCAGCTCCTCGTGAACTATTTCGTTTGTCACGCGGCCAACTTTGACAAAGTTAGCGTCGGAGCACGCTAAGCGCGGACTTAGATTTAACGAAGGTCTGCTCGATTCTTAACCGTTACTAATTAATTAATAAAGGGTCCCGCCGACTGTCGTGCAGTTTGTGGCTCTAGGAACCATTAAGGTATAATGGAATAAGACCGGCATTGTCTCGACTTTGGAGGAATTTGATGGCGCGAATGATGTATGACTGAGACGATTCGAAGGTGGATAACTACAGTTATGATCTTTTATATATTTACTTAGAGAGAGACAGAGAAATAGGGACATGAAGACAGAAAGAGAGAAAAATAATAAGATCGAGTTTGCATCAAATCAGACTTGTCCGTCTGACTCTACATCAATGCAGTCTGGAGTCCCACAGGGATCGAGTTTAGACCCTGTGCTTTTTGCTTTGTACTCTAGTAAACTGCTTCAAAGTCTATTATAATATGAGGTACATCTGTATGCCGATGATACGCACATTTAGTTGAAGTTTTTCCCTCATAAAACCTTTCATGCTTGTGACACATCCATTATAGAAGTTGACGTAAAAAACGCAACAGATCATTGGAATAGTTGATGAAGTCATAAAGCTTGGTATCTTGCTGGACTGCAACCTCAAATTCGAGAAACACGACAATAAATTGTTGCAAAGGGAGTATACTCATATTTACGAGTAATATAAGGTATGCGGCATTATCTGCAGATAAAATTAAGAAAATTCTGTACGAAACTTTAGTTCTGTCGAATTTCAACTATGCAGGTTGTGTATATGGGCCTAATCTGAGCACCCAGTATAAACACAAATTTCAAAAAGTCCAAAATTCTTGATTACGTTTGATTTATGGAATGAGAAGATGCGAAAGAATTACAAACACCGCGAAGCTGGATAGATGAATTCGGAAAAAAGAAGAATCCACTATGCTAGTAACCTCTCTCATAAAATTATAGTAACTCGTATACCTTTTTATTTGCTCAGAAAAATCAAATTTCGCACGGATGTTCACAATGAATTTGAAGGTTTTGGACAGTTTTGACAGTTTTTTAATTCAAGATTACTCACGTGGTCTATGTATTGGTGTTGTACTGGTGCTACAGGAGTGGTAGCAGTGGTACAATAACTTGTAGCCTGAAATGAAAAGCACGTCATTAATAATCAATGAAAGATGCAATCTGATTTTTCTATGGACAATTAATTTTAAGTAATGATAGACTCTAATGATAGATGTGATAAAATTACATGATGAATTTATTGAACAAAAACAAGTAGTAAAGTACTTGGGTGTCTTAATAGATTCTAAACTTTCATGGACGATAACGTTCTAAAAAGATTAGCGAGACATTGTTTTGTAATCTAGCAACTTCGATCAAGAATTGAACACAATCTTCTAAAATTGTACTACTATTCATACGTTTATTCAACCATGAATAATGGATTTTTAGCCTGGGGCAACAGTTCTAGGTCTAATGAAGTTTTTATTCAACAGAAAAAGATTGTGCGTAACATGATGTTCAAACCTAGGATGTTTTCCTGTCGCCAGTTGTTTAAACAACTTGAGCTTTTAACGTTCCCTTCTCTCTTCATTTATAATTGTATTATATATACAGGGTGTTAATTAAGTACGTTGACAAACTTCGGGAGGTGATTCTTTGAACGTTTTCAGGACGAAAAGTTCATATAAACATATGTCCCAAACGGCTTGGTTTTCGAGATACAGGGCGATAAAAATACATTTTTTTCAAGATTTTTTAGAGTTAACTTCGACATTTTCGACAATAATCAGTTCAAATTAGGCAAGTACAATCCATTCAATAGGGCGCACGATACAAAATAATGTATTTCTTAAATAATTCACAGGGTCCTCCTTTTTTCAGAGTCAAGCTTTGTTCAACCCTTCAGAATTTTTTTTTCCGCTGCCACTGACATATTATGAGAAAGGAATAATCAATGTTGTTTCATTTAACATCTTTTTGATATCTTGCATTTTTTCATTTACTTGTACGGTTCAGGGGCTATAATGAAAATATTAATTTAAACATTTTCCAGTGTGGCATAACATTATAAAATTTGAAAATTAAACATTTTCAATTATTGTAAATTGATGGAAATATTTTTTCAGAATTAGAAAAATCTACGATGAATAAAAATTATACAATAAAAAATATAAAGACAAGCTTTTATACAAATGCACTGAAAATGAAAAAATAATTTGTTTCATTTTTTGTAGGTTATTCTGCGAGTATCAAAATCTTTCTGTACAAGATTACCTAGATCAAACAATGAAATGAATTATTTTTTCCTTTTCAGTGTATTGTATAAAAACTTTAAAATGTTTTCTTTTTATAATTTTCATTTTTAACATTTTAGTTTATTTTTTATGTGAAACTGAAAATCTCCAACCCAAAAACCATCACATACCAATTTTGAACACAATCGGATCATAATCACAAAACTCGTCCGCCATATCGGAGCCGCCATTTTGTTTTTTAACAAACATTTTTTTTTAATGCATTGTCACCGGAATTACGGAAACCTGCCAAATTTCAAATTAATCGGAGTATTAGAAGTGGGTCAAATTCAACTTTTATTAAATTGTTTGTTAGTTAGTTACAAGTGAAGCTAAATAAAAGCTTGTTATTGTAAAGATGTGATTTCTTTTTGTGATATCTAACAGAAAACTACTATCTCCCCGTCACTGCGGTACGCTGGATATTAAACTAGATCTGACAGATATTGGGAAAACCTTAACTTTCAACCTGAAGATTCTGATGGTAAAAATGTGCATTTTCATTAAGATATTTGATTAAAAATGTTTTTACCCATCAGTCTTGATAGAAAACTCATACAAATTTTTTGTTATTTTAAAAAAAGATATTTTTTAGTTTTCAATTGAACGTTTCCTTTTCAACATAAAAAACTTCCGAAAGGTAATCCTGTAATGGAAGTTAGTTAATAGGGTTTATCCAATAGTCGCAGATCATTACACATTTGATTTTCATTTATGAATCTCTGGTCATAACTCCGAAAAACTAAATCAAACAAATTTTTGTTTCCGTACGGAGTACATTATTTTATCAGAAATTTCGGTTTGTTTTTTCTTCTGCAGTAACGCAGAAATTTTGTAATCAATTTGAATTCATAAAAATAGCAAAGTGGGCTTTGATATTAATTCATTTATTTAAAAATCAACAACTTGACAGTTATCGAAAGTTGAGAAACTGTCTCATTGTTAATTCTTCATTAGTGCAAGCTATAAAGCAGATTCATTCAATATTCCTTTGGATAAAATGGTTGAATATACAAATTCAGAAACGGCAGACATACACTTAATGTATGGAATGGCTGATGGTAACGCTCGTGCCGCCAGACGAATGTATCTAGAAAGATTTCCACAACGTCATATTCCCAGCACACAAATGTTCATCAATATTCACTCCCGTCTTCGTGAAACGGGTACTTTCAAGAGGTCTGCTGTTCTCATAGGAAGACCCAGGAGAGTTAGAACAGTTCAGATAGAAGAAGCTGTACTTAACGAAATTGAGCAGCATCCAGACACCAGTACAAGACAAATTGCGGCACAGTTTAACGTAACCCATGTATTGGTATGGCAAGTTTTAAAAGAGCAACAACTTTATCCCTATCACATACAGCGTGTTCAAGCTCTTCTGCCAAGGGATTTTCCAAAGAGATTAACTTTTTGCACTTGGATTCGAAATAAATTGTTGGAAAATCCATGGTTTTTATCTCAAGTGTTATTCACCGATGAGGCATGCTTTTTCCGTAAAGCCATTATTAATTTTCACAACAATCATATGTGGGCTGATGAAAACCCACACGCCGTGATTGAAAACCATTTTCAAGAGACGTTTTCTGTGAATGTTTGGGTTGGAATTGTAGGGAATTTCCTAATCAGGCCACATTTTCTGCCTCATAGACTCAATGGTGACCATTATCGACATTTTCTTGAATTCATCTCACCTGGACTAGACCTAGAAGAGATCCCACTGAGGAAAATAATTGGAATTTGGTTTATGCATGATGGTGCTCCAGTACACTTCAGGTTGGTTACACGCCAATGTTTAGAAGAGAATTATTCTGATCGCTGGATTGGGCGTGGTGGGCCACAACTTTGGCCACCAAGATCACCCGATATGAATCCACTTGATTTTTTCCTCTGGGGGCACCTTAAATCATTAGTGTACCGAACTCCAGTTCAAAGTGAAGAAGACCTGAGGAATCGCATACAGGAGTCATGCGGAATTATAAGAAACACTCCTGGTATTTTTGAGCGTGTCCGCCAGTCTATGGTTAGGAGCATAAACGCATGCATTGAAGTTGGCGGTGGCCATTTTCAGCAGCTGCTCTGACATCAATTTCAATAATGGTCCTTTTCTGAACTTAATTTTATTCCTAGGGAATTTATGTTACTTTGCTCTAGTATTTGATAATAAAGTTATTCACTATTGAAAATGTCCAAAATTATTTTGCCATAATTAACTTTGTGCAATACATATTCAACCTGAGTTATGGTAAAAAATGTATGGGAGCTCCATAACATTACATTTTCTCTACACGAGCAGAAAATAGCTATTTGTGTAATGAGAACAAAATGACGTATTGCGTCACGCGCTAATCTTTGGAGAGTGGCAATGACACTTCGAGAAATGAATTATTTTATATCATGCGCACTATTGAATGGATTGTACTTTTCCAATTTGAACTAATTTGGATCGATTATTGTCGAAAATTTCGAAGTAAACTCCAAAAACTCCTAAAAAATGTATTTTGATCACCCTGTACTTCGAAAACCAAGCCGCTTGGGACATGTTTATATGTACTTTTCATCTTGAAACCTTTCAAAGAATCACCCTTCAAGTTTGTTAGACTATTTGCTTCTCAAATTTCTTTATGTTATGCGTTACTGGAAAATGTTTGCGTTAATATTTTCATTGTAACTCCTGAACCGTACAAGTAAATGAAAAACATCAAGAAAGCAAAAAGATGTTAAATGAAACAACATTGATTATTCCTTTCTCATAATATATCAGTGGCGGCGAAAAAAAAATTCTGAAGGGTTGAACAAAGCTTGACTCTGAAAAAAGGAGGACCCTGTGAATTATTTGAGAGATGCATTATTTTGTATCGTGCGTACTATTGAATGGATTGTACTTGCCTAATTTGAACTGATTATTGTAGAAAATGTCGAAGTTAACTCTAAAAAATCTTGAAAAAAATGTATTTTTATCACCCTGTATCTCGAAAACCAAGCCGTTTGGGACATATGTTTATATGAACATTTCGTCCTGAAAACCTTCAAAAAATCACATCCCGAAGTTTGTCAACGTACTTAATTAACACCCTGTATATATAAAAAATAACCCAGCTATTCTCAACCAGTCTCGTGAAAATATTGTACACAACTTAAGACAAAACTTCAATATCAATATACCATCCCACCGTTTATCAACTGTGGCTAACAGTCCGTTGTATTGGTTTTGCCGATCAAATTATACAACCACTTACCCACTAGGCTTAAGATATTATCAAATGTGAATAAATTCAAATATGAAGCTCGAAAACTTTTAGTTAACGGGTTTTTTTATTCGGTTTCAGAATATTTGTATTGTAACCTGGTATAACCACCATTACATGTACACTTTATATACTTTTTTATTATCTGTTTTTTGTCTCTATACACTATGTTCTATATTCTATGTTCTTTATATACATTATTTTATATTATATTATTATATATTTATATACTGTACTGTTCGTTTTTCGAAAGATTGTATAAAATTGACTTGACAATATCCTATACTTATGTATGTATAAGTCTGATTGGAAATAAAGAAATTGAATTGAATTCAATACTCTATGAAACAATATTTATTGCTGAATATACTGGAAAGAAATAAGTGAAATCAAAGTTAACTTTGTGGAATGTCAACAGTTTGACACTCTATTCAATGAAGTTTCACGACAAAAAACATTGAAATTATACAGGGTGTTTCCGAAATAGGGTAACAAACTTCGGGTATTGATTCTACACGGAAAAATATGAAAAAACATACTCAGCAAATGTTTCCTACGGCTCCTAGGGTTACTGAGAGTTTGAATAAGAATCACTTCATGAGGGGCACTTCCAAGGAGCTGTAAACTTTTTTCATATTTTGCATACTGTAGAATTAGCACCCTTCGAAGAAACACGCTGTTTATAAGTAGTATTCCAATTATTCCAAAAGAGCATTGATGGAAACAAACCATCAAATGCAGAATTCGGCTAAGAACGAAACATTGTTGAAATGACAAAACATGTTTTATTGCTGTACTTTGCAGTTAGAGTTGCAAAAATTCTGCAAACTTGGAGTTCATTTAGTAATAATGTTTTAGAACATGTATTGAGCCTCCATCCTGTATAAATTGTGGAACATTTTTTTCCTAATTTGTTTTTATCTTCCCCTGTGATTTGTTCAACAGAATCACGAACGTTCTGCAAACTGGATAAGTGAAAGAAAAAAATTATGAACGTATTGAAAAAAATTTTTTTTCCCCAACCAGCTGTTGTCCATTCACGAACGGCAGCCCTCAGAAGTCGAAACTTGTGCAAGTCAATGATTAACGAGGTCTCACCTTTGAATGTGCGATTCCTTGCACATTGCAACCATTTCTGAAAATCTCATCATTTATTCATCAAATTGTTTTCCTCGACGCTACCATTTTCAATTCACCTAATCATTGAGATGATCACAATGTTTTTCATCGTGGTTGAAAATGAAGAGAATATTGGACTTTGCAACCTCATACGAAAGACGAAAATCTTATTATTCACGAATATTGATTATATTAATTTATATAACTGCAGCAGTCGAAAGGTTAGATATCGCGCAAAGATTATTCTATACTATTTATTGATACTATTTAGGTGCATAAGAGTTAA
This sequence comes from Chrysolina oricalcia, assembly GCA_944452925.2. Taxonomy (NCBI): domain Eukaryota; kingdom Metazoa; phylum Arthropoda; class Insecta; order Coleoptera; family Chrysomelidae; genus Chrysolina; species Chrysolina oricalcia. The sequence continues at coordinate 5,259,452 of OX101825.2, read as the reverse complement.
TTTATCATAAGAATTGATTGAATTAAAGTATTTAACCAACATGTTGAATTGAAATTCAATTGTTTAAAATGCTTCATTCTGTTTATTCTACGTGCAATGTATCAGAGTTATGACTTCTATGAATGATTTTGACTTTGTTTAAATTATAAACTCGAAAAGAATACAGTAATTTCAATTACTATTCTAACAAAAATATTCATCTAAATCAACACTCAAGAAGAGTTTTTTAAAAATCAATTGAGAGATTCGCCAATGCGTAGGCGGTTCATCAATCACTCTGCAAAGTCCACTCTTGTTTCATTGGTCGTCTGGTAAAAAGCTTGCGTCACTACCAGATTGTCCGCAACCCGCTGCCATAAAAAGTGTATTCCGCGATATCGGTCGGAAAAAGTTTCAGATTGTATTGGATTTGCAGAAACAGCGATGTTGCATCCAATTCAATTAAAAGTTTCAGCCGGCTGGATTTGTGTCAATTTAATTCATATTCTTGTCGACATATGAGGCGAGTGCTGTGATTTTTGCCTGATACAACAAAAGAGCCGCCATAATGTATGTTGTTGGTATCTGTGCAATCATAGGAGTCGAAGGGGTTTGTACCCTTTGGAAAATATATTGAATCGAAAACAATATAATTATTTTGAAATATTATTTTTATCCTTTCGCTTGAAAAAAGTCTCAATTTGTTTGATTTCTTATCACATATCTATTTTTCCAAGAGGAATGAGAAACGGGCAAATCTCAACAATTTCTACAGAATCAATTACAGCAAGAAAATTTGGGCTACTTTGAAGTCAATGAATGTCGTCAAATAGAAAAGAAACGTATTTCCTGAAGAAATTTCCGAACTTAATACTATAAATGTCTTTTCTCTAGAATTTGGACACGATAATAACGATACTTGCAGAGGTGCAATTGGCTTCTTTGATTCTAGTCATTCGAATATTGATTCCTATAATTTCGATTTCAAAATGGCAACGGTTGACAAGGTTCATAACTTCTTATTTGGAATAATATCAATTGGTATTTTTGATATCTTAGTGAACATGGAGGTACTGTTGTCTCTTCATCTACTATTTCATCACACATTTCGTGAACTATATAGTGTTGAGAAGGATTAATTCCCCAGTTTGGGAAAAATTTCCAAAAAATCAATGACCACTACGGTTTCGAAGCTGGTGAATCTATCTGATATTCGAATTATACCTGAGTATTTCGCATTGTCTTTCGAAAATATAAGAAAATATAATGTACACACTTCAATACCAATATGCTGAAAGTAATGCTATCATACCATCGTTCCAAACACGTTTCCAGAAAAAAAACTCTGATTCGAGTTATAGATATCGTAATTGTTAGCCCTGATAAAATAAATGTAAGTGTATCGATACTACTCGATTTCGAAGGCGTCCGATACAATGAACCACAAATCACTATGGACACAAGAACAATACTTTATGGCTTTTCTGTTAATGCCTCATCTATGATCGATTCGTATCTTATTGATCGCAAGCAGAAAATCACAACTAGTGATATACAATCGCTGTGTGTCAGTTCGATTGCAGGCGTGCCTCAGGGTAGAATTTCATGACCCCTTCTTTTCATAATTTATACTTCGGATATTCTAAAATCATTGAACAGGTGTATGCTGATGATACTCAAATATTGATCGGCTTTCCATAGGAACATGTTGATAGGGTGCAAGATGCCATCAACAGGGACCTTGAAATAATCGAGCAGAAGAGTAATTTTCATAGCCTTGAGCTAAACTTATCTGAGTAAAAAATAATAATTGTTTTCCCTAGTTACCTTTACGAATTCACTCGTCGTAATATTTCTATTCAATCAAATGATTCTCCTTCAACAATAGTTGACCCACAAAAAATCTGGAGGACGTTAACGAATATGTATTCCAAGAATCATCTCTGGAATCCAAGTCAGGTGGCATCCTACCTCTTATACCTATATTCACAGGACTTTCGGCTTTGGGTTCATTGGCGGGTGGGGCACGTGCAGTGGCAAAGACAGTATTGGATGCAGAAAATGTCGAAAAGCAGCCTGATGAGTTGGGTACTATATCTTTCCGAAACACTTCGTGAATACGGTATATTTTTGATGAAACTTGAACAATAGAGGCTCAGACTAATATTGCTTGTTTCAGAGTCATCTGTATACTATATTGGCCTTTTGGTAGGGCCCTTGAGGTGGCTGCCATGTCTCGTATAATGGTGGTGTATGTTCCTTCAAAGGAGTGGGTTGGAGTCAATTTGTCCAACGGCATCTCAGAATTGTCGGTTTTCATGACCTTCATTATTTTGGAATTGCCTAGGTTTTTTGCACCTTCATTAGCCCGAGTATTTTTGTGATGACTGGTATGAAAATTGTTTCATAAGTACAAATTTATCACAATAGTATATTGTGTATCTAGTAATAAAAGCAATACATTCCCGGACGACAATGTATATTGTTGGCCGAGGCATTAAGCCGATGCCAACAAGCATTGAAGTCTGGGAATGTGCCTTTACTACGAGGTACACATACTATTTTTTTCTGAAATCGCAATCAGCATTATCATAAACTAAGGAATTCTACATATTGTTTGCGTGAATTCAATAACTGTCTAAAATGTAAACAAGCCGGCAAAAATATTCCCGTATCGAAAACGATACGGGAATATTTTTCCCGTACCGTTTAGATCCGAAAAAGGTACGAAAAAGTTCGTTGCTTAGCAACTGACTAAAATATTAGATTAGCGTATTTTGAGGCCTGAAGTTGCTCCGAGAAAGTGGGCATTCTTGAACGATTTCAGAAAAAGTACTTTCCCCTGCTGTTTAGGTCCGAAAACGGTCCGGGAAAGTTCGTTGCTTAGCAACGGACTAAAATACTAGATTAGCGTATTTTGAGGCCGGAAGTTGCTCCAAGAAAGTGGGCATTCTTGAACGATTTCAGAAAAACAATGTAGAATGAATGGGCAGGGTTCAGTTATTGAAGCTGATTTCAAACTCAATCTACAAAAATGTTGAATATTATTATTTGCATTTATGAAACGAGTAAAAACAATAGCTAAAAAGAATAGAAATGAAAATAAAGATAATTAAATTCAAGAAATTAAGTTAGAATTGCAGGTTCTTTGTACGTGTATCAAAAACCATTGTAAGAGAAATCAGAATAGTAGATAGACATCATTGCCTTGTTCGAAATTCGACTTTCAAGCGTTTTTTTAAGTTTCTCAAACAAAAGTATTTGAGTTCATGGGCTGAGATATTGTGAAGTTTTGCTGAATTGTATGAAAAACTCGATATGCATTAATGCATTACAGTTGTGTGTTGAGGAATCAGCAAATAACATGTTGAATAAAAAATTTGGGACCACCCGTATATATGTTTCATAATAATTATTGTACATTAGTAGAGGATGAAAAATAAAGCAAATTATCCTTGGAATAAACATTGTAGTAGTAATCCAATAAATGGACGATGTACTCTGTTTCGGTTCCCATTTTTTGCTGGAGTTTCCCGCCATTCTATCCCCTGAGGTAATTGGAACAAACATTCCCAGTGTTCAGAAGAATCAATACAAGGTATTTATGTTTGGGAAGTTCATAATATTTTCAATACACATCAGGTACAAATGAACAAACATAAACGATGCCAAGGGGTTTTTAGCGTTTATTGTTCATTTTACTTTCCAGGCTTTTTTTATCTCCCGAATTTATTATTGATGTAGTTAGTATAGCAAGAATGTGTTTATCTGATGAACTCTTTTTTCAATTTTCTCTCGCAGTTCTGAATCAGTGTTCTTCATACAGTGTGATTCATTCGAAATGGATGCCCCAATAAAAAACATTTTTCATCTAATATAATTGTTTTTTTTTATTAAATAGGACTAGTAATCCAAATTTCACAAATGAGTCTTCATTTTCACGGCCAACTAACCATTCTTATTTCACATGGCCAAAAATCTAGAAAAGATGATTGGTGATTACTTCTGTAGGAATTCTGCAGTGTGATAATGAAACTTATCCAGATTAATTTTAAACCTCCTTAGAAGAGTGAACATTCTTTTGAATTTGAAAATTTTCAGTTGAAAGAGATTATTGAACATATAAAATGACTTGATTGATGATCAGCTTGATGAAATAACGGAATTGAAATACCAGATTGGTTCCATTACCCAGCATCACTTTGTCACAAAAAGGAAAAATACAATCGGTCAGATCAATATTGTTCAAAATGTTAGTGATACTATTTCAGGAGACAATTTGATACTAATTGAAATTCAGTCAACTTTAGGAAATATTAATGGAGAATCGAAATCAGATCTGAAAAATCTGTTAACGTCAATAGAAACACTGAATGAGGAAAACATTTTTATTGAAAATATCGGAAAAAATTTTCCAAAAATGAAACAGACTGCAATAAAAAAGGAAAATGGTAGCAAAGCCTCAACCAAATGAGCCACCAAGTTGATGTCAAAATAATTTTAAATTAGTCTGTAATTAGGAAAATTATAAGGGTATAAATATGACGTTTGGTCAAAGAACCACTTCAATTTCAGGACTTTTATCAAAATGGAAGGCTCTCAGTAAGCTTGATCAGAATATCATAGAGATGTGTTTTTCAATAAAGATATCATATGGTCATGAAATTTAAAAAAATACGTAGTTTGAGGGAACACAATTTGGAAAATATGTGATTTAATGAAATTACTTTATAATTCTCTCATTGATTAACAAATTTAGATGAAATTCTAATCAAATTCCCTTACTACTTTTTCAGGAAATCATTTTAATTCAACGGTATTGTGGCATGAATCATTTGAAAATTTGGTAAATCCAATGGTGTAAACAGATTTTTACTAAAAAATCGGTACTAATATTTGACATTTTCGAATTAGAAAATGAAGATTTTCCAATCAAAAAAATCAATCAATCAAAATATACTTCATTGTTCGAGAAAAATTCTCATTGACAAAACTTTGTTAAGAGAAGTCAACAATTGAATAAAAATTATTACACATGAATATATTCATACACATCACACATCATGATAAATGTACAAAAATATATACACTAAAATATACAAGAGATAATGCTATCAAATCACGGTAAAATATTAATTGTTGATTGTCATAAGTACAAATAATTATCAAACAAAATTCACTTTTATACGCTTATATAAAATATATCAAGTCAAAAAATAGAAATAAAATATAACAAAATGTGTAAGTCACACATATTGATCTAACTGATGTTGTAACTGTAATATAAACCCCAGAAGAAAATGCTATATCTAAAGTGCGATTCAATCAGAGAGAAATAAGCCATTTTGCCTGTATTAAGGCCAAGTTCTTTGGTAATTATTCGGGAAGCATTACACCCTGATGCTCAGTTTTTCATGTGTGCTTCAAATCTTAGTTTGTCGTCTTGGTATATACCTGGGAATTTGGTAAAGGGTTGCCTGAATATAGGTTATCAAGGTTGAATTTGAAGGTTGAAATGCTTGTTTTATTCATGTTGAAGCACAGTAAGTTAGTCACATCAGCGATTGACTCATTCCAAGTTGTAAGCGATACTTTCCTTCAGGAGTGCCACATTTTTTCTGTGCCACATTATTGAAGTGTTGTCTGCGAACATGGTGGATTTTCCGGAAATGTTAATCTCACAGATCATCATTTCCATGAAGTTTGGTGTCCCACCTATGCAAGGAAGGAAACATATCACATTGGATTGAGGATGAAATATCTGTTCGAAGCTTTTGTGTTTTTGTTCTCGAGGGTAACTTTGGTAGATACTGAAATTAATATTCGAAAGAGAACTTTGTAATTCGATTGTCGACATTCAACCGCAGACAGCCGTAAAAGTGACAAAATCTAATAGGCTCCGAGGGTTGGAACTGAAATTCAGTCTGCCATCACCGTGTCGAGCACGGGTCTATGTATGGCTTCATTTAATTTGACAAAACGGTGCGATTCCTCTAATTACACCAGACGTGCATTCCGACCGCCTGACAATTCCGTCATATCGCTTCAAATTCAAATTATCCAGTGTTGCCACTTCCAATGCCGTTATTCTGGGTATTATTGAAAAAGTAACTTTTCAGTCGTTAGTTCCAAATCATCCATTTCATTTTGTTCAAGAGCTTTTAAAGTAACAAATCATATTTAAATTTCTTAGATTCGATATATTGATATTCGGAAATAATAATAATAGTTCCTAGTAGTAAAACTTCTACCAAACCTTTCAGCTGATATACAATGAGGTGATATATGATAAGGTGGTCTGTGATGTAGAAATACACCTGTAAAATTTTCTAAAAATTCGGGATGATGAATATAATTCTGTCTTTTATAAGCTACTGTATCACCTTTTGACAATCCGCCTACGATATGCCAATATTCAATTTATATAAGACTGATTATGGTTCCAGGAAAATTATCCATCTTACATCTGTGCATGCGGACTGTCCTTTCAGATTTAATACAGTGTTCACTGAGACATCACGTCGACGTATTTTTTTTCTCGATTATGGTTCAAAAAGCATTAGTATGCTCAAAAATTACTGTGTTCGCGTACATGAGGAGCTTATTAGCACACAATCATCATTCATTCATGATTCCATACTTGCACGGATAAAAAATGGTCCAAGTAAAACACTTTCCTGTCTTTCGAGACCTACATTTGGGAAAAATCAATTTTACATTTAGAAAAATGGGAATTCTGAACTCATGAACTTCATCAAAAATCATCATCATCTGAAAAGTATATCATTACAACAAAAACTCGTGTTACAGGCATGATAAAACAATTTATTTGCAATAGAACTTGGTGTACCTGCGGAAATGTATAGTGTTCACTTATTTGTTGATTTATGACCAGTTCGGTATCAATCGGGATCAATTGCCGCTTCTGTTAGGATGTGTCAGTCAATGATTTCACAAGACAGGCCTCATTCTGATTCCAGCATTTGACTTAGTAGTTTAACGAGGACGTCTTACATCGTATCAGTTTGATATATGTAATTTTACTTGTTGTGGATTTTGACCTAACATTTCTTGAGTATTGACATTTTATGTATAATAGGATCAGGAGAATTTTCCAAAAGAATGAACAACAGTTTTGTTTCAGTAAAAATATTGGGAATTCACGTATTTTCATTTCCCTTCGCCAGTACCTTCTGTCAATTTTCAAAAAGTTTTGATTTTTCTTTATGTTATACATAACTTGGATTTGTAATGATCATAAAGTGAAAAGACATCAACTTGCCTGCTTCTGTATTCGTTCATACTAAATACAAATAGATCCAACAAAATTCCGAAATTCCTTATTTTGGAACACGTTGTACTGGGTGATCCAGAAAGGGTAGTCATAGGCGATGATTTCTTTAAAAGAACCATCAAAATGTTCTATAATTCTTTCCATTTCAACAAATAGTTCACGAAAGAGTATTCTCACGAAAACTGCAACCTTCGTCTCCAGCTTTTCTTCAGTAGTTCATTTTGCTAGCCTTCATATGCTATGCAAGTACTCTTTTCTAGAGTATGGACTGAATCATTGCTATACTTTGGTGCAACCGAACAATTCATCCAATTGTGAATTTGAGAATGAAAGGACTGTATTGAAAAAAAGGCTTTATAACGAATGATTTTTCTTCGAAGAACTGATAACTGTAAACTGAATGCAAGTTAATATTTCGATTGAGCCTTGTGTATCCTTATACCAAAATGGAATTGAAGCTATTGATAGGACAAATAAACTAGTCATTTTATAAAGCCAAGTAAACCAGAATAACTATAATAATCTGAAAATGTTGCTGAAGTAAAATACTGTATGGTATAAAACTGATACATTTTTTGGTACATTAAAGTATGTTGAGTTATTTGAGAGTAAATAATTCTTCATCAATGGTAAATTTACTTGGCACTACTAGTTATCAAACCTACTGCAAATAGAACGTAGATTGAGGCTAATAAAATAAAAAGTTTGCTTCTAATAAATAGTTTAATATCGGTGGGTTACATTATGTTTCCCAAATTACATCAATAACAGTAGTGTAGCTAATAAAGCGTGTACTCGTCTCATATGGCATAATAATTTTCACTGGTATTGTGCAAATTTTGCTTGCTACTAACAATTTTTTTTTCGTGTTGTGTGGTGCTTTATAAAAATTATTAATTTTTACAATTTCCAGTTGAGAGTTGTGATAAAACTTCTGTAGAAACCACGTTTGATGAAGAAGAAAGAACACTAATTGTTGCTGTCCACATCTTGACATCCATTGAGGGCGCTTTCCTTTACATACAAAGGGTAATTTTTTTCGTCCAATTTTCCAAATTTCACTTCGCTGTCCTCTTCTGTTGGTACTCTTCTCAACTGTTAGTAACCATGTACTATGTTTGGTAGGTACTCTGTATATTAGCGAACACAATGCAACACCGCACCTCTCAATATTCTGTTCTCGATTCTGTCCTGAACTATTACATCCCAACTGTGTCCCTTGCACAAGGGCTCCCAAGTTATTCCATCTGATTTGCATTATTTCTCCCATACCTACTGAGGAAATGTTTCCCTACATTTGTCACAGCTGTCGTTTAGCTCAAAAATGAGGTAGGTTTTTGGTAATAAAGAACCAAATCAAATCAAATCTAAAATTACTCCAATGTCTGAAAAACGATAATTCTCATTGACAAAGCTAAATAAAACGTGAAAAAAGCGTCAATAATAATTGAATATATCCACATTTTCGTTAATAGTAAAAATGAAAATCTAATCTCTTCAAGGAAAAATATTAAAATTAGATGACAATTAAATAGAATTGCATGTACGTAGTGTAAACGTTTCGTATCAGTAGAATTCAAACTCACAGAGAAAAAAAGATTCTTTACGTTCACAGAATAAAATTCGTCCAGAATGCTCTGCTGAGTGAAATATTTCTCAAGGAAATTTTGGATTTTGTTTTATCCGTGATCGTTTTTATATCGCTAGGAAAGTTATTGATTATTTTTATGCCATTATATATAATTGAGTTTTTTATTTGTATGGATCTTGAAAGTGGCTTGTCTTGTGACATATTGTGCTGTGGTGTGAACTCGATCTCTAAACTTAGGCATTCGGTTTCCTTATATAAATATAAGGTTAGGGCAAGATTTGTTGTTATATAAATAAAAACTAAATTAACCTTTGCAAAAGTACCTAATTGCTCTTTTTTGCAATATGAAATTCGGGTCTAATGAAAATCCAGTACAAGATCCCCAAAAACAGATTCCAAATCTCAGATGTAAATCACAGTCCTTCTTGGCCACATCCCTTCGAAGATCCCACGAGGTGGTTCTCTCTTCAAAACATCCAGAGGCTACTTTTCTTCCCAGCTTTTTTATATGATCCTCAAACTTCAATTCTTCGTCAATGTATAAGCCATGGAACTTCGTAGCTCTTATACTGCCAACAACTTCATTATCCAGATAAAGTTGTGGCAGATGACATTGAGAAGTAGGGATATTCGTTTTCGATATATTCAACGATAGTAAATTTGCATAACACCACTCTTTTATTTAATTGTTGATTTGTTGGTGCAAACTGAGTAAACTTTGCCATAATATTTATTGAGGCTATGCCATTTATGTTGATGAAAGAGAGGATTAGGCCAAGCTCTGATCCTTGAGGTACTCCCCATTCGATCTCTAATTGTTGCGATGATTTGTATTGAAGAAACATACTTTGTGTACGACCTGATCTGAATGGTCAGTTGAGTATTATTATGAACTTTATTCATTGAAATACATATTTAACATACAAACATTTGAAATACAAAAAAATGGTAAAGTAGTTCAACAAGTACATTAAAATCATGCATGAAGAAATAATCAACTAGTCATCTACCACTTGTTTCCATGTTGAGGGGATGGAAATGAATATAAATATGTACACGTACATGCTCATGCTCATAGATATAAAATACAAATATAAATGTTAATCACAGTACAAAAATATAAAAAAATCGAAATCTGTATATTGAAACTTTGAAATTGAGACACTGAAACATTGAAATGATAAAACTTTGAGACACTGAAATATTAAAACATTGAAACATCGAAACATTAAAATACTTAAACATTAAAATATCAAAAAATTTAAACATTACAATATCAAAACATCAAATAATTCAATCAATAAAATATCAGGATATGAAAACAATAACATATCAAATACTGAAACATCAAAAGATTGAAATATTAAAATATTAGAATGTTATACCGTTGAAATATAAAATACAAAAACTAGAAAGAAATAATTAAAACCTAGTCAATTCAGAGGAATGGATCAATAATATAAATGTTGTTTATGGTTTCGATTCTATCAGATTGTTTATTATTTTTCAATCGTTGCTTGAGATGTGATCTTTAATTTTTTTTTATTTGATTCAATTTTTTTCAGATCTTATAGTGTCCAGGACAATGTTATATAACGTTTTTGTGACATACGAGTGCAATCTTTGAGATACAGATTTTTTCACAAGTGGCACAACCGTGATTGGTTTTCGGCGGGTATTATATTCATGAAAGGGTCCTGTTATATCACCAGACAAATGGAATTTTAAATTTGTACAGAAATAAGATGATTGCCTGATGTCCATGATTTAGAATTGTTTGTATAGTAATTCTGAAGAAAATCTCCAGTTTTTCATCTTCATAACTTTCAGAAATCTTCTTTGTATTACTTCCAATGGTTTGAAGCACTGCCCCATATCAGGATTCCATATCTCATTTGACTTCCCACTAAAGAATTATATAATATCTTCATTGTTTTCAGAGGCAGGTAATTACTTAAATATTTGAACTTGTATAATATAGATTGGAGTTTTTTTAATTAAGTAGCTTATATGAATGTTTCGTTTCATATGTCGGTCCAGATATACTCCAAAATATTTGATACTTTTTACAGATTCAATCTTGAGTGTGTTTTCCCCAGTTTCAATTTGTAGATTAGTTTTCAAGATGTAGATTAGTTCCTATTTACTCATAGGATGATCAGAACAGCAAAATACATTAGATATATTATTTAAAATAAAAGAGTTGTAATAAAATGAGAATGCAACCTGAAGAACGAAGTTGGGTTTCATACCCACCATCGATGGTATGCTGCCTGATTGAAAGCGACAGATCAATATACACCCCAGAGATCAAGATGACACACTATGAGGACTGCCTGGGTCTCAGACTTGAGGCAACCTACCTTCAACTTTTATGAGTGATCATTCTGCATTCAGGCAATCAGTTAAAAGAATACCTTACTCAAAAATGGTGACGAAAGTGTTGCATAAGTATTGGCTCCTGGTCAAGATACTTGGATCATGATATCGTCAACGCAAGAATTTTAGTAAGAGAATTGAAATATCTTATCTAAATATTCCAGGAAGTCGATGTACTAGTGTGTTCTTCTTCTCAGTTGAAAGAATTAATTTTGGCTGTACAAAGCGCAGAAGAAAAGTAAGCGATGAAATTTCCATTGAAAACTCATCTCAGGCGTTAAGTGACAATTAATCAACACTTTATTTAAAACGCATCCGAACAAACAGCGTTTCACGAGAGGACCAGAACTGGAAAATAACCAACAAATAAAATGAGAAATAATGAGTGAAAACGTAATTTGCAGTAGAATTGTGAAAGCAGCTTTCTTTCACTGGTTGAATCTAATGTGCGTCCTGATGTTGATGGAACGAGACAAATTAGAATTTCCACTTAACTCGTGAAAGGGAAAATCTTGAAGATAATTAATTTTTATATTTTTCGCTTCACATTGGTGATACGCAATTATCATTATGTTTTTCAACGGGATGGAAACTTGTGCTCAGCAATTCAGTTAGTTCGAAGATTGTCTTAACCTTATGCGGAAGGGAGAAACCCTATTTTACATATCCAAACGCGTGAAAATATGGGCAACAACTCCTTTCATTTCTGTTCTGGAAAATCGAATTTTCCATATTATGTTCTCCCCAGGAGCCACTCGTAAATTTCCTTCCATTTTACTCAACATTGATGTACTTTTCAACCCCATTCGAGAAAATGGGGCACCCAAATCTGTCACTATCTGGTGGTCTATTTCACCATTTTCAGTGTTTTCGTGTTTGAATTTTTTTCCCTCAAAGTTGGAACCTCAACATCATTCTCCACCTGGTCCTTGCCTGTTATGTTTGATTCAAAAAGAGTTATTGGATAATTTATTCGTTTTGCCTTTTGTCGCTCCCCAGCAAACTCACGTTAGACATCTTTCCAGAAACATCTTATTACAACTTCAAAAATGCAGTCCCACTACTCCGTAAATATGAAACACTTCACATCCTTTGACGTCAAAAGACACGCCTCGTTTTGTCGCCCCAGCTCTCCAGGAAATGTCATTAGTCTCTTCCTACGTTTTCTGTGTACAATGGCCACGTAGAAATAAGTAACACTCGTCTTTTCTTTGGAGCTTCGGAAACTGCTTCAAAGTGTCACGGACAATAAATGACGTACAGCCGCTGTGAGTAATATATCACTGCTAAATGTTCCTGTTTCTCTCTTCCGGCTTGCAGTAATAACAGAGCAATATCAATTTTTCATGCTCCGGATATATTCTTTTCTTGAGGAATACGTGATCTCGTTTTTTATGTAATTTTCATTTCGGCATTTCTCGAGGGCACTTTTATTCGATATTCACGAACTTTCGTAACTCATCTGCGCATGAAAAGATTTGTTTGTGAATAAAGCTCTTTGAGAGATTTCGTGAATGGATTATTTATTATATTGAAAGTGAAACTCTCATGAAACACGAAGCGGAGTAACTCTTATAACTTATAAACCGGAATATTCATTGAAGTAACTGATTCCCGAAGAGATTTGATCAAGAACTTTTTATGAGAGTTTTCTCAAGCTTATATTGATACAGCTTCAAGCTCTAGCAGTCAATAAATAATAGATAGATAGATCTATTCAACAATGTATATTATTACAATTGTTTGCTGCATGTATGAAATGATGTTGTCAGCTAATCTGGAACATGCATCTAGAACATGTAGTCAACAAAACCAAAGCATCGTTCATGATGTGCAGAGGAGCTTTTGGAAAAACATGGGGACTGAAACCGAAAGTCATGCACTGGCTTCACACACTTCTGTAGTAGCCCAAAATGAAACAGAGACAGTCAAAAACCAACCTCGGTGAAATACAGAGGCTCGCCTCTCTGTGTATCACGAGTGCTATGAATAGCACTCCAACCGCTCCTATGGAAATTATCCCAAACCTCCCACCTTTAGACATCACAGTCATTGGGGAGTCGAGAATGAGTGCATACAGACTCAAACAAACAGGTAATTGCATATTCCAACCACACACTGGGATCACCAAAATCATCCTTGTAGACAACATTACCGAACTGGATATGATATCTAACTAAATGCTACCACAATACTCGTACGAAGAACCATTCAAAACTCAGCTCTAGTGGAACGAATGGAACATGAGAAGAAATATACGGGCTGAGCCCAGAAGAAAACTTGGCAACAACACCACAGTATTCCAAGCAGAGACACATGCCATAAGTACATGCATACAGATGAATTTAGACCGTGGGTATGAGAAAACCCATCTACATTCAGACAGCCAGAGCGCTATAAAAGCTCTGAATTCGATACAGGTAAAGTCAAAGTAAGTCTGGGAATGCCTTCAGAGTCTCAATGAACTGTCAAAACGCAACCAGGTTACACTTGTGTGGGTGTCCGGACATAGGGGAATTGGAAGCAATGAAAAAGACGACCAACTTGCAAAGCAATCATCTGAATCACCATTCATAGGCCCAGAACCAGCGTTTGGGATCAGCAGAACCTAATCAATGAGTGGAAAACATCAAAACACAAAACGTATTGGGACCAAATCGAAGGGCATCGACACAGCATAGCAATGGTGAGGCACCTGAGCCAAACACTGACGGCTGACACACTCAACCTTAACAGATCTAAGATACGCACGATCACCGGCTTACTAACCGGACACTGCGATCTTAGGAAACACTTAGACATCATGGGAATAAATAGAGAAACCGTGGACTGTAGACTCTGTGGTGACGAGGAGGAAACAGCCTCTCACATAATCTTCGAATGCGACGTGCTGCTCAGCAAGGGCAACAGAATATTCTGAAGGATCAACCTACAAACAGGGAAAAATCCGAATCACCTAGTAAATAGACTACTAAACCTGGTGAAAAACACAGGCCTATTTAACTAGGAACCATAGCATGGGGGTCAAATAACAAATCGTTGAAAAGGAAATTCAATTTTCTTCTCGGCCATATAATTTTTTTTTATTCTCTTCAATACTTATTTTCACAATTTCGATCTTTTTGCAATTCGAAATTTACAAGTTGATGTGAGAGAATTGAATTATTCTTCCAGCGAAGTGTCATTTGATCCTCCTTGCCATTTAAAATGTTTAAATTGATGTACCACCTGCCCCCCTTTCAAGTAATCACAATAGCTTTTATTTTGAAAAGTAGTATCGGTGCTACCATTCAAATCGGTTTTTGATTCATTTCTGTTAGTCGAACCGTTCAGAAGTTAACAAGGGGGGGCTAAAAAAAGTCGCAGTGTATACAAATGCTTTGAAGCAATAAAAGTAAGTACTTATTATGTGCGTGTTAATGAAAAAGCTGTTTTTATAAATTTATCGACACTGTTAGAAATAGTATCGCGATAAAAAAGTCCTGAGTTTGTATTGAAAACATTATGGACGGAGATTTTCTGGTACGTGATCGTAAAGATCTAAGTCGAGAGAGTTTCTCTGACACTTGCTGAGTCTAAATTAACGCCGAGCTAACCTACCCTTTTTTTCGTTTGAGGGTTTAATCAACTCGTCAACTATTTCTGGGCGTTCGGTGGTCATCCCTGATATTTTTTCATATTTTTAGAACTTTTTTCCTAATATTTTTTTAAATTTTCCCCCACCCCTCTCCCATTCAAATTTTAAATGACATCAGAATAAAAAATTAAAAAATGCTGATAATCGGAGAGGTTAATCATACTATTCGACGACATACACAAATTCTTTTTCTGATTTTGGAAATCGCGCGGAAAGCGCACAGCACAAATGGGAGGTCGCACAAAATGTGGGTAGTGGGGGAAGGAGGTGGTGTTCTTTGCAAAATCGGAACGCCTGCTCTCTATAACTGCAAAGAAGGTTTCCAAACAGGTCTCCGGGTGGTAGAGATACGGAATCCCCCCCCACGCCTCTTTTTCCCCACCCCCCTCCTAAACCACCAACATTCTCAGAACTTTCTCAGAACTTTGAGTTCTACAAAATGTTCATTTTGGATTTTCTGTCCGACGTTGCGTAAAGTCTACTTGAAAATCTAAATAAATCATAATAATAATAAAATAAATAATAAATAAATAAAAAAAATCTAATTTATATCAGAAAACAAAAAAATTATACAAACTATAGAATCATACATAACAATATAGCATTATTTAATTTGGCAGAATTCATTTGGAGTATTCTCAATATTTCTTTCCATCTGTAAATCTATTAGTTTCTTGACGGTGAGGAACTCCTAGTACAGTAACCAGAGATTTCTTCTGCCCAAAAAATTGGAAGTCCATGAAATTTGGTATGAACTCAGGTTAACAATAGAGGAAAAGGTTTCCAATGAGTTCCGGGCCCTACTTTGTGAAAATCGAAAGAAAATCCGGTGTAAAGAATTTTTCAACGCTTTTCCGGCTGTAACTTGAAAAAACTTGAAAATTGCAAAAATATCAGAGAACAAGAATAAAGCTGTGAAAATTTTGAACAAAAAAGGATCCATCTATTTTTTACCAAAAATCAAAAGTTTTCTCTGAAATTACTTTGGAACGTCATAACAACGCTCACGTTAAATGAGAGAAAATATTCTTAAAGTTAAAACTGTCATTAGTCAGGCTCTGCTGAACAGATTTTGATGAATCAAACAGTTGATTGAAGAGGGAGACGTAAACTTTCAGAATCCTGGGTATAAAATATGGAATACATTTTTCCTTGGGTTTACTAGTACAATTGTTTGAAGGACCTAACAGAAAATTCACACAGTATCTCATGCACCTTCACCAGTTTTGAAGCTCATACTAGGTTATTTTATTTCAGCTAACGAAACTCTGTCCTAATGATCTCGTTTTTGAAATATCGGTCTCTGACATTCACTGAGTAAACACACTTTTTTTGAGGTTACAATTTTCCTCCTTTTCGAGTGTTTTTTAGAAGTGAAAGATGATTGCGAAAATAAAAAAAAAATCCAGAATGATCCGAAATCCATCAAGAACCATTTGTGATATTCACCCTGTAGATTGATAGCAGGAAAAAATCAAATAATTAATTTATTTAAACATTCAGCCAGAAATCCATATCTTCACTTTTTTTCCTGGTTATTTTTGTATTCTATTATAAATACGTTCTCGGTGGAAATTTAAAGCTAAACCCAGGTAGCACATCATATCGGCGGAATCTTGGTTTCATTTTAGGCCAATCTAGATTTATTGTGAATGAAAAATCAATATTGGACCAATATGGGTGAATATTCAAAAAACAATATTATATTGATAATTAAACCATATTGTATTTCCAAGTTTGTTAGAATATTGGTTGAATATCTACTTCATTTGACAAATTGTAATAACTCATATTGAGTCAATATTGGTTGAATGATATTTACCAATATCGATAAAACAATATTGTCTTCACATCGTTTTTAACATCAAGAATAAATACCACAATCCCAATATTATCCTAATATCGATTCTAGGAATAAAAACTATATTGTATCTCCAAGTGTGATTACACATTGGTTGAATATCATTTCGCCAATATTCAACAAATCTTATTAATTAATATTGGGTCGATATTGGTTCAATAATATTTATCGATATCGTTAAAACAATATTGTCTTCATATTGTTTCCTACATCTAGATTGAGATGAAATTTGAATATTGGCCGAATATTCAATGAAACATGTTGAAATCATATCTGGATCAAACCTGGATAAAAATCCGCTAGGTGGCTCTACATATAGAACGTCTTCTAAAACCTACGAAAGTATATTAAATACTTACCATAACTTGTTTTCAAGACAGCTCACTCAGTGGTTATGGCGATTAAAAGGCAGACTCTGGTGTCACCTTCATCAACTAAAAGACATTTAATAATTTACCAAGGTATATTCACTTCCACCAATATATCCAAATGATATTGTACCAATATCGATAAATATTTTGAGGCCATTATTGCTTCAAGAATATTTCACCAAAACTATTTCTAAATTATTTGAACAATATTCGACCAATATCGCAAAATGTTCCCATTTTACTTCTCGACAATATAACTTTTGAATATTGTGACAATATTGTCAGAATATTGTCTCAGTGATATTGTACCAATATCGCCGAACATTTTGAGGCCAATATTAGTTCAAGAATATTTCGCCAATATTATTCAAGTAATATTGGACCAATATCGCCGAATGTTCACATTTTTTCTCGCCAATATTGCATTTCAAATATTTTGCCAATATGTTCACGATATTGTACCAATATTTTACCAATATTGGTGTGCTACTTGGGAAGTCTCACTTTTCAAATCCCATATAGTGATATACTTTTTCATGCACTGGTTTTCAAAGGCCAGGTGTTTATTTTGTGTCATTCGGGGAGTATTGTAGTGGACTGAAACCACGTTATTGAATTGCTCGGACTGACGCGTTCTGCGCATGCTCTTCCTGGTTGCAGTTGTCTGTAAACAAACCAGCTTGAAAATACAGTTACGCAGTGGGTTTTTGGGTACTTCTCAACCAAGATTAATGAATATATTTCAGTTTTGGCAGTATTGTGAGCAGATTTATATTAAAAAACTTTCAAAGTGGATTTCTGTATGAACTCAAATTCATATCACCAAAATTATTGTGAATAAGGTAAGGATTCATGCTTAGCTGATGAAGTGCATATCGCAGGGTATGAATCCCTGGGAATAAGAGAAGTGATGTTTTATGTAAGTCACAGGAAATATTCCTGAATTCAAGAGATATTTTTTAAAGTGATCGCGATGATATAGATCCCGAGACATCTAGCGATGAAGAGTAATTTAAAATAAATCTATTGAGTTTCTCAATGTGAACCAAAACGTTCTATCTTGTGTATTTTCTTTCAAAAACATGAAAATGTGAAGAAAAGAATACATTTTCGAAATAATTTTCAATCTTTCACCAGGGATTTTTGATCAAAAGTCGAAATGGATAATTTTTTTCCTTCTCTTCAATTTTTCGATCAAATGTGAGGTTTTTCGGAAAAAGTGGATGGGAATTTTTTTAGTCTTAATTTTCCTAGCTTAATTTTTGGTCTCTTGGTAATTTTTCAATTTTCTCGTTTTTTCCGAATTACGGCCGGAAAAGCGACGGAAAATTCTCGGAACCAGATTTTCTTTAGATTTTCACAACGTTCTTCTATAATTAAACCAACCTCATACCAAATTTCATAAACTTCCAATTTAATTTGAAGTTTCAGTGAGTTTTTTTACTATCTAGTGTGTCCCACTTACCATGCTCACCATGGGTATCTTTTTAATGGTGAGAGATACGAGGGCGGTTAAATGACATCAAATGTGGAGTTTATCAAGGCCAACTATAATGTGAAAAAATAATTTGATAAAATCTATTCGTTTTTGTTTTATAAGCAAAAACAGATTTTGATCATTTTCATGTCTCCTTCGTAACTTCTTTATTTATAAAAATATTCGAATAGGAATTTTACATTCCTATAGCAGTTTTTCAATGAGATTTCGAAAAAAATATGAAATTCATACCAACTCTTCTAGAATTTGAGATATCAGTACCAACTTTGATTTTTCAAATGTAGGTCATAGCTCACTATAACTTAGTTATGAATAACTTTCTTTCTCTTCCAGATGATATGTCACAGTAATAGTTTTTTGCTGATAACAACCGAGTTATCGTCATTTATAAAAAAAAAGAACTATTTTGAAGTCACCATCTTGAATTTATAAATTTTCACAAAAAAATCATGATCTCCGACCTTAAAAACCCCCACATACCAATTTTGAATGGAATCGGCCATAATCACAAATCTCGTCCGCCATATTGGAGGAGCCGCCATTTTTTATTTTTTATTTCAATAAAGATTTCATAGTGCATTGTCACCGGAATTATGGACATTTGCCAAATTTCAAGTTATTAGAACCGCCAGAAGTGGGTCAAAATTCACTTGCAAGAGACATGAAAATGATCAAAATTTGTTATTTGCGTATAAAACAAAAACGAATAGATTTTATCTAAATATTTTTTCACATTTTAGTTGGCCTTGATAAACTACACATTTAGTATCAGTTAACCGACCTCGTATCTCTTACCATTAAAAAGATACCTATGGTGAGCATGTAAAGTGGGACACACTGTATAATATGAATATCGTAATACAATTCCAAAAACTTTCAGCTCCTGATGATGCTTACTATTGCGAATCGCATATCGAGTTATACTAGCGTACTTCCGGTGATTGTATAGCTTTTTAGGTTTTTGGGGAAAACACGGAATTACAAAAAATGCAGGACAGCGAAAAAATATTAAATCCCTGTTTACACGGTCAAATCATAAACTTTCTTCAGTATCGAGTTTACTGGTAATATACAGTAGAAACCAGGCGAGTGCGAACATAGGCCGAACGTAGCGGAATTGACTCTTGCCCGTTCTTCTCTAGCTTTGACATTGAAGCACAGACCTCATAAAAGAAGTAGGTAGATATCACATCATGAGATCAAAATGGAACCCTATAGGGCGCTGACATTAATCTCCGAGTTTGTGTTGGTACAACTGAAATATCAGAGCTGGTTCTGTTGAATTTTGGCCAATCCCATCATTTCGATTACTATTCATACTAATTCATAATTCATCATCCGAAATTCATTTTGTATTTTGTGTGTTCAACATTCTCCGATACTGGAGTGAACGAAAATTTCCTGATAGTGCCTAACCTCCCGGAAATTATTCTGTTGATAGACGAATCATAATGTCAATACATAATTATAGTTAGGTATGTACCTATTTATTATAAGCATGTATCATATCAAATTTAATTCTTGAAACATAACGGAGATTCAGCTCCGAACTGTGCATCTAATTATTTTTTAGTTGCACTCTATTACCAAAAGATGACATTACCAATAAAAAACGGGGTACTGGGAAATCTCATAAATCTATTGACAGAAATGCTGACAAATTCCAGAAAACCCATTACAAGATGGATGCTAACGTTTAAAACTTTGTCACAAGTGATTCTGATCAATAGAAAGTTTGTTTTATCAAAGGAGGATACTCTTGCACTGGAATAAGCATCTGTCAGCGGTGTTCCTGTATTCGTAAGAAGAATTATCACAAATTCACAATCAAGAGGAAAGAAAAAAAGAAGAAAACAAAAATTCCCAGCTGAAGTTCGAAGCTTTGCTAGGACATTACAGTTTTAAAGTAGCAAAGCTTACAAATACCTATGTAAGGAAAATTTTCAATCTTGCTGTTCCTGCATCTGCCACAATCTGATTGTCCAAAATTGACTGCAGTCCCGGTTTTACAGAACAAAGTATTGAATCCATCAGAAACAAATCACAGTATTTCATAAAGAGGTGTAAAAAGACTTCATTATGTGCTTTGATGTTTGATGAAATGTGCATAAAAGGGAGCTAGTATGTGATCAGCATGCTAAAAAGATCAGCTCAAGTATTGATGCTTTCTTTCATCACTCAAGTCCCGAAGCATTTGAAAATGTCCAGCAAACGGTACAATTCATAAAAATTGTTTATCAACTCTTCGATATTTTGGATTTCACAAAATATATTGATGCCAGAGGAATGAAAATACCCATAAAAAAAGAAAACAGTGATGTGTGGTAATTTAGGATACATATTCTAGGAACTTCTTCTTCTTATACATTAGAATATGTACTTTGAAGATTTTTTATGTGTATTCTGTTAAAATTAAATAGTGTCCATGTACGATTTTTGTCATATCAGCAAAAACATCAATTTGAATGCAAGTCAATTTAATTAAGCAAGAATGAATCTAGGAACATGGTAATTTCTATGGTTACATATTCTACTATCAGCCAGCTTGAGTTAAAGTGTCACTTTTACTCCACTTTGGTATATGGGAAAAATGAGCAGTTACAACTGGTTGTTGAGAAAGTTTGAAAAGGTAAGTCCAGTTGATGAGGGAATCTATGCTATAACAGTTGGTTTGCCTCTTGTTACAATTTACTTTACCGGCTCTTTGACATAAAGATTTGCAATATAGAGATAATCATTAGAGTCTAAGACCTTAGACGTTTCCAAAAAAAACGAATTGAATCTATACTTGAATGTGTGAAGTGGACCTACACAAAAACACATCTAAATCTTACACTTAACATTACAAAGGTTCATAATTCATAGTAACGTTGGAGAAAACCACCAAAGATGTAAGGTTGGATTTAGTCAACTTTAGCACAAGCATTATCATAAACATAACAAGGTTTTTATCATTGTTGAATAAACGGTGCCATTTGATATTCCTAACAGATTCAATTTTTGTTTTTAACAAATTATATTTAAGCACAATAATTTTAAAATGATGTTGACTAAATACACCTTCAATTCAAATCATTAGATTTGTTCGAACCGTATTAGTACCTATCAGTAACTTTGTTTTAGGCATGCGTTCTTTGGAATACGATGTGCAAAGCGACATCATATGCGCATATTTATGCTGCTCGATTTGGATTGTGTCTAATTTGAAATATATTAGCGGAAGAATATAACAAGCGTCTACCTATAAAGTTTCAGACATATTTTCGTGTTCTTTCGCAAATCATACACAGTTTTTTTTGCAAAAGTACCTATTGTTTTTTACTTGGGCCTCCGTTCGAACTTGGGCTAACTTAATTTTAGGTATGAGAGGTTAAATCCCATAGAGCATTCCATTCTATGCACATGCGCAGTATGTTGCGCGTTGCATCTAATTTGAAATATTGACGGTAGAAAGGCTCATACATAAAGATTTTTTTGGAAAAAAGTCCTTAGTGCCGTATGTGGTGAACGGTTAGCTTTCTCAGTTTAGGATTGAATGGGGATCCAAGTTCAAACGGAGGCCCAAGTGAAAAACAATAGGTACTTTTGCATAAAAATATCTCTGTATAATTTGCGCAAGCACGTGAAAAAATGTTTGAACCTTTATAGGTAGACGCTTGTTTATTGTTTGAACAATATTCTCCCACCAATTAATTCAACTTGGACAAAATCCACAACGACCAGCATATGCGCATATGATGTCACAAATGAAAATATGAAACAAAGTTACTAATATGGCACTAATAAGAACATTTTTGCAGAAAAAATTCAAATCAGATGAAACGCACAACATGCTGCGCAGGCGCATGCGCACTGACTTTCGGCTGAAGGTTCCTCCTCGAAAATAGAAAAAACTCTTTTAGAAATAGAGGCTGTTTCAATACGCCTTTGGGTTTCATAGTGACGCAAAATACAAAAACATTTTTATTCAAAATAAAATAAATATTACAAAACAAACGCAGGTAACTCAATGAAAAATAGTGAACTGTGTATTCTATTCTATCAACGTAGATGTTCAAATAAATTCCCTTCCTGTAAACAATAACATAAATTATCATAAAATCGACTTCCGACGTTTCTAAGCACATTTGGGGTAATACTTCTGAAAGAATTTTCAATTTTCTTCAACAGATCTTGTAAGTTATCAGCCCTACCCTCTTGAAAACCATAAATTAGAGATTTCACGTGCCTCCAAAGGGGCTAAATCGGGTGATCGAGCTGGCCATAAGATTGTTCATCTTCCGGTGATTAGCGGATTTGAAAAAGTTGTATTTAAATATTGTTGAACCACTTGAGAATTATGAGCTGAACATTCATCTTGCTGAAACCAAATCCTATGGAAATTTTGACCTGCTATTCTTCTTATTTCTGGCACGATTCGCAGTTGCAAAAAATCGAGATATTTGGGTCCATTCAATGCACCTTCTATGACAAATGGCCAATCATATTTCCACCCAGCATGCCACCCCAAATATTCAACTTTTGTGGATACTGAGTTCCTAATTCGTAAAACCGATGCAATATCGCACACGAGAAGGATTATGACGTCCTTGTAAAGGAAAGGTTGACTCATCCGTGAAAACAATATTTTCAATGAAATTTTCATCAGCATTTGCTATTTCCATCATCGTTTCACAGAATTGCATCTGCTTGAAATAATCATTCGGATAAAGAGTATGAGTTTTCTTAACTTTGTACGATTTGTATCCATGTTTTTTTAGAATTCGTCTCAGTGATTCTCAGTGATTCTCGTTGATTGTTGCCAACACAACTATTTCCTTCATTTCCCTTTCATCGCCATCAACTGGAACTTGATGTTTTCTAGGGAAAACGCAACCAAATTTTTTAAAGTTGTTTGTTACACGATGAATTGTCGAAATAGTCGGAGTAGGTCTGTTGTTAAACTCATTGATGAATCGGTTTCATATTTCACGAATTGAGTTACCTCCTTAATATCACTCAACAATCTTAACTTTTTCTGACACATTATAGATATCCATTTCACAATTAATGGCCCAAAAACAACAATGTAATTCGAATGAAAACGTTTGAATATGTCAAAATCTTATGACATTTTGACGTGTGCGTTTGTTTAAATGGGCATGAGTAAATTCGCCCACGTTGGGTCTATGTTCGCACTTGCCTGGTTTCTACTGTATAAACCTCCCCTTCTGTAAATATAAAATAATTTACAAGGGCGCTAAGTTAGAAATTCATTATGCCCGAGAGTCTGATAAAAGACGTCCGTTAATTAAAAAGTTTAACGAAATTTTCACTATTTTATTATGACGCTGATCAATTAAACTCTCCACTGATAACAGACATTATTAAATAATGACCTTCCAGTTTATTCAATAAGGAATATCGATTCAAGAGGGCGTTTCATCATCAGTGGAGGAAGCCATTTGCGCATTGGGGTTCGAATGGGGATGATGGCCCCATGAATTTTATTCCAAGCTGGAAAATTTCTGAATATTATGGTCTGGGAGTTAACCAAAAAGTATGACACAACTGAAGGTTATTTTTATTACCGATTTCACAAAAAAAATCTTGGTAGAACTTGGTGCTTATCAAGAAATTCAGGAAGAAACTCATCAAGAACAAAGGGTCTTCATTTTTTAACCCATTAGCGCCCAAATAATTTTTTTTTCTATTTGTTTATGTTTTTCGAGTGTTTTGAAGAAAAAGTAATGTATTGTGCTGAAAAATTATATTTTTTTCAATATTAGTATTTTAGTGTAGAAAAAAAACACTGATACCATATGGTATCCATGGGCCTTTGAAAACATTTTTATTACGAAGTTGACAAAAATATAAATATGTCTTTATGCTAAAATGCAGAAAGAGTGTCCTATTCAGTATGATAGGAGACAAAACAGTTGATACACGAGATAAAAAATTGTCAATCTGACCAAATCGTTTGTCTGGAAGTAAATTATTTGTGATACTGATTCGATTACTAGGAACCTTCGTTAGGTATACTTGACCGATTTCTCTACTGAAATGTAATGCTGATATTTTATACATTCTTCTGTAGAGATACCAAGCAATGTAAAAATGGGCCAAAACCACTCTTTGCTGTGTATTTCGATGCGATAGGCGATAAGCAGCAACTCCTTGGTAGATAAGATCCGTTCCTCCCATGTTATGTTTGTAATCAGCCACACGGTGAGGGCGAGAAATCATCACGTTTCTTTTCTTTTTGACAATATCTATTTACGAGGGCTGTTTGGTAACTCCGTGACTATTTGAATAAAGAAAAAAAAAATTGGCAAATAAGCGTTTTATTTTTCAACATAATCTCCTTTTAGATCAATACATTTAGTCCAGCGTTTTTCCAGTTTTTTTATTCCTTCCAAATAATAGGTTTTCTCAAGGCCCTCAAAATAGGCGTTTGTTTCGGTTATAACCTCTTCATTCGACCCAAATCTCTTACCACCCAGCCATTTCTTCAGGTTTGGGAAAAGAAAATAGTCGCAAGGGGCTAAATCTGGAGAATATGCTGGATGGGGTAGTAGTTCGTAGCCCAATTTATGAATTTTTGCCATAGTGACTACACACGTGTGCACTCGTGCATTGTCTTGATGAAGCAGCACTTTTTTTTTCGCTAAATGTGGTCGTTTTTGCCTCAAATCAATATCGAATCTGTCTAAAAGCTCTGAATAATATTCGCCGTTGATCGTTCTACCCTTCTCTAAGTAATCTATATGAATGACACCGCGTGCATCCCAAAAAACTGTGGCCATAACCTTGTTGGCTGACAGACGCACCTTAGCCTTCTTTGGTGCACGTTCACCAGTTGACACCCACTGTTTTGATTGTTCCTTGGTCTCTGGGGTATTGTGATGGATCCATGTTTCGTCTACGGTTATATAACGGCGTAAAAACTCGCCCGGATTGCGATTGAACTTTGCCAAACACTTCTTTGAAGTGGTCACACGGTTGCGCTTGTGGTCGAGTGTGAGCAATCGCGGCACCCATCTCGCGGATAGCTTCTTCATGTCCAAATATTCATGTAAAATGTGATGTACTCGCTCAGTTGAGATGCCTACAGCCTCAGCTACCTCACGTACTTTTATTCTCCGATCGTCCAATATCATTCCATGGATTTTATCGACGATTTCTGGCGTGATGACCTCTTTTGGGCGACCTGAACGTACGGCCTCACTTGTGCTGGTACGACCACAACGGAACTCAGTAAACCACTTCTTAACCATTGAAATTGATGGTGCAGAGTTCCCATAGTATTTATCAAGTCTTTCCTTGGTTTCAGTTATGGTTTTTTTACGCAAAAAATAATGCTTAATCAACACACGAAATTCACTTTTTTCCATTTTTGTTAAAATTCACGAGGTTGTCTGCTTCTAATTGCTGTCAAACACAAACCAAATGTCGCAGCTTGCTCAAAATTTGACAGTAGTCTATTGAAAGATGGTGGTTGACAGCAGCAGTGTTGCATTTGAAGTTACTGCGCGGGAAATTTAAAAAGTCACGGACTTATCAAACAAGCCTCGTACCATTCCTTCTGACTGAACACCAGCACTTGTAGATGCTATGGTAACAATCGAATTGTCCTTCCCCAATACTGAGATAGTATCTTCTCTTTCAATTACATATTCGTATTCCACACATTTTTTTCTTTTGAAATTGTTTTCCGGTAATTGGACACGATCTAGGTATTCTGTTTATTCGAATTGTGCCTATTGCCACATAACCCAAATATTTAAGATAGGCCAATAAATTCAAGCATGTAAATAATTTATCGATGTGGATTATTTGCGATAAATTTGGTTGTGGCAGCTCTTTTAGCATCAGTACCATCGGTGCTCATAGGTGCCTCATCTGGTGTCATCATTTGAATCTGGCGGTTCCACAAATATTTCATGAACTTGTAGGACCAAGTCTTCATCGTCATTGAGCATAAAGCTTGCAAAAGCAAAAATTCCTTCTGAAATGATAGAAATATTTATTTGATTCAACAAATTAGCTAGAAGTCATTATTATCCAAAAACGCCCACGGATACCATATGGTATCAGTGACTTTGAGAACATTATAGTGCACCCTGTATTATACGTATCTTTTTCATCTATAAACAGAAATATTGTATAATTCATAAGCAATAAATAACTGTAATATATGTTCACTAAAATGGAACAGAAATAGTTGAAAAAGTACTTACCATCACCGAATGTCCATTGTTTTGTGCACAACAAAATCACCCAATATGAATCACTAGTACACCAATGCGGAGACGTCTCAAAATACAATGTCAGTTACAGTATATCAAAAGCAACTCTTTACGAAGCACAAAAACGAATTTGCATGATACCATAACTTCAAAAATCATTGTGGTGCATTGGAGGAGGGGAAGATGATTTGCGATACCATATGGTATCCGTGGGCGTTAATGGGTTAAATACAGAAATGATTCATGGGGAATATTACGTTGCCATAGCTATACACCGGCTGTCCGCGGAAAGTGATGGCTCAGCGTTATTTTTTTTTCAATTTTGAAGATAATAGAATGAAATTTGGAGGATCCGTATACGACATGAACTGAGTTATTTGACAAGTGACTCAGCTTCATGCAACTTCTGGTTTCACCAATAGTGATATGAACTTGGTTTTTAACTGGGACAACCGATATATTTCCTCTTATTCTGATTCCATATGACTTACTGAATTCCACCATGTATAATTTTTCACGTTTTTCAACCAAACTTATTTCAAAGTTTTGAATCCATTTTTTATTCTGAAGGGATTATGCATACCTTCAAATCACTAATTTTGGTCCTAAAATTTTGGGAAAATCAAAACTGATTTCGGTGGAATTTTCCGTAACCAATTTTTTCAAATGTTAACATGGTGGCTCGTAGGGTAAGGTAAAAAAGGGCATTTGTTACAATATATTTGATTAAGACAAACTTCTGTTAAAAACTTCAGAGATAATTCACAAAATGGAGTAATTTATAGAACTATGAAAAAATTACTGAATTCAACCCTAATTTTTTTTGAAATATACCACCTCACTATTTTCTTTCAAAACGTTATCTACATTTTGTGCTTTGTAAAATTCAATTTTCAAATTGAAATTACTGAATTTAATGGTTTGAACGTATCCATAACATTCTATATAAAAAAAATAAGTGAAAATGTATCATTTGGTCACAAAGGGTGACAAGTAATGCCTGTTTGTATTCAGAATGTCATATTTAGATAAAAAAAGTGAAGCTGTATAGAGCGTCCCATTTAAAAAAAAAAATTTTTTTGTCACTTACTGTAAAACCAGAAGATGCGTGAACTCGAGTTACTTGTCGAAAACTGCAGTTTTATATCTTATACACATCCTCTGAATTTCATTCTATTTAGTTCATAAACAAAAAAGTTATTGGGGCATACCTTTTTTGCATGCCGCTATAAATTGATTATTCAATATGTTACATAGAAATATTGAAATTTCAAGAAATCTTTCTCCAGCCTGAATGCAATATGGACTATTTTGCTTTCGAGAAATTACCTACTGAATGGAACGCATTTATAGCATTATTTCAGATGACAATCATTACACTCCCTAAGTTTCAAATATTGATGTTCCACATGGTTCCATTTTGGGGCCGTTTTTCCGTGTGTTCTATGAAAGTGATTCCAGTGACTGAGTACTGTCAACAAATGATGAAATGATAACCTCTCTTGCTCTTCATTACATTTCAGTAACATACTAATTGCTTAAAAAATCATCAATGAAGTCCTTCTTCACAACTTTAAAAAATCTCCAGTGATGTAGTTTGGTGTCGGGGAAAAAGGGCAACTTAGAGGTATTTGCTTATCCGTTGAATTCGAGAAGGGTGAAATCCCTCCTGTAAAAGAGTGCCAAAATCTAGCTTTATGGATAGATACTTATTGAGGTTTTCCAAATATGACTCTTACTTTTTCAGATCATCAAACTGATCACATCAATCCAGTTAAAACGAATTCAAAAGTAGGAAAGTATTAAGTTATATTAATAGAATTCTTCTGGACTTCCATTGTCTAGAAACAGAGAAAATACATTCTTTGCATGTGTTTGAGTCACGACGTTTCAACAGTTAACATCTACTGTCGTTATCAAGTGTGTGAATGCGACAAGATATCTCGGATACTTATTATATAACCTGCAACTAATGTCCCTGCTATAAAGGTAATTGTGATCTTCGTGGGGTCTCTCTCAGGTCATTGATGTTATTTAATGTGATTTAACGACCTTTTTTGGTGAGTGTTATTGTTGATGACCGACCTTTACAGGTCTTGACACATAGTTTTTATTGAAATCTCAATCGATCTAGCTGAGTGATAAGAGGCTTCCACAAATACAGAATCTCTATACTCGGCTGACTGAACACGTCATTATTCTGATTATTCTGAATATAAGCCGACTCTATAAACTTTCTCTCATACCAATGTTGTTCTTGAACAACATTGGTTTTCAAATGAACTACGAGGATATATTGAAAAATTCCAAGCATACTATAGAACAGAACAAGAATTCAATGTCAAAATATTTTAGTACTCAACATATTCTCCTCTTAATTGGATACATTTATTACAGCGAACCTGCAACGTCTCTAGACCTTTCAAAAAAAAATTATCTTCTTGCTCTGCAAACCAGACCTCCACAGCTTTTATTACCTTCTCGTTGGAAAAAAATTTACCACCTTTTAAATTTTTTTTCAGTTGAGGAAAGAGATGATAGTCAGACGGAGCCAAATCTGGTGAATAATGGGGGTTTTCTAGTAATTCAAACCCAAAATCACGAATTTTTTGCATGGCAACATGAGATTTGTATGCAGGGGCGTTATCCTGCAAAAACCAAACACCTTTTGATAGCTTAGAAGTAGAGTGGTTAGTAATGTCTCCTTATACAAAAAATCAATCATAATTACTCCATGGCAATCCCAAAAAACTGAAGCAAGAACTTTTCCAGCAGATTTTTGGACACGAAACTTCTTAGGTCTTGGAGAACCGGAGTGTCGCCATTCCATCGATTGTTGCTTTGTTTCTGGATCGTAGAAATGTACCCAAGTCTCATCCATAGTAACAATTCTGTTTAAGAAGTCTACATCGTTTTCAAATCGAGCACAGGATCGAACGCGATGCTACTACCTTTGCACGCTTTTGGTCAACATTCAAACATTTGGGGATCCATTTTGCAACAATTTTTCCCATGTCCGAATTGACGTAAACTATATGATAAATGCGTTCGTATGAAATAATCAGTGCTTCAGATATCCGTTTCAGCCCAATTTGACGGTCTGCTAAAATCATGTCATGAACTGCATCGATATTTTCTGGGACTGACATAGAAACTGGCCTTCCCGATCGGTCATCATCTTCAATGGAAAATTTACCTCTTTTGAAGCTTGCAGTCCAATTTTTCACGGTCGCATACGAAGGACATTGATCACCAAGGGTATTAAGCATATCTCCGGGAATCTACTTACCTCTTAACCCTTTTAAATACAGGTACTTGATGATGGCTCGATACACCAATTTTTCGATTTTCACAATTTCGGTGGACATATTTTTCCTTTTAATTTATTGCGTAACTCTGGTTTACTTTCTTGACGTCAAACTTCACACTGACACTTCTAATAAGTTATTGTTCGTTGCTATGGTAACGCAATATTTTGTTTATGCAGGGAACTGGTCTAGGCTAACTAGATATCAATACATCCTCATTTTTGAGAATCTGGTTCGAAAGTATGATTGACCATGAGAAAAGTGACTGTATGAGTTTGCGTAGTAATTCCTATGTTCCGGTATGCCTTTTTTGGAAGTTTTGCCAACTTGCCCGACATAATTCGTAGAACCAGTACCACAAGTTCATTATAGACTCCATTTTCTTTGCTTGGTTTTCTACCCTTTCCTCATTGTTCATGATATGTTATTCACCCAATGTGTGATTTGTTTTAAAAGCAACATCAAAATATGTCCTATTTTGTAACTTGATCCTCCAATAATTGTTATTGCTTCAAACCGCTGTTGTCCTTCAACAGTATGGTGAACATCTTGAATTGCTTTTTTACATAATTTCTTGGATAATACGAGGATGTATTGATATCTAGTAAGCCTATACCAGTTTCCTGCATAAACAAAATATTGCGTTACCACAGCAACGAACAATAACTTATTAGAAGTGTCAGTGTAAAGATTGACGTCAAAAAAGTAAACCAGCGTTACGCAATGAATTAAAAGAAAATATATGTCCACTGAAATTGTGAAAATAAAAAAATTGGAGTATCGAGCCATCATCAAGTACCTGTATTTAAAAGGGTTAAGAGATAAGCAGATTTACGAAGATATGCTTAATGCCCTTGGTGATCAATGTCCTTCGTATGCTACCGTGAAAAATTGGACTGCAAGCTTAAAGAGAGGTAAATATTCCATTGAAGATGATGACCGATCGGGAAGGCCAGTTTCTGTGCTAGTCTCCGAAAATATCGATGCAGTTCAGGACATGATTTCAACAGACCGTCGAATTGGGCTAAAACGGATATCTGAAGCACTGAATATTTCATACGAACGCGTTCATCATATAGTTCACGTCAATTTGGACATGAGAAAAATTGCTGCAAAATGGATCCCCAAATGTTTGAATGTTGACCAAAAGCGTGCAAGGGTAGTAGCATCGCGTTCGATCTGTGCTCGATTTGAAAACGATGTAGACTTCTCAAACCGAATTGTTACTATGGATGAGACTTGGGTACATTTCTACGATCCAGAAACAAAGCAACCATCGATGGAATGGAGACACTCCGGTTCTCCAAGTCCTAAGAAGATTTGTGTCCCAAAATCTGCTGGAAAAGTTATTGCTTGAGTTTTTTGGGATTGCCATGGAGTAATCATGATTGATTTTTTGAATAAGGGTAGAACAATAACAGGAGATCACTATTCGACATTACTGACCACTCTACGGTAAGAAATTAGGAAGAAAAGGAAGAAGAAAGCTATCCAAAGGTGTTTTATTTTTGCACACAAAGGTCTAGAGACGTTGCAGGTTCGCTGTAATAAATGTATCCAATTAAGAGGAGAATATGTTGAGTAATAAAATACTTTGACATTGAAATTTTGTTTGGTTAAGGCTAAGAATTTTTCAATATATCCTCGTATACTGTGCGGAATCCGAAATCAGCGTAACCTACTCATTCTCAAACACCCTATGAAGCTACTCAAACCACTCTGCTAAGCTCTGTAATTCTCTACCTACCAACTTCAAAGGAATCACATGGAAGAAATAAAAATATGACTGCATTGTCTATCTAAAATATTCCTTAAAAAAATCATTAACTGGTTTATGTAAGAATAATAATGAGAGGTTTTGAAGGGAAACATTCTCAATTGAAAATTGAATCACTACATGTCTCCTCTGGAAATGGAAAAACCCTGCGATAA
Source organism: Chrysolina oricalcia (assembly GCA_944452925.2). Classification (NCBI taxonomy): domain Eukaryota; kingdom Metazoa; phylum Arthropoda; class Insecta; order Coleoptera; family Chrysomelidae; genus Chrysolina; species Chrysolina oricalcia. The sequence goes on along the minus strand of OX101825.2, from coordinate 5,227,374 downwards.
AATTGAAGTTCCTTTATTGTAATATCTAACAGAAAACAACTACTTCCCCGGCTAAAGCCACGCTGGACATTGAACTACATCTGATAGATATTGAGAAAGACCCTATATAACTTGAGAGAAAAAAAAATCTGAAAGTGAAAATTTGCATTTTCGTTCAGATAGTTGATTTTTTATTAAATGTCCAGTTTCCATTGGAGATTCTTACCTATGAATGAGATAAGGGAGAATGTTATTCAGAAGTATCACTCACATAAATCGCTCATTTCATTGACGCGTGGATTGCATCACTTTCGCTAGGCCTCCAATACATTATGGTCGACAAAAATCTATTTCACTCTTCTAAGATCATCAGGGAGGTCGGAAGAATTGGAAAAACATACTCTTCAGAAGCAATGTCACACTGTAATGAGGAATTGTTGGACTATTTCTTGTGCGGATGATTCCACAACTGACTTTATGAACATCCTGTTCATATTTTCAATGAAATCAATAATGAGAGGATTTTGCATAACTTATGATTAAACTTTGCAAAACAAAATTTCAACCTAGGTTTTCTTATGAAGCACACCATCATCTGGCAATATTTCTTCCAAACTACTCCAAGCAATATTGGATGCACATCAATTCGCCCGCCACTGGAAAATTTAATGAGCACGCGAACTTCACTTTAATTAATATTAATGGACCGAACGCCTCCTAAATTGACTCCCAAAGACATTTTGTGGCTAATACTCTTACACAATATATCAGAGATAGTAATGTACTGAGCGTTCCTACATAAATTGATTAAGTGCACTTAGCGCTTCTTGCAATCAAGAAGAAATCGTCAAACACTCCTGAGAGGAAGACAGAGGAAGGTGATTCAGTAATGGAAATGGAGTATTATGCAACGACCATAATAATAGCTATTATTACATAGGATGGTCATTTCTGGTGATTTTTGGAAGCGACTATATTATTGGTTGTTTCACTTCACCACTCTACAGCATTCCGTTGTAGAGCATAAATATCATGTTTTCAATATTTTTTGTTCAGGTGAAAAAAAATCTCACACACAATGATTTCATGAGCGTATTTCTCTACAAATTCATTATAGTATTTATTGAAGCTGTTGGAAATATTGATTTTGTTTCCTTCAACGCCTTCTTGGTTTGGTGTTGCTTCGAATGATTCACATTTCGAATATTTTCCAATGTCAGATATATTTTTCAGGGGGAACATTCTAGTTAAGGGGTAATCTTCATGAATTTAATTTTTTTCAGTAGCATCCAAAAATTATAGAAAATATCGGGTTCATCAGTTTTCTCGATATTGTGCTTTAGGAGAAATTTTTTACCATCCTGTGAATAATTTTTGAAAATTAGATAGACCTGTTCATGACTTGGTGCTTCAGGTGTGATTTTGTGGAATTTTACATTTCCAGCTGGAACAATCTATGAGTTATGATTTTTTCGGAGTAGTACTGTAAAATTTCTATTAAAAAAAGGTTTATCTCAGAAATATTTATTTCAAATTTGGTTGAAGGCATTATTATAGACAGAAAGTAGGCCTCAAATCTATTTAGGAGTTCAAGAATGTAATAAAATACAGAATGTTTCATTTGAAATAGGAAGTTGCCTCTACTTCTGGTACGGAAAGAGACCAGTTTTATTGATATAATATTGCTTTTTCAATATTTACCCATACTGGATAATTATTATTTTTACATTTACAATATACTCATGTTATTATTATTATGTTATATATATATATATATATATATATATAACAGGAAGTTATTCATGACATCTACATTCACTAGTTGAAACTTAATTTGACACGAACCAAGGAATCCAAAAGTAGAGGTTTGTCCACAAATTGACAGGCAGCCAACAATTCGTTGTTCTGACCAACCCAAGGTTCAATCAAGTTTCTAATACGTTATGAGGAACGCAAGCAGAATCTAAGTGAAAATAGAGTATATTTCGTTTTAATTCCGAGAGTTCTAACCTTTGACAGCTGTTTCGAGCTAACGCACTCATCAGAAAGGATTTTTGGAGCTCTCGAAATCAAAACGAATCCACTCAAGAATTAATACCGTGAGGCAAGACAGAATATAACAGGAAGTTATTCATGACATCTACAGTCACTAGTTGAAACTTAATTTGACACGAACCAAGGAATCCAAAAGTAGAGGTTTGTCCACCAATTGACAGGCAGCCAACAATTCGTTGTTCTGACCAACCCAAGGTTCAATCAAGTTTCTAATACGTTATGAGGAACGCAAGCAGAATCTAAGTGAAAATAGAGTATATTTCGTTTTAATTCCGAGAGTTCTAACCTTTGACAGCTGTTTCGTGCTAACGCACTCATCAGAAAGGATTTATGGAGCTCTCGAAATCAAAACGAATCCACTCAAGAATTAATACCGTGAGGCAAGACAGAATATAACAGAAAGTTATTCATGACATCTACAGTCACTAGTTGAAACTTAATTTGACACGAACCAAGGAATCCAAAAGTAGAGGTTTGTCCACAAATTGACAGGCAGCCAACAATTTGTTGTTCTGACCAACTCAAGGTTCAATCAAGTTTCTAATACGTTATGAGGAACGCAAGCAGAATCTAAGTGAAAATAGAGTATATTTCGTTTTAATTCCGAGAGTTCTAACCTTTGACAGCTGTTTCGTGCTAACGCACTCATCAGAAAGGATTTATGGAGCTCTCGAAATCAAAACGAATCCACTCAAGAATTAATACCGTGAGGCAAGACAGAATATAACAGGAAGTTATTCATGACATCTACAGTCACTAGTTGAAACTTAATTTGACACGAACCAAGGAATCCAAAAGTAGAGGTTTGTCCACAAATTGACAGGCAGCCAACAATTCGTTGTTCTGACCAACCCAAGGTTCAATCAAGTTTCTAATACGTTATGAGGAACGCAAGCAGAATCTAAGTGAAAATAGAGTATATTTCGTTTTAATTCCGAGAGTTCTAACCTTTGACAGCTGTTTCGTGCTAACGCACTCATCAGAAAGGATTTATGGAGCTCTCGAAATCAAAACGAATCCACTCAAGAATTAATACCGTGAGGCAAGACAGAATATAACAGAAAGTTATTCATGACATCTACAGTCACTAGTTGAAACTTAATTTGACACGAACCAAGGAATCCAAAAGTAGAGGTTTGTCCACAAATTGACAGGCAGCCAACAATTTGTTGTTCTGACCAACTCAAGGTTCAATCAAGTTTCTAATACGTTATGAGGAACGCAAGCAGAATCTAAGTGAAAATAGAGTATATTTCGTTTTAATTCCGAGAGTTCTAACCTTTGACAGCTGTTTCGTGCTAACGCACTCATCAGAAAGGATTTATGGAGCTCTCGAAATCAAAACGAATCCACTCAAGAATTAATACCGTGAGGCAAGACAGAATATAACAGGAAGTTATTCATGACATCTACAGTCACTAGTTGAAACTTAATTTGACACGAACCAAGGAATCCAAAAGTAGAGGTTTGTCCACAAATTGACAGGCAGCCAACAATTCGTTGTTCTGACCAACCCAAGGTTCAATCAAGTTTCTAATACGTTATGAGGAACGCAAGCAGAATCTAAGTGAAAATAGAGTATATTTCGTTTTAATTCCGAGAGTTCTAACCTTTGACAGCTGTTTCGTGCTAACGCACTCATTAGAAAGGATTTATGGAGCTCTTGAAATTGTTGGCTGCCTGTCAATTTGTGGACAAACCTCTTCTTTTGGATTCCTTGGTTCGTGTCAAATTAAGTTTCAAGCTCCATAAATCCTTTCTGATGAGTGCGTTAGCACGAAACAGCTGTCAAAGGTTAGAACTCTCGGAATTAAAACGAAATATACTCTATTTTCACTTATATATATATATATATATATATATATATATATATATATATATATATATATATATATATATAGTAGAAGGGTAGTCTTTGCTGACTAGTTAGGATACAAAGCAGGAAATTTTTTGGGTATAGCAGCAAGCAAAACGTGTACTCTTTTAAAACTATATTTCCGATATTTCAACAGTGAATACTGTCATCTTCAGGGAAGCTACAAGTAACAAGCAAAATTTTACGATTAATGGAAAGAAAACTTTGAAGAAGAACCACTTACTGTGTTGATGAGAATGATTGCTATGGATGTAATATTAAAAATTATAAACAACATGTCATGTAAGTCACATGTGACAAAGATGAACAAAACACATTAAAATACGTCAAACAATAAAAATATTAATATTAAGTCATTGTTATAAAATTTGTTTAAACATTTATTTGAATTATCTCCACACGTGGAGAGATTCAAATGTAACATAACCAAATTTCTTATACGGAAATACTTTAGGGAAATTTCATGCAAATTCAGGTGTGCCCCAGGGCTCTAACTCAGGACCTCTACTATTCATATCATTCATTAATGATCTTCCATTGGTATTGAAGTATTCACAATGCTACTTTTTGCGAATGGACAATCCCTCATTCATCATTTTATAAAGAAATTGTAAATCACATCTTGTTGACATAATTTTCAACACAAATGTAATAAATAAAATAGGTATCTCTACAGTTCTGATTATTATTATTATTGTTACTGCTAGAACTGTTTATGTTCAACATGGTAATGCAAATATGTTTTTTTTATTAAGGAATTCATGTAATTAAGTTAATTAAGCTTGTATGGGTTTAATAAAAAAATAAATAAATTAATATTGGTCCAATATTCCTCAGGGAACACCTCTAGAGGCATTGTGATTCAAAGCCCTGGGTGAGAGCAGTTCGATATGAATAAATAAAATGAATAAAAAATATTTGGATAACATGAAATCTAGATTCAGCAATAATAATGATAATATGAGTAGTTTTTGCTATGCAACTATCCCTAAATAAATAAATATGCGAGTTCTAAACTCCCATCAACTCAATTCCAGTGAACTCCAGAACCCACTCAGTAGCAGAAAAGAATTGTTACCATCAGAAAATATCATTCGTCGGACTATTTTTCTTGACTGCGAATAGGGTGGATGGGAGAAACATTCATCTTGTATATTACTTTCGAAGCGTCGAGTCGTGAGCAATACAAATATTGAGCAAATAACGACGCGGAAAAAACGTGAGAAACTCCGCAGGAGGAATCGTTCGTGACAGTTTCCATTCGGCTATTTCCCAACAATTTCCATACGATTCGCGACCGAACGACTTGCTGGGTAACGGAAGCGACAAGATCGATATGAAAAACGTACCCGATATCAGATTTGACATATTCTGATGACCTAAATATAAATAAGTCGCATGAGACCGAAATCGAAATGAATGTCATAGGGATGGATTCGTTTGAAGGGTGAAATGTTGGGTTTCGGAGAAACGTCAGAGATCTGGGGCGTAACTCAGGTGATATTTTTTTGTCACTCTTTCCACATCTCATCTCTCAGGCCTTTCATTAATGATGACAAAGTTTTCCTTTCTTTATTTGGTTATAGAGACGAATTCGAGATAGAGGTCCAGGTAAGAATATTCAAATATTATAGTACTGACTGACTGGAACCCTCCATTGCACCTAGAGGGTTTTTATGTTTCAGCAGCTGAAATATCCATCTGTTATCCGAATCAGATGTATTTGACAGCTCTTCCACTTAAGCAGTGATAGGACGAATACAACAATGAAATAAATTGAATGAATCAACAAATATTGCTAACAAGTCACATGCAAACAGAATGAAAGTAATACAAAATTGATTTTATTGAAAATATGACATCAGGTTTCATATCATAAAAATATTTTCAAAGTTTCACCGCACAAGAAATAAATAGTCCAACAATTCCTCATTACAGTGCGAAATTGCTTCTGAAGCGTTCACACATAAAAAGGATTTCTTCCTCTAATGCAATAAGCTTTGCTTCAAGAGTATGGCTTGTTTATATTTACTGGAATAAACGATTTCTCGATCTGAGCATTTTAAATTTCCAATTCAGTATTTTCTGATCAAGCATATAGATTGCTTGGATGATAAAAAATGTATATTCTTTGTGTGAGTAAACCAACTTTACTCCAAATAAGAAACTCATGTTACATAGGTCAAGACAATCATAATCTGCATTGAGAAATTACTTCTCTTGAATCAAATTGCGCAAATTCTTAACATTAGCTATGCTCATTTCATACCAAAAGACTGCAGTTTGGATGAATGAAACCATATTATTGAATTAAGATACAGCTCTTCATTTGAGAACTTCACTGTGTTGGGGTGTTGAAATATTTGCTTCAATTGAAACTACCATATTGCTGACTAAGAAGACTATCAGTTGCTTGACTTGAGATATCAGAATTACTTGGATTCAAAAAAAATTAATCGAAAATGAAATGCAGGCACATGGTTCAAATTCAAAGTGGTATTTAGACATCTCAAAGTATTTTAGTATTTGGAATTGGATATGGAAGAAAAACTGAGGGGTTGGGGAATCTCTGGAGAGATTATTGATAATTTCAAAGGCAAGTGTAGGACATAATATCAAGATAAGGTTAGGTCAAGTTGCTATATTATAGTATATTGTACGCTCGTACTACAAAATTTCATATACCAACTCGTGGGAAATGTATGTCATTTCATGCTCATTGTACAATATATTATATAGAAACCTGACCTAACCTTACTTGATATTATGTCCTACACTTACCTTTGAAATTATCAATAATCTCTTCAGAGATTCCCCAACCCCTCAGTTTTTCTTCCATATCCAAATCCAAATACTAAAATACTTTGAGATGTCTAAATACCACTTTGAATTTGAACCATGTGCCTGTATTTCATTTTCGATTAATAATAGCTTCGACTATAAACAGAAAACAGCCGGCAAACAGGGGTGCGACTGCGAATAGTGCGTAGTGGCCGGTGTGGAACTCAGAAGTGCGATCAACAATCAACAGGTGCAACTTGGACGACTTGGGAAACACTATTGCCGATTTTCGTAGTTGAAATTGCAGATTGCAGGTCGTGATCTCACGTCCTCATGGACTTGAGAATTAGTATAATAATTATGTATTAATGCTTTGAGCTATTAAATATAGTGTCTCTTTTGCACCTTTTTTCCGGACCAAACGTACACCTAGTGGTATTGATGTTGGTTGCTACTCATATGTAGGCACTTTAGTTCTTTGGAAACAGGTAGATATACCTACCTACAACTAATGAATGTTGCTATAGCTGGTGTTTGTGTGATAGCTTCCTAGGTAACTATAGAAAGGAATGAGAACAACAAATTTAGTTGAAGCGATAGTTACCTTACCTATGCTAAATAATCATGAATAGGTACGTAATCATACTTTTGGCAACAATACCTTTGAGAGGAGAAAGAAATGATATTCAAGAATGCATAATCGTTAATTCAAGAAAATTTCATTCGAAATTTACTTCTCATGATACAAATTTCTGGCACATTTCTTCAATGAAGAAATACTTTATATGGTGTCTTGGAACAAGAGATATTGAGTTACCAATATCTGTCAATAATTGTAATTTTGTTTCCTGAATTCTGTTATAATTACTTACTTGATTGAAAAATATTTAGTAAAAGTGAATAAATATTTCAATTAGATAATTATTTACATTAGAGATTTTGAATAACACTGTATGAAATACTTTACTTTAGAAGATAAAATAGGTACGCGTTTTCTCAATTTGAAAATTTAGAATTGAAAATGTATTACCTATATCCAATGAAGAAGATTTCTTTAATGAAGAAATACTTGATGTATTTTCTTGGAACAAGAAATATTGTGTTATATTTTTCAAGACTTGCAGTTTTCTTTCCTGAATACTCCTAATTATTTGAATATCGAATATTTTATAACACCAAATAAATATTTCAAATATATGATTTTCTACATTAGAGATATGCAATAATTTTGTATCAAATATATTATTTTACAATAAGAAAGAGTTTTATCAGTATTTTTTCCAATTCTTCTGACCTCCCTGATGATCTTAGAAGAGTGAAATAGATTTTTGTCGACCAAAATGTATTGGAGGCTTAGCGAAAGAGATGCAATTCACGCATCACGATTTTCTGTGAGTGATATTTCTGAATAACATTGTCCCTTATCTCATTTATAGATGAGAATCTCTGGAAACTGGACATTTAATGCAAATTTAAAATGCAAATTTTCACTTTCAGATTTTTTCTCTCAAGTTATATAGGGTCTTTCTCAATATCTATCAGATGTAGTTCAATGTCCAGCGTGGCTTTAGCCGGGGAAGTAGTTGTTTTCTGTTAGATATTACAAAAAAGTAACTTCAATTTTATCGTAGGTTTTTCCATTTCCAGAAGAGTCATGTATTGGTTCAATCTTCTATTGAGAATGTTTCTCTTTGATACGAACACGATAAAATTGGATTGATTCAAAGAGAAGTTTGTTATCTTGGTGACTTTTTGGATGAAATTTGTTATTTGACGTGTATACATTTTCAAAATTTCCATTGTACTGCCTCTAGTTTACCAATGTATTTTATATAATAGGGACTATATTTTTATTTATCTATTTATTTATTTATTCAATTATTGAGGGCACCCAACAGATACAAAGTGAAATGATGTATTATTACATTTCATATTGTGCTGGTCGCTAGAGAACATGACATATAATCATAGTAAGTACTTACATTGTGTTGAAATTTTTTTGAATATTATATAGGAATGTTACGCATTCAAAAACAAGCTCTTACTCCAGAAATTATTTGAAATTATAGTGAAATTGTCGCCAAAGATGCCAAAGATATCAACATCACAGTCACAAAAAATATTATAAAGGTTCATGCATATAACTAAAGGAGAATTACACTGATAATTCGTCGAAAAAGTCGGGGATAGAATGTTAGTCGATTTTGTGAATTATGAGGATTACAATTTAGTGATAATTGGTGCAAGCATGAGTCTGAATCAATGAAATTGTTAACACAATTTGAACACAAAGGATGAATCATAAAATTCTTCTCCGATGGTTCAATATTTAAAAATCAAGATTACCTTGATAGTCGAAGTAGTGTCTATGACGAAAAAATCTATGATAGAGATTACGAACCAACTTCCTTTGGACATATTCCAATCGTTCAACATATTGTCGTAAATTGGGGTTTATTCACGACTATCTAGGTAGATACTGATCATTTGTAGATTCAAAACAATTTCGAAAAATATAAAAACATTTATTTTACTATATGCAAATTATTTTAAAAACATCTGTACAGTGTCCTTCATAAAGTCCACATCATATGGGAAAAACTTTTATTAATGATTTATTTTGAAATTCGACTTGGGCGTTAAGTTGTGCTTTGAAAAATATGAAAAATGACCTACTCGGATGTGGTCACGTGACTTTCGCTACCTGTCAAAAGTAACATTTTTTCAAAGTAATCGCTGAAAATAGGCTTATTTATTCGAATTTCCAAAAATTTTAAGGGAAAAAGTTGTTTCTTTTTCAATTTTACACCTACATCTCGAATTTGAACGTTCTATTGCATCTTTCGCTTTTGGCCATTTTTTTGATAATTACAAAATTTCTGGTACATTAAAAAATTCGTAACTTCGACAAAACTGTTTTACGAGGGCTGACAATAAAGTAAGGTCTCCAACGCTGCAACTTCGCCGGATCACGCGCTAGGCGAAATCTGGCAACACCGCCGTGTTCCTTGGTTCCCCCACTACCACTTTGCTGCTGGGTGAGGCTTCCCCGACCGCTCAGTCTTGGCTGAGCAGCCGTCAACGATGGAGGTACCACTCGCGTCAGCGTCCAAGTGCGAATTGCGTTCTGTTATACGTTTTTTGAGTGCGAAAAAGGTGACACCTATTGAAATCCATCGTCAACTAGTTGAAGTTTACGGGGAAAAGTGTATGGACATAAAAAACGTGCGTAAGTGGAGCCGCGAGTTCAATTCCGGGCGCACTAATGTTCACGACGAGGAGAGAAGTGGCCGACCGTCGGTCTCGGATGCGATTGTTCAAGCAGTGGAGGCAGAAATGCTCAAAAACCGCCGTGCGACAATTAGGGACTTGGAAGAGAAGCTTGGAGGAGTGTGTAGCAGCGAAACAATCCGTCATATCCTTGTGAACAAGTTGCAGTACCACAAAGTTTCTGCCCGATGGGTGCCGAAACAGCTGACCGAAGACCACATGAAGCGGCGCGTGGAATGTGCGACCAAAGTTGTGGCCCGTTTTGAAGAGGAAGGCGATGATTTTTTGGAAGGGTTTGTTACGGGGGATGAAACGTGGGCTCATCACTACACACCCGAAACAAAGGAGTCGTCCAAACAATGGCGCCATAGCGATTCTCCGAAACCCAAAAAGTGTAAGGCGACACTGTCAGCCGGCAAGGTGATGGCTACGGTGTTTTGGGATCGCCACGGGGTATTGTTGGTGGATTTCATGCCAAGTGGAACCACTATCAATGCAGCAAGGTACTGTGAGACCCTGGAAAAGCTTCGTCGTGCCATAAAAAACAAACGCCCGGGATTGCTGAGCAAAGGAGTGAAATTTCACCACGACAACGCGCGCCCGCACACAGCCAACGTTACCCTTGACCTGCTCAAGACATTTGGCTGGGAAATCATCGATCACCCTCCCTATAGTCCCGACGTGGCCCCCAGTGACTACCACATGTTCCCCGCCCTGAAAAAACATCTCGGAGGGAAGAAGTTTGATAGTGACGCGGAGGTTCAGAAAGAGGTCAACACCTGGCTGCGCGAGGCGGACGGAGAGTGGTATTCTGCCGGCATAGACAAGTTCATCGTGCGGATGCGCAAGGTGTTGAAAAAAAATGGCGATTATGTAGAAAAGTAGCCAAGACCTTGGCCTTTCCAACGGTGTATCGCTTTTTGTAAATAAATGTCATTTTCTATGAAAAAAAAAAAAATTGGAGACCTTACTTTATTGTCAGCCCTCGTATATCAGTAGCTCTAATATGCGACTAACTTTCAATCACGAATCATAAAAAAAATATATATTTTTCTTAAGAAAATGAGAATTACTGGTTAACATTTCTGTTATGTTTGATGCAAAGTTGACGTATCTTGAAGCATGTAGGATAAGAATTCATTTAAGTGGATTTTTTCAGTATTAAAATGATATGAAATTATTTCCATTGACTGCCTTTTTCATTTGTTTCCATAGCCTACTTCACAAAATTGATGAAAGTTTCATAACCGAATTAGTAAGAATTTAATTTGAGATTTGTACCGTAAAAAGTCATAAACTTTGGTTAGATATGATGATGTTTTGAATTATGACGTTGGTATCATTTTAATACTGAAAAAATCCCCTTAGATGAATTCTTATCCTACATTCTTGAAGATACGTCAACTTTACATCAAATATAACAGAAATGTTAACCAGTAATTCTCTTTTTCTTGAGAAAAACATTTTTTTTTATGATTCGTGATTGAAAGTTAGTCGCATATTCGAAAAAGAAACAACTTTTTCCTTTGAAATTTTTTGAAATTCGAATAAATAAGCCTATTTTCAGCGATTACTTTGAAAAAATATTACTTTTGACAGGTAGCGAAAGTCACGTGACCACATCCGAGTAGATCATTTTTCATATTTTTTAAAGCACAACTTAACGCCCAAGTCGAGTTTCAAAATAAATCATCAATAAAAGTTTTTCCCATATGATGCGGACTTTATGAAGGACACTATAAACTTAAAATACATATTGGCATTTACATTTAAGGAACATTTTCCATCCATCTAATATCTAATCTTTCAAACTCCCTCCATTGCTCTCACTAGCTATGGACACGGTAGAACTCTAAATTAGACTACCAGATCAAACTATCAGTGGCCTTTTTGAAAACTCTTTTTGTTTTGTTTATGGCACAAATATGTTCCAAAATATAATATCTTCGCTCTCGTACCGAATTGTAAAATGTAACAAAGTTACCCACGTTACTGATTTCTTATAAAATATTTCAATCTATTTTTGACAATGTCTATCATAAAAACGATTGTATATAACAGTATTGTACTCGAGGATAGGTCTCACCAGGGCTTTGTACATTGTTGTTATTGTGTTGTGATCCTGGAAGTCACTAGTATTACGGAGGATAAAACCTAAGATTTTTAGGAATTTTCTTACCGTGTGTTCTATATGACTTTCAGAGGTGAGGTTCTTGTTTAATATTATACCAAGGTCTTTCATTTCGTCAGTAACTGCAATCTGCTGATTTTTAATGTACAGGTGTTCGTGAGGAGGGTTAATTGGAAATCGATTTATGAGACAGTAATTGAAGTGGGGTGAAGTACCTTATCGAAGGCCTTAGAAAAATCGGTGTACACGATACTTGTAGAAGCGCCCTTTTCCATGGACTCATATATATCTTGAACAAAAGGGGTTGAGTTAGTCAAGACACTTCTCTTTTTATAAAATCCATGCTGGTGAATGGTTATGTGATTCTTCACCAGATAAAACAACTATTGATTCGAATATTTTTCCAGGTTTTCAGGTAATTTGAAATTTCTGACTTTTTCCCGTTTTCGATAACTGGTAGTATTTGTCCAACCTTCCATTTCTTTCGAAATTTTGCTAGTTTTAGTGATTGATTGAAAATTATTGAGAGGCGTTTAACAAGACTGTCAGCATTAGATTTAATAAAAATAGCCGGTATACCTTCTGGCCCAGGGCCCTTTTTTGAATCTAATCTATTGAAGGCAGATTTGATTTGTTCTTCAGATATGTAGGTGATGTTGTAAGAATTGGATAATGTTGTTGTTGGTACCAGACATGTAGAATTTCTACTTTCAAACACGCTGACAAAATAGTACCAAGAAACCGTCACATATTTCCTCGTTGTTTCTGAAGGTTTTATTGTCAGAGGTCATTTGCAGTGGTATTGATTTGCATTGATTTTTTCCTGGGAAAAATGACCAGAAGTCTTTACTATTTCTTATAAAACGAATTTCAGTTTTTTCAATGTACTTTTTGTAATCTTTTTCGATAGATTTTTGAAAGAATTTCGAAGATATGAGAAATGCATATTTATCAAGTTTTGATTTGTCTTCCATTGAAATTTGACGCAATCTTTATCCAACCAAAATGAATTTGGTATCAAAAGATAAGTGGAATTTGCTGTAATGTTTTTTTGAAATTCTATCAAAGGAATTGCTTCAAAGTAACCGCATTTTTGGGATATTTTCGAGTTTTTTTTGTGAAAAAGTGCATTGAAATTTCAATTTCTTTCACAGCACGCAGCCACGAACCTATAATCGAACGTCCTCTAGAATATTGTCCTTGCTTGAAATCGATACGACGCATCATTTTTGAGTTATCAATTGACTCTTTTACCCCAGAAAGCACCCCAAATATGATCGTGCTTATGGCCTCTTGAGCGAGAATGTTGCGAATTTGCATTTTTGTATAATGAGATGTAGTTTATTATCTGGACACCATTTATTCAGTGAATCAATATCACTTTGAAAGAGTACGCAGTCCTCAGGAAGTTCGATTACTGTAAACAATTCAACATCATCCGCAAAGAGAAATAAGCTGATGGTTATGATGTCGCATATTTCGTCAATAAACAAGTAAAATGAAGAGAGTACAAAATTGCTCTGCTGTGGGGCTTCATTGGTAGTCATAAACTCATAGTCAACAGTCCAGAAAATCACGTATTATTATTATCTATTGTGAGTTAAACCAAAACTTCACTTCATACGTCACCAGCAATGCTGTCAATCTGAATCTACAATCGTATTCAGGTACTTTCCGTTTTCACCTGAAGACGATTGCAGATTGAAAAAGTAGAAATCCTTCAACCATCAAGACGATGGAGGAATAAAATGCAAGTAATTGAGTCTTCACGGTGCTACATCGCCATGTTTATAAATTATTGGGGTAACACTTATGGTTCAAATTTTAACGAGTTTAGGTTTTTAATTTATTCTGTTGGGGGAAACTAATTAAACAATTTTTCGATAGTGGTTGTATTACATCCTGCATATCCAAGCTGAAGGAACCATTTCAAACTTTTAAGTGATTGTCTAAGTCGAAATTGATCATCCACATTATAACTTCCTGCTCAACACCTGTATCAGCACACCGGATGAGTTCATCGCGATTCAATTCAGTTCCTGGTGAATAATGAGACTTTTCGTATCGGGATTATTCCCGGGGAAGTTTATAATTTAGAGGTGGTTAAGTGCACTCTAAATCTAGTTGTCAACAAAATTTCCCAACTTATGAGACAATCCGAAGTTGAGTTTTTCGAAGTCTGCGCCCAAACTTTCTCGCATAGCCGGAGTTTTGTTGGAACAGAGTTTTCCTACGACGTCTCTCGTTTGAATTGAATGTTTAATTGAAAATTCACTTGGCACGGTTCCGGGCGATTTCCTTTCTGTTTCTTTATGAACGCCGATTGTTTGGTTGTGAGGTATTCTTCAATTCATTTGGAAATAAGTCAAAGAGGATTGGGAATAACGGAAATGGAAAATTGTGAGATCAATATGGAATTTGGAAAATTTAAGACTCAAAAGTTCATTCTGTGGAAGTATATGAGTAATTCAATTAATTATAAGAATTGAAGTTGAAAAACCAATCAATCTGAATCGGCGAGTTCACCATTCTTTCGAAAATTTTCAATACCACAATTATTTTCTCATTCGATTTAGCATCGAAAATTGTGTCCTAGTTATTCAAACCCTGAATCACGAATTTTTTGCATGGCAACATGAGCCTATATGCGCCTGAAGATGATCTAAGCTAACAGATACTATTTAAATAAAAAGGTAAAAACCATTTTATGCGAAGCTCTGGTTCTTTCAAAATTTAATTTTGCTGACTCTGTATATGGCCCTTGTATAGATGCATAAGATTCCCGCAAAATGCAGGTAGTACAAAACAATTGCCTGCGATTAATCTTTGGAATAAGACGAGGGCAACACATATCCTACAAACTGAAAAAAATAAATTGGTTGTACAGGGTGTTTCTTAAGTACGTGTAGAAACTTTAGGAGCATGTTGCTGACGTCGAAATAAGAAAAAAAGTTCCCATAAACACATGTCCACAAGTTATTCGTTTCTAAGATACAGAGTGTCAAAGTTGAATTCTTATATTTGTATTTTGTGAATAAATTCCAAAATATTTGTGATATTCGAGTAAAGTTTGGTATCTGGGATGATTTTTCAATGACAAAATCAAATTTTATGGCAATTGTGAAAAAACTAATTTTTAATTGAATTTATTTTAAATTTAAAAATTTTGTCATTCAAAATCACTTGCATCGGTTTTTTCGAATCTCAATAACTCGAAAACAGTTGCTCGCAGTGACATCTACCAAGAATATATTTTTTACACAAACTGTATAATGAATATTCCCAGATACCAAACATTACCCAAATATCAAAATTATTTTGAAATTGTTCACAAAAATAAAAATCAGAATTCAACTTTGACATTCTGTATCTCAGAAACGAATAAGTTGCGGACATATGTTTATAGGAACTTTTCTTCTTATTTTGATGTCAGCAACACGCTCCTGAATTTTCTACACGTACTTAAGAAACACCCTGTATATGTCTAAAAGACGTCTACTGCACTCTGCTTGTTTATATCATAATATTCTGAGTACTAAAACACCAAGTTACCTGAGCAAAAAAACACTTATAGAGCAGATGTACACAATCTGAACATACGGTTCAAAGGAACACTTTCCCCTCCTTCCCACAGGAGTGAACTCTTTAAAAGGTCTTTCTCATACCAAATAACGCTCGTATACAACTCTATTCCCAATCATATGAAATTGAACTCAAAATTGCAATTCAAAAAGAAATTCAAGGAACATCTATTATCGCAATGATATCAAAGAGATTGAACAAAACGATCAGCTCTATAAGTATGTGACTAACATTAGCATCTCTTATTCCATTGGATAAGGTATTCATTACAATTAATAACTTTTTTCTCTCTTTAATTATGTATTAAAACTCAAAAGGAATTGAATATTTTTTCAACCCAATGTTTTGTTGATTTCTTTTTATATTTAGAATTTGTTTTCTTTGCGCTTAAGATAAAAAACAGGGGCGGTGTTCCGGCACCGCCATCTGATCTTCGGCGTTTTCCTGAATCTATTTAAGAGATTTCCTCAATTGAGGTTGATTATTTTCTTTCTTTTTTGCAAACATGATTAAGGAAATAAAGACCTTTTAGTATGATTATTTGTGTGCAGGGGCGTTGTTCTGCAAAAACAAAACACCCTTGGATAGCTTTCCGCGTCATTTCTCTTTGATTTTCTTCCGTAGAGTGGTCAGTGATGTCAAATACTGATCTCCAGTTATTGTTCTACCCTTATCCAAATAATCAATCATGATTACTCCATGGCGATCCCAAAAAACTGAAGCAAGAACTTCTCCAGCAGATTTTTGGACACGAAACTTCTTAGGTCTTGGAGAACGGGAGTGTTGCAATTCCATCGATTGTTGCTTCGTTTCTGGATCGTAGAAATGTACCCAAGTCTCATCCATAGTAACAATTCGGTTAAAAGAAGTCTACTTCGTTTTCAAATCGAGCACAGATCAAACGGGATGCTACTACCCTTGCACGCTTTTGGTCAACTTTGGGGATCCATTTTGCAGCAATTTTTCTCATGTCCAAATTGACGTGAACTATATGATGAACGCGTTCGTATGAAATATTCAGTGCTTCAGATATCCGTTTTAGCCTATTTCGACGGTCTGTTAAAATCATGTCATGAACTGCAACAACAACAACTGCAATAGAAAATTTACCTATTTTGAAGCTTGCAGTCCAATTATTCACGGTCGCATACGAAGGACATTGATTGATCACCTAGTGTATTGATCATATCTTCGTGAATCTGCTTACCTGTTAACCCTTTCAAATACAGGTACTTGATGATGGCTTTTGACGTCAAACTTTATACTGACACTTCTAATAAGTTATTGTTCGTTGCTATGGTAACGCAATATTTTGTTTATGTAGGGAACTGGTCTAGGCTAACTAGACATCAATACATCCTCGTAAGTGCCCAATGGTCTGAACTGGCAAGCACTCTTTTCGAGTGCTTTGGGCAAATTGCTTGCGAACACTTTCAATCTGTGCTTCGCCGAATTAGGCACTTTTCGAAACTGTTCAGTGCTCGCCAGCATTTTACTATTGTAAGTGCCAAATCGTTAGAACTGGCAAGCACTATTTTTGAGAGTTGGTGCAAAGTGCTTGCGAACACTTTTAATCAGTGCTTCGCACAGCCCTGGTATGGATCGAGATTCCACGCCAACCTCCAACAGACTTATAATAACAGTCTCATATTACCAGCATGCAAGTCTTTCATCTAAATAAATTACCAATTTGGAATTCCAAAGCCGGAAGAAAATTGTATCAGAATTAATTTTGAACTGCAATACGGACTGGTAGCGTTCATTATAGCATTTTAATTGCAGCGAGTGTTTTTGCGATCAAACGACCGGAAATGAAATTGCAAAGCGAGAGGGGGGACTGCTGGAGACCACTGCCGACTGAAATTGAAAGGCCGCTTCTCCTTTGCACGGTGCAGAGTGTTTTTAGCAGTTGGCGGTGGATGAGATTCATGTAGACTATGACATGTCTCCATTTAGTTTCATTTGATGCTTCTTCAAACGGAATTATGATTCAGATTAATATACAAAGCTTGGTGAACAGGAGGATGAGTTACTGTCCTGTTATTTTCTGTCAAAAATCAAAAGTGGAGTACCACAAGAGTCTATTTTGGGACCACTCTCATTCTAATTTAATTCCATTCACTTCCCCGGATTTAGTCGACTGAGGTTTGCCATTTCCTTTCAATTTATTCAACAGAATCGTATCTTATTCAGAAAAAGAAACTCTACCTATAAATGGCTGGCTTATCGTTGAAACCCTTTCCTTAGTCTCAATACTAGTAGTATGACACTAACACTTACAGTAAATATCCAAACCAGTCGTATCTATATTGAATGGGTGATTTAGTTGAATTGATATTGACATGGAACTGAATTAAAATTTTGATAAATGATCTGCAACAGTAGATTCACTTTCTCGAGAATATATAGCATGGGCCAATTGTTCGCGAAAACAAATTTTCTTAGAACTTCCCGTTTCCTCATGATATACGTCACAATTCGTCACAATTTCGACATCATTTGAAGTCGCAAATTCCCGATCTATCTAAGATTATTTCGGAATACCTAATGAAATGTGAAAATTGTTAATTCATTCTATGTACACTCTGAGTGTATGCTTTTTGGAAGATAGCATTGAGGCTTCTCGAAAGCCATTTCTCCAGAGAAAAGACCATACAAAAAAAGTCTATGGAAAAAAAGCAGAACCGAAATGTGGAAAAAATTTCGTTGATGAGAAAGTCCAATGAAAAATACTCTAGGACAAAAAAGCCTAGGAAAGAAAGTCTTAGCTGAAAAGAAGTCCAAGACAAAGAGTGTCCTGGAAAAAATATAGTGAAAAAAGTCAGGGAACGAAATGTCCTAGAGAAAATAGCCCAGGAAAAAACTCCGGAAATAAAAGTCTAGGAAAATGTAGTATGGGGAATAATTAAAGAAACTGAAAAATATCAAGAAAACAAAAACGGACAGGGAAGAAATGGGAAGGAAAAGAAGTCTGGTAAAAAAATAGGTGGAAGAAAAAGTAAGATGAGGAGTTTCCTGAAGCCTCATAAGCTGAAAAAGTTGACAGCAAAAGCATTGTGGTCTCAGTTGTCCCACTACATGCTCTCCATTTTGAGTCGGGAACATCTATAATTACCACGTGACTACGGAAGACATGAGTCAAGACATCCTCCTGGCAGGCCATTATAAATCCTTTGTCTCCTTCTACAGCCCACTTGGCCTGAGGAAGGCACAGGAAAAATTTTGGATATGCCACGGTCTTGAAGAAATGTTCTTGGAGAAGACACCATGCATTGACTTATTCTTGTGTAGCTGCAAGACTACCTATCTCTCCGCAGCTGTGAACTTTTTCTACACAGGTTGGAATCTGTGACAAAGTTCAGTTCATTCTGTTTAGCGTCGAATATGAGATCAAGTTCAACTACGTTATTGGCTTCTCACTTGAGGAAAACTGCTACGTAATATGCTTTTTCATGGACGCAGACCATGTGGAGGCGGAGATCTAAACTGAACTAACGATCGCGACATCACTGAAATCATTCACATCCTGTAACTAAAATGAAATTACATCATTTTTGTTTTTCGGTATTATCCACATCATTTTTGTATTCCCCTGCCTGAGTGCGCCAGAGAGACCTTCATTTCCATTCTCACATACAACAGTTGTGAAGTTTCGGATTGATTCGTAATAATCATGTACAGCTAAGTTCTTAGTTTTCTTAGATTCTGTATCAAAGTCTTTGGTCTCCAAAACAGCAGGATCTCCAAATTTTCTGTGATCGATGGATTATATTTCTTGGTGATGTTAATTTTTTTAGTGGTGCGTTTCTATCAAAAATATACAAAGAGGAATTCGATTCCTCATTCACATCAACTTGTACTGAATATTCAAAGAAAATATTTGGTTGAATCATATACAGGGTAAATCACGACGAATTGTACAAAGTCCAACCGTAAGTACTATGGACAAAGGCCATTTCATTTTTAGTATCGAAAAATGCCTTGTTGTATTTTTGACGGATATATACAGGGCAATATTCGAAAATATGTGAATAATTCTACATTAAATATCTCTTAAAGTGAAACACTCAGACTTATGAAATTCAGCACAGTGAGAATGCTCTCTGAGCTCGATAAAATAGGGTATTGAAAAATTTTATTTTCTATTCCGGACTTAGTTTTTTAGGTTTTTATTGGTGTTTAAAAACAACACCCTGTAAGCCAGATCAGACAATTTTCATTTTTCTTACTTCAAAGCTTACGAAATATACTAAGCAACAGTTGAAAAAAAAATCAACGCGGATGTTTTTGTTTTCTTCAGAAATAAATTAAACTATAAAAAGTTGTATGATTTTTCTGGATTCACATTCTGCTTATGACAGATGCAGCTCCACATCGATAGCACGCCATCATTTTTCAACAAAAATCATAAGGAAAGTTCATATTTTTCGAGATGAAGTATACTTCAATCAACCAATGATGGTTTTCTATATTTTTTCTGACACCAGATGTCGCAACGTAGGTGTCTGGTCTGAACAACTGTCAATTTGTACTGAATTATATGCCAGTGAAACTTTTCAATGAAAATTCATCGAATTTGCACTGTTTCATAATATAAATATTGAATACGGACGGAGAAAAGTAGCTGAATAAAAAACTGAGCTCAAACGCAGAGGTGCAAAAGTTACTTGTATCAAGAAAAAATTATTGAAGGTGATTCATGCTGGCCATATTTTTTTTCACAATTTGCTTTTTATTCTTGTGTTGTCATGCTTATTACTGACTATGACAGAAACAGCAGCTTTAAACCAAATCTGAACATTAATTGTTACATACCAAGTTGCGATATAAGTTTAAATTTGATGATGATATAAAATAAGAATATATTCTTACGTTTTTCCAATACCGAATCCTTCGGTAACTATTATTCATCCTTAGTGAAGTGGATTTTACAGACGAGGCTATTCTTCGTTGGGGTGAACTTTGATCTGCGAATGGCTACCAACCACTGTTTCAATGGGATTCAATCTCTCAAGGGGAACGTATGCCCACCTATTTTATTTGCACACATAGGCATGGCATAACACTGTGGAATTTTATGAAAGAGTATTCTTCTGCCAATGATTTTGAAGATACGAAAATGGAAAAAAATAATCAGTAACTATAAGACGCTCAAGTTTGTTGACAGATGATTGGACCTTATGCTTTTCGAAATTATGGTTTTTATCCAGGAGCTATATCATCAGATCACTAAAATATATTTAATTTCCAGAAAACCCAAAAAACAAACTATTTCAGGAATCTCGAACTCATTGAAACTTCGCCAAACTCCAAATGAATTTTTCCAAATATGAACTCTGTCCGAACGACGTAATTACCTATCAAAACAGTCGCCAAAGTTTCTCTAACTGAAATTACCTCACAAATCCACTAGAGTATGAATCTAATGCGGTGAACAAGTTTCTTTGGAAATATCAGCATGCAACCGTAGTTATATATACAGCCCGAGGCATGTCACGGAAACACGTCGAGACTTCGTGGAAGTTGGACGACGCCCGGCGTCGCCGTCGTTGGCGAAGACGCGTGCCGTACCATCGGTCGGACGTTGCCAGTTTGACTCAAATATCTTTCGGATAGGTCTCAAAGTGCAATAGTTCAAGATTTTCACAGTCAGACCTTGGCTTGTGAACAAGGTGTTCCACAGGGATCTATACTCGAGCCACTCCTTTTTTTCAACTATGCAAATGACTTGTCAAACTATCTTCGTAGTATTTCCAAATAACTTATAGTGTCATATGCAAACAATACCAATTTTCTTGTCACTGATCACAATACAGTAACACCTGAAAAAGCAAGAAAAACCATATTTGGGACAGTAATGACATGGGCTGATGAAAACCGTTTGGCACTCAATATCAGCAAAACAGTATTGGTGAAATTCACGATGACTAACACCATCGAGACTATCAAAATCTATGAAGACGGCCAACTAGATATGACATCAAACTCAGTAACGAGAATGCTGGGTCTGACTCTGGATCATAAACTCACTTGGAGTCCTCATATTGATTCACTATGTGATGAACTGAGAATGAAGTATTAGGCATTGAGATTTGTGTCAAATCATTGTGGAAAATGATTTCTGTTGAATCAGTATAAATCTTGAATTGGGGAATTCCTGAAATCATGGAAGGGTATTTATTAGGCAAAAGTATGCGGTCCTAATGATTGCATGGTGAGCTCAAATTATTTGCGGATTTCACATCATTAATTCATTTTGTGGAAAATGACAATGAAATAATCGACAATATTCAAGATAATTTGAAAATTATTTAGCTATGGTTAAACAATCATAAGATGACTTCGAATATTGATAAATATTCCTTTATGTTTTTGTTCGAAAGAAAATCCAGACATATCTCAAAATCACCAGTTTTCAACAGGAAAAATATAAAATTTTCCGACACAACAAAATTTTTGGGATTGATAAAAACTTTCTTGGAAAGGCCATATTGAAAATCTTCCGAAAAAATATCTCCTATGATTGGTATTTCGTTCAAAATTCGATAACACATTAATTCCAAATATCTAAAAATCATATATTTTTAGTTTAATGTATTCAAAATCACAATACGAGAATGTATTGATATCTAGTTAGCCTAGACCAGTTCCCTGCATAAACAAAATATTGCGTTACCATAGCAACGAACAATAACTTATTAGAAGTGTCAGTGTGAAGTTTGACGTCAAAAATGTAAACCAGATTTGCGAAATAAATTAAAAGAAAAAATATGTCTACCGAAATTTTGAAAATCGAAAAATGGGTGTATCGAGCCGTCATCAAGTACCTGTATTTGAAAGGGTTAAGAGGTAAGCATACTTACGAAGATATGATTAATACCCTTGGTGATCAATGTCCTACGTATGCGACTGTAAAAAATTGGACTGCAAGCTTCAAAAGAGGTAAAATTTCCATTGAAGATGGTGACCGATCGGGATGGCCAGTTTCTGTGTCAGTCTCCGAAAATATCGATGCAGTTCATGACATGATTTTAACAGACCGTCAAATTGGGCTAAAACGGATATCTGCAGAACTGAATATTTCATACGAACGCGTTCATTATATAGTTCACGTCAATTTGGACATGGGAAAAATTGCTGAAAAATGGATCCCCAAATGTTTGAATGTTGACCAAAAGCGTGCAAGGGTAGTAGCATCGCGTTCGATCTGTGCTCGATTTGAAGACGATGTAGACTTCTTAAACCGAATTGTTACTATGGATGAGACTTTGGTACGTTTCTACGATCCAGAAACAAAGCAACAATCGATGGAATGGCGACACTCCGGTTCTCCAAGACCTAAGAAGTTACGTGTCCAAAAATCTGCTGGAAACGTTCTTGCTTCAGTTTTTTGGGATTGCCATGGAGTAATCATGATTAATTTTTTGGATAAGGGTAGAACAATAACTGGAGATTACTATTCGACATTACTAACCACTCTACGGGAAAAAATTAAAGGGAAAATACGCGGAAAGCTATCCAAAGGTGTTTTGTTTTTGAGAAGAAACATTTTTTTTCTGAAAGGTCTAGAGACGTTGCAGGATCGCTGTAATAAATGTATCCAATTAAGAGGAAAATATGTTGAGTAATAAAATATTTTGACATTGAAATTTTGTTTGGTTCTATAGTAAGCTAAGATTTTTTCAATATATCCTTGTATTTAATATTATTATGGGAAACTGGCACTTGTACTATGTTGCGTCCACTTGAATCTTTGCAAAACAAAAGTATTGGATGTATTTTAGAATTACCATTCCTTGACTCTTCATCCCATTCATATGCTCCAAACAATCTTATGGATATCAATTCTCTGTGCTAATTAAAAATATGTATACTCTTACATTTTGTTATCAATAATAGGAAACATTTATCTCTGGAGTTTCACTCTACTGATACTATTCACCATCACCAAACAAGACAAACAAATAGTCTCATCACGCATAGAATAAAGACAAACATCTGAAAAAAATCAATTTTATAAAATAGAATTTTGATATTCATTAATATACACAATAATTTGAAAAATATAATACAAAAAAATCTTTTTAAATTTCATTAATATAAAACGACGTGTATATCAAAAGATTCAAATGGATTTTTTACTAAATTTTATATTTATATACATATCAGTTTTGTCCATAATTTTAGAGCCCCGAGGATGGCAAAATATACTGCCGAAATGTTGGCCTGTTGAAAAATACTTGTTTTTCTTCAAGATGACCTGACCCTAACAACCATATTCAATAGTTACATAAACTTCATCAACGCAAGTAGGGGTTTTGTATTTTGACTTTTTTGGTTGGGGTAGGTGGGGCCTGAGGAGTTGATCAAGGTGAATTCTCTTTTATGTCATTTTAGTACTCCCTTCCTACCCAAGAATATACTATGAGCATTTTTTGAGATCATTTTTTGTTTGTGATATATGGCCCATTGTAAGTTCTCAAATTATCACACTTATATTACATTTTTAGATGATGGGGAAAAATTGTATTTCGACATTATTTGTGCTCAAGTATTTGGTTTTCACTATCATTTTGTGACTATCAGAGGAGTCATCGATATTTTGATTGAATCTATGACTGACAGGAGGATATCTTGAAAGCTTTGTTGGTAGATATCCAGGAGTACCTACATTCGTTTCAAGGAGCTGGATGTGAAGGTATTTTGTTCGACTTCCACTCGATAAGACTTCATCATCATTACTATTCGTGGCCATACTTGTGAGTGATACTACTTACATTGAAGTTTCAAAATATGGCAGAACACTTTCATCAAATGGTGCTACTTTCAATCCAATATAAAATCCCATAGAAGCAACCGAATTGAAAAAATCATACCTAACCTAGAAGAAAAAGCTGTCGAATTGTCTACTTTGATTCCGAAAAATTGTACTGTAATTTCCATAATCTGATGGAAATATCTTCCTGGGTGAGAGAGAATGATAACTGACTGAGGTACCACAAAAGACAACTATAATGACAATATCGATTTCAGAGTTACAGGTACAACACAAGCTTAGATTAATCTGCTCGGATCATTCAATTTGAAGATGCATATTGAATCAACTACACGTATAACTATTCAAACAAGCTCTATAATCCATTATGTATGCACTAATCCAGCTAAACAATTCATAACTACCTTTGTGGATTCCCCTGGGTTGTCGGATACCGGGACCGCAAAATGCATTATAAATATTGTGTCAAATATCACATCAGAGAAGTTTGAATATGGTCGATTGTACAACAAAACAAAGTATAAAGGGTTTTTCAAAGAAGGTTTGCAAATAAATTGGTTATATACAGTGTACTTTGAGTACTATGTATGAAAAACTGCTTCAGTTACTGAAGTTACCCATTTTTTAAATATATCCATTATTACTGAGTATTTTATGACAGCAGAACGACTGACTGAAATTCATTACAAAATCTGTCACCTTTTGATAGCAGGAAATGAAATCAAAATCGGTGGAGCCTTTGTCAAGTTATGAGTCAATTTTTCATTTTTACCACTAGGTATTTAGGGTAATTTTTCAGTCATAGTACATTCATTTATTTCTATTTCTACATGTATTCTTAAGTAGGAACATTTACAGGATTTTTAAGTTTGAATTTGAAACAATAAAATACAATGGGTTTTTGGGGGTACTTTTACAATTTTTTTCAGATTTTATGAATTTCGAATTTCTAAACTGATTTAAAAGAGAGAGTTACTTATGGTACTTATTGAAAATTTTTGAAGATTTCTGCGCCATTACGGATGTTGGACCAGTTCATCAGACAATTTCAATTATGATCCATATGTGTGTGACTATTTCAGGTATTTCTCAGTGTATATTTGTGCACAGGGGCATTTTGCGAGACTTTATAATAAATAATGGATTGTTGATCCAATCTAAAATAATACTAATAATAAGTTTAATGTCCCAAGAAACATAATATGTTTATGACTAGGGAGTATAATCTAGTGATACAAATATACAGATGAAGAAAAAAAGATTAAATTTCTATAATCAAAATTTCTCAATAGAAACACTTCGAAACGTTCAACTGTTTAAGCAGGGCCAGTGGAGTTTCAAGACCACTGTTCTGGAGGCCTTCAGACCACTGTTC
This sequence comes from Chrysolina oricalcia, assembly GCA_944452925.2. Classification (NCBI taxonomy): domain Eukaryota; kingdom Metazoa; phylum Arthropoda; class Insecta; order Coleoptera; family Chrysomelidae; genus Chrysolina; species Chrysolina oricalcia. The sequence goes on along the minus strand of OX101825.2, from coordinate 5,201,549 downwards.
TCAAGGCAGATATCGATTTTGGCATGCTTGTTTTTTTAACATACTTATGATTTATATCGAAGGTAACAACATTACGTAATATTTCAACAAAATATTGTCACGAATGGGCTTAAGGAACCCCTGACCCCTTAGGTGTATATGGTGCTCAATGACTGATTTGCTTGGCTAGGGCACCCTGGTATGGCAAAATGAAAAAGTGAAGTGAAATTCGTTGCTTTATCAAAAATATAGGCAAAACCATGTTAGCAGATAAAATAACGTGTAGGGAAACCCAAGTGTTGTGAACTTATGAAAAACTATTGCAAAAACATAATTGGTATGTACAAACAAATTGAACCCTCACCATAACCATCAACAAGGGAATGAAGTGTGTCAAGCTGCGCATGACACTCGGAAATTCAAACTTAAAAAATGTTTTATGGTGTTTTCAATCATTCCATCAATACCAATGCGTACCAATGCGTACATATAGAAATATTTCTGTACCAAACTGTATATAGGGGAGATGGAAATCGCAAAATTATATTTATAATAAAAAACATTACTTCGGTTATTACGGTGCGAGTCACCTTGAAATCACACAGAGGCTATTGAACACATCAATACCAATGCGTGCACATAGAAAAATATATGTACCAAACGGTAGGGAAAATGGAAATCGCAAAAATATATTTATAAAAAAAAACATTACTTCGGTTATTACGGCGCCAGTCACCTCGAAATCACACAGAGGCTATTATACACATCAATACCATTGCGAACACATAGAAAAATATCTGTACCAAATCGTAGGAGAGATAGAAATCGCAAAAATATTTATAAAAAATCATTTTCTCGATTATTACGGCGCGAGTCACTTCGAAATGACATAAAGGCTATTAAACACATCAATACCAATACCAATTCGTACACATAGAAAAATATCTGTACCAAACCGTAGGGGAGATGGAAATCGCAAAAATATATTCATAAATGAAAAACTTTACTTCGGTTATGACGAAGCGAGTCACCTCGAAATCACACAGAGGCTATTGAACACATCAATACCAATGCGTACACATGGAAAAATATCTGTACCAAACCGTAGAGGAGATGGAAATCGCAAAAATATATTTATAAAAAAAAACATTACTTTGGTTATTACGGCGCGAGTCACCTAGAAATCACACAGAGGCTATTGAACACATCAATACCAATGCGTACTCATAGAAAAATATCTGTACCAAACCGTAGGGGAGATGGAAATCGCAGAATTATATTTATAAATAAAACATCTAATCAATTTGATCATCCTGTTTCATAATTGATTTCCAAATCATGTTCAAAACTAATTTCATTTGTAACGTTGAAATCACCATTAAGAAATTGATGCAATTTCTTATTGTGTCAAGAAAAGCTATTATTGTCATTTGCTACAGTCGCTTGTATAGAATCAAACTTTGCAATAAAAAGGTTTTTGAAATACAACATCTTCCTCAAGCAGCATCAACTAGAGTTCTGTTATGCTGAAACCAACTCACATACAATGTATGTTCTATTGAAGGAGTAATTTTTCTCAAGAAAATTGGTATATCAGATCTCAGATATTCATAACGACTATCGAATTTTTCCATACTGAAATAATAATTTCAGATCTTTCGATCTTTGAAATCTGGCAACAACGCGTCTATCGGACTCCTTGGGCGTGTTGTTCAATAGTTTCCACTCTTGTTACCACGACACGCAAGGGACCGCACGAAAACCTACCCGTTCTACTATACCAAGACCGTAAATACCCTAATCGAATCCTATAAATGGCAGTTGTTCCATGTTGAACAAAATTATGGTTTATTAGGACAAATCGATGTACACTTCGGTTCCTTAACAAGGAATTACTTGGTGAAATCGGTGAAAGATTGAAATTCGTGCTGTTATTTCCACCCCTACAATTGACAATGGCGACGAGTGTGGCGGTTTATTGTACTTTCATACATTAGCATGACCGATAAAACAAGTACGATCAGATAGTTCATGAAATGATGAAGTTACGTGATTATAACTGGAATGGTGATTACCTTGCTTTCTGTGGACATCAACTTCAACTGATTCCAATCCTTCATTTTATCAACTAATCTACTATTTGATGGCTTCATGTTGATGAAATTATATTGATCTCTAGAATATATTGATTTTATTAGTTTATATTGTTTTCAAGAAAATTTATCGACAAAATATAAGTTCCGTTATACCCTCTTCGAATTTTGGGAAGGATACTAAGGGAAAATTTAGTTTGGTTAACTTGGGCAATTCGTGTTTCATAAATGGCGTCCTGCAAGCATTATGTATGACAAAAACTTTCCAAAACGATGTTCTGTTGCACAACAGTGATTTTTCCGAGATGTTTTTGAGGCTACAGGACTTTTTTGTCTTACAGCAGTTTTACAATAGGTCTTCCTTGTCACCAAATGAAATATCAATTATTTCAAGGCGTCCTTCCAGGACACCAACAAGACAGTTCAGAATTACCTGCCGGCTACAATTATTTTTCTTGAAATGGAGATACTATTGAGTAAAGACCAATTATAATCTACAAAAAGTCTGAAGAATCCCGGCACTTGAAAATTTAGGGTGTTTGGCAAGATATATACAGGCTGATTCACGGTGGATGGCACATTAGACGTTTCTGGTGAACCAGACAACGGATCACTTTGACAATTCAATGGAGGGCATATTCGGACATTCTCTAGCCAACTAAAATATTTTCGACAATGCGGTGTTGCCGCTTCTATTAGAAAGCAGTAGCAACTTTGATTTTTCAAATGGAACACTCTGTATATAATATTATTTTTGGAATCTCCAACAATTGCCCGACAACTTTTCTTGATATTTCCCTATACCTATCTGTAACCGTTTTCGAAATAAAAATTAATTTCAATTTTTTTCTTCGAAAATCATGACTTCTAAAAATGCCGATATCTTTTAGTTAAGAAGTACTATGATATCGAAATTTGGTTTGGAGTTAGGTGATACTTGGATACTTCCCACACGTCAGCCTAATCTCCGTTACTTCAATACAGGGTGGTAAAAAAATACAGTTTTTTCGTTTGCTTGAAAATGTTGCTGAAATTTGATTATTTTAAATGGAACACCCTGTATATTATTGAAAATTCGGAAAGCTGCTGAAATTTGCTTTCTTTCTATGTATATCATACCTATACCCAACTAGTCAAGTTTCGGACTTATGAGCATTTATTTGTGAAAATGTCCCTTCAGAATGGTATTTCCATTCGGTATTTGGTAAGCAGGCCATGATTACTATTTGACAGTAGCGCTGTGACATTCTCCTAATAATATCGACATTTTCGTCACTTCAGAAGTTGCAAATACCTTCAAAACGATGGAACAAAACTATTCAAACGAAGTTCTTATGAATTTGTTTATTATTTTTGGACAGTGTGACAAAATTATCAGCAGAACATGTAGAAAGTTCAATGAAATGTATCCGAATCTACCGCCAATGAACCTCAAGAAATTTATACGAATTCAGAACAATTTTAATATGTTTGGATAAACTTAAAAAAAGCACCAAGAAACTTGAAATTGGAAATATTGATATGAATAATTATAAAAAAGTAAAACAATCATGTGGAATATTTCAAAATATGTTCGAATCGCTGGCCATTCACTTCCAAGCACTTTAAAATGCGGGTGTTGACTGCTTTCGTGGTGGCAGATCTGATTTCATTGGGATCCAAATCTTCAAATGTTTGGGCAATCCTTTCTAACAATTCATCTCTCGAACGCACGGGTATTTTGTAAACTTTTCCTTTAAGCATTCTTTAAGATCGGGTGATCTCGCTGGCCAATTCATGGTCCCAAGCGCCTTATCCACCGATCGTCAAAAAAACTTTCCAGTTCTGCGCTCACTTCTCTTGTGCAATGTGCAGGAGCTCCGTCTAGTTGGTACCAACAGTTTCGATATTCTTCGAGTGGCAGATTATCCACGAAACTCTCTACAGTATTCTCCAAAATATTCAGGTAGCTTCTGGATGTTAATGACTCCTCGTATATCACGTACCTCAATTTGTTGTCCATCAACATGCAGAAGACATTAAAACTAAATTTTTTTTGAAATCCGGCTTCTTTTGTGACGTGAGGATTTTCACTGGACCAATAATGACGATTTTTTCTATTGAAAATCCCTTCTCTCGAAAATTTCGATTCATCAGTCCAAATAATTTTATTTTAAAAAAGTGGATCTTCTTGAATGCGTGTCAACAACATTTCACAAAATTCTACTCTATGTTGAGGGTCTCGAGGCTTCATTGCTTGAATTTTGGTGAATTTATAATCATGCATTTTATGTCTTCGCAAGATTCTTTGAACCGATGAATACTTTATACCCAAATATTCTTCAGCACTTCTTATCGATGACTCGGGAAATGCGTGAAAATATACTAAGAAATTAATCTGGTTGTCTTCAGAAGTTACGGGTCGAGGCAAGTTTCTTGGTGCTTTTAAAGTTGATCCAAATGCATTGAAATTGTTCTGAATTCGTATAAATTTCTTGAGGTTCATTGGTGGTAGATTCGGATACATTTCATTGAACTTTCTACATGTTCTGCTGATAATTTTATCACACTGTCCAAAAATAATAAACAAATTCATAAGAACTTCGTTTGAATAGTTTTGTTCCATAGTTTTGAAGGTATTTGCAACTTCTGAAGTAACGAAAATGTCGATATCATTAGGAGAATGTCACAACGCTACTGTCAAATAGTAATCATGGCCTGCTTACCAAATACCGAATGGAAATACCATTCTGAAGGGACATTTTCACAAATAAATGCTCATAAGTCCGAAACTTGACTAGTTAGGTATAGGTATGATATACATAGAAAGGAAGCAAATTTCAGCAGCTTTCCGAATTTTTAATAATATACAGGGTGTTCCATTTAAAATAATCAAATTTCAGCAACTTTTTCAAGCAAACGAAAAAACTGTATTTTTTACCACCCTGTATTGAAGTAACGGAGATTAGGCTGACGTGTGGGAAGTGTCCAAGTATCACCTAACTCCAAACCAAATTTCGATATCATAGTACTTCTTAACTAAAAGATATCGGCATTTTTAGAAGTCATGATTTTCGAAGAAAAAAATTGAAATTAATTTTTATTCCGAAAACGGTAACAGATAGGTATAGGGAAATATCAAGAAAAGTTGTCGGGCAATTGTTGGAGATTCCAAAAATAATATTATATACAGAGTGTTCCATTTGAAAAATCAAAGTTGCTACTGCTTTCTAATAGAAGCGGCAACACCGCATTGTCGAAAATATTTTAGTTGGCTAGAGAATGTCCGAATATGCTTTCCATTAAATTTTCAAAGTGATCCGTTGTCTGGTTCACCAGAAACGTCTAATGTGCCATCCACCGTGAATCAGCCTGTATGTCAAACTCATAACAACCGCTGTGGATGAGGCGGGTTTTGATTTTCATGAATGATGTTAATGCTTTCTTGTGATGTATTATTCTTTATACTTCATAGAACACGAAGGAAGATCCAGCCAATTTTTGGGCCCTTATTAAAAAATAAAGGTACATGGAGAATTCCTTGTATACTATTTTTTTGACTCTGTTAAAAACAGCAATACCTCTCTCAGAAATTGTAGACGCATTTGCACAATTATTTTAAAGTGAATACTCTCCACCATAACAAACATACGAATTTACAAATGTTTCATCTAACAATCCTATCATATCTGTCAGGCGATTTTCATTTATCAAAGTTTGTAATTCTCTTGAAAAATTAAAATACAAACCTACCAGCTACGGATAAGTGGGTTATATAGAATTATCAGTGTCCTTCTTTGGAGGATTTGAAAGGAATCTCAAATTTCTATTCGCCTTCTTAACTATAGTTTTGATATGTAAAATCAAATTCCAAATGAGAAACAATGTCAGAACCTAGATCTCTAACTTGTTGAACATTCTCTAACTGATTATGATCAATACTGTATCCAAATTCAATCTTAGATTTCAAGCACCAAAATGGGATGTGTTGACATTTGTTCCTTGTTATATGTGATTATGCATTCCTCAATTTCGTCAAGAGATTGGATATACTGGGAGAAATATAACCATAGGGTGAGCCACAATAGGCCATTGGCCGCAGTGGAGGGCCTGATACGGGCCCACTCACGTTCAAAACCTAACCTAACCTATATGTGATTCAATATTTCATTTGGTTTTGATTAATAATTTTAATATCAATTTTGATATGTCTGGCTATAGCTCAATTTTCACCTTTCCATATTCACCTCTTTCTTTTTACTTTTTCCAGTTCAATCGGTGACGCCTCTGCAGAGATAATTGTTTCTCTCTCAGAAGGATTGCAGCTGGGTCTTCCTTCTTTCTTGATGTCAATTCTGATTTTATTTCTGCATGGAAAATCCAGTGAATGTAAAATGCGTATTGCTTGTTTTTTCATTATATTCAATTTTGCAAATTTCTGATGTTTTATGAATCAAACTTAAATAATAATGATCAAATATTTTAAAATTTAATGAATTTTGCTATTCTATGCTAATTCTACCTACGCTAGGAGAAACCTACCTTAATAAACCGAATTTACTAGTTCTGAGCTTTATTTGATTGGTCCAATACTTGAGTTTTTCTGATTTCAGTTCAAAAATTGTCTGACTTTTTCAATTGACGCTAACTTCACTTCTACGACTAATATTTCCTTCATCATCATCATCATCAGAATCAATGTTCATTTTGAAATTGTTTCTGATTATTATTTATATTTCACTATATGGATTGTTCATGGACGTTTCACCATGCAGAAGATTCCAAATAGAGTGTGGATTGGCTTCGTTGGGAGTATATTTTTCGAGGTGAATTTATTTTCGTTGATTCAGGAACAAGTAATTTCATATTATAATATTTGTTTTGTTTTTCCTTATCCTTTCTTGTTGAATGCTTTATATGAAATTCTTGTTGAATTCATTCTTCCATATATTTTTCTGCCGTTTTTTTCTTATCAACAATCACTTTCTCCCAAGTAGCACACCTATATTGGTAAAATATTGGTACAATATTGTGAACATATTGGCGAAATATTTGAAATGCAATATTGGCGAGAAAATAAATGTGAACATTCGGCGATATTGCTTCTCGAACTAATATTGGCCTCAAAATATTCGGCAATATTGGTACAATATCGCTGATACAATATTCTGACAATATTGGCACAATATTCAAAAATTATATTGTCGAGAAGTAAAATGTGAATATTTTGCGATATTGGTCGAATATTGTTTAAATTTTTCAAAAATAGTTTTGGTGAAATATTCTTGAAGCAATAATGGCCTCAAAATATTTATTGATATTGGTACAATACCTTAGTAAATCATTAAATGTCTTTTAGTTGATGAAGGTGAGACTAGAGTCTGCCTTGATCGCCATAACCACTGAGTGAGCTGTCTTGAAAACAAGTTATGGGAAGTATTTAATATACTTTCGTAGGTTTTAGAAGACGTTCTATATGTAGAGCCACCTAGCGGATTTTTATCCAGGTTTGATCATGACATAATTTTAATATTCGGCCAATATTCAAATTTCATCTCAATCTAGATGTAGGAAACAATATGAAGACAATATTATTTTAACGATATCGATAAATATTATTGAACCAATATTGACCCAATATTAATTATTAAGGTTTGTTGCATATTGGCGTAATGATATTCAACCAATGTGTAATCACACTTGGAGATACAATATAGTTTTTATTCCTAGAATCGATATGAGGGGAATATTGGAATTGCAATATCTATTCTAGATGTTGAAAACGATGTGAAGACAATATTATTTTATCGATATTGGTAAATATCATTCAACCAATATTGACTAAATATGAGTTATTACTATTTGTCGAATAAAGTGGAAATGATATTCTACCAATATGCTATCAAACTTGGAAATACAATATAGTTTTTTTCCCTATATTCGATATGACTGGAATATTTGAATTGCAATATTTATTCTAGATGTGGAAAACAATATATAACCAATATTGTATTATCGATATTGGTAGAAATTATTCCACCAATATTGACCCAATATTACATGTGATAATTTACATTCTGAACAGGTTCAACCAATATTCCACCAATATTATCAATATAATATTGTTTTTTGAATATTCACTCATATTGGACCAATATTGATTTTTTTATTTACAATATATCTATATTGGCCCAATATGGAACCATTATTCAGCCGATATGATGTGCTACCTGGGCATGTTCACTATCACTACGTATTCCTTGATTTTTAAGATCGGTTGAACTATTTATAACGGCTCATTTTCTGAATTTCATAACTTTTCACAATTTGTTATTTCCTTATTGTACTTAAGATTTTTGATCGATAGTTTAATTATATTCTAAGATTTTTGGATTGGATGTTTTTATTCCGATATTTCAAATGAAGAATAAAACTCATCTGCTACCTTTTTGATGTTGCTAACTGATTGGAATGGCTGAGGTCTGAAAGAAAATGTAACCAAGTTCAAGCAGAATGAAAACAATTTAGCAGATTTGGATACTATTTTTATTACTACTTCATTCGACTCTGGATTCATAAGTACCATATTATAAAAGTGAATTTTGAAAATAGCTTATATCCTTCACAAAAATTAGGAACTCTTTCAATATCAATGGCGAAAGATGAAATTGATCCATAAAATTCCGTGGCGTAGAATGAAAAGGTTGAGTAATGAAAACAGCTGATGATTATTGAAAATATCCCCAATGGGAGCCCTGGGGACTCCGGAAGTGATACCTTTACGGATTGTATTCTATTATGAAACGAAAATTACAAATGCTCTATTATTAACAAAATGCAAATACAATAATTTGTCGGTAACAATTGACATTGACATAGTTGCAAATATAGATCGTCAGAACCACAGAAAGTTGATTTCTAACAGGACGAACGGGATGAAACTATACTTTCAACGAACCACGAGAAGATTTTCAGCACATCCCCCACATGTCTGAATACTCGCTATAACTCGTAATGCCATCTACAGCTTTTCTACCCGTCGCTAAAAAACCATCGATGTGTTACAAATGCCAAGGAGTTGTCGACCGCAACGAAGTGAATTCGCTTGTAATGTCGAAATGGGAATACAATGTCGACGCTGGGACCTACAATTGGATTATCTTCTTCGTGCATTGGGAAAGGCCGGATTTGGAATTTTTAGATTGATTAACTCTAGCTGCTCTCAGCCGGTCTCGGTCTGGAAGTTTGAGTTGAGAATTATGAGGTTTTCAATTAAAAGTAAACATCGGGAGGAGTGCTGAGTGGTAGTGACATCTGGGGGTTGATTGGGTGAACTGCGGTTTGGTTGTTAGGCCTTGTTGGCACGACTGTGAAAAATAAAGTGATGAAGTGTACTGATACTAGTGATATAATCTAGATTTCTGTTCAAGATTGTGAATTGAAATGGTTTCATACTTTCAGAATAGATCAAAACATGACAAAAATCTGAGAGATCATGAAGTAGAATGATGCTAGTGATATACTCTAGAGAACTGTGAAAGGTTGTGACTGGAAATGGTTCCAAACTTTCATCAGAATAGATTAAAACATGAGAAAAATCTGAAAATCGAAAATTGTTATTTCTTTCTTTGGTATATTGGCATCGACTGCTATGGTCATTAGCCATGTGTTCTTGTAACTAACTCCATACACCACCTTAGTAGCAGCACTGTCAATTGGGAGGCAACAGTGAATCGTGCAGGACTCAAAATCCAGAATGTAATGAAGGCATTCAGTTGAATACAATATTTTTGTGTTTAACATGTGTTCTTAAAAAAATGTGATTTCAAGTAACCACCGAAAAGGGATCACTTGAAATTCGCAGTGTATAAGCATCTTGGAATGCATACCATGTTTTAGAATTTGGAACTTACTGAAAAATTCTTCAATCGGAAGAAAAGTGAATGAGATCAGAGAAATGTCCAATATTCAGAAAAATAAGACAATATCGAATAGGTGAATTTATTCGTGATTTTCATAAAATGACTTCGATTTTTTCCAATCTTCTATTCGAAAACAACCTTTTCGAATCTCTTCAGGAATTAAAAAAACCTGCTTGATCTCAGTTTTCCTGACTATTGATTCATTTGGCTGTTGAACGATTACGCAAATATTCTGAATATCTGTACTAGGCCTGATGAAAGAACAATGGACTGAGCAATTTTTCAGTACATCCGAAACTTTCGCCACAAATTTCTTCGAAAATCCTTTGGCTGTTTTCAATTCTACTATAACGAAGTCAACTTCTGAGAGCTCCTTGGAGTTGACTTCATCTCAAGCAAATCCGTTTCTTTAGATGCTTCTTCTGCCACTTGAAGCTTCTCTTCAATCATTTCAACGACTGAATTTCGTTTGATATCATCATCTTCTGAATTACCTTCCATTTCCACTTGTTCGAATGTTTTCTCTGTACTGCAGAAATATCCAGTAATGTATCACTTTTTCATCGTCTAGAATTTTTCCTTCGAAATTTTTGTTTGTGCCTGTTGCTTGTATCTTTTCCATTCAGATGCAGACGCTGTATTATTGGAAGCAGTAACACTTTGGTCTGGTTCTAGGATTATCTCCTTTCTTCTTACAATTGTATCAGTTCCCTATCATATTTTGTTCTATCCAGTGGCACTAACCCAGTTGACCTGAATACTGACTCTATAGTTTCCACAGAGGAAGGAAGATCCCACTTTATCTCTATTGTTTTCCTCTTTGAGAACTGGAAAATATATTTTCCCTTCATCCCTTCAATCTTTCAAGGCATGTCTCTATTCTACTTTTATTGCCAAAGAATGGTCTGGATGAGTATAATTTGGTGGTAAAAAGATGATTCCATGTCGTTTGCTTGGCATTCATTGATACATTTCTAGGACAAATGACTGGCTGAATCGTCTACTATTAGAAGCTTCAGACCACGCGGCAACAGTCTCTGTCTACGTTTGTTCAATATGGTCGGCCTTGTAAACAATATATGTTAACCAGGAGCAGCAACTGCCAACATCACGGATGTTACTGATTTAGAAGTGTTCACGGCTCTCTTGTATCTACGTGGCAAGATAACTTCACTAAGGGATCTTTCCAGAAATTGATCGCATCATAATTTACGATTCCTTCTGGTTGATTCCCATCCACATTAACTTCCAGTTTATGAAAAAATCTAGAAGATAATCATGTGTGCTGCTTCAAGAAATGTTTATACCATGAGTCCTCAGGTTTTGCTTTTGGTACAATGAGTATATCTGAAAAATTGAGTTAGAAAAACTGCCGTCCTCGCGAAAAATTAGCCTGTTCCCGAAAAAAAAAACAACTTCTACCGCCAAAATTCAACTGCTCTGGTCTTCGGCCTCCGTCAATATTCTCCATACCTCCATACCTCTGACCTCCCATCTCAAAATGATCGCCGCTTTTCTATAGTCGTTTCCACTGAAAATCCTGCTTAATCATATGAACGTGTCCACCTTCTACTCTCAGTCCTTGGAGCTCATCAGAACATACTTTGAAAAGCCGTAATTTTCCTAGAAATTTTTTCATATCTCTGAAAAAAAATTGAGATGTAGTCTTGGGAAATTTTTCATGGTTTTTTCCAAAAACATCAAAAATTGTAAAACTGTATCGGATATAGTGAGTTGATACGGTACGGTACGGTACGGTTTGTTGTGTTACAGATAAAATGTCTTTTATGTGCTGCAAATCAAGAACTTTTATTCACTATGTGTGTACCAAATGTGCTAATGTTTATCACCGAAGCTGTATACAAAAAAATTTCAAGAATAAAATCAAATTTTTACAAGACAACAAAATATTATGTTGTGAAGACCATGACGAATTCAGTGAGCTGAATGAAATAAACCTGTTGGAGCAAACCGTTCGCGAATTATCATCCGATAATATTTTGAAAGACAAACATATGGATCTATTACATAAAGAGAAAGAAGTTTTGATGCAGGCGGCCGAACAATCAGAAATGGAACTCAATGAATCGTTGAAGGAACATAAAAAAATAATAACCGAAATGAAAAAACTAATTGACGATCTACAAAATAAAATAGCTGATAGTAAAAACAACAAACGCTGTATTAGGACTCAGACAAAACCAGTGGAACAAAAAGCAATAGGAATCTCAACACATGAAGACGAGTTCATTGCCGTAGGTAAAGGTGATGAATGTAAAAATAAAAACACACTTAACAAGGAAGTACAGACAAATTTTATCGAACTACCGATGACAAATTTTCCCACTGATGTAGCAAAACAAAGTAAGGTACGATTGGAACAAAACTGTGCCCCAAAACAAAGAAGATTATTGATGGTTGCTGGCCACTTCGGAAAGAATATGATGAGGTTTCTCACAAAGTTCAAGGATGATGACCACACAATTGAGGTGGTACTAAAACCTAGTGCAAATAATAATATTTTGCTAAAAACAGCAACACATAATTCAAAAGATTTCACCAAAAATGATATTGTTATATTTTGGCCAAACACGATGGATACCCATCTCGTCAGGATTGAAACATACAAATACCATTGTAATCACGGAACCTTACCGATTTGATATTGAGAATATCAACCGAAGTATTTATAGAAGTAACATGTCATTTGCCGAAAAAATTCATAACTGCAGAATGGAAAATATATACATTTTCGAGTGCAATAATTACTTGAGGAGATCCAACTATAATAATGGCAACAGACTAAATTATCTAGGAAAATTCTTTTTGAGTAAATCAATCATCGACTTTGCAAGAAAACGAATCCCAACGGAGACCTATCAAACAATCACCGAATGCAATGGGGAAACTAGCCAGAAGAAAGCTCACGTAGGACCTGATGTTCAACTAACCCCAAAATATCCCCAAAATAATTCTGTAAAACCAAACCAAGTATTCATAGAAACGGGTGTCTTCAGTGGTGATCATCAGCTCGAATCTCCAGAAGAAACAAATTTTTTATACCCTCGATTGTCACAGAGCATATTGGATGCATGACAGTAAACAGCGGATGTACTGTGAATAAATCATCATCTTCAAAACAAATCAATGACGAAAAATGTTCTTCATCAAAATGTTTGAGTACCATGAATAATGTAAATGAAAAGAAGCTAGTGAGTATGTTCCACATTAATATACAAGGTATATCTAACAAAGTCGAAAAAATCAATGCTTTTTTAATTGATAATTACTACGACGTTTTATGTTTTTCCGAACATTGGCAGAGTGAAGAATGTCTCAAACAAATTAATATTCACGGTTATAAACTGATTAGCTGTTTCTGCAGATCTAACAAAATACATGGTGGCTTATCCATTTACTTGAAAAACAGTAACGACTCGAACCTAAAGTATTCTCTTATTGACTTGAAAGAATTCAGTATTGAACAAGAGTGTGAATTTACTGCAATCTACTTAGCTCCTTTGAAAATGGCTGTGGTACTTGTTTATAGATCGGGTTTGGGAGATATCGATGTATTTTTCACGAATTTTGAAATTGTTTTACATCAACTCACACATAAATATAGAAAAATAATTATTCTAGGAGACTTTAATATAAACTTCAAAGTTGAATCCGAAGTTCTATCGAACTTTACTTGCTTGTTAACCTCATTTGGGTTATCTGTCACTATTAAAGAAGATACCAGAGTAACGGCTACTTCCTCTAAGTGCATTGACAATATAATTACAAACATTTCTGATGAACTGCTTACCACAGGTGTATATGAACCCTGTTTATCTGATCATAAAGGCCAATTTGCCAAAATTAATATTGTGAATGAATTCCATGTAAATTATCCTGAATATAAAAGGCACATATCACCTAACGGTATAACTAAGCTTAAATCATATTTATGTGACATCAATTGGCAAATATTTTCTAACGATAAAGTTGACCCAAATTATTTAGCAAACTTTCTAGTTAACAATTATAACACTCTCACATTAAAACTCTTTCCTATAAAAAAATGCAAATCAAAAGTAAACAAACCACTGGTTCAATGGTTCTCAGATGATTTGAGACTGTTGAGAAATAATTTGCACAGCATCAAACAAGTAGCAGACGCAACCAAGGATCCAAATGGTTTCATTGCGTACAAACAGCTCAAGAAAGAGTATGGTAACAAATTGAGATCTGCAAAAAAAATGGCGTATGATGAGTACATTTCTACGTCCAAAAATAAATCTAAAGCTTGTTGGAAAGTAGTAAATTTCGAGAGAAATAAAATCAATTTAAACCCTACAATCGAATTATCATGTGATGAGATTAATAACTTTTTCAGCAACATAGCGGATAACATCATAAATTCGCTCCCGAATGTTACAAACGAAGACCTTTTAACTTTTAAAAAATTTCCTGCTCCTTGTAAGTCTTTTTTCTTTCGACCAGTTCACGAGGTAGAAGTTTTGGAAGCGATTAATTCGTTGAAGGACTCCAAATGTTCGGATACCCATGAACTCAATAGCCAAATACTAAAGGAAACTTCATCTATAATAATACAACCTCTCACTATACTGATTAATTTGATTTTATGTACTGGTATATTCCCAGACATCTTCAAATTCTCTAAAGTATTGCCCCTTTTTAAAAAAGGAGATGCAGCAGTCATTGATAATTACAGACCAATAAGTATTATTTCAGTATTCAGTAAAGTGGTTGAAATAATAATTAAAATTCAGCTTTATGCCTACTTTGAGGATAATAATTTTTTCAGTAACTCACAATATGGGTTCAGAAAGTCGCGTTCAACAATACATGCAGTGTTTGACGTCGTGTCTGGTGTGGTTGAAGAACTTGAGAAGGGCAATCAGACTGCGTTGATGCTTTGTGACCTGTCTAAAGCGTTTGACTGCGTCTCACACGAAATTCTCTTGGAAAAATTGAACTTTTACGGGGTTAGGGGTATTCCGCTTCAATTAATAAAAACGTATCATACTAATCGTCAACAAGCAGTAATGATAAACGGTAACTTATCAAACTTTCAAACCATACAGCATGGTGTTCCGCAGGGGTCCGTTTTGGGCCCGCTCTTATTTGTTATTTATGTAAATGACTTGTGCAATAATATGATGCCGTTCAAATCAGTGCTCTTTGCGGACGACACCACTTTTATTCTATCGGATAAAAGTAATGATATGTTACAGTTTCAACTCAACGAGGTAACTAATAGCGCTAATGAGTGGTTTTTATCTAATAAGTTGAAACTAAATGGTGAGAAAACACAATACATCCAGATATCTGCTAATAATCAGATTTTGTCTAATTGTGAAACTAATGAAGTTAAATTACTTGGCATTACATTAGATAATAGACTCAACTGGTCTGCACATATCTCCCTACTGAAGAAAAAACTCTCAGGTTCTCTATTTGTACTTCGCCAATTGAGGTACATCACTAACACAAATATATTAAAAACTTCATATTTTTCACTATTCCATTCCCATATTAGTTACGGTGTACAACTTTGGGGAAATTCATGTCACTCCATTCAAATATTTAGGATGCAAAAGAAGGCATTGAGAGTACTGGCTAATATTGGATACAGAGATCACTGTCAAGAAACTTTCAAAAAACTTAGAATTATGCCACTGCCAACTTTATTCTTATATTTCGTTTTGATCGAGATACATAAGAAGAAATCATCCTTGACGAAACAATCTCATATTCACGGACACAATACACGAAACTCCCATCACATTAGAATAAATCGATTTCGTCTGCACGTATCGCAAAAAAATTCACTAGATTATTCTCTGTACAATATCCTGCCTCAAGATTTCAAGGAGCTCAGTTTGAAAACTTTCAAGAGGAAATTGAAAAATTATTTGTTGAGGTATTGCTTCTATTCTGTCAATGAATTCAGAACACATTTTTGTGGTAACACACATGTCACTGCTTCTCTTTAATTTAAGAAGAAATATAATTACAGAGTTCTTGTGTTTGTAAAGTTGTGTTGTAACGCTGTTTACTTGTAAATTTTAATTTTAATTCTGTTTTACAATTTTAAATTTTTACATTTTTATATATTTTTCATACATAAACCAAACATGACTTGCTACACACATTTCATAACATGTAACGTAGTTAAATAAAATATTCTATTCTATTCTATTCTATCAAAAAAAATGTGAAAACAGTTTTATTGTCCTTGAACAAATCTCAAAAAAGTTTCTATTTAATTTTTTTCTCCAAAAAAAAAAGTATACACCATCTAATTTATTGAAATTTTCCGATTTCACATTCCAGGTGTTTTGCAACTGGATTTCGAAAGTTTCTCTTCCCCACTTCCTTCCTCAAATTTTTCTGGACGCTTCAAGCCCTGATTTTGAAAATTTCCCCCTTCCAATTTTTCTTAGCTCTCTATCTCACATAAATTTCTCCAGGCGCTCCGCGCCCTGAGTTATAATAATTTTCTCCTTAGACCTCTTTCCCAAATTGAAAGAAAAAATTAATGCGTTCTTGGAAAAATCTTCCATATTTTTTATAAAAACACCAAAAAATTCGAAAACTATACGTACTATCGAAGAAATGTTAAAGTACAAATTCATTGTCCTTGAACGGGTCTATGAAGTTTTTCAATATCTTGAAAAAAAAAATTGAGACGTAAACTATAGGATGTTCACATGTTTTATAAAAACAACAAAAACTCGAGAATAATACGAGATATAGGAATATTTATTGTCCTCAAAGGGGTCTACAAAACTTTCCCATAAAATTTTTCATATCTCAGAGAAAAAAAAGTGAGATATGGACTTGGGGTTTTCAAATATCGAAGAAATTTGTTGAACAATTTAATTCTCCTTGAAATGGTCTACAAAAAGTTCTCAAGAATTTATTTCATATTTCTGAAGATAAAACCGCCTCAAATTTTTAAAAATTTCTCTCTTTCACACCCCACGAAATTTTTCCGGGCGCTTTGTACCTGGATTTCGAAAGTTTCTCTTCTTCTCCCCCTCCCCCAAATTTTTCCGAACGCCTCGAGCCCTGATTTTGAAAATTTTCCTCCTATACTTTCCCTCTCAAATTTTTCCGCACGCTTCGAGATCGCGTTTTAAGAATTTCTCCGTTCCACCCGCTCTTCAGATATTGGTGTCCAATCATAGAATCAAAGATATTAAAGTCATTGTACTCATATTATTGGTGTCCAGTCATAGTTTTGAACACATACAAGTCGTTGTATTCATATTATTATGGGCCGTGGTGGTCGGCTGGTAAAAGCGTTAGCCTCACAAGCGTGGGGTCGTGGGTTCGATCCACCGATTTACTGGTCGTCATTACACGTTAAAAGGTAAGGGTTGCGTTTTTTCTAGCTCACACAAGTCTTTCGAAAACTTTCGAGGGTTGTGCGTAGAAGTGCAATCGGTTGACGGAAATAACAACAAATTATTGGTGTCCAATTATAGTTTTAATCGCAGTAAAGTCGTCGTATTCATATAATTGGTGTCCAATCACAGTTTTGAACTCATTGAAGTTATTGTTTTTGTATCACTGTAGTCCAATTATATTTTTAAACGCACGGAAGCGGTTGTCTTTATATTATTGGTATCCAATTCTAGTTTCAAATACATTGATGTCGTTGAATTCATGTTATTGGTGTCCAGTTATAGTTTTAAACTAACTAAAGTCATCGTATTCATACTATTGGTGTTCAATTATAGTATTAAACGCATTAAAGTCGTTGTAATCATATCATTGGTGTCCAATTATCGTTTTGAGCGCATTAAAGTCGTTGTTTTAATATTATTTCTGTTCAATTATAGTTTTGAACGCATAAGAGTCGATGTTTTCATGTTACTGGAGTTCAATTCTAGTTTAAGACAAATTGCAACAGTATTTTCCACAAAATGAATAATGAAATGAACAAGGCTTGAATCAGTAGTATGAGTTTTATTTTGGAACAGAAATTCTGTTTCAGCTTTGATACACAATCATCCCTGATATCCGTACCTGAATTTTTGCGCCGGCAATGGCGTTCTGTTTGTTTGCAGGCGACAGTTCTAGAACAAACACAAATACGAAGCCGTATCACATGACTTTCAGTGATTACATACGCGGCTCGTCTCGGGCACCTGTCAAAACAGTTCGATGAGGCGCACTCTCATTATAGAATACGTTATCGATCATCCCGCTGTAATATCTCCACGTAATGACTTCGTTAATTATATTCAACATTTTCGTGATTGTGATAGATAATATGGCGCATAATTGGGCCGCCAGTCGAAAGCCCGTTTACATCTCGTGTTTCGCTGGAGTTTCTTGGAGTAATTATCGAGTTTCTTAAAGAAGAGGGAATCGTTTGCGTTCGATCAGATTGATGGGGTGGGATAGAGAGAATGTTTTGATCTTGCAGCATGAAAGTTTCGTGAGTTCGAGATTTGATTTCCAATTCTGAGCTAGAGTACCATCATTCCACATCACGATATGAGTAACTGTGAGATGATTGACATTATTTTCCAAAGTGTTATGGATTATCGACGATACACCAACTGTTTCAAGTTGTATCCATCAATATTCGCCCCCTCATCACTCCAAATAGTGTAACTAAAAAAACACTTTTTGAATAGTTACTGGCTCATTTCACACGGCAGTGCCTGTGAGCTGCTTAGATTGATACGGGAGGTTGTGGGTTTCGTTATCTGCCAGTTTGAAAGAGAGATCCTTTGACAAAAATTAGATGAACAAAATCAAAGGAAATGAAGACACAAGGTAATTAATTATATGGGCACCAGGTTCTTTTTTTTTATGAAAATACCAAAAATACGAATTTTGTCGAAGGATGAACTTTGTGCTTCTCAACAGTAGAACAAAAACATTCTAAAAACACTATATTCACAATAATTCTTCACAAGTTAAATTGTTTAAGTTCATAGATCTGAAGATACAACGAAAAAATTGTTATATTATTGAATAAGTTTGAATTTCTAAGCTTCTAAAACATATTACAATTGAAATAGAATTTATGAATTTGGAAAGAGTATAATCGCTTACAAATGACTGGTTTGTTTACTTTTCATGATCAGTGTTTGCGATGGTGTAGGAAAACTTACTCCAGAGCTCTTCTTCAACGGTGGATGAAGGAGCCTTGTAGGGTGTCTCGAGACAGGGGCTGCTCTACCACGAGGGTTCGAGAGGCTGAAATTTGGTCCTGCAACGTCCACTGCAGATCTTTCGCCCATATTGGATCCATTAGAGTACCACACTGATGCATCACTTCCAAGTTGAGGTCCTTTCAAATTTGCTGAATGTGTATGACCAGTGCAAACTGCATTCCGATGTCTTAGCTACCTGGCACGTTTTCTGTCTGTTCAGACAGATTCTTTGCTTTCAAGTTTCCTGTTTGGCTCAGTGTGAAGGCACTGATTGTTTGACAGCAATTGGCAGACTTAGGTGCTTTTGGAAATGTTGAAATTTCATTCCTCATCCGGCTATCTCGACCATTTTCCCACCACAAGTGTGCAACGTCGTGAAACCGATATCTTCTGGATACATTCTCCATTCCATATTCAGTTCCATTCTGAATTGTAGCAGCAGAAGTAAAATAATATGCACTGCGATTCTTGAAAAAGACTCAGACATAACCATCATTACGAATTCTTTTTGGAGTATTGTTGGGTTTTCCAACGATTTTTCATCAGCTGCAGGCTATAGATTCCCCAGAAGAAATTATCCTTTTCTATTTCTCTTCTCGACAATTTATAATAAGCGCTCTAAGGCATAAACAAGCCATTTAAGGTTTTTGTCATATTTTGGGAGAGTGTGCTCCTAAGTTGGACGACTACGTCACTTCGTCGGTGTTTCCGAGCGACTGGCAATGCAGTCGACTTGTGTCATATTTGTAAGAGAGCATCTGACCAATGACAGGGCGATGCAGTGAAATTCGCAAGAGGGCGGAGCCTTTCGAGATTCCACATCGGGATATACTCAACTCCGAAGTTTTTACACTTCTTCATTTCTACTTCAGGAGCATTTCCGAGAAGATATGACATGTTGCAACTTGCATTACATATATGTGCAATAGGAGAAGGTTAAGTGGAGTAGGGCACGTAAATATCACCCCTGTGAATCCCAGAGAAGCTAGCCGCTGCACTTTCTGCTGGTTGACTTGTGCATCTTCAGCCGCCATACCATGGGTTTGATGATCGTTTGGTTGAAGGAATTTATATCTTAAGCCAAAAGTAATTTTTGATTCAATATGGTGAGGTAGTCTGCACAGATGACTGGCCATATGCATAACAACGGTAAGAGGGGATGTTTCTCGTTTCGTTTTAAAACATAGGAATGATAATAAAAATCACAGACCACCACAAAATAGTTCTTGATGAGAATCTGATAGATATAATCCATAGAGGTCATAGTGGGTAGCAGTTGATTCTTGTTAGCGAGTTGGCAACTTTGCTAACAAAAATACCCCATTGATTAAATTATTACGAAAGTCTGGATTGTTCATTATTAAACATGAAAGATAACTGTTACAATGTATATGCAAAATATAGATTCCACATGAATTGCAATACCCGAAACAATTCTTCTGTTTCTTCAATTGTTTTCTCAAATTCCTCCCATTTGCACTTGAGTCCCGCTTTGACGAATTGACACTAATTCTAACAGCTTTCAACCAGTAACGCAACCATCATAACAATTAAATCTGCCTGTATATACTGGTAATTGAAATGTAGCGACGTCCTCTTTAATAAAAAATCCGGCCTGAAATATAACCAAACTCGTTTCGAGTAGACAAGAAAACTAGGAAAACTCGCCGGGCTCTCTCCAAAGTACCATTTATTGAATTTTCATAAATTAAATGCAGCAAAATAAAGTTTTAATGGAACGGACGCGAAAACAAAGAGTCCTTTATTGCGTATGCTAATGAAAAACTTTTCGAAATGTCTCCTTATAAGTATGTGGTTGGCGCAAATATTCGAGAATTCGAGTCATTCTCAGAAGCAGGAGCGTGCATAGAAGAGATTCATGGGAAGTTTCATTTGTCCAGGCTTCCCAACGATTTTGCAATGACAAATACTGCAATTTGTGGGGAAACTAAGGCAAACTATTTGATAATATTTAGAAATATTTGGCAATCCCCAGAGTACATTTGAGTTGTTCCTCGGCTTGAAACAAAATTATTAATTACTATTGTTGGTCTTTGTGTATGTTTCTTGAATTTCCAATCTTAGGTTTGCGTTGATTATTACTTGCGTTTGATATGTTTGTAGATCGACGACAAGATTGACTAAATTGGGTTTTTACCAGCAATAATTCAACTCATATATAAAATCTTGATGAAGAACATCAGTTTTGGCAATTTGATATCAAAATAGAAACGTAACTATTTGCAAATGTTTAAACTTTTATTTACCTTCACCGCGTTAACAATTTTTAATTGTCGTATCAGAGCAAGATTCCAGGGCCGCCAGACGTCACTTATTTTCATACGAACGAAATGTGTACGATCGAGTAGTGTTATTATGTACTATATTCGCATGCTTGCCTGCTAGCTTGGCCACATGACTATTTTCCAGATATCAGGAAATCAAGGTACGTAAAAACATTACTTACTTTGGTTGCATACCCAGTCTACAGCTATATTTTTGTAACGCCTGGTGGGTTTATTGACAGTGTCGTGGGCATCCACCCCGAAGCTCCCAAGTTCAAATCTCGACTCTGACATTTTTTTTTCTAGAAAAAACCTAGCCAGACGAGTCAGCCATCTCGGTTGGAACTCTTAAGATTTCCTTAGTGCAAAGACTCGAATCACGGGATTGTTGTACCCTCTGATTCTGAGCCAGGAAACACAAAATTTTGAAAATATTTTCCAAAAAATATGTAAACTGAGAATTCAACTAAAGTAACGTATGCACCTCGATTCCCTGATATCTGAAAAGTGGTCATCTGGCCAAGCCAGCAGGTAAACATGCGATCATAGTACAAAGTAACATTATTCAATCATACACATTTCGTTCGTTCAAAAATAAGTGACGCGTTGCTATCAATAAAGCCAAATGATAATAATAATAAAAGCTTTTATTGGTAGAAGCAGAGAAAAACAAACATTGACAATAAAGTATACAGATCTACCAAAAGGCAGACTTAGCTTTTGCCTGAGCCAAAGGGGTTAGGCAAATGCTTTCTACCACTCAACGTTGAAAGAAAAAATAAACAAAAAAATACGACATAAAGAAAATACAATAATATACCAATACAATTCAATAATTAAGCCTAGGTTGAAACAAGAAATAACGCCTGAGATAATAATGATAACAAACTGATATTATTTAGGATTACTCATATCAGGAGAACACCCATCAGAAATTCTTATCACAAGTACGAAAAATATTTATTTAATGTTTTTTGAAACTCAGTATGTTCATTTCCTTCAGGGCTTCCGGAATCGAATTGTAAAGCTTAGTGATTGTGTATGAGAAAGAGGACCGATATTGAGCGGAGGTGTGAATGGGTGGCGTGAGCCAAAATTTAAATCGCACATTGACATTATGGATATCGGTCCGAAAAGTGATCTTTCGGTATAGATAGGGTAGTTTTTGGGTCGTGACTATCTTATGAAATTAGGTACAGGTATGCAGAATCCTTCTCTTCACAATATTTAGCGATCCCAACTCATTCAGAGGTTGAGATAAATGTCAACAAATTTTCCTAATTTTAATTATGAGGTGTTGTTTTTGACTCAAAATGAGCGGTAACGGTAGATTTGATAGTTCAACTACTGAAATGATAAATCCTGCAATAGACAATACCACTTCTAAAAACAGCGAAAACACAAAAACAGTAATTTGAACGCAGTTTGAATTATTTTGTTGAGAAAAAGGGACTGAACTATTACCTCCAACGTCGCAGCTGGAAATCTCATACATATTGACAGATTATAATAATAATAATAGTAATAATAAAAACTTTTTTTCATCAATAAAATACAATACTCAAATACTTACAAATCACTAATCAATAAAATGAACAAAGTTAGCCAGCGATAAGTGCTATTTCACTTGTTTCGCAGAATTATGATAAAATTCATATTCGATAAAATGTCTTTCATAAAGATACTGGTGCGGACATGTATCATTACCTGACAATGAAGTTGTAAAAAAGTATATACACATCATAAACAATACAAAACTATCAATAAGTTTATAAAATAATGATTATTAAAATTCAGCCTAATTTAGGAAGTTCACAGCAATCAACTAATCAGGATTTGTTTAGCTAACGTGAGCATCAAATTGGTTGTGTACTAGTTGTCTTGGATTCTCAAAAATAAATTTTTTCAATGCGTTTTTGAACTGAGACGGACATATTAATGTTTTCAGTCGTTCAGGTTATTTATTATAAAATTTTGGGTCCAAATAAATGAAAGAACGTTGTGTTATTGTCTTCATCATGTGGGGAATTAGATGCTGATTTCGGTTTCGTGTATAATATGAATGAGTGGGTGCTATTAATGTTTGTTTTGTTGCGTGATATTTTGAGAGTGTGAGAAGAAAGTATAGTTGACTGATGTCCATGATTTTTGTTTCAAAATATAGTTGGTCTGAGTAGTACAGTCGATCTTTAGAAAAAATTAGCTTGAGAAACCGTTTTTGGCTTATTTCTAAAAGGTGTACATATGTTTTCGCTGCAGCGCCCCATCCTAATATCCCATAGCGAAGATGGCTCTCCACTAGTGCATAGTATAATATTTTTAAGTGGTAGGTTGGTTTTTTAATTAATTTAATAATCACATCGTTTGTTTTTTTTGTTCTATTTTCTCCCAGGTTTTAGAAGAAAACTCCTCAAAAGCAGAGCTTGTGCGAGCAATGATGATCTGGTACCTACAGATCACAAAAAAATGGATTCCGAACCACCTCAGATCCGTGACAGGCGTCAGAACTAAGTATTACCACACCTCATTAAAACAAATCAGTCTATCGAATTATCTTTAATGAAAGTTTTCCCCATACCGTGAATTGAATAGAATACTCTTTCCTGATTAAACACCACTCACAGCAATGAACTACGCCCATGCGAAGCTTTGGTCCCGTCAAGTCCTCAAATTCCAGATATTTGACTGCATATGTCTCTCAGCCTGTTTAATTGGCTTCCCACTCATCTTTTATGCATTCATTATTCACGCCAAATATTCTCTTTCGCGAAATCTAGGCTAACGGATATTAAAAATGAAGCAAATGGCACGGCTACAGGACTTGATTAAAGCTTCTGAGAGAATATTACGTAGTTTTCCCAAGGAAATGACAAAGTCGAGGAAATGTATTTCCACTACTCAAACAGTTGGAGATTGGTCGTTGTCGATGATGATTTGGTTCTTCTGGAAAATATTATTGAATGGCTTTATGCGCAGCGATGACTTTTTTTATTTTCCTCAAGATTGTATGCATTTCAATAAATTTGAGAGGAAAATCATACTGATGGACTGTTTGGATGATGAACTCAATAACGAAGCAACATATACAGAGCAGACTCGCAAAAAGTAGTTGGTTGGTAGTTTATCTTTTCAAACAAGACACTTTTCGAACATTTTCGAGATCATTCCTCATTTTGAAGGTTCCTGAGAACATCTTCTTCAAGAGAAAGAGAGACGCTGATCATGGATAACTGAACTGATGGAGGATAACCCAAGTAGCACATCATATCAGCTGGATCTTGGTTCCATATTGGGCCAATATAGACATTTTGTAAATAAAAAAATAGTATTGGTCCAATATGGGTGAATATTCAAAAACCATTATAATAATTACAATATTGGTGTAATATTGGTTGGACCTGTTTTAAATGTTGATTGTCACATGTAATATTGAGTCAATATTGGTTGAGTAATTTCTACCAATATCGATAATAAAGTATTGTCTATACAGGGTGTCAATTTGAAAACTTCCCACCCTTAATATCTTCCTTCCAGTAAACAATATGAGTAATCGAAAAAACAGGTCAATTTTATTGTCAAGGAGGACACTTTCAAGGACTATTTGTAGCCCTCGTGGTTCAACCCCCTAGGAGGGGTAGATGTTACCCTTCGAATTTTAAATGGGAAGGGGGGTCAAGTGGCACATCATTTTGATGGGCGTTCAATTCTTGTTCCAATGGTACCCTGACTTATTATTTTGTGATGAGCATTTTCCGAAAAATTGCGTTCTAAACTAACAGAAGTAATTATTAGAACGCCTATACTGAGATGCATGGTTTGGCCAGAACTGGTTAGAATATTAGGTGTTACCGTTCCAACCCTGTATTGGGGGTAACATTAGCCATTAGCTCCAAACACTTTACATAAAAAAGTAGTCTAATAGTAAAACGTAGATGGTAGTAAAGTTGTGTTTATTAAATGCTGAATTTTTAAGTGTCATCGCAGAAATTGTACAGATAGCCTTCCTTTTTTGCTACTTCTGCTGTAAAAAGTTTCTGTTTTCCGGCAAAAAATTGGTTAGCAAATTTGAACTATGTGGTAGTATTGTGAATACCGTTGTACCTGTTGGGCTGTTTAGGAATTACTTTAATAAGTGTATAAAAGTGTAAAAATGGTTTACATTCTTCAAGACAGAATTGAAATGATTGTAATTTATGGCGAAGTTGGAAAGTGCGCACGAAGACGGCATGTCTTTTTAACGAAAGACATCCAAATTGTAATGTAAGTCACCGGTATGTGCTTGATTTGGTGAATAAGTTTTACGAAACTGGTTCAGTGACAAATAAAAAAAGAAATAACCCCAGAGTACTAAATGAAGCAGCTCAAATTGAAGTTTTGGGAACATTTGCTGCAGAGCCCACGAGCTCCTTACGATCAGTATCAGAACAGACGGGAATGTCACGCGAGACTATAAGAAAAGCATTGAAAATGCATAAATTTCATCCATATAAAATGCAGATTCTTCAAGAGCTCCACAAGGATAATTATGATAGAAGAATAGAGTTTTGTGAAATCATGTCTCATCGAGTCAATACCATCCCTAATCTTCTGTTAAACATCTGTTTCAGCGATGAGTGTTCATTTTTTCTGAATGGCAATGTTAATAGACAAAATTGTCGCTATTGGAGTGACGAAAACCCACATATTTTTCGGGAAGGGCATACACAACACCCACAAAAAGTTAATAATTGGGCTGGTATTCTTGGAAATGCCATTCTTGGTCCATTATTTCTGGAAGAAAACTTGACTGGCAATCTGTACCTTGATATGCTTCAAGAGACTATCGATCCTCTTATAACTCACGAGCTAGAAACTCAAATTGATGCAGAAGGTAATGAACTTTTGCAGGAGGATCTGTTACATTACCAGCAGGACGGTGCTCCACCTCATTATTTTCTTCCCGTCCGACAGTGGTTAAACGAGAGATTTCCGGGTAGATGGATTGGCAGAAGGGGAGCAGTTGAATGGCCTCCGAGATCACCGGATTTAACACCCTTAGATTTCTTTCTTTGGGGGCATCTTAAATCCGTTGTTTATAAAACACAACTTTCTGATATTGACGAACTTTAAAGACGAATTACAGCAGCATGCCAGTCAATTCCTAGTGAAGTTTTCCGTAATGTTAGAGGGGAGTTCGAAAACAGACTGTATTACTGTTTAGAGCAAAATGTACAATATTTCGAACAGCTAATAAGATAAGCGTAAGTAGATTTTATGTTGGAAATGTCTTTCTCGCAAATTAAATTTTATTGTGTAGAAGGAAAATAACCACCAAATAAAAAATCCCATGCGTAATAAATTTATTCCTGTCATTCAAGGGTTGGAGCGGTGCCACCTACTCTTTTAACCATTTTTATTAAAGGGAGTCAATACAATAATGCATCTCAGTATAGGCGTTCTAATAATTACTGTTAGTTTAGAACGCAATTTTTCGGAAAATGCTCATCACAAAATAATAAGTCAGGGTACCATTGGAACAAGAATTGAACGCCCATCAAAATGATGTGCCACTTGACCCCCCTTCCCATTTAAAATTCTAAGGGTAACATCTACCCCTCCTAGGGGGTTGAACCACGAGGGCTACAAATAGTCCGTGAAAGTGTCCCCCTTGACAATAAAATTTACCTGTTTTTTCGATTACTCATATTGTTTACTGGAAGGAAGATATTAAGGGTGGGAAGTTTTCAAATTGACACCCTGTATATTGTTTTCCACGTCTTGAATACATATTGCAGTTTGATAGAAAATTGGTTGAATATCATTTCAACTTCATTTAACAAATTGTATTAAACCGTATTGGGTCAATACTGGTTCAATGATATTTACCAATATATATAAAACGATATTGTCTTCACATATATATATATATATATATATATATATATATATTGCAGTTCCAATAGTCCCCCATATTCAACAAATCCTAATAATTGATATTGGGTCAATATTGGTTCAATAATATTTTCCGATATCGGCACCATATTGTTCTCTACATCTAGATGAAGATGAATTTTGAATATTGTCAAAACTCGTACGAACTGGAGCCAAAGTATTGTGATATTGTATAAATACCTTGATACCAGTTTTCATGTGAATTCAACTTGCTTTAGAATACAATTTTCGTACTTCTTCTGTTTAGTAACTGGTTTCTTTGGGTTCCTATCTAAATTTATGAATCATATACTAGTTTTTCAATAAGTTTTCGTTTTATTTCTTTCTATAATTTTTATATCTATTTCTATCTTGAATTTTTTTGTACTCTCCTTTTGATTCCTCTCCTCGGCAACCTCTCTTCAAATATTCCTTTCTTCTTGACCAATCACATTATTTCACATCAATTTTTATTTATTTAATTTGACTTCCGCACTGTCTTTATGTACAGGGTGTCCCAAATTCGAGCCTCATTATTGGGATCTCGGAAACCAGAAGAGATACGAGGTCGGTTAAATGGGGGCAAAGTTGCGCAATTTGGTGCTCATTGTACTGCCGCTTTCATATTTGAGAAATTCCGAATACTTCCGAAGATTTTTGAAAAAAACCGATTATTCGCGATTTCATTTTTATTTTTTTGTGACTCTATTTGAATAGACATAACAAAACAAATGTCACATTCTCATTGCTACTTTTTCTGTTCTACAAGATGGTGTTATCAGATTTTCAAACAGACGTTTCGTATTTGAGCTGCCATCATCAACTTTGTTTTTTAAATACGGCCTGGATTTTTTATTATAGATTTTAAAAGTTTCTAATGTCCCAAAACAAATGATGTATCGCACATATTCTAAAAGTTTATATTAATAGCATTTTTCATAAGAACTCATGAGTTAGAGAGAGACAAAAATTAGATTCGTAATAGAGTTAAAACAAACTTTTTTTGCAATAACGCACTGCATAAAACTCAAAAACTAACATAAAAGTGGGTGGTTAATAAATAATATAATTGAAGTGTCATCCCTCAAACTCTAGGCCCTAGGGTATATTTACAAAAATAATCGCATTTTATCGTGCATTCTGGCTATCTTAGTTCATTTGTTAATGTTTAAATTATCCAATATTTTGACAGTTCACTGTTCGTTCACTAATCGTTAACGCTTATCAAACGAAAAGTACTTTTTCTAACGAAGAAAAACGAGACATGATAAGGATTTATTATATTTCGAATCTAAATTCAAAAACGACTTGTGAGTGCTATTTGTTGGAATGTCCAGAAAGACGGCAGCCGCATTATAGTTATTTTGCTAATATTGATAATAATTTAGCTCAGTACGGAAGTTTTGTTAAGCCAAGGGTTGAATGTGGAACACGAATCGATCCAGAAGAGGAACAAATTATCTTGAACATTGTAAGTTTGAAAACTGTTACAAAGTAGAAAGTAAAATGAATAATTTTAAATTATTTTTTAAGGCCAATAATAATCCTCGAGCTTCTGTAAGAGTTTTCTCAGAAGAAGTAGGATTACCGCGAATGAGAGTTTGGAGAACTTTAAATAATATAAACCTCACAAAATCCATATTAGTCAAACACTAAGACCTGGCGATGCTGAGACACGATTAGAATTTTGTAACTAGTTGCAAAATAAAATTAATGAAAATGATGACTTCCTAAATAAGACTATATGGACAGATGCATGCAGTCTTTCAACAGATGGACAATTTAACAGGCATAACGAACACTATTGGTCAATAGAAAACCCAAGACAGAATCAAGAAGTAAGACCTCAGGGACGACAATCATTTAACGTATGGGTCGGTATGTGGCACAATAAAATTATCGGCCCGTTTTTTATTCAAGGAAAATTAAATTCCGATAGATATGCAGAATTAATAAGGACCAATATATTGGATTCCTCAATGGAAGAACCTTTGTGCGTATTACGTCAACTATGGCAACAAGACGGTGCACCACCTCATAATGGGAGATGTGTCAAAAATTTATTAAATGAATTATTCCCTAATAAATGGATAGAAAACCAAGGTCCCGTACGTTGGCCAGCTAGAAGCCCCGACCTAAACCTTCTAGACTACTTTCTTTGGAAATTCCTCAAAAACCGTCTTTATCGAAACACGCCACAAAATCTTGAAGTATTACAAGACCTAATAAGGGAGATCAGGGCTATCCCTGCAAGGACCATTCAGCGTACCATCCATAAACTTCACAGACTGACACGCAAATGCATTCAAGCAGGTGGATTACAATTTGAATATTTTTTAACTTTCATTGGGTATTCAATTTTATAGTTTTTGTTCGACTTTTTTTGGAATAATTAAAACATCATGCCTATTGTTGAACATCACACATTGTTTTATATCAATTTTTAGGAGCTTCTGAGGTCCTTAAAACAATGATGTATCGTTCTTTTTCGAAAAAATTATTTTAACGCTGTCCTGCTAAGATCTTACCAAAAATCATGTCTCTGTCTCTCTCTAACACATGCGTTCTTATGGAAAATGCTATTAATATAAACTTTTCGAATAAGTGCGATACATCATTTGTTTTGGGACATTAGAAGATTTTAAAATCCATAATAAAAAATCCAGGGCCGTATTTAAAAAAAAACAAAGTTGATGATGGCAGCTCAAATACGAAACGTCTGTTTGAAAATCTGATAACACCATCTTGTAGAACAGAAAAAGTAGCAATGAGAATGTGAAATTTGGTTTGTTATATCTATTCAAATAGAGTCACAAAAAATAAAAATGAAATCGCGAATAATCGGTTTTTTCCAAAAATCTTCGGAAGTATTCGGAATTTTCTAAATATGAAAGCGGCATTACAATGAACACCAAATTGCGCAAGTTTGCCTCCATTTAACCGACCTCGTATCTCTTCTGGTTTCCGAGATCCCAATGATAAGGCTCGAATTTCCTAGATATACCCTATTTTACCTATTTACAAAGTGATTCGTTTCAGTTTCATGTCCATTCAGGCTCTGATTCCATTTTATCATTCAGTTTCTTTCTCATATTTTTAACTGTCATTTTTTACACTTCTCACCTCACTTCCCAATTCATGTACAGGATGTCTGAATGTTTTGCTATTACTGAATCGAGTTTTTGTGTCAATGAACAAGATTTTCACCTAAATGTCTATTTTACACTGAGAAAAAAGTCTTTCCTTATTCAGGATGAAACATATGCATTAAAATTCAACATAACCATGGAAATAAAGCAGACAAACTATTGGGTATTTTCTATTATTACTTTTTTCTTCATTTTCCATTTAATTCATTCTATCTTTTCATAAGCGAAGCGAAGTGATCGAGGTGTTAAAGCGTTTGGATTCCACCCAGACGGTCTGGGTTCGATCCCCAGTCGTGTATCACTGAGCTGAAGTGGTTCGGATTCCACTTTTATTTAAACTGTAGGTCCCGGATCTCCCTTGCTCGTACAAGCTCTGCTTTTGAGGGGTTTTCTCCGAAAACCTGGGAGTTTCGTAAAAACAAAATTTACAAAAAAAAAATAACAATATATTTGGGATTCTCTCATTACTTTCATTTCTGAGATTTTGAACTGGTTTTCTCCTTCATTTACACATTTTGTTGGTAATTCTGAATGCAAACTGAGTATAAGATCCGAAAATGTAAACTAGCAAACTAGCCAAGCACACAATTCGCTTCTAATCACATTGTTTGTTGGTTTCTCTTCTGTGATGTGTTTTTGTTATGTCAGACACTTCACTATCCATACGCCAAGATTCCATCTCGGCCAGCGGCATTGATTTCATCCCGAACTATCGCGATCAAACAGCGTTTGATCGATCGTTCCAATGCTTCATTCCGAAAGGAAAAGTCAACATAATCCATCCAATTCCGACAGCCGCTCGGGAAAACGGCGTTCCGGCACCCCAGACTTCCTCGCAGCCAGAACCCTCTTTATTACCGTCTGATATATTCATTTATAATGATCCAGTGTCAACCGCCTCGGCATAATCAGTTATGTGTCAATGTTTTACAGCGAAAACAAGTTCCGAGCCGGGCTTATCAATGACGGAAAAAGTGATAAATTATGAGCGGAGACACCTGAAAGTCCCGGAGCTTTTCTCAGGCGCGCTCTCCGTCGTTCACACTATTAAAATTCAGATTTTTCATTGTCTGTCGTTGGGAAATGAAGGAAAAACCCGTCGCGACCGTTTTATCTTTTTCAGTAATGTTCAGTGAAGGAAACACTAGGGGGTGAACGATCATGATAAATCTCTGTTTTGGATTATTACATTTTGTAGGGCACAGGTTGATCGGATTAATATTGATTACATGGTTAGTACTTTTTCTGATCAAATTTTTGACTGTCAATTGATACAACCGGATATGGCTGATCATCTGTCTCATGCAGGTACTGTCAAGCAATCAGAATGCAATATTCAAGAAAGAAAATCAGACAAGCAAGATGTTGGAACGGCAAGTACATGATAGTAATATGAATGAATTCAGAACTAGACTCAATAATATCAGTTGGTATCCAATTCTGAAGTCGCTTCGTTGGTGTTTTGACTCCAAAAAAAACTTATCGTAGTTGAAAACATAATAATGCCTGGATTTCGAATGAATTCATCAAAGAGGGTAAAAATTTAAAAAAATTGGTCCAACTATGCACAACTTTCCAGGTGGTTGATCCTCATTCTATAGAAATTTTTCAAATTTAGGTTGAAGTAGCAAAAATCAGTGATTAAGAAAACGAAAACTAACTAATTTAAATGCTCGGAATATAACCAAAGAGACATGGAAAATAATTAACTCTGAACTGGGGAAACAAAATTCTTCAGAAAGCAGAAATATTTGCTGGCAATTTTTCTGAGGCCACAGCATTAAGTCAAATAGTCGCACTTTGGGTGAAATCTATCATTACCCTGTGCTACTAGTGAAAATTTTACAAACATTCAACCCTTCCTCAATTAACCTACAACCAAAGTAAAAATATATAAATATACAGCAAGAAAACACAAAGTCGTCTCCACAATTTAATTCACCAACTAGATAGTGTAACGGTGTACGGCAAGGGCTATCAATCAGCTAACCGTAGTATATTAAGGACATGTTTCGAACCCATACAGGCTCATCATCAGCTTATGAATAATTTTACAGTAAAAGGAAATTCAATATAACTTAATGTAACAAAGAACGTTAGAATTACTTACATGGAGAGGAAAAAATTGATGCAATAAAATATATAAAAGAATTATGTTGTGCGTTGCCACATATTACCTATACTAGGTCAACATATTCAGGAGAATATAAAAATTATTATATAAAGGAAAAAAAAAGTTTTGTTTTTCCGAACGGAGAAAGGGGCGGCTGTTAAGCCTTGGTGCCCTTTTTCTTCCGAAAGGAACAAAAATTAGTTGTAATGTTTGGGGCCACATGAGGCGGAAAAATGAAATTAATAAAGAACGAGCTCATCAGACTAGTCACGCACAGAGAAAGAACAAAAGGCCACAAGGACTTTTGGCAGTATGAGCTGTCAAATATCATTTAACGTCATTGATGACATGGAACAGTGACAGAAGAGCCGGCTACTCGGAACAAAATTGAAAGGAAACAACTCCTATGCAATCCAGGCTCGGAGCACGAAGATCTCATCAACCTGTGGTAGAAGTCCATTGTATCTCGAAGTGGAGTGGCATAGTTATACAGCAAGAAAACACAAAGTCGTCTCAACAATTTAATTCACCAACTAGATAGTGTAATGGTGTACGGCAAGGGCTATCAATCAGCTAACCGTAGTATATTAAGGACATGTTTCGAACCCATACAGGCTCATCATCAGCTTATGAATAATTTTACAGTAAAAGGAAATTCAATATAAATTACTGTAACAAAGTACGTTAGAATTACTTACATGGAGAGGAAAACATTGATGCAATAAAATATATAAAAGAATTATGTTGTGCGTTGCCACATATTACCTATACTAGGTCAACATATTCAGGAGAATATAAAAATTATTATATAAAGGAAAAAAAAAGTTTTGTTTTTCCGAACGGAGAAAGGGGCGGCTGTTAAGCCTTGGTGCTCTTTTTCTTCCGAAAGGAACAAAAATTAGTTGTAATGTTTGGGGCCACATGAGGCGGAAAAATGAAATTAATAAAGAACGAGCTCATCAGACTAGTCACGCACAGAGAAAGAACAAAAGGCCACAAGGACCTTTGGCAGTATGAGCTGTCAAATATCATTTAACGTCATTGATGACATGGAACAGTGACAGAAGAGCCGGCTACTCGGAACAAAATTGAAAGGAAACAACTCCTATGCAATCCAGGCTCGGAGCACGAAGATCTCATCAACCTGTGGTAGAAGTCCATTGTATCTCGAAGTGGAGTGGCATAGTTATACAGCAAGAAAACACAAAGACGTCTCCACAATTTAATTCACCAACTAGATAGTGTAATGGTGTACGGCAAGGGCTATCAATCAGCTAACCGTAGTATATTAAGGACATGTTTCGAACCCATACAGGCTCATCATCAGCTTATGAATAATTTTACAGTAAAAGGAAATTCAATATAAATTAATGTAACAAAGTAGGTTAGAATTACTTACATGGAGAGGAAAACATTGATGCAATAAAATATATAAAAGAATTATGTTGTGCGTTGCCACATATTACCTATACTAGGTCAACATATTCAGGAGAATATAAAAATTATTATATAAAGGAAAAAAAAAGTTTTGTTTTTCCGAACGGAGAAAGGGGCGGCTGTTAAACCTTAGTGCCCTTTTTCTTCCGAAAGGAACAAAAATTAGTTGTAATGTTTGGGGCCACATGAGGCGGAAAAATGAAATTAATAAAGAACGAGCTCATCAGACTAGTCACGCACAGAGAAAGAACAAAAGGCCACAAGGACTTTTGGCAGTATGAGCTGTCAAATATCATTTAACGTCATTGATGACATGGAACAGTGACAGAAGAGCCGGCTACTCGGAACAAAATTGAAAGGAAACAACTCCTATGCAATCCAGGCTCGGAGCACGAAGATCTCATCAACCTGTGGTAGAAGTCCATTGTATCTCGAAGTGGAGTGGCATAGTTATACAGCAAGAAAACACAAAGTCGTCTCCACAATTTAATTCACCAACTAGATAGTGTAATGGTGTACGGCAAGGGCTATCAATCAGCTAACCGTAGTATATTAAGGACATGTTTCGAACCCATACAGGCTCATCATCAGCTTATGAATAATTTTACAGTAAAAGGAAATTCAATATAAATTAATGTAACAAAGTACGTTAGAATTACTTACATGGAGAGGAAAACATTGATGCAATAAAATATATAAAAGAATTATGTTGTGCGTTGCCACATATTACCTATACTAGGTCAACATATTCAGGAGAATATAAAAATTATTATATAAAGGAAAAAAAAAGTTTTGTTTTTCCGAACGGAGAAAGGGGCGGCTGTTAAGCCTTGGTGCCCTTTTTCTTCCGAAAGGAACAAAAATTAGTTGTAATGTTTGGGGCCACATGAGGCGGAAAAATGAAATTAATAAAGAACGAGCTCATCAGACTAGTCACGCACAGAGAAAGAACAAAAGGCCACCAGGACTTTTGGCAGAATGAGCTGTCAGAAATCAATTAACGTCATTGATAACATGGAACAGTGACAGGAGAGCCGGAAAAATATATAATGCTCTGAAAAAAATCAAAAATCAACTGCTATCTATAATCATCATCAAAAATGTAATTGACCTTATTCATTTATTTATTAAATCCATGCAAGCTTAATTAGCTTAATTACGTCGACAAGATGTGATTTAAAATTTCTTCATAAAATGATGGATGAGGCATTGTCCATTTGATATCAATGAATTGGTTGAATTGATTCGCCAATTTCAACAGAGCTAAAAGAAGTGTTCTAAGTGTGGAGGTGTCGACGGAAGTATTGAATAGTAGCGAGTTTCAAGCACGGCCTGAGGGTACATGAAAAGTGAGAAATTCTAGAATTTTAATTGAATCCACCCTGCTATTAATTAATTTTTCCAAAAACATGAAAGCTGATAAAATTCTCCTCTGATCCAGCGGTAAGATTTTGAATTCCATTCTTAAATGTGTTGAACGTATAGTGGTATAATCAGACCATCTCTTATATTTTTTAAAATACAAATAACGAAGAAATTAGTTTTGAATTTTTTCCAAAGTATCCAAAGTTGTAACAAATTCTGCAAACCAAATTATTGATGCAAACTCTAATTAAGCTGTAACTAACGTATGATGAAAAGTTTGACAGTATTCATTCCATTGAACGATCGTGATTGCCTTATCAAGTATCCTAACCTATGATTGGCAGATCTCACTACATTTGTAATATGACTTTTCTAAGAGAAAGTTTCATTATATGTGACACTTAAGTCTTTTATCTCAGTTTTTCTTGTCAGAGTTTCTTCGTTCATCAAATAATCAAAATTCACTCTATGTTTTGAGCGAGTTGTTGTTGAAACAGCGCATGTTTTTATATTGAAAAACAGTTTTGTTGCAGAAACTCAATATTTTGGGAGAGTTTCATTAAATTAAAAGCTTCATTTCAATTTCCATATTAATTTATTTCATCGCGGTAAATCAGTACCAGGATTTTTACTTCCACCCTGTTATTTCTATTCAGGGTCACATGTAGATTCGAATTGTGGCCAGGCACCAAAAAACTAAAAAAGATAAGTGTGGAAGTTAGTGCTGCAGCAGAGTCTTTCCGGTAAAGACCGAAAAATCGCATACTCCGCCGTCGTGTCAACTCTGTCACATAATTTAGTTTTTCTCCGCATTCTGTGTGTTACTGTGTATGTTGAAACCACAATTCTGGATTAAGGAATTCATTTCATATCCTATCAGAAGTCTCCAGAAAGGGCCCTTTCGTCCAAAGCAAGAAGACGGCCAAGGAAAAACAACGGGTAAGGTTCTAGTGCTGTCGTTTGTTAATTGATCTGAATAGCTATTTCTTTTTTCTCTCTTTGACCGCCAAGTAAAATTATGTGATAAAAAGTCCATTTTAAATCTCTACTTAATTTTGAGTTCATTGAACTGCAACAAGTTTGTTATCATGACTCCACTTTGAGATGTTATTAGTGTCTTTTTGTAGTAATACACAGTCCCATACTGTTTGAATATTTCTAAATATTTTCAAGTCATCCGCAAAGAGTAAGTATTGTGAATACTACAATACCGATGGATGATCATCAGTAAATAATATGAATAGTAGAGGTCCTAAGTTAGAGCCCTGGGGCACACCTGAATTCGTATGAAATTTCCCTGAAGTATTTCCGTTGTGCCTAACAATGGAGTGTCTATTTTTCAAAGAGTTTTTGATCAGCTGTGAGGAATTTACTGAAAGTCCAAACCTACCGATTTTTTCTAGAAGAATATCGTGATTAACTTGGTCGGAAGCCTTGCGAAACTCTTTGAGAATTACATCTAATTGGGATCTGTTTTATAATGTTTGAAATACATAGTAGTATATAATTTAGTAAAAATAATTTTCTGAAACAACTTGGATGGAGCGCATGTAACTATTATCCGTCCATAATTTTCCATTTTTACTACACTACCAGCCTTGTGGATCTGTGTAGTGATGGAAGTTTTCCAAAATTATGGAAAGATATTTGTAGTGATTATTAGATTATAAATATGTAGCAAAGGTTTTAAAAGCCATTCGTGACCTCCTTTCAGTATGTACGCAGGAGTACCGTCTATTCCTGCATACTTTTTCGGTTTCAATCTCTTGACAGCATCAATATAATCAGTTTCTCTAATTGATTTTATCTGAAAATTATCATTATTCACATTGACATTATTATTATTGAAATTTATTTAATATTGTGCTTCTCCTTGAGAATAAACTGATGAAAATTTTTTTTGCAAATTTGCAAAGGACTCGGCAGGTTTTTCGTTTTTCACAGGTGTTCCAGCTAAGGTGTATTTATTGAAATTTACATTATTGACTCTTTCACTATCAAAATAGTTCCAGAATTAATTGATATCTATAATGACATTCTCTTCTTAGTTCTTCATGTACTGTTTTTCTCCTTTCCTAATCATAATCGTGGATAATTTATGTAATTCTTTATATTTCTCATTATTATAATCCGATTCCAATCTAATTTTCCTATAAGGATTCTATTCCCCTAAAGAATCAGTCCTACATGCAAGGATATTTTCCCAGTGAGTTCAAAAAGGTTTTAGTGATATGAAAAATGTGATAAAAATGAGATTGATAATTATTATGGGCAAATTTTGTTGATTTGTCCTTTGATCAAGCTATTTGAGAAAGCAGTAGCTAACAGCATGCTGGATTATTTGGAGGCAAACAAACTATTATACAGGCCGTTTCTTTTATCATGTGGTAACATTGCTATATTCTAAACCGTAAAAGATACGAAGACGATTAAATGGGAGAAAAGGTAACTATTGTAGAGAACAGTACAATGGTCAAAGAAAATTTACAGGGAGTCTCGCCCTTCCCGAGTTATACAGGGAAAACCAAAAATGCTGTTATTTGTTTTTTACGAATAGAACTGTTATTTCTGAAAATATAAAAAAATGTATAAGGAAAGTTTTAATGTATTCTAAATGTACTATAAAAATGTAACAATGAATCTTTGATTAAACATTTCGTGTCAACACGGCCACCATCAACATTTTTTTTCAAATACGGACCTGTCTATTTTAGTACAAATATTGATAAAGCGATAAAATCACAATTCAGTGGTATATCACACTTGATATTTTCATAACCTTTCATTTAAAATAACTAGCATCCTCAGTGACAACAATTTTTAATTACGGTCCTGTCGTTAGTTCTTTTGTAAATTATTTTGATTTCTTCAAAACCTATTTAACTATTGGCATACTTCAGACTTTACCCAATAATTTTGATGAGAAGATACCCCAACACAACGAACATTCGTATTTTTCCTTCTTGGGCATTTTTGTATTACAGAAATCCTTGTTTCAAGGCTGATTTCTTCTAAATCAATTATCATACTGAATATTTCTATAATTCTCAATCATGGAAGTAACAAAAATATTAGTTTTTGGTCAAAATACGACTATTGTGTGATATGGTACAATTAAATAGCATCTCACTTTATTTACCATTTTTAAACAAGTAGGCTTTGCTTGGTTTCTATGGCAGGACAAATAAATAAGTTGTTGATACGTGTTAAGAACTGTCAGTCGTTTATACACTCAGTCATATCAAAGATGTATTCAAATGACGAAAGGACTGATATGCTATTTGCTTATGCAAAATCAAATAGAAATCCTCTTTTGGCAAAAAATATGTATGGTGAGCTATACCCAAATCGTCG
The DNA here is from genome assembly GCA_944452925.2 of Chrysolina oricalcia. Lineage (NCBI taxonomy): Eukaryota > Metazoa > Arthropoda > Insecta > Coleoptera > Chrysomelidae > Chrysolina > Chrysolina oricalcia. The sequence goes on along the minus strand of OX101825.2, from coordinate 5,162,775 downwards.
TATTCCAAACATTCCAATGTTTAGACGATTAGAAAGAAATTTGAGAGACTGTGGTGCATTTGATAGAAATAAAACTAGAAAATGTGTTGTTACTGGAAGTATGCGGAACCAAATAAATGTTTTAGGTAAGCAAATATTACTTCATAAAGATTAACAAAGTGACGAACATATTTTTTTTTCAATTTAGGATTGGTCAGTTACAAAAATATTTCTCATCAAGATTGTTCTTTACGAGAAATTGCCCACGAACTAGGGATTTCTGTAAAATCTACCAGAAATATTTTGAAAAAGAACAAATACAAATGCTACAGGATACGCAAAGTTCATCACCTCAATGAAAGGGATTACGGAAGGAGAGAGTACGATTTGCGATGTGGTTGAGACGTAAAAATAGGGAAGTTGGAAATATTTGTAATAAAATAATATGGACGGACGAATCAAAATTCACCAGCAATGGTTGGTTTAACAGAAACATCCATTATAGGTGGAATAATACAAATGAACATTTACATAGAGAAACCAATTTCCAGGAAAGGTTCGGAATAAATGTTTGGTTGGGAATTTTGGGAACAAACATTCTAGGTCCTTTCTTTTACGACGAGCATTTGAATGGTGGAATGTATTTACATTTTTTATCCAATGAGTTTGAAGGCTACTTAGATGAATTGCCACTGAACATCCGCCGTGAAATACAATATTTTCAACAAGACGGTGCCCCTCCCCATAATGGAGCAATAGTAAGGAAACATTTAGATGCAATATTCCCAAGAATATGGATTGGAAACAATGGACCAATTGCCTGGCCAGCTCGATCCCCAGACCTGACTCCTTTAGATTTTTTTGTCTGGGTATACATAAAGGATAAAGTTTTTTCGACAACTAGTACAGATATCGACCATCTCAAACAAAAAATAAGAGATGCATGTAATAGCATTACACCTATCATGCTAGAAAATTGCCACAGAAATTGTATGGACAGACAACTTATGTGCATTCAACAAAGAGGTCGGCAATTCGAGCATTTAATGTAGGTTATCATGAAGAATTCATTTTCTGTATTGGTTTTATTTTCAGTCAAAAATTCAATATGAAATAAATTGTTTTCTGTTTGTTTGATTTCTTCTACTCTTAAGTAAGTTTATTTCCGAGGTAAATTGCTATCGTTCGTCTCTGAAACTACAGATATCTTTTATTATAGTGTAAACATAAATTTAATAGATACATTTATTCAAAGCATCACTGATAATTTTTATATCGGAGAGTTAGGTTTTGTGGAATCCATAAACGACCTAACGACAGGACCGTAATTAAAAATTGTTGTCACTGATGATGTTAGTTATTTTAAATGAAACGTTATAAAAATATCAAGTGTGATGTACCACAGAATTGTGATTTTATCGCTTTATCAATATTTGTACTAAAACAGACAGGTCCGTATTTGAAAAGAAATGTTGATGATGGCCGTGTTGACACGAAACGTTTAATCAAAGATTCATTGTTACATTTTTATAGTACATTTTGAATACATTAAAACTGTCCCTTTCCATTTTTTTATATTTTCAGAAATAACAATTCTATTCTTAAAAAACAAATAACAGCATTTTTAGTTTTCCCTGTATAACTCGGGAAGGGTGAGACTCCCTGTAAATTTTCTTTGACCATTGTACTGTTCTCCAAAATAGTTACCTTTTCTCCCAGTTAATCTTCGTATCTGTTACGGTTTAGAATATAGCAATGTTACCACATGATAAAAGAAACGGCCTGTATAATAATCTACATGGCTTCAGAAAAAGCCATTTTTTCAAAACAGAAACTAAGCATTTTCTCAATTTCATTTATGCAGGAATTGACGCAATAATCTTGATATAAGTGTGTTTCTCGATCTATCGAATTCTTTCGATACGGTATCTTCGGATTTCTTAACCCATATAAGAGAGCTGTACTTGGTTTTCCAAAAAATATTTCAACTTGGTTGAGATCATAATACGGAGAACCATTGTATGATGGTCCAATATATTACTGTAACGTCGAGTGAACGAAATGTTGAATCACCATGGTATCAAAGACAACAATGGACCCCCATATTGTATGATAGTTGTCATGTACTATCGATAATATGTTATAGTTTATCAAATGATGTGTTTTTCCCTTGACTCTGAATGCTCGTTCACACCCTTGCGAATATTCTCAATTTTTTTGCGATTTGAGTCATACATCATCATGATCAATCTAAGTTACTCAAACTAACCCATCGTGATACTGATAAAACTACGTTCATCCATATTGAATAAAACGTGTTTCACTTGGAACCAATGAATTGGTTGATATATTTCCTCTCAGAATGCAATTTCCGATGAGAGATGGTATCTCAACAATTGCCCAATAATTTGAAGTGTCTCGCAAGAAACCAGATCCACTATTCTTGTGCACTTCTTCATATCCTCCCCTTCGAATTGGAAAGCGGCAAATTGGATTAATTTTGTCCCGGTCTCCCTAGAGTATTTGCTAATGGAATTGAGTGAAACATATCTTGAACTTGCGATGAAGATTTAGTAGAAAAGCTGAGGTTTAGTACGTCAGGAAACTGAACGTTTTCCACAAAAAGACTATTTCAGTTTACCTTGGAAACATGTCGGGTACAAGCAGATGTAATTTAATTAACAGCATCCATTATGTTGGGTGGTGGATTTCCTTTCCGTACCTCTGTTTGAAGCGATGCATCTCTCGTAGGAATGCTTTCTAAATTCAAGATGGTCTGCTGTATGATATACATATTTAATTTTTCATTATATTGACTGTTCGAGTATTCTTTCATGGCCCCTATCCTATGTTAGCTCATATGTTCTTGTAATCCAACAGTTATCATTTCATGAGTCTATAGCTAACTTGTGACTAAAGGACTCAGTTCTGTTAGTGAACAGTGAGCTCCCAGTAGGGTAGCAAATAGTCCCTTGTTAGTGAACAGATAGATGACTGTAATTGGAAAAAGTATTTAGGAAAAATCATCAGATGTTTTGCAGCAATTGAAAAAGATAGTTCTGACCAATGAACTGCTACTTTTCAGTAATGATCTCAAATTCCAAGATACCTTTCGGTGCGTACCAAATGTCTTGGAATCATCACAAATAATCAGTAATATTTCGATCAAAATTTTTTAAAACTTGTTGAATGCTTCTCAAATGATTAGTTTTCATTAAGAACGAAAAACATGCGGAAATGTTATTTAGCAGTGGTCAAAATTAAATTTTATACAACTTGCTGAATGTAAATCATCAACATATCAATTTAAATGTATCCTGTCTAATATGTCAAGACAAATTTGAAACAATTTTTCAAAAGGACAGTGTAAAATGTGTGCAAAATGTGTATGTTATTACCAAAAAATTAGTCAGATTATACTAAAAAATAATAGACCGTCACCAATTTCACTGTTTTGAACAAAACTATCTTAGTTGACCAAGCTGACGTCTAACTACCCAAGTAACAATTTAAATGTTATTTGGATTTATCCTAGTTTTATGAAAGTTTTATGAAGGTTAAGTAATGGCCAATTTGATTTATACAGGTCATATATTATTCCTAATACGCTACCAGAGCAAACAGATTTATGAATCAGTTTCAGAACACTCCTGAAGGCTATAAGATAAAACCATTCAGCATTTAAGTATATTTGTTTTTATGATGGTTTCACAATGGCTTATACACATACACCATAAATCTTTTTGGTATTTAAATAATCTACATAGAATCTTAGTTTTGTGATGGTTTTATAGCATTCCTCAAGTCCATGCAATGGTTCTGTAATAAAACTAACGATGAGGTTTTATTAAGGTTTTGAGATGTACTCTCGAGAACCGCTATAAAATCAAAGCATAAAACTATTTCTACTTAAATGCTAGTAGCTCCCCCTAACCGGTAATAAATACATCACATTTGGTAAAGATAACTGGAAAAAATAAATAGTAATTAAACGTTTCACAAGACTTAGACACCAAATACTTATCACGGGAGTAAAGACACAGATGGCCGATTTCACCAACTAATTCCTAAAGTTAGGAAATACCTAAATCGAATTTAGGAATGCCGAAGTGCAATTTGCGTTTCACCAAGCATTAGTTAACGTATGGTCCAACGAAAATTGCAGTTTGGGTATACCTAAATCCGATTTAGGTATTTCCTAACTTTAGGAATCATTTGGTGAAATCGGCCATGAGTATACTGGCCACGTCGATCACGAAAAGACGAATGTCAGGCGGGATTGACAATTGACAGTTAAAATATTTTGGAAATTGGATTAAATAATACCAAACGTACTTTTTTAGGATAAAATGATTTTAAAATGGTTTAATTTGAGGAGAAACGACTTTATGACGGCAATATGTGCAGCTAAATAGAATATTACAACCAGAGGGAACAACTAGAGAGAGCATAATTTCAATTCATCTTTCTTGCAATTTGGTGTGTATGACGGAAAGAAAATACACAATTATTGGTATTCATTTGTATTTAGATATAGTAAAAATCATTCCGGGAAAGATATGAGTCAAAATAATTTTTAAATTTTATGTGGTTTTTGTTTATTTTCTCAATTCGCGTTATTATTGGGGCGCGTTGCAGATTTATCACCGAACTGATGTCATTTTGTCAAAAAAATTTCAATCGCAGATGATATTCGACATTTTACGTTGTTGAATACCTATATATTCTTCATATATCACTGCCAGGACGCCATCATTATATTTTTGCTTGTAAAATAGTCGCCCTATTTTTCGCAACTAAAGAATTAGATTATTTTAAGTCCGTTTTGGTTGTAGTTGATTATGGAATATTTTCTAACCCAATTTCATTCAAAACAAGATATTTTGATGCCAAATAGATTTTTTTATGACATACAAGTTTATAACAGCCCCATGAATTGGTTTTATAATGATCTTCAGGAGGTTATTAAGAATCCTGTGAATAAGGCAAGCAGATTTTATGCTTGCATTTCAAAATAGCCCTGAGAACCTTCATAAGAGTGGGCCCTCGTAGATTTATAGCAGCTTTAAGGAGGTTTTGTGGTTGTCGTTACAGCAAAACAGTTTTATCGATGCTGTAATTGTTATGGTCTTCACAACCTTCTGAGGACTATTACAAAACTGAAAATGTTACTTGGGTACTCTGGTCAGTTTTTTCATGCAACGAAAATCTGTTTGATTCATTGGAAACCCACAGAGAGGTTATAATCAATTACATAAAAATTTTGATAATAAATATTTCATTATACCAATACGTATCTGCTGAAAACATTTTCAAGCCTAGTTTTCAAGGCCTGTTCGAAAATTTTGGCAGAATTATTTATAACAGATATGGGGCGATGACTCTCAAGTTGACTATGATCTCCTGCGTCTTGAAAATAGGTGTTACTAAGTATATTTCCCACTGATAGTGTGAGATAAGTATAATATTTGTGTATTTATTTCATTAGTTTCATGGTTAGACATCAGGGTAAGAATAACCCGCTATTTGCCGATATTTATAAAGTAGTTATTGAAAACATTCGTTTCATAAAATTATTTATTATTGGTTTCCCATTTTCGTGTAGAATTTTGGTGATCTCTATTTGTTGTTGGTTATTTGAGATGACACCGTTTATAATTTTCCAAGCATTTTTGCAATTCTCTTTCACTTTATTCATCTTTTTTTCATAGCAATCTATTTTTGTGTGTATTATTAGCTTATTAAGTTTGAAACGAAACCCTTGTTATTGTGTTTGATATTCAAATTAATTGAGCACTTGGTATCATGAAGTGAGTAAATGACGTTGGTCAAGGAAAAATTCAATGATTGTCACTGATCTGGATTTGAAATTTTGATCGATCATTCACTTTAAATTTCATTTCGAAGCGACCATCCAAACCAAACCAATGCGGTAACGCGGGAGCAGGAACGGTACTTTGGAACCGTGCAACTTGCTAGAAAAATAGTACTCGTAGCAAACCATATATTTTTCTTTGCTTGTATGCATTTCGGGATGAGAATAATCACATCTGTATGTCCCACTACAGAATTTAGTCTCGCATTCATCTAAATCCCGCTCCTGCTACCGCATTCCCGCGTTGGTTTGAGGAAACCTTTATACTTGATTTATAATATGAAAATGAAACGAAACCAACATATTTCAGTTGGAACGTGGTTGAGATTTTGTACCAAAAATATCTCTGAGTCGGATAAGAGGTTGGTGCGAGCAACTGATAATTCCTAAGAGGAATTTGAGTCCCTACATTCAAGAACTTGATATTGCCCAACTGAAGGCTGATTCTCATGTATTCATGGTGAGACCGTTCCGTAGCAGTACTCAAGCCAAATGGCATAACCTTATATTGGTATATTCTGTTGTTATATGTGAATCCTGTTTATTTTTCAATATCCGCCTGTTAAATCCAATGTCGACATGAACAAAGGTTTATCAAAGTGGCATAATATTCTTGTGTTTTCATGCTATTTATACCATATTTGAGGATAGTTTATAGTAACAATCATAAAAAAAGTGATTCGAGCTGAAGACAATTTCCGTATTGCACATTCGTCAAAAATAGATAATTCGTAGAATATATCACAGCCGCTGAGGCTATAGCATTATCGTTTTCTCGTAAAAAAACAAATAATTATCAAAATGGAATGAACGATGTGATGAGGTGAATGAAATCATTCTCAAAATTATCAACTAAGAGTCCAGATAAAACGATAATGCTATAGCATCAGCGGCTATGATATATTCTATGAATTATAGTAATTATTAATACGAAATGAATGCTGGGAATATTGGGACAAAACTCTTACTTCATAAACTTGTTTTTTGCTGGCAGAAGTGGCAGAAATATTTCCCCCATTGAAAATTTCACCTTCCCGAAATAAAGAAAAGACAGCTACAAATTCCACGATGACTTTCAGACGATTTTTCTGGTGTGCTTATAATATCATCATTATTGAATTGCAAGGGATTTGACGAGTAAAAAAAATAACGAGAGTCACATCAAACTCCTTTGTGTCTCGGAGTTCATTTTTCCGTCAAAGACGCCGTCTAAATCACCAAGAATTCGTAACTCTTCATGTATTCACATACGCTCGACGGTGTTCGTTAATCTGGAGCCGTTCCGCAAGAGCGTGTCGACATCCTGGAATTATTCGTGGGGTAAGGGAGAGGTTCGCCACGTAATTAAACCAGAATAATCCTTAAAACCACTATAGTAGACACGTCATGCGGGATAATCCTTCATCCTGCAGCTTTCCGCCCCCTCCTCCGCCAAGATTTATGTGCGATACATGCTCAGATGGTGCAAGCGTCAACGTTGGAACTAGTTGGTAGCGGTAATTTCATCGACTAATACCAATATTTGTATGGAAACTTTATCTCAACTGTAGATACCCATACCAGAAGTTTGGATCATATTTTTGTACGAATAAAAAAAGGCAAAGTTATCGACTACTTTTCAAGCTCTCTTCTAGATTCAATAGATCATACTGCTACGATATTGAACACAAACACTTGTAATGATACCGAATCTAACTATAGGAAAGTTATTATGGAAAAAATACAAAATCTAAAAAAGATTCGAACACTTTGAAGTGGAGTTATATAAGGAAATAGCAACAACGCTGTGTTATATCATCATTAGTATAACCATACCATTGTTTATATAGAAGATAGTTAGTCAATGCCTGTGGAAAAGGTATTGGACACAAACGCGAGTATCATCTAGCGTGATTATTTACAAACATGAATATTTGACGTCATTTTAATGCAGGTTTCTTAAAAAAACCCTGATTTTAATGCTTTTCTATTATTTTAATCAAGTTACGACATGACTTGGAGGCCAGATCACTGAAGTTACGACATGACTTGGATGCGAGCTAACTATCGCCATCTACATGTCGCATCCATTTTGATCCAATTATAATCCCATAAGGTTGACTATCTTCTATATAAACAATGGTATAACGGAAAATAGGATTTGCCCTACTGAGTTTAAAATCGTGGTAATGAAACCTTTGTAGGGCAGGGATTAGCGCAGTGGTCAGGCATATGCCTGGTAACCTAGAAGTTTTAGGTTTGGTTCCCAGCCAGAGCAGGATTTTTTCATATTCAGATGTGAAAATCCGTGTGAAAATCGTGTCGGTTGGGAATAATCCTCCACGATTCACTGTTGCGTTAAAAATTAACACTGCTACTCCTAAGGTGGCGTATGGAGTTGGTAACAAGGCCTTTCCAGAACACATGGCTAATGACCATAGCAGTCGATGACAAAACACCAAATTTTTAAAATGATTAAATTCTGCCCAACACTTTGAAAACTGCTGGGCAGCAACAATTATGAGTGAATGCGATGGAGATAAATGAAATAAATGTTTCTTCGGGACGCGAATGCTAATACCAAAGCTGAAATTTATAAATAAGAGATTATACAGGCTGTCCCATATTTCGAACTTATATTATTAAAGAAGAAATAAAATCGTTAAAAGTTTGACATTTTCGATCGTTCGTAGGAGGGTTTCCAATTAGGTTTATAAATCTTATATCGGGTGTGGTCATCAGGTTTGTAGGACTGGAATTAATTTATTAATTTCAAAATAATGAAGTTGACTTCCCACCCGTATTGCCCCGTATAGATGGAAAGTGATTGAATTTGTCGTACTCTGCGGCCTGCAGGAGTTCTGTAATCCGCGTTATGCTTCCAACCCGAACAGAATCCCAATTCCATACAAACATTCGAAAGAATTTCCCGACCAGGAAATGAAAATCCTCTCTCCCCCGCCTCTGACGTACATGATAGCCTCTGTTGATACAAATATCTGCGGCAGTGCTGGAAAATAAAACTGAACTAAGTGCCGTTGTTTATTTGCTTTGGAAATTGATTGTTGAGCACAGCTGTTTCTCCCTATCTATGGTCTGGTTGCTGTTACAGCATTGATTATGATTGGAATCGAATTATATTTCACATTTTCCGTTGATAATTGAATTTTCGTCGCTATAAATCGGGGAAATGCTGCGAAGATACAGACAGCGATGAGCATTCTGGCCACGTGAGTAATGGAACTGCCTGGACATTACTGTAGATCAACTCCAAATTGATACCGAGGGGTGTTGTAATGCGCCAAAAATATACAGTGCGAGAATTCGGTTTCGGGAGAGTTTATCCATGTGGTGAAAGAATATGGAAAAATAATTTCTCCTCTTTTATCATTGAATTTGCCAATTCTAAAATTGAAATTGACAGAAGAATGCTATCGAAGAAATATTCTTCGAGACTTCGGTCCTTATGCAATTCAAATGTATTATATTCTCTCTATAGAAAAATATTTCCATAACAGGCCAGTTAGTGGATATAGACAATCAATTCACATTGATTCCAAAAGTTTTCATTTCCATTGATGAAAACAAAATGTAAAAGCCCGCACGAAAACATATGGGAATTTGGCTCTTGGTCAAGTTGGCTGATATTTTATTATGTTATAGTAGGACGTGTTTTTAGAGAAATATGTGAGTTAAAATGATTTTGAATGTGTCTTTTCTGAGATGTAAGCAGCCAAATTTTATAAAAACGTCATTCTTCTTCGATCTCCTCTTCTTCCTTTGTGAATGAATCTAAACAGTGTGATAGTCCTAGTTGGCCTGTTCTTTGTGGTATTGGTAGAGAAAGATCCCGGAATATACTAGTATTTTTGGGCAGCCTAATAAGAGCAGATCAATACTCAATTCATTTGATCCAGTTTCTCAAGATATTATTTCCATAAAAGAGGATATCACACCCTGAAACAATCTTGAGAGTTCTAAACACTTCGAACATAGAATTTGGACTGGATACTTCATGAGGATCCCAAGATGAGTGTGTGAAAAGAAGTTATAGGATAACATACTTACAAAAAATGTTCGGTAAAATGTACTGTGTTTCAGAATCAATGAACGCATGGGTGCGCCAGGGTAACAAAGGGAGCTGAAAATCGTTAGCATGGAATGTTAACCTGCTAAGTCTCTTCAAACCAATTTCCTAGGAGAGGTGAAAAACGAATCGTGAAAATAACAATTTGAAAAAACCATTGCAATACATGTAGAAAAGTCTTGAAAAGTATAATAAAATTATTTATTACTGGAATATTTATGAGGAAATTATTAGGTTAACTGTATGATGCCTGTCAGTCTGTCTGTCTGTAATAATGGTCCAATTCTTTTCAAAATTGGTTTGTGTATGTATGGGTGTTCGGGGTCAATTTTATGATTTTGTGGCGAAATTCATGAAATGAAAAAGGAGAACCAGTTTTGTGATTCGTGATTTTTGTCTGAATCTTTTGAATAGGAGTTTTTGCGGTCTGATATTATGAATTTGTTCGATGATTATGAATTTTTGTTTGAAAATTTATGGATTCTATTCAGAAATGGTATGGGGTGGTTTTGGGATCGGAGAAATTCAAGTTTTTGTCATAATTCATTAATTTTAATTCCTTACATTAAAATTATACATTTCAGATCTCATTGTCGGAGTACTTTTTTATTGTAGGTATTTTCAAAATGAATAAACTGGCAATAGTCAATATCCCATTGTGTCGGAAAGTCTCTCTACAGAAAGTTCAACAGTCGAGATTAAAAATCATTAGTAAAAGAGTTGAGCTTTTTCTCTAAAAAAGCTCAACTCTTTTACTTTTTTCAATAAAATTATTTTTTATTATAGATATGTAGATGACACAATAGTTCTTTTTGACGGTTCATTAGATGAACTAAACTGCTTATTACAATTTTTAAATTCTCTACACCATTCTATACGCTTCACGATGGAAATTGAAAATAATCATTCCTTACCGTTCCTAGATCTGCTAATTTCCAAATCTAACAACACTTTCGAATATTCCATCTACAGGAAACCAAAACACACAGACACTGTAATTCCTTTCTATTCTAACCATTCTCACAACCATAAGGCAGCGGCTTTTAATTCTTTGATTTCTAGGCTATTGTCCATCCCCCTATTGAACAAATAGCATATAATAATGGTTATCCTAATTCTTTTGTTCCTAAACTTTACAAACACAAATCCTTAAAAATTTTGAATGCTAATTTGATCTCTCCTCCTTCAGGTTTTTACTTACCAAGTTTAACTTTTCTGGGTAAAGTTTCTCATGATATTAAAAACATATTTGATAGGTTCATTCCTGATTGCAAAATTTCTTTTCATACCAATAATACTCTAGGTTCTAATTTGATTAATAACAAAGATAAGATCCCTATTATGGACAAGTCAGGCGTTTATAAAATGTCTTGTTCATATCAAGGTTGCAATGCTACATACATCGGCCAGACTGGTCGTAAATTTTCCCTGAGAATCCATGAACATAACAGAATCATAGACAGGTATCTCCATTCAGATTTGATTGATGAAATTAATTCTTCTAGTTCCTTTTCAAACCATATTGTTAATAATAAACATCAATTTAAAATTGTTTCAGATCTAAAAATTTTACATGTTTGCAATAAAGGCCCTAAACTTAATATTTTGGAGATTTTTGAAATCAATAGAGTTAATAAGGACCGTAATTCGGATTCGTTGAATGAACAAATTAATTTTGATTGTATTTCCTTCTTCAATGCCTTACAATTTTACCATTAATCAAGTGGTTATCTACTTTAAATTGCAGTTTTCTTTCCCAACTTTGGTGTTTTCTCTTACTGATTCTGTTTCTTAGTCAGGTAGTTACCTATACGGAATTATTTTGATATTATTACATTTCTTAACAGCTTCTTCTATTCGCTGATAGAGGACGCTACGGTTTAAAATCAAGTCTTTATTATCGACCTTTTCAAGCTTATTCTTTCTTCTTCATTCTACGCTACACGAAATTGGTGTTTGATAATCGACAAATTGTTTTAATAATTATTACGAATGTTACTGATGAGAGTTCCACCATTAGAATGGTCCCCAACCATTCCCCCTTAATGATAATGTGTTGGCCCTAATTTGCGCCACACATCTTCAAGTTTTATACGTTTAGATTAAGTTTTTACACTTCAATTCTCCATGCCATGTGAGTATCCATTTTGAATCCAAGATTTACCTTTTTGCTGGTCTCATACTTTTTCAAAATTGTAATTATTGTTCTTTACCGATTTCAGTTTAACCCTGTATTACTTCAACTGAAGATGAGCATCACTATGCTTGAAAACATGTTTTTTAATTCTATGTAACGCAAACCCTTAAGTTTCTTGTGAAACTTGCGTTTGCATTCCTCCCCTCAACATTGGGTTGAAATATATATTGTGGAGACGACTTCGAGTTTTACTTAACTTTGCAAACAAAATTTCAATGTCAATATATTTTTTTACTCAATATATTCTTCTCTCAATTGGATACATTCATTACAGCGAACCTGCAATTTCTCTAGACCTCTCAAAAAAAATGTTCCTTCTTGCTCTGCAAACCAGACCTCCACAGCTTTTATTACCTCCTCGTTGGAAGGAAATTTACGACCTTTCAAACTTTTTTTCAGTTGAGGAAAGAGATGATAGTCGGACGTAGCCAAATCTGGTGAATAAGGGGGGTGTTCTAGTAATTCAAACCCTAAATCACCAATATTTTGCATGACAACATGAGATTTGTGTGCAGGAGTGTTGTCCTGCGAAAACAAAACACGCCGCATCTTTTCTCTTCAATTTTTCCCGTAGAGAGGTCAGTAATGTCGAATAGTAATCTCCAATTATTGTTCTACCCTTATCCAAAAAATCAATCATGATTACTCCATGGCTATCCCAAAAAACTGAAGCAAGAACTTTTCCAGCAGATTCTTGGACACGAAACTTCTTAGGTCTTGGAGAACCGGAGTGTCGCCATTCCATCGATTGTTGCTTTGTTTCTGGACCGTAGAAATGTACCCAAGTCTCATCCATAGCAACAATTCGGTTTAAGAAGTCTACATCGTTTTCAAATCGAAACAGATTTTACGCGATGCTACTACCCCTGCACGCTTTTGGTCAACATTCATATATATGGGGATCCATTTTGCAGCAATTTTTGTCATGTCCAAATTGACGTGAACTATATGATGAACGCGTTCGTATGAAATATTCAGTGTTTCAGATATCTGTTTTAGCCCAATTCGACGGTCTGTTTAAATCATGTCATGAACTGCATCGATATTTTCGGGGTCTGACACAAAAACTGGCCTTCCCGATCGGTCATCATCTTTAATGGAGAATTTACCTCTTTTGAAGCTTGCAGTCCAATTTTTCACGGTCGCATATGAAGGACATTGATCACCTAAGGTATTAGGCACTTCTAAATAAATCTGCTTACTTCTTAACCCTTTTAAATACAGGTACTTGATGATGGCTCGATACTCCAATTTTTCGATTTTCACAATTTCGGTGGACATATTTTTTCTTTTAATTTATTGCGTAACTCTGGTTTACTTTTTTGACGTCAAACTTTACACTGATACTTCTAATAAGTTATAGTTCGTTGCTATGGTAACGCAATATTTGTTTTATGCAGGTAACTGGTCTAGGCTAACTAGATATCAATACATCCTCGTATGGGGACTAGGACAGCAATCTTGAGAAGATCTAAATATTCTCAACAAGAAATACATAAATTCATAATATGCCATATCACTTCTGATAGTAATGATAGTACATATCCGTGTGTATGACATGTGGTGGAACATACTCCATAAATACCACCTGCTGACTTTCCATCCTATATACTCTGCACCCCCATGGTTCACTCTCAGTGACAAGAATGGCTTGTACAGGGGTGTGCTCGCCTTAATATATGTTAAGCTCGAGATAAGCCTGCTGATTGATTCCAGGACTAATTGCAGATCGATTAGATTTTGTCTCGGCTGTCACTAGATTAATGCGTTGGCTTTGAGAGAATGGAGCGACTACAGTGTCACAGGTATGGAACGGAAGGAGAATAATGGGAGTTTGCACGCTTCTGTCATGACGAAAGCTACTGAGTATTGGAAGAAGGGGTGACTGAGAAAGCGAGAAAGCAAATTTTTATAAATAGGGATGGTAAATTCTGGTAAGAGGGATGTGGGTAGATAGTGTATTGAATTATTTTCACTCATAAACGTGAGCTTCTTTTGTCGAAGTAACCTTGACATGTATCGATGAGAAATTTGTTGCCTGGCAATTTGACGAAAAAACCTGCACCTGAGTAATTTTTTCTGGCAGTTTTTGAGTTGAATTGCCTAATGGCAACAAAATTCAAATGGAAGGGTCGTTATGCCAGCGGCGATACCAAAAGTGAGAAAAACAAAGAAGAAAATAAGTAACGAGAAATACAAAGATCTCATGAATTTGATGCAGTGGGTTCCTGAAGAATATAGAGCCTTCTTTGAAAGGCGTCCACATGGAGAGACGGAAGGAGGCTTTCCTGAGGATGACTCCACTGCTCTGGAGTAATGAAATATTATATTGTAGTTTGTCTATGTTTTTTATATTAATTAAAAGTTTTAAATGAATGCTTGCGTAGTTATGTTTACTTAAAACGACGTAATAATCATTTTTTATAATATATCTTATTATCACTAAGTCCCAAAAAGATTCTTGATATAGAGCCATAATGGCGTAAGTCCTCTCCTGCCTAATTAAACCACGATAATTATATCAATTGTGAATTATTCACACAAAAATTGTACATGAATGAATAAGGTACGACCCTTTCAATGTTTTTGATGAATTTTGATATGATATCTCGAACAATAGCCTTGTAGCTTAACGATGAAATTATTATTTTCACTTTTATTGGTCTCCTGTAAAGTTAGCACAATGTGACTTACGTCCATCTGGCTCTGAGGTACAGATGTATCGATGAGAATTTTGTTGCCTGGCAATTTGACGAATAAACCTGCATCTGAGTAATTTTTTCTGGCAGTTTTTGAGTTGAATTGCCTAATGGCAACAAAATTCGAATTATGAATGTCAAGTTAACTTCGACAAAAAAAAAGCTAGAGTATAATTCGGTAAGACAATTTAATGAACATGTGAATCAATAAATTATAAAATAAGATGTAAATTAGTTAATTTAATTTAACAGAAAAGTACAATTGTTGAAAACACAATTATTAAAAAGCTTGATTTTCAGAACTTTCTTGTCTTTTGTTGATAGTTTGCTGCATGCTAGTATTTTGAGCGGTGGTAGTAACTGTTTCCTGGACAGTAGTACGAATAGAACCAATGATTTATTTTTTGATGTTCTTCATCTTACTGAAGGTACGGTTTTGATGACGATAGGTTGCTATGTCCCGTAATTTTCACAAGTTTTTGTTCACCTATACCACTCCTGGCAACTCGATTAGAATGGTTTGTAATTTTCACCCGCTTGACATCAAGTCCAATATTTTTCGCCGAGGATTTGGTCCATACCATCCTTTCGAATTTTTTTTTTGCCAGAAAGGATTTGGAGTTAAAAACAATTTCACATGTGATATGGTTTCCCCATCTTCTAATAATTTGTTTAAACAATTTTACTGGACATACACAATCTTCTTCAGTGTTTGTTACCAACCATTTACTCTCGGCCAACTTCTGATTTCCACCTTGTGCTGTCTTCGAAAACACTCCCAAGTCCTGTATCCTCAAATGGGCTGCCATTGCCTCCTTCTTGATCCAGACTGGAAGCGGTGGCAGCCTCAGTAGTACCTGCAACACTGCGGTTGGAGTCGTTCTCATTGCGCCCGTAATTACCAAACAGGTCAGCCTCTGATCCTTGCTGAGGTTTCGGCCTATTGTGCTGCCCTGTGCGCCTGGCCACCACACGGCTGACCCATAATGGATCTTTGGTCTTACGACTGCCGTGTACAGCCAGCGCATGATCTCTGGATTGGTCCCCAATTGCTTCCTACAATTCTCCGCAGTTGCCGTAGGATTGCTACCGACTTTTGAACAACCCTATCTACGTGTGGCCTCCATGGAAGTTGGGAGTCCAGGACCACCCCCAGGTATTTGGCCTGATGAACTAGCTCCAGCTCTTGCCCAAACATGATAGGTTGCCTGAATCCATCTTCTTTCCTCCGTTTGGTGAACAGGATCATCTTTGTTTTTGTCGGATTCACTGAGAGTCCTGCATCACCGCACCATCTCTCAATTGTTCTGCAGGCAGACTGCATGCGGTCGCTGACGACTCCTATGAATCGTCCGCTGATTAGGATAACTCCATCGTCCACGTATGCCTGCGCCTCGAAACCTTCATCTGTGAGTTTACCTAGGAGTTCATCCATTACTAGGCACCACAGGTGGGGAGAGAGGCAGCTCCCCTGAGGGCAGCCCCCCTCCACCTCGGATTCCAGTCTGATGTCTCCTCGGGATACCTCGTAAGCGACGATACGACTCTGCTGACCATCGAGTGAGGCGTTCCTCTGGCCATTAGTGCTGCCTCTATAGACGAGGAAAGTGGTGACGTCACAAATGTCATTCTTGTCAAAAACTGATTCCAAATAAACCTCCGTCGAATTTAAATGAGCTTGTCCGATATTGTTTCCGTTAAAGTTTTCAACTTATTTTGCTTGAGTAAACAAAATCCAAACTACTAAACGCAAACTAAAAAGCAAAGCAGCAAATAATCAACAGAAAATGTCACCTAAAATTCTTTGTTTGGAATCAGTTTTTGACAAGAATGACATTTGTGACGACACACTTTCCACGTCTATTGTCGCTGTTTTTGCCTTGTCAAATGCGCCTTCCACATCGAAAAATACTCCTAATATTACCTCATTGAACCTTAATGTCCTTTCGATCCTCCGCACTACAGCGTGGAGGGCCGATTCAGTCGACCTACCCTTTCTGTATGAGTGCTGATTTCTGTGGAAAGGGCTCACCCTTAGGGGCCCTTCCATCAGGAATCTGTCCACCACCTTTTTCAGCGTTTTAAGCGGGAACGGTGTTAGGCTGATGGGTCTAAAGGACTTTGCCACTGTGTAGTCTCTTTTTCCCGCCTCAACTCAAAGAAAGTTACAGATTTTCAAATTTCAAATGAATCTTCTTAGAACGACTTTAAAAATTTACAAAAACTACAGATATATTTAATATTAATAGTAGGGAAAACATCTACCAAAAACGAAAAATTATATATCATTTTTGCATCTGAAAACACAAAAAATCCATTATACTCAAACATGTCTACGAATAGTTTTCCGTAAGTTTCTTTGTAACTTGGAAAATAAACAGAATATTGGAGTTTTCTTTATAAAACCACAACAAATTCAACAATTGCGACAGATTTTCAAATTTTACAATTTACCCTTTTTGGTGGCCTTTCAGAATTCTTCAAAACATGTAATTGAATTTTTTCCGTAATGTTATTACTTTGGGATGTACTTCAAAAAAAAAAACAAAAAAAAGAAATTTCCCTTTTTCTTTTTGAACACCGAAAACGAGATATCCAAAAACAGTTTCATTCCCCTCGAACAGATATACAATAAGTTTTCTTGAAATTTTTCGATATCTTGAAAAAAATTGAGATGTGGATATTCGGTTTCTTTTCAATTCCAAAAACTCGAAAACGAAACAAGATATCAAAAAATTGTATTTACATGGAGCAGTTCTACAAAAAGTTGATGTTGTTTCATGTACTGAAAAATAAACTTTCAAGTTTTTTCAAGTTTCGTATTGTCGGTTGTATTCATAGTAATAATGTCCAATTATAGTTTTACACATATTGAAGTAATTATATTGATATTATTGGTGTCCAATTATAGTTTCGAGTGCATTAAAGTCGTATTCATAATTGTCTGTAATTTTTTTTTTTTTTTCATCCAAAATTTGTATTTCACCACAGTGTGTCTCAAACTTAGATGATCGAAATATAACTTTGTTTTCCTTGTATAATATGTATAATTCGAACCTTATTAGGAATTATGTTTGACGAAAAGTAATGAAATAATCTAGGATAAATTTCTTCAAATTTTTTGAAAAAACTATCTAAATCGGACTGAAAATAAAAAAGTTATTCAAGATCAAAATTTGTTAATATTTCAAGATGGCCGTTTTGTATGCACCTGAGTGTAGATGGCTGCAGTTCCACCACAGTCGCAATGAACAGCGGACCCTGAAAAAAGAAGTGTGGAAGTCGCCTGAGGGTTAGTTTGACCAAAACCGATCAAATTGGCGATGTTTTTTTTAGATTTCCATCGACGAAAATCCCCTCCTCTACGCCACTGCACTCGGACGTAGAGTCGAAGCGGCTGGTGGGCGAAGATAAGCAGCGGAGCGTTTCGCCGTTTCAGCGCCGTTTCAGGCACCGTTTCAGGCATTGTCTGAAATTACTCGTAACCGAGTCGATGGCCATTGAAAACAAACACGGCTTTTCTGAAACAAGCCACGTACAAGCCATCGTCTGCACCGATTCGTGTTTGTTTTTGCATTAACCGGGAAAAATTAGGGGTTATCAATTCTGGCTCGGAATAGGATTTTGTGGCCGTATCGGATTTGCCTTTGCTGGTCGGGCTGCCATACTGAAAATTAATTCTCGTTTGTGAGAATCCCTTGTGGTTTTGAAACGATCAGGGCGATTGGATATTACGAAAAAAATGGGTGGAGTATAGTGCGGAATAACCATGTTGGTCACTGTGCAGGGGCGTTTTAAGGGTAACAGGCGCCTGAGGCTAATGTAGCTAGTGAAATTCTTGTCTCACAGAATTGAAAAAAGGAATAAAAGATTACTACAGGTTAATACGAGCAAATGCAATGGTAGGTATATCTTATTGATACTCATAAATACTAGCATCACACTCCACCATTATACCACAAACATACAACAACATAATCTGAAACAAAAAGATACAGGTGCACGCAGAACAGAAAAAAAAATAAGAAAGGAAATCAAACAAATTCCTTGGTTAGTAGCATTGAATTCAATAAGACATATTTCTTGACTAACTCGCATCAAACTTCACAATTATACGTGAAAAATCGATTTAATCTAAAATCTCTAACTCAATTGAGAACAGACAGAAATTGTTATGTTTTGGTTGGTTTCCGGGTTTTGCCGTGGTCTTCTTTGGTTTAAATCTCCAAACGTTTCAACTGCAACTGCGGCAGTCATCTTCAGTGGCGTGTTCGAAGTACTGTTCTAAACGTGTCAACTGAAACTGAAGCTTTCGAGTTTACGATGTTATTTATAGTGATGTTTTTTCGCGCACTTTCAGTAATGGCGGGTTCGCGCACACCTTCCGCGCGATTCGGGTGACATGGCTTCGTTTTGGCCCCTCTCAATGCTGTGTGCCAGATCTTTGGTGAATATGTTCTCTCTCCTTTCCTGTTGAAGTTATCTTGGTGTTTGTGTATTTCTATGATAACTTCAACAGAAAAGAAGAGAGAACATATTTACCAAAGATCTGGCACACATCCTGACAGGAAAAAAATAAAGAAAACTCGCTATATAGGAATCGAAAAAATACCTGAAAATAGTGAAAATTATCTGACCATTGAATAATACGGATTCAGAAAAATTCACCCCTCATTCCCCCTCGAAAGCTAGATAGAGTATGCTTAGAAATTCGAAAAAATATCTAACGGTTTCATACATGGAAAATTACGACACAAAATTGTCTGCCGGGGGGCTCGCTCCCTCTCCTCTTTTTAACAAAGTCGAGAAAACTTGCGAAAACAAAATCGTAGTAAAAATAGTGAAAAATAACTAACCAACGAATAATATTGTTTTAAAAAATTTACCCTCCTATCTTTATTGAGAATGCGTAGAAAACTGTAAAAATTCCTGATTTTTCAGACGATGAAAATTAAAACGAAAGAAAATATTGTTTGTTGCCAATTATATTATGTTGGGCTTGCACAGTACACAAATAACTCTAGATAACTAACTAATAGTTTAGATGGTGAATGACATTCTTCAAAAGGCGTTTGAAAAATAATATTGGTTAATTGATCTGGAGTTTAACTGGAACTGAAAAGACTGACCCTAAGAAACATATCCAAAGAAAACTAGAAAAGTTGAAAACGACCTTCCGCCTGAACAGTTTGTTGCAGTAATACTCAAAAAAGTTCTCAATGCCACATCAATATTTGGAAAAGTTGATGTTGCTCAGTAAACGAACATGACTGGTTGAATCCTCCGATTTCGTTTCCATCGCTGCCAACTTTTGGCATTTTCCGAGGATCTGCTGGCACCCCTAAAATCTGCGGCGCCTGAGGCTTTAGCTTAATCAGCCTTATGGATAAAACGCCCCTGCACTGTAGATTTTAGAGTTCCCAGCTTTAGGTTTTTTTCAGTTGATCTACAATTACTATTGGTAAAAATGTGGCTTTTGTCTAGGATGTTTGGAAAGTGTACGTGGATGAATTAGAGGAATCAAATATTTTTTCAATTGGAGCAATAAAAAGAATTGATATTCTGAATTTTCAATGCAAAATCTCATACAGTGTGACTCATTTATGATGGAAGCACCCTTACGAAACGTACATTTTTCAACCGATTGGAATGATTTGTTTTTCAGTAGGTAGACATTCAGAAACTCTATTGGGACACCAAATTTCATGAATGAATCTCAATTTCCAGGGCCAACTAATCTTATTTATCAAGGTCAAAAATCTAAAAAACTTACTAGCGATTTTTTTAGAAAAAATCTAATTACACCACTGGATTTGTGACATTTTCGAAAGGTTAACATGTGAATTACATTGGAATGCGTCAATCAATAAAAAGTTATAAAAGAATGAAATTTGAAAAATATGCCGTTTAATCAACCCACCAAATCAAGTTCAGGAATTTTATGGAAATTATGAATGCACCGCTGGATTCAAGATACCTTGAAATATTACTGATCTTAGTTTCATCGGTAATAAGAGAGTTATAAAGGAATAAAATTTGAAAAATATGTTGTTTAATGGAATTTTAGCAACGTTCTTACTCCACCACTGGATTAGGGGAAATATTCAACAAAATATTATTCAAATCAATATGTCGAACCATATCAATCAATCACTTTATCACAATAATCTTAAGTGTCAATAATTTCAAATAAATCTACAAAAATATAACTGTAAGAACATTATTCTAATTGCTACAAACTAGCGAAAAACAATATTTTATTCACAATCAATGTAAAAATAGAAACCAAGAAGATACCGAATTGTAAAATTCATATTCTGGTGGCCTCCACCAAACTTCCATCCAATTCAATGCATTTATCATATCGCTTACGAATATTTTTTAAAGTATTCCTCAATTGTTGTGGAGTAATCGTATCGCAAGCTTGCTGAATTCTGGTGCAGAGTTCCACTCGATTCCTTGGTCGTGATTTGTAAACCTTTTCATTGAATATTCTAGTTACTTCTCTTTCACTACGGCAATCATAAACGGAAAGATGTATAATTTCGATTTTTTTTTGAATTGACAATTGAGCCATTATCTGTTTTTACTTGGAAAAAAAATTATTTAGTTCACTAATGGTGCGTAACAAAATGACAATTCATGCACAAATAAATAGATGAGAAACTGTATGTCACAGCTAACTTGTTTATTCCATTAATGCATTCTCAATAACAGGCAGTTAAAATTACAATCATCATTTTTTGCTATTCAACAAAAGGCAGAAATTACAGCTGATGTAACCTACTGGAATGATGCTAATTATTATCCATTGCATATATTTTTCGTTACAATTTCTACTGGGAGTACATTAGACTTGTCTTATACTGTTGAAATTGTTTTCATGGAGATTAACCAGGAGTTCTCTCCTGATTGTACTTGATTGTGTATCCACTCCACTTCGAGAAATACTTAAAGACTATTTTTACCATCATGATTTTCAGATGATATAATTGTACGACATTGCAATAATCACCCCAATAATTTTTTCGATAATCAACAGTGGTGTAGTAAGAACGTTGTTAAAATTCCATTTTACAATATATTTTTTCTACGACCATTAAGAAAAATGAACATTTCAACTGCGTCTTCGATTAAAAAACCTACCACGTTGTAACACCGATTTTCATATCCCACGGGCTAGCTGTATCGAATTATTTCATTTCCTCCGACTTTCATGAACTACTAGACTGTCATTATACAAAATTCGATTGAAAAAATTGAGTTATTAAACATGATTAGCGATAGTGAGGATGATTTAACAATCAAATTGATAAAGGACCGCGCACTTTTCTTATGTAAAGTGGCGACCGGTCAAATTTTCTGAAAGTTTGGTATGTTGTTGTACCCGACTCAGTAACCAAAAGTGTCACAGGGCCCAACCCAATCCGATGGCTAGTTTTCTAAATACTGGGTGTTAAAGTTGAAAATTGCCCAGATTTTCGGATTTATTTTTTATTCATTAAAAGTTAGATTGGCTTTCTGTTGCATGCAGACGTTTACTACATGTACTAGTAATGGAATTAGTGGATACGTATGATTGAAAATATTTATATTTACAAGGTGATTCACGAATGTATGACGGTAGTTTTTTGCCAAAATCCACTTTTTCTACTGTGACGTCAGGGAGGCATATTTTTTAAACGTTCTCTTCGATAAAGTATTTTGACGAGAAAATATTGCACAGTACATATTTTTTATACAGGGTGTTTAACAGAGAGAACCACTAGAAAAAATTATTTTCTTTTAGGATTAATTCGAAACCCTGTATTTATGGATTGATTTTTGGGAAAAGTAATACCACAAACATATGTGTGTCTCTAATATCCAAAATATTCAAGGTGGTTTATTCATAGGAAGGTATTCTATTTTGGGAAAAGTACAAAAAACATGAACAACCTGTATTCAAAAATTTCCTCTGTCAAATGTAACTATTTTCTCACTATATATTGATTTTCATGCCATCTTCAGAGTTATGAATTCTGAATCCAATACTATGACCAGTTTTCGAGATACAGGGCGTTAAAGTGGAAAATTACTGATTTTATCAGTTTTTCTTCAAATTGAATAGCCGGATTGATTTAATGTTGCGCCTATGAGTTTAATATGAGTTTCGGTCAGATGTACATGGAAAGGTTCAGCTGAAAATATTTACTGTTACAGGGTTATTCACGAATAAATCACAATAGGTTTTTGCAAATACTCAAAATTCTACAGTTCCGTCACAGATAAGTTATTCCATGAAGTTAATACCTAGTCGTTTACAATTTTGAGTCTGAGATGATTACTTTTCATACAGGGTGAGCCATACAGCCAACCATACCAAAAATAATTATGCTTTGAAATAATTGAAATGAGAACTTTCTTAGTGAATTTTGAGTAACTGTATAACATTACATCAATTATACATAACCGTAAGAATTTTAAATATACAAGGTGATTTAGTTAATATCACCTTCCAAAAATATACATCTTTGTCTGATATAAGTAATCGACAAGCTTTTATACACGTGGCAGCAAAAATGATAATAAGAAGTTTTTTAATTTATTCAACACTTTATAAACAAATACAATCTAACATTTATGATTCTTCTATGATATAGGTACAATATCTACGAAGCATTTTGTTCCTGATCAGCATCAGAGTGCTGGTAACGGAACAGTATATAACTCGCTCTGCACGTATGTTGTGAAGTACCTACTACCTATACAAATAGGTTCGAATTATACCTACACAAGAAGATGGATAATTATCATATTTTTGGGGGTGATAGCGCAGTGGGTAAGCGCGCTCATAAAGTTACTCAAAATTCACTAAAAAAGTTCTCATTTCAATTATTTCAAAGCATAACTATTTTTGTTATGGTTGGCTGTATGGCTCACCCTATATGAAAATTAATCATTTTAGACTCAAAATTGTTAACGACCAGGTATTAACTTCATGGAATAACTCATATGTGACGGAACTGTAGAATTTTTAGTATTTGCAAAAACCTATTGTGATTTATTCGTGAATAACCCTGTAACAGTAAATATTTTTAGCTGAACCTTTCCATGTACATCTGGTCGAAACTCATATTAAACTCATAGGCGCAACATAAAATCAATCCGGCTTTTCAATTTGAAGAAAAAACTGATAAAATCAGTAATTTTCCACTTTAACGCCCTGTATCTCGAAAACTAGTCATAGTATCGGATTCAGAATTCATACCTCTGAAGATGGCATGAAAATCAATATATAGTGAGATAATAGTTACATTTGACAGTGGAAATTTTCGAATACAGGTTGTTCATGTTTTTTGTACTTTTCCCAAAATAGAACACCTTCCTGTGAATAAACCACCTTGAATATTTTGGAGATTAAAAACACACATATGTTTGTGGTAATACTTTTCCCAAATATCAATCCAAAAATACAGGGTTTCGAATTAATCCTAAAAGAAAATAATTTTGTCTAGTGGTTCTCTCTATGAAACACAAATTTCTCGTCAAAATACTATATAGAAGAGAACTTTTCAAAAATATGCCTCCCTGACGACACAGTAGAAAAAGTGAATTTTGGCAAAAATTTATCGTCATACATTCGTGAATCACCTTGTAAATATAAATATTTTTAATCATACGTATCCACTAATTTAATTACTAGAACATGTAGTAAACGTCTGCATGCAACAGAAATCCGATCTAACTTTTAATAAATAAAAAATAAATCCGAAAATTTGGGCAATTTTCAACTTAACACCCCGTATTTAGAAAACTAGCCATCGGATTGGGTTGGGCCCATTGACACTTTTGGTTACTGAGTCAGGTACAACAACATACCAAAATTTGACCGGTCGCCACTTTACATAAGAAAAGTGCGGGGTCCTTTATATCAGAAGCTCCTGATAATGCCTATCTTCTGACAAAGGTATGATTTTCTTTTCATAAAACCAGAATAATTTCAATGAAAAGATTGATTACAATCGGATTCTATATTTTTGAATAGTTGATAGATATTTTCTATATAGCAGTTAATTTAAACAAATCATGTGCTCTAGTAACGACGAGTGTTGATTCAGATGACACATGGACTTTGGATGGTGGAAGCGAGGGTTCAAATCCACGCAGCCACATTTTTTTTTTCATTTCATGAAATCGATTAGTGTTTGATTTTTTCTGTATGAAGTTCTTTTATTTCCAAGTTGTCAAAATTTGAAAATTTTGAATGTCATTTGTTTCACGACGTAGGTAGGTACGTGTACAAAAAGAAAAAATAGATGTTTCATTCAACGGGTGAAGAAGAAAAAATTATCCAAACCATGTAAAAATGGCGGCAGGAGAGTTTATGATAACAAGGATTATTAAAAATATTACAGATTTGTTAAAGATTCAGATATTCGTATAAAAAGTATAGTGTACAATATACTATTTCAAATTTTATTCCCTTATAACTTTATTATCACTCAACAGATTCCGATGAAACTGTGACCAGTAATATTTCAAGTAATCGTGAATTCAGTGGTGTATTCAGAATTTTCATCAAATTCATGAACTTGAATTGGTGTTTTGATTAAACTGCATATTTTTCAAATTTCATTTCTTCATAACTTTTTATTGATTGATTCATTTCAACGTAATTCACACGTAACTCATTTGAAAATGTCGCGAATCCAGTAGTGTATTCGATTTTTTTCTAAAAAAATTGCTAGTAATTTTTTTAGATTTCTGACCTTGAAAAATGAGATTAGTTAGCCCTGGAAATTAAGAGTTATCCATGAAATTTGGTGTCCCAATAGACTTTTCGGATATCCATCTAACAAAAAAAAAATCATTCCTATGTAAAGTCCATATTGTCTTGTATATTAGATATATAATGAAAATTTGGTCATCCTGTGATGGAAATCAGGAAAAATATAATTCATAAAGCAATAAAATTAATTTTAAATAACCATGTGAAACACTTTCTTCAGAATTGAACAGTGAGGATTTTCAGGCTCTCCCCCTCTGTTACCTTTTGAATGGTTTGACGTAAAGGTAATCATAAAACGAATACCCTTTTGAATGGTATCACCGACACTACCTTTTGAAATAAATGAATAAAGTAAAAGATATTTCAAATGGCCCAAGTAGCCCAAGTAGCACACCTATATTTTCCAAATTCATCATTTCTTTCTGTAATCTCTGAAAACAAACGCCATTGTAGTTTTTTTCAAACCATAAAATCATTTAACAACAATGTAATGAGCAGACTATTTTTATTTTAACTAAACAGCCAACAAAATGTAGTCACGCGATTGATAAGGCCATAAGGCTATTATGGAACAATAAAATTATATTTATAATCAAGTTCGTACTCACATTAAGTTCTCAAAAACTCCATAGACCAATCTGAAACAAAAATATCAGCATTAATCACCACAATAATCAGAGTAGGTCGTCGCCCTGAAAATAGTTACAGCAAGTAGTTGGTTAGTTGGTAAAGAGCACAGTAAAAAAATTAGTAGCGTAAAAACACGATTTTAAGCTCATTAGTGATTTATTCTTTCCAAGAACTATTTTAACTATTTCTATTTTCAACTATTTTCAAGTTACTATTTGACGAAAGACTATCAACTAATTATTAAAAACAGATGAAATAATTGAATCTCACGCATAAACCTGAACTTTGGAGCATCGATGTCAATTTGATGATATTTACATATACAGGGTGTCCGGTAAACTTTGTGGAATATTGAAACTGGTAATAGACCAGGTCATGACTGTTCTGAATATCGGAATTTCACCTTAGTGAAAATCTCACCGTTTTCGAGACTATGAGCGTTTTTTCAAATTCTGGAAATTCACTGTGCCATGTCTACAAATTGGGACCAATTCAAATATCTTTGCTGCTGAAGATTACTGATGATTGATGCTTTCAGATGCGTAAGACAGTTTTTCAGAAAACGATACAATTTTTCAAGAAATGAGGGTAAAATGCCAGATTTGATGATTTCATTAAAAATATGAACAGGATGTTCATAAAGTCAGTTGTGGAATCATCTGCGACTGAAAGTTGGAATTTAGTCGCTGTTTTCCATCGTACAAGATAACCTCAATGAATATCACTTTCTCCAAAAATAATTATAGTTTGTTTAATACCATAGTAGATTCTGGACAAAATGAGCATTCTTTTGTAATGAATGTCCACTTCCAATTGGTTATGTTTCTTTGAAACAATAATGTCAAACTTTAAAAAAAAATTGGTGAAACTCAAATATGTTATTTTACCCTAATTTCTTGAAATTTTTTCCACTTTTTGAAAAACTGTTCTGTACGTCTAAAATCATCACTCATCAGTAATCTTCAGCAGCAAAGTTAATTGAATCTCTCTCAATTTGTATACATGGCACTCCAAAATCCAAGGTTAGGTAGCGATTTTCCAGATAAAACGGTGATATTTTTACTGAGGTGAAATTCTGATATTCTGAACAGTCATGACCTGGTCTATCACCAGATTCAATATTGTACAAGGTTTAGTTCAATATCAGTCATAGTATTGGTCAGAGAAGCAGTTGTTTTCTGTCAAAAATTTGACCCATATTCTACTCTTTTGAAATTAATTGAGAGAGAGAGGAATTTCAATATTGTAAAAAGTATTCTATTTAAATAATGTTTCACTCTCCAGTAAACTGATCGGACTATTGCCGAATCTTTCGCATTTAATTAAACAGGTGATATTCAACGACTCTTGTTGAAAAATACGTAAAAATACATTACTGTGAAAAGAGTTGCATGGTGCAAATATGTCTGAACGTAACCATATAAGTCAAAATAGAAAATTGCTGCTGAAATAATAATTTGAAAATACAGTTAGTATTGAAAAAGAGTGTGCTAATAGTGTTTTCGAATAACAATTTTAATTTGGTTTCAGTTCTGTAGCTCGATTGAAATTCATTTAAAAATTCATTGTTCACTGTTTTAATATTTCATAACTGAGGTAACTTGCAAACACAATTTTTATCATTTTTTTTGCTGAAGATATGTTTGGTGTTCAAGAACCATTTTGAACGTAACTTTTGCTTCATTCAACCCTGTCTTGCACCTTCTGCGGTTTTTGAGATAAGGATGTTAACACTGTGAATTTAGAACAAAAAAGTATGTATCAGATCAACAACATTTCTTGTCAAAACAAGAAAATGCATTTTATTGGTTATAAATAATTTTTTGCTATGAAACAATCAACTTTATCGTTATAACTGAATAAATTATATAATTCAGTTTATGTAGACAAAATTTTCTGAAATTTGTTTGTTCAGTATATTTAATTTCAAAAATGGAATTTATTTAAGTTCGCTAGATACCATCAAGTTTCACTCTTGTTTCCCATTACAGCTGTCTTCTTAATTTCAAATTATATAAAAGACTAACATAAAAATACACCGAACAAAACACTGTAAACTCAAACGTGAGGAGCTATCATATTATTATGAATGTGGTTTAGATACGGCTGGTCTCCAACACAACCCTGTTCCGAGTTTGATCACAGAAATTGCAATTTATCCACTGAGTGACATACATGGCTTGGTGAGAAAATATCATGAAAAATACCACAGGCACTAGTGACTCGACTTTCATTACTGTCTGTTAAGTAAAAAAATGGGCTTGTTGTTGAAATAAGGTTGTACTGTAAACGATGTCTGAGTGATGGATCATCTTATTTAGAATTCAAGTAACTATAATATTTTTAATATTTAGGACACCCTGTATACACAGCTTTTTCCAAGGCTTTAGATACCGTTAAACACTCTCTTTTATGTATTGAATTGGCAGCAAGATGGTTGTATGGCAGTATGTTGCAATGACTTGCATCTTACCCGAATAAGAAAACACAAAAGGTAAGAAAGATTGAAGGGTTTAAGTGTGAAAGAAATTTTAGTGAATTCTGGTGTTCCACAGGATAGTCATCTGAAACTATTATTAATCGAATTGTTGACCAAAAATAAACACTTCTCAGTAGTATACCAACATCCCATCTGGATATCCAGGCTCACGCTATGTTAATCCGACAGAGAAAATAGCTTGGCAGGCCATTTGTAACTCACCTGTAGTGGAGCGACATGCTTCTAGCGGATTAAGACCAAGCCGTGCCTTGTTTGGGTAGACAAGCTGATCTTTTGTTTTGTCCATTAGTATTGACGGTCTCAAGCAAAGACATTTCTAAGACGCCTGGTTTCAGAACAATGCGAATAATTGAGAAAATGAAGTGACAGCCACTCCGGGACGAAATTATCCTGGATTTCGCCACTGGGACCGCTGGGGTTTGGGTGGTTTGCAGGATGTTATTTGTGTACAAGGTGTTATTTGTGGTTGTACGTGGATATTTCGGAATGGTTCAGCTTGAATGTGAATATGCTCAGGAAGCCCACTCATGTTGGGAAAATAATAACGGTACCTACAATATTATGTAAATATTGGCAAAGTGTGCAATCGTGAAATTGGCGAAAGAAAAATTGTGTCTTTTTTGCTATATTAGTCCAATGTTACTATAATGAAATTGGTGCAGTATTATCGAAACAATATTGGCCTCAAAAACTTCAGAGATATTGGTATGTCATTGGTACTATATGGTGAAATGTTGGCAAAGATATCAAAGCTCATATTGGCCAGGAAGACAATGTGAATTTAGTGATATTGGTCTAAGAAAGTGCTTACGAATTTCAAGCACTAAACATTTTTTAATAATTTTGAAAATCGAATGAAGGAAAAGTGGCCAATAAAATCGATCCAGGACGACAATAATGCAGATAACTCCGGAAAATAGTATAAAGGAAAACAGAAAAAGATAAACTACTGACGAAAAACACATTCTTTGATTTTTAGTGATCTCTTGTGTCTGAAATATTTGAAATTTCCACTCAAAGTGGAAAAGACTAGATTTAAATCTTCAAATTCCAAAACGGTTAGAGATGGCAATCGATTCAGAATGGTCGAATTAGTATATACGTACTGTGAACTTCATGACAAATTCAAGTTGATCAAAATAAAAAAAAGATACTCGAAAAAAATTGTGAGTGGTGGACCCCGGAAAAAATCACGGAAAATACGAAATTGACAGATCGATTTGGAATTCTCACTATGTACGTGGAATTTCACGCTGATTACAAAAATATGTATATCATATATGCTCAGGTATTCAAATAGTGTTGAAATTTGGTGAGCATAATAAAAAAAAATGCAGTTCGAAAATCTGGAAACGAAAATTTAAAAAAAAATCTGGAAAATAACACTTGCAATTCAATTTGAATTTTTCAATTCAAGAACGGTTATAGTTACAACAATTTCACCAATCGATTCAGAATGATCAAATTGGTAAATTCTGAAAATTTCAAGTTGGTCAAAAAAAAGTATTCAAAAAAGGTTTCAACGGGCAGAACCCCTAAAATATCACGAAAAATATGGAATCGGAAGATCGATTTGAAATTCTCACTATGTACTTGGAATTTCACGCTGATTTCAAAAATAAATAATTCATATACGCTCAGGAATTCGAATATATTATTATTGAAATTTTCAATGAAAGAAAAAAGTGTAAAACTGGTGAATTAGGGTGTGTATATTTTGCTGGTGAAAATAAGGGGGCATTTGAGTGTGTCTTTCAGAGACGAAACGCGTAATAGAAAATGCCAGTTTTCATTAAAAAAAGGCCCATATGGGCCGTGGTGGTCGGCTGGTAAAGCGTCCGCCTCGCAAGCGTGGGGTCGTGGGTTCGATCCACCGATTCACCGGTCTCGTGCATGGCATCACACGTTTAAAGGTAAGGGCTGCGTCTTCCCTAGCTCACACAAGTCTCTCGAAGACTTCCGAGGGTTGCGCGTAGGGGTGCAATCGGTTGACAGAAATAACAATTTTAACAATTTTTTTTTTTTAACAATTTTTAACATGGAATATTTTAGTGAATGAGTATGAAAAATTAGTTGATATAACCGAAACATTTTCCCATCAACACTTTAACTGCACATCTGAAATACTGTTTCTAAATGACTAGCAAAATTCAAAGGACGAGACAGATCACGGAAATGAGCGCAAACATAATATGAATACAAATGCGCACAAAAAAATTAAAAGCACCGATCTCATAAAATAACCTTCTTTAATGACTATCACTTTACTCGACAGACCCGATCCCATGCAAACCTAACCGAGCTTACCCGACTATACAATACGGTTAGGTTGCGTCTTTTCTATCTGTTTGTGCATGAGCACATACCAAAAATTAATGTTTGTGATCCAACACGTTTATTTGTTCGCAAAAAATGCCTCCTACATACTCTGTCTATTTGAAATACCTTCTGTGCATTCAAAATATTATTACCGACATTTTTTTTTCCAATCCAGTAGCCAGTATCAATGTCTTTTATTGAATCAACAACAACAATGATTCTTAAAAACTTCATAAGAGTACAATGCGACGTTGTCAGATTCCCTAAAATTCCTGCATACTGAATACTGATCAATATGTCTGTCTATTTGAAATACCTTCTGTGCATTCAAAATATTATTACCGACATTTTTTTTTCCAATCCAGTAGCCAGTATCAATGTCTTTTATTGAATCAACAACAACAATGATTCTTAAAAACTTCATAAGAGTACAATGCGACGTTGTCAGATTCCCTAAAATTCCTGCATACTGAATACTGATCAATATGAAATGTTTGTAGTGAATAGTTTTCAGAAGTATTGGCGCCCTAGAGACTGGCAATTTTTCCATCAATAATAATAATCGTTCCTCATAAATACTCGAAGAGTGAACCATTCTTAGTGGATATATTCAGCAAGAAATACGCAAGGAAAGAGAGCACGCGCATTCCTATTACTACT
The DNA here is from genome assembly GCA_944452925.2 of Chrysolina oricalcia. Taxonomy (NCBI): domain Eukaryota; kingdom Metazoa; phylum Arthropoda; class Insecta; order Coleoptera; family Chrysomelidae; genus Chrysolina; species Chrysolina oricalcia. Next base: position 5,131,079 of record OX101825.2, on the reverse strand, counting down.
TTGTAACTAATGTAACTTATCTCTCACTTGTTAGTGGAAATATCTGCGAGGAAGACACGAGCGAGTGCATTTCTTTGAGTAGAAACTTTCATCCCCCATCTGTAAGTGAAGAACAAGAAAAGAAATACACGAGCGGAGCGAGCACACTCTTTGCGAGCATTATTTGCGAAATGTCGGGTGACAAAGTAGTGATGGGAATGCGCGTTCGCTTCGCTCGCGTATTTCTGGTCTTGTTCACTAACGAATAAAGGATGAAAATTTCTACTCCAAGTTGACAGAAATCGACAAAGTAGTGATGGGAATGCGCGTGCTCGCGTATTTCTGGTCTTGTTCACTAACGAATAAGGGGTGAAAATTTCGCAAATAACGGAAGAAAATTTCTATTCTACTACTTTGTCGATTTCTGTCAACTTTGAGTAGAAATTTCCATCTCTTATTCGTTTGTGAACAAGAGCAGAAATAGGCGAGCGAAGCGAGCTCGCTCGCCTGACATTTCGCAAATCTGTGCGCGCGGATTAGCGAAATGTAGGGCGAGCGCGCGCATTCCCATCACTACTTTGTCGATTTCTGTCAACTGTAAAAAAGCTAGAATTTGATGATAAAAAACTGTTTTCAATGAAAGAAAAACGGGTAAAACTGGTGAATTAGGGTGTGTATAATGTGCTGGAGGCATTTGAGTGTGTCTTTCAAAGAAGAAACGTGTAATGGAAAATGCCAGTTTTCAGTCAAAAAAAGGCCCATATCTCCGAAATTACTTGAGACTGTCCAAAAATTCATGTGTATTTTTTGTTCAAGAGGTCCAATTACGTGAGTTTCAAATTTTTTTTGATAGCTTGTAGCGCCCGGTTAACGGAATTTTAACCCAAAATGAATAGTTTGTAGTGGACTGTCACCGTGTTGAGGATAAATAAATGAACTGATAGACCTTTTTCAGGTAAAATAGACTGGAGGCTGATCAGATGAGTGCTCGCTTTGTGAATCGTTTCCCAATTCCGAAACAATAAACTAATAATTTTTTGTGTAAAACGGATATGTCTGAAAGACAAAAATGTGTTTCAGAAAAGTGAGTCTTGTAGAATTGAAAGTAGTGGAATTAAAACAGGAATGGAAGAAAAGAAACTTGAGACCACTGGTAAGAAGGGCGTTCTTCGAAAAAGACTTGCAGAGGGATTGATTTTATTCGAAGTTTCAGAAATACACCAGTTACGGATGTATGTCCACATGAATAATTCTTTTTAGAATCACCTGAGAATTATTGCCCATCATCAGTATTCAATCATGAAACGCCCTGTATGTTTGTGAATAGCCCGATTTTGTGCCTGAAACACACCCCCTATCCGTCATCGGCATCATCCCCACCCGAAAAACATCCCCATTGATCACTCATCACCCCTCAAACGCACCGTTTATTACAATGATAAAGAAGGTCCCTTGCGGCCGGACGCGGTCCCGTGAAAACAAAGGTAGGATATCTTCACTTAACGCAATTAGGAAATGTGTGACACTCGGCGGGTTTCGGAGTCGAGCTCAGGTGGCGTGTGTCCTTTGTCATTATAACCCGCGGCGACTGGCTCTGCTCGCAGGGCTGTTGTTGCCGCCGTTTTGCCTGTTATTATCGGAAAGTGGCGTGCACGCTGATATTTAAGGGCTGCTCAAGTGTCCCGGTAATTGATTTCGCCCGTTGGTATTGTTCTGCGGGGATTCACACAACTTTCCACCGCGACTAATTATGCCTTGATGACTCTGTGAAGTTAAAAATGGACGGATTCATACAGTTCCACAGTCCCCTGGTAGCACGGAGACGTCGAAATAACGTCATAATTTGGTCATATTATTGACGAACCTACGTCAGAAAGTGACGACTCAGAGACTATGAAAAGACGTCAAAATGTCACAGCTATTGGATATTCATCAGCAGGACGTCACTGACGTCTGAAAAGAGAACTAAAACTGACGTCATTATAATGACCTACACGACCATTAATAGGCGTCAGTCAAATGTCAATGAATGACGTCTTATGAAGGACTTCATGACATGTGGAAATTGATAGATTTAGGGAAGTACAAGAAATAAACTGAAAAACCATATTATATCATTTTATGAATTTTAAATATGAAACACATTACAGGATGTTATTGTAAACTTACATTCAGTATCAGTTAACTGCATGAAATATCAGAGATCTTAGAAAATAGTTTATTACTGTGAAAGAATAATCACGAATTTGTATTCTCTGGTAGGATTTGGGTTTCATACTATCACGAAGACCTCAGCAATAGTGGGTGCTCCTACTTCATATCGAAATTGCAGTTTTTGGTGTTCTTTGTTCATACTTACTAACCTGTTCCATACAAACATCGGCTGATTGAATGGAACTTCCAATCTTCTTCATCCTCTTCATCCTCGAAACTCACTCGATCTTTCAATGGCGGCCACAACACTTCCAGTACGTAAGACATTATTCGTTGATTTATCCAAAAGAGTATAACAGCAAAAAACACAAATATGTTAGCACCAAACCACCAAACAATCCAACACAGCAGCAAAACAGAAAAAAAAACTTTTAGTTTCAAACTATGGCAGTGACAATCGACGAGGTGAAACATAATGCAAAGGTAGCAAGCCGTACTGCTGACGACCGGCGGACCGAATCCAGCCGAGTCCAACCGACAACCCAAGGTGCCACGACAGAGTTGCCAGTTTAAACAAACCATCATTCTATTCCTCCAAAAATTTTTAAGATTATCAATGACTTTTTCAGACTTGAATTAACAACCTTATTGTGATGAGTATTTGATTGACATAACTAAACAAAAGACTACCATCTACTGAAAAAATTAAAACAGAATTATATTGGGAACAAATGAATATCAATATCACATAATATGAGCACTTCCTACCTCTTCCGTTTTCATTTCCAAAAACATGTTCACACTTGCAGGCACAGATATTTCATGATTTATGACAATTTCTTGTTCATCATTGGGAATTACGAAAAAGACTACTCATCTCATTGGCATCTGTCATCCACCATGTACTAAATATTGACGGTATTCTGAAATTTCAGTCTAGAACTCTATCAGCCTATTACTATTTCATATTCCGTCAAGAATTCATTAGGTTTCTTCTATTCCTCTAATTGAGAGTTATCTTGAATTTTTAATTCCTGAGAATATTTTTCAATATTTGCAACGCTGTCCACTATCAACTTCGTCAACTGGTGTTTTCAGCATGTGTCTACGTCCCCACTGCAGCAACTCAGCGATTGATCACTGTAATAGCGGGAAGTTTGAATAACAAGACAGCTCATGCAAGTTGAAAATGTGTTGATCAGGTACTAGCCAACCTAACCTGAATAACGTTGCGTAAACAGAATAGCCATACAAAATTGTTACAATATAACAATCTTTTATCTGAATTTCAGTCGAGACGTCGACACAATGTAACAGAATCTTTATACAACTAAACTAAACTAAATAGTTTTTGGCGAATTGCTGATAGATGGGGTCCAGATTTGAGTAATCACGAATTCTGGAACAATTCTCAGTAACGGACTCTACATGTTGACAATCTTCGAATAACAAATAGTTGACTTCAATTTGACGTCAATTTGACGTCATGAGATAAGACATTATTTAGAGGTCTCATTGTGGTTGAGGACTTCACAGACCAAAATGGACTTGAATGAGACGTCATTAGGACGTCATTTTACTAACCTGTGCTACCTAAGTATCCAAATCGGGAAGAAAATGTGCCCCTTTCAGATATAAGACGTAGATTGAAGATGGCAATGGAAAAACAGTGTCAAACTACCAAGAGACTTTGATATAGAGTCTGGTGTATCTCCCCAAGAAGCCCATCAAGGAGAGATATAAATTGTTGATGATGGCTAACAGGAATAGCTCATTCCAAAAATTTTAAATTCACACTGGCAAATCCAAAGATACAGAGGAGAGCTTGGGTGCACTGCTGTAGGGTATGGAGGGAAGTGTTGATTATGTGAGAATTACTCAAGAAAATGCTTATTATTTCGAAGACTTTTACTTTGAAAGGTGATTATATTTTATTGACAGTTTTACAACAGTTGCTAACATTTTTTATAAACAGATACATATACTCTCTTGATATTTCAAGTTAAACGGAACATAATATACAGAGTCCTAACATACTCCCACCTTTACAATTTACATGGGAATATTGTAAACAACAATAACTTATGCATAAATAATTTTCAAGGAATAAACTTTTCTGGTTTTTTCACTTTTCTTCCGGATCTTGTTCTTCTTTCAACATTTTCCTCCTTTTCTTTGTCTTCATCCCCAACGGAAGTAGAACGTCGACCAACCAGAATACTTGTATCCCCATTTCCTCTCTTCTTCAATACGTCACCTTCGCTAGCAGTTATTTCCAATGGAAATAAACGTTGAAGTGGCCTTATGATTTCGGAATTTTTTGTTTTTATTCTCGCAACTCTTGATACCTTGTCGTGTCCGGGAAATATATTTAAAATCATTCCAATCGGCCAATCAACTCGTTTCAGATTGTCAGATCCAATGAGAACTATATCTCCAATCTGCAGCCGATGTTTATTGCGTCGACCAGTGTTGACCAGTTCTGCCAGATATTCATTTTTGAATCGTTTTCGTAAATCTTCTCGCAATTTTTGTAAATATCGGAATCGACGAATCAAATGACTTCTATCAATTTTATCAATATCTGGAACCTCTGCATTTCCTATGTCCTGTAGAAACATGATTGGGGTTAAAGGAATCATGTCATTCGAATCTTCCGAAATATAAGTTAGAGGTCGAGAGTTTATAGTAGCTTCACAATCACAGATTAAAGTTAACAATTCTTCATAATGCACTGAAGCCCTTCCTAAGTTCCGACGCAGTAACTCCTTAACAATTCGAACAATCCTCTCCCACCATCCTCCCCACCTGGCAGCTGTTGGTGGAATGAAGTTCCATTTTATTTTCTTCACATTGGAAAATATTAAGACTTGATCCCAATCAATTTTCTGAAAATGATTATTTGCCCCTGTGAAGTTGGTTCCATTATCCGAGTAAATTATAGATGTTCTTCCTCTTCGTGCAAAAAATCTCCTCAAACTCATGATGAAACTATCTGTAGATAAAGAAAGTACCAATTCAAAATGTACTGCCCTGTATATGGCACACGTGAAAATGACAATCCAACATTTTTCGTTTCCTTTCAGATACAGTGGACCGGCTAAATCAATGCCTGTGACTTCAAACACAGCAGCACTCTTGATCCGGTTTGCTGGAAGTGGAGCAAAAGGTGTTTCGATTGCTTTTTGTTTATGCCTTTTGCATATAACACTTTAGCAAAACTTCTCGGATAGTTTTCCTTCCTCTCAATATCCAGAATTTCTGTCGGAGTATACTGAGTAGTATTTGGGTACCAGCATGACAAGAAAGTCTATGTTGTTCCTCAATGAGTCTCCTCACGATTTCATGTTTATATGGTAATAAAATGGGATATTTGAAACTATCATTATCATCCCCATAAACTAATCGTGTTTTAACTCTTAACAAGCCATTCTCATCTCGAAATACCTCAAATCCCGCAATCAACCTCTCATTACATTCCTTCAGATTTTCTTCCAAACTTTCCTGTTGAATGATTTTCAGAAGTGAAATTTCAGCTTTTTCCACCTCATCGCTTGTCAGTTCACCTTTATGTGAATGTCGCCTCTGACAATTCTCCTTGAATCTGAACATCCATCCAACCATCCTGACAATTTTTGAGAATTTGGAAAAGTAATAAAAACCTGTGCTTAACAAAACTCGATTTTTAATCAAAATCGAAACAGTGTTCTTACTTTTCTCCATATTTAGTTCTTCTTGAGAACATGTGATCTCGGAACTAGGCCATTTGTGTGATGGTTCCTTCAGCCAAGATGGTCCCTCCCACCATTCCGATTTATACAATGCCTTCGGACTACATCCTCTAGATGGGAGATCAGCTGGATTCATATCGCCTGGTACATGATTCCATTCACTAATCAAGCTATATGAACGAATTTCTTTAACCCTATTCCCAACAAATGTATTCCATGCTAGTTTTGTTTTGATCCATGTCAACACTACCATGGAATCACTCCAATAAAATGTTTGTAACAATGTGAATTCCTCAACTTCTTTCACAGCTCTACACAATCTCACTCCTATAACAGCAGCTAAAAGTTCTAACCTTGGGAGAGTTATTGGTTTCATAGGAGCTATGCGAGATTTAGCTAGTAAAAGTTGGACTGATATCGAGTTATTGAATTCGGTTCTTAGAAAAACACAAGCAGCATACGCTAATTTGCTGGAATCAACGAAAACATGTAGAGAAAGTTTTTTCAAATCTTCCGGTTTTGGAATAGGGCACAATTTCCTAGGTATGGTACAAAATTTCAACCAATGAATCTCTTTGAGCCAATGATCAAATGATTTTACTATTTCTGAGGGTAATGCTTGATCCCAACCCACTTTGAGTTTCCATGTATTTTGTAATAACAGTTTTGGAATCAATGTTGTAGGGCATGTAAAACCGATGGGATCGAATATTTTCTGGGCAGTCGATAATAACCCCCTTTTTGTAATTGGATTTTCACTGATAACATCCCCGATATCAACTTTACAGTATATCAAATCATCTCGAATATTCCACATCATGCCTAAAAGAAAGACTGAAGTACCTTCAGAAGAAACATCGGAATCATTTAGAACTTTGTCATCATGTTTTCCCCCAGAATTATAAATCCAACCTCTTAACTCGAAATGTGCTAAAGACATAATATGTTTTGCATCATCAATGAAATCATTTAGTTCATTTTCATCATCTACACTAGTTATGCAATTATCTACATAAAAAGAGTTTTTCAGTTTATTTGCTGTAGCGGTAAAATTGGTTGACACTTGTTCTAAGTGATATTGTATAGTGGCAGCTAATAGAAATGGACTTATCGTTACCCCAAATACTACTCGACAATGTCTGTATATTTTCTCCAATTTTTGTTCGTTGTTTTCCCACCAAAGAAATGCTAAATAGTTCCTATCATTTTTTTCCAAACTTATCTGTAGAAACGCTTTTTTAATATCTGCTATGACCCCTATCAAGCCTGATCTGAATCTCAGTATCAATTGTGGAATCATCTCAATCATATTAGGTCCACTATTCAAACAATCATTCAATGAAAAACCATTCGTGTCTTTAGAATTTGCCTCAAAAACTGGTCTAATTTTTGTAGTAGCGCTATTTTCCTTAATAACCGGGTGATGAGGTAAATAATGTTGAATATATGGTTTTTCAGTCATGGACACCTCTTCAATGATACCTAATTTCAACCATTCATTGAAAACTTGATTGTATTCATTGAAATTATTCATACTGAGAAGTTTTTTGGTAGTACTGTACAAACGTTTTTTAGCCATCTCCTCATTATTTGCAAGAGTAGGATGTCCCTGAACCCATGACAATCTAACTTCATACCTACCATCAGAATTACAAGTTATGGTATCCCTGAACTCCCTCAAAACTTCTGCCCCCAAAGCTTCTTTTGTTTTCGAGTCAGCAGGATCATGAATTCCCAATATATCCAAACTCCACAGATTCGAAATAGATACATTATTGAAGAAAGCAAGAGAAATCAGAGAAGTAGTTTGATTTTGTTGTTCCATTAAAACCCAGCCTAGAAGTGTTTCCATGGCTATTAAACCATTGTCTAGTTTTTCCATAGTGCCTGTGATTATAGAACTCAAAACATCAGCACCCAATAATAATGATATGACTGAAGGGTTTGGTCCAACATCAGAAATAAATATGTTTTTATCACGGAGAATATTGATACATGATATATCTTGTAATCTTGGAACATACCCACAAATTTTATTTTGTTCCAAAATCGAAAATTTGTAAGACATGTTATTATTAATACTCTGTATGTTTACTTCATAAACTTTATGGACTCGAGGAGCTAAATTTTGTCCTCCAAAAACGCCTTGTATTATGGTTTCCTGACCAATTTCCCGGAGACTCATTTCTTTCGCACAATCTGTCAGAATGTAAGACTTTTGAGACCCAGAATCCAACAAAACTCTAATGATTTTATTTTTACTGCCATTACTGATTCTAACATTGAGAGTTTGTAATAATGTTTCAGTTGAATTGCTATTTATCAATGCGCTTTCAACTTGTGTATTTTCTTTTTCATTACCTTTTTGTGTAACCTCTTTTTTGTTAAATAAGTCAGGGCACAAAATGGGAAAATGTTTTTTCCCGCAAAAAAGACATTTAACGAAATTTCGACACTTAGTTATGCTATGATTTCGTTTCAAACAGGCATAACAGCAATGATTTTTCTTTAATATTTCTTTCCTTTCATCTAAAGATAAACTTTGGGCTTTTATACAGTCTTGGCTAGCATGAGATTTTTCGCAAAATGAACAAGGAAATATTTTCTTACTCATTCCTCCTGATGTGTGTAGGCTAGCAGCAGTATATAATTCTGTCTCACCTTGTCCAACTTCCTTTTTCTTACTGGATATCGTGTTGGTCCTGGACGTTTTACTTTCTTTCTCTGGTAAAAAACTGGTTCGTGCAAGGTTGATTCTTTCTTCACTCTCGACCTCCGTTCGCAAGAAATCTAATAAAAATTGTAAATTTTCAGTATGATAAACATCATTTTCCTGTCCGTTAATATTGCTCGCAGAGCCTGAAATTTTTGACAGTGACATTTTATTAAAACCACGATGTCGTTCCCAACTTTTCAGGATGTCTTCAGGCAATGCTGATTCGACTAATGGATAAAGCATGGACGCATATTTATCTCTAGTTACCCCAAGTGACTCCAAAGCTCGTAACTGAGTTTCTAACTTATCGAATAAAGAAGTCAAACTCATACCTGATTTTTGTGTTGCTTGTTTCAGAACCAAACTGAGAAGTTCTCTCACGTAAACTTCGATCAAAAACGAATCTCTAGCAAACCTGGCCTTCAACTGGTCGATCGCCTTCTCATAATTCGCCCCGGAAGGTGGAAAACTGTCGACGAGTTCTCGGGCAGCAGTTCCTGGTTCCATCGCTTGAAGTAAATACTGGAATTTGTCGTCATCCTCGATATCCTCGTCGTCATGGATTTTACGGAATTGGCCCCAAAATCCTATCCAACTCCTTACATTGCCGTCAAATCTCTTCAGCTCCAACTTCGGTAGTCTAAATTTTCTTCCCAACTTCTTGCTGCATATACTGTCATTCCTGGAAGACTCAGCACCGGAATTGTCACCACTTTCTGGCAGTTTTGGTACGGGAACGGAAGTAACAGGTGTGAAATGTGTATCGCATTTGGTTTGATACGAAATTAAAGTATCTCTGTACGATTCTGCTGTATCAAACTCTTGATCAATTTCCTCGTCTCCGAGGTCTTGGGCTAACAATGCCTTATTAACATGGTCATCTAGTATGAATAGTCTGTTGCCTTTATCTTCTAATTGCTTTAGACGAGACAAAACAACTTCCTGGGTGGTTTCTTTACTTTGCAAAAGACCGTCTATGTCTCGACAAGCCTTGGTAAAAATTCTTCTCAACTGTGACCTTTCTTTCTTGAGGTGTACTTAATTCTCCATACTGTCCTGTCACGGTCGCCAAATGTTGATTATGTGAGAATTACTCAAGAAAATGCTTATTATTTCGAAGACTTTTACTTTGAAAGGTGATTATATTTTATTGACAGTTTTACAACAGTTGCTAACATTTTTTATAAACAGATACATATACTCTCTTGATATTTCAAGTTAAACGGAACATAATATACAGAGTCCTAACAGGAAGACATCACATTGCATATTTTAATTATTTTCTGTTCCGCTTAGTAAGGGTGTTATTACACTGCGATCTATTGGATCCAGAGCAGTTTCTTCAGTCCTATAACTCTCAAGAAGTTCAGGATATCACATGGCTTCAGGTTAGGTGGATCTTTCTCTTCTCTTTGGTGTTCTCTGAGGTATCTCACCCTCTGATTTTACAGGTCAGTTCATTCTGAAATAATGTGGATAGAGGTTTTGTAGTCTTCCTCACAAAATCTGCATTCTTCGACCCCTCAAAGCTTCTTAAGGTGTCGCCTGAACCCAGCAGTGCCCTGTCAGGAATCCTGTTGAATTATTTTTACAATTGCTGGTCCAGTAATTTGATCTCTTCCAGTTGTCTTTTCCAGTATTATCCTGGCCTGTCTCATTCCTTTTGATTCGATCCAGTATTGAATTATTTTGTTGTGTACATCTTTCCCAAGTTCATGAAGTTTTGTGCTGGTACTTATTCCGTAGAAGGGTTCAGATTCCAGAAATGGTGTGTTAACACTTTTTTGCCAGTGCGTCTGCTATTTCCAGTGTGATCTGAAATCCATAGGAAGATAAGTGTTGTTCCTAACTGGCTCACTCAGTTCCACTATGCACTTTCACACCATCTAATAGTTGATAACATGGGAGTTGAGGGCATTAATGGCTGCTTGGCTATATGACATGATTTCATTCTTCTGTTTGCGAATTTTTTTTTCTGATTTAGAAAAGACGAAATATTATTTCCAAGAGTTTCATAACAAACATTGAGGTCTCAGTTGTGCAGTGGTTCAATATATACCGTCCTTTTTTTGAAAAATACTGAAAGAAACATATAAAAGCAAAGATTATAACATTATTATCACTTCATTTCATTGACGGAATTTCTTGCCCGTGATAGAGTTGAGTACTTCTGAGTACTCTGGACAGAGTATTTCAATGACGTTATAGGTATACTTCAATTTCGTCATATTTGAAAAATACAAATCATCCTGCCAATCATACATGGGTATCGCGAAAACTAACGTTTGAACAAGCCCTTACTCTAAATCATACTTCAAATTGACGTTTGATCACAGCAGATGACATTTCGATATCATCATGCATCAAGTTCATCACCATTCACCACATTTTCAAAATAGCCAGTGACCGTTCTGAGGAAGACCATACTCGACTGTATTTTAAAAATTCAAGTTTCAGTTCATCAGGATGGCTGCAGCAAAAGAGACAGGACTTCCATTGGGAATTGATCTTGGAACTACTTACTCTTGTGTAGGAGTGTTCAGAAATGGTAAGTACTCGTCAATAAGAACAAGTGGGGTCATATTATGTACTCAGTAATTGTCCATTTTCTTCAAGTCCAAGTCATCACTTTCCATTCTCCAGGTACCGTGGACATTATTACCAACGACCAAGGCAATCGTACAACTCCAAGTTACGTAGCTTTCACAGACGTAGAGAGGCTTATAGGAGAACCAGCTTTGGGACAGGTGGCGATGAATCCTAGTAATACAGTATACGATGCCAAGAGACTGATAGGTAATTAGAGAAACCCTTCTGAAATTGAAATTACTATGATATTCAAGGATTCTCATCTAGAATATAATCCTGAAGCAACCCAGCCTAACACACTATATATGCAGGAAGAAAATTCAACGATCCTGTGGTTCAGCAAGACATGCAGCATTGGCCATTCGAAGTAGTAGAGGAGAAAGGAAAACCCAAGATTCGTGTGAAGTATAAAAACGAAGTAAAGTCTTTTTTCCCGGAAGAGATTTCGTCGATGGTTCTGGGGAAGATGAAGGAGATTGCCGAAACCTTTTTGGGATCACATGTATCCAAGGCTGTGATCACAGTGCCGGCATACTTCAATGATTCTCAGCGGTAAGAGCTCAAAATGCGATTTCTTCTTTGTACGTACGATGATGAAAGTATTTTCTGGGTTTGATTTTTCTTCATGAGCTGCAATTCTATCTGTTTTATATGAGGTACATTCGAAAATGAATGGTGGGAAAGTAGCAGCTGCTGTATTTTGTTAATTTTCTGAAGCTTTTGACTATGTGATTCATAAAATACTTTTGCTCAAACTACAGAAATATGGTTTCTGGAAAATCACTTTCATTGTTTCATGGTTTTATTCTTATTCAACTGTAAGAAATCAGATAGTGACAAATTCATCATATTCGGGATTAGTAGCATATTCTTCAACGAGCGTATATTCTCAAGAATAAAAATTCAGAAACGAGCCAAAGGCGAGTTTCGGAATTATTCGAGAAAATAGTAGTTATTATACGCTAGTAGAAGATTATACTTTCTCTACGACTATACAATAGTCAGAGTTTTGATGAAATCTAAATATTATTCACGAAAATAAGTATATATTATGAAGTGATATAAGGTAGAATAACAATTATACATGAATAATCGGTGTTCATTCATGAATGAACAAATGCCTTAATTGAAAATGATTTTTAAAAGAACTACCTTCGTTATACATTTACTTTAAGTTCAAGTTCAAGTTCAAGTGTATATTTGTCAGTTTTGATACAGAAAGTATATATGACACGTCAATTTTTCATAAACATACAGACATACATATGTAAATAAATAAACATTCAAACAATACATACATAAAATATCCAGTAAATAATCAAGAAACATTCTCATACTCTCTGAGGGAATAAAAACAACTTGCTAGTAGATATTCTTTGAGATTTTTTCGGAATTTCATGTTGTTTCTTTCTTCCTTAATGTTTTGGGGTAACGAGTTGAAATATTTTGTACCTGCGTAATGTGGCGATTTTTTATACTCGGAATTGTTACATTTTGTCAGGTGGAAGTCATTTCGGTTCCTTGTGAAATGGGGATGAACCTCTTTATTTTGCGTGAATTTCAATGATTTTGAATGAACATAACTCAGTGTTTTATAAAGATATATACATGGCAATGTAAGAATACGGTTGTTTATGAATGTCTGTTTGCATGATTCTCTATAATCAAGATCAAATATCAGACGTAAAAATCGTTTTTGCATAACGATCCTATTTAATTCTGTTGCCTGACCCCAAATGGAAATATTGATACTCAGTTTGGAATATACCAATGCATAGTAAATATCCAAGAGATTGTGATTAATGAAATTTGACTTTAGTGTTAAGAAAGCAAAATATGTTTTTTTTAGAGATGTGCACAAGTACTCAATATGTTTGTTGAATTATAATTCACAATCCAGTTGTGTACCAAGGAATTTGGTACATTCGGTTACTTCTAATTCCAGGTTGAGATGAAGTGGGCGGCAGTATTTGTTAGAAAATTGAATGAATGTACACGCTTCTACCAACTGAGCTATAACATGCACTAAAAAATTTGTGAATGAAATACCTTCTAGAGAAACTCTGACCAAGAACTGAGAGAGTGTGGAACGTTCAAGTAAAAATTGTTTGACATACCTTTGTTGCAAGATAGATTTCATCTTCCTCACTATCACTGCTTTCCCAATCCACCCTATTTATTTTTATATTAGGTACTTGTAACACAGATCAAAGTTAAAACTGAGAAAATAGTCAATCTGACATTCGCGGATGCCAAGCTGTGACATAAGATCAATCAAGCAAAGCCTTCTTGAGAAATTTGTTTTTTAAACCTCTCAGTTCCCGTGGATTCTAAAAATTCTGAACCTGTGATTGGCCGAGTGCCGTTGAATAATGAGTTAGGATCCACGGTGTCCTAAAATCATGTTTATTCTTCAATTAAAAATCGGTATGTAATGAACGTAGAGCACAATAGACGTAGAGAGAGTATTGATTGTCGAGTTTTTCAAGGTTCCAGACTTGAATTAATTTCCATTGAATCCCTTAAAAATTCATCAAATTTCAATTGAAGTAAGATATAACATCACTTTTCATCAAACATTGAAAGTATCAAATCGATGTTTCGGTTCAGAGAAGATGTGCCATGTTTGTTTTTTGAAAGAGTGTATTACAGTTTGCTAGAGCTCTATAATGATGGTTTTCGAAACTCATACTGATTGAAGGATGAATCAAACTTTTCAACACACTTTTATAAGAAAAATCATGCTCTTAAAGATCATGTTGAATAAGGTCTAGAGTGTGATAGAGAAATAAAGAACTAAACTGTCTATATGATATTTAAACAAAAGAATATGGAAAACGTCAAATTAAACATTATAATTAAAAACAAAACTATTGCTGAAGTTGAGAAACACAAGTATTTGGGTCTGATTATTGACAAAAATTTAAATTTTGAGAGTAACATAGAGAAAATAAAAAATTCTATTATTCCTCTGATAGGAGCTATCAGAAGAATACAATTTCTAAGAAAAAATATTCAATTATTAATATATAACGCACATATTATCTTTCGAATCAGATATATGATCACAGTGTGGTCATCATGCAGTCAAAAACAAAAAGAAATTATTTATAGATTGATGAATAAAGCAATAAAACTAATATTTGGTAAACCTTGGGATACACCATGTTCAGATTTGTACAAAACACCAATAATATGACATTGAACCAACTTATTAAATTTGAAAAAGCTGAATTTGCATTTAAATCAACCAAGAATATACAAAAGAGTAATACAACAATTCAGAAAAATTCCAAATTACTTAGTCATAATACTCGGATTTTGAACCACTTTCACTTGGACAATATCCATTCCATCAAAAGAAAAGCAAATCCAATTTTCAGCTCTATAGAAACATTTAATAAATTACCAGAACAAATAAAAAATTCAAAAACGATAATTTCATTTTCCAAAAATTTGACAGAGATGTTACTATTGAAATGATGTTCATAAGAATACTACAAAACTTTATGAATTATTTGTATTATTTGATAATGTATTAGAATTAGATTACTTTATTTTATCATTGATGTACATTCAAACTTCCTTATTCCGTTGTTCCGACTGGAAGTTATTTATACAATGAATGAAAAAACTATCTAAATTATTTTGAGGCTATTGCCCAAAAATAAGATATATGCTAAAGGAGCTTCTCTAGGTACATACCGATGACTTTTCTGTTAGATTTTTCCATTTTACAAGAAATATAATTCGGTTCTCTGTACTAGGAATTGATTATTTCAACAACTTTTCTGATAATTTTGATACTGTTGCAACTGTTATTTCATGATCTGAAAAACCAAAATTCATCTGATTTACGTATACTCAATGTAGTATATATTGAATTAGAGTTATAATATGACTACCAGCTAATGAATTGAGTATTAATTATTCAGTGTATGAATAAAAAGGTGTCCAAAACACGTATACTTGGCCAAACATAATCGAATAAGTTTGTTACCAACGTAAATTTACTATTATTATAAATAATGGCAAAGAACCTGTTTCAACAAGACTCCATATTTTTTCACAGTTACAGAGTAGTTGGCATCATGGTTCATTGAATATATTTGAACAGTATAATAAAATCAGTGTGAAGTATTCTGGTTCATAAAATCAATTCCTTTTGATTCAATGTTGAAATTATGACACGATCAACTGTAACACATTTTGAAGCCAGTTTTGTATTTTTTCAACAAAAGAAAAGCCAACATGGAATCTTTCAGATGTCATCTCGAATACTTTCTTAAATACCCTGGACTTTTTCCGGATTATTCATTGATATTTGAATGTTGAAATTCTTTGAAAAAAGGTCCCTTCGGATTGCTTTGCATTGAGAGATGTCTCGTATGAATTAGGATTCTCAGTTCCTGAACCAGTTCATTCTGTCGTTAAGTGGAAACTAAGCCTGGAAATTCTGAGGTTCATTTTGACTAAGGCTTATGTTGGCCTCAAATAGCGGTGCTAACCAAAATCGTAATGTGAGGTTTACTTGAGTCGTACGGTAACCTTAAGTTGAACCGGTGCAAAAAGCTGTTAGGGAATCACATCTACGACATGGTTTGGCATCTTGGGGATTTTGCTGTAGTCATCGTTTACAGACTGTCTCAATTTTACAAAAGCGTCCTCTGCGGTATTTATGTGGAGTGTGATATCAGGATTTATGCCGAAATCATTGCAGCTTTGTCTATAATATTTTAACTTCGAATTAAACCTGCACCATCAGTTATAAAAAATTGCAATAACCATGTCAAAAACCAAATGGGAAGCTTTCAACATAAGTTATGTAGAAACTCAATTCTCTGCACCGTTCATGAGACAAAGACGTAAAGTAACATACATCGCCTTCTCCAAGTGACAACGTACCATACGCCATACGATCATCCACTTCAGCTAACGCGTTCTCCAGATTGTAAACCAAACACACGGAACATCAATCACCTCTTGACCTTGCCCGTTCACGGAACGATCAATTATCCGTTGAATCGCTCATTTTTCAGACAGGCGACGAAAGACGCCGGCGCCATTTCGGGTCTAGACGTCCAGCGAATCATCAACGAACCGACGGCGGCGGCCATCGCATACGGGCTGGACAAAACGAGCGACGACGACAGATACGTCCTGATCTTCGATTTAGGCGGCGGCACGTTCGACGTTTCGATCCTGCTCATCTCCGGGGGGATTTTCGAGGTCAAGGCTACGGCTGGCGACACGCACTTAGGTGAGTAGGTGAAACTGCCAATTAATACAAATTTCCTTTTTACGAAAGCGTAGAAGGGTCACATAAAATAAAAAAATTATAATTCCGAGTTCACAACTCAGAATTAGCCTAATTCCGACTTAATAGAACAAAACTAGTTTTATGCAAATTTTCTATTCAGCAACACGTTTATTATTGATCATAACATTATTTCATCTTGCCAATCTGACAGATTTTTCTTTTCTCAATTGATGCGTTTCCATTAAAAAAAAGAAAAAAAATACATGTTCAACTCTTATGCTGGGTCCATATCAAACCAAAAAAACAAAAAAAAATATCATCTCAATGTTTTTCAAAAATTTAACAACAAATCTGAAACTTTCCTTCATTAAAACGTGTTGTGTTTTTGGATGCAACAAACTTTTCGCGTTCCCATTTCCATGAAAAAAGGATAAAAACACGTTTTCAACTCTTATGCCGTGTCTTACTCCATTGGAATTAGAGGAAACATTCATGAATGGTTTCAAAATTACATCATAAATAATAAATAAATAAATTAGGAAATTAGTTCCTTTCAAATACCTGAAGAATATTTACTACTGTCTCATTTACTCAAACCTATAGTATTTGATTTCCATTTGGGGAACTGCTAATACTTCAGTCTTGAGACCTCTTGAAAATCTCCAAAATAAATCATCAAAATGTATTTATAACTTACAATTTTTAGAACCCCCGCCAACTTGTATAAGCCATAGAGTTTATTGGATTTGAAATCTCTATATGAAGTGAAAATTTGTTCGTTCACTCATTTCATTCGAATATAAAAGAAAGTATTTAATTTAAATTTCACGGAAGTAAATAGTTTACACGATCATGAAACAAGACGAGCAGACTGTCTTAGCCTGGGAAATTTCAGAACCAACTTTGGAAAAAACACAGATCTATAGCATGATGTCAATTCCGTAAGGAAATAATGTGTTTTCTCAGAGATATTTTGAATTCAGAAAATCTTCTGCAATTTGTTATTTTATAAGGTAATTTGTTGAAATCATCTAGCAGCGTGAGTGAATCTTTTTTGGCCAACTGTAGAGGTAGCAGAATCGAGGTGAAATAAGTTATATTGTCTAGTGAGATGACTGTGAATTTCAGAGTTTTTCTTCAGTCATTAAAGAGTTTCTGATTATCCATGTTTTGTTTAGGTCTTGAATTTCGAATGTTCATTTCCCGAATAATACTATCACGATTTTTTTATTATGGTTTCATCATTATGTATATGTTTACTATGTTTATCAGTCATTTATGAAATATTTTGTTTGAATTGCAATTGTTATTCATTTTTGTTATTATTATATGTACAACTTCCTCATACCAGAACTTGTTCTGTCTGGAAGGTATTCACTCAATGAATGAAATGAATATTTGATCCAGTTGTTGTTTTCACGTAAATGAATTGTCTCATCATCCATGAAATGAAGACAAACTTCGGAAAAAATTCAATTTCATGTAATGGAATTTTGGTATTCAATAATATACCTCTCAATTCACAGAACAAAATATGGATACTCCCCCGTACACCCCCTCCGGCGAATCGCATCAGTTCCACCGCTCTATCGAACTCATTCACCAGCCCCGAGTCTGAATCCGGTTAATTTTCCGTTCCAGGTGGCGAAGACATCGACAACCGCATGGTTCAATACCTCTCCGAGGAATTCAAAAAGAAAACCAAAATCGACATTAAAAACAATAAACGCGCCATGAGGAGATTACAAACCGCCTGCGAACGGGCCAAAAGGACGTTGTCGTCAGCCAATCAGGCCTCGATCGAGATCGACTCTTTAGCGGACGGAGTAGACCTTTATACCGGGATTACCAGGGCTACATTCGAGGAGGTAATTGTTCGAGTTTTGTTTCTTTTGCGGTCTGATATCGGTGCGATTGGATTGGGGAGTTGTCAGGTTTTCAATGAAGAAACAAAGGCTGGTTCATTTTATTCGTAATCCCTTTATGTCATTTTTATTCAACGGTATTCAGATGACAATTGAAAAGTTAATGTTAACAGCCTGCATCCGTCAAGAATTTTTTTAGAAATCACTTTTTCAAATATTTTTTTCAAAACTTTATTCTACTCACAATAACCATAATCATAATAATACTAACTATTCATGAATTTGAAAAGTTATTTGACAATTGCCATTATTTTAAATTTCTGTTCCATCGATAAGAGATTTACCATCTATAGCACCAGTATTTGAACTTGTTGTCGGTGTGATTTATTACTATGAAAATAGTTGTCTCATTGTCTTCATTCTCTTTGAAACTGAATTTTCACCTCAGAGGAGTTCCAACCTCCTTCTTTCACCGATAGTAGATCAACACCATTTTCTTCAAGATGATCTGCGAAACATGTGTAGAGCTGAGGATTTTCCAATTTTAAGAATATTACAATTTTTTATTGGAACAGCTCCAATAGTATGAATGCCCACAACTTGTTCTACACATTTTCCATTCCTATGACCAATGAAAAATCTTCGATTTTTCAAATTTGAAGGCCACAAATCCACATATTCTTCGTATAAACCATCAACATTCAAAGGAAGTCCTTCTTTGGGGATGACAAATGCCTTGTTCTTTTTGTTTTTAGTATACCTTAACGTAACCAAAACTCTGGTACTAGTGCTTTCAAAATCATCCACATTCAGCTTAACAAGTTCGTCACGTCTACAGGCGCCAAAAATACCACACTTTAATACAATCTTTTCAAGCAACCATGTATGATCATCTGCCTCCACCAAAAACTCAGGTACTTCTTCTTCAGATTAAATCTTTGCTTTTTTTGGTGTGTATCCATCAGACTTTCGTCTCAAGAACAAAAATAGTTCTGAAAATACCATTTCTCTAAGTAGGTAATATGTTGTAATATGGTCAACGATTTAAAATAACTAACCTTGATATGTCAATGTTGTCATTAACTTTCAAGGCAAGTTCCAACACTGAAGTCTTGGTCCACAGCGAGTTAGGAGAATAAATATCTGATTTTCCTTTCGTATAGGCTAATCATTAACCATCTTTACATTCTTGATTTTACGCCATTCCTCAAAATTTTCATATTCTTTTTGATCTCGCTCTTGAGTTATTTTCGGTTGTATCAACACTCGCTGCACATTATTCTGCACACCAATTGTCACATCACCTGGTAGGTAATAGTTAAAGTGAAATGAGAAAAAACACCCATTAAACCTAGGTAAGAGATTGTACAGAAGTTCATTTAGGGTGGCTCCTTTTCAACTCAAATTATTTGTATCTCCCGAACTATAAGCTTGAGACCATATGTATTATACTTTAATTTTGATGACTTCTTTCCACTCGGATGTTGTCAATTCTTCTCATGTTCTAATCCATGCATTTGCATGTGTTTATGAATCATCAAGTTCTGCCTATCTTCATTTTTATTTCAAAAATTTCCATTTGGAGTATTCTTCAGAGTGAGTCTATTTATCATCTCTCAGAACTATTTTCATGTTTTGAATGATAGAATTATCTTCTCCGAAATTTCTCACTTTTTCCAAGTGAATATTTTCGTGTAATTTCAACTTTTTACGAATGAGGAAACTTTGGAAAAAAGGTACCCGTAAAGCTAGAAAAAGATCAAGTCCCTTAACTTTCGGTGAAGAATATAGCATATTTTTTTCTTTGGAGTTTAGGCATCGACATCTATGGTCATAAGCCATAAAAAATTTACATGAGAAATGGATAATGCATCAATGCCTGTTAGGAATTTCATAGGTTACTTGTCAAGAGGAGTGATTGAAATGATTATAGTAATGAAGGCCAATTGGAAAACTTGAGAACTTGAAATTTATGCTGGCATTTAAATGAAGGAGATTTGATTATTTTTTCTGGATTTTTCCTCAAATCATCAATGACTTTTTTATTCCAATCACGCGAGACACGATTTTGCCGGAATGAATATGATAGTTCAGATGAGCAAAAGACTCATTTTCTGTTTGGTACTATCACTTTTGATAGTATGAAAATATAGCAAAAAGTTTGGACTGGTTGTAGCTCTTCATTTCATCTGTAAAAATGGTCTCCACAGAAATTTGTAGAAATAAAATGTTTTCATTGATGATATAGCGACAAAATGCAAAATTTTAGATTTTTAGATGAAATTTCCATAAATTTTTATTCATAGAAGAAAAGCTTTCTCGTTTAGTTAAAAAACTTCTGACAATAAAGAATATTTTGACTTTGACTATATAAGAATACGGAACAGATCGTTATAGATAATGTCATTCTCTCTGATCAGATAAACAACGATATTTTCATGAGAACAATGGAACCATTGGAGAAGGCCATCAAGGATGCACGAATCAACAAGAACCAAATAAACGACATAGTGCTTGTAGGCGGCTGTACAAGAATTCCCAAGGTACAATCGTTATTGTCCAATAATTTCCAAGGTAATTGAAAGTGATATCAATTTTCAAAATATCTCTCAGTTATCTGTGATTCACAACATTTTTATAACATGCAGAAATTCAATATTTTGATGAACATGATCTAAATCTGAGTGTAAATGTTCATCAGTATAGCAAATCTCATTGAACTTGTTATATCCGCTTATAAATATTATTTATATCGCATTCAACGTCATTTTGCTCAGGTAAAGTGTTGAATAAATCTATAAATCCCGATGAAGCTGTAGCATACGGAGCAGCTGTACAAGCAGCCATTTTAGCTGGCGATAGTTCGGAAGTCGTGAAAGATCTGCTATTATTGGATGTGACGCCACTGTCATTGGGTAAGTCTGAACTTCAATATTTAATTGATATCAACATTATCAAGTTATTCATTCATCGTCTATGAATTCCCATTTCTTTCGATAGTAATGTGTATTGTGACTTTGAATTTCCAATTTGAAACCATCTATTATACCATATACCCAAAATTTCCCGGGTCAGACCTTTTAGGACGATTTGTCTTCTTCTCAGTTGAATATTCGAGTCATCAAAACTCATTCCAAGCTCACTTCGAATGAACGGAGTACATTCTAAAGACCTGATCATCTATTGTAAAGAGCCAGTTTAGTCTCGAAACTTTCTCAAATCTACAACAAAAGAGAAGGCATCGTCGGACAGATTCCATACTGATGGAGTAGAGGCAGCACGACAAGAATCACCTGTTAGCACCCATCTTGAGTTCGAAAGGGCCAGCTGGGGTGCTATTCTCGAATCATTCTACTTCCAATTCGTAAGCGAATAAAAGAAACAAATATACATATTTCATGTGTATCAGTGTGAAACAGTACATCGAATTCGCATACGAACGATATCGAGAATAGGACCCCTGATAGGTGACAGATGACTTGGCTGAGCTTGAAGACTCACCCGCGTGAAACCAATCAACTAATGGTAGCCATTCTGGATAGGGTCACTGACAAATGATAGCTGACGCAGAAGTAGCAGCGGCAAGTAACAACAACAAGCGGCAAGTGACAGGTGAAGGATGACAGGTGGTGGTTGAAAGGTGACAGGAATGTCACGTGATAAATGGGCGTATTGATTGATCAATTGGTTGTGGCTGCAGGTGTGCTTCAAAGTGGGAATGGCTTAGATTGTCTTAGGTGTCTGTACTGTTCTTCTTAGGTTACCAGAATGCCCAGTTTAGACTCAGGTTATTGAAGATTTTTGCAGGAAGCTTCAAACGTAGTCGGTTTGGAAGTGTTGAAAATGTGTTGAAAAAGTCATGAACATTGCATCAGAGTATCGGTAAATTTGCGGTCTTCAAATTGTATAGTACGTGGAGTCTTCGACATTTTTATAGATTATGATTTCTGTACTGTTATCGTCGCCATTATATCATTCCATTGCAGGAATTGAAACAGCGGGAGGCATCATGACTAGCTTGATAAAGAGAAATACGACAATTCCAGCAAGACACACTCAGATATTCTCCACTTACGCCGATAACCAACCAGGAGTGTTGATTCAAGTTTTCGAGGGTGAAAGGTCACTTACAAAAGATAACAATCTTTTGGGAAAATTCGATTTAGCAGGTGAGTAGGAAAACTCTCAGGCCCATACTCATGGCTGGTGGGTACTTGAATAGTTTTGTATTTTCAATAAATAAATTTTGATTATATACTTTTAATTTAGTGTGGCAATTTGAAGAGTGCAACCCTGGATATTTCAACCCATACAGAAAATCTAAAAGAAGCAATAGGGCATCAACCGTTTCGAATGAAAAATAAAACGGGAAAATTCAGTGTCATCTCTTTTTTGAGGCCGTTCAAATGCTTTTTCAAATATAATAAATACTGAGTCTCACCGCATCAAATGTTTTTTTTAATGTTCATTCACTGCAAATTTAGCGTTCATAGATAGTTTTGTCTATCCAAAACAATGCAAAATATCTCATACTATTTTTCCCTATCGATCGGAAACACATATCAAATTCAACATTTCCTCCAAAAAATTACTAAATGTTGAGTCATTCCTCAATATTTCGGAAAGTGTTATGAAAAGAAGTTGTTTATTTTCTGATTTCCTACGCTTCGACTAAATTCGAATCAGGTTGAAGACCTTTTTTATCGCGTTCTCCTAACCTCAATAATTAGTTTATCAATTATACAGTGTGTCCCACTTTGAGCAGCCACACCCTCATATTTCGTTGAGCATGAAATAATTCGAAATTTTCTTTGACTCAAGTTGTAGTACTCGGAAATACCTACCTTTGTGTTAACGTAACCTTTGTATATCCATTTTCCACTGCTAACTATGACCAAATGAAAAGTGAAAAATTGGGAAAAACATACTAGGCATTTTTTTATCGCAAAAATAACACCAGATTCTGTTTCAGAACACCTTAAAACCCCCAAATCTCAATGCTTGAATCATTTGAATATACAGGGTATCATCTTTAGCTGGTAGCATTATCAACTCTAATCCACAAATAATGCTTGGAAAATTTCCAAAATGTCTTCTCTTGTCACAGAATTCCCAAAAATATTTAATTAATACTTTGAAAAATAGCCAAATATCTCTTTTCCAAGGCTAACTCTGATCAGAATGAATGATACCCTGTATATTCAAATGATTCAAGC
Source organism: Chrysolina oricalcia (assembly GCA_944452925.2). Lineage (NCBI taxonomy): Eukaryota > Metazoa > Arthropoda > Insecta > Coleoptera > Chrysomelidae > Chrysolina > Chrysolina oricalcia. Next base: position 5,107,569 of record OX101825.2, on the reverse strand, counting down.
ATTGAGATTTGGGGGTTCTGAAACAGAATCTGGTGTTATTTTTGCGATAAAAAATGCCTAGTATGTTTTTCCCAATTTTTCACTTTTCATTTGGTCGTAGTTAGCCGTGGAAAATGGATATACAAAGGTTACATAAACATAAAGGTAGGTATTTCCGAGTACTACAACTTGAGTCAAAGAAAATTTCGAATTATTTCATGCTCAACGAAATATGAGGGTGTGGCTGCTCAAAGTGGGACACACTGTATAATAATAATTAATTGAATAATCATTTTTTCATTTGGTGAAATTTTTAAATTGTTTGAGAGAGCAAGACTTTGACGTACGGTTGTATTTCTTTTTTTTTTTTTGGTTCCAAGGACGAAGAGAATAACATGCAAATTTTCCTTCTCAAATTTTATGGATAGACGAGGCAACTTTTATCTCAAATGTGGTAGTCTGTCCACAAAACTATAGGTGGAGAGCACAAGAAAATTCAAAATAGTAGTGGTTCATTACCGCAAAACATATTTTCGTTCATAGTGGGGATAAAAAAAATTACATAATACCTAACTTATATAAAAAAGTACTAATATAATATCAATAAAAACAGTTGGAAAATCAAATGAAGAAAAAGGTTTTGAGAAAAGGGTATACATGTGGATTGAATTCAAAATAGTTGGGCCGATGTCATAACAATCTATTGGCTGAGAAATAATAATGATAATAATCAATTATGGATAAATGAAGACATTTCAGAATTAACAAAGAAAATACTTTTTGAATATGTTCTTAAAAATTACCGCTTCTTCAGTTTTTTTTTTTAATTTCATTCACGACTGTATACTATACCATAATTGATTTTTTTCGAAAGTTACTTCTGAAATTGTTCAGCCTTATTTGTCTTGTTTCGTGTTCATGAATGTAAATTACTTCAATAAAATTCAAATTTAAAATTTTCTGTTTGGTTCGAATTTTCACTTCTTAAAGTGGAATCTAATCTAGTGAACTTCTGGGTTTATACAAGTATACGCAGTTGGTTCTAAAAATGGGGTGTAGATACATACTCTTCAACGATTTATTTTGTAGTTTTATCAGAGGTTTCAACGTTGAATTATCAGTGGTTTCCCAGATGGATACCAAATACTGTAAGTTTGAATGGATAAGACTATTTATAGTTAATATTTTCCAGGTATTCGAAAGGAATGAATTTTCTAATTGACTAGATTGATTTTTTTCTCAATTTTTCAATTTGATCCATCCATAACAGTTTTTGTTATATATATTTTTTTATTTTTTTTTTTTTTTTTTTTATTGAAAAATACATCTTCCAAACAGAACAAGTTCTGGTGTAAGGAAGATAATAATACATTATATATAATTACAAGTGTCAATAATTTTAAAATCAATTAAATATAACAATTATAACAACTTTGCATAATAGTTTGATGAACATCAGTATGATAACAAATTTTGTTTGAGTTTTTTCAAAAAAATATATATTGATTTTGATTTTTTTATATCATCTGAAAGTTCATTGTAACTTTCTATAGAGCTAGATAATGGATTATTTTTGCCTTTATTTGAATGAACGTTATTCAAATGGAAGTTATTTGCATTTCTAATATTATGGTCATGTAATTTTGATTTTTTTTTGAAATTACTATTACTTTTTTGTAAATTATTTGTTACTTTGTGAGCAAATTTTGCTCTTTCAAATTTTATTAGTTTATCTAATGTGAAATTTCTGGTTTCTTCGTACAATTTTGAAGAAGGAGTTTCCCATGGTTTTTTAAAAATTACTTTTATTGCTTTATTCATCAAACGATAAATAATACCTTTTTGGTTTTTACTACAAGCTGACCATATTGTTATTAAATATCTAATATGTGAGACAATATGGGCATTATAAATGAGATTCTGAATTTGACTATTCAGAAAATCAATTCTTCTTATTGCTCCAATTAAAGGAATAATCGATTTTTTTATTTTATTCACATGACATTCAAAATTTAAATTCTTATCAATCATCAATCCTAGATACTTGTGTTCTTCAACTTCATTTAATATTTTGTTCTTTATTTTTATTTTTAATTTTATTTTGGTAACATTTTTTTGTTTGAAAATCATATAAATAGTTTTTTCTAAATTAATGGTTAGATTAATTTCATCTATCCATTTTTCAAACAGTTGAATATCTTTTTCAATATTATTTTCTAAAATTGCTGTATTTTTGGCCGAATAGTAAAGTACAGTATCATCTGCAAAAGAAAAATGTTTACCCATCAATTTTATTTTCTTTATACTATCTACATAGATCAAATAAAAAATTGGAGCCAATACTGAACCTTGGGGAACTCCAATGGTAGATTGTTTTTCGATACTTTTATTTTCATCTATAACAACATACTGTATACGATTTTCAAAATAATTTTCGAAAAGTTTATAAGAGTGAATTTAGTAACTTGGGTATATTCTATAGAACCATATCAAAAAGAGTGGATTAATGAAATCATTCATGTTTCTCTTAAGAGAGTTAGTTTGTAATCATGCTGAAATCTCGTTTAGATCACTCTCTAGATTTTCACGTTAATCGTTGAGGTTATTGGCAAAATATATTAGTGTGGTATCATCAACAATTAGTTTGATTTTCTCTATCAGTTACAAATTTGTAATGTGAATAAGTCAAAAATAAGACAGGTCCCAAAATGTGTCCTTGTGGTACCCCGCATTTAATATCCATGAAAGAACTGCCAATACCATTACCTTAAACATACTGCTTTCTATTCGTCAGGTAATTTTGTAGCCATTTGAATTACCCAATGAATTGAAAAATTATGGTAAAATCCGATTCAAAATAATTTTAAAAAATACTTAACCTTTCAGAGTTAACGTGCGGACTGCGAGTCCGCATGACGATTCATTTGCCGATTTGTTCATCATTAGTTCCGATTTCGGACGTCGCGCACTCAGTAGCTTCAGTTATGAGGGTATATTCAGTGTTGCCGATTGGCGGATAATTATCCGATTTGCGGATAATTTGAAGGGTTGGCGGATATTTTGCTCACCCTGTTGGAAATCGGATAAAAAACGGATAATAGGATTTGACTGAATGCAAAATTACGAGCGATTTTCTTAGTAGAAAATGCAAGATTTCATTTTAGATTTGACAACAGCTATATTTCGTGATGGATGAAGCATCGTGGTGAGATTCTGTGTAATGAAGAATCCTTTTGTCGAAAGATAATTTCTATGGTCGAAAGTTATGTCTCTGTCTTTGTCTCTCCCACAGACCATTGCTTAACGAAGCGATGCACAGACCTATCCAGTGATTCAGATTCAGCTATTCACTATCAGATGTCGCGTATAGAGCGGGTCTTCAATGCTACCAAAGATTTTTTAGTTTTAATCGAAGTATTTCAGGTATAATGTTTAATTTTTCTATTAAGGAATAAATATGAAATAACAATAGGTACACGTAACTTTTGTGTTGTTTTTCCAATATTTTTTTTTGTATTTCAATGCTACCAAATATTTTTTAGTTTGAATAGAAGCATTTTAGGTAAAATGTTCATTTTTTCTATAAAGAATTATTATTGAATAACAAAATAGGTACCTGTAACTATCTTGTTATTTTTTTTCGATATTTTTTAGTGTATTTCAATGCCATCAAAGATTTTTTAGTTTGAATGGAAGTAATATCTGTAAAATGTTACTTTTTATATAAATAAATATGAAATAACTTATTTTTTTCATTATTGCTACAAAATACCTATTCTTGCCTTCTATTTGGTACGAAACCTGAATATATAGCAGTGATTAACTATTTTTGATTGTTTTTAACTTATCGGATAATTTCGGAGAAAATCGGATAATTTCTAGTTCAGAAGAGGATATTTTAATTCTCATCCATTGGCAACACTGGGTATATTATTCAGTACAGTTGTGGTAGTTGTGTGACACAGAAGGTTATTTTGCTAGATTGAATTGCGGAGTGCGAGTCCGCACGTTATACAAGTTGAACTAATTTTTAAGGTAAGAATTGATTTCAAAATACCACATTTCTTTAGTAGATAAATATGCATGTGACGTAAAATTATGTGTAATATATTAGGAAGGTATTAATGATGTATTATCTATATATACTTAAATTATAGAAATTTATTTTTTACAGATTATTTCGATCATGAGTTATGAAAAGGGACAAGCATATCTTGAACAACTTCATGCTGAATTTCTGTCTGATGCTGAGCAAGAAGTTGAACCTGACGATGACGACTCTAGTTTGGACGGAGATTCTGAAGAGAGGCAGGACCACAATAATACCGACATGGAAGAAGATATTGAGGAAGAAACCGAGGAAATTTCTGAAGTGTTGACAGTTCCATAAAGAGTGCCGCATTTCATTGGTAAAGATGGGAAAACTAAATGGAGGAAACATGTAGGAAACCAACGAATACGGACTCGCGCTGAAAATATAATCAAGACAAAAATTCCTGGAGTGAAGGGGGAAGTACGGTATAAGAAGAGTGTATCAGATATTTGGGGTTGCTTTTTTACTGAAGATATTTTACTAACTATTGTACGTAACACGAATGTCTTCATTGAAATATGTTCCTACAATCCCAATAATAGGTCTGCAAAGAAAACTGATATTTTAGAACTAAAGGCACTATTGGGTCTTTTATATTTAGCAGGGGTAACCAAAAATAACCACAGAAATGCAGAAGATCTTTTTAGGACGAACGGCTCATCACCAGAAATTTTTAGACTGATAATGTCTCTTGCACGGTTCAAGTTTTTGCTTAGACACATCCGTTTTGATGATAAACGAACGCGCTTAGACAGGCAAAAATATGACAAATTGGCAGCTATCAGAGAATTCTTCGATTCTTTCAATTTAAATTTACTTAAACATTTTTCACTATCAGCATATACAACAGTGGATGAAAAACTGGAAGCTTTTCGTGGCAGGTGTGGCTTTAGGGTATACGAGGGCTGACAATAAAGTAAGGTCTCCAATTTTTTTTTTCATAGAAAATGACATTTATTTACAAAAAGCGATACACCGTTGGAAAGGCCAAGGTCTTGGCTACTTTTCTACATAATCGCCATTTTTTTCCAACACCTTGCGCATCCGCACGATGAACTTGTCTATGCCGGCAGAATACCACTCTCCGTCCGCCTCGCGCAGCCAGGTGTTGACCTCTTTCTGAACCTCCGCGTCACTATCAAACTTCTTCCCTCCGAGATGTTTTTTCAGGGCGGGGAACATGTGGTAGTCACTGGGGGCCACGTCGGGACTATAGGGAGGGTGATCGATGATTTCCCAGCCAAATGTCTTGAGCAGGTCAAGGGTAACGTTGGCTGTGTGCGGGCGCGCGTTGTCGTGGTGAAATTTCACTCCTTTGCTCAGCAATCCCGGGCGTTTGTTTTTTATGGCACGACGAAGCTTTTCCAGTCAGCTGTTTCGGCACCCATCGGGCAGAAACTTTGTGGTACTGCAACTTGTTCACAAGGATATGACGGATTGTTTCGCTGCTACACACTCCTCCAAGCTTCTCTTCCAAGTCCCTAATTGTCGCACGGCGGTTTTTGAGCATTTCTGCCTCCACTGCTTGAACAATCGCATCCGAGACCGACGGTCGGCCACTTCTCTCCTCGTCGTGAACATTAGTGCGCCCGGAATTGAACTCGCGGCTCCACTTACGCACGTTTTTTATGTCCATACACTTTTCCCCGTAAACTTCAACTAGTTGACGATGGATTTCAATAGGTGTCACCTTTTTCGCACTCAAAAAACGTATTACAGAACGCAATTCGCACTTGGACGCTGACGCGAGTGGTACCTCCATCGTTGACGGCTGCTCAGCCAATACTGAGCGGTCGGGGAAGCCTCACCCAGCAGCAAAGTGGTAGTGGGGGAACCAAGGAACACGGCGGTGTTGCCAGATTTCGCCTAGCGCGTGATCCGGCGAAGTTGCAGCGTTGGAGACCTTACTTTATTGTCAGCCCTCGTATATTCCTAATAAACCCAATAAATATGGGATAAAAATCTACGCTTTAGCAGATACTAAATTCCCTTATACAGCAAATCTGGAGGTATATGTTGGACAACAGCCACCAGGACCATATGAAGTTTATACCAGCAATATTTCACTTGTTCCTCGTCTTTGTAGTCCTATATTGGGTTCTCATAGAAATGTCACAATGGACAATTTTTTTACAAGCCTCAACTTGGCCGAGAAACTTTTGAACAAACATAAGCTGACAATGATAGGCACTATATGAAAAAACAAAAAAGAGCTTCCACTGCAAATAACTAATCCTAAGAGGCCTGAAAAAACAGGTATGTTTGCTTTTCAGGAAAAATATCATATATACCAAAAAAAATAAAAATGTCATTTTACTGTCGACGATGCACCACGACGATTTACTAGTTCTAGATCTAGATCTAGTTGATAAAATGTGTGCCGCCTATAATTGCGCTCGAGCCACTCGCCGATGGACTATGGTAATTTTTTATTCTGCAATGAATGTAGCTGGTATCAATTCATTCGTAATAAACAAATATAAATCAGATGTTATAGATAAAACGCCTAGTAAAATTTTTCTATAAAATCTTGGTATGGAACTAGTGAATGATCATCTGCAACGTCGTTTTTTGAATAAACGTATTTCACGATCAATTAGGTCAAGAATAAAAGAAATTTGTCATATTGAAGAACAAATTAATTCAGCCCCGAATCCACAGTCTGATCGCCGAGGTCGCTGCTTTTACTGTAGTAGTCAAAAAAATAGGCCAACCAGATATTCATGTCAGAAATGTCAAAAATTTGTTAGCTCAGAACATGCAAAATGTATTTGCCCTGATTGCCTACAAGGAAGTAATTCCGAAGAAAGTAGTGAAGATTGAGCTGTTCTCATTCACTCATGTATTTCAAAATGAGCAGCTCAAACATTTTCATTTGATTTAGTTATTGTTTAACTCCTCAGAATTATTAACATTATTTTTGTATAAATTTGGTTATTGTGCTTTTCAGTACCCAAAATATGGAAAAGATTTTTTATTTAACCTTTATTTTCAAAGTGCGAATTTAAATGTAAGCTATCATAAATATATTTGCATATGCCTTAATATGTTTGTTTTTATTATATATTAAAATACAAACAAGTTTCTAATTGATTTTTTCGAAAATAGTTGTTAATTTGGAATTTTAAAAAATTGCGGACTGCGAGTCCGACGTTACCTTTCGTGTATCATTGCGTCACGTTATCTGCGAAAGGTTAATGAGTTGAGTTTAGAACTAATAATAAATCTTTCCCGATTCCATCATTTGCAGTATTGAAACTTTGAGATATATCTTGTTAATTTCTATGAATTGTTTAATTTCTTCTTCAATTTGTGTTTCTTAAGTATTGTATTATTCTGTGTATACTTTTCTTATATCCCTCTATAAGCAGAAATGTTTCTTGGGATCAGTAAAGTATTATTATTATTTGTGCTTTTTCCTTCTTATACCTGAGTATAATTTTGTCCATGAAATAATAATATTCATTCATTCATTTTCGAATTCAACCACTGATGGAATGATATTATTGTGTTTTTGAAAATCATTATGAATTCTCTTCAAGGCATACCACCAGCTCCTAGGGGAATTCCCCAAATCGAAGTCACGTTCGACATAGACGCAAACGGTATACTGACAGTCAGCGCCTCAGAAGGCTTCACGGGGAAAAAGAACAACATCACGATCACCAATGATAAAGGAAGGCTTACCAAAGATCAGATACAAAAAATGATTGCCGACGCCGATAAATTCAGGGAGCATGATTTGGAAATAAAAGCTGCTGTTGCTGCCAAAAATGACTTGGAATCGTATGTATTGATCTTAATATTTTTCACCTATATGGAAAAAAATTTCTTGTGGTTGTTTTTGATGCGGAGTTACTAAGCATACAAAAAACTTCCCTTCAGTTTTCGACTATATATTTTTTTCGAATTAATTTTGAATTCATTCATAGTTGTTAAGAATAACACAATGTGTCAACATATAAGAAATAGCAATACATTCTTCAAGCAAATAAGCTTCAAACTTGTCCTTATGTGGAATTACTGATAAAAATAATCACAAATCATAATACACAGACATACTGAATGTCCATAGTATATACACATTTTGTATATCTACATAAAAACAATGAGAAAAACAAGTAGGTATCTATTGAAACATCAGAATTCGAAATTATTCCACACACAAATAATTTTACGAATTTTCAGAATTCTTAATCAGCCAGTATTTGATTTTATGAACTGTATCGTCGACATAAGAAAACAACTTTCGTATTCAAGACATCATTGATATAAATCGACAATTAAATAGGTCCAATAAGTGACCCTTGGGTAAAACCACATCTCATTTGAAATGATCATTCAGAAAAGTTTGCTTTCTTCGAATTGAATTGCTTTCAGATAGTTTTAGGCAGATTCCTCTTATGTCAAACCTTTCTGATTTCGATAATAATTTTATGTGAAACTGTATTGAACAGTTTGTTCAAATCTCAAAATATTCTCCTAGTTTTCTATACATTATTCTACGATTTATAAATATTTTCTATAACATTGAACTGCATTCTCTGTTCCCATTTTTCTTCTGAAACCAATTTGGTTTGAAAATGATAGATTATGTCCCTCAGGTCCTGTCTAACTTGAATAAGGTGTCAAAGTTGTCACAGACTAAACTTTCCATAAACCCCTACAAAAAAGTCACACGGATTTAGGTCTGGCGATCATGCTGGCCATGCAACTGGTCCATTTCGACCGATGCACATATTCGCTTGTTTTTCAGTTTTCTGAAAAAAAAGTTATTCGAAAAAGCTAGTTATTTTAACAAGTTCTATACACAGTTAGAAAAAAGTATCAACTTAGTATATACACATTTTTTTCAGATATATATACCAAATGAAAAGTCTCATGAACGATCCCAATGCCACGGCGAGTGTCAGAAACGCAGATAAAACAAAAATCACGAAATTATGTGAAGATGCTGTGAACTGGATGAATTCCGACGAGAATCGTACCGAAAGAGACTACGTGATGAAGAAGCAGGAGATAGAAAACCTCTGCAAGCCTATTGTCATTGGCCTCTACAACTCTCAAACTGCTGCTTCGAATCAAAGGCAGTTTCCTTCGCAGGAAAATGACGGACCAATAATAGATGAAGTTGAATAAATGAAGTACGGAACTTGTAAACGAATAACAAATATATCATTCATTACTACTGGAAATTTGTTCATTTTGTTTTACCATCAATGGAGGTATTATCCTTACAAAAAAGAGAATTTTTGAACTACGACACTTTCGACATTTGGAAAGACAAAGACAAAGACAAAGAGCTTTATTTGTACATCCACTTGTAGCCATTGGTTGATGGATGTACACGTCAGAAAGCACAGATGTGCAAAGTTAAAATGCTTAAAATTATCCTGATACATTCCGGAGTGGTTGCATGAAAAAAGTTTTTTTTTTAATTCAATGAAAAGAAAAACAATAACACCCAGGAATACAGAATAGAGAACTTTCAAATCACACAAATTATTAAAATAATATAAATTTGGAGTGAGACAGAAAACACTGATGAATTGAATTAAAATACTTAGAATTAATCTGATACATTCAACAACGGTGGTATAAATTTTTTTAAAAATTGAAATAAATCAATGAAACATAGTATTTTTTGTAGTAATTCATCCGAACGGTTAGATGCCTATTCTGAAGAAACAATAACACTCAGAAATACATAATTAAGAACATACAATTCACACATAGTATCAAAATGAATTTAAAATACAATTTTGCAACATATTTAACATAATATGGATATTATGGATAACGTATTTTGGATATTAACACATTACCCGTTTAAATAAAATTACAGTGATGTTATCAGCGGTAAATTCCTCAACTGAGTAATAACAATTTTCTATCAAAATTTTTTTCACTGTCGTTTTGGATTGTCTGAGACCCATATTTCGTATGTGTTCAGGAAGTTTGTTGAAGAACTTTATACTGGCAAATCTAGGAGATTTTTCATATTTACTCAGGTTGTGTTTTAGTACTGACAAAGACTTGGCGTTCCTAGTTGGGTATTCATGTTGATCTGAATTTCTCTCAAACTGACTTATGTTACATTTAACGTAAATCAAGGTTTTGTATATATAAATACAAGGCAATGTTAATATTTTGTACTCTGAAGATATAATTTTACAGCTGTCTCCGTAATTCATACCATTATAATTTCTTAGAGTGCACCGAATCTCCCCAAAGAACTACATTATAATTAAGGTGACAGTATACTAGAGAGTAGTAGATATCTATAAGGACCCTTCTTTCTAGTGTCTTCTTCAGTTGAGAATTCATTTTTTTAGAGACATGTTCTATATGGTTTTCCCAAGAAAGGTGTTGCTCTAGATGCTCGCCCAAAAATGTTGTGTGATTACTGTGTTCGATATCATCTATATATACGGTAGGACTGTTTTGCCTACATTTGAAATTCATATAAGTACTTTTATCGAGATTAAAAATAAGCTCATTTTTTGTGCACCATTCTTTGAAAGTTTGTATTATATTGGAGGATACTGCTTGCAGTTCCTAGAGGGACCTTGCTGAGAGCACTATTGAAGAATCATCTGCGAACATTATTACTAAGCAATTTTTCAAGTATAAATCATTGATGAATACTATGAATAATAATGGCCCCAACACGGAGCCCTGAGGAACTCTTTCAGTAACTATACGTTTGGAGTAGACATAGAGTTCCCTCTCGAAAACAATGGAAAAGGTAAAGAATATGGGTCCAGCTGGGATTTTGAATTTTTTTTTACAGATGCTCTAAAACGCGATAAAATGAATAAAAAAAATTAAATTTTGGCGCGGAAACACATTTTTCTATTTTTTTTTGAAAAAATATATGTGGATACTCACTTTCAAGACAAACATATACTATTTGTTGGATGGGTTATTTTACCAATTATTTCAATGTAAATTAACTGTGTTGTAGTGATAACACTTTCTACATATCAGAAGTATCAATTCATTAGCAGAATAAGCTTCGAATAGTATGGAAAAGGTTAAAAAAAACTAGTTTTATTATGCACACAAATTAATTTACAATTTGTTGACAAGTGAATAAATTGGAACTGCGACGTTGCCAAAAGAGATTTCTAATAGTCTAAAGACTTGTTCATACCCTCGCGAATTTCACAATTTTTCTGCGAATAAATGGCTGTCGTTCATGCGCGCCGGACCAATCATTGATGCAGAACCATGTTGTCAGCCATTTCATTCGCAGAGAAATTGCGAAATTTATGTATACAGAATAATGGTGGATTTATGCAGCAGTCATAAGTCATAAGTTTTAAGTCATAAGGAAGAATAATCGTCAGTGATTGGTTGACATAAACGGACCAACCAATCATTGACGAATATTCTTCTTTATGACTTAAGACTTATGATTGCTGCATAAATCCACCATAACTATTCGAATTTGGATTAATATTCCAAATTAGACAAATCCAGTGTACTATCGTTCTGAATAGCCCATGCAAATTGCCTATATGAAGTCTGGCCGATTGGAACTCTTGCTCTTAGACTCCGATAAAAAAGTTCTTAATTTTTTCCATCCTTGTCGGTAGGGGATTTGCTTTCTGATTGGTCCCTATAATGGCGGGAATTTTAAATGACAATACTCGTTATCATCATAGTGAACAATGACAGAGCGTGTTCTCTGGCAACAGAGATGAAAAAATTTATAACTTTTCTCTATTTTCAATAAATATTCAATAAACGCACAATATTCATTGCCCATTCAAAGAAAGACATTGATAATGATAATTTGTTTGTTAGCAGGAATGCGTTTTTGTTGGCAGCTAGGTATCTGGATTGTTATGAAAAATATTGTAGGGTGTGAAATTTCTTTAGATTAAATTATTTGTGCCGAATTTTAGAATGTCTTACTGGAAATTGCATATAACGAGTGAATAAATATATAGGAAATTAATGTGTTGAGTTGAAAAAAGATTAATTTGGAATAGGTGAAGAATGCGCACATTTTCATTACATGTTCACCTACTTCATATTCACTTTCCCCAATCTATAATCTGATTTGAAATAGGAGCTATTATATAAAATAGACCATACGCGAGTGAAGCGAGCACGTTCGGCCGACATTTCACAAATCCGCGCGCGCGGATTTGCGAAATGTCGGCCGAACGCGATGCTTTTTCTAACTGGACAACAATTCTGTCAATTCATCCTATACAAACCGATGATAAAATTTGAACTTTAAAACAAAATATTATATATGCGAGAGGAGCGAGCGTGTTCGTCCGAGCCGAATGCGCGGCTTTTCCTAACTAGTCAACAATTCTGTCAATTCATCTTACACAAACCTATGATATAATTTTAAATGGGAACTATGACACAAAATAGACCATGCGAGCGAAGCGAGCGCGTTCGGCCGACATTCGGCAAATCCGCACGCGCGCTGCTTTTCCCAACTGATCAACAATTTTGTAAATTCCACAAACTATGTTATAATTTGAAATGAGAACTCTAAAACAAAATAGACCATATGCGAGCGAAGCGAGCGCGTTCGCGCGGATTTGCGAAATGTCGGCCGAACCGCGGCTTTTCCTAACAAGTCAAGAATTCTGTCAATTCCACAAACCTATGTTACCATTTGAAATGAGAACTATAACTCAAAATAGACCATGCGAGCGAAGCGAGTGCGATTGGCGAACATTTCGCAAATTAGATCGCGCGGATTTGACATTGGACAGAGAACTGTAGGTCAAAAGTTATTTTAAATGTTGATGACAGAAATCTTCAATAAACTCGATTGAGAATTCGATAAATTTTTCATTTTATTGTAGTTTAACTTAAATTTCCATGAATACTTGTTCGTATCCTCGCGAATTTCGTAATTTTTCTGCATATAAAGTGACTGCCAGTCATGCCTGACCACTCGTCGATGCTGAACCAGAGAAGATAATAATATCTTCTCTGGCTGAACCATGTCGGCAGCCATTTCATTTGCGGAAAAAAAAGTGCAAAATTCGCGAGGTTATGAACGAGACCTAACCGTCATTATTCCATGTAATAGAATTGGCAACGTGGCATTACTCTTCGTGTTAAAACTGTTGTCATTTCACATTTGTCAAATAAACTGGTTGTTTATGTATATTGAATAAAAATCTTTTTGTGTATTTTTTTTATTTTTGAAGTTTACTAGGTACTATGAATTACTACATATGGTTGGATAGAAGTGTTTGTAGTTCAAGACAATGGGTTTGAAATGAAAAATACGTCTATACTCCGTCCAATGGTTTGTAATTGTGTCTCTCAAAAGTAAGTTTCCACACACATTTTATCAAGAAAAAAAATAGAAAATGGTCTTTCCGCGCAAAAATTTTGATTGCTCTAGTGTTTTTACGATGTTTTAAAATTTCTGTAAAAATTTTATCAAAATCCCAGCTGGACCCATATTCTTTACCTTTATCAAAACAATAATTTGAAAAGTTATAAACAATGATACTGGGATACTGGGACTGGTTCTTTCAACGTCTAGCAGAGCTGTAGAACTTATTTAGAAAGAGCAGAACATCTCAACATCAATCACTATTCCAGACTCACCAAACGATAACCTGAATTTACTGAAACAGCAAATACTTCATTCAATATTTTCATCTTGATATTATTTCAAGTTTAAAATGCTTTTGCATTCTTGAATTTTTTTTTTTATATCTATGTATCATTCTCAAATAATCGTTATTTATGTTTCCTTAGGCGACGTTGATATATCTAGTTAGAAAAACTCTATAAAAAAGCTGTAAAACTTCTGACATTCAAGCATATTAAACTTTGATATTCCACATTTGCATTTCGTGACTTCCTAATCTGTCATTGAGTTGAATCTCCTTCGCCAAGGAGGGCAATAAAAAGTAGCGATACCCCGTGGATATTCTACCGTACTCCACTGGTCATATTCACGAATGCTCCATGTGAACTGTCTCCGACATAAAAGTCGCTGAATTGCTCCAAAGTTATCGCTTTTGCTTAACAGGATATGTAAAATATGTGAAAACAGCTTGGAGGTAGAGTGGTATCACTTCTCAAATAAAGAAAAAGTCACCTTTGAAAAAGGGATACAAATATAAAGTCATTGTCAATTGGGTGGGGCAAGAAGTTGAGGGGATCACTATTGACGTCTCTATAAATATTAATTGCCTTCTGAGTCTGATTAGTCATTCACATCACTAATACCAATCAAGAAGGCATTTGATACAGTTGATCACAAAAAAATTATGGAAAACTTGGAAACAATGGGTATCAGGGGTATAGTTAAATACCTTTGGGAATCGTATCTTGAAAATAGGACAATTAGTACTAAATGTATCAACTCTGAGTCTATGAGACTACCAGTGAATAAGGGCGTTCCACACGGATCTGTTTTGAGACCCATCTTGTATCTATTATATATTCAAAATATCTTTTAAATTAGGTTGGCGGGAAGTTATACCATATACACAGATGATACATTCATATGAAAACAAAAACTCTCTCATTCTGTGAGACATAATTACTGAAGTCTTGAAGAAAATGTAATTATGGCTTTATTGTAACCTTTTATGGATAAAACTGAGTAAATAATTATCAGTTGTGATGTCACGAGAGTGAAAGTGAAGTGAAAATAATTTGACAGATTTTTCGAAAACTTGTTGCAAGGCAATAAATACGATGACACATATTGGAAAGTAGAGGCCGTAAAATCGATTTCATTACAATTGATGAGAATTAATTAAAAATTAAATTGAACCACAGAATTATCTAAAAATGAAAAATATCTAGAGACTCCTTCAGTAAAGGATATAAGGTCAATGAAGATTTATCTAAATTATAGAGAACGGTATTATGAAGGAGTGAGAGGGGGTTTCAAAAAACAAGGATGATTGTTATGAAGAGTGGAAACAGAAGGAAACAACAAGTTAATCAGAGTCACGAACAAGAAATAAATATAGTAAAGAAACTATCAGGATAATAAAACGGGAATATTATGAAAAAATTATTGGAAAAAATTATTCAATCTCTGTTAAATTACGGAGGTTGTGGGAACACATTTGTTTGAATGACAATGATAACCACATCGTGAAAAAAATAGTGAAAATGAAATTATCAGTGGTGAGAATCAGTAGATGCAATACATTGAAAATAATAGTAATAATAGTTATAAGTATCAGGTAATTATCAATCAGGGTTAGAAGTGTGTATTAGATGATTGAAGAATAAGCTTAGAAAAGAATTCCACTACTCTTGTAGTATTTTTGGATCTTTGAAGAGCTTTCGAAACAATGCACAAGGATATATTGTTACAAAAGTTAGCAGCAGTGGGGTTAGATGGAATAGTCTCCAAATAGTTGGAAAGTTTTTTGAAGAACAGAAAACAAATGCTCAAAATCAATAATTAGGTGTCAGATAATATAGAATGCAATCAAGAAATACCACAGGGAAGTGTGCTGGGACATTTATCATTCTTGATATACATTAACGACATGCCAGTGGTGGTAAGGGAGAGCTCAGAGAAACGTTACTGAAACTTTTGTGATGGAAAGTACGATATAATAATGAAGCTGATGCTGTAAAGAATGTTACGAAATCAATATCTGGGGGAAATGTGGATAAGGGTACACACTTCAAAGACATTTCAACTATATTATAAATGCAAAATTATTTAAACTAAATCATTTAACTCGATGTGCTCCTATTTGACGAGGTAGACAAAATTTTCACTTGACAATTCATTGATGCTTTTCCATTTTATACATTGTTCTACAAATCTGTATCTACTGAAACAAAATTACTCAGCTCGTCTACAAAAACTTCCATAATTTCAAATTACAAAAGATCAACACCAACAAGAGACGTCCTGAGGTAGCTTGAATGGTTACCAATGGAATCCTTTTTCATGTACCAAACACTAATTCTGATTCTGAAAATGAAAACATAATTTCTCCAACCTATCACAAGGAAGAGTTAAGTACAATCTTCACATCCATGGATACGATACTAGATCTAGAATTGACTTTCATATTGTTGTTGTTGTTAAAATTGTTTTTTCCGTTAACCAGCTGTCGTTCCCTTACGAACGGCAGCCCTCAAAAGTCTAAACTTGTGCGAGCCAAGGATTAACGAGGTCTTACCTTTTTACGTGCGATTCCTAGCACTTTCTCGGGCCATCAGAAAAAATTCTGTAGTCGTCGTGGTTTGAACCATCGCCGACTGGCATCCAAAGTGATTAAACCATGTCGCTCTAACCACTCGGCTGCCTGGCCCCATATCCAACAAGTCTTGCTAACACATACGCAAAATTATATTTTATGCAAGGAGCTTGATAGTTTAAATAATCTACCAGAAGAAGTTGAACGTTTAACATCTATAACATCCACCAACACAAAGTTGAAATCATTTTTCCCCAATGAATGAAAGACTCAGTAGCCACTACCTACTCTCAATTATTATTTCAGTTTCTTCAGTGTTTTGTGTAGTTATCAGATAGTTATTACTTAATAAAGGTTAATTGAGGTTATTCATCACTATTCAAATGAGCAGTGTTTCCCTCATTGATTCATTCCATTTCCACGAATAGCAATATCTGACCAGACATAACTCCTCATAATTATCAGAGAAAATCCCGCTTATCTCAATAATTCGCACTCAAATCTGCTGTGCCATCTTTACTGCAGACTGCTCAATCTGTTGATCCATCCGCGAATTATATCAAATCCATAAGCGTCAAAACGAAGCCAATTAGGCAAAGTAAATATTGAGCTGACAGAGTTGGACTCACGTCCCGAGGCATTCCAGCATTTGCACATCATTTATGATTCTAAATTATATCGGTTCCAAATACAGCTTTGAAGTAAATCGCCATCGTGATGAAATTCAGTGCGGTTGTTTCGTAGTTAGGATTTGTCGATGATTTTCTGTTCTGGAAAATCGCTTCTGATGTGGTTTGCTCGATTTGGAATTTTGTATTCGATATTCTGGTGTGTATCTATTGAGAATTTCAGGTAATACATTCATGTACAGCCAAAATATAGTCAAGGTATCATTTTTTAAAACCATTCGATCACCTTGGGTACACGCCACTTTAAGGAATTTTTATTTATTATTCGCGACTAAAGTTTTCTATAAATACCCAAGTAGCATTCTGGCGACTATAACCACATAATACATCAAAATAAACGTTGTACTTTGTGAAGAATTCAGTAAATCATGAAACGATGCTCTCTAAACCACCAGACAACGTTGTCTTAACGTTGAGCATGACATCAGTTAAGCTACGACGTTGTCAGAACGTTTACCCAACTAAAACTAAGGCCAAGTTTTTAAATTCATCGATGGTTAATGCGCATTCGTGCTGTCATTGTCATATTCCATTAGTTGAATAATGATGCAATGCTCATCGATGGATCCATCGATGAATTTAAAAACTTGCCCTAGTAAATATTTTGCCCACTGCTTAGTTGAATCTTACAAGGTTGACCCTCCGTTGGGAAAACGTTTAAAATAACTAAAGTTGTCACTTGAACGTTTTAAAAACGTAATTCCCATTCCCAAAATATTTGCTAGTTGTGTCAGTTGAGTGAACGTTCTGACAACGTCGTAGCTCAACTGATGCCATGCTCAACGTTGAGACAGTGATGCCTGGTGCTTTAGAGAGCATCGTTTCATAGATGACTAAGTTCTTCACCAACTACAACGTTAATTTTATTGTATTATGTGGGTAATGTCGCCAAAATTTTACTTGAGAAATACAAATTACAAATACAATCATGAGGATGTATTGATATCTAGTTAGCCTAGACCAGTTCCCTGCATAAACAAAATATTGCGTTACCATAGCAACGAACAATAACTTATTAGAAGTGTCAGTGTAAAGTTTGACGTCAAAAAAGTAAACCAGAGTTACGCAATGACTTAAAAGAAAAAATATGTCCACCGAAATTGTGAAAATCGAAAAATTGGAGTATCGAGCCATCATCAAGTACCTGTATTTAAAAGGGTTAAGAGGTAAGCAGATTTACGAAGATATGCTTAATATCATTGGTGATCAATGTCCTTCGTATGCGACTAAGAAAGATTGGATAAATTTTCCATTGAAGATGATGACCGATCGGGAAGGCCAGTTTCTGTGTTAGTCCCGGAAAATATCGATGCAGTTCATAACATGATTTTAACAGACCGCCGAATTGGGCTAAAACGGATATCTGAAGAACTGGATATTTCATACGAACGCGTTCATCATATAGTTCACGTCAATTTGAACATGAGATGAATTGCTGCAATATGGATCCTTAAATGTATGAATGTTGACCAAAAGTGTGCAAGGGTAGTAGCATCGCGTTCGATCTGTGCTCGATTTGAAAACGATGTAGACTTCTTAAACCGAATTGTTACTATGGATGAGAATAAAATATTTTGACATTGAAATTTTGTTTGGTTCTATAGTATGCTATGAATTTTTCAATATATTCTCGTAAACAGAAAATCAGAAATTTCAATTCTTTGTCACGGCATCACCTCCTCTACAAATTCACCACCGAAAAATATTTTTTTCTGAAATCGTTCAAGAATGCCCACTTTCTCGGAGCAACTGCAGGCCTCAAAATACGCTAATCCAGTATTTTAGTCCGTTGCTAATCAACGAACTTTCCCGGACCATTAGCCTAGGCCGTCAAAATCGGTATTTGGTTTATAGTTGTCACTTTGACGTTTCAGGAAAGCACGTAATTTTGAATCCTCAATTTATGATAATGCTGATTGCGATTTCAGAAAAAATAGTATGTGTACTTCGTAGTAAAAGCACATTCCGAGACTTCAATGCTTGTTGGCCTCGGCTTAACGCCTCGGCCAATAATTTACATTGTCGTCCAGGAATGTATTGCTTTTACTACTAGACACACAATATACTATTGTTATCTCATTAATTTGTTATACAGTGTCTGACATAAATTTAGGTATAAATGGAAAAAAATGGTTATCGATATTTCTGAAAAACTCTAATAGCGGTTCGTTTCTACATGTTTGTCAATTGAAAAATCTAATGCTACTCATATCACGAAATATCAAATTTTGCAGGAAATTGAAAAGAAGTTGTCTGTAGTGCCAAAAAATGGGTCAAATTGACAAGATATCCCAAAATTAATGATGAAAAGAGAAAATGTATTTGGAATCCAACAAAAACCTCATGAACCAATTTTTAAACGAACTGAAAAAAAAAATCAAAAATACCGTTTTATTCCTCTAACCTTAATGAGAAACATCATTCATTCTTGATTTATCTGAAAACAGCTTTAATAACGCAAATCACATAAATTTGGGTGTTGGCACTAGGTGTAGTTATGCACATTCAATATTCTCAACCGGTAAATAAAATTTAAACCAATATTTGTTATTGTAATTGAAACTTTATTACACATTATTCATCACAATTGAATTTACTATTGTTAAAAACTCAATGTATAAATTTTCAATATTCTAAGTGACCGTCGTACTTCATACATAAAATTGTTATGGAAAAAATTGCACCGCGTTCATTTTCCAACATAGTTCTGTTGATCAGTGCTGCACAATTCTTTATACGAATTTCTAAATGTTTTACATTTTGAAATAGGCCGTCTTTATTAAACATGCATTTCCGGTAACTTAATGAAAAAATCAATCGGCGTTATGTCTGGAGACCTAGCAGACCAAGGATTACCTGAATATCAACCTATTGAACCAGAACGTATCGGCATTTTGTGACCTGAAATAATAATTAAGATGAAACCAAACTCAAAGTTGAAGAATCCTCTTCGGTCATAAAACTATCAGGGCCCGACTTTATGTAATTTTATCAAATATTCTCAGAAATACATGGTTACTAAGGATCCTCTTGAAATATTACTTTTGAGAGTCCAGTAAGAATATTTCCAAATGGGACATTTCAGAGTAAGTACCAGGGAACAAACAACTTTTCAATATTCGAATGTTTGCACATGTTATTTCTGTTGAGAGGCACAGATTTTCATGATACCCCGATATGCCACTCAGAAAGCACTTTGCAGAGAGGGTAGATGATCAAACTATGATATTGGACAATTTCAAAGGTTAGTCCTTCGTTTCACTCGTTGAAGTTAACATATTGTCGCGTAGTTATTTTATTAGTTTGCTTGAATTATTGTAATTTTTATAATTCAACTGTGTTCAACACAATATTCAATCTGGGTACTATCGTTAATTTTCATTCTGTGAATATATATTAAGTCGATATTTTCCACCTGTCTCTAAAAAGTTGATTCGTCTAATCAACTCTTAGTATTTGTTGTATTTGAATTATTTCGAGTCTTTTGCGTTTTACCTTTCAGTAGTTTTCTGGTCTCATTCCCTTTTTTTTCGGTTTAACTTATATTATCAGTTAAAATCAGAAGTTGCTTTATCAAATGATTTGAGAAATGTCCCAAACATCTTTTGATGGTATTCCTTATTGTTTTGTTTAATAGGTATGTGTCTTGAATTATGGCTTTTCATTCTCAAAAGTTCACATTCCAGTTTACAAAAATCCTTTTGATTTGAGAGAAAATTATGTTACTCAGTAGAGTTGAACAGAGTAAGTAGATTTGAGTGCTAAAGTGAGTTCCGCAACGAGTTCTCAATCCAGCATCAGACAAAAAGAACAAATGGAGCATCGAGTATAGAAAGTCGAGATCATCTGATGAAAAAGTAAGGTGAGTTAAAAAACCTAAATGTTCTGAGGTATGATTTCTAGTTCCTAGAAAATTAGAGACAACGTTCTCAGATAGTATTATGTTTTTAACGACTCAGCTCGGTCGAATCAGTTGTGATAAAGCTTCATTGATTATAAAATCAGCATTTGTTACACTATCTATTGCTCACCAAACACATAAGAATGAACGAATTCACTCTTGTGATTGTTGGTTGTACAGACTGAAAATAAAATATGCAATATTTTTGTCTAGGGGTGTATTTATGTGAAACTAACCACCGTATGATTTCCGTGATTTTGTGATTGTACAAGAAATATCTCAAAAGAATAATCAAGTGATGCTGTATGGATTGAACGTGAAAACTATGTTCGGAACTGTTCAACTGAAAAGAATGGAGAAAATAACTTTCCGAAATTTTGCGTTCTGACCCACACCTGACACCAATGACGCCAGCAACTTCATCGCTCACACAACTCCGCGAAATCGAGGGTGAAAGTTGTTGAATTCAATCACATCCCATCGTAGTCACAGGCATCCGAGCAAATAAAATGCGAAGAGGGCCATCCAACTTCTTGAAATGAAAAAAGCACAGCGTTAGGCCCTGCCAACTTTTCAACGGAACGTAGCCGGGGCCGGCCAGATTGGCAATCAAGGTCTGCTTTCATAGGAGCAGTTCTGTTTTTCAGACGGACGTCACGCTCACTTGCCTTCTCATTGTTGTCAATCCGAACCGTTCCTTTTATTTGCTTTACGTGGGGTATTGTAATGCCCGTCCGTGAGTTAGAAAAAGTATCTCATGTGTATGACTGAATTGTAAGGAGCCGCTTTTGTTGGATTGTCGGGCGTGTAACTTTGATGTTAGCGGTGCGGATGGATCTTGAAAAGCGCGTTGATGTGGAATGGAAAACTCCACCCCGTCTATTTTTAGATCAAAAATAGTCTAGATCCTTGTAACCCAATAAGGATGAAGATTTTTCTCGAATACACATTCAGATGTATAAAAACGGTCACCTTAAAATGTTAAGAAATGTTGGTCTTGAATAACTTTTTTGATTTTCAGTCCGATATCGATAGTTTTTCAACTAAATGGAAGCAACTGTATCCTAGATCATTTCACGTCTAACAGATTTCCTGATAAGGTCCAAATTAGACACATTATAAAGGGGAAAAGACTCATGTTTCTGTCATCTGAGTTCAAGACACCCTGTCGTGAAATACAGCTTTTGGATGACACTAAGCGATTCTATGTTTTGTATCAACCCCTCATATGACATATCATTATCATCCACCCTTCTTCCAAAATGATGCACTTTAAGCCCACCCATCAATTTTCGTGTTAGTTCAAATATGTCTTGAGCCATTCGCATATTTGTACGATCAATATTTG
The DNA here is from genome assembly GCA_944452925.2 of Chrysolina oricalcia. Taxonomy (NCBI): domain Eukaryota; kingdom Metazoa; phylum Arthropoda; class Insecta; order Coleoptera; family Chrysomelidae; genus Chrysolina; species Chrysolina oricalcia. The sequence continues at coordinate 5,085,377 of OX101825.2, read as the reverse complement.
TTTCATTAGGAAACTATGTACAGAACAATCCACTGTGAGATATTTATGTCCACCGCAGGACAAGCTCTAAATCAATCCTGCGACGATTAGGAACTGCTGGAGCCATGTGATTACCCATATCAAATTAGAAATACTGCCTTCGTTGAATAAATAGAATGACAGGGCAAACGTCGATTTGTTTCACATCAGTGGATGTGATTTATGTCACTGGAAGGACACTAGAATTTGCTGATATTGTATAACGTTTGTATTTTATCATACGTTCATTGTTACTAGTAGGCATGGTAACATTGTCATTGTCAATATATCGCTAATTTATATTCACAGGTTGATCATTTTTATTTCACTACTATGCATCTCTGTTTACATCTTAGTTAGCGGTGAATTGTACACTCTTCCATTATATCTATTTTCTTTTACTGTCCTCTCTGGTCAGGGGCTCTCTATGTATATCCAGGAGAATTCCTCGATACGTTGTACCAAAACTAGAAAATATTTTAAACCGTCGTTCAACAATGATATAGCTCCCGTCTCCCCTATCTCGCACAAGTCTCTCGAATACTTCTGAGGGCTGCGCGTAGAGGTGCAATCGGTTGACGGAAATAACAAAAAAAATTGAATTGAGGGATATATACTTTCTCAAAAAGAAGAAAAATTCACATGGCATTATTATCTCTGAAAATTTTAATTACCACAGAAGACTTGTTGAACAATCCATAAGAAAAGCGAAAGAAGATATAAAAGTCCACATCTCAATTGTTTTTTTCAAGATATGAAAAACATTCCTTCCTTTTATAGACCTGTTTGAGGGCAATGAAACTGTTTATGTGAATTTTTTTTATATCTTGTTTGGTTTCGAGTTTTTGGAGTTTTAAGAAAATTTGGGGTGTAGGGACGGATGAAGGAGAAGAATAGGGACTGACTGATCAAAAGTCCGGGAAAACTTATGAGAGGGGGTGAAGAGGGAAGAACTATAAAAAATCCGAGCGTGAAGAGCCCGGAAGAATTTGGGGAGTAGTGGGGAAATTATCAAAAATCTGTGTATAAAACACCTGGATAAATTTGTGGGTCAAGTGGGAAATCATCAAAATAAAAAATCTTTGAGTTTTTGTTGTTTTTATTAAATTATAGTCAATATTCTGTTTATTTTCATAGATACGAAAAAATTCTATAAAAACTTTTTGTGGACCTGTTTACGGAAACTAAAACTGGTTATATCCATTTTTTAGATAAACCATTTCGTATTAGGGTTTTTGTTGTTCTTAGGAAAAGACGGTAACATTTTTCCAAGTCTTCAATTTTTCTTTCTGTCTGAAATATTTCCCGAATCATTGAGAATATTGAAGAATCTATGGAAGAAGTCCATTTCAGCTCAAAGTGGAGTGGTATAGATGAAGCGGGAAGAAATATGACAAAATCATCTCCAAAACTTTAATTTGACTACATCAAACTAATGGGGGGTACATGTTTCGGATTCAGCAAGAATCCATCTTCAGCCTTATACAAGTTCTACAATAAATATGTAGTTACAACCGAACCAAAGTTACTTACATGGAAAGGAAAAATTCCTTTTAATGAATTACACACAAACAAAAATTAAATGGAGGTACTATGTCCAATGCCCTAGAATTGAGAGGGAAATATAGTAATTGTGATTATGATCTGTGTAACAACTTACCATACGGCATGATAATAAATTTTACAAAAACATATATAAAAAATATGTGAAAATATTTATGACATGGTCTGCCGACTCATGAGCGTTAGAGCGTTAGGGCAATTTGCCCTTCCAACGCCAAATATTAAAAGGATTCATTATTGTTTCTAAACTACAATGTGTTAGCAAATTTCTTTTTGGGAAACAAAACTGAGGTTAAAGTGACAGATGAAAGCGCACTTGTCAGCTGTCAAGTCAACTTCATAGATCAGAACAATTTCTTAGGGGACAGGACACAATACATATTCACATGTTCTATGGTGAGTTGGGGTGTGGCAACCAAGATAAACCGAATGTTCAGCGCAGTGAAGACAGACGAAATGGGGATATTAAAAGTTCAAAGAATTGAAAAATTTTATGCAGTCAAAATTTACCTGTTCATTCAAAGAGTTGACATTACCGTCTTTCAACAAGTGTGTAAAATTTCCAAGTCCTGATTAATGTCAAAATGGTGGTCAGAATTTAAAATGTGATTGGCAAAGGAACTTTTTGTGTTGTAAACATCAAGTTCAGGGTTTCTAGACTTGTCAATGATTTTTGAATGTTCCAGTACCCTTGTTTGTATTATTGTAATATTGAAGAGTTTGATTTTATTTATGGTATAGATTTTCAGAAGGCCATCAAAAAATGTTGATTGTGAAATTTAAAAATCTGTCGCCATCTTAGTTTGTGGTGGTATAAGGAAAAAAATCAATATTCTGTTTATTTTTCATGATAGGAAAAAAATTCGTCTTAAGTTTTTGTAGACCTTTTTCAGAAAAATCAGACTTTATTTATATAATTTTTTGATATCTTGTTTAGTTTTCGAATTTTTGGTGTATTTAGAAGGAAATGTGAAAAAAATTCCAAATCAATAATTTTTCGTTTTTTGTGAATATTTCCCGGAGTAGGTATTGTTATTACGTAACAAAAATCATCCAAACATTTTGTAGACATTTGAGAGGTGGTCAAAAACGGTACCTTATGAAATAAAAAAAATTCGCTGCTTTGAGTATTTGGTGTTAAAAAAAATTAAAATTTTCCAAAATATGGAATAACTTTATGGACACTTTTTGTAGATCTGTTCAAGGACATTGAAACAATTAAAGTTTTTTTTTTGATATTTCGTTTCGTTTTCGAATTTTTGACGTTTTTTAACAGAGTTGCAGAAAAGCAGTTTGAAATATCAGCATGGCTTATGAAAACGTATCTGAAATTTTAAGATTTTCATTTTTTTCATCAATAAAGTCAATATTCTGTTTTTTTTTAATATTTCTCGGACTATTTTTTTTTAAGAAAAAATTTTGTTAAATTTTTCATAGATATCCTAAAGTCGGTCATAAAATATGTCCTGTTAAATTGGAAAAATAGCAATCTGAGATATTTCGTTTTTTCCAAATTGCAATTTTTTTTTCAGTTTTCTCAAGTTTTTCCGGTATTTCGATAATTTTCGTGCAAAATACTTTCAGTAGAATTCATTCGTTTAGTCGAGACGTACCTGTCACATTTTTCTAAATTCAATTTAAATGAACGGTTCGACGTATTTTTTTTCTCAAATCGACATTTTTCGGAAAATGCCAGAAAAACCCTGTTATCATTTCCCGATCATCCTCAAAAACGATAAACTTATGTAGGACATATCGAAGTATATCTTGAGAAAATACGAAATATATCAAATCAATTCCTGAACCTGTATCATGAAAAGTAGGAAGGACGAAAAAAAGAGCGGAAAAACCCTGAAAACTTTTCCGGATCGTTATCTCCAAGAGTTTGGGAATGCAAGCGTTTTGAAATGCCACTACAGACAGACGTACAGACAAAATGTTCAGATTTTGAAGTAACCAAGGGTAAAAACGTCAAATAAAAAAGTTTGGGACCAACCGTGGTAGGTGTGCTACTCTCTATAAAAACATATTGATGAGTTCCGAAAATATTCATTGTGAACCTTCTGGAATTAGCTACCAAACGTTTCGAGAGCCGCAGGCGTTCCATCGACCCCGTTGACATGCCCTTAAGCGCCGCGTTTCCACATCGTCCGGCAAATAGGGGTTGGACAGCCGAATACAAACAGACAGACTGCTCCTGAATACTTCATAAGCCTCTGTGGGTTTTATCCCGGCAAGCGTGTTAGAACACCGCTTGAGGGCTCTTCCTTTCAAATAAAATCCCCGAATATCTCACGTTATAAAAGATGACTTAACGTAATGACGGTTCATGAATGTCGGGATATATAAATTTTGTGCGGTGACATTTTATTTCATCGTCGGCGTTTTCGAGGGAGAAAAATGGAGTTTGATTGATTAATTTTTTCATGGTGATGAACGTTATTAGTCTCGAGATGTTCTAGACGCATTTTGTTACAAATTGGGGTGATACATTTCTTCAACACGTTGTTTGAACCGTTACACTTCACCACCCTTTATAACACACAACATCCTGTTGTAATAAAAATACCCTTATCTTGGTTTTGCTAATTTATTGCCAGAGTCAATATATTGGTAATTTATATCCATAGGTTGATCATTTATGTCACATTACTATGCAACTTTGTTTACATCTGAGTCAACGGTGAATTGTCCACTCTCCGTCTGACTGTGTTGAATTCAAACTATGACTGTCTTCTCTGATCACGGACTCTTTATGTATATCCCTTGATAGATTGTGTCAAAACTAGAAAATATTCAAATCTTTGGTTCAAAAAAAAAATTGTTTTAGTGATAAATAACTTTTTCAAAAAAAAAGGAAAATTACATATTATAATTACTGAAAATTATACATAGGTACTACAATATACTTGTTAAATAATCTATAAGAAAAGCCAAAGAACAAAACTAAAATCCAGTTTTCAGATAATCCATGGAAAAACAATGGTTTCTCATCTACAGCAAAATAGAAGAAGAAGTGATAATACATAACGTAAGCGTTTATGATACAATGAAATCAGATTCAAAGGATATCTGTGGAAACATCAATGAATATTTCATCAATATTGGATAAGCCTATCAAATATCCTTCCTGATATCAATATGCAGCATCCTGTTTTTCCTGAAGATGACCCTATTGATGCAATGTTTCTGGAACCATCAAATTCTCTAGGGATTGAAAAACTTATCAATGGATTGGAAGTTATAAAAGCACCAGACATTGATAACATTATTGTCACTTTAGTGAAATTAGTAAAATCAGAATTGGCTCCTTCACTAAGTAAATCGATCAACTCGTGTTTTGAATCTGAAATGTTTTCAAAAAATTGCAAAGATGGGAAATTTCTACCAAGTGGCAAGAAATGCGTTATGAATAATTATCGACCAATATATTTCTCTCCATCCTATTTCTAGGACCATTGACCACTCAAAGATTAATGAAATAATCATAATTACCTAAGTTTTTTGAAAAAATTTACTATCAGCATGATAGTAATTATGGCTCTTGTGATACTGATTATGCTACCATGGATCTGATCACTTATATTCAGATGAGATTAGATTGGGGTTATTCTTGACCGGGATCTCATCGCTGGTTATACGTAAAGCATTTGACACTGTGGAATATGATTTTTCATTAGCTAAGATGAATTGATATTAGAGACAATGTTTTTGCTTCATTCGAAAATTACCTCAGTGGAAGTCAGCAATTTATTCATACGAGAGACTCCTTTCCCGAGGTCTGGTGGGTACCCCAGGGGTCTGTCCTTGGGCTTGTTTTATTCATCATTCGTGTAAATTCGATATCTTGCCTGAATTTGAAAGGTCATTAAAAATTATTTTCAGATAATACTACCCTTTGCTATTATGGAAAATGTCCTCTAGAAATAAAGGAACACATGTAAGGTGACCTCATTTAGATTTCGTTGAGAAAAAAAACATTAGTTAACTTTGAATTTTGAAAAATCTAGTTTCAAGTACATTTCTAAAAAATCTTCACCTGAAAACCAGAATAAACCCATCTTGCATACGATAAAAAAATTGAGTAAAATCAATGAATCATTCGGGCCCTGTTGAGTTCATATAGTGGACTATAGGGATTTCAGTCAATGATTGCGAATCAAAATAAATAACACGATTTTTTCTGCTGCTTTTTGAGAGCACTCATACACTCATGATTGAGTCGACGCTCATGCTTAAGATCTTTCAAACAGTTCTCTTCATTTTGTTGAAAAATATACATAATGAAACACATAAAACCAAGGGATGCCCACACAAGAACTTGATGGTTATCAACCCAAATGGAGATCCACTCATATGCATTCAGTAATTCTGAGTATATAGGATTGGTGTTGGTACATTTATCAACTTTTTGTATTATAGGAACTACTGGCATTATGAAGTTGGTACTTGTTGACTTGCATTCTGTCGATGAAGGCATCTCTAGTAATTTTTGGTGTGGGTCAATATCCATTTCAAACTCCACATTTATCATTTGGGAATGTTGAAGTCCATGCATGTTTACACGGAGACCTTCGTAGTCTCCAAAATCTTGAGAGATACAAGAACCAGTAGCAGTCCTAATGGATCCTGATTCGCAAGAATTTCTAATAAAAAAAGTGAGTTTAGTTTCTCCAGCCTCCTTGCTTTCCCTGAGAATGAATATCTTCAATAAAAGAAATTCTTCCACAGCATCTATTTTGTACGATATGAAGAACAAACTATTTCCATTCCTGTGTAGGAACATACTCGTACTGCCCGACCAATCAGAAGAATCGATGTTGAAAGTTGGCCTTCTCAGAAGGGCACCCGGATGTTCTCCTTTGAAATGTTCGATCATCAGATATGTAGGAACGTCTATGAAGTTTGGGCACAGCGGGCATTGGTACAATTTACTCCTACACTGCGTTTCATGATCACGGACTTGGGAATATTTGAGGAGCTTGAGGCAGCCGTCAAACCTGCAAAAATATTAATGATGAATAACTCATTTGCCCTATTCACTCAAAGTTTCTGTATCGTTTGTAGATTTTGTATTCTCAACTGACAGAACAAAATTTTGCTTCAATTCTTAACAGAACTCCATAGTGGAATGGTTTTATGAGGTAGATGAACTGACAGGTGCCGTAAACTTAACGCTATTATGGGACATTTTATGACATTTTTCAGTTGATTTTGAAGAATGTTTTTCGGAAAACTATCTCTGGACTGAAATTCAGGATGCCAAGTTTTTGAAAAAAAAAAAAAATTAAAATTCCCCCCTTTTTGGGGTAACTTGTAAAATGGTGACTTCCTCACGAATTTATCATGTAAGACTTGCGTACACTATTTTTTCGGCAACCATGTAGAATAACAAATCAATTAGACGCATTTAGTCTTAGAGACAAAGAGAGGTCGACTTTCACCCATCTTTTAACCGGATGAAACGATTCCAAATTTGAATATTTCGAACATTTCAGTTCTTATTTGTATTATATCTTGAAATTCGAACAGAAGATAGGTACCAACAGAAACATTCTAATTTGTATTTATATTAATCTGTATTAAAATTCGAGCACATCCCGGCCTAGTCTGGAAAGTAGGTACTTCCCGGACTAGGCCGGGAAGTGCTACTTTCCCAAAGAAAAAGTGTCCGTGAAGTGAACACTTCCCGGATGGTTGCCGAAAAAAATACGTTCGAAAAAATTGGTGATGGGTTCAAACGTGATCCTAAAATGAGTTTAAAATTATGGTGAGATCAGATTTAGCCTGAAATTAATGTCCAACTGGCATTGTTCTGGGTTATTTTTTAAATTGTTTGGTTCTGATAGCAAGGGTGAAGTTAGCAGGACCAAGGATTTTTTCAAAGAGACGCATTCCAAAAAAATCAGTGATAGGTTCAAACGTGATCCTAAAATGGGACTAAAATTATTGTGCAATCAGATTCTTTTTGGTAGTGCCAGCTCAGTCTTGAGCTAACAGAACCTATGACTTCTCCTTCAACTGAAGAGTAAATAATATATGATTTGGTAGTAAACTAGCCAGAATAGAGCATCAAATTATTTTTAAACTGGATTTGTTCCGAGTTGTTTTTTCATGGTTGGGTTCTACTAGCTCAACGGTAGAGCTAGAAAAACACAGGATTTTTAAAGAAGGCATTTCAAAAAAAATCAGAGGTGTTTTCAAACTTCTAATAAACATTCGTTTAGCGATATCTCCCACAACTGAAGATAATAAAATAATGTCCAAAAATATTTTGAAAATTCTAAAGTGATTCTGCCAGCTTTATGGGGGTGATAACAATGCTACAAATGAATTAGTTCAAGTGATTTCTTCTCAACACCTCTTGCTTCCCAATTAGTTTTATAATTTCCTTCAGCCATACCAAACAGGTGTCTAGTATGATTTAAAAAATGTAGGTCATTTCCGTTTCTGATATGCCCGTTGTCTTTTTTGTCTCCTTCGGTTTCAAAGTTTTTTCTACGTTGTTTTAGGGATTTATTGCCTAACTCTAATGGCTCTTCTTTCACAATATGTTCTGCTGTGATACTCTCACCAGATTCCACTTCCAATTTGATTCTTCTTCTCACAGAAGAAGGTTATGTACGACCTAGTCTATTTTGTTCGAACAATTTTATAAGAGAGGCAGTATTTCGAGCTTCAGAAACCTATTCAGTGACAGGTTTTTTTGGCAGTTTACAGTTTACAATTTTCTGTTTTTTTATTGTGGACCAAATCTGTTGCTGAGAATTCTTGTATCATCCAATGTTTGAATTCAATTGCTCCAATGGGTTCCACATGATCTCCACTTTCAACTTGCGGACGTCATAACACGTCTCAAAAATTAAAAAAATCGTCATCTCACACAAACCATCAAAATATTTTTCGAAACATATTTCAAAATATTTAAATTCTGCATCAAAAATTTCGTAACCTTGTTTTTTGCGCATGCGCGTAGTGAAGTTTTTAGCCGTCTATATTTTTGGCACACGCGGAATGCGTATTTATATTAAAGGAATTCTAAAAATTTTAGTCGATTTGTCTGAAGATTTTTAAAAATTTTGTTTGGCAACACTGCGACCGAAGAACTTTTAAGGTTATAGAAATGCGACCAAATTCTCATCGCTTCTCTAGTAGATAATACAAATGAACCTACCTGTTTATACATTTGAATAAGCTACGTTCTCCAATGATTCCAAATAAAGAAATTACTCCCACGTCTCCAAAATTCTCGGTGCAACGACCACACTTCATTTGTTTATTTGGGTACACTTCGACAGGACCTACTGAGAGGAATTTATGACACGAGCTGCATAACAGAGACTCTAGTAACTCGTCGGGAAGAATAAGCATCATTTTTTTATCACAGGTGATTTTGTTTGTACTATTTGGAGAGACCCTGGAACTGACACTTGCTAACTTTCACATTATGTAACTAAACAATAAACAACACGGGCATAGTTAATTATTTGTGGGACAGAAATAACCTACCTCACACGAACACGTCTCGTAAACAAATGATTGTAATTTCACAGTGTTGCCGGGCTTTTCTTGATGGATAAAAATACTTGTATTTTTGTAATGATATCATTTAGAAAAATTTTTGAGTTGTGTTTGAATTTGCTTTCTAAATATTTTTGCAGATATGCATTTCTAGGACAATTTTATGATAATTGGTAGTATTGGCTATGAAAATATCCCTGGAAACTCTATAAAGTTTACAGAATTAATTTTTCAATTTCTCTTGATGTCAAAGTAACGGATCCACATCAATTTTGCAGTATAAACGTAATATTTTCGTCTGATAAAAAAGTAATAATTCAATTTTATGAAACTGTGTCAAAAAATCTGAAAAAAAAATGTTGGGGTAATACCACTTTCAACCCAATTTGACCTTTCCAATTCAAGAACGGCAAGAGATAGAGCAATTCTGCGAACGCCAATCGATTTAGAATGGTCGAATTAATATCAACTATGAATTTCAATTCAATCGGAGTAAGCAAATATTGCTCGAAAAAACACGAAAAAGACAATTGAACGTGGCACTGAATGAGTGAAATTTCACGATGATTCTGACAATACATGATTTGCACATACAAAAAAGGTGATTTTACGAAACTGTGTACAAAAATCTGAAACAAAAATTGTTGGATCTATTTGAACTTTTCAATTTGAAAATGGTAAGAGACAGAGCAATTCTGCAAATGCCAAGTGAATCAGAATGGTTGACTTAGTATACAGTGCCTTCATTTCAAAACTTCCCACCCCTATTACTTCTTTTAGCAGGGAGAATTTGCCGTAGGCAAAAAACACATCAATTTAGGTATCAAGGGGGAAGTTTTAAACCAGTGCCAGTGGTATTTTAGGTTTAACCCCCTTACCCCTAGCTACCTCCACCTAATAGTTTCAAACGGCACCCCCTATCTTGTAACACATCATTTTAAAGATCTTAAAAATCCACACTCAACCCCGTTAAGGAAACTGGAATTGGTTGATCCGTTCTCGTAAAAACGGCAAAAAGAAAATTAACTAAAAAAAAATAAAGTAATAGCTGAATGATGGTTTTTCGGGTTTTTAGGCCGACGTTTATTTAGAGAAAAACTCGACGTTTCGCCAACACGAGTGGTTGGCATTTTCAAGAGAAATGTTTACAGTTTCGATCACTGAACACTACTTGTTTGGTATGCGTTGTCTCAGCCAGTATTTATGGGTCGACGTACTCGTACCTGCGTCCGGTGCCATCGTCCCTGCGTCGGGTACCCCCTCGGATTCATTAATTTCCCGGTATGGTGTTATTACCGCTTTCTTGAGAACAGGTAGCCATGCTTTATTCAATTGTAACCCTTCTTCAATTCTGTTGAAACAGAATTCAACAGAATTGAAGAAGGGTTACAATTGAATAAAGCATGCCTACCTGGCTACCTGTTCTCAAGAAAACGGTAATAACACCATACCGGGAAATTAATGAATCCGAGGGGGTACCCGACGCAGGGACGATGGTACCGGACGCAGGTACGAGTACGTCGACCCATAAATACTGGCTGAGACAACGCATACCAAACAAGTAGTGTTCAGTGATCGAAACTGTAAACATTTCTCTTGAAAATGCCTACCACTCGTGTTGGCGAAACGTCGAGTTTTTCTCTAAATAAACGTCGGCCTAAAAACCCGAAAAACCATCATTCATTCAACGATGGCCGCGAAAGCCTTTCACAATTTGTAAAATAATAGCTATTGCAATTAAATCAATGTAAGTTACTTTATTAGGTGTTCAAATTGTTCACCATTGGTAGCTAAGCAAAAGTACAATCTATTCTTGAATTCCTGTCGGACTTTTGTAAATGTTTCGTTATTAATTTGTCTGCATGTGTCAGTAATCCTGTGTCTCAGATCCTGAATGTCCTGCGGTGGAGTTTTGTATACCATTGTCTTCAAATAACCACAGAGGAAGAAATCCAATGGCGTTAAATCCTGAGATCTCGCCGGCCATTCCAGAGCGCCTCTTCTGCCAATCCATTTGTCAGGATACCGTTGATTGAGCTACTGTCGGACATGCAATGCGTAGTGTGGCGGTGCGCCGTCCTGTTGAAAATGTAAATTTTGTTCATCCAAGAGCGGGTTGTCTTCTTCATCAACTTGGCTTTTTAAGGACTGTGTTGTGAGTGGATCGATTATATTTTCCAATAAGTTTAAATACAATTGACCAGTTAAATTTTCTTCAATAAAAATATTTCGTTTCCCATAATTCCAGCCCAGACGTTTATTTTTTGTGGATATTGGGTATGATCCTCTCGAAACAAGTGTGGATTTTCATTATCCCAGTATCTACAGTTATGCTTATTAACAAAGCCATTAAGAAAAAAGTTGATTCATCACTGAAGCAAATATTTTTTATCAAATTCGGGTCATTTTGAGTTCTCGCAGTCATTATTTCACAAAATTCAATTCGTCTATCATAATCATCCTCACTGAGTTGCTGAAGAACGCTCATTTTGTAAGGAAAGAACTTGTTCAGTTTTAAAACTTTGTGTATAGAACCAACTGAAATATTTACTAACTTAGCGACTTTCGAAATTGAAGTAGTAGGCTCAACGGCGAATTGGCCTAAAATCTCAATCTGTGCGGCTTCAGTAAAAATTTTTGGCTGCTTTACTGCTTTGTTGCACATAGAACCGATCTCTTCAAATTTTTGAACAAGGTCTAGAACATATCGGTGACTCACATTTTGGCCTGCATGCCTTTCATTGAAAACCCGGGCTGTCATACGAGCACACCTATTTTCAGCACCATAAATAAAAATAATTTTTTTCTGTGACGGGAAAAAAATTTGACATTTTATCTCTTTTGCCAGGTAACAAAATATAACTTTTCATGAAATTACTTTTTTCCCCGGGAAAAAAGTGAGTACTTTTTTCCCGGGCATATTCGTAAAGGAAGATACTTAAGTTTAGAATATTTTATTGAACATAAGTTACATTTCCTTTATATTGAAAGTACAATTATTGAATGTGCATTGCATGAATGACATGTTCCTTGAACTATTCGGTACAGCAGTCGGATTTTCTTGTGTTGAAATAATATTTTGGACACAACTGCTGTTGACGTACCTGGTCGCAAATCGGGTGTTATTTCAGCACTGCCACACGTTTTGAACACTTCATTAACAACTTCTGTCCTGTGTGCCACCGATTCATCAACATAGACCTCAGCGACCGTTGATGACTTCCAACCGCCATGTTTCTTTAGTGTCATCAAATCTCCCCCAGATTCAACTAAAAGTGTAGCAGACGATCTTCGAAATGAATGACCTGTGTATGAGCTAGCATTTTCAAGTTGATGAAAATTAGCTACTGTTTCAGGTACCTTATAAAACTGATTTTTACCCACAACCTAATTGATACACTTTCCATTGCGATATGCATAAAACAGGCGGCGATCCCTTGCTGCTGCTGGACGAAGGGCTATGTACATTCGGTTAAATTTAATATATTCTTCAGTTACTACAAATCTTCTGTTTACATCGTTCTTTGTTTGCTTCAGTTTCACAACTGGTAACTTTCCCGAATCTTCGATATCATCTAATATTACCTGGCTGATTTCACCAATTCTACAAGCTCCTGCAATCCCAAATACAACAACAATCTTGGCCATTAAATAAACTTCATAGGGTGCATTATTTTAAAAATCTCTAATTTGTGTACTCGTAAAAATCGCAGCTTTCTTGGGCGTGTAACCTTTCCCATTTTGTTTCAGAAATGTAATCAGCTTGAAATGCTTTGAAATGTCTACATTATAATTGGATCGTAACATGCTTTTAATCATTGAATAATTCGACCACACTGTTGATGGCTTTTGTTGTTGTGCCAGTTCCGAAAAATAAGCCAATAACACCGTCTCCGAGAAAGAACTGCATGTCTTTCTCATCTTCCATTCCATAAATCTTAAATATGCGGTTTCGTAAATTTTCCGCGATTTAGCTGGCAATAATTTTCGTGACGCTACTTTCGCTGCTTCTACCAACTCCGGTGGAGTCAGAGAAAACTCGGAATCAGACATTTTTCAACTTTATATTATTCAAAATAACTATTGAACAATTACTGAGTTCGCAGTTTTCAAATCAAATCACAGAATCAAACTGACAGATGTTTGATTACTTTGAAGTTTTCCTTAGCAACGCTGGTCTAATTGTCTCTATACGTACAACAGCTTACAAGTTTAAAAATTCAAATTTCATATCGATAATATTCTGACTTCAATATATTGTGATAATATGTTTTTCTCACTATTGAATCGTCGTTTTTCCCGCCACAGAAAAAAATAGTGTATTATACACGGGAAAAATATTAGATTTTAGCTCTTGGTTTTTTGTCTCCCTCCGCTTCGCGACGGGAGACAACACAACCTCGAGCTAAAATCTAATACTTTTTTCCCTTGTATAATAAATAACTATAGTTCTTTCTTGTGAAGTGTACACCATTACGATTTGTATTACTGTCAGTGCAACTGACACCACTTGACAAACAGTTTAAAATCAGGAATAACTAATTCTGATAAATGTTTTTAGCACTCAATTTCAACTGACGCCAAGAAGAAACTGTGTGCCCTTATCTCACTTTCAGCTAAAGCAAAAAACTCTGTGTAAAGAAGAAACATACCGTATTGCGTCAGTGGAAGCGGTTCCATAAATTCATTTTGCATTTTGTTATAATTTATTTTCTTTTCTCCCTATTTTACGAGAACGGAATGTCTTATTTCGTCCTAAGTAATATGCCTCTCGATACTGGATTTTTAAACACACTGTATACTTACACAAAACTTTTTCGATGCAAGTTTCTATACTTTCGCAATGTACGATTTCTGGTATGTAATTATTCTTTCGTTTTTCCTTACTTCATTTACTATAGACTAGTGATGAATTATTATTTTCCAGTTTTATCCAATCGAATATCAGAAACCCTTTTGAATAAACAAAATGAGAAATAGAGCAGAATTATCTCTGAATCCAGTTTTTTCAGTAAAAGTTATGTATGAGTAGATAGTTAAAATGGGAGTCATACAAAATTCAATTTATCTGGTAATATTTTGTGAGTAAAATCACGTAGTATTTTGTTTTTCAGGTCGGTGCTTGGAAAAGTATAGTGTACAACTCGTACGAAAATCGATTAATTCATACTCGTGTGAAAAAATTATCTCGTCACACTCTATCCTATTATCCGCTACTTTATGCAGTCAATCCAGATTCTTCAACTACTTTAGATTCCCAAACAAAATATCCCGTTTCCTTCAGAAACGGAATATAAATGTTGCATTCAAAACCAACAATAACTTATATTCCTTTATTAACAACGCAAAGTCTGTACGGGATAAATTCAAGAAGTCGGGGGTTTACAAACTTGAGTGTGAGGATTGCAATGCATTATATATAGGCCAGACAGGCCGTAGTTTTAATCAAAGATTTGGTGAGCATTTGAGAAGTTACAGATTGAATAAACAGGACTCAAACTATGCCAACCACCTTATTGACAATAACCATAACTTCACACAAAACCCTGAAATTTTGCATATTCAACCTAAAGGTCAAAAATTAAACATATTAGAATCCATAGAAATCAAGAAACATTTACGTAACAATAGCAATTTAGTTCTCAATGACCAAATTGACCTGTACAATTCACCTATAATTAATTATCTCACTAGTAACTACTCGAATGCTCCCTAATCCAAGCTATATGTCATTAGGAAATTTCATACCTGCAATTGTCATTAGTGAAATTTCATGCATGTTATTTTAATATTTAAGAAGGTGATTTTGACGTTTCTTTAGTTGATAACTCGCTCAGATGATGACACCGTGTGTCGAAACAATTGTAAGCACGTTACAAGTATATATTTTGTGTAAATTGGAAGATTTTATTTCCTCTTTATTTATCATTCCCAATCAATTCATTGGAAAATTTCATCTTGTGTTCTGTAAAACAAACAATAAGTATTTTCTGTTCTTTTTGCAAGTGCCTCATTAAAAGTCCACAAAAATTCAAGGAACAACACAGACCTCAATAAATCCCTAGCAGTTTCGTATATTTTATTCACAGACTTTCCAAACAATGCAAATATGCTTCAAACCAATAACTGCGATTTCCCATATCGCAAGTTTTCTCATAGAGTTTTGATATAACTAAAATGGCAATATTTCATGAATACGAACCTCATTTATTTTTCCTGAGCGAATTGAAAGTTAATTCATGGCCCGTAATAAAAAGAGCCAAGTAAACCCGAGAGAGGAGTAAATTACCTTTGGACGCAGCAATTAATAAACAAGCAGGAAAGTTTGTTTTAATCAACTGCACATAAACGAGGGTTTGAATGCAGGTCATAAGCCGTTTTAATGTCTTTATTCTTCATGACAAGATCATGAAATCTCCTATATTATTATATCCCTTGTTAAGACTTTTATAGCTGAACTAAAGCCAAGCAGTAGATGAAAATGAGAGGCTTTTTTCACATAAAAATAAAGACAAAAACGGCCCATACCACTTTTTATAAGATACTTCGTCAATGAAAACAAGGAATTATGAAAAAACTTCCCAGTGACCATTTTGACAATGTTGTCAGCATAGCCCGGTTCAGGTCCATAAGGATCTACCTCAAGATTCCACAACATTTGTGGTAGTACCGATGTGTTATTCAACGCCCCTTCTGCGTCAAGAAACGCTCTGAGTGCAATCTCTTCATCCGAGAGAGATTTATCAATACTTCCGACTAGGCTACGAAGGGTCACTTCTTTGGAATTAGAAGACTATCGCAATCTGAAGACAGATTGCCGCCGCCTCCTCAATTTCCTCAACCCCTTCTTTAGGGAGGTCTCTGGAACACCGTAGGGATATTGTTCTCTGCTCCATCGCTATTTCCATTGCTGAAGCTGATGTTGATCAGAAATTTCGAGAGACTTTCCTCAACGACCAAGGTCTAGTCTTAATAAAACACACTCCAAGAAGTGAATTTATTAATTCTCTCATTTCAGACTTTCGTCGATCATCCATCATCAGGTTTTCTACTACACAAATCAAGACAATGGAAGTCTGAAATGAGAAAAATCAGTCCATTCGTAGTCAAACTTCTTACATATAGAAAATCAATACACCAGGATTCGTCTCTTTTATCGTACAGAAAAATGAAAACAATTTTCGAGTAATATTTGTCGATTGTCCTGAAATCGATAGTATGTAATGATTTAACCAATCTAAATCATTTGGCAATCGCAGAATTGCTATATCTTTTTCGTTCTCGAAATGAAAAAAATCAAACCGAGTTGAAAGTGGTTTCATCTAAACAAATTTGGATTTTTGGATACAGTTTCGTGAAACTGAATTTTTCTAGTATACGCTAATCATATATTTTCAGAATCAGACAGAAAGTTCACTTGTATAGCGCAAAATTCAGTGGTTCTGACGATATATTCTTTTTCGTGATTTTTAGAGAATTTTTCGAGTAATATTTGTTAACTTTGATTGACTTGAAATCCATAGTATTTACTAATTCTACCATTCTGAATGATTTGGCTCCATCTCTTTCTGTTTTCGAATTGAAAAGTTCAAATCGAGTTCAAATTGATTCTTTCCAAAAATTTTTGTGTTTTTGGACAATTTTTGGATACAGTTTCGTCTAATGAAAATTTTCTTGTATATGGAAATCATATATTAGAATCAGACGAAAATTTCAGTTATATAGTGCAAAATTCAGTGGATCTGACGATATAGTCTTTTTCTTGATTTTTAGTAGTCTACCCCTTACAACTTATTTTGAGTAATATTTGTTCAATTCAATTGACTTGAAATTCATAGGATACGTATACTAATTTGACCACTTTGAATCATTTGGTATTCGCAGAATTGCTCTTTCTTTTTTTTTTGTTTTCCGATTGAAAAATTCAAATCGAGTTCAAAGTGGTTTTATCCAAACATTTACGTGTTTTTGGACAGTGAAATTAAATTTTTCTTGTATACGCTAATCATATATTTTCAGAATTAAAAGGAAATTTTACATATACAAGTGTATTGATATCTAGTTAGCCAAGACCAGTTCCCTGCATAAACAAAATATTGCGTTACCATAGCAACAAACAATAACTCATTAGAAGTGTCAGTGTAAAAGTTTGACATCAAAAAAGTAAACCAGAGTTACGCAATGAATCAAAAGAAAAAATGTGTTCACCGAAATTGTGAAAATCGAAAAATTGGAGTATCGAACCATCATCAAGTACCTTTATTTAAAAGGGTTAAGAGGTGAGCAGATTTACGAACATATGCTTAATGCCCTTGGTGTTCAATGTTCTTCGTATGCAACCGTGAAAAATTGCACTGCAAGCTTCAAAAGAGGTGCATTTTCCATTGAAGATGATGACTGATCGAAAAGGCCAGTTTCTGTGTCAGTCCCCGAAAATATCGATGCAGTTCATGACATGATTTTGACAGAACGTTGAATTGGGCTAAAACGGATATCTGAAGCACTGAATATTTCATACGAACGCGTTCATCATATAGTTCACGTCAATTTGAACATGAGAAAAATTGCTGCAAAATGGATCCCCAAATGTTTTAATGTTGTCCAAAAGCGTGCAAGGGTAGTAGCATCGCGTTCGATCTGTGCTCGATTTGAAAACGATGAGACTTCTTAAATCGAATTGTTACTATGGATGAGATTTGGGTACATTTCTACGATCCAGAAGCAGAGCAACAATCGATGGAATGGCGACACTCCGGTTCTCCAAGACCTAAGAAGTTTCGTGTCCAAAAATCTGCTGGAAAAGTTCTTGCTTCAGTTTTTTTGGGATTGATTTTTTGGATAAGAGTAGAACAATAACTGGAGATTACTATTCAACAATACTGACGACTCATGTGTGCAGTTTCTACAACTTGGAGATGAAAAACCTAGAGCGGAAATCTATCTCGAGAGGCCATTATCGCTCAGTCTGATAAAATGGACGAAGCTAGATGATGTGCTATAAGCAATTGGAGCCCCACAATAGATCTGAAAAGGTCGCAGTGGATTAGGCCAAGGGGCCTGCTCTCCCCCCCCCCTAACATCTACTGACCACTCTACGGGAAAACATTAAGGAGAAAAGACGCGGAAAGCTATCCAAAGGTGTTTTGTTTTTGCAACGCCCCTGCACACGCTGTAATAAATGTATCCAATTAAGAGGAGAATATGTTGGGTAATAAAATATTTTGTTTGGTTCTATAGTAGGCTAAGAGGATCTAACGATATTGTCTTTCTCGTGATTTTAAGAGGTCAACCCCTCACAACTTTTTTCGAGTAATATTTGTTTACATCGATTGACTTGAAATTCATAGTATTTACTAATTCGACCATTCTGAATCATTTGGCGTTACCAAAATTGCTCTTTTTTTTCCGTTCTCGAATTTAAAAGTTCAAATCGAATTGAAAGTGGTTTTACCCAAATAATTTTGAATTTTTCGACAGAGTTCCGTAAAATTAAATTTTTCTGGAAAGTACACGCTAATCATTGTTTTCATAATCAAACAGAAATTTGACGTATATGTTGTGCAAACTTCAGTGGATCTGACGATATTGTCTTTTCCGTGATTTTTACAACTTCTTTCTAGTAATATTTGTCTACTTTGATTGACCTGGCGAGCCTCATCCAGCATAAACCACTTCTGTTGACGAACTTTTAAAGGCAGGTAGTACACTAATGCAAGGAATGCGTCCTGCAGGAAGTTTAAATATGTGTCACCATTTTGAAACCGTGGTATAGAATAAGGACCAATTGTGGTATCTTCTACTATTCCTACACATATGTTTATGCTAAACTGTTCCTGGTGTCGAGATTGTCTGATCATGTGTTGATTTCCTAGTGCCCAAATATGAACGTTGTGGAAATTCACTACTCCGTCGCGTGTAAATTGATCTACGTAGGTAAAAAGGATACAAGATAAAAATTCAAGATACCTAGTACACTTGCACAGTATCCCTCTAGAGAACTGCAAGCGCTGGCGTCGCTCAAAGGGCAGTCACAAACACATAAATTGTTCGAGGGTGGAAGTAACAAGATATTAAACAATAAACCAAGTAATTTTTATTAAAAGATGTTTTCAATAATGTATTATTTTTACTTATACTGTAATTTTCCCAGAATAATAATAATAATATACGTCTTTATTATTTTCAAAAGAATATTACAAAAAAAATCCTATAAATCATGTTTGGTGAAAATAAAAAGCGAAGTACAATTCATCCAGAGAATAACTTCGCTAAATTCATCAATCAATACCACAGTGATATTGGTCAGCGTGTCATTCTTCTTCCTTTATAATTCAAATCGTGCATAACCCTTCACTCCAAGCGGCGCGGTATGTAACAAAGGGGAGCAGAAACCAATTGCTCCAACACTCAAATATTTGTACGCATGCCGCTAATTGACAATAAACGAGGAGAACGGCGACCGCAATTGGCGGTGTACAGGAAGTCGTAGGGGCTTGTAATGGAAAGGGCTCACGCCATCTGAGCCAAAATGTGGGGACTGAATAAATATCCTTCCTGCACTGTCAATTTGGTTACGAATCGCCCCAATAATGGACGAGAGGTGACAAACAAATATGTGGTTTGAAAACTTGCATGACCCTAATCGTGTCGTTTGCTAGGTCATGACTTAAATGATGACACAATTCGGAATCTTTCACATATAGGAAAAGTTACTAACAAAATTGGATCATTGTTTCAATGCAGTAATCTTCTGAAAGTAGGAACGTATCGCAACAAATTGCTGCCAGGTGTAATCTGCCACGATTTCATGTGTCGACAAGATTCATCAATACAGAAAGGCTAGTGCTTAGAATTTTCGAAAAGTGCTTCGTTAAACTGGAGTTTACGCGAGCACTTTTCGGTATTACTGAGTACCAGCGTTTCCGTTAATTGCTTCAAAGTACCAAGCAATGAGCATCGGTCCGAGAAAATACTCACGAGCTTTGAGTGCTTTCACGAGCACCAAGCACTGTGCTGTGGGACAACTCTGTCTTCGATACATTCCTGACAATATGTATAGAGAATGGCAAAAAAAGAAAATCTATCACTCAGTGAAAATTTTATGAAGTACATAAATCTGTTGAAAATACTTTTGAAGTTTCGAAAGGGTACACAAATCATAGAGAACAATTGGAACCATCACTGGCATTATGAATGAGCCTGATGTATTGATACAACCCAGGTAGCACATCATATTGGCTGAATCTTGGTTCCATATTGGGCCAATATAGATATATTGTAAGTGAAAAATCAATATTGGTCCAATATGGGTGAATATTCAAAAAACAATATTATATTAATAATATTGGTGGAATATTGGTTGAACTCGTTTTGAATGTAGATTATCACATGAAATATTGGGTCAATATTGGTTAAATAATTTCTACCAATATCGATAATACAATATTGGTTATATATTGTTTTCCACATCTAGAATAAATATTGCAATCCAAATATTCCAGTCATATCGATTATAGGAAAAAATAACTATATTGTATTTCCAAGTTTGATAGCATATTGGTTGAATATCATTTCCACTTTATTTGACAAATTGTAATAACTCATATTGACTCAATATTGGTTAAATGATATTTAGCAATATCGATAAAACAATATTGACTTCACATCGTTTTCAACATCTAGAATAAATATTGCATTCCCAATATTCCCTTCATATCGATTCTAGGAATAAAATCTATATTGTATCTCCAAGTGTGATTACACATTGGTTGAATATCATTCCGCCAATATTCAACAAATCTTATTAATTAATATTGGGTCAATATTGGTTCAATAATATTTATCGATATCGTTAAAACAATATTGTCTTCATATTGTTTCCTACATCTAGATTGAGATGAAATCTGAATATTGGCCGAATATTCAAAGAAACAAATTAAAATTATATCATGATCAAACCTGGATAAAAATCCGCTAGATGGCTCTACATATAGAACGTCTTCTAAAACCTACGAAAGTATATTAAATACTCCCCTTGACTTGTTTTCAAGACAGCTCACTCAGTGGTTATGGCGATCAGAAGGCAGACTCTGGTGTCACCTTCATCAACTAAAAGACATTTAATAATTTACCAAGGTATATTGATATCCTCCAATATATCCAAATGATATTGTACCAATATCGATAAATATTTTGAGGCCATTAAACGCTTCGAAAATATTTTACTAAAATTTTTTGTGAAATATTTAAACAATATTCGACCAATATCGCAAAATGTTCACATTTTACTTCTCGACAATATAACTATTGAATATTGTGCCAATATTGTCAGAATATTGTATCAGCGATATTGTACCGATATCGCCGTATATTTTGAGAACAATATTAGTTCGAGAATATTTCGCCAATATCATTCAAGTAATATTGGACCTATATCGCCGAATGTTCACATTTTTTTTCTCGCCAATATTGCATTTCAAATATTTCGCCAATATGTTCACAATATTGTACCAATATTTTACCAATATAGGTGTGCTACTTGGGAACAGATCAGATTATTGTGAAAATAGCCATTACCAATTGATTAAAGTACTTACGTGAATTCTAGTAATGAAATAGCTGAGACCTTCATGGATTTTTTCTCTAACGCAGGACCAGGAACTGGCAAAGAGCATTTGAAAACCTTCAACTCCACCCCCATACACAGATGCCTAGAGACGAGAAAAAAATCAAAGAAAAAAATGTATCTCCGAAAAATAATAAGTCACCTGGCAAAGATGGCATAAAAGCCGAAACAATGGAAAAATTCATGAGAAAATAGCAACACCTCCGTGTTATATTTTCAATTCTATGATAGGAAATGAAATTTGTTCAACCGAATTTGAAATAACAATTATCAATTCAATACATTAAAAAAGGTGATGAAATTCTACCATCAAATTTTAAAAGTGGTTTCACGAAAATATTTGAATAAATGATAAAAAAGAGAGTGGAGCTATTTCTACATAAACACAGTACCTTTAATTACTGAATATCAAAATGGGTTCCAGAGGGGAAAGTCCACAGAAGAAACCATCAACCGGAAAAATTTATGGAACGATCGAAAATAGCCAACCTGCCAGTGGTGTATTTCTAGATCTTGCGAAGGTATTCGACACTGTTGATCATGAACATCTGTTAAAGTCCTTGCAGAATGTGGGAATACGTGAAACTGCACAAAATTAATTTTCTTCATATTTGGATATTAAGAAACAATGTGTAAAAATTGATGAAACGTGTAGTACATCCGTATTGGTAGAATGCGGCGTACCCTAAGGGACGGTTCTTGGACCAATCCTATTCGTGATTATTGGATGGGTTAGAATAGCAACACTATACCTAGGGAAGCTGAATGTATCACAAAAATACTTCCTCAAAATTATGTTCAATAAAATCAGAACTTACCCATCAGTTGACTTTTACAAAGAATCAAAGATACTGGACATTTGCAAAACTTTCCTCCTCTTATATAAAAACAAAATACATGTCGAGTTTCTCTCGCATGAATATCCAACAAGAGCTAGGAATTCTAGCGATGTAAAAGTTACTTCTGCCAATGAAACAGTGGGAAACGATTTTTTATTTCATCTCGCAAACTTTTCTCTACAACAATTTCAATTCAGAAACTTATTACAAAAACAAAGTAATGTTATTTTTATCAAATGTTCCTGTCTGCTGCTCATTCAAATAAGTGTACGCCAAAAAACTTTCTCCTATGTCTAATGAGTAAGACTGTGAGACTCCACACGATTCAGAAGGTTAAAAGTCTCTGTCGCACTCTGGGTATATGGAGAAGTTTTTGGCAATATCTCCGCAGCCGTTTGACATAGTCCCATCAAACTTGGTATCACTGGATTTGTAATGACGATCCCTAACCAAATATACTGGGTGTCCCATTTAAAAATATCACCAAAGTCGCTTTTCCTCAAATGCAGATAACCGTATATATTTTGGGTGAGATTCATAAATTGTCCCATCGGAAAAGAAAATCGACCTGTCCGAGGATTTTTCCGATATATCTTTATATTCAGAAATAATGAATTTGTTCCATAATTTAGCGTCGCACTGTATATGTATGTAACTCATCGTTGAAAAGAGTATTCAGTTCCAGTCGAAATACCTGATGGAAAGTTATTCTATCACTCTTGTTATTATTTTCGTCATATAAAGCAAACAGTACCCTATTCTCCTTGACTAATGCATCTATCATAAAACTATTTCCAATGTCAAAAAAGTCCACTATAAGCTTTCACCATCATTTCCAATAAAAATGGAGTAAATAAAGATTTACGGCCTAGAAAGACACCTTGATGGCGAATCGAAATTTATTGGCGCTGGCTCTAGAGAGTCATAACGTAATAGTCGTAAAATCGGAAAATCACCGGTTATGAAATTATTTAATATTTGCCATCAAGAGGCACAACACGGAGAGTATCTACGAAAAAATCAATACCCACCGTGTGAAAGTTCGGTAGGGTGTCAATTTTTACATGAGAAATATTCATCATTTGAATTAAAGTTAAGAATGAAGAATTAGTGGGCTTTGACAGCTATTTTTATTTTGACGTATAGATTAGTTTCAAAGTATTTAACATTATTTATATATTTTTTCAATTTGTTCAACATCAAAATGGAAAAATGAACCATGCATATCGATTTGAACATCTGGCATCCATTTTGTATAAGGTGTAGCTAACGGCAACGGATTTGAAGCTGTAGAACTTTTATAGATTTCCATCACAACCATCGGGAAAACCTATAGCAGATGTCAGACTCCAAAGCATGATGCTGGCAGGTCGCTACAAGTACGAAACCCAGTAATAGATGAAGAGATTTCAAATATTATTGGCAAAAATCTTTGTACTCGACAAATATCACGTGATTTAGATGTTTCCCATTCAACGATCTGGAGGGTTTTAGGGTTTTACATGAAAACATGCTATACCAATGTCATATCCAGTGCGTCCAAGGTTTGCTCCCTTGAGATTTTCCACGGCGCGCATTGTTTGAATTTTTTGCTGATTCTTATACCTTTCTTATCATCTGGGATGCTAATGTATAACTTAGGTGCTAAGTAAAGGAACATTCTCTGTGTGGTGGATTTAATCATCAAGGGTGGTATATAATGAGTTTTTCTCCGAGTATTGAAGTTGAGGGTTGGGAGTTGGTTTTGATGCTTTGTGTCATGATATTTTATGCATGTGATGAAGAAGTGTGATTATCTCAAGTCTAAGATTTTGGATTCAGTATAGATTGAGTCCGATGAGTATCTGTATTACTACCAACTGGTTCAGATGAGTTTTCAGTACCCCACCCCATGCCAGAATTCCATACCGCAAATGACTTTCTACCAGACAGTGGCAAAGCGTTTCCATTTGATTGAATGGTGAATTTTCTTTGGGTTTTTTTTTAAATTTATACGATTTCAAGCGAAAATCAATGATGACACCTAAGTATTTGATTTCTTTCACAGGTTCTATAAAAAAATGTTCATTGTTCATTTTTGTATCTAGTTAGGTGGACCACGAGAGTTACAGCTGAATGGTAAAAAAATTAATTTCTCTATGTTGATCGTGAGTAGTTTATATTCAATCCATTTTTTCACGGAATGAAAGTCAGACTCTGTTGTTCGTTTCAGGTTTTCACAGTTATCAGACCTGTAGAAAATTTCTGTATCATCAGCAACTCCAAAAATTTCCCCGCTACTGTCGAGTGAGAAGAGCCCATTAATATAAATGTTGAATAGTATGGGCCCTAGGACTGTTCCTTGTGGCATACCATAGTCAATTGCTTCGGCACCGCTAACTACGCCATCAACACTAACAGCCTGAGTTCTCTCGCTCTTGAAGAGCTCTTGAAGAGTTCTAAGCAATTGCCAATAATACCAACGTCTTCCAATGAGTGTAAGAGTAGGTCATGGCTAACGGTGTCAAACGCTTTTGACAAATCTACGAATATGCATAGACATGGACTACTTTCATTCAGAGCTTCCGTCGTTCTTGATATTAATGCAAGAATGGCATCTTGGGTTGATGTATTTTCCTTGAATCCAAAGATTATTAGAAATTATTTTAAATTTGTTTAGAAACGAAAATAATCCATTTTTCATAATTTTTTCAAATATTTTCAAGAGGTGCGTTATCAAAGATATCGGTCGGTAATTGCCTACTTTCTACTTTTTTATGGAGAGGAATGACTACTGTGTGTTTGAATGGTATTATGTATTTCCACAATACAATATCCCACCGATCCTTCGTATCCCTTGAGCAGTGTATTCGAAAAATTCCGACGCAATTAGAATAATAGCTTCTAATTACTCAACAGAGCCAGATAGTGACTTTCATCGCTCGGTCCAGAACAATGGAGAGCGCTTCTGAAAGAATTATACAACTTTCGCATCATAATAATTCGGGCTGCCGGCTTTTATTTTGATTATTATTTCGTCGTGCATGTGGGAGAGGCGGGGGACGAGTAATACAACTAATTAACTCCGCGGTTTCGGTAATTACCTTCGGGCGGAGGTCGGGAATGGAAGATTTTATGGAAACTGTTTAATCCTGACCTCGGAGAAAATGAAGAACTTCATGCTAATTGCGAATGTTCAGATGGAGGTTGCTGTTGTGCAGACTACGTACAGGGGATTTGAACGATGTAATTTTCTATTTGATGTTTATTAACAAAAACTTTTCCATATAAGTTGTGTCTGTTCACAATCTCTCAAAGATTGGATTCATTATATTGAGTAGGAGATTTGAGACAGTTATGGATCCCCCTCCTAACTTTGACCTTGTCAGTGATCTTCCGAATACCATCATGGGCGTGTCTGGTGAATAGGTGTATTTTTCTGTTTATGACCTTCACAAAATTGTATTCGACTCTCAAAAGACATTGGTAACCGAGATCTTGGTTCAGAATAACCAATATAAACAGCGATGTTCCACAGGGATCAATACTGGGACCAACAATTTTTCTGCTTCACATAAATGATTTGGCAACTATAGATATCGTAAAAAACCTTATTTGCGGACGACACAACTATATTATGGCATAATATAAGTTCGGAAGATCTCTATAAAATCATCAGTTCAGTTGTAAAAAACTCAAAGATTGGTGTGACTCAAATCTGTTATCGTTCAACATCTCAAAAACCAACATTATATCCTTCCGATGCAGTGTCGACGACATACTATTAGCCCCAAACAGTTGCGTGATAGAAAACAAAACAAAATTTCTAGGGTTATCTATAGATAACAAGCTCAGGTTTAATGACCACATTACTTCGCTCACTAAAAAGCTTTCTTCAGGGTGTTACGCAGTAAGAGTAACCTCAGCCGAACTTGGATCCTCTGCAGCAAAAACTGTCTATTTCTCGTTGAAAGAATCGTTCTTACGATATGGAATCCTATTTTGGGGAGTCTGTGTAAAAACAAATTTACAGTCGGTTTTTGTTCTTCAAAAAAGAGCAATAAGATATGTTAACAAGGTTAAACGAAGAGAGTCTTGCAGGTTCCTATTTCTGGAAAATACAATTCTAACAGTTCATGCCATTTTTGTCATGGAAACGGTTTGCTTGATAAATAAACATAAAACAAAATATTCTTCGGTATCATCTAACTATGCCACCCGACAGACCGCTGATCTCAAACTCCCTATACCTACTTCAACTCTTATTAAAGATTCTATTGTTTACAACGGTGTTGAGATGTTTAATCACCTACCAAACCATGTGAGGAATATAAATGATGCCACTCATTTCAGGAAGGCTACTAGATACTTTTTAAGTGATAGACCCTATTATTGTTTGTAAGAGTTTTATGAAGACGTCTTTTAAAAATAAAGTCTAGTCACAAATTTTGATGGATTGATTCAGATGGATTGTGATATATAAATGTGATTTTTATAATTTTTATGTGTTTGTACTCTGTTTATTAATGACTTCATGTTTTTCGTGGTCTTTATACATTTATTTAGATTTAGACTTATTTCACTTTGTCAACAAAATTAACTCTTTGGACAATAAAGTATATTTATTATTATTAAGGAACTTGGTGTGTTTCAGTAATATTCACTAACAAAAGCTTGCAATTGTGTTTGTAAAGAAATATCAATTTATGACACCAATGCTTGAAGCAGACTTTTCACGAGTGTATCAAATAATATTTTTTGACACGGAGATAAAATTTAAAAAAAAGAAATACATTATTTGTTTTTTTTGTTGACAGTCGAAAAAGATGCGAAATAACGGTGTTGCTTGAGAGTCTTCTGAGAAAACACGACAAGTTCTTCATATTATTTTATTGCATTTGGTTGTTGTAACTTCATTTATTTCCAAATCTTTCTTGATTTGGTATTTTACATTTCAAGTATTTTCCAAAATCGGACATGCCTGGCTAGGGGTGCATTATAGGTAATTATAGGGAATTTTTCATGAATTTGATACCTTTTTTTCCGTAGTATCCAAAAATAACACAACAATGTATGTTTACAAATTGTGAAAGGCTTTCGCGGCCATCGTTAAAGGAATGATGGTTTTTCGGGTTTTACGCCGACATTTATTTAGAGAAAAACTCGACGTTTCGCCAACACGAGTGGTGGGCATTTTCAAGAGAAATGTTTACAGCTTCGATCACTGACAAGTAGTGTTCAGTGATTGAAGCTGTAAACATTTCTCTTGAAAATGCCAACCACTCGTGTTGGCGAAACTTCGAGATTTTCTCTAAATAAACGGCCTAAAAACCAGAAAAACCATTATTCAATGTATGTTTCCAACTGTTACTGTCTAAGAGTTATGATTTTTCAGGAGTAGTGCTGTAAATATCAAAATTGATATCTCGAAAACTAACAAATTTGGGTAATGGCATCGTTACACACTTGGCCTAAAGTCTGCTGATCTACCTGACGTAAAAGAAAAACCAATAAAAAACTTCCTATTCTTAACACCGGTCACGACTCCAGAAATAATGACAACAATTGACAACCTTAAAACTGATGCCGCTTTAGGAATAGACAAAATATCAGCAAAAACTACCAAATTGATAAAAACCAATAATGACGTTTTAGTAAACATGATATATTCGATATTTCACAGTGGCGTTTTTCCTATATTCAAAGGTGATGACCCACATTCCGTCAATAATTACAAACCAATACCTACCTGTCATTAATAATATTGCAAAATCATTTGAAAAATGTATTGCCAGCAGATTACAAAATCAAATAGATCACCACCAACTCATCTCTCCTAAACAATTCGGTTTCAAGGCAGGATGTTCCACTGAGAATGCATTGCATTATTTCACGAATGAAATTCACCAATACCTCAATGAAAATGAGAAAGTGTTAGGTATCTTTTTGGATTTAGCTAAAGCTTTCGACTTCATTTCACACGATAAACACTTGGAAAAACTTGAAAAATACGGAATTAGAGTCTTACCGTTATCATTATTCAGAAGTTATTTATCAAAGATAAAATCTGTTGTTAGAACAAAAAATAATTTCAGTGAACCATCTGAAATCAGATGTGGTGTTCCCCAAGGAGCAGTTCTCGGTCCTAAATTATTCCTTCTCTATATCAATAAAATGTTGGATATTGAGGTGGGTGGAAATATTATCTCATATGCTGTCGATACATGGAACAAATTGGCAAGATATTGCGAAAAAAGTGGAAGCAGGTTTATAGAAAGCTAAATGTTGAATGAACTGTAATCATCTGAGTTTAAAAAATAGTAAAACTGAATTCATAACATCCACCAATAGTTCAAAAACATAACCCAATCTGAAATCAATTAAATTTCACGAATGGCGTGATCTGACCAACTGTGTCTGTAAAAACACAAGCCAAAACACTAAAGAATTCAAATATTTGAAAGTTATTATCAATGGAGCGCTCAGATGGGATAACCATTCAGAATATTTCAATAGCAAACTGAGAAAACTGTTATTTGCATTTTATAAACTCAGGGATTTTCTTTCAGAAAAATGTTGAAATTGGTCTATAAATCTTCAGTAGAATCTGTCATGTCCTACGAAATAATAGTATGGGAAGCTGCATATAATAATCAAATAAATTGTTACAAAGTCACGCAGATATGGATTTTGAAAGTAATACTCAGAAAAAGGCGCAGATACTCCACCGAACAACTCTTCATAGAAAGTAAAATGCTTGACTTAACAAATTTATATATCTTCAATATTGTGAAGTTCATGCACAAAAATAGAATGCAACATCAAGAAATTTCCCATCGTCACAGTACAAGACAAAAACGACTAAAAAATTTAAATATTCCTCATCCTGATACTACCTTCTATGAAAAGTCAATATCATACGTTGACTCTATAATATATAATATCATCCCAGAGTCCATCAAAAATATTCATAACTACAAATCATTCTGCAGAAAGCTAGTATACTTAATTTTCCTGAACTCTAGAACTCTTGAAGTACTTCTACAATAAATTTCCCAACTATTTTCTCAGTTTTTCATAATTTTAGTTCAGTTTTTGTATAATTTTTATGTATTATTTATTGTACTCATATTATATACCAACTGTTCGTTAAATTTTAGTCAATTAGAGTCAAGTTTCATTCAGGCACAAAACGATCTCATCCTGAGATTAGGTGCACGAAATGTGTTAAAACTATATTATATTTTTTTTATTAATATAAACCACGCCATTTTTTATTCGTTTCCTGTAGGTCCCTATCTTTCATTATACACATTATGTTTATTAACCTACAAACATTCTTATACAGCATAGTTCACTTAATACTAGTCAGAATTCTACCCCTTTCTATCAAACGTTGAAATTTGATTGAAGCAATTTGAAAACCTGTCGTGTATGTGATTTATAGTTCCAATAAAGTGTTACGGGGTGTCTTGCAAAATTGATCCGTTACACTATATTTCTCGAAGTTTGTGCGTAAAGATTAGGAATCATTCTATATATAGCTCATATGAAACTAGAACAATCAAGTCGTCTCAGATAGGCCATCAGTCGACATTCCAAATCACCTGAATCGCTCGATACGGAAGCGAACAGCATCCCGAACACCTCCAAGTGACAAGTGACACGGTCGTAACTTACAGCCGCGTCAGAATGACGACTTTCAATCGTCGGTGATGATAATATGACAAGAGGGCTGTGCTCGACGCCTATAAATTCCGCCTAATGTTCAATATCGCGCGTCTGCCGAAGTATTACGCGACGTTCATTATCATTATCATTAATGATAGTAGGCCGGAATGTCGGCGGTGAGCCTCTTCAGTTTCAGGCGGGGGTTTTAATAGACTCGGGAACGGCGAACGATCCGGCATTGACTGAAACGAGGTATTTCGGTCTTCGCTGAGACCCACGGGTGGTGAATTTTATATTATATTATCAAAAATTCTTGAATTCATAATGAGAGATCAGAAGACTTATTCTTGAATGTCTTGAATTCTTGAGTGTCGAGTACCTTGGAAGAAAAAGGGCCGATGTCCATCTTCGCTGTTTCGAAAAAAAGATGCAAAGATTTTTAGTATAGAATCATGCTTGTCTTGAAGAACGGTTTAACCTTACATGAGTCTGAGTATTGTCAACACATATTCTTTTGTATGATTTTACAAATAATTGAACATATACTAGCCGTTTTTCTAATTTGTGGAAAGTATTGGAAATTTACTATGAGGATTATATCATTCAAGAGGACATTGGCCTCTTGATGATATTTCACTCCACAACTAATGTAACAATAATAGCCAATGTCAAGCATTTTGGTCCTTATCAGTATTAAATTATTTCTGCTCAATGGAGATCCCTAGTACTTTGTCAATTATTCTACGTAAAAATTCAAATTTTTCGAGTATATTGTGCCAAATAACCCAATTCGGCTCAATGTGGACATTGGCCATTTTTCTCTCAAGGTACAGATTTATTTGTCGTTTTCGACATAGTGAAAGTCAAAGTCAAAATAAACTGTGATGTCAGAAGTTCTCCAACTTATAGACAGAGTTTTTCAATAATATATAAAAATGTAAATTGAAATAGATTTGTATTAACACTTACGCTCATCATGACTTCAATGACCCCTTTATTGCTGTCATCTTCTTCTAATGCATCCGCAGCACTTGTTTGAAATTTTTGTTATTGTTGCACCCTTACGCGCAACCCTCGGAAGTTTTCGAGAGACTTGTGTGAGCTAGGAAAGACGCAGCCCTTACCTTTTAACGTGTGATGCCATACACGAGACCAATGACCATGCAAGGCTTTGAACCCTCGACCCTTCCATCTATTCCATCGATGATGAGAATGCTCATGAAATTGTAGAAGAAGATTTATCTCAAAAACTGATTCAGATAGAAACAATAAAATATATTTGAACTCAACTATGTTTTACTCATGCTTGAATTATGAGTTTCAAAACCCATCATTATAGAACTCTTGCAATCTGTTATACACTCTTTCAGACAATACTTTAAATCCTTTCTAACATGAGCTGGCAACACCAAATTTTTAATGTTACGTCGGGTTCTATGCCTCTTCACTTGTAAAATATTGTAAACAGACTTGACATTTTCCTTCGGAAGGCAAAAACGATTACAGCAGAACAAGTATAAAAATGGAAAGTGGAGCAAAAAAAACGATTGCACGCAAGACGATAAACTAACATTGATAAATTTACAAAAAAAAAGAAAATGAATTGATTCTATCAGGACATTTTTTCTTGTCTTTTACGTTTCAAATTACAAGGTGTAAGTAGCTGAATATTTCCTGTATTCTGAATTCAGCTTTCAGAGTATCTGACAAACATGTGAAAGCACTTTTTCATATTCCTCGTCTTTCTCAAGGCCGCTGATAAATTTCTTGTATTTTTTTAATTTTTCATAGCCATTCCTGAAGCCACTCTCTCACAATCGACGATCAAATTCAAGTGTTCAATGATAATATAAGCTTCTTCAATATCGTAAATATTTTTTTATGTCTTCCTTCAATGAGTATAAAACTTTCCATGCTGCCATTCTTCTCACAAAGTGTTAGCAAGAGCATGTACAATAAGATTATGGAGAAGCACGTTATGATTCATTACGTTCTGATGTATTACGTTGTGATTGAAGTACGTTATGATGCGTTACGTATTCTACCGAATACGATTATGATCGTTTGATATTATGATGCATTACTGTTATGATGGTATGATACTATGATGCCTTGTGTTCATGACACAACGATTTATGACAGAAAAATTATTTTATGATAGTATGAATTTTGGGCAGGTAAACAATGGCAACATCCCACCCGGTCAGGCTTGCGAAGTCCGAAGCTTAAACAAGCTGAGCCATAGGTATATAAATAAGGAAGCAGATATTTTCATAGATTATTTTTTGTTCATAACAAAATATGTAGAATTTAGCAATTTTTCAGCCATTTCGAAGTACTGCCCGAAAATTTTCCAAAGGGAGATCATCAGAATCGATTGTATTTTTGTAGTCAGCGTGTCCAGATCCTGTGTGGACAGTTTCAAGGAAATTGATTTCTCATTTAAGCACGAACATTTTCAGTGAGGTGTCAGCCTTCTTTTTTGAATCCATCAAAAATCCAAAGTCTTCCTAGAGCCTTCAAATTCAGTATGGAGAGTTCTGAAGCTTTTTTCTATTGCAGAATACTATCAGTTTCCATTTTCTTATCACTCAAAATTCAGAATAACTCGATAACTAATAGAGATACATCAAAATCGATTGTATTCTTGAATTCAGCGTGTCTAGATCCATCTGTGTGGCCCTTGTCAAAGAAACAATTTTTTCATTTCCATCACGAAAATTTCCAAAATCTAAAGTCTTTTTAGAGCCTTCAAATTCAGTGTAGATGGTTTTCGAGCGATTTTCTATAGCGGAAAACGATCAGTTGCAATATGGAAAAAAATTCATTCATCACACAAAATTCGGAATATTATTTCGATAACTAAAGGGGTAGATCCAAATGAATTTTATGTTTGAAATCAGCGTGTCTAGATCCAGCTGTGTGACAACTTTCAAGAGAAATTTTTTCATTTCCTGTCTGAAAATTTTCCAAAGGGAGATCATCAGAATCGATTGTATTTTTTTATTCAGCGTATCCATATCCTTCTGTGTGGACATTTTCAAGGAAATTGATTTCTCATTTTAAACACAAAAATTTCCAAAGAGGTGTCAGCCTTCTTTTTTGAATACATCAAAAATCCAAAGTCTTCATAGAGCCGTCAAATTCAGTATGGAGAGTTTTCAAGCTATTTTCTATAGCGGAATAATATCAGTTTCCATTTTTTTATCACTTAAAATTCAGAATATCTCGATAGCTAATAAAGATACATCAAAATCGATTGTATTCTTCAATTCAGCGTGTCTAGGTCCATCTGTGTGGCCCTTGTCAAGGAAACAATTTTTTCATTTCCATCACGAAAATTTCCAAGATCTGAAGTATTTCTAGAGCCTTCAAATTCAGTTTGAAGGGTTTTCAATCGGTTTTCTATAGCGGAATACCATCAGTTTTAATTTTGGAAAAAAAATTCCACCCAAAATTCGGAATATTTCGATAACTGATAGAAATAGATCAAAATCCATTGTATTTTTGTATCCTTGACCTTGACCTGGATATATTCGAAAACAACATCCAGGCGACTTGTGGCAACACCAAAAATAATACTTCATGCCCAGCAGACGCTTTCTCTACCTGTCTGAATCCTATAGGCAGCTCTATAAGCTATAAGTATGCGACCAAATTCAGCTTTTGGGTTTGTTGTGCTGTCATTACGTACCAGAATTTTCAATGTCATGACAATGCCATGCTATAAGGTGTTCTCAATGAACTCGTGATGACCCGTGAAATGTTTTATTTTTGTTCGTAAACATGAACTTGTATAATTATCAAAATGTTTATATGGAAACCATCTCATCCAATTTTTTTCCGCATTGTTGAAGGGTGGGTTTTATTTGAGTCTACATATATATATATATATATATATATATACTTCGTTGAACTGGTCTGATTTCAGCTACAACTTGAGAATGTTTCGCAGAACAGGCAACTGAAAATAATTTTGATATGGTTGTTGGTGCATTGTTTCAACAGAGTCAACAGCATTATGATGGAAACCTAGAAATCTGAAATGAATTCAACCTCATATGCATTTATAGGTTATTATTTAAAGTGAAGTTTTTTTTTTCAAATATAACATATTTGTTTTCTTCTTGATGTTATGCTTTATATCAATTTAAATTTGCATATGTAACATATTAATATTTCATTTTACTAAAAATGTTTTCATCACAATAATCTCATTTCGAAATTATGTAATTATGTAAACGTTTCAAAAGTGTTTCAGAAACAAAAATAAAAATGAAAGTTTTGGAATGATAATTATAAACTCACATATAAAAAAAAAATTCTCATACATTAGAAGTTTTCTAGTAAATAAAAATAAGGAATGTTTTCAAACATAAATGATATTCAAACATTTGGAACATATTTCATACATTTTATAAATAAAGTTGAAAGTTTACAAAAATAAAAAAAAACTAAACGTTTGAAACATAATTGAGATGTCATACATTTGGAAACATTAATGCAATGTTTCATCAACGTTTCTAACGTGAAATTGGTGAGTATATATTTATATTTCAAGAACATTCCCGTAATGTGAATTTTGGAATGTTGCAATATAAAATCTATGAGGACTTCTCTGGTTTCCGGAATGTTGCAAGTACATATCCGAGCCTTTGAGTGGAATGTTTCAGCATTGAAAGAGCATGCTTCTGGAATATTCCTGGAACCAAACATTTTCAGGCTCAGAACTACAATTACTGCAAAGTGTTGTCTTTCCTGTAACTGAGACTCAATCAAATTCGAAGCGGAATATTATTAATATCACAAAGAGCGGCAAACTAAATCAGCAACAAAAATCGTATCGGCAGATCTCTAACTATAAGTATGCGATCAAATTCAGATTTTGGGTTTGTTATACAATCATTACGTACCAGAAGTTTCAATGTCATGTCGATGACACGCTATTGAGTGTTCCCCATGAATATAATTATCACTTC
This sequence comes from Chrysolina oricalcia, assembly GCA_944452925.2. Lineage (NCBI taxonomy): Eukaryota > Metazoa > Arthropoda > Insecta > Coleoptera > Chrysomelidae > Chrysolina > Chrysolina oricalcia. Next base: position 5,050,182 of record OX101825.2, on the reverse strand, counting down.
GTGATGACACGTGAAATGTTTTATTTTTGTTCGTAAACATGAACTTGTATAATTGTTAAAATGTTTATAATCAATTGAAAAATCAGAAAAATTAAAAAGCCCTGTTTTTGGATAAGTTCAAGAATATTGTGGGTCTCATTTTTTGACTGGACTTGAATCAGATCTAGTTGATTTTTTTTGTTTTTCTTCAAATGAGCTGATTGAAGTTGTTCTCGGCTTCGGCTCTTGATCTTCTTTCTTATTGTCTACTTGGGATTCTCTTTACGTATGGTATTTACAAGTTCAGAAGTACAATTACTGCCAAGTGTTGTCTTCCCCGTAACTAAGACTCAATCAAATTCGAAGCGGAATATTATTAATATCACAAAGAGCGGCAACCGAAATCACAGCTCAGCCAACTTCGAAACGATCCCTTTTCGCGAATTACCATTCCAGAACCGTTAATTGCCCAAACATTAGTGCGTAATTATTCCCGAAGCCTAAACAAGCCGAGCCATAGACATCGCTTAATCATAATTTGAAGTTGTGTTGATTATATTTCAAATTACAAGTAAACGCTTTCATCGCGAACTACGACTAGTTCGGCGTTCCATTGTTTTGATGTGGCCCTTCTAACCGAGTTACGCGGATGCTGGGGATGAAGACTAGACGAGATGTTCGATTGGAACGAATAAATCTGTATTGTTGAGCGGGGTTCGAGGAATAATTGGGGTTGGGGTGCTTGGAATGCTTAATGGCTCTTTGCACTTGCAGAAATGTAGGAATACCTGATCATCCAAATCGTCTGACCAAATATCCTATTGAGATCCATCGTCCATTCAAATGGACAAGTCGTTGATAATTGTTTAGAGACGTGATGAAGAAATTTTGCAAGCTCAAACTAACTATCCGTCACAGTGAACCATACAGTCACGCCATCTGATTGACAGTAACCCAAGTAAAGCAGTTTTCACAGCGGCATTCATGAGTTTAGCAATGGCGACATTCAGAAAACTTATGATAGAGAGTAAGTACTGATATGAAATTATTCCAATTGCATTTTTCTCATTTCAACTGCATGAATCTAATAGATAATTACTTCTTGAACTTGATAAAAGCACAGGTGCTTGCTAGGATAGCCCAATAATTATTCACTGACCTCATTTTGAATGTTTTATTCAAAGACGATTTCGTCACGTGGAAATTCTAACCTGACTTGAAATGTATGAGTAGAGTCCACAGTTTAGTTTTGATGACTAATTATTTGGTGTGTTTCCATTGAATTCTGCTGAATGATTCTAATAAACAATACTTCTTCAACATAACTGTAGCTCAAATTCTTTATAGAGTAGCTCATTTATTCACAAACTTCATTCAAAGCTGTCCAATTTAATGGACACTCAGGATCCAACGAATGAATTTTTAATTTTTCTCACGGAGTTTTTGACAAAAAAAATATTTGCTATCTGGCGAGGATGGCGAAAATTTACTACATCTAGTCGAAAAGGTTATCTCCGATCTGGAGGAACTCAACAAAGACTCTGAATGGAAAGCTGATAACATATTTGAAGTAGATGGGCAGGAGTTTGTAGTCGATGGAAATCAAATGGAACAAAAAAATCCGAAATATGACGAATAATAAGAGAGTTATGAAGAGGACGACGAAGTGAATGAATTTGATGCAGTAGTCAATGACGATAGAGCAGGTGGAAGAGAAGTCAAAATAGGTGGAAATTAACTAGAGACTTCACCAAAGAATACATTATTCTACATGTGAAGCGACACGGGGACAGACTGATGATGATGAAGATGAGTTACCTGTAAGTATACTATGAAGAAATCTTAACAAGTAACAAAAGAAATAATCTTCAAGACAACTAACAAAACCCAAGAAAACAACCAAACAAATGGAAAATAAAACTTCACAGAAGAGAAAAAGCAGTCAGCTAATACACGTAGAAAAAATCTGAAGATTTTCCTAGGGTTTTAATTCATATTTGTAGCAACTGTAATACTGAAAATCATTTGCATATTACTTTTTCTCAAGTTTATCTCACAAGGATATAGTGAATAGAATACTCAAGAAGGAAATTTTATACTTTTTGTACTTGAAGAAAGGGCATTTCAGTGAAATGAAGGCAAATTACTCTTTCACTTGTATTGAAAACACGTATTTATAATATATGTAATATTAAATTATTCAACAATATTTGAGAGCAATTAGTTAAGAGGAGCCCAGAATGAAGCACCAAATATGAGCTTTTTCTAAATCAAACCTGTTCTTAGTGAAGTGCATTTCAGATCAGATCCACCAAATTTATGCAAATTCGTCTTGTTGGTGATTTTGTATCTTATGTTCAATGGAGAATCGATTGACACTGAAAAAGAATTGGTGTTCCAGGCTTGGGTTCGATCCCACCGTCTGTCACGGAGTTGTTCGGAACTCACTTTTACGTAAACCGTGAGGCCTGGTCACTCCTTGCTCTCTAAAGATCTGCTTTTGAGGATTTTTCTCTGAAAACCTGGGAGATTTGTTGAAACAATTTCTACAAACAAAATATATATTTTCTGAAACATCAAAATGTTTTGTGAGCAGAAGTTAAATCTCAATTCGTTCTTCTCTCTTCTAGAGTAACTGAGAGAAAAAATTCTTGAATATCTTCGCTGTGATACTTCTGATGTAGCAACCAACTAACTCTGAAGAAAAAATTTTCATCAATATATTTTTGACTCTTTCTGAAAATTTTTCATAATTTTTATGAAATGGAGACCATATCAATGAACCTTCCTTGTGTTTCGATGTGAATGAATATGTATACACCGTTTCAAAGGAGTTTATAGATAATTAATAGCAGTCACATAATAAACAACCTATAATTTTAACTATTATACGAGGTTATATTGAAAAATTTTTAGCCTACTATAGAACGAAACAAAATTTCAATGTCAAAATATTTTATTATTCAACATATTCTCCACTTAATTGGATACATTTATTACAGCAAACCTGCAACGTCTCTAGACCTTTCAAAAAAATGTTTCTTCTTGCTCTGCAAACCAGACCTCCACAGCTTTTATTACCTCCTCGTTGGAAGAAAATTTACGACCTTTCAAACTTTTTTTCAGTTGAGGAAAGAGATGATAGTCGGACGGAGCCAAAGCTGGTGAATAAGGGAGGTGTTCTAGTAATTCCAACCCTAAATCACGAATTTTTTGCATGGCAACATGAGATTTGTGTGCAGAAACAAAACACCTTTGGATAGCTTTCTCTTTGATTTTTTTCCCGTAGAGTGGTCAGTAATGTAGTATAGTAATATCCAGTTATTGTTCTACCCTTATCCAAAAAATCAATCATGATTACTCCATGGCAATCCCAAAAAACTGAAGCAAGAACTTTTCTAGCAGATTTTTGGACACGAAACTTCTTAGGTCTTGGAGAACCGGAGTCTCGCCATTCCATCGATTGTTGCTTTGTTTATGGATCGTAGAAATGTACCCAAGTCTCATCCATAGTAAAAATTCGGTTCAAGAAGTCTACATCGTTTTCAAATTGAGCACAGATCGAACGCGATGCAACTACCCTTGCAAGCTTTTGGTCAACATTCAAACATTTGGGGATCCATTTTACAGCAATTTTTCTCATGTCCAAATTGACGTGAACTATATAATGAATGCGTTCGTATGAAATATTCAGTGCTTCAGATATCCGTTTTAGCCCAATTCGACGGTCTGTTAAAATCATGTCATGAACTGCATCGATATTTTCGGGGACTGACACAGAAACTGGCCTTCCGATCAGGCATCATCTTCAATGGAATATTTACCTCTTTTGAAGCTTGCAGTCCAATTTTTCACGGTTGCATACGAAGGACATTGATCACCAAGGGTATTAGGCATATCTTCGTAAATCTGCTTACCTCTTAACCCTTACTTGATGATGGCTCGATACTTTGATTTTCACAATTTTGGTGGACATATTTTTTCTTTTAATTTATTGTGTAACTCTGGTTTACTTTTTTGACGTCAAACTGTACACTGACACTTCTAATAAGTTATTGTTCGTTGCTATGGTAACGCAATATTTTGTTTATGCAGGGAACTAGTCTAGGCTAACTAGATATCAATACATCCTCGTACTCAATCTGAAACCGGCTTTCCAAGGTTGCTAATATTTGAATTTTATATTTTAGCAGTTTTGTAACTGTTGATTTTCTTCACTGGAACAATGATGTTCATCCATGAACAATTCTTCAAAGGATCATTTCAACTGATCGCACGATTTGACTATAGATGTAATAAGACTTTTTGACTTTTTTTGAATATCCAGTTTTTTATATATATATATATATATATATATATATATATATATATATATATATATATATATATATATATATGTTATGCAACCGTAGACACGTCTTTCGAGCTTAAGCTCTCATCAGTACGGTAAAATCAAGTGCGAAGATGTACAACACTTGGATGTTAAAATAGAAACATCTTCGCACTTGATTTTACCGTACTGATGAGAGCTTAAGCTCGAAACACGTGTCTACGGTTGCATAACATTATGAGGGTTATACCCATTAACTTTTCTACTTATATTTTCATATGTTGCCCCTCGCTAAATCCATCCTGATTTATATATATATACAGTGCGGTCCAAAGGTATGGAATAAATTAATTTTTAGCGTTATTACGTATTTTATGAAAAAATCCTGAAACAGGTCAATTTTTATTGGCAATTTGACAATTTACAGTATGAAAATATTACCCCCTTCTTGCACCCCCTCTGAATTATGAGCACCCCCTCAAAAATTTTAAATGAGAAGGGGGGTCGTGTGGCATCTTCTTCGAAAGGGATTTTCATTATCTGTTCAGCAATACTAAGTTTTTCATATTTGGTGCAACCATAACGAAGAAAATTTTTTATTAAAATTTAAAAATATTGACACTGTAAATTATGTATCCGTTGAAACAACCTGAAACAGGTCGATTTCTATTCTCAATTTGACAATTTATAGTATGAAAATATCACCCCCTTCTTGCAGCCCTTCTGAATTATGAGTACCCCCTCAAAAAATTTGAATGAGAAAGGGGGTTGTGTTGCACCTTTTTCAAAAGGGATTTTCATTCTCTGTTCAGCAATACTGAGAAAATTTATTCTGAATATGTAAAATGTTGATAGACTGAAGGAAATAATGTAACATAATGTTTAGGAAGTATATTTCAATTTGTTTTACAGTTAAATTAAATGTTCAAAATGACCACCATTCACTTCTTGACAATAAGCAAGGCGATCTTGGAATTCTCGTAGAACATTTTGTAGGACCTCAGGGGTTATGTTGTTAATTTCTTCCGATATCCTAGTTTTTAAATCTGCAATATTGTCTGGTCTATTGAAATATACTTTTGATTTTAAATAACCCCATAAAAAGTAATCGAGAGGAGTCAAATCGGGGGATCTAGGCGGCCATTCAATCGTTCCACGTCTGCCAATCCACCTATTGGGAAAAACTTCTGTCAAATAATCTCGAACAATACGTGTGTAATGCGGTGGAGCTCCGTCTTGTTGATACCAAATTGATCTATCTATTCCATTTGGATCATTAACATCGGGAAAAAGTCTTTTTAATGTAGGCACTAAAAAGTTCATCAAAAAACCTAGATAAACCTCACCATTAATGATGCCTTCAAAAAAATAGGGGCCAATAATTTTGTTTTTAATGATACCAGCCCAAACGTTCACTTTTTTGGGATATTGTGTGTGAGCCTCACACATCCAATGAGGATTTTCTCTGCTCCAATATCTACAGTTTTGTCTATTAACCGTTCCATTTAAATAAAAAGTAGCTTCATCAGAAAACACAATTTTGTTTATGAACTGCAAATCTGCTTCGATTCTATCCATCATCAGTTCACAGAATTGTTGCCTTCTATCAGGGTCATACTCATTTAACTCCTGAACCAACTGAACTTTATAAGGATGGTATTTTTCTTTATGTAAAGCTCTCAATATCGATGATTTACTTACATCATTGTCGGCGGCAAGTTGTCTACTTGTCATATGCGGATTTTCCTCAATCGCTAACAGTACATCTAACTTTTTCTCCTCATCCAATGCAGCATTTCGACCTGGTTTTTGACGAGTTTTTACATGTCCAGTTTCACGGTATTTTGTTTCTATTTTGCTAACTGTAGATTGTGATACGTGTTGACCAGGGTATTTATTATTGAACATTTCACAAACTTCCGTTTGAGTTCGTGTTTTATTACCGCATCCAAACATAATTAAAATGTCTATTCTATGAGTTTCGGATAAATGAGCCATAGATGAATCGAATACACACAAAAATATTTTTCAATACACCGACGTCTGCCAGCAACTCACAAATATCAAAATAACAGTAGTTTACTAGATTGACATTATATTATTTATGGGTTTTGTGAATAATTTTTTGGTGTCTTCAACGACTTTTTCCTGACTTTTTTAGCAAGACAGATAAGAAAGTATAAATTGTCAAATTGAGAATAGCAATCGACCTGTTTCAGGTTTTTTCAACGGATACATAATTTACAGTGTCAATATTTTTAAATTTTAATAAAAAAATTTCTCAGTTATGGTTGCACCAAATATGAAAAACTTAGTATTGCTGAACAGATAATGAAAATCCCTTTCGAACAAGATGCCACACGACCCCCCTTCTCATTTAAAATTTTTGAGGGGGTGCTCATAATTCAGAGGGGGTGCAAGAAGGGGGTAATATTTTCATACTGTAAATTGTCAAATTGCCAATAAAAATTGACCTGTTTCAGGATTTTTTCATAAAATACATAATAACGCTAAAAATGAATTTATTCCATATCTTTGGACCGCACTGTATATCTTGTTTCTCACGAAGAGGAAAATCATGTATCGTTCAGAAAACATCGTGAGAGAAAATTACAGATGACAGGTAACAAGTGACATTGAGTGGAGTGGGGGGTACCACATGACAATTCGGTGGACTCTGATTGGTTGAGAATCGGTTTCATACTCGGTAACGTCAAGGGTAAAATTCAAAGAGGTATCAAAATAGCCAGAATGGCCTCCATAAGGAAATACATGGAAATTTCATGCCGTGTCTCTATATTCACTACCAATATTTATGGGTTTGGCAATGGTGCACACTCATATTGGAACAGACTGTATTTTCAAGACAAGACATTTTCCTCTTCTCAGTACAGAATCAATTTGAATTAAACGTTTAGTCAGTATTTCCGTTATCACATACCAAAATAAACCTATTCGAGCCTGGAGGTTATCTCCGTTGTGAAAATCAATTCCCTCTCGCGATCCTCTTCCAATCGCTGGATAACCCCGTTTCGTAAACCGACCGGGAAAAAATGCAAATCAATCCGCCGCTCTTATCTCTATTGGTACATACCAATATTAATTCGACAGAAATCCGTAAAAATCCCATAAAAGCCAAATTGAAACTTCAAAAACGGCGCGGAGACATTTCCACGGTGGAAGGTCTACGTGCCGTATCTATTCCCAGATATATTTTCCGGCTAAGCTATCGACGTTTCTGGAATAAATTCAAAGTAAACTGGCGCTATGAGCCCGGATGAATCTGTTGCTTGTTGTGGAAAACGTTTCCGCGTAAGCAAGGGGTGAAATCGTAGAGTCTCTTTTCAATTCACAGGATATGAACCGTTTTGAGTGACACGCTGAATATTTTTAGATTCATCTATAGTTAGGAAAATGAGGATTTTTATTCATAGTTTGGCCCTAATATGCCCTGAAAATTGTAGAAAACTCTGAATTTTACGATGGTTGTTGTTGCGACAGTTCCAGTCTCTAGATTTCGCGTTGAAATCTCCTATTGCCACCGTTGGGTGATGGTCGGGAAAAAGTTCCTCCAGGGTCGTTTTCCTGAGGTTGGGGCCTGAAGTAATGTAGACTGAGGAGATTGATTCCATCTACATTCACTCTGTTCGCTACCCATTCACAAAGTGAGAGTTCTGGAAGTGTGTCCTCGTTTTATTCCAGGTCTAATTTTACCAGGAGGAGCGAGCCACTTGCTCGAGCTCGGGATACTGGCCTGGATTTCAGATCGGCTTTGGGTTTGTCAACAAATGCGTGTACTCGAATAGTTGGAAGTTAGGACGCATTGCCTCTTCCGGCTAGCTCAGACCGCCTATCCGAAGTACAGCATCGTCGCAAAATCTCAGCAACTCCGGAGCTCTTCATTTATTTGGAAAACCAGCAGGAACGCGTCTGACTTACGAATTCTTTCTCGATATTGTTGGTGTTGCCAACCAATGAGGTCCCATTAATTCGCATTCCAAGCCGAAGATCACTTACTACCAGAAATACTATTTACACTTAAAACACTACTGAGCCATCCAGAAGTGAGGGCTTCTCTCCTGGGAATTGTCCGAGCCCTCGGGCGGCTCCTGGATGACTGCATAAAACAGCCATTTGAGCCTTTATTTTGTACCATTGCCGAACATTTAAGTCGGCCAATGGTATCGCAAAAGTACTGGTAGGCGGAGCCTATTAGAGCTCTCGCTTCCAGATATACTCTCCGCGTTTTTTTCCAATACTTCAGAAACTTTAATATTTCTTGCAAAAGATAACAGGTTTCTTTCATAGAGTCGACCGCGCTGGGCGTGGCCTATTGGAATTTCGTTAGGAGGTTTACTTTCCTTGCATGAAATATAAACATGATAATTAACATTTTCAGGGGAGTTTTTGACATCATGCAGGCTGTCTTCCAAACTAGTGAAGCTCACCACAATATTACGTCATTTTGTTTTGACTGGGAAGCTGCACTATGAAATCTATAATGTGTTAGCCCCTTGTTTCCCTAACAAGCCTCCACTGATGTCCTTCGCGACAGTGAATTTAGCGACTTTCCCGACAAGTCATGCGAAACCGTCCGCTATACAAAGACGCCCTGATACATAATAGTTAAACGTCGTAATTCTAGACGAGATATATTCCTGCAGCTACGGTGCGGATAGAAATGAAACCGTACATCAGCTCATCAACATTCCGACTACGATTCGAAATGATTAATATCTCCCGGTAACGAGCGAACGTGCAGACGTTAAGATTACTGAAATATTAAATAACTAGCACTCGAAAGTTGCGTTTTCACCCACTAATTAAAAGAGGTGAATGAACACGACATCCAGCATTCCGCCAACCCGGAAAACTTGTCCTTTTCTTACGAGTTGTATCCAGTGGCGGATCCAGAGTACTGGATAAAACCATTTCGGTAATAGTGTTCAAATCCGACTGAGATTTTCTAAGTTGTTATTTTAGTTGCAAACTGTAATTTTTTCATCTGGGTGTTCCCATTAGAGTATTTTACGTACTCGATCGAAATATATAAACATTTCCTCACTATTCCGTAGTTTTGAACATGAATTTCGACTGTGAGCTAGTGGTAGACATAACCTCACTTTATATCATTAAAAAATGTCTATTCAAGGAAAAGAAACTACACAAATACCAAAACTTTGGTAGTGAAACGTGCGTCGAGTGTGATTGTGACGTGATTTTGGTTTGGTGTTTTATTTGAATTATATTCACACCAAAGGTTTCAAAATATTCATTTATTTGATTGAAAAATGAACTTTGTGTTATTTTCAAAGTGCCATTGACTGACATAAGCTATAAGAAGGGCCTGAAGTGATCAAAATCTATTATCAATAATAGAAAATAATTTATCTGATAGAATGTCAGTGAAAACGAATGTGACTTGGGTTAGGGCACTAATTTTGAGGCTTCTGGAAATAAAATTCATGAGTACGGAATTGATTAAGGATGCCCGTTTATTTACTTCGACAAAGGTCCAGAGAAAGGACAAGAAAACGTGGAGTTTCGTTCTTACCAGAATCAATTGAAGTACCTACGTTGTGATTGATAATTTTTTTATTCAATATTCCAAAGTAGGCTGTGACATTTCTACTTTCGTTTTTGGATGTTTCTCAATTTGTATGAAACACTTTCGCAAAATTTGTGTTCTTTTATTATAATTTTCCATATACCGTTCGCTCATGGTGTACTAAATTAAGTACAACCCATATCACAAAAGTTGGCTGTCACAAATTTTTTTCATTGTTAGAATAATTCATTTATGATGTTTGCAGAATTAAAAAAAAATTATTTCATAAAACAAAAATTCGTGATTGAAAGGGTTGAGTGGGAGGTAATGAATAAAAAAATTCTCATATAAGAGAAGTAAATTTCGAATATTTTCCAATAGACGAATGAAATATAAAAATAAACAATGAAGTTCGGCCTATCACACAAATGAGATAATAATATTTTTTCAGTAAACCGTGGGTAGTATGCATAAAAAGTAGCAAATGCTTTTTCATCCTACCACTATAGAAAGTACACACTTTCCTCCCTCAAACCAGGAAGGAAACTCATACTTTTCTTCCCTAGGGAGGAAAGTACTTTTCCTCCCCCTCATTTCAAGTAAGTTGTAAACGATGAAACTTGTGAATCTATTATAATCAAATTGTTTCCGTAATTTCTAGAACATCTTATATATCCTGTATTCTGGTAAAAATCAAACATGAATGTTACTTCTACTCTAGTTCTTCAATAGCTATTTGTGTATTTAGAGCGCAAAGTGATTGATTGTTGCTCGACAAAGAGATTAATCTTTGGAGAACGACAATGACACTTTGTGCTCGAAATACACACATTATTTTTTCTACAAGCGCAGCTCTTAGAAAAAAAAAAAGATCGACACTTCATTCAAATAGGCACATAACATTACTTATGAGAAAATTACTCAATAGCAATCCGAAGTGTATAAGCTATCTAAATGTCCAATAATTCAAATCACTAACAAGAAAAAAGTCAAATAAAGTTCTTGAAAAAAAAAAAGTTGTAATTGCCAGGAGATGAACCCGGGACCTTCGGATTACAAGCTCAAGGCGCTAGCCATTGCACCACCGCAGATTCTCAGATACACATGACTGTATTGTCTATACTTTCCATCAAGTAAGAATAGGTCTATTTGCAAACAAAGTCACAAAAAGGTTTTATTGAGTGGGTAGGAGGAAAAATCATATGAATTAAGTGGGAGTGCCTTTTCCTCCCTTGGATGTTTACTGCCCTCCGCTTCGCATCGGGCAGTGAACTACATCCTGCGTGAGGAAAAGTGGCACTTTCCTCCCTAGTAATACAACTAGCTATTACCACAGGTTTGTCTCCCTCATAACTCAATGAAATTAATACGTCTGTTTCAAGAAATCGAAGTGAAAGCATTTGCTCAAGGTTTATGCAAACGACCCATTATCTGTTCAAAATAAAAATATTTGTTGAAAAACAAGAGTTTTTCCGTCATCATATCAATAATAAATGAAACAAACAACATTATTTATTTACCAAAAATCACAAAAATAAAATATGTCATCATACTCTACCATAAAATTATCATTAAAATACAAATGTTTCACTTTAGTCAGGACATTCAGAAAAGAAAACTTTGATTTTCGTAAAGAGATCGGAAAATATTAAAAATAAATTACAATTTAAATTTTTTTAAATTTATTGGTGGAAACTCTGTATGTGAGTATAAAATGAATTCCAAGCAACTTTTTAAATTAACTTGCCATCTTACCCCAATTTTGGCCTCTTCATGGCATTTTTTCCAATTTCCCGCTAGTATGGTCACGTGACATGTGTTAAAATAGATTTTTAGGTTATCGGACATGCACAAACTTTGCCCTAGAAAGGTTTTTCCAATACTCTAATTATAATTTTTTTTCTGTACGGTAAATACTTTTTGACGGTCACTGCATATACATGCTAGGTAGGGCTAGAAAATTATATTGGATATATCAGTCCTTACAATGTGTCCTTGGGCCACTACCAGATATAATTCGTAATGCTTGTTTTTGCATTGTGAAATGGGTTTTCATTTTGGCACTGTGTCCCCAGATCAAAATTCCATTTCGAAGGTGACTGTGTATGGAAGCAAAATACGTCAGTCCCATCATACCATGAGACACACATCTTCTCAATCGACACAGCAAAAACAAACTTGAAGCAACTTTTTTTGACAGATGTTCAATATGCGAATTCCATGCCAATTTGCTGTCAATATGAAAGCCTAATAATTTAACTGGTTCTGTGTTCGTGCTGTTGTGTCTCGTTGATATAGTTATTTTTTGAAATTTTTCCATATTCATTTTTAGTTTAATAGACGAAAAATGCAAGTCAGCTGCTTTTTCCACATCATTAGAAAGTCCATGGACAGTATTGGTTACCTTATCACAGCTTATGAATGTAGCGCCATCAGCACAAATAATAATATTTGATTGTTGATATTATTAATATAAATGGTACATGGTTCTTTGTTACAAGTTACTTCTTCTATCGCACGGAAAAGCTTTGAAATTCATTGAAATGGGAGTTTATTACTGATAGATAAATCCTTCAAACATTTTGAAGAAATTACATATTTTCCCACAAATAAATACAACAATAAATATATAACAAGTTTTCTTCAAAATCTAGCAGTTTCAAATCGACTTCATTATCTTGCATCTCCATTGACAGAGGCAACCACCGTTCTGAAGACTCGAATATAAATAGATTCGATAAACGCATCTCAAGCGCCGTCAGGGATGGCGTACATAGCACAACCAAAACAAAAGTTGATTTGCCGACTTCTCCGAAACTCACAAGATCAACTATATCTCCATCCAACTCACTATCCAGCAGTCTTAACTCAAGTTCTTTACCTCGCCGCTCCAGTGACAAGGACAATCATAGTATTAGAGTCTACTCAGAAGATGATAGCAGTGGCGAACGCAGCTCAAACAGCTACAACACCTTCAGGCCTGTGGTACACGGTACTGTTAAAACACTAGGCCTCAATGGGTTGAAAAACATTGGAAGCACCTGTTTTATGAACAGTGTTATCCAATGTTTATCAAACACGAGATGGTTATTACAGTATTTGAGGAAGGATGCCTATACAAGAGACATAAACACAAGTATCTCTAGTATGAAGGGAGCATTAATCAATGCCTTCGCAGAGGTGATAAAGGAGCTATGGTCAGAAGATTATTCTGATCGAGTGGTAAATACAGTCTCTTTAAAGAGTCAAATACAAATATTCGCACCTCGTTTCATTGCTTACTCCCAGCAAGATGCCCAGGAGTTCTTGCGATACCTTCTGGAGGGTCTTCACGAAGATGTGAACAGAATAACGGAGAAGCCAAAACCCATTCTGACGGAGATAGACGAAAAGTTAAGTGACGGTGAGAAGGCACAAGAATCTTGGTCGAAGTACTTAAGAATGGACAATTCCAAAATCATTGATAATTTCGTTGGCCAGCTAAAGTCCACATTGAAATGTACGTATTGCGGGCACTGTTCTGTCACCTTCGATCCGTTCTGGGACCTATCACTACCAATACCGCAACGAACAGGCCAACTGAGATTATCGCAGTGTTTAGATTCGTTTACGAGGGAAGAAACGTTGGATGGCGACGAGAAGCTAACTTGTGCTAAATGCAAAAAGAAAAGGAAGTGTACCAAATCCCTATCAATTTACAAGTTCCCCAAAATTTTAGTGATACATTTAAAAAGGTTTCCTTCGATGGATCGATTCAGAGGAAAATTGAATGTAATCATCGATTTTCCGTTAGAGGGCTTGGATATGAGTAATTATGCGGCAGACAATGTAGCCCCTTTCCGCTACAGTCTGTACGCATTATCAAATCATAGTGGGACTACCTACAGCGGGCATTACACTGCCTACTGTAGGCATCCGTATGCGGGCACGTGGCACGAATATAATGATTCTCGCATATCCCCTATTTCATCCAGATCCCTCGTGAGCGGATAGGCTTACGTTCTGTTTTATGAACAAGAAGGCACTAAATCGCACCTTTGAGATCATATTTAGTTATATTTTTATTTTTATTATATAAATTATAAATAAAATGGGGCCCAGGATAAATCATTGAGGGACACCATAATTGGCATTTTTATGTATTGACTATTACATGAGTATGAATCAATGAGCTCTAAAGCTTTACCACCAATGTTGTAATATCTCAATTTATAATTCATTAAATAATGGTCCGCACAAGCGAAAGCTTTACCAAAGTCACTAAGGCTTACATCAACATAATTCCCTTCCTCATTGCCGCTGTTACTATTTCTACAAACTGAACTAGTGCAACAAAAGTTGATGCACCTTGCCTAAAACCGAACTGTTCTCAAATTACACGAACTAGAACTACGAACATTTCGGTCTTGGGGCTTGGGGGGGAGATAATTATCCCCTTTACTCCTTCCTGGACTGCCACTGGTTGTGTCTTTCACGGAATCGGCCGCCATTTTCGCAACATGCTCGGTAATTTAATATCTTTTTACGAGTTGAGATCGGAGTTGGCGTCTGATGGAATGGTCTTCGTTCTGTATAGACGCCGGATTCGTAAGGTTTGCAGAAATGCCGGGTGAAATTAATTAATGGACGCGGAATGCGGCTTGTTGTTGTTTCTGTGCGGTTTTCGAGCGGGTATTGTTTGCAGACACGTCCAAACTGTGATTCGGAATCGCCGAACCAGACTGGGCGCACTGCAGGGGCCCTATTTGATGTCCTTGAGTCGCAGTCACCGTGGTAAAATGTCATGTCGAAAATGGGATCCCGGTATTCCAGTTAACACGAAATGATGATAGAGGTCATGTGGGCTTCCCTTTCAGGTTTCAGATCACAGTGAAACGATAAGTGACCTCCATTATTATCTCTAAAACATCTATTCGTTGCCCCGTTGGTCAGTTCGAGACATCAAATGGTGATCCTAAATGTGACTCGAAACTAGCCCAATGTGACGCTTCATGTATACGTCGAAATCAAAGCACATTGAGATCCTTTTAACGTTACAATGTGAAATTGAATGAATTGGTACTTATTTAAAAATCTCTTATATGTCACAAACACTAGTAAATTCGAAACAAAGTAATGAAAGGGAAAAAAGAAACAAAGAACAGATGTTTCTTCATTAGGGCTAATTAGACGTATTTTCAAAAATAATAACAATCAAAGCATGAAACCAACAGGATCTTATTTGAAGCCCTGATCAAGAAATACCCATTATTTTGTAGAAATTATTCTTTGTCCTCCAAATATATTTCAATCTTATAGTTTTTGTTTTTTCACCTAGAATGTGTTTGCGATATTTCTGTTTTTGAAAATTATTCGTATCATTTATTTATGCAGAAAAGATTTTAGGTTCAATTTGTATGTGTGTTACTTTGTGTTGTTTTGAGATCCAATTGAAATGATTTTTACCTGTGATTTTTCAAAGTCTTCTGCATATTTTGACTATTGTCGATTTGTACAATCAGTAGCTTCAAAGAAGGAAAAAATGCATTATGTGATATCTCAGAAACATTTCTAAAAATGCTTCATATACATTGAGTTCCCAGTAACAATTTCAGTTTTGTGATAGCCCTCAGAAGGTTCTGAAGACCATAACAATCACAGCATCGATAAAACTGTTTTGCTGTAACGACATCCATAAAACCTCCTTAAAGCTGCTATAAATCTACGAGAGCCCACTCCTATGAAGGTTCCCAGGGCTATTTTGAAATGCAAGCATAAAACCTGGGTGCCTTATTCGCAAGATTCTTAATAACCTCCTGAGGATCATTATAAAACCAAATCATGGGGCTGTTATAAACCTGTATGTCATTAAAAAAATCTATTTGGCATCAAAATATCTTTTTTTGAATGAAATTGGGTTAGAAAATATTCCATAAAAAACTACAGCCAAAACGGACTTAAATCATTCTAAATCTTCAGTTGCGAAAAATAGGGCGACTATTTTACAAGCTAAAATATAATGATGGCGTCCTGACAGTGATATATGAAGAATATATAGGTATTCAACAACGAAAAATGTCGAATATCATCTGCGAATGAAATTTTTTGTTAACAAAATGAAATCAGTTAGGTGGTAAATCTGCAACGCGCCCCAATAACAACGCAAAATTAAGAAAATAAACAAAAGACCACATGAATTTAAAAAATTATTTTGACTCATATCTTTCCCGGAATGATTTGTACTATATCTAAATACAAATGAATACCAATAATTGTGGATTTCCTTTCCGCCATACACACCAAATTGCAAGAAACATGAATTGAAATTAGGCTCTTTAGTTGTTCCCTCTGGTTGTAATAAAATATGGCTACCCTACCTTTATTCTATTTAGCTGCACATATTGCGTCATAAAGTCGTTTCTCCTCAAAATAAACTATTTTAAAATCATTTTATCCTAAAAAAGTACGTTTGGTATTATTTAATCCAATTTCCAAAATATTTCTACTGTCAATTGTCAATCCCGCCTGACATTCGTCTTTTCGTGATCGACGTAGTCAGTATACCCAGTGTCTATACTCCCGTGGTAAGTATTTGGTGTCTAAGTCTTCTGAAACGTTCAATTACTATTTATTTTTTCCAGTTATCTTTACCCAATGTGATTTATTTATTACCGGTTAGGGGGAGCTACTAGCATTTAAGTAGAAATAGTTTTATGGTTTTGATTTTATAGCGGTTCTCGAGAGTACATCTCAAAACCTTAATAAAACCTCATCGTTATTTTTATTACAGAACCATTGCATATGGACTTAAGGAGTGCTATAAAACCATCACAAAACTAAGTTTCTATGTGGATTATTTAAATACCAAAAAGATTTATCGTGTATGTGTATACATTGTAAAACCATCATAAAAACAAATATACTTGAATGCTGGATGGTTTTATCTTATAGCCTTCAGGAGTGTTTTGAAACTGATTCATAAATCTGTTTGCTCTGGTAGCGTATTAGGAATGATATATGGCCTGAATAAATCAAATTAAGCATTACCTAATCTTCATAAAACTTTAATAAAACTAGGAAATCCAAATAACATTTGAATTGTTACTTGGGGTAATTCAGGCAAAAGCCTTTGAAAATGTAATGTAGGTGTGTCTTTGGAAAACACGAGGAAAAAAATGCCTCCTGTGATATCCCAGTAACATCTTTAACATTGTTTTATATACAGTAATTTAATGTAAGCGAAAAGCTTTGGATTATCCATACAACGTCTATTCCCTTCAACTTTCAAGTCCTCACTTGTGTTTATACTCTTGATAAATGTTCTTCACCAGTCACCTCTTATGTCGGATGCTGTTGCCCAATGTTGGTTCCATTACCCTATTCAGTATCTCTAGGTTGAAGACTTGCTGCAAGTTTTTTCTCCACCTAATTGCACTCCCAAATTCATTTGATGAAAGTTTCCCCCAGACAGTAATTCAATAATGTTCAGGCAAAGTCGTATCAACTGTGATTCGTCAAAGCATTTGGAAGTAAAACATTTTTACAGCTACACATCAGTGTGTTTATAAATATCACTATCATCTTTTTAAAAACTCCTCCGAATATCATTTCACGAACAAAATCTCCCGTTCGCACCTGGCACACGAAACGTCGGAGAAATTCCGTTTCCTAGATAAAACGCAAAATCCCCTAATTTCCGCAGCGACTCGAGTGCCCAGTATTATCCCGTATTTGGTCACTAATCCCGGTGAGAGCAGTATCGTTATTTAACCTGGGGTGCCATTAACACTGCGGTCGTCACTTACACCAACTTTTCTCTCTTTAGTGTTTTGTTTCAACCTTTCTGCGCCTCATCCACTACCCCGTACTTCGTTTGTCATTAGCGTGTGGATTTCACGGGAGAAAACGGGGTATTTGCCATTTGAAAAATGGTGTTGGTTGGAATTTTTTTCAGTTACAGCCTGGAGAATTGTGATATTTATAGCGTTTATTTCACTCAGTTCAACCTATTTTTTCATTCAAACGAGTACAAGATAAGTGGATAAGCATCCCTTGAAATATAGAATTCCTTCATTTCAATGAGGATAATTATACAGAAATATTCTAAATATAGATTGTGAGAACACAAACACAAATTCTAAAATAAATCAGACAGAAAACAAAACCGGAAGATTATTAAAAAAGAACTAGGCAGAAACAAACATAACCTAAAAAAAATATCTCTTGAACAAGATAGTGGGTTCAAAATCCAGATGAAGTGTCAGAACTATTTGCTGAATACTTTCCAAATACAGCAGGATATTTCGTATTAAATCACTTCAGGCAAAACTTGTCCTTACCATATAATATTACTGGAAATGTAACTGTAACTTAACCCTTTTAATCCCATCCAATGACTGTATATGAGATGATAAAAGCCCTGCCTGAAATAAAGAATCAAAAATAGGCAGGCCCCGATGAACTATTAATCGTCACAATTGAGAATATACCACCTACCATCATTGTTCCGTTCATCTACCTGATGAATCAAGCTCTTATTCAAAGATGGTAATGTGTGAGGGACGCTAGTGTCAGCGACTGAGCCATAGTGGGCGATCTTCCCAAACCCGGCATCTTCACTCATTCCATGGCGGATACCTGGTCAAACCTCATCCACCTTCTTATGAAAGTTGAAATGTCTTTCCATTGCAATGAGTGCAATTCCTCCCCCGCAATAGTTTTGTCTGAACCTGCCATAAATACCACATTCGCACAGGAAGTGGAAGGAGTCCTCCTCCTCAACATATTCCGTGCATAGTGGGTCTGCATCAACTCTGATGAGAGATAGATACCTCCTGAGGCTGCAGTGGCCGGTTAGAACTCCCATGAAGAGTCGGAGTTCGTTGCGGGTTAGCTTCAGTATGTTGGCAGTCCTTGCCCTGTCGTGGTCATCTGCTTTGACTGCCTGCAGCCGGCTATCCCTTTCCGCTCTTTTCCCAATGTATCAACGACCCACTCATTCAGTGCCGTTGTTACTTGGCTCCTTGATATGCCGAGTGCGGGTTTCAGCCCGTAGTAGTGTTGCTCGGCTCCTTGCTTGGCTAGCTGGTCCGCCTACTCACTGCCTCCAATCCGTGCACGGCCCGGGACCCACATCAGCGTTGTTTCCTTTTCGGTCCCAAGACTCTCCAGGGCATCTCTGCACTCCTGAACTAGTTTTGATCTGGTTCTGGTTGCATTCAGAGCTCAGAGCCTGACTCTCTGAGCAGATATATACATGTCTTCCAATCTGGTTGCCTCCTGGATGATATACTCCTCTGCTTGGAAAACTGTTGTCAGGTAACCTAGCACGTAGGCTCTTTCCTCTCCGTGAACTCCTGCTTCGGCTTGTCCGTCATCTAGTTTGGACCCGTTTCTAAAACAGACCAGGCTTTCTGGGGAAAAATCACACTTTTCTCTTCCCACTCTCTTCTGTCTGGAATCTCTAGCGAGATCGTCCTTTTCTACCTCATTTTATCCTCTTCCTGCATAACTTGGGATAGTGGGATTTTTTTCTCCGTTGCTACAGCGATATTGGTGTGCCCTGTCTACCTCTCTCCTCGCCATCTCCCTAAGCCCTGCATTCCCAGATAGGACGCCATCGCTTCCTTCTTTATACAAGTCGAAAGCGACGGCAGACCCATCAGGGCGTCTAGGGCTGCCTAGGGGGTCGTCCTCTTCGCGTCAGTTATTCCCCTACTACAAACTAGTCTTTGAATTTTTCCCAGCTTGTTGGTTATTCAAAGATACTTTCCAGAAGTTCTCAAGAAAGCACTCGCACATCTGGAGGTAATTCCCCCGAAATGGAAACTACAAATATCCTTGCTATGCTCCTCATCCAAAATAATTGAAAAAGTTGTAGCCATCAGAGTTATAGATCAACTGGAAAGAAATGAGCTTCTCTGTCCGTCTCAGCAGGGTTTCAAGAAAAATGAATCTATAGAAACAGCCTACTATCACCTCCTCCATCATATATATATATATATATATATATATATATATATATATATATATATATATATATACAGTGCGGTCCAAAGGAATGGAATAAATTCATTTTTAGCGTTATTATGTATTTTATGAAAAAATCCTGAAACAGGTCAATTTTTATTGGCAATTTGACAATTTACAGTATGAAAATATTACCCCCTTCTTGCACCCCCTCTGAATTATGAGCACCCCCTCAAAAATTTTAAATGAGAAGGGGGGTCGTGTGGCATCTTGTTCGAAAGGGATTTTCATTATCTGTTCAGCAATACTAAGTTTTTCATATTTGGTGCAACCATAACGAAGAAAATTTTTTATTAAAATTTAAAAATATTGACACTGTAAATTATGTATCCGTTGAAACAACCTGAAACAGGTCGATTTCTATTCTCAATTTGACAATTTATAGTATGAAAATATCACCCCCTTCTTGCACCCCTTCTGAATTATGAGTACCCCCTCAAAAAATTTGAATGAGAAAGGGGGTTGTGTTGCACCTTTTTCAAAAGGGATTTTCATTCTCTGTTCAGCAATACTGAGAAAATTTATTCTGAATATGTAAAATGTTGATAGACTGAAGGAAATAATGTAACATAATGTTTAGGAAGTATATTTCAATTTGTTTTACAGTTAAATTAAATGTTCAAAATGACCACCATTCACTTCTTGACAATAAGCAAGGCGATCTTGGAATTCTCGTAGAACATTTTGTAGGACCTCAGGGGTTATGTTGTTAATTTCTTCCGATATCCTAGTTTTTAAATCTGCAATATTGTCTGGTCTATTGAAATATACTTTTGATTTTAAATAACCCCATAAAAAGTAATCGAGAGGAGTCAAATCGGGGGATCTAGGCGGCCATTCAATCGTTCCACGTCTGCCAATCCACCTATTGGGAAAAACTTCTGTCAAATAATCTCGAACAATACGTGTGTAATGCGGTGGAGCTCCGTCTTGTTGATACCAAATTGATCTATCTATTCCATTTGGATCATTAACATCGGGAAAAAGTCTTTTTAATGTAGGCACTAAAAAGTTCATCAAAAAACCTAGATAAACCTCACCATTAATTGTGCCTTCAAAAAAATAGGGGCCAATAATTCAGGTTTTTTCAACGGATACATAATTTACAGTGTCAATATTTTTAAATTTTAATAAAAAAATTTCTCAGTTATGGTTGCACCAAATATGAAAAACTTAGTATTGCTGAACAGATAATGAAAATCCCTTTCGAACAAGATGCCACACGACCCCCCTTCTCATTTAAAATTTTTGAGGGGGTGCTCATAATTCAGAGGGGGTGCAAGAAGGGGGTAATATTTTCATACTGTAAATTGTCAAATTGCCAATAAAAATTGACTTGTTTCAGGATTTTTTCATAAAATACATAATAACGCTAAAAATGAATTTATTCCATACCTTTGGACCGCACTGTATATTTATATATATATATATATACATATATATATATATATATATATATATATATATATATATATATATATATATATATATATATATATATATATATATATATATATATATATTTATATATATATATATATATTTATATATATATATATATATATATATATATGCTGAATACTTGTTTCAAGGAGCAATAAATGTTCCAGTGACTGTAAAACAGTCAAAAACAATCCTTTAGGAACTCACTATACCTTTGTATAGATTGTATGGCATATGTCCGACAGAAAACAACTACTTCTCTGGCTAATACCTCGACAGGTATTGAATTATATCTGTCAGACATATGTGCAAAGATCCTTACTTTGAAGGAACAACTTTGCAAGAGCTCTCAGAGACAGACAGCAGGACACCGCCTGATCCAAACAAGGAACCAACTGCAGACCGGTATCGGGATGAAGTCCCTCATCAGTGCAGTCCTGGTTATCACGGTTGTATACACGCGGGGGCCCGGTGCCCATCATCGTTCGCCGGGATGAACACTGCAATCGCTTACAGTATCCACCACGGCAACAGATTAGAGAGCGCTCCAGAAGGACATTTCGGATGCGAAATGGTATATGCTGAATACTTGTTTCAAGGAGTAATAAATGTTCCAGTGACTGTAAAACAGTCAAAAACAATCCTTTAGGAACTCACTATACCTTTGTATAGATTGTATGGCATATGTCCGACAGAAAACAACTACTTCTCTGGCTAATACCTCGACAGGTATTGAATTATATCTGTCAGACATATGTGCAAAGATCCTTACTTTGAAGGAACAACTTTGCAAGAGCTCTCAGAGACAGACAGCAGGACACCGCCTGATCCAAACAAGGAACCAACTGCAGACCGGTTTCGGGATGAAGTCCCTCATCAGTGCAGTCCTGGTTATCACGGTTGTATACACGCGACCAATAAGCTTCCGATACATTGTGCTCTGAATTTCTCTTCTATAAACTATCAGTATGATAAATTGGATAAAATTCTTTATGGCATATAGAGATATGGTGGTGATCTGCAATGGATTGTCATGCGAGTCAAAAACTGTGAATCTTGGTGTGCCACAGTGTTCTATTCTAGGACCGTTACTGTTTCTCATCTATATCAACGACCTTCCTCAACATATAATGGAAGGCTATGTTACAATGTTTGGTGATAATACTACTATAACTATGTCGGGTGGAAACGCTGAGCAACTCATCAGCTAATCAGAACGCATTATTTTACTAATATTCAGTGAATCATATTGACTAATATTGGTTCAATTTTGGTTTGATCATATTTACCAATATCAATAAAACCATATTGCTTCCAACATCGGGAATGTATATTGAATCCCAATATTTCTCTCATATCTTTTCTAGGGATAAAAACAATGTTAGATATTCGAATTTGACAGAATATTAGTTGAGTATTATTTCACGGATATTCAACAAGTAATTTAAACCTATATTGATTGGAATTATGACAACAACCCCACGCTTACATTGAAATAATAATATTAATACAATGCCTTTTTTGAAGAATTCCTATTACCATAACGGAATTTTGAATATTGGCAGACTATTCAATAAATCATATCTGGATAAAAAACCGTAAGGTGGCTCCACATATAGAACGTCTTTCGAAACCTAAGAAAATATATTGAATACCTATCACTGACAACAAATGCGTGCACTTGGATCGGAAATTGGAGGACAGCTTGCCTCATCCGGCTAGCTCAAGCGACTCCAAGTGCAGCATCGTCGCAATTATCCAGCAACTCCGGAACTCTTCTTTCAGGATCAGTCAGGAACAGTACGAATTCTTTCTTAATGTCGTTGGTGTTAACCAACGACGTTTCATCTATCTAGAGGAAGCCATGACCTGGCCAGAAATACTAATAACACCAGAGCCATCCGGGCTACCACTCGGTAGGACAAATGTCTGTGGCTCCCGGACGACTGACTAAAACAGCCGAAAAGGAGCTCTTAAATAGATTGTGTGCACATTTACTTCGGCCAATGCCGAAGCAAAGTCACTGGTGGGCGGAGCCTATCGGAACTCCGCTCCGAGATATACTCTCCAAGTAAAATTTTTAATTTAGTATTGCTGGCCGAGGTTGACATCACAACTTGTTTTCAAGACAGTTTAATCAGTGGTTATGGCGAACAAAAGACAGACTCTGGTGTCAACTTGATTACCTGAAGGAGAACTGAAATTGTAAAAGTTGGCTTACTTGAATAAACGCAGAAGCATCAAGCAAGATAAGGCATTTCTTGATTTTTATTCGAAAGAGGTTGAACTTCGGTATAGGGAAAGCTGAAGTAAGTCATCCTGAAATTAAATTTTTGTGTGAATGGTTGAAAAAGAAATGGTAGGTGCCATTTGAAAAATTTGAGTATTTGAAAATTTTATAATTCGACATTCGAAAATCGCCTGCGCCCATATGGTACAAAATGGAACCGTCTATGGGACATCAGGTGTTAGCCTGGACTACCGCTAACTGATCCATCAATTTGGTTTTTTGATTTTGAACGAGTTTTCGTGAACTTCTTGAAAAAAATATAGGATTCAATTCAAAATAAGAAAGTTTATACGGACTTTTGGCATACCCTGTATAGTTGTAGGACTAAAAAAATTTGAGGTGAACGCACATGATCAATTATGACAGCATAACAAATTCCAAGTTTTTAGTCCAACTGCAAGTTGAAAAACTACTAATGCACGACCTACATAAATCAAGCGGTATTTCGTCAATATCATTCTAGTAATATTGGACCTATATCGCCAAATGTTCACATTCTTTTTTCTCGCCAATAATGCGATTCAAACATTTCGCCAATATGTTCACAATATTGTAATATTTCTACCAATATAGGTGTGCTACTTGGGATGTATTGTAAAATATACATAACAATATATCACGTGATTTTTTGCAATGTAGTAGCAATATTTTGACGAAGAGCACTAGCACGGATGGATGTTTTTTACAAATTCCATATAAACCATCCAATGACTCATAAATTTAGATGTGACAGCACCTTTTTTCGGTCCGAATAGATATGACCCCTTCATTTTCCTCTCTATCGTTTTCTTCGCTCGAAGCGTCGTTTCCTATCAATAAAATCCACTTGAAATAGTCTGGGTATCTATAAAGTTTTTACGGTAATTAACTTCCTAGATGATTACATCAGCCATTTGGAATGATGTATGTTCACGTACTTCCAACAAAACCAACAGTAATTAGAGTGAATTCGTGTCGTTAGCCACTCCATGATGGAAATCCGATTAGTTTTCATATCGTGTCATAGATTACTGTCTGACATGATATTGCATACAAATTGCCTGCTAGAAAAAAGGAGTCGCAGGTGTAACTCAACAATTTATACGTGATAAAGCTGATCACGAAACTCTGTGAATTTTCATTCATATATTTCAGCTTCGTAATATGGCCGAGGAAGGTTTTCTTATCGATCGGGCGATCTTCATCATTTTTCCGTTTTCTGATTGTGTACACGGAAAGAAACATTCAGTTATGTCGTAGGAACTTGGAAAGAATAAATGGAAAAGTGATGGACTTGCATACTTATAATTATAATAATAGTCTAGGAACCACAAACAAATTTGAGCCAATCGGGGATAGTAAATTGTAGAAAAAAATTGTTTGTCAAGAAATTCAGGACAAAAATTGTTTTTCAGTTTCATTAGAAAGTGGGGAGTCCGTCGGAAAATGGCTCTGATGGTCTAAGGGACGATAAAATTATCTACAAGATAGTTTTAGACCGTCAGATAGTGACAGATTTAGGTGTCCAATCTTCACATACAAGCCTCGAATGAGGTTGAAAAGTACATCGATGTTGAGTAAAATTAAGGGAAATTTACGAGTGGCAACTGGGGAAAATATATGGAAAATCGAATTTTCCATGGAAAATTCGATTTTCCATATTTTAACACAAGCCGTGTTCACCTAATCATCAATTAATTGAACCTGGATTCAGAATACCAGAGGCTTGAGTGTTGCAGGTGGCTAAAGTGTTAAAATGAGGGCGTGATCTTGTTAGAAAAAATCCAGATTTTAACAGATTTTTCCACACAAGCCCATCGAAACTATGGAAACCTACATCATCACTAGACCAAAAAAACATAGTGGCTTAAGTGGCGCGAATGGATCGGTAGATTTTTTATTGGAAAATTTAATGGAAATTCTTTGTGATTTTTCCATATGTTCTCCCCAGTGGCCACTCGTAAATTTTCCTCCATTTTACTCAACATTGATGTACTATTCGAGGCTTGTATGCGAAAATGGGCACCTAAATCTGTCACTATCTGACGGTCTACTTGAATAGCCTAGGATAGATTAGGTTGGGTGAGGTTAATGTTTGATAGTTTGACTAAATTTGCCATTTTGGTCCCTAAAAACGGAGAAAATCGCCCTAAGAAAGCGATTGGGTTAAGGTCAACCCTCACTTCTTATACAGAGTGTGAGAAGTTTGGTTCTCGTCAGGTAGTGAATTAGAAATTTATTTGCGATGGCCCAATCAATATCAATATCCACTCATTCAAACGTCTACGTAAGGTTAGTAAATGAAAAAATGTTTTAAAAACCTCGGGAACCGAATTACACATTTTTTCTGACCCTTCGTGATCTGGATACCAAATTACATGTACCCCTTATACATGAATATTACGAGGATGGTCATAAATTTTGTTGCTATAAACAACACCAAGTGCTCATTTTTATCATATGAAATGTCAACAATTATTGCTTGACTAGATGTTAAAGGCCATAATCCTGATCTAAAATAATTTCCAGCATTTTTTTTGTTAATTTGGTAGATACTGAAAAATGAAAACACTTTCGAGTTGTAACTTCCAAAAATCAACAAGATGGCAATAACAGATTTCCATTACGACTTTTCGTTTCATTTGCTTTATTGAAATAAGGACCCAGTGATTTATTTTTAAGAACTTTTGATCTGTTTTAGATTCTTAATTAGGTCATATTCCACTTTGGTCGAGAGAATGTCCAAAATTTATTATTTTTAAGAAAAATCTTGTAGTAAGTAGCTGAATGCATGAAAAAAATTATTCATTTCTCAATATGGCACAATATTTCAAACAAAATGTGTCAACTTTCCAGTTGAAGAACACATCTGTAACAAATGAACAGGTGAATTATTTTCAATGAACCTGATCTAATTCATTGATAGTAATACTTGGATTCTCAAGTAAATGAAAAAATGTCAATCAAATAATAACAATTTTCTTCAGATTGATTCAGAGTTGTAATTCGGAGTTTGTTTTTATTACGTGTCACAACTCTAAACTATCTTGATTTCGAATCATATCTCAAAATTAAGAAAAAATGTTGCATGTTCGTGTTACAACTCACATTAGCACCAATTTTGAGTTGCTAGTCGAAATTACCACTAATTTTGTATACCAACTCGAAATTAGTGTTGATTTATATAACCATCTGAAAATTAGTGTAATTTGCCACTAAAAACTCAAAATCTGTGCTGACTAGCGTTTTCTAATGAAATTAGTGAAAAAAGGTAGTGCGATATTATTTATTGAATTCAAGCTGTAATTTGAAATCTAGCTAGTTCAGTGTAGTAACAGCTACAAATCGAAATCAGCTTAACTTAGAGATTCAATTCGAAATGAGTGCTAATTTGGTGTTACAATAATTATAAACTAGCCTAATTTGAGAAAAAATATCGCATGTTCTTTCTTTGCAAATTTCGTGTCCCAACTCAAATTATTATAATTTTGTAGTTGTTAGTTGAAATTAACACTAATCACTCATTACAACTCGAAATTGGTGTTGATTTCAAATGATATCTCAAAATTAGTGGTGATTTTGACTCAGAACCAGAAATTTGTGCTGACTTAGAGCTGATATTGGTCTAATTTATTGTTACTATCAGAAATTAGAAAAAAATCATTTATATTTTTTGTAGATTTTCTGAAGGCAATCAAAAAAGATTTGTTTATAAATTTGGAAAATTTTGAGCGTTTCAGAGAAATTTCGAATTTTAAAAAATTTCAATTTTTTTATTCATATTTTCAAGTTTCCTCAGTTTTCCAATAATTTTTTTGGACATTTTCAAGTGACATGATTTGTTTGCATTTTCCAGCACTATCCATTGCACTATTAAAAATTTCATTTCAGTCTTCGGTACGGTTTTTATTCGTGTTTTTTTCTTTTCGGAAAATTGCCGGGGAAATCGTTATGCAATTTCCGATCCTTCTCAAAATCTATACAGACCCTCATTGCATATTGACGCATATCTCAAAAAATCAATCAAGTCAAACAAACAAAACCCTGAACCTTTCTCATGGAATTTATGAAAAACTAATGAAGACCACGGGTGTGAAAGCAGCAACGGTTTTTCCAGCAACGATTTTTTTTTCTTTTATTTTTCGATTCAAGTATAACCGTTGCTCCAGGTTTTTCGACGGAAATTATCTTTTGTGAACCTGCTGAATATTTTCCATGGGGTTAAATAATTTGTGAATCAAAAACTACCCCTCCACACCCCTCTAAATTAGAAAAATCTTGAAACAGTTGAATTACCCGTTGCTCGAGGTATTTTGACGGAAATGCATTATTCTACAGTTACTGATCACGCTCTGTAGGGTGAAATAATTTGTGAATCAAAAACTACCCCTCAACAACCCTTAGAAGTTGAAATATCCTGAAACAGTTTATAAACTCGTTGCTCGATGTTTTTTGGCGGAAATGCATTATTCTACAGCTACTGTACACGTTCTATGGGGTAAAATAATTTGTGAATCAAAAACCACCCTCAACAACCCTCCGTAGTGGAAAATTCCTCAAACAGTTTAAAAACCCGTTGCTCGATTTTTGGTTTGACAAAAATTAATTATTCTACAGCTACTGAACACGCTCTATCGGGTGAAATAATTTGTGAATCAGAAACTACCCTCAACAACCCTCCGAAGTGGAAAAATCCTCAAACGGGAAGTCGAATTTTCTGATCAAACAGTAAAGGAGAAGTGATATGCAACATTTTGACAAAATCTGTTAGTGCTCCGACGACGACTTCACTCATAAGTCGAATTTTTAAGATAAGTGCTAAATGCACCACCTGGCTCCCCCGATAGTAGGGTTGAAAAATCCACCACGGGAACCCAACGGAGGCCACAATTCTCTAACGGAATGGTCCTTTTACAACAAAAAATGGACATTCAAAATCTGTGTATGCTAGAACCAATTTGAAATGAATATTCAAAATTTTAGGGTTGAAAATTTCAACCCTGAATCCCATTATTCAGTACTTTACGAAAATTGCATATTCAAAATATCCAACCCTAGTCCAAAAGCGAAATTATTTTATTACAATACCTTAATTTGCCGGATATCATTTTACGCTACAACCGCATGATTCACCCACCCACTTTCAACCCTGTCGTTAGTAAAGTTATGCAAAAGGTCCACATACTCTATTTTGTAGATATTTGTTATTATTTATCATAATAGCCCCCTTTTGGTGTCTCCGGGGTGTCCCGGAGATTTCGGCTGCTATCTTTGGCCGCTCTTTTCACACCGGTCAGATCTTTGATGGTTTCTGAATTACAAGTGATGGTTTCTGAATTACAATTGACGCTTTCTGAATAACAATTCACTAATCTGAAATTCAAGTTACACTTTCTGAATTACAACTTGCTGATCTGAATTACATGTTATGGTTTCTGAAATACAATTTACTAATCTGAATTACATGTTACGGTTTCTGCAATACAATTAACAATTCTGAATTACTAGTTACTGAATTACATTTTACTAATCTGAATTACAAGTTACACTTTCTGAATTACATATGAAAACGGTGTAGTTTTATTTCAAATTATTACACAACATTAAGAAAGAATATCACACATCTCTCCTTTGCTAGTTTCGTGTTAGAATTCGAAATTAGTACAAATTTTAAGTCGTTAGTCGAAATAAACACCAATTTCGAAACTCGAAACTCGAAATTAGTGTTGATCTCCATCAATAACTCAAAATTAGTTTCAATTTCAGGTCACTACTCGAAAGTTATGCTGATTTCGAGTTGTATAACAAAATTAAGGAAGAAAGGACCTACGATAATTGTTCCTAATTTCGAGTTTTAATTCGAAATTAATTAGAGTTGTGTGACGAAATTAACACTGATTTCGACTTGCAACTCTGAATCAAGGTAATTAAGAGTTGCAACTCTGAATGAATTTCTCAACAAAATTTTCAATCGTTTCAACATTTCCTTTTCTAATGTTCACAATAGACATTTACTTTATTACCTCATTATTTTAAAGTACCTGTGAAATGTTTGTGGTGAATTGAATAACTGCTGTTTTAATACTCACGTTGACCTGCATGGACCATCGTTTTGCAGTATTGCAGTAGGTTGTTTATTATTCTGCTTTTCAAACATTTTAGAATAACTTCAGAAAAGCTTTTTAGTAATTGGCATATAATTTTCATTTTATGTTACGTTGAATTCGTTTTCCTACAGAAACTATTGAAAGATCGCCCTTCAACATCAGGTGTCTTTATCCAAAATGTCATTTTTAGACAACGTTATTAAAAGTCACTCAGTTTCAAGAATAATGATAGCTTTCATTGATAGTTGAAGAGAAAAATACAATATACAATTATTTCATCTTCCTCAACTATCATGAGGTTTAACTCAATCAAGTGTTTAACGAGTATTTTCTTCCACTCAACCTGTATCACACTTATATTAAATTGAGGTACCTACTAATGCGGATTCCCTCGGGATCAATGATACGCATACTTCTGTCAGAACATAATAATTTATTCAACAAAATTTTCATTTCTTCTAACATATCCTGCTCAACTATTCTCAAAAGGCCATTTGCCTCTTTATCACTCCATTTTTTAGTGCCTGTAAAACGTTTTTGAATTGATCAACTACTATGCGAGTTCCATATTCTTTTTCCCGCTGCCGACACTGTAAATAGTCCATACATGCTTAGCAACAAAACAGGTAAATGGCCTATATCATTCGTTTACTAATTCATCTTGACAACGGAACTTAATAGTGTCATTTACATGCCTAGGGTAATAATGACTTTGACTTTGACAAGTAATACCTTCAGCTTCATTCATATCAATTTTTAGGTTATGAGACCTTTTGAATATTATTGTTGTCTGCTTATTCGGTAACTTAGTTACACGCACAAGCAACTTAGAATGAAATAGCGAACGAATAATCATGAAAGAAGGGTAAGAAAACAAACTTCAATTCAGGCAAATTTTGAGAAATGTCAACAAGCAGCGGGAAAAACGTAATAAGTAACACGGAATGTATCGACTGTTATCATCCTCGGCAAGCGACAAGCCTCGGCTTTGCCTCGGCTCGTACTCGCTCACCTCGAATGTTAACACGTCTTTACATTCCTTGTTACTTAAATAACTATTAATACTCATGATGACCCGCATGTACCATTATTTTGCATTAAGTAGTTCATTATTCTGCTATTCAAACACATTAGAAAAGCTTTTCAGTAATTGAACTATAATTTTCAGTTTTAATCACAGTTTTTCTGCAATTGTGTGTGTGTGTGATAATTATGAAATGGTCTCATTCAAAGTGAATTATTTCAATGAAGTTGGAACTTCATCATTGTCACTGATTTCTCTAATTTTGAATTATTTTATTAACAAACACAATTTCATTTTCTGTTTTTGGATTACGAAAAATAAATCTGTTAGTGTTTTCTATAAGTTATATGATTCCTTTTGGGAAACTCAGATATAACCAAAGATGCACAGTTTCTGAAGAAGTATTCGAAAGTTTTCACTACTGTTTTACTATCTTCCAGATAATCCCTCTGACTACCTAGGACGCTAGATGCTCTGGGTACCTATTCATTTTTTGTTTTTCCATTCTTATGGACTACACTGTTTGAAACCTTTGATCTAGTATTAATACACTTGAAAATTATTCCAATTCTAAATTATTATTGAAATTTTTTATCCTTTAAAAATGGTTTCAGCTTGATAGTAATACATTTTCATTGAATTTATTGAATGTGTCGTATACATTATCAAAAAATGAAGTAACTCCTACTCGAATTTCAAAAAACATTTGATTCTCACATCCTTCCTGTCTTCAATGAATTTTCCATTTTCAGTACTCCTGGCGGTTTCTAGAATTTCCCACTCCTTGTCAAATAATACAACTCTCGGTTGAACCCCTGGATGTTCTCCACACATCTGGACACTTATCAACCAATGGGCATTATTCCAAGCAAACTTTACCAAAACAAAGAACGGTGGAGTCCAAACGTACCACTCGAATACATAGGCGTCATCACGGTTCAACTTGGTTATAAACGTTGACCTCAGACTGACGAGTTGTGAAGGAAAGTGTTTTCCAGCGAAGTGTTTTTCTAGTTCAAATAGTTTTCCAGTATGGGTGCATCGATCCACAGGGCACCGTAGGGCTGGTTGGCTGACACAATCAGTTTCGTGTTTGAAGAGATCAGTATAATAAAAAGGAGTTGCGCAGCCCCAAATGCAGAAATGTTGAATGTACTGGTAGATGTCGTGCTCTAGAACCGCACATGCATGAGAAAACTTGGATTTATCCGACTCACTTCGTTTGTGGAAACGGAAACAAGGAGAGCAGAGCCAGAAGTAACTCTGGTCGTTTCTCAGAAACACAGACTTTCGATAGGAGTTGACACTGAAATTCAATTCGGAACAAATGGAACAAGGCAGGATAAGTTCCACTTCTCCACTTCGTGGCAATTCCTTGATGAGTTTATAGAAATCCAGATCAGTCGAGAATTCCTTGTAATTTTTCCTGAAATAGGTATTCAAAAATATTCTCCTAGGAAAGATTAGATCTTTCTCGTAACAAACAGCTGACAAGCGTCGGAAATTTTCCAAAGTGTCCTTTTTTCGGGCAGTGTTGACAATTGGTTCTTCGGTGTTGGTAGATTTTGGTTTTCTTCTTATAGGCGTCGTGATGGTAGATCTGGTAGATGTCGACTTGACAGATTGGGGTGGTGCAGCTTTAGTTGGATGCTGCATGGTGAAGATCTCGGCTATCTCTGAAACGTCCAGTTCCATTTCAACGAAGATGGACTGCTTCAAGGAAAGGTTCGTTAGCTTCATGGAGAATCCATCTGATTTACCTGCACCAGAACAGGAAATACATTTGACAAAAATCAAGTAACCCTATGGTGAAATCTAATATATTCAATCAAATAAATGAAAGCAAATTGGACTTTCGAAATGCTCGGTGTGATTTATGTAGGCCAGCGGTCACGTCAAGAAATACCAGAAATAAGTGCGATAAATTTGTTACTCTCTGAATTTTGTAGATTTTCAATAATGAAATGATAATCAAGCCATCCAATGTTGATGAAATACCTGGGAGTAATTATAGATATGCACCTACGAGGGAACTCACAATCAAAACCTATTTGTAATAAGCGTTCCAAATACCTGAGTAGAATTCTGGATATGTCCCATTTGGAAACCAGTTATTTTTCCCTAATACAGTCACAACTTTCATACGGTAACCTAGGTAGGAGAGGTATAAATTATTGACATTCAAATGATATTGTCACTTCACGAAAATGTATAAACAGAATTATACTGTGACTTTCAAAGAGCACGCTACAAATGGAGAAGGAAATATTTGTGAATTTTCAAAAAAAAATAAATTTGTCAACTTATGCTCGCCTTGAAACCCATTCAGATTTTTCAAAATTAGCAGGATCTCAAAAGTTACATTGTTCATAAAATGAGTAATAAGTAATTTGAAAAAAAAATGAAGAAGTTATTTGTTCAAGCTCTTTTAATGATGTGAGGGTAAAAAAAAGTTGAATTCTCCGATTTTTTCTTAGTTAATTACAAATATCGTAAATTAGGATTTGATTTCAAAACACCGTTTGTTTTTGGGATGACTTCTCAGCGAAGTGATGATTGGCAAAACTGTCAATTTCTACTTTATATTTCATACAATTCATTCAAAAGAAATGTTTGTTCAAAACGAAAGGTTTTTGTTGCAAGTCACTCTTCTGGCAAAATACTTTCCATAACTGACTGATTCCCGTTCAATTGACTTATAAAAACTCCAATCTATCTCTGCCAATGATTTATTAGACAAAATGCTATTAAACCTGAGCAGCAGAATGTATTTTTGATATGACGGTGCTTCAGCACACTCTACAGTTAAAGTGTGTGATTTTCTTGATGATCTGTTTCCTTGTGGATAGATCATACGATATCCAGTGAATTCATGGCCTAGTAGATCTCCCGATCTAACCCCATGTGATTTCTTTCTATGGGTATATTTCAAATCGGAGGTTTATAAACATAAACCTTTCAGAGATCAAGAAGACCTTAAAAATACGATAAGAGAAATGTATGGCCGAACCATCCTGTGCTTGTTGAAATTTGATTTTATTTTATTTAGTTCTTTTTTTTTCATCCATTTTGTTGTTCAATTCGTTTTAAGATTTCATGTCATTTGTTGTTTTGATGAATTTATTGAAAGGCATCATCCAAATGTTACGTATTTTCTGATAAATATAACTTTTGAGATTTTGCTAATTTTGAAGAATTTATTTTTTCTAGAAGTTGAAAATCACACAGTTTATCTGATAGAGGCTAAGTAGGTTTCAAGACTAGCCTAAGTTTTCGATGAATTGATTTTGTGGAAAAAGCATGAGGCAACGTAGTAATCAATTCCTGAGTCCGAAGGTATACAATATCCTACAAGATCACTTGAAATCGATCGAAAATTGTGACTCATTGAAAACTCATATGAAGTTATGGTTGGGCCATACGGACAGACATATGATACTCGATATAGTTAATAACCAATAACAAGGGGTCACTGTCAAATACTGAATAAGCTCAACTCTTTTCTGAACTTTATTATAAAACTAGACATTTTTATTATTATTATTTCATACACTTTTTCCGAATTATTAACTGTTCTCGAGAACTGAGAGGTAAAAATCTTTATTTTGGAAATTTTCACTTTTCCTGACGGTGTTTTTCAAAAAACGGATGAGATTTCGAAAAAAGTGTGTGAGATAATAGCTGAGGAGAACTTCATTTGCTTCCATTTGACATGAAAAAAAATTCTTTGCTGCTCATCGTTTTCGAGATCTAAGCAAAAATCCCAGAAGAAGACAAAAATGGGACCTTTTTTGTCCCCCTCCTCCCGTGTTTTTATCTACATTGGACTTTGAATCCCATTCAACTAGTACTTTCCAGGTTGTCACTTCTCAATTGTCAGCCCTTTGAGATCACAACGGGAGCTTGCAAGGCATCGAGACAACACCGAACAAGGTACTCACTTATTTGAAGGATTTCTGTATTCATCATTACAGATAATTAGAGGTTTGTAAACTGAGCGTTTGGCATTTTAGTCCAATCCTAACCCCAATACTCAAACAGGGTAGTCGTCATACTACATACCACCAGTGCTCTTATTATTCAATATTATTATAAATTCCATTTAGAAATCTCTTTAGAGATCTGGAGCAGTATGTGTTTTGGGCTGCCTTCTTCAACTCACTGGCACGGAATAAATTTTAGAAAGATCCCATATGGCATCCGAATTGAGTTAGTCGGTGACTGCTTTGTTTCAATTTGCTTTCTGATGGTATTTATTATTATTATTGAACTATTTCCTTTTTTTATAAAGAAGCGTAGCATCACCGAGTAAGAAACGTTTCGCCCCATAAAAAGGAGTTTTTGATTTTGAATTATGAATTTCCACTCACCTGAATTTACAGTTCCATATTCACTATAAGGAACACAAGCTTTTTTTCGAGTTTCCATGGTGAGTTCTACTCCTGTGCAATGAACAAAATACTTTTGCTTGATACTAGCAGCTCTTCTTCCTTCACCAAAGTAATAAGTATTCAGATAAATCTTGTTTTTTATAGCGTGGAACCTAAATAAGACTAAGAAAAGGTCGTCTTTGAAGCGATAGAAAAATACTTTCTCAAATTCGCTCTGAGGTTCTTCTTGCAAATCGACACTGAATATTGGCCTACGTAGAACTGCCAAGGGGTGTTTTTCCTCGAAGTGTTTGGGCATCAAGAACGTGGGTACTACATCATTCTGACAGCTGGGACATGCGTACTCACTGGTTTCACACTCAGCTTCATGATCAATCACTTGGGAAGTCTCCAAAAGTTGCCTGCAACCGTCGAAATTGTTGATGCATTTGAATAAGCTTTTCTCTGCAAGTATTCCAAACGAAGAAACAACGCCCGAATCTCCATCTCGTGAACATCTTCCACACTTAATGTATCTGCCGGGGTACACTTTCACTGGTGGTACCGACAAATATTTTTGACAGGATACGCAGGTGGTGTTTTCCAAAATTTCATCAGATATGAGGAAATTCATCGTCAGTTTTGCTGGATGTTTTTCACTAAAGTGTTTGCGCGTTTCTATTGTTACCTGTTGGGTACTTTCCCCAACTAGATAAACTCTGACAGATAAGATAAGATGAATAATTGTGTTCAATGAAGTGCGTTTGAAACGAATCAAACAGCACCACAGATAAATACTAGATAAAGCAGAAATAATTTTTTATTCATTATTTCAATGAAATGACTTTATCAACATCGTTTATTAAGGAAAATCAATTGAAAATTAATCTCTATGCTCCTTGAAATAAAATCAGTATAAAAATAAAGGTATCTGTGAAAAAACTGAGTAATAACAAGTTGACTTTGAAATGAATTCATTGGATGGTTATCTCTTACTTATCATTGAATCCGTTCAAAACTATAATTGGACACCTATAATTTGTATACTATGACTAATGCGAGACTTGAATAAAAACTACGCATTCAACAAGGGCATGGACATCATGTTTTACCAACAAAGGGTGCAGTCATGCCAACACACAAGTTTTGGCTTTAAAACTGCCGACACGTTTTTCGATAACTTCTTCATTTCAGGGTTCCTGGCAGCCTCGGGAACCCCTTAATATGATTGAAATTGTTCATATCCACATAAATATTGTATTTTCCATAAAATACAAAACACTAGGGACTTTAATTTTGTTAAGGAATTTTTCATTCAAAATGGCTAAATTCAGATTCAAATTCAAATGTGAACAAGAGGCCCTTGATTTGCATTAAGTATTAACGTATAGAATATAAAATAAAACAGCACATTTTCAAAGAGACTTTCTGTGATTTAATCTGAGGTAATTTCAAATCAATATTTCTAAGTTAATCACTTTCTATGTTCATTATAGTGAGCCGTTTGGACGGCCTTGTCCCATTGTGCTCCTCAACACATTTTTAATACGCTTCAACGTTGAAAAAGAACGTTCTCAATTGTAGTTGGTGATTATCAAAATCAAGTGAATGCGAAACACTATTCCAACATTTGGGAAACACGATAACAATGAACTTTCCGTAAACAGTTTATAAATTGAAGTGCCTTGCTTTTCCTTTTTGCGGTCAATATCAGCAGCCACATCAGTTTTGGGCAGCTTAGCACCAGTTCATTGCCCAGACTGTCTTCCACATCATCTAGAAAAGAATTGACGATGATTGGAGTTCTTTTTAAGATATTTTCTGTCAAAGTATTCCAAATACACCAGTCACTTGATGGTGAGCTTTCATGCGTTTAGCTAATGCAGACAATTGCGACAATAAAAACATGAATTTCAAAACGTTGTCCAGGTGTATGATGTTCTACAAGTCGCTACAACTTTTTCCAGTGTATTAGAGCTGCTGCTGAAATGGTCGTACTTTGTATTTCGCTTGCGTTCTCCAATTCAATTGCTGATATTCTTCACAGCCAATTAGGGCATTGGCTTTTGCCTGTCTATCTGAAAATTTGGATCGTATTGCTTAGAAGTAGCCTTGTGATGATTTATAAAGAGCGTATCTCGTGTTAAGATCTTGATCGGACGACTGTAACGAAGCGTTAGTCGCTTGCAAGAATTTCATTCCACGTTATAGTCATTACTCCCGTTTCTAACTTTATTCATTTTCGGTGGGTGGTATGAAAAACATATCTTACTTGATAGTTTCTTTACTTCTTCACACGGAACAA
The DNA here is from genome assembly GCA_944452925.2 of Chrysolina oricalcia. Lineage (NCBI taxonomy): Eukaryota > Metazoa > Arthropoda > Insecta > Coleoptera > Chrysomelidae > Chrysolina > Chrysolina oricalcia. Next base: position 5,012,799 of record OX101825.2, on the reverse strand, counting down.
GGTAAATGCAGTTTAAATGTGGGATGGATTATGTTGGAGAAACTAAGAGGACACCAAATGTAAGAATCGGTGAACACATGAGAAATAATCAGCGAGGAGAAACAGTGAAGTTGGGAATAGCAGATCACGTATGGACTAATCAGCACAGCATCGCATGGTCGGAAGCCGAAGTTATCCACAAAGAACAGCGTTGGTATAAGAGAAAGTTTATAGAGTAGGCTTATATTCAGAATAATGGCCAAGCATAGAGATTCGGAATGTGTGGAAGCCGCTTATCACTCAGCTAGATCGATTGAGATTTCAATAAAAACTCAAGACCTGTCAAAATCAGTCATCTATAATAACACTTACCAAAAAGGTCGTTGTATCACATTAATTAACATTGATGACCTGAGAGAGACCCACGAAGATCATAATTACCTTTATAGCAGGTACATTAGTTGCATGCTATATAATAATTATCCAAGATATCTTGTCGCATTTACACACTTGATTACGACAGTAGATGTTAACTGTTGAAACGTTGAGACTCAAACACATGCAAATAATTTATTTTCTTCATTTGTTTCTAGACAACAGAAGTCCAGAGGAATTCTACTAATACTTATACATTGTCAACCATTTTCAAACATTTGAATTTGTTTATGTTTGGTTACCTATGCATGCATGCATTCATAGAGAAATCGACCAATAATGGACGATTTCTGGAAATCATCCATTGATAACAAATCGTTCATTAATACGTGTCATTAATGGTCGATTTCATTTGCATTGAAGAACATTAAAAAGACACGCTATTACGAGGTAGGCCAAAAATTTATTTATTCACGTTTACGATATTCACATACACATCAACTCATCGAGTTGTGATGGATGGATCATATACATCATTATATAATCAATATTTCACCTTTCTCCCACACATACCATTATCTCACTCCACCAAGTAAGCCAGGTTTACTTTATTTTAACAAACAAATAACAATCGCCATCAGGAATCCTATTAGCTTTTATATACGAATATTTACTTTCCATAAAACGTATGTGAGTATGTCGATAGCTGCTTCGGAATATTTCCAATGTGGTCGGTATATGTTTTTCTGTTTATTTTTCGTACCGGAAAATCTGCGTTCCTGCCGGAATAAATAGATAGGAATACAAGAAGTTTGTGTTTATTTTGATTTGAAGCTTATTTATGCATCTGATACGATACGGAAATACCTCTGAAGAACTCTCATCTAAATTGATCCACCTGTACAATAAATTTAATGAATGGTGTACGTGTAATCACTTAATATTAAATTGTAGGAAAACTGTTTTGATGAAATTCTTCATCATATCCAATCCCAACATGAATCTGGAAATGGTATCAGAAAATCTTGATGTCACTGTCTCCGAATCCACAAAATTTTTTGGCACCTTTCTTGATGCATCACTATCGTTTCACGAGTGTATAAGTCAAAGTTGCAAAAAAGTTAGTAGTGGATACTTTGCTATTTTACAATTAAAAAATATACTCCCCCAAACACAGCTGCTGAATATATATTCAATGGTATACCCTCATCTAACCTACAACATGATAATTTGGGGCAATTCCACTTCAGTTAATAGACTATTCCTTCTACAAAAAAGGGTTATCAGGCTTATCTTTGGATTACAACGCAGGGATACATGTAAACCTTACTTTCAAAACCATGAAATTTTAACATTTCCCTGTATATATATATCTATAAATGTATACTGTTCATCAGACAGAGAATCTCCAGCTATATCAAAAATTCTGACATCCACAGTTACCCAACAAGACATTCAAATTCATATCTTCCTGACTTGCCGTAATGACTTCCATGTAATAATAATGTAATGATTTTTTTTTCAATTGGTACAGCCGATACGAAAAAAGGACCTTATGGATGAATACTTTAGAAGAACTAAAATTAGTGGAAAATCACCTGGAACAGACAGCAAAGAAAAAATGGAGATAGAAGGAAAAATGATGAGCTGATAGATGAAGTAAAGATCATCAGATAAAAACAAAAAACTACAGATAAATGAAATGAAGGAAATAAACAAAAAGATAAGGGAAGAAATTAATGAATCAGCAGAAAATCTGGAAAAGTTAGAAAGTGAAAATGAAGAGAAAAATTTAAGAATCTCGGGATGGATGGTTGACACAAATGATGAAAAAGAATAGATGGAAAATTCCATCTCAAAGGAGCTAAACATAAATGTAAGAGAAGCGCAAGAAGAGCTGGAGAGGAAGAGTGCGTGGTTGAAACGGAAACACTGAAGAAAAGATAGATATACGGAATGAGAATTAACTACGAAACCTTTCCATGAAAATGTTTATATAAATTCTGAATTGACAAAATAGGAGCAAGAAATACAGAAACAAATAAGAGAATTGCATAGGAGAGGAAGAGAAAAGGGAAATCAAACATAAATTGGTTATTGAAATGTGACAATGAATGGAAAAGTATGGAAATGGGAAGAAGAACAGGGTGGACTGGAAGGAGAAAATGAAGGAATCGCTTCAAAAAACGAAAGGAAAATTGAAAAAAAAAACAGAAAGAAAAGGGGAAAGTAACATGGCAATGGATAAGGAGAAAAGGTAGAGTGAAAAAGAGGAAGATGACAATAAAAATAGGAGAGAAAAGAGGCAGAAAAGCAAAGAGAATAGTCAAGTGACAGAAAAAAACATTGCAGAGAATCGGTACGTGGAATATGAGAAGTCTACAGGGAAAAGAGCAAGAAATAAAAGAGGAATTTGAAAAACGTGAATTGGAGATACTTGCAAGATACTTTACAAATCCACGACAGTGCTGTACAGTGCTTTCATTTAAATATTTCTTACTTTAAAAAATCTGTAAAATATTTATTTTTTGAAATAAAAAGTAGAATAAAAAGAATTGTGTGTTTTTCGAGTCTTATGATGTCCAGTCAAAATTTTTATAAATTGTCAAATGTCAATATTATTGGCTTTCTTTTGTTTAAATGGTACACTCTGTATAACATTAGATATTTTTAACTAATTCTTTCTTCTGATTACGAAGATATGCCCTTTCTCTTCATTAGTTTAGCGCAAATTGGTGTAAATATGATTAAAATTGTAATTTTCCAGCAATATCAAGAGACCCGCGTTTATTATTTTCTTTCCAATTATTGTCAATTGTCATAATGTTACCAGACAATTTTTTGGTCAAAAACAATGAGATATTCCATAGAAGAAAAATATTTTATGTTGGATATTTATCAACAAAGTGGTAGTTTTACAAACGCTGTTAGAAAATCTAGACTGCAATTTCAGGTAGAAGAGCTCCATCTAAAAAAAGGGGTTATTGGCTTAAGAAGAAGTTTTTAGATACTGGTTGCCTGAATATAAAAAATCTGTTAGGCTAAAAACTGTTTTGACAGAAGAAACATAAATTAATATTCTAGCAAATCTCAGAGCTAATCCTCAACATGCATTGAACGATACAGTTAGAGAATTGCCAGTGTATATTGGATCAGCCCACGCAGTGACTAAAAATACAAATTTTGCGCATACAAGCTGAAAAGGGTGCAAAAGTTGACACCAAATCCAAATGCAAAAAGTTTATTCAAACATTAAATTTACAATAAAAAGGTATAGCAACAAACAAGCATTATATACACATACATACATATAAATATAAAAATACAAACATGACATATAGTGTATAAATAAAAGCAATCTTTAAAACTATCTCGATACAGCCACAGGGTGGGGTAAGGAAGGGAGTTCGGAGTTGACACCAGCGCAAAAGGAAATCAGACTTCAATTTTCCAGGCATATCGTAGAAATCATCCAAGAGAATGCTACATTTCTGGATTAAATATTGTGGACCAATGAGTAGTCTTTTCGCACTAGCAGAGGTTTCCATCGCCAAAATAGACACTATTGGTTTGATTCAAATCCTCATCAAATACAGGAAATTCAGTATCAAGGTTGTCCGTTAGTATTTGGTACGGATTAATTGGTGACCTTGTTTTGGATCTTATAATTTTTGATGGTTCATTGACCAGTCAGGTGTACTTGAATTTTCTTAAAGCAGAAATTGAAGAAAGTAATGACGATCCACCTCTAGCCATATCAAGATATTTAATTTGGCAACAGGATGTGGCACCGCCACATAGTGTTGTCCTGGTTAAAAGGTTCTTGGATGGAAAATATCTACAGTGGATTGGACATTTGGACAAGAAACCAACCTCTTGCCGTATATATTCCAAAAGTGAACAGAACAATTACTTTGAGAAGTCATATTTTTCTTGGTCCAAGATTATACAACAAAATCCCCCTGGAAATTCGTGAAATAAATTCACCTGCAATGTTCAAGAAAAAAGTTAAACAATGGCTGCGAGCGAGTACAATTGTTTTGCAACTCCTTCTAACCTAGGATATTATTTTATTTATACTCATGATGTACTTCAACTTCATTTCATGTTCCACTTTTAATGTTTTATTTCATTACTGTTGAACATTATACACATTTTATTCTGCGTATGGCTACACACCACGATTTGTATATATATTATATATTCGCTCTTTTACTTTTCTACTAAAATTATTATTAACCGTGAATTCTGTAAACCCATCTCCTTGTGCATTAATTTTATCTACATCGTAACATAATTTGCATCATATTTTAAATTATCAACTTATTCTATTTCTTAGATATTGTATACTTATTGAACCAATCATGATGAAGACAATATACCACACACAAGTAGCTGACACTACTCACGTGGTATCAATTCACATGTTTCTTTAATATTATGTGCATATCATACCTTTAACACAAGTGTTGTCAGTACCTAATATATAAACAATATTTTTCATTCCCAGCCCTGTAACACCACATACAAGCATCTGTTGCTTAAGTGGTCCCAAACATGTTTATTCCAATGACTTGTCAATCACAGACAAGCATATTTTGTGCTTATGTGATATTTCGTCTATTTACCCATGTGTTATCTATGTTCAATTGTAGTCTTATGTTTTTGTGAAAAATTATTTTGTAAAATTTTTTTAGTGAATAAACATTATTATTATTATATATTATTATTATTATTACTACTAGCTGGCCTCCTAATAGTCCCGATCTACTGTTGTGTGTATTTTTCTTTTGAGTCACATTAAAAACACATTCTTTTTTACGTTAAGGATCTAAAGATGAAATTAGGAATACCATTCGACAGGTGCAAAACAACAAAGACACTTCTCTAATAAAAAAATTAATATATCACGTGAATTGAAAATGAAGGTGGTCAACTGCAACAGCACGTATGAGTGCAAAAAATAATTTCAACTGTTGATTTTTTTTTTGTAAATTGGATTTATTTTAAAGCCCGTTGAAAGCTAAAATGAAAGCACGACAGCTTCTTCAAGTGGGGAAGCTATTCATTCAGAAGGGGTTTAGCGAGTTCCATTAAAGTTAGTACTCGAATATTATTTGTGTAGCCCATCCTTCAAAGAGAAGAAGCATCAGAAAAACCAACAAGCAACAAAATATTATTAACGTAACTTTAGGAATTACCCCTAATTGTTCATCGTTTCCTCAGTAAACACCCTGTTCAATATTTCATAGCACTTCAAGTAGGTGTCCTCATAAACGAAAACGGAAAATTCACCAATTTCCTCATAAGGTGGAAAGCAAAATGAGTGGAGTAATTATGAATATGAATGATGGATGGATGCTTTTTCCTCTAGCAGGAAATGAAGAGAATTATATGGTAATAATTTTATTAAAAATATAATATGGAGCACGAACTTTTTATGAAAGTTTCCTTGTTATTGTGTCAAAATTCATGGCAATCCATTCATTAGGTTTATCAGAAACATCACTTACCCTCCCGGTTTTTTCGGCTATCAAGTATATCACATGCTAAGAGACTGACAGGAACATACCTGCAAAAAACGTAAAAAGGCTGATCAGAAATATTTTTGCCTATTTAGATTTTTGAATGGATAATAGTGTCAACTCTCAGAACAACGCCCTTCATTATATCAAAACTAATACTGCTCAACACTCAATCTGACATACACTAACCAGTTAGGAAATGTATAACATTTCCTCGCTGGTGTTAAAAAGTTGAATGTTATGACATTCACGTCAAGTATCACATTACATGTCAAATTTAGAAAAAAGCTCATTACATCATCAAATATTTTTTTAGTTGTGCCATTGTTGGAGAAGTGACATCATGTATTTTCTAAATGGAACTATATGACATGTTTGGTATCGCTAGAAAGCTTGTTTTCTCCTCATTTCAGCAGTACTAATATTATTTCGACTCTATCGAGAGTTACAGCGTGTTTTGTATTTCTGTGTCCACCTCTGTAATTCACTCACCAATTGCTTGATTTGTTCAAAATCAATTCCAATCGCGAAATGTAGCCAATTGGATATTTTGAGCGCTATAGCAATTTGATTCAGACAGTGGGGTACGTAGGTTTAAGTTTCCCAGGTGCATATTTTTAGAAAAACAATTCTAGTTATTTGCAGTGAAATTTTTTTCATATTTCAAAAAAAAAATTGAGATGCGGACTTAGAAGAATTTTCTGTATTTTTTTATTTAAAAACACCATAAATTTGAAAACTAAGTGGGATATTAAAAAAAATGTAAATCAACACTTCTATTGTACTCGGACAGATCTACAAAATATTCCTATGACATTTTGGACTTTGAAGAGTTATCCGTTTTTTGTTTTTTTTTATACAATAAAAATTCGAAAACTAAACGAGCTATCGAAAAAATGTATTTGACACTTTCATTTCACTCAAACAGATCTACAAAAACTTTAGATGAATTTTCTTCATATCTTGAAAAAAAAAATTTAGATGCGGAAAAAGATGAACAAAAGTAGAAAACTGAAAGATATAAAAAAATGGATTCGGATATGGAAATCTATTTTTCAGGCAATAATTGTACGAAAAATATTATTCTTTATAAAAATTGTTGCATGGTCTCGAACCTGAAATGAAACTAACAGATATTAATTATTTCCACGCGCTATCTCAAAAAATATGAATTTGGCTCAGAGTAAATTACCTTTATTTTTGACAATATCGAAAATTGTTATTGGAAAAAGTTGATCAGAACTGAAATCTACGGTCCAATATGCAATTACAATCAATTGCATGAAAAAACATTTTTTCTTTCTTCATTTACAATAAAAATGCAAATGTAACTGTAGTTACGTGAAATCTAGGATGCACTGATGAACGAATGATTTCTTGATAGCAAGAATTGTTCGACAGTGAACGTCAAATAAAATTTGTTAACATGCCAAAGTGATATTTAGTGTGGAAGCAAACGTAGATATTGTGGTTATCTTTGGTGATAATTATAAAACTTATCGTGAAGCTGCTGAAATATTTAACAATAGACATCCAGAGAAGAATATACAGCATGTATCAGTGATGAGAATTATGGAAAAATTTGAATCATGTGGAGATGTTATTAATAAATTCACAAACAAACGTCGAAAACTGTTGCAACTAAGGAAATAAAAATGAATGTAACGTTATCTGCAGTGGAAAAACCTAAATTGTCTTTGCGAAACAAGGCATCTTCGCTTCCAGATGACTTTGCTAAAGACACAATATCAAAATTTTTCATAGGGAACAATTTTCATCCATATAAACCACAATATATCCATATGGTGAAACCTGGAAACTACGACAGACGACTAGGATTTTTTTTTCTTATACAAGAAAAGCTAGAAGACCATCCTATTTTGGCTAGGAAAATATTTTTTTCAGACGAAGCTACATTCACGTCTTATGGAACAATGTCTTTGCAAAATTTCCGATAGTGGGCTGACTTAAATTCTCACTTTACAATTAAAACTCGCGATCAATATTATTTCAAAACTAATGTTTGGTGCAGCATTTGCAAGGATAAAATAATTGGCTCTTTTTTTCGACAATCTATGACTTCTCAACGATACTTAAATTTTTTTGAAAATTAGTAGGATAATTTTCTTCGTGATCTTCCAAGATATGAACTGCAAAAGGTATGGTGAAGGCGAAACATACCATAATACGATAGAAGTAAGGAAATACATTGAAAATATCTTTAATAGAAGGTTAATTCATAGATATTCCGATATTTTTTGGCCAGCTAGGTTGCCAGATTTAACCCCATTAGATTTTTTCTTCTGGGGTTACTTAAAAAGAAAGGTATATCAACACAGGCCATTCACAAATGTAGAACATTTGGAGACAATTATTACGGAAACAATTCAGGGTATAACTCCGAATATAACAAGAAATATATTGAGGGAATTTTCTTCTATGACGAAAATCTGTAATACAAGAGAAGGCGAATACGTGGAAGCAATAGCAATAGCGATTAACATTATTAGCACAGTATTTATGAACTTAGTTCATGATTATTGCAAAATAAATAATTTTGTTATGTTATGTTATGTTATGTTATGTTATGTTATGTTATGTTATGTTATGTTATGTTATGTTATGTTATGTTATGTTATGTTATGTTATGTTATGTTATGTTATGTTATGTTATGTTATGTTATGTTATGTTATGTTATGTTATGTTATGTTATGTTATGTTATGTTATGTTATGTTATGTTATGTTATGTTATGTTATGTTATGTTATGTTATGTTATGTTATGTTATGTTATGTTATATTATGTTATGTTATGTTATGTTATGTTATGTTATGTTATGTTATGTTATGTTATGTTATGTTATGTTATGTTATGTTATGTTATGTTATGTTATGTTATGTTATGTTATGTTATGTTATGTTATGTTATGTTATGTTATGTTATGTTATGTTATGTTATGTTATGTTATGTTATGTTATGTTATGTTATGTTATGTTATGTTATGTTATGTTATGTTATGTTATGTTATGTTATGTTATGTTATGTTATGTTATGTTATGTTATGTTATGTTATGTTATGTTATGTTATGTTATGTTATGTTATGTTATGTTATGTTATGTTATGTTATGTTAATGTCAATGCATCATCAATATAATGCAACATAGAGGTTGAGACACGTAACGGTTATCAAATTTTTGACGAATGAAGACATAACAGATACAAGTTTCCGATTTTTCAAAAATAAATTTACTGTACTGTTTGACAAAATTAATATTTTCTGACAAACCTCGTACACGACTGAAAAAATTGTATATCTGATGGTTGCAGTTCAGGTTTGAGAATTTCGATTGTAATTCTGTATTTGTTTTTTGAACAACAGAACATTTGTAAATATAAATACTAGGTACGCACATGACTTTATTCCTTATAAAATATTGCCTACAAGATTTTCTATGGTCTATTTTATAGATGAGACAAAACACTCTTTTCTGGGAGACAAATATTATAAGAAATATGGGAATATACAACAGCAAAATAAACGTTTAAAATATGGGCTTTATTGAAATAGGATCTCAATTGTCTGATTGCATAGTATCCACTGTTAACTTTCTTAAGTACATGGTTTATACCTGACTTCCAGATTATGTTACCATCGATATAATGATGATTCAATTATTTCGTCACCCACTCTAACATGAAAATCATCTACTGGAATAAAACTGCAGCAGAACAGTTTTCTCCACATTCACCAGTATAGAATTTTTACAATACCAATTTGTAAATTCGGGTTGTGATTTGCTAGAGAACATCAGTTCAGCACATACTTCAAGATAAATAACAAGAGATGAAATCTCTCAGGTCCAGTTATTTTTTCAGTAACACACCTAGAAATATATGGGAAGCGTCTCTACAAAGTAGCCTCACTAGGAGCGAATTATTCCTTCTGGATATCATAAAAAATTTATTGACCGAAATGTCCCGTGACGTAGTGGTATAGTATATCACGTCCTGAATAAAGTATTCGACTTTCATCACCGCATGCTTTTACGTGTTAATATTTTTAAAAGCTTTCTGCAGTATGTGTGCAACGTGAATTGGCAATTAAGAACGCTGTCCATCCACCACATTAGCTTTTTTAACACAAGTTCATACATCCTCTATTTCTAAAAAACGTCCAGCTATGTGATAATTTACATACCGAGTGAGTGGTGAGGCAAAATCACTCAAACCGGTTTTTATGGAGATAGAGTGAAAACGTTTATTTTAATTCCACTCTTCAGTCCTCAATAACTTCAATGTTTGACAGTTCATTGACACGCACATGAGGGATTCTTGGATTTATCACAACTGAAGGCTTATTTATAGTTTTTGTGCAAGTAACAACTTCGAAAACCTCCAATGATCTTTCAACCATTAGAAGTATGGTGTTCCTCAAGGTCCAATTTTCGGTCCAGCATCATCCCTCTTTTTCATTCTTTACATTATTTTCATTCGATGGTGATACCAGTCTACTTGATTTCTATGATTAGTGAAAACTTTTGAAAATGCATTAAAAAAACCTGCTCATTGGTTTTCAGCGAAAAAGCCAAAGGTAAACTTTGGAAAAATTACAAGCGTGTTGATTCACACCAACCAAGAAGTTGAACAAGTGATGAAAGTTTGAAAGTGGTTGACAATGTTTCACTTTGAGTAAGGTCATTCTGGACTTTCATTGTCTAAAAAACAAAGAAAAATTCAATTCCCTGCAATTTTTAATCACGACGTTTCAACTGTTAAAATCTACAGTGTGTCGTACACTTGATAACAACTGTAGATTTTATGACACACTTGATAACGACTGTAGATTTTAACGGTTGAAACGTCGTGATTAAAAATTGCAGAGAATTGAATTTTTTTTTGTTCTTTTTTTTGACAATGAAAGTCCAGAATAACCTTACTCAAAGTGATGAAAGTCTTGAAACAAGTCACACATGCAAATAACTCAGAACACTTGACGACAAGTTAACTTGGAAAATGCAAGTAGGCTTTCAGTACATTTTGGGGACAAACTATATCAAAAAGCCACGTACGTCTCCAGGATCATGATCAAAGTCCTTATCAGATCTGATGAAAACATTGGAATAAATACATCATACGTATATTTTTCACACATAGTGACAGTTCTGTTATAGTTTTTAATATACCTATACAAAGTGCGACTAAAAAAATTATGTCGATTGATAACACAGAGAATAAATACCAAACCAAATATTATGTTATATTATATTGTAATAATTTTTAATGTTGGAAAAAATAAATTTCAAAACTTTCAGTAGAATCAAAATCAAAATGAACCATAGAGACAACATAACTATAAAACAGATGAAATATCTCATTGACAAAACACTGACAGCCGTATGCATAGTCAATTCCAGCGACTCGCCAGAGTTTCGCCGCTCGCTACACAAGAACTATAATGTACAGTCGAGCTCCAAAAAAGTGGTACATCGCCAGCGTTTCACCAAAAAGTGACTTATCGCGTAGTTGTCACTTTTTTGGAGCTCGACTGAGCATTATAATCCTTGTGTAGCGAACGGCGAAACTCTGGCGAGTCTCTGGCGATTGACTATGCATACGGCTGTAAGTTGTTCATTTGGAAGCGAACAGATGCAAAATATGGAGTTTTAATTCAAAAAATTATTTTTAAAATTAATTGAAAGCAAACTCACAATGTATTATGTCAACAAAATAAAAACATTCAGGATAGCACTAAAAAACTGAGTGAGTTGTTCAAACAACTGAATTACGATAACAAAATAATAGACAATCGTTGCTGGGAAGTTTATTTATAGTAGACGTCTAGAAGATGCATTGAAGCCGGTTGAGCTTTTTGTAATTCAAGGAAATAAGTACAAAAATAAAGATAATTAAAAATAAAAATTAAATAATTCTGGAGAAAATAAATATCTATTGAAAGTAATATAAATGTCTTATCTGAAAAAGTGTTTTGAATTGAAGATTACGAAGATACCTGGAGCCTCTTAGCATCCAAAATACCACCAAGAACAAATATATTCAACACCATTGAACAAGAAAAGTCTATCAAGCTATTTACAATACGAGGCTTGTTTGGTAAGTCCGTGACTTTTTAAATTTCCCGCGCAGTAACTTTAAATGCAACACTGCTGCTGTCAACCACCATCTTTCAATAGACTACTGTCAAATTTTGAGCAAGCTGCGACATTTGGTTTGTGTTTGACAGCAATTAGAAGCAGACAACCTCGTGAATTTTAACAAAAATGGAAAAAAGTGAATTTCGTGTGTTGATTAAGCATTATTTTTTGCGTAAAAAAACCATAACTGAAACCAAGGAAAGACTTGATAAATACTATGGGAACTCTGCACCATCAATTTCAATGGTTAAGAAGTGGTTTACTGAGTTCCGTTGTGGTCGTACCAGCACAAGTGACGCCGTACGTTCAGGTCGCCCAAAAGAGGTCATCACGCCAGAAATCGTCGATAAAATCCATGGAATGATATTGGACGATCGGAGAATAAAAGTACGTGAGGTAGCTGAGGCTGTAGGCATCTCAACTGAGCGAGTACATCACATTTTACATGAATATTTGGACATGAAGAAGCTATCCGCAAGATGGGTGCCACGATTGCTCACACTCGACCACAAGCGCAACCGTGTGACCACTTCAAAGGAGTGTTTGGCAAAGTTCAATCGCAATCCGGGCGAGTTTTTACGCCGTTATATAACCGTAGACGAAACATGGATCCATCACAATACCCCAGAGACCAAGGAACAATCAAAACAGTGGGTGTCAACTGGTGAACGTGCACCAAAGAAGGCTAAGGTGCGTCTGTCAGCCAACAAGGTTATGGCCACAGTTTTTTGGGATGCACGCGGTGTCATTCATATAGATTACTTAGAGAAGGGTAGAACGATCAACGGCGAATATTATTCAGAGCTTTTAGACAGATTCGATATTGATTTGAGGCAAAAACGACCACATTTAGCGAAAAAAAAAGTGCTGCTTCATCAAGACAATGCACGAGTGCACACGTGTGTAGTCACTATGGCAAAAATTCATAAATTGGGCTACGAACTACTACCCCATCCAGCATATTCTCCAGATTTAGCCCCTTGCGACTATTTTCTTTTCCCAAACCTGAAGAAATGGCTGGGTGGTAAGAGATTTGGGTCGAATGAAGAGGTTATAACCGAAACAAACGCCTATTTTGAGGGCCTTGAGAAAACCTATTATTTGGAAGGAATAAAAAAACTGGAAAAACGCTGAACTAAATGTATTGATCTAAAAGGAGATTATGTTGAAAAATAAAACGCTTATTTGCCAATTTTTTTTTTCTTTATTCAAATAGTCACGGAGTTACCAAACAGCCCTCGTACATCGTTTCTCAACTTCAATTATTTTAATCAAATAAAGACATTATATAGTTTTGAACATCTGAGAAAGACTTAGGATTAGTTATAATCTTGAATATACTGCAATTCAAGGACACTTGCGCCAGCGCCATCTTTGGGCAGCATAATGAAGAATTCTGTGATCTAGGATTTTTTTAAAATCATAAAATCTGCAAATGACCTTTTACTATCAACTGTAACATATTGGTTTTTGTTTTTTTTTTATTTGCATACAATTTTCTCAATCCATGAGATAATTTTGTTCATAGTGATTTCAGCTGTTTTTCTCAAGGTATCCAAGTCATCTTCGATAACTGATATATTAGTGTCATCAGCATATCAAATACCTACAATCAGTAGAGTAATTCCTATTATTGATATTCAACAGTAATTCATTAGTATAAACTAGATGAAAAAGGTCCCAAAATTGATCCTTGAGGTACACCATCTACCATATGCTTTTCAGAACTTATATCTTTCCAAATTTTTACTTCACTTGTCTCCTATTTTCCAAGTACAAACTGTCTAACTATAAAGGAGATATGAAGTTAGAGGATTGCCTAGTGAAAGAAATATATCTATTTTCCATATTAGTGGAGCCTATTAATATTGGTAATACATTTTTGTTGCATCAGTTCATTAATATTACTCTCAGGAGTCTGTGTATTTGAATCAGTCACATCGATTTTTTTAGCGTTTTCATCAATTTCATCATCATTTTATGTAGTGATTGGTGATTCAGCAAAAAAAAAAAGATGTTGCTTTTGTGAAAATTCATTAGGTGACTCCTACAATTTTTAAGACAGTTTATTGAAGATAATGTTATATGCCTCCAATAACTTTCTTAATTTCTTCTATGAGTTCAAATTTGCTGCACTTTTGTTTTTTGTTAGAATAAAAATGTATAAAGCAGTTTTTTGTGAGAGCGTTCAGATGTCTTCAAAATGAGTCTATTAATGTTAATCAATAATTCACGTAAGAAGAATACAATATAAATGAGAACATACAGGTGAATAAATGAGTACTCGATAAGTGTTTTTCACACTTGTTTCGAGAAATACTCCCATAAATTAAATGTATGAATAATGAACACACTGACTGACAATTACGGAAATATGATGAAAATAATAATCTTATCTAAATATAAAGACAAATATTTACAAACAGATTCGCACACATTCACACACACACACACATACACACCATCACCTACACACACACACACACATAATAATAATGACATTATACAGTTTATTGAGTAATAATCATACTCATACAATCGTACATTCGAATTTTGAACCTTGAGTAAACCAAGGGGCTCACTAAAAGCGTGTTCCGTTTCATGCATTCATCGCATCACTGTTGCAGACATAATCAAGCGTTCCGTTTCAACTAACATTGACGTTGGTGGGTTGAATCGGAACGATTTTTGCTTGCGTGGTGCATGCCGTTTCCCGCAGATGTTGACATTTATCATTTTATCAGTTAACCAAATTCTTATGTAACAAAAACAAATCTGTTGATCTAGTAAATGAAATAATATGGGTAGAACGAAAGAGTTTATGGCAAGAGTAGGAATTAAGCGAGCTTTGTTTGAATGAGAGTAGCTCAGATTCTGATACAAGTGATAGTTATGAGGATATAATATCGTTTGTCCCACGCCAAAACCGCTAAAATATGCTGATTCCAGTGTTCTGACTTCAATATGTAAAATACTTATTTACTACCAAAATTTTCAATGCCAAGCTTACAAAAGTGCTACCAGGTTGTCTACTGTGAACGAGAGTGAATTCGCGAATGTGAAAACTCACCTAGGTTTTCAAAGCAAGTAGCACGAATATTCTCAAAACTCTTCTCATTCGAAATGACAAATTGCATATTCGTGGTTTTGGCATGAGACCGACGATATGATGTTGAATGAATTGACGATTTTTGCTTCCATTGTACGGTAAATCAGGTAAATGTGATAATGCACGATACTGGACTCTTCATCAAATATCAAATGTAAACTTTTAATCCGGTTTCTGAAAACTCTTTGTTTTGACTTTTGAGTTTGACAGATCTAACTTGGATCGCATTCATCGCTGCTAGACGAACGGGCAGTAGTTCATGCACTTTCGATGTCTCAAGGCCAAAGAGGGGAATATAAAAGTGGGCGTGTCAATGCGCTCCCAATGTAGGAAACGGAACGGTCAAATGCGAATTATGTCCTCAATGCATGAAACGGAACACGCCTTAAGACAATTTGCCTGTGCGTGAAAATTTTTATTCATTCAATTTCGTTTTGTTTGTATATTCTTAGTTGAACCATCTCATACATGAAATTATAAATAAATTTAAAAAAAATTATATATGGAATATAGATAAGATAATGTCTGAAAAACAGATTTTTGTAGGTAATATAGAGTGAAACCAAAAGTATGGATGACCGTTGAAAATCCTCAACATAAAGTGGATAGTAGATTGTAGAGAATGTGGATGTGTGTTTGTAGAGAATTGTGGATAAAATGGAAAATCAAGGCAATCGATAAAAATGTAGATGAAATTCAGACTGATTTATACATTGAGCACAGAGTCACCTCAATAGTATACATAAAATCATAGATAAAATGTAGAAGGATATATTTATAAATTAAATATCTTACATTTCTGCTAATGAATTTCTATATGTTTATCCCATCTCAAGTGTTTGTTTATGGTTATGCCCAAATACTCAACATTGTCTGTTGCTTCAATTATTTGATCTATATTGATTTTCAGAGTGTCGTATTGTGGAAAGTTTCCATTCATGCAAGTAAAAGTAATCAATTCGGTTTTTTCGAAGTTTATTGTTAGTTGTGGTCCATCCAATTTTTTTATGATTTTTAGGTCAGATTCTGCTAAATAATTGAGTTTCTTTCAACTATTTGCCTAATAAAGAATAGCTGTATCGTCGGCAAAACTTATTATCTGGCCAAAACTATTTATTTTGAATATGCTGTTAATGATAATGGTAAATAGCACAGGTCCCAGTTCAGTCCCTTGAGGTACTCCAAACTTTACTTTAACTGGGTCACTCAGACAATTTTTTATTCTGACATGATTTTGACTCAAGATACGATGAGTTGTAATGGCTTTCATAATACACTGTTACATTTGCCTCTTATCGTACATTGCTTCTTTCCCACACGTTTATAGCCATCATTACTTGATCGTTGCATAATACACCATTATGAAACTGGTGAACTCCAGTCGCTATAAAGAGAGAGTACAAATAGAAAGCATTCATCTGACTACATTCAACATCCCCCACGTTCAGCATAGCAAATCTTTCAGCTTTCAGTGGTTACGGCGCGGTTAAATATAGAAAATCGATCTGGTTTATTTACATCACAGCGCTTTTGTCGGGAACTGGGATTTGAATATAGTCTCTTGAGCTCAGAAAGGGTTTATTTATTATTTAAGCGATTTCTGAAAGTTGGATAGCTATTCTTTCGTGAATTCGCGTGTTTTGTCTCGATATGGATTTTAGCGCTATGGCGACGGATCTGAGTAGCTGAGATTTTTCTCAAATATTCATAATTTTTGCTGGATGTGAAAACTAGGTTGGAGTCTTCAACCGCTGAATATTGCAATCGGTAACTGTTCTAACACTAATTGCTGATTTGGATGGCTCAGTCTGGATAATTTTAACAACCATTATTGATTGTACACTTCTGTTACATAATTATAGTTGCCTACACTTTCTTTCAACTCGACGCGACGGTTCAATAATCATTTATCTGCAATGTGAAAATTACAGGGCGAGGCCGTAGGCCGAGATATAATTACATGACTACAAAACAACTTATATAATTACGTTGGCAACTGAAATGTAATTTTTCCAGTAATAAGACTATCTTGTTATGGAGAAAGTAGTTTCTATGATTATGTGGTGCTATGTGAGTGCCATTGAAAATGAAACAGCTGAAAATATCAAATACGAGGATATATTGAAAAATTATCAGCCTACTATAGAACCAAACAAAATATCAATGTCAAAATATCTTATTACTCAACATATTCTCCTCTTAATTCGATACATTTATTACAGCGAACCTGCAACGTCTCTGGACCTTGCAAAAAAGTTTCTTCTTGCTTTGCAAACCAGACCTCCACAACTTTCATTACCTCCTCGTTGGAAGAAAATTTATGACCTTTTAACCTTTTTTTCAGTTGAGAAAAGAGGTTATAGTCGGACGAACCATGTGAATTTTACATGGTCCAGAGGACCATGTAAATGTTACATGGTCCTTTGGACACATTCGGACAAATGCTTAATGAATAATAAAATGCCCTAGATCGATATTACTCCACTTGTAAATCTGGTGCTCGGAAGTGTCGATACCTTCCAGATAACGATAATTTCGGATGCCCTTTGTGGTATGCATCAACATTTTTAATGAAGTAGTCTCCCATGTGAAAGCGAAAGCTGCATCATCATGCCGTTGACCAGGATCCGTATAATATGCAACGAATAGACATAAATATTGACCATTTTTAATTAAATTTTCTACTTTATGATTAATTTGTAAACACATGTTCCTAAAATAATTTAAAAAATACATCTACAAAGGAAAATTTTGGGTGACCCTGTATATTAGTAATCTCAGATCACCCAATATCAAAATCAAATGATATTTACCTATCTTTCAGGTCTACGAGCTTTTGCGTTTAACTGATTTTGTTCAAAGAATTACATAAACATGTATTTATTAATAACCCTGTATACGGAGTCTTAGAACTTTTCATTGTAACTCGTGTCGACAATATTGAGATTGCAATCATTATCCTTATCCAATTCGACTGGGACCCATTTTCCATTCATTCCATTATCCTCAAAAACAAAAAAGTTATAGAGGCGAGTCAGTTTCCGCGGACACCCGGTATATAATTTTTTCCTGATGTGTTCCAAGTATAAGTGTTATAAAAACTGACGAAGGCACCGCTTGTCCTTATATTTAATAGTATCAGCTGTGGTGATACTCTATTTTATTGTTCTGACTCTTGTACACCTGACGAGTAATTAACTTTTCAATTTTCAAAATTCTCATTATAAATATTTCTTAAATTCAATTCAATGTCGCTTACTTACAGGTACGCACTGAAGATGACTTTATAGCCGACAGCGCTTTGCTATGATTTTATAAATAAATTTCTGCACGAAATACAACTTTTCTTCATTCAATTACATTGGAACGTGCACACACCCAGACAATTTTCACTAGAGTATATAAGCTACACAGGGAATAGCACAAAATCACCTGTATTTTTTCCTGGAGGATCATTCTGCTATTTTGTTATTATTTCAATACCACACACGTTATGATATCACCACGTGACTCTTCACCCAACCGCACCCATTGTCAAGTGTCACTCTGTCATCTATTTAAATTAACTTGAACGTCAAAATATGACCAGCCTAATGAATTCGGATATTTTTGTAAAAAATTAACTATTTTGGGTAAAAAAAAACTATAAATTTGTTCTCTTTTGTTATAAATGTATGAATGATTTTTATTTTTTTTTTCTATAGGTAGGCTATATTGAAAATCACTTTCATTGTATCCCTGTGATTTATGGCAGTGAATATAGTCCTTTTTAATAGGACCATTTTGTACATGTGTTTTTTTCTGATGTTATTTTATTTCTCCAGTTGTGAAGTGGCTTATTGAATAAACATATTATTATTATTATTATTATCTTATGTTACACCATTGAAAAGGTAATATCTGGTTCTATTAAAAACGAAAACGATCCAATGTAGCGGCCATGACGACAATAAAGTTGATGTTGGTGGCCGAAAGACGAAACGTCGCATTGGGTAGCGAATCTGAAAACACCATTGTGCAGCAGGGAGAAAGTAAAAGTGCGATTTATTTTCGAATCCTTGGAAAAATAGAGCCAGAAAAAATTTAAAACCATTTTCCACAATTGCGGTTTTTTTTCTGATATTTCCGTATATACTCGGAATTTCAGAACAAAGTCAACGGCATATTGTCAGTCAGGTAAATGTGCAACTTTGCCCTAACTAAATCATCTTCGTATCTCTAATAGTTTCCGAAATCCCAATGGTGAGAATCATATTGAAACACCCTTTATAACAGAAGCGGCAAATTTTCTGTCACATTATTGTGCAACTTTTTCCTCTTTCAACCATTTTCGTTTTTCTCATATTTTTCGAGATCGGAGCACTACTTCTGATTACCTATAATATTATTGTTATTTTCATTACTCCCGATACAGAAACTGGCATGGCCATTATCTTCAATTGTGTCTTTTGCAATGCGTACCTGTACGGTCGTTCTCCTACCTTACAGCCGCTATAAATCCCAAATATCGCTCAGTTCTCCTCCGACGGAAAATTAAAACAAAAGAGGCAATTTTTCCAACTTCCGGAAGGATATAAATCCTAAGAACTAGTCCCGAGGGTTCTCCTGGATCTGACATATCGTAATAGCTGAAAAAAGGACAAGGTTATTTTGTTGCGCACGGTCTTCCCATTGAATCCTCGAGGAGACGGGGTTTCTTTTGTATTTAGTGGGAAAATCGCTTCCTAATGTCGAGAAAAACCGTGTACAGTGAGTAGCTCGATGTGTTTTCAGGGTCGGACTGAGAAATTTTCGAGACTGCTAGATGATATTCGTTAGTAATGAATATCCCCCTTGTATTTTGACAATTTGATGATACCATATGAACATCAATAATCTGAATCACTCTGAGTTATTCTTTGATTGGATGAAGAAAAGTTTTGTATTCCGTGCAGAAATTTATTTATAAAATCATAGCAAAGCGCTTTCGACTATAAAGTTATCATCAGTGCGTACCTGTAAGTAAGTGACATTGAAGTGCATTTAAGAAATTTTGATAATGAGAATTTTGAAAATTGAAAAATTACTTACTCGCCAGGCCATAAAAATATCATGTGTCCAGAAAACCATGTAAAAATTTTAAAACAGGACATCATATGAATAACATTTGAAAAAATCCTTATTCCAGGATTAACCTGGATAAAAGTTCCAACAGGCATAGTAACACATGTCTGTTGAAACTCAGTCTACTGTCAAACTAAATGAATGAAACTGACATTGTGTCAAAAGTTGACAATGACAATGACGTTTGGATTAGAACATTAACTTCTAGAAACAATGATCTGTGTTTTGAAAATTGATAAATGACCAATCAGTCAAATTGATCTGTTAATCTATTTATAGTTCTGTTAATCTAAACCTAAGGAAATGTGACAAACCGGGAGATAAGTCTAATAAGAACTCTACCCGATATGCACATTACCAGGTTCAAGAAACAGTCTCATTAGACTTTTCTACCGGTTTATCACATTTCCTTAGGTTTGGATTAACAGAACTATAAATAGATTTACAGATCAATTTGACTAATTGAACATTTATCAATTTTCAAAACACAGATCATTGTTTCTAGAAGTTAATGTTCTAAGCCAAACGTCATTGTCATTGTCAACTTTTGACACAATGTCAATTTCATTCAATTAGTTTGACAATAGACTTAGCATCTACATACATGTGTTACTTTGCCTGTTGAAACTTTTATGCAGGTTAATCCTGGAATAAGGATTTTTTTTAAAGTTATTCATATGATGTCCCGTTTTAAAATTTTATATGGTCCTCTGGACACATGATATTTTTATGGTCTGGCTCTTGTACACCTGACGAGTAAGTAATTTTTCAATTTTCAAAGTTCTCATTATCAAAATTTCTTAAATTCAATGTCACTTACTTACAGGTACGCACTGATGGTGACTTTATAGTCGAAAGCGCTTTGCTATGATTTTATCTTTAAATTTATGCACGAAATACAAAACTTTTCTTCATCCAATTACACTGGAACGTGCACACAGCTGGACAATTTTCACTTATTTTTTGATGTTCATATTGTCAAATTCAATTGTCACAAAATACGATCAAATAAATGAATATTTTGGAACCATTGGTGTGAATACAATTCAAAAAGAAGAAACTACCCCAAACAGCAAAACTACGACACAATCACAATCGACGCGCGTGTTGCCAACGAAGTTAGCATCTTCAGGAGCTTAAACCTTACTGACTACTTATGCTACCTTACTTTTATTCATATCACTATTTCTTAACGTACGTCAAATTATTATTATGGTTTTTATAATAACTTATTTTGTAATTTGTAATTTGAAATTATGATTTTTTTTTTATCATTACACTATTCAACAGATACAAGATCCAATTATAGAAAAGGACTATACAGGATGAACTATTAATCTAATAATACCATACTTAACAATATCAATTTGTGGTAAAAACAGAAGAGTCCAGTTTTTTTCAGAGTCCACACTGCAGCAGAAAATATCAATGGTTTCATTCATCTTGTTATATGTAGAGCACATATTATATACCTACAGGTGCATATAACTTAACGTTTGTGTGACAAAGAGGGAGGTAAACATTATGATTTCTTCGAGATGTGAGCCTAGGAATACGAAAGTTTAACATGTTCAGAATATAGGTACAGTCTAAATTGTTGTGAATAAGATTGAAAAGGAAAATAACATGTGACCTGTTTCGTCGAGATTCTAGTGAATCCACTGAAAATCTAGTATGAAGTTGCTCATGAGGAAAGCCTACAGCCTACAAACATACTTTAAAAATTTTCTTTGAATATTTTCAAGATTAGATATATGTATCTGATAATGCGGTGCCCATACTATTGAGGCATATTCTGAGTTTGATCTAACAAATGTGAAATATAGTTGTAGAAACGTTTTCTTATTTCTTCGAAATTCTTTTTTGTTACTCTGATAATGAATCCTAATGATCAATAAGTTTTTTTGATGACGTGCTCTATATGATTTCTAAAGGAAAGTTTTTTGTCAAATGCTGCTCCTAGATCTTGGATGGTTTCATAATTTGGATGGTTTCATAATTGTAAAGAATTGGATTCAGCTTGGCAATAAAGGACATAACATGACATTTGGAGACATTGAGGAGTAAGTTATTCTCGAGGCACCATACATTGACGCGATCAAGATTTTCTTGAAGAAGAGTACAGTCCTCTCTGGTGATAATTTTATGGTATATCTTAAGATCATCGGCGTACAGTAAATGACGAACGGTGAGAGTATCAACAATATCATTGGGGAACATTATGAAAAATAGTGGCCCAAGGTTGGACCCCTGGGGTACACCAGATGTAGGAAGGATTTCAATTGATCTGTGGCCATGGAAGCTGACATACTGCCTTCTCTCATGAAGGTAAGATTGAAATAAAGATGTGAGATTTAGTGTTAGTCCAAAATTTGATAGTTTTTGAAGAAGAATTCCATGGTCCAGCCTATCGAAGGCCTTCGAAAAGTCTGTATAATTTATATCACATTGAATGACCATTTATTATGAATTTTGGAATTATTATTATTATTTATTTACAGACTCTTATGCAAAGTTGACTCTCTACCTTGGCTTGGTGGAGCATTTCTCCGCCTCTCAGTGGGATTATCTGGGTTCCAGAGCTCCTGATGACGTCAGACAAATGAGTATTATAACAAATTCAGCAAATTCAGACCAAATAACGGAGAAAGACCATAAATTTCAATTATATATATATATATATATATATATATATATATATATATATATATATATATATATATATATATATATATATATATATATTATAGATGATTCTGCAACATGTTAGATCATCTCGATTCCAATTTGAAGTGTAGCTAAATTCTGGATTGGAGTTGGTCGACAATTTAATAAGAACTATATTTCACGAATATATCATTTGAATACGCTTATGATGACATGACTCAAAGTGAAATTTTATTCAACTACCTTGACTTGATTCTCACAGCACGTCTTGTCACCACGACAGCCAAGCTCGAAGAGAGCGTTCCTTGACCCCTTCTTCTTCCATTTCTCAAAGTAAATTTTTCGACATCAGTGACATCTCCTGAAAACCAACACTATCGAGCAAAATGTAATTGTCCCAAAGACAATTGAGCTATTTGCTATCAGATTTCATTTTACCTACTAGCTACTGACAGAATTATGTTGTGTATGCTATTCGTTATTTGGTGTCGCTCCTAGTACTGATGAG
This sequence comes from Chrysolina oricalcia, assembly GCA_944452925.2. Taxonomy (NCBI): domain Eukaryota; kingdom Metazoa; phylum Arthropoda; class Insecta; order Coleoptera; family Chrysomelidae; genus Chrysolina; species Chrysolina oricalcia. The sequence goes on along the minus strand of OX101825.2, from coordinate 4,989,379 downwards.
CATTCGATATTATGGATTGTTTTGAAACAGAGTTAACGTTCATAACGTTACACAAGTACTATAAGTCTTTAGTTTTCAACACGAGATGATTGATGTAATTTTTTTTATAGGGTGGATTAACTTTTTCCAATTTTAGGAAATCAGTAATCAGTAGTTTATTTTAAGAACGTTGCAAATCGCTGAAATATTAACCGTGAATATTTTATTGAGAAACTGACAGCATTTAGATCAGCGGAAGAGTTGTCCAGCCAATTTAATCTCTCCATCACTAGCTAGTGAAAAGTACAAAATACTGTTGAGGGAAGAGGAACATTTAGGACTGATCATTGTTTTGTATCACCTGCATGCTCACCAGGAATGTTGTAGTGTTCATTCCAAGTTCAGACAAAACGTAGAACAGCCGGGATTTGAACCCATGGCACTTAATGTCTATTCCAGTACACAAACCAAATGTGCTTGTGGTCCTTAACATATATACATATATATATATATGTATATATATATATATATATATATATAAATATACTAGCTTTTAGATTGTTTCCAAAGAAGAGCAATTCGTTTCGTACGTGATCTCTTTTCTATAGATTTTGTTTACCTAAAATTTGTTAATTCCGTGGTAAGAGCGTCCGACTCTGAGCCAAAGGTCCAGGGTTCGAGCCCTAGTTGGAGCTGGGATTTTTCAATTTAATTTAACAGATTATATTATTTAAATATTGTGGCTCGACTATTTGCAAATAGAACAGTTACTTCAATAAGACAAATATATTCAAAACTAAAAGACAAAAATGATATTTTTTATAATCAGTAGTACAAAACAGTAATCGACTTAGCCACTCATATACTTAAAGCTCCGATTTGCTATATCTCTATTTCGCCTTCCCTACACACTTCAACTGTTTCTTTTCTCAAGGATGATACTAATGATCAATCATAACTCACATTACCACAAAACATTCAGAAACTACCCCACAGCGCCTCCTCGTTCTTCGCGAGATAGCCTAATTGACTCCCATCCCCTTCGGGCGCTAAACCGGGGAAGAACAAAAGTTTCTGACCTCGTAAAAAGCAGAATCAAGTTTTAGGGGAGTGTTAAATAATGAATTGCTTGTTTTATTCGAGTACCTTTGTTTCGTGGAGGAAACAACTCATAAAGTGTCAACTATTCCGGAGATAGCTCGCTGAATACTGAAAGCTTCAATGTCTTGTCGCCGCTCTTGATAAAAAGCTCGAAAGTAACGCGTCACGTTAAACTAATTGAAAACAAGACACGAGCGTGTTGCTTTGTGTGGGAAGTTGTTGTCGTACATTTTTCAAAGAAGTTGTTGTTAGCTGTGAATAGCAGAAGTAATTTTCATCATATCATAGAAGGCTACGTTTTACAGAAATAAAATTTATATAAATTGAAACAATTCTGCTGGGCTTTGGAAAGTGGTCAATGAAATTAGTGGTGAAATTGAAACAGAAATTTAAAAAAAATCGAAAAATTAATGCCTGCTTGTGGGTACGAAACTAATTTTCAACGATTCAAACATTGGAAAAAAAATTGGCTAAAAAATGAAAAAACAACGGACAAGAGATCCAAACACTGAAACCTACTTTCCAAACACCATAACATCCTTGGAAATCCATCAGAACGAAGTATTTTGGAATTGAAGGATGAATGGTCTGGCGACGTTTGCAACAACTAACGTCGCCACGGAGGTTAGTTGTTGCCTAGAATACTCAAAGTCTTCTAACCGGACCCACAAATGTGTGGTTGGCTTCCTGTTGTTGACTTCCTTTGTTTTTATTTTTACATCCAAGTGTTTTATATCTTCGCATTTGATTTTACCGTACTGATGAGAGCTTAAGCTCGAAACACGTGTCTACGGTTGCACAATAATTTGAGGGCTAGACCCAATAACTTTTCTATTTATATTTTATATATTTCCCCTCGATAAATCCATCCTGATTCATATACAGTGTGTACATAAAGTAAGGAATAAATTCATTATTTCTGAATGTAAAGATATTTCGGAAAAATCCTCGGACAGGTCGATTTTATTTTCTGATGGGCCAATTTTTGAACCCCACCTTAAATATATAGGGTTATCCGCAATTGAGTAAAAATGACTTTGGTGATATTTTTAAATTGGACACCCAGTATAATGAGTGTGACAGAGACTCTTAATCTTCTGAATCGTGTGGAGTCTCGCAGTCATACTCATTAGACATACGAGGAAGTTTTTTGGCCATATCTCCGCAGCCGTTTGACATAATCCCATCAAACTTGGTATCACTGGATTTGTAATGACGATCCCTAACGAAATATGGAAAAATATACTGGGTGTCCAATTCAAAAATATCACCAAAGTCATTTTTACTCAATTGCGGATAACCCTATATATTTTAGGTGGGGTTCAAAAATTGGCCCATCGGAAAATAAAATCAACCTGTCCGAGGATTTTTCCGAAATATCTTTACATTCAGAAATAATGAATTTATTCCTTATTTTATGTACACACTGTATGTAGATATATGTATAGTAGAATCCTTGATTTTATTTTTATTAATCTTTTAATATTTTGCAAGATTTTTGAAAATTTGTATGAAACCTTATCTGAGATAACGAAAAAACACATTCGCTTTTGTGATCAACCTCTTTTTATTCCCTATTTTGTTTTTATGATTTAGGTGAATAAATACATATTGTTATCTCTATTATTATAGATTGTAAAAAATTACACAGTGTATTTTTTACTCCTGAGAATAATGGTATGAAGTTACTATATGTTCTGGAATCTGGTTTCTCTGAATTTCTTTGCTTGTTACTCCGTTATTCTTGGAAACAAGTCAAATATGTTGCTACCCTGGTAAGAAATTGATTGTCTCTCATTTCCACCACAAGTCACTGACCAACTGTCAGTTTCAACAAGACGGTGCGGTAATGGTAGAGAAATACTTATCGAGTATATTCAGCAGTTTCCTGGCCACCCCGTTCGCCAGACATCACCCGGCTAGAATTCCTTTTCTGGGGTACATCAAGAATAAGGTTGCATATTTTTGAAACGGAAAAAGAACTAAGAAGACTAGTTATTCAAGCATTCGAAAGCATCACAGCCGATATGTTGAGTAAAGTTTTAAATTCGACAATTGGAGGATTTTATTTATGTTTGGAAAATAATGGACATTGATTTGAACAGTTTTTATAATTCCTTATGATAGCAGGTATTTTTATTTAAGTAATTGTATAAGTTTATTACTTATTGTTATTCAATGTTTTTGTTTTGTTGTAGCAATAACTAAAGCAAGACAATGTGAGCTCTTGAATTTATTGATGTAACAGTTCAGGTCCGTTCTCTAACATTTTTTAAACAATTTGTGGTGATGGCTGAAAACAATCTGAAATGTTTTCAAATTATAAAAAATACTCCAAAAAACGGTATTTTTCGAAATAGAGCCGTATTCAAAATAATGAATTTAATGATGGTTGTTCGATAACAAAACGTTGCATATTAATACTGATATCATTCAAAGAAGCTGATGGGGAGATTATATAAAGAAGTATTTTTTATTCCGTTCCAACTATGACGATAACGCAAGAAAAAAGTAGACTAATAAAATATTTTTGGAAATTTCATACTCACTCTCGTATAGATTACCATTTCGGATGTTCCCATCCCAAAAAGCAGTTCAACTTTAGTAATGGTTTCTTATACACTGCCTCCTATCACAGGCAAAAAAAATTACGTGGTCAAGAAACTTCACAGACCCAAGCCATCACAAAGACAAATAGTTGAAGAGCTGAAGTTTGAAGCTTAAGTTTAAAGCTGAAGTTCAAGTTTTTCGTTAGTTGTACTTGGTTCAGTTTTTGGTCGGATAAGCATCTTCGGTTCCGGGAATAAAGTTAGTTGCCTGGCAGACTAACGTTGAAGTTAGCGTATTTTCAGTTATCTGATTTCCAAAGTATTTTTGGTTACCTTTATACTTCTACGCCATGTTGGAAGTGTAATTCTATTTGGAAACATGGCCGGTCATTAAAATTTTGGACGTAAACAAGCATAAACAAGGGATTATGAAGCCTCATTTCCAGTTTTCTGGAAATAATTGATGTGTATTCCATTCAGTTCGAGATTTATTCAATATTTAGATTAAATATTGTTCATAGAAATGTTTAGAAATCGTTATTTTTCAGGTATCTTGGAAATAAAATGTAACATTTTGATAATAACGGTTTTCTTTAAGTGTCCATTTTGGCCATCAGTGATTATTTGGTTGATGAATGAACTATGTTTTAAACACCATGAAAAGTAGTCTGTCCTCGCTGCGCGAGAGGGCGCTGGTCTGTAGTTGTTTTTAAGTAAACCCAGCAACGTTCAGAAAACGACCATCAGCTAACTACAGTTGGAGCTGAAACGTTACAAAAACTAAAAAATGATTAACGAAATTGATGCAAAACAGGGTTATGACAATGCTGTGTTGATGTCGGCAAAGTAACTTATGTTTGGTTGTGCACCTTTTTTGAACACGTCACCGCAACGTTAAATTGCTACTTGGGATGGTGGACAATCTTTTCAGGCTTTCTGCATACAATATCAATCCCAAAAATATCATTCTGGCCACCGTTATGAAGATGTCGGGGTTTAACCTGTTATGCATGTGATACTTTTGGTACAACAAAGTCGCAATTTTAGCAATAAAATGGTTCTCGTCTCGACATACCAATCTGGATTCTGTTTTTTGTTATGACTTATCATTATCATCATATAATATTTCCAACATACATTCCCTTGTTCATTCTAGTACCCCTTATTATCCACACATCAGGTACGCCTCAGACAGTAGCCAGAAAGAAAGGCAATGAAACACTTCTGAAGGTCACAGAGTTAATTAAGTCATACAGTGTATCAGCCATTCCCCCAACTTCGTTGAAAAGAGTTATGCCTGTTACAGAAACTAGACCCTTCGGATTTCCCTCAGAGAGGGTTGAGAGTTATTTATTTTGGGGAGGCTTTTGTTCAATTTAATGGTTTACTTAATGTGCTCCTCGGAAACACCTTGAAACGATGAAGAACAATAGATAACGGTTCATTACATTCTCGATGAGGAGGAAGGTAGTAAACATTGGATTTTATCTCATTTTAGATGAAAACATGTCGTGAATGATGACTATCTAGTTGCAAAGTGCATTGTTGGGGATTAATTCAAGTGCTTGTATATCCTAATTCTGGAAAAGAGGGTGGAGTATCTGGGGACCATACTCAAAAATGAGAGCGTACGGAATTCCTGGGAGAAAAACTTTGTGGGTGAATTTGTAGACAATGTTACCACTGGGATTGCCTTTATTAGGATTTTGGTAAATCACTCTATGAATAAAAATACTGGCCGGAATATAATGGCATGAGTTGATAGTGATGCCATCAGAACTTTAACAGGCCATAGTGGTAAATTATTGGAGAAATTCTGTTTACACCAATCGTCCAGATATTCGAATTACTAATTGACTTAGCCGGTACTTGAAGACCATAGTATTTGTAGAAACCGAAAACTATCGGATATTCACAAACTTCATTCAATCACGACATGTTTCCATAACTTAGTAGCTTCTTCAAGTGGATATACAAGTCAAATATCCATTTATATACTCTTTTGCAAACAACAATAAGAACTAACGTTTTCAGGTAAGAACTTATCAAAATTACAGAGAGTTCAACCCCTATCATATCAACATTCATGAAATTTCTCCTCTAAAATTTTAATAATCTATACTTTCAAGGAATTAAATTCAACAAAGGTGAGTTATTCAAAAAAGTTGGTCGTTAAGAAGTATGCTTGAATTTTTGAGTTTAAATATTCCTGAAGATTCCAAATGATTCAACTTCAATTCTTTGTTTTCTATATGTAGACTTTTAAATTCAATGTCAAAAGTGTGACTCTCTTCGGAATGATGATGATTTAGGGACAGAGCAATTGATTCTAATTCTTCAATGCCACAATCAGCTTTCAAAGGACAATCATAGATTTGTTGATTCAAATAATGTATGGATTCAACCTTTTGATCTGACGTACGAAGATTCACTTCCAACTTTATTGAATCTGGGTTCTCGTTCGGAAACATGTCAACCATGGCATTATAAATCTTCTGCCCTTTGCGCAGATATAGATTTCTCCCTATCAGAAACGTCCTGTCACGGTCGTCATAAAATGGTAGATGTTGTTTTATGAGATCACCTACTCGGTGGAACTAAAAATCAGATTCTGATGGGGAATATAAAATAAAGCAGAAATCAAACCTACTCAAAATTATCCATATTGTCAACATGACACCAATCAAGAGCAATTATTTTGCATCAACTAATTTTTAGATGAACATAAACGTGGATCGAAGGACAAGACAGGACAGGACATCAGAAGCAATTATTTATAAATCAGTTGCAGAAAAATCATTAATTTTGGATCGAAGGACATGACACGACAAGACATGATACGACACGTTGACTACTCCTTCACTGAAACCTCGTTTAAATTTTCTAAAGTCTTTATCCTTTCTGAAAAAGGTCTCTGAAACCTATCCAATCCTTCATTTCCTTCACAATATACATATACATGTTTTTTATAACTGTTCGAAGAGTAGGTAACTCGGTTGTTGAACCTTGATATACAATAAAATAATGAACACTACCGCTGGCTCCACGAAGAATAAAAATTCCAATTCCTCATGCGCAAAGTTTATTTTATACATACTGCTCGCCCAGTAAACGGAACTTTACATAGATTTATTTCTTTTGGCAACTGAAGACATTGATTTCTGAGACTTTCTAAGATTGGTCGATCTTTGAAAAGTTTGTCTATGCAACCCACCGGCATTTCAAAATTATTTACAATATGCAATTTTTGCAAAAAATATGTATTTGGATATTTTTGTTCCAGTACATCCTTATTCTTGGCAGTGATAGGCAACCCTTTAGCAAATGTAATCCAACGAGTCTTTCTATTTCAACTTCATCAATCGATTCCATTCGATTATCACTCTTCAAGCTGTAGATATTCGTCATTTCAGCCGTACTTTCGGAAAAAATTTCGGTAATGTACTTCAAGAAATAATCTATAGGATTTTTGTCGTCGTCTAAATCGGATGTATTTTAATTTGCATTGTTTACCCGACACAAATTTCCTTGTTGACCAGCTTCACTTCAATTTTCTGTACTTTTTCAATTGTCTTTTGAGTTTTTTTCCAGAAAGTCACATTTTTATCCTAAAATGTAATATTTTGTTTTAATATTCCATAACATGGCCCTATAATTTTAATTACTTTAGGAAACTCTGTCAAGATTTCTTCATCGACTCCAGATCTTTCAACAATTTTAGTGTCCGCAACTCTTTCAATTTCCTCCTTACCGATACATTCCCCATCAGATCCATTTCCAAAAGACTTAGGATATTATGAGTATGTTCTTCGACCTCTTCGTCATCAAACACAAGTGATCCTGATTCTCGGGACCATCTAAGTTGAAGCATTCTAAAATTCACTAAGTTAGGCCCAATGTTCGTTACAGTGGACACTACTTTCCAACTGTATGCTTGGACACATGAACCAATGTTCTGTATTTTTATTAAATTCCTGATACATTTCAATGGTTATTCTAACAAGCCTTACACATTTCAGTTATTTATTGCAAATTTCAACATCAAATTATAAAACTTTTACTCACGACCATTCTTCCTTGTTGACATCGCCATTGCACTTGATGAAGAAAAACTGTGAACTGTACCCAATGGCTAAAGAATTCAGACGTAAATATTTACGAATACAGACAGAGATTACCGAGTAGATGCACAACTTAACTAGAATTACAAACTTGTATTACTTGTTGTATAAATCTATGCCCATTGCAATGGACATCGGAACTAAAAGGGTTATGGAACTCCGATTGAAATCACACATCATCATTATACGCAGAATTTCAAACCCCTCCGTTTTCCGAAGATATTTTCCATGAAGCGAGAGCCTCATTCATAATAATTAGTTATCCGGAAACTGCTAAACTAGCCTTTAGTATTCCGGGAGCCTAGGCCGTATATCAGCATCGACATAAAAAAGAATTATTCCTTGTAGAATAGTAGGCATCCTCACTTTCGTGGAACTTTCGCTATAAATCGCCTCACGTGCCGCGTTTCGATAACGGATCGCGTGTCAGTCGGTGAAACAGGTGTGTTTCCTTGTAGTGCTTCGCAAATAACTCCGGATTTTTTTACCGGGTCGGTACCGTTTCGTAGCGTTTGATTGTTATGCCGCTTTAGCATGACGATATTATTTCAATCCGATTTCTTCAGTTTTATTTGTGAATTTATCCGCATGATAATGGTAGAATTAAATGATGTTTTGACTATTTATTGTACCTCTTTCACCTCCTTTACAAGTTACATTTCGTCAATAGGCACGAAACAAAATGAGAGAAAACTTCTAATTTTTCAAAAATGGGCATTTCTGTGATGAATCAACATTTTTTGGAAACGCTTTTGTTAATCGACATAATTTCCTCTATCCAAAATTGAACAAATATGGGGTGACACCAGTGACTTCGTGTTTGGAGGAGCGAAATGCAGAAGCAACTTCAGCAGGATACTTGTTACAATATCTTTTGTCCTCCTAGACATAGGCACTAAGCACATCTTCATGATTCGGTGAACTCTTTCTACGAGATTTCTCTGCAAGTGGTAGGTCGTTGTGTATCTGATTTTGATATTCTACTTAGACAATGCATTCCTCATGAAGGTTACTGTTGAATTGAGCACCATTATCGATGATAATTTTTTTAGGTGCTTCGTATATTGAAATATTGCGATCCTAAATCCATTCCACGATACGAGCGGCCGTTGCACAACTGAGGGGCAATAATACGATTCATTCACTTGGAAAGTCCTAGTGTCAGCATGTTGACTTTTGGTGACTTTTTATGATATCCGACCTTTCACTGCAATGGACAACAAGCCACCATCCGGGTATGGAGCACTTGTCTTTCCAGAAAGTTTGCCGTTATCGGTCATCTAAAACGGGTACTTCCCTAGAAACCTAGTAACATTCTCACTTATTTTTTTGTACCATCTGCCAGTACCATTTCAGGTGCAACAACGATAATCTCCAAGAAACGAACAACTCGAAACAAAACGTTGGGTGCCAGGTCATTTTTTCATTTGCGATGGAGAGTATGAGAGATATATGGCTGTAGCCTGAGTGCCCATCTGGTAATTCTCCTGACGGGATATTTCATGTTGAATATCCATTCAAAATTAAAATGATCTGTTGTGAACTTGGGGGCTTTAATAAATGTTCGAAGTTTCTCCACAGGAAATAAAACAGCTACAGCAACTCTTTTCATCTTTTGTCAGTAAATATCGAGTAACATATAACTTTCTCACCTTCTGGGTAAGGATTGCTCCAAGACCATGGTCGGAAGCATCAGTTTCAATAAAGATTGGTAGGTTGAAGTCTTGGCAACCAGAAAGGGCATAGACACCAGCTTTTGTTTGGCAGATTTCAGTGCTGCTTCACACTTTTAGTCACATCGAAGGGTAGATTCTTTTGCGTTAGCTGGGTTAAGGGAGAAACAACTGAAGAAAACGAAGGTATAAAACGTCTGTACCAGGAGGCTAGGCCAACTATTCTACTAACTACAAAGAAGTATAGGTATTTTCAAAATATTACTGATATTATCAGGGTCAATTATGAGTCCGAGCTAGTTCACCACGTATTCCAAATAACGTACCTCTGAGTTACAAAATGAGTACTTTCCTCTATTGAGAGTAAGGCCAGCTACACTGATTCGTTTTATTACCTCACTCCATATTCTTCATAGAAGTGGAAGTGCAAATGATTATGTTGTCTAAGTAGACGAAGGTGTAACTATCAAAGTCAGCACAAAGAACATGAATAGTCCATGCAGAAATCTGATAATGCCGAAGGCAAGCCATATTTCCACAATAGAAATAAATGAAAGAACAAATTATCCTGAAATAGTAGTAAAATGTAAAAAAAGGAAAAAACTCATAGCTAGACAACGCCACAACAAATATTGTTTTTTTTTCAGTGATGGACAGGTGACAGATTTCGTAATGTGTTTCTGATAAGGAATACAAAATTTGGGAAATTCCAATTAATGTCGTCTGAACTTCACGATATTTAACATCCAAATTTGAGCACCCTGTAGAGGAACATATCGCAAAATTACTGGATTGGACCACTCGAAAGCTCGCTACTACTGCATGCCAAAAATGTTTTCAAAATTCAAATTATTGGATATACCATACCCATTTCAACATGACTCCTCAATAGTGGTAGAAATAGGTTAATCAATTTTAACTTGGCAGTACTTCGAACTCTTGCAGCCGTATGCATAGTCAATTCCAGCGACTCGCCAGAGTTTCGCCAATCTCTACACAAGAACTATAATGCACACTCGAGCTCCAAAAAAGTGGTACATCGCCAGCGTTTAGGCAAAATGTGACTTATCGCGTAATTGTCACTCTTTTGGAGCTCGACTGTGCATTATAATCCTTGTTTGGCGAACGGCGAAACTTTGACGAATCGCTGGCGATTGACTATGCATACGGCTGTTGGAGTTTTACATTTATATTCTATACTTGTTCATAATACATCCTGTTCATTGTGGATACGATTGACATAAAAAAATAGTTGTTGAAACTTGACAAATGTTGAAGATTTTTTAAACGGTAAACATTTTGGAAAAGTATGCTGTTTTATCGATACAAAGCGAAACAATACTATTGAAAAAAATATCTGCAAGAGAAAAATCTGTGAATTTCAACCGCTTCCATATTTTTCGTAATTTATTAATAATGTTTGTTGAAATATCGTAAATCCTGAATCATCATATCCTGTGATGACCTTTCAGTCTCGCCGAAACCGAAGCGATACATTTCCAACCGAATTCCAGCTCGATTTATGGTTCGTTTCAGCAATTTCAATACTAATTAATGCTATGCTAAAAGCAAAGTGATTCCGGAGTCCGGACCTAGTTGAATATGTAGATCGCCATGAAATAATTAGATGACGAGTCCGCAGGAACAATTTCCCGGTTTAAGCAAAGTTTCGAATTATTTAGCTTTGTTCAAAAGTTACCAAATTTGGCAAGGACCGACCAAAAATGCAGGCGAGCTTCAACTATTAAACTCTCGAGTGTGAAATTGGAACGAGTTCGTTCTTGCTGAAAATATTTCCTGCCCTTCTGTATTAATTGAATTATTCCGTTTGTTTGACTTCGCGGTTGTCTGTGGATGCGGCAATTATTATTTCCAGGAAACGAATACACGAGAGGAGCTGAAAATACGGTGAAATTGAAAAAGAATCTGTGAACAGCCTGTTTGGGATGAACTTTTAATTAATTTATTCATTTGGTTGACTTCACTTTCAGATATAAACCTCTTTTCACATTCGAAGACGACAAAGGAAGTGTTTGTTGATTACCTTGAGGTGACAATTTCCCTCATATTTTATAAAGCAATCAAATGTCATCATTTCCTCAGTCCAAACCAATTACTACATGCCTTTCTGAAAACATTGCTTCCAGAATCAGTGATTCGATAATTTTTGAGTCCTACATTTTCATAGTTACAACAATCACGGTAAATATAAAACCGTCAGTTTGACGCCGTGAAGTCGCCAAATACGCAAAATGGACCGTTTTGGCATAACGGCTAAATTTTAAATCCGTCTACCTGCTCTGGAAATACTCTGATCGAATATAAATCTGTAGCAAAGACAACTAGACTTTCTGAAAAAACTGCTTCAAGTTCTTGGTTTTCTCAAATCGGTATTTGGAAGATTTATGAGTTCTACATTTTCATAGTAACAACAATCACGGTGAGTATAGAAACGTTAGTTTGATGCTTGGAAATTCCAAATAAGCAAGATAATATTCATAATAAATTTTTTTAAATGAATTTTAAATTCTTTTATTCATTCTTGAAATTGTCTGGTCTAATATCCCTTCAAAATGCAGAATTTTCAGAATACTTTAACCTTGCCTGCTACTCAAACACCACTCAATAAAGCCCTCGTGGTGTTTCTGAGCAACACAATTTTCGTTACAGCATGGAGAAGGTATTTTTTAAAAATTCTATATTTTGTAGGGATCTTATTACTGATAATTTTCCTTCATACAGTGACTGATGGTTCTGTGGGTTATATTATTGTGATGAGCATAATAAGATTTTGGTTCTGTATAACAGTAAATCGATTGATATTTCATATAAATTTTCAGGGAGAGATAATGATTGTTAACAGACAAAGGGATACAAAAACTGTGAGCTCTAGATCAATCGCGTTCAACTACTAACAGTAGAAGAACTGATGAAGTTTTAGAAGCCAGACAGTTCACTGACTCACTTGCATTGATCAAAAGAAGTATGAAAGTTTCTGAAAACAGCTTTTCTAATAAAAAAAATACTTACTTGGGGTTCATCAAGATTGACTTTTGGATTTTGGCTACGTAGAAACATCGTCAAATGATTTAGAAACGACGTCGAACAATTACGATACTTTTGGAAATTCCACAGAAAAACTCGTTCCAGTGCTAGTTCTTGATCTCGAAAATTCTCATTGTCATCTAGAATTTCTTGGTAGTTTTAGAACTGTGATATCACTATATGAGAAATCTGATTGTGAAATTTGACAGTCGTACGTGAAGTATCAAGTGTATCTTTGAAGTGGTACTTAAGAGAGACGAGTAAAGTTTCAGTCTGATCTGTCTTGACAAACCTCCGGAACCCTGAATCGCAAGGCAAATAATAATAGCCGTCCTCTTCCTTCACAGGCTATGTCTCTGGGTTTACTCTATAGGTTATCGGAATATTAAGTATTTCAGAAAATGTTCTTTTTTGAGAAAATTACAATTTCTTTTATTAAAATTTAGATACAACATTTACTATCTGAATCACTATTTTTTTCGCCATGCTAGATTTGTCTCATTTTACTGCAATCTAACTGAAGATAAAATCCTTCATGGTATTTTCTAGAAGTGTCCTGAGCTGAAAAAATAACTGGAAGAAGTGAGAGTACGAAAAAGGAAAGGTATCTCAGACACGCTAGATTCTATTAAAGAAATAATAAAATCTATAAAAACAAGACATGTGTATATCTTTTTAAAAGAATCGATGGTATAGTTGTGGTTGAAAACCTACGTTTGGGGACCACCCAAGTATCAAAATGATTGCTTTATGAAAATTAAATATTTTATGAGGATGTTATAATGCCAAATTGAGCAGTATTTCATCACTTTGACAGTTGTGTTTATAGAAAAATGTTTCAATAACATTGTCCTATATTTGTTTTTACTATTCGCATCATGAAATTGAAGCTTGGTTTTGTCTCAAAATAGTTTTGAAATGCATTATAATACCGCTTTGGAACTATTTCAAAAAGTGTTTTGTGTGCTTAGAATGATTATTTTGTTTCTGTATCACACTTCCAATTTCTATGTTAAGAAACTGTTACGTTACAGTTACATACAAGCTGCATAAGAGTATTATAAGGTGATGAGTGATAGGACAAATACAATTTTTTTTATAAAATAAGTATATAACTGTTATATAGTCTACCTATAAGGGCATCGCCTACTCGGTGAGAGTACAAAATAGTTGTAATTGGGACAAAACCATCAAAGTTTATGAGCTTTAAATACTCAATAAGAACTCTTCGGAAAAATTAATCAATCCCTACGACCACCGAATCATTTCTGAGTAACACTTTCTACAACATCATACTTTGCAGTGCTTCCTGTAACTAGCAAATGTTGATCAAAAAATGTATGACATCTGCAGAATAGTTTAAATTGGGAGATGGAGGTTAGTAGTATCATAATAGCAATTTTTGTTAAGTGATTTCCGACAAAACTTCTACTATGTAGGAAATTTACGAAAGACTGGATTTAGAAAAATCCATGAGTCTCATTGAGAAAATTTTTGTCTTTCGCCAAGTGAGCCCAGTTCCACATGTAAAATATTCATTTATTTCACACGCTAAGAAGAGAACTCTTCAAAAATGTCCAAACTTTTACTTAGTTTCCAGACATAATGACCCAGGTAGCACAGGTTAGTGAAATGACGTCGTAATGACGTCTTATTAAAGTCCCTGTTGGTCTGTGACGTCCTCGACCAAAATGAGACCTCAGAATGACGCCTTATTTCATGACGTCAAATAGACGTATTTCGTAGAGGTCATAATGACGTCCCTGCGAAGTCAACTATTTGTTATCCGAAAATTGTCGATATGAAGAGACCGTTACTGAGAATTATTTCAGAATGCGTGATTACAGAAATCTGGACCTCAGCAATTCTTCAAAAATGACTTAGGGCCGGCTGTATGAAGCTTTATGTAACATTGCGTCTACTTTACGACTGAAATTTGTATAAATGGTTGTTATATTGTACCAATTTTGTATGATTATTTGTTTACGTAACATTAGTCAGGTTAGGTTGGCAAGCAATTAACGCATTTTCAACTAAGTATACATTTTCAACTCTGTCTTGTCATTTAAACTTCCCGCTATTACAGTGACCAATCGCTGAGTTGCTGCAGTCGGGACGTAGACGCTTGTTGAAAACACTCAGGCAGAAAGCCATGGTAGCGGACAGCGTTGCAAATGATATCCATTTGCATGTTCCCAAGAACATTTTATTTTTGTTTTGTCACTAGATGGTAGAGAAGTATATTTTGTTTAATTCTGTCAATTAAATTCTCATTACAAAAAAGTTGTCACAAGGGGTCAATTCTGAAAAAGTGATTGTTAATCTTAAAATAATTTGGTGGAATAAAATGATGGTTTCTTTGACCTGGCAACTCTGTCGCGGCAGCGTGGGTTGTCGGTCGGACTCGGCTCGATTCGATTGTCAGCGGTACGGTACGGGTTGCTGCTTTTGAATTATGTTTTATTTGTCGAATGACATTGCCTTTAGAATAAAGCTAAAATATTTTTTCTGGTTTGCTGCTGTGTTGGTTTGTTTGGTGGTTTGGTGCATTTTTGTGTTTTTTTTTGTTACGCTCTCGGATCAATCATCAAATAATGTCCTACGTACTGGTAGAGTTCTCCGAGAAGGACAAAAGGTGGCTAAAGCTAAGAAACAGGAAAAACCAAAGGAGTTGCGATAAATATATCATCAAATATATAGATGCTGAAGAAGATTGGAAGTTCCATTCAATCAGTCGATGTTTGTATGGTACAGATTAGTATTCATGAACAGAAGAACACCGAAAAACTACGATTTAGGTACAAAGTAGGAGCACCCAGGATTGCTGAAGTAATGAATTCTTTGTGATATTATGAAACCTGAATTCCTACAAGAGAATACAAATTGGTGATTATTCTTTCACAAAAATGAACTATTTTCTAAGATCTATCATATTTCGTGCACTGACAATTGATATTGAATGTAAGTTTACTACAACATCATGTAATATGTTTTATATTTGAAATTTATCAAATGTAATATTGTAATTCAGTTAATTTTATTCTACTTCCATAAAATTATCAATTTCCATATGAAAACGAGGGACTGTGGAAGACGTCATTTATTGGTCATTTGACTGACGTCTATTAATGGTCTTATAGGTCTTCAAATTGACGTCATTTATAGTCTTCTTTTCAGACGTCAGAATGACGTCCTGCTGATGACGTCCTGCTGATGACGTCCTATGTCTGTGACATTTTGACGTCTTTTCAGAGTCTCTGAGACGTCACTTCCTGACGTCAGTCGGTCAATTATTTGACCAAATTAGGACGTCATTTTGACGTCACTGTGCTACCTGGGGAGTTGGGGTGCTACCTGGGGAGTTGGGTGTAGCATTCCACATGAGTTCCTTCCTTCGTTATTTCCCTGTCAGATTTTTTCCCACCAAAGTGTTTTTGTTTTATCGTTCACACTGTGTGAAGTTCAACTGTGTACTGTTCAACATCGAAACCGAAACACCTGGTATACCATGCCACTCAGAACTCAGGATGTAATAAATAATCCACGACGATAGAATCATACCTCAGCCCCAACTAAAAAACGAATGAATAATAATAACCTCGAAAAAGGTCACGTTGATAGAGTGCGTGCTCAAGAAATGAGCATGTTGCCAACTGCATGCACGGAATTTGGCTGGCGGATCGTTACCAACCTCCGAACGAGACGGCTACGTAATGATTTTCATTTGTTTTGGGGATTGCCCTTCTAATTGGTTATGACACACAATCCGTGCGTCCTGGGGTGTCAAAAAAACTGACATTGGATCGGGAGGACGAGCATTTTCGGTGTTTTGTGTTGATTCAATTACAGACCTGGATTTGGTGTAATGGGAATTGTGACGATATAAGATAAATACTGAGTGGGAATATAGAGAAAGAGTTTCAGGTGGCCATTGGGAATATACAGAACGAACTCGTTTAATGGAATTTCCAGTGTGTAGTTTTTCAATTAGCTTCGTTTTCAGAAAATGGAAATAACGCAAAAATGCTCTTTTATTTGTGTTTGGAAATCGTTGGATAAACTGATCAGGCTTGAAATATTGTACTGGAGAATGAAAGGAATGTTGTTTTTTAAAACCTTCCTGTAAAACATATCATTTCGAACCGTAAACTAGTTCATTCCACAGCCGTATGCACCGAAGTAGTTTAAACGAGATTAAAAATTGAGCTCGATTAACTCTTATTTTTTCGAAAAACGCCTTAATCGCGATTAACATTAATCCAATGATTTTCAAAGTTTAAGCTTAGCAAACGCACGTGTGACTGTTGAGTTGGTTATCAATGTATCTTTGTATTCTTCGATAAAAAAGGAAAAATGGAAGTTGATACTAAATATTTTTAGAAGATGACGGAGATATTACTGATGTTATTAATTTTGGATTTCCTAGAAGATAATATAATCGGGCGGAATACTTCCATATGACATGGACAATATGTTTTTTTATGGAAGTTCAAACTTCAAAAGGAGACAACTCTTCTGGTTCCTCAGCAAATTCAGAAGGAACTGCAGTGTTACATAACATTGCCTCAGATATGAATGAAGGGATTTCTGCCCCCCCTGAAAATCTAGGAGAGCCCGAATCGGAACACATGGTCGAATAAATGGGGATATACCCAATATGTATGATATGAGCAATCGTATGGAATGCCAAAGGATTCTTTAAAATCGTAGAGAGAATTCAATTAATAATTATTTTACTAGTTTCGATTATATATTTGGCTAAATTATGCTGTGCACTTTTTATGAATACCTACTCGTGAAAGATTTTGTACTCGTGAAAGGTTTTGTAGTAACACAAAATCTTTCACTTGTGACAAAACTGTGGAAAATTGCTCTTCTTCATACTGTCTACGAATCTGAAATTCACATATTTTAACTTTTTAGGAAATGAAATAGTGTTTAATGAATATACCATGAAGAAATAATTTTATTCCACTCTACAATCAGAACATCAAGGATTTACACATCTTCTTGATGTAATGAAGAAAAACAAAGAAAAACTTGCTGATCTAATTTCAGAAATGTTGCCTAATTTTTCAGTTGTATCTGATTTGGATAGCTAGAAGTTTCTTCAAAACATGCTTTTTTGGGTTGTTCAAGCTGTCTTCAATCTCACCTTCCCTTTTTTGGCATCGTTCCTCATCCAGTCAAAAGTATGTGCTACCTTTCATGGTAAAGGTAAGTTCATCGGGCTTTTTCTCGAAACAAAAAGAAAAGTGAGTATATTCATTTCGGACTTCCTTCATCTTATGATTTGTATAAATCACAACGTTTCAACTGCTTCTACTCGATGTGTCTTCTGGTGAAAAAGAAAAGTGGTGTTTCTTTCGTTGTTTTATCTACACAAAACCGAAATAATTTCGTGGGGGTCTCTAATACTTTACGAGTTATGACTTTTTGAATCTTGAAAATCAACCATATCCCAACACAATTATTTCTGTAAAAAATAACACAAAATTACTCCTTCCTTTTGTCCACACTTTATCAAACCTTTTACAAATAAAATTAATCTTCTTATATTACTATACTCAACCTCACTTTTCATAGAGGTTCATTCTTGAAATGAGTTGGTCAGGTTATGTATGGGTACTTTTCAAGAAGGTTGATTTTTTGTGAAATGTTGGATTTTGGTGCTTGTAATTGTGAAATACGTGTTGATTAGGATCTCTAAAAATTGTGTTTGAAAATGGTCGATTTTCAAGATTTAAAAGGTCATAACTCGAAAAGTATTGAAGACCCTCACGAAAAGCCTTATAAACTTACCTTTAAGTACCATCTGCAATTTTTTTTCTCAACTCTTTTTCCTTATTTTGGAATAATATTTTGGGCGACTCTGCAGTATGATAGCATAGACCAGGACCACTTGCATTGTATTCGTTTTCGATGTTTTTCCATGCATTTTTCTTATCATACAGCGATATTCGATTCGTTTTCTCATCTTTTAATACCGTCACGTATTCCCCAATTCCTAAATTAACCAAACACTGTTTCTCCAATATGGATAAATGTCGAACTCTTTTCATTCCTTCATACCGTTCGCTCAATTTTGATTCTCTTGAAATGTCAAAGTTTGATAAGATTTTTGCAATGATGCCAAACTGTTGTTTGGATTAAGTTATCCGCACTTTTCATATGTCGGAGAATATAACTCAACCCAAGACCACTTAATCCGGTTTAGTTGATCTGGATTAAACGCAAAAAGGGTGCATATGGGCATCAGAAAAGTTAAGTCTGAGAAAGGTTCGCGATTTTTTTAAGAGGGTAAATCCTACGGGTATTGCTTCACCTTATAGAAAATTCCCTTCTGAATCCAAGAATGTACTTGATTTTTGAATCAGAAGACTGGTTCATTCAGAACTTGTCGATTTTTTGTATGGGTGCATTTTTTCGTAGAAAAAATTGCCCTTTTCCAGCTACCCCATTGTCGAATTTTATTTTTGAGGTGTTATTTGGAATCAGCTCGTCGACTTACGTCTGAGGAAAGTTTTTGATATTTCGAAAGGGGGAAAACAGTTTTTATTGCAAAAGTGGATTTCCTTCTATATAGAATATTACTTATTCCGACTTTGATTACCTGAGAATATTCCAAAAATGCGAAATACGGCGAGTTTCACTTCACCCCATAGAGAATTTTCTTCTGAATCCAAAAATGTTCTTGTATTTTTAATCAAAAAGCTTTTTCATTAAGAAATTGTCGATTCTATGAATTGGTGCATTTTTCCGTAGTAAAAAATTCTGAGGGAAGTTTGCGATTTTTCGAAAGATGGAAAATGAAGTTTTTCGCAAAATTCAATTTCCTTCTTAATAAAATATTGCATTTTTCGAGTTTGATTGCCTAGGCATATTCAAACATGCGGAATCCTGCAAATTTCACTTCATCCTATGGACAATTTTCTTTCGAATACGAAAATGTAATTGTTTTTTGATCTGAACGCTAATTTATTTTAAAAATGTCGATTTTGTAGATGGGTGTATTTTCTCGTAGACAAATTTACCCTTTTTTATTCTGATTCTCAGCTCATTGAGTTACGCCTGAGAGGATTATGCGATTGTTGAAAAAATGGAAAATAAAAATTTGCTCAAAATTCTTTTTCCGTCTTACAGTGCGGTATTTTTTAGACCTGTTGACTGTTGAACGGTTCGACCTACAAATTTGAAAAAGAAAACATTTGGAGGGTTTCACCGATTCTACTTTTTGAGATGAAAAATATGGTGATTGCTGGAAAATTTTAAACGGCATGGGGGGTCAAGTGTCTCATCGTTAAAAAGAGAATTCAATTCTCTTCAAAAGCATCTAATTTGTTTTGAAATTCGTTTTTTTTGCAATTAAAATTCGAAATATTAAATATAAATGCGGATCTGGAAACTACTCATACCTGGATGAAGGACCCCGCACTTTTTGTGGGTAAAATGGTTCTTGGTGTACTGATTGAACGTGCAGAATCGCAAAGTTCGTTGAGGAATGGATTTTGAATGAAGTTAAAAATCAGTAATTTTTATTTAATTATTTTCTCGGGATTTGAAAGTGCCAACTGCACTTTTCTTCGTTCTTATCATCAACGTACCTTCATATTACTGAATATCATTCAGATGGTGCAGATTATATCATTATGTACAGAGTGAAAAATAAAAACAATTTACTAATGTCTGAAAATTCGATGTAATAATGAAATATTGATGAAATTATTTTGGCATGCAATATACTATTCTTATTCCATCATTAATCAAAAAATTGGTAAAATATATGGCCTGTACTTTCGTACATATCCTGTATATTCAAGTGAATTATCATCCTCCAAAGTTAGCTGATACCGTATAAACATGATTTCGTTGGGATATATAGTGTGATCATGAAAATTTTCGATGATGAAACTGACAAAATATCAACGTTTCAGAAATCACCCTATAATTCACGATTAACTCTGTGAAATTCATTTATTATTATTTTTTGTATTCATCATTCTCTCCTCAACACTGTCCCAAAAATTCAGTTTCCTAATATTACTAGTTTCATAGTTATTAATTGAGAAACTTATTACCATCTGCATGACGGGTTGAAGGAACTTGTTCACGCGTACATTCTACTAGTGGTCACGATTTTTCCCAAAAGTGAAACGTGAGAAGGTGGAGATCAAAATAAATTTAACATTATTTGCAGGGTGATGATGACCAATGACGGTCCATCCAATTCCATCTACCATTTAGGAACTGATTGAATATACGACCCATCAGGCATGAGCGAGATAAAATTCCTAATGCTTGGATAGTTTGACTCGCCCAATCGTGTATGAGGCCTCCCGGTACGGAAAATCACTCATCACTGAAGGTGACAAGGAACAGCCTAAACCGAATCCACCTCCCCCGTAGCAGCACTTCGGTCCTCATACAATAAGAAAACCCTATCGGATAAAATGGAACTGAAAGGTTTATAAACAAAGGTACAGCAGTAGACTTTAACAAACTTAGGGCGCATCTTCAGACGGTTGACTGGGAATCAGTATATCGCGGAACTAATGCTGAATCGGCAACAAAAACTTTCATAGAAATCCTAGATAATGAAATTTCTGAATGCAGCTACAAAAAAAAATTTAAACAGAAAAAAAGAAAAATATGGGTAACAAATGGAATAATTAATTCAATAAATACTAGAGACAGCATGTTTCAAGAATATCTACGCAACCCAAATGATGACAACCTGAAAAAGTACAAACTCTACCGAAATAAATTAAACAATATTATAATAAAGGCACGGATAACTTTCTACAGGAATGATATTGAAAAACATAAAAGCGATAACACAAAATTATGGGAAACTGTGGGGGAAATTTGTGGAAAAAAAAGGCCGATAAATAAAATAACACAGATAAATATAGAAGGAAAAACCACGGATAATATTCCCGAAATTGCTAATAGTTTTAATGATCACTACATCAATATAGGAAAAAAATTAGCAGACGAAATAAAAGCTGACCCAAATTATGAATGTCCAAACAGAAATATAAACAATCACATGTCAATGTTTTTATTCCCAACTGATCCCACCGAAGTGAAAAATATAATTCTATCTTTGAAAAGCAGAAAAGCGGTAGGTGTCGATGGAATAAAGGCTGAAATTTTGAAAAATACAATTCCATTCATAATTGAACCATTAGTATATTTAATAAATAAATCTTTCATAGACGGTATTTTTCCATCCACGCTGAAATTGACACAAGTGATCCCAGTCTATAAAAACGGGGATAAAAATGAAGTTATAAACTATCGACCAATATCACTGATCACTTCTGTAGCCAAAATTTTCGAAAAAATTATAAAAATCCAACTATCATCCTACCTCAAAAAAAATAACATCCTTTCAGACAGACAATACGGTTTTCGAGAAGGTGTGTCGACCCAAGATGCTATTTTAGATCTAACATCTGAAATGTACTCTGCTATGGATAACAAGAAGGCAGCTCTATGTGTCTTCATAGACCTGTCAAAAGCTTTTGACACAGTTAGCCACCCACTTCTTCTCAAATCACTTGAAAACGTTGGTGTAAGAGGAACCACACTAAAACTGTTTCAAAATTACCTGCTCGACAGAAAACAAAGCGTGAAAATTGGAAATCACAGAAGTGACTTAAAGAATATAGAATATGGTGTGCCCCAGGGAACCATCCTGGGCCCAATCCTTTTCAATATTTACCTCAACGACCTATTCTCAATTCCAACAACAGGAAAAATCTTCACATATGCTGATGACACAGCCATTTTTTATGAGGACACCGACTGGACTTCCTTGAAAAATAAAATAGAAATGGATAACGGAAATATCAGAAAATGGTTTTCACATAAACTCCTAACAATAAATTTCAGCAAAACGTACTATCTACCAATTTATGCTTCTGCGCGCTACTCACCCTCTTTTACTTCTCTCAATGTGTCCAATACCTTCACTATCACACCTGTTAAACAGTTCAAATATCTAGGGATTATTATAGATGAACAACTCAAATGGGAATCCCATATAACTTATGTAATAAAAAAACTCCAATTTCTAATGCATCGTTTCAAAATCTTGAGAGATATGTTAGACAGCAAAACAGTTAAAACGTTATATTTCGCTCTCGTCCAAACACACATAACTTACGGAATACTGACATGGGGATCAGCTGGGAAGACCGCTATGAATAAGCTGATAGTAACACAAAAAAGAATCCTTAAAATAATTTTCAAAAAGAAAAGGACCCACCCAACAGATGCCCTTTATCTCGAAACACATATATTTGATCCTGTGCAACGAGAATAGAGCACGAATACAACACTAGAACAAAACAAAATAATTTGAAAATGCCGTTTATGAATAAAGTTGTAGGACAAAAAGCTATAGCTACCTTAGTCCCAAATTATTTAATTCTCTACCCAATCAATTGAAGAGTTCAAAAAATCAAAATGAATTTAAAAAACAATTGAATGACTACATCACTAGTTTGCCTCGTACACAAATACATAAAATGGTATATTCCAAATAATTCTGTGTTTATACATATAGTCATCTGTCTCCTCAAATGTGTCCTCTATTATTAGTTCTATATGTATTTTCATTTTATAACAAACTGTCCCTTTATATGTATATATATATATATATATATATGTGATGTAACCAATATAAGTGTATATAAGTAGTGCTATCTAGTGTTAAATATGAATGTCGTATTTTATTATTATAATTTTATTACGTGATTTTTATATCCCTGATTGTAATTCTCACAGTCACACACAAACTGGAAACAGTTTACGTGACTTTTTCGTTTATTAACTTACCTATTACTATGTCTAAAATATATATTGTACCTGAAGAAGAAGTTAATAAATATTATATTATTATATTATATTATTATTATATCGGGTACATTTTGATTCTGTCGTTGACGGAAAGTGAATGAAAAAAAAAATCAATTAGTTCCTTCAGTGATAATTATTATTACCTTCACGTATTGAATTACCTATACTGATGAAATATTATAGATGTCTATATGTTTCTATTGATAGCCAGCAAATATAAAAATCTTAGAAACCTATATCAGAGTGGAACACGAATTGGAAAAAACCGTTTCTGCCCAGATTCAAATTCTCCTATTAGAAACAAAAGCGTTCTATTAATCATTTTCACTATTCCCAGATAGTTTGTTTTTTATTCCGTCAAAGCTTAAACCAACAAAATTCACTTAACTATCTGTTCCTTACATTATTAAATTCATATATCTGATGTGATTGTTTCCTCTAATCTTTACCCTGTTTTACATTTATTTTGATCTCCACATTCTCACGTTTCACTATTTGTGGAAAATCTTGGACACTAGAAGAATGTACGCGTGAACAAATTCCTTCAACTCGTCATACAAATGGTAATAAGTTTCTCAATTAATAACTATGAAACTAGTCGTAGTAGGAAACTGAATTTTTGAGACAGTTTTGAGGAGAGCATGATGAATATATTAAATAATAATAAAGGAATTTCACCAAGTTAATCGTGAATCACAGGGTGATTTCTGAAACGTTGATATTTTGTCATTTTTATCATCGAAAATTTTCATGATCACCCTATATATCCCAACGAAATCATGTTTTTACGGTATAACCTATCTTCGAAGGATGATAATTCACTTGAATATACAGGATATGTACGAAGGAACCGGCCAGTTATTTCACCAATTTTTCAAATCACCCTGAACGAAATGTATGAATTGTGGTTATTGATGGAATGAGAATAGTATATTTCTTAAAGAGAAACATTATCAATTGAAAATTGAATCAATACATGACTCCTCTGGAAATGGAAAAACCCTACGATAAAATTGAAGTAACTCCTTTGCAATATCTAACAGAAAACAACTACTTCCCCGGCTAAAGCCACGTTGGACATTGAACTACATCTGATAGATATTGAGAAAGACCCTATATAACCTGAGAGAAAAAATCTGAAAGTGAAAATTTGCATTTTCATTCAGATAGTTGAATACTTATTAAATGTCCAGTTTCCATTGGAGATTCTTATCTATGAATGAGATAAGGGAGAATGTTATTCATAGATAAGAATCTCCAAAATAATTTTATCAATATTTCATTATTTCATCTAATTTTCTGATATTACTAAATTGTTTAAATTTTTCACTCTGTACATAATGATATAATCTGCACTATCTGAATGATATTTAGTTATATGAAGGTACGTTGATGATAAGAAAGAAAAAAATGCACTTGGTACTTTCAAATCCCGAGAAAATAGTTAAATTAAAATTACTGATTTTTAACTTGAACGCTCTGTATTTCAAAATGTATTCCTCAACGAACTTTGCGATTCTGCACGTTCAATTAGTACATCGCATTCTACAATATACTAAAAATTCAGACAATTTCACCGAGACCCATTTTAACTATCAAAAGTGCGGGATCCCTTGAACGGTTTGTTGTGGAATTATGAAACCAAAAAAATTTTGAAGGGTATTACCGATACTACTTTTTGAAAAAAGAAACATTGGAATTAATCGAAAGATGGCGCTGGGGGCACATCAACTCGAAGATTTTGAAAGGCATAAAAATCGAAATTGGGAAAAAAAATTTAAACAAAATTAAAAAATATTTAGATGGTTGTAGAGAGAACTAAATTCTATTTACAACGATGTGATATTTGACCCCCCATGCTATTTGAAATTTTTGAGTTGATGTGCTCTCCCACCCCCCCCGCCCCAATCCGCGCTTCCTGTCTAGCAATCACCATATTTTTTGTTTCAAAAAGGAATATCGGTGAAACCCTGCAAACTCTTTTTTTTCCATGTTTGTACGTCAAATCGTTCAAAAATTAACAGGTGGGAGCAATAACAAGCCGCACTTTATAGAATATTGCTTATTTCGACTTTGATCGCATGGGAATTTTTCAAAAAATATGGAATCCCGCCACCATCACTTCATCTTATCCAAATTCTCCTTTTGAATCTGAAAATGTACTTGTTCCTTCAATCAGAGTGATACCATTGTTTATATAGAAGATAGTTAGTCAACCTTATGGGATTATAATTGGATCAAAATGGATGCGACATGTAGATGGCGATAGTAAGCTCGCATCCAAGTCATGTTGTAACTTCAGTGATGTGGCCTCCAAGTCATGTCGTAACTTGATTAAAACAATGGAAAAGCATTAAAATCAGGGTTTTTTGAAGAAACCTGCATTAAAATGACGTCAAATATTCATTTTTGTAACTAATCACGCTAGATGACACTTGCGTTTGGGTCCAATACCTTTTCCACGGGCATTGACTAACTATGTTCTATTTAAACAATGGTGATACTTTATTTGATTTTTTCGATGGGTGCATTTTTTTGTAAAAAAAAATTGGCCTTTCCAGTAACCACTTTGTCGAATTCAATTTTTGAGATGATATTTGGAATAAACTCGTCGAGTAACGCCTGAGTGACGTTTTCGAGTTTCCCGATATAGAAAATAAAAATTTTCGCAAATTTCGATTTTTTTTTAATAAAGGGTGTTTCATGATAAATGCGCAGGATGTAATAGCTCGTCCAAAAATATGAAATAAAGTTTCTATCAACTTACCCTCTAAAATTCACCATTTGGTGTTGAAATTTAAAAAAAAATTATCGTTTTTTGCGAATATCTCTGGAACCGTTTATAGCACAGAAGACAGATTTCGTAGGCATCATCTACTCATAATAAGCTATGTTTTGTGCGGATTTTTCTTTTTTCCAAATTTATAATTGGGTAAAATTTTGAAGGGGTAGTGGGTGTTTTTTTCTCCAACTTCTACGCCACTGGAAAAAGTACAGTTTTTAGCCTCATATATGAACCGCCAATGTTTTCTACACAAAAAAGGTATTCATGATCATAAGCTCTAAAGTTGACCGTTTTCAAGAAAAATCAATTTTCATGTTGTTTAAATAATGTTTTTTCCTCGAAAAATTGCTGCGTGCATTGAGGCTAACGACGGACATTTCCAACCATTCAACTGAGTATGATTGTTATTGTTTTTTTTTATTTTGCAATCAAGAAGTCAACGTTTGGTTTTGTTACTTGTTTTATCGTTTAAATAAATTTTGTATAATTAGGAAAAATATTATTTAAAAAAATTTACCATGTTTTTCAACATGAAAGTTGATTTTTCTTGATAACGGTCAACTTTAGAGTCCTTTTTTTGTGAAGAAAACATTGGCGGTTCAAGTAGGCAGCTCAAAATCATATTTTTTCCAGTGGAAAAAAACAACCACTACCCCTTCAAAATCTTCACCAATGATGAATTTTAAAAAATAAAGAATCTGCACAAAACATAGCTTATTATGAGTAGAAAATGCATTCAAACTATATTTTTTGTGCAATAAACGGTTCCAGAGATATTCGCAAAAAACTATATTTTTTTCCAAATTTCAACACCCTGTATCTCGAAAATATTGAATTTTAGAGGGTAAGTTAATGGAAACTATTTTCATATTTTTGGACGAGCTATCACATCCGGAAGTCCTGCGCATTTATTATGAAACACCTATATAGTATATTTCATATTTTGATGAAACGCCTGGAAATATTTCAAACATGTGGAATCTCAGGAGTATTACTTCATCCTAGACTGAATTTCGTTTTGGATCCGAAGATTTACTCGGTTTTTGAAATGTTCTTCTTTTTCTAGTCAGAAAGCTAATTAATTTAGAACATGGCAATTTTGTTGTTGGGGGCATTTTTTCATATGAAAACTAGCTCTTTTTCAAATATCACTTCAACAAAATCAATTTTTGAAATGATGTTACGAGTCAGCTTGTTGAGTTACGTCTGAGGGTAGTTTACAATTATACTAAAAATGTAAAATATAAATTTTTGCAAAATTGGATTTCCTTCATAGAATATTGCATATTTCGAATTTAATCGTCTGGGAATATTTTAAGAATGTGGAATCACGCGAGTATTACTTCATCTTATAGAAAATTTCCTTCTGAATCCGAAAATGTACCTGTTTTTTAAATCAGAATGATAATTCATTTAGAAAATGTCGATTTTGTGGATAGGTACATTTTTTCGTCAAAAAATGCTTGTTTCACTTTGTCGAACTCAACTTATAAAATCCGGAATCAGCTCGTCAAGTTACGTCTGAAGGAAGTTCGCGATTGTTCAAAAAATAGAAAATGAAAATTTTCGCAAAATTCGATTTGCTTCTATATAGAATATTGCATGATTCGACTTTGATCGCATGGGAGTTTTAAAAAATGCAGAGTCCCAAGAATATTATTGCATCTTACAAAAAATTCCCTTTCAAATCCGGAAATGTACTCGTTTTTCGAATCAGAAGGCCAACTCGATTTTGTTGATGGGTGCAATATTTCGTAGAAAAAAATGCCCTTTTCCAGTTATTAATTTTTGAGGTGATATTTGGAATCAGTTCGACTAGTGACGTCCGAGAAAAGTTTGCGATTTTTCGAAAGATGGAAAATAAAAATGTTCTCAAAATTTGATTTCCTTCTATATAGAATATTGCACTTTTCGTCTACGACCGCCTGGGAATATTTCAAAAAAGGAAATTCCCGTGTATAATATAAACTCTCCACCTGTAACCCCTCAAGTTTACGGAATCATCAGCATCGGAGCAAATAAATCAACCCTCGCGGAAACCCTCTGACGCGAGTTTTATAGCGATAACAATAAATATTTTGCTTTTGAACGGCCGTCGAATAAAATTCCAAACTGATATACGAGTATATAATTCAATTGACCAGCGCTGTTCGTCCAGGCATTGAAGGCATTGAAAGCATTATAAATTTTATATCCCAGCGCCTCCGGAAATCTCCTGAAACTAGGAAAATATCTCGTCGTCTTCGAAGCTCGCGTTTCAAAAACGAGGAAAACGCTGGACTAGACAACATACACTTCACGCTTTTGAGATGCTTACTCGTTTCCGTTTATGGTCACTTCTTTCATTGGCAGCGGCGTGCGAAATGCTTTTCGAGCAGGGTTCCATTCAGAGGAAATTACGTTGAAAAATAACAATTTTTTTATGAATAAATAACCAAAGGTTGTTGAATCTGAGAAATCGGCTGATATGAGTGAAGTGTTAGCACTCTGCTTATTCATTTACTCATTTACTAAATAACTATGTTATCAGAGAATTGATGTTATTGAAGCTCCTGTGGTAGTTGAAACTGAAGGTTCATCAAACATTGCTTTAGTTCGAGTGCGTCGTGTAAGGACAAGATTTCGGGAGAATTTATTTGGTTATTGATTATTTTGCACAGAAATGGCATCAGCAGTAAGTTTCTTCTATATTCCAAAGATGTGATCCTAAATTTTTGACGAAGCTGGCGTGATCTGATAGTGGTGTAGTCTAGGGCAATGTGTGTATTTTTTGTAATACAAATTTCTTGATTCATTTAGGGTTTTTTCTAATCTCTCGATTACTGCTTGACATTCACCATGCCAAATGATACAAGCGAACTCCAATTTTGGACGCACTAGTAAATGAACAAAAATTTTGAACGTACGGATGCAGAAAGACGTATGTGTATCTTATTATTTATTTGCTGATTTGACTTAAGTTTCAATGTGGGGAGATAATGGTAATCTATTGTTATATTTGACTCCAAGATCTTTCTCCTCCGTACATCTCTACAATGATTCAACATTCATTCTGTAATCAAAATTGATTGAATATTTTTGCTGTGTTATAGGGATGACATAGCATTTACTCATACTGAATTTCAATATGAATTTAAGGCTCCACACAAATACATTATTAATGTCTTTCTCAAGCGCAACACATTCTCTAACTGTTTGAACTTGTTTGGAAATTAGCAGATCATCAGCAAAAAGTAGTCTCTTGGAGTATTTAATCACTGTTGGAATATCATTAATGAATGAAAGTTAGTGCAATGCACCCAAATTAGATCCCTGTGGCACCACTGGGGCAGCTAGAAATTTACCAGAAGTATTTTCATTATGTTTGTTGCAGAATAGTATGGACTATGCTTGATATCAACTCCAATGAGCTGAAGAGAAATATCGAATTCTTCTGATGAAAGGTATAAAGCATTATTTGGAACAAAAACTTTGGGAAAACGATACTTTGCAAATGAACTTCTTATTGCCCGAATAGTATTTATACTCCTCGTAGTTTAGCACAAAAACTTCAAATCATTTCGTATAAGCGTCCATAACTACCAAAATATGTTTAGCTGAAGTACTACTTGGGTACTCCCAGTTTAATAGGGGATCTTTTGGTGGATTATTTCTGCTCATGGAACATGAATTACAAGCAACAATTGTTTTCTCCATAACCAAATTTGAATTTGAGCACTATACATAGGAACGAGCCAAACTTCAAGTTTTCACCATTCCCATGTATGAAACGTGTAATATTTTTAATGTGTCTTCCTGTAAACATTCTGGAACTACCCATTTCCAAAAATGAGACAGTTTTCATTGTAGAAATTGGGTATTTATTATCTAAGTAATGTTTTGCGAGTTTTGCTCTTATAGACCAACTTGCTTCCAGTTGATACAAGCTGACGTCCACCAACCTAAGCCAGATATCTATTCATTTATTTACTTACTCATTTAAATATTTATTTATTCATTTATTAGAAGTCAAAGCCCAACAGGCAGAGTCCATCATTGATATCGCATGCACTGGACATCTGTTCACGAACCACCAGAGGGATGATCAGCAATTATATCAAAATTTTGATGAAAAATAATTCATTATATTCAACGTCCAATTTGTCAGACATTTCCTCAATACCAAATTCAAGAGGAAAATTCAAATTCCTTGAAATAAATGGAAGAAAAATCAAAAGTACATTGAGAGGCAGAGGGTCCCATTTAAATTAACAAGGAAATGGAAAAACCTTTATTGAAAGCTAATTCCTATGAAAAAGATCTGAAAATATATTTTAGTAGTCTAATCTATAAATATAATACTTTTGTCGAATAAAAACAAATATTTACCAACATCCACCTACGAGTACTATGAGATCCTAAAAGATTAAAGCATTTTCTAGATTTAAATTTAATAATGTTTCATACATGACTCAGTCTACTTTTTCTGATATATTCTACAAAGGAGAACAAAAATCCAATAGAACTCACCCTTCCTGAGATCAGAATTCAATACACACCATTCAACTGATTATAGCAAAGCTAAAATTCAGTACGTGAACGTGTGTAATTTTGTAATTGTCTGTGCCTGATGACTTCAACGTACAAACTGATTATAATAAAATCAATATGCGCTAAAACTCAGTATATCCATCTTTAACACACATTCGCGAACCTCTGAAATTGTCGGTGCCTGAATGGTGAATCCCGTTCTGATTTTGCTGTGTAGCGTCGCCAGTTTTTACCAAGATCGGGTGGAAACGACCGAAAGCATGGAAACTATGTTTTGTAACCTGCAATAATTGTTCCTGTTGATTATAGAGACAAATGAGCTGCTAAGATGGATATAATATCCCAGATATATCAGTTCATCGGTTCAGTATTAACAGTTACTGTTTCGGTCTCAATCAGTTATTTGTGGATCAGTATTATGGATTTATGAAAAGAATTTTTTTTCGCAGTCAGTTATTATTGATAGGACAGAACTCTTACTCCAGAAATATAGAAAAGTCAGCAACAAATTCCACTTTGACGATTTTTCTGGGTGTAGTCTTATGGATGACAATAGGACTATATTGTGCTATTAGGAAACATTCAGCAAGAAGATCAGCAATCTTGAGTCAATGTCAGAGTTGAGAGAACACCGATAGCACCATTTTATCCAGAAGTGGCAAGAAAAACTCAACCTCCCAGACGAGAACTCTGCGCCCCAAGATATGTTATATTCGATATGCCAATCACACCAGCTGCAGTAATTCCTGATCGCCGCTGTTCACAACGCGTGAAATCCCATCTGCTGTTTTGCGAAACGGATAAACAAGGATTGATTGAATCATTTCACACAAGTTTCCTGGATAATTTCAATCTCGCGAATGCGATTGAGCCATCCAATTATCATGCGAAATATGGGGCGTTTTGTTGCCCGCCGAATGAATTGGATAAATGCTTCGCAAGCACAAAGAGAACCGTGAAATGCGGAACACTATGTTGCCGAACTTCATTATGGAGCTAGAAACAACAAACATTTTGTGCTATTGTGTGTGATTCACCTGGTGGGGATTCACCTGTTGTTGAGGGAATTATTCGAACTATGCAGAAACAGGCGACGATAATGACGTCTTTGTTGAAGAGTTGATCAAAGTGAATTGGATTATCAATCGTAATATTCCAAGGCTATATTTATATTAGTTCAAATTCATTTGACGTATACTGTCGAAAGCGAGTTGCCTTTAGTGCTGGGCTGGTGTTGAGCAGCTCACTTGAGGTGAGCTTTCACTTGACTATGTTGATGGTGATGGTAATGGGTGGGGGACGCAAGCGCCAGGGACTAGGCCCCAGTGGGCCCTTTCCGCAATCCCCAGCATCTTTACTCGTCCCATGGCCCGAACCTCTTCGATCTTCTTATGAAAGTCGAAATGTCCTTCCATTGCAATGAGTGCAATTCTTCCTCCTTAATAGTGACAGCTCCGAATACGTTTTGTCTGAGCCTGCCATAAATACCACATTCGCACAGGAAGTGGAAGGAGTCCTCCCCCTCACCAAATTCTGCGTATCGTGGGTCTGCCTCAACTCTGATGGGAGCCAGGTGCATCCTGAGGCTGCAGTGGCCAGTTAGAACTCCCACCAACAGTCTTTGCGGCTTTGCTTCAGTATCTTGGCCGTCCTTGTCCTGTCGGGCCCCAATATCATCTGCTTTGACTGCCTGAAGCCGTCTATCCCTCTCCACTCTTTTCCTTATCCGTATCAACGACCCACTCGTTCAGTGCCATTGTTACATGTCTCCTCGTTATGCCGAGTGCGGGTTCGGGACCGCAGTAGGGTTGCCCGGCTCCTTGCTTGGCTAGCTGGTCCGTCTGCTCGTTGCTTTCAATTCCTGCATGGCCCGGGACCCACATCAGCGCTATTTCCTTTTCAGTCGCAAGACTTTCCAGGGCATCTCTGCACTCCTGAACCAGTTTTCCGAGCTCTCACTTGTAAATCCTTCGAGTGCTATTTTGTTTCGGATGTATGCCCTGATGGAATATTCACATGTACATCTTTGCTAAATTTGACAGAAGGAACCGTCAGATGTACTATCTGATTCCTCTATAATTCGAAGTCAACCGACGCAATACTATTAACAACATAACTGAATTATCACTACTAGTATGAATTGAAATCCATTACGGGTCCCACTGATGATTGGCCGGAGTCCGATCCATCAATAAGTGGCGACTGGCTTAAGTAGCCGTTATCGGCATTACAGCCACCGCCGCGTCGAGGGATCAGGCTCAAATCGGTCGTCCCGGGATTAGGAAAATGAACGTATGCGTTCCGGTGCTAATAACATGCTTTATAGAAGTACTCGTTAGCATTTATGGTGATTAGAATTGTACACCGAGAGTTATACAAGAGATAATCAGATAAAGTTTGGTCTGAAGCCGCCGAGTCGATCGGATTTACATATTTTCCGTTTGATTTTCGCGTTCCGCGTCGGAAAAGCGTCTCGTTAGAATTTAATTAGGGAGGTATCGAGAATCGGAATGTTGCGAGGTTTTGTGTTCGTTTGCGACATCATTATTCAATGATATGATAACGTCAGGAATGAGGTCAATAGGGAGCGATGGAGGTTCTAAGCCAATTATCTAGGGATTCAACTTCTTGGAATCTGCTAATGGTCTGAAATTTTCCATTGGACGGTGGAGAAATTGTCTAGAGTGAATGGTTTCACAAAAGGTTTTCAGAAGGCGATCAGAAAAGCTAATTCTGCAGCCGTTTTTGAGATTTTGATGCTTTTAGAAAAAAAATATGGAAATTTTCAAGTCAGTACTTTCTCAAGAAAAAAAAAACTACCCGAACACCAAAACTACGTCACAATCACACTCGACGCGCATTTCGCAAACAAAGTTAGCATCTTCAGGAGCTGAAAGCTTACTAAACCACTTATCCTACCTTACTTATATTCATACCACTATTTCTTAATGAACGTCAAATTATCTAATATTTCCAATCTGCCTACTCTACCTACTACTTATCTGAGGGGCAACCGCACTCATTATCAATCTGCTTACTTCTGTTGTTTACTAATTCTAGTAATTCACCAGCGCTAAATTAATTTTAATTTGGTGTTTGGGTAGTTTCTTTTTTCTTGAATTGTATTCACACCAAGGATTCCAAAATACTCATTTATTTGATCCATACTTTTTCGTTTTTCTGAAATATATCCCGGACTATTGATATTATAATCAAAATCATTTGCATAATTTGTAGATTTTTAAAAGGCGATCAAAAAACGTCCCTTGGAAAATTTTAAAATCTGCAGACATTTTTGAGATTTTAGAAAAAAATTATGTAAATTTTTCGAATCTATAATTTTACGTTTTTAAGATATATTTCCCGGGCTGATGATTTAACGTAGGTCCTCAGGAGACGTTCAATAAAGGTCCAATATAAAATTTCAAAATTCGCATCCGTTTTTGAGACTATAACTTTGTTTTATTTTCAAACTTTCCGGACTATTGATTTTCAGAAAGCAATCAAAAAAGCTCTCACGAAAAATTTCAAATCTGCTACCGTTTCTGAGATTTTGGTGTTAGAAAAATGTTATGGATATTTTTTGAGTCTATAATCCTTTTTTTTAGAAATATTTCCCGGACTATTATTGATATGATAACAAAAATTCATCAACATTGTTTGTAGATTATAAGAAGGCAATCAATACAGATGAAAAATTTAGTAATCTGAAGCTATTTTTGAGATTTTGATGTTTTGAGAAAAAATTATGGACATTTTTTAAGTCCATAATTTTGCGATTTTTTTAAATATTTCCGGGACAATTGATATAACGTGAAAGATTCAATCATACTTTTTGGAGATTATCAGACCGCAATTAAAGATGGTGCCCTGAAAAATGTAAAAACTTCAACTGTTTTTGATGTTTCAAGAAAAAAGTCCACAATTTTCCGTTTTTTTGAAATATTTCCTGGATTATTGATATTATTAATAAAATTTATCTAGATTTCTTGTGATTATTCAGAAGGCGATTAAAAATGCTCCCATGAAAAATTTCAATATCCTTGCAGTCTTTGAGATTTTGATGTTTATAGGAAAAATAATGGTTATTCTTCAAGTCCAATTTTATTGTTATTTAGAATTATTTGCCAGACTTGATATAACGAGAAAAATTCTATTACATTTTTCGTAGATTATCAGGAGGCGATCAGTAAAGGCTTCATAAAAAATTCATAACTTACAGCCGTTTTTGAGATTTCGATGTGTTTAGAAAAAAATTATGGAAATTTTCAAGTCCATAAATTTTAGTTTTTTGAAATATTTCCCGGACTATTGATATTGGACAAAATTAATTCTCATTTTCAGTAGATATTTAGAAGGCAACCAAAAAAGCTTTCGAAGAAAATTTCAAAATCTGCAGCCGTTTTTGAGATTTCGATGTTTATACAAAAACTGATGGACATTTTCGAAGTCCATAATTTTTAGTTTTTTGAAACATTTCCTGGACTATTGATATTGAACAAAATTAATTCACATTTCCAGTAGACATTTAGAAGGTAATCAAAGAAGTTTTCGAAAAAAACTTTCAAAACCTGCAGCCATTTTTGAGACATCGATGTTATAGAAAAACTTATGGACATTTTCAAAGTCCATTATTTATTCGTTTTTTAGAAATATATCCCAAACTGTTGATTTGACGAGAAAAAATTGATTGATTATCTTGTAGAGTTTTGGGATAGCGATCAAAGTAGGTTTTATGAAAAAATTCAAAATCTGCAGCCGTTTTATAGATTGATGTTTTTAGATGTTTTTAGAAAAAAATGGAAATTTTGAAGTCCATAAATTTTAGTTTTTTGAAATATTTCCCGGACTATTGATATTGGACAAAATTAATTCTCATTTTCAGTAGATATTTAGAATGCAACCAAAAAAGCTTCCGAAGAAAATTTCAAAATCTGCAGCCGTTTTTGAGATTTCGATGTTTATACAAAAATTGATGGACATTTTCGAAGTCCATAATTTTTAGTTTTTTGAAACATTTCCCGGACTATTGATATTGAACAAAATTAATTCACATTTCCAGTAGACATTTAGAAGGTAATCAAAGAAGTTTTCGAAAAAACTTTCAAAATCTGCAGCCATTTTTGAGACATCGATGTTATAGAAAAACTTATGGACATTTTCAAAGTCCATTATTTATTCGTTTTTTAGAAATATATACCAAACTGTTGATTTGACGAGAAAAAATTGATTGATTATCTTGTAGAGTTTTGGGAAGGCGATCAAAATAGGTTTCATGAAAAAATTCAAAATCTGCATCCGTTTTATAGATTGATGTTTTTACATGTTTTTAGAAAAAATTATGGAAATTTTCAAGTCCATAATTTTCCGTATTTTAGAAATATTTCCCGTACTATTTATATAACGGGAAATATTCATATACATTTTTCGTAGATTTTCAGAAAGCAAATAATAAAAGCTCATAAGAAAATTTCAAAAGCAGCGGCCGTGTTTTTGATTTTGATGTTTCTAGAAACAAATTGTGGACATTTTTTGAGTCCATAATTCTTTGTTTATCAGAAATATTTCCCGGACTATTGATATATTGGGAAAATGGAAAAAATTCTATTTTATTTTTTGTAGATCATCCGAAGACGATCAATAAAGGTCCCAATTTTTTTTTGAAATTTTGATGTTCTTAGAAAAAATATGGAAATTTTCAAGTCCATAATTTTTCGTTTTCAGAAATATTTCCCGGACTACTGATAACGGAAAAAATCCATTTAAATTTTTTGTAGATCCTCAGAAGGCGATTAATGAAGGTTTTTTAAAAAATATCCGCTCAGATTCCTAGAGCCGATCCTGTGCCAACACTCGTTCTGTAAATATAATCAACTTCCGTAATGATGTTTAAATGCAATACGGTCTGATTAGTCCAATTTCCAGTTATTAAACACTGGTGGTCTATGATGAATGAATAAAACAGTTTATTTACCGAATGCACTGTTCATCATTATTGCTATTTCGGTTCTACGGTGTCATGAATTCCAACAACTCTTGTTGTTGCTGTTGTTGTTGTTTTATACCTCTGATATCGATTGATTCGATGTGTTATATGACTAGATGGACTCAATGAACACAGTTGGAATTGAAGAAACTTCCAGAAAAGATGCGTCATATATTTTCTGCCACCAATGATTTTTAGTCCATTTAGGTAAATGTAATGAGTAAAATTAAAAATAAAAACTCTTGAATCACCGGTATCCTCTCTGACCTACTCCCCCTTCCCTCCCAGTTTTGGTATTCTTTGCTATCTATTGTTATATTATGATGTTTAGATAAAATTTCATGATAATAGTGACCAAAAAAAATAACACTGTATGAAAATGAATAGTCTAATTATGTTTATGAACATTTTCCTGGCTGCACAAAAACGGGAAATTCAAATGTTTTTTGAAGGAATATTGATTGTGATTGCCAAATAAAGTTATTTCAACCAAGTTCTTTTGTGAAAACTTTGGTGAAAATCAATTTCTTTTGCTTTGGATAGGAGAATCTTTACAAAAACTTTTTTGATACAAAGAAAATTGATAGCTGCATCCAATAGACTCTCTCGTGGAGTTAATAGTCAATATCCTGATGGTTTGTGGCTGCTGACTCCAAATCTTCATAAAACTTCATAATTTTTATACTTTGAATGTTTGCCTCAACATGGTGAGTTCCTTGTAGTTTCTGTCAACGTTGTTTTTGGTTTCTCATATTAATCTTGCCTTTTTTTTCACTCAACTTCCTAATGTTCATTAAGAACACAATTCTGTTTCCATTAATTCCTTTTGTCACTTCACTTTTTTTTCCATTTTAATCACTTCAGATATTACTCTCATTGACTAAACCTTTGTCATACAGTCTAATATGTAAAATGATACATTTAATTTTGAATTTCTTGTGAAATCTTTTATATCTTTCATCATTTCAATTTCAAAACTTTTCTTCATTCTCTGTCACACTTGAAAGTTATCAAAGAATGTTCCTAATTTCAAACAATATGTTTAGTGATTCATAATTTGATTTGAAATAAAAATAAATTTTGTTTGATATGTAATATCTACTTGTAAATAAAAACATAATACCTATCAGTAATGATCATGCTCACTAGCATATCAACATCACTGATGCAGATGTTAAGGCGATTTTGAGCTTCTTTGAGCAATTCAAAGATATTTTCACTAAATTTTGTATCAGCTTTTCAATTCTATAAAACTATTCCAATCTTTGTATATCATATCGTAACGATATATATATATATATATATATATATATAGCTTTCTCTCAAACAGATCTCTGTGTGTGAGGTACATTGCCTTTCCTAAACTGGGTTTTCCGTTTCATGACGAAGCTATTCCATTTCCCGTCAACTGATAAGGATTTATATAGCAGAGATCCGACCTATCTTGAATAAGTGATTCCGTCTGAATTAAAAACAGCTGAAGTCAAACCAATATTCAAACGTGAAAAATACATAGACATAGGAAATTACTATCCAATTTCAATTCTGCCAATAATTTCAAAAATTGTTGAAAAGATAACGGATAGAACGTTGAGCGAATATCTAAAAGAATCTAAATTTTCGTATGCAGAAGAAAATCTAGTGATAGTGAGGCTGCGGCAATAGACATGATATCCTGAATGAAACTGAAATTAGATCAGAGAAAAAAACGGGAGTGAATATGTTGAATTCGCGAAAAAACTTTGATATGGTTAACCACAACATTATTTTAAGAAATTTATATGATATTGGAATAAGTGGAAAAAATCCCGTTAGGTACAAACATTATTTGACAGACCGAAAATAACTAGTATAATAGTGCTTATATTTCAATTAGAACTATAAGCAGACACACTTGCTCCGATACTTTTTCTGAAATATATGAACTCCATATCAGAACCTAAATTGAAAAGTCAAATTGAACTTTTTGCTGATGATACAATATTTGTATATTTTGTAGAGAATGAATTCGAAATTATATTTAATACAGTATCTTCAAATCTCATCTCATTGGCTACTCACCCATAAACAGTTGTACATTTTTCTAAATAATGAATTATATTGATTTCTAAACGAAGTATTGTAACTGATTTTCTGAAACCAATAACATTTGAAAAATCACCAATTCAGTATACCAACAACAAACAATTTTTAGGTTCACATATCGATACAACACTCCCTTAGTTCAGTCATATTAACAATCTGGAAAAACAACTCCAACCTTTGACTAGAATACTATTCAGAAGACATTTCTCCCATCAATATATTTAAAAATCATATAATTCAGTTCAATTTATTCAAAATTGCAATATTTCATTTTTGCACACACTTCGCAAAACAAATCTAAAATTCATACACACATTTTCCTTTTCAGCACCTTCGAAATGATTGTATATACCTAACGACTCGCTTAAATTTCGTTCAATATGTGAATTTGAAATTTCAATTTTCATCCACTATAGAGGATAGAGGAAAAAAATTATTCGGATCTTACTTCTGATTATATTTCGAATAGCCATTACCATAAAACAAGAAATGTCAATAGAATAAAAGCATTACGTTTTTAATCAGTCTTCAGAAAAACCTTTCACAATGAAACTGAGATAAGAGAATACCACGTTTCGGAACCCTCCTACCACCTTCCCCAAGTAACAATTTCAGTTTTGTGATAGCCCTCAGAAGGTTCTGAAGACCATAACAATCGCAGCATCGATAAAACTGTTTTGCTGTAACGACATCCATAAAACCTCCTTAAGCTGCTATAAATCTACGAGGGCCCACTCCTATGAAGGTTCTCAGGGCTATTTTGAAATGCAAGCATAAAACCTGCTTGCCTTATTAGCAGGATTCTTAATATCCTCCTGAGGATCATTATAAAACCAAATCATGGGGCTGTTATAAACCTGATGTCATTAAAAAAATCTATTTGGCATCAAAATATCTTTTTTTGAATGAAATTTGGTTAAAAAATATTCCATAAATAACTATAGCCAAAGCGGTCTTAAATTAATCTAATTCTTCAGTTGCGAAAAATAGGGCGACTATTTTACAAGCAAAAATATAATGATGGCGTCCTGGCAGTGATATATGAAGAATCGACGTGATAAGTATTTGGTGTCTTAGTCTTGTGAAACGTTTAATTACTGTTTATTTTTTCTAGTTATCTTTACCCAATGTGATTTATTTATTACTACTAGCATTTAAGTAGAAATAGTTGTATGCTTTGATTTTATAGCGGTTCTCGAGAGTACATCTCAAAACCTTAATGAAACCTCATTGTTAGTTTTATTACAGAATCATTGCATGGACTTGAGGAATGCTATAAAACCATCACAAAACTAAGTTTCTATGTGGATTATTTAAAAACCAAAAATATTTATCGTGTATGTGCATAAGCCATTGTAAAACCTTCATAAAAACGAATATACTTAAATGCTGAA
This sequence comes from Chrysolina oricalcia, assembly GCA_944452925.2. Taxonomy (NCBI): domain Eukaryota; kingdom Metazoa; phylum Arthropoda; class Insecta; order Coleoptera; family Chrysomelidae; genus Chrysolina; species Chrysolina oricalcia. The sequence continues at coordinate 4,949,265 of OX101825.2, read as the reverse complement.
TGGTTTTATCTTATAGCATTCGGGAGTGTCTTGAAACTGATTCATAAATCTGTTTGCTCTGGTAGCGTATTAGGAATAATATATGACCTGCAAAAATCAAATTGGGCATTTCCTAGCCTTCATAAAACTTTCATAAAACTAGGATAAATCCAAATAACATTTAAATTAGGACTGAAACTAAGAAAATATTCAACAGAAAAATTTTCAATTCCTAAAATATATTTTTCACTATTGACTGTTTTGTTTTTGTTTTTGCTTAGGTTTGACTTATTTACTCCTTTTTCACAGTTCACCCATATCACTCCTTTTCTATCCATTGTTTGATGTCATCAATAACTTGTGTTTCATATTATATGAAAAAATGTAATCCCTCTATGAACAGAAATGTTTCTTGGGGTCAATAAATGAAGTAAAGTATATATTATGGACTACAATAGCCCCTTAACACAAACTGAATCTTTCAGAATGTTTTTTCCAAAAAAGTCATTCGCCTCGTCGGTGATGCTGCGCTTACAAGCTCGCTTACTTCTCTGGAACACCTCAGAAAGGTTTGCGATCTGTCTCTGTTATATAGATGAAAAAAACATCTTTTCCCCATATTATATAAACCGTACAATTTCAATAATTTTTTTCATGGCAAACCAATGGAAACATGAGTTCAGATGAAATGAATCTTCCATTCAATTTATATTTCTGATAGTGTGATAGAATCGGTCTCAGTCCTTATACCGAGCCATGTATTCATCACCTCATATAATATTTTTTTGTGGATCGCAAATAATGAATTAACTATTATTATCAATTTATTCAGGTATTTTATAGTTTTCTGAATTACAACTCATCATTTTCAAAAACCAAGGCCTTTTTCCGCCAATTATACTCTCGACAACTCATTAATAAATCAAATGAATTGCTCGTTTTGAAATTCATTTATCACGTGTATGGAAAAGCATATTATACAATGTTATTGGTTATTGGTAAAAGTCGCGGGATTAGGCATCGTGTGCAGGTAGTTGCTACGCAAATATTAATTATATTCGAAACGATCATAGACTGAACGCAAACATTTGTTTCTGATTACTCGATAAATTTCAGAGCTAATAAGTATCGTACACAATTACATAGCTGAACAAACCATGTGCCAATCTGTTGCAGGTGTATAACACATAATGGCAAATTTATAGAAGCATGAAGTTTCGAGGGCACAAAAAAAATATTATTATTGGTTGTCACTTGTGAGTTCGTTTATCGAATAAAAATACTTTTTTTCCAAAATGATAGCTGTAAATTTTCTCGTTTAAAAAAAGCTTCTTATCAAAAAGTAATAATAATAATAATAATAATAATAATAATATGTTTATTTCCAGCATTTACAAATATAACAAACAATTAAAAATAAACATGAAGATTCACTGAAGCTTAAAAGCTTGTGCGTGATATACTATCTGGTAAAAGGACTGAAATGACAAAATAGTATAATAAAAATAGTGATAAAATATAAATACAATGTAATATAATGAAGTGAAGCTTGCAGTGACTATATCTTTGAATAAGAATTGATCGAAATTATCGCACGAAGAAAACTTGTTGTGGATGTGTTCGACCTATCTTTTTCAAGGAAGACTCAATCTGAGTAAACATAATTTTTGAAGAAAATCAAATTGGAGAAAAAAGTGACAAAAGACACTCAATGAAATAGAAAGAAAGAGTGGAGTGAAATGAAGTGAAAAATAACCAACATTGTAGAATGATGAATAATTATGATACACATAATGTTCCAGTATAAATAGAGAGATGATAAATACCTTTACCTATATAAATTCATCAACGTAGCATAAGGCAAAACTGCGCCTATAACAGATTTCAATTCTCAGCCGAAAGTATCAATCATATTCGTTATATTTTCCAAAGACAACTGTTTAGCCAAATTTTCAATTTTTTTTATAAAGAAGCATTGTTTATATTCTAATTAACTGTGGAACTTGGCCGAAAATTTTTGGGCCTGTGTAATAAAATGCTTTCTGACCTATTGTTTTTGCAGTTTTTTTGTAGAAAACTCAAAATGTTTTATAACGTGTATTATATTGTATGTGCCTTATTGATGCCAATTCTTTTTTATTTTTATATTGTAAGCTGAGGACTTTGTGAATATATAGTTTTTTGAATTCGAGGACAGGAATCTCTTCAAATTTTTTTTGGGATAAGTGCGTTTTTCATTGAAAAGAATTTTCAAAAAGTATTTTTGAATAACTCGAAGTTGTTCTAGATGTATGCGTTTTATGATAGAATAATATTTTTTGACAATACTAGTTTCTCTTCTCTAATTCAATTTTGAAATGTTTTCCATATTCTTCGGACACCTCCTTTCTTTTCGAAAGCGAAAGAGCTGGACTTTGAATTGGATGAATCAAATATACAGGGCAATTCAAATTCGACCTCCACCATTGGGATCTCCTAAACTACAGGAGATACGTCGAAGCTTAAATTGGGGCAGAGTTGCGTATTCTGGTGCTTAACAAAATACCGTTTTAAAACTTGGAAAATTCCGAGTATTTCCGGAAATATCGGGAAAAAACTGAAAATCGGAATTTTCGTTTTTTTTTTTCTATCGTTATTTGACAACATAGCTCAAAACCAAAAATACATTTTCATTGATACTTTTTTTCAGCTACACGTTTTCATGTTCAGATTTACTATCCGACGTTTCGTCTTCTTGCATTCATCATCAACTTTTTTTTCTGTTATTGGCGCCATATTGTTTATTTATACAGAAAAATTGTGATTCTCATTCTGATTTCATTGATGTATAATTTGTTATGATTTGCACTTCTGAAATCACAGATATTAAAAAAAAAACAACTTCAGCTGAGATGGTCATGACTCCATCGAAAAATTTGGTTTAATAAACATTAGTCAAAACTCATTAAACATCATAAGTTTGCACAAATACTTCAGTCGAAATGTCCTCATTCTCAAATGAAGGAAAACGAGATATGTTGATACTTTATTATAAATTTGATAGGAATAGTACGAAAACAACATAGATTTATTTTGAATTATATCCGGAAAGACAACAGCCGGATAGAACATTATTCGGAATTTTGGGCAAACACTTGGCTGAGTACGGTGCGTTTCAAAAAACAAGAATAAATTCATGAGCTTGTAAAAAATGCACTAAAAGTATTACAGCAAGTGTTCGAAATGGTGGCATTCCTCTTGAATACATAACCGAGCTCGTCGTCTCAAATTAAGAACAGCCCTAACAATATCCCTTCTTCTGATAGACCTGAATTGCGTGATGATTTTGTCTTTAAGTTAATCTACTGTGTCAAATTCTTGACCTCCTTAGATTCTGTTCTTTAAAGTGCCCCACAAGGAAGTATCCAGAATTGTAAGGACAGGTGACCTTGACAGCCACCTCACTGGTCCAGAATTTCCTAACCACCTATTAGGAAATCTTTCGTTTAAATATTCGCAAACTGCTCTTTTATTGTGTGGAGGAGCTCCGTCATGCTGAAACCAGCAGCTGTTATAATTAACAAGGAGAAACGTATCCATATATTCTTCGAATTCTTTTTTTAAGATCCGAAGGTAGGTTTCCCCGTTCAAAGTATTAGAGAAGGAATAAGGTCCAAGTATTCGATCGTCATAAATTCCAGCCTACACATTGAATCGAAACCGAACTTGTGGTCTGACTTCTCTGAAGTGTCGTGGATTATTTCCACTCCAAATGTGCTCATTATTTCTATTTAAAACACCACAGTTCGAAAAAGTACTTTCGTCGGTCCAAATAGTGTTTTTCAAGAAGTTTGTAGGGTCTACCCTATTCGAGAGCCAGCTACAAATTTCCATCCTTCTCTCAGGATCACCTGGATGTAATTTTTGTGAAATATGCGTATCTTGTAACATTTCAAACCACTTTTTCGAATTCTCTCCAAACGCTCGTCTGTGGCACATCCATTTCTGCCGAGACTGATGTGTTGATTTGGAAGGATCTGCATTTATCTATAAAAGTACCAAAAATAATTATACTACTTCGGATATGGAATGAACAATTATTTTACCTCGGCTAATAAGTTACGTCTAATATTTTGTTCCATAATGCTTCCATTTTTCATTCTTGATTTTTGAAACGCACCGTACTCAGCAAAGTGTTTGTCCAAAATTCCGAATAATGTTCTATCCGGCTGTTGTCTTTCCGGGTATAATTCAAAATAAATTTGTGCTGTTTTCGTACTATTCCTTTCAAATTTATAATAAAGTTTCAACATATCTCGTTTTTCTTCATTTGAGAATGAGGACATTTCGACTGAAGTATTTGTGCAAACTTATGATGTTTAATGAGTTCTGACAACTAGTGTTTATTGAACAAAATTCTTCGATGGAGTCATGACCATCTCAGGAGAAGTTGTTTTTTAATATACAGTGTCACCGTTAAAGTCAGCATCATATGGGATTTTTTTTATTAGTCAGTTATTGCAAATTTAGAGTTCGTGAACAGTTTGTGCTTTGAAAATTATGCAAAATGACTTTTACGATGTCTTCCTATTCATCGGCTACACCTGTCAAATATGACATTTTTTCTAAAAAATTACTAAATGTCAGGTAATTTCTCAATATTTCGAGAAATATTATATGAAAAAGTTGTTTATTTTTAGATTTCCTACCTAACTTTGATTTTTTTCTCGTTTTCTTAACCTTACAATTTTTCAGCTAATTTAAATTTAGTCAAATCTGAAAAACCAGTTGAGATGTAATACACACATCTGCTGAAAGAATTTTTTTCTGATTAAAATGTTTCTAATTGGATATTTTCAAATAAATACAAATATGCTAAAAGAATTATGTCTAATACTTGATGCAAAGTGGCTCTAGTTCGGAATTTTCGAATCCATTTCCAAATCAATAGACCTTAAGTTGCTAACTAAGTCAATCTTCAAAAATTATTCTCCGAAGTGATACTTACAAATGAATCAAGTTGCTCTGGCATGCTCTGAAAAGAATTGTAGTAATAGAAAAATGAACAATTATTTCACAATAAACATTTATTAATTGTTATAAGGCGATTCAAATGATAAGAATGTGCAACGTGGGTTGGATATCAATTATAACATTTCGGTATGTCTTTCATCACGCTCAATGCAAATAATGGTTTGCCTGGAAACTTCGTTGACAGCGTTTGTTAAAAACTGAGGAGACATAGTTAATACACAATCTCGAATTACTGTCTCCAGGTGGTTGACATCTCGAAATGGTCTGCGCTTGTAGACTTTTTGCTTCAAATACCCCCAATTGTATTCCCTCGAAATACTTCCAAGATATATCTTTTAACTCCTGCCGAATTATGAATTGGCGTTCCGTCACATTGAAACCATAGGTTATGTCTTTCATTAAGGAGCATTTCATCTAAAACTTGACGTATTTCATCATTTAAAAACTGCAAGTATCTCTCTGAATTTAAATTTTCCCGGAAGAAATATGGGCCAATGACTCTGTTATTTAACACACCGCACCACACATTTGTCTTGAAAGAATATTGATCTCGGTATTCTATCACAAACTTTGGGTTTTCTGTTGACCACCACCTACAGTTTTGTGAACTGACTACCCCATTCGAGGTAAAAGTCGCCTCGTCTGTCCATAAAATTTTCTTCTCGTTGTGCTTGGAACCAAAAAGAGAAATCCAACCGTACGTCAAAATCTCGCTCTTTTAACGTGTTTATAAATTTTGGTTTGAACGGCTTGAACTTATTATTGTGTAATATTTTTCTCACGGCCTCCCTTTTAGCACCGGTCCTATTACAAATATCTGTTATACTAGTTTGCCCATGCTCTACCACATCTAGGCATACACTTAATTGAGCTTCTTCATCATAAACTTTTGGATTATGAGGTCTCTTGAAAGTATTTTGTACTGAACCCGTCGATTCGAACTTTGAGATAATCCTGCTCACAGTAGACTGGTGAATATTTCTTTCAGGATGCCGTCCACTGAAAATATTCGCAACTTGTCTATGACTTGTATTTTCACCGCAAATGCGTACAATTTCTATTTTTTCCTGCAAAGTCAGCATTTTGAATCTACTACTTGATAAAAATCACTGTTTCATAACCTTGAAACTGTCAAACACTTTATATCGATTTCCATAACATTCACTTCTATTGTTTCCATAGCATACTTCCCATTTCAACAGCACCTTGATTGATGATTAATTTTTGAGTATAAGTTCAGAGAATAATTGTATGAAATTGATTTAGCAAGAATTTGAACGGCAAATTGATTTGATATTTCTAGAGTTATAGCACTTATCTGAAATGTCTTCATGTGATAAAAATTATTAAAGTGAATTTTGCTATGTTGAAACGAGAGCCACTTTGCATCAAGTATTAGACATAATTCTTTCAGCATATTTGTATTTATTTGAAAATATCCAATTAGAAACATTTTAATTAGAAAAAAATTCTTTCAGCAGATGTGTGTATTACATCTCAACTGGTTTTTCAGATTTGACTAAATTTAAATTAGCTGAAAAATTGTAAGGTTAAGGAAACGAGAAAAAAATCAAAGTTGTTCAAACTGGTTCAAATTTGGTGGGTAGGAAATCTACAAATAAACAACTTTTTCATATAGTATTTCTCGAAATATTGAGAAATTACCTGACATTTAGTAATTTTTTAGAAAAAATGTCATATTTGACAGGTGTAGCCGATGAATAGGAAGACATCGTAAAAGTCATTTTGCATAATTTTCAAAGCACAAACTGTTCACGAACTCGAAATTTGCAATAACTGACTAATAAAAAAAAATCCCATATGATGCTGACTTTAACGGTGACACTGTATGTGGTTTCAGAAGTGCAAATCATAACAAATTATACATCAATGAAATCAGAATAAGAATTACAATTTTTTTGTATAAAAAAACAATATGGCGCCCATAACAGAAAAAAAAGTTGATGATGAATGCCAGAAGACGAAACGTCGGATAGCAAATCTGAACATGAAAACGTGTAGCTGAAAAAAGTATCAATGAAAATATACTTTTGGTTTTGAGCACCAGAATACGCAACTTTGCCCCAATTTGCTTGGACGTATCTCATGTAGTTTAGGAGATCCCAATGGTGGGGGTCGAATTTGAATTGCCCTGTATATGTCTAATAAAATAAATATAAAATTCAGAAACTATTTTACTCGCCATTTTTCCATTAGGCTCTTTCAATTTTGAGTAGTTTAGAAGCCAATATTCCTGAACAATTCGATACACATTTTCTTCCTTTGAATAAAAACCTGTCTCAACTTGAAATATTTTTTTTTAGAAATAAAGATTACCAGAATTTCGAAAAAATTAAACGGGGTACTCACAGAAAAATTAGCGCCGAATTTAGCTATCAGGAAACATGTGTAACTCATTGTTTTCTTGTGGGAACCCCTTTTTTGAGCCAGTGGATTCTCCGCTAAGAAATAGAGGGAGTTTATGCTTGCAACCTGATATCTCAATTGAATAGTTTTCGTAAAAACTTGAAGAAATAAAAATTTCCGTGTCGTTATTAGAGATATATGAATTATTAGTAGGCTTTTTTGGAAGAAACAAACAATATTGGCAGAATTCGGAGCAAATTTCTGAGCACCCCGTTTAATTTTTTCGAAAATTTTCCAAAGATTTGGTAAGCTTTCGATCTTATCCATGCTAATTTTGGCTATTTTTGACCCGACTCTGTTTGTTTCCAAGAAATTAATTTTTTTGTGGAAGGCTGAATATGTCAAAATTTTCAAAAAAATTGGAATAACTGAAAACTTTAGACCTACGATGTTTCGAACAAAGTTATATGTAAATTCATCGTCGATTCTAAAAATTCAATAAAAACTGGGTATTCCGTTTGAAAAACGCCGTACGAAAAAGTAAAAACAAGGTACTCGATAATTTACTTCTCAAACCTGAAATGTGTCTCGACCAATTCAACCAATTTTCTAAAGTAGAGCCTTATAATTTGAATTGAGATAACGGCGCAGCAGTAGAAACAATCATGTTTTACGATTTTTTGTTATTCATCATGAGTTTGTTGACACTGAACCAATGGTCAGCTTTTTCTTGTATTTCCACAGACTGCTCAAGACGAGATGAATACTTGTAGAAGGAGTATTTCGTCGGCAAATAATACACCGTGACATTGTTTTATAAAGTTGTGAAAATCATTAACATAAATGACAAACAAAACAAGACCCATAACCGATCCCTGTGGTAAACCTAGGTTAATCGGTCTTTACTCCGAAGGTTCATTGTTGTAAAACATTTTCTGGACAAGATTGATCAGATAATTTTCAAGCAGATTTAGAGCAGTGCCTCTAAAACCAAAGAGTGAAAGTTTTTTAAGAAGAGTGTTGTGGGGAAAATAGTCGAAGGCCTTTGACAAGTCCAATGGTGGTACTCCCACAATTTTTCCGGTAAAGAAAATAAGGAAACGAACTCATGATTATCAACATATCCTAACAATAACCATATTTTCAAAATTATTGAATAAAGGAAAAATTTAGGAAAATCAGTGAGTGTTTAATATGGAACACAATGATCCAATGAAAATGTTCCCAACTCGTAAAATCGTGCAACAGACTATTTGCGGAAAATGAACACCATTTCGAAAACACAAAATCACAACTATGTTTTTAATTAGCGAGTCTAGTATGTTTGCTGAAAATCGGATGATTTTATTATCTGATGAACTCATTGATTGATTCAATAAATACTTGTTGGTTCGTTTGGCTGGAAAAACTCTGGAGTGTGCTGTTCACGTTACATATTCATGAGTTGAAAATTTAACGAGTTGTAGAGTTGTGCTCATGTTTTCAATTGAGTAACTCAATTGAAGTTTTTGTACACTCATAAATTAGAAAAAAAATTGGTATATAAGTGTTTGATTCTCAGAGAAAGTATGTATGATAATGGGCAGAAAATTAATGGGAATTTAGCATTTTATATTTCTGTAGATGTTGCAGGATGTTTGGATGAAAATTTTATACTTGGTGAAATTATGGAATATTCTCGACAGTAAAGTACCGTTATCTGGGGTGAGGTCGGACAGTTTTCGTAGTTTTTTGTTGATAAATTTCAAATGCAGTTTACAAAAATTTTCAAAAAAATAATATAAGTGCTTCAATATCCCAGGAATGTACATTGATAACCAAAATAATAAATTTCTAATTGCTTCATATATATATATATATATATATATATATATATATATATATATATATATATATATATATATATATATATATATATATTTAAATACTGTCCGAATTCACCCCTATGTGTGGGGTGAATATGGACACACCTTTATTTTCCGTTATAATTTATGTTAGCCCAACTATTGATGTGAATCTGGACAAAAATTATTAAAATAAAAAATTTTAATCAGCAAAATTTGTTTTTTTCTGTAACAAACAGTATCTATATGCTTGATTTATATATCTTTATTGTTTATAACATTATATAAAAGTATATAACTTATATAAAAAATAACTGTTGGTAACAAAATATATGATTCTTAAAATATGAATAGAAACAAATAAAAAAACAATTCTAAAACTTAACACAAGAAGGAATTCTGAAAAAATAATCAAAAAAAATTACTCAATTCTTACAGTCAGTCTTAACAACTCAGGAAATTTATATCTATCCCGTTTCAAGTTTTTTACTGTTTCAAGGATTTGAACGACATCAACAATACTTTCGTCTTTAACTGAAGGATATGTAAAATAAATCCCCATTTTTTTCTGTTGTTTGTTTCCTTAGAAAGGTGACAAGGTACATAATTTGTGTTCTGTCAATTATTTCTGTAACACAGCCAACATAATACTTATCAGCAATTTTTTGTTTTTTCGCTTGCGAAATAAATCTTACAATTACAAAACTATTTACATCAATAATCAGTCTTATCGGTTTCATTTTTTGCAGTCTCAGTGTCAGTTTCAGTTCCAGATTCCTCCTCTTCAATATGTCCATTTTCGGTTATGTCCTCTTCAGAAATTGCTTCATCTTCGTTACTATCCCCATAGTCACTCAGATCGTCAATTGTTGCTTTGCTATAGGATGGATTCAGATCATCAGATGTTATTCCTATACCTGGAGGTATCTGCAACTTTTGGCAACGCCTTTTTTTATTTTCTTGAGTTGTGACCAACCTGCTTTCCCGAAGAAATTCTTGAAGAGTTTTGGTCCAATGTTCCTCATTTTTTGTTTGATTTTCTGGTATTTGAGAGTCCGGTATTCTTTTTAATACAATATCAGCATTTAGTGGAACGATTCCACAGGATCGGAAATCAGACTTAATGTTGATTTCGAAGTTTGTAACGGTTTCAATAGCTTGTTTAAAAACAATGGGAAACTCAGATTTGGGAATACATCCTTTGTTTTTACTCTTCCAATTCGTCAGAACGTTTCTTCAAGACTTCTTGAAGGGAGCAAAGAAAGCAACGTCTAAAGGCTGTAGCAAATGTGTAGCATTGGGTGGTAGCAACACAAAGTTAATATCATTTTGTTCGCAAGCTTCAAGAACACGGATAGAAATGTGGCTTGACAGGTTATCCCCTATCAACACTTTTTTTCCTGGTGGTAGGTTTTTAAAACAAGGAAGAAGGATTTTCTCAAACCAGTCTTCAAAAGTGGCCATTTCGATCCAGCCGGACTTCATTCGATTGTAGACTGTTCTGGCTGGTCCACCGTCAATCCAAGTGGGATATAAATGTACAGCTTTATAGACTACGTATGGCGGTAAAAGTATTCCCGATGCACTGATAGACATCATAACAGACGTACTGCTTTTGCTAGTGTCAATGATTCTTTCCACTCTTTTGGAACCTCGGCGTCATAAAACTTTTATTCTGCCAGGATCGTCTGTCATGTTGGTCTCATCGTAATAATTCACAATGTTTGATGGAGGTACGTTTTCCAGACAGTCTTTCAAGTTATTTAAATAGTCTAGTACTATCTCCTTGGTGATACTTGCTCTTGATCGTTATATATTTTGGGCCATACGTTCTGTTAAAACGTTATTTCTTTGAAGAAAATTGTAGAACCACTCTATGCCTGGAAGATTTCCTTTAAATTGTTTGACGGTTTTCCCCTTTCTATTTAAACAATTTTTGACTAACAATCTGATATCATTACGTGTTATGGAAAACCCCCATTCACTAAATTTTAAAATGCCATGAGCAAGTAGTTTTTCTTCTTCCGAGGAAATGGCACATTGCCCACCTTGTTTTTGAAGAGATTTACCTTTTATTCGGCCAAAAATAGTAGAATTTGGGACTTCGTAGCATTCAGATACTTGCCTTAAGGTTTTTCTTTTTCTTTGCACGTCTTCAACTGCTTTCTGTAAATTTTCTTTCTTATAATTCATAAATCTAATTCCAACTTTCTTCTTATATTGTCGCACCATTCTGTCCGGATCCACCCCAACTGTAAACAATTTTTTGTCAACTATTTTATTTAAAAGAAAGTAAACAAAATTCAAGAAATCTGGTTATGCACACTTATTGCCAATTAAACATCAAATGACTTTTGGCAATTTCAATTTCATAAACCTAACAGTCTTTTGTGTGCAAGAGTTTCTTTTTGAAGGTTCTTCAAAACATGAAAAACGAAGAATAACAAAATGCGTACCTGCACGTTGACTGAGGCTTCTAATTATTGGCACAAACGTCCCCCGTGAGACACAAATGGCAACTGAACAAGAAACAACAAGAACTGCATATTTTCAACGAAGCGATTTAATGACCTTGGCTAACATTTGTGCATATGCGTCTTTGTCCGGGATAACCCCTACTGTCCGAATTCACCTCAAATTACGGTACCTTTATTTTTGACAAAATTGAAAATTGTTTTTGAGAGCAGATGACAAAAGTTGAAAAATACTTCCAGATATTGACTTACACCTATCTACAATGAGAAGTAGGTTTTGTTATGTTTTGTGATAGAAACATGTCTAATATATCATTTAATTTAGAAAAATGCAATTCTAACATTATACAATACAATTTTATTCTGCAATAACAATACCAAACAGTGAATATGACGTTCAAATAATTCAAACAAAATCAATGTATTGACTCTTTTCTCTTGCGGTACATTTTTCTCGACATATTCTCCTTCTTTTGCATACATTCAACAGTTCTTTCAGAAAAATTTTATAAAACATTTCTAATCATGACAAGAGTGATGTTTGCAATTGTCTTTCTAATTGTCCTCTACAAATGGTCCAAATTTTGGAAAGGCATCTGAAGGTATACATTTTATTTCAAGTACCTCTATAAGAAAAAATCGAGGGGGCTCAACTCCGGAGTCCTAGCAGGCTAAAAAAGAACGGATCATCCATCGATCGGTTTTCCATTGAAAAGGTAATTTAAGTATTGTCTTACATCCCTTGTATAGTAGCATATTGCACCATCTTGTTGATACTATATCCATAGCCCATCACCTATGGCAAGTTCATGCATTAAATTGAACGACTGGTTATTTAAAAATGTGAGTAACGTTCACCATTTAGAGTTTCTCGAAAAAAAAGTCGTATTACTCTATCTCGGTAGATTATACACCAATCGTTTGTTTTAAAAAAATACTGGCCACGAGTTTGGAAAATGAAATTTGGACTAACGTCACTCCTCCAACGACAATTTTGTGAACGGATAGTACCATAAGAGGTCAACGTTGCTCCAAGTAGCACATCATATCGGCTGAATCTTGGTTCCATATTGGGCCAATATAGAGATATTGTAAATGAAAAATCAATATTGGTCCAATATGGGTGCATATCCAAAAAACAATATTATATTAATAATATTGGAGGAATATTGGTTGAACTAGTTTTGAATGTAGATTATCACTCGAAATATTGGGTCAATATTGGTTGAATAATTTCTACCAATATTGATAATACAATATTGGTTATATATTGCTTTCCACATCTAGAATAAATATTGCAATCCAAATATTACAGTCATATCGATTATAGGGGAAAAACTATATTGTATTTCCAAGTTTGTTAGAATATTGGTTGAATATCATTTCCACTTTATTTGACAAATTGTAATAATCCATATTGAGTCAATATTGGTTGAATGATATTTACCAATATCGATAAAACAATATTGTCTTCACATCGTTTTTAACATCAAGAATAAATATCGCAATTCCAATATTCCCCTAATATCGATTCTAGGAATAAAAACTATATTGTATCTCCAAGTGTGATTACACGTTGGTTGAATATCATTTCGCCAATATCCAACAAATCTTATTAATAAATATTGGGTCAATATTGGTTTAATAATATTTATCGATATCGTTGAAACAATATTGTCTTCATATTGTTTCCTACATCTAGATTGAGATGAAATTTGAATATTGACCGAATATTCAATGAAACATATTGAAATTATATCATGATCAAAACTGGATAAAAATCCGCTAGGTGGCTCTACATATAGCTCTACATCTAAAACCTACGAAAGTATATTAAATACTTCCCATAACTTGTTTTTAAGACAGCTCACAGTGGTTATGGCGATCAAAAGGCAGACTCTGGTGTCACCTTCATCAAATAAAAGACATTCAATGATTTACCAAGGTATATTGACATCCACCAATATATTCAAATGATATTGTACCAATATCGATAAATATTGTACCAATATCGATAAATATTGTACCAATATCGATAAATATTTTGAGGCCATTATTGCTTCAAGAATATTTCACCAAAACAATTTCTAAAATATTCAAACAATATTCGACCAATATCGCAAAATGTTCATATTTTATTTCTCGACAATATAATTTTTGAATTATTTTGGGGTCGATTTTTTTTTCTATAGTATTTCTACGATCCTGAACAATCGGCATCCACAAAATTGGTCTATCTATCTTTTTTTCGGTTAAATTTCATGTCAGAACATTACAAATCATATATTTTTGGAATCAGCGTGAAATTTTAAGTACATTATGCGAATTTTCAAGTAGATCTGATAATTTTGCATTTTTGATGAACCATTTTGGGTTCAACATTTTTATTTCTCTGATTGACTTGAAGTAATTCGACCATTCTGAATTGATTGGCTTCCCCGGAATTGCTCTCGAACCGTTCTCGAATTGTATGGTTCAAATCGAGTTGAAAGGTTTTTTCTTCGACAAAAATTTAATCTAGCAGTGGCCTGTTTGAAAACTTTTGTTTTCTGTTTATGGCACAACTGTGTTTCAAAATATAATATCTCTGCTCAAAAAGTAAAGAGGTTACCCACGTATTGAATGATAATGAATGATAATGAAATCAGCGATATTGTACCAATATCGCCGAACATTTTGAGGCCAATATTAGCTCAAGAATATTTCGCCAATATTATTCAAGTTATATTGGACCAATATCGCCGAATGTTCACATTTTTTTTCTCGCCAATATTGAATTTCAAATATTTCACCAATATGTTCACAATATTGTACCATTATTTTACCAATATAGGTGTGCTACTTGGGCTTTGCCAGTGCAAATGATGCTTCTTGTTATGGAAAGGTTATCTTCTATCTCACCTTATAATAAAAAACAAAATTCGAACCGTTGCGTCGCTCATAATCACCTTTTTTTCAAAGAATGTATAAATTTTGGTTTGATGGCCAAAATTTTTGTTTACATTACTTATTCCACATTTTCATTATTTGCTAACCGTTTCTTCTTATAATTATTTTTCACATTTCCAAAAGTCCTGAATTTAGTAACTATGTTCCCCACTGCAGTTAAATTAATTTTTTTCACTGATTGTCTGTGGTTGAAAATGTGTGCAGCTTCTCCAAGCGTTTTGTAATTTTCATCAACCACAAACCAATTGAAATTTTTTCTTGAATTTTCAATTTCAACGGTATGTTTAAATAATCAATTGAATATTCCTTCCACTTGCTTACTGACTGAAAATAAATTTTTATGATCTTTCATGTGAAACATAATTGCTACGTATCAAAATGCCAGAACAATGTACAAGAGTCAATGCATACTATTTGTATTTGAATTACTCTGAATGTATTTATTTATGATATAACTGCATGAAATTATTGCGAATCAAAGATAAAGAATCGACAGGTCAGGTGTTGAAAGAAAAACTGATAATTGTTTGTAGTTCAAAACCCATAATAAAATGCATTCATTAATGATCAAAGAGTGCTTTTTCTCAAATGATTTTTTTTCAATGTTTATTTCTTAACAATCGTACCAGAGTGCAAATTAGATATATGATTTTTTATTTCTCCCAGTAACATTTCCTTTGCCCATTCTTCTCTTACATCAAACTTAAAGTTACTTTTCTTTTAGGTCAATTTCGTAATAAAAAAATTTCTCATATGAAACAAACTGAAGAAAAATGTGAAAAATAAAAAAACTGACTTTTCATTGTAGATATATATATATATATATATATATATATATATATATATATATATATATATATATATATATATATATATATATATATATATAAATCCTTCATTTAGGCCATTTGGCTAATTTACATTTTCATTGGTCGTTACAATGGGAACAATAAACAGCATGCTCTGATGCTAATATAAATTAAGTTTTTTTAAAAATAATCAGTCAAGTACTTATAGGGCATTTGTACCCTTGTCATAGAATAAAAAGTTGTTATATACACACATATATAAATATACAACACATACATACACCTACTACACCTATTTGCACTCACGCAAATCTATACATACATACACTTTCAATAAAAAAATAAAAAATTTATGAACACTAAAAAATTCTTTGAACGTACTAATACATAATATGTATATCTGTCCTAGCTAAATAGTAAAGCGAACTTAATAAAATGAGGAAGTGGCCACTATTTCTCTTATTGATTGAGCAAATATGTTTTTAACTTGTTCTTGAAGGATGTTAAAGATGTTAAACATTTGATCCGTTCTGGTAGCTTATTATAGCTATCAATTCCCCTGAAAAAACTGAATTTTTGGTATGCCTCAATGTGACTTGTTGAATAAGTCAGTTCTGGATCTTGTATTGTATCCATGGATTTGGTCATTGTACATAACTTTTTCTTGTAAATATGTTGGGGAAATTCTATTTTTTATTTTGAAAATCAGGATTAATGTTTGATAAAGGAGAAAAGAATTAATTGGTAACCATCCTAGCTGCTTCAACATATCTTTTATTGGGGTTAATCTTCTGCAATTTAAAATTATGCGCATGGCTCTATTTTGGAGTTTCTGTAAACGAGCTAAATTATTTTGTTTTAGTAGATAGAGAATGGGAGAACAATAAGTAAAATGAGGAAGCACTAATGAATTGTACCGTAATATTTTTGCCGACTTCGTTAAATATGGGACACAACGAGATAAAAAATGTATTTTAAATGATATCGTCTTTATTATGAAGTTGGCATGTTCTTTAAACTGTAATCTTCTGTCCACCTCAACCCCAAGATATTTAAATTGGTTGGCCTGTTCCACATTATCAGGACCTACCCTTATCTCCAAATTTTGATTACAAAAGTCTCTGAATCGTTTTTCTGTACTTATTACCATGTACTTAGTCTTCGCAACATTGATCTTCAAATAATTAGCACAACACCAACTATAAATAGATTTTAAAGTTCTGTTGATGATTTCTGCGAGTTTCGTAGGGTCATTACATGAGAAGTAGATCAGTGTATCATCTACAAAAAGATGAACTGAGCTCTGACCTACCACCTCTGGCAAATCGTTGATAAACATCAAAAATAATAGGGGGTCCAGAACACTTCCCTGTGGTACTCCTTGATTACATTCTATATCATCTGACACTTCATTAGATTAGATGTAATCGGATATTTGAACTTTGGTTGCAACTCTTATCAACCTTTCTCCATAACAATTTTCGTTTTTGTCAAAAATAAAGTAACTTTTTTCTTCCTTCAACCCTCATGAACTGCTTGTAGAAATTGTTATTTGATGGTCGTATTATGGAATTCAGCCCATGCAGAACTTTTTGTGATGCAGAACTTTTTGTGATGAACAAATTTTTTTCGTAAATTCAGTTCTAAAAAATTTTTCCATAAGTAGAGAACTGAAGGAAACGCACTCTATACTGTCAAAGCTGCTGGAAATTGTTATATCGATTCTAACATTTTAATATTTTCAATTTCAGGCCTTTGGATTGAATACGCAAAATTTCAGGTTCTTGTATGGAGTTATAGTTATAGTCAATGGGGTAGTTGGCATAGTTTGAAACCTGTTTATTCAACCTGTAACTTCCCAAATGCTCCCAAAATCTTTTATTCAAACAACGGCCCGTTTGGCCTATACCGGGTGGCTACGGAAGTATTGCCTACGGAATATCTCAGTTATTGTATGAAGTAGGTTTGTAAAATTTGGAGCGTCGATATAATGACCTAAGAGCTAGAATTTGAGCATATTGACATGTCGAAGTTAACTTCCGGTCTGACCGGAAGTAACATCAACTTTCTTATTTTAAATGGAAACCCTATTTTTTTTCTTTTCGCTTTATTCAGCATTCAATTCCCTTTATAATGACATATCACAAGTTGGTATCTAACCAGAAACTAGATCAGAAAAAAATTATTATTGAAATTCACCGAGTAGGCCGTGGAAGCAAAATGAAAGCCAAAAATTGAAAAGTTGGCTATGGAAACCATACGTCACTTGATAACAGTTGCTACTACTGTGATATTTTATTTTCATTCGTCGGCGTTATAAAAAGCCGCCAAAAAAAATATTGGAAAAATTGGGAAAAAAACAATACTCTGTAGGTCCATAACTTAAATAGGAACATACAACTTTTTCTTGCCTATACTATTCAGCATAACCATTCCTTTGTAATGAAATAATAGAAAGTAATTTTTTGAACTGAGATACCGAAAAATCCAATTATTATTCTTCAAATAACAAAACAGATTATCGCCATAAGCAAAAATAAAATTAAAAATAATGTGGAATGATAAATTATATCCTGTAGGTTCTAGGTTAAATAGGAACATAAACGTACTTGGTCTGTGCCATCGTCCATAGATATTATAATATCTACCTATGGACGATGTTTGTGCTATTCAGAATAATCATTCCATTGCAATAATCATTCGAACCAAAATATTAACAAGTAGGCTGATTAAGATGTATTTTGGAATGAAACCAAAAATAAATGAGAGCTGTCACGAACGCTGCTATCCATATTATTTTGACGTTCGAAGTAGTGTTTTTGATTCTGCCATTTTAAAATGGTTTGGAAATCGAAATCAGTTAGTGGAATATTCAAAAAATGCCCCGTTATTCACCAACAGAACAAATTGACATGCTTCTCATTTATGGTGAATGTTTAAAAAATGCTTATGCCGCTGAACGATTGTATTTAGAGCGATATCCAGGGAGGCAGCAACCGTCAAGAAGGTATTTCCAGTGGCTTGAAGAAAAATTAAGAACTGAGCCTGATGTTCACGAAGACCAAGAAGCATTTGTTATTAATGAGGAAACTGAAATTAATGTATTAGCTTTAGTACAATATGATAGCACAATTTCCTCAAGGCAGATTGGCGCCGAATTAGCTATAAGTAAGGACTCTGCTAGGAAAATTTTGAAAAAAAATCGATTGAAATCCTTCAAGTATCAGTTGCATCAACATTTGTATGAAAATGACGGTGAAAGGCGCCTGGAATATTGTAATTGGTTTCTTCTACAAAATGCTGAGAATCACCTATTTAACTATTATATCTTGTTTACGGACGAGTCAAGATTTACCAACAATGGATTATTCAACAGGAATAATACAACGTAAGTACTGTACTTTATTTGGATCATTGTAGATAGTCGAAGTGTAAAGTGCTAAAAGTGTGAACGGTCTTTTGTTCCAGGTACTGGGCGATAGCAAACGGGCACCGGTTTCGACAAGGCGGCTTCCAGGAGAGATTTGGTGTGAATGTTTGGGCAGGAATAGTTGGAACTCATATTGTTGGCCCCATTCTTTTTCAAGGCCAACTAACCGGAGAGAGATACTTTAATTTTTTAACGAATGAAATTTCGGAATTCATTAACAACCTACCAGCGGAAATAACTGAGAGAATGTACTTCCAGCAAGATGGCGCCCCTCCGCATAATTCAAGAATAGCGAGAAATTATCTTCAAAATCGCTTTCAAGAGAGACTTATAACAACCCATGGTCCAGTCAGGTGGCCACCAAGGTCACCTGATCTTACTCCGTGCGACTTTTTTCTATGGGGGCATCTAAAAAATAGGGTGTATTCCACACAGCCTACAACTCTACATGAGCTAGAAGTAAAAATTCGTAGAGCTTTCCAAGATATCACGCCCCAAATGTTGAGAAACGTTTTACATGAAAATATCACCAGAGTCAATAAATGTATTGACGCTGAGGGAATGCATTTCGAACATTTGTTTTGAATTTATTTTATCTTTAATCCTATCAATTTGAATTTTTTTTTCGATAAATCTGTTTTTTTGTTATTTGAAGAATAATAATTGGATTTTTTGGTATTTCATTTCAAAAAATTACTTTCTATTATATCATTAGAAAGGAATGGTTATGCTGAATAGTACAGGCAAGAAAAAGTTGTGTGTTCCTATTTAAGTTATGGACCTACAGAGTATTGTTTTTTTCCCAATTTTTCCAATATTTTTTTTGGCGGCTTTTTATAACGCCGACGAATGAAAATAAAATATCACAGTAGTAGCAACTGTTATCAAATGACGTATGGTTTCCATAGCCAACTTTTCAATTTTTGGCTTTCATTTTGCTTCCACGGCCTACTCGGTGAATTTCAATAATAATGTTTTTCTGATCTAGTTTCTGGTTAGATATCAACTTGTGATATGTCATTAGAAAGGGAATTGAATGCTGAATAAAGCGAAAAGAAAAAAAATAGGGTTTCCATTTAAAATAAGACAGTTGATGTTACTTCCGGTCAGACCGGAAGTTAACTTCGATATGTCAAAATGCTCAAATTCTAGCTCTTAGGTCATTATATCGACGCTCCAAATTTTACAAACCTACTTCATACAATAACTGAGATATTCCGTAGGCAATACTTCCGTAGCCACCCTATAGATCGATATCACAGAAAGTAACTTGCGACATCTACAGAGCTTCCAGAAATCCAGCTGTCAAAGGTTGGAACTCTCGGAATCAAATCAAAAAATACTCTATTTTCACTTATATAGATATTTATAGATTGTAAAGCCTGAACTTGTTGAATGTATTCCGTACAGACTTTACATTATTGATTCATGAATAGAAGTTGTTATTGGTTTTGAACGCAACATTTATATTCTATTTCTGAAAGAAAAGTTATATCTTATTTGTATGGTCAAGATATGTTAGACATGAAAAATGTTGAGAGGATTTTCCTTTGACAATAGCGTACCAAGTCAAAATTCATATTGTTCATCTAAAATTATTCTACGTGCTAGGATAGGAATTTATCCATGATCCATAGTTCTCAACAGCGGAAAGAACCATAACTCGAAGTCTACTCTAGATATCTCTAAATGAAAATATCACATTCCACATTTTTGATAACAAATCGCAATTTCTGCCAATCAAGCAAATATCACTCTGACTCAATTAAGGCAATTTTAATTCTGAATATATTTCCGGAACGAATACCTACAATATAATTACGACATTCCACTGAAAAATATTCCTGGAAAACGCTTTCCGATTCATGCGTGCCAAATACGTAACAAAGCTGAATTTATTCTCAGGAACAACACGCGGCAAACTCGTTAGCGATATGGGGGGCTCGGCAAGTGTCTCCCTCTAGTGGTGGGTGATTATGAATTATGATATGTCATGTCACCACACTCGATGTGAAATCATCAAAGAATAATATCCGACAGAAGTCATAGTTAGTTACATCTGAGGACTGTCACGAACCCCTACCCAACAAACAGTATGAATTACAATTAATTATATGAGTAAATAAATAAATGAATACATTAGTATTTACGTATTTCGGCTCTACCTCTTTCAACGATTTTACTACTGTGTATGTAACTCAAACTTTCTTTTCCATTCAAGTGACATTTGTAAAATTATTTTGTAACCAAAAAATACAACATTCTATGGAAATAGATTGTATACCAACAAAAAACGTGAAAAAGATCAGAACTCCTTTAAGTTAACCACTATCATTCACATTGAATAGATCTGTGGAAATGGGAAAATTTTCCGACGAACTGATGATTGGTTTGGTATCATTAACAAAGAAAGAATATTTCCAAGAATGAATTGGTGAGTCTGATAATCCTTCAAGGACAGCTTGGAGAATTGTCTGTGAATTATCTAATAAACAAAAATGCACCACTAAGAATATTTCTGTTTCTATAAAGGGCAGGGACGCTGTTGTTGATATACCGAAAGAAGCAGCTAACACATTTAATAATTATTTTATAGAGTCAACTAAAGCATTATCAAGTCAAATTGATAATACAAATTTGGATTGTCAGTCTTTCGCGAGAAACATTCCATCTCCGAGAAATTCGTTTTTTTACACTCTTGTACTGAATCCGAACTGTATGAATTACTGAATAGCAAACTTAAAAATAAAAGTTCTTCAGGTCATGACAAAATCCCCATGTTTGAAAAAGAGTCTTCTTGTTTTAATTAAACCTCTACTTCATTTGGTGAATATGTTCATTTCTAAATATGATGAAAATAGGTAAAATCATACCAGTGTGTAAAAAGAATAGTCCAAACTTACTGGAAAATTATGGGCCAGGAACAATTTCATCAAGTATGTCGGAAATATTCTAATATGCATTATTAAATAGACTTTTATCATTTTCTGATGATCATAATATCTTAACAAAAAACCAATATGGATTTCTGACCAGAATATCAACTAGTACAGCTATACAATCTTATCATAAAGAAATTGTGGACTACATTGAAGCAGGCGGTGCCCTGTTGGGATATTTTGCTATCTCAGGAGGGCATTCGACTGTGTTGATCATAACATTCTCTTAGATACACTATTCCGTTATGGCATAAGGAGCATACCGTTAGTATAGATAACAGACTATCTCTCTTATAGAAAACAATATGTCGCTATCAACTTGCAACTTCCAGCATGGCATTCTCTGAATTAGGGGTTCCTCAAGGGTCGATATGGGGACCCATATTGTTTGTATTATATATCAATGATTTGGAATACTCGACACCAGGAACATTCATTACAATGTACGCAGATGACACGTCATATATAATCTCTGACAGATCAGAGTTAGTTTTGAAAGAAACATGTAACACAGTTTTTGTAAATATTAATAAATGGTTTGCTGCGAACAATTTGTTTTTAATTCCAAAGAAACAGATTCAATGAGATTCTGACAATATAACAACAGAATGTGAGAGCTTGAAATTTTTGGGTCTTTACATTGACGAACACTTGAATTGGCAGAATTATTGCGATTTTCTAATCAAAAAGATTGATTCTAGTCCATATCAGTTCAGAAATATAAGGCAAGTTTTGAATGTTGATCAGCTGCTGAAGCTGCACTATGCGCAGGTGGATTCAAGACTGAGATATGGAGTGTGTTTTTGGGGGTTTTTCCTCTAGCTCATACGAATCATTAATGGCATGAGTCCAAGTGATTCTTGCAGAAATGATTTCAAAATTTTTAGAATTTTAACTGTTCCTAGTTTTTTAGTTTTTGGATTATCTACTTTTGTGAATACGAATAAATTGTTTGTACTAAATAAATGTAAGCATAATATTGACACAAGACAACAAAACTATGTTTTCGTAACATTTGTTATAACTAAATTAGCTATAGAATCTCCTGATCAGATATTCCCACGTGTTCATAATTTGCTACCAGATGTAACATAAAAATCCAAAACCGTGTATATCTTCAAACAAAAACTGAAGGATTTTATTATTGAAGAGTGTTGTTATAGTTTCGAAGAATTTATGTGTATAAGTACGTGGTTTTATTCAATTTTTCAGGAATTATTTTTACCTCCGATCTCCTATTTCTTCTTCTTCTTTTTTTTAGTCGATACCCATACAAATTTTATAACTTCGTCAAAAAATGAAATGAAGATATTATTATTATATATTATTATTACCACTCCATAAGAAAGACTATCCAATTTCAATCGGAAACTTCGGACCAATAACAGTATGATCCACAGTATGATGTAAATATTTGATGTGTTTATATGTTGATGCTTTCACTTTTGGATCAATTCAAAATCATCTTACGGCGTCCATGTTCAAATCACGGTTGCTGTGGCGTCCGCGGTGAAGTGGCATCCGACAAGTTCAACTCAATCGGTGACGCCAATGTAGAGATGACTGTCTCTCTTTTTGGAAGGTTACAATTGGTTCTTTCCCCACGATCATCACAGAATTTGCCAATTCTGAAATCAAATTTGATTACAGAATGCTGGAATTCTCTCTCTTGAGATTGAACAAATATTCTGCAACACCTCTGCCCCCATGCAATTTAAATGTATTTACATTCTCTCTCTTGTGATAGAATAATATTCTCACACTGGTTAGCAATAATAACATTAGCCTTGACGCAGTTGATTGTCATCGTAGTGGCAAAATGTAACATTATATGCAGGGTGATGACCAATGACGGTCCATCCAATTCCATCTACCACCTACCAAAGTTTGATGAAAATAACTGCAGTTGCAAATAACTTATTCAACCATCAACAAATCATTTTTCGATAAACATTTCATAGGAAAAAAGTAGTTTAGTTTGACGAGATCTACCACATACTTAGTTTTTGTAATGTTCTCAGCAACTTCACTTAGCGCCCTAGGAGCTAAGTAACATGTATCGATATAGAAAATTGTAAATATCTCGAAAACGATCACCTCCAGCGTTGTTGAGGAAGTGTACCTTTTTTACTTGGAAAAGGTGTGGGAATTAGGTTTTTTCATGAAAAGTACCAAAAGTTTACAGTCAAAAATGTTAGTGCAATTTGAAAAAAATAAAGATAGCGTACGCAGCGCCCTCTAGATGTTACATAAAAATTAATGCGAAATTATGATTTCCCATGTCAAAAATAACACGGTTACCAAATTTCGTGAAAATAACTTATTTTTTGCAAAAGTTACTTTTAAATACGAACAAAAAAATTCAATTTCAACACCCTGTATCTCCGAAACGAAGCATTTCCGGACACAAGTTTATATAGAATCTTTTTCTTAAAATGTTCTCAGGAATACGTCACTTGAATATTTTAACGTACTTATGTTACACCCTGTATACAGTGTGTCCCACTTTGAGCAGCCACACCCTCATATTTCGTTGAGCATGAAATAATTGGAAATTTTCTTTGACTCAAGTTGTAGTACTCGGAAATACCTACCTTTATGTTTACGGAACCTTTGTATATCCATTTTCCACGGTTAACTACGACCAAATGAAAAGTGAAAAATTGGGAAAAACATACTAGGCATTTTTTCATCGCAAAAATAACACCAGATTCTGTTTCAGAACACCTTAAAACCCCCAAATCTCAATGCTTGAATCATTTGAATATACAGGGTATCATCTGTAGCTGGTAGCATTATCAACTCTAATCCATAAATAATGCTTGGAAAATTTCCAAAATGTCTTCTCTTGTCACAGAATTCTCAAAAATATTTAATTAATACTTTGAAAAATAGCCAAATATCACTTTTCCAAGGCTAACTCTGATCAGAATAAATGATACCCTGTATATTCAAATGATTCAAGCATTGAGATTTGGGGGTTTTAAGATGTTCTGAAACAGAATCTGGTGTTATTTTTGCGATAACAAAATGCCTTGTATGTTTTTCCCAATTTTTCACTTTTCATTTGGTCGTAGTTAGCCGTGGAAAATGGATATACAAAGGTTACGTAAACATAAAGGTAGGTATTTCCGAGTACTACAACTTCAGTCAAAGAAAATTTCTAATTATTTCATGCTCAACGAAATATGAGGGTGTGGCTGCTCAAAGTCGGACACACTGTATATATATTTTTCACCATCAAAGTAAAAGCGAGAAGTGTTCCAGCATCCTCAATTTTTGACGGATCCCATCTACGCAAGCACCTCCGGAGTGTTTTGATTCGCGATGTAAAATTCCCACTCGAAAAGTTATTTTCCTAATTCGATAAGTTCGGATCGAAGAGCGGAGTCGGCCGTCGAAGAGTGCTTCACTCTTGACGGCACGGTTGAGCTCCGCTTAATGGGAAACGGAATCCAATTAACATAATCGAGTTAGATAATGTGTCGGGAATTATTACAGTGTAGAATTGTACGAGGACACTCAGTCCGTAAGCCAGCGACGGGTTGTCACCCGTAGTACGTTGGTGAATGACCGGGTGTCGGAACGAAAATACGAGCAAAGAGGGTCAGAGAAGGGCATCGCTGAATAATATCGGATTTGAAAATTGGGCATAGCGTTCCTCAAGGTTCTGTCCTTGGGCCACTATCACTCACTTTATCAAAAAAAATTTTATAGTTGTATTGCACCTTTATAATCTTGAATTCACGTACCCGAAGCCAATTAAGTTCTAATGTTACATCAACTCAAATTTTATCATGTGGTAACTTAATCAGAGCTACACCACTGATTGGAGTATCAATCAAGAACTGACAGGTAGGAAGAGTTTCTGTAAAAGTTGTCGACATTTTTAGTATTTACTGATAAGTTAATAGAGGGTGACCCATTTGAAGCGGGCCACCTCTCTAAAACTGTTATTTATCATCCGATTCAGAAGTTTTTTTTTTCCAATAGATAAAGCTTCAATAGTTGTATTAGGGTGTTGTGAAGTCAAGATAGAAATAAGAATTTTCAAGGCCCACGTCGATTTTTTTTCCTGTTCAAAAATCCAAAAAACATACTAGCGATTTTTTTAGATGAAATTTGACGACACCACTGGATTTGTGATGCTTTCAAAAGGTTATGACTGAAATTTCACGATGAAATATATTTTTTTTAACAGAAATATAGCATAAGTAATATTCTTGTAATTTTTTCTAAGTATTTTGAATAGTCGTCATATAAATCACAATCTTTTCAAAAATATCGTTCGAAATGCTCTGTTAGGACGTTAGCAGTCGAGTTTGTAAACAGCAGTTATTCAAAATGGTATCAAATTCTGTTTCTTCCAAACATAACTCCATAGTACGGGAGATAGTTAGGTCAATCAGAACACTGCAGTTTTTTGTCAGAGAAATGAAATATACATCTTCACATCAAATAGTAATCAATATTCAATAATAATTAATCAATAATAACAAATATTAATAGGAAAGTTTATAACTCTTCAAGTACCTACACTAATAAAAAAGTATGGCAGATGATTTGACTCTGCAGGAGAAAATTGAAATAGTAAAACTTCGTGGTAACAACGATAGATCCGAAAGGAAAGTATGTAGAATTTTCAAAGATATGCATCCGGAGCGTCGAAATATTAGCAGAGCTACAGTTGGACGAGTAAACAAAATTTTCAATTAGTATGGAGATGTTAGTAAACATATCCTGAAGAATAGTACAAAGACAGAGACGAAATAATTCTGAACGAATTCGAAATTATTTTAATAACAATCCGAAAACAAGTGTGAGAATTGCAAGATTTGACATTAACTTACCGCGTGAAACAATAAGGAGAAATCTTAGAAAATATAATGATATGAATCCCTTTAAACCAAAGTTTTTTCACACCTTAGAAGAAGGCGATAATGAAAAGAGGATGGAGTACAGTTTATGTACTCAAGGAGAATATCTAAATAACAGGAATTTTCTGAAAAAAATTTTGTTCGGTGACGAGGAAAAAATCACAACCAACGTGTTTTTATGTGAATAAATGCCAAAACATTTGTGATATTCGAGTAAAGTTTGGTATCTGGGATGAATTTTTCAATGACAAAATCAAATTTTGTGGTAATTGTGAAAAACTAATTTCTAATTGAATTTATTTTGAATTAAAAAATCTTGTCGTTCAAAATCACTTGCATCGATTACTTCAAATCTCATTATCTCGAAAACACTGACCTCTACCAAGAATATATTTTTTACACAAACTAAATAAATATTCCCAGATACCAAACTTTACCCATATATCAAAATTATTTTGAAATTATTCATAAAAAATTAAAATAAGAAATCAACTTTGACACTCTGTATCTAAAAAACGAATAACTTGTGGACATATGTTTATGGAAACTTTTCTTCTTATTTTGATGTCAGAAATATGCCTCTGAATTTTCTACACGTACTTAAGAAACACCCTGTACATTTATTTGAATTATTTTGATAGTGATTGGAATATTTTACCTATGCTATATTCCTGTTAAAAAAATAATTTTATTTCGAAATTGTAGGCACAACTTTTTGAAAGCATATCAAATCCAGTGGCGTCGTCAAATTTTTTGAATTTTTTGGCCATGATAAAAAATCATTGAATTTTATATTTTTATTTCGAATTAATTGAAGTCCACTAGACCTATTGATGATCCATCTATTGAAAAAAAAAACTTCTGAATCGGATAATAAATAACAGTTTTAGAGAGGTCACTCTGTATAAGTGAGGGTAGGTAATAAGCATTGTTTATATAGAATATAGTTAGTCAACCTTATGGGATTATAATTGGATCGAAATGGATGCGACATGTAGATGGCGATAGTGAGCTCGCATCCAAGTCATGTCGTAACTCCAGTGATCTGGCCTCCAAGTCATGTCGTAACTTGATTGAAACAATGGGACAGCATTAAAATCAGGGTTTTTTGAAGGAACCTGCATTAAACTGACGTCAAATATCCATGTTTGTAACTAATCACGCTAGATGACACTCGCGTTTGCGTCCAACACCAATTACACAGGCATTGACTATCTTACTTCTATATAAACAATGGTAACAGTATTTTCCATTAGGGGTTCAGAAAAAGTTTTTTCGTCGACCTCTGCAAAAAATGACATTTTACGTACTAATTTCCGGACGAAAAATCGACTATTTTTGAAGGCAAGTACTTTTCGTCCGCAAACACTTTTCGTCCGCAAACTCTTTTCGTCCGCTGTGGTCACTATGATACGGCACGGTACGAGAGCGGCGATTGAGTCATTTTCGTAAATCCACGTTTTAATTAATACATAGGCGCCTGTGACAATAACTGTCATTTGCTGTTGTCAAATTAATTATTTACGAAATCCGCTAGATTTTACGTGTGAATTTAGACCGTGGTGTGAATATTAGTGTTCATAATAATCAAGAATTGATCGAGTCTGCAGTTCGAAGAGTTGGACGTAGCTGAGGCCAGCAAACATGCGAGTACTTACTTTCATAAAGGTATGTAGAGGTCGACGAAAAAATGTAATATGCACCTCGGCGAAAAACTGTCTACTGTCTCGCCTGCTTGCTATCCTCGGCTGCGCCTCGGCTATCAATTTGCAGGCTCGACTATAATAGACAGTTTTTCGTCCTTGGTACATAAATAACTATTTCCGTGCGTGCGCGACATGTTTCCGTGAGAGTTGAAACTGAACACGGGAAATCGTGCAAGCACGGAAAAAGCTTTAATGGACGAGTAATGAACGATATTTTTCATTATATCTACCTGAAAACCACAGATTGTTAAGAAACATTTATTTTCAATGATGAAGGAACAAAAACATGTATTATTAATTGAAATATTTATGGTACAAAAATATCCAGAAATTTCCACAAAACAAGCGTTATTCACCCTGTTGATAGGGATATATTCAAACAATTTGTGACTTCTAGATATTATACATATTATTAAATTTGTCATGTAAATAGGCAGCTATGATGTCACCAGCGCACGGAAAAAACTCTTTTTCGGTATGCTGAACAGTCATGTAAATATAGTATTTTCAGAGGTATAATGAAAATACTCTTTCAACCCAATCCAAGTATTTGATATTTGAACATCAAAATTGATGCGACGTTAATTAAACCAGTACTATTGTTTCGCGATACAATGGATTTATACCAGGATACGTCAAAAATTCTCAAACTTCTGACTTTTTGATTCATGAAGAACTGAAAACTTTTGATTCAGATCTGATGAGGAAGGACTTTGTTCCAAAAAATCAAATATTTTAAAAAATTGAGAAATATAAAAATTGACCGTACCGACCGAATGTATCGAATGAAAATATCAGAATTGCTTCTCATACGTCTCTACAATCCACACTGACATTTCCAAAACCTTTTTCCTCCAAATCGATTGATAACAGAAAAATCTTGAAAAAACTCAAAATAAAATGTTAACTTTTTCTCTAAAATCGCCAAAAACTCGAAAACGAAACGGGATGTAACAAAATTTCATTCGAACAGTCTTATAGAACTTGAAGAGGTCTACAAAAATTTCCAATAAAGTTTCTCCACTTCTTCAAAAACAAATGAAGTAACAGTTGCTTAACCTGATGAAATTAACAACTCGTTCCAAAAAAAAATTTACAAAAACCCAGACAGTATTCACCCCCCTTTCCGGGTACTTCACCCAGATTTTTTATTCATCCACCCTTTCCGGGCACTTCACTCCCAGATTTTTTACTGATTTTTTCCTTCCCCCACCCCAAAATTTTTACGGCTGCTTCGATCCCGAATTTATTATCACTTTCCCACCTCCGCTTCACTCCCGTCCTCTGGCAGCTCCTCCATCTGAGACCCCAAATTCACTAAACGTAATTCTTCAAACCCTACGGGTTTCGGGAACCAAATGTCACTAGATCAGTGCCTTTTCACATCCTTCTGCCGCCAGATTTTCGAATTTGTTCCTTCACCAAATTTTCGAGTCGATCCTCCACCGGATTTTCTAATCATTTTATCAATTTTAATTTTCAACGAAGTCTAGCTGGCTAGTGATAATGGAGGTTATTGATCGAAACATTTGAATGAAAAGTTAGTTGTTCTTTGATACTAAAATAACAATAATAATAATGACTTTACTTACAATATCCAGATCGGGCCATATTTGAAACAGAATGTGTGAACACAGTGGTTTTACGATGAAAGCAAAGCTCTTGTTTCGCAAAAACTTATATCCAAAAACATATGATAATAATAGCAGTAGTATACAAAAAGTTTTGTCTATATATGTATGTGTGTGTAAAAAAACATATGAATGGATACTGAGATAAAATTGGCAGATAAATACCAGACATGAAGATTGATAAAACCTCAAACAGATATGACACATACCAGAACAAAATAATTATGTAAAAATAGTTGGAATCACTGACAAATATGAATGAACTTATGCTGCATAGAATGCAGTAAAAAAATAAATCAGATAGTAATCAAAGAAATATATGAAATATTGGACAAATATGACAAATAATAAAATTAAATATGAATAGATAACACAATAGGCAACTATGACTTTCAATAATATTTGTATAATACTTTTAAAAAAGATTGTTTAATTTGATCATGGTTTAAAAGTCATGTGATCATGAAGATAACGCTTAGAAAACAACAGATAATATGTATATAAATGTTAATCCAATAATGATTTCACTCTGAGAGAGTTTTAACGAATTGTCTGTTTTTTTTGAGGATGTAATTATGTTCTCACTTTTTATAGGTGGTTTGGAATGAATATTCCTCATTTTGCCATGTACAGTGTTATACAATTTTACATGAAAAAATATTAAACTTTGTGAAATTGACTTTTTTATAGTTGGATAGGAAAGTTGGTCATGATGTCGTGTGCTGTGATTTCGTGATTTTGCTTAATTTTCGCCATAAATATAATTCACGTTTGTGCAGTAGTAATATAAGTGTCTCATGTCCATCATTCCTCAATCCTTGTGCAGAAGATATGATGAGAAACACGACTTTTTAGACATTATCAACTTCATGAATCTCGTTTGTGATACCTCTAGAAAATTGAGGTGAGTACGCAGAGCTGAACTCCATGCTGTGATACCATACCTGAAGTGGCTTGAATTTCAGATGGACAATTTTCCGATAAGTGGCAGTTAAAAGGAAAAAGTTTTGTCAGGTGCGTCTGGTCAAACCATTGCTGTATTTTCTACTGAAGGGTATAATTTTGAAGTGCCAAAGGAAGATTTGTAACAACATTTTTTCCAGCATTCTCACATTTGGCTCTGTGGTTATTGGAGCCAAATATCACTAGATCAGTCAGCGCTAGCAAATTTTTGCATCACTTCCTCCACCAGATTATCGAATCTGGTCCTTCGCCAAATTTTTTAATCTGTTCCTCCACCATATTTTCTAATCGATTTAACATTTTACTTTTGACGAAGTTTGGCCGGCTTGGTTACCTATAATGACGGTTAGTTATGACAACATTTGAATAAAGAGTTGTTTTGTTATACAAGTTGCTGCATTTTCTGTACTGAACAAAGATTTGTAACAATGTTTTCACCAGCATTCTCCCATTTGGCTCTGTACAGCCTCCTTCTCAATTCATCCGATTGTTTCGATCAGAGTATTTCTGGAGCATTGAGACTGTAACCATTCACTGGTAATTATCATCTGTTAGTTGCTAAGACACGTTCATTAAATTGCTCCCGATGATAACAATCAATTGTCGCTGCTGCTTTCCTTCCATTTCGAAGCGGCTGATTGTGTGGATTATGTAACAATAGGCGACGAAGCTACCGCCTTCTATATAATAATCCGACACTAACTAAAGTGATAGTAGGAGAGCTAGCGACATATACTTTGGCCTCCTGAAAATGGATCAATAATAAATCCAACATTTCCTAAATTTGTCATATTATAAGAATTACATTGGTAAATATCGAACAGAAAATAAACCATCAGTCCCCTACGACTGCCTAATCATGCCTGTCCGTCACCTGGCGAAGTTTCTACAAGAATACTATATCTGTAAGAACTCGCAAATATTCAATCAAACAGTGCAGAGCAAGTGAGGACGGAGAGCTAATATACCCTAATAGGCAATGTAGAATACATTAGAAGAGGAAGAAAATTAATTGAATTATGATAATAGACATAATAAATTATCACAATCAACAGAAACGACAAACTTACAAATTAGGAAAAAGAATTATGAATGACGAATTGGCGGAGTGTCAGCAAGAGCTGTTTTTCTACTCAACAGTAACCAAATTGATGAAGACAGTTAAAATACTATATTGTAAAATACAAAAAGGTATGAAAATAAAAACGAGGAGAAAGCCAAGAAAAATGAATATGTTATAAACAGATAACAATATTTAACTCATTCGAAATTCATGATTCTCATCTACTTCATTATCACGAATCTTCAATTTTTTTTAAAATTCGAAACACTGTACGGTATGGATTCACTGGGTAATTGATTGTGAAATTTATGAGCATTGTTGTTCTAGTATTATTTTTATTTATTTACTTATTTCGTCGTTGACATTCTAGGATGTATGTTTGTACTCATACATTCTAACAATCGTAGTATTAAAAACTCTCTTGACTTTTTCCTAGTTATTGTAGACTTGTAATTGCTTTGCTCCTACGATGTACTTTTCAACTAGAGAAATAAATATATTATTATTATTATTACTATTATTATTATTATTATTATTATTATTATTATTATTTTTTATTTTTTTTTCCTTAGGAGTGTACCAGTCAGGCCCTGTCTCCGGTGCTCCGACCCATCCGGAGGGCGCGCTGGTGTCGTTAACCCCAATAACCACTCCCTACATCCGTAGGGTGAGTGATTATTGGGTCCGAGAATCGTGTGCCCTGAGTAGACGAAGCGAACCAAGTATAACGGCCTTCTGCATTCTTGCTGCTAAGATTTCTGCCATATTACGGCAAGCAGGTATTATTTTCAAATTGGAGAGCAGTGTGTCCATCATTCCACCAAGGACTCCTATGATCAGAACCACCATTTTGACAGAATGGTCCGGATATAACCTGCGGAGTTCAAAGAGAAGATCTCGATATTTAGTCCGTTTTTCCTCCTCTTTTCGAACGATATTCATTTCGCCTGGAGCGGAAAACTCCATGACGAATATCGTTCTACTTTGGTGGTCGAGGAGGACAACATCAGGCTTATTGGCTTGTATTTGCCTGAGGGTGGGGAATGAGTAGTTCCAATAGATTCGGCATCTCTCATTCTCCACCACGGACTCAATATCCCCCGGAGCATAAGGCAACACCGGTATCTCGTCTATACCGTACGAGTGTCGTAGGTGGTAGTACAACACTCGTAGCGCCGCGTTATGCCTGTGCATATAGGCTGAGACCGCATAAGATGGGCATGCTGATAGCAAATGCATTACGGTCTCAGGTGCCCCACGACATGCCCTGCATCGGGTGTCAGGGACGTCTATACCCATCACGCGACTACGGTAGACAAGGGTGTTGAAGACACCATCCTGGCAGGCCATTATGAATCCCTCGGTCTCCGACTTTAGCTCACTCGACCTGAGGAAGGCAAAGGTCAAGCTTTTGGATAAGCCAAGGTCTTCGATGTTATGAAAGAAGACACCATGCATTCGCTTATCCATATGTAGCTGTAGCAGGACCTCTGTCTCCGCAGCTTTTATCTGAGCTTTTTGCTGAACGGGTCCCAACTCGGTGACAGAGTTTGGGTTAGCCCGTTCAGTGTCGAAAACGAGACCGAGTTCATCGGCCGCACGGGTAGCTGCCTTAAAAAGGAATGCTCCAATCCCTGCTTTCTCATGGTCGCGGACCATGCAGATCTGAACTCCTGATGACTTTACAGGCCCCATCCAGAACCATTCTGTTATTATTATTATTATTATTATTATTATTATTATTATTATTATTATTATTATTATTATTATTATTATTATTATTATTATTATTATTATTATTATTATTATTATTATTATTATTATTATTATTATTATTATTACTATTATTGTACGGAAAGCTGCAGGTGAAAATGCCAGAGCAGTGTCTTGGGATGCCTAGTGAATCACTGTTGAGAATATTGGATCTATTTACACTGGAAAAAACTAGTTTTTTGGAATATTTTCATTGTTCTGAGAGTCACTTATCTCATCCAACCATAAATTTTGAATACGTCTAGGAGATATGACGCATATCTGTTATGATATAGGTCCATAAATACTATTACAATAAAAGATTTCAGAAGAAATCAAAGATTCACAAAGTTTCATTTTTAGTTTGTGGAGAAAATATCACGATTTGGATATAACTGCCTCAGGGTGTTATATGAGGTTTTGCACAGATATTTATGTCTGAATCTCCTAGATTTTCATTTTCCTCAAATAATGGCAATTTATTATAGACGCATATTTCAAATGTTACAAGTGATACTTTTTGTACTTTTTTGGCCTGAAAAGCATGACTGCAGACTGACTCTCATCATGTTTGAGCATACGGGCAGGAGATATGGACAGTTCTTCTGTCAATAATTGCATATTGAGTCGAAATTATCGTTTTGTTTTTGTTAATTTTTTTGGAGATAGTGTTAGCATTTGAAAACCAATTTCGATCATCAAATTTTCTTTATAGGGCACAGATTGAGGTGAGTTTGCAAGGACCAACTAATTCGTCAGCTTTTTGAATTCCTAATTACTGTGTAATTATTAGTATCTTGATTTTTGGTCATAATTTTCATCGCCAATTCCATAAGTAGTGTTGATTATACATGCTGGAGATTTTGGAGGTATTTCTAGCAGTATTACATTAGGAATGTCATACGAGAAATCTAGTTCATCCATTCGCATTCTTCTTCTTCCTATTTGAAAGAAGAGACTTTTATAAAACTGTCATTTTGGAGCTGAAGTTAATTTGGCTGTTAAAATTAACGAGAATCTCAAGATGTGTTTATAAAATACCGACCCCAACCCGATTTTAGACCATATTCCATTAACATTCTTTTATAGGTCTTTAGGGGGTGACGCTGGGGTGGGAAGGCGTCGAAAAAGAACCTTCGTCAAGACAACATCCGGGAGGATATTGTGAAGTGCAAAATAGATACGACATGCAAAAATCTGGTGAAGGTACAAATATGAAAATTTGGTGAAGGACCTTATGAGAAAATCTGGTGGAGGAACTGATATGATAATCTGGTAGAGAAGTGTTGCGAAAAGTTACTGGATCTGGTGGGATTTGGCTTCCTAGTCCCTGATAATGATGAATATCACGACTGACATGGCAATGGAATTTTGAATAATTTGTGATTAATTAATTGAATTAAATGATTTGCGTCTTGTAATTCTATCCTTTAAGTTTTAAAGAGTTGCCGATTGATTTGCAGTCCCTGTTAGAATACAAAATAGTATGGTTTTCTTTATAAATGATACAATGCAATGAAATATATTCTCGAAGTAGGTTCATTTCAGTTGAGTTCCTTACGTTACTACATTGTGCAGTGTTTGAATTGATCAAAAATTACAATACCAAAAAGTGAAGATGAAAGTACCAAAAACTACGAATAAAACTAATAAGGTAAAAGATTCAAGGATGAAGATCAATATAAAACATTGTAAATGACTATGAGTAAAAATATATAATCATAGTCATAAACGTATACATACATATATTCACACATGTGTAAATGAAGGAACATTTTGCAATTGTACAATAATATTGGCAAGGCAGTTGTAGGAATCAATATATCATGTGTCACAATATTTGTAGACTCTTGAATGGAGTGGAAACATATTTTTAAATATATATTGTTTTAATCCACTCTTGAATATTTTTATATTCAATATTTTTATATCATCAGGTAGTATGAAGAAGAAACTTGGGCAATAATAGTTCATACCTTGATGTGATTTTTGAGGTCGATTTCAGAAGTGACAATATATTTTCTACTTCTTGTATTAAAATCATCAAATTCACTGTTTTGTTCTGACAGATGTTCAATATGCGAATTCCATGTCAATTTGCTGTCAAATGAAATCCCAATGCTTTAATTGGTTCTGTATTTGTGCTGTTCTGACTAGTTGATATAGTTATTCTTTTCAGTATAATCTAAGGAATATTTAAGTCAGCAGCTTTTTCTTCCTCATTAGGAAGTCCATGAACAGTATTGACTACCTCACCACAGCTTATGGAAGGAGCGTCATCGACATAAAAAATGATGTTAGTATTTTGTAACTGGCTGTTGATGTCATTAATATAAATTATAAATAATACAGGGCACAGTGTAGATCCTTGAGGTACACCATAATCAGTATTTCTAAGACATTCTGAAACTGTAGTTGATTGCTCATTCAGTTTTTTGTTCTGATTGAAAATCTGCCATACTGCTTTTACTTCATTACTTGACTTTTCAATAAACTCTGTGTTTGCTAAAATTTTTGATTTTTTGATCTCCAATTTATAGATTCTTCTATTACTATTAGCTTAATCCTTCAACACCGGACAGTTTGTTGATCTGGCAAGATCTTCCAGAGAATGTAGTTGTTCTGTCATATTGCGAAGACAATCATCGAACCACTTAAATTTGCTGATTTCATCGCTGTCTATTTGAATTTTTCTTCTGGAAGAGATGCCTCATGATACTGATGTAGTTGGAGTATAGATGTTTCAGAATTAATTTCAACACTTCCTAGAATAATAGAACTATTCCAGTGTGTAAAACTTGCTAATCAGAGTATCTTTCCCTATTTTTGTGATTGGCCCAATTGTTTTTTGGATTTTTGCCTTTTACTTCTATAACACTGGACCTCCCTTGGTCAATATATCAGGTTGTCTACGATGAAGTGGAAAAAAAGAGAGAATACTTTCAGTTCGTGCGATAGAATGCTTCGTTCACTATGAACGTTTACAATAATCAGTTCTTACCAATTACAGTAATGACAGTATCATGTGCTCTTCAAGTTCAAACACCCCATATCATCCGCAGTATAATAGTCCTGTATTAGTATCGAAATAACCCTCCATTGTCCATGCAAATGTTTTGTTTTCAATTGTAACGTTCCTGACTGTAATTTTCTCCATTGCTTTTCCACATGATAGCTAGATTGAAACGTCATGATAAGGAAATCGGACATAAAATATTTTGAAAGGCAGAATAATACGTGGAAAAAGTGTTCAGCAGCACGGAGGAGGCTAATGGCTGGATTATGCAAATCATATTTATATTCAGACAAAATTATGTCTAGAATGATTGGAAATACCTGTCATAAATATTATAGAACTGATGAAGGAAGCAATCTGATCTGATAAATCGATTATTCATAGACATGTTCATTCATAGTAGTGATTGATACAAATAAAACAGGTAAATTTTGTAGTAACTTGCTTTCCCTAGTTTTTTGAAATAAGAGATATGAGTGTACAAGGTTCAAAGATACATAATACTTTGTGTAAAAAAGTTGATAAAAATATATAGCAGGCGAGTACAATTACGTATAGAATACAAAAAATATGTTTATGCTTTATAATACAATAAAATATACATACAGAGTGTTGTTCTTGCTCTTATCATTGCTGCTAGGCTGATAGAAATGGGGGCAATATTTTCGAGCAAATAGGCACAATAAATCCAGGGCATAGCATTTAGTGTCTTTTTCAAATAGATTATCCTGTACACTCTTTCATTTTCGAAATCACAAATAATTTTTATTGAAAGGAATCATGAATCTGGGTAAACAAGTACCCAAGCTATGTGCCAGAACCAACTCGATATTCGTAGTCACCTAGAATACACAGGGTGTTCGGAAACAAAGATCGAATTTTGATATTTTTAAACGGCTAAAACTATTTATTTTTCAAATGGAGCATCCTCTGAATGGCGTCATATTCTGAGAAGAACTTTGTGAAGATAAAAGAAGTCACCCATAATTGAAACTCTTGAATATGAAGATATCGAATATAGAGAACAGGGATTCCGTAGTGAACGTACCGGAAAGTAAAACTGGTGTATCGAAGAAATTCACAGTTATGAATGAAAAAGAGTTGTCCACTTTGCCCTTATTGAGACTTTATATATCTTTGCGTCCTGAAGGTATTGTACGTTTTTTTTTTAGCTTTCGACGAAATAAATTTTCATCTCAGCTATTGGAAAAAACATGTTTGAGGAAATCTCCAGCAAAATCGCAATCTATTTTGGAATGCCAAACCCATCTTCCTAGACGGGACATTGCCTTTGTCGTAATTCTGCTACTGCCCTAGTCAATGCAAGAGCAACTATGACTAACTTAAAAAGACACGGAGGTTGGAAAAGTTCCACGGTGGCGGAGGGGTATTTAGAGAATAGCATAGAATTAAGAAATAAAACTGCTCTTATGTTGTCTACTTTGCCATTAGAAGAGGTAGGTACCTCGACTGTAGTGAACAGAAGCTCCAGCCATACGAAATAAGAAATTATTTCCAGAGGCGGAAGTAATATTCAGGTAACTTTTTAAAATTGTTCATTTACTATTTGTAACGACGTGAATAAATGAAAAATGGTTCAGTTTTCAGTTCATGAATATAAACAATATTTATTAGAATTTCTTATTCAATTTTCACTAGTGAAAGGTAGAGGAAATTATAGAATCTATAATGTCGCAAGGGAGTTATGACCCTCTTTATTGATAGCGTAACTATGACGATATAGGCTTATAATATCTTGGTCAGAAATAAAATTCCATTAGTACACAGCAATATGCCAACTAACACATGTCAAATATTTGACAGAAAAATTAACATTTATTAATTTTGTTAATTTCCGGAATTTTTTTGGGTTGCCATGGCAACTAAACAAAAACCAGTTTTTTTGATTTGCTGAAAAAGAATGGTGTAAAATTTTCGACAAAATTATCGCACCTGATTCACCCTTTACGAGTTCATTCCCACCCCCTTGTTCACAATTTTCTCACCGTCTCTAATAATTCATGCTGCTAGAGCCGTAATTCTCCCTCAGAGAAGGTGAATAGGAATTCGCGTCTAGGAGAGAGTTCTTCCGCGTTATTGTACGTCCTGTCCTCGGCCTGTTGAGTTGTGCGGGAGCGGTTCCTGTTCCGGAGGCGGCTTTCTGCTTACACATTCACCCCCGACTCGTGTGTTATCGCGTTCTCGGCTCCTAACAATTTAATGCACTTTATGTCCCTCTATTTCATTCGGTACGTGGCCCACCTGATCTTATCGGCGGACAGCGGGGTCGAAAAATTGACGGGGGCGGCGAGGGAGCGGGAAGGAGCGGCGTACGGGATTGGAAGAAAAATTTCCTGATTTTATATCCGTGGAAAGGATGCCGATACGCAACTTAGAGTCAATGATTTGTTGATAGACTGATGCCTTTAATTTTTGTGAAAAAGAAAAAAGTACCTGGCATGGTAAGTGAAAAATGTTGTTGGGGTTCCAAATTCGAGGAAAAACATATTTGAACACTAAAACACATAAGACGGTAAAATACGGATGCAGTTTAGGGGTTGAATGCAATTTTTTGTAATTTGCGGCGGAACGTGACCTCTTAGCAAAAAATGTCAAACGAAAAAGAAGTAGATAATAAAAAATCGAAAACTTTTATCCCTATCACTTTTTGAAATAACCTCAAAACAACCATTAAAAGGGCGATAAACCAATTTTTCAGTATTTAATTTTTTTCTCGAGTATAGATAATAACATTACAGATCAAAATTTGTTGAAATATGTCTTTTTGGTGTCTAATGAGCATGATTCTTTTGCAATTCAGCAGACGACTAGTTTTATAGTTATCTACATTTTTGGAGAAAAATACCCTTGTTTTCCACGAACAATTCTGTTGACATTTTTTTGTATTTCGAAGGTCTTTAACTGATTATTTCATTTGTTAAAATGTCTACTTCAAAATGGTCAGTGTAACTTGGTGGTTTATTGATCGTTAAGCCGCATAAAATTGAGAAAAATCGACAGCAAGTCTGAATCATGATTTTCTCAATATTTCCAATGATTTAAAATAAAGATCAAGCTCATTCATCACCAAAAAATACGTATTTTTAAAAATTTTCATCTAAATTAAATTATTTATACGAGAGAAAAAAAAACTGAAATATCGGGTTTTCACCATTTTGACGATTAATTTGAGGTTATCTCAAAGTGTTGGATACAAAAGTTTCTGATTTTTTTATCACCAACAACTTTTTGGTTGAAAATTTTTCGTTAGAAGGTCACGTTTCACCTCAGATTGCAAAAAACCGTTTTCAACACCTAAACTGCATTTTTTTCTCGAACTTTTCTTCAACAACATTTTCCACCTGGTCCTTGCCTGTTACTTCTATTCTCATTTTCAGCGTTTAAAATTTCTTGTGACACCAGCCCATGAGTTGAAGATTCGTGGGGGAAACCGCTGTGGAATTTTGATGTACGAGCCTTGGGTATTAGTGGTATTACTTAGGTAATAGTGGGGAATTAGTTGAAAATTATTGGGCATTAGTGGATATTACTCGGGAATTAGTGGTATTAGTCGAAAGTTATTGGACATTTGTCGGGAAAAGGAGTATTACACGAATTACTTCGTGCAAGAAGAATAAAAAAAAGTCCCTAACCCATGGAATTCAGGGAATTTGCGAAAACATCTGTATTGGAATCACAATAGGGAATATGCATATTTTTTTTTATTTGTTTAATAAATTTTTTACTTCGTTACAACATAATAAAAAATATAAATACGGTTGAAAGTCTTGGAATTAATTTTTAAAATAATTTATAAAATACCGATTGAATTTGACCTATTTGAACGCCTCCATTTTCGCGCGCTGTGGATGACGTCAGATTGCGCAATCAGTGTTGTTCTTCTTCAGTGTCGTTCGTTGAGACGTACCCTGATTGCTCTACATGCTTGATATTTTATAAAAGAGAAAGACAAATGCAGTACAAGTGTTAGAGAGAGATAAACATATGTGAAAGTGATCTTGATCTACCAGAGCAGTCTTCAATGAACAAGCCTTTCTATAGTTATGGCCATTGACACTATTGACAGTTATCAATTAGGTTAGGGATTTGCAGTTTTAATCGCTATT
The DNA here is from genome assembly GCA_944452925.2 of Chrysolina oricalcia. Lineage (NCBI taxonomy): Eukaryota > Metazoa > Arthropoda > Insecta > Coleoptera > Chrysomelidae > Chrysolina > Chrysolina oricalcia. Next base: position 4,908,326 of record OX101825.2, on the reverse strand, counting down.
ACGATAATGGAAAATGCTAAAAAAAAACATTTTATAGGTATTGTCTAGTACCGGAATGCCAAAACACCAAGTAAAGTATTTTTTCTGTTATGTTATGAGAAGAGGCGAAGTATCTCCAATATCACATTTACATTGTTATGAAGATCATTTCAATGTGAGTACTTTGTATTTCGATAGTTAACACAGTAAGTGAATTGATCAGAAGTAAGTTTTGTATGCATAAATGTTTTGTATATACCTGCCTCACCTTAATTTCAAAAGGAAAACTATCATTTGATAAACTATAACTACTTATCAGTTCAGGTATTGTCGGATTTGACAAAACCACTTTCAGTCATTGCTCTTGATAATTTACAATTGTCACTAGACCAAAATCACACTATGTATTGGAATAACACAACAAATATATGAATAAAAACAAATTTTCTATGAAAGGCGACTAGCAAAGTATGAATATCAACACAGATAAATTTCATAACGTGCCATGTGACGTCATTCTTCGTTTCGACCAATGGTGATGCGTTTCGCAAATTTGAATTCCTCGCGCTTATTATGCACTTTTTGATTAAGGTTTTATGGAGTTGAATACAAACTAAATGATGAACTAATGGTTTAGGTGTAATGTCAAGACAATAAAGTATCCGAGGTAAAAAAATCAAGTAAATTTGAATCACTTGCATATTCCCTATTGTGGAATTGAAAAAAAAAGTCACAATAATACGAAAATTCGGATTTCAATCGCTTTTATTCCTTGGGTATCAGAAGACTAAGTGGCATTTGTTCGGCGTATTACTCGGCATCTACGTAGGTATTAGCGGAAATACTTAGGGTTTTTGAGAATTAGTGGTGTACACAATTTCCTCAGTGGTTTCCCCCTAGGGAATGTTCTAATTGAAATCGATTTCTACACTCCATCGAAATATATTGATATGGAATTAAGTCCAGAAATGGCAACTCATCGGTTGTAGCATATTGGCAGTTTTTTTTTTCGCTATAGGAGAATTTGTAAAAAAAATTTATGGGTTTTTATGGAACCTTTCCAAAATAAGTAATTTTTTTTAAATTCAAATATGCCGAACCGTACAGGAAAACCGAATTTTGAAAAATGTAACGTGTAGAGCTCGAACAAATGTTACACTAACTATTTCTCAGAAAAATCATCGGGAAACCGGGAAAATTCGAGAAAACCAAAAAAATACATTTTGGAAAATACGAAATATCTCAGAAACGGTATATTTTCACAATTTACAACGATATTTCATTCGACCGCCTTCAAAAAATCTATGGAAGGTTCCCATATATTTTTTCCGTAATTTTTTCTAGGAAATATTTAAAAAATATGCAAAATCAAGATATTGGCTGTACTAATGAAATAAAAGTAAAATTAAAAATTGTCCCATATACGCATTTACAAACTACGTTTTCTTCAACTTGAATAAAAAATGGAGAAAAGCAAAAAATACGTTATATAAAAAGTATAAAATTTGTACTTTTTTTCTTAAATCGCCAAAATCTTGAAAACCTAACGTGATATCGAAGAGTTGTATACCAACAATATCATTGTCCTTGAGCAGTTCTTCTGGTTTTGGTTTTGGAGAAAGTTATTAATTTCTCTAAAAATAATTGAGATATGAACTTTGAAAAATGTATCGTTTTTTCTTTTAAAATACCAAAAACTCGAAGACGAAACGGGATATCAGAAAAATGTATATCGACAGTTTCATCGGTCTCGCACATTCCTATGAAATGTCACATTTCTTTTTATCCTGAAATATAAAATGCGATTTGGGCTTTTTTTAAACACCAAAAACTCAAAAACACGTGAGATATAGAAAAATTGTATATAAATAGTTTTTCGTACTTCCGGGCCTAAAGTGACAACTTCACTCCCTTGTGACAGGTACTAAAGTGTCACATTTAATCCCTCCGGGATTAAATATTGACGAAACTCCCGGAACGATTAAATCACAAACAAACGAATTTAAGGGATATTTTATTGAAAAATATAATTAATTAGAATGGTAATTAACGTTAATATTCAAATTAATATTGTGACAGTTCGTCATATTGACCAGTCTTTCCTGCATCGTACTGCTGCTCGTATAGTTTTCTAGATTTCGGTGGTAACAATTCTTCACCTACTTCGGCTGCTCTTTTATCAATATCAGATACACCTTCTTCACTCATGATACCAATAATTATCAATAACAATGTTTCTTTACAATGACACTAGTAATGACAATGTTTCTAAATTATAACTGTCACAACGCAATGTTACTATGGTAACTTATTTTAAAGACAGTTTATTAAATGAGTTGAAGAGAGAAAAAACTGATTGAAATTATTGAAATAATTAATAAAATCATACCGGAAGTACGAAAAGTATCGTATATACCTTGCGACTGAAGTACATTTAATCCTTCAGGTAAATTATGGCCCTCCCTGCGGTCGGGCCATAAACTTTACCTTCAGGATTAAATGTACTACTTCAGTCCCGCGGTATATAATGTACTATTATTTTCCTTGAACAGGTCCACAAAAAGTTTCCTTACATTTTTTTCATAGGATCTCTGAAAAAAAAAATTTGAAAATTTTCCCACTCAACCCCTCCGTAATTTTTTTCATAATTTCCCTCTCCATCCCACCCAAATTTTTCCAAGCAGTTCACGTTGATTATTTACTTCCCATTTTCCCTCTCCACATTCCTGCCAGATTTTTCCGAACGCTTTGCGCCCGGTTTTTGGATAATTTTTCTGATGGAAATATTATTGACTATTAAAATTATTGAATTTTCGTTTTTTTTTTTAAACTCTCAAAACTCAAAGACCGAAACAAGATCGAAAAAATATATGAAAACAGTTTTATCGTTTTCAAAAGGTAACTATGAAATGTTATCACATTTTGAAAAGAAAATTGATATACAGACTTATTTTTTTTCAAGCGCCATGAACAGTGTGCTCAAATAGATCCACATAAAGTTTTATTGAATTATTTTGATATCTTGAAAAAAAATTGGGATGCGAAAAAGTTTGCCTTTTCTTAAACGCCAAAAAGTCGAAAACGGATTATAGTTCTGAATACAGTTAAATCACAGTATTCATAATGTTAGTTTACATTGAAGTCGTTGTATTCATATTGTTTATGTCCAATTACAGTCTAAAATACATTGAAGTCGTTATATTCATATTATTGGTGTTCGATTATAGTTTTAAAAGAATTGAAGTCGTAGTATTCATATTACTGATTTTCAATTATAGTTTTGAATGCATCGAAGTCATTGTATTCATATTATTCGTATCCAATTATAGTTTTAAATGAATCACAGTATTTGTATTCATATTTGAACGCATTGGAATCGTTTTATTTATATTATTGATGTCCATTTATAATCATAAATCATTGTATCCATATTATTGGTATCCAATTATAGTTTTGAACGCATTGAAATCATTGTAATTATATTATTAGTGTTATTGGACATTAATGCATTGAAGTCATTGTATTCATATAATTGGTATTCAATTATAGTTTAAAACGCATCAAAGTATTTGTATTTATATTGTTGGTGTTCAATTGTAGTTTCAAAGGAATAAAAATCAAAGTATTCATAGTAATGGAGTCCAATTAAAGTTATAAATGCATTAAAGTCATAGTATTCATAATATTGTGAGAGTATACTTCTGCTTGAAGAAGCCATCGTAATGGCAAAACATTCTTCGCCAACCCTGTATTATAATTTTTGAAAACAAAATGCACGGCTCACAGTCTACCTTGTAACCATGGAGGAACGTTCCATCCATCACCGCAGGTATCACTTCATCAAAACCCACCCCGAAGAACTCCCGCGTCCGAAGTTTCAATTCCCCTTTTTTCGGGAGAAATTATTGCTCTCCCAGACCCGACTCGTTGTACTGGGTGGGGCGGTTATGAGCGATCGTAGATCGAGCAAGAAGTTTATTAAACGTTTGAAGTCGTAAACCCTTTTTTATAGCGGCTGATATAATGACTGTGTGTGCGTGGTCGGGCGATAAAAAACATGGCTCGGTCTGCTCGTGATGAATTCCTCTGATTTCTACCGGGCTGGACGTGACGCAATTTTGACGGAGTCGGAACAGTCTTTTGTTCGGCTTTTCGCCACTTTAGGGGTGTTTTATAGGGAATGCGGACGTTGAAAAAGCCGGCGGAGGTGAGAAGTTTCTCTTTATTACGTGGACGGTCAGGGGAAAGGAACGGTGTTATAAGATATGGAAAATGTACCGAAACATCCTGGATTATTCAACAAGCTTTTGTGAGGCAGAACAAATTTTTTTCAGCGATTGTGACTATAGACCAAGCTGTAGATAGGAAAGTTTTCAATATTTTCATTATCTACAACTTTGCCTGCAAACATTTACCGCGTCACGTTTCGCCAAACATCGCATAAAACTGTTTTCAACCCCTAAACTGCAGTGTTTAAATATTATTTTCCTCATAGTTGGAACCTCAACAATATTTCCCACCTGGTCCTTGCCCGTTAATTTTTTTTCACAAAAATTATAGGCACCAGTCTATACAGGGTGTCCGGTAAACCTTGTACAATATTGAAACTGGTAATAGACCAGGTCATGACTATTCAGAATATCGGAATTTTTCCATAGTAAAAATCTCACTGTTTTCGAGATAATGAGAATTTTTTTAATTTCTGGAAAATCACTACCTCAACTTGGATTTTTTAATGCCATGTATACAAATTGGGAAGAATTCAAATATCTTTGCTGCTGAAGAATACTGATGAGTGATGCTTCCAGATATACGAAACAGTTTTTCAGAAAATAATACAATTTTTCAAGAAATGAGGGTAAAATGACAGATTTGAGTTACATCAATTTTGACACCAGTTTGACATTATTTTTTGAAAAAGTGGAACTGGATTTTCATTACAAAAGAATGCCCATTTTGTCCAGGCTTTACTATGGTATAAAACATACGATCATTATCTTTGGAAGGAGTAGAATTTCGATATTAGAGTGTGATGTTATTCTCAGCTAAAATCAACTCCATTAGACTTTGTCAGTAATGTCTTTTATTTTTATCCTATCAAGATGAAATGATTAAATAATTATGAGTAATAACGAATCAACTGCTTAGAAGATGTAATGAAGTAAATACTAATTCAACGCTTTTTTTAATCAACATACACTATAAACCACAAAAACGATTTTTCAACATCGCACTGAATAATCTTACAAAAATGTTATTTTTCATCCACTCGTACGCATAGACGACATATTTTCAAGAAGAACCTTTTCAAATGTGTTATAGGTTATAGCCCTCAAATCAGCGATTCTATGAGCGGCATTGTGCAATCGGATATAGTTCTGCATAAAGCGCTGCTGCAGCAGTAGCACTACCTCCACATTCACCATAAATTTAGTGCATAAGCGGAATAATTTCAGAAAACTACGATAGAAGTCACAAGTTGTTTAAACAAAAGCTTTTAATTTTTGACAAGGATTCATCTCTTTAAAAAGTTTGCACTTATTTGGTTACACCCTGTATATCTATCGGTCTCTGAAACTTCGTTGGAATCTGGATGTTGGACAATTGCGACATTTATCACAAGAATTCGTATTAATCGGTGCTATGTCGGATAATCGACATTTTATTTCGATAATTTTATTGTACCTAATTACATGAAAAGTTCATTTTATTGACATACTATTTAATGCTACCAAGCAGTTTATTATATATTAATGATAATTAATTCCTCATTTTATCTTGATAAAATCTAAATAAAATAATTTTTGGGCGTAAGTATAAAAGTTGATCAAATAAATTAATATTTTGAAACCTTAGGTGTATATACAATTCAAGAAAAAAATAAAATACCCAAACACCAAAACTACGCCACAATCTCAAAATCTTAAAAGCTTACTTTTAGCTCCTGAAGATGCTAACTTTGTTGGCGATACGCGCGTCGAGTGTGATTGTGACGTAGTTTTGGTGTTGGGTAGTTTCCTTTTTTTCTTGAATAAAAGTTGATAGAAGCCTAGAATAAAACCACGCCTAATTCAGTGGAAACCACTTCTTCCAAAAATAATTATACTTTGTTTTATATCATGGTAGAGTCTGGACAAAATGAGCATTCTTTTGAAATGAATGTCCACTTCCACTTGGTTATGTTTCTTTCAGATAATAATGTCAAACATTTTTTTAAAAAATTGATGAAACTCAAATTTTACCCTCATTTCTTGATTTTTTTTTCACTTTCTGAAAAACTGTTCTGTACATCTAGAAGCATCACTCATCACTAATCTTCAGCAGCAAAGATATCTGGATTTGTCCCAATTTGTATACATGGCACTCAAAAATCCAAGGTTAGGTAGCGATTTTCCAGAAATTCTTAAAATACCCATTATCTCGAAAACGGTGATATTTTTACTGAGGTAAAATTCCGATATTCTGAACAGTCATGACCTGGTCTATCACCAGTTTCAATATTGTACAAGGTTTAGCGGACACCCTGTATATTCATTTTCAAAAATCAGAATACCATGGCTGAACGTTTACAATACAAAGAGGAAACACTCCGTATTACCACCACAACATCGTACTCTTCTGCTTCAAAAAACTCATGTGGTTGAATGATGTGAATTTTATAACAGACTGCCAGAAACTTTGAGAGGTTGTAAAAATATTTTTACATTAAAAAAAATCACGAAAATATTCACTTTGGATTAAAATTGTTACACTACTGATGAATTCTTCCACCAACACTTTCATTTCACTTTCTCTTTCACTTTAATAACATTAATATTTGTTATGATTTGTGTAATACTGAGTGCATGTAGTTAGTCATGTATAAACATTGCTGAGTATTCTGTAAATGAAAAACTTTAGGAAAAACCCACCAACACTGATAATATCATACCGTTTGACTCTAACCACCAACACAATCACGAATTTGAATCGTTTCACTCACTGTTTCACCGTCTCTTTACTATACCACTTAATGATTTAAATTTTTGAAAAGAACTCAATATCATCAAACAAATTGCTTATACCAATGGTTTTCCAATATATTCAATTAATAGATTATATTACACACACGTTAACAAATTTTCGAGTCATAGATCAAGTCAAATAAATCCACAGAACAAATATTTTTCTCTAACTTATTTTGGCCCTATATTATTAGAATAAAAAATCGCGTTACTCAATAAACTTAACACTAATAGTTATTCTACTATCTCCATTTCTTTCAAAACTTCTAGTAATTTAAAAAACTTCTTGGTAAATTCAAAAGACAAAATTTCTATATTGTACAAATCGGGTGTATAAAAATTAAATTTCTTCAATCCTGAATGTTATGTTTGTTATATTGGCCAAAAACGTCGCAAAATTAAATCTCGACTAGCAGAACACGTTAGATTAATAGATTCCAATTCTGAAAAAAAAGAGATCAATTCGAATTCAGTATTTTCTAATCATATCAGTAATGAAAATAGCTATTTACATACCAAGGGAGGAAAATCATGCTTTTCCTCCCGCGGATAGTTTGATGTCCGACGCGAAGCGGAGAGCATATATATCCGCGGGAGGAAAGGCATTTTCCTCCTGAGGTATGTATATAGTTTTTTCTACTACCTTCAAGGTCGTCATTTTTATAACGTTCTAAAAATTATAATGCGTGCATACTTATAAGAACAACTGCAGAAAGTTGTGGAACTATATAATGCGGCTATATGACAAATGGCGTTGTTTGCTAATACAAACATAACAGTTGTCATAAGCTGTCACGTTGTTTACCCATTTAAGTTGTTTCTAACTTTTCAAAATGAGTTCCAGCGAAGACGACCTGCCAAAAGATCTCGCTGAAGAGGCAAAATTGACTTCAATGCATCTTCTTCCTGATAAATCGAGAGGAAAAGTACTATTTTTCTCCCGGCGAGAGGAAAAGTACCATTTTCCTCTCTTCTTTAGGGGTCGAAAATAAATTTTTCTAGTGAGGTAGTAGAAAAACATAATTTTGTTACCAACTCAGATTTAAAAAATCTACAAGTTTGTGATAAAGGGAAAGAGCTTACTCTACCTGAGACCTTCGAAATAAATGAAGCAATTAAAAGTTCAGACATTCAATGTATCAGCGAACAAATAAATTTTGACAGCTTAAAACTTTTCAACTCCTTACTATTTTGATCAATCCAATTTTGAAATTAATGTATTCCTCCTTACCTATTCTTACGTTAAACTCATTCAGCAGTGAAAATTTCATATCACAGTTTTTCTAATTTAATATAAAGTTTTCCAACTTTCACCGATAAGTGATGTTGTATGCTCTCTCGCCTTTAATCGTGACGTATCACACGACAAATGTCAACCTCCAAATTTCCTGTCAAACTTTATGTCAATGTGTCATAATTTTTAACCTCTTGTTTCGTTTACTTTTTCGATAACGTGCATGGTCACGAGTCTTTGAACAATTTTGAATATTCAACATGTTGAAATTTTTTACTAGATCGAACCACAATCCCCAACAAAGGTAACTCGCTACTATTGCGGAAGCTGTCAATGACATAAACTTGTTTTTTAATCTGATATTACATATATATTTCCACCACATATTGGTAGGTATAATATTTATTACTGTTATTCAATGTCACTAATGTAGGATATCTCTTTTCTGTAGTTTTCAATGTTATGACCTTACTTTCGCTGATGATGGAAGATTATTCCTTCGAAACATCTCCCCGAATACATCATGTAATGTGCTGATGTGAGTCTTCTGACTACACCCACATTTAAAATGAAGATTATATTTGGTGGACTTTGACTGTAATTTTTTCACTACCCAGCTTCATCTAATTGTATACCTAACTTTTATTTTTAGTAATTTTAGTAAGTATTATCGAATAATTTGTTTGTATATACTCATGGTGTATACGCCCACACACAAGCAGTACCTACTGCTTCCGTGGTATATTTTGTTTATTCACCTATAATGCTGCATTTGTTAAATTCTACTCTGTAATTATTTTTTCTTGTGAATAAATTATTATTATTATTATTATTATCTCACCTCCACTATAAGTCATGGATTGCCTCTGTCGAACTGAGAGAAATTTTTTAATTTCTATATCAATATAAGACATCAAAATATTGATCCACTTGAGAGAACTGGATCGAGGGAATCTTTTTGACTAACCCTGTATAACTTTATGATTCTATAAAGGTTTTTTTTGTATCCATCAGCAACACTTGTTAGGTCTCTTTTTCTTCCCCTTATTAACATCATCGAACACCCATTGTCGGCAACATTCCCGTTCTGCTTCAAAGAGAGGTTGAGGACTTCCAAATGGAAAGTAAATATCCCCAATTCCCAACAGCTCCAACATTTTCCGACTCGTTGAGCAGTTCAAAGAAAAAAGTATTTGCCCTAGTAGCATACGTGTCGTCAAACCTCCCAATGTGTGTTGAAGAAAAGCACAAAAATGGAAAGGTCGCTTGCATGGACCATTAGTCCATAAAGGAAGTGGGCTGCTAGATATTGTGATTGCATGTGACGTGGACTTGAAATTTGAAGGGGCATGCACACACTCAGTTTATAATCGTGATTTTGGAGATACTTCCACTGAGATGGCTCATCGTCTTTTCCTCCAGAACTTTTTCTAATTAACTCATTTATTTCTGTGTCACTAACAGTAGGTTTATCATACTATTTATTACTGTTGTCGAGTTGATCTGTTACAGTATACAAAACTACTACCCGAGTTTTGGGAGATAAAAAAATATAAATAAACGAACTTTCAAAAACGTGCGTTTCATAAAGTTACCATGGTAATATCAACAACTCAAGAAACTCTAAATCAAATTCAAATTTTTTTCATCCAAAGTGGTATAGAACATATCAAGAATTTGGAGACAATACAAAATCACAGAGTAAAAAGTCAAATATTAAAACAATAATTACAAGTACACACATAGTACAGTTTAAATATTTTTTTTTTGTTATTTCCGTCAACCGATTGCACCCCTACGCGCAACCCTCGGAAGTCTTCGAGAGAGTTGTGTGAGCTAGGGAAGACGTAGCCCTTACCTTCTAACGTGTGATGCCAGGCACGAGACCGGTGAATCGGTGGATCGAACCCATGACCCCACGCTTGCGAGGTGTACGCTTTTACCAGCCGACCACCACGGCCAATAATATTAAAATCATACATACAATTTCACACAGAATACACTAACAATAATTTATACAGGATGTTTCATAATAAATGCGCAGGACTTCAGGATGTAATATCTCGTCCAAAAATATGAAAAAAAGTTTCTATTAACTTACCCTCTAAAATTTTCGAGATGCAGGGTGTTGAAATTTAAAAAAAAATTATTGTATAGTTTTGGTGCGAAAAAGGTGTATGATCTTTCTGAAACTGTTTTCTACATCAACGGTGTAACGTAATGATGTTTCCGACGAGTAGCATAATCGTGACGTGGAAGTTGTGAGTGATTTTTTATGATATGATATTTATTGCTGGAGCAGAGAAAGTATAGTTGGCTTGAGTCAAGTATTCGTGATTCTTTATAAAGATCATCTGATGGGTACCTTGACTTCTTGGTATATATTATCTTTAAAAATCTCCTTTGTGTAACTTCTAAAGAGTGAAGGTGCGATTTTAAACTTGCACCCCAGACAACAATCGCAGATCTGAGATGACTTTCAACTAAAGAGAAATATACGGTCCTCAGGTATTCTAGGGGTAATATGTTTTTCAATTTTCTAAATTTAAATAAAATACTTCTCAATTTATTTGTCACATAGGTTATGTGAAGGTTCCATTTCATATGAGGTAAAATGTCGAATGGAGAATTGTCAAATGAAGTACAGCTGTAGGGTACATAATTTGTTTTCTCAAAATTCACTGTTAAAAGCTTTCTATCTAGATATTTTTTAATATTTGAAAAATCGTGTTCTGATTTAGATTTTAAGTTTTAAGATAGTTGGTATTGTGATAGGAATGCAAGGTGGGTATACTGAATACCCTTGTCACTTTTGCTTATGGGATAGCAGAGCACATTCAATACATTACCAACAACGTATGTGACCTGATCGAGTCGCATTTCAGTTAGGAAAACATTATGTGAAGTAGAAACCAATTGTAGAGTAAAAAATATATTGTAACATATAAAATTGGGCCTAATGAAGCAATATGTGAAAGCTCTAGATTCAAAATTCTGCAGCTTTGAGGCAAAAGTGGAAGCGAGTATTTTCGTAGGATCGCAAATAAAACAAATAATGAGCAGTGATGATTTTACAGAACTCCTCAATGATCATTAAAGTTATGGGCTGCAGAATTTTATTTCATCATATTTCCACCTGGTTCAATTCAAATACTATATGGGTGCTTACTTTGAGGAGCAATGAGATCGATTTCAACAAGATGTGATGGAATTTGAATGACTTCACTACGAGCAGTACAACAAGAATATGATATGAGATTACATTAGAGGTTTAATCCGAGAAAGTCTATACAAACATAACAAAATTACTGAAAATATTCATTTTTGAAATCGATTTTTTGTTAGTTTACGGTGATATGCTATTGCTCACAACAAGTCTGGAATTATAGACGTTGATGTTCAACAAAGGCTTTGTTGATCGTAATTAAAAATAAAATTATTGAAATAGAATTTTAAAATCAGTAATTTCTCTTGGAAATTTGAAAAATTGCTATAGTTTCTACAAAAGCAAACTTTGATCAGAAAATATATTTCTTCGTTCATTTGTAGCATCGGAGGATCCACATTCACATGCAAAAATCGTGTTGACCGGTGTAATGGATAGTTACAAGATTATTCAATCACATACGAATGCTAAATATCTAGAGAAACTCCGATATAACACATGTACCATTTCACACGTTACATATCGAAACAACTTTTTGGGAACTAGTAACTGAAAGTTGAAAGTCCAAATTGTCGACCGGTTTATTTTCGCATAAGGTAATCTCGTTCCGCCAATAGCAGTCGACAGAGATATATTGCCCTGTCCACTCGTCCATGTAAATGACCTTTCGATTTTCTGTCCCATTTCTAAATTACATCAAAAGGTCTGACGGGAAGGCACGTACGGTGCCGGGTTCGGGGGATTTTTTTGCCGATGAACTTTCGTGTCGATCGGAAAATAGCGATATTATTTGCGTTTTTCATCCGGCGACGTGATGACTATATTCCGCTTCCGCCATTGTGCTTGGTGGGGAACGCCAATAACTTCTGATTTTTTGTGCTGGAGGGAAAGCGTTCTAGTTGAATCTGAGGTAACAGATTTTTGAAGATGTCGCTTAGTACATTTGTACGATTTGACATTACGCCAGTTCTTTTAGGGTCAAACTTTTTTTTCCGCTTCCGAAAAATATGAAAGATATGTTATTCGATTCAGAATAGCGTGTAGATGATTCATGAGAAAGTTCAAGAGCCGCTTGCGAAAATTTCAAAAGTTATTGACGATTAACTGAAAAATCGAAATGGGGTTTGGTTTTTTGCAAATATCTCAAAAACTGTTCAGCATTTTTCAAATTTGAAAAAAGATTCGATAAGAGGAGGAAATTTCCCGAATACAAAATCACTCCTCCTGGAACTGTCGCACCAATATTTATAATTTTCCCTGAGGGTTGAAAATACGTCCAAAAACGCTTGCGTAGGCATCTTCTTCTTTGAATAAACATAATTCAAACTCATTAAATATGGAAACTGAGAAATGAAAGAATTCAGGAATCTACTAAATGGAATTTTATTGCGATTTTTCTATTAATTATGCATTAGTTGTTGATAATTTTTTCTGGTTTGAACATGAAAATTGCGATATGTGTTAAATAACAAATCTGAGATTATTTTCCTCTTCTGGAAATATTTTTTAAAGGTCTCAGAAGAGATTCCCGCTGTAAAAATTGAGAAAAATTTTTTCACTTTGTGGTCAACAATTTACTTAGATTGAAACCTAGAATGCTTGATCATTCATTGAAAAAAATTTTCTCTTAAATAACTATTGATTTGTTCAAAATTTATTTTGGAAACATTATCTTTGATGCAAATTATGATCTCAGAAAGAAATTCTTAATTAAAAAAAATGTTTTACTGTTTGAAAACGGATTTGTTGATTAAAATTTTTTTTTCTTCCACCTGTAATTATTATTGAGGAACAATTTAGTTTTCCGATCATAATTTATATTGCTCTTTGATAATTAAAAATAATTTTTTCATTTAAATTTTCATTGTTAATATAATTAACAATTTGTTATAAACAATAAAATGTTCTTTTTATATGATCTTTCTTTTTATACATAATGAAACAAAAACAACAATATTTTATTTAAAAAAAAAATAATCGAATTTCAACAATTCTGATCTCCTTCACTGCATCATTCTGTCCCGGTTTCTTATGTTTAAAATTATTATAACTTTTGAACTGATTAATATACGATGAAAAACCTAAGACTTACTTATTTTTCATCGAATAAAGAACAAATAAAGCCCAAACTTGAAGCTCTTTCAAATATTCACTTAGTTTATAGCATTTATTCATAAAAAACAACTTTCAGATTTTTTTTTTCAAATTTTATGTTCAAATATCTTATAAACTATAATGAATATGAGTTTTTATCAAAACATAAATGAATTATTTCTCTCAAAAAATAAGTTCATTGTTTCATTACGTAGAAAAATAAAAATCATAATTAGAAAACATTTTATTGTTCGTAACAAATTGTTCATTACTCAAAGAATGAAAATTTGAATGAAACAATTTTTTTAGTTATCAAAGAACAAGCTAAATTATGATTTGCTCCTTAATATAATAATTACAGTTGGTAGAAAAAAATTGTTAATCAACGAATCCGTTTGTAAGCAATAAAAAAATTTACTGAGGATCGATTTTTATCAATAAAAATAATAAGTTGCATCAGCGATTAGGTTTCCAAAAAAAATTGAGTTATCTTATAAACAACGCATTTGCTTATAACAATGTTGTAAACAAAAGGAAATAATTTTTTTTTTTAATTTTAAGAATCATTTTCATGTGGCTTGTGATCACACAGATTAAAAGGATTCCTTGATTTGAAAGAATTTGAACTTGTCTCAAGGGCGCCCAGCATTTGATATGGGCGAAATGCATGGATATTTTGAACCAAAATTTGAATTTTTTTGAGGCAAACGCATCAATTTATTTAGCACAAAGTTATATAAATGTCAGGCAAGAAACCTTAGTTTTGTCATAATATAAAATGATTTTGTCTAAAAATCATTATTTTTCCAAAATGTGAAAAGCTTTGAGGGAAATGTCATCTTTTTTCTAGCTCAAATTCATGTGAACTTGAAGCAAAAGAGCCTAAGTTTTCGATCAAATTCATTAGGAGATTGTTTGAAAATTACGTGCTTTAAAATAATAAACATGATGTCAATGTCTTGAAATAAAAGGCTTTTGATATAAAACCAACAAATGCTTCATTTGAAATCTTAGGTTTATGTTGAATTCTTGTTTTGAAACCTTGCGTCCTCAAGTGAAAAATTTACTCTTTTTTTAAAAGATCCTAAACGGTCTTGTGACCAAATGTGTATGGTCTAGGCCAAATTTCCTGAGGATCTTTTCAAAAGATAATAAGAGTTCATGTGAAAAGTTTTAAAGCAACAAACTTGCATTGGTTAAAATCAAATTCAAAATTGAAATTTAAATATTCATAAAAACTTATAGGGATATTAAGAAAAACAAATATTAATAAAAACGTATTTATTTAAATAATAACACATAACACGTTACTTTGGTTACTGAACACAAATCAGGGAAAAATTGGTATTGCTGGTGAATAAGGAACAAAACAAAACTAACTCTAGGTGGTAGGTATCAACAAAATCATAAAACTCGTAAAGGAAGTAAAACAAATAAATTTCTACCTACATTGACGAATTTTCATATACATACATTCATATCAACATTGTAATATTATACAGTGTGGACGTAAATAGTCCCCCCCTGTTAACTTTTCAACGGTCCGACGTACACACATGGGACGAAAACAGTTTTGAATAGTATTACCCATACCACTTTTTTTTTAAACCGGTTTCACTCATCATACCTATTCACAACACAAATCTTGCCGGCAAAAACCATTTATCAACATCAACTCATCGACATTCGACATAAGAAAATACAATGGCAGAATGGCGCTAACTAGTGACCAGTGAACTGATACGCTGACACCTGCACCCTGCACCCTGTCGTTGCGACTTGCTCAAATTCAAATGGGTATCGGCAAACTTCGGGTAGACCGGTAGATCCGAGCTCATACATGGCGAAGATAGCTGTCAACCAAACACATTTGGACCTTGTATCAAGTGGTTATGGTTTTGAGACATGAGTCAACCAAGCAGGACTGTTGACATAGTTAACAAAAGCATTTGAAGCCAAAAGAATAGAAAATTTATTACAAAAGCAACAGTGATTTTCATTCAAGAGCAAAATTTTTGGGACGAAGACAATTTCTTTGTTAGAAGAGAAAATAATCCAAAAGCATGAATCTTTTGTCTCTAATCGGGTATTTTTATCAGTGCATAAAAAAATTAATCAAAAATTATAACAAAAAACTTCTCAATGATCAATCTAAATTTTTAATATTCAACCTAAATTAATTATTGATAACAAAGTAAATCTTTTTTATTTTGGTAATTTTTCCAACGGGAATCTCTTCTCAGATCTTCAAAAAATAGCACCAAGAAAGTAAAAAAATCTAACGATTTTGTCGTTATAGCAGTGGCATGAGTTCTCCGCTCTAGAATTATAAATTAAAAATTGTTTTATAAATATAGTTGTTGTTTCCGACAAAATTTTAATCAATTGAGACGACTTTGTTCTTTTGACATTCCACAATTTTGTTCTTTTGATATGTTTGTAATTTTTACGTCTATTTCTCATCATCTGATGCACCTAACCTTATGGGCACTCTTTCCCTTATGATGACAATGAACTCTGTCGAAATATTGGAATGAGTGTTATAAGACTATACTTCCTACAATCTGCGTACCCAACAATTCCACAGCATTATCTTAACAGTCCAGCAAAGACTACCTCTCTCCTAATTTATAACAATAAATAGGTTGAAATGATACTATAAGATATTATATACAAGCTTATTAGAGTTCTTCCATAAAGTAACAAAACTCCTACGTTTCAAAATCATTTTAAGTTTCATTTAGTACTGGTCTGATACAAGGTGTCAATTTATGATTGATTGTGATTTGACACTGAAAGCGATACTTTGCACTGTGCAAAATGCAACGATATGACATCTTTGCGCGTGCATTTTTCATTCACTGTTTTTTTTTCTGGTTCTTTCTTAAATGCGTTAAAATTTTGCTGTGTTTCAAGGTGACTGAGCTCCATAGCAACCGTGACCGTGACCGTACTTCAAATAATTTTTGTTTCAAAAGTTTGTCGAAGAAAATTTGTGATTCTGCAGAAATGTTGCTAAGTTCTAGCGTCATTAATTCCGAAATAATTGCAAGAATGTGACTCATGCAAATATCATCAATTCGAGTACGTAATGTTTTGGAAAATAGTGTCGATTATGTAGTAAAATTTCCAATAGATGTGCTGGCAAAGATAATGGCTCATATTACTCAGCAGGAGTGAAAGGTATTCTTCATTCCATTGGAATTAGAATGCACTGGAAACGAGAAGCTGTCTTTCTGAAATCCGATGACTTTCTAGCTGAAAGTACTGGCGTAATTTGTAATAAAAAACTAGCGCTATTCCGACAAAGATACTGTTTCAAAATGGACGAATTATTGGCAATCCCACGACATGGAAAAGGAAGTAGCTTTAATCAAAGAATTGGTTATGAGATCCCAAAACCTTCGCCAAATTTCGAAATTCAAATTATTCAAAAATTTCATGATACGGTTTGATAATAGAAGTTGCCAATATCATAAACAGAAGTGTTAAATAGCTGAGAAAGGAAAATGTGTTTCTGGAAAATTCATAACATTCGCTAAGAACAGAAAATTTCAGTTACGAAAAAGTCTTGATTATAAACGAGAGACACAACATAACATTCATTTGTATTGAGCAAATGTTGATTTTCTTACTCACCAATTGTTAGTTGCCTTGAGATGATCCTGCAAAATAAAAGATTTCATTGATTTATTTTTTAATTTTCAATTATTTTCATGCAAATTTAGTGTTTCCTTGCTACCCCGGAGGTGCTACAGCCAAATAATAATGATGATAATATTTGTTTGAAATTGGTTGACAATGTATTAGTGTTATTAGAATTATTTTGTGTGTGAATTCAGACACTTGATAACGACAGATAACTGTTGAAACGTCGTTGACACATGCAAAGAATTTATTTTCTTCGTTTCTAGACAATGGAAGTCCAGAAGAATTCTACTAATGATGATAATATTTATTGCGCTTGATAAAAAGTATAAAATGATCACAAGAAACATTTTCATTCAGTAACAAGGAAGACGTCGATGTAGAAATGAAATACTATATAGATGAAAACAGCAGTGAGAAAATTGATTGCAAATAATAAAGCTAAGTTACACTTTTTAAAAAAGAATTTTTCAAAGCGCATCAACGGTCTTGCAGATTCTTCCTATAAGCTGTATTTTCAGTTTTCTCTTGAATATGGAAATAATTACTGAATCCTCATCAGCAGCATCTAACTTGTGATATAGTTCTGGTACGAGGAATATGGATGATGATCTTGTTGATTTACCATAAATTGGTATCATCTGCATTTATCAATATATTATATACACTCGAAAGGCTATGAAGATAGTTTATCAAGTCATTTGCATAGATAAAAGAAAGCGGAAAGAAAGAATAGATCCCCGTGAAACTCCTTATTTGTGACCTATCCTGTAGGTATGACCTGATCAAGTCCTTAGCAACACCACGGAATCTCGATGCATTTTCTGAATTAGTTAGTAATGAACGACACAATCAACTGAATAAAAAAAAACACGGAGGTAGCTATTCGCACTAAAAATATTTTATGTTTCATAAATGAAACTGAATCATCAGAAGCGACTACATGGGAAATGATCATTGGTGAAAAAAAAAACATACAAAGGACAATATAAACGATATTCCATCCAAATTCATATGAAATTATGTTTTTTTTTGCGGATAAAACTCGAGTGTAGAATCCTGGATAACAAAATTACCTTGTTTTCAATATTCGATTCCATCATTGATGATATATTTGCCTGAAAACAATCCATTTTGTATAAATTTTGAATTTTCATATGCCTCGAGGACATGAAAAATCCTCATATTCACTGAAAAATTAAACGTGACAGAGTCGAACTTCATAAAATGCCACTGAAAACTGGTAAAAAATAATGGATTAGTTTACTATTTTGATGTATCAAAATAACTTTGTAAAAAAGTTCAAATCAAGAATTTTCTGCACCGGAGGATTCGTTTTAATTTGTAATAAAGTCGTGATCGAATTTCATTCTAACATATTTCATTCCATTGGCAAAATATTTTACATTTGCTCTCACTGACGAGAGTGAAATCTTCTAAACTATTCATTATATTGAATCGGTATCAACACAATTAACATGGCAATGATACTTCATTAGTGTCAGTTTTTCTACTGATGATTTGTACATAGTAAAATTACCCTAGTTGTTGTTGTAAACTTTATAATGAATAATTTGATTTATTTGTGAAAAAATTGACAGTTACAGCACCACTCCGAAAAAATCATAACTCATAGACAGTAACAGTTGAAAATGTGAAATTTCACAGAATCACACACTAAGCATCAAGTCATGAACAAGTCCATCGAATTTTCGAAAATAATTTACAGGGTGGTCGAAATTTCCACCTAAAACATAACATCGAGAAAACTGGAAAAATGGAAACCATACACTATTCTATTATTTTTGTATACTACGAAAAAAAAGATATCAAGTTCATAAAGAATATCCTATACCTAAAATACACCCCTAGCAAGATATATCCGATTTTGGGAAATATTTGAAATGTAAATCATTCGAAGCAATACCAAACCAAGCAAGCTTTGAAAACAAATATGTCAAAATTTGATGCGATATAATTGACGTATATTTCGTAGTTTTCTATTTGTGTGCAAAATGTCTCGTTTGGGGTATTCTAATGAAGATTTCCTGAATTTAATAAACATTTATGGCGAATGCAATAAGATAATGGACAGAACTTGTCGTGTTTTTGCAGTAAAATTTCCAAATCTACACAGACCCAATAAAAATATTCTAAGAAGACTTCTAAGAAACTGCCGTGATTTCGGATCTTTTTCGTCTGTCATCAACAAAAAAACCACTCGTAAACAATGAGGATATCGAAATTGTAGTTTTGGCTTACTTCACAGCCTATCCAGAAAATTCGTTGAAAGACGCAGAAAAGTCACTTAGAATTTCATGTTCGTCAATAAACCGGATTTTAATCAAACTTAAGTGGCGTCCCTTTAAATATCACCAGGTTCAAAATCTGAAACCTCACGACTTATATTATACAGTGACCGCCAAAAAGTATGTACCATATGGGAAAAAATTTTATTATTGGAGTATTGGAAAAAATATTCTGGGGAAAAGTTTGTGCATGTCCGATAACCTAAAAATCGATTTTGACACATGTCACGTGATCGCTAGAATGGCGACAAAATGAAAAAAATTGCAATGCAAAGGCAAAAAAGGGGTAAGATGGCAAGATATCAAAAAAAGTTATTTGAAAAAGTCACTTAGAATTCAATTTTATATACATAAACGAAGTTTCAAGAGATAATTCAAAAAAATTGAAAATAGCAATTTTTTAAAAATATTTTCCCATCTATTTAAAAAAAAATTTTTTTCTTATGAATAGCTTGACTATACTGAAACATTTGCATTTTAATGATAATGACAAAACTTTCTCATTTTCTCCACACCAGAGGGCACTAAATTAAAAAAATTGGTTTTTGCCAGAACCCTCGCTGTTACATTGGTTCTTATCTAACAGTTATATCAGAATTCCAAGACTATTGTGTTGATATGGCAATCTAGAAACACCATGTTTCCTGATTTTAATCAAGTTTCAATAATAATGCTGTATGAGCGTTTTACTTTGCACATAAACTTTAAGAATCTTTAATTTGACGCACTATTTTCAAGTTTATGTGCGAAGTGAAACGCTCATACACGATTATCATCGGAACTTGATTATAATCTGGAAATTACCATGTTTTTTGTGTGTCATGTCATCACAATGGTCGTGGAATTCGGATATAACTGTTAGATACGAACCGATGTAACAGCAAGGGTTCTGACAAATTACCATTTTTTCAATTTAGTGGTGTGGAGAAAATGAGAAAGTTTTGTCATTATCATTAAAATGCAAATGTTTCAGTATAGTCAAGCTATTCATAAGAAAAAAAAATAATATTTTTAAATAGATGGGAAAATATTTTTAAAAAATTACTATTTTCAGTTTTTTTTAATTATCTCTTGAAACTTCGTTTATGTGTACAAAATTGAATTCTAAGTGACTTTTTCAAATAACTTTTTTTGATATCTTGCCATCTTACCCCTTTTTTTGGCTTTGCATTAAATTTTTTTTTATTTTGCCGCCATTCTAGCGATCACGTGACATGTGTCAAAATCGATTTTTAGGTTATCGGACATGCACAAACTTTTCCCCAGAATATTTTTTCCAATACTCCAATAATAAAATTTTTTCCCATATGGTACATACTTTTTGGCGGTCACTGTATATTCTTGTTTAGAACAAAACGGCAATGTCTTTGAACATCAGTTGAAATGAACCACAATATTATTTGAATTTAAAAAAATTAAGTTTAATTCTAAAATTAAATTAAAATCTAACCTTAAAAAATATAAACAAAATAAAATTACTGTATTCGATATCAATAAACAAAGATATAATTCATCTCTCTGATAGTATTTTATTTCAATCCACCCATTTTCATGTAGAGAACTACATGTGTGGTTAGCTTCCTGTTGTTGACTTCATTTGTGTCTCATTTTACATGTAAGTGTACATCTTCGCACTTGATTTTACTGTACTGAGAGAGCTTAAGCTCGAAACATGTGTCTATATATAGAGGAAGGGTAGTCGTTGCTGACTAGTTAGGAATGGAACTAGTAAATAGTGGGGCTTTGCAGCAAAATCAAAGAGTACTCTTTTAAAGTTTGTCCAAGCTTTCGGAAATTTCAACCAATAGCATTGATTTGGCCTGACGTGGTCAAAATATAAAGTAATTTTAACAATTCAATTTTAAATGTAACGTATTTTTATCTAAATATTTTATGACATCTTTCCAATTTCACTTGTTTTATATCAATTTTCATCTTGCACAATGTGCCACTTATGGTTGAATAACATCGCGTCGAACAATCTCAACAAAGATTATCCCTGATGATGGAAATAAGTTATTAAATTTCCGAAAGCTTGGACAAACTTTAAAGAGTACTCTTTGATTTTGCTGCAAAGCCCCACTATTTACTAGTTCCATATATATATATATATATATATATATATGTTTCTTAAGTACGTGTAGAAACTTCAAGAGCATGTTGCTGACGTCGAAATAGGAAAAAAGTTCCCATAAACACATGTCCGCAAGTTATTCGTTTCTAAGATACAGAGTGTCAAAGTTTAATTATTATATTTGTTTTTTGTGAATAAATGCCAAAATATTTGTGATATTCGAGTAAAGTTTGGTATCTGGGATGATTTTTCAATGACAAAATCAAATTTTGTCTTCATTTTGAAAAAAACTAATTTCTGATTGAATTTATTTTGAATTAAAAAATCTTGTCATTCAAAATCACTTGCATCGATTATTTCAAATCTCAATAACTCGAAAACAGTGACCTCTACCAAGAATATATTTTTTACACAAACTAAATAATGAATATTCCCAGATACCAAACTTTACCCAAATATCAAAATTATTTTTAAATTATTCACAAAAAATAAAAATAATAATTCAACTTTGACACTCTGTATCTCAGAAACGAATAACTTGGGGACATATGTTTATAGGAACTATTCTTTTTATTTTGATGTCAGCAATATGCTCCTGAATTTTCTACACGTACTTAAGAAACACCCTGTATATATATATATATATATATATATATATATATATAAAGTAATGTAGTACGTATAATATGGTTATGATATAACGAATAAAAATGTATAAATATAAGATCTTCAAAAGTGTATGTCATATAAAAGGATAAAAAAAAGAGAAAAACATAGAAGAAGTACGAGAAGAGTTGTATATAAATATCACATGAAAATTACTTTCAGGTAATATACAAGAACATCATATTTCAAATAAAAAACAAATCACAATAGGTACATTGCATCAAAATTACTACTACTATTTAAATATATTGTGAATTCGTGGACTGCCTGAAGGAAACAATTTCAACTGAAATGATGGAAATATAAATACTAAAATTATTTCAAAATAATTATTATGTGAATATTTTGTCTTGGAATTTGGAGCATCCATCCTTTTGGAATTTTTTTTTATGCTTTCAGTTCGTTTAGCTTCTTTACCCGATTTTGTTTTAGCTCATCGGGAAGCACGTCATATAATCTAGGGGCTAAGTAGACAGTTTTTTGTCCAATTGTTTTGTTTGACCGTTGCTTTCAAGTATTGAATTGTTTGTTTCTCGTTCCATAGTTATGGTGAGTAACATGATCTATTTTTATCTTTTTTGGTCAATTTTCAGTGGAATATAATAAGCAAGGAGTTGTCTGATATCTAGTATTTCCGATTGCCTGAAAAGGTCATTGCTTGAAAAGGATTTTTTTTTATTGAAGATTACTTTCAGAATCCATTTGTGTAACACATTCAGGTTTCGTAGATGAACGTCACTGACCCCACCCCAACCCAAAACACCATAGTCCAAATGTGATTGTAGAGAATTTTCAAAAATTTGATGGTCAAGAGTGAGTTCAGTTTGAATTTGTATAAAAGACCTCTCATTTTGGCTTTTATGTGCTGAACTTGAAGATCCCATCGTAGATGTCTATCGATCATTATTCTTAGGTATTTTACTGATATTGTTTCTGTTATGTCAGTATCTTTGTCAATGATAAGTGGTCCTAAATTGGGTAGATTGTTGGAATAGGAGGTAAATGGTAGATAGTGTGTTTTAAGGCAATATAAGATAAGAACATTAAATTTAAACCATTCTTTAATTTTTTCTTCAACTCTTTTCAAGATTCGGCATCGTAAAAGATCGCTGTATCATCCGCAAAGCAAAGTATTTCTCCTGAGGAGTTCATTGATAGAAGAGTGTTTATATGAACTGTGAACAGGAGTGGACCCAAAACTGTTCCTTGAGTAATTCCGTATTTGACAATTCTTGATTCACTATGGGTGTTGTTAATTTGCACAACTTGTGTTCGATTTGACAAACAGCTCGCTAGGAGAGGTTTCGTAAATGAACGTCACTGACCCCACCCCAACCCAAAACACCATAGTTCAAATGTGATTGTAGAGAAAATCCAAAAATTTGATAGTCAAGAGGGAGTTCAGTTTGAATTTGTATAAAAGACCTCTCATTTTGGATTTTATGTGCTGAACTTGAAGATCCCATCGTAGATGTCTAGCGATCATTATTCCTAGGTATTTGACTGATTTTGCTTCTGGTATGTGAGTATCTTTGTCAATGATAAGTGGTCCTAAATTGGGTAGATTGTTGGAATAGGAGGTAAATGGTAGATAGTGTGTTTTAAGGCAATATAAGATAAGAACATTAAATTTAAACCATTCTTTGATTTTGTCTTCAACTCTTTTCAAGATTCGGCATCGTAAAAGATCACTGTATCATCTGCAAAGCAAAGTATTTCTCCTGAGGAGTTCATTGATAGAAGAGTGTTTATATGAACTGTGAACAGGAGTGGACCCAAAACTGTTCCTTGAGTAATTCCGTATTTGACAATTCTTGATTCACTATGGGTGTTGTTAATTTGCACAACTTGTGTTCGATTTGACAAACAGCTCGCTAGGAGAGGTTTCGTAAATGAACGTCACTGACCCCACCCCAACCCAAAACACCATAGTTCAAATGTGATTGTAGAGAATTTTCAAAAATTTGATAGTCAAGAGGGAGTTCAGTTTGAATTTGTATAAAAGACCTCTCATTTTGGATTTTATGTGCTGAACTTGAAGATCCCATCGTAGATGTCTAGCGATCATTATTCCTAGGTATTTGACTGATTTTGCTTCTGGTATGTGAGTATCTTTGTCAATGATAAGTGGTCCTAAATTGGGTAGATTGTTGGAATAGGAGGTAAATGGTAGATAGTGTGTTTTAAGGCAATATTAGATAAGAACATTAAATTTAAACCATTCTTTAATTTTTTCTTCAACTCTTTTCAAGATTCGGCATCGTAAAAGATCGCTGTATCATCCGCAAAGCAAAGTATTTCTCCTGAGGAGTTCATTGATAGAAGAGTGTTTATATGAACTGTGAACAGGAGTGGACCCAAAACTGTTCCTTGAGTAATTCCGTATTTGACAATTCTTGATTCACTATGGGTGTTGTTAATTTGCACAACTTGTGTTCGATTTGACAAACAGCTCGCTAGGAGAGGTTTCGTAAATGAACGTCACTGACCCCACCCCAACCCAAAACACCATAGTTCAAATGTGAATGTAGAGAATTTCCAAAAATTTGATAGTCAAGAGGGAGTTCAGTTTGAATTTGTATAAAAGACCTCTCATTTTGGATTTTATGTGCTGAACTTGAAGATCCCATCGTAGATGTCTAGCGATCATTATTCCTAGGTATTTGACTGATTTTGCTTCTGGTATGTGAGTATCTTTGTCAATGATAAGTGGTCCTAAATTGGGTAGATTGTTGGAATAGGAGGTAAATGGTAGATAGTGTGTTTTAAGGCAATATAAGATAAGAACATTAAATTTAAACCATTCTTTGATTTTGTCTTCAACTCTTTTCAAGATTCGGCATCGTAAAAGATCACTGTATCATCTGCAAAGCAAAGTATTTCTCCTGAGGAGTTCATTGATAGAAGAGTGTTTATATGAACTGTGAACAGGAGTGGACCCAAAACTGTTCCTTGAGTAATTCCGTATTTGACAATTCTTGATTCACTATGGGTGTTGTTAATTTGCACAACTTGTGTTCGATTTGACAAACAGCTCGCTAGGAGAGGTTTCGTAAATGAACGTCACTGACCCCACCCCAACCCAAAACACCATAGTTCAAATGTGATTGTAGAGAATTTTCAAAAATTTGATAGTCAAGAGGGAGTTCAGTTTGAATTTGTATAAAAGACCTCTCATTTTGGATTTTATGTGCTGAACTTGAAGATCCCATCGTAGATGTCTAGCGATCATTATTCCTAGGTATTTGACTGATTTTGCTTCTGGTATGTGAGTATCTTTGTCAATGATAAGTGGTCCTAAATTGGGTAGATTGTTGGAATAGGAGGTAAATGGTAGATAGTGTGTTTTAAGGCAATATAAGATAAGAACATTAAATTTAAACCATTCTTTGATTTTGTCTTCAACTCTTTTCAAGATTCGGCATCGTAAAAGATCGCTGTATCATCTGCAAAGCAAAGTATTTCTCCTGAGGAGTTCATTGATAGAAGAGTGTTTATATGAACTGTGAACAGGAGTGGACCCAAAACTGTTCCTTGAGTAATTCCGTATTTGACAATTCTTGATTCACTATGGGTGTTGTTAATTTGCACAACTTGTGTTCGATTTGACAAACAGCTCGCTAGGAGAGGTTTCGTAAATGAACGTCACTGACCCCACCCCAACCCAAAACACCATAGTTCAAATGTGATTGTAGAGAATTTTCAAAAATTTGATAGTCAAGAGGGAGTTCAGTTTGAATTTGTATAAAAGACCTCTCATTTTGGATTTTATGTGCTGAACTTGAAGATCCCATCGTAGATGTCTAGCGATCATTATTCCTAGGTATTTGACTGATTTTGCTTCTGGTATGTGAGTATCTTTGTCAATGATAAGTGGTCCTAAATTGGGTAGATTGTTGGAATAGGAGGTAAATGGTAGATAGTGTGTTTTAAGGCAATATAAGATAAGAACATTAAATTTAAACCATTCTTTGATTTTGTCTTCAACTCTTTTCAAGATTCGGCATCGTAAAAGATCGCTGTATCATCTGCAAAGCAAAGTATTTCTCCTGAGGAGTTCATTGATAGAAGAGTGTTTATATGAACTGTGAACAGGAGTGGACCCAAAACTGTTCCTTGAGTAATTCCGTATTTGACAATTCTTGATTCACTATGGATGTTGTTAATTTGCACAACTTGTGTTCGATTTGACAAAGCTCTCTAGGAGATCAAGTACTTTACCACGAATACCGTAATGCTTGAGTTTAGTTATTAGTTCATCGTGACATACCGTATCAAACGCTTTGGCAAGGTCTACGAATATACACAAGCATGGTTTATTTTTATCTAAAATTTCATATATTTTTTATATTAAGGTACTTACTGCGTCTTCTGTAGAAATTCTCTTCTTGAAACCATATTGATTTTCGGAAAAAATCTTAAACTTGAAAGCTTTGTGGATAATTTAAAAAACTTCTGACATTGAACTATATTTTGACTTTGACTTTATATATGCATTCATTGATGAAAAATACTAATACTGCTTATCTGAGAAGACCACACGCTTAAAACCAAAAAAGGAAACTTCAGCAAAACATGAAAGTCTCCGACTCCCGGGTATTTACGATAGATACTCTATTGTTGCTGAAGTACTTGGAGCAACCGAGAAATTAATATTTAATACCCGAACAATGGCTACAAGTTTCGAATATCTCTTTGGAGTGAGCTACTCGGCGGAAAACAATACTCCAGCCTCCGGCGTAATGAAACTACACATCGCACAGCAGAATTCAAGCTAAAAAAGTGCATTATTGCTTTATAGGAGTGGCACACGTGATTTATCGATTCAATCAAAAACAGTTATTAGAGCAATTGAAATTTTTGTTGGGGTATGGTCAGAACAGCAATAAAAAATATCGATCTTTGTACTACCATCTGAAGTTGAAACGTCGCCATTAGATCGATATTGTTTCTGTCATTTTGATCTTACATAACAGGATATTTACGTTGATGTAATCAACGAGGTTTCAAAATATTCAACAGAGTGAGTCAACCACAACATTCTTTTATGAATATTATATGATATTGGAATAAGGGGAAAAATTTACATTTGATTCAAAAATTATTTGGCTGACAGAATACCTACAACTAATATCAAAAATATACTTAGTTCAATTAAAAATATAAACTGTGAGGTTTCACAGGGATATATACTAGCTCTGATCCTTTTTTAAATATATATAAACTTGATATCAGAATTCAAATTAAAAGGTCAAATTAAACTTTTTGCTGATGATACAACTATTGTATATTTTGCAGAGAATGAATTCTAAATTCTGTCTAAAATTGAACAGGATCTTCAAATCCTATCTCATTGGCTACTCGCTCATAAACCATTGTTGAATCTTTCGAAATCATCAATTATGTTTATTTCTAAACGTAGTATCATAACTGATTCTAGAAAGACCAATAAAATTAAAGAATCCACCGGTTCAGTTTACAAACAATACATAATTTTTGGGTTTACTTATCGTAGGTAATACCACAAGTGTATCGGTGATTATCAAAATAGCAATTCTTTTGAATTTGAGAATCAAATTATGTTGCTTGGCAACCACACGAGCGCTTGCGCGAGTGTGGTTGCCTAAAGCAACATAATTTGATTCGAAACCGAGAAGGAATTAACGATAATCGCTGATAACACGAGTTGTATTTGTTAAGATTATTCCATGAATAAGATCGAAACCATTTTTATTTATTTACTATTCAATTTAACTAGGAACATTAATCCTGTATCTAGTTCTGAAATTATGCAACTAACAAAACGTTTACTTGATATTTCAAACATCCCTCTATTTCAGTTACCAATGACAGAGCGCGTCATTCGTAGTTTCGTCATTGCATGTCTAGTCTACTGCTTCTCGTTCGAGGTTATGTTTTGATAACATTTTGTTTTAGTGATTTGATTAATCAACGAGTACGCCAAATTTGTCGAAAATTGTGAAGTTGATATGAATTAATAGTGAGTGCTTATTTAGTTTTGGTCAAAGTTTGGTGTTGTGTCATTATAGCAGCTTGCTAGTGGTAAGTTTGTGTTTTGATAATAACCAATCAGGAATCAAACTACGAAATCGAAAACACATCATATACATATCCAGTAGCCAATCAAGAGCCGAACTACAAAATCGAAAACATGATGTTTTCATTTATCAACACAAAAATTTCAACCAATCATAATACGCTATTTTAGCATAAGTGAAATAATCGGCACAACACTCTCTTGGTCCAATCATATCAACAGTCTGAGAAAACAACTCTCACCTTTGATTGGAATACTATTTCGAATAAGACAATATACCCCACTAAAATATTTGAAAATCATATATTTCAGTTTAATTTATTCTTAGAGAAAAAAAATTGAACACACTTATTTTAATATTTACGAAGAATAAAAACTCAAAGTCATCCCCACAATTTAATATCAAAACGACTGGTAATGTAGTGGTGGATAGGCAAATAACCATCGATTATTCAGGTGTTGAAGAAAGAGTACATGTTTCGATACCACACAGGTTCATCATCAGCTGAATAAATTATGGAGAGGAAAAAACTAATTATAACATTATGGTGAAGCCATTAATCAAAATAACATAGTGTCAATGAAAAAAAATTTATGTTAACAGCTTTTTTAAATGTGAAGTGAAGGCCTTCAACCAGATTTCGAATTTATAGTCCAGGAGCCCGGTAAAAATTTGGTCAGTCATTTCCTCTCAAGCGATATTTAGTGGAATGCATCAGAGAGTCGTATTATAAAGATTCGTAAACGTCAGCTGCGATTCCGTTGGTGGGGGGGGGGGAGGGATGATCAGCACAGTAGCTTCCTACGCACGAAGAAAAAAATATATTCAATTATGTCCTCCTTCCCGGAAACGTGTTAAATTGACGCAATCCGAATATAAGGTAAAATTTTAGTTGAGAGGAAATCATAGAAGGTACAACTTTTTTTGTGTTCGACCAACTAGCTGCGTATAATACACCATGCTATGGTCAGCTGATTTTTTCTTTCTTCAAGATATTGCTTTAGCGATAATTTAACATGTTTTCAGGTAGGAAAACAAAATTGAATACATTTCTTTTTTTTTGTGCGTGGGAGGCTACCACCGCTCATCCCCCCACCGAACCGTAGCTGACGTTCACGAAGCTTTATACTATAACTATCTGAAGCATTCCACTAATTTTCGCTTGAGAGGAACTTGGTCATGGAAATCTGTCACTGGCTCCCAGACTATTAAGCCTTCACTACAAATTTTAAAAAGCAAATAATGTTCTTTCATTGACACTATGTAAAACCGCTGGAACGAGAAACTATCTATCAGACAGCTAACAGACCATGAAAGCTCCCAGTTAACGCGAACATCTAGAAGATGTTGCTTTCTTGATTATTACGGTAACAAAATGAGTTATATTTAGACTTGAAATTGTCAAGCTGTATGCATGCTTCAATATACTTGAAGGACGAAAATTTGTAATCCATGCAAAATATTTTTATTTTAAAAATCGTAGCAAAGCGCTTCCGACTGTTAAGTCATCATCAGTGCGTACCTGCAAGTAATAATTGAAATTGAATTTGATAAATTGGAAAATTGAACGTTAGGAAAATTTAAAAAAGTGAGGTGTACAAGAAGCCGTATAAAAACATCAAGTCCATGGAACAAAGTGAAATTTAAAATTTTACATAATATAAAACATCTTTAAAATTGAACAATTTTCATCCTGTTCAAGGATTATTCTGGATTCAGATATGGGATACTACATCATGTCTGTTTGAATGTTGAAATGGAAGTGAAGTTTTTCAATTCAAAACATCACTTCCACTTTACCTCCAGTGAGGGTACTGGAGGTTTAATGTTGACATACTGAAACGATCCACTACTCTCAATCATAGTGTACACTTAAATTCATCTTGGTGGTGACATACGTCAATTTCAATTCATTGTGTATTGTGTGACGAATTCTGTACATAGAGTGTGTATAACAGTATTCAATATATTTTATTAGTAAGGGACATGACTGTATCTTTCATTCTGGTCCAAGTTATCCAAGCATACGGGAAGACAAAATCTCAAAATATTTTTATATTAGGTTTTTAAATATTACGGGTCTCTATTATTTAATATTTCAGTAATATTAATTTTTCACTGGCGATGAATCCGTGGTGCTCCGGAAAATTAACCTCATTTTTTCAATGTTATCGAAATCAATTTTTATTGCACGTTCACTGCTCTTCTTTCATAAATTTCGCCCCTGGCATAATACATGGAATGTCGATTGTCATATACAACAATAACAATCAAAATGATTTCATGAATCAACGAACAACAACAGAAACGTTTCTATAACACGATATCTCAATCAAAAGAGTTATTTTTCACTGTTAGAAGTTTCTCCGTCTCTCCAATATACACCGCAGATGAACTTCATATTAATGGTTTTCTAATTCAAATAAGCAATGTAACAGAAACTCATCCCATCCCATCGTCGCTCCATTATACCGAGCAGATCCATCCCAGTCCCAACATAATTCGCGTCTTGTCAATCGCGAATCGGCAAATCGTTTGACACGAACTTAAGAGGTTCGCGCGCGCTATTGACATTTCTCTGACGAGCCTCATAACCGACTGCGATGGACTATTTTCCCAAGTTAATTACGGCCCAGATGGAATTCTGTATCAACGTGCCGACAGACATTGCCGACATGCGGCAAACGCTTGAGGAATTACGTATTTGTCCGTCAAATGGCCGCCGAGGTATGTGATTGGGAATAATTCAGCTGGCTGGATGGTGATGCACCCCAGACAGCGTGTGGTGGACGTGGAATGGTTCGGAATGCAATGTGCTCTGATGAACTGCAGTTTACTTCGTTCCTACCCACATAAGATGGTTATGGGAATTTTAATGACAACAATCACATATCTGAAAATTTTCTCCTGGCAATAATAAATATAATACCTCAAATTATATGCCTTTGGGAATATGCCCCTCAATCGGTCCTTAAGGGTGCTGGAAGAATACATGCACGTATGCTCTCGAATTGGAATTTGGGATTGACAAATATGCCAAGGTTCGACTTGAAAGAGGACGATGTGAGGAATACGGGGAGGATGTTCAGCTCATAGGCGGAAGCACCCCACATCATCTGGATGCCGGAGAGACGTATACTCATCTAGTGGTGGAGAAACGCCGCTCCCAAGAGGTGATCACAGTTGAAAATTCTCTTTGCGGCAAGTATCAGCATAAACTCCGATAGATCTGAGTGAATTATGGTTTTTCGGGTTCTTAGGCCGACGTTTATTTAGAGAAAAACTCGACGTTTCGCCAACACGAGTGGTTGGCATTTTCAAGAGAAATGTTTACAGTTTCGATCACTGAACACTACTTGTTGATAGATCTGGTCATCAAAACCGTCGGGAAAGAACAAAGTTGCTGCAAGTAATATGCTTGCCGATACGATCCAATTCTACTCGTTTGTGGTGATGAAATGGACGCAGGAAGAGCTGCTACAACTTAACGTTGAAACTCGCAAAATGATGTATCTCAATAGAACATAAATCGTCCGTTCCATGGTCTTACTTCCTCAGACAACGAAGAGGCCGTGGGCTTCTGATTTTGGAGTGTTGCATGACAGAATGGTACTGGATAAAACTTGTAAAGTTATCAAGAGTTCAGATATCGACTTCCGGCAGCGGTAGAGGTCAGACGGCGACCTTGAATCCACTCACGGTACTAATTCTTGAGTGGATTCGTTTTGATTTCGAGAGCTCCATAAATCTCTCGGAATTAAACTCTCGGAATTAAAACGAAATATACTCTATTTTCACTTAGAATCTGCTTGCGTTCCTCATAGCGTACTAGAAACTTGATTGAACCTTGAGTTGGTCAGAACAACGAATTGTTGGCTGCCTGTCAATTTGTAGACAAACCTCTACTTTGGATTCCTTGGTTCGTGTCAAATTAAGTTTAAACTAGTGACTGTAGATGTCATAAGTAACTTTCTGTTATATCTGTCTTGCATTCACGGTACTAATTCTTGAATGGATTCGTTTTGATTGCGAGAGCTCCATAAATCCTTTCTGATGAGTGCGTGAGCACGAAGCAGCTGTCAAAGGTTGGAACTCTCGGAATTAAAACGAAATATACTCTATTTTCACTTAGATTCTGCTTGCTTTCCTCATAACGTACTAGAAACTTGATTGAACCTTGGGTTGGTCAGAACAACGAATTGTTGGCTGCCTGTCAATTTGTAGAGAAACCTCTACTTTTGATTCCTTGGTTCGTGTCAAATTAAGTTTCAAGTAGTGACTGTAGATGTTTTAAGTAACTTTCTTCTATATACAATGTGTCCCATTTTGAGCAGCCACACCCTCATATTTCGTTGAGCATGAAATAATTCGAAATTTTCTTTGACTCAAGTTGTAGTACTAGGAAATGCCTACCTTTATGTTTACGTAACCTTTGTATATCCATTTTCCACGGCTAACTACGACCAAATGAAAAGTGAAAAATTGGGAAAAACATACTAGGCATTTTTTTATCGCAAAACAAACACCAGATTCTGTTTCAGAACATCTTAAAACACCCAAATCTCAATGCTTGAATCATTTGAATATACAGGGTATCATTCATTCTGATCAGAGTTAGCCTTGGAAAAGTGATATTTGGCTATTTTTCAAAGTATTAATTAAATATTTTTGGGAATTCTGTGACAAGAGAAGACATTTTGGAAATTTTCCAAGCATTATTATTCATAATGCTACCAGCTACAGATGATACCCTGTATATTCAAATGATTCAAGCATTGAGATTTGGAGGTTTTAAGATGTTCTGAAACAGAATCTGGTGTTATTTTTGCGATGAAAAAATGCCTAGTATGTTTATCCCAATTTTTCACTTTTCCTTTGGTCGTAGTTAACCGTGGATAATGGATATACAAAGGTTCCGTAGACACAAAGGTAGGTATTTCCGAGTACTACAACTTGAGTCAAAGAAAATTTCGAATTATTTCATGCTCAACGAAATATGAGGGTGTGGCTATATATATATATATATATATATATATATATATATATATATAAAGTTGTGAAGGTTAGACGACTGTCTAAGTTAAAGAAGAATCCTTTAAATTCGGGTATGCAGTCAACAAGGGTATGGAAAAAAAGTGTAATTTTTTTTCTATTCAAGCTTTCGAGTCATTTACTGGCTCTTCATCAGGAACTCTACAATGAATTGAAATTGAAACATTATTTGATTTATTAGGCACGTGTGTACTTACGAAAGTGAGGTTATAAATCCCTTTCACTCGCCGTACTATATGAAATATCATGTCACAACGGACAACACTCTTGATACAATATTAAAATGACAAAACTTTTTTAAATTATGATTAAAAATGATCATGGTAGATTAAAATAATTGAGATACAATTTAAAATTACACAAGGGCTCTTATGGAGGCCATGATGAATTAAAGAGGAAATGATGTATATGAATGACAATGACAAATGAAGTTGACACTTGGCAAGAAATGACATATTACTAGTGACCTTGTTGCCAACATACAGTGAAATGGAAAATAATGTTTCAATTTCAATTCATAGTAGAGTTCCTGATGAAGAGCCAATAAATGACTCGAAAGCTTGAATTGAAAAAAGAGTACACTTTTTTTCCATACTCTTGTTGACTGCATACCCGAATTTAAAGGATTCTTCTATATATATATATATATATATATATATATATATATATATATATATATATATATATATATATATATATATATATATATATATATATATATATATATATATATATATATATATATATATATATATATATATATATATATACATATATATATATATAAAAATATAAAGAGAACAGTTATTGGGTATAACCCTCAAATTGTTGTGCAACCATAGACACGTGTTTCGAGCTTAAGCTCTCATCAGTACGGTAAAATCAAGTGCGAAGATGTTCAACACTTGGATGTAAAAATAGAAACAAAGGAAGTCAACAACAGGAAGCCAACCACACATTTGTGGCTTCGGTTAGAAGACCCTGTGCTTACAAGGCAACAACTAACGTCGCCACGGAGGCAGCTATAGCTACTAGCGTGACAAACCTACCTTTGACTTCCTTTGTTTCTATTTTTACATCCAGGTGTTGAACATCTTCGCACTTGATTTTACCGTACTGATGAGAACTTAAGCTCGAAACACGTGTCTACGGTTGCACAACAATTTGAGGGTTATACCCAATAACTTTTCTCTTTATATTTTCATATATAGCCCCTCGATAAATCCTTTCTCATCTATATATACAGGGTGTTCCTAAACATCATGTACATCCGAAAGGGGGTAATTCCTCAGCTCATTTTAAGACTAAAAGTTCATATAAACATTGGTCCGCAAACGCTTTGTTACCGATCTACGGGGTGTTGAAATTTCAAGATTTTTTTTGTTTTTTCTTTATAGATCCTGCAGTTTTTGAGATATGTGGCTCAAATTTGAAACATAGATTATGTTATAGGGCTTACATCGATGGACATCTCAAATGTTTGTGAGAATCTATAGGGTGATAATTTTTTTTGGGTCATGCCCCCTTTTCTCCCCCTGAACTTTTTTGCGGTGCGCCGTTGATAAATTATAATATACAAAATGAATTTTTTCATTCATTTACAAACTTTTTTGTGTCTTGTAGTTTTTCCGTATCTAAAACCGTTGTCGAGAAAAAATGGAAATAGCAATTTGTGTATTTCGAGCGCAAAGTAATTGATTGTCGCTCGACAAAGAGAGTTACCGTGCAACGCGAAGCGGAGCGCGGTAATCTTTGGAGAGCAACAATGACACTTTGTGCTTGAAATACACACATTATTTTTTCTACAAACGCATCTTTCAGACAAAAAAAGATCGACACTTCATTCAAATAGGCACATAATATTATAATAGTATGAGAAAATGAATACTCAGTAGAAATTCGTAATGTATAAGCTATCCAAGTATCCAATAATTCAAATCTCAAACAGAAGAAAAAAGTGAAATCATTGCTTTAAAAAAATCCGATGCCGGGATCTGTTCCCGGGACCTGGATTTAAACCGACCAACGATAAGCTTAGCTCCAACGCAGATTCTCAGATGGCTATGAGTGTATTGTCTATACTTTCCATCATGAAAGAATAGATTTGTTTTCAAACAAATGCAGTGGAGAGCGAGCGTTTTTTGACAGTTCGTATGTGGAGTCGTTAGGTGTCTTTACATGTGTTTAAATTGTTAATTGTAAGGTGTAAATTTGTTATAAATACTCGTTATAGCCTCGTAACAATGCCAAATTATTCAAATGGCGATTTGGCTGATATGCATTTTATTTATGGCCTTGCGAATGGAAATGCAAGAGAAGCCAGACGTCTATACATGGAGCGTTATCCCAATAGAATAATACCTGATCAACGAATATTCTCAGATATTCATAGGCGTCTTGCAGAAACTGGAACATTTAATAAAAACACTAATGATGGAGGTAAACCACGTACCGTTAGAACACCACAGATCGAAGAAGCTGTTCTACATGAAATAGAAGAACAGCCAGACACTAGCACCAGAAAAATCGCTAAAAATTTAAATATCAGTCACCAAGTTGTTTGGCGTATATTGCGTGAATCTCTACTATATCCATATCACATTCAAAGGGTGCAAGCGCTCCTTCCTCGAGATTTCCCTTCAAGAGTTAATTTCTGCCAGTGGTACCTTAATAGGATAGCAGTAAACCCCAATTTTGACTGTAAAATCCTTTTTACCGACGAAGCCAATTTTTCCAGGAATCAAATTATAAATTTTCATAACAACCACATATGGGCCGAAGAAAATCCACATGGAATTGTCGAAACTCATTTTCAAGAGCAGTTCTCATTGAATGTATGGGGTGGTATAGTTGGGGATCATTTGATTGGTCCTTTCTTTTTGCCTGGTCGGCTTACTGGAAACTCATACAGGCATTTTTTGCAATACGAATTACCTTTATTACTTGAAGGCTTACCTCTTTTGCTCAGACATCAAATGTGGTATATGCACGATGGCGCACCAGCACATTTTTCTGTTTTGGCTCGGCAATATTTAAATGAAGTGTTTGGGGACAAGTGGATAGGACGGGGTGGACCTCAGTTATGGCCCCCTAGGTCCCCTGATTTAAATAGCCTAGATTTTTTTCTATGGGGGCATCTCAAATCTCTCGTGTATACAACACCAATAAATACCATCGATGACTTACGAAATCGAATATTAAATGCATTTGAAACTGTAAGAAATACTCCGGGGGTGTTTGGCAGAGTACGGGCATCAATGAGAAGAAGAGCGGACGCATGTATAAGGATTGGAGGAGGTCACTTTCAACAATTGTTATAACGTTATTTCCTTGTTATGTCTTTTATTTGGATGTTTTGTATAATAAATCGTTATTGCAAAAAAAAGCCTTTAGCAAACAGCGGCGAACAAAATAATTTTAGCGAATTACAAAAAAATTTAAATTTTTTTTTTCTCGATAACGGTCTTAGATACGAAAAAACTACAGGATGCAAAAAAGTTTGTAAACAAACCAAAAAATTCAATTTGTACCTTAGAATTTACCAACAGCGCACCGCAAAAAAGTTCAGGGGGAGAAAAGGGGGCATGACCCATAAAAAAATATCACCCTGTAGATTCTCACAAACATTTGAGTTGTCCATCGATGTAAGCCCCATAACGTAATTTATGTTTCAAATTTGAGCCACATATCTCAAAAACTGCAGAATCTATAAAGAAAAACCAAAAAAAAAATTGAAATTTCAACACCCCGTAGATCGGTAACGAAGCGTTTTCGGACCTGAGTTTATATGAACTTTTAGTCTTAAAATGGTCTGAGGAATTACCTCCTTTCGGATGTACATGATGTTTAGGAACACCCTGTATATATATATATATATATATATATATATATATATATAGAAAGTTAATTATGACATCTACAGTCACTATATTTAATACATTTGTAGTAAGTCGAGCGGGGTGGATAAAATTATCTTCCATGATGAAATGGAATGATTTGAATTTATACAACATATAAGAGACTAATAACTACATGCAGTGTACAGATTCATATGACAAATTTACAATACTAAAATTAAATAAAATTTTGGAGTCATAAAACACCCATGAATATAGCACTGTGAATAGCGGTTAAGTATCCAATATATTTGATTCCATAAACTCGTTTATGGAATAGAAACAACTTTCGAGGATTGCCTCTTTGATTGTATATTTAATTTTGATCATGTTCATATTCTTCAATTCTGGAGGTAATTTTTTATACAATTTTATGTCTAATGAATTTCGTACAGAAGTGGTTAGTCTATATATCGGATTAACTATTTTACTCCAATTTCTAAGAATAAGTTGTTGGATTTTTATGAATATCCAAGAGAGAATGAAAAATGTAAATAGAGGGTAGAGGCATTATTCTCAGATTCCGAAATAATGTGCGACACGAGTCTCTAAAACCTGCCTAGGCAACAATTCTCACAGCCTTTTTTTGTAGAACGAATACATGATTAGAGTGACTTGAGTTGCCCCATAGTACAGTTCCATATGTGATATGCGAGTGAAAGAGAGAAAAATATGAGATTTTGAGTAGAACTTTTGCGAGACGTCCAAGGAGAAATAATTGACTAGAGAGTTTTTTACAAAGTTTTTCAATGTGGCAAGACCATTTCAAAGTTTCGTCCAATTTGATGCCCAAGAAATCTACAATAGACCCTTCATTCAATGAGGAATTTGTTGAAAATGTGATGGATTGAGTCTTACTCCGATTATGCTTGAAATGATTGGGGACCAGCCATTGTTCAATTTTAGAGTTAGATATTTCCATTTAGTATTTCAACTCTTCATGATTAGAGTTAGCCCCATAAATGGTTGCATCGTCTGCAAATAGTACACAGTTCAGTGGATTCATATAATCAAAGATATCGTTGATGTATATAATGAGCAAAAGTGGACCTGATACCGATCCCTGGGGTACACCGTGTTTTACTGTTGAGCTTAATGAAGAGGCTTCTTTCAAAAAGACTGATTGTGCGCTATTAAAGAGGTAAGATTCAAAAAAATCATTTGCTACACCCCTGATGCCATAATACTCAAGTTTGTCAAGAAAGATACTGTGTGACACACAGTCGAAGGCCTTGCTCAGATTACACAATAGTTGTGTGTCATCGTCGTAATGATGATGTGTTCTTGAAAATGAGTAATGGAGTAATGTAAAGTCCAAAAAGAAGTGGTCCCAGGATAGATCCTTGTGGGACGCCAATGCCGCTCTTCCAAAATTACCGCTCTCCACTACATAGGTAGATTCTGTTATACTTGAAACAAAAGTAACAGGAGATTTCAGTCACACCATGTTCTAAAGCGTAGGGGAGTCACATGAGCCAATATTTCAAAAACATGTTGAAATTGAGTGTGAGACGAAGGAACTTGATCAAACGATCACACAGCTCCCTCACACCCTCCGAATGGGGTGGCAAGTGAGCTGATACGTCTCGAAAGCAGTTCAATATTCCTTTCAGTTTTCGCTTATAAAGCTTCTCCAGAAACGCGACTGCCACACTACAAGGAAATAGACGCGAATAGAAGCCCTTTCCGACGGGTTTATCAAATAAAGAAGGCTTCGTTAAGCATTAAAGCACACTAGGATTATCACGTCGGCGATTTTATCAGCAGCGCCACTATTTTGTTTTCAGCAACAGGAAAAACCGCCTTCGCTGTTTACGAGGAAGAAAAAGAGTTTCGGGTTCATCCGCGGAGGGTGGGAAATGGGTGTTTACTACAAAGTTTCGGTCGATATCTATAGGGAAATTACATCGTTGGAATGAAGTTTTTTTACACTCAGGGTGAGTTAATCGTGTATCCCAGACAGGGGGGACATTGTTCCTTGCGCTCAAGAATTTGGAATGAACGTTTACAAGATATTGTCACGATTTCATTCAGCACGTGACTTGCATATTTTCCCATCTATTCCATCGTATCATCACCTTCACATATAAGATTGATCACTTTATCATCTTGTCGACATATACATACATAGGAATTGTCAAAATAATTTACAAAAAAAATAATTCAGAAAACAGGTGGGTAAAATAAAATTCAATATTTATAGAATGCAAGTGAAAATGCGATTTCATATTACAAATCTCACTGACATAATAAGATTTGTCAACTAAAAACAATTTGAGTAATTTTTTAAAAAACAAGTATAAATTGCAATATCAAATTTCCCTCAGAACATTTTTAAACAAATTTGGTAAAATTAGGTGCCAATGTTCTATTTCGTTCCGTCTAAATGCATGTCTTCTTTCTGTATTCTTTCGAATTTTTTCCCCAGATTTTTCCACCAGCTTTTTTCCACCAGATTTTTCCACAAGATTTTTTTCCATACTTCTCACACCAGAACCTTTCCCAGACCATTTATTTTATACCAGTTTTTTTCTCAGGACTTTTTGCACAAGATTTTTCCTACTCAAATTTTTCCCAAGATTTTTTACACCAGATTCTTTCAATTTCACCAGATTATTGTCCACCAGAAATTTTTCCCGGACTTTTTGCATCAGATTTTTTCTACAACAATTTTCCCATAGATTTTTTTCAAAGACTCTTCAACCAGATTTTTTCAGACCAGATTTTTCTTACCAGACTTTTTTCTTTACATTTTCTCCACTATATCTTTCCACCAGATTTTTTCCCTCAGATTTTTCCATCACATTTTTTCGATCAGATTTCCCCCCCCCCCCCGTTTTTCTTCTCGGACCTTTCACACCAGATTCTTCTCCCGGACTATTAACACCAGTTTTTTTCGGACTTTTTACACTAGATTTTTCCCACTCAATTTTTTCCCCGGCTTTTTTACACTAGATTCTTTCAATACCACCAGATTATTATCCGCCAGACCCCAGGACTTTTCCTCCAGATTTTTTTCACATAAATTTTTTTTCACTATAATTTTCAACCGTAATTTCTCAACCAGATTTTTTCAATCAGATTTTTTCCACCAGATTTCCTTCACTAGAATTTTTCTGTCTGGTTATTACACCAGATTTGTCCCAACAGATTTTATTCCATAACTTTTAGGTTTGTGAATTTTCATATTCAAGACGAATTCACTTCTGTTTTGGAAAACATATTGGCCTACTTCAAATATTATATATACAGGGTTAGTCAGGCTGAACGCCTTGGACTCTCGTGGCCATATGGTATTTTTTTTCAGTAAACGTCCTGGGGAGTACACTGATGGCATCATGTATGCCATCATGTATGAATGTTGTGGATAAAAAATGTGGAAAATAACCAATATCTCAAAAACCGTTAGATATAGGTATAGGGCAGTATGAGGCAGAAATAATCAAAAAGAAATGAGAAGTTCAAAAATGTGGTAATATACAGGGTGACCCATTTGAAATAACAAAGATGCTGCTACTTTCTGGTATAAGCGGCAACGCTGCATTGCTGAAAATATTTTAGATCGATAGACCAAGAGCAACTACTTGAGAAACCAAATTTTCAGAATGATCCTATGTCCCGTTCTCCGTAAACGTCTAAGGTACCATCGACCGTGACCCACCCTGTATATATGGTGATAAATAGTATGCAATATTCTTTTTTTACCAAAAATTGAGAAGATTTTTTTTCTTTCCTTTTTTTATATCAAAGCTTTTATAATTTTTTTTGAGTAAAAACACTTATATGTATAAATATATATGAAAAAAGTACGTGTTACATTAATGTATTAGATAGGTTTTCCGTATCTTAATACTTGTAGGTATCATAATACAAAACACTATATGAATAGAACCCCACGTGCAATCTTTGATTTTTGTGAGTTGCTTTGTTTATTTTACACCAACGTTGTATGTAACCTTGTAATATGTAGTATATATTATGTATTTATTTTTCGTGTGAAATTAACGTTATTATTATTATTATTATTATTATCTCTTTTCAATTAAAATTTAAAATTATCCAGTCGGACCCTGTCTCCGATGCTCCGATACATTCGGAGGGCGCGCTGGCAACATCATTACCCCAATAACCACTCCCCAAACTATGGGGTAAGCAGCTATTGGGTCCGGGAATCGTGTGCCCTGAGCAGACGTAATGAACCGAGGATGACAGCCTTCTGCATTCTTCCGGCTATGATTTCTGACATCTTTCTACATGCCGGTATGATTTTTAAGTTCGAGAGTAATGAATCCATCACACCGCCAAGGGACCCTATTATCAGAACAACCATTTTTACAGAATGGTCTGGATAGAGCCTGCGCAGTTCGAAGAGTAAATCTCGATATTTCGTCCGTTTCTCCTCCTCCTTTCGGACGATATTCGTTTCGCCAGGAGCCGAAAACTCAATGACGAATATCGTCTTACTTCCATGGTCGAGGAGTACTACATCAGGCTTATTGGCCTGTATTTGCCTGAGGGTGGGAAATGAGTAGTTCCAGTAGATCCGGCACTTCTCATTCTCCACCACGGACTCAAAATCCCCCGGAGCGTAAGGCAACACTGGTGTCTCGTCTATACCGTACGAGTGTCGTAGGTGGTAATATAACACTCGTAGAGCCGCGTTATGTCTGTGGATATAGGCTGAGACCGCATATGCTGGACATGCTGACAGCAAATGCATAATGGTCTCAGGCGCCTGACGGCAGGCCCTGCATCTAATATCAGGGACCTCTATACCCATCATGTGGCTTCGGTAGACCAAGGTGTTGAAGACACCATCTTGGCAGGCCATTATGAATCCCTCGGTCTCCGACTTCAGCCCACTTGACCTAAGGAAAGCGTAGGTCAAGTTCTTGGATAAGCCAAGGTCTTCAACGTTTCTGAAGAAGACCCCATGCAAAGGCTTATCCCTATGCAGCTGCAGAAGAGCTGCATTTTCTGCGGCCTTTACATGGGCTTTTTGCCGAACGGCATTATTATTATTATTATTATTATTATTATCATTATTATTATTATTATTATTATTATTATTATTATTATTATTATTATTTTTTTTTTTTTTTTTTTCTTTGGTGTTTTGGCATCGACTGCTATGGTCATTAGCCACGTGTTCTGAATAGGCCTTGTTACTAACTCCATGCGCCACCTCAGGAGCAGCACTGTTAATTGGAACGCAACAGTGAATCGTGCAGGACTCACCCCAGTTCAGCCACGAGATTTGAATAATTTAATCGGTCAAATTAAATTAAAAAATCCCAGCCGCAACTGGGGCTCGAACTCCGGACCTTTCGATCCAAAGTCGGACGCTCTAACCACTGCGCCACGCCCCGACATTATTTTTATTATTATTATTATTATTATTATTATTATTATTATTATTATTATTATTATTATTATTATTATTATTATTATTATTATTATTATTATTATTATTATTATTATTATTATTTTTTTTTTTTTCTCCTTAGGAGTGTACCAGTCAGGCCCTGTCTCCGGTGCTCCGACCCATCCGGAGGGCGCGCTGGTGTCGTTAACCCCAATAACCACTCCCTACATCCGTAGGGTGAGTGATTATTGGGTCCGAGAATCGTGTGCCCTGAGTAGACGAAGCGAACCAAGTATAACGGCCTTCTGCATTCTTGATGCTAAGATTTCTGCCATATTACGGCAAGCAGGTATTATTTTCAAATTGGAGAGCAGTGTGTCCATCATTCCACCAAGGACTCCTATGATCAGAACCACCATTTTGACAGAATGGTCCGGATATAACCTGCGGAGTTCAAAGAGAAGATCTCGATATTTAGTCCGTTTTTCCTCCTCTTTTCGAACGATATTAATTTCGCCTGGAGCGGAAAACTCCATGACGAATATCGTTCTACTTTGGTGGTCGAGGAGGACAACATCAGGCTTATTGGCTTGTATTTGCCTGAGGGTGGGGAATGAGTAGTTCCAATAGATTCGGCATCTCTCATTCTCCACCACGGACTCAATATCCCCCGGAGCATAAGGCAACACCGGTGTCTCGTCTATACCGTACGAGTGTCGTAGGTGGTAGTACAACACTCGTAGCGCCGCGTTATGCCTGTGGATATAGGCTGAGACCGCATAAGATGGGCATGCTGATAGCAAATGCATTACGGTCTCAGGTGCCCCACGACATGCCCTGCATCGGGTGTCAGGGACGTCTATACCCATCACGCGACTACGGTAGACAAGGGTGTTGAAGACACCATCCTGGCAGGCCATTATGAATCCCTCGGTCTCCGACTTTAGCTCACTCGACCTGAGGAAGGCAAAGGTCAAGCTTTTGGATAAGCCAAGGTCTTCGATGTTATGAAAGAAGACACCATGCATTGGCTTATCCATATGTAGCTGTAGCAGGACCTCTGTCTCCGCAGCTTTTATCTGAGCTTTTTGCTGAACGGGTCCCAACTCGGTGACAGAG
Organism: Chrysolina oricalcia; assembly: GCA_944452925.2. Classification (NCBI taxonomy): domain Eukaryota; kingdom Metazoa; phylum Arthropoda; class Insecta; order Coleoptera; family Chrysomelidae; genus Chrysolina; species Chrysolina oricalcia. The sequence goes on along the minus strand of OX101825.2, from coordinate 4,864,661 downwards.
TTTGGGTTAGCCCGTTCAGTGTCGAAAACGAGACCGAGTTCATCGGCCGCACGGGTAGCTGCCTTAAAAAGGAATGCTCCAATCCCTGCTTTCTCATGGTCGCGGACCATGCAGAGAAGGGGATCTGAACTCCTGATGACTTTACAGGCCCCATCCAGAACCATTCTGTTATGCAGACACTCCAAACTCAAAAGTCCACGGCCTCCCCGTTGTCTGGAAAAGTATAACCGTGGAACGGACGATTTAGGATGCAAGCTCCTATTGAGATGCATCATTATGCGAGTCTTAACGTCAAGTTGTCGCAGCTCTTCCTTAGTCCACTTCATCACTCCGAAAGAGTAAAGAAGGATCGGAACGGCAAGCATTATTATTATTATTATTATTATTATTATTATTATTATTATTATTATTATTATTATTATTATTATTATTATTATTATTATTATTATTATTATTATTATTATTATTATTATTATTATTATTATTATTATTATTATTATTATTATTATTATTATTATTATTATAATGACTTCATTTTATACTCCAAGTAGAAAAAATAATATTACGTAACGAGACGATGTGCTTATTTCCTTCATTTCCAATAATCGATGAGTGAAATCGGAAAAAAATCGTCAATGTTAACATGCAGGGATTGTATATTATTTAGTAGCGCTAATCGAAATTTTTCGCGAAACTCCTGTATCCCCACAGAGAATTCCAGGAAACCAGACCGCAGGCATTTTCCGAGCCGAAACAGATCCTTTCCGGATTTCGCATTTCCAACATGGAAACGTTCTTGAGTCATGCGATAATTTCCATATCGTACTCACCGTCGGGGAGAGTTTTGAGCTAATTCGGTTGAAATTTTAATGCAGTTAAAACTTGCCAAACATTATCTAATGGAACTGATGATATTATCTCCAACTAAATTTGCCCATGTCGGGAGATTGCATAACTTTATGGTTAGTTTGATGCCACTATAATGGTCCATTATTATGGGGTTATTTAATAAATGAGGTTGTTTCCGCCATCGGAGTTGTGATGACGTTGAGTGGAGGTCCAGTTGAAACAATGGGAGTTTCAGTCCTTTTTGAACTTTTGAGTATCCTAATACGAACAAATGTTTTGGTCAAAGGATAGGGCGGAAAACTATATTAAAGTGTCTTTAGACAATATTTGTTAATTTACTGATATAACACAGATAAAAAAGATTTCTGCAATCAAAAATGTTCATACTCTTGAATAGAATAATCTTCTGAAAAGAATAATTATTTCTAACTGATTGAGATGTTTGCTTCTTTACATAAATTCTCTTGAAATGAATTGCTTGCAATGAAAACATTCTACTCTTTATCCAAGAAAACACAAACTCAAAACTATTCTCATATAAAATCATTATTTATACCTAAATTGTTCGTAGTTTTGAATCTGTGCTTTGTTCATTCTATTCAATGTTGCCAGAATGAAAATGGCTTCCATTCTATATTGGATAAAGAAGTGCAAAGTGCAGTTTGGAACAGTTTGGAACAGGAAGTTATATTCTGTCTTGCCTCACAGTATTAATTCTTGAGTGAATTCGTTTTGATTTCGAGAGCTCCATAAATCCTTTCTGATGAGTGCGTTAGCACGAAACAGCTGTCAAAGGTTAGAACTCTCGGAATTAAAACGAAATATACTCTATTTTCACTTAGATTCTGCTTGCGTTCCTCATAACGTATTAGAAACTTGATTGAACCTTGGGTTGGTCCGAACAACGAATTGTTGGCTGCCTGTCAATTTGTGGACAAACCTCTACTTATGGATTCCTTGGTTCGTGTCAAATTAAGTTTCAACTAGTGACTGTAGATGTCATGAATAATTTCCTGTTATACATATATATATATATATATATATATATATATATATATATTCGGTGAATGAAACACCTGTGAAGGCGGAATGTTGCAAGTACATATCTACCCGAGCCTTTGAGTGAAGTGTTTCGTTTGAGCATATTTCTGGAATATTCCTGGAACCAAAAACTGTTTACTGGGAATGTTCCATCCACCGTTGAAACACCAGTTACTATTGCCAACAAAACTATCAATTTTCATTCAATCCGCATGGAAACCTTCCTTTCGGCCGGCATGAATATTCAACCGGAAGTCCACGGAACACGCAGGTGTCTCGCTGAAAATGTCGCATTGTTATTCAATCCGTTTCGCCACCGCCGCAAAAACGAAGCTATCAGCGTGATATCAATCCATCATGGAAAAAACATCACGTTTAGTTTTGCACAACGTGCAGCAAACAGACTCCAGTCGAATCCGCTATCTTTGATCTCTCGGAAGTCCGTTTTTGCGGCCCGTTCGTCTTTTTTTTGTTTCGTTTCGGCTGCCGCGATGCGATAAACCGCTCCGAATGAACAAGTACTTGCGGTTTTGTTTCGCCTCATTTGCATTGTAATTCAAGATTACTGCCGCTCTAGTTCCGGAGGGAGAATTGACGTTATAATTAGAGAATTCCGCGTTCTTGAAAAATCGGGTGGATGGGTATAGTGATGGAATCCGATTCGACTGGTTTCTGAGTTCTATGAAATTTTCTCGAACAGGAAAGATAGCCTCTTTAGATTCACATGAAATGAAGTACTTTCATAAGTTACTCTCAAAAATAATTGCGAGAGATAAGCAAAGGAAATTTGTTAATGACAATTTTTTTCTTCAATGAATAATAAATTCATGGGCCTATTGGCCCATTGCATCATGCGATTTTGTACAAGTTATTTCCTAGGTGAGACCTTCATAGTTCTAGATCGCCTGATGGCTGCCCGATAATTGTCTGTCCTTTGCGGTCTAGAGCCTCGCAACAGCACAGTATGTGTGTCATTGATTCTGGATACTAACCGCATAGTCTGCAGGTCAGATCTCCATTGTACAGTACCAGTTTGTTGAGATGTTCCTTCACTGGTTCATGACCGGTCAGGAGTCCTGTAACGGTTCACAACTGGCTCCTGTACATCACGTAGATATCTGCCATTCTTTCATTGTACAGTCCTTTGATGTATTCTTTCCCATGCTTGTTTCATGGGGTAATTTCCCACTTCGGTTCCCCTAGTGTCTGCCCTTGGTTTGAGGTATTTTCCGTCAGCTTTCTCATTGCCCGCATGTCCCCGGTGTCCTGAAACCCATATCAGTTTGACGTGATTCCTGTCTGCCAGTACTTTCAGTTCTCCTTTGCAGTCCCATGGCAGTTTGGACGTCACTTTCTTTTTGCACAAGGCCTCAAATGGCGCTTGACTGTCTGACAGATTGTTGATATGCGCGTCTTTAACGTTTCTCCTATTGTTCTCCTTTGCGCATTGGAGAATGGCGTACACCTCTGCTTGAAAGACAGAGGTGTGTTTGCTCAGTGAGTAGCCAATGCTAGTACTCATATTTCTGGAAAACACTCCCTGTGGAGTGTCTTCGAAATCCGAGCTGTCACACTCAGTTGTGTCTAATATCAGCACCATGAATTGGTTATCAAAGCAGTCTCGTTTCGGAATGTGTTCATTCTCATTCCCAGCACGTCCCCAATCACAATTCTAACGATGCTCATGTATCCCGTTCCAACGTTCAAGTTAGGTGTGTTCTGCAGTCTGGAGAAAACAAACCTTGCCTCCCCCTGCTCCACTAGGTTGAGAGGAGGCAGTTCCAGGAGTGTCTCCATGGCTGCAGTTAATGTTGACTCAATTGCCCCTGTAATTCCAGGACAAGCACCTTCCCAGTCTTATCATGGCTCCTCTTTGTTGTGTGTCGCGCCACCACACCGAAGAGGAGTATGTAATGGAAGGCATGACCAACGTGCTATAAAGCCATTGCAGCATAGGTAATTTCAGCCCCATTATTTTTTTCCAAAAGATCGTCTGGCCATCAGTGGTGAGGTCACCGCTTTTTTGGTTGTTTTTTCTCTATGCTGGTTCCAGGTCAGCTTAGAGTCAAGAACTACTCCAAGATATTCGTCCTCCTCTCTGAGTCATATAGATCACCTCCGGGTGGGTGATACTATGGTCGCCTTGTTGGGGGTGACGTTCAACCCCTTCAGGTCTGTCCATCCCGTGACTTAGGCTAAAATCCTCCTGAGTTTCTGCCAGCGAGTCCGCGATCAGATTCCACAGAAGCGAGGTAAGTTCTTCATCTTATGGCTATCTTCTGGTCGCCCTGGCTACTATGGCCTCCTCTAATACAGTTATTTGCATGAACCGATTCCTTAGCATTGAGTCCATCCAGGCATTATATGGTTCCTCGATGTCTTTGTGTCTAAGAGCTCTGGTGATTGAGTTCATAGGGGTATGGTCAGAAGCCCCTTCTATGCCTGAAAAGACCGCAACAGTACCTCTTTATTTTCCAGCGTATTTTCCACCCTCGTTGCTACTTGGTGAAGTGCTGTCTATGTTGAACAGCTAGTCCTGTAGGCATATTGCTCATGCTGCAATCGCCTCTCCACCGGTACGCCGCCCCAATATGTCTGTCCACTAGCTTCTTCGGAGTTTTGAGTTCAAATGACAGAGACTTTGCTGAGTCTTGTCCTGCTTTTCCAAGTTTCAGTATAAAAGTGACTCTGACGTGTCTTCAAGGATGTGGTACAGAGTCTGATTTGCAGGGCTTCTTCAAAGTCCCCAGTTTTTCTGGAAGAGAGCATATTCATTCCGCCCAATGGCGAGGCGGAGCAACTGGTGGGCGGAGCCTATGACAACAATTGGCAGACTCGGGTGGTTTTTGAAATATAGGAATTCTATTTCTTTTCTGGCTAGCTCAACCATTTTTCTACCACAAGTGTGCAACGTCGCAAAACCAATAACTTCCAGATACCTTTTTCATTCCATATTCAGTTCCATTCTGAATTGTAGCAGCAGCAGTAAAATAAAATGCACCGGTACTCTTGAAAAAGCCCAGGAATAACCGTCATTACGAATTCTTTCTGTATTATTGTTGGGTTTTCCAACAATTTTTCATCAGCTGCAGGCTGTAGATTCCTCAGCAGAAGAAATGCTCCTTCATCTCCTATTTTTTCTCTTCTCGACAATTTATAATAAGCCATTTAAGGCATGAACAAGCCATTTAAGGTTCTTGTCATATTTGAGCCACTCGGGAGAGTGTGCTCCTAAGTTGAATGACTACGTCCCTTCGCCAGTGTTCCCGAGCGACTGGCAATGCAGTCAACTTGTGTCATATTTGTAGAAAAGCCTCTGGCCAATGGCAAGGCGATGCAGCGAAATTCGCTTGTGGGAGGAGCCTATTGAGATTCCACAACGGGATATACTTAACTCCGAAATTTTTATACTTCTTCATTCTTACTACAGGAGCATTTCCGAGAGGATATTACACCTATCTGAGCTTTGCTCTTGGATATACTTCTGGTATCTTATTTTTGGATTTATTTTGTGTATTCCTGGCCATAAATAACACCAGTACATCATTATTATCATTCAGAGCAGTACCTGAATGAAATGGAAGCACTCGAATCAGCCCCAGGATTCCACAGCACTTTATAACCGGATCATCGTATAAATCGAATCCATCTCAATAAAGACTTCACCGGCGCCCAAACTCAATTACTATAAACATGATCGGTTTGGCAACAGCGCGCGCGGATCTTTCGTATGCACGAGTCATCCGGCCGCTTAGAAAGATAAGGGATTCAACCTCTAACATGCATGATTACTTTCCGACCGTGACTTTTATTTTTGAGTGATAAAAAGTTTGGAAAGCGACAGCGCGCGGATGGTTTTGAATACCAAATGTCGTGCGCCGTTTCTTTCTCGGGGTGCGGTGTTTCCGTCTGCGGAAGGTGTATTGGAATATTCCGCCCCAGAGTGCATTTCCACTCGGAAAGCGTGTGCAGCATAAGCGCTGCTGATTCTTTCTATTGATTACGTGACAGTACTTGTAGACGGATTGGAGTCAATGTTGGGAGGTGTGGTTGCGATCCCAAACGTGTTACATCATTGCATCCACAATTTCTTGGGTAAAATTGAAGGATATTTCACATTTTCGTCTTTTACATCAAGTAAAGACATTATGAGGACCATTCTGACAATTTTTTGACCTCCGAGCATATACTTGTGTAACATCATTTTGCTGGTCATTCTCCATACGTCAATACATTTCCAACGAGCCTTGCAACAATGAAGTCTGCAGAATGAACAGCGAATTGGTGTCCTGCAAGGATACCCTTGGAGGTCGAAAATTTGCATGGATCGAAATTAGAATCTCTTATGGAAATTAGAATCTCTTATGGAAATTAGCAAGTTTTTTTTACCAGATACCGATAACAGCACCAGTTGACTAAATACGCAGATACGTTTTACTCAAGCTGAGGAAGAATCATCCCAATACCAGCTTTTATTGCAACACAAAAAAAGGTTTCCATCATCAGCGATTAATGTGGAGTTTTTCAAAAGTAAATTGCTCAAGAAAATAGAAGCCTGATGTAGTATGTATTCAAGAACAGTGGTGATCCAGGTGTAAATATCAATCTGATGAATTTTTCAGACTATTCATTGACTACAAGCAATTGCAGGAGTAAGAAAAATCATGACTGCACCATGATATACAGGGTGGTCCATCGAAAACTTGACATGGAAAATCTGGGTAGTTTTTTTCGTTAGGATGAACTGTTTGTGATTTCATTTTGTTTTAATAAACCTGTATGATATTTCAGATCTACAAATTGTTGCACTTCTCTGGACAACTCAGTTTCAATTTTTCACAATCTTTCATTTATTTGATACGACTCTGTAAATGTTTTCGCTCAGTATTTTCTCTGTACTGAAAAAACTACGTCTTTAACAATATAGAACAAACGTATATAACTGTCGATTACTATTCCATTCGTGTGTGGTATTATACTTTTAAACTCGAAAGGAATAATGGTGTACACAGTTACAGAGAGAGAGTTGAGTTGTTTGAACTTTATTATGAAAACAATAGATATGTGAAAAGGGCTGCTGAATGGTTCAATCAACAACCTGAAGACAGTGTCGTGGCAGTATGTGTCTGAATTGGTTACAAAATCCAAGAAACGGGATCGGTGACAAATGAAAAACGGCAAATCGAAACGCCATTCAGAAATGAGGCGACAACAGTGGCAATTTTTGGTTCATCTTGCGTTTAACCCAAGTATAAGTACAAGACAGCTAGCACCTATTTTCGATGACTCACGAACCAGCATTCAGCGTATTTTGAAACCTCACGAATTCCATCCTTACAAAATTAAATTAAGCAAGAACTGAATGAAAATGATTTTGATCGACGTTTAGAATTCTATGAGTTAGTAACTCAGCAGACGATTGCGACTCCACAGTTCCTCTTCAACATCTGTTTTAATGATGAACATTCCATTTATTTAAGGGGCAGTTGATCGACATAGTTGTCGATATTGGGCTGACTCTAATCCCCACATATTGCATGACGTACATATGCAACATACCCAAAAATTAAACATATGTGCTGGTTTTTTGGTGATCGTATCATTGGCCTTTTATTTTCAGAAGTCAATCTAACAGAAGAAATGTATCTGGAAGTTCTTAAAAACACAACTGAACCTATCTCAACAAACATTATTGAAAATTATCAAAATTATTAGGAGGATCAGTTGATATTTCTACAAGACGGCGCTTCTCCGCACTATTTTCGGACTGATCTTAAATCGACCTGCAATTATAAATTGTGTCTTTGTCAATGTGTATAGAACTCCAGATCGCTATTTCAACTGGTTTGTGAAGAAAAGATATGAACTTATAAATAAATTGTCTCTTACATTTGAAACAATATATTCATGTGGGAATATTAATGCAGATTACTCGACGAACACCACTGAAAAAAAATCACTATATGAATTTCTCAAATGCTTGAATTTGAATGTTTGTGATCCAAACAAACCCACCAGGATTGCTCTTCCTAAGACCAAAATTTTTGACAAGACTCGATTATACCGGGGGACAACGATATCAGTTTCAGGCTGCCATTTTTTTATTTTTCCACCTAGTATAACGAAACTTGGCAGAGATGATACTTCGTCCGAATTCATAATTTTTCAATTGGTTTTGACATAAATTATATTTTAAATCAAATTTTAATTTTCAATCTAGAGTGCCATGACCATCCTAAAATTTCTCTACTTATACTCTCTATTTACAGAAAAATCTTAAAAGAATATCTTTGTTAGCCTACAAACAATTCAATTGTTTTCCATGGCAACGGCAAGTATGACAATTCGGCAAAATTTAATTTAGAATGGAATGGAAGTTGAGATGAAAGATGGTAGTATGTGTAATACATTCTTGGATTCGTCTTGAAATAATGCATTTAATAGTGTAATGAAAGTGATATGGTTACATTTAAGTTTTTTGAATTAAGACAAAAAAATTAAATTATACAACTTTTCAGCCTTTCTCTAGGCTAAGGAACAAAGATAATAATCTTTTTAGATTTTTCTGAAAATAGAGAGTCGACGAGGAGCAATTTTAGGACGGTCATGGCACTCTAGATTGAGAATTGATATTTGATTTAGAAATATAATTTATGTCAAAATCAATCGAAAAATTATGAATTCGGATGAAGAATTATTCAAAGAATCCTAGAAACTATATACAGGGTGTCCCATTTAAATTTCGAAAGTTAAGGTCATTTCCAGGGATACCGGAAATTGTAGAAATTTGTTGTTACATCAGTCAAATGACATTCAGTTCGAATATTAACTCTGCCAAGTTTTGTTTTACAGGGTGAAAGAACTAATAAAAGAATGGCAGTCCGAAAGTGATCTCGTTGTCACCGGGTACATTTACGCAAGCAAAATTACTCCTATACTACGCAACCAAATATAGGAGACCACCTAACTATCCTCTCTATTCGAAACCGGTGATAAAATTCTCGGAGGAAAATTAAATCATTTGGTTTGATAGCAATAGAAATACATCTGACTTTTTTCCATATATAGGAAAGCAACATTTGTCACTTGTTGCTTTCGGAAATATTTCTGATGTTGGCACTGAAATTATGTGGAATATTCATTTTGTAATAAAAGCAAACTGTCCTCCTAAAAATAAAAACAAAAATCGCCGCACTGAAAAAGAATGGGTAACAGAGAAAATCAAAAAAGAAAGTGAAAAATTAAAAAAGAATATGAAAACTTAAAAACGATATTCCGTCGAAAAGAAAATTAAAATAATCCTGTAAACTGGGAGCGTTATAAAAAACAGAAAAACTTTTTTAGCAATCTAGTCATACAAGAAAAGGAATCTTTCAACTCGAATATCTTAAGAAAAAGTGGAAACAAACAGAAAACGATGTGGAATATTGTAGATGAGGAAATAAACAAAATTAATAACGGAGATTATTTCACTTATGCTAAAATAGCGTGTTATGATTGGTTGAAATTTTTGTGTTGATAAATGAAAACATCATGTTTTCGATTTGTAGTTCGGCTCTTGAATGGCTACTGGATATGTATATAATGTGTTTTCGATTTTCTAGTACGATTCCTGATTGGTTATTATCAAAACACAAACTTACCACTAGCAAGCTGCTATAATGACTCAACACCAAACTTTGACCAAAACTAAATAAGCACTCACTATTAATTCATATCAACTTCACAATTTTCGACAAATTTTGCATACTCGTTGATTAATCAAATCACTAAATCAAAATGTTATCAAAACATAACCTCGAGCGAGAAGCAGTAGACTAGACATGCAATGACGAAACTACGAATGACGCGCACTGTCATTGGTAACTGAAATAGAGGGATGTTTGAAATATCAAGTAAATGTTTTGTTAGTTGCATAATTTCAGAACTAAATGCGGGATTAATGTTCCTAGTTAAATTGAATAGTAAATAAATAAAAATGGTTTCGATTTTATTCATGAAATAATCTTAACAAATACAACTCGTGTTATCGGCGATTATCGTTAATTCCTTCTCGGTTTCGAATCAAATTATGTTGCTTTAGGAAACCACACTCGCGCAAGCGCTCGTGTGGTTTCCAAGCAACATAAATTGATTCTCAAATTCAAAGGAATTGCTATTTCGATAATCACCGATACACTTGTGGTATTACCTACGAAAATTAATCTAAATACTGAAGATGTTAAAGTAACTAACCAGAAAGAAGTAGCATTATGCTTTGCCTCGCATTTTTCTCAAAACACTCAAAAGAAGTCAGCATTCATTTTCGAAATGTTAGTAGCAAAGAAATAGTTTTCATCATTTCCTGCTTCTGACTTGGTTTCATTGCAAGCGTAAGAGAGAGAGAGAGTTCGAGAGACTTTCCAAAGAATCACAAAATCATAAAAAATCTCTCGCCTTCCTGAAATTTGTTGCCCTAGGCTACTGCCTGTCATGTAAACATCTATCAATCTAGTAATTTATAAATGTTGCAGGATGACCTCATATTTCCAATTTCCATTTTCTACACACTCAAAAGAAATTAGATGATAAATTTGGCAAATATAAACTGTATATATAATTTAGTGTATCAATAAGAAATATAGGACAGAGCATTCATTTTCGAAATGTTATTAGCTAAGAAATAGTTTCCATCATTTCCAGCTACTGACTTGGTTTCAATGCAAGCGTAAGAGAGGGAGTTCAAGATAATCTGTCAACTGTTTAATTTTTTGAACTATCAGTGTAGCCAAACTAGCTTTTGGGGCGTCTGGTCAGAGACAACCAAACACATCATTATTTTCAAGCTGGTCAGATTGGTCGGTTGTGCTTGGAACATGCAAATATTGGAATATCTTAATGTTGGCACCCTAATCTTCAAGGTATATTTTGTTTCCGACTGAGAGACGAGGAGTCTGATGGTAGAATTGGTGAAAGCTACAGGTGTCTAGCCATACAGGGGTTCCTGGTTCTGTTCGGCTGACTAATCCTGAATTTTTAAAGTGATTCTTTGTGGATATTCCGTTCCACCCATCTCACCATCAACTCCAAAGTCCTTACTTTTGATAGATGCCTATCTTGGACAGTTACGACAATTTGGCGTTTGAAAACTTCGTTCCACGCCAACACCTTTTTTTCTACAAAATAAAACCCTTCCCGGAAAGTGAGTTTTCCAAATTTTGTTTCCATCGTTTTTATGCTAGCGACTGAATAGAACACTTATCAACTAAAAAACATTCATAGGGTTGTTGTACCCGGAAGAATTTAATCCTGTCCTGTCTGGTTTGGTATCTCCCAAGCTTTGGTTAAGCCCCACGTCTTCCTCTTTAGGATATATATGGTATCAATTGCTCTTGTATAGCTCATTTGCCCGAAGTGTACACTACCTGGTTTCGCCTGATGAACTGCTGAATGCTGTCAGATATGACGAAGGCTTCTCCATTGAAGGTCTTTGTAAACTCCCTTCCTTCATCACTCCAGTCCTGGTTGGCCTAGGATCGAGTCCAAAATCTTCACGGTTGTGTCACCAGAGGAACACTTTAAATATTTTATATAGGATGAAATTCTACCATTTCAATTTGAATTATTAATTCTTATTCAATATTGAGATTCTCCGGTTGAAGTTAATATCTTTCAACGACGATCTGTAAACCACCACATAGTACTATGCGCTGGGAAAATTGATTTCCTAATAAAATCTTACATGTAATGAATTCAACCTCATATGCAGTAGATATCGAATGTTGAATATTATTATAATCACAGCCTAATTTTTGTAAACCGTTGGTCTGAACAGTGAAGATTAATTAATTTTAATTGTTTGTGTGTTTATTTATGTTTCATTTATTCATTCATTGATTAACACTCTTCAACTAGACAACATCGTATGGTAAAGTCTCTTTTAGTTTCTGGTATAACATCCTAATTGTCGATTTTATTGGAAATATGAACAGGATGTTCATAAAGTCCGTTGTGGAATCATCTGCGACTGAAAGTTGAAATTTTAGTGGCTATTTTCCATCGTACAAGATAACCTCTCTTGGAAGGGATTCATGTTGTAAAGAGAAACATTCTCAATTGAAAATTGTACCATTACATGACTCCTCTGGAAATGGAAAAAAACCCAACGATAAAAAAAGTAACTTCAATTTATCGTATGTTTTTTTTTCATTTCCAGAAGAGTCATGTATTGGTTAAATTTTCAATTGAGAATGTTTCTCTTTAAAACATCCTAATTGTGATTAAAGATTGTAGAGAATTGAATTTTTCTTTGTTCTTTTTTAGACAATGAAAGTCCAGAATAACCTTAATCCTAATTGTCATTATTCGGTTGTTCAACTTTACAAGTTCCAAGTACTCTTTGACATAGACATATTAAAAGTTGTTGTGGCGCCCTCTTTTATTTTTTATGACCATTCTGTTATTGTTCGATGGAATACTGGAAGCATTCGCTCCACGCCAAAGGCAGCAATGGAAGCCCTCCTTGGATCACCTCCTCTCCACATAGTTCTGGAGAGAGAGAGGCAAGATGGGCAACATACAGACTCTACCAAGCGGCTATTAGTCTACCGCAGGCATGTGTCATGAGAAGCAGCAGCATGCTGGAGAGCATAATAGCTCACAACATTCTAGGAATGCCCTCAGAAATCATGCCTAAAACTATCAACCTTCACACGTCCTATACTGTGGTTTTCCCGAAAGAGAAGACTGGGTCCGGAATGAAACCAACCTATGTAGGGCAAATGAACGTTGGTTCCAAAACTCTGGAAGCCGTCGGAGCCGGAATATATGGGATGAACCCAGTAATGAAACGCTCGTTCAGTATGCCATTGAAATGTGTGCCAGGGAGCTGAAAAATCGACACCACGCACGAAAAACAATAAAAATATTTTCAGATGGTCAAGCAGCACTGAAAGCGCTTGAATCCAACTGCTTCAAATCTAGGGCAGTATGGAACTACAGAGACACCTTAAACCGACTGGCGCAACGCAACAACGTTACCCAAGTCTGGATACCAGGTCACACAGACCTAGAAGGAAAACAAATAGCGGACGCCCTAGCAAAAGAGGGGGCTGAAACAACGTTCACTGGACCAGAACCGGTAATTGGTTTAGCATAAAGCACTGCCAAGAATGTCATAACAGCTTGGGCAGACAATAAAAGACTCGAGTACTGACGTAGTCTACCGGCCTAGCCCATTCCAAAGCATTTATTGCTTGTACAAGGAAAAAACAGGACTCTGACAAACTGCTAGATCTCAGTAGAGCGAATCTCAGAGTTGTAGTAGGTTTGATTACTGGCCACTGTAAACTCAAACATCACATGCATAAAATCCGACTTGCACAAGATGCAGAGTGCCGGCTATGCATGGAAGATGATGAAATGGCTGAACACATTCTGTGTACATGCCCTGCAGCGGCCAGAACCAGATTCTCAATATTTGGCGTTACGACAGTAACGCCAGAAAACCTGGTAAATTGTTCTCCTAATGCATTCCTCAATTTCGTCAAGAGATTGGATATACTGGGAGAAATATAACCATGAGGTGAGCCACAATATGCCATTGGCCGCAGTGGAGGGCCTGATATGGGCCCCACTCACGTTCAAACCCAACCCAACCTACTGTTCGATGATATTATTTTTCTATGTAGTAGGTAACGAACCCATAGTGCCTACTGACGAAGAGCTGCCGTCTGAATTGCTCCTTTTTATTCATCTTTTTAAAAAATGGGGCTGCAGTGTATACAGCAGACTGCATTTCTCGATCATGCTGTACTAGTTATTGCTTTGAACGGCTTCATTTCAAAATTCAGTACTCTTAAACTCACAATTTCCGGCAGAGTTCTAAGTTTTCGTTCGATCTCAACTCCATAGTCGATTCTACCTCATGAATACAAGCACATCGCTTATGTAAACTTCATCTAGAAAGACCGAACGCCAATAAAATGAAACATTGATCGATACAGCCCCGATAAAGAATGAATCAGTTGACTGCAGCGCAATGTCAACCTAATTGAACGTATTATTCAAACGGTCCTTGATGGGAAACTGAAAAGAGCGTTGGATGAAATATAGTTTGCGCTTGACTGAGAGGAATGAATATTGGGCGATTTCAACTGAAATTAAACACCCCAGGGATCCCCGCTTCCGATCACTGAATGACATAGTCGAGCACCGATTGGGCATTGTATGGAAGGAGTTCGCTTCGGTCGATTAGAGTTTTTATTGCCATCTTCAGGTTCGTTGGTTATAGAACAGTGAGGAAAATGACATTGTTGAAGCCTATTCAAAAATTTATTCATGTATTCACCATGTTCCCAAATGTATACTTTTTCTAGCACGTCATTCGAAATTCAAAAAAGTTAAATATCAAAAACATAGTCGATGTTAATTATTCCCACTACTGGATTGTAGAAAATCAAGATATTTGGTTTGCTGAGAGTTTAATTTCTCATTCAAAGTAACAGTGTAACGATGTTGATAAATAAATTTATCAGTCGGGGTGGGTAGACTCCAATATCGAGAGTGAGTAGAACAAGAATAAACTTTTATTATAACTGAATTTACACAGGATATAAATGATTTCAAATTGATACTAGCAAAGTCATGAAACGTCACGTTGACAGTTAGACTACTCCTTATTTTCCTTTTTGGATCCGGATCGCCTTGGAACAATGACAGTTGTTGATCCCCATATCGCACTGTCTGGAGCGAGGTATTATAGTCCAGTAATTTAAGGAATATATTAGTGAAGAAGTTGTTACAACAGTAACCTGAACTTTTGTTTGCAGGTTGTAGACGATGACGTAATTTGGACCTCTTTCGTCGTCTCATAATTTGTGTCGTTCTCTACTCATTCACAACTGCTTCTATCCACAGTTGTCTTCTGGTGAGTACTAACAAGTTTTCGAAGGCTTACACTAAAAAAAATATGGTTCATTATATCAATAATTACCGTTCATCAACTCTCCGTTCATCGGCACAATACAATTTTTACTGAGGCAATAGAAACGGTTTTGTTGCGATGATAAAAAAATTTCATTGAGGTAAAAAAATTGCCACACTGAAACAATATAAAATGTTTCATGTTGATTTCACTGAAAATATGAACAGGATGTTGGAAAGTTGGAATTTAGTCGCTATTTTCCATCGTACAAGATAACCTCTCTTGGAAGGGATTCATGTTGTAAAGAGAAGTCACATTCAGGATGTTTCAAAATTCAGTTATACTTGAACTGCGAACATAGGTCTACTTTGTCACTTGTTCAGTGAAAGTGATAAAGAGGTAAGTATATGCCTGAAGGTTTTCACATTGATTACTCATAGATTCCTGTTATTTGGAGAATTATATTTCGACTGTAAACAAAATACGATTCTCATTTTTCATTTCAAGAGGATTCATGACCTAACGACCAACTCAGCATCTACATATTGCCACGATAATTGTTTTCAACTATAAAAAAATGTGAGTAGTTTCAACAATATCCACTCTATCGGTTTGCAGTTGAATACCCTAGACTATTCTTTACTGTTGAATAAACTGAAATTTATTGGTGTATGCGATGAAACACTTTCTTTCTTCAGAAGATATCTTTATGGTCGAAGTCAGAAAGTCAAACTAGGTAACAATCTGTCATACCCACTGGAAGTATCTAGTGGTGTCCCACAGGAATATATTTTGAGGCCTCTCCTGTTTGCTTTGTACACTTGCGACTTCGAAAATTCGGTAAAACATTGTAACATCAATTTTTACGCAGACGATACGCAACTTCACCTATCTTTTCTGCCCGATGACATTGATGCTGCTACTGACAAAATTACTGAAGATCTATCCTCTCTCATAACTACGTCTCAAAATCACTCCTTGAAGGTCAACGCAGAAAAGACTTCGGTTTTATTATTTGGCCCTCGTAACCACAAAAACCTACTAGTTGATCAAGTGAAGTTGAAGGTCGGGAACAATGAAATATTACGTGTTAGGAGTGCCAGAAATTTGGGCCTGATATTCGACGACGACTTACGATTTAAATCGCATATAAGAAATACTCGTCGTTTAGCCTTCATGAACTTGAAACTTATATTCAGCAATAGACAGTATTTGAGTGAGAAAGTGAGAGCTATTTTGTGTGATTTATTGGTACTTTCTAGGTTCAACTATTGTGATAGTATCTATAGTCCTTGTTATGATTACGAAGATAATACAAGTCATGCAGAACTCATGTTTGAGACTGATATATGGGATCAGGAGGGGTCAACACATTTCGCAAAAACTGAGTGAGATTGGGTGGTTGAATATGCAGAGAAGGCAATTACTTCATTCAGCGTGTCTATTCTTCATTCATTCTTCATAGAACTGGAAACAATGTTTTTTTTTCCCACTCTTAAGAATAATAACAGAGGTCTCATGTACTTCATGTTCATGAAACCAGCTGATCTTCGGCGTTTTCCCATATAATTTTTTATTCTTGTTTTTCTTTTTTTGTATATGTGGGAAAAAAAGACCTATTATTATCATTAATAATTATTTTATCATTTAGTCAATACATTTGCCATATCCACCTCTATCCTCAGTCACATCAGCTTCTGCTGGTTCACCGTTTAGTTCTCGTTTCAGTAGATCAACAAGCCCTGATGAAGTTATTGAAATAACGTTAGCCAATATTATGAATATTACTGCAGAAAGGGTAATGCTGGTAGAATAAAAAAAAATATTGCAAAATGAACAGAGAAAACTTTAGTACAATATTTTGAAGATGAGGGTATTCAGATGTACTTGTGAAAGAGCTACAGACATAAGAGGCCATGAGTGCGATCATTAAACTGTAGGCACCAAAGCTCCCTTGCTGGCACAAGCTCTGCTTTTGAGGGGTTTCCTACGAAAACCCGAGTTTTGTATAAACAAAATTTACGAACCATTTTTTTTATAATATTTGAGGAGCTTTCTATGGTAGAAGAGTCAATTAGTTACTCAAAAACGGTTTGTAGTATCGATTTCAAACAAGGACAGGATTCTAGAGGACGTTGAATTCTAGTTACGTGCTGTAATGGAAATTGAAATTTCAATCCACTTTTTCACACAAAAAAACTTCCAAAAAATGCAGTTACTTTGAAGCAACTTTTTGGGTAGATGAACAAATAATTTAAAAAAAATATTACAGCTATTGATCTACGTTTTACCTTCCTTTTAATACCTAATTCATTTCGATTGGATGAAGAATGCCTCAAATTTGATTGGAAGAGAAATACCTTCGCAGCTACTTCTATTATCTGTGAAAAGCGTCGTGAGGTGCTGCCGCAGACATAAGTACATAAAATCGAACGTCTTTTAGAAGCCTGACCTTGTTTGAAATCGATATGACGAACCGTTTTCGAGTTATCGACTCTTTTACCAAAAAAACCGTCTTAAATATGATCACGATCATGTCCTCCCAAGAGATTTTGGAAAGATTTATCAGCAGAATGTTGGTAAGACTGAAATGATATTAAGAAATAGTATTTCATAAATAATTAATGTATTTAAATTTCTTATAAGAATATTATTGAACAAGTGAACGAGGAGAATTAAATAATTAAATAAGTTTTCTAATTTGAAGAGCATATTCAAAACTGCCATAAGACAGTATTTCAGGGTGAAGACTCAAAAGGTGCCGCAAACGAAAATTAGTATACGTATTACGTATATTTATATGATATACAGTGTGTACATAAAGTAAGGAATAAATTCATTATTTCTGAATGTAAAGATATTTCGGAAAAATCCTCGGACAGGTCGATTTCCTTTTCCGATGGGCCAATTTTTGAATCCCACGCAAAATATATAGGGTTATCCGCAATTGAGTAAAAATGACTTTGGTGATATTTTTAAATTGGATATCCAGTATATTTTTCCATATTTGGTTAGGGATCGTCATTACAAATCCAGTGATACCAAGTTTGATGGGATTATGTCAAACGGCTGCGGAGATATGACCAAAAAACTTCCTCGTATGCCTAATGAGTATGACTGCGAGACTCCACACGATTCAGAAGGTTAAAAGTCTCTGTCGCACTCATTAGGTATATGGAGAAGTTTTTTGGCCATATCTCCGCAGCCGTTTGACATAATCCCATCAAACTTGGTATCACTGAATTCGTAATGACGATCCCTAACCAAATATGGAAAAATATACTGGGTTTCCAATTTAAAAATATCACTAAAAGTAATTTTTACTCAATTGCGGATAACCCTATATATTTTGGGTGGGGTTAAAAAATTGGGCCATCTGAAAAGAAAATCGACCTGTCCGAGGATTTTTCCGAAATATCTTTACATTCAGAAATAATGAATTTAATCCTTACTTTATAATAGAATTCTTGTATAAAGTATAAACTTCAAAACATCCTTAGGAGTAGGAAAGCAGACGTATTTAAGAACTAACTTCCATACAAATGACTCTGTAGATTGCGTCTGGTAAGCCATAAGAATACCCAAACCTAACCAGGGCGTACTTAGTTAACTTATTATTCTTTCTTTGAAGATATGGGTTTTTAACGATTTATATGTCAATGCAAATAAACTACCCGATAATTGGAAAGATTGTATAAAAAAACTTGAAACTTTTCTCAACCGGTTGACCGGTCGCCTCAATTTCAGATGGCTGAATAAGATTGTATGATTGGATGATTTCTTTGAACAATCGAAAGATTAGATTTGGATATCACATCATACAGTTTTTGTGTTTGAATTTTCTATTTATCGTATTGTTTTGTTTTTTTTCTCCAACAATTTTGCAGGGTTTGTACTCCCAATTACTTTGTACTTTGTAATTATGAACATATTAAATAATAATAATAATAGGATTTCTATTCAATGTATTTTTTATACTGTGTTGTACTTTCTAGTGTAAAAATAAATCAACACTTTCATGAATTTTATTTAATATACACTACAGGTGTGGATACGATGAATTCTAGTTGGAAATACCTACAATAACCGTTTGATTGGATGTTAGTTTTAAAATGTTTATTATTCATGTTATTTTTGAAGGAGGGCCAAGACCCCGACACCATTGTTTGATGTAGTGATGCTTTCGAGAAGGAAAAATAAGATATAAGGTATATTCAGGTGTTCGTTCGAATTATTATTTGAAATAAATGATGATAAGATTGGGAATTTGCTTCTCCTTCATTGTATTTCCTGGTTCTTCAGTTTTTCCAGTTCTATTTTCGCGAGTTTTTCAGTGAAAAAGGATGTTCTGAGCCCCCGACCAACATGTTTTCTTCCTCCGAAATTTTCCTAGTCCGAAGCGATCGACGGATTTTCAGAAATCCTACGTTTTTTCTAACTATTTTTTGGGGAGGCAAGAGAAGTAACAGTATCTTTAATTATTGCATTATACTCCAAGTTTTTCACAATTCCAATGGATTTTTTCCTTATAATTTTTGCGAGTTTTTGAAACCGTAGGAAATTCGTTAGAATTTCTACACGTTCTTCACCTAGGCTTCAGGGAAAGAAGTGAGTAATTTTATTTTAGTTCTCGTATTACCATCGGTTCTTGAAATGAATATCATCATCATCATTTCTAATTTTTAGGTTTAAATTGCAAAGTTAAATGGAAGGTTGTGAGGGAAATGAACATGACAACTATCCTATTTCATAACCATCAGTTCATCCCAATCGAAAAAAAGTCAGTATTGGAAAAGCTATTGAATAAACGAAAATATCCATGCTCTCGATTAGAAAAAAAAACCAATGTGTTCCGTAGGCGAATGCTGATTCCTAGACCCCAATCACCAATTCATTAACCTCTCCTTCCTCCGTTTCCCTTCCACCCGCGAAACAAAAAGCGGAGCGCACGAATAAATAATCTATCAATGGCCAGGCTGATCTGAATTCGGCTTTTATCTACTCCGAGCCGATGTAAACGTTGAATAAATTCCAGCAAGGCACGCTGATAAAATCCCCATAATATCTAGGATTCTGGAGCAACCAGTCGCGATCGATCAAGTCGTTCGCCGGCATGGATAACAATTTCGAATCGTTAAATCTACCATAAATGTTGACGTAAACACAACTCTTTGCTATTGTAATCCCGGTTATTGTTCTCGTTGGATCAAGTTGTTTCAGCATCTATTGAAGGCGAATTGTCTTTGGAAATGTAGACGAACGATTGTCTGGATCAATCCTTGGACTTATCTAGTCTTGAACGAATCATCATATCATAATCGTACCTAGGTCGCACAGTGACGTCCAAATGACGTCCAAATTTGACCAAATAATTGACCAACCGACGTCAAAAAGTGACGACTCAGATAATCATAATATCTCAGCCATAGGAAGTAATCAGCAGGACGTCATTCTGACGTCTGAAAAGAAGACTTAAAAGACGACATTTTGAGGCCTACAAAACCATCAGAAGACGTCTGTCAAATTACCAATGGATGACGTCATATAAAGGGTTTCAAAGTCCCTAGTTTTTATATGGAAAATTATTGTTTTAGGAAAGTGGAATAAAGTTGAACGGAAATACATTATTAAATTAATTAAATTTTGAGAATAAAAAAAAATTACAGGATATTGTATCAGGACTTTACTCTGGCGTCTGAAAAGGAGACTATAACAGACGACATTTTGAGGACTTCATACCCATCAGAAGACGTCAATCAAATGACCAATGAATGACGTCATATAAAGGACTTTCACAGTCCCTAGTTCCTACCCAGGTAGCAAGCATACGTCATTATGACGTACTTCATCGGTTATGTCAAACGTCATATTGACCATGAAGTTGACGTCATTTGGACATCTAAATGACGGTCAAATATCAGCGTCATTATGACGACAGTAGATGGCATCATTTTAACGTTACATATCGCTTTTATATGACCTATTTGGTCATATTCAAGATGTACATATGACGTCAATTAAATGTTATGATCATCAGTAAGACGTACTTTTTTGGTTAATTTTGGTATTTGCAGCAAAAAAATGCATCGTTCTTATCAGTTTCCCACATCGTTATGATCGTTTTGAGCAATTTTTTCAGTAATTTGACGATCAACTCAGCAGTTATAGATGTCCTAATTTTCTGAAATATCTGCTATATCATTGGCATTTTATAAGACAAACGATTATCTAAAAATATTTTTTATTCCAAAAGTCCTCTTCTGTTTTACATTAGTGACCAACAAATAACGTCATAATGACTTCAAGTGGATAACGATATAACAGCGTCCATTTGATGACGTCCATGAGACGTCGTTTATGCGTCAATGACGTCCACCGTCCGAAAATCACCAATTAAGTACGTCATTATGACTTACGCTTGCTACCTGGGTAGTTTTCATGTGGAATTGTATAGTTTCAGGGAAGCAGAACAAAATAAACTAAAATACCTTATTGAGTTTATTGAATTTTGAACTGGAGAAAAAATTACATAATATTGTAGCAGGACGTCACTCTGACCGCTGAAAAGATGACTATGAAAGACGACATTTTGTATCATGCAAGACCATCAGAACGCGTCAGTTAAATGACCAATGAATGACGTCATTTGAAGGACTTTCACAGTCCCTATAGTTTCTAGTTTCCATGTGGAAAATTATAGTTTTAGCACAGTAGAATAAAATAAACTGAATAAAATTATTGAGTTTCTTAAATTTTTAACATTAAAAAAGGAAATTGAAGCAGGACGTCACTTTGGCGTCTAAAAAGGAGACTATAAAAGACGACATTTTGTGGCCTTCAAGACCATCAGAAGACATCAGTCGAATGACCAATGAAGGACTTTCACAGACACTTGTTTCTAGTTTTCATGTGTAAATATAGTTTTAGTGAAGTAGAATAAAATAGACTAGGATACATTATTGAATTTTTTTGATTTTGAATATTAAAAAAATACAGGATATTGTAGTGAACTTACATTCAATATCAATTAAGAGTGTATGAAACGATTGTTAAAAAAAATTGTAATTTTCGTAAACCTGTTACACCCCTACGTGCAGTATTCAGAAGTCATCGAGAGACTTGTGCGATCTAGGGAAGACGCAGCCCTTACATTTCAAGGTGTGGTGTCATGATGTATCTTAGAAAATAGTTTATCATTGTGAAAAAAGAACCTCGACTCTGTATTCTTCTGTTGTGTTTTTCGTAACTTCAGAATTCAAGATTCATAAAAAAAAATTTGAAATAAATAATAACATATTAAAAGTACAAAAAACAACAGAAGCCTAAAATGTTTTCAGAGTTTTTTCGTAAATCAGCCGTTTCCACATTCATTGAAGTTCTCGATCTGGCATTCTAGCACGAAACAAATGTAAATAAACGCATATCATGACATAACACAAAAAAAGTATTTTTATTATTTCATTGAATATTGTGTTATGTTATAATCCAATACAAATAATTGTGTTAATGAAATTGCATTGCCTGTTGAAAGTAATTTTCATCTATGCAGAAATTGCATTAAACATATGAGAATTGAATTTCTAGATACCTCGCTGTTGAAAGAGATTTGTTACGTGCCGTTGCTATGCAACAAATGCATATATCGAGAAAGTAAATATTGAAATAATTTCCATTCCGCTCATATTTCCAGTGGAAATATTTGCGATATTGAGTCTAATAACTACTAATACGATGTAGCCTTAGTGGTTTTGACAAATTTATTCGGTACATATATCTATTCTAGTTTAAAAATGAATATATTCTTCACGATCCACTCTTTCTTCGTGAATACATCCACTGTACTGGAGACAAATAACACACGTACGGAAAGTTAATTTCTGCACGCGTACGGAAGCGCAAAATAGTAATTTATTCAACAAGTTTCGAAAGTGATATTTTACGGGATGAGTAGGAACTTTCCAGGACGAGCTGTAGGCGAGTACTGGAATCTAAGTGATTTTGATCAAGAGTAAAGTAACCTCATTTTGAATGGGTAGTATCGAAAAAGTTTTTCGAGTAAAGTTGTTTGAAAATTAAAAACAATATCCAAGTAATAACAGCCCCTTTAGCAACGCCTCCCACCTTCTAATTCAACACTATGAATCAAGTGATCGTTAACTTGTGGATTTGTGTTATTTTTGAAATGTATTTATTTTTGAAAATTTAAACTTATACGGTTTAGTTAGGCTTTTACACAGGCTTATACAGATCATTGGTGGATTATCAAATTGCACTATTCCATAGATAATTAAATTATTTTGTTTGAAATTGAATTCAAGAGTATCCACCTGGCCAAGGCAATTTGTGTTGTGGATCGACCTCCCACAAGTAATTTTCGAAAAAAAAAATTCTGCACATAACAGTTATGTTTGCATTACATTTTAATCAATGGAAATAACAAACAAATCTTAGAAGAAAGAAAATAAACGGAATTTGAATGATATTCAATTTTCCTGATTTTCAACAATGTTTCGTGTTGAGAAATTGGGATTATTTTTTATTTCTTCTGTCTGCAGCATTTAACTTGTGATATGTTTCTATGCAAGGAGGTAGTTGATTGTATAGTTTGAGTCCATAGTAGGTGGTGAATTTTTTGGTGTGGGTTAGTATACAGGATTGCTAAATATACAATGTTCTCAACGTGAATACTTCTGATCCTATAATTCTGTTGCAGAAAAAGATGTTTTTTCAAAATAATATTCAACAAGGTATTCTGTAATATTTCCGAATTGTTGAAAAAAGTTTTGAGGGTTCCGCCCATTTAACTAAATAGTAATAGTAGTAATAGAGATTCTGCCAATGTATTATAACATTTGTTTTAATGAAAATACTGCTCAACAAATAAAATTTGTATGTTACTTTTCTCAACCATTTGAAAGTATAACCGATGTATTCGCTCTATCAAAAATGTTGATCGACTATCACACTAAGATATTTGATAGATTGTGTTTTATGGATTAATAGATATGAGCAGTTAGAAAAGTCTGTGATGAGCTGATCTTTAGCTGTAGATGACAAGGTGATGATATCAGTTTTTTTCGAAGGTGATACTCAGCAAGCTGTCACCGAGCCAGTTATATGTTTTTGCATCCCACCCTCTATATTTTCTAACCAAGTTTTTCCACCGAAAATAACAGAAGTATCATCTGCGAATGGAACTAATTATCATGGAAATTTATTAATAAGAACATATTTTTGATATACAGCAGAAATAAAATCGGCCCCAACACTGTTCCCTGAGGTACGCCATGAAGGTTCAAGAAGTGTATTTTTTACTTCAACAAGCTGCATTCAAGTAGTGTTAAGTGTTCGAAACTGTAAACATTTCTCTTGAAAATGCCAACCACTCGTGTTGGCGAAACGTCGAGTTTTTCTCTAAATAAACGTCGGCCTAAAAACCCGAAAAACCATCATTCATTGCATTCTATTTGTTGGAGAATTCTCTGCTAACAAATCTAATACCCTCTGATACCAAGCAGTTCCAATCGTATGAATAAAATTGTATGATTTACGGTGTCTAAAGCATTTGCTGTATCAAAAAATGCTGTGAGATATTTGTTGTGATTTTGTGTCCAAAATAACGTTTTTTATCTTGAATACTGCATTTTCGGTAATTAATTTTTCTCCCAATCCAAACAGTGAGATTCAGACAATATTATTATTATCACAATAATTCGTTATTCTATTTTTGACACAATTTTTGAAAATCTTCGTAACATTTTTCGTTATTAGGTCTGTTATTGTCACCAGATTTGAGAACAGGTATTGTAAAGGAGTTTTAAAAGCTGCCAGAATTATGTCTTTTGTAAGAGTAAAATTCGGAATATATCATAGAGGTTCTTCAAATAATTCGTGGTATTCATTTATGAAAACAGTCATTCCTTCTGGACTGGAATTTTCCTTCATGGGGTGAAGAAATAACGAACTTTTTGAATATGAGAATACATGAGTAAGGTTATTCTGGACCTTCATTGTCTAAAAAAGATCAAAGAAAAATTCAATTCTCTGCAATTTTTAATCAAGACGTTTCAACTGTTAAAATCTACAGTCGTTATCAAGTGTATAATGCGACAATCTCAAGGATACTTCTTATATATGCTGTGGATAATTTTGTGTCATTAGCCTAGGGGTAATTTGGCGGTATTCTGGTAAGCTTGTTAATTACAGTGTCAGGTCCCTCCGGTACAGCATTGTTAATTCTTATCGCAATATCAATTGATCCGTGCCACTAATTAAGGGTTTCCACACATTGCGGATTTCTATGCTAGCTTGACTAAAGACTTTGTTGTCCATAATATATGCACTCTCTTTAAACTTACTTCTATACCAGCCCTCTTCTTTATGGATGACTTCGGCTTCAGTCCATTTTATGTTGTGTTGGGTAGTCCAGACATGATCCGCTATTCCTGACTTTGATGTTTCTCCTCGTTGAGTGTTCATCTTGTGTTCAGCGAGTCTAACGCTAAGTGGTCTCTTAGTTTCTCCAAGAAAAGCTTCGCCGCATTCACAAGGGATGCGGTAGATGCAGTTTTTGGAGTCAATGTCAGCGTTACGTGGTCTGGTCTTTGTGAGATGGCTGCGAATAGTGTTACCTGACTTGAAACATGTCCGTATTTTGTATTTCGACCCAATTCGCTTTATTCTTTCCGATAGACCTCTAACATACGAAACGCACAGGGTGGTTTGTGTCGGCTCATCTGGTTTCTTGTTCTTATCCCCCCTCTTCTATATGTTTTTTGGGGTACCCATTTCGTCGCAGATCTTTCTTGATATTGTCCAATTTGATGGTAAGACTTTTATCTGTGTTACATAGGTTGTAGGCACGGTCCACCAGCGATCGAACAACCCCTCTCTTTGTAGCACCATGATGGTTCGATTCGAAGTTCAGGTATTGTCCGGTATGAGTCGGCTTTTTGTATCATTGTATCATTGTTCTTTTGAACTTTCACGTCTAGAAAAGGTAAACCGTCTTGCGTCTCCTTTCCATCGTGAAGTTTATGGACTTTCTGATGTTATTCAGATGTTCCAAAAAGACGTCTAGGTCCTCGTCTCCGTGGTTCCATATGACAAACGTGTCGTCAACATATCTCAACCACATCTGAGGTTTCTTATGGGCTGTCTCTGTAGCAAAAGTTTCAAACCATTCCATATAGATGTTTGCTACCAAGGCCGATAATAGGGATTCCATCGGTAGTCCGTCTTCCTGGGAGAAAAAGCCGTCTTTTTCTTGAAAATAACAATTTCGCAGGCAACTTTCTGGCAGGTCCATAATGCTACGTACTGGTAGGTTCGTCCTGTTCTTCAGCTCTGTGTCTTCTTGCAGATTTTTCCGAATAATTTGCAAGGCCTCTTCTACCGGGACGTTGGTGTAAAGACTTTCCACGTCAAAACTGACGAATTGGTCTCCTGGTGCTACTCTGATCCCTTCCAGGAACCTTACTCAAAGTGAAACATTATCAACCACTTTCAAACAAACATGAAAATACATGTTTTCCCAACTTCATTTTTTATTTTCAAAATAGGAAATACTAGATAAAGAAGTTAATGAAGTGATTTGCTATATCTCTTCAGGGTATTATCATTGTTTGATTTTTGTTGACAACTTTATTTGTGATTTCTCTTATGTCAATTTTTTTCATATTCTTGTTGAATTCAGCAAGTTTTTTCTGCAAAAAATTCTGTTTGGAGGTTCGCAATAAAATACATAAGAAACTTCCGAAATTACCAATTTCAAAATTTCATCAAAAAAGCTAGCTCATTGAAAACTGAAGACAATAAAACCTCTATTGGTTCATTTCTTGATTTGCCAATTTCTCCTTGAGCTCATACTTGAGTTCATAGAAAGATTTACAGTGAATGATGATGAAAAATCAAGCATAAGAAGAAAGAAAAATAGCCACCCCACTCAAAGTGGTATTTCTATACATTCGAAACGAAAATCCAAGTATTCGATGTTAAAAAGGAGAACAAGGGGACTTCTACAATGACATACAATTCATTGTTCTTTTACTAAACAGTCGAAGAATTGTAGGAAATATGGTAATCCGTACTCACTTACAATGCACAATGCACGAAGTGGGTCTACATAATCCATTCACGGAAGGCAAGCAGCATATTCCGCATTTCGTGACCCATTCGGAACTGTTTTATCACAAAAGAAAATATACTACATTCAACTGTTCGTGAAATCGGAACTGAATCTTTAAACGAGAGCGAGATGGCTCTCGTCCCATACACTGGATTTTCCAGCTCAGATTGGGTCGTCTATATACAGGGAAAGGGATTAGAAATAGATGATCCTGTTCAAGTTCTCTTCTCTCGTTGTTGTTGAATATTGTAACTCAATCTCCACTTATATATTACTGAAATGATGGGGACTCAGTAATCTGGGATCATATTTATCCAGATGTTTCCTGAATTAAAATACCCTACACTTAGTTTCACGAATATATTTTCACAGTAGATATGTATCTGATTCATATCCACAGGCAAATCATTCATTTCATATCACTATGCAACTTTATCTACATCTGATTCAACGATGAATTGTTTACTCTTTGACTGTGTTAACCTTTTAAACGGCAAATCAATCATATGCAAATTGAAAGTACTGGACCTAACACCTATGGACTTTTATCCGTGAAACAGATTGGAGAATTTCATCTTTAAACTGCTGACTAACTATAGGCAACAATAATTGGAAGAGGTAGCGATACAGGGTATTGCTTCTCTCACTTACACCGAATATTATTTTCTTTAGCATGACCATTATTCTTTTTTTCTAGAGAATATCAACTTCACCTTCATAACAAATTTTCCCTTTTTCTGGAAAATATTAATATTAAAATATCAATATTACTCAATTAAGCATTCATCAAAGTGGACTGTATTTTCTCTCTATCAGATTTCTAGAGTAGAAATCCTTATGTGATAAAATTCAGATATAACCTTGCGATTCAAAGGATATCCTTCGTCCTCAAAATATTGTAACGACCAATTCTGAGTCCTTTGGTCTGCTTGGCATGCTATACAGATCATATACTGGGCAAAGGACTGGTACCACAAGTAGGTCCTATTGGAGTCTAAACAAGGGTCAAAGAGGCACAGCCAATTGTTATCCAATGCCCGTCACTCTCCGTAGAGAGGAGCCACAAACAAGTGAGCCCTTAATTTTTCTTCACAAGTCTCCGACAAAGCCAGTTATGATCCAATCATAACGCTTCGTAGAGAGCAGCAAAGAATTGACCATACACTCCAGGTATTGACCAACCAGGACCATCTTCGGTTGAATCAGGTTCTGTAAATGTTTTGAATTTTATAGCATTCATATTTTCCATTACTTTTGCCTTCTGCTAATTTTGTTTGAAATTATATCCTTCAGCTATCACTCCAATTTTTACCATTCAGCTATTTTTGTTCTCAATTTGTTGTCTTCACCAATTCTATCCGGCCTTCAGCCTCTTGTTTGAATTTGAGATAATGTAGTTTTTGATTGAATTTGCATAATCATTCTGCCTTCCCACTCAAGCTAGATACAAATCAAGTCATAGTTATCTTTCTCTTTGGTTTTGTCTTTTGCAACCTGGCGCCCTCTTATCTGAACTAGTCAAGTCAATTCATGTCCTATTTGTTTATTAGTCATCTGATCTGCCTAAACTATTGATCCACTTGATGAACCCCACTCACATCCTAACCGAATCAATCTGAGCAGACCATCAGCAAAAAGTGATCGAGCCTTTCTCGCTTTAGCTTATACATGATTTTATTTTTCTGTTATCACTCCATCTTGCCCATATTAGATACTAGCCTCGGTCTGATAGGTGATCCCTATGTAGTCGAATGGGGGACATGCAGAATACTTTGACATTTATGGGAAATTTTGGCAACATGAAATAGCAAATTGATACTTTCTATATGACAGAATTAGTTATAATTGTTTTTCGGTTTTTCTCGATCATTCGATTAATACGAGGATGTATTGATATCTAGTTAGCCTAGACCAGTTCCCTGCATAAACAAAATATTGCGTTACCATAGCAACGAACAATAACTTATCAGAAGTTCGGTACGATGTATTGCTCATACAATAAATATAAAAATAAAAATATATAAAACAACAACAAAAATTAATTGGCGCTCCGGGGCGACTTGATTGATTCCAGTGGCGCATTTGCTTTTTCAGCTGCAGGAAAACCCGGAAAAACCTGCAGCATCACATCATCTGAAGATCTTGCTCTGCCAATGTCCTCTCTCTCATAAAATAAAATGTAGGGTGTCTCCAGAAGCTCCAATAAACCCAAGATATCGTCCGAGCATTTAGAAACAAAACTATCGTCAAACTTAAACCAGTCCGTTCCAACTTTCGCCAATGCGTAATAATGGCCACATTCAACGCCGGAACCACCGTGAACAATGACTGCATGAAGATTATAATTGTGGTCTGCCAGAGGTTGAGTCATGTTTGAAGAGCATCAGTGTTATTATCAGAATGACTGGTGCCTCAGTTATACTCGTTGTCTTATGATTATTATCAATCAATTTGGCGCATATTGGGCAATACAGTTGATCATCACCAGTTAAAAGTTCTATCTTCATGGACGGATTGATTGTAGCTTACGAAATGGATGCGATGCAGGGTCTGACCAGCTTCCCTACGAATCAGTGGAGAGTTGTCCTGAGGATCTTGTTAATAAGATTGGATTAGATAATTTGGGAAACACTTGCTACATGAATAGCATTTTACAAGTATTATTCATGACGAAGAATTTCAAGAACGAGATTTTAACAATGAACGAGAACTTTTCCTACTCATTCACCAATCTCAAATCCCTGTTTATGCAATTGCAGTTTCGTAAGAATTTATCATCTTTCCCACCAATCGATTTCCTGGAGTCTTTGAAGTCTACTAGATACTCGTTAGGACAACAAGAGGATTGCTCCGAATTCTTGGGATTCTTATTGAATACTCTTCGTGAGCAGGAAAATGACAAAATCAGTGGTCTCGACCGTTCTGGATCAAATGGTTCCGTACAGCTTATCACGTCTTGTGTTTCTAGATCTTTCGCTGGAAAAATCCTCACTAGTTTATGTTGTGGTACATGTTTGAGAGACAGTGAAAACGTATGTGACTTTCTGGAGCTTCAACTAGCATTTCCTGATATGTCTGATTGCCAGTACGTGCGGAGCTTGCTGTTTCATCATACTTATTAGAAGTGTCAGTGTAAAGTTTGACGTCAAAAAAGTAAACCAGAGGTACGCAATAGATTAAAAAAAAATATATCCACCGAAATTGAGAAAATCGAAAAATTGGAGGATCGAACCATCATCAAGTATCTGTATTTAAAAGGGTTAAGAGGTGAGCAGATTTACGAAGATAAGCTTAATATTCTGGTGATCAATGTCCTTCGTATGCGACCGTGAAAAATTGGACTGCAAGCTTCAAAGAGGTAAATTTTCCATTGAAGATGATCCCCGAAAATATCGATGCAGTTCATGACATGATTTTAACAGACCGTCGAATTGGGCTAAAACGGATATCTGAAGCACTGAATATTTCATACAAACGCGTTCATCATATACTCATATGAAAATTAAAGAGAAAAGATGCGGAAAGCTATCCAAAGGTGTTTTGTTTTTGCAGGACAACGCCCCTGCACACAAATATCATGTTGCCATGCAAAAAATTCGTGATTTAGGTTTTGAATTACTAGAACACCCTCCTTATTCACCAGATTTGGCTCCGTGCGACTATCATCTCTTTCCTCAACTGAAAAAAAGTTTAAATGGTCTTAAATTTTCTTCCAACGGGGAGGTAATACAAGCTGTGGAGGTCTGGTTTGCAGAGCAAGTAGAAACATTTTTTTTGAAAGGTCTAGAGACGTTGCAGGTTCGCTGTAATGAATGTATCCAATTAGGAGGGGAATATGTTGAGTAATAAATTATTTTGACATTGAAATTTTGTTCGGTTCTATAGTTTGCTAAAATTCTTTCAATATATCCTCGTAGCTTTTACAGTTTTCTGACGTATCTAAAGAAGTGGTAGAAGTGCAGTTAAACGCCACCAAGTATATGAGTGCCAGTTCACCACACTTTCCAATTGTCTTTAGTTATAGTCGAAATGCTATCTAGAGTGCTTTGGTTTCTGGAATTATTTCTCCACTCTATTGGAGAAGCAGTTGGAAAGCAAAATCTCTTTGGATGAAGCAAATATCGGGCTTTTCAAATTTCAACCTTGCTACCTTGCTCCTGTCTACTAACATTTAGATTTTTCTGTTATCGGTCATCTTCCACAAAGTTGAAATGGTGGCTTTTTCAAAAAATGTTATGTTTGCCGTCGAGTACAGGCGGTACAATTCAATTTTTGAGTCACCGCTTCTTAGAGCAGCCAATCTGTTCTAGAAGCATTCCGCATGTCGGAAAAGCAGTTTACTACAAATAGGAAGCATTTGTCGATACTCTCGTATTACATACAATATCAAATTCGTTGATCCCTCTCCTCCTCTCCTCTTGAGTCTGCATTCTAGGACCATTAGCCACTCCTAAATAATTTCGTCTGTGATCGAATTCGCAGGGAGGATTTCAATTTTCATTCACGAAACAAATTAATAATTGTTCAAGCCCATCATGACAGGATAATCGGAACAGAATCAGTGTGAAATTCATCAGGCTTAATTGAAAAAAGGGTATCGATCAGGTGAGGGCTTCTTTTGTTTTGGAGTTCAGTGAAAAATTAATTTCTTTGAAGATTATCCTCGAGATTCTCATGAATATTTCGATAGGGATTACAGAGTGATTCCGTAAAATGTAAGATTTACATTATGATTACATTTACGTTTGGAGTTTTTTAGTACGGAGCATTTTTTTGAGGACGAAGTTGAATAAAAAATTTTTCTAGGTGCTAGAGATAGGTATATTGCTTCAATATTTCTCAGTTGTCTACTTGAGAAGCATTCTTATCTGACTTGAGCAATTTGATGTCATTTTGCAGCCATTCGTGATTCGTATAACACCCCATAATTTAAATGTACATTTTCGAAAAGGTGCTGTAACTATTCTCCTTTGAAAAATCATGTTTCGAAGAAAATATCTCCTTTGCAATTTTTTACTTGAAACAACGGTGTGAGTTACATTTTTCCAAACCAATATCTCAGTAAAAATATACCTAACTTTTTTGTATTTCTCTCTTTTTTTTATGGCAGTGATCATTTCAAAAACACGCATAGTTTCAGGATAGTAGAATTGGTGAATTTCAAGTCAATAGAAGAATAAAAATTTTACTCTAAGGTGTAGACCTCTAAAAATCACGAAAAATACGAAATCGTCAGATCCACTAGAAATTCGCACTGTATAAGATTATCAGATGCTCAGATATAAGATTCAGCTGGAGAAGGAACTGAAGAGAGAACATTTTAATTTGTAGAGGTTCAGTAAAAAGCCTTTGAAATTTTTAATTGAATTGGAATTGATTTGAAATTCCGTTTGCATACATGCAAAATTTATTGAATGTCATGAAAAAGAGCCCGAAAATTAAATTCGATAACAAAAATTTGGGGAAAAACCCTCTCTGAACTCGATTTAAAATTTTCAATGCCGAACCTGGGATATATATATATATATATATATATATATATATATATATATATATATATATATATACAACTATTGTAAGTAAAATTTAATAACATCAACATGTAAAATTGACATAATAATTCTTTGTAGTTCCCTGAAGACGTAAATAAAATTTACGAAAGCTTGGAATAAACTCAAAAGAGTACACTTTTACACTTTTAACTTTGCTGCAATCCCCATATATATATATATATATATATATATATATATATATATATATATATATATTGCAGAAAAGTCAAAAGTGTACTCTTTTGAGTTTATTCCAAGCTTTCGTAAATTAATTTTATTTACATCTTCAGGGAACTACAAAGAATTATTATGTCAATTTTACATGTTGATGTTATTAAATTTTACTTACAACTATAGTGAGGTTGTTTGACATGTTCTTATGCTTTGAATAGTGACATTACAGTTTAAAATTGTAAATAATTTGAAAAAAGACTTTACGAATATAAATAAACAGAAAATTTTAAAATTTCAGTCGAAATACAAAAGACTTGTTGATTGTATCTAAGGGATATACATCAGGTGTCAACTGTCAATAGAAAAGAAATCTTTAATTTTCAAGTCAACGACAGTAAGAAGGAATAAATCTCACTCAAATGATTTATATCAGTTCTTTTATTCATACATTTTTTATCTTGAGATATGAAGGCCATTTCCAAAAAAGTTCTCTTAGTGATATGAGTCTCTTCAGCTAATATTTTAGTTGAATTATAATTTATTCGATGGTCAAATTTGTTAACATGATCAGCAAGAGCACATCTTTCAGGAAGAAGTCTACAATCACTTTTATGTGAGGAAATTCTACTTTTCAGGCAACTAGAAGTCTGGCCAATATAATTTTTATCACAGTCCTGACAAGGAATGCTATACACTACATTTGAAGTGAAAGTAAATGGAATTTTATCTTTTACTTTTGAATAAATTGGTCTAATTGGTAAGATAGTTTTATTTGCTATTTTCACATTACACACTGAATGAAAGAGCTTGGACAATCTTGGTGTAATATCTTTTATATATGGAAGTGTAGTAAATGTAGAAATTGTAGGATTTGTAGGATTATTATTAGCAACATTGCCATTAGTGGATGTGTTAAGATTGTTAGATATAATATCTGTTTCAATATTTAATGGTGTGCTGAACAGAATACTTTGACTTTGCTGCAATCCCCAATATTAACTGTTTTTTTTCTTAACTGGTCAGCAACGACTACCCTTTCTATATATATATATATATATATATATATATATAAAGCAATTCTGCAATTCTGCGAACGCAATCGATTTAGAAGGGTTGAATCAGTATCTGCAGTGGAGTTCAAATCAATCGAAGAAAACAAATTCAACATGAAAAAAGTAGTAATCACAAAAAATACAAAATCGTCAAACTATTTTTTAAGTTTTTTTAGGAATATTTGGTAGAATAATATGAATAATATGAAATATGAAGAAATTTAATTGATTCTTCACACTGCCAAAATGTCAAAATAAAACTTTGTCATCAATTTTGTCAAAGGTAAGCTACCCTTTGGTTTAGTATACACCCCCCATCTCAAACGCCGATTGTGAACGTTTATTGATTGCCGTTCGAGCTAATTGGATTGTTGAATTGAATGCAGCTAATAAATTCGTTAGAAATTGCTGGTTCTATTGGTTCCATACGATAGGGCATTGAATTTGAGGGTGATCTGATGAAGTGTGCAGAAAAGTGAACATGGAAAATTGCCTGCAGAATGACTCATTAATTGGGTTTTTTACATCAATAATGAATTACAGATGTTACAAATGGTTTAACGATTCTTCCAAAAGAACATCAAGTCAAAATCTTTCAAATTTCAAACTCATAGCAGATTTAACCAAAGATCCTATAGACATTTCAGCTTATAAGAACGCTAGAAATGATCACTGTTATCGAATAAAAAATGCGATAAGGAGGCCCTACGACTATTTCATCAATACTTCTGAATAAAAGTCCAAATCATTTTGGAAAATGAAAAATTTTGAAAGAAACAAAACAAAACCAGTAGTACTCATACCAGCGATATAAGTGCCGATACCTTTAACGATTTCTTTGGAGAAATTTCTGATGAAATCATAAAATCTCTTTCAAGTCTTGATATAGTCAATTTCAGACACTTTCCTGTTCACAGTAGCTCTTTCTTTTTAGCTCCAGTAACTGCAAATGACGTTTTGGATGTGTTGAAGTCGCTGAAAAATGCCAAGTGCTTGGACGCAAATGAATTAAATAGTGAAATAATTAAGGAAACCTCCAATATTATGTTACAACCACTAACCGATCTTATCAATCTCATGTTCGTCTCTGGTATATTTCTTGATGCACTCAAACAATCCCAAGTTATTCGCCTTCTCAAAAAAGGTGATATTTCACTTGTCGACAATTACCGTCCAATTTCTATAATATCTAAATTTTTTTAATACATTTTTGTCAGCTTTAGATATGATGATATCCTCTTTTTCAATTTTTATAAACTTTCTATCTCTCAAAATGTTGCTGTTCTGTTTAGACTCTTTGTAGATTGTTTTTAGAGGGGAAATTTGTAAGTTTTATAATTTCATTTCGTTGTTCAGATTTTGTATTTTTATCTTCATAACTATTTAAAATGATTATCAACCAAAAACCTGTCCAAAGGTAAATCCTTGGAACTATGAAGCAAGTCGAAATATTTTCCATTACTCAGAAGATATCGAACATTATCAGCTACAACAGTGTTACTCAGATTAATCAACCACTTATCATTAAGGATGAAGTTGTTTGTAGTAGGATTCTGATTTTTAATTAAATTGTTCAACTTTTTAATGTGCTTAGATTTTTTGATTTTGGTTGTTTCTGATAGTAATAATAGTAAGATTCTACGGAAGATTTGTAACTATCACTCTTTACGACTGACTTCAAATTCGTTTTGATTGTGGATAGTTCTTTTATTATTTGGTTGATTGTCCAGTACGAAAACTGTATTTCAATATTCAGTACTTTTTTCTGAGAAACCTGTAGTACTTTTTGACATTTGTTTGAGTAGAAGCTACTTTATGATAATGAAAATTTAAAGCAATTTTCCGTATGTAACTATGTGTTTGAAAAAAAAAATCATTTCTCCTAAACTGCAATAAAAACTTGGAATAACAAATTTTCCACTTTAAACTCCCCCATTTTGTGAAAGAGCTGCAAACTTCTTGTACATAATGTTCGCGTATATCTTCTAAGATCCCAATGTTTTATATATTCTTTTGTCGTGCCAAAATTGATTGTTGATGTTTTCACGACCTTGGTTATGATGACTGATTTTACTTTTGGGATTTGAGGTCTTAAATTTAAGAAAACTCTGTTACTTTAAGGCAATTTATTTTGAAATCTTCAGGTCACTATGAGATACAGGGGATGTATTTTCAAATCTATTTTCTAGTGTTTTATAGATTTGAAAAGAGCATCCTCTTATTGTATCTCACAGTGCCCTGAAAATTTCAAAATAAATTGACGAAACGTTTGTCCTAAAGAAATAGAGTTTTCTCAAATTTAATACCTCATCTCAAAAAACATCAGACAGGAAGTTTAATATTTTTTCGAAAATTTTCTTCGGTAATGAATGACTTTTCCAATGATTTATCCCAACCATACTTCTAATCTACAAACTGCTGCTATGATTGAGATTCGATAACGAAGTAACTTTTTGTATTCCTCTCGTATTGGAACACTTTCATGAAAGTGGATTATTATAACGTAAAAAGTTATCAACTAACTCCACGGGAACGGAATAAAATTAAAATAACTTTTTCAACATTCCAGCCGATTTGTTGTTTCGCGTCAAAGCGAACAACAAAGCAAGATTCCGAAACTTCTAAATTGCGAATTTCATTTCCTCGCCCGGAAAATCGCTTCTAGACAATTTCCCTCTCAATTTTTGCCGGTGCTCAGTACAGACGCCCTTGAAATATAGTAATTCAGTTCCGAAATAGTTTCATAAAAGATATTAAAGATGCAGGAATGCTTTAACAGAATTACGAGTGAACGTGTCTATTTTCTTTTGCGATAAAACTGTTCGAAGTTGGTCTGAAAATAGAGAATGAACTGCTCGCTTTATGAACGATTCCGGATTATCATTTTTAAATGACTTTGCGAATAATCGATGCTTTTATTTTCAAACCTTGTGAGTTTTTAAAAGAATTTTAAAGAGTTTTCTTCATCAAGAGATTCAATTTCCAAAAGATGACATATGCCTTATGACTTTTCTGATCGTTTTTGACGTTTCGGAACCCTCCCACCACCTTCAGATTGAACTCTGGTGTGGAATATGAGAGAGGTTCATCACGAACTGTTATGTTGTTTGGATCCTTATTAGTATACAATCAATATCAGTAATATTGAATAAATTCTTAACAATGATTTATGGATGATTTTTTATGGCTGACGGTTGTGTTTCAGGTTTCAAAGCATGCAGAACTTTTCATGGGTAGTATTTTTTGTATAATCAATAATAAACAAGTTTTCCATAAGCTGCAAACTTACGTGGATACAACGCAGGCAACACAACGAGGTCCTAAAGATATTGTCGTGACTTGGGGTTGATTCACGACTAACTAGGTAGATACTGATCATTCATAGATTTAAAACACTTTGGAAAAACAAAAACATCTATTTTACTATGTACAAATATGCGATTTAGACGATTGAAATTAATGAAGGAAATAATCAATAAAGAATTAATGAATTAAAGAATTGAAGAATTGATGAATTGAAGAATTGAAGAATTGAAGAATTGAAGAATCTCTCCTAGTTATTGATTGGATAAATTATTTTAAAAAGATCTTTACTTACAATACATATCGGCTTAAACAGTTTATGAACATTTTCCATTTATTTAATATCGAATCTTCCAAACTCCCCCCATGGCTGTGGGC
Source organism: Chrysolina oricalcia (assembly GCA_944452925.2). Classification (NCBI taxonomy): domain Eukaryota; kingdom Metazoa; phylum Arthropoda; class Insecta; order Coleoptera; family Chrysomelidae; genus Chrysolina; species Chrysolina oricalcia. The sequence continues at coordinate 4,827,281 of OX101825.2, read as the reverse complement.
ACGGCAGAACTCTAAACTCGACTCGACTACCAGATCGAACTATCAGTGGCCTTTTTGAAAACTCTTGTTTATGTTATGTTGAGGACGAGTTGTGTTTAAAAATAAAATATCTTCGCTCACGTACTGAATTGTAAAAAGGTTACCCACGTATTGAAATATAAAATATTTTAATGTACAGGATGTTCCATATATTTTTGACAATATCTCGAAGACCTTTACTCAGGAAATTGTGACGCTTTTTGTAACTTCTCTGTCGAGAACGCTATACCTCCTCCAAATGTCCGCCATCAAGTGAAAATTCTCCAACAATACACTATGGTGAGTTCTCTACGAAATCTTTTGCCGAGTTCTCTACAAAATCTTGAGGCGAGTAATAATAATATTAATAAACTTTATTTATCCTTTGAGATCATACACATGATATAGGGACAAGTCATAAAATGTATATACACGAACATATATAGGTACATATAAAAACAAATCTTGACAATATTTTGGGGCAGCAGCAAAACGCAAATGTACTCTTATAACATTATATTTCCAATATTTCGACAGTGGTTACTGTCATCATCAGGGAGCTACAAAAATGGATGTAAAATGGTGAGGATGAGAGTCCTATACTTACAATGTTTCATCCATTTTTGTAGCTCCCTGATGATGACAGTAACTACTGTCGAAATATTGGAAATATAATGTTATAAGAGTACACTTGCGTTTTGCTGCTGCCCCAAATATTGTCAAGATTTGTTTCTAACTAGTCAGCAATACCTTTCTTCTCTCTCTAGGTACATATATATATATATATATATATATATAGAAAGTTACTGATGACATCTACAGTCACTAGTTGAAACTTAATTTGACACGAACCAAGGAATCCAAAGTAGAGGTTTGTCTACAAATTGACAGGCAGCCAACAATTCGTTGTTCTGACCAACCCAAGGTTCAATCAAGTTTCTAGTACGTTATGAGAAACGCAAGCAGAATCTAAGTGAAAATAGAGTATATTTCGTTTTATTTCCGAGAGTTCCAACCTTTCACAGCTATTTCGTGCTCACGCACTCATCAAAAAGGATTTATGGAGCTCTCGAAATCAAAACGATTCCACTCAAGAATTAATACCGTGAAGGCAAGACAGATATAACAGAAAGTTACTTATGACATCTACAGTCACTAGTTGAAACTTTAATTAAGTTTCAACCAGTGACTGTAGATGTCATAAGTAACTTTCTGTTATATCTGTCTGAACATTGACTGATAAATATTGTGAAATCCCTTTCTCATGAAAAAATCTGATAATTTGCATTTTGATTCATATATTTGATTGGAAAACTTTAGCGATCAAGACTGGATAAAAAGTTATGCAATCAAATATCTGAATGAAAATGCAAATTTGCACTACCACATTTTTTCAGGTTTGAAGTTTAGGATTTCACTATATCTACCAGATGATGTTCAATATCGAACGTACGATAGTGAAGTTATCATCACTAAATGTCCTGCTCATACAACACCATTATAACCATTATCGGAAAATCTTTTGAAAAATGTTGGACAGACATTTGATGAGGATTCCATAAATCCTTTCGAAATTAAATCAGTCTGTTTAATTTTCTAAATGAGAAAATTTAAACCAGAAACTTTATAATGAACTTTAATGTGAACTTGCTATCTCATTACAAACTTCCTGTAACTTGACTAGACTCGCACATGATCTTTCAGCAACGTAAAAATCATGTATGTGGAAAATTTAACAAAACCTATTATGCTATTTTTCAAGTAAAATACAAATGGATTAATCTGGATGGATGGGTATGTATAATGCCTTTGTTTATAGCCAACTTTACTACTACGTAATGGTTTAGGGCTCTGTGTCTGGTGTTGGCAGCGTTTATGAACATATCATATCTCAGAAAATTATTATCAGAAAGAAATTCTGCTGAGCCACCTAATCGATTTTGCGTCCATTCTACATATTTTCTTGTCAATTGTTTTCATTTTTCTGTACTACTAGGAGATATTCGAAAATGTGTTCCTACTAGGAGAGAAATAAACAGCATAAATAATATAAATTATACTGGTCATAATATTAAATTCAATAATAATTCAATAAGATCGTCAAGGATGATATTGGATATGTCAACACAAAAGTTATAATTATACAACAAATACAGTTTGGATTCACAAAAATAACAAATTGCGATATATAAAGCATGGTCATAGAATTCATAAAGACGAAACGCACAGACGTATAAATATATATTTACACATAAAAAAACTGAGTTTTGAGAAGATCACTAGAAGATGATTTCCTTCAGGTTGCAGTCGATTGGGTATGGCAACACAAACACTCCATTTGTAAAAATGTGACTTGTATGTTATAAAAAACAACCTACTAATATGGTAACAGTGCACTTCATAATTAAAAAAATTCACACAATAGTTTGTAGTTTTAATAATGAAGTGCACTGTGATCTTCTTACGGAGCATCCACGTGTTAGTAAATTGTTTTTTATAACATGCACACATACATATTATCTGAGAATAAATTTTGAGCTTTCCTAGTTTCTTCAGATGCTTTATCAACTGTTAAGGTGAAATTTTCTTCTTTTTGTCAGCAATAATGTGTCATCAGTATACAATACAAAGTGAGTATAGGAGTCATTGACATATATTATATATAAGAGTTGACCCAAAATAGACCCCGATAAAATTAGGTAGAGATACTGACATTAACCTCTACATAGTGATTTCTGTTCTTCAGATAACTGTTGACCCATTTACAGGCTACTCCCCTGATACCACACATTTGGAGTTTTACGAGCAGAGTTTCATGATCAACCAGATCAAAAGCTTCACCCACGTCTAAGAAAATTCCCAAAGCATTTTTCTCTTCATTTAAATTTTTGTTCAAACCATTAAGAAACTTTGTGACATTCGTTTTCGAAAACCAATTTAACCACTAAATCTGAAACATATTTTTCGTGGACATTTGCAAATGAACTGTAAAGTGGAAGTGATTCGAAATTCTCTAGGTCCGTTTTTTTCCCAGTCTTGTGAATTGTAACAATTTCACACACTTTTGGCATTCTGGAAAAAATTCTTCTTCTAACTAAGAATTAACCAGGTAAATGAGAGGTCCAACTATGAAACGATAACATTTTGTTAAAATGTTTGTCCTCATGCCATCATCTCCCACAGATTTTGAGATACTCAGCTAGTTGACAATATCTATTATATCATACTCAGTAGCAGGAATGAGATAAAAACAATGGACATTGTGATATCCAAGTGTTATATCAAAGGACTTCCTTTGTTTCTATTTTTACATCCAAGTGTTGTACATCTTCGCACTTGAATTTACCGTACTACGTGTCTACGGTTGCACAACAATTTGAGGGCTATACCCAATAACTTTTCTATTTATATTTTTATATATTGCCCCTCGATAAATCCATCCTGATTTATATTCTACTGGGTAGGATTGTCACGCTGGTAGGTATATCTGCCTCCGTGGCGACGTTAGTTGTTGCTTTGAAAGCTCAAGGTCTTCTGACCGAAGCCACAAATGTGTAGTTGGCTTCCTGTTGTTGACTTCCTTTGTTTCTATTTTCACATTATTTGTACATCTTCGCACTTGATTTTACCATACTGATGAGAGCTTAAGCTCGAAACACGTGTCTACGGTTGCACAACAATTTGAGGGCTATACCCAATAACTTTTCTATATATATATATATATATATATATATATATATATATATATATATATATATATATATATATATATATATATATATATATATATATATATATATAATCATGTATTCCTATTTTATATACATTTAACTATATGTACACCAAAATCGATTAATAAACTGAATATCAATGAAAATCAATGAATAATCAAACAACATTACACAAGTAGCAAGCAAAAATGAAACAAAATAACAATGTATAGGAATTCTAATAAAATATTCACTTATGTAAATAATCGAGTTTGTCATTCATAAGGTCTTCCTTAACTCTCCTCTTGAATGAAGATAAAGGCAAATGTTTGTATTCCTCAGGAATCCTGTTGTATTGACAGGGTAGGTAAAATGAATATGATCCACGAAATAAAGTGGTTTGATACTTTGGTTGGGTGAGTTTGGATTTGAATCTTAAATTCAAGTTGTGTACGATGAGGGATCGATGCGGCTCTTGCTCAATGAAGTTTTTCTGCTGAAATGAAACCAGAACCACTAGGACTGCAACTCATATTTGGGGTACAGGAATAACCTGAGTAGTAGTCCTTGATTTCGATATTACCATTTAAAGTAAGAAAATACATGCCTTTCAGTTTTTAGTTAGTCAAGGTTTTCGCTTGTGTTTATTTGATCCATTCTTTCTTTTTACATAAACATAAATGATGATATCTTCTAATAGTAGAAGTTGAACAGATATATGACAACTATACGTAGCTATCATTTGTAGTTGATTAACCACTATTCAATAATACTCATCCATGGAGGAACAATGATTCCTATGATTACTCACATTTCGGACGTCCATCATCTTAATGGTTGAAAGATTTCTATCTCTTTCAAATTTTTTCCCTCTCCGTACAAGCGATATTGGAACTGTTGATGGACTGCCGATGGGATCTTCTCTCTCTCCAGTAATCGCCTACATGTACATGGAGTGGTTCGAGGAATTGGCTATCAGAGAGGCAAAATGCAAACCAAAACTGTGGCTAAGATACGTAGACGACACCTTTATCATTTGGAACCATGGAGATGAACACCTTGGGAAATTCTTCGCCAGAATGAATAACATGAGGGATTCAATTAAATTCACAATGGAAAAGGAAACTAACAGTACCCTATCGTTTCTCGATGTGAAAGCTGAAAGAACAGACACTGGAATCCTCACCTCTGTTTACAGGAAGAAGACACACACACAGGACAGTACCTCAACTACGGCTCTAATCACCCAAACTCCACAAAGAGGGGAATCTTAAGAACGTTGGTGGAGAGAGCAATGTCTATTTGCAACAACCAGGAGTCATTGGAGGCGGAAATTAACCACATCAAAAAGGACCTACGCCGAGACGGATACTCCGAGAAGCTCATAGGAGAAGTTCGGAAACAACTAGAAAAGACCAAGACAACCAAAGAAAGACCACAAAACCCCGTTTTCATTCTTCCCTATATCAGGGGTATCTCCGAGAAGATCAGAAGGATCGGAAATAAATACAACATCAAGAGTTGCTTTCAATCCGGCATTACCTTACGAAGCTTCCTCACCAAGACGAAACCAGAGAACACAACAGAATCCAGTAAAAACTGTATTTACAAAGTCCCATGTGAATATGGAGATTCCTATATCGGAGAGACCAAGAGGCCATTATCAGTAAGAATAGCCGAACACAAAAAGTGGACTCAACGAGGGGAAACATCAAAATCGGGAATTGCTGACCACGCCTGGACAAAACACCACCGAATTCTCTGGGACGAAGCTAGTGTTCTTCAAAGAGAGGAACATTGGTTCAAACGGAAATTTATGGAAACCACCTACATAGAAGCCAATGGTTCCTTCAGTCAAACAAGCGTGGAAATTAAAAACGTATGGAAACCGCTCATGGACCGTTTTGGAGGGAGAAACCACGCGCGCCACAAGACCGCGCGTAAAAATACTTCAATTATAGACCTATAAAAGGTCGCGTGGCATCTGATTTTGTCACTATTCACCAGAAGACGATTGCGGATTCAAGCAATTGAAACGTTGTGGAAAAAATTGAAAGAGATAGAAATCTTTCAACCATTAAGATGATGGACGTCCGAAATATAAGTAATCAAGTTACTACATCGTCTAAAACATTCAAACAATGATTCCTACTCCGTAAAAATTAATCCTTCAACGTTGAAATCGTCAACAAAACTTCATAGGTTCACCATATCTTTCAATGAAGGAGTGAAAAAGACGTTTTAAATAACCTATCATAATGGTGTTCTACAAACACCCAGTTCGATGTAACGACCAAATTGACCCGGACTTCCACAAAGGATATACAGCGCTGAAACAAAAAGGAACACGGCGTTCATCGGAGGCAATTCCTCCAAGTTCCATCCACCTCAGCAGCAGATGTTCGGTAACGATACCCTATTAGGATGGCAGATTGTTAGTGATGAGTTTCGCTAATGGAAATCGAGTTTAAATTGATTAATTAACAATTAATTCGATACTCTCGCGGAATAACTACGTTCATTAGCTTTTTTAATCTAATAATGTCAACTATGCGTGCCTTCCAGCGGAGAGAGTTTGTTTGATGTGCTTTGATGTTGACAGCTCGAAAAAAAAGCTGAATGAATTTCATTTGAGAAACAACAGCTCGAAGGAATACTAGCATTAACCGAATAGACCGTCAGATAACGACAGATTTTGCTGACTCATTTTCTCTCTTCTGGGATTTTAACCAGTGGAAATTATGTCAGTGTTGAGCCCAAAAAATGAAAATTCAGCGATCGGACGTGTGCTAGGCATATAGAAAATTAATTTTCCTTTTGCAGACAAAAATTGTTATTTTTTCATTTTCTCGTTCATGGCATTTCAACACATGAATAGGTATAACAATCTAATAGTGAAAAACCAAAGCCATGAGGTTTGCACGTGCTTGAAGGGTTGAAATTGGGGCGCGAACTTGTGAAAAAATAGTTGGTTGCTGATGCATTTCATCGCTTATGGCAATCAACAGAATGAAATTTAATATCGTTAGGAACCCGAAAAAAAATTCCCATAAGCCGGTCAGCTGTTGAAGTATATTTTCCGGACGGAAAATTTTGTGAAAATGTTTTTCGTTGTCCGGCAAACTTTCTCGTTTATGGCATTTGAACCATATGATTCTGTTGATGGATAAACATCATAATAAAATTCCCATAAGCTTTGCACGTACCTCAAGAAAAGCCATAAGTTGTAAAGTTGTAGGAAAATTTGTGGAAATTTTTTCATTTTCTTGTTGATGGGAATTGGCATGTGAGAAGAAAATAGTATTTCAAGACCAGAAAAAAAAAGCCACAAGTCGGAAACATGATATCGATGTTTTATACAGTGTGGCCCATTTAAAATGGAAGCACCCTTATAAATGGGACACCAAATTTCATGAATAAATCTTCATTTTCAGGGCCAACTATTCTTTTTTTTTTCGAGGTAAACAACTGAAAAATTTATTAGAAATTTTTTGAAAAGAAATCAGACTACACCACTGGAATTGTGACATTTTCAAATGGTTAATTTTGGAATTTTGTTGAAATTCGATCATCGATAAAAAGTTATGGGAGAATTAAATTTAAAAAATATGCCTTTTAATCAACCCACCATTTCAATTTCTACTCTTATCCAAAATCCAGAATACACCACTGGATTCAGGGAGTCTCAAAATATCTCTGATCAGAATTTCATCAAAATCTATTTGATAAATAATAATGAAAAATCATTAAATAAAATGATATTTTCATGAAATTCCATCAACATATTTTTCAAATTTTGTTATCCTGTAATTTTCTTATTTATGAATAGATGTTGATGATATTCTGACCAGTGATATTTCGAGACTTCTTGGTGTATTCCAAATTTTGATAAGAGTTCTGAAATTGAATTGGTGTGTTAATTAACCGTCATATTTTTAAAATTTAATTTTTTAATTTTTTATAACTTTCTTATTGATGGACGAGTTTCAACAAACTTTTAACAAGAACTATTTAAAAATGTCGCGAATCCAGTGGATTGGTGAGATTTCTTCTAAAAAACAATATTAGATTTTTAACCTTGAAAAATGAGAACAGTTGGCCCAGAAAATTAAGAGTTATTCATTAAATTTGGTGTCCTGATGGACTTTTTGAATGTCTACCTATTGAAAAAAAATCATTCCAATCGGTTGAAAAATTAAAGTTTGATATGAGTGCTTCCATTTCAAATGGGTCACACTGCATAAATAAATACAACTATTTGAAAATTCTGCTGCGAGAAATTAGTAAAGATAAAATTGCCCATTTCTTCCTCCGTGGGATTCGGCATATGCATTGCAAACTTCATTCTTAGGCCATAAAAAAGTCGGAAGTATTATAGTAATATTGGAACCAAATATTTTTTTTTTAATAATTTTTTATAGAGAAAAAAAATAGTTATGGGCATTATTGTGACAAACTGATAGGGGTTGTAAAGACAATTCAAGCAATTTTGCGTCAACCCCTATAAGTTAAATATCTTAACTGCGCAATTCCCACACGCCTACAGGCTTGCTGTGTCATAATCGGATGATCATTCGAATTTGAATACGGAACATCAGATTTTTGAAGTAATGTGATTATGCCCTTTACCGGTTTATTGTGATTATGTGACACGATGTGGCGAATCAAAGTTCACAAAAAAGTAAACACAGCAAGCCAGTGTGCGCAGGAATATAATAAACACTAGTTCGTTTCCCCACCACCTTAGAGGCAGAGCTTCTGGCGCGTTTTTTTTCATAGTGGCCTGTCCTTGAGGCCTTTTAGTATCCTAGGAACCATATCACACTGGATATGTGTGCACAAGTCTCTCGTGTCCTAGCTCTGGACTTACAAGTACCGTTGAGACGTAAGATGGGCTGATCGTCTAGATTATCATTCTCGGTTTCTCTAAAAACTACACATAACATAGGTTCCTTGGAATTTCTGAAAATATTTGAATCTCAAGGATTTTCAACAGACCCCCTGCTCCATTAAAAAAATTGGGTGAATGACTGTCACCTTGAGGGGGTGCAGGAGGGGTGATTTTTTTATGTCACAGAGTGTCTTTTCGAAAACATAACTCAACGTTTTTCTTAAAAAATAAAAACGTAGAAAATTAATGTATCCGTTACTTCTGGACCTCACTGTATAAAACAACGTAATCAAATCAAATCAAATCAAATCAAATATACTTTATTGTCTGAAGAACATAATTCTTATTGACAAAGTCACATGGCATTTTTTTCTAGTCTTAAAATCAGTTTTTCTTCCTACATGCCAATTCACATAAACGAGAAAATGAACAAAATTTTCTGTGTTTTTCTGTAAGTTTTCCAGTTTCATATAGTATGATAAGCACGAACTAGACTTATGGCTTTTTATATGACAGACTTTTAAATTAATACATTTCTATTGCACATTATTTCGATCACGAGAAAGTTTACCGGAAAACAAAAAAAAAATCACAAAATTTTCCGCCCGGAAAATATACTTCAACAGCTGACCGGTTTATGGGATTTTTTTTTCGGGTTCCTAACGATTATAAATTTCATTCTGTTGATTGCCATAAGCGAGAAAATGCGTCAGCAACCAACTATTTTTTCACAAGTTCGCGCCCCTATTTCAATCCTTTAAGCACGAGCAAATCTTATGGCTTTGGTTCTTCACTATTCAATTGTTATACCTATTCATGTGTTAAAATGCCATAAACGAGAAAATAAAAAAAAGGCAATTTTTTCTGCAAAAGGAAAATGAATTTTCTATATGCCTAGCACACGTCCGATTGCTAAATTTTCAATTTTTGAGCTCAACACTGACATAATTTCTAGTGGTTAAAATCCCAGAAGAGAGAAAATGAGTCAGCAAAATCTGTCGTTATCTGACGGTCTAGAAGCTATTCCTTGTTGAAATGAGTAACTGTTTTCATATCTTGTGATGTTCAGATTAATATACTTGTGCTTATGTTTTTCAATGAACAATCATCACGCGCTACGAGGTTTCATTATTTATATTGGCTGCTTGCTAGCTCTAGAAGGGCAACCTCTTTCCTAAGCTCAGCCAGGTTAGGGGTGAGTTTTGGTCGGTTGAGAGTTGACGAGCATGATGCCGGGTTTACCTTTGGGGTTTTCCATAACACTGAGGTCTATTGTATTGTTCTATCGTCAATGGTTCCCAGCTAAATAAACCTGTATTTTCCATCAGGTTAAGTAGTCTATTTAATAGGTGTTTCAGATTCTTGCCTGTTTCTAGGTTGATCTGTTCGAATGTTCTGTTGCGCTTGCTAGTACAATAACCCGAGGTTTCTTCTGCTCATAAAATAGGAAGTCCATGAAATTTGGTATGAGCTTAGGTTAACAATAGAGAAAAGGGTTTCCAATAAGTTCCGGGCACTACTTTGTGAAAATCGGAAGAAGATCTGGTGTAAAGAATTTTCCGACGCTTTTCCGGCTGTAACTTGAAAAAACGTGGAAATTGAAAAAATATCAGGGCATCAAAAATAAAGCTGTAAAAATTTTGAACAGAAAAGGTTGAATTTATTTTTTACCAAATATCAATGGTTTTCTCTGAAACTACTACGAAACGTCATAACAATGCTCTTGTCGGAAACGCTCACGTTTTTAAATAAGAGAGAATGTTTTCAAAGTCAAAACTGGCATTATTCAGGCTTTTAATAAATCGAATGGGGGATCAAAGGTTGAGACTTGAACTTTCAGAATCCTGGGTATGAAATATAAAATACATTTTTCCATCACCCAGACACTTCTATAAATTTCCGCAACTATTGGGTTTTCTAGTACAATTGTTTGAAGGACCTATACAGAAAATTCACCCAGTATCTCATGCAGTCCCTTACCAGTTTTGAAGCTCATATTATGTAATTTCAGCTAACAAAACTCTGCCCTACTCATTTTGTTTTTGAAAAATCAGTCTCCGACATTTACTGAGTAAACACACTTTTTCGAGGTTACAATTTTCCTACTTTTCGAGTGTTTTTTAGAATTGAAAGATGCTTGCGAAAATTCCGGAACACTTCTAGGATAATACATATTTTCACTTTTTCTGGCTACTTTCGTTATAAACTATTCTGAATACGTTCTCAATGGAGAATGAAAGCTGAAGTCTCACCCTTCATATCCCATATAGTGATATATCTTTTCTTGCACTAGTTTTTGAAGGCCAAGTGTTTCTATTGTGTCATTCAGGGAGTATTGGAGCGGACTGGAACCTGTCATAACCTCCCGTTATCAAATTTCATAAATTTGATAACGTCCTTCTTCGAGAAACCAAGTTCCAATAATGAAAGGTACAAGCGTTCGAAAAAAGTGTAGTTACGGAGAGTGAACTCCGTTAGGCTCCGCCCACCGATCGATTTTGACGCTTCGCGCTGCCGTTGGTCGGGCGAAGTGCTTAAATATACGCCAGTGTTATCTTTTGCCGACAAATGAACAAGAAATGGAATTTGAAAAACTATTTGGCGAGACCATATCTGGAGGGAAGACTCCAGTAGGCTCCGCCCATCGCGGCTTTGCTTCGGCATTGGCCGGAGCAAATGTCAGCTTTCCCTATTTAAGAAGCCCGTGTGAACCTCGGCCAGAAATACTAAAATAAAATTTTCACTTGAGAGTATATCTCGGAGCGGAGTTCCGATAAGCTCCGCCCACCAGTGACTTTGCTTCGGCATTGGCCGAAGTAAATGTACACAAAATATATTTAAGAGCTCCTTTTCAGCTGTTTTGGGAGTTGTCCGGGAGCCACAGACCTTTGAGTAGTAGTCCTACCGAGTGGTAGCCCGGATGGCTCTGGTGTGATTAGTATTTCTGGCCAGGTCATGGCTTCCTTGAGAAATCTACGGCCTGGCTTAGATAGATGAAGCGTCGTTGGTTAACACCAACAACATTAAAAAAGAATTCGTACTGTTCCTGTCTGATCCAGTAAGAAGAGTTCCGGAGTTGCTGGATTACGACGATGCTGTGTGCGGAGAGTAGCCCACCGGATGAGGTACTCACCTCCGATTTCCGTACCTCCGTGCACACGCATTTAGTTGTCACCCGTTTTGGCTGGAATAACCAGTCACTCGGGAGCATCCGAGAGGTACGTAGTGTACCTGGTGAGTGCACCCTACCCGGGTGACTCACCCGACTTTTGAAGTTATATTTGATACTTTAGTAAATAATCAAACTGAGCTCCGAGCTTAATCTCAGAGGAGATAGTTCATTTTCGGCGAGAATTTAGAATCTCCGGCCTGCCCTGATTTTGATGTTCAAGTAATTCGTTGGGAACACCAACAATTTCAAAAGAGAATTCGAAAGATAACGTTTAGTTTAGAGTTCTTCTCAGAACTCAAAACTACAATTCGCTTCGTTGTTATATGCCCGAGTCTTTGTGAAGACTCACAGTGCATATACTGTTGCTGCCTACTTCTTCGACGTAAATCCGAGCTAAGAGAAAGGAACAAAATAAATTTGAGCTTCTGCGGATCGAAATGGATCTAGTTCGCTGAGCTAGCCGAATGCAGAAAATTAACCCAATTTTTATGAAGCCATTTTCGATAAAACAAATAAAAGTTACCAGAAATAATATTCTTTGAATATATTTCACCCAATACTTGAAAGCTTTGCTTTGGAGGTTTTTCTTCGAGTGAATTTGTGGAAGCAGTGAGAGAAATTGATTGGATTTCTCGAATCAAGGAAATTGGAACTGGTTTCTGGCTGGAAGGAATCTTAGGCCCGCTTGGTTTGAAGCAGAGGAAGCTGGATTGGTTTTTGTACGAACTTTTGTGGTTTTTCTTCTACGCCTTTTCCCAAGAACACGAAGAAAGAAAAGTGAGACCTGTGCAGGCTCACATGTGAATATAAATAAGTGTGATTGAAAAGATATTCAAAGTGACTACCTACATAATGCTGTAGTGAAGTCGGTAACTTTTCAACAGTGAGATACAATTTAATTTTTGAACTTTGAATGTTTTCGGTCTTCGGGAAATTCCCGAAGGCATACCTTTTTTTAAGCAAGTCGGTTTCACTAGAGTAGTTCCTGCCGTCGCTATAAAAGTTCTTCTAAACTAAATCAAAAAAGAATTCGTCTATAGTACTCTGGTGAGTCAGACTTTATAAACATTACAACATTCTTAATATTATTGAACAGTATGCTTTTACAAGTAATATTTTTTGAGAAGTCAAAAGTAAACTCTGTCACTTCCAGATCTTTCTTTAAAATACAAATCAGTTGAACCTGTCAGATTTCAAAAGAAATCTGACTGTTTTAGTTATACATTCGGGAAATAGCTTTCTTTGGTTAGGACTAAAAACAAAGCAGTTGGTTTTTCAGATCATGGACCCAAACCAAGAGCGTCTAGGCGGCAGAAGACCCACTGCTAGCCGGGTATGTGAAAATGAAATTTCACTAAGACATTTCAATCAGGGAACACCGCCTTTACGACAAACCACGTTTTTGAATAGCTCGGACTGACGCGTTCTGCGCATGCCCTTTCCGGTTGCAGTCTATTCCCAACACGCGTGGCTGCCCCGTGATATTAAGGCTTAGAACTGGGGGTGGATAGAGCGACATACATTGATGATGATAATAATAATAACTGATCCTACGGCACACAAACACATTTTAGAGATAATGCACTGCGGGTGCACAAAAGGATGCAAAAAGGATAACTGTGAAAGATCCGGGTTGTTGTGGATGGCAGCATATAATCTTTGCTACACCAATGGTTGTGTGATATGCCTACTATTTGTGACGCTGAGGAGAACTTGAATGAAGATATTGAAGAAGAGTTAGACGATCTCGATGATATGGATCCCGAGACATGTAGCGATGAAGAATAGTTTAAAATGAATCAATTTAGTTTCTCTCTTGAGCATTTTCTTCTGAAAACATGGAAATGTGAAGAAATAATGAATACATATTCGAAATGATTTTTCATCTTTTTTAATTAAGATCAAAAGTCGGAGTGGATAATGTTTTTCGAAAAAAGTGTATATAGGGTTTTTTATTTCTTATTTTCCCAGCTTCATTTATGGTTTCCTACTATTTTTTAATTTTTGTTTTTTTGGAGTTACGGCCGGAAAAGCGCCATTCAAATTGATTGTTTATGGGAAATATTATTATCAAGTAGAGATACTAATGAGTAGACCGGCAAAACTGTGGATCAAATTCATTAAAAATCCTAATTTTTTTCTCAAAAAGTTCTTTTAATAATTGGATTCTGTTTTCAATTCCAATTTTTTCGTCTGATTAGAATTGATCATGAAATCGTCATTCCAGAAATATATGATGTATATTGAATTCCTGAGTTCGTGACTGCCAATTTTTTTTTTTTTTAAATGGCATTCCATCACTCGTGAGACATTGAAAAAGTGAGACAACAAATTGAATTTCGAATATTTTTCTGTTTAGGAAAAAAATGGTGAATTCTCCAATACAAATATTTTATTTGTACGCAATGTACAAAGAACTCAATTTTTTAGGTATCATATGATGGGGGTTGCAATTCAAAATTTTGGGGTTAGGATAGCTACCACACTACAAAGTTTAGGATGCATTCCATGGCAGCGGTTGCGGTGCTGTTCATAGCACTCGTGATACACAAATAGACAAGCCTCTGTATTTTACCATGGTTGGTTTTTGACTGACATTCATACCTGACCTAGACTATTTTTTTAAATTATAATAATGAAGAAGAATGGACGCAATTCTATCTTGATTCCTTACCTGAACATTACCTTTTCTTACAGATATCACAGTTCTACGTCAAAATATAGGTTTCTCGCAAAAAATTTTATATAATGACTCAATTCGTATGGACTTACCTCTTTTCCACTGTAGCAGGTCGTCGCAGACAGTTGCTAAGCAGGAATGACGTAACGCTGGACCCAAATAAATATTACCCCATTCCGGCTACTTTTCACATTTTCCTTCGACACCAATTCTATATCGTTTCCAAGGGGAAATTTATGGATAAGAGTTCTGAACTCGACTCCCAACTTCCCAATTAATTAATTTATTGAATTTGAAGTATCTCTCCGTGAATCTCGTACGGAAGTTGCCGGGTATTTTCTGGAGTTTCTATCAATTAGCTATCGTGAAAGTAATTTATCTGTAGTGAGCGGGATGATTGATTTTTTTTTCTATTTGACAAAGCGCACGTTGGAGAATTCGCAATTAAGGAAGTTTGGTAAGAACGAACCGAGTGCAAGTGATTTGATTGAAATATTCCAACCAAGAGCAAATGAAGTGGGTAATGAGCTAGCTCTTCAATTTTACTACTGAATTTTTGAATGGAACGAGTTCGTATTCTGTGAAATGAAGGTTGTATAAGCTAGTGAAATAAACACAACTGAATTCAAATAGTTTTTAATTTGAAAACACACACCTACTTCTTTCGAAGCATAACTATCAACAACCTCATAACTCATACCTATTTCCACTTGACCTTGTTTTTCCAAAGTAGTGGACGATACCGAAGAATCGAATCAATCTTTTTATTAAAGAACCAAAATTCCTTACTTCCATTCAGACAGAATTCAGATTTCAGCATAGTCCTACCACATTTCTTCTTTCTCTCCCAGATGACATTTTGAGAGCTGTCGATTAAGGTACCTACTTCTTTTAAAAAATTATTCGTCTGCGTCACAAACTCAAATAAATATTTTCCACATCAACTCAAAAAACAGTAACTCAATCTGAGAAAGTCTGCAGTGATGTTATCTGGATTGCAGAAAAACACAAATCTGTCAATCAGATCTGTCATTTTCAGTAAATAATGGTCACAATGAATACACGTGAACGCCATTTGTTTCAAAAATCACACCATCAACATTCCAAAGACTTACGAATAACATTCTAACAGAATATCTGCATATCAAAAATCTCTTCATGATCATAAGACTCATTTTGAAAACAAATCTTTGATGAACCTTGCGAATTCAATTGAAAAATTCAATTGAACAGACAAGAATTTTCAGAAAACAGCCTCATTGAAACACGATATTACAACAATCAAAAGCGTCCAAGATCACCAACTACTGATAACGAATAAAATAGAAGCATATACAATGTGATTCGAAATTCGATGTGAATATTTCGAAAACGTATTGTTGGGATCAAAATAAGACTTTTTCTTCATATTAACATGTGTCCTAAAATGCACCCCCTCCGAGCTACAGCCCCTGTAAGTTAGGAAAAAAAACAAGATTATCAAAAACTGTCACTATAATAACGAATCGAATCCTCTGAAAATTGGCATACCCGTATTTTTTCAGGCACTCTATTCTATTTTTGCTTCAAAACTTATGTAAACCCAGTTTTGGGGGAGTTGGAGGAGGGTCCACACTTTTATTTGCCCAATTTTTATGTTCAAAAAGAGAAACTCCAAATTCGAATAGCACAATCTTATTGTCCATAAAAAAACTAAGAATTTGGTCTCTTGCATTTTTGTCGTACTACCAACTGTTTGCCGAAAAATCGTAATCAACTAAAGGGGGGTATTTTCACAATATCAAACTAACAAAACATGTATTAGCTAATTTATCCAAAATCGATGTGAATATTTCAAAAACGTATTGCTGGGATCAAAATAAGACTTTTTCTCCAAATCAACATGTGTCCTAAAATGCACCCTCTCCGAGCTACAGCCCCTGTAATTCAGAAAACTAAACGAGATTATCTAAAACTGTGACTATAATAACGAATCGAATCTTCTGAAAATTGGCATACCCCTGTTTTTTTAGGCACTCCATTCTAAAAATTGGGCCAATAAAGGAGTGGACCCCCCTCCAACTCCCCCAAAACTGAGTTTACATAATTTTTGAAGCGAAAAGCGAAGTTATAGATAATCTTGTTTTTTTCCTAACTTACAGGGGCTGTAGCACGGAGGGGGTGCATTTTAGGACACATGTTGATTTAAAGAAAAAGTCTTATTTTGATTCCAACAATACGCCCTTGAAATATTTACATCGAATTTTGAATCACCCTGTATAGGACTGGCAGGTTTGTACAGTCGATTCATCAATGATACAGATAACTTTGTTAAATAGGTTAGTTTATAACTCAAACCATTTCCGCTTCACCTTATTTTTCCAAAGTAGTGAGAATGAATCAATATTTTTGTAAAAGAACGAGGAATCCTTACTTCTGTTCAGTAGGATTCAGCTCTCAACACAGTTCAACCACATATCTTCTTTCAATTTCAAATGATATTTTCAGAGCTCTTGATGACGGTGCTTTTATTCGAAACTTATTTGTCTGAGACAAATTCGAATAAATATTTATCCCAAAACCATATTCGACACTTAACTGAAAAACTCAATCCGAGACAGTCCGCAGAGATGTATTAGGGTCCAAGAAGATTATGGATCTGTCAATGAGATCTGTCATTTTCAGTAAATAATGGTCATTATTAATAAAATAAATTTGGTTCAAAAAACGCGCCATCAACATTTCAATAACTAACGAATATAATTCTAATAGAATATCTGCATATAAGATGCTTTGTCTATACTGCCAAATTTGCAATATCTCGAAATCTTTCCATGACCATAATACTCATTTAAAACAAATCAATGATAAACTTTGCGAATTCAATTTAAAGATTCAATTGAACAAATCACAGTGTTTTAGAAAATGAGTTGCCTTTCAAAGGACGTTACTACAGGTGAAGAATTTAGACTAAATCCTGAAAAATTGAAGCTCTCCAAGAATATCCAGTACCCATAACAAAAGAAATAAATGCATGTAGACCTTGATGGTATCCATTGAAGATTCATCAATAATTCAGATAACCTAGATAAATGTGCCCAGAAAGTTTTCAAAACCATATTTTCAGTAAAAAATGGTCACATGAATACACGCGCGTGCCATTTGGTTTAAAAAACGCCCCATCAACATTTCAAATAGTTCTCACTGATATTCTTAGATAATATCTACATATATCAGTCTTTGTCAATACGGACGACGTTGTTATACTTTCCAAATCGCTTCACGATCATAAAATTCATATGAAACTAATCTCCAACAAACTTTCCGAATTCAATTTGAAAAATGAAAAGACTAAATCAGAATTTTTATGAAAATGATTTGCGAAAGACCGTTTTTCTTCAGGATTTCCTATCATGGAAAACAGTAGTGGGATTCGAATTAACAAAATAGTGAACAAGGTTTTTCACATTCTCATCTTCCTCAACACCCTCTGGTTATATTCAATATTTCAGAAACTTTCAAAAGATAAGCGTGATGCAACTGGATTATCGCCAGTTTTGTTCTATCTCTTGAAAATTGAACTCTAGCTAAAAAACAATCAATTGAAAATCTTTACCTTTTTGGATAAATGAACCCTTTGAAGTATTGCCGTACTCCGTTGAATATTCTCATGAAATTCAAATTCTCAATCCCAGGCAGTCCCAGGCAGAATAAGAGCTCTGCAATACATTTTTCCGGGCCATACCAAACCTAATTTAATATGTTCCAGCACTATTTCGCAGTTATTCTGATATATCGTCACCATTCCAGTCTCAATATATTAGCACATATATCTAGAACTAGGCGTCTATTTCAGTGGTGCAATTGTTCTAGGAAATTGGTTATAGAGAGAAATATATCCTAAGAAGCATTGAGAATACGCCCTCCGTCTAGCATTACTTGAAGTTGAAAACTAATTCCGCCATGTTGGAGGTGAATTTGCCACAAATCATATAATCATTTTGATGAAAAATATTTTTCATTATCACTGTATCACATTTCTAATCCATTTTACCAAAAAGCGTGCGAAACATGTAAAAGTGAAACAATCTTTGTGTTGTGCCATTTGCAACAGGAAAATTACAATTTTTTCTCCATAATGAGGATGAGGTGCAGTTACATTGCAATGTGAGTGACTAGGAGGACATATGATCCCACATATCACTCAATCCCACCTTCCACTCCGGATCATTATGATATAGAACTCTTGATGTATTTGGATGAACACTGAAAAAATCGAGTTGAAGTGGATCAACGAACAATCAATCAATTCATCAATAAGGAAATCTATGTGATTTTGAATTTAGATGGCGTGATTCTTGATTCTTGCGTCACATTATTCACTTCTTGATTCCATTTCCGATATTTGTACACAATCCTTTGATGTTTTATTGTGAAAGTTTAACATATATTGCTGCTTTTTAGCAAACATACCATCGATTGATCTCAATGAAGGAAATATATTTCTTTATAAATCTAGCTGAATTCAGTTGAGCGAGTTTGTACTATTCGTTATCGGTCTGCTGAAAGTATATCACTTCAAGCAAATAAAATATTAGGTTTTCCATATAAACGTAGTACAATACCTAACATCAATAGAAATGCAAAATATTTGGTTCACTTTGGAACATACAGTTTTTCAATATTTTCTTCTGATAGATTCAGACAGGGACGGCGATGTGATACTATTCCTGAATTTCCGTAAGCTAAGAGCCAGGTCAATCGAAAAGTTATGATGTTCAGTCACAAAATCCTGCTGAAAATACGAATTCACTGATAGATTCGATTTCATGTAAAAATTCATCTAGAATGTTGGTCATGAATTCCCAATATTGATAAATACATCTTCATTCGTAATAAGAAAAAACCCAAATCATTCTTGACATTTCCTTTTCCGTACTATCATCGCATAGCTTCCCCTCTAGACAGTTTGGCATTTGTAATACAATACCATGTAACAATTCTTGGTTTTCAAACTTAAGGTTTATGTTATCATCCTAAAAAAAATATATCCCAGCATAGATACTACTTCTGCTTCAGAAAGATAGGAGCAACCTCGTCGAATTCATGAACGATAGTGCTTCTCCTTCCACTCTACTGATACAATTATCCACTTCCATGTCTGGTTGTACTCTCAGCCATTGTAGCTTTCAGGTAACAACGTGAGATCTATTCCTACATTTTTTTCATAAAAGGTGCCATATGCACCTTGGATTACAGATAATATCAAGTTTTTGCAAAACCTACGCGACATAGCACTAAATATATACACAAATTGGTTAAATTAAGAACAAATTCGGAACTTCTCTACTACTGCTATAGAAACCGAAAAAAGGTCTTTTTACTCATATGAGGACCAACTTCCATAGACACCCCAAAGATTTTAGATATCACCCAGAATAGAGCGACTCTTCTCGTCGGTGATAATTCGCTTACAAACTAAGGTATTTCTCTGACACTGGCGATTTATCACTCTTTCATTGATGGTTTTATGTGCGATAATCTTTCAAAATATCATTTATCATTTCACTATCTGCAGTTTCATAAAGACTGACCAAGCGAGCTCAGCTTCCACAACCCTGAAGTCTTCCGAACGTCTCTCAAGACACGTTCTTTCATCGAACAAGTAGTAAGCTTTGGTATTCAACATTCAAACGCCACTATTTTCTTCTTTCTGTTTCAATGATGTCCTCTGAACAATAGATAGATATATAAATAGATATATTTGTTCACCTCCAAAAATCACAAAATTATTATAGATAGAATAAAATTGTACACATTTTTCACAAAGTCAAAGTACCTACCATTCTCTCCAAATATTTCCACAAAGTTTAAAATATGAGACAAAAATCTGACAAAGAACAAGTACGTCCCTGGCTAATGCCACGTCGGATATTGAACTACATCTGACAGATATTTGTGCAACGTTCTTCCAAGAAGACTCAATTGCAAGTGCTTATTGTAAACAAATAAAACTTGTTCGAATTTTCACATTTTTTATGTTTAGGAACGTCACAAAAGTCAAAGTTTATGAATATATTGAACAACATTATTTCCACATATAGGTATAAGGCGAGATTCAACATCGCACATCAATGATCACATCAGAGATATTTTTACGTTTGTTGATATAAATGGTTTTGGAATTATTTGGCGATGAAAATTGTTTGATTATCCTTTTCAAGTTTCAAAATCAAAAAAGGAAATCGGAGGTGACTTCCACGCATGGATAAAAATGTCTTCGATATCATACATTGCATTCAAAAACAATTATTGTTCCAGGTTATCTTTCAGTTTTTTAGTAGTATAAAGTTTCCATTACGTTGGTATTTGTTTTATAGTTTTTCCCTGTTTTTTCAATACCATATTTCTAATGATTGGTTTCTTGCTCTCTATAAGTTGGCGACAAGCATAAGAAAATACCATAGAACAAATGGTAGTTTACCGTTGCCATAGTATACGGTCTTCAGCACATCCAATGATGAAATATCTTCGAAATTTCTCAGTACCAATTGGCTCTTGGATAGTTTTGTTTTTCAATTCAATAATGTATTCTATCCAATTCAGTTGCTTATAAATTTGAAAACCTAGTAGTATTACTATTGTTTCAGTAATTGTTCCTCGATTTCTTGTGGACGTTATACTCATTGTTTAATTTCTATTAAAGGCCATTACATTTGAATTGAAATAAGTTTCAATTTGTGATAGTGCTTCCTCTGACTTTTACACTATTTAAATTAGCATATTCTAATAATAATAATAATAATAACATGCCTTTATTCATCACATACAACGGTTAACAATTGCAAGGGTTAACAAGTATGATGAATGGGCGGGGTTCAGCTATTAAAGCTGCTTTTAAACCCAATCTTGGACGTACACACTTAATCTATAACATCTACATATAAGTCCGCAGACAAGTACAATATCATATACATATATTCATATACACACATATATACACATACACATACCTTCAATAATAATTTATGTATACATAAAACATGTAAATATATTAAGTTCCAAGAACTGAAGTAGATATAAATTGATATTTTTTTTTATTTTTTTTTATTTTTTTTTTATTATAGTAACCAAATGTTTTAATAATAAGATAGGGTTAGAACCTCATTACACATATACCAAAAATCATTGCAAGAGTCATCAGAATAGAAAAGAAAAGAAAAGACATCATTACCTTGTTCTAAAGACGACTTTCAAACGTTTTTTAAAATTTCTCAAGCTGAGGTCTTTGAGTTCATGTGGTAGCGTATTGTATAGTTTTGCTGCATTGTATGAGAAACTACGTGTGTATAAAGCGGTTTTGTGTTTCGGAATTAGCAAGTGGTATTTATTACGCGAATCATTCTTTCGTGACAAGAAAAACAATTTTTTCCGCAAATATGCAGGAGTTCCTGATTTCAAAATTTTATGTGTTGCGGTTAGAATGTGAGTTTCTCTTATATGATACATTTTCAACCAACCTGAGTCGTCAAATGAATTGCTAATATGGTCATACTTACGTATACCATACGCAAATCGAATACAACTGTTTTGGATTTTTTGCAACCTTGACACATTATGTTGATGTAAAGCCGGACCATAAATAATGTCGCAATACGCCATTCGTGAGAATATTAGAGACTCGCATAGATTCAATTTAAGTTTTCTTGACATCAAGTGTCTACTGGGGTATAGCTGCCGTAACACGTTATATGAAGCCTTACACAGCTGATTAACATGTTTTGTGAATCTCAGATCAGTATCGATCCATAGACCCAAATTCTTGCTCTCATCTACTAGTTTAATAGGGCTGTTATCAATTCGTAAGGTTAGTGAATTAGAAGCGGTGTTTCTCTTACCTTTGGGACCAAACAACATCACTTGGGATTTTTTTGAATTTAGCTTCAAATTGTGTGCGAGGGATGCATCAAAGATTAGTTCTAAGTTTCTATTTATAATATCCTGTGCTATGATGACTTCACTATAACTGAATGACATATATAATTGTGTGTCATCTGCGTAATGATGTATTTTAACTGATCTGACGCACTCATGAAAATCGGATATGTAGAGAGCAAAGAGTAGAGGTCCCAAGACAGAGCCTTGTGGAACTCCGTGATGTCTCATTAAGGAAGAGGATTGTCCACCATTCAAATTGACGGTTTGAGTGCGTCCAGTTAAATAACTCTCCAGGAGTGAGACTGCACCGGCAGAAAAGCCAAAATATTTCAGTTTCTTACAAGAAACAGACGGATCCAAAGTATCAAAAGCCTTACTGTAATCTAATAGAATGAGACAGGTCAACTTTCCCTCATCAATTGCTTTGAATATATCATCTGTAATCAGACTCAGTGCTGTGGTTGTACTGTATTGGGGACGGAATCCAGATTGAACATCAGTCATAAGATTAGTCGTACTAATATATGTCGTTACCTGTTCTTTGATTATCATTTCGAACGCTTTCGAGAGAGTTGGAAGAATGCTGATTGGTCTTACATCAGACAGTTCAGCTGGATTGTTACATTTTGCTAAAGGTCTGACATTGGCGTGCTTCCACAGAGAGGGGAATGTATTAGATTTGATAGCGAGGTTAAAAATATATGTAATATGCTCCAATATATGAGGTACGATCAAATGTAACATACGAATAGAGATTCCATCAGACCCTACAGCATTACTTTTGATTCTATTGAGGCATTTCAAAACAGTTTCTGAACCAACGGTACTAAATTTGAAATAAGGATCGTGTAAAGGTATTGTATATTTATCAAGCAGGACTGTTTGACCTTGGGTTTTACTCAGTACTGGTGTATTAGTGAAATGTTGATTTAGTAAGTCCAAGTTTTTTAGTTGTGGAGGAATTTCAGGTGTACTTTTATCACGAAGCACTTCAAGTGATCTCAGGGTATTCCAAGTATTTTTGGAGTTCTTTTGCTTCAAAACATAATTCAGGTATGTGGCTTGCTCTCTACGTATGGCACTACCGACATAGTTCCGTAGGTCCTTATAGTAGTTCCATGATCCAATTGTTTTTAGTTTTTTATAACGACGAAAAGCTTTATGTTTGAGTTGTAGCATCTGCTTTATATTATACGTAATCCATGGTGATGGTGGCTTTGTTGCCTTTATCGTACGATAAGGCGCATGAACATCGAATATATTTATAATCTGTATATTAAAAAAAGTCAGCATTTCATCAACGTTATCATATTGATGCATGGCATTCCAGTTGACATTGCCTATGTCTAGGCTGAAAGAATTCACATCAAAGTTACTGAAATTGCGGTAAGTAATGTATTTGATGTATTTTTCTTTAGGTAAATTAATATCACAAGTAAATGCAAGGTGATCTGAGATACCATCGATATCCAGAACATTTATTGATAAAAAATGTTGTGAGTTATTGACAATCATCAAATCTATGAGCGTTTGACTTATATTCGTTATTCTAGTTGGGGTATTTATTAGCTGATCCAAATTGTACGAATCTAATATATCAAGTAACAATTTCCTTTTACGATCATGCGTGAGCAAATCAATGTTGAGATCGCCGACTATGATGAATATGTCACTTTCAGGTAGATAATTAATTACCGCATCCTCTAGTTCATTTAAACAGTTCGTTACAGTGGAGGAAGGGGGGCGGTAAACCACCGATACAGTGATTGACTTCTGTTTATATTTTATTGATAGCCATAGTTGTTCAAGATAGGGACTAACGTTTGAAAATGAAATAGTACAGCTCAAATTATTCTTTATGTAGAAGGCAACTCCTCCTCCTGGGCCATCCCTGTCTACATGATGAAATTTGTATCCCATAATAGCAAACGTTTGAAAGTCACTGCGATTATTGAGCCAAGTTTCTCCCAAGGCAACGATGTCTATATTATTATCTAATATATATTTCCTTAAAGTTACAAAACCAGTAGAGAGGGACCTGACATTGAGATGTAATAAACTCTTGTATCATACATAAAAACGTCTGCAGTATCAATGAATCCTGGAGATTTATTCATGTAGATGATAAACAATAGTGGCCCCAGCACATAACCCTGTGGCACCCCATGATTAACATCTATAGTTTTTAATACTTCACTATCATGGGTAATGTATAGGAATATTGTGTGTCTTGTGGACTTGAAGATGGAAAACTCTTCCTGATAGTGGGTTCCAGAGACTCCCATAAGTTTGGTAACTGGTCGGGGCGACAAAACCCATGACGCCGGCCCTGCTTCGTCTTTCAACCGACACGAGTCGGTGATTTAGCAGCAATATTCGATTCGTTGGGCATCTGTCCGCTCCGTTGATCATGTGATTCGGTGAATCGTTTCATAAATCGGTTATATTGGAAAACCTTTCTTATATCGTTAAATCTCTCGACTCGATTAAGGTAAAGCAAAACGACGGACTCGACGCGATTCGGGCAGGTTGATGAGGGAGACGATATTGTGCTTCTCCGAGGGCTATCCCAGGGCTTTACCTGACTTTATGGAAACTATTATCGATAAATCAGCGAAATGTATCGGTTTATATCAATTATTGGGATGGGAGCTTCGGCAAGTGGATAGAAACCAATCCGCCTTTTCACATACACGAGAAGATGAACGGCGGTTAGAATACAATACTTTTTCTCCTTTATATGAATGACTTAGCAACTATAGACATTAGAGGAAAGTTAACCTTATTCACGGATGACACTACAATATTATGGCACTGCAAATCAAAAATGAGTTTCACAAAAATACAGGCTGTTTTTCGAGTACGGTACGGTGATTCTTTAGGTCGGTTTGAGAAAAAAAGGCGTTGCAGTTTTAAAAAAACAGTACCTATAAAATATCATAAATAATATCTTCAAACCGATTCAGTTGAAATTTGGTACAATTTTTTCAAATGATAAGGCGCTTTTAGCACTAACTATATTGAAATCGAAAATTCCAGTGGCGACTCAGTGGGCACCACATCCAACAATATTGAGAAAAAAATTTACGCCACTATTTTTTCCTGCAGTTTTTTATTTTTTCAGATTGAGCAACTAAAAACACAACCTATGGTCTCTTCTGAGTTCCTTATATATAGTTTGGAGAAAAAAATGGAGTATTGTCATATGATTCAATTTCAGACTTGTCAATTTTACTCACACTGAAATGGCTGACATGCACTCATGGATTAGCAAATGAAAATAAGGAAGAAGCACGGATAATTCACCAGCACATATATCCTAACAGAGTAATTCCGTGTGCTGAAACATTAAGAAAGCTACATGCAAAATGTAACTGGGAGTTTCAATAAAAATTAAGGTGGTGGAAGACCAGAAACTGTAACAACGCCTGAACTAGAATAAGCTATACTTAAGGCGATCCTTTGAATAGTACCAGGAAGATTGCACTGCAGCTTGGAATCAGCCCAAATACCGTTTGGAAAGTTGTAAAAAGCAACCTCCTTACCCATATCACATATAGCGGATTCAAGATCTACTAAATCGGGATTTTCACCCAAGATTAATATTTTGCAGGTGGTTGATTCATACGATGGCAAACAATAATAATTTTTACCAATTATTCACGAACTATTTACGGACGAGGCAAATTCTTCAGGAGATGCTATCATAAACTTCCACACTAGCCATTTTTGGGCAGACGAAAATCACAGGATATTAGAGACATTATATTCAAATCAATAAAGATTTACTAATTACATACAAAATTTCACCAAGAACCAGAAACTGCATTACTCAATACTCACATCCACCTAATCTAGGAGAAACCTATCTTGACCTATCGGAATGATTATATTTCAGCTTTACACTATGATCTATCACTTAAAATATGTGAGTTCAGTACGAATTGTCTGTTCTGCTCACTCAATGTTGATGTTGGAAAAGGTCCTATAAAATTGTTTAAAGCCATTCCTGCTCAATTGCATGCCTGTGCTTTGTATAGCGGAATCAAGTGTGCGGGTGTCAAGTCTTGTTGAATAGAATGCAAATATTCTGACGCTTCCTTTTTACGTTTAAAAAACTGCACTGTATTTGATGAGAAAACGTTTATAAATTGCAACAGAAAAGCATAATATATGTTCCTGAATCCATAAATAGAGTTTGTGGAGTTAATGTTTCAAGATCCATGCAAATATATCTCCAAAAAGCGGTAAAGCTGAATTTGGTATCTTCCGTTGTCAAACTTGACAAGTTAAATGTACATTGTCCTGCAAGAGCTGAGCTTTCCTGTAAGGTATTTATACAGATACGTCTCATTAAGATGTCTATATACATCTTACGTATCATCATTTTGTGTCACCGACACTGATTGTTGATTTCCTTCCTGTCTTGTGGACAGGTGGTCCTTTTTGCTGATGTAACCAGATTGAATGTTTATTAAAAGTTATAATGTGTGACTTGGCTGTCAATTTCTCAAATTTCTGGTACTCGATTTGAAACACGCAGGATCATCTACAGTCCAATTATATCGAAGCACAAACCAACCACTACCGGAAAGGATTGTTAAGTCTACACCTATTATAATTAATTTTCAGTTGACTTCACAATAATTACTAATCGTTTTTGAAAATACTAAGGTTATGTTAAATTGTTTGTAATTAAATGTTTAAAGTAGCACGTTATGAAGTGTTGATGAATTTTTTCACTGTTGAAAAGTTCTAAAAATTGTCTGTACCTGGTTTTACTTTTACTTTTGTCGCTGCCGGTCGTCATAGTGGAATTTAAAATTTTCAAGGTACATTTTCTTAAACTAGGTAGCTCTTTCGAAATTCTGTTTGGCTCTTCTTTTTTGATTATAACAAACTCCCTAGAACCATCCTACTTTTCACTCTCACTCACGCGCTTCTTAATTATTATAACTCATAATTATTTACGATGACTTATATTCTAAAATTATCACAATATCAACAATTTGTGATTTTCAGTATTGAAATTGAATTCATGTTTGGATAAATTTTGATTTTTTTCATTTCAAAATTAATTTTGTTCATTGTATCTTGCTTCTTTCATCTATCTGTCATTTATTAATTCATTTCTACTTTGACAACTGTCTACTTTGACAAATATCCACTTCAAGTTTTACTAGGGTTTGTTTATAAAAATTATTCAATACTGAATTTTTCTTTTCTGGATTCTATTGCAAAATCTTCTTAAAGTCATTTTCTAATTTTGATTCTGCTTTTCAAATGAGTAAGACTGGATATTGGAAGTTCTGATTCAGACTTATCGAACGTTGAAAGAAACTCATTTGCTACCTGTTTAATTCTACTGTATGATGGTAAATGGCTATGGTTTCAAGAAAAAGTATGTTCAGGTAAAATGAAAATATTGTAGCAGGTTTTCATTATTCTTTTATTTGACTCTAGTTTTATGAAAGTCCATATAATAAAAATATACAGGGTGGGTCACGGTCGATGGTACCTTAGACGTTTACGGAGAACGGGGCATAGGATCATTCTGAAAATTTGGTTTCTCAAGTAGTTGCTCTTGGTCTATCGATCTAAAATATTTTCAGCAATGCAGCGTTGTCGCTTATACCAGAAAGTTGCAGCATCTTTGTTATTTCAAATGTGTCACCCTGTATATTACCACATTTTTTAACTTGTCATTCTTTTCTGATCATTTCTGCTTCATACTCCCCTATACCTCTCTCTAACGGTTTTTGAGATACTGGTTATTTTCCATATTTTTTATCCAAAACATAGCTCGAATTGAATGTTTATTTCTGCGGTATTTGAATTCTTAGGAAGTTGCAATTTTGTGTTCAGTTCATCAGGATCATGTACATTGATTCTGTATAGAGAAGTTTGTTCAGCGTTATAATAGCAATTTTCACTTGTAATCTCCCAAGTGCTTGAATTATTGCCGGAAATTTCTCGAGTACATGCATTTTCATTGAAAATTCATGTACGAGATAAATTTACGGCAATTAATTCAAGCACGAGGGGGATTCGGTAAAAAATTTCACACCGAGAAATGAAAATTATCCAACAATTCATAAGAAATAACTAACGATGGTTTCACCTGAACTATTTATAACCACTGAAATATTGATATGTAAAATACTTAACAAAATTTTCATCAATAAATGTGTTTAAATTTGGAACAAAAAAATAAAAAAGTTACGTTCCCATCGTGGATTGAACCATCGACCTAGCGACTCATAGGCCGCAATAATCGTGGAGAAAATATTTTCAGACACATTCCAAATATCTAGTAAATACCTAATTATCTCCTTTCATATGAAAACTAGACCTCCATTTGTACATTAAAGCAAAATATCAACTTGTCACATGTCAAATGTCACATGTCAAACATTTATTGATGAAAATTTTGTTAAGTTTTTTACATATCAATATTGCAGTGGTTATAAATAGTTCAGGTGAAACCATCGTTAGTTATTTCTTATGAATTGTTGGATGATTTTGATTTCTCGGTGTGAAATTTTCTTACCGAATCCCCCTCGTGCTTGAATTAATTGCCGTAAATTTATCTCGTACAAGAATTTTCAAAGAAATTTCATATACTCGAAAAATTTCCGGCAATAATTCAAGCACTTGGGAGATTACAAGTGAAAATTGCTATTATCTCGGAATTCTGGCTATTTAGGTATAGTAACATGATATATCAATTCGAAGGGAATTTAGTCATCTTTCAGGATATTTCATAATATACAGGATGTTCCATTTAAAAAAACGCACTTTCAACCCTTTTCGTATCTAGCAGTAAGATCATGAATTTTGAACGACCCTGTATATCGCAGAACAAACTTCTCTATACAGAATCAATGTACATGATCTTGATGAACTAAACACAGAATTGCAACTTCCTAAGAATACAAATACCGCAGAAATAAACATTCAATTCGAGCTATGTTTTGGATAGAAAGTATGGAAAATAACAAATATCTCAAAAACCGTTAGAGATAGGTATAGGGGAGTATGTGGCAGAAATAATCAGAAAAAAATGACAAGTTCAAAAATGCGGTAATATACAGGGTGACCCATTTGAAGTAACAAAGATGCTGCTACTTTCTGGTATAAGCGGCAACGCTGCATTGCTGAAAATATTTTAGATCGATAGACCAAGAGCAACTACTTCAGAAACCAAATTTTCAGAATGATCCTCTGTCCCGTTCTTCGTAAACGTCTAAGGTACCATCGACCGTGACCCACCCTGTATATACATATCTATTAATGGATGCGTTCATAGCTCTCAGTAACCCATTCATCAAGCCATACAACATTCAATGAACTAACAATTGATTAATTCATTTGTGAAACTTGTAAAGCTCATTGTATCAGGGCCAGTTTTTCATGTGCCAGTTAAACTCCAGATAACTAACAAATAGTTTAGATGATGAACGACATTCTTCAAATGACGTTTGAAGGATCATATTCTAAACTATTAGTTAGTTATCTGGAGTTTAACTGAAGAACTGGCCCTCACATCATTTCATTCCTTTTTTGGATCATTTCCAATAATAATTTTATATTCTTGCCACGGGTAGAAATTTGTAAAACCGCAACTCCGTAACACAAAGCGAAAGGTTGTTGAAGAGCTAACACTTAACAAATAACAATCGTTAACATTGGCACGTGCCGGCCTCAACATCGTCAGTTGAAACTATAGTTCGGTATCCGCAAACTTCCCTTAGGCTATTTTCTATCGAGAAAATGGGCTTCACCCCATTCTGCGGATACTTCGGGAAAAGGTAAAGTTCTTGGGCAGCGTGGTAATAAATTTAGTGCGGTAATTGTGTATCCTGTGACCGCAAAAACTTCAGATTCGATTCTGGAATAGCTCTACAGGTAGAATCTCCTCGAGAGAAAAAATAATGGACGTGTTATGGACTATATTTCATTAGCTAATGCTTTAGTCATTATTTTAGTTTGTTTTCATATAGTCACGAAAGGATTATGTCAGATTTGTTTTAATAAATAGAAGGACAAAGTCACACAGAAACTTTATTTGTAAAAATAAGTATATTGCCGAAACAGGACGCTACTCCAGAGATTCAAATGATATTCTGATGGCCACGTGTATTAAGTTGTCACATTCAATTTTCTATATTTTAGAAGTGCAGTGGAAAACGAAAGCTAACCTTTTCTATCGTTTGGATATGTAGATGAAATAATTCAATTCCGTAGAGACTACAGCATCTTTCAACCGAAATCAAAATAAAAAATAACGATAAATCACGCAAGAAGAGGATTTCTCAGAAGTTACTCACATATATTCTGGAAAAAAAATCATCTTCATGAAATGGCTATGGAAATTCCCGATGATATTCAACCTAAACATCGATATAATGAACAATAAAATTAATTCCATAAACTAACTCAACGTTCAAAAAAAAAATCCAAAGATTTTCAGAAACGGTGTTGTCAAACCACTCTTCAAGATAGGTGATGAACTTAAAATCAACAATTACAGATTTCGAATACAACAAATATTGGTGGAAATATTTGTCTACTTCATCCATATCATTCGACTGTACTTTCCGGCATAACCTTCGTATTGTAGACAAACAAAATATTATCCTCAATTTGGCTGGGGATGACCACCTGCAGACATGTTTCGAGGTTCTTGCCTCTCATCAGTGCAAGGGTAGGTCTAAGATGTATAAAAACCCTGGTGTGTCGAGTGATTCGATTTTGTTTTGATTTTTCAGAAGACAAATAAACAAATGAAATAGTGGTCTGCTTCTTCAGACGGACCCAGAGATGGCGCCTTTATAGAATTTTAGTCCTGTCAATATTCCAGGGATATGGTGATTGACGACTGTTGTCAATTTTATGGAATTTCAACAAACTTCAAATACTGTTCAAAAATGAATAGTTGTGACGGAATCTAAATTTCATAGTGCAATTTCCCTGTATTGATGACTATTATTATTGTGATGTCCATTTTGCTGCATATATATTTTTATAAAAATTCATCATGCATTCAATGATAATTCAATTTGTCTGATTGACTCGGCCGTTACTTGAGGAAGATCCATAGTAATTGTATACAATGCACAGAAAACGATTCGATCTCCACAAACTTCATTCAATCAGACAGTGAAGAAGCTGATGCTGGTGTTGGCGAAACATTGTAAAATTTGTGAATATCTAATTATTTTCTTTGTAGTCTTTACAATAATAATTTGATCATGTTCCGTATTTGTATCATTTGTGGGCAATCCAGAGAGACGAACAAAATAATTCAGCTATATCCAGTACCGAAAGTGAGTACCACCATATTATGAAGATTATCACATAGTATCTTGTATTATTAGAAAACATTTTAATGAAAATAACGGCACGAATATATCTCACGGAATCCCGCCTTTCATGATTATATTAGGCGTTTTCCATTTAGGAGTGTTAAGCCCCAGAGCTTCAAGCCCCTGAGATCGGAAATTACTTTATCACTGACTTTTTCGCCGAAAAACTGTGTATTCGCGTTTTGACTTTTGTCTACTTGTGCTTCATGTACCAATAAAACGGGTGGTGCTCAAAGGGCAAGAGGAATGTCAATCGGTGCTTGAAGCCCCACTAAATGGAACGCATGGTCATACGCTCTGGGTAGCTCTGAGGAGCTCCTCTCGTTGAATGGAAAGCAGCTATTAGCACAAGATTGAGAGGTTCTAATGGTGAATTTTCATGAAGCTTAATTTCGATACTGTTAAATGAAATGCGTGGTTATTATTGTAGTTAATTGCATTTCAGTAAAAAATTATAAAAATAAGTCGAAAATGTAACAAATAAAACTGATTGGTGATAGTGATTTAGTAAATTTCAATAATTAGGTTTCTTCATTCAGTTCATCCGTCGACAATACTTGAAAACTTCTGTGCTTGTAAATTTACCCTAACGGGAAAACCGACCGTGGCGGTACACGCAAATGCGGAATATTTGGGAAACAGGTCACGATTTCATTTGTTTTCTTTTAATCAAGCTGGCGATTTGTCTCCCGTTATATCCCACAGTTTTGCAGGAATGAGTCGACACACCATGGTTTTTAGATATCTTCGGTAGGTCCGACTACTTTGAGTTGTCTTGTCCCTGCCAAATGAATCATAATTTATTGTTTATCTAATAATTCCTTACGGATGAAGCAGCGACTTACAGTAAAGTCAATCGCAGCGCCACCAGCCAGGAAAATCAATAAGTACTCATCGAGACAGTAAAGACTCCAGGAAGAGT
Source organism: Chrysolina oricalcia (assembly GCA_944452925.2). Lineage (NCBI taxonomy): Eukaryota > Metazoa > Arthropoda > Insecta > Coleoptera > Chrysomelidae > Chrysolina > Chrysolina oricalcia. Next base: position 4,794,603 of record OX101825.2, on the reverse strand, counting down.
AGAATGCGAAAATGTATAATATAGACTTACAACATTGAATGATGAAACACTGGATAATTCAAAACCAACAATTCGTATCTTTGTCGACCTTTCCTGTGTGTTTAAAACTGTTTATCACAAAATGCTGTTGGAAAAATTGGAGAACGTTGGCATGCGCAGTTAGATGTACGATCTCCTGAATTCGTAACTCTCCAATAGAAAACAGATAGTGAATTTTGTAACAATATCGGTAAAATTGAATTTAAAAAATCTCGGCTCGAACTAGGGCTCGAACCCCAGACCTTTGGGTCCATAGTCGAACGCTCTTACCACTGCAATTATCTGTCTTTTTTATTTTGCTTTCATTTTAATATCTAGTTTTTGTCTTTGTTCCTTATTCGAATTCTCGCTCATAATTTTTCAGGAATGGTAACACTTCGTTTTGCGCAGAATTATCTTTTGAATAGATTTTTTTCTCAGACTTAAATAATTTTTAACAATAATTTCAGTAAAACAGTGAAGTAACTTTTCATATCACAAAAGTGATTGTCTTGAAATCTGATTTTTTTCAACAATCTGGTACATATGTGGTGCATATTCCCGTATTTCTATGAACTTCAATCACTTGTTGATATTTTTAACTCCAGTTTTGAAATAAATATGTGGCATATCTATATGGCTGAGGCTTCCAATTCAATTTCCACATTTAATCCAGGTAAAAAGTGCATTCAATACTCAAATCCTCTTTTATGAATCACAGAGAACTAAAACCCAGCCATAGGTAGATTTTTCCACAGAACGACAAGTATTATCTCCCTTTTGCTCTCTTGCCAACTAATACCCTGCTGAAAATTCCAATTTAAATGAACCTGATTACTCGTAGCTATCATGACAATAATTGAAAATAGAAAACTGACATTATTATCGATATGATTGATTACTGTAATTCAAATTGAGTTAGTTCCAAAGATGAAGTTGGGGAGGCACAAAATAAAGTGAAAGGAAATTTGATCCTAGTGAACAGTACTGAAGAGGCGAATCAAATTCGCTATCGAAGGATTCAACTGAGTTCAGATAATTTTCACTACCAGCCTCCATCAAATCCTGAGGAATATTCGGAAAATTGTTGATATCTTAAATAGCTTCAACATAGCAGATCTGGCATTGACATTCTAGTCGATTGATATCGATTTACTTCACATGTATGAATTATAGTTACAAAGAAATTTATAACCTTACATTGAAATTAAAAGATAGAACTTATGTAATAACTGACTGACTTGTACAAATGACGTATATCAAGACGTACGAGGATATATTGAAAAATTCTTAGCCTGCTATAGAACCAAACAAAATTTCAATGTCAAAATATTTTATTCTCTTAATTCTCCTCTCAATTGGGTACATTTATTACAGCGAACCTGCAACGTCTCTAGACCTTTAAAAAAAAGTTGCTCTGCAAACCAGACCTCCACAGCTTTTATTACCTCCTCGTTGGAAGAAAATTTACGACCTTTTAAACTTTTTTTCAGTTGAGGAAAGAGATGATAGTCGGACGGAGCCAAATCTGGTGAATGAGGGGGGTGTTTTAGTAATTCAAACCCTAAATCACGAATGTTTTGCATGGCAACATGAGATTTGTGTGCAGGGGCGTTGTCCTGCAAAAACAAAACACCCCTGGATAGCTTTCCGCATCTTTTCTCTTTAATTTTTTCCCGTAGAGTGGTCAGTAACGTCGAATAGTAATCTCCAGTTATTGTTCTGTCGTAAAGGCGACAATTCCATTTTATAAAAATCCGCCCGGCTAGCAGCGGGTTCCCTGTCGCCAGTACGCTTGGTGTTGAAATCCATAACTCCAACACCGAATAATAATTTATTTTTAAGACCCTTTATCAAATGAATTCCCGGAGAGGAGAAAATATTAATAAACAGGCTAGAAACGCTCGTCGCTAGCCAGGTTCGGAAAAATGTATTTACTGTAGAAATATATGACTTCCGAATCCCCAGATTATTATAAATAATATGTACATTTGTTTAAGATAGTTGTAACGTTTTAGGTCTAAATTGCCAGGGCTTACGAATTCTTTTATTTGGTTCTAACAAGAACGATTACAACGATGGCTGCTCCAGCCCTAGCAAAGTCGACCCCTAAAATAAAGGTATGTCGGGCGTAGCCCGGAAAACAATACAAAAATACGACCCACCCTTCTCAAGCTGGACGTTAGCCAGAACGAAGGTCGAGTCAATATGTATACAACAAGAACAATTTAATTATAAGTATTCACTTAGTGTTCTGGCCCACAGACTGTGTATAAGAGCCGTATCTGTATTATCAAAAAAATAAAAAAAAGTGATTGCTTAATTTACTTCAAATCTACTAAAGTCTTCAATTTAATATTAAGGTAACCTTTTATTCACTACCAAAAACAAATATGATATAGTCTATAACTTATTTTCGAAGGCAATTGTCTAATCTTTCGTAAACGGAATTACGTACGATTAGCAAAAAATTTAAAAAAAGAACACGCTGTTGTTCCAAAACAATACGTTAGGTTTCACTTGATAGCAGTTTTTATTACAGTTTCAAGCTTACCGGATGTCTATCTTCATTCCATTTGTACACAGCTGAAATGCTAACAGGAACGGTCCATAAATAAAATCCAGACTGCCAATAAAATCACCCAGTGTGATTGGTACCCTTAGCCGGAATCGGATGGCTGGCCTTAGATTCTTTCCTTACTTTCGGGATATAAACCAATCCAGTATTTTGGAAGAAATTTTTCTTTTCGGCGAAGTCTTCGGGATTATTTCTTTATCGAAACGAAAAGAAATACGGAAAATGCCCCAGAGTTAAACTCTTCGGGATAGTCGTTTATGACTATTAAGTGAAACACTTTTCACAGCAACAGCGAAACCAGTAAAAATACTTTTCACTAAAAGAATAGCTTGTCAACAAATGCGCGCGCGGACTCGGATAGTAGGAAACAGGATGTTTCACCTCTTCCGGCTAGCTCAGTACCACCTATCCGAGGTACGGCATTGTCGCAAAATCTCAGCAACTCCGGAGCTCTTCATTTATTTGGAAAACCAGCAGGAACGTGTCTGACATACGAATTCTTTTTGGATTTGTTGGTGTTGCCAACCAACGAGGTTCCATTAATTCGCATGCCAGGCCGAAGATCGCTAAAAACCAGAAATACTATTTACACTTGACTCTACTATACACTACTGAGCCATCCAGAAGTGAGGGCTTCTCTCCTGGGAATTGTCCGAGCCCTCGGGCGGCTCCTGGATGACTGCCTAAAACAGCCATTTGAGCCTTTATTTATACACTGGCCGAACATTTTAGTCGGCCAATGGTATAACAATTTACTGGTAGGCGGAGCCTTTTAGAGCTCTCGCCTACAGATTTTTCAAAACTTCAAAAACTTTAGTATTTCTGGCAGATTATGACAAGCTTCTCTTGCAGGTTGTTACTCAGTTCGCAACCAAAGCTATACTGCCGTTTCGGTGCGCGCTGCGTTTCTTTTATAGAATCGCAGCGTCGCGGAATTGGGCGGAGCCTAGTGGAAATTATCGCGGAGATATACTCTCGGCAAATTTCTCAGTCGGACTCGGCCGTTCTGACGAAACATCGAATTTGGTTTATTTTATCCCTTCGATTAAAATTTCAGTTTTTATCGGGATTTATAACAGTTCTACCCTTATCCAAAGAATCAATCCTGATTACTCCATAGCAATCCCAAAAAACTGAAGCAAGAACTTTTCCAGCAGATTTTTGGACACGAAACTTCTTAGATCTTGGAGAACCGGAGTGTCGCCTTTCCATCGATTGTTGTTTTGTTTCTGGATCGTAGAAATGTACCCAAGTCTCATCCATAGTAACAATTTGGTTTAAGAAGTCTACATCGATTTCAAATCGAGCACAGATCGAACACGATGTTACTACCCTTGCACGCTTTTAGTCAACATTCAAACATTTGGGGATCCATTTTGCAGCAATTTTTCTCATGTCCAAATTGCCGTGAACTATATGATGAACGCGTTCGTATGAAATATTCAGTGCTTCAGATATGTTTTAGCCCAAGTCGACGGTCTATTAAAATCATGTCCGAATCATCTTCAATGGAAAATTTATTGTTCGTTGCTATTTTAACGCAATATTTTGTTTATGCAGAGATCTGGTCTAGGCTAACTAGATATCAGTACATCCTCGTAGCAGTGGCTTTTGAGGACAAATGTTCTGGAATGGTTGCTTTGAATAGCTTCAAGATAATGTTAATTCATGTGTCTTTCACAACTGAGTTTTCTTGAATACTTCATGTGATTCTGAAGAGAAAATGGTATATTGAAGTTAAGAAAAGTGAGTTTTGTATTGAGTAGAAATATCTTGATTCTCGAGATTCAAAACTAATTTTACTGTTTATTTTATTTTCAATAATCAATGGAACAAATATCATTATATATCATTATAGTCGTCCCTCGTCAGATAGTCAACTGTTAGATAGATAAAAAAATCAAACAGTTCAATCCAGTATGAAACCGCATTATGATTATCTATAATAAAACTGTTGCTATGTAGAAAGGTATTGCTAAGTAGAAAAGTGTCGCTAAGTGGAAAATAGTTGCTAAATTAAAAAATATTACTGTTTGAAAGTCTTGCTAAGTAGAAACGTATTGTCAAGTAGAAAAGTGTCGCTAAGTAGAAAATAGTTGCTAAATATAAACGTGTTACTGAGAAGAAAAGTGATACTGAGTGAAAAAGTGTTGCAATTGGAAAAATGTTGCTGAGTAGAAAAGTGTTACTAGGTAGAAAAGTATAAACATCCAAAAGACCAAGTATAACACCATGTGAAGAAGCAAATTTTCTTCAAAAAATCAAACTTTCAATCAATATAAATAAATTCAAAATATTTAATAACAAATTCCAGAAATATAACAACATTTCAAAAAATACATTAATATTAAAAACAGGAAATTCAACAGGAGACAAACTTAATAATAATAAAAATATATACCTTATTGCGCAAAGATGAAATCTTGTTCATAAAGCTTTGATTTCATGTACAGATAAAAATAATACCAGTCACGTTGATTTCATTAAAAATATTAACAGGATGTTCATAAAGTCAGTTGTGGAATCATCTGCGACTGAAAGTTGGAATTTAGTCGCTATTTTCCATCGTACAAGATAACATCTCTTGGAAGGGATTCCTGTTGTAAAAGGAAACACTCTAAATTGAAAATTGAAACAATACAGGACTCGATTACTTATATTTCGGACGTCCGTAATATAAGTAACTCAGTTACTACATCGTCTAAAACATTCAAACAATACATGACTCCTCTGGAAATGAATAAAACTAGGATAAAATGAAGTTAGTTTTTGCAATATCTAACAGAAAACAACTACTTCTATCAGATGTAGTTCAATGTCCAGCGTGGTCCAGCAGGTTTGCATTTATATCTCGCGAGATACTTTTTAGGTTTAGGTTTAGGTCTTCAACAGTCTCACCTCCCCACAGGATTGTAGTATATTTGGTAAAGTTTACCAGAATTTTGAAGATTCGGTAGATCATTTACATGATAAAAACAGAACAATGAACGAAGTGATTGTTTGCAAAGCATCCACAGTGTTGTTTTGAAGTTAGTTATATGAAAATTAAACTGTGATGAATAATGGTGACGCGGGGGAATGAAATAATCGCCTGTCCCTTTGGGATGAGTGTCAGCTACTCCAAACCACCCGATTATGAAATGGCAGATCTGAAAAATCACACAGACCCAGAGTATAAAACTCAATTAATCAATAAAGAAAATATTCATATGATTTCTGAACTATCTTTCCGATTTATCCAAGCGAATTCCTGATGTGTAGATGAAAGAAACGTATAATTCAAACAGACACCTCCCTTTATCACCATTCAACATACCAGACCGAAGAACGAAAAAACAAAAAATATGCTCATCATTGTTTCCTGCAGCTTTGTTGCGTTTTTCACGTTGGAAAAAGAGAAATAAATTAATAAACCCGACGTTACTGTTCCCATCGTCGAAAAAACAATAGCACGTCACAAATTATAAATGACCCACATCTGTAGGAATAAACACCCATGCTAAGGGTGCGGGCGTGCTTTTTGCCACATCGACAAACACATTTCAAAGATTCCGCTGAAAAAGAAATTTGTTCGCTTTGATGAAGGCGTAAGGGTTTTGAGGGGTGATTTTCGGATAAAAGAAAACATTTTTTGGTCTATCAGCTACTCATGAGGATGTTTTCACACTAGTAAATGGCAGTGGCAAGACAGAAATGATTGACAGTCAAAAACAAGTTATCTGTGACCCACAGGGAATAACAGAAATTTGTCTGGAACAATTTACCCTACAGTCTAAAAATTTCAACTTGAATACAAATAAAGTCGCTGATCTCAGTAGGCCGATCCCTTTCTCTTTCTTTCTGAGACCAACGGACAGCCAAGAGGTTGAAAGTGTTATAAAAAACCTGGCAACCAAATTCTCGAGTGGTATCGACGGAATACCGAGTATGGTTATAAAAACTGTTGCACGTGAAATATCGGAACCACTTTCAAAATTTGCCAATATATGTTTCTCAACAGGTATCTTCCCAGATGACCTGAAACATGCTAAAATTACGTCAGTCTATAAAAATGGTCTGAAAAGTGACTTCTCAAACTATAGACCTATATCGATGTTACCAGCATTTTCAAAGGTCTTAGAAAGACTGATTTATGCAAGACTGCTTGATTTCTTGAAAGAACACAACATTCTCAGCTCGTGTCAATTTGGTTTTTTACCAGGAGAGTCATCCGAAAAGGCCATTTATCATTCACTGAAATACTTAGTTGATCATATTGATAAAGGAGAGCTATTAACAGGTATATACTTCGACCTCTCCAAGGCTTTTGATTCTCTCGACAATGATATTCTTCTGGGAAAACTTCAATGCTTTGGCATTAGAGGTATACCTTTGCAGTTGTTAAAATCCTTCTTGACAGGAAGAACTCAATATGTTGGTTTGAGGTTTGAAGTCAATGGCAGAATTCAGGCATTCAATGCCTCCACTAGAAATATCAGCACTGGTGTTCCTCAGGGATCCATCCTGGGACCCCTATAGTTCATTATGTATGTGAACGACCTACCTGACTGCCTATCAACTCCAGCTGTCTTCCAATATGCCGATGACACCTCATGTTTATTAATGGACAAAAATCTCGTAAACCTCGCAAAAAAGGCAACACAGATGACACATGAAATGTTGACCTGGTGTAACAATAATAAGCTATACCTAAACACAAAAAAAACAGTGTCAGTGCAGTTTAGTAACCGCTTCAAACCAAACAGAAGTGTTTTAATAAAACTCAATAATAAATCAGTTCCTGTACATTCTGATACTAAGTTCCTTGGTGTGGAAATTGATTGTAACCTGTCATTTGGTAATCATATCTCCCAAACTATGAAGAACCTGAATAAAATGTGTTATGCCATACGTGAACTAAACGATTCCGTGGACTTTGCTGTGTTGAAAACCTACTACTTTGCTCATGCTCAATCAATCTTAACCTATGGCTTGATTTTTTGGGGAGGATCCCAATTGGCTGATAGAGTTTTCTTGGCACAAAAGCGTGTTATACGGTGTATACTGAAAACACACTTTTTAGAACCGTGCAGACCACTTTTCAAAAAACTCGGTGTACTACCACTTCCCTCTCTTTACATATATAGGCTACTTATTTTTGTTAAAAGTAACCCAAATCTATTCATGACAAATGTAAATGGACGTACTAATAGTGATAGAGTGCTACGTTATTCCGACAGTCTGAGAATTCCAGCACACAGTACAGCCCTATTCGAAAGGGGGGCAGAGTATAGGGGAATAAAAATTTTCAATTCCTTACCTGTCAACCTCCAATCAATCAAGGGTATAAATTTATTTAAACATAAAATTAAGGAATAATTGCTTGAACACTGCTTCTACACTGTTGAAGAGTACCTTAGTTACACCTAACTTTTAACACGTTAATGTAAACAACGTTTGTGCTATGTTTGTTATTTGATATTGAAAGTTTTTTTTACTTAATTTACTCAAATTGTTTTTAATAGATACTGACCATGTCAATGTCCAAATTGGATCCAATGACAACAATAAATATTATTATTATTAGAAGATAATAGGAAGATGTTTATTTCTTGTAGAAGAGGATTTAGTTAACAGTCACCCTCACTTTTGCAATGCGAAACCTGGTGTTCGTCAACTTTTTGGCAACTGCTAGATTTTTGCACTCAAATGGACAACATTTCAATTCAAAATTTGTCAAAGAAATGTTACTTGCACGTCTTTAATATCAGAAAGAACTTTTTCTATTTGGAGTCTAAAATGAAGTCATTAAGAAACTCAAATGCGTACCTACATGGTTTCTATTTCGATACGCATTTAAATTTTTTTCGAGATTAGTAACAATGGTAACATCAACTGTCAACATCAGACAAGAGGGATGGGATTCTCAGATATTATACAAAGAAGAAGAATAACCTTTGAATGTTGTGGTGTTATTTGTTGCCTTGGATGGTGCAGTTATCATAAACTTTAATTGTTACATGGCTGGTTTCTCGGGCGTTTATTATTGAATTAGCTGGTGTGGTTTGGACAGGGTTAACAAAATTATGTTCAGTGGTCTGATTGTTTGAAAAGTTATTTTAACTGCAGTGGGAGTGTAGTGAGGCATCGGATACTTCGAAATTGTGAAATTCGTTTTAATAATAATAATAATAATTGTTTTTATTGACAGTTTCTTTCAAAATACAGACATACAATGAAATCCTGTCAAAAAGCAGGATTCAACATCTGCACATGATATTGCATATGGCAGATATTGCTCTTCCATCCAACTTGAAAATAAAAAGCTAATTATATGAACTTTTCTTCCAATTTTAACAAAATAATTGAAACATAAAAAAAATATTCATAAAACAAATAGAAATACATTATACCTACAGTCTACAAAAACAATAGAATTATCTGGAATAACTAGAATAAATTAAATTTAAAAAAAATGTAAATGTGAATACCCCAACAATTTTATATATACAGTTATATGCACATATGCATACGTAGAGACATGTGTATACATTATAAAATATACTGACGTAATACCTACTAGATTTTTTTGTAAAATAAAAGAAAAATCGATATGATGAAAAAAAAGGGAAAAACAAGATTCAGCAGAGGTTTCATAATATAAATGTGTGGTCGGATTCAAGCAGATAGTTTTTAATTTCTTTTTTGAAATTTTTCAAATAGAGAAGTTTCATTTCAGTCGGTAAACGGTTATACAAGCGGGAAATAGTAAATGAAAATGATCCATGAAAGAAAGAAGTTTTGTGTTTGGGTGCTGTTAATTGATTTTTATGTCTCAGGTTGAGGTTATGTACATCGGTTCTGAACGTTATTTTCCTATAGAAATGAGGTGGCGTTTTCGTTGTTAGGATCTTATGAAAAATTGTGGCAGAATGAAGTATACGTCTGCCCTCCATGTTCAGCCATCCGAGAGCTCTCAAATGATGTGAAACATGCTCTCGTCTTCTTGTGCCTGTTATGAGTCTTACACATGCATTCTGTAATTTTTGAATTCCCATTCTGTCAGTTTTCAATAGACCAGGACCATATACAACATCCGCGTAGTTTACATGAGATAGCACCAACGCATCACAAAGTACTAATTTGCTCCTTTTGTCCAGAATATTTCTATTGGAATATATCAATTTGAGGTTCATATAACCCCTCTTCAGAATGTGTTTGACATGTGATGAGAATCTTAAAGTACTATCAAGATATAACCCCAAATTCTTTGTAGTTTTGTTAACTGGTAGTTGCACGCCATCGACTGTTAAATTCACAAGATCAGTACAACGGTTTCTCGCAGCTTGTCTTCCAAATAGCATAACGCATGATTTTTTCGGATTGACAGAGAGGCAGTATTTAGCCAAAATAGATAATAATGAAGCCAGATCGAGATTCGCTCTAAAGCACTGTCCAAATCAAATTCATCAAATTCTAGATACAATTGTGTGTCATCGGCGTAGCAATGTATGGAAGTATGCCTTAAAGATTTAGGAAATTGCGAAGTATATATAACAAACAAAAGAGGTCCCAAAATTGATCCTTGAGGAACGCCATTCATAATATCAAGGGGAGATTTTTTGGGCAACAAGTCATTCACAGCCGTTTGAGCAATTACTCTCATTTCCTAAACTCAACCGTTTTCGAGATAGCGAATTTTGAAAATAACTTGCTACTACTCTCATATTTATTAAAGAAAAAGCACGAAATAATGAATATTTATTATGAAAGTCACACAAGGTGGGGTATGTGGATATGATTACAATTTAATTATAATTTTTTTTACAGAAAATAAAAAAAGCATATTTGTTCAGGGTTGATAAAAATGCATGAAACGATAAAATGTATTTTTTAATGAATGTCTAGGATATTTGAAATTTTATGAAACAATAGTTATGCCAGGAGAAAAAGAGAGAAAACAAGTGTTAATAAACAACAAATTTTTCTTTGGACTTCTATTTAACAAGGTGCTCAAATTGTTTACCATTTACCTCCTGACAGTAATATACTCGCTGAACAAAATTTTGTAGAGAATCTAAAACCATGTGAGGAGGAATGGTAGAAATTTCATGCCTTATTCTTTCTTGCAACTCTTCGATATTTGGCGGCCTATTTTTGTAGACTACATTTTTCATGTGACCCCATAAAAAAGTCAAGTGGGGTCATATCGGGAGACCTAGCTGGCCATTCAATTGCTCCCCTGCGCCTTCCATTTATCAGGAAAAGTTTCATCTAGATATGCCCGTACCACACGTCCAAAATGTGGAGGAGCCCCATCTTGTTGAAACCATATTTGTTCTGCCAGCAAATTGGGATTGTTATTATTCGGGAGTAATCGTCTAAGCTCTGGAATAATATGCAGTTGTAGAAGTGACAAATATCTTTCAAATTTCCGTTAATAAAATAAGGTCCTATGACGTGTCCACCAATAATGCCACACCAGATATTTACTTTTTGTGGCCGTTGAGTGTGAACTTCCTCAATCCAATGTGGATTTTGGTCTGACCAATACCTACAGTTGTGTCGATTTACGTGTTCGTTTAAACAAAATGTAGATTTGTCAGAAAACAATATGTGGTTGACAAAGTTAACATTTTCATTTGATTCATCCATAATAACTTCACAGAACTCGATTCTACGATCAAAATCATCTTCACTCAATTCTTGTACCAAATGAATTTTATATGGATGGAATTTTTGCAGTTTGCAAATTTTTTGAATGGAATATCGACGCATGTTATGATTCAAAGCTGAATTTATTGGATTTTCCACCACATCCAACATGACATTCAAAGAATTTTCTTCATTTGCAACGCTTACTGGTCTTCCACTTTTTGGTCGATCTTTGCCACCTCCAGTTTCATGAAAACGCTGCAATGTTTTTGAAACGGTTGATTTAGAAATGGGTTCCCGATTGGGATGCAATTCATTAAAAATATCCTTTGCTTGGTCACAACTTCGTCTTCTATCACCGTATCCTATGATCATTAAAATTTCAATACGCTCAGTATCAGATAAACGTGCCATTTTTGCGCGAAAATTATTTACACTAAATGTATTTTTGACATGTGTTATCAAGATCATCACTGTTAGACAAAAGAACGACGCGGCGTTGTTATTGAGCTGGAAACTTTCAAAGGTAACTTGATGGACTATGAACTTAATGGACTAAAACATTTTTGGATAATTTATTAGAAACTTATTTTCAAAATTCGATATCTCGAAAACTGTTGAATTTAGGAAATGATGTGCTGAATAAATTTTGTTCAGAATTTTGAGAAAAATTGAAATATGAAATAATATACAGGGTGTCCCATTAGAGAAAAAGCAACTTTGTTTCGTCCTGACTTTTTGACTGACCCTAGAACTTTTGTATCTTAACATTTTTCGCTAGCTATCTTACTTTAGGAAATAATCGACCGTTTCCATACATATCAGCGACCCTGTATACACACTTCTTCACACCCATACAAATTAAAAAAACTATTTGATAAATACACAAAATACTTTCTAGATACCAGAAAAGGATACAAATTAAAATTAGGGAGTTGCTACCAGGTTTTTTATTTATTGAGGAATTTTTTTTTCAAATTTGTGTTGAAAAATGTTAAAGGTGTTAAACGTTCATTTTGGCAGATTGTTGAAACTATCAAGCCACTTGAAGAAAACAGAATTTTGGGTAGGTACGTGTTAACGAAATTTGTTCTAGTACCTACTGTATCCATGAATTTGATCAATCCATAACTCTTTCTTGTGAGTAGGTTAGAGAAATTCAATATTTTAATTTGAGCATCAGAATTACTGTTTGGTATAGGAAATAGAATTTAGTTGGTACCAATTCCAGCACATGTTTTTTTTTGTTTAGTCCGCAATTTGAAATAAATTTTCTATAGATGTGAAAAAAATTTTGTTTTTTTCATGATTAACCACACCATACTTCGTTAAAGCAAATCAGAGATATTTCTACAAAAAAAAGCTCATTGCTCCTCGTAAATTATTCCATCCACAACGAGAACTGAGGCAAAACGAACTGCTCATGCGAAAATATCTCATAATAAAAATACGTTTTTTTTGTGTGAATCACGAAAACCTTTCCTTTGAAATTAATCAGGATACATGAGCTGGGAAAGGAACACGTTTCCAAAATGGGAGTTGAACTTCATCAGAGTCCGTTTCATAACAATTCGTCTCCCGGCAATACTCTGATTTTAATTTTAAATCGGGCTCTTTAGGCTGAACGTTGCTCGCGATTTTGGAATTTTTTATGTTTGAATATCCTGTTCGGAAAGTTCTTTTGTTGGGGCGTGATATTTCAGGGAGGGAAGGTATTTATGAGATCGGGTGTAGTCACTGATGGAAAAGGGTGAAGATAATTGAATATTCGAGTAACTCAGTTTATAATGAAGCTTTTTATGATTAAATAAATGCCAATGACATTTTTGAAGGTGATTCGAATTCTTGGATATCGAATTACAATTTTTCGCCTCTTTCACTGACAAAAAAATTTCATGTATTTCCAGGTTCAGAGAAAAAATAAGATTTGCAGTATGTCGATGACAGACATTCCGAGAGCCTGTGTATTATTTGGGAGCCAGGGAGTTCAATAAAACTACCTTCTGGTGATTGTTCTTCATATATGAATTCAATAAATAAGTGGAAATTCAAGAAAAATGTTTTTATATTTCCATTGATAAAACAAATCTTTACCTCTGACAACCCAAGGCACAATGTCATTATGATTGGACATGATATCGATTTTAACGAATGTAACAAAACTAGAATTAAAACTAATATGATACAGCCTCCATTTGTTGAATAACCCGTTGGTCGCTGATCGGGTGGAAACCTTCCGAAACAAATAGCAGCATGAAAGCAAAAGTGATTGATTTTTTCCTAATTTCTTGCGCCAGGATGGTCCCGATGAAAGTTTATCATATATGGTTGACAATGAACTGCTGTTGGAATCAGAGCTGCAACACTAGATTTATACCTACCTCGAGAATAGATATGAAGCCGTTGCTATTATGCAAGAAGGTAGGTTATCAAATTCAGAAAAAGCATCAATCAAGCGAGGCCTGCCACAGGGATCAATATTAGGGCCCTTCACTTTTCTTCTGTATACAAATTCTATTCCATCCGTTCTCTCCAGTTCAAACTAGCAAACTTTTCAGTTTGCTTTCTCTCTAGTTCAAACCACCAAACTTTTCAGTTTGCTGAAATATCAAAGTTCTTGCAGACTCAACATCAAGTATAGTAAAAAATGAGCAAGTGGTGCACAATTAACTCTCTAAATTTGAATGCTGATGAATCTGGACTTTTAATGTTTAACCTGACAAAAAATATATTGGAGTCTCCTCATAATGGAATAAAAGAAAAATCAATTTAGTGTTACCATCGATAAAATTTTGGTGTTGGATATTGAATCTAACTTGAACATGTTGATAAACTGACCTTGGTTCGTAGGGATACCTGCGAGAACAAGTGCCAGAATATGGGTCGAAATTATACTATTTTGGACATGTGCAGTCAATTATCTCACACAGAATACTTTTCTGGGGTTCCAGTTCAAACGCAAGTGAAATATTCATATTGCAAAAACGAATGGTAACATGTATTCTTGGTCTTGATTATAATACCTCTTGCACGTCATACTTTGAAAATCATGAGTTATCAACAGCACCTTCCTCGTCATTCAAATTGTTATTGAAATCTCTGGTTATTTTAGTAAAAAGCACCAATACTTGTTCTCGACAAATGCAGATGAATATGTTTACTCGTAACCACAAAACTGACTTTTTAAAAGTAGTAATGACTACAGATTAAGAAAAGTTTTCCTCTCGATTAAGACATATTTGCAGAAATCAGACATTCAGAAGATCAGTCATTGATTACTTGAAGAAAAAAGTATACTGGGTAGGTAAAAAACTTACAGTCGATCTCCACTAAATAAAATCTTTATTGATAGTGTGAGTGTAGTCAGAGGACACACATCAGCACATTTCTAGATGTAGTCGGAAGACTTACATCAGCAGCAGGACATGTTTCGAAGGATTAATCCTTCATATTCAGCGAAAAAAGGTTACAAACTAATGATCTACAGAAAAGAGAAATGTTACAAACTAATTGAGAATAACAGTATTAAATTTCGAACATACCATATGTGGTGAAAAAAGTGCTTCTAAATAAATGTAGAATAATTAAATTAAAACAATTGTCAAACCGCATAACGAGCGCATAACGAACCGCATAACGAGTGGGTCCCTAACTGTTAGGGGTTATGATTGGATCTCGCCAAATAAATCAGTATTTTATAAAAACTTTTGTTACACCGTGACCATGCACGTGCTCTTGATGCAAAACAATAGGGTTATGTTATGAAAAGTGAAAGTGAAAATTGAGGATAAAATCTGTCATCTGTCGAGTGAGACGTCACGACTCAAAGTGACAGAGTGACTGTTCCGTGGACCTGTAAAGAGCAATCATCATACAACATCGACTGTCAGTAATATTAGACTATAATAAAAGAAAAAATTAAAGATTTATTAGTAATGTAGAATGTAGAACATTGGTTGTTGATCGAGTGTGACTTGTAACAGTGTGTGAAAAAATTGATCAAGAAAAGAAAATTATTCACGATTTGATCAATCAAAATAGTATGGAATTGAAGGAGTTCGACTGTAAGTTTTTTACCTACCCAGTAAGTTCTCACCTCCACTGTATGTTATGGATCGCCTCCGTTGGATAAAAAAGTATACTATAAGTTCGATTTTTGTGAATAACTATTGTCACTTTGAAAAATGAGGAATAAAACATTCTATGTTTTTTTACCACATCTTTTAGCCACATATTTTGCAAAAACTTTTTTTTGTCTGAAGAGTTGGAATTGGTTAAATGATACCTCCTGAAGAGGTCCGTCGCATTCTGAATATCTGCCTTCCGGTAAAACAGGATGCATAGGGTCCAAAAGGTCCAATTCGAAAGAAAACATTTTATTCACGCAACTATCATCAACTTTAATTTTGTTGTCGTGAGAACAGTGATCTATAATCCATGAGAGTCCAAGATCTCAGGGCCGCCTGATGTTATTTATTTTTAAACAAAACCGAAATGTGCGATTGAGTAGTGTCAGTATGTACTATGTTCGCATTCGCATTCGAGTTGTCCCTCTGTTATATTGAATATATCCAGATCACAGTCTTTCACCATTTCGTTAACGGTCTCAAGACATTGTTGAAGATGAGACAAACTGTTCGAGATACGAAATAGATTGTATGTTCTTCTAAGTCTTATGTCAGGTACGACAAAATCAGTGGCTTGGAGAATTTCAGGTGCTTTCAATGTTCTAAGAACGTTAAAAACGAAAATTACTTCTGAGGACTCACGTCGATCTTTCAATGGTTGGACATTGAATTCTAATAGATAGCTAGAGTAAGATATAAATAAGGGCCAGACCTTGTGTTTTCTGAAGGAAAGAGTTCTTAGTAATTGTTTTTGGATTTTTTCTATCATATCGGAATATAAAAAAGTCTTTGGATTCCAAATGACACATCAATATTCTAGTATTAAACAAGTATCGTGACTACTCGTAATTACTACCTGGCTCTCTGTAGGTCATTGCAGGTTATCATTTAAAAAATGGAAGGGGTCGCACAAGTATAGATCAGCTTCGATTCGCACATCGACGGTCAGAAAATACTCAGTTCTGAACGTCCTCACACGTACAGCCAGATTCTTCCAATTAAACTCCAATCACTCCCCTGAACGACGCTGACCTCTTGCTTCCAACGGCGACGAGCAGGAATTTAAGTGAACATATCGGACACTTTTCCGGGGAAGTACCCACATTTCTGGGCTTCTTTAGCTGCCGAATGCCGTCGGAGATTCAGAGAAATTCCGCAACGCTGCGGTAATGAATTCTCCCTTACCGAATGGAGAACGGCTTTAATGTGGAAAACGACCGTTTGAGCGGGAGGCGGTCGGTCGGGGGCGGTTCGTGATTGATGAAAGGGACTGCTCTTTTTCCTGTTTACGTCGTCCGCGTGATAGAAAGTGGAATAATTGGAACAAACTCCGGTATTGACAGAAGGCAATGGGGGTCTCTGGCAAATACTTGACGCAGTTATTGAACGAAGATGTTACGGGTGTATGTCTCACTATGGACACCCTTTTTGATATCATATAAGGTAAAATTCCGTTAACCGGGCGCTACAAGCTATCAAAAAAAATTTTTTTGGGACTTACGTAGTTTGACCTCCTGAACAAAAAATCCAAATGAAATTTTTGGCGGTCTCAAGTAATTTCGAAGATACGGGCCTTTTTTGAATAAAAACTGGCATTTTCTAGCACACGTTTATTCTTCGAAAAACACACTCAAATGCCTCCTGATTTTCACCAGCACAATATACACACCCTAATTCACCAGTTTTACACTTTTTTTTTCATTGAAAACAGTTTTTTATCAACAAATTCTACTTTATTTTAGCAATAACAAAATCAACAAATTCATGCTGTTTTGTTTATTTAATATCTGTCTGGTTGGTAACAATGGAATTGACGTAAGGGCGAAGCGACATTGCCAGTGTGATTCAATTCACGTATAACATGGAATATTTTAGTGAATGAGTAAGAAAAATGAGTTGATATTAACCACAACATTTTCCCATCAACACTTTAACTGCACCTTTGAAACAATTGGACTTATACTGTTTCTAAATGACTAGCAAAATTCAAAGGACGAGACAGACCACGGAAATGTGCGCAAACATAACATGAATACACATACGCACAAAAAATAATGAGCACTTTTCACATAAAATGAACCTACTTTAATGACTATAACTTATCCCGACAGACCCGATCTCATGCAAACCCAACCGAACTTACCCGACTATACAATACAGTTAGGTTGCGTCTTTTCTATCTAATGATAGTTCGTCATAAAAACTCGAAGAGTGCACCATTCTTAGTGAAGATATTCAGCAAGAAATACGTAAGCAAAGCGAGCACGCCCATTCCTATTACTACTTTGTAACTTATGTAACTTATCTCTTACTTCTTGGTGAAGATATCTGCGAGACAGACACGAGCGCGCGCATTTCCATTACTACTTTGTCGATTTCTGTAAACTTTGAGTAGACATTTTCATCCCTTGTTACTGAACAAGACCAGAAATACGCGAGCGAAGCGAGCGCGCGCATTCCCATCACTACTTTGTCGATTTTTGTCAACTTTGAGTAGAAATCTTCATACCTTATCTGTTAGTGAACAAGACCAGAAATACGCGAGCGCGCGCATTCCCATCACTACTTTGTCGATTTCTGTCAACTTTGAGTAGAAATCTTCATACCTTATCTGTTAGTGAACAAGAAATACGCGAGCGAAGCGAGATGTCGGGGGATATAGACAGAGCTAGGAGGAATTTTTTGCGAACAAATAATTACTTGAAAAAACGTGTCAGATCACATTCATTTTTGGTAAGTGCGCAAGCTCAAACAGATAGGAAAGACGCAACCTAACTATATTGTATGGTCGGGTAAGTTCGGTTGGGTTTGCATGAGATCGGGTCTGTCGAGATAAGTTATAGTCATTGAAGTAGGTCCATTTTATGTGAAAAGTGCTCATTATTTTTTGTGCGCATGTGTATTCATGTTGTGTTTGCGCACATTTCCGTGATCTGTCTCGTCCTTTGAATTTTGCTAGTCATTTAGAAACAGTATAAGTACCATTGTTTCAAAGGTGCAGTTAAAGTGTTGATGGGAAAATGTTGTGGTTATCAACTAATTTTTCTTACTCATTCACTAAAATATTCCATGTTAAGTCTTGTTCAAACCCTCGCAAATTTCGCAATTTTTCTGCGAATAAAATGGCTGCCAGTCATGCCGTACCAATCGTCGATGCAGAACCATGTCGGCAGACATTTTATTCGCAGAAAAACTGCGAAATTCGCGAGGGTATGAACAAGACTTTATACGTGAATTGAATATTTCTGGTATCACACTGGCAATGTCGCTTCGCCCTTACGTCAATTCCATTGTTACCAACCTGACAGATATTAACTAAACAAAACAGCATGAATTTGTTGATTTTGTTATTGCTAAAATAAAGTAGAATTTGTTGATAAAAAACTTTTTTCAATGAAAAAAAGTGTAAATCTGGTGAATTAGGGTGTGTATATTGTGCTGGTGAAAATCAGGAGGCATTTGAGTGTGTTTTTCGAAGAAGAAACGTGTGCTAGAAAATGCCAGTTTTCAATCAAAAAAAGGCCCCTATCTCCGAAATTACTTGAGACTGCCAAAATTTTTATTTGGATTTTTTATTCAGGAGGTCAAACTACGTTAGTCCCAAAAAAATTTGATAGCTTGTAGCGCCCGGTTAACGGAATTTTACCAACTTGGTCATTGTCATGTACTGCTTTTTACTTATTTTATTACTACTCTTTGGTTATTTGATATACATACTTTTGTCAAAACTTTATTGCTCTGTGGTTAGAAAACAGAACCTTAACATTTCCTCTCGGTTATTGTGTGAACCAGCTTAATTTTTCAATCATTATTTTGCCCTTCGAATTCACTTCAACTGTCCCATTATATCATTTAGGTGGAGTACAGGGTTATTCACGTTATTCGACACGAAGCAGTGTGGCTTAAACATTTGATTTTTTGAACGTTTTTTCTTTACGATAGAGACCTATTGGCCCTACATTTATTCTCACAGTTTTTAGTTGCAGCGGATGCAGAATGAAGGGCAGAAACTACAGTACATTTTTTTTGAATCAGAGCTTGCGTTTCCCATTCTTTTGGAAATCCAGTCCGTTCAGAACCTACTCAATCATCACTCGAGGAAGGAAAGCACATTAAGATAGATTATTCACAAAGGACTCTATAAAAATATGGAAAGACTTGAATATAACCAATTCGACAATCCGCGGAAAGCGTTCCATCTTTGTCGATAATTCGAAAGTTATGTCACATTGACAGATTCTAATACAGGGTTATTCGACACGAACGCATTATGGCTAAAGCATTTGATTTTTTAAAGTTTTTTTACGATGGATATGGAAATATTAGCCCTACATTTTAAAAATATTTTCATGTTGTACAGGGTGTGCCAAAAACACGAAACAAATCAAAATTGTTATTTTTTAAGTGGAATACCCTGTATATTATTTGTAAGTTGCAGATGATGAAAACTTTTTCAATTCTGTTATATACAGTGATGAGTGCACTTTTCATAACGATAGTCCTTATTTTTTCGAAGAACGTTGAAATGGAATGTTGTTTTTAGAATTTTTAACAAATCATTTTCAGGTCCTCTTACAAGACATCCCCTTAGACTTAAGAAGAACGATGTGGCTTCAAATGGATGGAGCTCCCGCACAGAATCCCGCCAGGATCGTGAATATTCAATTGTTCATTTCCGAAATCGATGGATTGGAAGGAAAATATTCCAGAATTGGCCCCCAAGTTCATCCGACCTGACGTCTCCTGATTTCTTCTTGTGGGGATATATTAAAGAAATCGTTTATAATAAACCTCCAACAACACCCGACAATATGGAACAGCGTATCTGAGAAGCTTTTCTGAATGTTAGCCCTCATATGTTAGCAAATATTGCTGAAGGTTTTAGAAAGAGGATACGTTTGTGTTTAGATTCTGATGGTCGCCATTTCGAACACTTGATATGAAATATTTCTTGTTTTATATCCACCAATTTTTCTTCATAATTTAAACTAATACATATTATTTAAAATATTGAAAAACAGACGCAGTTGTTATTAAATCACGGTGTTTATTTGAATCAATTCTGATTTGTCAAAACGCCATAGGCAACTTGATGAATATGAATTTCCCAAAATCAGTTTGCAAAATGGAAATGTTCGTTATACTAGAAATGTATACTATGGAATGTATACATTGATAGACAAGTAAATTTGACATCTGCTCTTGATATAAAATACACGGCGTTCCATTCAGAGAGAGAGAGAGAAAGATATATATATAAATATAATTAGAAAAGTTATTGGGTATAACCCTCATAATGTTGTGCAACCGTAGGCACGTGTTTCGAGCTTAAGCTCTCATCAGTACGGTAAAATCAAGTGCGAAGATGTTCAACACTTGGATGTAAAAATAGAAACAAAGGAAGTCAACAACAGGAAGCCAACCACACATTTGTGGCTTCGGTTAGAAGACCTTGAGCTCTCAAGGCAACAACTAACGTCGCCACGGAGGCAGATATAGCTACCAGCGTGACAATCCTACACAGGAAAATACAAATCAAGATAGATTTATCGAGGGGCAGTATATAAAAATATAATTAGAAAAGTTATTGGGGATAACCCTCATAATGTTGTGCAACCGTAGACACAAATGTGTGGTTGGCTTCCTGTTGTTGACTTCCTTTGTTTCTATTTTTACATCCAAGTGTTGAACATCTTCGCACTTGATTTTACCGTACTGATGAGAGCTTAAGCTCGAAACACGTGTCTACGGTTGCACAACATTATGAGGGTTATACCCAATAACTTTTCTAATTATATTATTATATACTGCCCCTCGATAAATCTATCTTGATTTATATATATATATATATATATATATATATATATATATATATATATATACTTTATTGTCCAAAGAAGTTGTTCTCGTTGACAAAGCTTGTTTCTTAAGAATAACCTTAATTATAAAAGATAAATAATATACATTAGTAACACTAACAGGTAAGTCTACAAGAAACGTCATCAGTTCAAAAAAGAAATAATAATAGCAGTACCAACAGGCAGCTCTAGAAATATCCAACAACATGAAATCCAAAAAGTTATTAAAATCTACATAAAAAGTAATCAGGAATAAGCCTATACATACATATCCTCTAATGCTCGTCATTAAAACTTTAAAAACATACGTTAATATCAGTTAAAAATTAATGAATAAAGGTGTACCAACAAGTAGTTCTAGTGCCCATCAACAAATTACAACAAATAGTTAACATTTTCTTAAAAATAGTCAGGAATAAGCCTATACATATATAAATCTGCTAATGCTCGTCATTAAAAAACTCAGTAACACTATAATAGAGGCAATCCAATAGTAGACGTTTTATGCCCTTTCAGAAGTTATCAAGCAAACTGATTTTCCTAATTTCTATTGGGAGGTGGTTGTACATTTTGCAATCATTGTAAATCAGAGAATCTTTGATGAGATTTGTTGCCGGACGTGGAAGCTTGATGACGTTGATTTGGCGAGTGGCATAGAAAGAAGGATTTGTGTCAAAGTTATTAATATGTTTCTTGACTATACATACTGTTTCTAGAATGAAGATAGCGACTACAGTTAGAATTTTGTGTTTACGAAAGAGGGGTTTACATGGTTCACGGTATTTGGATTTAGTCATACATTTAATGGCACGCTTTGTAATATCAGAATAGACTGCAAATGGTTATTATTTACTCCCCAAAAGGCAATACCATATCTTAGGTGTGACTCTATCAGTGAGTGATATACCATCTTGGCCGTGGACATACCTAATTCGTTTGAAATTATGCGGACGGCGTAACAACCCGATACTAACTTGCTCTTTATGTGTCAATTTGCAATCCGAGAAATTTTGCTTCATGTCTATTATCTATGAAATTATTTCCTAGGGGCAGCTTATTGATTTCACATCTGAAACCTATGACGTTTGTTTTTGACACATTGAGAGATAGTTGGTTTGAGTCGCACCATTTTTTGACCTTTTCAATGTCCTCACAAATTGACAAATTCAGATTAATACTGTCTTGATTGTGCCATATTATTGTGGTATCATCGGCATAAAGTGTGAAGTTTCCTGAGATTTTGATATCTGGCAAATCGTTTAAATAAATCAAGAAAAGAAGAGGGCCGAGTATCGATCCCTGTGGTACTCCTGTGTTTATATCTGCTTCATAAGACGATGCTGAGGTCTTTACTAACTGGCGACGCCCAGATAAGTGAGATTTACACCAATCGGAGGCGACTCCTCTGATTCCATAATGATGAAGTTTTTGCAGCAGAATCCTGTGATTAACGCAGTCAAAAGCCTTCGACAAATCACAGAACACTGCTGCCACCAATTCACCATCATTCAACTCGGTATAAACTTTTTGCAAGAATTGGAAAATAGCATCGTTCGTGTTATTACGGAAACCAAATTGAGTATTTGTGAGCAAGCTATGTTTATTTAGAAATTTTGTTATTCGTGTTTTTACTAATTTTTCAAGTATTTTTGCCAGGGAAGGAATGAGAGCAATGGGACGATAGTTGGAGGGATCATCTTGGGGACTTCCCTTATATAGGGGAATTATGACCGAGGTTTTTAGAAAGTCTGGGAATATACCTCCAGAAAAGGATTCATTTATTAATTCCACCAATATTTCCAGCATGCAGCCTGGGATATTTTCAATTAATCGAATTGTTATCTCGTCAAATCTGGCAGTTTCTTTATTTTTTATAGATTTGATAATATCTTTAATTTCTGTTAAGTTTGTATTGAATAATAAGAGTGAATCTGCTATCCCGGGGTTAGTGAAGTTTTCCATAGGATTGATATCCGATGGTAAATCTTTTGTCAGATTTGCAGCTACAGAGCAGTAGTGTTCATTTAGTATATTTGGGGGTATGGCCACTTCGTGATGTAGTCTGTTGTTTTTTCCTCTGAGATCATTAATTATTTGCCAACTTTTTTTGACTTTATTGGAGGACTCATCTATTTGTTTCTTGTAGTAGTTTTCTTTTGCCCTCTTTATAATCTTTCTGTAAGTGGTGCAATAGATATTAAAATACTTATGGAAGAATTCTTCATTTGTGAATTTTCGTATTTGATGTAAGGAACGGAGATTTATTGATGAAATTTTAATTCCCTTAGTTAACCATTGGCTTTTTGGTTTGCATTTGATTTTTTGTAAGGAAAATGCTTTTTTAAAGGAATTGATGAGATGATCATAAAAAGCAAGAAAGGGATCATCTTGGTTAGAGATGAATTCTCGGTCAATTTCTGTGCGTGCTCTAGAGAATCTATCATAGTTTCTCTTAGTGTACAATCTGCCAAATCTGGCAACAAGTTATTACCTTTCAAAGATTGTGATTATTTTGCCTTAATTTTTGCACACCTTGTATAAGTTAGTAAATATTTCACAACTGCTTTATGAAATTTATTCAGTTAGTAGCCTCTAGCATTAATTTGGTTGAAAACAAGAAAACACTGGTTGATAATTTAAGCATTAAAGCTGATGCTGCATTTTCACAAAATAAGAGATATTTCCAAAACTATAAGGTTTAGGTGAATTAAACTTCAATTAAACTCACCTTTATTTTGATGGTAAAATCCAAAAAAGAAATAATATACAGGGTATTCATTTGAAAAATAACAACTTTGATGTATTTCGTGTTTTTGGTACACCCTGTACAACATGAAAATATTTTTAAAATGTAGGGCCAATATTTTCATATCCATCGTAAAGAAAGGACTTTTGAAAAATCAAATGCTTTGCCATAATGCTTCGTGTCGAATAACGTGAATAACCCTGTATGAGAATAATTCAATGTGACACACATAAAAATTACTTCTCAACTTAACAATTTCAAAAGTATTGAATCAATTGTCTTGAATTGATAGAATATCGTTTTTAATCAAGACAATTTGGTTATTGTGATCAAATCGAAAGTTTTCTTTCAAAACTTTAATATTCTTGAGCAATTTTCTAATTCTGAGAAAATATTCTTGTATTGAGAGAACTAAAGTATTCGTCAAAAGATTTTGTGTGTTTCAGTACAAAATATTCAATTTTCTCCTTTCAAGATAATATTATTCTCAAACTATACTAATATTTTCTTCAAATAACATTTCTGATGATTTAATTTTGAAATTTTTCAAATAAACATTTCTGCAGGCTGAGAAAATTGGAATATTATTTGGAGTAATCGACTATTCTTCAATCAAAAATTTCGATATTATAAGTACTCAACACTGCAACCTATTTTTGACCAGAACTGCCTTTGTCATTTCGAAATGAAGGAATGAATTTGCGAAGGTATTCACTTATTAAAATAATTATGACATTTACTGATCACCAAAAACTTATGAAAATAATCATTCATTACAGTACATGTACAAAAACAGGTTTTGATTCAGATTTGTATGAACACGAACAAGTTTTCGAAATAATGCAGCTTTCGTTATTCCAAGTATATAATTCTGTTATATATCGACACCCCCAACGAACAAGGTTGTAACTCATATTTAACAATTTTTCAGGAGAAGCAAAAAACCGTAAATGATATTTTGTAAAAATGATTACAAAAAAATGTTTAATTTTAACGCTTTAGAACAACCGTCTATCATTTAGAATAATTATTTCCAAGTGTTTGCATGTTTTCAAAAATTTCTTTACGCATCAGAAAAGCGACATTCACAGACATACAACCTTCACTGTTTTGATGATTTTTTGAGGAATAAGGTTGTAACTCATTGATTCAACCTTTCTAAAAGGATTTTTGTTTGTATTTTTTTATTTTTACCATTCAGAAGGTTGTATCTTTTATTTGAAAATTGTATTCTTTGAAATAATTCTGGTTAGTGAGATATAATTTTCACAAATTTTAGTACAGCTAAAAGTAAAGACTGTTCTTTATATTATTTTATTTAAAGAACTGAACAAATTCAAACAAAAAACATTCTTCTAGGAAACAGAAACAGAAACTCTAACATTTACTTAAACATAACAACGTTTACAAACAATTTTTTTTTTAATTCTGAATCTGAAGAAGGGTCCTGGGTAACTCCATCAACATATTTTAAATTTTTGTAATAATTGTGGTACAATTCTGGAATAGCTTTGGAATTGCAAAGGCTGTTCAAATCTTTGTACTTCGCTTTTGAAATAGATATGGGGGCTTTGTAGGCTGGTGATATAATAGTGGTGCCATCAGGTAAGTTCTGTGTTTTTGCCAAGTTTCTGGAGGATTTTTTGCCATGTTTTTTATCTATATCAATTTGGTAGGATATTTCAGATAATAAATCATAGTGGACCTGTATTAGGTTCAATTTTCTCCAGCAGAACATACTTTTTGGACATTCTTTCTACATTTCTGCTTACAAATTCTACTTGTTTGTTAGAGTCACCAAGGGCCCAGAAATCTGTGAATATTTTAGTTCTCATTGCAACAGACACATTGTCAGAGCATTTTTTTGAACATTTCTCATCACAGCCTTTCTTTATTTGTCGCATATTTATTAATTTACCACGCTTATTTATGAATTCCTTCCCTGAATTTTTCATTCTCTTTTGTATATTAGTTTTCCACTTTTCAGGATTTCTCTTCCTCTTACGCCCAGGATTAGATATTCCTCTTCGTATTCTTTTTTGTTTCGTCATCCTGTGCATTGGTAAACGCCATGGCATTCAAACGCGAACTAGTACTTGGCTGAATAATATCACGAACACTTTCTGCGGGAGTATCTTTTAACTCGTCTTCTTGCCAGCATCTTTTTCGGAACCACCATTTTCTGAAAACCAATAGATAAATTAACTGATGGTGGAAAAATAAAATAATTATTTTCTTACCATCATGGGACGGAACATACTCTGACACATCGGGGAAAAACGGTTCTTTCTCCCGGCTAGATGTCGATTCGCAATAAGCGTGGCCGTAAATTTTCTTTAAATTGAAATAGTTCCTCGCCATTTTGAATAATTGTTTTGGGGTCTACTACTGAACTCCTATCCGAATAAGACTGGTCATCGGCACCGTAACTCACTTCTGCAAAGCAAAAATAAAACTCTATAATGCTCAGACGCCATGAAATTATTTATTTTTTACTGCCACAACCTCTCTATTATGTGTGCATTTACCATATAAAATGAGGACGAGTTTAATTCTTTTATTGTAAGAATTTTTTACTTATGCCATTTCATTTCGTATTTAAGAATAAAGATTAAACCATTAAACACAAAATGATTTTTAAATAAAAAGCGTAAACATAATATTAAAAAGTGAGGTTAAGAATGAGAAAAACTACTTACTTGTCGGATTACTTGTTTCTTTACTGTCCCTTAAAGCCAGCTCTAATAGTTTCTTACTGCGCTGCCCACCGCAATGCATTTTGTTAATATTATTAAATCACAAATCCAAAAAGAAACCAGACAAACTAATATCACACACGCTATCAACAGGTAAACAAATGTTGGTCTGGTTAGAACAAAGCAGTATCTGCGCAAGCATTGAAGGAGAGATATTCATGAAATAAGGTTGTAACTTGATTAGTGTTATGTTCTTCAAAAATAGTACGAAAAATAATGCGAAGAACAAAGTTGTATCTATTTTTACATCTTTGTATTTAAAAATACGATAATAATATCATATTTGAAGAAAGACGTATCATTTATTACAATCTTTTAAGCGTTGAATCACAAAAATGTAATATCTCATACAACTATGTTCAACTACTTAATAGCGAAACTATTGGATGTAGACATACGTCTTTAATATTGCCAGATGCGTCTTTTTGTGCTGAGTATGCCTATAGTTAAAACTCAAAAGTACCTTAAGTAGAGTTACAACCTTGTTCCTTGGGGGTGTCGATATAATCGATAAAATTATTTTTTCAAATGGAGAATTTGAAGTTCTCAATAGTGGGTAATTTCTTGGATAGAGAAATCGTAATTTCTTGGATAGAGAAATCGTAATTTCTTAGAAAGAGAAAATGTAATTTCTTGGACAGAGTAAACGTATTTTCTTAGAAACAGAAATTGTAATTTCTTGGACAGAGAAAACATATTTTCTTGAACGGAGAAAACGTAATTTCTTGGATAAAGAAAACCTAATTTCTTGGACATAAAAAAAGAAAAATGTTTTAGGTGATCTTCTTTCAATACATTTTAAAGTGGTCAATTCCCTGGAGAAATAGAAAATCACTTTCTGATCAATTGAATAATTTCAAACGGAACAGTTGACGAGATTTGAAACTGATATCATGTTTGAATCCCAGACACGGAGGTACACCCAATAGTATTGAGAATCGGGTCAAAACAAAGAACTACAAAGAATAACTAATATTGTCAATAATGCTCATCATTTTAGTAATCCATTTTATTCAATTTATGAATTGTCCATATTTAAAGAAATGTTTGGTTATCGAATTGAGAAATTTCTCACAAAACTTTCTTGGTTCAAGAAATATTAAGAATATTTTCTCAACATCAACACAGGATGTTCTTTTCAGACCAAGAAATGAAATGTTCTCAAATTGAATTATTATTCACAAACATTTCTCAACTCAAGAAACTATTTTGTTATATTTTCTTAATTCAATGAACACATAATTTTGAAATTGTTTTCGTTGGTTTTCGGCAGACATCGATGCGATGAACTGCTATGTGTGTCCTTTTCAGCCATTTCACCTTGGTGTTTGAAACGTGGTAGTTCTTACGCACCGGCCGGTAAATAGGTTAAATTATTTTTGATCATGAATTGACAACACAGAAAAGATTTTGTGTGAGTGGGTTGCGCCTGGAGAATGTACTGTGGATTTTAGGTGTAAGTACAATTATTGTTATCATTTAATTCAGAAAATTCCTATAAAAGTTAGCTTTGAAATGTTAAAAATATTATAATTACTTGAATTCTAAATAAGATGATCCATCATTCAGTCATCGTTTACAGTACAACCGTATTTCAACAACAAGCCCAGTTTTTTACTTAACAGACAGTAATGAAAGTTAAGTCACTAGTGCCTCTACTGTCTCTGGTATTTTTCATGATATTTTCTTACCAAGCCATGCATGTCAGTTAGTGGATAAATTGCAATTTCTGTGTCAAACTCGGAACAGGGTTGTGTTGGAGACCAGTCGTATCTACCAAGTATAACCACATTCATAATAATATGATAACTCCTCACGTTTGAGTTTACAGTGTTTTGTTCGGTGTATTTTTAGGTTAGTCTTATATATAATTTAAAATAAAGAATGCAGATGTAATACAATAGTGAAACTTGGTATCTAGCGAACTTAAATAAATTCCATTTTTGGAATTAAATAAACTGAACAAAAAAATTTCAGAAGATTTTGTCTACATAAACTGAATTATATAATTTATTCAGTTATAACGACAAAGTTGATTGTTTCATAGCAAAAAATTATTTATAACCAATAAAATGCATTTTCTTGTTTTGACAAGAAAGGTTGTTGATCTAATACATAATTTTTTTTTCTAAATTCACAGTGTTAACATCCTTATCTCAAAAACCGCAGAAGGTGCAAAACAGGGTTGAATGAAGCAAAAGTTACGTTCAAAATAGTTCTTGAACACCATAAATATCGTCTATCAAACCTAATTCCAGAAATTATAAACTTAACCTACATTAAATTGTCCAAAATTGGCAAAAAAATTGCACGATATCATCTGATAACTTATTTAGAAGTCGCTAATGTTCGCCTTCTGAAAATAAAATACTGCATCACCGCGAAAATGTAGTATCTTCATGTCTCCTCGTCGTCAATCGTCACGCGTTCAAGAAATGCCTACATGACGAAAGAGACGGAAAGAGCAGAAGTCGGGAAATATAATAATATACGAGGGCTGACAATAAAGTAAGGTCTCCAACGCTGCAACTTCGCCGGATCACGCGCTAGGCGAAATCTGGCAACACCGCCGTGTTCCTTGGTTCCCCCACTACCACTTTGCTGCTGGGTGAGGCTTCCCCGACCGCTCAGTCTTGGCTGAGCAACCGTCAACGATGGAGGTACCACTCGCGTCAGCGTCCAAGTGCGAATTGCGTTCTGTAATACGTTTTTTGAGTGCGAAAAAGGTGACACCTATTGAAATCCATCGTCAACTAGTTGAAGTTTACGGGGAAAAGTGTATGGACATAAAAAACGTGCGTAAGTGGAGCCGCGAGTTCAATTCCGGGCGCACTAATGTTCACGACGAGGAGAGAAGTGGCCGACCGTCGGTCTCGGATGCGATTGTTCAAGCAGTGGAGGCAGAAATGCTCAAAAACCGCCGTGCGACAATTAGGGACTTGGAAGAGAAGCTTGGAGGAGTGTGTAGCAGCGAAACAATCCGTCATATCCTTGTGAACAAGTTGCAGTACCACAAAGTTTCTGCCCGATGGGTGCCGAAACAGCTGACCGAAGACCACATGAAGCGGCGCGTGGAATGTGCGACCAAAGTTGTGGCCCGTTTTGAAGAGGAAGGCGATGATTTTTTGGAAGGGTTTGTTACGGGGGATGAAACGTGGGCTCATCACTACACACCCGAAACAAAGGAGTCGTCCAAACAATGGCGCCATAGCGATTCTCCGAAACCCAAAAAGTTTAAGGCGACACTGTCAGCCGGCAAGGTGATGGCTACGGTGTTTTGGGATCGCCACGGGGTATTGTTGGTGGATTTCATGCCAAGGGAACCACTATCAATGCAGCAAGGTACTGTGAGACCCTGGAAAAGCTTCGTCGTGCCATAAAAAACAAACGCCCGGGATTGCTGAGCAAAGGAGTGAAATTTCACCACGACAACGCGCGCCCGCACACAGCCAACGTTACCCTTGACCTGCTCAAGACATTTGGCTGGGAAATCATCGATCACCCTCCCTATAGTCCCGACGTGGCCCCCAGTGACTACCACATGTTCCCCGCCCTGAAAAAACATCTCGGAGGGAAGAAGTTTGATAGTGACGCGGAGGTTCAGAAAGAGGTCAACACCTGGCTGCGCGAGGCGGACGGAGAGTGGTATTCTGCCGGCATAGACAAGTTCATCGTGCGGATGCGCAAGGTGTTGGAAAAAAATGGCGATTATGTAGAAAAGTAGCCAAGACCTTGGCCTTTCCAACGGTGTATCGCTTTTTGTAAATAAATGTCATTTTCTATGAAAAAAAAAATTGGAGACCTTACTTTATTGTCAGCCCTCGTACATCGGAAAGAAAATTACTCGCTACTGATGTGCCGGGAGAAGTGGAGCAAGAAAGGCGCCCCTCAAATGTTACATTTGGCTACACATGAAATAAGATGAAAATGTTCAGGAAATAGGAATTGTGAAAAGTCAAACTTCAAGATATCATTGAAAAAATGCACTCAGACGGGATAGTAGCAGTAGAATGAATGTGTATGATTCAAGTGATATGACACGTGAAACAATTTCATAATAAAAACAACATAAAAACACTTTAACCCCATTATAGAAATGCATGTGCTACAATCAATGAGAAATAGGTCGAAACAATTTTTTTGTGTAGAATAAATCTTTCAATATGTGGAATTGGGTAATTATCGATGGCTACACCTAATTTCATCAAATGAAAATGGATTATTGAATTACTTGTACTGCAGCTTCGTTCTCATGTACTTCCATAAGCCTTCCATTTTCTCGATCTATTTTTGATAGTCTTTCATTCAGACAAAAACTGTGGAGTCACGTCAACTCCATTTGAATAATTTGAAATAATGGAAATCCGCCTTCCACGAGCAAATCGGGAAATAACTCCATGATGAGTATTTATAACATTTCATTCGATGGAAGTGTGATGGAACTAAATCTACTTCCAATTTGGTTTATCGTCGCGAGGGGGCCATTCGGTTTTTCCATTCGTGATTTATAAATGGAATGAGGGTGATTCGACGACCTTATTACAGATTTTCGTTGATCCAATTCGAATGGAAGCTTAGGGTGAAGTGGGGTAATTTATCTAATTTGACTTTTTGACTGTCAACATATTGTCAATAATTTTACATCTATTTTATATATTTTATTAAGTTTTTAATTACCTTTTTATAATTCTGGTTGTTCCTGAATGTACAGAAAAACCGCTATTCTGTTTGAGAACAAAGTTTTCAGTAATTCGCCGTTTCGAGCAAAACTTTTATGAACATGGAAGATTGTTGTCAAAAACCTTATTGAATGATTCAGAATTGATTCAAAATGCCTGGGATAGAGGAGCCTCCCATCAAGTATTCCAGTGTAACATCTGTGATAGAAGTTTCAATACGAAAAGGGGTATTAATATTCATATTAGAAAGAAACACAAGTCATCCTTCCTTTCCGTACATGCATCGTTATCCAGCCAATCAATCATTGAAAATCAAAGGGATTCATTCGTAGATACTTGTGAAAATTCTGCTGAAAGTCTCAACTCCCGGCTTTCTCGCTTGAAGCAGAAAACTTCAGTTATGAAGAGAATTCCAAAATCTGCAAGAATGGATGCTGCAGAAGCTTTAGAGAAAATTATGAATAAATGCTTGCTTTCAAATTCCTTTGAAGCCTGGGAAAGTTTATTAACTTTCACGTACAAGTTCTTCTGCCTACCATCATCTAGTCAAAGTCGTAAGGATTCTTTGGCAACAGTGATCAGAAGAAATCTCAAAAACAGTGAAGGCACATATTCTCCCGTTCAAAAAAACTTTTCTTCGTCAACACGTACGCCAAATATCATGAAATCTGTCATTAATAAAGTATCCGACGGCGATCTTACTGCAGCTGTGCGAATTTTGACTTCAACTGACACTGTTGCAGCTCATGACATGTCAATCTTAACGGAATTACGAAAGAAACATCCTTCTGACTCGCACCAAACTCATATTTTGAATACAGAGAGTGAAAACCTAATTCCCCTTCAAGTTACAGAAAGTGAAGTTCTTAAAGCTGTAAAATCTTTCCGTACACTTACAGGATTTACTATCGAAAACAGCAGGATCCAAGGGTGAAAAACTTTTATCCTCCTTAACTTCACTTTGTAATTTCATGCTGTCTGAAAAAGTGAATTCCGAAATTTGTCCGATATTATACGGTGCCTCTTTGACTGCATTGAAGAAAAAATGTGGATATCACATGGCTTCAGGCAACACTTCCTGTGAACTTTGGAGGTTTGGGTAACCGCCAGGCGTCATGCCTTTCTCTTCCAGCTTTTCTCTCTTCTTATAATAGCAGTCGTCAACTGATAGCTTCAATATTGCCAAAATATTTCTCAAACATTTCCGATTCATTCTACGTAGAGTGTGAAAGCATGTGGCATTCAAAGACGAAGACATCTGTTCCAAATGATAAAAATATTCAGAAAGCATGGGATCTTCCTTTGATTGATCTTTTATCCAAAAAACTCTTTGACTCAGCTGTTAATTCTAAATTTGAAATGGCTCGTCTCAAGGCAGTAACTACCAAAAAATCTGGTGCTTGGCTCAATGCACTTCCAGTCTCATCTCTTGGATTATTATTGGATAATGAAACATTCAGAATTTCAGTTGGGCTTCGTCTGGGTTGCAGAATATGTGTCACTCATGAGTGTAGATGCGGCTCTATCGTGGACGAAAAAGGTACCCATGGTCTGAGTTGCAAGTTTAGTTCTGGACGATTTTCTAGACACGCTTCCATAAATGATCTGATAAAAAGAGCTTTATCAACAGCTGAAATTCCTTCTGCCCTGGAACCTTTGGGAATCAGCCGTGATGATGGAAAACGTCCAGACGGAATGTCTCTCATTCCTTGGAGTCATGGAAAACGTTTAGTGTGGGATTTTACCTGCGTGGACACCGTTGCATTTTCACACATCATGGCGACTTCCAAGAATTCAGGTGGAGCTGCAGATTCAGCAGAAAAAGCAAAGTTCAGAAAATATTCATCTTTGAAAGACCACTATTTATTCTATCCAGTAGCTATCGAAACTTACGGAGTTTTTGGTTCATACGCCTCCGAGTTGTTTAACGAAATTGGAAAAAAAAATATCAAGAATATCAGACGATTCCAGAGCCACCAAATTTTTGATTCAAAGAATCAGTATCGCGCTACAAAGGGGAAATGCTGCATCTGTTTTAGGTACTATTCCTAGCTCCAAACGCCTAGATGAAATATTCATGTTTCCCCAATATTCCGGTTTACCTTCTTCAAATGTCAATGACTCTCTCGTACCTCCATCAAAACCTATTTGCAGCAACCTGATAGAAAATCCAATTGCAGATAGTTCCACCGAGATTTTTTATCTTCCTATATCTAAGTGGAATCACCAAGTTAAGTTTGGTAAAGATACAAATGAGTCAAGGAATGATAACAGCTACAATAGCACACCAGTGCATAGAACCGACATGCCAGCATTGATTTCAAAATCAGCAGAAAATCAAGAAAATGTATCATCTTCGGCTCTGCGCAAAGATACTGAGGGAAAATTTGGTTTGGTCAACTTGGGCAATACATTTTACATGAATAGCGTCCTGCAAGCATTATTTATGACGAAGACTTTCCGAAACGATGTTTTGTTGCATAACAGGATTTTTTCCGAGCTGTTTATGAAGCTACCTTTTTGCCTTGCAGCAGTTCTCCAATAGGTCTTCCTTTTCACCAGATGAAATATTAATCATTTCAAGGCCCTCCAGCTTCCTTTCAGGATATCAACAAGACAGTTCAGAATTCCTGGGGCACCTACTGGATTCGCTGAATGAACAACAGACCGACTTCAATGCAGTCTTCGCTGAAGATGGAGCAGCATCAGAAATACCAACCTTAGTGCAGCATTCTTTCGAAGGAAATACGTTGAGTATCTCATGTTGCGGGAAATGCGGGTACAAGAGCGAGCAGGTGGACACTTTCAGGGACCTGCAGCTTTCAATTCCGAACCTCTCTGAGAAACTATCTGTACAGACGTTGTTGGATAACTACCTGCAACCGGAACAATTAACGGGCGATAACAGGTACCGCTGTGAGTTATGCAATGTTTTGACGGATGGCGAAAGGAGAGCAAAGATATTGATAGCGCCAGCTATATTGATACTCACTCTCAAACATTTTCGATATGATCCAGCATCACATCAGCTCACCAAGCTCCTGCAGTCAGTAACTTTAGACGAACACCTCATTCTGGAAACCCGCTATGAACTCTATGCAGCTCTGGTCCATTGCGGTTCGAGCTTGGATTCCGGTCACTATTACACTCTCGCTAAAGATCAGCAGATGGTTTGGTACAAATACAATGACTCAAACGTTTCTAAAGCCACGCAGGAGAACTTGAGTTGTTTGAAACCTACTGAAACGCCGTATATTCTTTTTTATAGTAGGGAAAACCTTTCGGATGTTGAGAACCTGCCAGCTTCAATTACAAATACTTTTGAGTGGAGACAATTCCAAATCAGTGAATTTTGAAGAATTTCGGCCTCTGAAAATAATTTAGAGGCTAAGTAAAACTCGAAGTCGTCTCCACAATGTATATTTGACCCCTAAGGTAGGGAAAGGGTGGGCTGTTGTCAACATAGCTTCAGCAAAAAATTGTCAAAAGTGTGGTTGTATCAACATGATACCATCAAAAACATGTTTTCGAGCATAGAAATGCTCATCATCAGTTGAAATTACAGGTTACAGGTCAAACTGAAATAGCAAATATAAAAATTTCAATTTTGAAAATGAATTTATGAAAAATTTGAATGGACTTGTAAACCAAAATGGATACTCACATGGCATGGAGGCGTAGTAAAATTTAAATTATTAACAAAACATATTTAAGAAAACTTGAACTATATTAAGGTGGAATGGTGGGTGAC
Source organism: Chrysolina oricalcia (assembly GCA_944452925.2). Classification (NCBI taxonomy): domain Eukaryota; kingdom Metazoa; phylum Arthropoda; class Insecta; order Coleoptera; family Chrysomelidae; genus Chrysolina; species Chrysolina oricalcia. The sequence goes on along the minus strand of OX101825.2, from coordinate 4,759,456 downwards.
CATTCAATTATATGGATAACCCACATTGAAAAGTTTAAAAAATTTGATACAAAATTTGCAACGACAATGTGCTCTAGCAATGGCTGTCGAAGAAAAAGAAAGCTGAGAGTCTGATTGTTGAAAATCAAAATAATCGGTAATAAAGAATTGTTGACATTAGATGCCATCTATCAGTGAAAAACGAAAACAAAAATCAAAATGTAAAGCAATGTTATAGGAATCCAGCTATCAGGAGGTTGAGCACTCGGATAACGAAGAAAACACACCAGCCGGGAAGAAAACTGTAATTCCTGGCAAATTTGATAAATTTGTTTATTTTTGAATTTTAGAAATGTAAAGCGTTGAAAAAGGGGATACAATCAAATTTGATCTGTTTATTCAAAGATATTATGTTTTCATCTTTATTAATTCTATTTATCTCAAAAATCTCTAGAATATTCAATTTAGGACCTTTATTACAAACATGTAAAATATCAAGATTAGAAACAATATCAAAGCTATGTTTATTATCAACGACATGGTTGGCAAAAGAACTAGAAGAATTAATTTCATCAAGAATCTCTGAGTGGAGATAGGTATCAATGACTCTCTTATGTTCATGAATTCGTTGAGAAAATTTACGGCCTGTTTGGCCAATGTATGTAGCATTACAATCATGTTGTGAGCAAGAAATTTTGTATACACCAGATTTATCCATTATAGGGATCTTGTCTTTGTTATTAATTGAATTGGAACCTAAGTTATTATTAGTATGGAAAGAGATTTTGCAATCAGGAATAAATCTATCAAAAATATTTTTTAGTAGTTGGTACCAGGCAAGATAGTGATGACGAACCCCTGCCAACCGGCTGTGGAGAAGGCGGTTTTTCTACCAGTTAATCTTTTACATTACATTTTATAATTTTATTTATTTACTGTACAAAAATAGACGAGGAAATTATATTTGTTTTTTCACATGGACATTGAAACAATTAAAGTATTGTTGCGACATTGAGAAGTTTGGTAGAGGCAATACCTTCATGGTACATTTGAACTATTAACTCATACCTTCCATACAGTAATCGACAATATTCCACATGCTATTGGTGATCGTTTTTCAGCTGCCGGTTTGGTAGTAATTTTTTTTATTCAGTTTGGAACACTGAATTGATATACTGACATGTGTCAACACTGTCAAGCGTCCATTTGAAAGTTTTTAAATTTGAATTTATTGAAAATATATTTGCAAAAAAATAAGCTTGTTGCGAATGTTGTGTTCGATTTTGCTAGAATGTGTACGAATATACAAAAGAAATACGTTCCACAGATTTCCGAAAACTAAAGAACTTGCTTGAAAATGGTTATTTCATTTGAATCTTCCTCGGCAAACTAGAATTATTTCATCGTAAAAGAAAGGAGACTGATAGATTGGGAAGATACCGTTCATGTCAAAACTCTGATCTTGTTGAGTTCCATTCTTGATGTTCAAATTCTAAATTTGAGAAAACAGTTTCCTTGCTAGACCCCATTATCTGAAAATGTTCGTAATACTTCAACCAAAGGAGGTGAAAGAATACCTGATGACTCTGTTTCTTGTAACTCTGAAGCTGGTAAGATTCACTTTTGTACCTATGATGTTGGTGAGTTAACTGAATTTGAGGCATTTTTTGTAAGGAACTGTTAAGGAAGAAGTAATACTGTCGATGATGTAAAGGAACCCATGGATGAAACTGTTGTCTTTCTGAACATGAGTTACTGGATAGTTTCTCCCTGATGCTGAGTGAAGCACACAACATAGAAAATCAAACAAATCCCCAATTTGCTTCTCAAATTTGGAACAAAAATTAATGACTAGAATAACATCTTCCAAACTCAGACCCATTAATAAACAACAGGCCTAAATGATAAATAACAGCAGCCATGACAGCTGGATTGGATAATGAGAATGATGCAGCTAAATATGAAACAGAAAATGCGGACTTCATATGTTTCTCGTGTGGACTTGTTATTATCCCAAAAGTCTTTCTCTTGTCAACGTCCCGACAGAGTTGTTTTTGATAACAGTACCAATATCTAACATTTGTTTGAAATATAAAAAATTTGGTGTTTGAAGAATTGAAAAAATAACATACACTTTAAAATAATGCTTTGGCCCAAATTTTTGTGAACCGGGCTTTGAATCCTGTACCAGTATCAGCAAGATTCTATTTTGAATATTCCAAATCAAATCATAAGCGTTACACAGTCAGCGTCCACTGTGGCTATGGAGTCGATTCTTGCCACTACTGCATACTTTGGCCACGGACAGAACAGACTGATACAAATTTCATGACAGTTGCTCAAATACTTTCTATCGAATTGGAGCCTCTAGATACCACACATCCTTTTTACTGAAAAGCAGCTTTTCATTATTCAACAGACCTCGTTAGGAATATCCATTCAATCAATTCCAACTCTTCAAATGACGTGGTGTTACAGGTTTTTCTGGGTTTTCTACAGCTGTAAAAGTGAATGCGCCAACGAATCAATTTGAGCATCCCCGAAGCTCCGATACATTTTTTTTTTCATCATTTCTTTGTCATTGCTGTATTCAATATTTCAATATTAGTTCTTTTTTTCTAGTTTATATTGTGGTACATGTTTGAGAGACAGTAAAAACGTATGTGACTTTCTGGAGCTTCAACTAGCATTTCTTGATATATCTGATAGCCAGTCCGTGCGGAGCTTGCTGTTTCATCATATGAAAATAGAACTTTTAACTGGTGATGATCAACTGTATTTCCCAATATGCGCCAAATTGCCAAATTATAAGACAACGAGTATAACTGAGGCACCAGTCAATCTGATAATAACACTGATGCTCTTCAAACATGACTCAACCTCTGGCGGAGGCACCAAACTCATACGAAGATTGAAAATAGGTGAACACCTCAATCTAGCAGACCACAATTATAATCTTCATGCAGTCATTGTTCACTGTGGTTCCGTCGTTGAATGTGGCCAATAATACGCATTGGCGAAAGATGGAACGGACTGGTTTAAGTTTGACGATAGTTTTGTTTCTAAATGCTCTGACGATATCTTGGGTTTATTGGAGCCTCTGGAGATACCCTACATTTAATTTTATGAGAGAGAGGACATTAGCAGATCAATATCTTCAGACGATGTGGTGCTGCAGGTTTTTCCGGGTTTTTCTGCAGCTGAAATAGCAAATGCGCGACTGAAATCGATCAAGTCGCCCCGGAGCGCCAATTAATTTTTGTTGTTGTTTTATATTTTTATATTTGATTATTTTGTATTAAATTTTATTTTTTGTAGTTCTTTTTTTACTTCACTCCATTTTCAAATATTTTTCTACTTCATATATCATGTGATCAGAACCAGGCTTGAGAAAATAAATAGCATAAATATTTGAATGACCAAAAGAAAACTATCTTGATCCACAACTAGTGGGTTTTATCACTATCTCTGGAAATTTCTGTCGAGTTCTAAATTATGAATAAAATAAGTTTGTCGTATTCGAGTTTTTTCGTTATTTGGCACTTTCTGGGAAAATTTGTTATAGGTACCATAAAGAGAAAGAGATTTCAACGAACAAAAAATACCAATTTTCTTCACAAAACAGATATTTTGAGGTCAGCATTTTCTATCAAAAGTAGGGTGCTTTTTCAATATTAAATCAAAACAAGAGAAAAAAAATTTGTATTTTTAATCCAAAAAATTACAGTCTGTTTGGTACATAATAAGGTAAGTTTTTACCAAATTTCGTTGAAAAATATATTTTTTTGTGGCAGATAAAAATAAAAAACCAAAAAGTCGGTATATAAATACAAAAGTTGTGAATCTTTTCATTATCTATAACTTTGCCCTCTCCACTTCCCAAACTCAAATCGCCGGAAATTATTTTTCGTTTTATTTCTGTTATATTTCTCTACTTTTCCTGTTCTAATTTTTTTCACTTTTTGCCATTTTTTTATTAATGCAATGATCCTTTTTCAAACTGATGCTATAATTTCCAACTTGAAACTTTATTATTTATTGTATTATTTATAAATTCAGGTCGTTATCATAAACATTTGTATTTCTTGATGCTAATATAAAAATTAGTATTATTACACGAGTGAAATAGCTGCGGTACTTCCTGGAGATAGTACAATTCATATGAGTTAGTAACAGGCAACTTCCAACGTGAGATCGACTTCTCCCATTACTCTTAATTCGTTTTGATACGTTTTCAATTCATCATCCATCAATGGCGCAATAAATCACATTCAGTGGATACTGCATTTCCCAGTTTTCCTTCGACGTATTAATCACACTTACCCCAATATTTCACCGGCCGATGAAACGAATAGCACAATACCCATTTCCTTTTTGTTAGCGGTTTCGCCTCAACACAATTTTGCATTTACCAAGACTGCATGAGAGTATAGTTTCCACAGCCCGAAGGACTGGACAGACTCCAGAAGATTTATTATTCGCCGTGCCTTGCCGCTTACCGGTATCGTTACACGTCAGCAGAGTTATTTTGAAATTAGCTTGCTTGATGGATTCTGGAGATTTATGGGATATATTGAGTTGCCTTTTGGGTTGTTCATTCTATTATGACAGTTTCAATAAATTGTACCTCCATTTTTTACTTGGCTCATGGAATTTTACTGGGATCGATTTGGTGTCAGGTGTGGGATTTTCTGTTTATTCTATCAATGAATTTGATTCGTGAAGAAGTTTTGATCTTGCCATTTCGTTACGGATTCTTCAATAAATTTGTGACTGACAAAATATGTTCATCAGATCATCTGATTGAAATGTTCCTGAGGAGATTCAATTCTGTTGTTTCCCGCTAGCATCTCCTGTCTTCTGCAAAAAAGTTTTCTTCAAAACACAGTCTTGTTCTGTTGGTTCCGGGGTTTGCTGAGATCTGTTTTGGTGAAATTCTTCAAACATTTTAGCTGCAACTGTGCCAGTTATCTTCAGTGGGATGGACGAAGTATCAACTCGAACGTCATTGCACGTCATTTGTAATGCTGTTTTGGCATACATTTCCTGCTCGATTCGAATACTGTGTCCCAGATCTTCATTTTCTTCTGAAGTTGTGGTAGGTGTGTCCTGCCATGTTTCTGTGGCAGTTCATCCATTGCAGCAACAGCCACGCTGTTGGTATTCCTGAAATGAATTCCTGCCGGATAGGTGGTTTCCCCGTTTTCTCCTTGTCTAGTCTGTCTGTATTCTTGTTTCCGAGATTCCTGGGACCCATATGAGAATTACTCTTTTCGATTTGCCAGATTCTTGAGGCATTTTTACAACAGCTTTGCTGTGATCTTATTCGATACTGGAAAATATTGAGTAAATTCTGCAGACAACAGAACTCAAATTCCGTTATGACTTCGTTCATTATGAACTCCATTTCTGTTACAGTTGATGCTATAATTGTAACAGAAGCATCTCATGAGTAAATGTCGAGGATTGTGCGTGTTGAGAATTAATATTTCTTAATTCTTTGGCCTCGACGCATATCCTAAGATTGACTTGGATTCAACCAAGATCCTTCCTGAGTTCTGAAGTATCTGAACAAAAAAATCCAATTCTTTCTTTGATTGTTATCGCCTCCATGAATTCTAAATAACAAATTTCATTGTGAAAACGGCGGCAGTCCGAAATTAGATGAAATAAAATAACCGTGTAATAAAAAGTGAAGATGACGTTCAATCTCGGGGACTTTTAAATTCTGATAGACCCGCAGTAAAAATGGCATTTCAGAATGCACGAAACTCACATGATAGCTTCAATCAACAATAATGAGACCTACATTTCAAAGTATTCGTCTATAATTAGGATTCGTTGAAAATTCCAGTCGTAAAGAAAGTAATGATAACAATCTAGTCATCAGGACTGTCGGGGAAGAACAAAGTTGTTGAAACTAAAGTACCCAGCCACGTACAGTCAGACTGCAGTCCGAGACTGCATATTTATGTGTAGTTATGAATGCAGAAGGACGTCATCATCGGTTAACTTCGTCTACTCAGGGCACATGATTTTCGGACCCAATAGTCACCCCACGGATGTGGGAAGTGATTACCTGGGTAACTGACATCAGGATGAAACAAAGTTTGGAATATCCCTAAAAAAATAATCAATAAACGTCTCCATTTCTTCCAATGGTAATTACAATTCCCCTTAGAATATAGAATTATAATATTTACTCCAAATCAATTGGAATGAAAATCATAGTTAAATTTTTGAGGATAGAAAACCAACAAAAATTTTTGTTTCAGTCAATCTCTGCTGTCCTGTAATGTCATAAATTTGATACGAGTAACTCAAATTAACAATAGGATCTCAAAAAAAACATTGAAAAAATACAATCAGAAGTGCGCCACTTTTTCAATAGATACAGGGTATCCCAGGAAAAAAGGGGACAAAGTCCGATAGTAGAATTTTCACTCTATTTTAAAGCTATAAGTTCCAATAAACATATACCTTAAGATGAATAATGACCGAGTTACAGGGTGTTGAAAATGAGAAAAAGATTTATGATTTCCAGAATAACTCCATAACGGCTCACCTTTTCTTGATGAAATTTGGTATGTCACATGACAGCATTCAGTTCCAAATTTCAATGTGAATCATTAGTTTGTAATTTTGAACAGAGGCGTACGGGAGGTGGGTGCCCCTAATCGCCCATTCCCAAGTTTCACGCCACTGGATTAATGTCGATTTTATCTCCTTTTTCTTAATCCCCAACATTTCCTATATAAAAAGAGATAGGTTTCATTATTAAAATTATGGAATAAGTGCGTGCGTATGTGATAAGGAAAGTCACTGTTGATTATTTTGTTAAACATTGCTATGTCTTTTGTATTGAAAATCATGGCAATATGGTGAAATTTCAAATATATTGTGCCCACAGTGGTATGTCTCGATGAATTTCAGAAGATGTCGGAAAAAATTTAAAGCATTACCTACTTACTAAGGATTAGCAACCCATAGAACTGTAGTACCGAAAAACATTTGGAATTTGACAAAAATCTCCTCATTTCTGAAAGGAATGTATAACTATTTATAACAATATAACCAACAAAGAGATTTCACACCATGCAATAAGTACAAATTCAAATATTTCGAAAATTGTTGGCATTTATGAGGAATCTTTTCACAAAAATTTCAAACAAATTATGTTTGGGTATTAGTTCAGTTTAGTTCTCTATTTGTCTATTTATTTCTGCTCGAGGAGTGTGGATATTAATTGACTTTTCCCGCTGCCGACACTGTAAATAGTCCATACATGCTTAGCAACAAAACAGGTAAATGGCCTATATCATTCGTTTACTAATTCATCTTGACAACGGAACTTAATAGTGTCATTTACATGCCTAGGGTAATAATGACTTTGACTTTGACAAGTAATACCTTCAGCTTCATTCATATCAATTTTTAGGTTATAAGACCTTTTGAATATTATTGTTGTCTGCTTATTCGGTAACTTAGTTACACGCACAAGCAACTTAGAATGAAATAGCGAACGAATTATCATGAAGGAAGGGTAAGAAAACAAACTTCAATTCAGGCAAATTTTGAGAAATGTCAACAAGCAGCGGGAAAAACGTAATAAGTAACACGCAATGTATCGACTGTTATCATCCTCGGCAAGCGACAAGCCTCGGCTTTGCCTCGGCTCGTACTCGCTCACCTCGAATGTTAACACGTCTTTACATTCCTTGTTACTTAAATAACTATTATTTGACTCTTGAAATTATTGAAGTTCAATTCGCATCTTAACTCACCAGGTAAGAGACTATATAGTTTTGGCCCTAGATAAGCGTAATTTTTTTGGTCAACTGTTATATTTTTATATTTTACAATGATAATGTTCATATAATATAGCTGTCTGAGATCGAATATTTCAGATTCTGAGTAAAGAAGGTCGCTAGGGTAGTCATATCTTTTCTGCAGGATGCATCGTAGGGATCTTTTTTCGACAACCTCAATAGGTTGTAGATAGGTTCTGGATATTCCACCACAACCAGTTATGCCATAGCTCAGATGGGACTCCACTAAACTTTAATAAAGAATGATTTTCTATTTATGATTGAGCATGTTTGTGATTATTTTGAATTTGTAGAGTATACAGCGTAGTTTTTTAACTAAGTAGTCCATGTGGTGGTTCCATCTAAGATGGCCGCTCTATCGGAAATTTTTAATTCATAACTGCTTAGTGGTAAATAATGTGTTTAATCAAAGTTGATTGATAAGAGTCTAGAGTCGAACCACGAAATAATTTGATCTAGATCGTGTTCTAGTTTCCGTTTTAGGTCAAACCAGTTGTTGTCTTCGCAAAACAATACGGTGTCATCAGCAAAACTTATAATGTTGTTGGTATTCAGTAAAAAAATATTGTTTAAATAGATATTAAATAGGATCGGCCCTAACACCGTCCCTTGAGGCACACCACAGAATAGTTTTCTCTCCACTTTCATGATCCTTTGCCTATTCCTACCCTTTGCTTTCTGTTCAATAAATAACTCTTGAAAAGTTCATTCGTTATGCCTCTTATTCCAAGATCTTCTAAGAGAGTCAACAATATATTGTGGTCAACGGTATCAAAGGCTTCCCTTAGGTCTATGAAAACAGCAATCGAAGGTTTTGATTTATCCAAACACTTATAAATTAGCTGTGTAAGTATTTTTATTGGATCTTGAGCTGACTTATTCTCTCTGAAGCCGTATTGTGATTCTGACATCAGCTGGTGTTTTTTCAGGAATGTATTCATTCTCTTTTGGATGACCTTTTCTAATATTTTGGCAAGACTTGTTATGAGAGATATCGGTCTATAGATTGCTACATCACTTTTTTGTCCACTTTTATATATAGGTGTTATTATTGCTGTTTTGAAGGCTGTCGGAAAATACTCCTGCTCTAACGACATATTGATTAAATGTGTAAGTGGTTTCGAAATACTACTAGACACTAGTTTTAGAGTTTCTGCTCTGATTTCGTCATAACCAGTCGCTTTTTTGTTTTTAAGTTGTAGTTGTATGTGAATAATAATGAGGTTTACCCACTTATTTCTACAAATAAATTCCACACAGTGAGAAATAGACAATAATAGTAAAAAAGAGATATATTCAAAATTTTCTCAGGTGAATACTACTAGTTCTTGCTCAGTCTTCCAAATGCACATATACAATAGAGGATTTTTATCTCATCGGTTTCGGTTTGTTGAATTAAACAAATAACTCTTCTCATAACTGTATTTTGTGCTATTCCAGTTTTTAATGCGAACAAACAGGCATCCATTCATCCATCTACTACAATAAGAACCCAATTATCCCTCACCCCTGTCTCCCTAGAGGTATCGGTGTCATTTCTGTAATGTTTACTTAATATCGGACCGTTCAAGACAGAAATTGGTATTATAAGGGTTTATGTAGTTACTACATAAATTCCGTAATTGATGCCGCCATTCCCTTTATGAAATAGGCTATTAGGCCTGTTATTATAGACTTGCCAGCTTGGGAGTCGGGCCAAGTCAGCCATTTGATGTGAGAAAATCGCTTATTACCGTGAAACCGAGGGGTTGTTTCTTTGGTTTACGAGTAGATTGGAAAGGGCGCGATGATGTTCGTAACGCATATTGGACACAGTAAACAGAATTAAAGGAGATCAGAATGAGCAATTCAGTTGAATGATGCATTTGGACGTATGGATGTCATTGATTTCTTTTAATGTCAAACCTCGTTTTTTCTAACGTTATTTGAATGAACCCATTTCTTGACACAGAATTTGAGAAAATTGCATAGGTATTGTCATGATTTGAAAAAACTAAAATATAAGAATCACATAGCATTCCTAAAATCAGGTGGAAATTTTGGATAACAGATAGAAATTCTGAAAGTCAAACATGTGATAATCTTTTGAGTACCCCGTATAAAATGAGCTAAACCACGATCAGTAGTAGACATAACAACTGAAGCAGAGTTCAGGAAATTCCAATCAGTGTGAGAAACTGGCAATATACACCAAGCAATAGGGCATAAAATACTGTCGGATCATTAGTAACAGAGAAAATTTGAAAAAACCGGAAAATTTTGCGATTTTTTGAAAAATTAATAACTTCGTAATTTTTCAAGAAGTAGAATTGGCCTTTCTCATGAAAGTATTGAATTATCTGTACTTTAAGTGTGCAAAAAACAGGTGCTGTCGGATCGTTAGTTTTGGCACAATTGCAATTTTTTATTTTTTTTGCACTATATTGCAGCGTGCTTGGATGCTCTAGTGATACCCCAATTTTGATTTCTCAAACAGACTATGAAAGTAGAAGTATAGAATAGAATAGAATAGAATAGAATAGAATAGAATCTTTATTTAACCAAGTTACAAAAAATATTGTTTTCGGCAAGTCAATACTATACCTACCACAGTATATGTGTACACTCAAGGTTTACAAAATATAGAGTGGAGAAATACATAAAATATATAGAGATACTTAAAATATTTAAAATACATAAAATTTGAAATCGTTGGACAAACCAGATTTTTAAATAACATTAATTGTTTCAGAAAAAATATTTTTGTCAACTTTGACAATGAAAACAGCAGGTCACATAAAAAATTTAAAAATATGTAAAATATAAAAAAATATATGAAATATAAAGTATATAGCTACAGTATATATGTAAATTCAAAGTTTACAAAATGTAAAATCAGGAAATATATAAAATTTTAAACCGTTTAGCAACCCAGTGTTTTGAAACCTTGAAATTGTTTTCGATTAATGGTCATCGGTGACATAGCAGTTTCCTTGAAAATTTTGTCACTCAAATTCAAAAAATGGTGTGTGAAAATATTCTTCAACTGTATAAAAACAATGAGATGACATATGTCTTTTGATTGTGGATTTGAATTTTCCAATATTATTCAATGATTTGAAACTTCTAGGTAAGAAATTGAATGAATTCAGATCTAGAGAATTTTTTGTCGATTTTGTGAGCCTGTAATGAGGTAATCTCAAATGATCAGCATTCCTTGTCAAATAGTTATGGACATCTGCATTGGTCTCTAGGTTGGCTTTGTTTTTATTGATTTCTATTAATGAAACAAAAATATATAATGATGGAAGGGGCAATATATTTAAAGTTTTGAAAATTTCTTTACAGTGGTCTCTGAAACCAGCACCGGCTACGATCCTGATAGCTCGTTTTTGCAAACGGAAAATAATGTTAGCATGACAAGAGTTACCCCACAGCAACGTACCGTAACTGAGATGAGAATGAAACAAAGCGAAATAACATGATCTCATAGTTTCTATGGATAACTGTTTACTCAAATTGCGTAGCACGAATAAGGAGCTTGAGAGTTTTCGGCATAGTTGTTGGACATGACAGGACCAATTTAGTTTATCATCGATGACTAATCCAAGCAGCTTCACACTATGACCTTGAGCAATGTTATTGTTCGTTGAGATGATGAGATTCTGTGTTTTATCGTCATTAAGTTTTAAATTATTGGAAGTAAACCATTTTCTAGCTCGAGTAGTAGTTATAAGACTGTTTATCTTCAAATCTTCTATATTCGTGCTAGCATCAACCAAAGTTGTGTCATCCGCAAAAGCAACGCAAGTCTTCGGATACATATTGTGAAACAAGTCATTCACATAAATAATGAATAAGAGAGGTCCTAACACAGAGCCTTGCGGTACTCCATGCATGACAGCTCTATAATCAGAAGATGAATTATTGATGCTCACACATTGTTTTCGATCACTCAAATATGATCTGAAGAAGTCGAGCGGCAAACCCCTGATTCCAAAAAACTACAAAACCTTTTTTCTCATTTTGCGCTACAATGGTGCAAAAAGTGCATGCAAATAATAATAATAATAATAATAATAATAATTCTTTATTTACCAAAAAACACATAAAGTAGGTTTCGTCAATTAAGAGTCAGTATGTTCTCACATATAAAAATTACACATAAGAAACACATAAAAGTATTAATGTACAGAATTACACATTTTTTATATATATATATATATATATATATATATATATATATACATACATATAATATTACACATTGAAAACATATAAAAATATTATTAGACATACATCAAAGTATATACACAAGGATCAATGAAAGTGTGAAGCAACTTATTAGTCAATTCTGAGTGAAAATGATACTACCTTCAGTTGCTATTCATTGCATGAACTCTATATAGTTATAAAAACAATTTTCAACTAAGTATTCCTTTAATGCTTTTCTAAATGCTTGATACGATTTTAAGCTTTTTATATTCTCAGGAAGTTTATTGAAAATTTCGGGACCTGCATAGTTTGCTGATTTTTTTTGATTTACTCAAGTTGTATTTGGTTAGATGCAGTTTTTTAGCATTTCTAGTTTTATAATTATGCACGTTGCTGTTTTTAAGGAAGTTATTTTCACTTTTATACATATAACATGATATTTTGAATATGTAGATGCTCGTTAACGACAGTATTTTATTATTTTTCAGAACCGTTCTACATGAATCTCTGTAGCCCATGTTGAAGATTATTCTCATTATCCTTTTTTGCATTGTAAAGACTCTAGAGATATCCGTTGATTGGCCCAAAACGACTATGTTGTAGCTCATTACTGAATATGCCAAGGAGTAATAGGCTGTTATTAGATTTCTTGTATCAGTTTCCTTCTTCAGGTTCAGAATGGCGAAGGTCGCTTTTGCAAGTTTGGAACATGTACTGTCTATTTCCAGTGTGAAATTCAAGTTATTATCTATAACAGTTCCTAAAAATTGTGTGCTGTCTTTGATTTCTATACTTTGTATTTCAGGAGTTATTCCACTGTTTGTATTGGAAAAATACACACATACCGATTTAGACCTGTTTACCATAAGTGAATTTTTTTGACACCAAGATTCAAAATGTTTAATAAATCTTTCTATTTTGAGTTCCAGTTCTGTTATGGTTGATGCCTCGAATATCACAGAAGTATCATCAGCGTACATAAAAATCTTGCCTTCTGTAATATCCTCTGGAAGGTCGTTCACAAATATTAAAAATAAAAGTGGCCCAAGTACAGAACCCTGAAGAACACCTGTATCAACACACTCTTCGGCTGACATTACCTTTTCTATAGAGACACTGATTTTTCTGTTGTGTGTATATGATTCTATCCAGTTCAGTAGATTCCCCCTGATCCCAAGACTCGATAGTTTCTCAAGAAGAAATTGATGATTTACACAGTCAAACGCTGCAGTCAGGTCAAAGAAAACCCCAGCTACTTTCCTGCCTTTGTCTAGATGTCCGTAGATAGTCTGAGTAAACTCTGTGGTGGTTAGTTCTGTTGATTTATATGTTCGATATCTAAATTGAAAAGTGTATAGAATTTTGTTTTTATCGAGAAAATTGTATAACACATTCGCTATATTTTTTTTCTATTAGTTTGGAAAGATGATTAGTTTGGAAAGATGACTAAGTAGTACTATAGGTCTATAATTTTCGGCTGCTAGTGGATATTTTTTTTTATATATTGGTATCACTTTTCCTAGCTTCAGATCATCTGGAAACTGTGCTAGCTCAATAGATTTATTCAAAAGAACGGCGATGGATTCAGATAGCTCAATTTTGCAATACTTCAATAATTTTATAGAAATTTCGTCCATACCTGTTGAATTTTTATTTTTTAAATTGATTATTAATTGAACCACCTCTGTGCTTGTCACAGGTTCAACAAAAATTGTATTCTGAATATTTTGTTTTGTTATTGTGCATGCCAGAATATGACTGAAAACGGCCGATCCCGCGTTAGCTGCCAAGTGATAGGAGTGTCCGGGAGATGAGGGGAATTCTTCTAATGAACAGGTCATGTGATGATACGCTTCCCCTCATCTCCTGCTTTCCTATCACTCGACCGCTTTTACCAGCTCGGCCGTTTTCAGACATGTTTGCAAGCATTTTTCACCAATTTCGCAGCATTTTAGCGCAAAATGAAAATATGCGTTTTGTGGTACTATACTTCTACTTTCAAAATATGTTCTAGCAAACAAACAATAATTACAATAGTCCAAATAATATAAATAATTAGATTTATTATCACTTGTAACCATTCATATAAAACAAAAACTAAAAACTCATCTATTTTTTCATGTTATTTTTCAACTGCTGGAAATCTTGCTAGGCAAATATAACAAATTTACATTGCGACGAGGTTTCGATACCATCCTCTAGGTATGGTGTAATGAAGCATTTCTGAGACTGATTTTTAAGTCCTAAACAGTATCATAGAAATGATTCGTACGCCTTTCTAAACCATTTTATTGTAATTTCAAAATTTATTGTAAACGGAAAGCAATCTTTCAAGTCAGAAAATAATAGATGATTCCATCCATATTTCCTTATTTTGGAACCGACCACTTTTTGCTCGTCTTGGCTTCTTGCGCCTAAAATATCTACTTATACATAGAGTTCGGGTCTCAGTTAACTTTTTATTATAGGGAATATTTTTTGCTGAAATTGAATAGTTTTTGTGCCTTCTGCTACGACGGCCACCGTTTTTCATGTGTTTTGCTACGAAGGCCAACCGATGGTATAAATAGTGGAAGCACATGAAAATCTGCCTCTTTTGGTGCCGGCAACTTCAACAGTGCAGACCGCGAATATTATTTGAAAGTTAAATTTTGTTTATTGAAGTTCCGAGGGTAAGCTTAAGTTATATTGCATATGAATAAGTGATTTGAAATTTACGAACCGCGATTAGTTTATTTATTTAGAGACCGCAATTCAACAACCACGTACGTGATTATCAAAGTACCACGTTATTTATCCTAGAAGGTTAGGTCTTTCAGCCGGAAAGGGTGATTGCGTTTAAATTCAGGTACCAGAATGTTACAGTTGAATTACTGATTCCAAAAGGGTCTGGCAGATACGACCTTTTGGAATTTAGTTTGTGTATTAGAATCGAACAAGTTGCTAATGTGGAAAATTGAATTACGAGTCGAGTCAACCGAATAAAACCCGTTCAGTAAAAATTTCGAGCACCTTGGATACCCTCTATCCCAGTCAATATAGTGCCACGTCATACAGTTATCCACAAATGTGCTTTCACAGGAGTGGAGATGGTCTCGTTTGAAATCAGGCACAGGAAACAGTTTGTTGAAGTTCCTACGTATCCGAAAAGTACGGCCTTTCTGCTTATCGGAACTAGCTGAACTCAGCGAGCATATTTGTTGGAGAAGGCGTATTCAAGTTTTTGTCCTTCAGATATCCGGTATCGCGTATCCACACTCCTGTATCTCTACCCAAGACGTATTTCGAAGCCTCTCCCGAAAGGATCGGTGTTACGACCAGAAGGGACAGATTTCGTTTACAACGAGTACGTAGATCGCGATAATTCAATTACGCATTCCGAAGGGACTGGCCGATACGTCTCTCCGGAATTCGTTTGGCATTTTTATTCGATAAATAATAGTCGGTGAGCCAGGAGTGAATAAAATTAATATCGCGAAATCCTAGTTCCCTGAAAGCTGATCTCAGTAATTCGGGACTAGCCGTTAAGATTGATATACTTCGTCGTACCTGAGTTTCAAATCGCGACCGTCATATAAAGGGAAACCAATTCACCTCTAACGATTCCGTAAAATCAGTTCTCAGTGGCCGTATATACATTACATTCAATTCATTCCCCTGTGTACTGATACGATTGCTTTCCCGTACGCCTGTCAAGTTTAACTTTCTTCAGTGTACCGAGTGCTCATTATTTTGGAAATAAATTAATTCAATACTATTATTCCCCATACTTTCATTCCGGGAATTGGGGAAATTAGGGTAATACTCTGAAAACCTTACATAGAAGGGTGAGAAGGTACAGCCGGTATTCTGACAGTGGTGAGGGCAATTAAAGCCTGCCGCTTACCATAATACGAAACGTGGTCATAACAACTGACCCCTGGAATACCGTTTCTTCAATGTAGCTGTCCTGGGCCTCCCATAAGTGTCATCTGGGAGAAAGTGGGACATACCACTATAATCTTACTGGCGCCCGATAGTATTGGGTGTTAAAACGAGTGTACCGTTGTAGTAAAACACGTTACAATGGGTTACAAGCCTGCGATAATTCTGAAATTTTTACTCATTGTAGTTGCATGAAAATGGCAACCTAAAGCGTATATATTCTTCTATTTTATATCAATTTTGGATTACTACAAGTGGTAGAAAGTTATGATTTTATCAAATATGTGCTTTGCAGTTTTGGTAATGGCCATGTAATGGTTTCTCAGCCTGCCCTTTAACATATTATTTTCTACTCATTGAAATTACACGGTATTGCAGTTTTATAATGAAGTATTTTACATTCTTTGATTCTTTTCATTCACTTCGGGCTACTACAAGTGGAAGAAAATTAAAAAAATATTAGTTTTATAGATACATCCCTACAGAAACAGATTACATAATAATATTCAGATTGTCTTTACACCAATGGACTCTTAGTCTTAAGAGTTGATTATTACTGATTGTAGAAGCTCAAAGGTGCCATTTAGGGACGAAAAATATAATATTCTTTTATTTTATAGTTACTTGAGCTTACTAATAGTGGTAGAAAATTATAATTTCAGAGGTTTTTCGGGAAGCTGCATGAACAGATTCATAGCGCGTCATAGCTTTGTCAGCAATTATTTAGGCCTTCCAATGGTAATTTCTACTCATTGTAGTTGGATAGGAATACTATTTCAAGATAGAAAATAGTATATTCTTCAATTTTACATAAGTTTTGAGTAACTACAAGTAGTAGGAAATTGTTTGAAAGTGGTTGACAATGTTTCACTTTGAGTAAGGTTATTCTGGACTTTCATTGTCTAAAAGAGAACAAAGAAAAATTCAATTCTCTGCAAATTTTAATCACGACATTTCAACTGTTAAAATCTACAGTCGTTATCAAGTGTATAATGCGACAATCTCAAGGATACTTCTTATATATGCTGTGGATAATTTTGTGTCATTAGCCTAGGGGTAATTTGGCGGTATTCAGGTAAGCTTGTTAATTACAATGCCAGGTCCCTCCGGTACAGCATTGTTAATTCTTATCGCAATTTCAATTGATCCATGCCACTAATTAAGGGTTTCCACACATTACGGATTTCTATGCTAGCTTGACTGAAAACTTTGTTGTTCATAATATATGCACTCTCTTTACACTTCCTTCTGTACCAGCCCTCTTCTTTATGAATGACTTCGGCTTCAGTCCATTTTATGTTGTGTTGGGTCTTCCATAAGAATTAACATTATTATTTATTATTCGCTATAAAGTTTCATTAAACAGAAAACACAAATTTGTTTAATTATCATGCATTAACAATTTATATTTCAAAAAACGAAGGATCTAAAAACATAGTAAAATTTATTGTTTCTTGAATTCTAACCCGTCCTCTCTACTTAATGGTGAATAGGAAGGTGCCGAATTAATTAGATGTCTGTGTTTTAAGACATATATGTAATATTTTGTAACAATTTTGTTCAAATCTCTTTTACGCAAAAGGCCATATTTACTTGACATCTGCAGCAGACTTTCTTGGATTTTCGTAAACAAACCATTCAACTCCAACGCTTCCTGGTCGCAATCTTCCATTAAATTCGTTAAATATATTAATTTTGGATGACATATTTGCACTTGACCCAACTCTTTGCAGTATTTTCATAAATTGTACTTTACAAAGCATTTCATTTTTCTCAAATGGTTTAACGCAAATGCTAACAAGAAATGTTTTACATAGAATATCTTTGTTTGCTGGTTTACTATACAGTAACTCAATGTAATTTACCAATATAAACCTCATCTGTCAAAAGCATGGCCGCCTATATCACGGCCACCTACTGCAACAAACCATGTCAATATTATATTTTTTACATTAGAAGTGTTATGGATTACCAAAAAATACATTTCTACCGCCAGAAAAATGAGTTACCTTCCAACGTGACATCCCAATCACAGTTTATTATATCAATTAATTATCATTATTATCACCTTAAAATTATAGCAAAATCTGTATATCATCTTTCGTTCCACAACCCCTTTGAAACAGACGGTGCTACCAACTCCCGAACGCGAAATGAAGTTCACACCGCGAATTAGCATCCGAAAGTTTCGTTCCATATTTCCTAATCAGGTATAAAAGAAGTCGCTTTGCCGTTGCTGGCGCTTTTCAAAGAAATCATTCCGGAACTTTCCCCAAGTTTGTATCTCGTAAAGAACAACGTAATGAGATTTCCTTACGAGTTGTGTCTCCTTTGCAAGTGACAAAAGAAACAAGTGGCTTTTCCATTTTATTCGAGAGATCTTCGAAAGAGCTCTTCGCGCTTTGTCTCGATATAATGAAATGGAGGAAAATACAATTATAACCAATATTGCCATGGCTATGGCACGGGGAGTTCTGAGTACGGTGAAATCAAATTAGTAATCTTTATGTAAGGAAGTGAAATCGGCTTCAGTTTGGAGTCACAATTGCAGAAAATGCATGGAAAGGCGGAGAAGTAATCACGGACATCTCCAGAAGGAACTGTAGTCGGTTCCTATTTCTTCCGAACGTTGAAGTGTGTCTTTGACTTTCCAACAAAAAATGCATTTCACTTATCAGAATGAAAGATATTCAGTGATCATTTCCAGAAGGACCTCCCTTAAAATATGTGTGTTGATATAATACCAGCCTTGAAAGGGTGTATACTGTAATATAATTTTAATGTGGTGATAATTTTGCCCCACTTTGTGGTGACAATTGTTACTAAATTTCAATATTTTTATGATAATTTTGTGATGATAATTGGTTGTAGTGAAAGTATAGTAGTTTTTTGATTTGATTTCTGATAAATTTGTTGTATGTACGAAATATAAATCAGATGGTAATAAATACTCATATAAATGTCTTTATTGCTCAAATATATGCCCAGGCTAGATACTTACTCTTGTAATTTTATACCTTCTACCTTCTTATTCTGTTGCAGAAACTCGCTCAGCTCAGATACTACCAATAAGAAACATGCAGTCTCTTCTCCTCAGGGTTGGTTTCTTGAAAAGGGCTTCCAATGTGATATTTTGAAATATTTGTGACAGTTGTACCAAAATAATAAATGTTTTACTCTGAAATACTTATTCTAACTTCCGGCAAGATACCTTAGCCTTCTTGTTTTTCTTTTTGTACAGAATTGAAACGTCAATAAGTTATGTGTTCTTTAAACCCGTTCTTGTGGCTGTTTAGTCACCACCAAAATATCTCCGATTGAGTATCGAGTAATGAATCGAATCTTTCTACGCGCTGTCAACTGTAAACTTGTTGTCGTTCACCTGAAGGTTATGTTGAAACTATTATTTTCTATCAGTAGATCTAATCAATTACCCAATGAATAAAAGTGCAAATAAAGTAAGAGTTCTTTCCTAGAATGTAAAGTTCAGTTATATATCACCGTAGTGCACGAAATTAGACAGTTTTTTTCAGAATTTTTCTT
The DNA here is from genome assembly GCA_944452925.2 of Chrysolina oricalcia. Classification (NCBI taxonomy): domain Eukaryota; kingdom Metazoa; phylum Arthropoda; class Insecta; order Coleoptera; family Chrysomelidae; genus Chrysolina; species Chrysolina oricalcia. The sequence goes on along the minus strand of OX101825.2, from coordinate 4,739,987 downwards.
GCAAGTTTGTCAAAAGTGAAGTTATTTTCTCTTGGGACGTGAATGTTCGTAGATTTACGAGTAACAAATGTTGAAACTGATAAATACCTCTGTAAAAGCATTTGGACTCAAAGCTTTTCTCCAAGATCTGCCTAGCTGTTTTCTTCAGTCTGGAAGCTTTTCTGGAGGTAGGTTCTTGTTGATATTTAGTGTATGCTTTATACAAAACGTTGACTGCAACTTTGTCCGGATACTTGAAATTTTTCGGAAGTAACTACACAAGTGCTTCAAAATTACCGATAATTTTCCATGAAAGCATGTTGTCTAAAAACTGCATGAGTTTATTTTCATATTTTGTCGAAAGAGCCCGACTCCGAAGGAGGAGGGCTCTTTTAGCAAAATATGAAAATAACCGAATGCAGTTTTTTTACTGACAATATGCTTGAATGGAAAATTATCAGGTTTATTTTGATGCACGAGTGTAATTCGGTAGAATATTTCGGTAGTTAAAACAAAAATGTGTGTGCTGAGTTTGAAATTTTATTTAAACGTGACATTTCAACGACGTTTAAAATTCAGTATTTATGCCAGTCAAGTTGACAAATGTACATTTTAACAATCGTTACTATAGATACACGGACCGAGCGGGTAATTTTCGATACCTACCGGGTAATTTTCAGCCTGAAAATGTCCCGCCGGGAATTTTTCGATGTAGTTGATCGAAAATGTCCCGCGTCATATGGGATTTTTAACATACGATGGAAATATTCTGGTAAAATTTTGATTTTGAAATTTAAGAAAAATTTTTACGTGCTGCTCCCTTCTTGGCCTTCATCGGCGTCCTTAATTCACGGTTACCACTGAAACTCGTTTCACTTTTTCCGATTTCTTGGCACTAGATTCACTTCTTGTTTATAAATTCTCAATTTCTGTCTTTTTGAAAAACCTTAGCCTACTTTTATTCTAACTTAACCAATATTTATAACTTAAATTATTAACTATTTACAATGAAACTCTTGCTGAATCTTTTCTTTCCTGCCTTATTTTGAACTCGCTGGGGTTCCTTTCCAAGATACTGTCACATTTTTACTGCCTGGTATTTATTTCATAATCATTAAATTTGAGGTTCTGTTGTTAATTTTTGTTGACTTTAAAAAAAATGTGAAAAACGGTTCTAAACTGTTCTCTTTAGTCTTGTTTATAGTGATATTTAAATATGAATTCACTTTACAGTTGGTGTTGGCTGGTAGCAGTTGGTTTTTACTCCGCTACGAAGGAATATTGAGGCTCATTGGATGGATTTTGATGGTGTTTTCACATTCTATGCACTTATGATGTTATGTAGGAGTTGAGGTATAGTATTTAGCCTTTCTTTAGAGCAATAATAATACTAATAACCCACTATTTCTTACTTACAACGTTGTTTCATAATAATACATATTGTTGTGCAAATCTGCTAAAGGTGAAAGTGGATAAAATAGAATCATTATAAAAACTATTGATAGTCAGTCTAAATTCAAAGAACATGCTAACCAAGTTATCAGAACAGTAGCTTACAAAGTCAGTTCCTCAAGATGTTCCTCGTACTGAGCCAGTTATCAAAATTTATGATATACAATTCCATAATCCTTCTACATTACAGTTATTGTCCCACAATTATATTTTTTCTACATCAAAATTAAACTACCAGACTCCAAAAGATGCAGAATCGTACTCTGCGAATAATTCCATAATGTCCAAGAAAAACACTGATAGCTGTAGACTCTTAAATGATTGCTAGTGAAGAAACTCCTTGAGTATCAATCACTGAGTTGATTTTCATTTTAAAGTCAAAATTGGAAATTCACCTGTATATCTCCAGAACAAACGATTTTATGTGACTGAAATATATGAGTATGATACGAGAAACAGAAACAACATGAAAATTGAAGAATTAAAAAAAAATATCACACGTAATTCACTATTTAACAAAGAAGAATATAATTTTTATGACCTCCCACAAAAAATCAAAGAGAGTAATTCAATAAATACTTTTTCTACAACCGCCTACCATAGTAGTATTTGACGCTTTCAGATATCAATGTATAGTTGACGTTTTTCCAGAAATATCATTTTGGGGAGGCAGAGCGAAATAGCTATTTATGTAAACCTGTGGTAGAAGTCCGTTATATCTCAAGTGGAGTAGTATGGATATACAAATCAGTAAAACGCAAAATCGTCCCCACAACTTAATTTCCCATCTAGTTCAATAGGATGATGAAACGGTGACTGACCGCTATCAATCAGATAGCCATCCAAAAGTAGTAGTACATGAGCACAAGTGAGCTTCTTTGCCATTGCCATGGAAACATTGAAGAGGTTGCTAAGGGTTGTTTATTTAATGAACTGACTCTGCATTTTTGTAAGAATTGACTCCGGTTCTCCTTAATAACACACTCAGCTAAGTGGAGGATCAGCTTAAGGTACACCCTAAGGTAAAGATGGTTTGCACCGTTGACTCCTGGCCTGAACCTTTCCTGAGTATTGAAAATGTTTGGCAACAGCGCAAAAATGATCACGTAACCAGACCAACGACGAGACGTTAAACAACGCAGTTTTAGAAAATAAGCACATTTCGCAAGCGCAGACAGTTCTGTCTAATTTGAAAGGCGGGAGTATTGCATGTGATTTGGAAAATTTGTCTCTACCAGGAAGACTAGCCACAATATTGCCAGAGAGCTGTGTGAATATTACTTAAAATGCGTAGATTATTAGCCACCCTAACCTGATCTGACTCACCCTAGGTAAACAGAAAAGTATCCATCCAAAATATTTACGACATAAAGATGTGGTTAACAATTTTGGATGAATAAGAAAAATTTAAAAGACTCTCCATTCCATTCCTCCAGTACAAAGCAACAGAATATTTTTAAGTTAGCAAGTAATATAAATTAACAATACATCAATCGACATTTGTATTGAGTAATAGGTACAGTGTTGAATCTGAAAATGATTTTCATACTTTCACATCATAGGGATATTCAATATCAGCCTCAATCAGGTTTAGTATTTGAAGAGCTGTAGGTTTGAACACCCTAAAAAGAGGGGAAAATGTAAGTTCGTCAAACATGCAAATGATGTCCCGTCTTGTTCTCTTGTCTAGGTACATAATGAAAAATTTTATTCAAATTCTAGGTCGTCGTCATCTATATTGTACGTGACATTTTGTTTCAAACCTGATACAATCAGATACGAACAAAAATACAATCATCACATCAGCAAAATCCAGAAAAAGTGCGCGAAATACTTTGAGCACGAAGAAAATACAAAAATATTTCGTGTAGGAAAAGTGAGGTTAAATAGTTAAGTGGAACCTAAACCTGGATAATCTCAGGCTTATCTTGACTGAGGCTTATGTCGTCGTCAAATAGCGGTGCAAACCAAAATCGTAGTGTAAGGTCCACTTAAGTCGTAGGGTAAGCTTAAGTTGAACCGGTGCAAATAGCTGTTTTATTGGCATACTTCCACCAGGAACTGGTGAGTTTATCTCATGAAAAACATCAATATTTTTTATTTATTTTACATTATTTCAGTATGAAAAATATAGTGCAAAAGTCTATGGACCAAATACTCACAGCTAAAATCAACATTCATTGTTAAAGAAAACATTTGTACCAAACCGTAGGGAGGATGGAAATCGCAAAAATATTTATAAAAACTAATTTTCTCGATTATTACGGCGCGAGTAACCTCGAAATAACACAGAGGCTATAAAATACATCAATACCAATACGGACACACAGAAAAATATCTGTACCACCCCGTAGGGAAGATTGAAATCGGAAAAATATTTATAAAAACTAACTTTCTTGATTATTACGGCGCGAGTCACCTCGAAATAACACAGAGGCTATCAAACACATCAATACCAATGCGTACACATAGAAAAATATCTGTACCAAACCGTAGGGGAGATGGAAATCGCAAAAATATTTATAAAAATTAATTTTCTCGATTATTACTGCGCTAGTCACCTCGAAATAACACAGAGGCTATTAAACACATCAATACCAATGCGGACACACAGAAAAATATCTATACCAACCCGTAGGGAAGATGGAAATCGGAAAAATATTTATGAAAACTAATTTTCTCGATTATTACGGCGCGAGTCACCTCGAAATAACACAGAGGCTATTAAACAAATCAATACCAATGCGTACACATAGAAAAATATCTGTACCAAACCAATATCTACGATGATTTTCGAGACAATTACAAATTTTTCTCATCATCCATTCAGACTGCGTCTTCGGCCGGACTATCAGACCGCCCCATAATGAAGCTGCAGCAGAATTCCAATAACACGAAATATCAGACCGGAAGGAAATTCAGAAAACCCGTCGGAGTATTTACTTTCGTCAGGATTTTCCGGCCCCTATACCAAGGAATCGAACGAGGGATGATGTCCCCTCGCTGTGACGCTGTGTGAATTATGTCTCTGTCCTAAAAAGCTCCACTCGGGATACGTGCCGGTAAAAATAACAGAAAGAGCTCTGTATATCCCCAGCAACACCTGTTTACATTACTTTTATTTTCATTTCGGAGGATTTATTGTCTGTAGTATTCCCTCAGTGGGGCACGTTTCATTCTGTAAGTGATATTGAGATTATTTTTTTGTGGATCCAGATTCTTGAAGGATCAGACAAATATTTGTCTCCTCTCATTGCTTCCATTGGGAAATTAATGGTGTTCAGAGAAAGAGAAAGTTATCCATTGCAGTGAATTTCAAAGCTGAAATAATCAAAGTAGGGGTGAGACCCGATATTTGATTCATCTGTTGACGATGGTAATGTAACGTCTTTATTTTTCCACAAGGTTCCAATATCTATTGTTGTGCAGATATGTGAGAAGGATAGCGGTATGAACCAAGTAAGTGCTCGCATCGCCTAGAGCTCGGAAGTAGAAGGGTTCAAAACTATAATTGATGGTCATCAATAATATGAATACACGACTTCAAGCGGAATCAATAATATGAATACACAACTTCAAGCGGAATTCGTTTAAAACTATAATTGATGGTCATCAATAATATGAATACACGACTTCAAGCGGAATCAATAATATGAATACACGACTTCAAGTGGAATTCGTGGGATGGTTATCTCTTATTCTACATTGAACCCATTCAAATCTATAATTGATAGTCATCAATAATCTGAATACATGACTTTGAGAGGATTCTTGTGATGGTTATCTCTCATTTCACATTGAACCCGTTCAAAACTATAATTGATGGTAATCAATAATTAAATACACAATTGGTTACGGCACTCGACGTATTCGAGTTTCAGAAACAGTTTCAAATTTTTGCGATAACTCGTTTCGTTTTCGAGTTTTGTGGTGTTTAAAAACAAACAAACGGTCCACATCTCAATTTTATATTTTCAAGATATGAAAAAATTTCATTGGATTTTTTTGTAGATTTATGTGAGTACAATGAAAGTGTTCATATACACTTTTTCTTGTTTGGTTCCGAAGTCCTCATGTCGAATCTTATTTCTCAAGATATGGAAAAATTCATTCGAATTTTTTTGTAGATCCGTTCGAGTTTGATAAAATTGTCTGTATACATTTTTTGTTATCTCAAGTCCACATCTCAATTTTTTTTCAAGATATGAAAAAATTGCATTGAAAGTTTTTGTAGATCTGTTTGAGTACAGTGAAAGTGTGCATATACACTTTTTCGATATCTTGTTTGGATTTCGAATTTTCATTGTTTGAAAATAAGAAAAAACGGATAGGTCCACATCTAAATTTTTTTTTTTTTCAATTTATGAAAATGTTTTATTCGAACTTTTTGTTGATCGTTCCGAGTGCAATAAAATTGTTCGAATCCATTTTTTTATATCTCTTAGTTTTTATTTTTATTCAAAATGTTTTCAAAGTCCACATCTAAAATTTTTTTTTTCAAGATATGAAAAGAATTCTTCAGGATTTTTTGTAGATCTGTTTGAGTACAATGAAATTGTTGAAATACAGTTTTCCGATATCTCGTTTAGTTTTCAATTTTTTTTTTGTCTAAAAAAAATAAAAACGGATAATTCTTCCAAGTCCCCAGGTAATTTTTTATCTCATGATATGAAAAAAATTCATAGGAATTTTTTCTAGATCTGTTTGAGTACAATGAAAATGCTGATATACATTTTTTCGATATCTCATTTAGTTTTCACATTTTTGGTGTTTAAATAACAAAAAATACAGAAAATTCTTCCAAAATTGCATCTAATTTTTTTTTACATGGTATGGAAAAATTTTATGGGACTTTTTTGTAGATCTGTTTGAGTGAAGTAAGATTGTTCATAAACATTTTTTCGATAACTCGTTTAGTTTTCGAATTGTTTATGTTCAAAACACAAAAAAAAAGAAAATTCTTCCAAATCCGCATATTGAATTTTTTTTCAAGATACGAAAAAAATGTAATCAAACTTTTTGTTGACCAAATCAAGGGCAATGAATTTGCTCGAATTCATTTCTTGATATCTTTGAATTTTTAGTTTTCTCAATTTTTTGTTTTTCTAGATATCAAAAAAGTTTATGGGAACTTTTTGTTGATAAGTTCAAAGGCAATACAATTTTTGAATTTATTTTTTGATATCTTTCAATTTTTTTTTGTTCAAAATTTTTTCTAATTCTAATTACAAATTTTGTTAGGTTCATTCGGTTTTTACGAGCTTATTTATCGAATTATAGAAAAAAATTATTTTTTTGTAGAACTGTTCTAGGACAACACATTTGTCATCATACATTTTTGTGATATCCAGTATCATTATCGAGTTTTTGGCGATTATAAACACAAAATACACACTTTTTAAACTTTTTTTGGTTTTCCATCATTTTTCCACTTTAAAATGAAGTCGGAGAAAAACGGCCTGGAATATCAGTAAAGTTCGTGAAGATGTATTCGAGGCAATTTTTAGAATTTCAATTTTTTCATTAGTACGGTCATTATCTCAATTTTTCCATTTTTTTGAAATACTTCCTGGGCCATTGATTTTTCCGAAAAAAATGTTCGGGTATTTTTGTAGATTTTCTCATGGCGGCTAAAAAAGATCTCCTAGTAAATTATGGTGGTATCAACCGTTCGTGAGATATTTCGTTTTTTCAAAAATTCAAATATTCATTTTCAGATTTAAGGGATTTTCATCATTTTCCGATTTGTTTTTGGAAAAATCGTTTCACCAAGATTTGTACGATGGTTGAATATCTATCGAGTGCAGTTTTGAACTCCCTGGTTCGTCTATCGGTTTGGTCGCATTTAGACTCTGAAAAATTCTTTTTTCGGTAAATCGTCCGGGAAAATACTAAACATTTTCTGATCATTCCCAGAATAGGATCAGTTTGTCGAAGCTTATAGAGGTACGATTTGACAGATTTTGAATGCGATTCATCCACCGGCCTTGAGTGAACCCTGCAACATACGAAAAATCGCAAAAACTGCCGTAAAATGTTCCAAGAGTTCTGATCGAGTTGAAATGCGAGATACAGTTTTTCCCTACAGTAACAATGATGAGGTCAAAATATCAAATTCTTATCTCCAGCATTTCCGGAGATATGACGTTTTTATGTTGCGGACCTCACATGCCATTTTGATAACTTGTTTTTTCCTATCTTTATTTCTCTACACAGACTTTTTTTCCAAAGATGAACATTTTCTTTCAAATACATTTTTCTGTATCTCTTCAAATAAAAAAGTTATGGCGATTTTTTAGTTTATTTTGTCATTTTGACAAGGAAATATTATCATTATTATAATTTTTTTTTGGTTTATGTGTCGTGGCTCTACGTCTACAGATGAAAAAGTTAGGCTTTCTGTGTGGTACGGCAAGTGGCCGTAGTATACACTCCTTATAGTCGTGTATAACAAGCCTCAAAGATAACTCTGTATAAAATTCATAATTGACTATGCACCTTGAGTTGGTGAATGTTACTTCAGAGAAATGGCCATGTTCCAACTACTACACCCTGTATTTCGAAAACTAGTCATAGGATTAATTTGGATCCATAGACACTCTTGTTCAAGTAGTCATATTCCACAACATACCAAAAATTCAGAAAAATTAATCGGTGACAATTCTTCCTGGTACTTTCTGTTGCTTGAATGAAATTTCAAAATTTCAGTAAAATCCATATAAACATTGTCAGTTCAGTGATTTATTCAATAAACATCAAAGTCATGGCACAGCTCGGGTCAGAAGCAATAAACTCTCAATTCCCGATAACAATTTACTGATACTCGAGAAATTCCCGAGACATCTTCGGTAAACAGCAGCTTCATCGGAAAAACCCTCTAAGCAATCATTATCCCGAATACATTATCCGTAGTATCCAATCTGAATAACCCTCGAAGGAAAATATATACAGATAGAGCTATCAGCATTCATCAAATTCAAGATCCTGAGAATAAATAAATCACCATCAGCGGTCAAATAAGGATCCCGGCCAACGTTTTCTAGATTCAGATTTGATAAAAGATTCGAAAATGTATACAAATCATCTCATGAATACTTTACGTTCTCCTGATTCAACATAATTTGATTCCCATTCCAAGACGTCGCGATCGATTACCAGTGGCGGCACGAAGGGGTTCAATTTGAAAATTTACTGCGTTTCGACCTATTCACATGGAAATGGCATTTCAGTCGAAAAGATAGGTAAGTTATCAAACTTCCAATGAAGGATTTTCACAGTAAAATTAAAAATGAAGCTCATTCCAAGCAGCACACTAATATCGGGGTAATAATTGTACAATATTCAAATTCAAAATCTTTATTTTCCATAAAATGACAAAAACTGGTTTTGTTCAGGAATTGTCATAAAAATAAAATGAAAGAAAGGAACAATGTAAATGAAGACTTGAAAAAACCGACGGTTTATCAACTTATTCTATATAACTTGGCAAATTATTGAAAACTCTAGGCCCATTAAAACTGGAGAATTTTGCGTTCTTTTGGGTACTTGGCAGCAGAAGTATGTATAAATTCTTTTTTCCGTGTATCAATATTTTGAATATCTTTATTGAATTTGAAATTGCTTCTTTTGAGAAAAATATAGATAGCTAACCCATATATCACTGAGGATACACAATGAAACACTTTTTGTCTATATTCCACAATAATTTTATATTTGTTGACTAGTTTCGGTCATTACACCATTTTCAAAACTAACTCAATGACATCCAAATCTGAGTATGGCGAAATATTCTCGAAGCAATATTGGTCTCAAACTATTCAGTGAAACTGAAACAATATCATATTGGTACATTAGTGAAATATTTAAAGTAAAGTTGCCTTGACAACAATGATGAAATATTTTTTTTAAAATGTCGAATATCTCGGACTTCTACAATCACGATTCTTCCCCAATACATCTCAACAGAGTTTTCACTTCGTTCATACCGAACAACTTATATACTTCTTTTTTTAGTTGACGTTCTACAGTGTGAATGATTTAAAATGGAAACACACTTACAAAATATACGTTTTCCAACCAATTGGGATGTATTTCAGTTTTTTTTTGATCAGGTAAACATTCAGTCTACGAGTATACCAAATTTCATTGATTCGTGTTCGTTTTCAGGTCCTCTTATTTTTCAAGGTCAAAAATATTTTTAAAAATAATTAGTGAATTTTTTCAATAGCTTTAACTACACCACTGGATTCCCGACATTCTTAAATGGTACATTCGAAATGACGTTGGAATACGTCAATAAATAAAAAAGTGGAAACGTAGTTAGACAAATATGAAATTTAATAAACCCACCACTTCAATCAGGACTTTCATCAAAATTCTGACTGAATCACAGGATTCAAAATGTCACGAAATATTACTGATCAGAATTTTATCAAAATTTGTAGTTGAGTAAAACAATTATGAGAGAATACAATAAAATGAACCTTAAATTAGATAAATTTTTTTATTATTTTACGACAATTTTATTATTTTTTAAATTTAGATCAGTGATATTCTGAGACCTCCAAAATCCAAAGGTGTAGTCAGAAGCTTGATAAAATTTCTGAAATTGCAGTGGGGGTATCATTTTTTTGACGCATCTCAACGGTATTCTGACATTGATAATTTGAATTTGTCGTGAATTCATTGGTGTTGTCAGATTTCTTGTAACAAAATTGCTAATACTTTTTTCAAATTTTGACTTTGAAAAATAAGAGTAGTTGGCACTGAAAATTAAAACTCATTCATATAGTTTCTTAGTGGACTTTTTGAATTTCAACATAATGAAAAAATAAATAAATTGGTTGAAAAATCTATGTTTCATAAGGATGCTTCCATATTGAATGGGTAACGCGGTATATTTACAACGTTTCTCACACAGGTTTGATCATAATCCAGTTCAATATTGTACATTGAATATCCGGACAATATTAGGATGTTTACAATGATTATAGGAAAACACACTCAAGACAACCAATACATTGAGATCTATACTTACACACGAAACAAAAAAAAACTGATAAAGTTCCAAAAAATGTGTTCACAATATACCGTATTTCGGTAATGGAAATTTCATGAAAGAGTTCAATAAATATCGTCAAAGAAATATTTTGGTTTATAAACGTGCCAGGTTTTTTCTATCACAAAAATTATACAAGAAATTCAGTAAACGTGAGTTGTGTTAAATGGAAAATGCTTGAATATTTTTTAAACAGTTTTATTGTACATATTCCATTGAAATTTTTGATCCTGACGACTCCCGTAGAATTTTAGATTCCAAAATAAGCAATAGTTTTAGATAATATTGCGAGTATTAATTGAAATCTTTCATTTTGAGCAAGTACCAGCTTGAACTAAAACAATATCTAAACTTTTGGTTCTAACGTGGCTCCATTTATTATTACTGGGAACTATTTTTTGAGAGTTCTTCAAGTAAGAAAAGGTCAAATAATTTCTTTTGAGTCAAGGCGAATTCAGGAAGTGAAGTTCTTTTATTCTCCATTGTCAATGATAAACATATACCTACTTCTTGAGTGAAATCTGGTCTTTTAAATTGATATAATTACCTCGTTATTGCTATTCATTGTATATACTCCAACATCATGGCCAGTACAAATTTTCCAGTATTTTTTTATATAAATTTGAAATAGTAACTCCTCAGGAATTTCTCTTGTCGCGCCTATGTTCTCTGTTAGAGAGCTTCATAGAGCTCTGAAATGTATACAACTGTCTTTCCTTTGATACATTTAATACTTCAGCATCCATCTCGATAGTGTATCAAGGGTTTGGACATCTCTTCATCACGAAGTTATCATTTGAAACCATCAAACTCTTGAGCGCAATACGAAAAACCTGTGAACAATTTTTAAATACTAGATGATCATTTCCGTGGAAAGTATTTGTGGAAAAGTTTTAGAACAGCTTTGAAGTAATTATAGTCCATTTATGAAAGTTCGTAATTCAATTGTAACTCTGATATGTTTTGTAGTATGTTTTCACAAAACACAGGTTGGTAACTTTTTCACTTTAGTATTTTTCTTCATTCCCTCTTTCTATCTAATTCCTTTTTTTTCTCTCCTCTCTCTATGTTTTTTGTTCTCTTCTCTCGTTTTTTCAATCCCAACTCACTCACTTCATTTTCTCATTTCATAGCTTTTGATAGAGAGAAGCATGATGAATTTCCTCAGAAATTTTAAAAATGTTTTTCAACAGTCGATACTGATACTTCTTATTCCTTCTTCTTCCACCAGAGTCAATTTGGGTGGAAATGTACCAACGATTTACGAATAGTAAGTACACTGAAAGGAAATAATAGCATTGGCAATCCTTCGCCATAAATTTGAAAAACTTCTCCACATTATGAATACGTGCATTTGTCGCTTAAAATGTCGGCAATTTCAGAAGCAATAAGCATTGTGTTCTCATTCTACTTCAGATATTGGTGAAATTGACAGTTCGCCACAGATTGTGGAAACTTCGCCAAAATTATCAATTTTTTTTTAAATTTTTATATTTAAATATTATTGTATATTAGTTTGTATGGAGCATTTGTGGAAATATACAAATCACTTTCTGAAAAACAATCTTACGAAAAATTGTTATAGATTGCCTAAGAAATTTTTAAACTGGATTCTGACTATTATATACATTTCCCTTATATGTTGATCCTGCATCTACTATTCGTCTATAAGAATAACTTCAAAATATGATATTCCATACGAAAATTAGAAATACTGCCACAATGTGAACCGTTTTTCGAATACAGGTATTTTTATTTTACAACTAAAACACATTTTTTATGTTTTCTTTCTGTTCTTGAATCTGAATCCACTTCTGATATAGGTGAAATTACCAGTTCTCAAAAAAGTTGGCATTCTCTGGATCAAAAACGTTTTTGTTCTCAAATTCCTACTTCTGATATTTGTTAAATTGACAGCTCTACAAATATTGAGGAAACTTCTCCAAAAATTCATTTTATTTTTTTCGCCTAGTCTTTTATATAAACGCTTTGTATATTGGTGTGGATGAAGTAATCGAGGAAATGAATAAACTACTGTCTAAAAAATATAACATTACATTTTTTAATAATTACAGTTCTCATATTTTTGCATTCTTATCATTCTTACGAAAAAACTACCTAAATTACCTGATGAATTTTGAAAAAGGATTTTGGAATGGACACATTTTCATTTGTTGATTCTCATTCTATAAATCAGAATCACTTTGAAATGTAGATTAAGCATATTGAAAGATAATTAAGGTATCCTGCACCAAAAATTTATAAACGTTTTTTGAACCTTCAAAGCTCTGATATCAGTCCTTGAACCAGATATCAATTCGCATATACAGGAGCAATAAGCTTTATGTGTTAAATTTGATTCTAATTTTGATATTGTCAAAATGACACTTCGCCACAAATTCTGGAACCTTCGCCAAAATATTCAAAAAATAAACCACTCTGAAGAACAATATCTTTTTAATCACTCTTGTGTCATACATTTTTGGATTCAATAGCGTAATTTGAAAAAGAAAATAACAATTATATAACAAGAACCAAAAAAGAAGGAATTTGCAAGTAATACAAGTGTTTCCTGATGAAATTTCCGTGCAGAGTTCCTACAAGGTTATCTCTGCAATTGCTTGGTTGCATGGGAATGTTCATCGAAACATTCGGACCACCTATATATCGATTTCGGAGTGTTGCTCCTCATCAGTATAGGGTAGGTCTAGCAGTCAATAACTAATGACTGCAATGAATGAATCTTATTCCGTCGATTTTGAAAAGCAAATAATGTTGCTTGCAATCAGGTGATTTCTAAAAGCAACATAATTTGTAAAGAAAAAGAGAGGAAATTGTTGATAAAACGAGTTGTTTTTTCTAAAATAACTTCGCGAATGAAATAATCATCGTATCGGCTAGCCCTAGATATGAACAGAAAAGAGCAGAGGGTCTAAGATGGTACCTTGAGGAACTCCAAAATGGATACAGAAGATGTTCGACACGTTTTCAAAATATAGGTACACATTGTGTTCTTTCGGACAAGTAATTTGCTGTAACTTCACCTCCATCTGTATTAAATCCAAAGAAATGTAGTTTTTTACAGAGAAAGTCGTAACTTATGGTGACGAATACCTTACTGAATTCAAGAAGATTGGGCCAACTGATATATCCTTCATCCAAGGAGTGGAGAATGCTATCTGTGATAGCAGCAGGTGCGGCAGTAGTGCTGAATTGTATCTGGTAAAATTCAATCCAGAAGAATGAATTTCGCCATTTCATTTTTCATTATAATTTCCATAATCTTCTACAATCAAAACTGCCATTTTGATAGAGTTGTTTGGATAGAGCTTGCGGAGTTCGAGATGTCTGAGTCGAATGAAATGTAGCTAAAACTATGACATTTCCATTACATTTCGAGAGTAAAATGGTTATCTATAATCTATTGTGGAAAATCAAACCCTACAACTTTATTATTTACTGACCTCCATTATCTGATAATATATGTATCTCAAAGGTAATGACAGGACAAGTCAAACACAAATTTGTAATGAGACCACATCGATCCACCTACACCCAATATGTCCCGAAATTGTCTCTCCAATTCTCCATTATTAATCCATAAGATATTAATTGATGGAGATTTCACGATTACCCAGAGCCGTCCTCAGAATTTACAACCTTCTGGGAACTAAAATGAACTCCAGGATCACAAACTTTTCTGTACTAGAGCAAGAAATTGCAGAGGCTTCGAAAAATACTTATAACAAAATGATTTAATTTAACGAAATCATGCTCAGACGTATGATTTAGCCGGAAAAGGGAATAAAATGTCGAAAAAAATTGTAGAAGTTCCGTAAAATGTGTATAAAATCTTTTATTGAATCAGAAAATATTTGAAATTCAGTATGCATATATCAAAATGATTGAATTTCACGAAACTGAGATCGAATACTCGTATTTGAAAAAATTTATATTTGGTGACAAAAACCGTTTCAACTCGAATTGAACCTTTCAATTCGAGAACGGTTAGAGGTAGAGCAATTCTGCGGAAGCTAATCGAATCAGGAATGTTGAATTAGTATACTCAAGTCGATAGGAGAGAAAAAAATGTTTGACCCCAAAATAGTTGTAAGGGGTAGGCCCCCAAAAATCAACAAAAATGCACAATCATTAGATCCAATTGAAATTAGCACTATTCACGTAAAATTTTACTCTGATTCCGAAAATATAGATAGATAGATATGTTTATCAATCCTTAGAGATCATTAGCATGACATAGGATAGGTCAATATAAATATAGATATAAATCAAAGAGGTGAATAAATAATAATTACACATAAGTATGTATATATTGATTGATTGATAATACAAAAACTACAAAGAAAGTATATATAAAAAGATACAGTAGAAATGAAAATGCTAAACCAAAGTAGAGTCAAGAACGTGTCAGCGTACTGATTTGATAGACTGAGTGAATTCATCTAGCGAATAAAACGAATTTTCTTGGAGATATTTTTTGTCGCACTTTTGAATTTTCTTTCGCGTGAAATATTCTTCATTTGTGGTGATAGCATATTGAAGAAGAGAGATTCAGCGTATGCGGGAGACTTTCTGAAGTGCGTTTTATTGGATTCCTGGAAATGTATTATATTTTTTTTCCTTGTTGGGTAATCGCGAATATCTTTGTTTTTCTTGAATTTGGAAATGTTATGAAAGGTGTCAGTAATTTGTATAGGTGAATACAAGTACATGTCATCATTTCATTACGAGCACAAGTTTCTCTGCATGACTTATTGTAATCAAGATCAAATATCAAGCGGATGAATCGTTTTTGTATTACGGACACTCTAAAAAAGTCAGTGGCACGTCCCCATGCTACAATATTTGAGCTTATCTTTGAGTAGATGAGTGAGTAGTAAATGTTCACTATATATGCTGTATGAAATTTTTCTTCCAGTGTTCGGAATGAATAATAGTACTAGTATACGACTCATATATGCTTAGAAGTAAGATTTAGCCAGAAAAGGGAATGAAATGTCAAAAATCAGAAAATATAGAGGTCCAGTAAAATGCTTATAAAATCTTTAGTTGAATTTAAAATGATTAGAAAGGTACGCAAATTCAAAAATTTTTGAATTTTACGAAACCAACACCAAAAATTTGAAAAAACTCATAGTTGGCGAAAAAAAAACCATTTCAACTCGAATTGAACCCTTCAATCCAAAAACGGTTAGAGATAGAGCAATTTTGCGGACGCTAATCGACTCAGAAAGGTCGAATTAGTATATTTAAGTCAATCGGAGATGAACAAAAAAATGGACCCCAAAGTAGTCGTAAAAATCACCAAAAATACTAGATCGTCAAATCCAATTGAAATAGTTAGCAGTCAGATGAAACTGTATTAGCGGTCGTGATCTAGATCCTTGGGAGACTCCTGAGCATGCTAAGAATACTTGAGAAGGCTCTAGTAGATCACAACTTGAGAAAGGAACAAATTGTGATCGTGATTTCAAGACACGAAATTCTAGAAGATAAATACTTCATCTATAAATCTTGCATTTTGCTATACTTGAATAAATCATAGTTGACTTTGTGATTGAAATGATATGGAAGTAAAATTTCTTTCCTCAGCTTTTAAAAAATACCAAAACGTACTTCAGAATACTCAACGAGTTTTGATCGTGTCTTGCCTTGTAAGCTTCAGTTGGGTAATCGATTGTCTCCTTGCACATGTTATCAGATTCAACTTGTTCTGTTCTGGTCTCAGTGCTCTGAATTTTCTAATCTTTCCATCCAAGTCTGTCGATAAATAGGGGAAACTGAATATATTGGTAACATTCTATAATATATTTTCCAACAATTACCACTATTACTTTTTTTGTTTCTGGAATTTTTTTAAACAACCCCACCCTATTTTTCTTAGCGTACAGAATGCGGTACTAAAATCAAGTTGAAAGTTGAAGTAAGATTTTCAAAAAGTGATAAATATGAGAAAGCTAATACTAATTGATTTTATTGAAAATATGAATAGGTAGTTCATAAAATCAGATGTGGGACTATCTGCGACTGAAAGACAACCTTCAGTCGCTATTTTCCATCGCTCAAGATAACCTCTTTTGGAAGAGATTTATGTAGAAAAAGGAAAAATTCTCAATTGGAATAAGAATGAAGACTTTTTTGGAATATCTAACAGAAAACAAGTACTTACCTGGCTGAATCCACGATGGAAGTTGAACTACATCTGATAGATATTGTGAATAAATCCTATGACGTGAATGAAAATGCAAATTTTCAAATTCGGATTTTTTTCATTCATTTTATACAGGGTCGCTGATATGTATGGAAACGGTCGATTATCTCTTAAAGTAAGATAGCAGGGTGTCCCATTAGAGAAAAAGCAACTTTGTTTCGTCCTGACTTTTTGACTGACCCTGTGTACCCAATTTTTCGTTTATATGATGGATTTTGAAAAACCCTAGAACTTTTGTATCACAACATTTTTCGATAGCTATCTTACTTTAGGAAATAATCGACCGTTTCCATACACATCAGCGACCCTGTATATAGTTGAAGAGCTGCCGATATGATCAACTGACAGGTCAGGAAACCATCTGTTGGGCATGAAATAGCATTCTTGGTGTTACCCCAAGTTGCCTGGATGTATTTTTAGAATTTTTCCAGGTCGATGTCAAGGAAGGGGGGGCCGCTTGAACACCAGTCAGTTTGTGACAGTCTGCTGGTTTCCTTACCTGTCAGTAAATCATATTGGCAGCTCTTTAACTAATAGGATCTATTCACAATATGTATCAGATGTAGTTCAATGTCCAGCGTGGCTTTAGCTAGGGAAGTAGTTGTTTTCTGTTGGATATTACAAACAAGTTACTTCATTTTTATCGTAGGTTTTTTTCATGTTTGGTACAATTTTCAATTGTGAATGTTTCCCTTTCCAAAAAGTATTCAATATTCAAACATTTTCTGAAATATATGACGAATAACGTGTAACTTTCAAAAATGTTATAGAACTAGAAAAATATTTGCCTATTTTGTGAATATCGACAACAAATGACAAAGGGGGGAAATTGGGGGTCACTCTGAGGGCCTTTGGCGTTAGGATATAACAGGAAATTTCTTTGTATCCTGATAAAGAGAGGTCATGAAATAAATCATTCAAGAATTGCATGGGGTCATTCAGTTTTATTTTATTTGGGAATTGGTAAATTCTGAGATGGTCATGGAAAAATTACTGTTTTCATTAGATTCTCTCTTCCTGAATCCGACCTGCAATTCAGACCCTAGGCCCTTCTCTGGCCGACATAGGAATGGCGAATGAACCCTCCCAGTCGAGTCAAAACCCACCTATTGTAATTAATACGGGCTATATCATTTTGTCTTTCATAGACAACCCCATTCGGAATAATTGGAAAATGACATCGTCGAGCAAACTTGTGATCCTGACCATTGTTCAAGGTCCTGCGAATGATCGATACGTGATGGGTCCGCAGATTAATTAAGGAGCATGCACGAGGGTACAAAGGGTTGCAGCCGGATTGTGCGGGGTTCGGTTGTTGGTGTAGTTAGATGGCTTACCATTAGTTTACCTTCGGTGTTGAGGAATAGAATGAACTGAAGCTGTTTTGAGGATTAGGGCAAACGTACAAATGGCAAATTGGGTTATACTTAGAATTATTTATTGGTATTTCATTTTATTATTTGAATTGTTGTGATGACAAATTTGTTTTTTCTTCACTACTTTCATTTTCTGTTGAAATGTTGATAATTTGTGATAATTTTGAAAACAAAATATTGTATATAATTTTCTCAGTTGCCCAGGACAAAAAATCACTTCTTCACTTTCAGATCCCACCTTTTCTTTCTCTCTCAGTTCCTCAGCTCAGTCGGTGTGCCAAACGTGTAGGTCTCTCAATGTCAGCTAGATTTCTTGGAAGAGGATTCGAAGGAAATTAGTTTCCTGCGCAATTTATGATAATAGTGATATTTTCAGAATATAAAAGTTATAGATTCAAACTCAAATTTGTTTTTATTTATAAATCAAATGCAGTGAATATGAAAATGTGAACACTTTTGTTGATTCTGGGTTTTCAGGAATTCAACTTAACTATACCCTGCAAAAGATACCTTTTTGCTGAGAAAAAAATTTCTCATTGAAATAGAACACAATTCGATTAGTGAGATTTTGCTTTGGTTATGTTGCCAATCACCTAAATACAGTGTGTATGCTAAATTGTATACACAGTTCGTATACACAGCTCGTATAACATAACCTCAATACTTGATGACTAATTGAGTCTTGTTATTGTAATTCACATATTCTAATTATTGTTTATTATACGAGTTTTTTAAATAGGTTTTGATAACTGTGTAAAAATTTTACTGGACAAGTTCATATTGTGGAACTCTGGTGAAATGTGCCGGAAGGCAAATATTTTGAAGCTCTGCTGTTCTCGTAGTGACTCTTCTCAGGTACGTAGAATTATCTTCTACAGGTGCATGTTTATCTCTTGATTGGTGTCACTTTTCGTTCGTTGATTTTGATTTTTCTCATAAATTTATGTTTTTGAAAAACGCCGGTAACATTATTTGCAGCCCCTCTTCAATTTTTGTCCCTCTATATCAAATCCACAATCCGTTTCCAATTCTTTCCATTAGTTCCATAGCACTTGCGGTAACTTTTTGTTTTGGTTTTTACTAATTTGAATTCATTACTTCTAATTTTGTTTCTATTATAGATTCTTAAATCACCTAATTCTACTAGGGATCAATCTACAGTGGACCAGTTGAATACTTGATTAATAATCGCGTATTCTTGTTACATTGTGTACTGGTTGAATGGAACTGATTCATTCCGGATCGGTATTTTGATATCAACGACAAAAAATTGTTTTAAATATTTTCGGTATGGATGACAAGTGTTTAGTTTGCGGTAAAAATTTGGCAAGTGGTGTCGTGCAGCAATGTGATAGAAGATAATTGAATTCACTGATTCGATGCAATGAAATACGAAGAGACAGGAAAGCATCTGCTCTACGGTTAATGGGGAACTCGGGGCGGAACGACACGCCTAACTTTAAAGATAGTTTTAACCTAACAAAAAATAAAACAAGTCAACAGAAACTCAAGGAATGTGAGACTCGTTTCATTTGGCATTCTAATAAACATGAAAATACCGAAAAAAGCATACACAGTGCAGAAATTTATCCATTTGTGAAAAGTTGCATTTTTTCCATTATGCCCCTTGGGCGGAGTAGAACGGGATTTCAATATTATATGAATTCAAGAGCCACTTAATATTTGAAAAAGGGTATAAAGAAGGAAAATAGATCATATATATCGTTTTATTAGGCCTAATTGAATGTCCATCGAACAGGAGCAGTACAGGAGCTTCCTGTGTGGCTTTGGAAAAAGTGATGAATTTCTTGAACCAACCAAGAAATGTTTCAGTGGTAACCCATCCTGAATCAGTCACTTCGGCTCAACCTCCAGGTGGCAAACCTAACTCAAACTCCTTCTATATCTTTTTTCTTGGAAAAATCAACATGGGAGGCATATACGCCCCACTGGCAGGAAAGCATAACTTAAAAGTTACAGTTTCACCTCTTTCACATGATGTTAGTGTTCCAACCTGCCTTTTTCCTTTCGTCGCGATTATTTTGGAAGGTCCTTTAGGATTTGCTGTAATACCGGTCTCGTCACTGTTGAATATTCTCTCAGGAGATAATTTTTATTTATCAATACTCTCTTTCAATAGTGCCTGAAATTGTGTTACGGCTATCCGATTGAACCCCATGGCACGAGCTCCTGAAGTTGCCTCAGGTTTCCTCACACTTAGATCTGGATGCCTTTTCAAAAAACCATTCATCCAGTCTTGTCCAGCCATTTCAGAATTTCTGTCGAAATTGTGAACTATCTTATTGCGTTCTGCTAACTGGTATGCTAAGCTTCGTAAATCTTTCATGGACAGTCCAAACAATCTTTTTTCCATATCTTTTACATCACTACTGAGCTCTAATTCCTGTTGTTCAGTGAAGATGCACTGGAATTTTTCCAACATTTTATTGACTTGGTGATCTGGAGCTTCCCGCTTTTATTGAACATATCTAGCTAATGTGGCCTTTGGCACTCCAGACTTAGTTGAAGCTCTGTCTAAGCTAATTTTATTATTGATAGAATCTACAGACCACTGTTGCCTACTCGTTTTTCTTACGTAGTTGCGAACCACCTGCAACAACATAAATATGACAGTAATATTGCCCTTTTGAATGAAGTTCGGAATATACGGGGCGGAATGAGACGTCTCGTTCTGCCCCATTCGGCCTGTTCCATTCCGCCCCGAAGTCATTGCTTTTGAACTTCAACGTTAATGATGTTAACCCACGTTATTTTTGATATCTGTATGACTCCAGAGAAAGCCAAACAACGCATTTCAATCACTACATAATGCTAAATGAGTTACAGATAAAATATGTTTACTTACCTTTGGATAACAAAAGAGCTAGAGTTATAACTTAATTGCAAAACTGACACAATCTCCCGAAAGACACCTCTAAATTTTAATACAAGATAAAAGTATGGCTACTACGGCTTATGAACAGCAGGCTCGGTACGTGGCTTCATGCATGTAATCATAGATGGTGACACAGTGCAGCCTGAGAAAAATATGAATCTCATTCTGCCCCGCCGGTCCGTTCCGCCCCGGGTTCCCTTACATACGTTTTCCATAGAACATTTTCAAATTTCAAAATCGAATTGGCAACGTCTCTAATGTAGTAAAAAATGGACAGATGTTTGCTTCGTCCTGTAATATAGATAATTAAAATATTTTTAATTTACTGATTATAGATGATAAAGAATGAAGTGGAAGCCATTATCAAGATCAAACAAAAACGGGCTGCTCTCAGTTATAATGGAGAATCATGCTCGAGGTTATTTCATGTTGAAGGAAAAACTGACCGGTCATACTCACAAGTGAAAATGGAACGTTAAGAAAAACTAAAGAAACTTGGGCAGCGCTTATCGCTGATGATGGATGGCAATGATGATGAAGATAACGTTGCGGCAACGCCCATCTGGCCAGGTCTAATATGAATGAGATAAATGCGAAAAGTTAGGCGGGGAAATATTGTAATGAGAAAACTTTTGAGTGCTTTTTTCTACAGTTTTGAGCATGAAAATCAAATTAGGATAGCTATTATCGTATTTATCTCGCTGAAACAAGACGGCTTATTATGTTTCTCTGATTAAAAATGTTTTTTGGCCGGGGTTGATTGCAAGTTGTTCGCGAAATCTTATTTTCATGAGTTGTGAGGAATAAACTAGAAGCGGTGGGAGATTTCTGAAATTCTTTGAGCGAGAGAATAAAATCCAACGTACGTCATGTGATATAGAGATCAGAAAGTAGATATATGTTTTCTGTAAATACGAATCACTCCACTTATTCTGTATAATGTTAACAAAATGGAAAATATGTCCATTTTCTTTGCCTAGTTTTTGTTAGTTAGTGAAATGGTGATAAAAATGACATTAATACATTTTTTCGACAAAAATTTTGCCAAGAACAATTTAAAAAAGTAAAAAGTGCCTGAGAAAGTCAACTAATTAATCACATCGAATATTGAAAAGTAACTGACAATGAACCAAATAAATAATAAAGCAAATAAGTAGTAAAAAATTATAAGAATTTAGAACGGGAAAATTGTGAAAAAATGTAAATATGAATGGGTTAATGTCAAAATGTAAAATTGTAAAATGTGGATATCTAAAACTGTGAATATTAAATATATAAAAATTTTAAAATATCAAAAAGTTAAATGTCAATATACATATATATATATATATATATATATATATATATATATATATATATATATATATATATATATATATATATATATATATATGAAAATATAAGTAAAAAAGTTATTGGGTATAACCCTCAAAATGTTGTGCAACCGTAGACATCCTGTTGTTGACTTCCTTTGTTTCTATTTTTACATCCAAGTGTTGTACATCTTCGCACTTGATTTTACCGTACTGAAGAGAGCTTAAGCTCGAAACATGTGTCTACGATTGCACAACATTTTGAGAGTTATACCCAATAACTTTTTTACTTATATTTTCATATATTGCCCCTCGCTAAATCCATCCTTATTTGTATCTTCCTGGGTAGGATTGTCACGCTGGTAGCTATAGCTACCTCCGTGGCGACGTTAGTTGTTGCCTTGTGAGTACAAGGTCTTCTAACCGATGCCACAAATGTGTGGTTGGCTTCCTGTTGTTAACTTCCTTTGTTTCTATTTTTACATCCAAGTGTTCTACATCTTCGCACTTGATTTTACCGTACTGAAGAGAGCTTAAGCTCGAAACACGTGTCTACGGTTGCACAACATTTTGAGGGTTATACCCAATAACTTTTTTACTTATATTTTTATATATATATAAGTGAAAATAGAGTATATTTATATATATATATACATATATATATATATATATATAAAGTTCCTTATGACATCTACAGTCACTAGTGGATTCGTTTTGATTTCGAGAGATCCATAAAGACTTTCTGATGAGTGCGTGAGCACGAAACAGCTGTCAAATGTTGGAACTCTCAGAATTAAAAAGAAATATACTCTATTTTCACTAATATATAAATATATATATATATATATATATATATATATTTATGTAAATCAGGATGGATTTATCGAGGGGCAATATATAAAAATATAAATATAAAAGTTATTGGGTATAGCCCTCAAATTGTTGTGCAATCGTAGACAAATGTTTCGAGCTTAAGCTCTCATCAGTACGGTAAAATCAAGTGCGATGATCTACAACACTTGGATGTAAAAATAGAAACAAAGGAAGTCAACAACAGGAAGCCAACCTCACATTTGTGGCTTCGGTTAGAAGACCTTGAGCTTTCAAGGCAACAACTAACTTTTTTATTTATATTTTTATATATTGCGCCTTGATAAATCCATCCTGATTTGTATTTTCCTGGGTAGGATTGTCACGCTGGTAGATATAGCTGCCTCCTTGGCGACGTTAATTGTTGCCTTAAAAGCTCAAGGTCTTCTAACCGAAGCCACAAATGTGTGGTTGGCTTCCTGTTGTTGACTTCCTTTGTTTCTATTTTTACATCCAAGTGTTGTACTTCTTCGCACATGATTTTCCGTACTGATGAGATCTTAAGCTCGAAACACGTGTCTACGGTTACACAACAATTTGAGGGCTATACCCAATAACTTTTCTATTTGTATTTTTATATATTGCCCCTCGATAAATCCATCCTGATTTGTATTTTCCTGGATAGGATTGTCACGCTGGTAGCTATAGCTGCCTCCGTGGCGACGTTAGTTATTGTCTTGAAAGCTCAAGGTCTTCTAACCGAAGCCACAAATGTGTGGTTGGCTTCCTGTTGTTGACTTCCTTTGTTTCTATTTTTACATTCAAGTGTTGTACATCTTCGCACTTGCTTTTACCGTACTGATGAGAGCTTAAGCTCGAAACACGTGTCTACGGTTGCACAACCATTTGAGGGCTATATCCAATAACTTTTCTATATATATATATATATATATATATATATATATATATTGCGAGTTTTCAAAATGGTAAATCTCAACTTAGTCGAGAAAATTGAGATTGTGTGTTTAGTTGGTGATAATGCTGGATCAATGAAGGAAGCCACTGAAGAATTCAACAGAAGACATCCAGATCGTTAACCAATTCACCATACTATCATCTTCAGGATTAATACATTATTCAATAAAACCGGGAGAGTTTATGAAAAACATGTACAAAGAGAAAATCTATAGACGAACAAATTCTACAGTATGTTCAAATGAACTCGAAAATAGCTTGAGGCAGATTTCACGAGATTCACACGTTAGCGTTTCTAAAATACGTACATGTTTGAAAAAAAATTAAGCTATTCCCTTCAAACCAAGGAGAATATTCGAACTTTCAAGGCAATACACTCTCTACACCGATGAGGCGACATTTATACCACTGAAGGTACAGTGTCCACTCAGAATTCCAGGTACTGTAATATTCGAAAACCGTATAGAAGGTCCAGTGTTTTTTTGAACAAACACTGATTTTCAAATTTTTTTAATAAGAATTTCTTGAATTTCATGGAAGTACTAAGCATTGAAAATCGCAGAAATGTTATATTCCAGCATTCATAATTTGAATGCTATACGGAAATGACTTGATGAAACATTTCAAGGAAGTTGAATTGGAAAGAATAGTCCTTTGTTTGGTCCTCTTGATCACCAGACTTAACTCCATGATATATTTTCATATGGAAATCTTTGGAAGGAAGTGTTCATGAAAACAGACCACAAAACTTGAACAAAATGAGGGAAAGGATGAGGCAAAAGTGTGGCGATACCATACCAATTGAGGAAGACCCTCCAACATTTTTATAGATCGTGAAGAGGGATATATTGGAAACACCAATATCTGAGGAAACTATTCCATTCATTCCAGTTGTTGATTATTGTTCTGAAATTAAATACACGTTTTCAACTCTCGACTTGTTGATTTTGGTTAAACTAGAGACTTCGTAGCTGAGTATGCGAAGTATTCGTCCATTGAATGGCTACTTAATCTTTTTTGTAAAATTCATAGTATTCGAAAAGTGTCTCAAACAAGTTTTAATTGAACGATGTTATTATAAAGTCAACCAGGTACTATAATAGTATTTACTTCCTTGGTTATATACATGTTACAATTGACTGAATGTTTATTATCATCATTATTGCATAATGCTACCATTCGTAGATTCAATTGTCAATTATCAATAATTGAAGAAAAATAATGTTAAAATCAACCAAATTCCTATATTAGAATATCTATGAAACGATCCAACCATGACCATTGATTTGTAACAAATTAATATTGCTCAATTCAAGTTGAAAGTTCTCGTCTGAAGAAGTTCCATGTCAACAGAATGAGTATCATTGAAAGAGGAATTCCTTTTTATGTTTGTAAGGAAGTCTAAAGTATATTCGAAATTCCAACCATTGAAGTGAAGGAAATCAAGACAGCGTGTAGTTTTAATCAGTTTCAGGGTTACAATATATTCCTTCTAGACGTAAGTTTTTGTCAAGAAATACGACACACCTTTCATGAAGTTAGTTATGAAACTCGAAATGCTCCTAAGATTTCTCTCACAAGTTGCCGATAGGAAGGAAAATCAAATATATATTTTCTGAGAAGGAAAAAGCCTATAAATCACATCCGAAAGGAGAAACATGTTTTCAATCAAAGAAATATCTTATTTCACTACGTAAGTAGCATAGAATCTAATTCTCAACGATCTTTATGAGTGTAAAAAGCACTCAGAAGTTTTTCCATCCGAATATTTCCTTCTGAAACTTTTCCAATTCATTTTGTTCAGATTGGATAGAGAGGTAATTGGTTAACTATATGACCTGGATTTGAGCTGAGGCTAGAATCATCTTCAGACATTATGAATGATCCTCATACAAGTGCATACAAAAGTTGAAACAAATTCGCTTGTCTTTAGGGGATCAGAAGAAAACAATTGCTTTCACTAGTCAATTCCAATATTCAAAGGCAGATTGTGTCAAGTGGTTTTTTGATGTTGCGTCATAATTGAATAAGTTTGATGATCTCGAAAAATGTCTTAAGTCGCAACCTTTATTTTCAAAAGAGTCACTTGGAAGAGGATTTTTCTGCAAACAATTGGGAAAACTGTTGTACCTTGGTCATAGTTTACCTTGGACCACCCTTCAGTTTTTGACACATGCTGCCATCTACGCGATAAGAACTCTTACTAAGACAAAAAATCACTTATTTGAGAGCAAATGATCGGGAAAATGTTTATCCATGTGCTATCGGGTGGTATGATTAAAAAGAGTATTTGCTTGTACTTCAAATAAGAGCTTTTACTTTCTAGTATTTTGTGGAGTATAATGTTTTACATAAAGTAAATTCTTCGATGGGAAGTGTTGACTTAGGTTAGAAGTATAAACTTTAAGTAAATACTAGGACGTGATTAACCTCAAATTGGTTCGATTGTTGTTGTTTGTTCTGTGGTACTTAATAATCATGAGTGAGAGTAATGATAGCGTTGAACCAAGTGCCGAGGTTGCTGAAAATGTGGAAGTAGATTTTCAGATAGCATTCGTTATTTTCTTAGAAGATTGTAAAATACTTTCTGACAAACGGCAAACTCCAGAAATCAAAGCAGAAAAAGAGAAAGCAGCTGAATCACTCGCTGAAGCGTATACCAAGAATACCCAAGAAAATACCTCCATTTTTGTTAAATTTGATAAAGCTGCTCGCCTTGTCTCAATATGATTTCCCAAAAACTCTCTAACTATCCGTTCAACATTGTTTTTATTGAACCTGAAAGTACAGAGCTTAATAGTAGCAATCTAGCTAAAATAATTAACTTACCGAAATAATTCTCTATATTGAACCTCCCCATGCGTTCTACGTTCACACATTTCCCTCCTTTTCCTACCATAATTCATAAAAAAAGCCATAACACCTTTTTAATTGAAGATATGAAGTTAGTCTATGAGTAGCTTCTTAAAAACTACACCAAACACTCCCAAATGGAGGAAATACTTGACAACATT
Source organism: Chrysolina oricalcia (assembly GCA_944452925.2). Lineage (NCBI taxonomy): Eukaryota > Metazoa > Arthropoda > Insecta > Coleoptera > Chrysomelidae > Chrysolina > Chrysolina oricalcia. Next base: position 4,712,882 of record OX101825.2, on the reverse strand, counting down.
AGTAATTACTGCAGTATTAACTTCTATATATCGAAGTAAATAAAGCAAAGTATAGAGTAATTGCTACTAGTACTTACTTAAGTGTTACTTCAAGTATTATGTGGAGTAAATACTTTGATTTTTTGAAGTGAAAACTACAACATGGAGCATTAACTTGAAGTAAAAGCAAATACTCTTTTTAATCATACCACCCATCGTCTCCGACTGATATATGAATGAAATTTTGTAGTGCAAAAACAACTTTTGGTTTTGCTCTCATATGTCATATACGATATGTCAGCTGTCATCATAACTGAGAATGTTGAGAAGGTCAGTCTGGAAAAACGCATCTTGCTTCAAAACAACGTCTTGTACCACTGATCAATGATCATGCGTATATGATGTTGAAATTTTCGTTATCTGTTATAGGTCAGTATGCTATGAAAAAGTAGTGGGAAAAAATGAATCCTATATTGACTAAGAGATTTTCTTAATTGCGTAAATTATGAATGTTATATCGTTACTTCTTGTACAAATGTATACAAATAGTAATTGGGTTATACTCCAATACAATCTTATTTTACATTTATTCGTGGTAGAATAATGAAATACAATTTTCTGTTTTCAACAATTCTCAATGAATTTACGATTGGGGATGTTTTTTACTATAAATCACCTCAAAGGTTCAAATGAAATTACCTACTTATGATTGGATTAAATAATAAATTATAATTAAAACATAATTAATATACAGTGTCATCCCCCAGTACGCACCATGTGGGAAACTTCTTTATCATGAGTTTATCCCCTAAATCTAAACATGCACTAACAGAATATAGCAAAACATGAATAATATACGGGGCACATGGGAAAACTTTATTTTGGGTCAAAAGTAAAGTACTATTATTTTGGAAGATAGAGGAAAATTGTTTGAAAGTGGTTGACAATGTTTCACTTTGAGTAAGGTTATTCTGGACTTTCATTGTCTAAAAAAGAACAAAGAAAAATTCAATTATCTGCAATTTTTAATCACGACGTTTCAACTGTTAAAATCTACAGAAGAGGGCTGGTATAGAAGGAAGTTTAAAGAGAGTGCATATATTATGAACAACAAAGTCTTTAGTCAAGCTAGCATAGAAATCCCTAATGTGTGGAAACCCTTAATTAGTGGCATGGATCAATTGAAATTGCGATAAGAATTAACAATGCTGTACCGGAGGACTGGCACTGTAATTAACAAGCTTACCTGAATACCGCCAAATTACCCCTAGGCTAATGACACAAAATTATCCACAGCATATATAAGAAGTATCCTTGAGATTGTCGCATTATACACTTGATAACGACTGTAGATTTTAACAGTTGAAACGTCGTGATTAAAAATTGCAGAGAATTGAATTTTTCTTTGTTCTTTTTTAGACAATGAAAGTCCAGAATAACCTTAATAAAGGAAAATGTCATTAGAAAAAGTTGTTCAGCATTATGAATCATATCTTCATTTGGAATTATGGACATCCAAGCGGGGTATTACTTTTTACCAATTTTTTTATTGGAGTCTTCGAAAAGAAAATTCAATTAAATTAACTTCAAAATTTTGGGTGCAAATTCCTTTTTATTTTTAAAATTGCTCAATATAATACAGCATTGTAATAAAAAAATAACGTCCAATAATATTATTACTTTGTATAGGTTTCAAGTCCAAATAAATAAAAAAAAATTGATACGAAAATCTCCACAAAATAAATAAAATCAATGTGTGCCAAGATAATTTTTTTATGACATCATTTTCTTGGTACTACTTTTAGTAATTTTAGGTGTTAACAAAAAATGAAACAGAATTTGCACCAAAAACTTTGTAGTTTATTTTCCGAAGAAAATTGACCATAGTCAACATAATAGTTTTGGAATTTGTATTATAAGTCGTTGTATACAGGATGTCGTTTATTTGTCGTTATACGCTTATTTTATTTTTTGTTGTACCCATTTTCAAGAAATTGGTAAAAAAAATTATACCTACCTTCAATGACTTCAAATCCAGACGTATTTTATGATGCTGAACAACTTTTACAAAAAAGATTTTTCAATAATTTCGAAAATAATGGTGCTTAAAATCTAGTTTTCCAAGGCACTTCGTATATTATGCATATTTGCTATATTCCGTTGGTGCGTGTTCAGATTTAAAGAGTGCCTAAACTTTTTTTTTGTTGAAAACCCCATAATGAGGAAGTTTCCCATATGGTGCAAACTTTGGGGATGACACTGTATATAAGATTCTCAAGGTTGGATTTTTGACTGTCTCTGTTTCATTTTGGGCCACCACAAAAGTGAGCCTATGATCGCGGTGTAAAGCCAGTATATGACTTTCGGATTCAGTTCCCATCTATTGTCAAAGTTCTTTTTCGTGCAATCGCACGCGAAGTCAGTATTTCGCGTTCTCAGCACAGTCCGCGAAATTTAATTTCGCGGCCGTTACCCATAGCAACGGCCGCGAAACCAAACGTCACTTTCAAAAATGTTTTCAGACATCGCCTTAACATTCTGTTGTCACACCAATCTTTAAACTCGCCGTAACATGTTTCGTACGGCCGTTTAGATTTTTCGGGTATTAAAACGGAAAGCGCCGAATTTACAACGCTTTTGAGTTCAGGAGGAGTGGAAGGTACTGAAATATCGCTATCAGTATCAGACATTTTGCGTTTTGACAAGAACTCTCAAAATATTTTGTATATATTGAAACATATCATTTCCATAGCACACGGTGATATTGTTAAATAAATTGAACTGCTGTTGATTTTAGAGCAATAATATATTTATTTACAACTATCTATTTTAATAATTTTAACGATTGCACGAAAAATAGTGTATATGCCATGGCCGCGAAACTTTTTAACGACCTCAAGATTATCTTGCCTCGGCCGCAAGCGGCCTCGGCGATAACTGTTCTTTCGGTACGTTAAAAAGGTATTTCGCGGCCTTAGCATACAAATAACTATTGTATGCTTAGCATACAAATAACTATTGTATGCTAAGGCCGCGAAATACCTTTTTAACGTACCGAAAGAACAGTTATCGTCGAGGCCGCTTGCGGCCGAGGCAAGATAATCTTGAGGTCGTTAAAAAGTTTCGCGGCCATGGCATACACACTATTTTTCGTGCAATCGTTAAAATTATTAAAATAGATAATTGTAAATAAACATATTATTGCTCTAAAATCAACAGCAGTTCAATTTATTTAACAATATCACCGTGTGCTATGGAAATGATATGTTTCAATATATACAAAATATTTTGACAGTTCTTGTCAAAACGCAAAATGTCTGATACTGATAGCGATATTTCAGTACCTTCCACTCCTACTGAACTCAAAAGCGTTGTAAATTCGGCGCTTTCCGTTTTAATACCCGAAAAATCTAAACGGCAGTACGAAAAACGGCGAGTTTAAAGATTGGTGTGACAAACAAAATGTTGAGACGATGTCTGAAAACATTTTTGAAAGTGACGTTTGGTTTCGCGGCCGTTGCTATGGGTAACGGCCGCGAAATTAAATTTCGCGGACTGTGCTGAGAACGCGAAATACTGACTTCGCGTGCGATTGCACGAAAATAACTATTGTTAGACACCATTCATAGATACTCTTCAAAGATCCCACTTTTAGCTAGCTCGTAGACAATTACCCACCAAAAGCATCATAAATAACCACATATTCAAAAATAATTCCAAATCCTGGATGCTGAGTTTGACAAGACTATGGATGCACCAATATGTTGGTGTAAAAAATAATAATAATCCTAATCATCACAGAAACTGATTAGATCATTATTATGTATATTGATATTATAATTGATGAATCTGATATCTTATTCTAATATGTAATTAGCATATTCATTCTTACTTCAGTAAAAGTTCTTTTCTGATCCCATGGTAACATTATTTCTACTTCTTTTATTTTATTACTTATAATTTATCATTTATTTTAATTATTAGTATATTATTTGACGAGCGGTAATGTAGATGAAGTTTACAGCACGAGCCGCAGGCGAGGGCTGTAATTCATCAAGTGAGTTATGACCATTTCCGCAAGTTAAATACTCTACTTTATCTACGACTGTAACAATAAATGCTAATACACAAGAACAGACACAAAACTTTATTAACTAATCTTAACAGTTACCTATAATATTGCTATAAAAAGTTTAGTTGTGATTATTCATTTTGTTTATTGATAAATTAACTCCTGTATAAAATGTGACATTTAAAGATTGTATTGTCATTTTGACAGCGATAAAAAAGGTGCATCGTTTTTTATCACCGATAAAAACGCCTGTTCCTCTTTAGCATCTACATCTAGTATGCTTACGTCACTTTAATGTCTGCCCTGTCAGTTATTTAAGTATTGTTGATAGTTGATACTGAAACATTACAACATGAGTCGTTTTGGGGAAGTTTCGACTCAACAAATAACAAAAAATGTAGAAAAAGCAATCCCGCAATCTACAAAAAATACTAAAGCGTCAATATGGAGACAATTTATATTCGGTCGTTAATTTATCTTGCCAAAAAACACTCGAGCTTTTCTTTCAAGGATACATTTCTTTGTTGTTCTTACTGCTACACCAATTTTGAAAATTTTTGTATACATCTTTATATTTGTTTTAGGATTTATCGGGCATCAAATTCTGTATGGTAGCTATTTGTCTTAATTCTGGGGGTGTACATAATAATTCATTTTCACTATCTGAATTCATCTTTTCAGCACAAAACTCACAATAATAAGAATTCGATATTGACTTAATTTGAAAACGTCAAAATTAATCAAGTGACATTACTCCCCATACGGTTTGTGCTTGTACAGAAGTACAGAGTACAGAGCCACGCTGATATTTCGTTCGTAAATTCCTCCAAGAATTTCCGATTTATTATAGTGAGTTATAGCAGTGAGTTATTATAACTCACGCTGTTTGTTTACAGATACTATAACTTTCTTTTAAGCAGTTGAATAATGAATATATAATACAGTGCGTCCAAGATAAGAATAAACAGCATGGGGATATCATGGCCACTTTTTAAGGACTACCCGATAACGTAAGCAGAATTTTTCTGCGACGTTTCGTCTTTTAAAAACACCATCAACTTTTTATTTTTATATGGGCCGAAACTAAAGTATACCCTGTATACGACTCTATTTTTCATTGTGAATACAGCAACGTATCACACAGTATGATTTCAGAACCGTTTCTCGCGCAAAATTAATTTAGTGTTTTTCTTCAATTTTAGATAATATGTTTGAAGTAAATTAATTAGTCTTATTTATACAAGTATAAATTTCAACTTACCACTTGCCGGAATTTTTGCGTTGTTGAATACAAAGATAAGTCGCAATATCAAAAGTTTAGTTTATAAATGTAATTGTAATGTAATAACAAGGAGCTATGTCAGGGCGTGGCGCAGTGGTTAGAGCGTCCGACTCTGAGTGCAGTGGTTAGCGCGTCCGACTCTGAGTCGAAAAATCCGGAGTTCGAAACCAGGTTGGGCTGGGATTTTTTAATTTAATTTAACCGATTAAATTATTAAAATCTCTTGGCTCGACTAGGGTGAATCCTGCACGATTCACTGTTGCGTTATGATTAATAGTGCTGCTCCTAAGGTGGCGAATGGAGTTAGTAACAAGGTCTATCATAAAGAACACATGGCTAATGACCATAGCAGTCGATGCCACCAAAGAAAAAAAAAACAAAAAAAAACAAGGAGCTAATATGTAGTATAGGAAAATAAACAGAAACTTATAACAAGTGTTCAAATAACCCGCCGTTATTTTCTAAGCACAAGTACGCTCTTCTCACAGACGAATTCAAAACTTGAGTTAACATATTCGGAAAAATATTGTTAAAGGATGCAGTAACCGATCTTAGCAAATCTTCTTCATTTTGAAAATAGAGTACACTTGATTCTTAATGTATCCCCAAAGAAAAAAGTCTAGTGTGGTTAGGTCGAGGGACCTTGTAGGCCAGGATGTATTACTATGAGTATCAATCCACTGTCCTGGGAAGCGACGGTTCAAATAATCACGAACAATTCTAGAGTTATGTGCTGGAGCACCATCTTTTCGAAACCAGCAGCTGTGAGTAACCGCTAATGGCCAAATTATCTAGAGCGTCTTCCATATCATTTACTAACAAATTTATGTACCGCTCTGCTGTTAAATTGTTTTGGTAGATAAAAGGCCCAATTACATTCGTACCGAAAATTCCAACCCACATGTTAAAACCGAAACGATGTTGATGTCTGGACACTTTGTGTACACGCGGATTTTGTTGTGACCAATAATGAACATTCCGCATATCAAAAATACCATTTTTGGTGATCATACTTTCATCAGACCAAACTATTTCGAAAGGGAAATTTTCATCTCTTGGCATTTTCTAGTGTACCATTCACAAAAGGTTCTTCGCCTTGCATCGTCACCTGGTCTGAGTCCATGACAAATCCTAAATTTATAGGGATGATATTTATTTAAAATGAAGTGAGCGGTGGATTTGGCTACTCCAGTATTATCTTCAGTGGTGCGAGTGGATATCTCAGGATTTTCGACAACGGCCTGTAACACATCACGCTGACTTTTTTCATTAGATAGTTTTTGTCGGGATACCTAGGGTTTTTTAAAAATGATCCGTATTCTTTTAAATTAAAAACTAACCGTCTAAATATTGATTTACCAGGTTGTCACCTCTCTGGGTACTTATTAGAGTACGCACGTTCAGCATCAACACAATTTCTTTGGCACAAAATGTAACATGACAACATATCAAATTTTTCAGTATTCGAAAAGCTGCCGTTTTCCATTTTTAACACAAATTAGGTAGGTAACGAGATGTAAAAGTAGGAACGGTAATATGTCAAAAATTCTACCAAACTACAGTATTATTATGACAACAGAACATTATGTGTAATTTTTTCCAGCGCCTACTATCTAAAATTGAAGAAAAACAGGTTAAGTAATCACAAAATTTCATTTTGCGCAAGAAATGGTTCTGAAATCATACTGTGTGATACGTTGCTGTATTCACAATGAAAAATGGAGTCTACTTTAGTTTCGGCCCATATAAAAATATAAAGTTCATGATATTTTCTAAAAGACGAAACGTCGCAGAAAAATTCTGCTTACGTTATCGTATAGTCCTTAAAAAGTGGCATTGGCAAAGTGCTATTTGTTTCACATTTCCTTTGAAAATAAAGCTAGGAGAAAATAAAAACGAAATTCTCAAATTTCGGTTTTTCTCGGATATATCCGAAACTACCCGGAATATTGAAACTTTCTAAATGGCATATTGTTGGGCACATAAATGCGCTACTTTTCTCTGATTTAATCGACCCCGTATCTCTTACCGTTTCCGATATCCCCATGCTGTTCATTCTTATCTTGGACATACTGTATAATAGGAGTAGATCAACTTTTTTATAATGTACGTTCTCAGCAATATTATTCAAATCATCAGTGTCTTAAATGTGTTAATTTATTCCACGCACAGGTACATCTTTCTGTGGCAATTACATATTAATTCTATATTCAAATTGTGAAACTTGTAATACAGGATATTTTTCCGAATAAATATTATTTTATTTACAACGTCTCGATCCAGAACAGCCACAGCATAATCACGATTTTACACCTGTTTCTCAACAATTTCCAACAACATCTCCTTACTGCCTGATATAAATCAGCAAGCTGTTAATAGAATTCATCCATCCCCAGACGAAAAACAATTTTTAATCAGAAAAATATCATAAACGAGACTTATTTCGCCGAGATAAATACGTTAATAGCGATCTAATTCGATTTTGATGTTGAGGCATGTAAAAAAGCACTCAGAAGTTTTCCCATTTCAATATTTTCTTCTCGAACTTTCCGCATTTATCTTATTCGGATTAATCCGGACTGGCTACGCTTGTGCGATGCTGTAATGTTATGCAGATCTTTTATTTTTTGACAGATTTATGCCCATACTTGACTCATTTACAATTAAATCTTGACATAATTATCGCTGCGTTTTTATACAGTGCGATGGAATAAGTGTCACCCTACTCCCTCCTTTTAACTTATTTATTTTTATATAATCAGCAAACGCTTGGACAGGTCGGTTTTCATTCTCATGTTTAAGTTTTTCCCAAAAAAATTAAATATACACGGTGATACTTGTGGGAGATATGACGTCATCGATAAATTTTCTTAAATGGAAACCCCCAATTATTATTGCAGAATCTGGAAAACCATTTTATCTCAGTACGTTAGGCTAGTTCTGGTTATACAGGGTGTCCAAAAATTATTTAGGCAGGCTCTGTCTTTTAAACCGATTTTATTCAATGAAGTAGGGGATAAATTCGTTAAAGGGGTTGAAAGTAGGGATGAAATTTTGTCATTGTAGGATGTAATTTCAAAATCTAAAATTGACATATTTCGGACATTTTTACTCATGATTATGTACAATAACTGAAATAACGAATTTATTGAATTTTTCCAATGTAATGTATTTGAAAAAGTTACGAAAGTTCTGCAAATTGAACAAATAAATGAAATAATTTTCAACATATTCATGTACATTTCCAACTATGTCTGAAAACGCATCATTTATCAAATTGTTTTCCTCGATCATTTTCCATACACCCAAAAATTGAGATAATTACAAAAGTTTTTTAAGCCTACATGTCAACAATTCGTCAATCAATGTTCATGACCTAATTGATTAGATGTTATGAAATAAAAGGGACATTTTCTTGATCTAAATTATTTTTCTGCATTGTTTTTGAAGTCATGCTGCAGGCAAAATAAAAGATAGCATATGACACACGTGTACAAGTACCTTCAAAGCACTTGCAACGTTTGTTGCGCATGTTGTAAAAGCTCAGTTTTCCACTCGTATCATAATATACTATTTTTGAGTTTGCAGATTTTATGCATTTTCTTCGACAAATTAGGATTAATGATTTTTTTATATAAAACAAACATTTCCGATTCGTTTGAATGGCTGCAAACTCATAAAAAATTGTAAACTGGTATTTTTCAACACTTGGAATGTTTGTAGAACTTTTGCTTTTTTGGTGGAAGAAATATTTTATTTATTTCACCCCATTTCAGTATTGCAGGCGTGGTTGCAAATTATTGAAAACATTGTTTTTGAGGTCACCTTCATTTGCAAACGTTATTCAAAACTTTTGTAAACATTTCGATGCCGATTTTATTTCAAAAAACACAATGAATGACAAAATGTCTCGTCTTTTTGACGCAGAAAATTGCAAATTAAAGCACTTCTCAATGAACAATATTTTAGGTATTTTTTCGAGTTTTCAGAAATTTTGGAATTTTTATCGTTTTGTTTGAAGGGTTGCAAATTTGTCCGAAGATGTAAACTGATATCTGTCAACACTTCGAAAGTTTCCAGAACTTTAGCGAATTATTGAAAAATTCCTATGTGAGGCCATCTTAATTTGCAAACATTATTCAAAACTTTTGTAAAAATTTCGATACCCATTTCAAATTTTAAAAAACAATTCAGTGACAAGATATTTTTTTCCATTTGACGCAAGAGACTGCAAATCAAAGCACCTTTCAGGACTAACAAGTTTTTGAGTTTTCAGAACTTTCATCGACAAATTAGGATTACTAACAATATTTTTTTTGTAAAACAAACAGTTCCGTTCTGCTTTAATGGCTGCAAATTCATCGGAAGATATAAATTACTGTTTTTCAACACATCCAAATTTTGCAATACTTTTGATAAAAAAATTTGTTTTTATTTTATCCTCATTGCAAATTAATGAGAACATTGTATGTAACATTCATATCATTATTCAAAGCTTTTGTAGAAATTTTGATACTTATTTTAATACAACAAAAAACAAAATAATGAAAAAAATTTGTCGCAAGAGGTTGCAAATCGAAGGACTTTTCAATAACAATATTTTATTTGTTTTTTCGAGTTTGCAGAACTTTTGGAATTTTCTGCCAAATGTTTTAATCAAAAAGAAATTTTTTAATGAAACAATCATGACCGTATTGGTCGCAAAATTGTCTGAAGATGTGGAATGCTATTTATCAGCATTTCGAAAGTTTGCAGAACTATTGTAATTTTTTCAGCGCTCACAATCGAAAATTAATTGAATCCTGGTTTTCAACATCTTCCGTTAAAGAAAAAATATTGCAAAACCAGACTCAATATCATTTGAAAGTACTCTTCATTCCACTAACGTTATGAAACTTTTGTAATTTCTACTCAGGAAAAATTGTGTCTATATCTACAATTATAATTATAATGTTGATTTGAAAGTATATAAAAATTTTGTTGACATCAAAATATGTCTCTTTTTGACAAATAAACTTTAAAAACCACAAGCCTAGGGCTGTACGTGGTATATTAACAGTATACTATAAAAACTATTATGGTGGTATTTATATCAACAGGATAAAATAAGTTTTACAATTATTGGGCTATAACATATGAGGAAAAACTGGTTTTCAGATAGAACATCATGTCTGTATTTCGGTCAAATAAATGCAAGCGTAAACACAATGGTTAACGAGAACAAACAATGATGCTGCCAGATTCGAATGAACGGGTGAACATCACGAAATTAAAGGGTCTCCAGTGTCTACGAAACCCTCGAAAACTCCATTCGGGAGTTGGAGAGGCTTGCCCTCTTAATCCGGTTACCTGTTTTCAGCTCCAAGCATTTCATTATTGAAGTAAAGTACATCGATCGCACTCGTTCACAAAACGAATTATTCTTATACAGCAATTATGTTCGACTAACACCGTGTTCTACCAAACTCCATTTAGACCAGCAAATAAAGCTCAATAAATGACAAAATCTCGCAATTTTTACGTACTTCATCGATTTGCATAAAAACTTGTAATTAGGCTCACTTTACCTTCCACTTCAAATTCTATATTATTATTTTAGACGCTGTTCACTTTTCAGGGGTGAAAACTACCTACCTAATTGTCAAACCTTATAAAACAACATTTTGAAGCGTAAAATGGGTGAATGTTAGCTTGGATTACTTGAAAAATGGTTGTTTTCTGCTTTGGAACACAATTTCAAAATATCTCAACCCTTTAAAATCAACCTTTGTTAGAGCTAATTGTAAAAAACAATTTTTTCTACAAACGTCAAAAAATGACAAGGTTCGCGCATTGACAACAGTATGCGAAGTGGCACTTTTTTTCATTTTCATTCGTTACCATGACACCGTGCGCGAAGCAATGTGCGAAATATATTTCGCACACTGCATGTAAACTATATGGGATTTTCATATTCTAACCTATATGGTCCTCAACTCCTCAATCAAGCAAAAACAAGAAATCGTTTATTTAATAATGTAGAACAATAATTAAGGCTTTCAAATTGTGAGAGATATTTTTCTGGCTTTATTTGCTTCACACCACTCTTTAAATTGCTGATATGCATTTTCATACTGCCGCCTCGATTTCTCCGGTAAAAGGTTGGAAATTACGGAATTGGCCGCATCTATCAAGTTAGGTGGGGTACTGCTTAGTTCATCGTCGCTCGAAATTTCCATTCTTTTACAATAATAAATATCACGCACGAAATTGACGCGAATAAAAAGTCACTCCAAAATAATTATCAAGAACTGTCACTTTGAAATAATTGTCAACAAATGCCATTTTATTTCCATAGTTACAGTAATCACTTGATTTGGAAAAATTATTTAAGCCAGTTCAATACTATTTTTCATAGTTATTACTTATTTTAGAACAATATTTTTGACGTTTGTAGAAAAAATTTTGTTTGCATCTCATGCGCGAAATACTTTGGTAATCTCGACTATTTCTTTTAACTATTAATTTATCCCATTGATTCAAGAGTTTTGTTGCTCAAAATATGTACTAATTTAATTTGGCAACTTTTTGACCCTCATCAATCAAATACTATTGTAGTTAAAAAAATATTTACCCTAAAAAAATTAATTGCTTGAGTTTTTTTATTAAAAATGAGACTGCCTAAAATATTACAAATTTCATTATTTTGCAAATTGTCAACCCTTAAAGACTACCCCACAATTAAATAATTCTAAAAAATTGTCAGTGCACATGCTATTGCTTTCGCATTTGAGAAGACACTGGCGAGGAATCATCGAGATATATAATCTAGTCAGCAAGTACCATAAAAAAAATTATGTAGTCACCGCAAATTTTATCATGGTGTCATTAAATTCGTAATGTCATGTAGAAAGTTTAGTAAAAGGTCTCAAAAGGGGCCGACAAAAAATTGCAAAAGTTACAAACAATTAAGTGAGAAAAAAGCGGGGCTTTGGTTTTTTTTTAATATCTCGGAAACTATTAAAGATTTTCGAAATATTAAAAAAGATCTGAAAAGATCCGCAAATTTGCTAGAAAAAAGATCCGACTCCCGAAAATAAAATATTTATAATTTCTACAGAACCCTCAAAATAGAGCCAAAAACGGGTAGTCTGGTTTCCGCGCGCGTTGCATCACTGTGTCACAACAACAAAAAATATAAATAAATATGTTGAAATAACATTATTTCAACATATTAAAAATGGATATTGAGGAATAAAAAAATTCATATGCCACTGGAATACGAGGATGTATTGATATCTAGTTAGCCTAGACCAGTTCCTTTCATAAACAAAATATTGCGTTACCATAGCAACGAACAATAACTTATAGAAGTGTCAGTGTAAAGTTTGACGTCAAAAAAGTAAACCAGAGTTACGCAATATATTAAAAGAAAAAATATGTCCTCCAAAATTGTGAAAATTGGAAAATTGGAGTATCGAGCCATCATCAAGTACCTGTATTTGAAAGGGTTAAGAGGTAAGCAGATTTACGAAGATATGCTTAATACCCTTGGTGATCAATGTCCTTCGTATGCGACCGTGTAAAATGGGACTGCAAGCTTCAAAAGAGCTAAATTTTCCATTGAAGATGATGACCGACCGGGAAGGCCAGTTTCTGTATCAGTCCCCGAAAATATCGATGCAGTTCATGACATGATTTCAACAGACCGTCGAATTGGGCTAAAACGGATACCTGAAGCACGGAATAGATCATATGAACGCGTTCATCAAGTTCACGTCAATTTGGACATGAGAAAAATTGCTGCAAAATGGATCCCCAAATGTTTGAATGTTGACCAAAAGCATGCAAGGGTAGGAGCATCGCGTTCGATCTGTGCTCGATTTGAAAATGATGTAGACTTCTTAAACTGAATTGTTACTATGAATGAGACTTGGGTACATTTTTACGATCCAGAAACAAAGCAACAATCGATGGAATGGTGACACTCCGGTTCTCCAAGACCTAAGAAATTTCGTGTCCAAAAATCTGCTCGAAAAGTTCTTCCTTCAGTTTTTTGGGATTGCCATCATGATTGATTTTTTGGATAAGGGTAGAACAATAACTGGAGATTACTATTCGACATCACTGACCACTCTACGGGAAAAAATTGAAGAGAAAAGACGCGGAAAGCTATCCAAAGGTGTTTTGTTTTTGCAAGACAACACCCCTGCACACAAATCTCATGTTGCCATGCAAAAAATTCGTGATTTAGGGTTTGAATTACTAGTACACCCCCCTTATTCACCAGATTTGGCTCCGTCCGACTATCATCTCTTTCCTCATCTGAAAAAAGTTTAAAAGGTCGTAAATTTTCTTCCAACGAAGGGGTAATAAAAGCTGTGGAGGTCTGGTTTGCAGAGCAAGGAGAAACTTTTTTTTGAAAGGTCTAGGGGCGTAGCAGGTTCGCTGCAATAAATGTCGCGCCGAGTATGAGCATGGTGGTGTGAGCATTTTCGTAAAAAATAACCTTAAATCTGTACCTATAGATTTGCATCAGTTCTGTATTGCTAGACACGGGGAGTTTTGCGCGATAGAACTGTCTTTAAGTAGAACAGCTGTCATAACCTGTTATAGACCTAGCAGCTCATGCAACATTGAGTTATTTTTCAAACAAATCACTGCTATACTAGACAAGTTAGTAGTCAAATATTCGAAAATAATATTAGTAGGAGACTTTAATATCAACATACTTATCGATGATAATAAATCTATTCTCTGGAAAGACATACTTGAGTCTTATGGACTAAAACCAACTATTTTTGCTCCCACTAGAGTAACATCTTCGTCTTCTACTTGCATTGATAATATTATCACTAACTTGAATGAGAATAACTATAAAGCTTCAATTGACGATCCATGCCTATCTGACCATAAGTCTCAAATGCTCACAATATACTCTGAATTTGAAAATCACGTAAAAGTTTTCAATACAAAAAGGGTTATAACACAGGCTAAGATAAATAGAATCGTCGAAATACTATATCCCATGAACTGGACTGAATTCGTTGATCCGACTTGCCCAGGACAAAGTTCTGACTATCTAACAACTCTTTATAATGCACTAATCACACAAAACTGTCCTGTGAAAAGGGTCTATGACAACTGCAATCTTAAAGTTAAATTTTTTAATGAAAACTTGAGAAAAATGAGAGACTTTCTCTCGATCCTAAATACAATTTCGAAAAGTTCGAATGATAATTTCTACAAAAATTTCTACAATAAGTTCAAATCGAGATACAATCAAGAGATAAAAAAAAGCAAAGCAGAAGCTTATAATCAGTTGATATCGAATTCTGACAATTTAGCTAAAACATGCTGGAATTTGATAAACACGGAAAGCAATCGAGGTAAAAAAAAGTTAATGAAAGATGTGACTATAACCCCCGACGAGTTCAATGATTTTTTTATAAATATTTCAAATCATATTATAAGTTCACTACCTGATTGCGATCAGAATGCAATAAATTTTCTTGACCCACTGAATTCTCCTAAAGACTCGCTTTTTCTCCATCCAATAACTGAAAGTGAAGTTCTTGATGCCATTCTAAAACTGAAAAATTCATCTTGTCCTGATATGTACGAAATGACGAGTAAAATAATAAAAAGCACTTGTTTTTTTCTTCTAGAACCTTTGACTATTCTCTTCAATCATTGTATCTCCAATGGTAAATTCCCTGATGAGTTCAAGCTAACTAAAGTGATACCTATATTTAAAAAAGGTGACAAAAATACCATTGATAATTACCGACCAATATCGATAATACCAATTTTCGGTAAAATTTTTGAAATTATTCTAAAAAGCCGCTTAATTTCGTTCTTTACTATACATAAAACGCTACATGTAGGTCAGTTCGGCTTCAGACAGAACTGTTCCACTGTTCAAGCGATACAAAGACTTGTGGCTGACATAGTCGAGGGTTTTGAGGCTGGTCTACATACGGTGGTATCTATGTATGACCTGAGCAAAGCCTTCGACTGTGTCTCTCACACAGTGCTATTAGATAAACTACAATTTTACGGTATACGCGGTACCTCATGGGAATTATTCAAATCATACCTGAATGGTAGGAGACAAGCTGTACTTATAGACAACAGCTATTCTGAAATCGAGAACATTCATTATGGGGTACCTCAAGGTTCTATCCTTGGTCCACTTTTATTCATCGTCTATATAAATGACATATTTCATTACATGTGTCCAACCAAATGCATTTGTTATGCAGATGATTGCTCCCTTTATGCATCTGATAAGAAACTAGATTACTTGGAAGAAACTTCACAGGATTTTTCAAGAAAAGCCGAAACATGGTTCGTTTCTAATTGCTTGAAACTCAATAAAAACAAAACTCAAAATATTGTTTTCTCAACCAACAATACGATTGCCAACAGCTCAGAAGTTAAATTACTTGGAATTGTTATGGATGACAAATTAAAATGGTCAGCTCATATTGAGCACCTGAGTAAAAGGTTGAACTCAACTCTCTTCATTTTGCGGAAACTCAGCAGATTTGCTAACCTTACAGTTTTGAAAACAGCCTACTTTGGCTTATTTCACTCCCACATTAATTACGGTATAACTCTATGGGGAAACGCTGTAGACTCTGTGAGAATCTTCAGACTCCAGAAACGAGCTTTAAGAATAATATCTAAAGCCAATTTTAGAGACAGCTGCCGCCCCATATTTGAAAACCTAGAAATACTCACCCTACCATGTATTTACATTCTCAATTGGTTGTTGGATATTCATAGAAATAAAGAAAAACTTCAAAGTAGAAATTCATTTCACAATTATAGCACAAGAAATTGTAATTTGATTCGACCTACTAGACATCGTTTATTGACTTCTGAACGCAATACCTTAGACGTGAAGTTATATAATAAATTGCCAGTGTACATTAGGGAATTACCCACTCATAAGTTCAAGATACTAATTCGAAGATATTTGCTGTCGCAGTGCTTCTACTCGGAGGGGGAGTATTTGGAGGCTGGTGTGAGTTCATGGGAAACTACAGATAAGTCATAATATATATGTGTATATATATCACTGCAACACAAGCCATTGAGGAGCACTCTTTACCTAATTTAAAATTATATATATATTTTTTTAACTTTAAAATTTTAAATTATAAACTGCAGTATTGTAGTATTGTATTGTTTTGAACAAATTTTTTTAATGTATTATGCTATGTCCTGGACCTACCACAAATGGATTTACTGTTCTGTAATGTGGCTGAATAAACTATCTTCATAAATGTATCCAATTAAGAGGAGAATATGTTGAGTATTAAAATATTTTGACAATGAAATTTTGTTTGGTTCTACAGTAGGCTAAGAATTTTTTAATATATCCTCGTACATCAATTAACGATAATCTGCGGTATTCAATTTTTCCATAAATTATGCATTTGCTAATTAACAAATTTTTCTAAACTGAATGTTAACATAAAAATCCCGATAATCATTTAACTGAATCCCTGGGATTTTTTTCTACTCAGTGGAGTTATTCCTAATAGGCTTACAAATAGATAATTTGATTTTCCAATTTTTCATTAACAAAAAGTTTAAAAAATTTAAAAAATGTATACATTTTTTTCTCTCAAATATTTCGAATGTTCGGTTTCTACATGAAAATAATTTTTTAAATTATTTACTACCATTGTTTAAAAAATTGTTATAAATAAACAAATACATTGGTTTTGGGAAAATCAAAATAATTTTTTTGTAATATATTTATTGATGAAAATTTTGTTTACGTTTTTTATTTTCAATTATTAATAATTATCGGAATTTTTATGTTAACATTCAGTTTAGGAAAAATTTTCAATCAACAAATGCATAATTTATGGAGAAGTTGGAATAACAATTTTTTAACCAATGATTATTTTTAATCGATGTATCCCAATAGTTCGTGAATTTTGGTATTCTTTAATATTCATATTTAATATGTTATTTTTTTTTTGTTGTTGTCTAGGAATGACGCAACGCGCGCGGAAGCCAGACTACCAGTTTTTGACTCTATTTTCAGAGCGCTGTAAAAATTACAAATATTTTAGGTACAGTTTTGGGAGTCGGAACTTTTTTCCAGCAAATTTTTAATTCTTCCAGATCTTTTTTAACATTTCGAAAATCTCCAATATTTTTCGAGATATTCAAAAAAACCAAAGAGTAACAATCAATTTTTATTAGGGTGGTAATTGGGATATTGTTTTCACTGCTTTTTTCGTAGAAAAATGTAGGGATTGACATTATTTCCATCGTACCTCGCCTAATTTTGATGCTACCAACTTCTATTTTGACTTCTATTTTGAAAAAAAGGTCTTTTTATGTACTTGAAAAAAACTTTCATAATTTGTCCTCATAAAACAGTTTTATCGCTATTTGTCTCTAAATCTCTCAAATTTAGCAATTTAGCAACTAGCCGTAGCTTGTTCCGTATCGGTCGAACAGGAATTAGAAAGAACTTCCTTCGTTTTTTATAGACTACAATTTCACTCTCTTCAGTTTTTTTGAAAAAATATGCATATTTTTCGAGTTATTCGCGAAAAACTGATTCAAAACGTTGAATTTTTCGTCTACAAACTTTCAATCGCGAATAACTCGTAATAAATCAATTTTACAAAAACATTTAGTGAATATTTTTTACTCAAAATTAGTTTTATCATCGATTCCTGTAGTTCAAATATAATAAAAAATTCCATCCCCGAGATAGATTTTGATCCTTGGAATATGCCCTATCCACTGTCAAAATTTCAAGTAAATCGCGTTAGTTGCGAGCCAAAGTGCTTCATTTCCTGGACTAATTCAGGAAACGACAATTCCGCTTCAATTATTAACACAGAAAACAGCTAACCACAGGTCTTGTCACTGATTGATTTTTCTGTTCGTGTGTAATTTAATGTCGTGACAGTAAATTGGTTTGTTTGAACGAGTTTAATCACATCAAACACAAACAATAACAAGGAAAAGTGTTTCCGTAATCAAGGTTGGAGATATTAGTTGTTGGAAAAACAAGTATGAGGGTGGTGTTTTCAGGTTTATTTTATGTGGCCCACAGGGTGAGTGGTTCCTTCCACACATATCGGTTTCAACCCCAAAAGTTTTTTATCTGTTCCTTCCAATGGTAATGATTTCAACTACTCTATCAAACCAACAAAGTTCCCTACAATTAGAACAAGTTCATTCTCAGAAGAATAGGTTTTCAATCACTGAAAATGACAAAATCCCAAGTAGTACAAGACTGTTCATACATTCTTGCAAATCCTCTTCAAGTAATTTCCAACATGGCTTTAAAAACAGGCTGTTTTCCCAGTAGATGGAAAGTATCAATAATATGTCCAATATTCAAGTCAGAGGCTTGAAATGACATACTGAACTATCGACCCATAACAATAATGCCCAGCTTTGAAGAGATTATTGAAATGTACCTGTTTGATGAAATTTTTCCTAATGTGAGGAATAGTATAACTTTAGATCAACATGGTTTTATCAACAATTGGAGAACGTCATCAAATTTCATGTGTTCTCCACAAACTGTCAGCAATGCGTTAAATAAGCAGCACATATTGATACAATTGAAACTTCTCAAAGGCTTTTGATGAATTGAATCAATTCAAGTTGAATAAATTGAACTCTCTGGTTTCGATAGCGCTCTGTTGAAGTTATCATAATCATATCTCCAGAATCGTACTATATCTGTGGAAAACAAAGGACACAAATCAGTCGAAGTCACTCCAACTAGTGGCGCTCCTCTAGGAAGCAATTTGGATCTTCTTCTATATTCTGTGTCCATAAATGACATCAATTCTTTTTTTCGAATCGAGTACAAATGGTAGAAATGCTTTTATCCGCCTCTAACCAAGAATCAAAGTTCTAGTGAAATCCCTAGCTTATAATATCAGTAAAATTCATAATAAATTCTATTCAAAATGTTGTTCCATTTGGAAATTCCAAGAATAAAATTTGGAACAAGTTCATGAATATGCAGGTTTCATTACAACAACCTTAAATTATTTGCACCGTGTTCACTTCTGTGCACTGCTAATTCAATTAGTATTCAAATGCTATTTCTGTTGTTGTATCTATTATTATTGTATGTATTATTCTATAATTCTACGGATTTTGTATCCTATGTCTTATTCCTTATTAGAATAATTATCATGATTTTCTATTATAAATATAGACCTATACTTATTCACAACTTACCATAATCTATACAGGGTGTCAATTTGAAAACTTCCCACCCTTAATATCTTCCTTCCAGTAAACAATATGAGTAATCGAAAAAACAGGTCAATTTTATTGTCAAGGGGGACACTTCCAAGGACTATTTGTTGCCCTCGTGGTTCAACCCCCTAGGAGGGGTAGATGTTACCCTTAGAATTTTAAATGGGAAGGGGGGTCAAGTGGCACATCATTTTGATGGGCGTTCAATTCTTGTTCCAATGGTACCCTGACTTATTATTTTTTTATGAGCATTTTCCGAAAAATTGCGTTCTAAACTAACAGAAGTAATTATTAGAACGCCTATACTGAGATGCATGGTTTGGCCAGAACTGGTTAGAATATTAGGTGGTACCGTTCCAACCCTTTATTAGGGGTAACATTAGCCATTAGCTCCAAACACTTTACATAAAAAAGTAGTCTAATAGTAAAACGTAGATGGTAGTAAAGTTGTGTTTATTAAATGCTGAATTTTTAAGTGTCATCGCAGAAATTGTACAGATAGCCTTCCATTTTTGCTACTTCTGCTGTAAAAAGTTTCTGTTTTCCGGCAAAAAATTGGTTAGCAAATTTGAACTATGTGGTAGTATTGTGAATACCGTTAAACCTGTTAGGCTGTTTAGGAATTACTTTAATAAGTGTATAAAAGTGTAAAAATGGTTTACATTCTTCAAGACAGAATTGAAATGATTGTAATTTATGGAGAAGTTGGAAAGTGCGCACGAAGGGCGGCATGTCTTTCTAACGAAAGACATCCAAATTATAATGTAAGTCACCGGTATGTGCTTGATTTGGTGAATAAGTTTTACGAAACTGGTTCAGTGACAAATAAAAATAGAAATAACCCCAGAGTACTAAATGAAGCAGCTCAAATTGAAGTTTTGGAAACATTTGCTGCAGAGCCCACGAGCTCCTTACGATCAGTATCAGAACAGACGGGAATGTCACGCGAGACTATAAGAAAAGCATTGAAAATGCATACATTTCATCCATATAAAATGCAGATTCTTCAAGAGCTACACGAGGATGATTATGATAGAAGAATAGAGTTTTGTGAAATCATGTCTCATCGAGTCAATACCATCCCTAATCTTCTGTTAAACATCTGTTTCAGCGATGAGTGTTCATTTTTTCTGAATGGCAATGTTAATAGACAAAATTGTCGCAATTGGAGTGACGAAAACCCACATATTTTTCGGGAAGGGCATACACAACACCCACAAAAAGTTAATGTTTATGCTGGTATTCTTGGAAATGCCATTCTTGGTCCATTATTTCTGGAAGAAAACTTGACTGGCAATCTGTACCTTGATATGCTTGAAGAGACTATCGATCCTCTTATAACTCACGAGCTAGAAACTCAAATTGATGCAGAAGGTAATGAACTTTTGCAGGAGGATCTGTTACATTTCCAGCAGGACGGTGCTCCACCTCATTATTTTCTTCCCGTCCGACAGTGGTTAAACGAGAGATTTCCGGGTAGATGGATTGGCAGAAGGGGAGCAGTTGAATGGCCTCCGAGATCACCGGATTTAACACCCTTAGATTTCTTTCTTTGGGGGCATCTTAAATCCGTTGTTTATAAAACACAACCTTCTGATATTGACGAACTTAAAAGACGAATTACAGCAGCATGCCGGTCAATTCCTAGTGAAGTTTTCCGTAATGTTAGAGGGGAGTTCGAAAACAGACTGTATTACTGTTTAGAGCAAAATGGACAACATTTCGAACAGCTAATAAGATAAGCGTAAGTAGATTTTATGTTGGAAATGTCTTTCTCGCAAATTAAATTTTATTGTGTAGAAGGAAAATAACCACCAAATAAAAAATCCCATGCGTAATAAATTTATTCCTGTCATTCAAGGGTTGGAGCGGTGCCACCTACTCTTCTAACCATTTTTATTAAAGGGAGTCAATACAATAATGCATCTCAGTATAGGCGTTCTAATAATTACTTCTGTTAGTTTCGAACGCAATTTTTCGGAAAATGCTCATCACAAAATAATAAGTCAGGGTACCATTGGAACAAGAATTGAACGCCCATCAAAATGATGTGCCACTTGACCCCCCTTCCCATTTAAAATTCTAAGGGTAACATCTACCCCTCCTAGGGGGTTGAACCACGAGGGCTACAAATAGTCCGTGAAAGTGTCCCCCTTGACAATAGAATTGACCTGTTTTTTCGATTACTCATATTGTTTACTGGAAGGAAGATATTAAGGGTGGGAAGTTTTCAAATTGACACCCTGTATATTTATTGTTATTGAGAGTACTCCTGTTAGACAATAAACTTATTTTTCAACTCATAATGATTCAGGACTCCTTCTCAGTTCATCTCGTGTTCCCATATTCATCCAGTTCTCTGTTTTGTTTTTTCATTGATACGTGCAAGCAGTTTCAATATAGCCGAAAACGTTAATTCTACTACGATCTCATAAAAAACACAATTATAGCAAAATAAATCAAACAAACAACGCTAGTTTTCTAAGCTGCGTCCTATAATATTTCTAGGATTTCATAGCCACATTGTGTACGGGATGAGAATGCGCCATAAATATCAACCTTTATTGAAGAAACTGGTTCATTGCCACATTATCCCGTCCATAACATCTTGTAAAACTCCGCATCTGGCATCGAAGAGCGTTATAAAGTAATTTCAACGCTGAATATCCCAGGCGTAAATCAGGGTCCTCGTTGTAAAATTTGTTTTTACCTGCACTTTTACCGTATTGCCAGTCGGGGCAGGATCGGGTCAACGGAAAACACCAAGAAGGAGAGAGAAAGCGACAGTCTGTAAAATGTTACAGTAAGAGCTAATAAACCCACAAGCAGTTTATAGAAAGGCAATACGTTTTACGTTCTGGTTTTTTGAATTGAAGTCCCACTAGCCGTCGGGCTAACACTTTTGAAACTAAACCTTAAACTGGAACGTTGATGTATATTTACAAGGAACGGAAATCTTACAAAAACGGTTCCTGAAAATAATTATTTCAAACCCGCGTAGATGTTCTTCTGATAACCCATACAGTACATCACAGATTATGGATATTCGCCAGCTATTTCACTTCAATGCGTGTGTAACATATCATTCTAGTGCAGATAAAGCAACTCACCCCTGCCATCGGTATGAAACCAGAGGGCGCCAACTACGTATGCAACCATTGGTAAAAAATCGCTATCACAGAGAAGTTACTACTATATCGGCACTAAAATTTATAACTCTCTTCTCGGAAAGATAAAATCTCTTAGCAACAAAAAAAATTCGAAACAACTGAAAACTCTTATACTCCAGACTCCTAGATTGTATTTTACTACCTTGATAGAGTCAAAATGATGATAACAATGACTGAATAAATGAATGACTAATCTCAACCATAACTAAAAATTACATTTTACTGCTATTTCATTGAGTTTTTTGCATCTTAATGTATTTTCATATTGTCTGTATTGTATTTTATTGCGGATTTTTTTTCTTTGATGTTTTGGCATCGACTGCTATGGTCATTAGCCGTGTGTTCTGGATAGGCCTTGTTACTAACTCCATAAGCCACTTTAGGAGCAGCACTGTTAATTGGATCGCAACAGTGAATCGTGCAGTGTTTCATTGTATTTTATTGTATTATATTATGTTTTATTGTATTTTGTTGTATTTTATTGTATTTTATTGTATTTTATTGTTTTTTATTGTATTTTGTTGTATTTTATAGTATTCAATGGCACTGGTGGCATTGAATATTATCATTCTACTTTACTGCATTTTCATTGCGTTTTTTGCATCTTATTGTATTGTATTTTTATATTGTCTTCATTGTATTTTATTGTTTTTCATAGTTTTTCGTTGCATTTCATGTACTATATTTGCATTATCTACTTACTTATAATCGGAACAAGTGCATTGCACTTATCGATCACTAACTTTATTTATGCTTATTTTATATGTATTCTTAATAATTATTCTTATTTCATGAATAAAGTTTATTTTTATCATTATTATCATTACATCCAGGAGACTGTCTCAAATATCTGAAAAACTATCATCAGCAAATTTTTTTTGTGTCGTGGCATCGACTGCTATGGTCATTAGCCACGTGTTCTGGATAGGCTTTGTTACTAACTCCATACGCCACCTTAGGAGCAGCACTGTTAATTGGAACGCAACAATGAATCATGCAGGATTCACCCTAGTCGAGCCACGAGATTTTAATAATTTAATCGGTTAAATTAAATTAAAAAATCCCAGCCGCAACTGGGGCTCGAACTCCGGATCTTTCGACCCAAAGTTGGACGCTCTAACCACTGCGCCACGCCCCCATCATCAATAATTATCGTTATTATCACATGGGGAAGTGCGACGAAGTTTTATTCAATGGATTGATGGAGATAAAGTTATAGACGTGGTTTTCATATTTGAACTCAATAAATTGTGCTTTAGCCATACTTTTTCCAATCCTGAGCTTCGAAGTTAATGCTGTGTCATCTACATAACATATGATAAGTACCAAGAACTAAAATTGTTAATTTCAGAATGAAATTTGATATTGGAGATCAAAATCAGATTCTGAACAACTTTTACCATTAATTTTTTTTCGATATCTTCAACGCGACACAAGGTATCGAGAATGAGGCCATTTGCGGGGCTGCCATGTCTCAGTTTGTCACTTGAATTCAATTTGGTTGCCTATATACCAGTACAATGGAGTTCAATAAATTTTGGAAATACTCAGATGTCTTGATTTCAAAATAGACGTACCGTATAACTCCATATGAAGGTTGTATCGGATTATACCAAAACAAATTATAAAAAATGTCGTTTAAGAGGAGTCACCCAACAGTGGTTCGAATCGTACCTAGAAAATCGCACCCAGTTGGTAAAAACTAGCCACCTTTCTCGTATTTAGGCAACCCAATATGGTGTACCACAGGACTCTGTACTCGAACCCATACTGTTTCTTCTTCATATAAACATATTATAACATATATTACAAAAATTAATATATCTGGGAAGTATACATTATCTGCTGATAATATTTTGGCATGAAAAGATGAGCACACATTACATCACAATATTCAAGTAGACATGGAACAAATTGAATACTGGTGTGACGATAACTTGCTTGCTTTCAATACCTCTGAAACGAATCTACTAACGTTCCGCTGCAAGCTTTCTAACCTGAGCTTGAGCACGAATAATTTTGAAAATGTCACCTACACCTAATTTCTCGGACTCCATATCAACAAAAAATTTAAATTTAACGAGCATGTTCCATCGTTTTTCGTAAAAACTGAGATAAACCTCCACCAAATAGCATTACATCTAAGAAAGATTGAAGTATTCGATTATTTTGAAAAAATGTAAAAAAAATTCCTACCTATTCATGCTTTTTACGATACGGAAGGATATTTTAGTGTGAAACCTTGTCTCGATGTTGAAATATGCATGCCCTTTCATTTTGTGAATGATTTCAATATGCATACATCTTATTTATGTTATTTATACAAATTTAAGTCAGCTCATACATTATATTGTTTCGGTATGTTTATATTTTGTTTCCTTTCAATTTGTAGTACCACATGACTTTGTCGATAAGATTTGTTTTTTCGGACAATGAAGCAGAACATGATTGATTGATTGTTTGTAAGACGTGTACTTACACGTCTTCAACTTTGAATGACTCGGGAACAACGTTCAAAAATTAATCAGGCTTGCATGTATAGGTGATCAAGTAAACGTTTTACACCAGAATTCCCAAAACCATCCTCCCGAGGTAACTCCACTCATCAATGGGGATTATTAAATAAAGGCTATTATTCTTCCTATTGTGCAAGGTCCCTTCAGAATATCCATCGAGATCACCAAAATAGTGCAGAAAACTGAAGCCGCGCAATTATCCGACTCCGGTCCTTTTGCAAACTGAGAACACAACGGCTCGAACTGCAGTGTTGCCAGATAAATCCCCACTTGTGGAGAAACCTTGCATCATGTGGAATTTGTGTGGGGATTTTTCAAACGTGAGGAATTTGTGGGGTTTTTGACGTTTCTTAGATTTTTATCTGTCATCTGTCTATCTCAACTAAAAATGGAAGGAGAAATTGATGTGAATCCAGAAAGGAGAAGATGAACTGACATTCATAATTTAAAATTATTTTTCATTTGAATGTTTGAAAAAATACAAGCAGAAGCAAGGACAACTACACGACAACATCCAACAACTTGTTGTTAGACTCTACATTTGTTGTTGTCAAGTTGCTAAGTATTCAAAAAATGAGTGACAGGCGAAGATAGCAGAGGTAATGAAGCAGGATCTAGTAAATCCAATCCAGCGAAGGCCAAGCTATATGTAGAGCGGCATAAATACAGGGCAGAATGAAAAACTTGTCCTTTTTGAAAAAATAGATACGACCCACCAAAAAGGGATAATAGTTATTTTTGTATCAAATGCTTTTAATGTGTGTTTTTTAATGCCACATGAGAGTGTTAATTTTTGGCGAGACCACAGGTCGAGGCAAAAAATTCTCTCGAATGTGCCATGAAAACACGAATTTTATACACGAAATACAAACAACATTTTATATAGAAATGACTCCATGCCATTTTGACCTGTAATTTCAACTGATGATGAGCATTTATATGCTCGAAAACATATTTTTGATGGTATTATGTTGATATAACCCCACTTTTGACAATTTATTGCCAAATCTGTGTTGACAACAGCCCACCCTTCCCTACCCTAGGGGTCAAATATATATTGTGGAGACGACTTCGAGTATTACTTATTCTCTATATACAAATATATATATTTTAAATATTCAAATGTCATTATAGTCTCCAAAAACTTAACAAATTCACTAGCAATAATAATAATTCCTCAACAGGTACCTAAATGAGTCGTAATAGTAAAAGTAAGACTTTATTGACTAGATACTTGTGATAAAACATAAATAGAGGCAATTTGGAAAAAAGTAGGGATTATTCCTACTTGGTCAAGAGAATTTTTTTATCTTTCAACCTGGCAACACTGGCTTGAAGTTTAGTTCCACTTTGCTCCTGTTTCAGTACAATCTATTGGACGGGAAAGCGTTTCGGACATAAAAGATGTGCTCCCGCATCCTTGCTGAGTCTTACAAGGTAACTATTTTCAATGAACGGTCTGCATGAGGGCACTCCGTGGGAATTTACGTCCGTTGCAGGAATTCCACGAGTTTCGTTCGAGAGCACTGTGGAGGATTTATAACGGCGTTGTTTGGGAGCGAATTTATTAATATCTCAATATAACTGAGAGACTGGTTTCATTAGTGGACAACGTCAGGGGTGGCTGGGGAAACATCCCTGTCGTATTGAGTAGCGAAATTGTTCATCAACTGGTTTGGAAGAACGTGAATGAAAAATTCATTAGAAGCTTTAGTTCAGATATCTGGATGATATATTTTTTTACCAAAACTCAGAAACGAATCTATCAGCATCAAACAAAATTGATAACTCAATTGAACACATGAATGATAATTTAATTTTCAACATTAAAGTAATTACAATAAAGATTTTTAATTGTCTTATTTTATATTTCAAAAAAGTTCCCCATTTATTTCAGAAACTATAAATATATGTGTTTTCATGATACGATATGTTATATTCAGTAAAACATATTCATATTCTGATGAATTTCATACTATTAATGAGCAAAGTTATCCAGTAAGGATCTTTATGCTCAAAAAGTTTCAGTAAATTCAGTCATTATTTTAACAACTATCATCTTTTACATAATAAAGTTCCAAGTAGAAAACAAGTTATGATACTAACAAATCAATAGAAAACAAATTACCATAGAAAATCACAAATCATGAACAAATCAAGTTATCAGTTCAAAATTATCAAATGTAAGACACTGTTAATGAAATTTCCAAAGTTTGACAAAAATCGGAAATTGATTTTTGTTTAATGGAGATAGAACAGGATTTGTACAACAGAAAAGTCAAGAAAATGACATGAAACTCAAATCTGAGAATCAATAGCTTCAATAGGTAAGATCTTTGTCTTTGAAACTTTAATATGGAATACAGATAACCAGGTGAATTTTTAATAAAGGGAAGGAAGCCAAGAAATTTTTGGAAAAGAAAAAACTAGGGACGAGAAGATATCAAGTTGAAATTTATTCAAAGAAACAAGATGGGAAGGCATATCATACCAGAATATAACGAATCAAAACCATTTCAATTCTCAAATTGAAAGTGTCTGAAATAGTTATCCATTGAGACATACGATATGGTAATGAGTGAAAAAAAATGCAGATAACCAGAGTTTTGATAAGGGAAAGGAAGCCAAGAAATTTTTGGAAAAGAAAAAACCAAAGAAGAGAAGAAATCAAGTTGAAATTTATTCAAAGAAACAAGATGGGAAGGCATTTCATACCAGAATATAACGAATCAAAACCATTTCAATTCTCAAATTGAAAGTGTCTGAAATAGTTATCCATTGAGACATACGATATGGTAATGAGTGAAAAAAAATGCAGATAACCAGAGTTTTGATAAGGGAAAGGAAGCCAAGAAATTTTTGGAAAAGAAAAAACCAAAGAAGAGAAGAAATCAAGTTGAAATTTATTCAAAGAAACAAGATGGGAAGGCATATCATACCAGAATATAACGAATCAAAACCATTTCAATTCTCAAATTGAAAGTGTCTGAAATAGTTATCCATTGAGACATACGATATGGTAATGAGTGAAAATAAATGCAGATAACCAGAGTTTTGATAAGGGAAAGAAAGCCAAGAAATTTTTGGAAAAGAAAAAACCAAAGAAGAGAAGAAATCAAGTTGAAATTTATTCAAAGAAACAAGATGGGAAGGCATTTCATACCAGAATATAACGAATCAAAACCATTTCAATTCTCAAATTGAAAGTGTCTGAAATAGTTATCCATTGAGACATACGATATGGTAATGAGTGAAAAAAAATGCAGATAACCAGAGTTTTGATAAGGGAAAGGAAGCCAAGAAATTTTTGGAAAAGAAAAAACCAAAGAAGAGAAGAAATCAAGTTGAAAATTATTCAAAGAAACAAGATGGGAAGGCATTTCATACCAGAATATAACGAATCAAAACCATTTCAATTCTCAAATTGAAAGTGTCTGAAATAGTTATCCATTGAGACATACGATATGGTAATGAGTGAAAAAAATGCAGATAACCAGAGTTTTGATAAGGGAAAGGAAGCCAAGACATTTTTGGAAAAGAAAAAACCAAAGAAGAGAAGAAATCAAGTTGAAATTTATTCAAAGAAACAAGATGGGAAGGCATTTCATACCAGAATATAACGAATCAAAACCATTTCAATTCTCAAATTGAAAGTGTCTGAAATAGTTATCAATTGAGACATACGATATGGTAATGAGTGAAAAAAATGCAGATAACCAGAGTTTTGATAAGGGAAAGGAAGCCAAGACATTTTTGGAAAAGAAAAAACCAAAGAAGAGAAGAAATCAAGTTGAAATTTATTCAAAGAAACAAGATGGGAAGGCATTTCATACCAGAATATAACGAATCAAAACCATTTCAATTCTCAAATTGAAAGTGTCTGAAATAGTTATCAATTGAGACATACGATATGGTAATGAGTGAAAAAAAATGCAGATAACCAGAGTTTTGATAAGGGAAAGGAAGCCAAGAAATTTTTGGAAAAGAAAAAACCAAAGAAGAGAAGAAATCAAGTTGAAATTTATTCAAAGAAACAAGATGGGAAGGCATTTCATACCAGAATATAACGAATCGAAACCATTTCAATTCAAGACACATACCTCAGACTGATTGGAGCTGTTGGAGACTAAAATAATCCAGAAAACAAGGTGACTTTTTTGAAAACTACTACAGACACTAGGTATTCACAAACTTTCATTGTGTCATAAACAAAGTTATTTTTATTTCCCTTCACGAAAAATCAAAAATGTTGACTAGATCTCTACCTGGCAGCATTCCGTGACTTTTCCATTGAGAGTTTTCTACAGACATTCATTTATAGGATGTGAGTGCTATTCATCTTTTATTTCTATGCAATTGTAGTTTACTAAAAAATAATGTTTTACAATTTTCTTTATTGAGTATAAATTATTCATCTTCCAACACAAGAATCTAGATTTATTGGTTGAAAAAAGTATAGAATTAATTGTTTGATTTTCTTGACTCAAAATTATTTGAAATTTTCATCAAAAACAGTGAGAACTAGTTTTTGATAACCTATTTTTTTCATTGAATATTCATATGAAATCAAGTTATCTTGGGTTTTCGAAGAACTTTTCAAACCCTTCATTATGAGGGTAGTACATGAGACTTCGTATGAACTACATTAAACCTTGGGTACTCCCAAAAATAAGATTAGAATTGACTGAAAGGAATCCGGAAAAAAGTATGTGGGTCAAACTAGAAAAGTCAAGAAAGTACGGTTCGTGGAGCACATCACTCGTGGCTCAACATGCTTTAGATAACGTCCCCAATTTGATGTGGCAATAGCAGAACCAACATTGCATGTAAATCGCCCTCAGAATTGAATTTGTTCTAATTTTATTTATGGCATGATACTCGTCACAACCTTGAACGGGAGCATGCTTATTGTCTGAATTACCAAATTTGCATGGTGCTCATTGTCTGAATTGGTATAGCACAGAGTTTATATATAATCATACTTGCATGAAAATAATAATAAGGCTTTTATAGCTAAAGTCATGAAAAGTCACTCGATATGGATAATAATGAGGACACTTCGAACACTAAATTGGCTCATTAAATATGTACAGAATAGAAAACAAGTTACTCATATATGGATTTCCATCAGGTAAAGATCAGGTCAATTCAAAATAAAAAACGAATCATTTGATAATTATAGGAAGAAGGTGCAGAAAATTTATTATTTAACATAAGTGGAATGAAAACGTTAAACAGTTTCATCTCTAATTTCCTTCTCGTCAGAACATTTGGAGCACCAGAGCCTTTTCATGATTATCGTATAAAAACTTTTGATTATTTGATCGAGGCCCTCTTTACATATGGCAATATGTTTTTTTTTACTGAATAGTCAACTAGACAACTCTTAGAAATCTGTTGTTTAAGTCAACAACATGCTTTTTGGTATGAGAAGTGAACCCTAATTGCATCCCCTAATAACCCCCCATTCACTATTGCCGTAATCATACGTGCACAAATACACAATTAATTTCTATCCCGAACCTGAAAGGATAGTTAATTACCATGCCCACACACGCCATCAAACAAATAAATTACCCCCAATTTCGTACAAAACCTTCAATTTCGTCTGAAACCGACATCAAAAACACGAAATTCATTTATGACGGAGTTCGCAGCGGGAAATGCGGGAAAATCAATGAGAACATTTTCCATTTCATCGAGAACGCTGGCGGAATGTAAGAAATGAAAAGATCGGAAATTGGTGAAAATCCCTCACAACTGAAATTGGAAATGTGCATTTTTGAAAAATGTTACGGGTTTATTTTGCACTAGAAAACCCTTTCTGTTTTAATATACACTTTCCACTCTGTACGCCACTGTATCAAAATGACAACTTGATCGTTGTCATGTATAGCTTGTTCTGAACGTTAGTACTTACCTTTGCTGTACTAGTTCGAGCGGACATGAACCGGCCTTAAGCTAATGACAGTTATCAGTTGTTTTATTTTGCGGTATGACAGCGTTGTTTTGTAAACATACTTATGGTTAGGCTATTGTTTTGTACTTAGAACACAAAACCGTAACAATCCTACTCTATCTCTATCTTGTGTCATTGAGGTTACCTACTTCACATTCGAATACTTGACCTTTTGTTTGTTTGTGTTTGGTTCTGAGATTGAGAGGCTGGCGTTTTCGTCTTGGTTCAGTTGGCAACACTGAATCTTAAGGTGTTCTTTTCATAGCTCCTAGTAGCTCGAGTTAGTTCCTGGACTGTTCCCACCGAACACTAATGAACAAGAAAGTGCCTTGTCAGATATTGACAGTTTTGACTTTGACGTCTGAGATATATTTTCCTCTTCCTTATTTGATATTGATGAGTGACTAACCTATTTTGAAGATTTCCAATTAAAGTTTGATCATCGTTGATGGATCTTGGAAACATTCATATCAGGAGAGTTTCTCATATTGTTTGTGATTTTTG
This sequence comes from Chrysolina oricalcia, assembly GCA_944452925.2. Classification (NCBI taxonomy): domain Eukaryota; kingdom Metazoa; phylum Arthropoda; class Insecta; order Coleoptera; family Chrysomelidae; genus Chrysolina; species Chrysolina oricalcia. The sequence continues at coordinate 4,681,156 of OX101825.2, read as the reverse complement.
ACGCTTTATATTTTTGAGAAATCTCCATTCGCTTTGCGGATTTTTGAGGTTAGAAGTCATTTCATCATTGTGTTAAACCACTGGAACGAGAAACTAGCTATCAGACAGCAAACAGACCATCATATCTGTTATCAGAACCCTCCCACTTAATAGAGGTTAGTATTTGCATTTGGGCTCTACTTATGGCCCCATACAAGTGTAATCAGAAGTCAGACTGGTATTGTTGATTCTAGGGTGCTACTTCTTTGCTACCACTCCTGTTACCACTCTGCTACTGCTCCTCTGCGACTACCAGTCTGCTACTACTTTGCTACTGTTACCTCTTCGCCGCTGGTAGTGCTCCATTGCTACTACTCTGCTACCGTTTATTGGAGTTCCACTCATGTGATTGTTCCACTGTTTCGTTGCTATACGATTGTCTTTCCACTGTTCCACTGCTGTGATTGTTCCTGCTCGACTGTGGTTGTCCCGCTGTATATCTGTTGTTCAGCATTCCTTCGCTATTCGTCCCAGCTGTACATGTACGTTGATTGATTGTGTCGTACCCACTGTGCACCTGTATACACCAAGGCACTGATGAACTACAACCACAATAATTGGTGAACTGGCATGCTTGAGAATATCTACATCAGATAAGTTTGGAATAAGACTGCCCCTAAGGCGTAAGTATCTATAACTGTAAGCTATCATCGTGACGTCACAGGCATAGCCCTCACTGGAGGTTTCATATCGATATATTCAAACAATACCATACTCTCAATCACAGCATTCACCTGAATTCATCTTGGTGGTTGATATTTACATTAATTTCATTTTCTTTTGTATGGTGAGCTGAACTGTGCACATACAGGGTGTGTAACGATTAATATATTTTATTAGTAAGGGGCATGACTATTTCTTTTATTCTGGTCCAAGTTATCTAAGCGTAAGGGAAGACAAAACCTCTACATATTTATATATTATTATACCATTCACAGGTATCTGTTGTTGAATATTTTAGTAATATTAGTGCAGTGGGTTGTCCCATTCCATCAGGGTGGTTTCGGATTTTTCACTAGCGATAAAGCCGTGGCGCTCCGGAAAATTAACCCCATATTTCAATCTTATCGAAATCAATTTTTATTGTCGAATCCACGCCTACTGAGCTGCTGGGTATGTTAAAGGCGTGACACATCCTTGCACATTCACTGCTCTCCTTTCCTAAATTTCGCCCCTAACAAAAATAGCAAATATTTCGGAAATGACTCATATTTTCACAATTTGCAATGATGTCTCTGAAAAACTTACAGAGAATGTTTAAAGTTTTTTTTCGTAACGTCAAAAGTATGAGAAATATTTCAAAAAAAGGGAAAGTTGAGTTATTTACCGCACTAATGGAAAAATTAGAAATTTTTTTCTTGCAATATATATATATGTTTATACGATCCTCTCCCATGCTGTGAAATTGTTTTGCGCCATTTTCTCCAAAGTCATTTTAATAGCGAAAAAACTTAGAAAATATAAACTTTTTTCTATTAACACTAAAAAATCAGAAACTACGGACATATCTTTGAAGAAAATAGAGATATGGACTCAAAAAGATTACAATTTTTGGTTTTGAAATAATAAAAAATCGAAACGAATTATAGAAAAAATGTTTGAGAACAGTTCCATAGTTCCCAAAGAGTTCTACAAAAAGTTTCAATGAAATTTTTTCATATCTTTCATATTTAATTGCGTTAAGGACTTTTTTAAAAACACCAATTACTCGGAAACGAAACGAGATATCGATAAAATGTATATGAACAGTTCTTCTGTACTCAACAGATTCACAAAAAGTTTCAAAATTTTTTTTTCATATCTTGAAAAAAATAGGAGAAATGGACTTGAAAGAACTTTCCATTTTTTTTTTAAACATAAAATTCGAAAATGACACAGGATATCAAAGGAATTTGTATGAATTGTTTTCAAAAAGTTATAACGAAATTTTTTCATATCTTGAAATCAAAAATATTTATGTGGATATATAAGAATTTCCTGTTTTTTTAAACACCAGAAACATGAGAACGAAACGAGAAATCGAAATATTGGATGTGAACAGCTCCATTTTTCTCAAACAGATTTACGAAAAGTTCTTTTCAAATTTTTTCATATCTTGAAATAAAATTGAGATTCGGACTTTTTCTAAAAACACCAATTACTCGGAAACGAAACGAAATATCGAAAATCTGTATACGAACAGTTTCATTGTACTCAAACAGATTCACAAAACGCTTCCCTTAATTTTTTTCATATTTCGAAGAAAGATATTGAGATACGAGGATATTTTGAAAAATTATTAGCCTATTATAGAACCAAACAAAATTTCAATGTCAAAATATTTTATTACTCAACATATTCTCCTCTTTATTGGATACATTCATTACAGCGAACCTGCAACGTCTCTAGACCTTTCAAAGAAGAGTTTCTTCTTGCTCTACAAACCAGACCTCCACAGCTTTTATTACCTCCTCGTTGGAAGAAAATTTACGACCTTTTAAACTTTTTTCAGTTGAGAAAAGAGATGATAGTCGGACATAGCCAAATCTGGTGAATAAGGGGTGTGTTCTAGTAATTCAAACCTTAAATCACGAATTTTTTGCATGTCAACATGAGATTTGTGTGCAGGGGCGTTGTCCTACAAAAACAAAACACCTTTGGATAGCTTTACGCGTCTTTTCTCTTTGATTTTTTCCCGTAGAGTGGTCAGTAATGTCGAATAGTAATCTCCAGTTATTGTTCTACCCTTATCCAAAAATTCAATCATGATAACTCCATGGCAATCCCAAAAAACTGAAGCAAGAACTTTTCCAGCAGATTTTTTGACACGAAACTTCTTAGGTCTTGGAGAACCGGAGTGTCGCCATTCCATCGATTGTTGCTTTGTTTCTGGATCGTAGGAAGGTACCCAAGTCTCATCCATAGTAACAATTCGGTTTAAGAAGTCTACATCGTTTTCAAATCGAGCACAGATCGAACGCGATGCTACTACCCTTGCACGCTTTTGGTCAACATTCAAACATTTGGGGATCCACAAATTTTTTCTTTGAATTTTTTGCGTAACTCTGGTTTACTTTTTTGACGTCACTGACACACTGACACACTGACACTTCTAATAAGTTATCGTTCGTTGCTATGGTAACGCTATATTTTGTTTATGCAGAGAATCGGTCTAGGCTAACTAGATATCAATACATCCTCGTATGAACTTGACATATTTCGTTTTTTTAATACCAAAAACAAGAAAACGCTGCGAGTTATCAAAAAAAATTGTACGAATTGATTTATTGTCCTTGAACAGATCTACAAAAATTCTTCACGAAATTTTTTCATTGAAAAAAAACTAATTAGATGTAGATTTAGACATGGAAGAATTTTTCGTTTTTTTTAAACACCAAAAACACGAATACTACACTAGATATCGGAAAAATGTATTGTCTCCAAACAGATCTACAAAAAGTTTCCATGAAAATGTCAAATATCTTGAAAAAAACGAATGTTTGCTGAAAAATTTTGTTTTATAAATTATTTGAAAAAAACTCATGTAGAGGTAGAGTCTTAAATATTGGTGTTTTAGGGAGTATGTAGAATCGATAGAGGAGGTCAGGAACGGTATTTTGGACACATTCAGAAAATAGGAAAAATTTTTATACCGTCCTGCAAGTGGCATTTTATGAAACTAAAAATCGAAGATTGAACTTATATAAAAAAAAAGGATAATTGAATACCATGCCCACACACGCTATCAAACAAATAAATTACCCCCAATTTCGTACAAAACCCTCAATTTCGTCTGAACCCGACATCAAAAACACGAAATTCATTTATGACGAAGTTCGCAGCGAGAAATGCGGGAAAATCAATGAGAACATTTTCCATTTCATCGAGAACGCTGCCGGAATGTAAGAAATGAAACTTATGTTCATTATTTTCCAATAAAGGACCTTTTCGCAAGGAGTTCGCATCTCCTCAACTTTGTCGGAGAGAAACTCTTCATTTTTTTCGTATCGGGATTTGGAGTAGCAATGGAATCATGCCTTTGAATTGCTTGTTTTTCGTGAAACGAGGGAAAGAGGGCGGATCAAAATGAATTAACTTCCAGAGAGGATACTTAGAGGGCCCATTCTATGTTTTTACGAAAGACAGATTTTCTCCGGCATGATTTGAGGAGGGAGACGTCATTCGTACTGCTGCTTCATTTTGGAAGACTTAGAAATAACTTATTATGGACCGATTCAGAATCTGACAGTTCAACTCTACTTTGAACATTGATAGCAACGAAGGTCTTTAAAGAATCCAGAGGAATCCAGAAGAATGGTTTTTTGTGCTTCTTTCTGGTTAATACTTTCGATATAGTATTCATTAGGAGTATTTGACATTTTGATATTGTCATTTTCAATAATAACATCTTTGAATTCAATAGTTGCATATGTGTTGGAAACATTATCCTTTGGTATGTATTTATTCAAAGTCTGCCGCATTTTAGTAGGATTTCCAGTATTGCTATTTATTTTATTCATATTGTTTTATATTTTATATATTTTTTCTTGTCTTATAACCTATATTAGTATTACGTTCCTGACGGTAGCTTTCCCAGTTCTCTGCTATACGATTATTGACATATATCCTATAGCTTTCATCCCTCTCTGCCGTCGCAGTTTGAACTATAACATTCCACAATTCCTGATAATGAGGTGATATATTTATCTGCCTATTAGAGGCAACTGTATCAACAGCTTTTAAAATCGAATACTACAATAGTCAGAGCCCTAGATGTCTGCCTCTTTGATTTTCTGTGTTTACAGGATAATTGTGACCATCAGCCCCAGAGGCAGACATGTGCACATAACATAGCACACCATTTTTTAACATTTTTTAAACGCTTTCAATTGACAACGCAGCGCTACCATGGTGGCAGACGCGGTCCTTGATGTTTTTTCATCATTAGATGGCGGGGCTAGCCAGTGGCTGAAATGCAGGTAGTTCTGTATAAAAACTTTCTGCACGCCGCTATCAGGTCTATCTTGTGAGTACTCCGGATCTTTTAATGAACTCCTGGAGATTCCTCACAAGGTTTTCCTGTGGGATAAGATCTTCTGCACCGCAGTGTCCGGAGATATCCAGTCTAATACGAGCCAGAGCATCGCATTCAAACATTATGTGGGAGGCTATTTCGTCCTCCTCATCACAAAATCTGCATTGTGTAGACTCTTGATGTATCCCCAACAGTTGCAGGTGTTTTCTCAGGTGGCAGTGGCCTGTCGTCAGTCCTACCACTTTCCTGAGAGAGTCTCGGCGTAGTTCAAGAAGGTGTCTTGATAGCCGGTCGGTTGGCCCCATCATCATCATGTTCCCTGAGTATTGCCTGAGGCACTCTCCCAGAGAGATTGATGATGGTTTTCAACCCATTTCTTTGTGTCCTGCTTAATATACCCAAACGGGATTCCACAGGCTGGTTCTGATCCAATGAGAGTTGTTGCTGCCCCCGCTCTTGCTAGGGCATCTGCGCTCTCATTTCCCTGGATGCCCTTATGACCTGGTACCCAGACAAGTTTTACCCTAATTTGTGCTCCCAGGTCTTTGAGGTTTTGGTGTACCTCCCGAACCAGTTTGGAAGTGAACCTGCATGAACGCAGGGCTTTAATCTCCGCCTGACTGTCAGAGAGCCCTCTTTAGAATCTCTCTCGTGCAGACGGAGATTGCCGTTACCTAGGCTTGGAATATAAAGGCTTGAGTACCGAGGCTTAGACTAATGTCTTGCCTTGGTCTCTCCTCGTATATTCCAGCCCCTACTCCTTTGCTAGTCTTTGAGCCATCCGTTTACCAGATTTGCCCTATAGACATCATTGGTATGGCCCTTGATGTAACTTCCCTATTTTCTATGATGGTGGTATATGTTCCATCAAAGGAGTATGTTGGAGTCATTTTGTCCGACGGCATCTCAGACGTGTCGATTCTTATGACCTCCAGTATGCTGGAGTGGCCTTGGTTATTGCCCCTCCATCGGCCCAGACATTTTAGCCTGGATGCTTCTATCCTCGCCTCTGCTGCAGTATGCAAATTCAGGGGAGGGAGGTTTAGGATTACCTCCCAGTTAATTATCGAAGTGCTGGACATGGCACCAGTGACTCCGGGCATGGCCAGTCTTTGTAAACCAGCCAGCTTCTCTCTGGTTGTCACTTTTTCTACCTTTGGCCACCACAGCAGGACTCCGTACGATATCGAGGCCATAACAATTGCTGTGTATAGCCAGGGAGACTGTTTGGGTCCAAGTCCTCATGTTTTGCCAAAGGAGCCTCTGACCATCATTAATAATGTCCTTGCTCTTTTCAGCACTTTTTCCAGATGTTTTTTCCAGGTGAGCTTTGAGTCCAGGTTTAGCCCCAAGTATTTCGTTATTTCGTCTCTCCTGACATCTGTACACTTCCACCAAAGATTTGAAGAGCTCTGGGTCGGTACTTGATGTTTCTAAAGGTATGATTATCGCCATTAATAACGTCTGCCACGTGTGCCAATTATATCGAATTTTATCTCGACGCCTCCCCAACTATAAGGGTTGAACATCGCCGCTACAATTGAACTGTACAAACATCATTCGAAACGTACTAGGATTCAGTTGTGAATAAGTTGAATACACGCAAGCTCGATGTTTTGATTCCCGGTTGCTTTCATATTTATATCCCTATTTGTTCCGGCTCTCCTGTCAAACTCCAATACCAACAACTGTTGAGCGCAATCAGAACAAAACTTCGCAGTTGTCGGTCCACTTCTGTTTTTCCTCCAGCCTAGGTTTAATTAATGGGGACGGAAGTGTGCGTGCCCGAAACTCCTGAAAATTAATATCGGAAGTTGGAAGTAGGATCATGTTGGAAGTTTGTTTGCTGCCACATATGTTTGTTTTGAAATTTTCGAAAGTTGGAAGGTTTTGATGAAACAGCAATTTATTCGTTTCGAACGCGAAGCCTCGAACTCTCCACATAAAGGGTGAGAAACTCAATTTCTGAGTTTGTGGTATAGTGGGGGAAGCTTGAAAAGATCCGTCTGCATGAAAGATGAAACGGGGATGTATTACATTTGGCTATCGAGGGGATTTGTTGGCTTTGTCGTATTCTAAAAATTTCTATAAGCAAAATGGAAATGTATTGTTTTATCCAGCGTAAAAATTAATATTTCAAGTGGACTTTGGAAAGTCCACAGAAGAATCCTGGAGCGAGAAGTTTTGTGCTTGCCCGACACATGTCTATAGTATGTAGGGGGTGGGCCAAATTGGACACTCTTGAAGGAAAAGTCCTGTTTTCACACTAAATAGATGAAAACTGATGGCTGTGCCTGATAATCAAATTTTATGATAAACTCAATGGTGAAAACCGCATATCGATATCTATCATCGTTTATGAGTTACATCGTGATTTTCGAAAATGTGCATTTACGAAAAGATGTAATTTTTTTCCTGTCGAAAATTCCTTGTTTCTTTAAAAACATTAACAGAACACTTTTTACGTAGAATTCAATGGTGTAAGTGATTTATTTTTTTAAATAACATATCGATAGTCTTTGATGGAAAAAAATGTTTTGTGACACTCTGTATATTTCAATAGAGCTCAAAATAACCTTTCCAAAAATATAGCGCACTTGATATTAAGATTTTTTCATCTAGACTTCTTGAAACACACATTTTGAACAAGTAGGCTTTGGATGACGCGGCGATAAAACAAAAAGCAAATGTTTACTGGTAGCTGTCAAATTTTGATTTGACGCTACTCAATTCGTGGTATTTGTTTTATTTTCAAACAGATTCGCCATGAAGTATGAGAATTATGAAAAATTGGATATGATAGTCTGTTTTATACAGACCGGGTAAAATGCAGAAACAGCAAGCAATTTGTACCACAAGGTATCCAGAGACAAGACAACCTTTTAGAGACATTTTCGGAAGAATGCGACACAACCTAATTGATGGTGGTCAATTTGAAAAGAAAAATTATATGCATCAAATAGGAATAAGGAGTTAGAAAAAATAGTTGTTTTAGGAGCTGTTGAAAATAATCCCAAAACGTCAACGCGAAATTTGAAAATATCAACAAGTCTACAAAGAACTAACGTTAGGCGGATTTTGATAAAGAACAAACTCAAGCCATATAGGACCAGAAAAGTTCACAAACTCAGACCAGGTGATTTTGAACGCCGAATTGATTGCCAATAGTTCCTGGTAAATTTCAACCAAGAGCGTGATTTTTCGTTAAATTGAATTTGGACAGACGAAGCTCATGTAAGCAGCTACAATTTTTATAATTGGGCAAAACAAAATTCTCATTAAATTGTGGAGCAGAGAAGTCAAGGAAGATTTGGATTTGGTGTGTGGGCAGGTGTTTTCAGGGGTAGAATTATCGGCCCGTTCATTTATAATGGCAGTCTCACATTTTAAGGCAAAATATTGAACCCCTTGTTGATGAATTGTCACTAATGGAGCTCAGGAAAATATATTTTCAACAAGGCGGGGGCTTCGCCTCACAACACTGCAATTGTTAAAAAATGTTTGGGTGCAAAGATAGCCAACTAACGACCTAACGCCTATGGACTTTTACCTCTTGGGAATGTTGAAAGATCTTATATACTACAAGACCATATAACAATTTGGGGGGGTCATTTGACCCAGCTTGAAACATACTCAGAACGATGCTGCTATATGAAAAAATGACTTTAGTCACTATGCCGTCCATTCTTGGTGGTGCAAATGACTGTAATAATAATAATAATAATTTTTCATCACAAGATGAGCTTTTCCGACAAAATAATCATGTACGGCGTTCCTCACGTTGGCAAATTATGAAATAATGATCTCCTAGAACCTACTACCGTGCAAAAATAATGGGACTGGAAGCCAGGAAAAGTTTTCAATTTCCGAAAATAAAAAAAAAATCCTGGATTCCGGTCCCATTATTTCTGTACTGCAGTAGGTTCTAGGAAATTATTATTTCATAATCTACCAACAAGAGGAATTCCGTACAGGAATATTTTGTCGGAAAAGCGCATCTTCAGATGAAAAATTGGTATTATTATTATTACAGTCATTTGCACCACCAAGAATTGACGGCATAGTGACTAAAGTTATTTGTCCACGACTATTGTATAAAATATTCATAATTCATGCGTTTCTTCAAGAATAACGATATCCATTAACCACTAGTGAATAATGAAATCATTATTCACTGCCATCAATATGATAAACATGATAGAAATATTTCCGACGAGCAGTTCGATTTTGTACGTATAACGTATAGACAAAAAATAGAGCATGCTATGAAACGTCAAGTCAGACCGAATTTAATTTGAAACGTCATCAATTTGTTGGTTCGACTTGTTTCAGCAGCAAAGTTTATAAGTATCAAAGTAATAAAATGGATACAGAGAGTGAAAATGAAAACATGTCTTGTACACCTCCAGAAATACAAGAAACGGCAAAAATTGCATCGTTAAACTTATTACCCGAAAGATCAAGAAAACTGTATTTATCTGCATATGAATCTTTTGTACAATGGAGAATTGCCAAGAAAATCGAGTCTTTCTCAGAATCCGTCTTGTTGGTATATTTCACAGAGTTATCCACAAAGTACAAACCATCAACATTATGGACAACCTACTCAATGCTGAGAAGCACAATCAACTTGAATCATGGTATTAACATTGAAAGTTATAGCAAATTGCGAACATTGTTGAAAAGAAAATCTGAAAACTTTTTGCCTCAAAAAGCCAATACGTTTTCTCCAGAAAATCTTGCGACAAAGGTAAGAAAAACAATTCTTCATATATTTGTAACTTGACAATAAATATTTTTTCAAGGTGGCAATGATAATGGGAGTAATGGGTGCCTGTCGGGCAAACGAAATGTATAAAATGAAACTTAGTGATTTACAATATCTTGGATCAGCTTTCTTACTGAAAGTACCAAATACCAAAACCAAAATTACTCGCAAATTTACAATCACCGATGAATTTTACCGAATTTGCTAAAAGTATATCAGTCTTCGTCCACCTCATGTTATGTCTGATGTATTTTTTTTGAACTATCAAAATGGCAAATGTACTTCGCAAAGAGTAGGTATTAACAAGTTTACACAAATGGGAAAACAAATAGCGACATATTTGCAATTACTCGATACAGAGAAATACTCTGGTCACAGTTTCCAAAGATTATCTGCGACTACACTTGTTGGTGCGGGCGGAGATATAACAGCATTGAAAAGGCATGGTGGATGGAAATCCACAACGGTAGCAGAAGGCTACATTGATGATTCCATGAGAAATAAAATGGAAACAGCCGAGAAAATCTCCAACACGATACAGAATCCATACAAACAAAATGAAACCATATCGACAAGCTCGTTTATGGATAACAAAAACATCAATATTAGTTCAGACTTGATGCCTTCAATCAATTTTGTATATTGTGTTAATACAAATATTACTATTAATATTAACAAATAGTTGAATTTGTTTGCATTTAGTTATGATACAAATTCCATTTTACAAAGTATTGTTTATGGGTCGTGGACAAAGTATAGTATTCTACTTGCATATTATGGCTATTATTCACTTGGATGATTTACGACACTCGTCTGCGGCTCGTGCCGTAAACTTCATCCACGTGAATAATAGCCATCATAATATGCTCGTTGAATAATATACTATTTTTCATATAGCAGCATCGTTCTGAACATGTTTCATGCTGGGTCAAGTGACCCCCCAAAATTGTTATATGGGCTTGTAGTCTATTATTTTTAAATTGCCGACCATCTCTAGATACGAATTGGAAGTGGCAGTGATGCAAAGTTTTGCTTATCTCCCTCCTATTGAACTAATTAATTCAGCAAAGAGCGTTCAGAAAAGGTGTCGCCTGTGTGTAGGAGAAGCTGGTAGGCATTTCGAGCACCTCCTGTGAAGAAATATATTTCATTGTTTGTTCTTTATCATTTTTGGAGTTTCATTTATTATTATTAGTAAATATAATATAAATTGTTATCAGTTTTATTGAAACTATGAGTTTTAATTACTGCTGTGAGAAGCTTTGTCAACATTTTATAGCTACTAGCGAACAATTGCTTTTTGTTTTATCTTCGCGTCGTCCATGGCCTACTTGATCAAAATGTTTGTTTCAAAATCTAGATGAAAAAATCTAAAAGCTCTGTATTTCAAAGATATCTCTAGCAAAATATCAAGTGTGCTTATTTTTGGAAAGGTTATTTTGAGCTCTAATGAAATATACAAGAATATAGAAGGTGTCTCATTACATTGTTTTTTCCATCAATAACTATCGATGTTATTTGAAAAATTAAATCTCTTACACAATTGAATTCTACGTAAAAAAGTGTCCTGGAAATGGTTTATAGAAACAAGAAATTTTCGACAGGAAAAAAGTTACAGCAACTTTTCGTATATGGACATTTTCTAAAAACACGCTGTAACTCATAAACGATGATATATATCGATATGCGGTTTTCACCATTGAGTTTGTCATAAAATTTGATCCTCAAACACAGCCATCAGTTTTCATCTATCTAGTGTGAAAACAGAACTTTCCCGTTAAAAGTGTCAAATTCGTCCCACCCACAAAATATCTGGAAAGAGAATTCATGACTGAACAACAAACAACAAAATTCCAGTCTTAATAAGATCACAAACAATATCATTAGGAACATTACAAAGTGATTTACCGGATCCCTTTCTCCCATCTCCGCACTCCAAAAATCAGCTGGTATAAGATTCTCTGTTACTATTGTTTGTTTGTGAAATTTGAAAAAAAAATTCACGAGTTTTTTATTTTATTTGTCCTTATTTGTCGGTTGATTGAGGAGTATGTCTTTGCGACTTTTCGTAGCCGCATGAGTTTCTTATTGGATATCGTCATATATCATTTTCTCTCCCCATTTGTTTATGTGTTCTATGGATTTTGTGTCAACGGTTTTTCTGTTGATGAAATTTGGTGGGTATGTGTTGTTTGTTTGTGCTAGGAATGTTGTCATTTCTCTCCTTGCATCTGTTCTTGGTGTCAGGGTGCAATGGTTTATGATGTGCTCGATGTCCTCTTTTTCTTGTCCCGCATATGCCGTTTGTTTCTCTTAGCTTGAACCGTTTGTAATAGCTTTGGCTGTTTTCATATCCTACGAAAAGCTGTGTTGTTTTCCAGTTCAGGGCTAGTCTTGTTCTGCCTATTGTGGGGAAGATTTTGTACGTTGTCCAACCTGTTTTTGATGTGTCCCATGCATTTTGCCATATTCTGTTCTTATCTATATCTTTGGTCTTGTTCAGTTCTCTTTTGTTTTTGGGGATATTTTGTATTTCCTCGTCCGTGGTGTGAGCCCTAGCGATGTTGTCTGCTTTCTTGATTCCCTGGTTCCTTCTGTTTGTGTGTGTGATCTGTATTGTTTGGCCCTCGTCGTATTTGTCTTGTGTTGTTTTCTGGATATAGACGATGTTTGGGTTGGTGCTATTTTTGTTTTTTAGGTTTTCAATCGTTCTTGTTGAGTCCGTGTGAATTTTGGTGTTGCCGTCCTGAATACTTGTTTCTCTTACTGCTTCTACTATCGCTGCCAGTTCGATGCTGTGGATGTCCTCTCCGTCTGTGACCCTTTTTCTCTTCCAATTTCTGTGGTCTTTCGTTTTGGATATGCCGTATGCTCTTCTGTGGTTTTCGCTGACCGTACCGTCTGTGTATATGTGTGTGTTGTATTCTTGTGGTTCTTCTATGGTTCTATGTGTTTTGGATGGATGAATTTTGTGTATATGATGAATTTTGTTGTGTATTATGTCTTGTATGTGGACGCGTGTGTGGGTGTATTCCATTTCAGCTTCTATTTGAAGTGGTACTGTGCCAGCTATTACGTTTAGTGCATCGGGCGGGGTAGTTCTGTACGCTTTGGTGTTAGCTAGAAGGAATGGTCTTTCGGTTGCCTTCAGGTGTTTTTCTATCCTACTGTCACGTGCTCTGTGTCCCCATATTTGTGCTGCGTATAAAATTAGCGGTTTTACTGCTTTTTTGTAAATCATCTTGAGAATATCTCTATCTATTCCCCATTCCCTTCCTGCTACCACGAAGAGTTTATTTCAGATTTCCTGTTTCCTGTTCTTGTCCTGATTGTTTTTATGTGATCTATCCACATCATCTTTCTGTCGATAGTTAGGCCCAAGTATTTTATGTTTTCCCTGTTTGGTTGGGTTATTGTGTCCATTTTGCTGGAAGTGCCAAAACACAGATTGATATTAAAAGTTCATAACAAATTAACAAATTGAATCAAGAATTCTCTTGTACACACATAGAATCAAAGAGTTGCTCTTGAATAAATCATATTGTAAGCTGACTGAACATCTCAATGATGATGCTTCATAATCAAAACACAATCAATTTTATTGCTAGAGCTATATTAGATCTTTATTAGCTATTGGTTGCTACAGAAAATAAAAACTATCTCTTCAAAAGGATTCTGATGTTATACGGATGTGTTTGTCAATGACATAACATTTTCTGTCACCTGGCAACAACCGTGCAAAAAGGGCTCTTTTTCACTTTTCTCCCTAAAATAACTTTGATATTGACATATTCATATACTTTAGAAAAAACCAAACTGTTTGGAAATGTCAAGTTGTTCATAAGAATATAAATGAATTTCGAATTACCATTACGTGTTTCAGTTGCTATCATTTCGGGAAATGAAGTACAATTAACAGTTGAAAATGTTATTCATCATGCAATATGTTTCATTTGCATTCTATTGAAATTTGTAATTGTCCCATCAATTCGTACATTTGAATTCGATGAATAGCTGATTGAATATTCTCTATCATTACTGGAAGGATCAACGCAGTAGTGCGTAAGCTTTTCAATGCTGTCATTTGTACATACAAGGTTGCGCAAATCATTTCACGAACAACAAAAATTATATACTAGCCCTTTCATTTCATTCTGAAAATAATTATCGGCAATGAGCACTGATTCAGTATGAGTATCAGGTATTTTACTTTGACAAATGATTATAAGGAGCTGTTTAATTCATATTCCAGTATCTAAGTTTGATATGTCTCATCATTCTCGTGCCTACAATTGATTCAGAATGTCCAGCAATATCCACCAAATCAATGCCAAAATCAAAACAATTCCAAAATATTTTCTGTTAGAAAATTACTCATATCCGCTAGATGGTTTTCATAATTTGATTCTCCTAATTGTACGATTCTTCAGCATTTCATTGCAATGCTTCCTCCTCACTGTGACTTTTTTTTAAGTTTCGGACTATATCGTCATCACTTCCCCAAGCAGGGACATATTGACCATTGCTTTATTTTTTTCTTACTGCGGTAAATAATTTTTAATTCATGTTATTGGAGTATCTCTAAACAGCTGACTAGCTTACCCTCGGGCTCCTTGAAGTTCACTATCCACTGAGGAGCACTGTGATAGGAAACCTCTGCAATAGAGGTAGGAGTGGAATTGTTCAATGGCTTTTTTATAGATAAAAGCTCCGCTCTCGTAACACAGCAGTTCTTTTCGGAGTTTTACTAAAGTAAGCTGTTACTTTCTCTCCATCTTTCTGTTCCTACGATGAAATATATCCAATGGCTTGTGTAACCAAACGTGCAGAAGCATTTCAGGACCGGAAATATTGGTTTGGATGAGACCAAACGCAAAGTTGAAATATCCTCTCAGGTCATAAAACCATCTACGACTATTTCCAAATTGGACATTTCAGAGTAATAGAGAAACAAACAACAACTTTTGAATAATATTCTAATTTGAATATTTGAATAGTCTCCACATGTTTATTTCTGGAAAGAGGCCACTTTTTTTATGATATCCCTATCAGCCACCCTGGGAGCAATTCCCACGAAGGGTAGATGATCGAACTGAAAAATTGGTCGGAATGTCGAAAATTAGCTAGTTTTTCGTTTCACTCGTTGAAATCAACATGTAGTCGCGCAGTAAAGCATTTTATTGTTTTGGGAAAGGCAGAGGTATACTCCCTAGTTTCTCGAGAACCCAACGTTCTCAAATATCATTTTGTAACGACTCTGGTTGGTCGATACAGTTGTGATAAAATTCTATTCAGTCAAAAATAGCATTTGTTACATTGGTGTCAGGTGTGGGGTATTTTCTTTGAAAATATGTGTATTTATTACACTTGATCAGGTGTATTAAAGTACAAAATAAATGTGTCTTCCTCTCATGAACAACCTTATATAGGTGCAGTCAACTTCTACAATTCAGTGAATCAGACCTCCACTCAAACTGAACCTTATTTACTGTAAGACGGAGGAGTATGTCGGGGCGTGCGCAGTGGTTAGAGTGTCCGACTTCGAGTCGAAAGGTCCGGAGTTCGAGCCCCAGTTGCGGCTGGGATTTTTTAATTCAATTTGACCGATTAAATTATTAAAATCTCGTGGCTCGTTATGGAGTTAGTAACAAGGCCTACTCAGAACACATGGCTAATGACCATAGCAGTCGATGCCAAAACACCAAGGAAAAAAAAAGACGGAGGAGTGGCTTTGTGACTTTCTCAAGATCCTGGATGAAACGTGCATAGCCCAAGGAATCTTGACGATTTTCCAGGTAAGGCCTCTCATCATCATTTTCATAAGTGTATTCAAAGATGTCGTATAACATAATTCAAATGGGAGTACACTAACCTCGAATTCACAACGCATGAGATTCTAACTTCGATTCAATGTTATGAGAAACAAAACATTGTTTCTCCATGCAGGAAAGGAAAAAAATTTTTGAAAAAAACCCAAAGGTAACTTGACATTTTCAGTAGAAACGTTGAATGAACCGAATAGAATAATTATCAACATGGATCTTCTATTTTCCACAATTCATAACAGAAACATCACAACAACTTTGCCAAGTATTTCGAAAGCACGCTGATGATGTTCACAATTTTGCAGATGACAATCCCTGCATACCGTTTCCTTTTCCAAAGTTCCAATATCAGCTCGTGGAACCTGAAATGAACTGGGGAGGAATGTGAACAATATAAATATGAACCACGCCAAAATTCTGGAATGAGGATCCAATAATTCACTGGAATTTAGCGCAAACAAATCCCTTGGCAATTAACTTAATGTATGTAACACATACAACGCCCGCGCTGCGAGTTGCAGTATACAAAAGTGTGGTATCATGATGTGAAATGAATATTTTCGGTTAATTGACACATATGGAAAATAATCTGAACTTTCAGAAATGTTAGAAGCTAATAAATTGATAATTCTCAGATATATATTTGTAGTAGATGAACAAAAGATAATTACTTGAGAGTCAGGAATACAAACTGAACCACGATCAACACGTTTCACCAAAAATTGAAAATGCGTTGGAAAATGCGTTGTATCATTTTATGTTTTGGGTTTAGGAAAATTCTGTGAGTTCAGAAAAAATCGTGAGAATCCAGAAAGAGTAGAAATTGGCGTCCATTTTTTATTCCTCCAGGATGTGTTCCTCAGGGTTCACCTTCCGGGGCAGTGCGTTCCACAACTTTGCCCTTCTTTGGAAGCCCTGGGAGAGAGATGTTCACCGACCACCCGAGGTGGTGTTGTAGGGTTTTCCACATCTGACAAGTGAATGCGCCACCAAAGACCTGTGAGTCTCCCGAAAGCACTGGAGCAAAATAATAATAATAGCATTGTTTAAATAGAAGATAGTTAGTCAATGCCTGTGGAAAAGGTATTGGACCCAAACGCGAGTGTCATCTAGCGTGATTAGTTACAAACATGCATATTTCACGTCAAAAACCCTGATTTTAATGCTGTCCCATTGTTTCAATCAAGTTACGACATGACTTGTAGGCCAGATCACTGAAGTAACGACATGACTTGGATGCGAACTCACTATCGCCATCTACATGTCGCATCCATTTTGATCCAATTATAATCCCATAAGATGGCTAACTATATTATACAGTGAGGCTTTTTTTAGTCCCTCCCCCTGTTAACTTTTGAACGGTTCGACGTACAAACATGAATAAAAAACTGTTCAGAGGGTTTCACCGATACTACTTTTTGAAACAAAAAATATGGTAACGAACAGTCGTTACTGACCGATGATGAACCCTTTACTCCCATAAACACCTAACTATGTAGGCTTATTATGGCAAGAACCTGTCAGAAAACAACGACTCCCCTGGCTAAGACCACGACGGGTATTGAATTAAATCTAACAGCTACTTGTGCAACGTTCCTCAAAACATCAGAGGACGCAATTGCAAGTGCCCTCTATGACCAAACGATCTCCCAAAGATTTCTGTCTTCTTCGATTAAATCTCTCAACCCGGAGATTCGGAGTGTCTTCCTCTGCTCGCTAGGTGGAGCGGCCTAGAAACTGCTTTCATCTCGTGAACCAGAATTGACTAATCAGCGGAGTGTGTATTGGTTTGGACGGGGGACAGATGGCTTCAGTGCTGTCTGTGTTGACCTGCCCTTGCACTGATGAGAGGCAACAACCTCGAAACTAGTCAGCAGGTGGTCAACCCGTCCAAATCAAAACATAATTCTGCTGGTTGGTCATAGAGGGCACTTGCAATTGCGTCCTCTGATGTTTTGAGGAACGTTGCACAAGTAGCTGTTAGATTTAATTCAATACCCTTCGTGGTCTTAGCCAGGGGAGTAGTTGTTTTCTGACAGGTTCTTGCCATAATAAGCCTACATAGTTAGGTGTTTATGGGAGTAAAGGGTTCATCATCGGTCGGTAACGACTGTTCGTTAGCAAACGATCTCCCAAAGATTTCTGTCTTCTTCAAAAAATATGGTGATTGCTCGACAGGGGGTGCGGGGGGACACATCATTTCTAAATTTTTGAATGGCATGGGGGGTCGAGTGTCACATCGTTGAAAAGAGAATTCAATTCTCTTTACAAACATCTAATTTTTTTTTAATTTCGTTAATATTTTTTTTGCAATTCAAATTTGAAATATCAAATATGAATGCGGATCTGAAAACTAGTCATCCCTTGATAAATTTGAACGGTTTGTTGTCGAATAATGAAACCAAAAACATTGGGAAGGGTATTACCGATACTACTTTTTGAGAGAGGAAATATTGCAATTACACTACAGATAGCGCTGGAGGCACATTAACTAGAAAATTTTGATAGACATAAATATCGAAATTGGGTAAAAGTTCCTCAACCAAATTCAAAAATATTCAGATGGCTGTAAAGAGAATCGAATTCTCTTTTCAACGATGTGACACTCGACCCCCCATGCTATTTAAACATTTTGAGTTGATGTGTCCCCCCGCGCCCCTTGTGGAGCAATCACCATATTTTTTGTTTCAAAAAGTAGTATTAGTGAAACCCTCCAAATATTTTTTTTTCATGTTTGTACGTCGAACCGTTCAAAAATTAACAGGGGGGGACTAAAAAAGCCGCACTGTATATAATCAATGATAATAGCAATCCTCTTCCCACACGAGTGTTCATGGAGTTCATTATTATTGTATAATAATTATGATGCAATAATATTCATTCCTTGAATTGACCACACAAAATGATATAGGAATGGTCAAAAGATTGAATGAAGAATACGTACAAGACACACACAAAATGGAACATCTAAGTTTCGAAAAAAGAATATACATTGAGAACAAATTTTACGTTAAAATAGTTACAGACCATTTTGCTTAGAAAATATTCTTTCACAGAAAATAAACTCCCTTCCAGTAAATATCCTTTAACTTCCTTTTTACAACCTACTGAAGGAAACATTTCCTCAATGTACCAGGATATATTGAAAAATTCTTAGCCAAACTAAATTTCAATGTCAAAATATTTTATTACTCAACATATTCTCCTCTTAATTGGATGTATTTATTACAGCAAACCTGCAACGTCTCTAGATCTTTCAAAAAAAAAAAATTCTTCTTGTTCTGCAAACCACACCTCCACAGCTTTCATTACCTCCTCGATGGAAGAAAATTTACGACCTTTTAAACTTTTTTCAGTTGAGGAAAGAGATGATAGTCGGACGGAGCCAAATTTGGTGAGTTCTAGTAATTCATACCCTAAATCACGAATTTTTAGCATGGCAACATGAGATTTGTGTGCAGGGGCGTTGTCCTGCAACAACAAAACACCTTTGGATAGCTTTCCGCGTGTTTTCTCTTTAATTTTTTCCAAAAAATCAATCATGATTACTCCATGGCAATACTAAAAAACTGAAGCAAGAACTTTTCCATCAGATTTTTGGACACGAAACTTCTTAGGTCTTGGGGAACCGGAGTGTTGCTTTCTTTCTGGATCGTTGAAATGTACCCAAGTCTCATCCATAGTAACAATTCGGTTTAAGAAGTCTACATCGTTTTCAAATCGAGCACAGATCGAACCCGATGCTACTACCCTTGCACGCTTTTGGTCAACATTCAAACATTTGGGGATCAATTTTGCAGCAATTTTTCTCATGTTCACATTGACGTGAACCATATGATGAACGCGTTCGTATGAAATATTCAGTGCTTCAGATATCCGTTTTAGCCCAATTCGACGGTCTGTTAAAATCGTGTCATGAACTGCATCGATATTTTCGGGGACCGACACAGATCATCTTCATCTTCAATGGAAAATTTAACTCTTTTGAAGCTTGCAGTCCAAGTTTTCACGGTCGCATGCGAAGGACGTTGATCACCAAGGGTATTAAGCATATCTTCGTAAATCTGCTTTTCTCTTAACCCTTTTAAATACAGGTACTTGATGATTGCTCGATACTCCAATTTTTCGATTTTCACAATTTCGGTGGACATTTTTTTCTTTTAATTATAAAATTATAAAACTCTGGTTTACTTTTTTGATGTCAAACTTTACACTGACACTTCTAATAAGTTATTTTTCGTTGCTATGGTAACGCAATATTTTGTTCATGCAGGGAACTGGTCTAAGCTAACTAGATATCAATACATCCTCGTATGATGGAGGCAATTGAATAACTTAGGTCCAGCTGCAAAAGGCGACTTTTGAAATATTTGAGTTTCAGATTGTTTCACTCTCAGTAATTCACTGCTTCTTGTAGGGTAGGAATAAAAATTACTATTTGTTTGGATATCAAATTCATGCTTCATCACATACCTACAAGATACAAGAGGGTGGTGTTAGAATGTTAAATTTAAAAAAATAGATCTGCATGATTCGGTGTAACCTAGGCTATATATTAGTCGAATAATGCGTTTTTGACCAATAAAAGCTCTTTCAATTCCATTACCACATAGGAGGACATTATAGGAAAGTATACCATTGCATAATAAACATCGAAAGGATTATTAACATCCAGAATTTTTAAGGCTGTAGTAGAACATAAAAACTACCATTGTCCATGTCTAAACCAAAAATTTCTGTTGTTTCCGATGGATGTACTGTACTATTATTGATTATAATGGAGATAGGTGACCAAAAAACTGAATCAGCACAGTCTTCTCCGCATCAACCATGAGCCTAATGTTTTGACTCCATGCGGTAAACATTTCACCTATCATGTTCAATTCAGATTGAAGCTCTTCAAGGCTGTCGGCTTCAGCAGAAACTGAAGGATCATCAGCAAAAAGTGTAATCGACGCACGTCCCATATACTGTGGAAGATCAATAATATACAGTAAAAATATTGAGGGTCCCGAAACCGATCCTTGTGGTACACAATATCTTCGTCGAATAATTCTGAATTGGTGTCATTCCAATTAACAAATATTTTCCTAGATTTTATGTAGGACATAATACATGCAAGGAATTTTCCACAAATACCTAGCTCATACAATTTATCAGCGAGTTCATCAAAGTAGATAGATCTAATAATATCTATAATAATAATATAGAAGATATATGATAGAATACTCATAAAATAAATGACTACGTTTTCAAAGCTCGAACTTTTGGAATTGCCACTATCGCTAATCCTGATAACATCAAAAAGAAATGAAAGTTGATGTAATCACAATGTGGATTTGATTTTTCCAGAATTATAGCAATTATACTAACGTTAAATATAGATGGATGATTCCATACTGATTATATATTAGCGTGTCAAAGTTCTTATTGGACGGTTCTGAATTCAAAAAACGTATACACGCTTCATTTGTACGTTCATTTTGTAATCATCCTACATTCAATACAGTCGACATTTTTCGTCACAAACGAATTCAATTTGACCCTTTTAGGGTGCATGTTCTCTCTGAATTCATCCGTGTGCCATCTCATCGTGAAATCAATAATAGTAATGTATTACGTATTGGCATATGAAATGCGTCCGCTTTGATTCTCTATCTCTCTGATGGTTCGAAAGCGGAACATTTTTTCCAACAACCATATGGTTATTAATTTCTTTATTTAGCACATAAAGCTAATGTTTACAGATATAGGTAAAAAATATACATATAATAGAATTTGTTCAATAAATATAACACTATATACAATTATGAAAAATAAAATATACAATAATACAACATATTAAAACATATTAACTTTTATATGAGTCGGTAGGCAAGAGTAATAGTGACAATCATGTATGACACTTGCGTAATAGACATATTTTCAATTCTTTTTTGAAAGTTGTAATAGCGTCGCGGGTTTTCAAAGAATCTTCCAACTCATTGTAACACACCTTTATGAAAAATAGATTTTTCGGAGCTTTTTTCGTTTTTTGTTGAGACTCGTGTTCTTCGTGTGTTGTAGTTGTGTAAGTTGTTGTTGTATACTAATTTAGATGACAGATATGATGGGGTTAATGAAATTTTCATTTTGTGGATTAAGATCATGGTGCTTATTTATTTTTTTCTCATAAATGCTTAAGTTTTCGAAAAAAACTTGTAGAGTTAAAAAAGTTAGTCAATGAATTGGGCTTTTCAGTCATACTTTTTTAAAGAAAAAATTTTCATCTAATAAAAAGTTGTAAGAAAAAATATCTTAGGGGTTGAAGTAATCAACCCCTTCTAAGCATACTTCAGAGTTGAAAAAATTTCAAAAAGTGTACTCTTATTGACAGATAATGTTTACCAAGTTTCGTGTATTTAGCTTGATATTCAGGGAAAATAAAAAAGAAAAACCATTTTTTTTTAATTTTCGAAGGGGTGTAACTTTTCCGGGGAGGGTTTTTTCAAAAAATTTTATACCAAACACTAATTTTCATCACAGAATCACCCCTTTAATTTTTTCGGTGTTATTTAGATACACCCTGTATAATATCACAAGTTGTAAAGTTGTTTGGGCAAAATTTTCTTATTATCACGAATGTTCATTAAAGTTTGAATCGCGTCGATGACTTCTACTTCTGAAACGTGAGCAAAAAAACTTTGTTTGAGGGGCAAGACTAGTTTTGGTACAATTTGTACTGACAATTCCAATTCCAAACTGTTCTATTTGTGTTATTTGAATGATGACGATATTTTTATAAAAAAAATTCTTTTCAGAGATATATGATCCAAAACTATATTGCAATTGCAGAAAACTGAAAAATGTTCAGCAGAAACAAGCTTTTCGAAAAACTCCCGTATACACATTTCCAGAAAACTAGTCCCAGTGGATGACCAAGTACGTGCAACTATATCTGACATATATGTCTGGTAACTTCCCTCTTTAAAGGTGAATGATAAAGTCATGACACGGAAAACTTCATTTCCCCATGAATAATGGATCGATAAGTTCTTCCATGTCAATTTTACTAGCAGTCAATTTGTCAATACCAACATATCCCCAAGCATGAAGGAAATAACTAGCGAACATTTATATGAAACCTATCCATTCCGCATTAATAATATATACAACTTTCTGGACAGCACAGTAAATTCTTGCTCTAGCTTCAACGTTGCGTAATACATGTTAACAAATCTATGTTTTTAATTTTTACAATTTACAATTTTACATTATTTGCAATTTTACATTATTTACAATTTTACATTTACGTTATCTACATTTCTATAGTTTTCGTACTTTTAATTTTTATATATTATGTGTCTTTTTTATACAGTGCGACGCTAAATTATGGAACAAATTCATTATTTCTGAATGTAAAGATATTTCGGAAAAATCCTCGGACAGGTCGATTTTCTTTTCCGATGGGCCAATTTTTGAACCCCACCCAAATATATAGGGTTATCCGCAATTGAGTAAAAATGACTTTGGTGATATTTTTAAATTGGACACCCAGTATATTTTTCCATATTTGGTTAGGGATCATCATTACGAATCCAGTGATACCAAGTTTGATGGGAGTATGTCAAACGGCTGTGGAGATATGGCCAAAAAACTTCCTCGTATGTCTAATGAGTATGACTGCGAGACTCCACACGATTCAGAAGGTTAAAAGTCTCTGTCGCACTCATTGGGTATATGGAGAAGTTTTTTGGCCATATCTCCGCAGCCGTTTGACATAATCCCATCAAACTTGGTATCATTGGATTTGTAATGACGATCCCTAACCAAAATTGGAAAAATATACTGGGTGTCCCATTTAAAAATATCACCAAAGTCGCTTTTCCTCAAATGTGGATAACCCTATATATTTTGGGTGAGGTTTAAAAATTGGCCCATCGGAAAATAAAATCGACCTGTCCGAGGATTTTTCCGATATATCTTTATATTCAGAAATAATGAATTTGTTCCATAATTTATCGTCGCACTGTATATCTGTTATTTATTTATATCACATCAGGACTTATTTGTTATCATTATTATCATATCATGGACATCTTTAGAAGATAGATTCTTAATATTGATGTTACCTATGTTACCACTGATGAAAATCAATTAATATACAAAATATGTTTTGACAAACTCTTTCTTCTGCCGGTATTTTTTTTTTATTTCAAATAAATCGCATCAACCATTAGAGGTTATTAGCGATGGAACAATAATTACATAACATTACATTAAATTACATTACATTACACATCAGAGTTTACAATCAATTGACTTGAGAAATTTTATGAGATTAACCATATCGTTTCCTTGGAGATTTTTCTGAAGATCATTCGATATTCCGTTGGATACTCGTTGTCGCTCTAGCCCAGCACATTCTGAGATGATGTGCTTCACCGAGATGTTGACACCACAGATCTCGCATTTGATGGCTTCCTCTTTACTAAGGAGATGTTGATGCGTTAGTTTGGTATGTACAATGCGTAGTCTGGAAAGCATGACTTGTTGTCTTCTGCTTACACCTTCTACTCTATTTTTGATGATGGTTGGGTTTATTTCCAGCAGCTTATTGTTAGAATTTTGCCATCTAGTGTACCAATGTTGCCTGGACAGTTCATTTATCCTCCATTTGAAGTCTTGGATCGGTATCTCCAGCATGACTTTAGCTTCGGGGTCTGTGCAGGCTTGCTTTGCTACTGTATCAGCCGTTTCATTTCCTCCAATTCCAGTGTGTGAAGGAATCCATGCAATCTCCAAATTTTTGCTTTCCTGATATAGTGCGAAAAGGTCCCTCTTTATACGTTGTACGAGTTGATGTTTCGGGTACATTTGCAAGATTCCTTTCACCGCACTGAGAGAATCTGTGAAAATTATTGTCTTGGTACTGGAACTGTTACTGCCGGTATTAATCGCCCATTTTTTTATTGTTAACTTTATAAATGGATGTAATTCGGTGATTGATAAATACTACTACTAATACTATGCTAGTTTTCCATTCAAGGACTACAGATGGTTCTCAAAATTAAGGTTATTGTCCAGATGGACTCCAAAGAATTTACTCGTATTTGTTTGCTCAATGACAACCTCGGTGCCTAAAGGGATATCTGGTAAATTGCACTTAAATGATAAGAGCTTGGTTTTATCTATATTAAACCACGTTTTCACACTAGATATATCATTAATGTAGGCTGCTAATATCGGCCTCATGCCACAAGATGGTCGTCTCGTCTGCAAATATGGTAAAACTGCCATCAATCTTGAATTAGCCAAATCGTTGAAATACAACAAGAACAGAATTGGTCCTAGCACAGAGCCCTGAGGCGCACCATGTCTGACCGATCTAGATACTGATCATGTTCAAAAATTCGCCTCTGATCCTGGACTATAAGACTCGAGGTGCTTCCGTTTTTATTTTATACAGACTCGGATTCATCCACCAGATCCACGACGAGTGCGAGAGTTACACTCTGTTTTGTCTAGATGTCTCCGGTTGAAGGTAACAGCTGTCCTGAAAGCGCTCTGATTACGGTCTGAATAAAAGAAAATAATTTCAGTCGGTTCGTGTTCGTTTGGGAAACGTATAACCGACAAGAGTGGCACAACTGGAGGATGGGGAAAAAGATGGCTTGCGGACACGCGTTTGTGTGTTCCTGCGATAAGGAGTGTACACATTTGAACTCTGGCACGATACCTGGTTCGGGGTGATGAATTGTTTTTTGTCCTATTTGTCGAGAATGAGATCGGATAATCTAGTCGAACAGTTGACTGACTCTTGCTCAAAAAAGATCTGACTCTTGCTCCAATGATCTCTCAAAAGCTTTTGATACCGTAGATTCTAGTAAATTAGTTCCTAAGCTGAATGCCCTACATTTTCCTCAGCTTGGATAAATTGGATACACTCATACATAACAGCATGATATAATGATAGTGAGATATTGTCAAAAATATATCGAACGCACTGTATATTACAATATTTTATTATCATTCAATACGTGGGTAACCTTTTTATTTTTTACAATTCAGTACGTGAGCGAAGTTATTTTATTTGGAAATACAATTGTTCCATGAACAGAAAACAAGAGTTTTCAAAAAGACCACTGATACGTCGATCTGGGTAGTCGAGTTAGGAGTTTTGGCGTGTCCACAGCTAGTGAAGGCTATGGGGGAAGTTTGGAAGAGTAGAGTTCGAATACATAGCAAATGTTCCTAAATTGTATATGTCAGTCTCAATTGTAAGTATAAGTCTTTTCCGATTAATTTATATAAAACGTAACTAGTCTAGGAGAGACTCATTCATTCTTTAACTCAATAATTTCTTCTTCAAATTCAGTCGTCTCAATCTCATAGTTATACATAGTAAAATAAATGTTTTCATATTTTTCGAAAGTGTTTTAAATCTATAAATGATCAGTACTTACCTAGTTAGTCGCGAATAAACCCCAATTCACGACAATATGATTATGTCTATTCCAGACACTATCCTGTGAAACTGGGAGTTCCCCAGGGATCAGTACTCGGACCCCTTCTTTTCACAATTTTTGTTAATGCCCTATCTGAGCACAGGAAGGCTCACATAACTATGTATGCTGACGATACCACAATTACAATCGCAAGTGATAATATTGACGAACTGAAAGCAGAAGTAATTTACTGAATGGCAGAATTATTTCGTAAAGAAAAGAAATTTATGCGATAAATTATCTCCTATATGAAATGCGTCATTTAACGATGACAGTTTTGTCATTTTGTTAGCGATAAAAGAGGTGCATCCTTTTTTATCATCGATGAAAACGTCTGTTCCTCATAAGCAGACTGCGCTTACGATATTTTAATGTATGTCCTGTCAATTATAATTATCATTAAGTATTGTTGATACTTGATACTGAACCATACAATATGAGTCGTTGCGGTGAAGTTTCGACACAACAAATTGATAAAATATATAGAAAAATCGATTTCGCAATCCACAAAGAACAATAAAGCGTCAATATGTTGATAAATAACTCCGTTACAAGAGTAGCAGATATGTAAAAGGTT
Organism: Chrysolina oricalcia; assembly: GCA_944452925.2. Taxonomy (NCBI): domain Eukaryota; kingdom Metazoa; phylum Arthropoda; class Insecta; order Coleoptera; family Chrysomelidae; genus Chrysolina; species Chrysolina oricalcia. The sequence continues at coordinate 4,654,446 of OX101825.2, read as the reverse complement.
TGGGCCTATAACACGAAGAGAAATGGAGAAGATAACAAAGAATATGCAGTCAAATAAATTTGCGGAGCTGATTTAAGTTAAATATTTCAGTGAGTACAATATTAAATTTCATCCTTTTGCCGACATTACTTTTAAATATATACAAAAGATATTATACCAATATCGATTAATGTTTTGAGACCATTATTGCTTCAAGAATATTTCACCAATACTACTTTTGAAATGTTTAAACAATATTTGACCAATATGGCAAAATGTTTACATTTTACTTCTCGACAATATAACGTTCGAATATTTTGCCGATATTTTCAGAATATTGCACCAGCGATATTGTACCAATATCGAGAATATTTCGCCAATAATATTCAAGTAATATTGGAGCAATATCGCCGAATGTTCACATTTCTTTTTCTCGCCAATATTGTATTTCAAATATTTTGCCAAATGTGTACAAGATTGTACCAATTTAGGTGTGCTACTTGAGATAGCCGAACCAGATGGAAGACAATAAAGATTCTTCCATATAGCTTTTTATGAATTAGCTTGGAGGTAAAAAGAAGCTATAAAATGTGAAATTAAACATTTTGATGGACAAAAAATCAAGATGGAACAACAATAGGAAGATTTGAATACAATTCAATATTGTCAGAGACGGCAGAACATGGGTCGAAAAAATTGGTAGACAGCAAATGGATGACAAAAAATGAAATGGATGGAGGTATTTCTCCCGTTGCATTGTTGAAATTACTGTTACAAAAAAATGGAGACATTACTTCTGAATGACTTTTTTCAACTCCAAATCCCTTTTGAAAAAATACAAATTCGAAAGGTGGGTACAAAAATGTTCCACTGGGTGTTATTACGATTTCTACTTGGAGCAAAAATTCTACAACTAAAATTGTACTCGACTTCACGAATAATAAAATCACTAAACATTTGAACCGTGCTAGTACTGTTTCTCAGTTAGCCAAAGCCAACAACTTGTAAAGAGACTAATCATCTTCTGACAAATCTTACCTCCAAATTGACCATGAACATCACGGAAATCTTATTAGTTCCTTACGAGCCTCGAATGAGAAAGATACAAACCAATATCCCAGATGTATGAATACCAGAGAAGAAAATTTTTAAAACACTACATCAAACCAAACAATTTATAACAATTGTGTATACGGTTCCAACTGTAATATGTAGAATAATCGAAAGATCCGATTATGTAAAAATGCTCGCGTTTCTAGATCAATTTGAAATGATTTCTGAGTTTCAGCATGGTTTTTACCCAGGTAGATCAACGAAAAGTGCATTTCACACACATTTCCTCTATATCTATGACTCACTTGATAGAGGAACGTATGTCGGTGCACTTTTATTTGACTTTTCGGAAACATTCGACATTATTGACTTTTTTTCATGGCAAGAGATCATATCTATCTCCGAAAGATACATGGTAAAGTTGACAATTGCCAGTCACAGCAGTATGACACAGATCTTGGTTTTCCTCAAGGTTTCATATTGGGACTCCTCATCTTTCTTCTATTTATCAACAATATGCCTTTTCATATAAGCACAAATAATTTGTATGCGGATGATACAATGATCTCAGCGAATGACGATAAGCCAGAGGAACTCCAAGAAAAATTTAACAGCCTGAGTCTCGAGTTTGAAAATTGGTAGTGAATGTGAAGAAAACTGTTCTGCTGCAATTCTATTCAAGTAGAACATGAAATTGACAATGTCAATGTTAGAGTAGGTGATGAAATAATTGATTCATCGCCAACAATTTTGATAATATCCATGCTTGTTTCCACTTTGTTCTGTAGTGAACATACGGACAGCCAAAATGATGGTTGCACTATATAAACCTTTGCCGAAACGAACGTTTGCATTATTCTGTGGTAAATTGCAGCGGGCCATGCGATCGCTGCGTATGTGTTCATCAGACTGTGTAGCGGATAATTCACGTTTTTCACCTAGTTACACTGATATTACCCACCCTCGAAATGGACGCTGTGTACCTAGATACAGAGGATTTTCTCGTATTTCACTGATTATATCTGTGCGTCCCGTGAATAGATGATGCAAACACAGAACGTTATGTAGCTGCTATGTGGTTTGTGAAATTGGTGGTTTATCGTATAAGGCTTGGATTATTCGAAATGATCATATCTCTCGTGGACGGCCGGCTAGAATTGGATGTTCCGTTGCAGTTTTTGCTCTGCCAGGACCGGTCCTAGGACATTTTTCCATTTAGCGATTGACGTTCTCCATCATCGCTATAAATAGATGTTTATTTTACATGAAGATGCTATACAGAACACAAGGTTTTGTCACTAAAACTAAAAATATAAAACTTCAATAATAAATCTGTGGTAGTCCATTATTTCTCAAAGTGGAGTGGTATGGATACGTTGCAGATGATTTTGAGCATTTTGCATCGTATATAATTCCATTGTTCATGTAGAAGTGAGATAGTTAGCCAACCTTATGGGATTTATATTGGATTCAAATGGATGCGACATGTAAATGGCGACAGTGATCTCACATCCAAGTCATGTTGTAACTTCATTGATCTGGCCTCCAAGTCATGTCGTAACTTGATTGAAGCAATAGGACAGCATTAAAATCAGGGAATTTTGAAGAAACCTGCATCAAAATGACGTCAAATATTCATATTTGTTACTAATCACGCCAGATGACACTCGCGTTTGGGACCAATACTTTTTCCACTGGCATTGACTAACTATGTCACTTCTATTTTAACAATGATAATACTAAATACAAAAAGAGTGTACATAATTTAACCTTGGTAATCAAACACATTTTTTTTTACCAATAGACATACATGCAGACAGATATTCAATTCATTCATAGCACCTTTTTCAATATACTCAATTAAACGATTGCTATGTTTTAAAAAATTCATTCAGGTTAATAAATAAGGTGATATTTTCAATGCATCGGTTATAAAATTCAAGATGTGAATTTTTTATGCTCTCCTCATCTGATACCTATGCTCATTTAGCTTCAATCCATTTTCATTTTTGTGAATGGAGCACGAAACTTTGAAAATATATATTTAGGTAACAGAAAGTTCCTCTACAATTTTCTCAGCATTGCAAAATATATATAATTTTTATGATTATTTGCTGTGGTACAAAAATTCTGTTCATTTTAGTGGATTGGTCCTATATTATTATAACCCAAGATTGAGTTGACATATAAATAATAACACGTTTTTAGTTCACGTTGATCGATTTCTTCTTTCAAATTTGGAATGTCAAACATACTTTTGATAACCTTGAAGCACATCTAGTCTATTTCTCGATGAAACTTTAGATACTATCGATACTTGTTCCAAGAAATTTTACTTGGTAGCTGGTTTCTATATGACTCATCTTTTGCAGGATATCTGTCCTTATCGATGATAAAAGCACAAAAAAATCTCATTCACATTCATGGTCAAATAATACCTAATACACCACGATTTGAATTCTTTGATTACCGTATGTGCTTTAGTCTCTAGTTATAATGAATAAATGGCGTAAACAATTACTGACGTATCATCCGCTTACATGTATATATTTTCGGAATTCTCTGAACTTATGTTCACTACGATTCACCTATTTTGTCTATAGCCTAGCGGTTCACCTCTCATACCTAATTTATTTAGTTTCTCTTCAAGAAAATTTGAATTAACAGCAGCAAAAGCAGCAGTTGAGTCAAAAAATAAACCTGCAACTCTCTTACCCCCGACTAGACATGACTATAACAATATTTGCAGTTGGTAAATTTTCTTTGTTTTCCGTGAAGGAATATATTCTATTTGCAAAATACTTCTCAGCAATTTTCGATAGATAAGTTAATGGTTCTGTAGTGCTATAGTTTTCAACACTATAGTGATCTCCTTTTTTAATTGAGTGGACTAACTTTTTCCAATCTCATAGTCAAAAGAGTAATTGAATAACGACGCAATAGGTTGAGAATCAGTCTTCAATCATAACCAACCAGCCAATCAAACTGTGTAATAAGCTGAAACATATTTGTTTGAGGAATAATTATCTTTGGAACTTGTCAAGTCAAAATAATAGTTTTACCATTATTCTAGTTTTTTTTCTGGCTCAATTTCGAAACCACCGCCAGCGTTCTAAATATAACTCAATTACTTTCTAAATAAGAGACAGATGAAGATACAGTTGTAAAATGATAGAAAGTATTTTTGTTAGGAAACAAAATATAAGGTGGTAATATCCTCCATTTCATCCAATTTTATGTAATACCATTCAAATGAATGTATACCAATGTCTCGGAGGATCTTTCATTTACCTGCGTATCCTTCAGACAGTTTCATGTAGTTGAATGGATCAAAAGATATTCCTCACCTGTAACAAAAGGTTAAAATAAATTTCATGAAATAATAGGACAATACACAACAGAAAACATTGCTTTATCATCTCATTCAAATCGTAAGTTTTTCAGCAGCACCATGATTCGAAACGTTGACTAATAGTCAAGGAAATAATCACAATTACTCATCAAAGAATATTCTTCATCGCTCTGTTATTGAAGGTAAAGTAAAGGTAGTTCGGTTCTTTCTCAGAAACTATAATTCACCAATGATATAATCTTTGTTATACAGATTCCTATAGAGGAGAAAAACCAACATAACCTTCCATATGTGGCAGTCACCAAAACAAGTATAATGGCTATACGTGACTATCTAACCTCCAATGATCACGTATGGTGGAGCAAAAGCCAACAAACACCTTATTACATAAGGGTTAATATAAAATTCAGAATGAAATGGAACTATTTGAATCGTTCAATTGGAATCAACGTGTAAACGTATGTAGTCAGAAATATAGTAACACCGCCAGTCAAATTCAGAAACCAGTCTAGGGAGAAATAATTTTAAAAACGCTTGTACCATAAAGCAAATGAGTGAAGAGTTTTGGTTTTCCTTGATCAGAAAAAAATATAACACCTAAAATAAAACTAGCAACTAGACCCAGCAACATATTATTAGACAGCAATTTCTTGAAATTGGGAAATATCATCAGGCAATGTTTGAATGACAACTGAATGAACATGGATCAGATGTTGATTGATTTATGAATATAATAACCTAACTGGTAAATTTATTTTCTTTTGCACGGTAGATTAAATTCAGATAGGCACTATTTAGATGTTCAGTATATTTTCTGTAATTGACAGAATCATATTCCACAGTGCCTTTGAAAAGATAGTTTTGATTGCCCATAAATGTTGTTTTTCCAAAATTGACATCAGAATTAATTTTCTCGTCATATTCTACAAGAAATGTGGGATTTTTTAGACTGTTTTTTTCTCGAGATCCCGTTCATGTTCATTCATTCTAGTTGTTACGTAATGTTTTGTTCGTCCTACATAACATTTTTCACAATTACTACACGAAATTATTTATTTATTTATTTATTTATTTATCAGAAACATACAGGTTACCCTAATTACATGTTCCTGCTTCTAACAACATGAATACAAAATATTACAACATAACATAATAATTCATTAATATTAACTATATTAGGTATTTAAGTTAAATCAGGGGGTAGGGGGTAGTCCGTAAAAAAGACAACATCATTAAAATCATTATAAATTTTTTATTGCTGAAACGGCTTTTCTGAAAGATCCAAGACTTGAGCTAAATATATTCAGGCTGAATTCTGAATGGTATTCATTCAATAATTGGCATATTTTTTGTAAGCTGTCTATTGCATTGGCTAAAAAAGTAAGTCTTCTAGGACGTGAACGATAGTCAGGTACGTATAAGTTTATTTGTTGAAGTAATTCCGGTGAGTTGACATAATAATTTATCAATTTATAAAGAAAAATCAGACATCGTTGAATTCTCCGATATTCCAATTTTGTGATATCAAACTCAATTCAATGGTTGGTAAGATACAAAGCCAGGGGAAACGTTGAATTTCTTGTAAAAAATATATTTAATAAATTTATTTTGGAGGGCCTCTATCTGTTTTATATTACCTTTGGTTAGAAAATTAGTCCAAATCAAGCATCCAAATTCCAATTTGCTTCTAACCATAGTGTTACAAAGATATATTATAGAGTTGATAGAACTGAAGTGAAAAGTAGATCGTTTTATAAAACCTAATAATTTATATGCTTGAGAAAGGACATTATGAATGTGTGTCTGAAAACTGAGATTAGAAGAGAATGTGATGCCCAGGTCAACTACTTCATTTACTCTATTTAATGCTGAATTTCCCATGGTGTAAATAAAATTATTGGTTTTTTTTTGTTGACTGTAGGTCATGACTTCACATTTATCAATGTTAAAATATAATTTATTGTCTATGGACCAATCATGTATGTTGTCAATATCATGCTGCAATTGGAAATAATCATTGAGATCGTCATTTTTCAAGAAAATTTTCAAGTCATCTGCGAAAAGTAAACACGGTGATGATATTTTTGATGGTAAGTCATTGACAAATAGTAGAAAGAGAAGTGGTCCCAAATTTGACCCCTGTGGAATACCTGAACCAGCCGTAAATGGTTTAGACTTAGTTCCCTTGAAGATAACATATTGCCGTCTATTTTGCAGATATGTTAGAAACAATTTCAATAATGGATTACTCACTCCAAATAAAACTAGTTTTTTCAACAATATGTCATGATCGACTTTGTCGATAGCTTTAGCGAAGTTAGTATACCGGGTGATTCTCCAAGGTGGCTCACCCCTATAACTTTTTTATTATTGAAGATAGAAAAACTAAATTTGGGAGTTGTGTATTATAGTTCAATTTACATTTTTTGACATATTAACTTGCTTTATCGTACTTCCGGTTCGACCGGAAATGAGCATAACTTTCGATTTTTAAATGGGACATCCTATATATTTTTACTTATTTCGATCGAGAATGACATTCTAAATCCAACAACACCTCACTTGTCAATATTTGACAAATGAAGTAATTTTTATTTCAATTTTTATTTTTCGATCTAGAATGCCATGGATCGTGTGAATCGCCTCATTCTTGATCAAGTAACATGGGAAAAGTACGACTTTGAGGCTTTTGAATTCACAGTCGCTGTAAGAATTATTCAAAAGTCTCAAATATGAATTTTTCCAGTTAACGTGAATTTTTCAAATGGAAAGGGGGTGGCTCGTCGGCTTTTTGTGAAAGATCATTTTCTTACGAATAATTTGATACCCCACACTTTCACTTTATTTTCACTATATCTGTGAACGATTGCAAGAAGCGATTATACCCAATAACAAATAATACGTATTCGGTATACTTATGCACTAAGTCCTGTTATTCTAGTTATTCGTGACAAACAATTGAATTCACAGTCGTTTTAAGAATTGTTTAAAAGACGCAAATATCACCATTAGTCCATTAAGTTTCTAAATTTTCAAAATGACCCCCTCCTTGATCACGGCAAAGTTCAACTTTATCAATTGTTGCGCGCACCACATTGTTTAGCTGTTCCGCAGTAACGTTCTGGAATGCCACCCTTACTTTATACTCCAGTTCTTCACGAGTAGCTGATGTTGTATTATAAACCTGATTTTTAATTGTTCCCCAGAGAAAAAAATCTAGTGGAGTGAGATCTGGTGATCTAGAATATGAAAAAGAAATAATACATTATAAAAAAATATGACATCTCAAGAATGTACCTCGCAGGCCACTGAATAGGTCCATTGGTGCCAATCCACTTTTCTGGGAAGGTGTCATTCAGATGTTCTCTTACGATTTGGGAATTGTGAGGTGGCGCTCCATCTTGTTGAAAATAGATATCAACTTGGGTAGCTAGTGGCAAATCTTCAATGAAATCATTTATTTGATTTCTAAGGAACTGCAGATATTTTTCCCCAGTAAGTTGTCCGTCGAAAATTATTGGGCCTAAAAGTTTTCCTCCGATAATACCCATCCAGCAATTGAAACCAAATCGCTCTTGAAAATTTCCTTCTTGCATGAGATGTAAATTTGTTTGTGACCAGTACCTTTTATTATTCCGATTAAACAGACCCAAGTTGGTGAATCGAGTTTCATCTGAATAAATAATTTTAAATGGAAAACGTACATCTTCTCTGTATTTAGTCAAAAACCAGTTGCAATAAGTTAATCTTCGGTTGTGATCGTTATCGTAAAGATGTTGGTGTAGTTGGTACTTGAATGATCGATAATTATATTTGTGGAGAATTCTCCAAACGGACGAATAACTTATATCACACTCAGAAACAATTTGGCGAATTGACGCCGTACAATTCACTTCAACATAGGCCAACACGTCTACTTCTTTTTCTTCACTGACGATGAATTTATTGGCATTTTCTTCTGGTTCATTTCGCATTTTCTTTTCCAGTTTTGGAAAATAGTGCCGAGTGGGATGGCGACGATTAGGGAATCTCTGAGCATAAATTCGAGCTGCATCAGATGCATTCTTTTTTGCTTCTCCGTAAATTAGCAACATGTCAATTTTCTCGTTTCTAGTATTCCATATCAAATTATGAACTATGCAACAAAAGAATTTTTGAAAGTGACAGCATATTCATTGGCCTATTTGTTTAGGTATAGTCCTAGCAACAGCTTCAATTGTTTGTCACGAATAACTAGAATAACAGGACTCAGTGCATACCGAATACGTATTATTTGTAATTGGGTATGGTCGCTTCTTGCAATCGCTCACAGAAATAGTGAAAATAAAGTGAAAGTGTGTGGTATCAAATTATTCGTAAGAAAATGATCTTTCACAAAAAGCCGACGAGCCACCCCCTTTCCATTTGAAAAATTCACGTTAACTGGAAAAATTCATATTTGAGACTTTTGAATAATTCTTTCAACGACTGTGAAGTCAAAAGCCTCAAAGTCGTATTTTTCCCATGTTACTTGATCAAGAATGAAGCGATTTACACGATCCATGGCATTCTAGATCAAAAAATGAAAATTGAAATAAAAATTACTTCATTTGTCAAATATTGACAAGTGAGGTGTTGTTGGATTTAGAATGTCATTCTCGATCGAAATAAGTAAAAATATATAGGATGTCCCATTTAAAAATCGAAAGTTATGCTCATTTCCGGTCGAACCGGAAGTACGATAAAGCAAGTTAATATGTCAAAAAATGTAAATTGAACTATAATACACAACCCCCAAATTTCGTTTTTCTATCTTCAATAATAAAAAAGTTATAGGGGTGAGCCACCTTGGAGAATCACCCGGTATACCACATCAACTTGTCCTTTCCTGTCTAAAATATCATGTACATAATTTGTAAAATATAGTAAATTTGTTTCAATTGACTTTTTCTTGCAAAACCCATGTTGTTGAATACATAGCATATTTTGCACATGTGAATGAAGTTTATCATATAGTATAAATTCGAAAATCTTCGCAATACAGTTCAAAACTGCTACAAGCCGGTAATTATTGAATTCGTTTTTAGGGCCTTTTTTGTGGATTGGTGTAACCTTAGTGAGTTTGAATGTATTCGGAAAGATTCCAGAGTCCAAAGATTTTTGAAAAATAACTAGAAGAGGGTACATCAAGTAGTCGCGACAAGCTTTGAATATGTATCCTGGGATATCATCAGGTCCCGCTGAAAACTTAGGTTTTAATTTTTTGAATGCTTTAAGGATATCGTTCACCGTAACTCTGTTGAAATTCAAATGAGGAATATTAGTACCTTGGTTGAAAAATGCTTTTTTTATGTGGTCAAAATCATATGTTGATGAGTTCCGATCATAAACAGATTTAAAATATTCCGCAAATCCTTCAGAAATATCAGTTGCGTCTCTAATCAACTTTTTATCGTGTCCTACGAAGTATGAATTTTCAGAATTCGATTGCTTGGTTTTATTAATCATATTCCAAAATAAATGTGAGTCTATATGAATATTATTTTCAATTTTCTGTAAGGGATCGCAATGTTTTGTATTCATTCAAGTGGAATTCAGATTGAGTTTTGTGTTTCCTATGAAATTATTTTTCTTGCAACATTCGGATAATGCCAGGAGTATACCAAAATGGAAAATTATTCTTTTGTTTATATTTGAATTTGGGAACGCAGATGTCAAATATTTCATATATTTTGTGATAGAAGAAGTCCACTGCCACGTTAACATCTTGTATCGGTGCAAGTTGTTCCCAATAACAGTCTCTCAACAATTCAAATAACAGTTTAAAATTTGCCTTTTTAAAATTATATTTCGATGAGAGATTTTCTGATTCCTGAAAATTGTACGTTTTTTTAATAACATCAAACTCTAACGCTAGCACAGGATGTTTTTTATCTTCCACTGTCAGGTGATGATTGTTTTTAGCAACTACAATAGTTTTGTTGCTCAATACCAGGTCCAGAGTTCTCATGTCCTCGTTGAGAATATCGTTGAAGGAACCAAGATTATAACTGTTCATCAATTCAGAAAGAGTTGAAATTATATTTGATTTGCTTATTTCAAATTTATACTTAGCCCCATTTATACTAGGTATGTTAAAATCACCCAAAACTATCAGTGATGTGTTAGGACAAATCATGCCATCTAAATTCGAGAAAAGTTCGGTAAAGTTCTCATAGTCCGCTAAATTTGATAGAGGTGGAAAATAAATATTGGCAATGATACATTTATTTCCGAAAATATCTATTTCAACAAAGATGGTTTCTAGTGAAGAAATCAGAGTAATTGATTTTGATTTAAATTTTTTGTGTACTGCTATCAGAACGCCTCCTCCCCATTTTTTGCCAGTTTTTTCAAGATTCCTGTCATTTCTATAAACTAGATATTCATCAGTAAACAGCTCAGAATCATAAAAATCTTTAGTCAGCCAAGTCTCGGTCAAGCAGATGACATCGTAAGATTCTAACATTAAATTTTGAAAAAAATCAGTTGTCTTTGTACGTAACCCCCTAGAATTTTGGTAATACACAGCTATTTTCATTGTCCACTCATTCGATTAGAGCTCTATACTTGACAAAAGAAATAAACCAACTAAAATTATAGCTAAAAATAAACTAGATATATATTAAAGTGTAATTACTCGCGGTCTTGTGGCGCGCGTGGTTTCGCGCTTTTTCTCCCTCCAAAACGGTCCATGAGCGGTTTCCATACGTTTTTAATTTCCACGCTTGGTTGACTGAAGGCACCATTGGCTTCTATGTAGGTGGTTTCCATAAATTTCCGTTTGAACCAATGTTCCTCTCTATGAAGGACACTAGCTTCGTCCCAGAGAATTCGGTGATGTTTTGTACAGGCGTGGTCAGCAATTCCCGATTTGATGTTTCCCCTCGTTGAGTCCACTTTTTGTGTTCGGCTATTCTTACTGATAATGGCCTCTTGGTCTCTCCGATATAGGAATCTCCACATTCACATGGGACTTTGTAAATACAGTTTTTATTGGATTCTGTTGTGTTCTCTGGTTTCGTCTTGGTGTGGAAGCTTCGTAAAGTACTGCCGGATTGAAAGCAACTCTTGATGTTATATTTATTTCCGATCCTTCTAATCTTCTCGGAGATACCCCTGATATAGGAAAGAATGAGAACGGGGTTTTGTGGTCTTTCTTTGGTTGTCTTGGTCTTTTCGAGTTGTTTCCGAACTTCTCCTATGAGCTTCTCGGAGTATCCGTTTCGGCGTAGGTCCTTTTTGATGTGGTTAATTTCCGCCTCCAATGACTCCTGGTTGTTGCAAATAGACATTGCTCTCTCCACCAACGTTCTTACGATTCCCCTCTTTGTGGAGTTTGGGTGATTAGAGCCGTAGTTGAGGTACTGTCCTGTGTGTGTCTTCTTTAGTCAGCCAAGTCTCGGTCAAGCAGATGACATCGTAAGATTCTAACATTAAATTTTGAAAAAAATCAGTTGTCTTTGTACGTAACCCCCTAGAATTTTGGTAATACACAGCTATTTTCATTGTCCACTCATTCGATTAGAGCTCTATAGTTGACAAAAGAAATAAACCAACTAAAATTATAGCTAAAAATAAACTAGATATATGGGCAGGATTCGCTAACAGATAATTCGAGCCGATAGATTTATTATACAATAATAATTATCTGAATGAATCATCAGTGAATCAAATAATAATAATATTTGTACCTAACCTAAAAATGAAAATATTTACTAATTCCTATTATTCATTAATCATGTTATCTATTTAATACTGAGCATGAACTGAAATAACACTTTTTATTGTAAACGTGTATGAAAGATATATAGCAGCCAAGTTTATAGTAAATAGAAGTATATAGCAACCAAAAAGAAAAGGCACAAAAAAGCAAACATTCCTCAATATTAATAAGACGAAGTGCGTTAAAATCGAGGTAAACCATGTTGCCAAATCTCAATCTGAGTCTAGAATTGCGGATCATTCAATGCTTTGATACTTTTGATATCACCTTCTTTCACAAAGATTTTGCCATCTCGGGACCAGGCATTTTGGAAATTATATATATGATATTTGATTTTAGTTCAAACGGTGTGGTGTTTTTTATTTTCATGGGGAATTTTTGTTCTGATATATTCTTATTTCATGTTGTTGTTGTTCAGTACTGTACCTAGTTGTTCGAGAAAATGTTAAACATAGGATATTTTCAAGATGATGTTATTTGTTTCATCGTTTTAAGCTGAAAGAGTATCCGAAAAAATTATCCTGTTTGATAATCATTCTACAGTATGTATGATTTCAACAATTGTAAGTTATCTGAACAAAAATAAGACTTCATAATATCTTCCAGATTCTTTGTTTTGCATATTTTATAATATTGATTTTAAAAAAAACAGAAGGAAAGATCAGGTATCTTCCGAAGAAGCTTGGTTGGTACCAATTGACTTCTAGTTTGCTCTATTTTTCCTTCACTGTAATTCGAGATAACAAGATTCAAGATAATTCTTGAACAAAAAAAATTAGAGAAAAGTTCGTGTTGGCAAGTTGATTGAAAGTCATACATCACAAGGTTAGAGTGAACCAGTGACAATTTCTCACAACTAAAACAAAAAATTAAACAAAATTTAAATTTATATCAAAAATATCAACATGACTTAGAAATGCATTTAGTCCTAAAGTTGTATTATTCCGTATTCTGAAACAGTTTTTCTTCAACTAACTGTATAGTTAAGTCAACAGGTGTGTTGTTTAAAAGATAAGATATATATTTTATGCACTCCGAAAATTCGAAGGAATCTTTCACAATCTTGTCATCTTGCCATTATTACTATCATTAGTTCTCAACAGATTGAGCATGAAAACAGAACAATGAATTTTTCACGAATCAAACTGAAGACACGTTAGGAAGAAGTTCAAATTATGGCTTGAAAAGGAGAAACACTTGAAAACTATTCAATGGATCTCCCACCATATCAATGGTAAATTGGCTTACGGTTTTACTCGAATTTTTATATATTGTGATTCTGGTCAAATGTCTCCATTGTACCAAAATTCTAAATTCGACGGTTTAGATTATACAGACTGCTGAAGGTGACTTTTCCAAAATTTCAATTGGCCATTGTATAGGCATTCTTTCAAATATATGAACCAAATCAACTATGCATCGATTACTCATATTGCAGATACCAGACCACTATAGAGTATAATTATTCCTGCACATACCCACGATATACAGGGTGAGTCCAAAATAAGCAAGTTTTTAGTAATTTCTAAAAATTAAAAGGTGGAATTTCATTCATTTCCAAATATTTCGAAAGATACAAATATCAAAAAATCTGATTTAATATTTGTGTCATTCGAAATATCTGGAAATGAATGAAATTCCACCTCTCAATCTTTTAGAAATCATTAATAAACTTGCTGCTCTGGACTCACCCTGTATATCGTTGGAATGTTCAGGAATTATTATACCTCACAGTGGATTTGTTTCTGCCATCTGAAGAATCGATGCATAGTCGAAATAGTTAATAAATTCGAAAAATGTCAACTTCAGTAAAGTGTATAATCTAAACCGTTTAATTTAGAGCTTTGTCGGTCGCAATGAAGACATTTGATCAGCATCACAAGATCTACAATACATAAAAAATTGGAGCAAATTTACCGAAAGCCAATTTCCCATTGAAATTGTGCGAGGTCCTTTTGTATTTCAATTCGAAACTTTGAGGTTATGACACATGCAAGCAACGTCCACTTCATCCTCATAAATATTCACGTAATAACTGGACGTCACACAAACATTCAATCCACCATTTATCCAAATCGCTAGTATGATTCTGGTTTAGGCCCATCAGCGGGATTCCACTCAAAATGTAGGCGCATCATTCATGAAGCCACATATTGACAGTAAGTCTAGATCAAAGGCCCTTTTGTTCTCTCGTGAAGTGGTTTCTGTGTAGTTCGCCCCGGTTTACCATTTTGACCTTTCAATCGTCGCAAAAAGCGGTATTCGCTCTCATTTCAACCTTAAACGATTCATGGGATCAATAAAATGTGGTTTCCAATATTTGTTGGGCAGGAAAACGTTAGGATTGAGTGTTTTTTTTTTTTTCGTTGAAATTACCACTTGATTTTTCACAATTTCCTGAATATAATCACGATACCAAATCTTTCATAAACATAAAGGATATTTGAAATACATATCAAATCAATCATATTGATAATGATAATAATAAAAATGATCAATCAATACATTCAGGGAATGAAAATATAACTCATTATTGCTAACTAGTACCTGTTCTCTTCAAACTATGAAAACGCTCAAATGTTCTGCAGATATTTAAAAATGGCATTACGTCACTATCGGCCAGTAGCACTGATTTAGGCACATATTGAGCTTTTCGGAAAAATCCTACATGAAAAAGTTTTAAATTTCGTTTAGCAATATCTAAGGAAATATTTTCCTCAAATATAAAATTTTCCATGAGAGGAAACTATTTATCGATAAATTGCACAGGTAATTTCACTACGAAATACTGAAAAATATCAGATAAACCATATATATATACAGTGAGTCTGCCTAAGTTGGCTACATATGGGAAACTTTTTTATTATTCATTTTAAGAAAAAAAGTTATACCCCATAAAAAGTTCTACATGGTCAAAAACCCATGATGCAACCATCAGATATTGAATTTTATCAATCTTACAGATATAATTCAATATCTGTCGAGGTATTAGCCAGATAAGTAGTTGTTTTCTGTCGGACATATGCCATACAATCTATACAAAGGTATAGTGAGTTCCTAAAGGATTGTTTTCGACTGTTTTACAGTCACTGGAACATATATATATATATATATATATATATATATATATATATATATATATATATATAATTGAAAATATCTTGAGGTTGCAGTCTGATATTGGATTTAAAGAAAACTCTTTGTCATCTTGCCAAGCTTTCGGAAATGTTTATTTCCTTCCTCAGGACAACTACAAAAGGACAATTTAATAAATGGAGAAAAATATTGAATCTACTTACATAACTTGAGTAAAAATTGAAATTAGCATCAAAAAAAGAATGTTGTATTTAAAAAAATATTAGACAGATAAAATTTTAAATGAGTGTCAATCAACTTCAAAAATGATGAGAAACAATCAAGTAACTCTACTGGGCAAGATGAGAAAGAGTTTTCTTTTAATCCAATATCAGACTGCAACCTCAAGATATTTTCAATTCTACAGTTATTGTCAGTCACGAATTACCTATTTTCATATATATATATATATATATATATATATATATAAGTAGAAAAGTTATTGGGTATATCCCTCAAAATGTTCTGCAACCGTAGACACGTGTTTCGAGCTTATTTAAAATAACTCATCAGTACGGTAAAATCAAGTGCGAAGATGTACAACATTTTGAGGGTTATACCCAATAACTTTTCTACTTATATTTTCATGTATTGCCCCTCGCTAAATCCATCCTTATATATATATAAGACTCACGTCGATACTGCTCATTATCCACTCAAAGAGAAATGTTCTTCTATGTTATATAAGCATTTAGATATAAAAGATATCTCTTACACACATTTTCAAACTTTTGTAAATATATTTGTCTTTGATTTTCGTTTGTAGTGTTTTGAAAAGATCATCACGGTTGCAACAGGAAGACTTTGGGAGTTTTGTATTTAGAAATTTCCAAATGGTTGGTTTTCGTTCCAAAGCCTTGGCTACTCCAAAGAATCGCAAACTGTGATAAATGTTTTTTTTTTATTGAAAGTAACACACTTCAGTGTGTAAATAGATGTTAAAGTCAGGACATTTTTGTCTGTGAATACAGCATGGCAACTTTGGTGATGGTCAAATATTGCATTGTGGAGCGAAAATTGCACTGCAAAAACATCCGGTCACCATGACACCACAAAGAATAGTGAAAAATGTGAGATAAACTTTAAAAAAAAGTAAAAACTCGGCCATTTTCCTATTTTGTAAAAGCCTTCCTTCTTTGGATTCGGGTGCTTTCGCCAAAATATGAAAGTAAATTCGTGAAATTCTCAGATAATAATCTGTAATTTTAATACACTTGTGCAATTGTAACCAAAAAAAACACGGGTTCTCATGTAAGAGGTCTATGATAATTTACCTAGTTTGAATGCTTTAGACGATGTAGAATCTTGATTACTTATATTTCGGACGTCCATCATCTTAATGGTTGAAAGATTTCTATCTCTTTCAAATTTTTTCACAACGTTTCAATTGCTTGAATCCGCAATCGTCTTGTGGTGAATAGTGACAAAATCAGATGCTACGCGACCTTTTATAGGTCTATAATTAAAGTGTAATTACTCGCGGTCTTGTGGCGCGCGTGGTTTCGCGCTTTTTCTCCCTCCAAAACGGTCCATGAGCGGTTTCCATACGTTTTTAATTTCCACGCTTGGTTGACTGAAGGCACCATTGGCTTCTATGTAGGTGGTTTCCATAAATTTCCGTTTGAACCAATGTTCCTCTCTATGAAGGACACTAGCTTCGTCCCAGAGAATTCGGTGATGTTTTGTACAGGCGTGGTCAGCAATTCCCGATTTGATGTTTCCCCTCGTTGAGTCCACTTTTTGTGTTCGGCTATTCTTACTGATAATGGCCTCTTGGTCTCTCCGATATAGGAATCTCCACATTCACATGGGACTTTGTAAATACAGTTTTTATTGGATTCTGTTGTGTTCTCTGGTTTCGTCTTGGTGTGGAAGCTTCGTAAAGTACTGCCGGATTGAAAGCAACTCTTGATGTTATATTTATTTCCGATCCTTCTAATCTTCTCGGAGATACCCCTGATATAGGAAAGAATGAGAACGGGGTTTTGTGGTCTTTCTTTGGTTGTCTTGGTCTTTTCGAGTTGTTTCCGAACTTCTCCTATGAGCTTCTCGGAGTATCCGTTTCGGCGTAGGTCCTTTTTGATGTGGTTAATTTCCGCCTCCAATGACTCCTGGTTGTTGCAAATAGACATTGCTCTCTCCACCAACGTTCTTACGATTCCCCTCTTTGTGGAGTTTGGGTGATTAGAGCCGTAGTTGAGGTACTGTCCTGTGTGTGTCTTCTTCCTGTAAACAGAGGTGAGGATTCCAGTGTCTGTTCTTTCAGCTTTTACATCGAGAAACGATAGGATACTGTTAGTTTCCTTTTCCATTGTGAATTTGATTGAATCCCTCATGTTATTCATTCTGGCGAAGAATTCCCCAAGGTGTTCATCTCCATGGTTCCAAATGATAAAGGTGTCGTCTACGTATCTTAGCTATAGTTTTGGTTTGTATTTTGCCTCTCTGATAGCCAATTCCTCGAACCACTCCATGTATATGTTGGCGATTACTGGAGAGAGAGAAGATCCCATCGGCAGTCCATCAACTTGGGAGAAAAAACGGCTCTTTTCTTGAAAGTATGAGTTGTGTAGGCAGCACTGCAGTAGTTCCAATATCGCTTGTACGGGGAGGACAGTCCTTTCATGAAGCTGGATGTCTTCTTCCAGTTTCCTCTTGATGATGTTAAGGGATTCTTCTATGGGGACATTGGTGTAAAGGCTCTCCACGTCAAAGCTGATGACTAGGGCCTGAAGATCGTTTCATCAGTAATAATTTACCTAATTTGTTTCGTACAAGAGGTAAATGAAGTGACCGAAAATAACAGTCAACTAGACGTTATTTTTACTGATTTCAGTAAAGGCTACGATAAAGTTGATCATCAGTTCATGTTGGAAAAATTATACACGTCTGAGTTCTCAGATTGACTCTTGGAGTTGTGAGCATCGTTCATATAGAAAGAAGAATTTATGAAGTTTATAAGGGAGGAATATCAGAGGATTCATTCACAACAGCTGGTGTGCCCCAAGGGTCCAATCTAGGACCACTATCATTTTCACTACTGATAATTGATCTGCCATAGGTAGTTCGGGACTCACTGAAATTCAAGAAGATCTGATTTTGTTACAAAATTATTTAGATGGAGTTTACAAGTGGTTCCTGGCAATTTGACAGTTTTTCAATTATTAGGAAAAAACAAACAAACGAATTACAGTATAATATAAATGACAAATATATAGTCAAAATGTGGAAATGTAGAGAGTTGGGAGTTACACTAGATGAAAAATTCAGTTTTAAGCAATATTTCAATTTTATCTCCTCTAAACTCGCCCTCCAAACAAATTCATAATAAAAATTTATTCCTTCCTACTTTAATTATTTTATTAGACATTCCCTCTTAAACTTGAGATATAAATTCTCCATTAAGATATAAGTTTTTAAACAATGGAAACGTGACACATTCCAATATTTTTCCAGTGTCAACTCTTGAACAACAGACAAATCAGACTGATCTAAATTCTATCAATTTTGACAATTACCTATGCGATAGTCAAAGGAAAATTGAGGTATTATTTTGGTTTTCTGGAGGAGATTTGTTCCTTGACAAAACTTTTTGGGAATTTCAAATATGAAAATGAAAATTGATATCCACTAAAAATTGTATAAAAGCCGCAAACAAGTGACTAGACATAAAAAAATCAGCAAAATATTAAAATTACTGACAAGTATGCAGATTTAGGCAATTTTATGAAACATCTCCAGAATTGTAAATTTTGAGTACAAGGAAGTGTATTTCAACTAGGGCTCATTGTCATAATGAGAAGAAAAAGAAAATAATAAGGGGTTCCCATTCGAAAAAGTTGAGATTTTTTAATTTTTTTCATTCATTTATTGGACCCCCGTTTTGGCACACCCTGTGGATTATTCAGTGGATATGAAAATGGTGATTTATGAACTGCCTATTTTTTAATGGTAATTTACATAAAAATAAATAAAAAACAATTCATTTTGAGTAGAAGGTATGACATAAGTAAGAATCAAAATCATAGGGAGAATTAGGAAATGTGTTGAAATGCAGGGTGTGCCATTATCTTGATTCTTGATTCTTCCGCTTAACTGGATGGGGTGTTAAACTCTTTCTTATGGGAGATGAAAATGTTCTACTAACATTTATCGATACATCTTCAGTCCGATGTGATTTCAATTATTCAATTATTTGTTTCCTATTTATAAACTTACGAATAATTTCCTTTCTAAGAGTCGACATGATTTTCGAAATTCATTCGAAAAATTGCAATTTAGAACACTCAAATGGAGACGTCATTTGTACTAATACAACGTGGACATTTTTATGGTAACCTCTTCTAAATAAAACAAAAATTCGCAATTCTATCAGAGAAACCAGTTGCAATAGTGCCGTCGCGGTATTGGGAGGAAAATTAGTTATTTTCTGGCAGATATTCTCCTTATATCAAGACTTGTAAGGTTATTTAAAAAAAGAGTTTTTCCAAATTCAATTCTTTTAATTACTCGTCAGAGATATTCACTTTCAAATAAAACTTATTGATACACGCAAACTCTAAATCTTCGACCACAGATTCCATATAACAAAAAGCCACCACATTAATGAATAAATCTAGAACAACATAACAAACATGACCATTCGTTTGAAATTATAGTTGTTTGTGTAATCCGATTTCACATCATCCTTTTTTTTGATAGTATCGTTAATAATTAAATATCATGGAAACAAATTGTAGCGTTCATAATTTATAACTTAATATTACAATTAAATGAAATACGGAAGCACGCGAAATCAATGCGCTACCACCATTTTATAAAAAAATTGTAGGTTGCATTCACCAAAGAATAGAAATTCCTGCTACCTCCACCAAATTTCATGAAATAGAATATTTGACTCAAACCAAATTGTATTACACGAATTCTAAGGATTTCTTTTCGATTAGGCGTCAGCCTGTTGGCTTTGTAAAGAAAGAAAGAATTGAAACAATAATTAAAAGTAGTGAATAAAAAATAACATTAGGGGTTATCAACAAAAGTGTGCAAGGTGAGGTATGAATAGAACCAGATTCAGATCGAGGCAACGTAGACAGATATAGTAAAATTACAAATATAGAAGCTATAGCGCTGAAGGACCTTGGTCAATGGCCGATTGGATCAATGTAATTGGTTCAATAAAGTTCATTTATTATTATTATCATTAGAAGCTATATATGTATAGGTATATTCAAAAATTAGTAACTAATCATCTGAAATACATAAGATGGAAAAGGCCCAGTAGATATGTATATGGGAAACTACTGAGAGTATTTTTTGTGAAAACTTGAATATCGTGGGAGTTTTCCGAGGATCTCGTTTCAGTTGAAATATTCTCACCTATCCACGAATTTTAGAATCAACGATAAGTTTCGATATAACTATATTCGAACCATCATTTGTCTAAAAGACTCCAGTTTTCAATTATTTCAGTTTTTTGAAAATTTTGACAATTCACGAAAAAATCATTTTTTTAAAACAATGAGAATTTGCCTAAATAAGACCTGAAGCTTCCTAAATATTTGGAAATTTTAGAAAATTTAAATAAAAATTTTTACGAGGTGCTCAGAAATTGGCGTCGAATTCTGCTATATCGAAAATTGTGTAACTAATTTTTTCATATGGCAACCCCATTTTTCCCAACGCCAGTGGATTCCACGCTAAAAAATAGAAGGAGTATGTACTTACAACCCTTTATCTAAATTAAATGGTTTTTGTATAAACTAAAATTGTATAAACTGGGAAAAACTTAAATTTCCTTGTGGTTAATAAAAATAATGGAATATATGGGTCATGGATCCTTGAGGGACTCCTTAATCTATCTGATGTCTCATCCCCAATAGAAGGATATACATTCCAAGGTGCACACCTTTATAGCAGAAGAATCTTATTCATCGAATTCATCCCAATCATGTGAGTTTCTCAAGTTTTGAATTCTCATTTTTGTTTCTCCATCAGTGGTAGAACTGATAAAAAACAAAGAGAATCGGCGTATTTTTCAGTGTTTGCAGAAAATCAGTGTTCATCGGAAGTTGACAAAGTTTTACCCACGTTTTTGACGGAAAATTCGTTGAAATATTCGGCTGAAATCTTGGTTTAATTTTTGTTGGTATACTGAATCGTCTCCAAATTGCTTGAGTTTTCTATGAAATCATTACGTGTTTTTTTTATAATTCGATTTGTTTTTTTTTTTGAAAATGATATACCTCTTCTGACTGTATACATTGTTTCATAGTATTCATAGCTCACGTTGACTTTCTATTTCTTTCGGATTTCATGAATACCAGCCTATACTTCTTGAAGTTCAACATTTGATATAATTTTCCAGAAAAAGGATGTAGAACTCGTCTAGAAATTCCAGAAAGAAGTGATTAAATAAATCATTTTCCTTGTAATCGTTGAAAAGTTTGGTCTAGCAGATGATAATTGTTTTCTATTTTCTCACGTATAATAAACTTATAGGTAACAGAAATATTGGTAGTTAAGTTTATTGTTAGCAATCTGATAAATTGCAGTACATTTATATTCGAATTGGGTTTGACCAATAAATGAATAAATAACTGAAAAGTAGAATTTCCGTACAATCCAAAATAATTGCTTCATATACATTGAATTGTATGATATGATAACATGAAATTCTTGGATACAAATTCTGAAAGAGAATTCATAATGAGGAAGCGTGGACTCCCATTTGAAATTAAGAAGATTGGTGGTTACTTTCTGTCATCCTGAAAACTGATTCATTAAAACTGATACTGAGTCGTTCTACGACTTTTTCTTACCTACCGAAGGCAGTACCAAATTTTTTGGCTACCCGGTATATTCCTGCTATTTCAAAATCCCTTGCTGGAAATCAAAAATCGTCTTATGACCGCCTCCACCAAATTTTCGCAAACTCTAAAACTCCCCCATCAAACTCGCAATCTCCGCTCCACAACAACAACGAACTCAAAAAAAAATCTCACCTCACGTCATAAATCCACCCACTCACATCCCGCGACCGCCAAAAATCCTCGGTCGCAACTCGGTACCCGCGAACTCCACCGCACCAAACCGAAATTACGCGCGTAAGTTTTCCGGAAAAGCGGAAAATCTGCACCTCCACCGCGAAACTCCGCTTCGCGCACCACAGTGTCGACTGCGAGTTTTCGCCGCCTCCAGTCGGGCCCGAGGCGGGGGCAGCCGGCTTCGGCCGAGCGCTGTCGATCGCACTTTTGATTGGAAACACATGAATATGTAACGGAATTATATCCGACGTAACGAGCCGTCGGCGTTCGTTCCATTGTAAATCCGTTTGTGTTATGGAGGATTGCTCATTACCGATGGATTGCGGACTCCGTACCGAAGATTTTTTTTTTCGGTCTGTGGAGTCAGTGTCGGACTCGCCCAAGGCATTTCCCAGAGACTTGATTACAACCTCGAAAGAAGCATACTGTAGTCAGTGTAGTCCTCCACTCTGTCAGGTCTAACTCCATTCTTTAGCCAGCATCAGATTAACTTCAAACTGTTATTATTCCTCTTAATCTTTCCGATTTCTTCAAAAGCTCCTGAAAAACATTCTTGAAGCTTGTTACTTACGGTGGTAGCTTGCACTATCTCTTGTGAATGTGAATGTGGAGTTCTCCGTTATCAATAAGTCCTGTGCTCATATGTCCAGTGATCACACGTCCAGGTTCTTTGATGATATTGATGATAACACAGTTTTTCGTAATTTGAATGTCTTCCTTGAAATATATCTTCATCTTCTGGATTTTGTTCACTGTGATTCCTCAAGAAAGACTTCTTCATTGCCAATCCACGAAATTGTATCTTCAATATTTAGCATAAATTCGCTCTTGTCCGTAATATCCAGGTCCAAAACACAATCTTTCATATCTGCAACCACCATGAAAGTTCCATAGTAATAGAACCTATCCTAACCTATTCCTATTCGCTTCATAGACTTGTGCACCAGGTCTAGGCCAACGAATGATCATGAAGCTCCTGTATCTAAGGTCAAGATGCATATTTGATCCTTCAAGTAGCCTTGAACTAGTAAACTCGATCTTGCTTCGTTGCTTTACAACCATGACTTTCCCTTCTTGGACTCCTGAATCTGTCTTGCCCTGCAGTTCCTTCATATATGCTCGGTGTTTTCACAGTAATAGCAGCGTCTCTTTCAGTTGCCGTGGAATGGCACTTGGTTCCCCAATGCGCATATTGAGTCCAACATTGAGCTAGCTTGTGGGTTGGCCAAATCAATCAGTGCTTTTGGTATCGACTATTTACTTGACCTAGAACCCTCGTTTGAGATATTTCCGTCCATTTCTGATATTCAACGTCTGGATGAGTCTGGAATATTGCCTCTCTCACTCTGAATGTTCTACAAGTTGTTCAATGCTTCACCTCGTAGACACTACTACTAGTGGAGGAGCCATTTTTGCCTGGGATCAGCCGTTTGCGTTTGCCACTGCCTCAAATCGACTCTGATCTATAGCCCTCGAAAATTATTTATCGAATAATGGAGTCTTCAAAATTTTCACTTCTGAAGGGCTTGGCCATGTGAGTGGAAATGGCTTTTCACTAATAGGAGAGATTTTCTTAGAGTGTTTGCTTGTGTTCGCTTGTATGGAAGGTGCATCACTTCCAGCCTCTCTTTGATCTCAAATATTTCTTCGTTAATCATATCCACTCCACGTGCTACCCGTTTATCTGAAGCGGACAGTTCATTGTCGACCTCTTGGACCATTTTATTTACTCCTTGGACTTCATCTCTGATTCTTGGATTTACCATCTGATCTCCTGGACTTCTCATTTGACTCACTGTACTATTTCTGTTATTTCATTCAGGATAAACTGTTGGTTTTAACACATTCGTTGTACAAGTTCACCATTTTGTTGGAATTTCTGAACTCACCCCTTCTCTTGCTACTTTCATCCTTGTATCCTCTTGATCACATATTACACGTGTCATATGTACTACCTGTACCTTAAATGGTCAATAAATTTCTATTTTACTCTATTCTATCCTATTATATGTGTTGGAATACAATAGGTTTTATATCTTCGATAAATTGGGAAGTTCTCTATCCAAATATATGATCCAATATTTGAAGTATCTGCGTAGCACAGTGTTGTCAAGTTTAGTAAGGCTAATAAATGCAGTTGTCCAGTAGCGTATCACTCATTTTAATCTCGAAAACGCAACAAAACATATTTTACCTAAAATTTCCAACTTGAATCAGAATGAATATGGATCCCAGAAAATTTCATTTATTTCATCATATATATTGGTTGCTCAATATGTTTTTGTCTGAAAAATTTGAGCAGCACCAGAAACGTTTTATACTCATTTAGAATGAGTCTATCAGGGCGACACCATATCGAGAAGTTGTCAGCTATCTTATAGAGTTTAGTTTGAAATTTGAGATTGCCGGATTCTGCTAAAATGGAAGTATCATCGGCGAAAAGAGATGATGAGGTTGTGGTAGGTATCACTGAAGAAAGTCCTCAGTGAAGAGTGACAGCCGTGGAAAATTTTTTCAGGCTATCTGACCATTATAAGTACTTGTTAAGATGTGCAATAAGTATTCCTCCATTCCGAAAACCCAGGCCAGTCCAACTCTGCAAATAAAGCACGTTGAGATTTGTTGCCGGCCAATATGAAATGAAGCGGAAAATCCGGAGGTCGTAATTTTTTAAATTAATTGAAAATGTGATTGGAATAAAGCATGGCAAAACGTTAAGCTTCTTTCGTATCTCCTGTTCATTAGCTATCGTATCCATACAAATCGAAACAAATGAGAAAAATGAACACAAAAAAATGTTTTAAAGAAAAGCTTTCATTAAAATGCGCTAAAAATAAAAAATTAAGGTTCAAACTAAATTAAACCCATAACACACACAGAACAGGTTAAATGAAAGTTATTGATGAAAAATGAGGCATTTTCTTCCATGTATTATGTACAAAACATTGTTGAATACATGATATTTTGAAGAAATCATGCATTATGTTGAATGGACTCAACCTATACGTACTCCAAAAATCGATCATATTCATGACTATAATATAATGTTATATCAAAATTAACCCATTTCACGTCAAACGTTCGCTTCAACACATTTTGATTACGTTGAACTTTTGACACGTTTGAAGATTGCATATTTACAGCATTTCTTCACGGACGGAGACTTCAGAGTAACTACTTTTAGTCTAAGAGCTAGCAACGTTTTCGAGAGAGCATTTCAGGTTGGACAGTTTTTAGATATGCTATCTCTCTCACTCTCCCAGACGTCATACGGGCCATCTGGCTGGTGGTAATCAGTGCGCATCGTACCTGTCCTGTACAAGTAATTTATTTATTTTTCAAGAAGGTTTCTTTTTTTTTTATTAGTTTCATTTTTAACTTTTTGATACATGATACAATTATTGTCAGATATTTTTATCGTTGTTTAAACTGTGCCAGATGCCAATAACAAAATAAAGAAAAAAATTGAATAATAAACAAAAAAAAAAGAATTCATAGTTATTTATGAAACAAGTGCAATAAACAATTTTTGCCGAGTTGCATACAACATTTTTTCTACGTTCATGCAAAAAGCAAAAAATGATTTATTGAGGTGCGGCACTAGGTGTAGGAAAATGAAAAGTGCAACTTGAATACTTTATTATTAATATCGATTTGCATTGAAACAGGAACTAATACGTTACGAACAATTTAACTCAAACTTTATTTTTACCCTCAATGTTGAAAGTGAATGAACAATTGGTGCAATTTCCAATATGAATATTTCGTAGTGAAGTACCTATCTGCAAGCATATGCTGACGATCTGGTCCTAGTAATAAACGATAAATCCGAAGAGACGATCTCCTACGTCCTTCAGGATATATTGGATACCATATATAAATGGTGTGAGAGGGAGGAAATGTCCATTAACCCCCACAAAATGGTCATAGTACCATTCACCAGGAAAAGGAAGCTGGAACATTTAATACCTCCTTCCATCAATGGTGTAACAATTCCTTTTGCGAGTGAAGCAAAATATCTAGGAATAACCCTGGATAAAAAACTTAATTGAAACTCGCACCTGGAAAAGACTATCCGGAAGGCTAGCCTTTCATTATGGACATGCCGCAGAATATGTGGCAAAACATGGGGCATGTCACCAAAACACGTATACTGGTTGTACGTGACCGTCATACGTCCAATGATAACGTATGGCTCTATAGTCTGGTGGAGCAAGGGACATAAAAAAATGGCCATTGCTAAACTTAACGGACTACAGAGACAAGCGTGCCTGGCGATTACTGGGAGCATTCGCTCCACGCCAACGGCAGCAATGGAAGTCCTCCTTGGATTACTTCCTCTCCACATAGTTCTGGAGAGAGAGGCAAGATGGGCAACATACAGACTTTATCAAGCGGCCATTAGTCTACCGCAGGCATGTGTCATGAGAGGCAGCGGCATGCTGGAGGGCATAATAGCTCACAACATTCTAGGAATGCCCTCAGACATCATGCCTAAAACCATCAACCTTCACACGTCCTACACTGTGGTCTTTCCCGAAAGAGAAGACTGGGTCCGGAATGAAACCAACCTATGTAGGGCAAATGAACGTTGGTTCACCGATGGTTCCAAAACTCAGGAAGGCGTCGGAGCCGGAATATATGGGATGAACCCAGTAGTGAAACGCTCGTTCAGTATGGGCAAACTAGCTACGATATTTCAGGCAGAGGTATATGCCATTGAAATGTGTGCCAGGGAGCTGGAAAATCGGCTCCACACACGAAAAACAATAAAAATATTTTCAGATAGTCAAGCAGCACTTAAAGCGCTTGAATCCAACTGCTTTAAATCTAAGGCAGTATGGAACTGCAGAGACACCTTAAACCGACTGGCGCAACGCAACAATGTTACCCTAGTCTGGATACCAGGTCAAACAGGCCTAGAAGGAAACGAAATAGCGGACGCCCTAGCAAACGGGGGGGCCGAAACAACGTTCACTGGACCAGAACCGGTAATCGGTTTAGCATATAGCACTGCCAAGAATGTCATAACAGCTTGGGCAGACAATAAAAGACTCGAGTACTGGCGTAGTCTACCGGGCCTAGCCCATTCCAAACCATTTATAGCTTGTACAAGGAAAAAACAGGACTCTGACAAACTGCTAGAACTCAGCCGAGCGCATCTCAGAGTTATAGTAGGTTTGCTTACTGGCCACTGCAAACTCAAATACCACATGCATAAAATCGGACTTGCAGAAGATGCAGAGTGCCGGCTATGCATGGAGGATGATGAAACGGCTGAACACATTCTGTGTACATGCCCTGCAGCGGCCAGAACCAGATTCTCAATATTTGGCGATACGACAGTAAGGCCAGAAAACCTGGTAAATTGTTCTCCCAATGCATTCCTCAATTTCGTCAAGAGATTGGATATACTGGGAGAAATATAACCATAGGGTGAGCCACAATAGGCCATTGGCCGCAGTGGAGGGCCTGATACGGGCCCACTCACGTTCAAAACCAAAACCTAAACCTATTGCCAATCTCGCAGAATATCTGTTAAATATGTAGTAGGTTTAAACGTTTATGTTTGTCATGATGACAGCACGTTGAAGTAGAATGACAGATGAGTGCAATAAAAACTTTATTGCACTAGTGCAATAAAGAACTTCTTTTTCCACTGAATATAGTTCAATAAAGTTTTGCTTTTTGCATGAATGTAGAAAAAAATATTTGAGTATGGCTAAAATTTTTATATGATGTTTTTTAAGTATCTGCAAACCCAAATTTAATTTGCCAAACAATAATTCGCCAGACCGATTTGAAAGTTAAAAATGATTTGGCATGTTAGAAGAGTAAAGTCAGTCAGGCGCTAGTTGCGCAAGCGAGATAAACCACAACAGCCGTTTGCAGCTTTGGCCGGCTGATGTGCCTGCGCATAAGCCTCACAGTGGATCATGTTCTATGGGGTCTGTGGAATCATGTTAAAAACTGAAGTTGGAGATGATTCTCAGGGTACAATGTGGTACATTTTGTTCTCATAACAATACCACATCACTTTTCACTTTCAAATCGGTCTAGCTGGAAGTTCAACAACCAAATTATTTTTATCTCTTATTGTTTAGCAAATTTATTTTGGGTTTGTAGATACTTAAAAAGCATCATATAAAAATTTCAGTCATATTAAAATATTTTGAAAAAATAAGTTATTTTTTAATCAAAATTAGCGTCTGGCACAGTTTAAACAACGATAAGAATATCTGGCAATAATTGAGTCATGTGTCAAAGAATTCAATTAAAATAATAATAAGAAAAGAAACCTTCTTAAATTAATTTGAAAAATAAATATTTTCCCTGTATAGGAACGAAGCGCACTTATGAACGCAACCTCTACCGCAAGCCAGATGGCCCGTATGACGTCCGGGAGAAAGAGAGAGGTAGCATATCTATAAACTGGCCTTACTGAAATTCTTGTTTTTCCGACGTTGCTAGCTCTCGTACTATTTAGAGTAACTGTACTCGAAAGTAACGACAGTACAGTAACCCGACTTAAGCGTAAAAGCATTACAGAGGTCCCGACTCTAGCTTAACTGTACTCGAAAGTAAACCAACTTCAGCGTAAACGACGACAGTTCCATCGGACACTAAAGTAAATGGACTTGAGATGCAAACTACCTTTAAGTAATTGGCTTCATCATTCAAAAAGTAACTGCGAGAGTATCTGCTGTTGAATAGACTACCGACAAGTTTCGGCAAAGAAATTGCACTAGAAGTTTCAGAAACAATCTATACTATCTATGATATATTTATTGAAACTAATATTAAGAGCTACTGATTTGAGATAGTCCAAAATGTTCTTGTCATCAAACTTTTCGACTGCCTTTCTAAGACGTTCTTGGATTTTCACCGCAGTCGAATCCCTAGGTTTGAACCGTCCTTGAAACAGCTCTTCTCGAAGACGATTGATAGCTTCTTGCTTAACAGAGCAATCATATGTGATTTTCTGGATAGACATTTTCCTAACAACTGGATAGAAAATCAAGTTGTTCAATGGCCTGCAAGGTCGCCGGATCTCACTCCACTTGACTTCTTTCTCTGGGGTACTCTCAAAGATCGTGTTTATCAAAGTGATTATCACAATATCGACAATTTAGATAATTCTGTGATTCACGAATTTTCGAGAGGAAGTAACTCGCTCCATCAATAGAATTGAAAGAAGAATTCGTTTTTGAATTGAACAAGAGGTCCGCCAATTTGAACATCTTTCATAAATGGAAGAATTAATGTATGTGGTTTGTGATAATTGTTCTTGATTACTGAATATTTTTTTAACTTATTGTTTTTTGTGTATTATTGATACAGTAATCTAAGAAATATCATGCAAAAAGCACTTCAGCACTGAATAGCAAAGTTGACGATAGATCAATATTAACCTGGCAATGTAATATATAATAACGGAGACGTCT
This sequence comes from Chrysolina oricalcia, assembly GCA_944452925.2. Classification (NCBI taxonomy): domain Eukaryota; kingdom Metazoa; phylum Arthropoda; class Insecta; order Coleoptera; family Chrysomelidae; genus Chrysolina; species Chrysolina oricalcia. Next base: position 4,624,695 of record OX101825.2, on the reverse strand, counting down.
TACTCATGCACTGAATACAATATTATTTCAACAAGAGATGGCCTGAAACACATCTCAATTCTCAAAACATCCAATTCTCATGGATGATGAAATGCCTGAAAATTATTAATTTGACAAATTAAGTTTCAACTAGTGACTGTAGATGTCATAATTAACTTTCTGTTATATCTGTCTTGCCTTCACGGTATTAATTCTTGAGTGGATTCGTTTTGATTTCGAGAGCTCCATAAATCCTTTCTGATGAGTGCGTGGGCACGAAACAGCTGTCAAAGGTTGGAACTCTCGGAATTAAAACGAAATATACTCTATTTTCACTTAAATTAATATATATATAAAAGTGATTAAAAAGCCAGGCCCGTATTTAAAATTTCATTGTTTGGAATGGCCCAAGGAAAACAACGCCCTGTAGAACACTTTCGTTTATATATTTTCATAGCCCATAGGAAGTTGCAACATCAAAGTGCAAACAGTTTTTGGAAATCTATTGTGTTAAAACAGATATAAGTGAAAAACAAAAATCATTTTTCGTTTTTTCTCTGAAAGTGAGAGGGCTAGCTCAGATTTTTCAATATCATATTAATGAGCTTCATGATACGCATCTTTGCCTCCATTTCACCATCTCTGTAGCTGTGGCTTGAATAGAGGTATCTTGAAGATAACAGTCTTCATAATATGCATTACTGTTGAAGTATACAGGTATACAGTTGTTTAATAAACTACCAATCCAAAATCTTAATGTACGAGGCTTGTTTGGTAAGTCCGTGACTTTTTAAATTTCCCGCGCAGTAACTTTAAATGCAACACTGCTGCTGTCAACCACCATCTTTCAATAGACTACTGTCAAATTTTGAGCAAGCTGCGACATTTGGTTTGTGTTTGACAGCAATTAGAAGCAGACAACCTCGTGAATTTTAACAAAAATGGAAAAAAGTGAATTTCGTGTGTTGATTAAGCATTATTTTTTGCGTAAAAAAACCATAACTGAAACCAAGGAAAGACTTGATAAATACTATGGGAACTCTGCACTATCAATTTCAATGGTTAAGAAGTGGTTTACTGAGTTCCGTTGTGGTCGTACCAGCACAAGTGACGCCGTACGTTCAGGTCGCCCAAAAGAGGTCATCACGCCAGAAATCGTCGATAAAATCCATGGAATGATATTGGACGATCGGAGAATAAAAGTACGTGAGGTAGCTGAGGCTGTAGGCATCTCAACTGAGCGAGTACATCACATTTTACATGAATATTTGGACATGAAGAAGCTATCCGCGAGATGGGTGCCGCGATTGCTCACACTCGACCACAAGCGCAACCGTGTGACCACTTCAAAGGAGTGTTTGGCAAAGTTCAATCGCAATCCGGGCGAGTTTTTACGCCGTTATATAACCGTAGACGAAACATGGATCCATCACAATACCCCAGAGACCAAGGAACAATCAAAACAGTGGGTGTCAACTGGTGAACGTGCACCAAAGAAGGCTAAGGTGCGTCTGTCAGCCAACAAGGTTATGGCCACAGTTTTTTGGGATGCACGCGGTGTCATTCATATAGATTACTTAGAGAAGGGTAGAACGATCAACGGCGAATATTATTCAGAGCTTTTAGACAGATTCGATATTGATTTGAGGCAAAAACGACCACATTTAGCGAAAACAAAAGTGCTGCTTCATCAAGACAATGCACGAGCGCACACGTGTGTAGTCACTATGGCAAAAATTCATAAATTGGGCTACGAACTACTACCCCATCCAGCATATTCTCCAGATTTAGCCCCTTGCGACTATTTTCTTTTCCCAAACCTGAAGAAATGGCTGGGTGGTAAGAGATTTGGGTCGAATGAAGAGGTTATAACCGAAACAAACGCCTATTTTGAGGGCCTTGAGAAAACCTATTATTTGGAAGGAATAAAAAAACTGGAAAAACGCTGGACTAAATGTATTGATCTAAAAGGAGATTATGTTGAAAAATAAAACGCTTATTTGCCAATTTTTTTTTTCTTTATTCAAATAGTCACGGAGTTACCAAACAGCCCTCGTATTTAAAAAATCTCTCAAAGATCTCCTGCTGCAATACTCATTCTATAGTCTGAATGGATTTCTGGAATGTAGTTTTTAATACCTTTTTACTATTTATATATTTACCTATGTATAACAACATATTTTATGTACTTATTATATTTTCTCTATTGACTTTTCCAATATCGTGTAAATGATCTGAATGGAATAAAATATTATTTATTTATTTATTTATTTATTTATGGCAGACAAAACAACTTTTTCTACAACCACACTCCAAAACATGCTTTTCTGCATAGTTTTACGTTCGCAAACATGATTATTTCTCACAATAATTGAAATTTGACATTAGTGTGCCGCAAAGTGACATTTCTGTGCCACAAAGTGACATTTCTGTGCCAAAATTTTTCAGTACCTAATTTCTAAGAAATACAGTTTTCGTGACAGCAAGGTGAAAGTATATTTTGAAAATTCTGCATTTCGAAGGGATATTCGATCAGGCAACTTCAAGAATGAATAGACAAAGTCTATTGGTTTATATAATATGAGGGAAATTGTCGTACATATTCATAATATTCTGAACAAAAATCATAGACATCACTACTGCTGTCTCAAATACCCACATACACACTATCCATTGCTAGGCAACGGAGCAACATCTATCGAATCATTTGAATGTCAACAAACGTCAAGCATAAAATATTCGTAAAATATTCTTGTTCCGTCATTTTTTGATGAGATTGAACTAAAATGGATAGCGACAGTTCTGAAATTGAAAATACTCCGCCAGAACTAAGAGAACAAGTGAATTCATTGTCATTGAATTTACTACCTTCAACTTCAAGAGGAAAATATAAGAATGAGTCACTGACATTTCATTCCGTCTTATAGTATAGTATTATTTTTAGCAAAAAGGGTCTTGTAGAAAAAGTATAGTGTGTATCATGAGCAGAAATGCAATTTCTCACTCGTTTGAATTGCAGCACTCGCTTGCGCTCGTGCCGCAACTTTTTCAAACTTGTGAGAAATTAGCACTTTTCTGCACTCGTTTCACAATATACTATTTCGCACTCTCCACCCTATAAAATCGCCTAATTCAGTTAAGAAACTCAATTTCTACCGGCAGCAAAATCCGCTAGTCTCGTTCGGAAGGACTTTCGAGACAATCACGAAACCGACAGGTCTGTCAGTTCGCGTTCAGTCAAAAGAGCGCGAGGCTGACGAGGAAATTGACGTGTTCATCATCAATTTAGCCGAAGGGCTTTGACGGTCGTTTTGGGCCGGATTTGTGTCGCGCCCGCTCCAACTTTTCCTTTATGAGGAATTTTATTAAAAAAGTCATTTCGGACGGGGTTAATGCAGATCCGCGGTTCCCATTCTTCTTAGGTGAGTCGCAAGATGGTGTCAAAAGGGCGCCGGCCGAGATTTGGGACGTTCGGATTTATTTGCGTCTGTTTACCCGCCTTGGATCATAAAAAACTGGATTAAAAAGTGTTTGGAAGTGGTAACGAGCGTTGCTTCACTCGAAAATTGAATAAAAAAAGTTGAATGTATGATCGGTTGGGAGTTGCAGTGTTGCCAAATGATTATAATTTTTGTTGTTCGACATTGAGATGATCATGGTTTCTAGATAAAATTGATGTAGCGTAATATTCTGATAATATATTATTACTGTATATTTTCAGGAAAAAGTCTTCACTTATTTTGAAAATGGTGTTATATACTTCTCCGTGATCCCATACTGTCATTTTAATTTAATGGTATTCAGATGACAATCGAAAAGTTAATGTGTAACGTAGTCAAGGATACTTTTATTACCCGGGTGGCTCAGCAGAGAACGGTGTAGGTTCTTGGGACTATATTGCCAGTTTATGATTTTTTTTGTGGCAGGCAAGTGTTTCAAAATTCGAACTATAAGAATTTGACTGGCTTGAGCGCCAGCAGTTTTTAATTTGACAACGAAAAAATATATATATATATATATATATATATATATATATATATATATATATATATATATATATATATATATATATATATATATATATATATTAACAATAAAATAAAATATAACCAAGTTTGGTGTCCAGGTGACACAATAGAAACTATGCGTTTCAACAAGAAAACGTGATGTTAGATTTTATATTTAAATGGATTTGAAAGTTATTGACAGATTTTTCATGAGATGAGTCCTGGTGAAATTGTTGCTCAGGTGATTTCCAACGAGGTTCAAATTGATGAATATGCTGTCACACTGAGATCGTCCTGTTTTCCAAACTTCAGGAATGACGTGAAAGTGTTATTGACTTTCTCTCGAACATAAGTGTGGTCATGAAAAACATTACGTGAACATTAGAGAATGAAAGATTATAACTCACAGATCATAGTACGCACTCAATATCAATGTTTCAATATAATTTTGACAAAACAATGTGCGGAATCCCCAACACATAAGTGAGATATCACGCAACTTATAGGTTAACTGATATTAACATATATAACTTGAATGGTGCACCATGATAACTCTATTTTCATTTTGAAATCACTACTGAACTTGTGCCATATATCGGATATTAAAAATGTTACTGGGTTTGAAAACAACTGGATAAAATCACACGATAGTTTCTAGGTTATATGATGACTTTTGTGACCTGGATCTGTCTGTTGGTACACCTCACACTTCGGTGGACAACTCAACTAAAATGGTGGACAAACAGAATTTCCTCGTGTTCAAAAAAAATATAATGTTACTTGAGACTCACAGTAATAATTAATCAACGGAATCACAGTGAAACTTTGGGCTCAGTCCTCAATCTATCCACAAGTTGATCAACTTCAGCGCAACTACTACGTCAGATCGCTCGAATCGCCATCTTCTTATCTAGAGATCGAAATATCTCACATCTCCAATCGGAGTAATTATCGAACCAACCTATGGATCGCAGTTTCTCGATGAGTTAATTCTGGATCAGCTACGCCTGAATTTCACTAATTCACTTTAATGATCACATGGACAAATTCAGATTCACGGAAGAAAATTTTGAGCTCACTTGTTGACCGTGCAACTGTTGAGAACTAAAGAGGCAGAAGGCAGACGCTTCCCAAACATCTAACAATAAAAAAACGTCTCTAACGCCCTCTCTGTGATAGTAGAATAATATTTCTACATTGCGCTATTCGTTATTAGATGTCGCTGCATGAATACTTTCACATGATCATTATTATAGATTTTATTTCGTTCACCATTGCGCTATTCGATATTAGATGTCACTACATGTACCGATGAACTTTTAACGTTACAAGATATAGTATTTCTTATTATGGTAGCAAGGAATATCTTTGCAAAAACTTAAATAACACAATTTTCCTCGGTGTCCACTACAACCCCTAGTTCAACTTATATTTAACTAATATTCGCAAAACACACATCACAAATCCCAGCTCATTGTACCGACCAATCACTACTCCCACGTACCTCATCGCGAATATTTTCTCGAAACCCACCCGCGCCCCGCCCGCCACCCGCCCCTTTCTCCCCCGGCCGCGCTCATCAGCCGAAGTAATTCGATTCCATCCCGCTATCTACACTGCTCTTCGGGGGTATAGTAATTGCTTCGGCGGCGAGTTGAGGTCGTCGGGAAGTGTATCGAGGCCCACCAATCTGTCGACGGCGTTGGCCCCCGGTCATCAATCAGCCGGAGGACTCTTACCTGTCATCTGTCAATGACCAGACCGAGTTTCGAGAGGCGCCTGCGAAGTTATCTCTCCATCGACGGCGATGAGCGGCGTAAAATGACACCGCTTTTCAAGGTGGAGTGCGGGGAGTGTAGTCTTACCAGCAGTCTCGTGGTCAGATGGTTTGAATCACTCTCGTCATTTGTGAGTGAGGAAACAGAGTGTATTAATCCGGTCTGTCATTGATGTAAAAATGAAAACATATCTCTCAGTTATAACCCGGAACATTTAATTTTTATGTTTTAGTTTCCACGAATAAAAAAATGTAATGTCCAGAGATCATCGTGAAAATTAAGAGAAATAATAATAAGAATAATAATACATTGAGGCCGACTGATTGTGTAGCAATTGCGACGGTAATAGCTGAGGCTTTTCCCTTCCATCACACTATCTTCCCAGTACTGAAAGTTACATAAAAAATTATGATTTACTGTCCCGTCTTACGAAGGTCGATACATCAACAATGTTATGGACGAGTCTTCTTCTCCTAGCCACTCTGCAAAAATTCGGCCTCTTCTATTATCTACTGCCATAGGTGTCTAGGTGTTTAACACATGTTTTCTGTACGGCTCTGGCATGATAATTATGTCCACTTCTCTTTCTTTCACAAGTTGATATATGAGATCCATAGCCTCCCTTCAACTCTCTAGATTTCCCTGTAATATAGTTGAGCTATCCATTTCAGATGCTCATCATCCTTTTTCTCTTCTCGATCACTTTATCCTTCTCATTTTCCTATATAGGACACTTCATGGAATTTGTTCTATGTTCGGCTGCTTTACATAGGAAAAATTGCTGTAAGCATTCTTGTCTTTTGTGGCCTGGTTCACCGCATCTGAAGCATCTACCTACTCTCTTATCGATAATCTTGGTACCGCCCACATTAAAAATGGCCGTGAGTAATTTCAATGGTTCTCGCATAGTTTTTCGCTGAGTTCCATTCATGTGCCTGAGTCTTGGCTCCCAGCATGTGGAGTTCATCTTATGCAGACTGTATATTGCTGGCATCAGAACGTCTTTTCGAAGAAGACAGAAATCGTTGGGAGATCGTTTGCTAACGAACAGTCGTTACCGACCGATGATGAACCCTTTACTCCCATAAACACCTAACAATGTAGGCTTATTATGGCAAGAACCTGTCAGAAAACAACTACTCCCCTGGCTAAGACCACGACGGGTATTGAATTAAATCTAACAGCTACTTGTGCACCGTTCCTCAAAACATCAGAGGACGCAATTGCAAGTGCCCTCTATGACCAACCAGCAGAATTATGTTTTGATTTGGACGGGGTGACCACCTGCAGACTAGTTTCGAGGTTGTTGCCTCTCATCAGTGCAAGGGCAAGTCAACACAGACAGCACTGAAGCCATCTGTTCCCCGTCCAAACCAATACACACTCCGCTGATTAGTCAATTCTGGTTCACGAGATGAAAGCAGTTTCTAGGCTGCTCCACCTAGCGAGTAGAGGAAGACACTCCGAATCTCCGGGTAGAGAGATTTAATCGAAGAAGACAGAAATCTTTGGGAGATCGTTTGCTAAGGTATGTAGGCTTTTGTTGAGATGATTTCTTTCAGAAATGTTAATTACCCTTCTATAAATATTTCTGTAGTAGTTGTAGTAATTGATGAAATTGATGAAATGTTTACTAATATAGTGAAGACACCTCATATTTTGGGAAGAGATTTTCATGCTTTTGGTTATTCAAGGTTTCCTCTTCACTTATTCACTAAAGTTGATAACCAGTAATTCACCTGCCCCACCCTGTCAATCCGCTTCTGTCCTCTCCCTCTATTATTTCGTAGAATCATCCACTCCATGAGCTTCTAAGAAACAAACTCCCCCCGTTACTACTTGAAACAACGAGGAACCGGATCAAACCGAAGCAAAAACTGTTCACCCCTCCCCCGATTCCCTACGCGATCAACACGGTAAGTGCGTTATAGAGAGGTAATACTGCCTGAGGGCCTGCCAAGAAAAATGTCTGGATATTGCGGAATTGATTACTTTCGGCGAAATCTTATTCCTAAACATGATTTCGAGATTAGTCGGAGTCGTAATATAATTTCACAAAAGAGCCTCGCGTAATTAGTACTCCATCTCCTCCATTACTTTAATAGCTTGAGGGGATTATTGTTTTTGAAGCGAATCGCTCCGCTATTGGCCGATCGTATCGAGTGATTCGAGAAGCTGAAATATCAACAAAACGGAAGGAATGCCGTTTTTTGTCGAAATTTACAGGGTTGCTTATAGAGAATTTCCCATAAATGTTTCTATGGATTCGGTTTAGGAAACGCACTGAAAATTTGTACCACTAAATATTCCTCAGTGCAGTTTCCACCTTCTCTAGTAGTTGGTATAGTGCTGTCTCTGTGGATTTGCCTATTGTATAGGCATATAGGTCCTTGCGTAGAGGTTGATTTACCAGTACTGTATTCCTGATGTGCCTGTCTATCAGTTTTTCCTGAGTCTTAAGTATAAATGACATAAGACTTATTGGCCTCAGTGCCTTCGCTCCCTCCTGTGCCGTTCTTCCAGGTTTGGGGATGAAGACCACTGTGGTTGCTCTCCATGCTTTTGGTATGTATCCCAGTGCTAGGCTGGCCCTTAGTACCGTGCACAGTTTGTGTGCCAGTAGGTCGATGCCTTCTTGTAGCATGATAGGATAAATGCCATCCGTCCCTGGCGATTTATACGGTTGAAATGAGTTAATTGCCCATTTCGTTTTTTCCACATCTATCACTTTCTTTGAGACTTGCCATTTTTCCGTGGAGGCCCACGAGAGAGGTTCCAGTTCTGAGTGTCTCCAGGCCTCAGTTGATAGGTTTGTGTTCATCGAGCCTGGAGAGTGTACCCTGTACAGTTCTTCCAGGGTATCTTTTCCATTCTGCGTATGGGCCCCTGATTCTGTCCTAATGGTTCGAATCATTTGTTGGGGTTCTTTGGAACCTTGCAGAGTCTTGCTCCCTCGTGAGTGCCTTCCACTTCATCACAGGTTTTAGCATATAGCATTTAAAATAATGTCATAATTGCTTGGGTAGACTCAAGTATTGTCGTAGTCTACCAGGGCTAACCCATTCCAAAGCATTTATCGCTTGTACAAGTAAAAGACAGGACTCTGACAAACTGCTAGAACTCAGTAGAGCACGTATCAGAATTATAGTTGATTGATGACCACTGCAAACTCAAACATCACGTACATAAAATCGAACTTGCACAAGATGCAGAGTGCCGGCTATGCATGGAGGATGATGAAGTGTCTAAACACATTCTGTGTATATGCCCTACAGTGGCCAGAACCAGATTTTCAATATTTGGCAACACGGTGTACGACCAGAAAACCTGGTGGATTGTCCTCCCAATGTATTCATCAAGAAATTGGATATACTGGGAGGAATATAACCATATGGTGAGCCACAATAGGCCATTGGCCGTAGTGGAGGGCCTGATACGGGCCCACTCACGTTCAAACCTAACCTAACCTACCTAGATTGAAAATTGTCTATTTCCCAATATTTCAATACGTTAAAGATGTGTCATTCAACTGTTGAATATCAGAAGTTGGCTATTTTTGAACAAAGGGCAAACATTTTCTTTCTGCACAGTGTGCTAATACGTACAGACCTACGTTGATAATATACAGATAATACACAATACCCATTATTCTTATTTCAATAGTTTTTTGTTAAACATATTACAATAATATTCCATACATCCCAATTTTTTGTAAAAGATTTATATCAAAAGTACAGTTTCTGTTATTCTGTAAGTTAATTCCAAACCATGAATCAACTGGCTTTTCTTGTGTAATGTTAATGTACTACTACTAAAAATGCAATTCAATGAATAAGCACAAATCTGTTGAGCTTGATGGTATCATAGCAGACATTTTTCACTTGTTAGCTGATGACATTGTAGAATCACTAGCATACATTCTCAATAAATGTTTGAACATTGGCTTATGGTCATCTGCATTCTGTTGTTATACCACTATTTAAAAAATTAGATCAAATGAAAACAAGTAACTATCCACCAATCTCATCAATCAAAGATCAAAGATATTTGAGATAATAATAAAAAATAAGTTGAATTTTGAATAAATTTAACATTTTTTCTGATAAACAATTTGGCTTCAGAGAAAAAATGTCCACTCAGGATGCCATCCAGAGCTTAACCAATTATATGAACTCTGCATTGAATGTTGCATTTTCAAGGATTTATCAAAAGCGTTTAATACCATCAGTCATAAACTTTTATTACAATCCCTAGAGGATGTTGGTTTTCGAAATAATTATCTCCAGCTATTTAAGAGTTACCCCACTGATGAAAATCAGGTTGTGAAGGTGAATCCAACGTGATAGAGTACGGGGTCCCACAGGGGACTGTTTTGGGCCCCATTCTATTCAAAATATATTTATGTACGAACAGAATTTTTTTTGGGTATATCAGCAAGCAAAACGTGTACTCTTTTAACACTATATTCTCGATATTTCAACAGTGACTAGTGTCATCGTCAGGGAAGCTACAAGTAATAAGCAGGATGGTACGATTAAATGGAATGAAAGCTAAATAAGAAGAAGCATTTACTGTGTTGATGAGAATGATTGCTATAGATGTAATAATTGATATAATGTTTGATTTTGTGGATAAGGGTAGAACAATAACTGGAGATTACTATTCGACATTACTGACCACTCTACAGGAAAAAATTTAAGAGAAAAGACGCGGAAAGTTATCCAAAGGTGTTTTTTTACAGGACAACGCCCCTGCAAACAAATCTCATGTTGCCCTGCAAAAAATTCGTGATTTAGGGTTTGAATTGCTAGAACACCCCCCTTATTCACCAGATTTGGCTCCGTCCGACTATTATCTCTTTTCTCAACTGAAAGAAAGTTTGAACGGTAGTAAATTTTCTTCCAACGAGGAGGTAATAAAAGCTGTGGAGGTCTGGTTTGCAGAGCAAGAAGAAAAATTTTTTTTTTAAAGGTCTAGAGTCGTTGCAGGTTCGCTGTTAATATTATAGTATCACAAAAGGATGTCGAAAGTCTTGTGGAATCAAGTGAAACTGCCTATATTTAAATGTACAAAAAACAGTGTTAGTTAATCTTTCCCTGAGCAATCAAAACCCTCTCTATCTTTGAAAATGAGGATAAAGAGTAGATGCATCAGAGACAACTAAATTACTGGGTGTCAATATTGATAATAAATGGAGCTGGGAAACACATATTGATAGTCTATGTGCAAAACTACGTAAGAACTGCTATGCATTGCGATGTATTTCCAATCACTGTAGCAAATCTATATTGTTAAGTCTATATTATGCTAACATCAATAGCCATTTGAGGTATGGGATACTTAACTGGGGTTCATCTGCTTCATGGGAAAGAGTTTTTGTTTTACAAAAAATGGCAATTAGGATATTGGAAGGTCTAGGATGGAGGGTCTCTTGTAGAGACACTTTCAAAAGTTTAAAAATTTTGTAGCAGGCCTGTATGTATATGAGCTGTGTATTTTTGTCTATCAGAACAGAGATAAGTTTGCTCGTAATGGAGAAAATCATCTGCACGAAACAAGATTTAGAAATATGCTTGTTCCAGGCCAACACCGTACAAAAAAGTTTCAGAGAAGCCACCTGTTTCTTGGCTGCAAGGTCTACAATAAATTAGATCAGAATATTAAAAGTGCCTCTAATATAAGTTTATTCAAGAAATCATTGAAAACCCATTTAATAAATAAGAATATCTACTCTGTAGACGAATTTCTCTCATAATTCGTATGTAAAATCTTAATCGTTTATTTTCACTTGATCAATGTCTCTACTGGTATTTTTGTTTTAAATTTAATTTACATTTATTCTATATTCTAGTCGTTTTCTTTGTTATTGTACAACTGTACCTTTCAACAAACGAAATAAATTATATTATTATTATTATTATTATTATTATTATTATTATTATTATTATTATTATTATTATTATTATTATTATTATTATTATTATTATTATTATTATTATTATTATTATTATTATTATTATTATTATTATTATTATTATTATTATTATTATTATTATTATTATTATTATTATTATTATTATTATTATTATTATTATTATTATTATTATTATTATTATTATTATTATTATTATTATTATTATTATTATTATTATTGTTATTGTTATTATTATTATTATCATCTCTTTTGAATTAAAATTCTCCAGTCGGACCCTGTCTCCGATGCTCCGATACATTCGGAGGGCGCGCTGGCAACATCATTACCCCAATAACCACTCCCCAAACTATGGGGTAAGCAGCTATTGGGTCCGGGAATCGTGTGCCCTGAGCAGACGTAATGAACCGAGGATGACAGCCTTCTGCATTCTTCCGGCTATGATTTCTGACATCTTTCTACATGCCGGTATGATTTTTAAGTTCGAGAGTAATGAATCCATCACACCGCCAAGGGACCCTATTATCAGAACAACCATTTTTACAGAATGGTCTGGATAGAGCCTGCGGAGTTCGAAGAGTAAATCTCGATATTTCGTCCGTTTCTCCTCCTCCTTTCGGACGATATTCGTTTCGCCAGGAGCCGAAAACTCAATGACGAATATCGTCTTACTTCCATGGTCGAGGAGTACTACATCAGGCTTATTGGCCTGTATTTGCCTGAGGGTGGGAAATGAGTAGTTCCAGTAGATCCGGCACTTCTCATTCTCCACCACGGACTCAATATCCCCCGGAGCGTAAGGCAACACTGGTGTCTCGTCTATACCGTACGAGTGTCGTAGGTGGTAATATAACACTCGTAGAGCCGCGTTATGTCTGTGGATATAGGCTGAGACCGCATATGCTGGACATGCTGACAGCAAATGCATAATGGTCTCAGGCGCCTGACGGCAGGCCCTGCATCTAATATCAGGGACCTCTATACCCATTATTATTATTATTATTATTAAATGTGTCCAATTAAGAGGAGAATATGTTGAGTAAAACAATATTTTGATATTGAAATTTTGTTTGGTTCTATAGAAGGCTAAGAATTTTTCAATATATCCTCGTATTTCTTTCCACGTCACGAGCGTCTCTAGACACTTTTTAGCCTCGGCGAATGGAAAGTGTTGAGAAGGAGTTTCACAGCAGAAATCACCTGAGAAGGGAGAAGCCACAGCGCCATTATAACAACCCCACGTCCATTAAACTAATATACACACACTCATGGCAAACTCGAATCGAGTTTTCGAATTTCGAATATTTCGTTATTCACCTCAGCAACTCCGCCATAATTTCGTCACGTTTTCATGACTGCCATAAAGTTTGAAGTAGACAGAGGGCCAATTTAAATCATAAAGTCATTTGGCGCGGAGTAACAAATAATATTTAGATTATTTATAAACCAATTTGTGTTAGGGAACTTATTTAATTCGGCGGAACTTTCACACAAGTTAGATTGAATCTATTACTGGAGGGATAATAAATTTCGTTCAGCATGTATTAGAGTGAAAGTTGGCAAAGCCGGACGGCTTACTGTACTTACTGCGTTGGCGTTTCAACCCGAACGAGGTCTCTGAAGATATGTATTATAAGTTATTGAGGAGTTCTGAGAGGAAGAACCCATCAAAGCCTGATTTTTCTCACTTTATAATATAAATACAAAAATATATATAGAAACGTTATTGGGTATAGCCCTCAAATTGTTGTGCAACCGCAGACACTTGTTTCGAGCTTATGCTCTCATCAGGACGATGAAATCTAGTACGACGATGTACAACACTTGGATGTAAATACAGAAACAAAGGAAGTCAACAACAGGAAGCCAACCACACATTTGTGGCTTCGGCTAGAAGACCTTGAGCTTTCAAGGCAACAACTAACGTCGCCACGGAGGCAGCTATAGCTACCAGCGTGAAAACCCTACCCAGGAAAATACAAACCAGGATTGATTTATTGAGGGGCAATATATGACAATATAAATAGAAAAGTTATTGGGTATAGCCCTCAAATTGTTGTGCAACAGTAGACACGCTTACGCTCTCATCAGTACGGTAAAATCAAGTACGAAGATGTACAACACTTGGATGTAGAAATATCTAGCGATAGTTGATTCATGTGTCAAAAAGTTCAATTAAACTAATAAAAAAAAGAAACCTCCTAAAAGTTATTTGAAAAAACAATATTTCACCTGTACAGGACAGGTACGATGCGTACTGATGAACGCAACCTCTACCGCCAGCCAGATGGCCCGTATGACGTCCGGGAGAGTGAGAGAGATGGCATATCTAAAAACTGGCCTACCGAAAACGTTCTAGCTCTTGGACTAATTGAAATGATAGAAGCGTGAGATGAAAATACACCGGGAGAATTACAATTGAATTCTTAATTGCAATAATAAAGCACTGATTGTAGTCATATCCAAAATCACCGTACTATATGCTGAATAACATAACCCGACATCAATCTACGAACAGTCCGCATATTTCTTTCTGAAAAAATACGTGTCATTTCGTCATTGCCCCAGACCAATTTTTCAATGTGTCACAGTGCGCTCTCTAGAGCATTTTTCACTTTTGTTTTCAAGCGCTAGCGGGTCGAATTCACAATAGCGGAATCCATTTGGGTTGAAAGGAGATTCATCTAGGTTGGTTCACTATATATACAGAGTGAGAAATGGAACAGGCGGTTTTTCAAATAGCACCAATACTATCAAAATTCAATATTAGAACAATGGTCTCGAAGAAAAAGAAGTAGGTACCAAACATTTTTCAAAACGTCATCAATAATAGAATGGACTCGAACAAGTGCTTTCATTTCAATTTGTCTCACTTTTAAAAGGCTGTAAAATATTCATTTTTTAAGATTGAGGGTAGAATGAAGAAGGAGTTGTAGTGTTTTTCGTGAAGTTTTATGCTGTTCAGTAAAAATTTTATAAATTGTCAAATGTCAAAATTATCGACATAACTTACTTTTGTTCAAATGTCTTAAATAGTTGAAGATATTTCTTTTTTCTTATTACGAAAATATGCTTTTTTCCATTAGTTCATCGCAAATTGGTGTAAATATGTTTAAAATTATAACTTTTCAGCAACTCCAAGATAGCCCCGTTCATTATTTTGTTTCCAAGAATTGTCATTGTTTCCCACGAATTATCAAATGTCATATGTGGATATTGTTCCCCGACAGTTTTTTGTTCAATGAACATAGAATAATATTCCAAAGAAGAAAAATGTTTCATGTTCGATATTTATCGACAAAGTAATAGTATTACAAAAGCTCTTAGACTCTTAGCTCTTAGACTTGAGAAGTAGTATTTCGAAACTGTTAGCCTGAACAGAAAAAAACTGTTAGGCCAAAAACGGATTTGACAGAAGAAACATAAGTTGATATTAGCTTATCTTAGAGCCAACCCCCAAATTTCTGAAACGATGTAGTTAGAGAACTGCCAGTGTGTATTGGATCAGCCCATGCAGTGACTGAAACATACAAATTTCACCCATACAAACTAAAAAGGGTGCAAAAGTTGACACCAGCGCAAAAGGAAATCAGACTGCAATTTTGTGCCACATTTCTGGAGGTTGCTATCGCCAAAATAATACTATTGGTCTCATCAAAATCCTCATCGAATACAGGAAATTCAGTATCAAGGTAGGCAGTCCATTAGTGTTTGGTGCGGATCAATTGGTAAACGTATTTTGGATCCTATAATTTTTGATGGTTCCTAAACTACCCAAGTTTATTTAAATTTTTTAAAAGCTGGCATTGAATAACGCATTGAGATTCACCTACAGCCATAAAAATATATTCAATTTGGCATCAGGATGGGGCTCCGTCACATTGTGTTGTCCCAGTTAAAAGGTTCTTGGATAGAAAATATCCACAATTTATTTGTTTGTTTTGTTGGATAAAATTGTTTTTTCCAGCTATCGTCCCCTCACGAACGGCAGCCTTCAAAAGTCGAAACCTATGTGAACCAAGGCTTAACGAGGTCTTACTTTTTCACGTGCGATTCCTTGCACGATCCGAGGATAATCTCGGAAGGAGGTCTGTTGGTTACCCATCCAAAGCCCGACCTCGCCTAGCGTGGCTTGTCTTCAGATATCGGTGACCCAGTGCTCACCGTTTGAGCCATCCTCTCGGCTGAGAGGAATGGATTGGTAATTCGGATACTATTAGATGGCCTCCTAATAGTCCTGATCTGACACCGTGTGATTTTTTTATTCATAGTGTCACTTTGTAAATTATTAGAGAACATACAGAAAAAGTATATATTACGTGCATTGAAAATGAAGTCAAGTATAGCAGCACTCACAAGGGCAAAAAATAATTTTAATTCTTTCAAATTGTTTGCTATTTGTAAATTAAACTCATTTTATTTTTCAATAAATTTGTTGCTCTCAGACTTGAGTAATTCACATGGCGAGTGAGTTTACAAACCAGATGATCATCTAAATTACAGTAAATGCCCTAGACCTATAACTATAAAAACTATGACAATTTTTGGAAACAAAACAATAAACGTGGGTATATTGATTTTCTAAAAAAAATACAATTTTAATCATATTTACGCCAATTTACGCTTAAGTCATGGAAAGAAATGGCAAATATGGCATATATTCGTAATCAGGAAAAAAATATTTTTGAATACTTGACGATATATAGGGTGTACCATTTGAAAGAAGGAGTGAATGTTGGCAATTGACAGTTCATATATTTTTTCACTAAACAGCATAAAACTTAACAAAAACCACCACAATTTATTTTTTATTCGATCTTTTATCTCAAAAATATCCTGAAATAATATTGATGATGTTTGGTGTATGAAAGTTTCCAAAAAATTCCTTTGATTTGGCATAAAATTATCGGTGATTGCAAGAACCTGCCGGATTTTTCTTTCATGGAAAATACAAATATCTATAACAGTTTGTGAAGGCCTTATGAGACCACCTCTTTTTCTATTCAATAATTTAAGTTTTCTGCATCTGCAGAAGATTCTGTAATGTCTTCAAAAGTAGACAAACATACTCTACATTTGATAAATTTTTTTATAGATTTAATAGCAAATCCTGTGTGTAACCACATATTTTTAGTCAGAGTACTCAAAGAAAATGGAGAAATGAAATTAAGTGATAAAATTCCCCATCTTCGATTAACGTGTCGTTTACATCAATGTCATATTTTTTTATAACGGACGTATCATCCAAATTCAAGTCCGTATAAGTTTATTTTTGCCTCTGTGTCGTTGCCAACATATTGGTGTTATCCAGATTCACACAATTTCCCTGAACAACTACTAAAACCTAACAATGCCAAAACTCAGAAGCCGACACTGTTATCTTTCTTTGCTTGATACGCCACGATAGGATTTTAAGGCCAAGTTGCCAAGTTTACTCGACTTCCCACAATTACCTGCCCTAACCACAGATGATGTTCCGAACCTCTTTTGGAACACGAAAAATGAAAGAAAACTTGGCAACGACTTGACCAGAAACAGCAAAAATGCGCAAGTGCAAAGGTTTGTCATCATTCCCTGTGAGGGGTCATTTAACTGAATCACTGATAGCGGGTTTGGCGTTCTAGTGTTTAAATAATTTCTGTTTCTTACTGAGAAACAATCCAGTGTTCTCAACATTATGTTGATGGAGGTATACCTATTGCATCTTGAAATGATTCTAAATCCTTTATTGTGTAGTTTCAGTAAAGTACCCTTCTGGTGGTTGTTGAGAAGATAAAGCTGAAATCTGAAAAGTGTAAGCACTGTACAATGTGTCCCTCCCGTGGATACGCCACTGAGATTCGCCCGCGTTCCACCGAATGTATCAATTATCAGAGAACAGCCTGTTCGTTCCGTGATACGGACTGAGTTGTTTATGCGAAAGATAGGCTAATTAGGGCCGACGCAGATGATTAGTGGATCGTCGCTCGCGACTATCGCGATGTAACACAGAAAAATGCCGCACGCTGATGGCTTAATGCTCCGAGTTTTTCGGTGAATGCCGCTTTGTCGAAATTATTATTTCTCAGGGACATGTCTGGTTTCAGTCAGGCGATGGAGGTGTTAGACTCTGGGACGTGGACAGCTTTTAGTTTCGAGGATTTCCACGATTGGCATTTTGCAACCTCGAAAATACTTCTTCCAAATCATTCAAGTTATCATTGAATATATTTACTATCCACATAGGGTCATCCATGTAGACCAGGCGAGTTTTCCATGTCAAACATGTCAGAATTAGTTACATTGGTAAGTGAAAGGTGGCGGGAGCATAAGATAATCCAAAGTTGAACTCACCAGTCTCCGCTTTCCAGATTTCAAAATTGTCTCGAAATTTTAACATTATAACTTTTAGAAGAAGTGATACACTTGTTCTTGGATAACTGCCTCAATTAGATCAGGCCGAAATTCAGCTTCACAGCATCAACTCAACAATACAGTCGTCAGCTTTCCAACCATTCACTGCCAAATCCTTTAATAATGCGGGCATACATCTGACTGCCCATTTCTTGAGGACACAAACAGAATCAAATATTTGTTTGCAGCAATTACCCTACAACGCAACATCATATCTCAGGTGTGATTCGATCAAAGAAAAATATCACCTTACTCATTGGCAGACTCAGTTCCTCAGATATAACTCTCACTGCAAATCAGCCAGAAGCCAGTTTCCTTCTGAGACTTTGGATATGGAATTTTAGATCAATTTCAATGTCAAGAAATTTGATGAAGGGTCTGTTTTCTAGTGATAGTATCAAATAGGAGCTTATGTATGAATCTAATAGTTAGAAGCCTAGTTTTCCTTGCATTGAAGCAGAGATGGTTAGAGTCCTACGTGTGTTTGACCTTGCTCGGGTCATTGTCCATTATTTCAGTATCTCAGTATTATATTCCCTTCAAAACATTGTCGTGTCATCAGAAAATATTGTAAAAAATCCCTGGATATCAATTCATCTATATGTATTAGAAATACTACTGGTCCAAGGACTGAACCATGTGGAACGCCACTCCTGATAGTACCTATTTTGGAATTGTCCTCTTTCATTTTCACAATTTGCTGTCAACGAGATATGACTCAAACCGATTTAAGCTCACAGTCCTGAACCCATACCCTGTAATTGACGCAGTAAAAGGTTCACGACGAATCGCAGAACACCACCCCAATTGCAGCGCCCTCATTTATCAACAGATGCACGACTCTTTTTTTTCAGTTTCTTGCTTTTTGGGCTCTTCTTTCCCTTTTTGGACTCTTTTCAGACTCTTCCTTCTGGACAATTTTTTGGGATCTTTTTTTAGACTGCTTTTTACTCTTTCTTTTACTATTTCCAGAAAAATTTACTTTTTTGGAATCTTTTTTTGGATGACTCTTTTTTTGGACTTTTTTACTCTTTTTTTGGTTTCTTGTTTTTTTGTCTCTCTTTTCCCTGTTTTGGGCTCTCTTTAGTCTCTTTTTTTAGACTATTTTTTGGGCTCTTTTTTTGGCTCTTTTTTTTATAGGTCTCATCAGTATTGATTATAAACCTAGGGACTAGGCATTTTTAATCATGAGGCGAAAAGTTTTCAAAATTCTTAATTTTTTCGAGATATTATAATGAGAATACATTTAACTGGGTGGGTGAAAAACTTAGAGTCTAACTCCACCAAGATAATCTTTATTGTTGTCCAGAAACACACAGACATATGTTTCGAAGGATTAATCCTTCATCTTCAGTGAATGAGAGGGGTAGGTTACATATAGAGATCTGAGGAAAAAGAGTTACAATGGAATTGAGAGTAACATAATAAATTGTACTACATATCATTTCATGATGGAAAAATTTATTTAGTTTGAAATTTTTAACAAATACTAAAGTATGTCGGGGCGTGGCGCAGTGGTTAGAGCGTCCGACTTTGGGTCGAAAGTTCCGGAGTTAGAGCCCCAGTTGCGGCTGGGATTTTTTAATTTAATTTGACCGATTAAATTATTCAAATCTCGTGGCTGGACTGGGGTGAGTCCTACACGATTCACTGTTGCGTTCCAATTAACAGTGCTGCTCCTAAGGTGGCGCATGTACTAACTCCATGCGCCACAAGGCCTATCCAGAACACGTGGCTAATAACCATAGCAGTCGATGCCAAGACACCAAAGAAAAAAAATATGCTAAAGTAATGAAACATGAAAAAAATCAATCAACAAGTCCTGATTACAACCTGGCCGCATTCAAAGCGGGCCCAATAGGGTTAGGGGACACCCAAGACACATTATTTACAATAATTTGAAAGAATTGAAATTTTCCACAAGCGGTGTAGCAAAATGATACAGAGGTCATAAAAATTGAAATCTGTCATAGCAAAAATTATTGACTCGAAGTGACAGATTGCATGAAACTAGAACTAAATATTGACATATCTGATTTTTAATTTTTAATACATTTGGGAAACTCAAAAATTAAAAATCAGTTATGTCAATATTTAGTTCTAGTTTCATGCAATCATGGAACACCCATTTCTCTGTCACTTCGAGTCGAAAATTTTTCCTATGACAGATGTCAATAACCTTTGTATCATCTTGCTACACCGCTAGTGAATGTTACTTTGGTGGACCAATCATGTCCCCTAACCCTAGTGGGCTTTGAATGCGGCCAGGTCGTAATCAGGACTTGTTAATTAATCTTTTTAATGTTTCATTACTTTAGTATTTAATAAAAATTTCAAAATAGTTCAATTTTTCCAACATGAAATGGTATGTAGTACAATTTATTCTGTTATTCTCAATTCTATTGTAACTATTTTTTCTCATATCTCTAAGTAACCTAACCCCTCTTATTCACTGAAGATGAAGGATTAATCCTTCGAAACATATGTCTGTGTGTCTCTGGACAAAAATAAAAATTATTTTGGTGGAGTTGTAAGTTTTTCGCCCACCCAGGTATATCTCACTTCCACTGTATGTAATGGATCGCCTTTGTTGTAGAGAATACATTTGTCAATTTCATCTCGATTTCGATTCTCTGGAAACTAGTCCTCATCTCTCCCAACGATTTATTCAAGAGTGTTCATGCTAATGAGCACCCACAATACTCAAATCTGATGAACATTTTATCGAGACCCTGACTCTGACAGCCGAAACTTTTCATTCCATTTCATCCCAACCCATCACTGCCCTAAGCGGAGCAGTTCAATTTGTAATCAAGCAATGCCCTGCTGACCAACTGATGTTTTCTTTTGAATAACGTAATAAATAAAAAAGGCCTTCCATTTAATTAAATTCTCTCAGATATTCCAGACAAAGATAAATCCCCTTGATGGATTTCAGCGCGCAGTGTAGAAAGAATAGAGGTTTTGCGAAATAAGCGTAGAATGTTTTTTTCTCAACCAACATTATATAATTTGCTAAGTCTTAAATCTATTTTGATGAGAAAGTACTCTTTTGATATTGATGAAATATTCTACAACACTTCTATTCTATGCGATCTAAATGATTCATGCTCTCTCTTGTGATTATAGTCGAAAACTGTAGTTAAAATTCAGGGTAACATTGTCATTCAGCTTGGAATACAGAGGCTTGAGGCTCGACCAAAATTGTAATCATCAAAAAATAGTGAGCCATTCCATTTATACATATCCTTTCAACCCTTCCCCCCTTTGTTTGAACTGGTAGGTTTTCGAGTTTCTCATTTTTGAATTTTTGATTTCGCATCAGAAAGCTGAATTTAGAAGCCTTTGAATCTCAAATTCACGTTTCGGATATTACTGGATTTTTGTTTTGTTTTTTTTTTGTGAATTTGGATTAATAAACGTCTTATTATTTTTATTATTATTATATTTTATCAACAAAATGGCAGATGATCAAAAAAATACTCTTATCAGGCAAAGAGGTTCCATAAAGTCAAAATTAACAGCGAATATGTGAATACGCCCATGCAATATCACAGGGTATGTCGCAACACTGCCGTGTGATGGTTTGCATGCCCACTGAAAGCCTCATTTCAAACCCATCACCAGAAGGAAATTCTTCCCCTTCCCTTACCCTACCCTGTGGTATTATTTAATGATAGATTTATTGTCTTTTTATGTATTCGAAACTTGTGAACCTATTAATATATTTTCCAGCCAGCTTGATTCACTGAACCTATTTTGCTTTTTGCTTTGCTTTTGTTCTGTGCTCCTAGACCATTGAGGTATGTCTCCTAGACTGATCTCCAAGAAATCCTGCTTGTTAGCAGGGCCTCCATTGCCGCTTGAGCGTCAGTGAGAATGGCTAGGGGTTGTTTTGAGGACCCCTCCTCAGAATATCTCGTTTGCAAATGGAAATAGCTATTACCACGGCTTGAAATTTAGAGGCTTGAGTAACGAGGCTTAGACTAAAGTCTGTCTCTGCCTGTGTATTCTAGCCCCTTCCCCATTGCTTGTCTCAAAGCCATAGTTTACCACATTTGATAGAAGTATATGTTCCATCAAAGGAATAGGATGAAATCATTTCGTCCGACGGCATCTCAGAAGTGTTGATATTGGAGATGCCTAGGTTGTTGCCCCTCCATTGGTCCTGGCACTTTAGAGGCTTATATCCTCGTCTCTGCTGCAATATGTAAATGCGGAGGGAGTTCCAGAATAATCTCCAGGCTAATTGTCGATGTGCTCCGAGCATGACCAGTTTTGGTAAACTAGCCAGACATCAGCTGGTTGTCACTTGTTCTTCCTTTGGTTCAATACTCCATTGAGGTCCTTACTATATCTGTGTATAGCCGAAGGAATTGTTTGGGTCCAAGTCCTCATGTTTTGCTAAAAAAAACGCCTGGCCATTTCCACATGAGCTTTGAGTCTTGGTTCATCCCCAGGTATTCCGTCTCTTCTGACATTGGTTGGATTTCACTCAACACTCGAAGAATTCTGTTGGTCCCTACCTTTCTGTTTTTTGCTGAAAGGAACCATGAGGTTATACCTCACGCACCACGTCTGTACGTCAGGGATAATTGCATCAGTTTCACACATCCCCTCATCTACTTCTTGATCTGTAAGATGGCTCCCTCCAATGAGGTTACACAATGATGGGTATAGTACTCCCTCCTCTGATGGCAGTCTCTCATACCCCCAGTGTTCAGGGCTGATACATCATTTTTTTTCCTGAAGGTTGATGTGATAGACGCCTATGATGTGTTATCAAACGTCCCTTCTACGTCAAGTAAGGATATGAGTGCAGTCTCTATATTCGAGAGAGATCCAATCCTGCCGACTAGGCTGGCAGTATTTTCCAGGTTGATAGGGGTATTGATCCTCCGAGAAAATTGGGTACTCTGTGTCATCATCGTAGGTAATACAAAAAGTGTGTCGGTGATTATCGATATACAAATTCCTTCTCTTCTGCGAAACAAATCATGTTACATGGCAACAACACGAACGCGAAGCGCGAGATTCCATCCAAAATTGTCTTTCAACAAGAGCAACTCAGCTTCAATTCGGAGGATCGTTCCCAGCATAATATGCAAGATGCAGTTGCATCTTCCCTTTGTACCTGCACCGAAGAAACTAATCAGAAATGGCTTCGCTGGTCACATTCCATAAGGAAACCAACCTCAGGAATTAAATGCATCAGCGAAAACGCCGTTCAATATGAATATTTAATCAAGTTTACTCCAAACTGATCTATTAGTGAATGAGGCCCTCTAGGAAAATTCGCGAAACTATAAATAATTGGGCATGTGTAAATACAGCGCCATGTTCAAAAGTACATCAGTCATTAATAGCTAGTATATATTTGATGAACCGAGGTTTTCATTCGAAACACCTATAACCTTTCTCTTTCTCTCGCCGCCCTTTGTTTCGTGCTGTTCGCTGAAAGCGTACCGGGTGGGAATCCCAGCAATTATGCTGAGAGCATTCTTATACCTTTCAGCTATCTGCTAATACCACCATGAGTGTTGTGAACGTAAACGTGAAATAACGAATGGATAACTGACAATGATTTTGCATTGTTCAAATGGAAATCTTAATTTGTTTACAGGATGTCTCTGAAAAGTGGATAAACTTCGCTGATGGAGTCTAACTGAGTGTAAGAAGAGTTACATGATAGAGCCCTTGTTTACCTACCTATACTTAATTATACTAATGCACTGTGGCCTCAGCGCCCTCAGCGGATAGAAGAAGAAGCATTGATGAAACCACCTGCAGGTGGATACTGTCAATGCTCCAAAATCGTCAGGCCCAGACAAACATGTTTGAATGCTCCGCGAGCTAGAAATTGCCAGGAGAACCCCACAGGAAGGTATGCTATCCCTCTTATTGGGACATGGTAGTAGACGAACTTCTGGAATCATCAAATAATCAGAGATACTACTCCCAAGGTTATGCGGAGGACTAGTAGTCTTCATAAAGGAGAAGTATGCCCAAGTAACCGCTGAGCAGTAGCGACGTTAGGGTAGGGCGCGGTTGGGCGACTGCCCAGGAGCGCCAGATATGAATGTGCGCCGCAGGCGCCGGCTATTTGATAGTGGTTCGACGAAATTTGATTAAAAAAGAAACGACAAGATGGAATAATGTTTCGTCTAGGTACTTCTGATAAACTTTATACGCCACATAACAGTAAGTTCCTGGGCTTAGTACGACCACTTGGCAAATTCGATCCAGTTATGCAGGAGCACTTGCGTTTAGCTGTAAAGGGTGATGTTTCTAACCACTTTTGTGGAAAAAATATTCAAAATGAATTGATAGAGCTGATGGGTGAAAAAGTAAAGTCAGAGATCATATGGAAAAGAAATCTGTAGGTCACAACGAGCTTATGACATGAGGCATAAGATGTCCGGAGGACTGCTCATTGCTAATATCCTATACAATAGGAAAAGTTGGGTCGAAAATTCATCAGAAAACAACTACTTTCCTGGCTAATGCCACGACGAACATTGAATTACAGAGTTCCTGCAAGGTTATCTTTGCAATTGCTTGTTGCATGGGAATGTTCATCGAAACATTCGGACCACCTATATATCGATTTCGGAGTGTTGCTCCTCATCAGTATAGGGTAGGTCTAGCAGTCAACAACTAATGACTGCAACGAATGAATCGACAACCAAACCCATTTCAAGACCGAAACTGAGATTGCGCCCGCACAGTGGATAACTCAAAACTGCGAGCGCCATCTCAACGCCGGCCACCCAACTAAGCAATACCCATGATCGTCAAGACCGTATGAAACGGAAAAGAAATCTGTAGGTCACAATGAGCTTATGACATGAGGCATAAGATGTCCGGAGGACTGCTCATTGCTAATATTGCTATTGTATAGGATATTAGGATTAGGATAGGATGATACTGGTACTGGTACTGCTGCATAATGTCCTTGCTTTCGGTTGTTTCCGACCAAACTCGGTAAAAACCGTCGACACTACAGTATCAAATCTCAACGGCATTCACCAATCAGGCACATACAGATTTAGCGGTTCGCGAATGTGTATAAAAGGTGGATACACTGGGTTTTAGCGCATATTAATTTTATTATAATCAGTTTGTGCTTGTGAACCCATCCGGCATTGACAATTACAAAGTTACGGACGTTCAGGTGCATATACTGAATTTAAATTTTGTTGTAATCAGTTGTATAGTGAGATTTTGATTTTGAGTTCTTAAGATCGCAAGGTAGGTGAGTTTTAATGAAGTTTTGTTTTCATATATAAAATATATCAGATAGAAGAGTTATGTGTTAGACAATTTCAAATCTTCATTTTTAGAGTGTTTAAAAACCCATTAAGTCCCAGCGGTTCGTTTGCACACCTCTACATTATTATTCACAGTGTGTATCTCTTCTTTCGTTACAGCCTTCTAGAAGATGCGAGAGTGGTCGCTTGCTGTTTGACTGCTAGCTTCAAGGTGGTAGGGCCTTCCGCATACGTGAATGGTAACATCATCGCTGTTTACGGAATGTCGGTGAGGCGACAGGTCCGGCTCAACTCGTTACAATAGTATAATAGTATATTATTCAACAAGCGTATAATGATGGCTATTACCCACGAAGATGAAATTGCAACACGAGCCGGAGGCGAGTGTTGTTACATCTGAGTGGGTAATTGCCATTATACGCGTGTTGAATACTATACTTTATCCACAACTATATAAATAGTTTTATTAAATATGAAAGTTCTAAGCTGAAAATTACGTTATTGTCATTAGATAGGTATGATCTGGCGATTCTTTTATAAATGACTTCTTCGGGGGTGAAGGTTTTAGATTTTTTCGGTTGATGGTCCTCGGACTGACGTTTCAAAAATTCCTGCAACAATGAATCATTTATTATTTACCAAAGTAAATGAAGAGCTACAAGTTCAGTATCCGACGATGTATTCTATTCTTTCACCTGAGCTCGCAAATTGAATATAAAATTGAAGAATCAACATGGAGATAAAAAAAGTAAAGAAAAATAAAAGTATATGGTATATACATACATATACCATATAAACTGTAGCAGAATAGAATAGGAACTGACAAAGAGAGTGAAGAGGAAGGACGGAAACGAAAAGAAGAATAGGAAAATACTTAAAAAAAGTGAAGTAGATGAAAGATGACGAGGTTAATGAGTCGGTGATATCTCAAGTAGATTGGGAAGTATAGTAATGATGTCGTTGACAATGGTTGCAATGCAATAATGTGTTTGAAGAATTGTTTATAATATTGTGGTACACTAAGGGAAGATTTACGACGCGTTGTAAGAATTCGAATTGAGATGGCCTCCGTATGTTTCGAAGATAGACCCAAATGATCAATCCATTTAAAAAGAAGCTGCATTTCCGCCACAATGAAACTCATCAAAACAGAACGACAACTTTCAAATGGATAAATGGGGGAAAAAGAAATTGATATTCTTCATTCAGCGCAGCGTTCCCAAACCGCAGCCATTCTGGAACACTGGCTGGCTTTCGGATTTGTCTTCGAAAAACGCAATAATGCGTTGAATGGATACCTCTCGGAACTCGCCGAACAATGGGCTTTCTGCAAACAATACCTGTAGATACGCTTCAAGATAGTGGGAAACAAGCTCTCGCTACATAATACATCGGAGGGCTGGCTCTAAATCGAGCGGAGAAAGCTCCGAGGAATAAACCTCCATTTCTAATTTCTGAGATAATCCCGAATAAATCGGACTACTACAACGGATTCATCAAGTGTGACAAAGGCAACCACTTAATTGTTTCGGAAACGCAGGCAGTGGCGTGCTATGGCGCCGTCGAGGAGTTGACAAGCCCTCGGGAGCCACGGCACGTGGTTAACCTCTTGGAATTCGACGGCGAGGGGTGACGACTCTGGGGGTGGTTTAGGTGGAGCGACATGGAAGTGTTGAAAGGGGTCACCTCTGATCGGGTAATACAAACAGGGATAAGTTTGTTTGGCTCGGAGTGATTAATAGTTTGAAAAACCGAGTGACAGTCAGGAAAGTGTGACTTGTAGTTCCTAAACTAATCTTTCGCAGTGACACTAGAACAACACATGCTATCGATCTAGGATTTTACAACTGAATTCGAAAATCACCAACATATATCTGCTGTTAAACAACTAGTAGGCCTTCAGGGAAATGTAATATTATATGTATATATAAACAGGGTGTCCGGTAAACCTTGTACAATATTGAAACTGGTGATAGACCAGATCATGACTATTCAGAATATCGTAATTTTACCTTAGTAAAAATCTCACTGTTTTCGAAATAATGAGCATTTTTTTTATTTCTGGAAAATCACTACCTCACCTTGGATTTTTTAATGCCATGTATACAAATTGGGACGAATTTAAATATTTTTGCTGCTGAAGATTACTGATGAGTGATGCTTTCAGACGAACGAAACAGTTTTTCAGAAAACAATACAATTTTTCAAGAAACGATGGTAAAATGACAGATTTGAGTTTCACCAATTTTTTTAACAACAGTTTGACATTATTGTTTGAAAAAACATAACCAAGTGGAACTGGATATTCAATACGAAAGAATGCCCATTTTGTCCAGGCTTTACTATGGTATAAAACATACGATCATTATTTTTGGAAGGAGTAGAATTTAGATAATATTAGAATGTGATGTTATTCTGAGCTAAAATCAACTCCATTAAACTTTGTCAGTAATGTCTTTTATTTTTATCATATCAAGATGAAATGATTAAATAATTATGACTAATAACGAATCAACTGCTTAGAAGCATTCGATGAGATATAATGAAGTAAATACTAATACAACGTTTTTTTTTTAATCAACATACACTATAAACCACAATAACGATTATTCAACATCGCACTGAATAATATTACAAAAATATTATTTTCCATCCACCCGTACGCTGAGACGACATATTTTCGAAAAGAACCTTTTAGAATGCGTTATAGGTTATAGCCCCCAAATCAGCGATTTTATGAGCGGCAATCAGATATAGTTCTGCATAAAGCGCTGCTGCAGCAGTAGCACTACCTCCACATTCACCATAAATGTTGTGCATATGCGCATATTCTCGGGGAGTATAACGTATGTACGGCATGACAAAGAAATAAATACCACTAAATGAAAGAAGCGGAACAATTTAAAAAAACTACGATAGAGGTCACAAGTTGTTCAAACAAAAGTTTTTAATTTTCGACAAGGATTCATCTCTTAAAAAAGTTTGCACTCATTTGGTTACACCCTGTATATCTGTCGGTCTCTGAAACTTGGTTGGAATCTGGAAGTTGGACAATTGCGTCATTTATCACAAGAATTCGTATTAATCGGTGCCATGTCGGATAATCGATATTTCATTTCGATAATTTTATTAGGCCTAATTACATGAAAAGTTAATTTTATTGACATACTATTTAATGCCAACAAGCAGTCTATTCTTTATTATTAACAATTATTTCCACATTTTATCTTGATAAAATATAATTAAAATAATTTTTGGGCGTAAGTATAAAAGTTGATCAAATAAATGAATATTTTGGAACCTTTGGTGTAAATACAATTCAAGAAAAAAATAAAATACCCAAACACCAAAACTACGTCACAATCTTAAAATCTTAAAAGCTTACTTTTAGCTCCTGAAGATGCTAACTTTGTTGGCGAAACGCGCGTCGAGTGTGATTGTGGCGCAGTTTTGGTGTTGGGTAGTTTCCTTTTTTTTCTTGAATAAAAATTGATAGAAGCCTAGATGAGAACCACGCCTAATTCAATGGAAACCACTTCTTTCAAAAATAATTATAGTTTGTTTTATACCATGGTAGAGTCTGGACAAAACGAGCATTCTTTTGAAATGAATGTCCACTTCCAATTGCTTATGTTTCTTTCAGATAATAATGTCAAACTTTTTTTAAAAAAATTGATGAAACTCAAATCTGTCATTTGACCTTCATTTCTTGAAAAATGTTTTCACTTTCTGAAAAACTGTTCTGTATGTCTAGAAGCATCACTCATCAGTAATCTTCAGCAGCAAAGATATTTGGATTCGTCCCAATTTGTATACATGGCACTCCAAAATCCAAGGTTAGGTAGCGATTTTCCATAAATTCTTAAAATGCCCATTATCTCGAAAACGGTGATATTTTTACTGAGGTGAAATTCCGATATTCTGAACAGTCATGACCTGGTCTATCACCAGTTTCAATATTGTACAAGGTTTACCGGACACCCTGTATATATATATATATATATATATATATATATATATATATATATATAGGAAGTTATTTATGACATCTACAGTCCTGTTATATCTGTCTTGCCTTCACGGTATTAATTCTTGAGTGGATTCGTTTTGATTTCGAGAGCTCCATAAATCCTTTCTGATGAGTGCGTTAGCACGAAACAGCTGTCAAAGGTTGGAACTCTCGGAATTAAAACAAAATATACTCTATTTTCACTTATATATATATATATATATATATATATATATATATAAGTGATTATATGAATTAAATGAATTATAATGTTCATATATTAGAACTTTAGAAATGTTATTTAAAAGGAAAAGAGAAAAACATGGAAGATTGAAGAAGCACGAGATTGGTTGTATATTAATATCAAATTAAAATCACTTTTTGGTAACATAAAAGAACTTCCTATTTCATGTATTAACTATTTACTAACTGCTATTTATAGCTATCAATGCAACGAAATTATTAGGCGGGGACGTTGCTAGGCGCCGAGGCGCTTTGTGTCGAGTCGCATGATGCAAATTCCAAAATTTATTTAAATTGCATAATAATCTATTTATATTCAATGATGATGATGTGAAAATTAAATCAACAACGTTGGTTATTGTCACGTTATTGTCATTTTAGCTTGGTATCTAGGGTATCATTAAGTAACTCACGTACAGGTCGACAAGCATAAGGATGCCTCTGAGATGCGCAAACGATAGAAAGCGTGAGTAGATGTGCGACAAAGATCGACTACTGTTTACGGCTGGTTATCATCGGAATGTACAATCGGGAGAGAAATTTTTCTGCAACACGTAGGAACGTAGGTTCTTATCTGAATTTTCATTAATTCCCAATGAACTGTTCGAATAATATAATTGTCTGTGATCACTGGACCGTTTATGAAAATTGCATAATTTTCCAGAAGCCATAAGTGTAAATAAAGTACGACTAGAAAAAGAATGCGGCGCCACACAATATCAGAAATAGGTAAATAACACGAGGAACATACTTACAGAAGTTGACTAACAATATCACATGACCTCTGACCACTGCCAAATCAGCATTGTCCATAGTAACTTTTTACTTTTTGTTTCTCTTTTTATTTGGATTTGAGAATTGTTGCATTTCACCTTTTTCAATTTTATTCATTTCTGAATTAATTTTCCTAATGCTTCTAACGCAAACTCCCGTTGCGGCAGCAACTCGTTCTTGAACCTTCACAAGAGGAATACTGGTTTCACCTATCATTGCTTCTGCCTGCATAAATTTGATGACAATACTGACAATTTCCCTACTTTGTCCACTCAGAATCTTATTTCTCACTTTACTCTTTGAAGGCATTTTCAACCACAACAAACTACACTATAACCTATCTAATAATATTTCAAAACTATACACAACACAAGGATTTCAAATTCAACACACAATCAGAATAACGCCACAATAATTTTATTCCACTGACTGTACACTTACGACGTTAACTGCTTGAATAATGCAGAGCGAGTGAGCTCCTGCCCCACTCCAGGGTTGTGTCTACTGCGCAACCAATTTTCGGAGGCATCCTTAGGCTTGTCGAGCAGTACTATATTTTGTAACTAATGTATTTTGTGTTGTCGTGATATTATGATGTTAATAATTTCTAATAAAGGTTTAACTTAAAGGAAGCTTAATTTTCAATGTTTAAAAAATATAATTGTGATTTTATGGAAACAATTCAGGTTTCAACAGAACTGATGGAAGTATACATTCCAAAGGTAATTTCGAATTTATCGTATTGTGAATATTTTGTCTTGGAATTTGAAGCAACCATTCTTTGAGGATTATTGTATGCTTTCAGTTCGTTTTGCTTCTTTACTTGTTTTTGTTTCAGCTCATCGAGATGAATGTCATATAATCTAGGAGCTAAGTTTTCAATCCATTTGTTTTGTGTGTTGCCTTTTTTGTTTCTTGTTCCACAGTTGTGCTTAGTAACATGGTCAATTATCATCTTTTTTTGGTCAATTATCATCAGAAAATTGCGAGCAAAAAGTGACCTGAAAAGGCCATTACTTGAGAAGGACTTTATTCATCGAATTTTAATTTCAAAATCCATTTGTGTAACACATTCAGGTTTCGTAGATGGACGTCACCCCACCCCAACCCAAAAAAACATAGTTCAAATTTGATTGTACAAGCGAGTAGTTCAGAATTTTCAAAAATTTGGTGCTTAGGAGTGGGTTGGTTCATTTGTTTGAATGTGTGTAAAATACCTCTGATGTGCTCAACTTGAAGGTTATGGGTGTTGTTGATTTGCAGAACTCGTTCGGTTTGACAAATAACTTTCCAGAAGATGAAGTACTTTACCATGAATACCGTAATGTTTGAGTATACTTATTAGTTTATCGTGACATAGCGTTAAGTTGTACTTCGAAAATAATAAAAAATTACCTACTTGGATGTGATCACGTGACATTCGCTACCTGTCGAAAGTAATATTTTTTCGATATAATAGCTGTAAATAGGCCTATTTATCATTCGAATTTCAAAAAATATCGAAGAAAAAAGTTATTTCTATAACCAAAATTTTCTATTGCAACTTTCACTTTTTGCCATTTTTTATTGATTATTACGAATTTTTTGAAACATTGAAAAACTCGTAACTTCGACAAGACTACTTCACCTACTGATAGCTCTAATATGCGACTAAAAAGAAAGATTTACCCGGAATGTTGCATTTTGTTGATCTTTCTGAAATATTTTTGAAATATTCTGGCATGATATGATAATAATAATCTATTCGAATATTCTTAAGAATACTTTGTTTGGAATTTTCCATTTGGTTTCTTAATGTTCCTACTGTTGGATCTCATGAAATCTCATAGGATTCGCATAAAATTGGATACAGAATTCCAAATACAGATTGGACCATCAAGTCCTGAACACACTTTTTTATACGATACCGAATGAGATTATAAATTGTGTAATTCCACACTTAGGTTCTCAACATTTTGAATGAGGATAAGACATTATTTTGTTTGAAATTGGAATACCTCATCGAATCGTGTATATAGTCTCTTTGCACCACTATTGCCTAAAACAAACTCTTATACTCTGTATCCTTGTTTTCTTATAGACAGTGATTTTGAGTTGAATGAAAACTTATAGGAATCGCATAAAATTGGATAAGGAATTCCTGATCCAAACCATCACATCGTGATCCCACTTTTTCCACAAGTTACCCAATAAAATTCGATAAGGAATTTCTGATACAGATCATAGAATACTGAATCCACTTTCTTCATACGATACCAAATAAGATTAGTAATTGTGAATTTCCACACATTTCTCATACGTTGACAAGCTTGTGAATGAGCATATAATATCGTTGTGATTGAAAGTGGAATACCTCATCGAATCTCATAGTCTCCTCAAACAACCACTACCTGATACAAACTCGTATGACATGTATTCGAGTAAGCTTATAAATTACACCTACTTATAAATCCTCATACATCCTTCCAAAAAGTGTATGTGTCAGGGATTACGTACGTGTAGGTTACAGGCTTCCCACGTAGATCCTTATAAATACTCATAATTCGTCTATATTATTTTATGAGATTATATGTGATATTTTTGGCAGAGATCTTCAAGCATTTCGAATAGAAATTCATTAAGGTGGTTTTTGTCAGTATTAAAATGATACCAAAGTCATAATTCAAAACTCATGAAACTTCTTTACGTATCTAACCACCGTACAAATTTCAAATTAAATTCTTACTAGTCCACTATGAAATTTTCATCAATATTGTGAAGTATAGAGACAAATGAAATGAATAATCTATGATAAATATCAAATATGTTTCAACAAACTTACAAAAAAAATCAGATCAACTGAGAAAACTGGTCAGGTCCACACTCTTGACATACCCTGTATATATATATATATATATATATACTCAGAAAATTTTCTTAGTAAATCCGACAAAAAAAGTAGGTTGAGTTAACAGTGGTAAGATCTCTATTTGGTAGACCTTAAATTCTGTTAATATAACAGTTGTTATACTATTAGTTGGTCACTTGTATATTATATCCTATAGATACAATAACTTTTTTATTGTGATAATAGAAGGGTCCGTCAAATGAAAACGGTCGATTTCTTTAAATAGTACAGAAAAACTGTTACTGTAATAAAATGCTTGTGAAGTTTCATGGGGTTATTGAAGAAATACTGTTACGTGTATATACATCACACTGTTGAATCAACAATCAGTGCTTTTCATAAAAAGTAATTGTTGTATTGATAACAGAGGGTTACTGTCAAATAAACAACTGATAGATATTATTTCTTGGCAAATATTTTATTGCATGAACAGAAAAATATTTTTTTTTTTAAAGTGTTCATAAATTCCCACCTGTTGAAAGAAAACAACCACGTCTAAAAAAAGTGACGACTGACTTATAATCGATTCTGTCTTTTGAAAGAAACACAGTACATAGTACTGATACGTAATAATAATAATAATAACGTAATAATACAGGTGTTTTATAAATAAAACTATAAACAAAAAACTTTTTAAACGAACGCAATGCACTATACTTTTATCAACTTCCCGTATTCCACTGAGCCCGAACAATATTTCCATTTTTGGTTTGTATTGTATGGATTTCTTCCCAACACCACCATAATAACTTGGTGAACAAGGACACTGCAAATTCTAAACTCACGAATTACGAAGACACGAATTCTTTGAAAAGTGAAATGACTTATATGAACCACAAAAGTTACAATCGGTCTATTATCGGTGCAACTCGGTTGTTTCCGCTTGCAGTGCTTTTATTATTTCATTTCAATTACTCTTGTTAGAAGGCAGACAATCACATTGTAAATTTAATATTCCTTGGTTAAAATTCACAGAATAATTTTGTCAATGCAACATTCAAATTGTCGATGTCGATTTTTTGTTTGAAATACTGAAAGACTGTTCTGGTGACGGCATATTTTTATACATAATAATGTATACTGTTGGGTCAACCGGCTACCGTATAGTCTATATAAATTGTTACCATTAGATGCAGAGTGATTATTTTGTTCCATTTATGGAATTATTATTGATGTTTGACTGTAATTTACTGTCAGGATAATAAAAAAATGCGATGTATATAATATATTCTTATACTCACAATAGAGGTTTTATGGTTCCGAAAACAATATACGATTTAACGACTACAAAAAAGGATTTGTTGTACGCACAATATTTTTCATAGTGTGAATTTTATTTTTGTTATGTTAATAGATATTATACTTTAAACTGTTCATAAAAGTACCTCTGTTAATAATACATAGGAAATTTTCTGAGTGTATATATATATATATATATATATATATATATATATATATATATATATATATATATATATATCCTGAATAATATGTTCGCAAAAATAGTCCTACATCCCAGAAACGTCCGTTCATCAGCTGCCACATATCCACCAAAATAACGGCTGTGCAGCTTTTTTAGACGTGTTGAATAATATAGTTTTAATTATGACCGACAAAATGTTTGCATATTTTCAGCATGTTTCAAGCCAAAACTGAGATTGAGCGGGATGTAGCAAAGCACATTATTAAAATTCTGTATAATGGACCAGCTTTTGTTTTTAGTCCGAGCGAATGAATTTTGCTTAGTCCAGTGAACAAGAAGGCAGTTTTACATTCAGTTTGTGATCAGATGTTGTCGGATATCATAAGAAGTGAAAACAAACAGAAAACGGTATGAAATAATGTAAAAAAGGAAATAAACAAAAGTTATTAAAAAATATAAATATGATTATTGAAGATGTTAAAGTATCCAAACCGAAAGATGTATGTAGCAGTATGCTTTGGTTTGCATTTTTCTCATAACACTCAAAAGAAATTAGACGAAAAATTTGGCAAAAATAAACCCACAGAATGTACTGTACCAATAAGAAATATCGAAATATATTTTTGAAATGTTAATGGCCAAGAAAAAGTTTCTATAATTTCCAATCTTAGAAACAGAAAAAGTACAGCAGATGATGAAATATGCATTAAAATAATAAAAACTCTGGAAGAGATTATTGCTGAACCTCTAGCTTACCTAATTAACCTGTCTTTTGATACAGGTGTACTATCCCACTTGGTTAAAGATATAGGTGCCTATAAATAAAAAACGATCGTACCTCTATGGATAATTATAGACAGGTGACAATTCTGAAAACTGTTGAATATTTACTGGACTGTAATTTCTATATTTTCTTGTACTAATGTTTCACACGTATTTCACGATTTATTATCCTAGGTTACGAAAAACATTATCGAGCATTTGCTTGTAAAAAAAGTGGCAGAATATAATTTGAACCAGAACTGGGTACCTACTTTTCTTATTCATATCTAATATACAATATTGGCGACGAGGATTTGAGTTCAATTTATCCCACAAGTAAGAGTATGGCTGCCTTAATCGGATCCATCGAACCGTTCGATGTCAACTCTGGTGATTTTGATAGCTACATGGAACGTATGGCTCATTTATTCATTGTTAATGAAGTCCCTGAGACAAGAAAGTTAAGTTATTTGGTTACTTTGATTGGTGCAAATGCCTATGCGGTTTTGAAGAACTTGGTGTTACCAAAAAATCCTTCTGAAATAAGTTATGTTCAAGCTGTTCAGATTCTCCAGAAGCATTTTGCACCCATTACTCTTGTGGTTGCTGAAAGGTTTAAGTTTTATAAGATTCAGCAAAGTGAAGGTGAATCTGTACCCACTTTCATAGTAAGAATACGAAATGCGTCAAAGAAATGTCAATTTGGAAGTTTTTTGGATGACGCTCTAAGAGACAAATTCATATGTGGTCTGAATAGAGAAGATATTCAAAAAAGGCTTATATCAAAGGAAGATTTGACCTTTACATTAGCTTGTCAAGAGGCATTATCAATGGAATCTACGGAGAAAGAGTTACGGAAACTTCAGTGTCATAATGAGACGATGGTTAACAAGGTTATTTCAAGATCTCAAAATTCGAACCAGCAAATACAAAAACCTTGCTTCCGCTGCGGTCGTTGGCACAGTCCTGTGACCTGTTATGTCAGCAATTGGTCCTGCCATGGATGTGGAGAAAAGGGTCATGTTCAGAAAATGTGCAAGTTGAACAGAGTTAAGTCTTTGTCAGATGATAACGTCAACGAAGTAGCTGAACAAGAAGTCATCAACTTAGTAAATGAGCATGAGGTACGTTCAATCAGTCATGCTTTATTCAAAGTGCTTTATATTAACGGGAAGATAGTTAAGATGGAAGTGGACACAGGAGCTAGTGTATCTGTGATGTCTCATGTAGAATTTCAATCAAAATTTCCAAAGATTCCTTTATGTAGATGTAATGTAAAAGTGAAAACTGTTTCAGGGGACGAACTTTGTGTTTTGGGGAAAATTTTTGTTGATGTCAAGTTGTCAGATCAAAGTAATAACTGTTTCAGTTTGTCATTAATTATTGTCAAATCTGAGAAAGAATTTACAGCCCTTATGGGAAGACAGTGGCTGGATATTTTATTTTCAAATTGGAGAACACATTTACTTATGAAAGAGGAATCTTGTAATTTTTTATGTAATGATGATGAATTTGTTTCTAGATTGCCTGAAGATTTTCCAAATGTTTTAAAGATTGTGGGACTGAAGGCAAGTTTGGTACTCAAGGAGGATTCTATTCCAGTGTTTCACAAATCATATTCGGTGCCTTTTGCGTTGAAGTCAGTGGTGGAGAAGGAGCTTGAGTCTATGGTGGGTAGAGGTATTTTGGAACCGGTAAGGTATGCTGAATGGGCAAGTCCTATTGTTATAGTTCCACGTAAAGATGGAAAAAGGGTTAGAATCTGTGTTGATTTTAAGGTGACTTTGAATCGATATCTTGAGATGGATCATTATCCGTTACCTTTGATTGATGATATTATTCATACTGTAACGGGGGGTACTTATTTTTGTGTCATTGATATGACTAATGCTCATTTACAGCTTGAGGTTGAGGAGAAGTCTAAGCCACTTTTAGTTATCAATACTCACAAAGGACTTTTTCGTTATAATACGCTTCCGTTCGGGGTCAAGTGTGCTCCTGCTCAATTTCAAGCTGCAATGGATACAATCATACATGGTTTAGATCGCACGGCATGTTACCTAGATGATGTCATAGTTTCGGGTATTGACTTAGAACAATGCAAAAAAAATATATTGGCTCTATTCAAAAGATTCAGAGAATTCAACGTAAGGGTGAACAAAGAAAAGTGTAAGTTTTTCTGCAAAGAAGTAGAGTTTCTTGGTTTTTTACTGTCTGGGGACGGAATTGCATCCTTGTCCTCCAAAGTTGATGCAATTGTTAATGCACCAGTTCCAGAAGACATAGGTCAGCTTCGATCTTATTTAGGTTTACTTAACTATTATCGAAGGTTTATTCCAATGTTGTCTTCACTCCTCGTCCTTTATTCGACCTGGAAAAGAAAAATGTAACATTTCATTGGACAAATGAATGTCAAATATCTTTTGAGAAGAGTAAACATCTCTTGACAGAAAGTCGAATTCTTACTCATTATAATCCCAGTTTACTACTCATTGTAACCACCGATGCATCCCCATACGGTGTAGGGGGTACATCAGCCACCTAATAGATGGCGTTGAACGTCCAATAGAATTCATTTCAAGTACTTTGTCCAAAGCTCAACAGAATTACTCTCAGATTCAAAAAGAAGCCTTGGCAATAATTTATTCGGTAACCACTTTTCATAAATATCTGTATGGTCGGAAATTTGTTCTACATACTGATCATCAGCCACTCAAGACTATCTTTGGGCCGAAAACTGGTATACCTCCATTAGCGGCTGCCCGGCTTCAACGGTGGGCACTTCAGCTTTCAGCTTATGGTTATGATATACTTTATAAACGTTCTTCTGAAGTGGCTGTGGCCGATGCTCTTTCTCGCCTTCCTTTACATAACGAGATAGTCGATAGAGTGTGTTCACTTTCAGACTTTTATCAATTACCTCTCAGTGCTTTAGAAGTACAACAATATACGAGAGAAGACCAAGTTATTTCTAAAGTAAGCCATTATGTCAAAAATGGCTGGCCATCAAGAATTGAGGATCAGAGTCTTAAACCCTATTTTCATCGCAGGAATGAATTAGGATTCGAAAATGGTTGCTTGTTATGGGGAAACCGATTAGTTATACCTTTTCAACTTCGTTCACCAATTCTCGAAATGTTGCACGAACAACATGTTGGAATGGTACGAATGAAAATGTTAGCTAGGGGTGAGGTTTGGTGGCCTTTGATTGACAATGATATCGAACAGTTTGTTAAACAATGTGATTCATGTCAATTCAACGGTCCACTTCCCAAATCACAAACTTTTGGATGGCCAAAAACTTCTCGTAACTTCGAAAGGATTCACATAGATTTTTTTCAAAAAAATTCCAAATATTTTCTTCTCATAGTAGACAGTCATAGCAAATGGTTAGACATTCATATAGTTCCATCACTGAATGCGGAGTGTACCATTGAAAAACTTCGACATTGCTTCGCTGTTTTTGGTCTTCCAGAAGAAATCGTGTCCGACAACGGCCCTCCTTTCAATGGTGAGGTTTATAGAAAATTTTGTTTGAGTAATGGTATTAAGTGTACTCTTACTCCTCCAAATCACCCACAGTCTAATGGTTTCGCTGAGAAACACGTAGCAACAGTAAAACAAAATTTATCGAAACAACTTACAGAAAATTCCATAAAAAATCAAAAATTATCATTGCAGCATCAACTGGATAATTTTCTTTTTTCATTCAGAAATACTCCAAACTCGGTTTCAGGAATGAAGCCATCAGAGTTGATTTTCAAACAAGCTCCAGAACAAAATTCTCGCTCCTACGTCCGGAATTTTTGAGGGGGGAAGTAAATACTAGTTATTTGAAAGTAAGAAAATTTGTTGAAGGTCAAAAAGTTTTGGCATTGATAACAAGCAATAATAGCACTGAATGGGTTTTAGGAAAAATTCAAAAACCTGTAAGTTCAATAACTAATTTAGTGAATGTCAATGGGGAAATTAGGTATATGCATTGTGATCAATTAAAACCTTATCATGAATCTAATAGTTTTTCTCCATCAAACTTCAAACCAGATTCCATTCCGAGTTCAGAGTTCATACAGTTGCCCTTATCGGATTCATTGTTACCTTCCAGGACACCTGAGACTAAGGCTCCTGCTTCAGTTGTGAATACTGACGATTCGATTGATACCAGAATTGAATATCTTCCTTCATCAAATAAAATCAACGCACCTGCAGAACCAAACTCGCCTTCTGAGACGTTGGATAAAAATTCGTCACCACCAACTCCTTCAAATATTATTACTACTCGTTCAGGTAGAATAATTAAGCCTCCATCAAAGCTCACCTATAATGATTGGCGTTGAAGTTGGTAGGCTTATTTTATTCGGGGAAAAGTGTTGAATATTTACTGGACTGTAATTTCTATATTTTCTTGTACTAATGTTTCACACGTATTTCACGATTTATTATCCTAGGTTACGAAAAACATTATCGAGCATTCGCTTGTAAAAAAAGTGGCAGAATATAATTTGAACCAGAACTGGGTACCTACTTTTCTTATTCATATCTAATATACAAAATTTTTTAACCCTCGTATTATGTTAGATGTTAGATTTTTTGCCTATCTATAAAATATTATTCCCTCGCCAACATGGAGAATGTCTATACGAACATCGATGTAGGTAGATTCATTTGTGGCATCTTCGTTGATCTTTTGTTTGCCTTCGACATTTTGCAAATTCATTTCATTTCAAAAAAAACTAAACTCAAATAAATTAAAGGAAGTTTTCTCCATCTATTAGGATATAATGTGGTCATAGACAATGGACATTAACAATTAATTACCAATGAATGTTCTGAAACCAACCTACTCTCTGGATAGTGGTGTACCGCAAGGATCGGTACTAGGACCACTACTCTTCATACTTTTTGTAAATGACATGCCAGACTATGTAACGGATGGATTAATAACGATGTTTGTAGACAATACTTCATAGTGGTGTAAGCACAGACCGTCGAGGAGATGCAGAATACAATAAGTAGCGTCATTAAGTCCTTTGAAAACTGGTGTAATAATAACAATTCGATATTGAATACCAAAAAAACAGTTCATCTCTAACAGAACATCAAAATTCAGAGGCTACTGAGTTCTTAAGGCTCTATCTAGAACAAAATAAAATATTTATGTAGATATACGAGAATCAACTTTTTCAACAAACTTACCGAATGCATACAAAACATGAGCATT
Source organism: Chrysolina oricalcia (assembly GCA_944452925.2). Taxonomy (NCBI): domain Eukaryota; kingdom Metazoa; phylum Arthropoda; class Insecta; order Coleoptera; family Chrysomelidae; genus Chrysolina; species Chrysolina oricalcia. The sequence continues at coordinate 4,584,016 of OX101825.2, read as the reverse complement.
AGAAGGTTTCAAATTGAAATTTTAAAAATGTTAGTAGGAAAGGCTTAATATTCTCAGAAAAATACCTCAATGATTGATCACGTTAATATTTTTAGGTTTGATTTATTCTATACACTTGTGTGTATATTTCATTTTTGTTTTGTTAATGTATTGTATTTATGTATTTCATTAACGTTATTGTTTTGATAAATGTGAACGTTGCAAGTACAAATAAATTCACTTTATTTTATTCTATGGGTATTACAGGTATCAAAATAAAATAACGAATTCAACAAACGTTAACAAAACAGCCTGGACTGTTACTTCGGAATTGAATGAAAGAAAGTCTAGTCTCAACATGATATTGAAATTAATAAAGTTGGTGTAATGTATGAAAATGCTCCTGAAGTATCAAATTCACTCAACAACCATTTCATTATAATCGATCCAGTCACTTCACTCTTAAATTCTTGCATAACATCAGGTTGTTTCCCAGACTGTTTCAAATCTGCAAAAGTTTTACCATTATTCAAGAAAGGAGATAAATCTCTAGTTGATAATTACCGCCCCATTTCCATTATTCCGGTACTAGGCAAAATTCTTGAAATCAACTTGAAAAATAGATTAGTTCATTACTTCGTGCAAAATGATATTTTCGACAAAAACCAGTACGGATTTAGAAGTAACAGATCAACAGCCGACGCTGTTAAGAAAGTGATTGATCTGGTGGTGAACGTCTTGAAAACGGGGAGCATGTGGCTTTAACCCTCTGCGACCTCTCTAAAGCTTTCGACTGCGTCTCACATTCTTCACTTCTCGGAAAAATGGAATACTATGGGGTGAGAGGACTACCTCTTCAACTATTTAAATCATATTTGAGTAACAGATCTCAATCGGTATTCATGAATGATGAATTTGCTCCCAACAAAATTGTCAAACATGGAGTACCTCAGGGATCGGTTCTGGGGCCAATTTTATTCTTGATTTACATAAATGATTTTAGCCAATGCATTTTACCATACAAATGTGTACTCTTTGCTGACGATACAACCATATTAACATCCGACAAAACAGTAATAAACTTAACAGAGAAAAAAAGTGATGCTTCTGACCATGCTTCTAGATGGTTTACAGCCAATCAATTGAAACTGAATGAAACCAAAACACGGGAAATTAAATTTTCCAGTAACAACATTGTTGATAACAGTCAAAGTGGTAAATTACTTGGTTTGACCATCGACGGAAATTTATCCTGGTCAGCTCACGTGGAAGAATTATCGAAAAAATTATCCAAAAATACGTTTGCCTTCAGACAACTCAGAAAATTCCTGGATCTTGATGCATTGAAGAGTGCATATTTTGCATTGTTCCACTCTCATATAAATTATGGACTTCTTTTATGGGGAAATTCATCTCATTCTGTGAGAGTATTCTTATTGCAAAAAAGGGTCATTTGAATAATATTGAATGCTGATTACAGGGAACATTGTAAACCCTTATGTATGAAGATCGGTGTTTTACCCTTTTAGAATACCCTTTTAGAAATGCATAGAAATAAATCTAACTTCACTAGACATTTGGATGTCCATGATTATAGAACACGTAATTCGCATCTGCTCGTACTACCTCGGTACAGACTAACAAAGTCTCAGAGAAATTCATTGAAAGTCAGTTTATACAATCATTTACCAGACAATTACAGCTTCTATTTATTCAAAATGAAAATTAAATCATTATTACTAGCGAGTTGTTTCTGTAGTACTGAGGAATATCTGAATTCGACTTTTTCTTGATGTTATACAATTTTTTATTCACTAGTTATACTTATTTACGTAGATTATATCAACTAGTGACTACCTGTTCGGTCACATATTTTACATATTTTTGTTGTTTTTGTCCTCATACAATTTTATATAATTATTTTGCATATTCCTGTTGAAGTTGTTTTTACATATTTCTGTTGTATTTGTATTTATACTATTTTTTTATTGATTTTCTTTATTCACTAACTGACCTGCAACAAACATGTTATGTAACGTTGTCAAATAAAATCTATCTATCATAAATGCCACAAACGAATTCCTTAACAAAACTGATCAAAGTAAAATAAGAAATTTGGATGATCCGAGAATCTAACTCCATTTCTTTTTCATATTGCTCAACCTTTGTGCTGCCAAATAACTAAAAAGACTACTAAAAACTGAGTTAAAAAATTAGCATTCAGCGGGAATTGATGAAATGCCATTATTTCTACTGAAAAAATGTTTAAATCCATAACATTCCCAGAGAATTTATCTTTTCCAACTGGTGAATTTCCTTATACCCTGTAAACAGGAAAAGTAATTTCCATTCATAAAATGAGCCCTGTTAACTACGAATAAATATCGGCCGATAACAATTATTGTTTCCTGTTTGACAGGACCAATCAACACGCTCTATTAGCGACTATTTACATGATGCACAATAGTCACCGACTATTCAGCATGATACTCATATCAAGGAGCCTGAGCATCTGACAGTACTCTAAATAAATACATATTAAACGTCAAATAAAATCAATCGTGTTGAAGCTGTATAAGAGAATGAATGTGGACCTTCTACGGTTAATACTGCAAGTTCTTCAAAAGCTGAACAAATGTCACAAATTACGCATGGTGGAAATGTCACATACAATAATTGTGTTTTTAATTTCAATTGATAAATTATAAAGATGGTGCTGTTTTTGTTTAGATTTTGTGCTTTGTTCTTGATATTTTGAATAAATTATTCCAAATTGTTTAATTTTCATTCATTCATATGACTGATATAAAGAAGTAGATTCAAGAAATAATCTTCACAAATATAACACGACCTTGATTAATTGTCGACTATTTTATTGCTGCTAAATTTCTCTTGTATTTATTAATTTTACTCGACATTATTTTGGCATTAATAATCAGAGATGAAAGCCCTCGAGCTTCGCTCTCGGGCTCTCATCAGATTATTAATGCCAAAATAATGTCTCGTTAAATTATTATAAAATACAGTCGAAATTTAGATGCAATAAAAATAGTCGACTATTTATCAAGGTCTTGTTATATTACCCTTGAATATTCATTCATAGATCGACTCGAAAGTTTGATATTTTCAACAAGAACCAATATGGATTCAGAATTAAACATTCAACAAATACTGATGCAATTTCATTTTTCGAAAAAGTTGCAGAATATTTTGAAGCAAGGCATTCGACTGTGTTAACCATCAGCTTTTATTGTCAAAATTGTCTCCACGGGCACAACGAGATCTAATGGACAGTTTTTGAGATACAGGGTGTCAAACATGCAGAGATCGGGTTGTTACTTACCTTCAGAAAATCTATAATGTGGCGATTATTTTGTTACAAAAAGTTAGGAAGAATAATTGCAATCTTAATAATGTCGACTCAAGTTGTGATACAAATTTGTAAGACTCCGTATACAGGGTGATTAATAATTACATAATTTTTATGCGATTCTTTGAACAAAATCAGTCAGTCGCAAAAACTCGTAGACCTGCAAAATAAGTAAATATCATTTGATTTTGATTTCGGGTGATATTAGGTTACCATTTTACAGGATCACTCAAAATTTTATTTTTTAGTTGTATTCACTTTAATTTTTATAGGAACATATAAACAAATTAAACAGAAAGTAGAAAACCAAATATATTATGTTCAATATTTTGTGGGTCTTGTCTATTTGTCGCACTTATGCTGATTTGGAATTTTGGCAATTTTCTTGAGCAAACTCTTGAAGTTTGAAATTAAAATAATAATAGATGCTAGGATTGAAAAAAGGTTCAAAACCTTTGTTTCTGTGAGAGTTCGGGAAATTACAGAAATCACAGACGTTTATGATTGGCATTGGGTTCCTGGAGAACAGAACGTTGCAGACGAAAGCACAAGAGAAGTGAATACATCAGGTAGAAATGAATGGCTGACAGGACCGAACTTCCTGAAATTCCCTGAAGACGACTGGCCAAAGGAAATGGAAGAAAAAGTTGAAGAATTCGAATTGGAAACGAAAAGACAAAACATTTTGATAATTTCAATTGAAAAAAATTATTTGCCCAATACTGAGATGTTTTCGAAGTACATAAAATTGGTGAGAGCCACTGCCTGGATGTTACGATTCATTGCCAATTGCAGAAAGGGAGGAAGAACCACAATAAATTTAGAGGTGTCTGAGTTAGATGAAGCAGAAGAAATTTTGATCAAATATCATCAGAGCATCAGCTTTCCTCAAGAAATTTCAGATTTGATGAACAAGAAATCTTTACAAAAATCAAGTAGACTTTATATATTAATACCGTTTCTTGATAAACGCGGTATTCTCAGAATCAAAGGAAGACTTGAACAATCTGTAGACCTGAATTTTTATCAAAAACATCCTGCAATTCTAGATCCAAAACAACGCTTCACGAAACTGTTGATTGAAAATTATCATGCTAGATTTGGACATCAGGGTCAAGAACTCATTATGAACGAGATTCGCCAACAATTTTGGATTATGAAATTGAGAAACGCCGTTCGAAAATGTAGAAATGAATGCTTCTTCTGTAAAAAAAGGAATTCCCAACCACTTGTTCCGGAAATGGGACAGCTTCCAGAGAGTCGACTCCAGAGCTTTGTGAGACCATTTACTGTGACCGGAATGGATTATTTTGGACCTGTATCAGTAACAATTGGCAGACGTCATGAAAAACGCTATATCGTTTTGTTTACTTGCATGAGTGTGAGAGCCATCCATTTAGAAATAGCAAATTCACTCAATACCGACTCTGCTATCATGGCGATGAGAAGATTTGTGAGTCGTCGAGGATGTCCCAGGGAGATACATTCCGATAACGGAACAAATTTGCACTCTGCTGATCGTGAATTGAGGAAAGCCGCCAGGACCTAGATTAAGAGAAATTTTTTTAATTTCTGTCCCTCAAAGGCATACAGTGGAGATTCATTCCACCAGCCTCCCCGCATATGGGAGGGAGTTGGGAGAGGTTGGTAAAATCGGTAAAAAATGTTTTGAAAGTGACTTTGAGAGAAAGACATCCAAGAGAAGAAGTATTAAAAACACTAATAGCTGAAGCAGAAAATATGGTAAATAGTAGACCACTCTCGTATGTATCCAGCGATTCTACAGATCCTGAAAGTCTCACACCCAATCATTTCTTATTGAACTGTTCCAATGGAGCTGCACCACCTACAGGTAAGTTCGAAGAATCTGAAGTGAACTTGAGGAATCAATGGAGGGCGTCACAGGCTTTAGCAGACATTTTTTGGAGACGATGGAAAAAAGAATATTTACTCAACCTGAACAGACAAACGAAATGGTATGCTGATAGAGACTGTATCTCTGTGAATGACATTGTACTTGTTATGGATGACACACTTCAAAGGAACATGTGGCCTCTTGGGAAGATACAAAAGGTATACTTACATGGGGAAAGATAAAAAATGTCGAGTTGTTGAGGTGAAGACAAAATCAGGAGTATATAAACGTCCAGTCGCCAAAATTTGTAAGTTACTCAGCAGCAACGGAACCTGAAAAAAAAGAAGAAGAAGAGTCTTGTTGTGATGTCATCACGAGGGGGAGAATGTTCTTGTTATTTTTATTATACTCACCGTGTATGAATGATTTACTTTTGTTATTTTTATTGACTAAAAATTTGAATTTTGACAAAACTTTGTATTTTGAAGTTGAATTAAAAAAGTCTTTAAAAAGGTAATTTTTCTCAGTTTATTCGACTTTAAACTAGAGAAAACTATCCCATTAGGACTGACTAGTCCGTACAAAATCCATCATCGTTTTTTACTCGTTTACTTTGATTTCGGATACCAATCTGTTTTATTACAATGTCAATAATAAATATTGTAATGCAAAAACCTAAATCCATAGTCTCCAAGGAAGAACCCTAGCAACGCCCTCACGTGGAACGGTATTTCGTGATTAAAATTGACGAGTTGAGGGTGGCCTGAAATATATATATTTGCTGTCAAATTAACATCAATTAGGGATTAGATCAAGAAGGCATTATTATAAATATTCCACTTGGGGAAGAAACCAAATTCGAACGGATAAATTATAGATCATTTCATGACATGGATCTTTCCAACTTCCACAACGCCCTCGAGTCTATAATCATAATTATAATAATGAATGTAGAAGCGAGCGTTTCCAGTTCTTTCAGGGCTAAATTGCTCAGACATTCAGTCATGCACAGGGATATTTTAAGGAAAAAATCCTCACTGAATACATTGATTTTATGGGCTTCTGTCTCTTTCCCTTGAATTTTGATAAATTATTAATAATAGCAATAGTAATAAATATTTGCTCCTCGATATAATTATTTCACAATGATTTAGGAATCGTCAATTTGAACATGAAACATATAAATCTATAAATGTCACACTCGACTCTCCAATTACAGATCAATGTCGTTTATAACTTATCTATAGCTCTTCGAATGAACTTTTTTAATTATTATTGAATTATTGCAACATTCCATGCACTAATATTGCATTGTCATTTGGTTCTGAGCTTCGTAAAAATTTCAAGTATGTGACTCATCGAATTAACATTATCATAATCATTATTATTGAATCATTTCAACATTTCATGAAATAATATTGACATTGTCATCCAGTTCTGAACTATTTTCACTGCTCCTCAGATATGACGAGATGACGAGATGACCACATGACGAGATGACGACATGACGAGATGACGACATGACGAGATGACGAGATGACGACATGACGAGATGACGACATGACGAGATGACGATATGACGAGATAAAGACATGACGAGATGACGAGATGACGAGATGACGACATGAGGAGATGACGACATGAAGAGATGACGACATAACGACATGGCGAGATGACAGGACGACATGACAACTTGACAAATATACGACATGACCACATATGACAATAATCTGATCGGAATATTTTGATAATTAATAGATATCTATCAAAATCGACTGTATTATTGAATTCAGCTTGTCTACATCCTTCTTTGTGGCCGTTGTCTATGAATCGCAGAAGTGTTGTGGTGGAAAATTGAAAAGAAAACGGCTTTCAGATTGAGCGAGCGACATCTAGGTAATATCGTTTGAAGTTTGCGCCAACAATAATTAGAAAACTATGGAGGCGACATGTTCCTGGCGTCAGTGCTTTGATATCCAAGTCATGTCTTTACGTGTGTGATCTGGCTTCCAAGTCATGTCGTAACTTGATTGAAACAATGGTATACAGCATTAAAATCAGGTTTCCTTGAACCGTGCATTAAAATGACATCAAATATTCATGTATATAACTTATTTCGCTAGATGATACTCGCATTTGAGTCCAATACCGATTCCACAGGCTTTGACTAACTATCTTACTTCTATTTGAAAAATGATTAGATGCATTACAGCTTGAAGGCTTATTCGAACCCTTACGAATTTTCGCAAATTTTTTGCGATTTTTCCTCATTACATGAAATTTTTCAGTATTTGAGGTGAGATATCACTTCGTTACCGAAAAATGACTGGATATTTCATTATTCAACGCAATTTTTTCGCCGTATGAGTCGAATCGCATTAATCGCAAAAATATTGCGAATATGTGCAAGGGTATGAAGGGGCCTTGAGGCGAGAAGCACTTATCCTTAATATCAGTTCAACCAAACAATTATAGATGTCGCATTCTGTGCAACCAATGCAAATGGAATCATTTGCAAGAAATGGCGATGGCTGCGTAGTGGAAAATGTCTGAATAACTCATTCCAAATCTCGACATCTTTGGCAATTCATTTAAATTTGAGTCTATTTGTCATCTGATCAACACCCAAGGAGACTAAAATTTAACAAGGAGAGTTTAATCGCCATAAGACAATGGGGACACTAGTAGAAAAAGATGGAAGAACATTTGTGACGAAATGTGACGTAGTTGGACGTGTCATGGCCGCCTTTCTCTATAGACAGTGACGGACTAGCTCTTGGTATATGAGAGTCACTGCTGACAGTTTTGTTGCTTGCTTCGAGTTCGACTTTCTGCACATATCCAAGAACGTCACTATGACGCGTTGATGCAACAAAATTCTGATTTCCTAGAGCTTATTAAACCCTCCTTGTTAGTTTAGTGTATTTGATCGACACCATAATGTTTTGCGCCTTAATTATGAGCGCCATCTAGCGGAAAGTAATTTTGCGAATTAGGAACGGTGAGAAGAAGAAAAAGTGGCAGGTCTCTAGAATCCAAGAATCGAATTGGTTAGGATTTTGTATTGTTTTGTAAAATTCATGAATGAAAACAGAACGATTTAAAATTCCAATAGACATAATCGAACAGCCTCAGTGCGATCTTTTTCCAGAAGAAACAATGGTTTGTACTGATAACGGATTGCCAGAACCGGATAATCCAGAGGACTTCACAGTTTCTAACGAAATATTTCTGGAAAATGACGACGAATCTGATCAAGAATCCATAGAAAACGATCACGACCAGTCAGACCAATATGAGTCTCTACCCAGCTCTGCCGTAGAAGAACCTGAGGAACCCGAGCAATCAGACGAAGGTTTCAGACTGCAAGTATGCTTTTCTAATATTCGCTCAACAAAAATATTTTAGAGAGTTTTGAAGCGTCCACCGATCCAGATTCTGACTTGTTGCCTTTCATAACACCATGGACGGACGTTCAGGTAGAAAAATGTGATATCGAAATGGACGGCAAGAAAATTGAAGAAGTCAAGCAGGCCATGATGAATATTACCTTGCCCCCAGAAGCCATTCCAGATTGGGCTGCCAGTGTTCCAGAAGATGATTGGAAGCAGCAGTTGTACAAACGGTTGGAGGGTATACAAGAAAAGGAAACTTGAGAAGGTTTCAATTTGTTATAGAAAAATATTTATATTGATACTAGTTATTTTATGTAGTGTTAGATAAGTATTTCCTATTGGTTCAGTCTAGTCCAATATCATCCTTGGAAAGTGATCTCCTGTTTATAAATATGTTGATAACAGTTGATTTATGAATACCCAGTATGATAGGAAAAATTGAAGTTTGTCAAAAATTACTCTTCAATGGAGCCTTTGCATTTATTTTTACAAACAGAATGCACCAACAAAGCTTTTTTTAATGAGTTTTATAAATAAAAAAAGTGAAAAATGTATAAGAAGTTGCTCCCATTTATTTTATTTTCAATAAAATATGTTTGTTCAGGCCTATATATTTACTAGTTGATTCCAATATAAGTATATTGAAGCAAAAAAAATTATTTTATTGTTCATTCAAATATAAAACCATTGTTTATAGAAGTAAGATAGTCATTGCCTGTGTAATTGGTGTTGGATGCAAACGCGAGTGTCATCTAGCGTGATTAGTTACAAACATGAATATTTGACGTCATTTTAATGCAGGTTCCTTCAAAAAATCCTGATTTTAATGTTGTCCCATTGTTTCAATCAAGTTACGACATGACTTGGAGGCCAGATCACTGAAGCATTGTCTAATTCTTTAGGCAATGACTGAAGTTACAACATGACTTGGATGCGAGCTCACTATCGCCATCTACATGTCGCATCCATTTTGATCCAATTATAATCCCGTAAGGTTGACTATCTTCTATATAAACAATGATAAAACGATCTTCTATTCCATTGTTTAAATAGAAGTAAGATCAATACATAGTAGCATTGTTTATGGAGAAAGAAGAATAGGAGAAATGAAATGTAATAAATTTACTTGTTACCCAAATGAGCTTTTGAGTTAATCTGCCAGATGGCGCTAGTATCAGTGTTGTTATCATCGATTTTATAATATATACTATATCAAGCCAGAGAGCATAACAGTACTTATGCTGTGACCAAATGTATGTATACAACTGAAATGTCCAAAAATATACCGAGAGATAATTGATTTGCAAGCCATCTAAGGGGCTGTTTACACTTTTTGAATAAATATTCGGAAACTTCCCTTAGAAATGTTTAGCCAAGTGCCCAGTAAGCAGTGGCAAGAATTAAAGTTTCTCAAAAACTATTCTCAATTGAGCATTTAAATCTTTAAAAACTGAGAATGCACCAACAAATAAAAATAAGTGAAAATGTATATGAAGTGGCTCAAATAGAGGGTGACACTGGTGACAGTGTAAAAACTAGTTGCTTAATTCTATATATTTTATTTTTACTAAAGAATGTTTTCTCAGGCCCATATGTTTAATAGTTGATTCCATTTGAAACTAAAAAAAATGTATTTATTCTATTGTTCAATCAATTATAAAACAATCGTCAATACCATTGTTTAAATAGAAGTAAAATCAATACATATAGAAGTGAAGCATAATAAATTTACTTGTTAACGAAATGAGCTTTTGAGTTAATCTGCCAGATGGGCTAGCATCAGTGTTGTTATCAGTGATTTTATCAATACTATAACATGCCACAACATAAGTAACATTGTTACTTATGCTATGTCCAAATGTATGTAGACAACTGAAATACCGAGAGATAATTGATTTGCAGGCCGTCAAAGGGGCTGTTTACACCAGTCGATTTTTGAAAAAACGTTTTGAAATCTCCCTTACAAATGTTTAGACAAGTTCATTTTCTGTATATCGACTGCTGAAAAGCCCAATAATGATGTACCGAGCGATGATTGATTTGCAGGCCCTCTGAGGGGTAGTTTGTACTTATTGATATTTGACTAAACATTCTGAAACTTCCCTAAGAAATGTTTGGTCAAGTTCGTTTCCACTGTATATACTGCCAAAAATTCTAAGAATGATATACCGAGAAATGGTTGATTTGCAGGCCGTCTAAGGGGCAGTTTACACTTGTTGATTTTTGAAATCTGAAACCTTTCCCAGAAATGTTTAGCCAAGTCAATTTTTTGTATATAGACTACTAAAAATGATGTAAATGTAATGGCTTTTATATATGCAATTTTAAACTGAAAATTTGACTTACTTTATCTGTAATAACACATACAGTTGAGGGGAAGTTTCTTCCAGTTGAAATTTTGTGTTTTTAGGTGTTTGTCATAAAAACCTCCAAAAAGTTCAATCTTAAAAAAGATGCAAATTGAAATAAAACAAAACGGTCAATAATGTCTTGTCGTTTATTTTTTATACATTATACAAAATTTCTACATAATACATCTGGCTTATTTACAGTTTATGACTAGGTATAAATAAAAACAAAATACAAAAAAAACAAATAAAGTAAGTACTAATTTTATGTACAAACAATACTTTCCTTTGTGCCTATGTTATTGTCTACCATAGATTCAACTAAGATGTCTAAAAACCCTGGTGTGTCGAGTGATTCGATTTTGTTTTGATTTTTCAGAAGACAAATAAACAAATGAAATAGTGGTATGCTTCTTCAGTCGGTCCCAGAGATGGCGCCTTTATAGAATTTCAGTCATGTCAATATTCCAGGGATATATGGTAATTGACGACTGTTGTCAATTTTATGGAATTTCAACAGACTTCAAATACTGTTCAAAAATGAATAGTTGTGACGGAATCTAAATTTCATAGTGCAATTTCCCTGTATTGATGACTATTATTAATGTGTTTGTCCATTTTGTTGCATATTTTCTTAGAAATTCATCATTCATTCAATGATAATTCAATTTGTCTGATTGACTCGACCGTTACTTGATGAAGATCCATAGTAATTGTATAAAATACACAGAAAACGATTCGATCTCCACAAACTTTATTCAATCAGACAGTGAAGAAGCTGCTGTGCTGGCGAAACATTGAATAAAATTTGTGAATATTTAATCGTTTTCTGTGTAGTCTGTACAATAATAATTTGATCATGTTCCGTTTTTGTCTCATTTGTGGGCAATCCAGAGAGACGAACAAAATAATTCATCTATATCCAGTACCGAAAGTGAGTAGTGAGTACCACCATATTATGAAGATTATCACATAGTATCTTGTATTATTAGAAAACATTTTAATGAAAATAATGTCATGAATATATCTCACGGAATCCCGCCATTCCTGATTATATTAGCACAAGATTGACAGGTTCCAATGGTGAATTTTCATGAAGCTTAATTTCAATACTTCCAAATGGAATGCGTGGTTGCATTTCAGTAAAAAAATATAAAAATAAGTCGAGAATGTAACAAATAAAACTGATTGATGATAGTGATTCAGTAAATTTCAATAATTAGGTTTCTTTATTCAGTTCATCCGTCAACAATACTTGAAAACTTCTCTGCTTGTAAATTTACCCTAACAGGAAAACCGACCGTGGCGGTACTCGCAAATGCGGAATATTTGGGAAACAGGTCACGATTTCATTTGTTTTCTCTTAATCAAGCTGGCGAATTGTCTCCCGTTTTATCCCACAGTTTTGCAGGAATGAGTCGACACACCATGGTTTTTAGACATCGTAGATTCAACTAATGAAAAATTGTACAAATATCTCCATCATTTGGAAAAGAAGTGCATATAATGGATAAAATTTGCTAATAGTGACAAATCAAAAATGAAATCTTACATATTAATTGTGGCAAATGTAACAGAAAATACTGCTGGTTTTTCCAATTCACATAAAGAAAAAATCCAAGCATTCACGGTCATTCATAATAAAAAACAAAAATTAGTAATTTAGACGACTATAATTATAACTATGTCAAGTTTTGTTAACAAACACAAATTTTGCCTTGTTTTTCAAGATATCGAAATGAAGTGTTATATCGGATGCAGCCCGGTATAACATCAATAAAAAGCTGAGATGGTGCTTCATTTTCTCTCCCATCTGAGTCGAAATAATATTAATAAAAGACAATAACAAAATTATAAATATACTCAGTGTGATATAATCTTTATTTTGGAAGTTAAAACAGATAGACTATTTGACGTATCTATAACAGATTATAAAATGAAAGCAACTAATATCTGACTCTGGTATTCGCTCCATACAAAACCCTAATCGCCATCATCTCTGACAACCGGCTCACCATCCAATTTTTTCAAATTCGGCAACCGTTTCAAAGCGTCCACTTTCCAAGCAGACTCCTCCATACTGTCGTATAACGGGTTGCCAACAAATAGAAGATCTTCCAAGGAAACAAGTTCTTGAAACTTCACAAACTCTCCTATCAAAAATCAATATAAGTTTTAGAAGGAAATTATAGAAGATGAAGTTGATCCGACGAAAAGCAGAAACTGGCCATTGAATCAATCATGATTGAAAATGAAAACTCACCCCAATCTTTAATCATGTTGTTTCCAATATACAAAACTCTGAGCTTTTTGAGCACGCCCACTCCTTTTACTTTCTCGATAAGGTTATAAGATATCCACAGCTCTTCCAAAGTATCGGCAACACCTTCTAGCCCAGAAAACGACTTGATGTAGTTTCTGCCTAGGGAGAGAATCTTCAAATTTTTCATTCCGCTTATGCCGGCGATTTTTTCAATCATATTCGTGGAGAGACTGAGTCTCCGACATTTTGTCAGGGCCGAAAGGGAATTGTCCATTTTTTCGATAGGGGGCCATTGGAACTGGAACCCCACCTCTAACGCTTCGCTGATTACTTCGTCAGGATGTTTATCTTCCCACTTTTTAATGGCATCTTTGATAGTTGTTGGTTTTGACATTTTTTAGTTCGCAACATTGGCAGGAAAAAAACTAATTTGTTTGGTTGTCATGGAAATCGGTTTCCCTGTTGGTATTGATCAATCAAACCACTTTGGAAATTCAAAATGGCTATTTTCGTAATAGATTTGGCACTTATAGTAAAGGAGACCAATGGGTGATTTTGGGATTCACTCAAGCCCAGCAGATTAACATATGTCGGGATACCTCGCACTCTGTTGAGTACCTCCATCATGAAAAAACTATTCAAACTGTCTGATTGAGAAAATCCGTCCAGATAATCGTCAGATTATATCAGCACGACCAGGACGATCATGAACCGTCTGTATGGAAATCTGACGCTTTCGAGTATTTCAAAATGGTGATTTTTTTGCATTTTCTCAAAGCTGCCACGAGCTTGCGTCACATCCGAATTGTCAGTCTTTTGAATGGGAGCTTCGTTGGGATTCACTCTCTCTGAATATCGACGAATCCGGGATTCCTGATTTATACATTTCTAGAGCGAGCTCGTGTGGTGTTTTTGAGCAACTCAGTTTTCGTGACAGCAAGGTAATCGAATATTTCATTAGGAGTTCAGAAAAGTTCGGCAAAGCCGAACACGGGAAGTCGTGCAAGCACGGAAAAAGCATTTATTGACGAGTAATGAACGATATTTTTCATTATATATACCTGAAAATATTTATGTTTGAAGGTGGTTGACAATGTATTATAGTGTTAGAAGAATTCTTCTGGACTCCATTGCCTAGAAACAAAGAAAATAAATTCTTTGCATGTGTTTGAGTCACGACGTTTCAACAGTTAACATCTACTGTCGTTCTCAAGTGTGTGAATGCGAGAAGATATCTCGGATACTTATTATATAGCCTGCAACTGATGTACCTGCTATAAAGGCAATTATGATCTTCGTGGGGTCTCTCTCAGATCATCAATGTTAATTAATGTGATACAATGACCTTTTTTTTTGGTGAGTGTTATTGTTGATGACCGATTTTGACAGTTTTTATTAAAATCTCAATCGATCTAGCTGAGTGATAAGAGGCTTCCACAAATACCGAATCTCTATGCTCGGCTGACTAAACACGTCATTATTCTGAATATAAGCCGACTCTATAAACTTTCTCTTATACCAATGCTGTTCTTTGTAGATAACTTCGACTTCCGACCATGCGATGCTGTGCTGATTAGTCCATACGTGATCTGCTATTCCTGACTTCGCTGTTTCTCCTCGCTGAGTGATTCTCTTGTGTTCACCGATTCTCACATTTAGTGGCCTCTTAGTTTCTCCAACATAATCCATCCCACATTCACACGGAACACGGTAAATGCAGTTTTTGTAGTCACTATTCTCGTTGGGTGGTCTCGTATTACTTGATCTGAAGCATGTTCGGATGTTGTACCTCGATCCAATTCGCCTTATCTTGTCCGATAAACCTCTCACATAGGGAAGACATAGGGTAGGCTTTGTTGGTTCATCTGATTTCTCGGTGTTGCCTCTTCTGCGGTTAAGGACCGCTTAAATATATATGGCACAAAAATATCCAGAAATTACCACAAAACAAGCGTTATTTACCTGTTGGTAAGGAAATATTCAAACAATTTGTGATCTCTAAAGAACTGTCAACAACATATTATTTAATTTTGACATATAAATTGACAGCTATAATGACACCAGCGCACGGAAAACCCTTTTTCAGTATGCTGAATAAGCATATAAATATAGTGTTTTCCGATAGGTATAATGAAAAGTATTTTTCGAAATTCTGTCGAAATATTATTACTGAAAATTCGGGTAAATTTTCGAATAGAGTTAGAGTAAATAGAGATCTGACTCACCATTATTTACCCTTTCTACGCCCCTTACATAGTCTAGCTGAACCTACCCTACAAAGTACCCTTATTTGAGATTATCGTGAAGTAGAAGAACCAATTGTAGCTTTGTGAAGTCCAGGGTTGAATATTCTGGTCTTTGGGGAGGCTATTCCCGTGGGTTCAGAGTAAATTGAAAGCTATTCTGACCTAGTGACAGCGAAAATATAGTATTTCATTCATACCATTGCAACAAAAAAAAATCGGGTTTGCGACGATAAGAGGGTTTATTGCTTTGGTTGATGAGTCGTCGCACACCTGTGGGTTCATCAGAAAACGTATCTATAGGAGAAAATGATGAACTATCCTCACTAGTTATACGAAAAACTATTCCAGAAAAGCAAATTTGGCATGCTGTCACTTCCTTCTCCTTGTACCCTCAAAATTACAAGGGTCAAATGCATAAGTAAGTTTTCAAAGTTAGATAAAACAAATGTATTGATTATGGAGAACCACCAAGATTCTGTCCCTTGTCATTCATTACACATAAAGTTTTATTTTGACACTGTTAGTGAAAAGGAAAAACCTAGCAGTATCATGGGTTACTTCTTTCAAGCAGATTCATTAACTACTGAATTTTGATTGAATTTTGATTTGATTAGTTGGGAAATTGCAGAAGTATAATCCAATTTTTGCATTTCAGGCTATGATCAGAGAACCATTATCACTTTTTATTCGAAAACGAAATTACTATCAGAATTTTGATCAATCTTTAATGTTTTGACGTCTGAGCCGTAGACTCGAAATGTTTGGCAACGCTGTAAAACCAAACGAAAAGAGTCCACGTGCCGTTTCGACATAACCTTACACATCCTGTCATCCTACATCCTACAACTTATTGTAATTTTTATGCAGAGCCCTTGTTAATTATTATTATTTCATATCTTTTTTACGTGTTAAATTTCATTTTGATGAGGTTTGTATATTCGGCCAAGCAGTCATTTTCCTTTATATGTGTTGAATAATAATTGTTGTTATTCAATCCATTTCTTCAATTATTTGAATGGAAAATTTAGTTTTATCTTATTTGATTAGTTTGGGTTTTTCATCATAAAATCGAGTAATTGGAAATCTTTTAGTTATAACCAAAATCCGTGATTGTAACAATGGTTTTTGTATCATAGGGTTCTTATTAGTACCAGTTGAAGATTCTTATCGGAGACTGAAATTCGTATAGGACGCTAAAATTATTCCTTTTGGAGGCTAGTTCCAGTTGAAGATTCCTTTTGGGATGCCTGAAGATCATTTTGGAGGCTGAGATATCTTTGAAGGGCTGTAGTTACAGTTGCAGTCAGAGATTCTTGATCCAGGTCTTTGCTGGAGGATCCAATTCACGGTTCTAGTTGGAAATATAAAGTCCGTGTGTCTATATAAAACCATAATTCAAAACTTTTGACTCCGAAGATTAGGGAAGTACTACCTCAGTTCAAAATTATGCAAGACTGCAGACATAAAAACATAATTTTCATTATTGGGACATTCGAGAATCTTCATAACCTGAAACGCACTGTCACCAGAACTGATGTCATTTAACCCCGTATTCCACGTGACCATAAAAGTTATGCAACCAAACCTGCATGGGTGGTAGAGCTTACCTCAATGGCTTCAAATTAATCAAGAAGTCTGAAAACAACTGTTAGTTGTTTAGTTATATATTCCCTATCGTCAAGCTAAGAACCAAAAATGAGTGGCAATTTTAAAATTTGGTCACGTTACGGGATTGAATGGAAGAACCGCATAACTAAACTTTATATACAGGAAAACAGTTTCATGTCTGTCGTACGCTAGTACTACTATAGAATGTATATAAATATACACAATACACACCTTCGAGTACCTACTATACTAATTCAGATCAGTTCTTAAACTAAATCGAGAATGAAAACCAATCACAAAAGTTTTACAAAATATACTGGTGTACTCCTATTAGTCAATATTCCTATGAGAGCAATAACAAATCAATAAATCAAAATCTCTACACTCAACAGTTAAACTATCGTATGTACAACATAATACAAAATTTCTATCAGTATCTACGGATGCAGGCTGCAATGTGCATGTATTGATATTAGTCTTGTTTGCCATCACTCAGTATTACATTTTCAATCACAGACTGTTGGCTTTTATACTATTTTCGAGGGTAGCTATGGTGGGTATTTTCAGGATGTGGGAGAATACTGTGATGTAAAAATTGAGAAAAAATTAACTCCCATTTGTTTGGATATTTGTCTCAAACAAAAAGGGCCATCGATTTAAGAAACTCGCCATAGAGCATCAAAAGCCAATAGTCTCACAATTCACAATTTGAAACTTGCTAATCTCAGGTAATAAAATTAAACGAGATCCATAGGTTTCATCAAAAGTTTGTCTACAAATTTTTATCGATTTACAACACTATAGGTACGTAACATTTCCTTAATTTAAAATTTCTTGGTGGCTTGTTGATAGTTGATTTGCTCATCTTCATAGCATATTTGCTGTATTCAACCAATATTTGGAATTTTCTGGGATCCCCCCACAAGTTCCTTGCTCTTGGTGGATTTGGACTAGACACAGGCAACTTTAGTCTCTCGCAAACATATATATATATATATATATATATATATAGTGACCGCCAAAAAGTATGTACCATATGGGAAAAATTTTTATTATTGGAGTATTGGAAAAAATATTCTCGGGAAAAGTTTGTGCATGTCCGATAACCTAAAAATCGATTTTGACACATGTCACGTGATCGCTACAATGGCGGCAAAATGAAAAAAATTGCAATGCAAAGGCAAAAAAAGGGGTAAGATGGCAAGATATCAAAAAAAGTTATTTGAAAAAGTCACTTAGAATTCAATTTTATACACATAAACGAAGTTTCAAGAGATAATTCAAAAAAATTGAAAATAGCAATTTTTTAAAAATATTTTCCCATCTGTTTAAAAATATTTTTTTTTTCTTATGAATAGCTTGACTTTACTGAAACATTTGCATTTTAATGATAATGACATAACTTTCTCATTTTCTCCACACCAGAGGGCACTAAATTAAAAAAAGGTTTTTGCCAGAACCCTCGCTGTTACATTGGTTCTTATCTAACAGTTATATCAGAATTCCAAGACTATTGTGTTGATGTGGCAATCTAGAAACACCATGTTTCCTGATTTTAATCAAATTTCAATAATAATGCTGTATGAGCGTTTTACTTTGCACATAAACTTTAAGAATCTTTAATTTGACGCACTATTTTCAAGTTTATGTGCGAAGTGAAACGCTCATGCACGATTATCATCGGAACTTGATTATAATCTGGAAATTACCATGTTTTTGGAGTGTCATGTCATCACAATGGTCGTGGAATTCGGATATAACTGTTAGATACGAACCGATGTAACAGCAAGGGTTCTGACAAATTCCCATTTTTTTCAATTTAGTGCCCTCTGGTGTGGAGACAATGAGAAAGTTTTGTCATTATCATTAAAATGCAAATGTTTCAGTATAGTCAAGCTATTCATAAGAAAAAATAATAATATTTTTAAATAGATGGGAAAATATTTTTAAAAAATTGCTATTTTCAATTTTTTTGAATTATCTCTTGAAACTTTGTTTATGTGTATAAAATTGAATTCTAAGTGACTTTTTCAAATAACTTTTTTTGATATCTTGCCATCTTACCCCTTTTTTGCCTTTGCATTGCAATTTTTTTCATTTTGCCGCCATTCTAGCGATCACGTAACATGTGTCAAAATCGATTTTTAGGTTATCGGACATGCACAAACTTTTCCCCAGAATATTTTTTCCAATACTCCAATAATAAAATTTTTTCCCATATGGTACGGTTGCGGCCAAAAAAAAAGGGACAGTTGTCTATTTTTGCGATTATTCCACCTTTCGTCACTGCATGTATATGCGGCATGATTACTTCCTAATTTGGAATTGTTTGATAGATGTCAAATATTCAATGTTGCCATGTGACATATTCATAACACAAATTCAAGTAGCTAGAAATAAACAAAAATCTGCTATAAGAGTTATCCCATTTTTTATTGGCCGCAACTGTACATACTTTTTGGCGGTCACTGTATATATATATATATAATATATATATATATATATATATATATATATATATATATATATATATATATATATATATATATATATATATATATATATATATATATATAATCGAGCAAAATGAAGTTCTCCGTTTTTTGTGTCTTTTTGTATCATATATACAAACTACAGAAATACACTTATCTTCAGAATCTACAGATACATGAACTGAAGTGTCCAAAACGATTCACTTGATTTTGTCAAAATGAATTTTTACTGGTAAACTTCATCAATCATTTTTAAATTTGGATAAAATTGACTTTGAAATGTGCTTGGCACCACTGCAGATGAATGCAAATGGCATCGGCCTGCGTGACAGCTGACAAAACGTTATTGCATCGTTTAGAACTTCATATTATGGAAAAGTACGGCAGCAAGTAGCTGTCGTATTCATTTAGATTATTCTCTGAAATTATTTTTGATGTTGCTATGTTGAATGATCCGTTATTTCTCGATAAATATCGAAACGATATGTGCATCTCCTTCCAACACGTGGTATCAGTACAAGAGGTGTATATATTGCTTAGACATATTTTAATTGATAGATGTTATCAAGTGGACTTGATGGAAGATTGATTAAAAGTTATGTCTTCAACTGTCATAACGGTCTCAAATCATACCTTGTGGTAATACCGAGGAAAGGGGAAGTTTTCACTGGGTTAAATTTTTATCTCACACCTCAAGACTTCCAGTATTTTGGTTCAATATACAATAAAAACAAAGAAATTCATTCTGTATGCAAAACAGCTTTGAAACTGAGCAAATCAACCCGAAAGTGGATCTCACTGAACAATTGAATATTCTAGATAACAACCATGTTTTTAGCACAATTAGGACTTACTACCGCTAAGCTGCCATCGTTGAGAATCCAAACTGCTATTGCACCGTTCTGCTGTGATACCCCTGACATCGGTATGCCTTGAATCCAAGCACAGAGGGTACTTGGAATGGCGCAAGAGGCCGCCTGGTTCGATGAGGTGCCATCTTTGATTTTCAGATCCGTCGCATATTCGCATCACAACTTGTGAACCTGTTATTGGAAAATTCAAATTATTTGCTAGCCTCGTAATGAATTGAAGCTGTCTTTTTTTTCTTTGTGAATACGCAATTCTTTAAAGAGCCATAATGCCATTTTAAGTGAGAAATTCCACCTTCAAATTTGTCCAACAATATTTATTAATTAATTTTGACAAGTTAAAAGAAGATCGAAATAATCAGAGGGTTGCTAGAAGTCCCAAAGTAATCCAGAATGCATTGATAGATAGAAAAACCATGACTAAATTGATTGCGATGCATGTTTGAAGCAAAAATCTTGTCAGATCAAGGGCCAGTTATATTCACATGTGCGTACAGTGAACACCAAAACTCAATGGTGTAAGTAATTACAAGTAACGTAATTCAGCTACAAAAAGTCGTGATTCTGACGCATCAGCAAAAACAAACAATGGGATCTCGCTCAATGATGTTCAGTTCAGGGGCCCTACTTTACAAAATGGCATGTTTACAATTTTGTTGAATCTTCGTAAATAATAATAGTAAAGTGTCTTTATTCAAGGCGGAGTTCAGTCAGTGACTGCTCTTACACTCAACAAATATATTCTTTCGGCAGATGTTTCAAAAGTATACAGGCAAGTATTAATAAATGAAAACCAAAGACAATACCAGCAAATATTTTGGCGTTCTAGTCCGAATGAACGGCTGAAATGTTTTCAGCTCATTACTGTTACGTACGGTACTGCCTCAGCACCTCATTTATCCGGCTCGAAGGACCAAATGATAATTGATAAAATGGACTGTATATCTAATATGTAATATAAGGAGTCAAACTGGTTCTATTCTGTTTATTTTTCTTTTTTGACATAATTACATCATATTTTTGAATATCAACTGTTTATTACGTATAAGTACAAAATTATGAAAAAGTTCGGTTTGTGCCTTAACAATAAGTTTGTTTTATAATTATTAATTTTATCATTTTTAATAATTATTATCAGAGTAAGTGAAAAACAGTCCTCTTTGAATGAATAAGCACAGAGTTGTCCTCAATTTTGAATGTTAACATTTGATCAGCTTGATATTTTCCTCATGTACGGTGTACTGACTTATACCTGGAAAACACATACCTGTAAATTTCAGAGTCGGGAAATTGTTACAATGGATTTTTATGAGAATAGAGTTGCACCAATTGATCAGAGTGATACATCATCCTTTGTGTAATTTTGTTGTTGTAAAACTGTTTCGTAAGCAGGATCTATAGATTGTGTCGCTGCCGTAGCCGCAGACAAAATTATGACCAATTTATAGTTTTATTTTGTGTTCATTGAACGCCAACTGTTTTCCTTACATATTTTTATTATTCTTGTCCTTCATATAGATGTGGAAATCCTTTTAGTAGGTTTAGGAATACGCCTACATTAACATCTATATTTTCTTCATATTCTGACATATCTGAATAAAATTAATTCTTGCTTTCAAACTATATTCGCGACCTGCGCGAAGGGTGCGACACCAATAATTATTTCGTTGAACTGATGTAATGTTGCAAGGTCCTTGTTTTGCCATGAGAGCTAGTGTATCTATTTTATCTGTTTTCTCATAATTAATCGAGTTTTGGACATTAAATTGAGTTTGATGATATTCCTTCATGTTCATATAGTTCCAGAATATAATAACCGAAATGTTTTCTCGCTAAACTGACTACAGAAGGAAGTTCACTTTATGGCAGAAAGATATTTTGTATATTTTTTCGCTTTCAGAATAAAAAAATGATGACGTCCAGACATTCAAATTCAAGAATGAAAATTTTATGACACTTGTTTGCTATAAAAGAAAAATCAGTAACTGTCAAAATGTCCAAAAAACTCACAGCTTCTTCAACTGACTAGCTCGGGTGATAAGAGTATCACGAACTTCGTCACATAAAAATTGGCGCCCACCGAGGGGCAATTAACAATATATCATAATAAAAGTTCAAGTTCAAACATGTTTCAAATCTTAGGAAATGATAACTTTGTAAGATGTCGATTGGAAACTTTAGGATCGTCTTTAAATTCAGAACTGTTCTCGCACATTCCGATGCATTCGACGACACTCATCGACAATTCTTTGGTCCCCGTAAAAAATCTGGCTGTGTTCTGTATATTTTACTTTTCAGGTATCGCTATAAAAAGAATCATGTGGGGACAAATCTGGTGACCGTGGAGGCCATTCAACGCTGACAATAAGAATAAGAACCAACCTTTGAAGAAGTTGAGTAGTGTCAAACAGAGATCATGATGCCGTATCAGCCCGGTGCTAGTAAAGCCCCATTCCTGATTACCGCCGGTGTGGTGGCATTGATACAAGGCCACTATACCGTCCAACAGATGACCCATGGTGTCCAAACAGAACATTCCCTGTCGCAACTCCCCTGACGTAGACGTAGTCGCGTGCGGCACTGTCAACTCGGGGTAGACGTGCTGGAGATACCACTTGAAGGGTTTGCATTGGAGGTTCTTCTTCAGTGCCAACCGCTCACTTATGCTAAAAAAAATATGACAACTTATCTTTTCGTTGTTAAGGTGCGTTTAGTCAACATAAACGTAACTTTAGCACAAGCACTGTCATAAACATAAACGTAAAAATAATTTTGTGTGAAACCTATATTGAACAAGTTTCAGATTTAGGCATAACTTTAAGAATGACAGGTATATTTTTTGGACAATATCAATTAACGTATGCTCTAATTGGGACAATTTTCACATACTATAAAGCTCGCGTTACTTTCAAGAAAAAAGACTGTTATACCAAAGAGGATGCGAATGTATATATGAGCACAATTTTGAAATGATGTTGAATAAATGCACCTTTAAATGCTCAATTAGAATCCGTTGGAAATATTGAGTATTTTCCAGTTGTAAAGAAAATCCGTGGAAAAATAGCAGACAAAGTTTGGCATTGAATCATCCACTACAAAAACTAACAGTTATGGTATCTCAAATTCCAGCAAAAACAGTAGCAGTTTCTTGTCGAGTTTTTTATCAAATTTCTTAGCGAAATTCGTTTCAAAACTTTTTTCAAATCAGCTTTCGAAATATTTAGTTTACATCCAGTATTTGAATCAACATTATCAACAAGTGACCAGTGAGAGTTTACAGTAGTAATAAACACACAGCAAGGAAACTCGCTGTGGTGGGGGTAGTTAACGCAGATTTTCGCGCTCCCCCCACTTTCGGGGTAAAACGTATCAAACCAGTGGCAGGGATTGGGATTACGATTCGTCCGAATTTATAAGCTCCTGTTGTACTTTTGAAGATGTTAGTTGAAATCAGTTCAGAACTTTACTTTTATCTTTTTATTTTTCTTTCACAAATATACATCGACATTACAACAACTGTCATACCGAATGACAAATGACATACAACAAAAACACTAAAGGTAAGTCCACAGATACACCATGACATCTGTGATAGTGAGACTTGACAAACATATAAATATGCAGGATTGGACTATACAACACTCCCCTCTAATGCTGCAATTCTACATTATATTTCACTATGTAAATTATTGAAAAACACAAAATAAACATTTTCTGAAATTAAAACTGGTTTCATTAAAAACATAAATTATGAGCAGAACATCAGCAAGTTATTTTTCAGTTTTCACTACATTTAAACAATTTAGTTAGAAGATCTGCTTGCTGATTTTCTGTAGGAACATAATGCAAAATGATATTTTCTTGGTCAATACAATCACGCAAAAAATGGTGTCGTATGTCAATATGCTTTGTTCGTTTGCTTTCCAAAGTTGACGCCATTTTGATACAAGATTAATGGTGGATTTATGCAGCAATCATAAGTTATAAGTCTTAAGTCATAAGAAAGAATATTCGTCAATGATTGGTTGGTCCGTATATTCCAACCAATCATTGACGAATATTCTTCCTTATGACTTAAGACTTATGACTTATGATTGCTGCATAAATCCACCATGATTGTCCTCATATACCACAATAGGAAAGACATTCTCACACAAAATCTCAGAACATATCTAACCTGTTGTACTTTTGAAGGTGCTAGTTAAAATCAGTTCAGAACTTTACTTTTATCTTTTTATTTTTCTTTCACAAATATACATCGACATTCGACATTACAACAACTGTCATACCGAATGACAAATGACATACAACAAAAACACTAATGGTGGATTTATGCAGCAATCATAAGTCATAAGTCTTAGTCATAAGGAAGAATATTCGTCAATGATTGGTTGGAATATACGGACCAACCAATCATTGACGAATATTCTTCCTTATGACTAAAGACTTATGACTTATGATTGTTGCATAAATCCACCATAAAGGTAAGTCCACAGATACACCATGACATCTGTGATAGTGAGATTTGACAAACATATAAATATGCAGGATTGGACTATACAACAGCTCCATAGGCGTAGTCTCGATAGGTGACTTTTCTGTTGGTTTTTGGAAGATTGTAGAAATTCAATGAATAACCTCATACAAATGCAAGACAAAATTACTATCAGAATAAAATCAAAGAAGGTGACGCTGATACATATTATCACGGATGATTCAAAGAAAACAGCAAATATTTTGAATGATCATTTTTGTGATATAGGAAATATCTTAGTCAGCTAAAAAAATCAACAGAAAATTAAATAATCTACGTAACAAATGAACTTAAAAATTATTCATCCCCTGACCAAACAGAACTAATAATAAATTAATGAAGTTAATAGTGAAATACACTTCAGATATCCTTGAACATACTTTCAATTCATGTTTACCAACAGGTACTTTCTAAAAATCTTTAAAAAAAATCATTTGTAACTCCATAATATAAAGGAGAAGATATTGTGACAATTATCGACCAATTTATTCAATTGCTCAGATCAATATCAAAAGTTATTCAAGAAAAGTGAAATGTGGTTCCCCAAGGGTCAGTTCTAGGACCTATTTTGTTTTTGATGTATATCAATGATTTGTTAAGTACGAAAATTAAAGGAAAGTTGTTTTCTTATTCCGACGAGACAGTTTATATATGTAGTGGGAATATCTGGGAAGACACAGAATCAAATGCTGAATTTGATTTATCAATTTTCAAAAAAAATCTCATTCATGATTTACTAACTTTGAATTTGAAAAAAATCTCATTTTGTGACATTCACTTTTCATGGGAACATGCAACCAAAAAAAATTTAAAAATTGAAGATTCGTACTGTTTCATGACTAAAAAAAAACCAGTGTGACTGTATCGAACATATTTTAAGTTGATTATAAATTATCTAGGAGATCACTCAGATTGCAACCTCAAGTGGCATAAACAAATTAATGAATCGATAAAAAACCTAGGAAAACAATTTATAAATTTAGATTGTTATGAAACATTGTCAGTCGTAAAGTTTGGCGTCAATAGTGGACTGTATAGTATTTTCTCAATGGAAATACGTTTAAAATGTATAATGTGTTCGTATTGTAGTTGATTGTTTCTCACAGGGTCTGTCTTTCATTGCGACTCTGGAGGCGCTAAAGCCAAAAATGCTTATTATCCCTTAGGAATATACGAGGGCTGACAATAAAGTAAGGTCTCCAATTTTTTTTTTCATACAAAATGACATTTATTTACAAAAAGCGATACACCGTTGGAAAGGCCAAGGTCTTGGCTACTTTTCTACATAATCGCCATTTTTTTCCAACACCTTGCGCATCCGCACGATGAACTTGTCTATGCCGGCAGAATACCACTCTCCGTCCGCCTCGCGCAGCCAGGTGTTGACCTCTTTCTGAACCTCCGCGTCACTATCAAACTTCTTCCCTCCGAGATGTTTTTTCAGGGCGGGGAACATGTGGTAGTCACTGGGGGCCACGTCGGGACTATAGGGAGGGTGATCGATGATTTCCCAGCCAAATGTCTTGAGCAGGTCAAGGGTAACGTTGGCTGTGTGCGGGCGCGCGTTGTCGTGGTGAAATTTCACTCCTTTGCTCAGCAATCCCGGGCGTTTGTTTTTTATGGCACGACGAAGCTTTTCCAGGGTCTCACAGTACCTTGCTGCATTGATAGTGGTTCCCCTTGGCATGAAATCCACCAACAATACCCCGTGGCGATCCCAAAACACCGTAGCCATCACCTTGCCGGCTGACAGTGTCGCCTTAAACTTTTTGGGTTTCGGAGAATCGCTATGGCGCCATTGTTTGGACGACTCCTTTGTTTCGGGTGTGTAGTGATGAGCCCACGTTTCATCCCCCGTAACAAACCCTTCCAAAAAATCATCGCCTTCCTCTTCAAAACGGGCCACAACTTTGGTCGCACATTCCACGCGCCGCTTCATGTGGTCTGCGGTCAGCTGTTTCGGCACCCATCGGGCAGAAACTTTGTGGTACTGCAACTTGTTCACAAGGATATGACGGATTGTTTCGCTGCTACACACTCCTCCAAGCTTCTCTTCCAAGTCGGCCACTTCTCTCCTCGTCGTGAACATTAGTGCGCCCGGAATTGAACTCGCGGCTCCACTTACGCACGTTTTTTATGTCCATACACTTTTCCCCGTAAACTTCAACTAGTTGACGATGGATTTCAATAGGTGTCACCTTTTTCGCACTCAAAAAACGTATTACAGAACGCAATTCGCACTTGGACGCTGACGCGAGTGGTACCTCCATCGTTGACGGCTGCTCAGCCAAGACTGAGCGGTCGGGGAAGCCTCACCCATCAGCAAAGTGGTAGTGGGGGAACCAAGGAACACGGCGGTGTTGCCAGATTTCGCCTAGCGCGTGATCCGGCGAAGTTGCAGCGTTGGAGACCTTACTTTATTGTCAGCCCTCGTATTTACATTTACCCGCCTATTCTGTGTCCAGTTCTAGTCGGCATACTCAGTTCAGTTAGAGATCTGATTTCTAGAATAACGGGTTCTGATTTTTCAGGATTTCCTATTTGAAAAGTTTTCGTTCTGCTGTTTATACAATTCACAATCCCAACGGGCGCACAAGAAAATGAGAAAAACTAATACTTACTCTCCAAATGCTACGTTCTTTGCCAATGGCACGGAAGCGTAATAATAGTTTTTGTATTCGTCCATCCAAACTTCGGCGGCTCGTCTTGTATTTCTTGCGAAAACGTTCCCACTTCCTCCGGGGAAAGTGTAAGGATGTCTCTTTCTGAACACGTGTCCTACCTGGAAACAAAAAGTGTTACTGCCCTGAGAAAAAAGCAGAGGGACGCTGTTTCAATTACGAGAAGGTTAATCGATACAGAGTGGAATGCTGGGATTTCACAACTGTTAGTTTTCTGGAGACATCAATGAATGTTGATCTAATTGACTACCAGTAGATGGCGGTAGCGTCAGTTCGGTAACCCCAACTCCTGATCACAGCCTTAAGCCTTGTACATACTTATGCGAATTCGCAAAAAAATTTGCAAATCGCAAAGTAGCAAATTATTGACGGAAATGGGCGTTCATACTTCTGCGGAATAATTTATTGGTCGCTGTCACAGAACTCACTAATTTGTTTGTGTTCTGTGCTCACTGTCATTTAGAAATGTTCTCATTTACTGTTTTGTGATGTTCCTTAGATACATAACCTATTATAAATTTAAAATTTGTTCAAAAACCAAGAAGGCAAAAGAAAAAATCATATCACTATCACTTAAGATAACTAATTTTGTATGGTGAATGAGTAACATTCGTTCATTCGCATTTCTCGAACGAGGTTATGATAGTCTCCTTGAAGTTTGCGGTTCTTGAAAATTTTTCAAACACTACAACTTCTTTGTTTCCTTCTTAAAGTTTTGTGATATTTCCAAAGATTATATAATTGGTGCATAGGAATTAATTTATTCAAAATATCACTCATGATTTGAACTAAAAATATAATATAAATCACCAGCCTTTGAGGTTATCCTTGCAAATGAAACAAATGTTCATAATTTTTCGTGGATTCTCTGTATCACTATTTTCTGCGAAATCGCAATAAAGTTCAAATATTTGAACTTTATTGCGAAACTGTCAACCGCCATTTTATTCGCAAAAATTTTTGCGAATTCGCATAAGTATGTACAAGGCTTTACAACACCAAAGAAACAGGAACCAATAATATATGTTGAGAAAGGGTTGATGTTGTTGGTTGGAACATGGATAGATGAAATGAATCCAACTATTAATTTAGAAAAAACTGTTTACAGTTTTTCAAACAAAATAATATAGACCAAATAAAATTTAAAGTAAAACTAAAGAATCAATTTTTTGACAATGAAAAACTTGAAGTATTTCTTATCTAGGCGGACATAATCAACCTTTTGGACCATCGACCCCCACCATTGGGATCATCAGAAGGATGGATACTATAAGGGCTGTTCTTAATTTGAGTCGACGAGTTCACTCATGCTTTCAAGAGGGATATTTTTGTGCATTTTATTGAACAAAATTATTCGATGGAATCATGACCATCTGAGATGATGTTTATTTTTTTTAATATGTGAGGTTCCAGAGGAGCAAATCATAACAAATTATGAATCAATGAAATCAGAATGGGAAGCACTATTTTTCTGTATGAAAAAATAATGTGGGGCGCGTAATAGAAACAAAAGTTGATGATGAATGCCAGAAGACGAAACGTCGGATAGTTAATCTGAAAAAAACAACTTATAGCTGAAAAACGGCAGTAATAAAAATGCGTTTTTCGCTATTTTATCAAATAACTTTAGGAAAAAATTAAAACGAAAATTCCGATTTTCAGTTTTTTCCGGATATTTATGATAAAACAGTTCTACACAAAAGTGTGAAACCAATAACTTGTCTTGTAAATATGTCATTTGAATATGAGATTTTTCCCTTGAAGATTAAATCGGGAAAGGTTACTCCTATTCATAAAAATAAAAAACTCAACAGGATCGAAAATTTCAGACCTGTCACTATACCTCAAACTTTATCAAATATGTCTCAATATTTCTTTTAAAACAAGCACAATATTTCAAATTCCACACAATATGGTTTTCGCAGGGGTAAATCCACTCAGTCAGCTTTATTGCATTCTTTTATAATGCTCTTGTCAATTTTATTAATGACGCAGTTTTGTGCGACTCAATCAAGGCGTTTGACTGCGTTAATCGTCTAAAATTACTAGATATTCTGGAATCTTACGGTTTTAGAGGAAAGCCTCATGGTTGAAATCTTTTCTTGGAAATCGAAGCCAATGTGTTTCTTTGAAATTTTACCTTAATAATTCAGTATCACATATGTCATCAAAAATAGGATCGTTATTTATGGGTGTCCTACAGGGATCCATACTGGGACCGATCCTATTACTATTGTACGTCAACAGATTTGAAGATAATATATTCCACTCAGATATCGTTGCAACGATATATCTATCTTAAAGTCATCGACCGATACAGTATTATTGAAACAAGAAACCGAAAAAGTACTGGACGCCGCTTGTACATTTTTTAATAACCATGATCTATATTTTTTGAACAAATTCCACGTATGCTAACCATTTATTAATTGAAAACCATACTTTCGACCATGATTTTGAAATCCTTCATGTCGAAAACAAAGGTAAGAAGCTAAATCTTTTAGAAAGTATGGAGATTAATAAATGGAAAAATTCTCAATACTTGCTCAATGACCAACTCGAATTAAATTCGTCACCACTAATCAATTTGTTTTCCTGGAAAGGTTAGATTTAAATAATAGAAATGTAAAAGTACCTATCGGGAATTAACTGGGAGTTAGGTATACAACCGAACCCTAATTAATTTTTGAAAAGTATTTAAGGTAACATAGCAAATATGTAATTTAGTATATCTTCACCACTTGAAGAAGCTTTTGTAAAGCGAAACAATTGTCGTGGTTTTGTAAACCCTCTTTATGTGAAAATCATTTGAAACATAGTTTCATTATATCGAGCATGATCTATATTCCAACGACAAATTAAATTGAATAAATACTCACCCTACTACAAGGGATGATCTCCAAACTACCTCCACATTGCCACACCCGAAACGAAATTTCCAGGTTTTCACCGCCCCATACATCCATTTTCATATCGTATTTCCCCAATTTATCAAAGTAGGCTTTGTTGATAACAAACAAGCCCCCGGCTATCATCGGTGTCCTGATAGGCTGCAACAGAAAAAATGTATATAAAACCATTCCCTGAGGAAGATGGAGGAAGCAAATATTAACCCTTAACTGCATAGTGTTGTGATATTACAACACTATGATTTTTATTCATATTTTCAATCATACAATAAAAGAAGTTCATACATATCGTTGTAATGATACAACAGACTTATATACCTACCTAGAAAGCATTAGACCAAATAAAATCAGAAACGTCGCTTCCATGGATCTAACTGTAATTAGTCAATGCAGTGATTCCCAATATTTGGTTATATTTTATATGTTCACATGCATGATGTAAATACAGCGTGTCTCACGGTCGATGGTAGGTTAGACGTTTATGGTAAACGCAAAGCAGGATTTCCCTGAAAATTTCACATCTTACATTTTGTTACCTGATCTATCGATCTAAAATATTTTCAGCTTTGCGGCGTTGCCACGTCTATCAAAAAAAACTAGCAACTTTATTTTTTTAAATAGAACACCCCGTATATTAACTCATTTTTTGAATCGCTCTTTCAATATAATACTTTTTTGTTAATAATGTCCTATACCTATCTCTATCTGTTTTCGAAATAAAAAATAATTTGTGTTAAATATGGTCCAAAACATAGCCCTAATTGAACTTTAGTACATCAGTACTATCAATTCATGAAAAGTTGATATTTTGATTATAGGTTGGACAAATTCGAAGTATTTACTTAACACCAAGAAATCGACTCCATATCATACAGGGCGTGCTAAAATTACTGTTATTTCCATAATGCATAAAAGTGGTCAAAAGTTCATTTTTTCAAATGAAACCCCCTGTGTATTACTCGATAAATTGAAAGATGATGAAAAATGCTTCAAGATGATATATCATGTCCCTATACCTAAATCATCAACTTTTCTTAATAAAATTGCTTTTTAAGAATTTGGTTTTAGGTAACAGTGGATTTGTCAAGCTTATAACAGTTTGGTAACTTTTATAAGTAATTTACGAATAGTTATCGACGGTGTTTCAAATTATCTTCCAAAGTGAATGCAAATATCGATTATTCAAACAAAGTTCTTATGAAATTATTTATTATACACGGACAGTGTGATCAAATCATTGCCAGAACTTGCAGAAATTTCAACCAAATGTATCCTGAATTAACACCAATGAACGAGAGGAAGTATGTAAGATTACAAAATAATTTTCTTAACTATGGCTGAAAGTTTCCAGGGAACAACTGTAAAAAAACAGGCATTTCTAGGTAAAAAGTACGATTTTCTGGAATATAACATGTGAAAGTACAAAAAACAGAATTAGGAGGATTAAAAATAACAAAATTGTAAACAAAATATCACATTTTTACAATAAATGCTGGAAATGTTGTCCATTACATTCTAAACATTTTAAAATATTTTTTTGTACGCGACTTGTCGTTGCTTTTTCAATTTCATGGGGATCTAGACCTTCAATTCACCGCACTATTCGCCGTCGCAGTTCTTCTTTGGTAGGCACTGGAGTACTGTACACCCTTTCTTTTAAAACACCCCATAAAAAAAGTCAAGTGGCGTGAGATCGGGTGATCTCGGTGGCCAATCCCACGGCCCTAAACGCCTAAACCAACGATCGTCAAACATTTGGTTCCTGAAAACTTCCTGAGTGGAATGAGCTGGCGTTCCGTCCAGTTGAAACCACGAATTCCTATATTCCTCTAAAGGCAAGTTTTCAGGGAAATCGGTAACAGTCGTCCTTAAAATATGAAGATATCTCTCTGCATTCAGTGTGTCTTCATAAATAAAAAAGGTAATTTTATTTTTCTTCAAAATACAAAATACATTCAGGGAAAATTTTTCTTGAAAACCCATTTCTTTTGTCACATGAGGATTATGATCAGCCCAAAAATGTTTATTCCTTCTATTAAAAATGCCATCCCTCGTAAATTTTGATTCGTCGCTCCAAATTATTTTTGACAAAAATTCCCGATCTTCCTGTATATGTATTAGAAGGGATTCGCAAAAATGCACTCTGCGTTCAAAGTCTTCTACTTTGAGAGCTTGAACTTTGGTAAATTTATACGGATGCATTTCGTGATTTTCCAAAATACTGAAGCATGTGATACACCCAAATCCCTTTCTGCACTGCGAACGGGAGCTTCTGGATATGCATAAAAATATGCCAAGACGTTAACAGTATTTTCCTCATTTAAAGTAACAGGTTTTGGTAATGTTGAAGGCGCTTTTAACTTTGAGCCATAGTTAAGGAAATTATTTTGTAATCTTACAAACTTCCTCTCGTTCATTGGTGTTAATTCAGGATACATTTGGTTGAATTTTCTGCAAGTTCTGGCAATGATTTGATAATTTCATAAGAACTTCGTTTGAATAGTCAATATCATTCATTTTTGGCGATTTTTTAAAACACCGTCAATAACCATTAGTTAATTACTTATAAAAGTCACCAAGCTGTCATAAGCTTGATACTTCCACGGCCACCTAAAATCAAATTCTTTAAATATTTTATGCAACTGTCCTTACTGTCATTAAAAATCTCTTTAATAGAAACAATCAGAACATCTACTCAGAAAGAATTACTTAGAAAAGTTCACACATGTATTTGGCAGTTTGTGCAATTGGTAATATTTATTCCCTGTGAAGTAACTGACGAAGTACCTACTATTCAATTCAACTGTAGAAAGTCCTTTATGAATAACCAATAATAACATTTAAATAAAAATGTGCGCAGGTGTATGTAGTTGAAGCATCTGCCTTGTAATCCAAAGATCGTGTGTTCGAATCACATGGACCTCATTCATTTTTTTGTTTTTTTTTATTACTAGCTGTAACTGTTGTACACAAAAATGTGTATGATACATGGATTTGCTCCACTCGCTGACGTTCGTTTCACAATATTCCCCAATCACAAAATAAAATGCCACTTCCATCACTTGTAGGTATCATAAATAACTATTTTTCCACAAAAACGGCTTTATTAAGAAAAGTTGATGATTTAGGTATAGGGACATGATATATCATCTTGAAGCATTTTTCATCATCTTTCAATTTATCGAGTAATATACAGGGGGTTTCATTTGAAAAAATGAACTTTTGACCACTTTTATGCATTATGGAAATAACAGTAATTTTAGCACGCCCTGTATGATATGGAGTCGATTTCTTGGTGTTAAGTAAATACTTCGAATTTGTCCAACCTATAATCAAAATATCAACTTTTCATGAATTGAGAGTACTGATGTACTAAAGTTCAATTAGGGCTATGTTTTGGACCATATTTAACACAAATTATTTTTTATTTCGAAAACAGATAGAGACAGGTATAGGAAATTATTAACAAAAAAGTATTATAATGAAAGAGCGATTCAAAAAATTAGTTAATATACGGGGTGTTCTATTTAAAAAAATAAAGTTGCTAGTTTGTTTTGATAGACGTGGCAACGCCGCAAAGCTGAAAATAATTTAGATCGATAGATCAGGTAACAAAATGTAAGATGTGAAATTTTCAAGGAAATCCTGCTTTGCGTTTACCATAAACGTCTAACCTACCATCGACCGTATACAACTGTAAATTATTTTTAAATAAAATTGTTCAATTTAAAAACTGAATTTTTCAATAATTTTTTCCCAACATAATTCACTAAAACATTTTTCTTTTTATTAAAATGAAATATCATGCAGTAAAGGGTTTCAAATGAGGGAAATCAGTCAACTATGAAAAAAATTGCAATAAACACGAAATTATTGGACGAGAACATTTGATTGCAATGAGAAAGTGAAGTAAGTCATGTCACATAATTTGTCTGATCGCATCAATTGCTGGAAGGTAAAAAATTGATCTGTTAGCATAACTGAAAGTGACAATTCAATTGTATTTAATTGAATATAATTTTCTTGCTGACATCTCTGACTTTCAAATTAATAAATTTTTCGAGACTGAATTGTAGAGAGGCTTGATAATTTTTCAAGCTTATTCTACCAATGATAAATAACAAAAAATAATTGTCGGATGTATACTTTCACTAATTCAAAACAGATTCAAATGTATAATTATTTTTGTGGATATGGTGTTTTCTGAATTCCTTGTTTTACTGTTGAGGAGCACAAAGATCATTCTTGGACAAATCCTTGTTTTTGGTATTCTCATGAAAAAGAGCCAAGTGCCCGTATCTTAATTTTTTTCATGCTCGTCAAAGGATCTATCTTTTATAATGGCAGAAACGATACCCACGACCTCCCGTACCAATATGAGCAGCTCACAGGTACTACTTTAAAAAATAAGCATGTAACTTCTTTATAGTTACACGGATTTGGCGCCCAACGTGGGGCCGTTTTGTTCAACCTTTAAGGTAAAGTCACCAAAATGAATTTTAAACGTTTATAGAAAAATATTCCATAGAGAAAGTCAATATGCAGATCGATTCCACAAATGAATCGATTTCAAATTGATCGTTATAAGATATACGACAAGGAAAACTAAAATGCAACCATGAATTCTCGCTTTATCTCTCCAGATGGAAATTTGAAAGGAACGCGGTGTTTTACATTTCGTTACAAAGGCTAAAAATTTGTGAGATTGAGAGAGAGTTGCTGTAACCTACCTGTGTCGGATCTCTCTGTCTACTCTCCCTTTCGGCGTAGCTCAAATACTCCCATTTGAAGACGAGGTTCCAGTCGAATCCTCCCCTCAGGTCCGAAGAGGCTCCTATGTATTGGAAGGTGTCCATGCTGATCACGTCTATCACCGGGCAAACTACCCGAGTGGGATCCTGCAAAATCAGTTGAACGCAGTTGAATACGAGATAATAATAATAATAATAATAATATAATAATAAGTTTATTTACCAAAATGTTATTACAAAATTAACACTAGAATTGTTGAAATGTAAACAAACATGGAAATCCCACTAAAACCAAAGTTGCGCGTGGGCTTTGCAATATTTAATTTACAATATTCCATATGAATATGATATTAAAATAGAAGATAGTTTGAATTGGTCTCACTTTGTAAATAATAATATTGGTTACTGACATTTTGACACTTAACCTATAACTATGAGAAATTTAACTATAAATAAAATAAAACACAAACAATTTGTGAAAGTATTAGAAGTGACAAAGGATATTGATCTATATATAAATCTACATATAAACTTAACATGAAGGTTTAAAAAGTCTGTTATTCAATGAGAGAGCGAACCAGATCTCGATTCTAATTTATAATATAGTTTTTGATAATTTTTTTCAGCATTTGGCTAGAATTTGTATTTACTATATTCATTTTCTGTTCAGTGGGCAGAAAGTTAAAGATTTTTGGAATGAGGTAAAAGATATCTCGTTGACCGATTTTTGTACTACTCAGGGATGTTTTAACATGATATTCTTTTTTGTTTCTAGTGAAATGTTCGTGGTCAATATTATTTAATAGATATTTGTTTTTGTGGATATGTGTAAGTATGTTATAAAAAAATGTTTGTCTCACGTCGAGTATTCTTGCTTGTGAAAAAAGCAGATTGCTAGAGAAGGTTGGTTCTTTATCATACATTATTTTCAGAAGTCGTTTCTGAACAGTTTCCATTTTTTTCAAATGAGTAGCAGCAACCCCTCCCCAGCTCAATATGGCATATTGGATACGAGATTCCACTAGAGCGAAATAAATTATCTTCAAGTGGTGAATATCAAGTATTTTACTTAAATATTTGAATTTAAACAGCATACTTCTGAGAGTTTTTGTAACATTCTCAGTGTGAACATCCCATCTCATATGACTATCCATTGTTACACCTAAATATTTGATGGTATCTGTTCTGGAAATATCAATAACCGAATTGTCGCTATGTATATTGAGGGTGAAATTTGGTAAATGGTTTCTGTAAGCAGTAAAGGTCATAATTTTTTTTTTTTTATCAAAGTTGATTGTTAATAGTTGGTGATTGAACCAGTCAATTATATGTGACATATCAGACTCTACTTTTTCTTTCAGGTCGTGCCAATTTTCATCCTCATACAAAATCACGGTATCATCTGCGAAGCTGATTATAGATGAAACAATATTGTCGTGAATGCCTGAAACGCCCTATGTACATGTTACAATAACTTTATTAATGAACCGATTTATCTGAAATATAATATCGGTCACAGCAGCTCATTTCGTCTCCATAATCGTCGGCAACAAACTATTGAACAGTAATGATCTAATAATAATAGTTATAATAATAATAAATGCTTGTATTGAAAGGTTCACTACACTACACTAAAAGGTACAGCAATGAGCGTATGTCCTAACAAAAGGCAGGATTCAATTCCTGCACATGATTACTCCTGGCAGAGATTGCTCTTCCATCCAACCAGTGCTTTCGGTCGTTTTTGCCTGAACTCGGTAGAAACCGGCGACCCTATACAACAAAATATGAACGGCTCAATGGTATTCACCATTCAGGTACAGATAATTTCAGAGGTTCGCGAATGTGTGTAAAAAGGTATGCTGGGTTTTAGTGCATATTTTTTTTATTATAATCAGTTTGTACGTGTGAACTCATCAGGTACAGGCAATTACAAAGTTGTGAAGATAATGCTTATGGTTTCGGAAAACACTAATGGTGGACTGAAGACCCATTTTTCTGTTTGGAATTTTGATGAGTAGTCATTTTTTTATATGATGGCGATAATACCCAATGCCATATCTAAAGGTGATAATTCCAGATAAGTTCAAGTGAAGGTGATGAATGACAGGATAAATGAGCAAAGAGGGTCTAAGAATGGGTTCGCTAGCCGCAAGGAGAAGCTGCTCATCGACAATGGCACTATAAGGAGACTCTGTTTTTCTTGCTAGGTCATTTATTACAGATTTGGTAGATGCGTTGTTGAAGATCTCTACAAACGTTGAGAAGATGGATGATTTTTATCTTTCTGACGAAAATGTGGTGACTGGTGACCTTACAATCGATATAATAAATCCTTAATGTGCAAAAACATACCTCAACAACCCTCTCCAGCAAAGGTTCCAACCAATTGGCATTGCACTCGCAGTGGCTATCCAGAAATGTCAATAGAGACCCTGTGGCAGCGTCAGCCCCCTTCACTCTGGATCGCATAAGTCCTTCTCGTTTGTCGTTCCTGATCACACGAACTTTTTGGATTTTGGCCAGTTCCTCGCCATCTGATGCTGTAAGGATTATTGTAATAGAGTTTCATGATGATTCATATCCAAAGAAAATAAGTGTTTTGGAAGTAGTTGGCATGAATTCAAGTGTGGTTAGATAAACAGTTAGTTCAGATCGGACATTCCATCAACTCACACATTATGTGGTATATGGAGTACCACAAGGCGCGGTTCTTGGACCTTTTATGTTAAAAAATTACCTGAATGACCTATACAACTTTTAATGCTCTGATCCCTGCTTGTTCATGGTTACGGATCATGCTGAGACGGGGATATAAACTCCTGGAGACTTTACAGGCTCAATCCAGTACCATTCTGTTATATAGACAATCCAAAATCAAAAGTCCACGTTCCTGTTGTTTATGGAAATACAATCGTGAAACAGACGATTTAGAATGCAAGCAAGCTCCTGTGAAGATGCATAATTGTACGAGTTTTAATGTCTAGTCGTTCTTTGAGTCTATTCTACCACTCCAAAGGAGTAGAGTAGTCAAGTTTATTAGTTGCAGCAACTTTGTTCTTCACAGTTCAGATGATCAGAGCTGTCAGAGTTTATGCTGATACTTGGATCTTTTTCTCCCGAGGCTTATATAGTTTGAGGTCATCCATGTAAAATAGATGGGTGACCTTATGCCTACGCTTGTACCCATGGTTCTGTTGTACCTACGGGTTTTCGTGAGTGCAATGGACAATGGCAATAGAGAGATGCAGAAGAGAGGAGGGCTCCTTAAATCACACCCCTTCTGAAGATAACTTGCTCTCATTGGAGTCTGTTTAACTCTGTTAGGATTAGGTCTGATGGTGATGCGAGATCTCCAGAGCAGAATCAGTTGTCCAATACATCTTATTATTACTATTTTCATCATTATGTTCACCAGCAACATTCGGATTCCTTTTATTTTCGTTAGTTTGGGAAACGAAATTCATGCAAATGAAAATACTCATAAAAAGAAAAAAAAATTCGATATCGTAACAAGCTAGAGCCAGACCTGTCTTCTAGCTCCTTTTGTATTCCCTGTATGTTGACCTTTCTGAAACTTTCAACACAGTGAGCCACATGAAATTATTGAGAAAACTTCAAAAATATGGGATCAGAGAAAATGCATTCAATTTATTGAAGAGTTGCTGTCAACAGCAAGTATGTATGGATGATGCCATTAGCGAAATAAAAAATATCACATATGGTGTACCACAAGGAACTAATTTTGGGCCACGACTATTCACGGTTTATATTAATAGCTTATTATCAATGGATATACAATGTTGCGTCCTCAGTTTCGCTGATGATACAGAAATATTTTATCAATCTGAATAGACTGGAAGACCCTCAAAACCGAAGTTGAACTACATTTTAAAAACAAAGACTGGTCCACATACAACGAACAAACCGTTAATATTGAAAAATCATAAGATCTCCCGTTCACCTGGAGAGAAATCGATGAAATATGTGGAAATAATTATTATTAACGTAATATTGAGATTTGAAATTATGGTTGATAACAAATAACAAGGGTCACTCTCACTGAATAGGCTCAACTCTTTTCTGAACTTTATTATAAGACTAGTCATTATTTTGTGATATTTTTAAATCAAAATGTTCGGTTACGAGTATGTTCATGGTTACTTGTATTTTTTGTAATTTATTATATATTATTATTTTGCTTTCATTAACAAGATAACCTAAATATGGTTCAACCAGAACTTTCTATGTTATCTCTTCACATTCAACAGAGACCAATTTTATGTACATGAATAACATTTTACACACTATCACGCACAAGCTGTTCCCAATACAGCTTCAGTGATTACCCAGTATATCAATTAAGAAAAAAAATCATGTCACACAATTTAAGAATCATGAATAAGCACTATTATTATTATTATTTATTATCAGTTTACTAAAAACATAAGTCATCACTCTCACTTTTCAAGACTAGACGGGAATCAACGAAAAGGCAAGCCACCAAAGGTCTGCGGATATATAAATATCACACGGGCAATCTGGGCGGATTGGATAGAGTATACAACTCACCGTTAACTTCAGATGTGAAGTGTGTTGCATAGTCATTCTTGTAGATAAATCAGCCTTACTGTGCTGTTAAAATAAACCATTTTAAAAGTTCAAAACAGTTTTTGTAACAATTGGTGTCAGAGGTGGGATTTTCAAAATAAATTGTGTCGTAGAAGACAGGTCCAATTTCAGCTCGTTATAATACAGACAACGGAAGAGTATGTTAGGATAGTTAGGATAGTTAGGAAGCTCATAGCTCCTGATGATTCTTACTTTGTTAGTGAAACGCGTACTGAGAGAAACACACAGTTTTGGTGTTTGGAAAGTACTTAATATTTTTAAATGAAATTCCCAACAAATGTTCCAAATATTCATAATGTGAAACTATCATCTGTTGAAATTTCGGCAGTCATAACCCTTGCACTCTGTACAGAAACCGTAATATCCGGAACTTTACCATCATATTCTCCATAACGCTTGGAAGGGTTTTAATTAAAATTCTCGGAAAGGCCAGGCCCTCCTACCAATAACGTAGCACCGATATCTCAGACTCAGAAAGCCGAGAACAGTTGGATAAAATTATAATTGTGGTGTAAGGGAGCATTCACTAATTCTAATAAAAAACGTGCAATGGGCGGTGAGAGAGTTAAATTAGCTGTAATTTCTGCGACTTTTATGGAATCTTGGACAGATTTCAGATACAAGAAACACCTCTCTAGGTGCAGCAAAAAATTACCAAATTTTCAGGAATATTTGTAACCAACATCTTCATTCGAAGTTGATATGTAAGTTTTACGACCTTTGTTATGATGACTAGTTTTGTATTTTTGGGGATTAGAAGGTCTTGAATTAAAGAAAACTCTATTTCTTTAAAGCCAACGTTTCGTCAGATGAAGATTTTAAAATAAATTGACGAGATATTGGATTCAAAAAAATATTTTTCTTCAATTTAAGACCTCAAATCCCCAAAAAACAAAATCAGTCTTTCTTCGAAGTGTTATCAATATTTTTCTGTGGTTGCTGAATTTTGATTTTTCAAAAGTTATAGTGACATGCCAGTGAGTTAAGTCAAAGCCAAAATGCATTAATATTGATTGATAATATTCAAAACAGAAATAACACTTTACAAAGCACACTTCATGAGACTATCAATAACTTGAACACCACTGTATATAAACATATACAGTGTCCGGCATAAAGTTCGCAGCATATGGAAAACTTTTTTATTATTGATTTCTCAAAACAAATTATTCGTGATGAAAACCTCTGCTTCATCCCAAATCTAAATTGCAAATACCAAAATTGAATTTTATACTACCATATACGAGCGATATTGAAAAACAATTCAGATTTATTTACTACTTGCAGGAAGATTTTGTGAAATACCGTCATATATTTAAATTAACGTGATTTTCCGATAGGAGGGAGAAAGGAGGGAACATCCAGAGAGTGATATGATCATATCTAACAATATACCATCCATCTAGCGTTTTCCTCATATCGTACAGGGCGATGAGAAAATTGGAAAAAAGTGGAAAAATTAAATTGATCATAGGTGGATGTGATTTGAATTTCTGAATCAATATTCGATTCTAAACAATATTTTCCCCATACTTTTAATTCTACCGTGAAAAATAAAGTGATGGGATCAAATTTTTTTGAAAACAAGGCATGTTTTTCAATATCGCTCGCATGATTTTCAATTATGGTATTTGCAATTTACGTTTGGGATGGAGCAGAGGTTTTCATCAAGAATAATTTTTTTTGAGAAATCAATAATGAAAAAGTTTTCCATATGCTGCGAACTTTATGCCGGACACTGTTTACATAAAATACGTATCGATCGATGATGAAAAATTAATGAAACCTACTCACCACTATCGCTGAAATCATCTACTAAAATAATTTCTTTTATGAGGTGCTCTGGACTTCTATTCAGGACGCTGAAAATAAAGGTTATAACCATAAGGTCAAAAGTGGCAAGAGAAAAATGAAAAATCGTCCTACCTAACAACTGTCCTCAAAAGGGTGGATCTGGCTTCGTTGTGGAAAGTTATAATCACCGACGTGGCTGGAAGGTTTTCGGTATTCCAGGATTTTCTCCTGCACCTGAAAAGATATTTTTCACTCGAGTCAAAACAATAGATTTCAATAGAGCAACGTTGAATATAACATAGCTTTTAAGTTAATTGTAGAATAATTTTTAATCGCGAGGAGGTGATTATACGAGATGGTTGGCGTGTATGAAAAACTGCGTTTGAAAATAGCTGAGAAGTGTTGAAGGAAAACTATAATACGTCGGTTGCTTGCTTTGCGTATTTTCCAAATGCCTCAGTTTTTCTTTGAAGAAAGGATTATTACTCTTCAGTACTTTGTACTTTGATAAGTCTCAAATTA
The DNA here is from genome assembly GCA_944452925.2 of Chrysolina oricalcia. Classification (NCBI taxonomy): domain Eukaryota; kingdom Metazoa; phylum Arthropoda; class Insecta; order Coleoptera; family Chrysomelidae; genus Chrysolina; species Chrysolina oricalcia. Next base: position 4,541,768 of record OX101825.2, on the reverse strand, counting down.
AGTTCATCACAGCCCTGTGCTTTGGTCTTGATACCTATCACATAGTCTCATAGAAATAAAAGTAATTTCCTTCATGGAATTCGAATGGAGAATCAATATGGGTATTATCACTATAAGAATATGAAAGAACAAGTGGTGGTTGGCTAGGAGGAATTGAGTTAATGAAATAATCATTTGCATCATTAGTTCTTCAAATGGTCTGAAAGTTTGCGTGACTTATTCGATTTCTAAGTTTTCCGTAAGTTTTTTTTTTTCTATTTGTATTGAATTGGTCAGTGAAGTATTCTTTTTCTCATACTTCATTGCCCTATGAGTGTAGTTTCGCATATCTTTGTAAAATTGGAAATAAAATAAAAATAAAATAACAATAACTTTATTGTCCCAAGAAACATTACATGTTTATGACTTGGGACTATAATCTAGTAATACAAACATACAGATAAGAAAAAAATGCACATCTGTTTTAGTTTTCTTATCCTTTCAAAGCTTTGTCCCTAATTGAGATAATTTTTTCGATTGTACGAGTTAGCCAAGGTGCTTTTGGTTTAGCTCGGTACACGTTGCCATTTTAGTTATGTGAATAGAAAAATCAATGCTGTAAAGGGAAACATTCTAATTGAAAATTGAACCAATACATGACTCCCCTGGAAATGGAAAAACCTACGATAAAATAAAGTAACTTTTTTGTAATATCTAACAGAAAACAACTACTTCCCCGGGTAAAGCCACGCAGGACATTGAACTAAATCTGATAGATATTGTGAAAGACCCTATATAAGTTGAGTGAAAAAATCTGAATGTGAAAATTTGCATTTTCATTCAGATAGTTGATTATTTCTGAAATGTCCAGTTTCCATTAGAGATTTTTATGTATAATTGAGACATTGTTTATATAGAATATAGTTAGTCAACCTTATGGGATTATAATTGGATCAAAATGGATGCGACATGTAGATGGCGATAGTGAGCTCGCATCCAAGTCATGTCGTAACTTCAGTGATCTGGCCTCCAAGTCATGTCGTAACTTGATTGAAACAATGGGACAGCATTAAAATCAGGGATTTTTGAAGGAACCTGCATTAAAATGACGTCAAATATTCATGTTTGTAACTAATCACGCTAGATGACACTCGCGTTTGCGTCCAACACCAATTAAACAGGCATTGACTAACTATCTTACTTCAATATAAACAATGATTGAGATAAGGGAGAATGTTATTCAGAAATATCACTCATAGAAAATCGCTCATTTCATTGATGCGTGAATTGCATCTCTTTCGCTAGTCCTTCAATATATTTTTGTCGACAAAAATCTATTTCACTCTTCTAAAATCATCAGGGGGGTCACCGCACAAGAAATAGTCAAACGATTACATCATTGCAGTGTAAAATTGCTTCTGAAGAGTATGATTTTCAATTCTTCCGACCTCCCTGATGATCTTAGGAGAGTGAAATAGATTTTTGTCGATCTATGAGTTTCTATGATCTCTTTAACTTCATATTTATTCTTTGGTGCCATGAAGATGGTATTTTCTTCGACAGGTCTTGATGGACTCGCTGATGGTGTGTTGATTTTACTGGCAAGGTTCTTCCCTGCATCCCTATAATATTTATTGAACTCGTTACACATAATGAGAGGATCTGTCAATACAATTTTATCGCTAAATATTTTTTTTGTTGTCAGTAGTTAGTTCCTGTAATTTATGAATCTGGTGAATTAATTTGATAAAGGTCAAAATAAGGCGGAGGCGCCGATGTGAATATATCAATGTTTTTATCGAAAACGATACCATCAGCAGGTGGAATAGAACAAGGAAACGTTTTTCATCGACCACTTGGAAAAGGAAAAAGCATCAAAGAAGAGTACAACTTTGTCCAGATTTCACGAGGGCTTTACGAAGAAACGGATTCAATTGGTCGATTTGCGTTAGGAATTCATTCCGCATATATAATAATAATCTTTATTTGAAATAGGTAGTCCTAATGTACATCTACAAAGAAATTAAGAAACAGTTTTACTTAAAAAAATCTATGATCAATTTTCCTGATAGTGATTCAATCTAACTATAGATTGAACAATTTCTTAATTTTTTGCAATCACTAGTTTCTCAAGAAATCGCCAATATAGCGTCACATCTGCTAGTTCATGCAATATAATGCAAATAAATAGCAGTGGACTTTCAGCCAAATCCGTGAAATTGCTAAATAATAAAAGGTGATATGCTTGTCGAAATGTCAAGCATGAAGAAACCTACAGATATTTTTTCTGCTAGTTTAATCGCATCATATAATGAGGTGATCGTTACAAAACGTTTACATTCTCTTCTTCGAACATTAAAGTGCTTATAAGATGAATTTTTCCTTCTTAGTTCACCTGGAGAAAGTAAATTATATCGTAACGTAAGAATTATTTAGAATTTGATATGGTTTTTAGCAATTTTCGATATTTATTGTGTTTTCTAGGATTACATGTAATATTCATTATAGAAAAACGCGGAAGTCTGAGGTCTTAGATGGACGGTTAGTCCAATGTTCGAGAAAAGACTACATGACAGCTTGTAGACATTGTGATATTTCATTAATTTCTACATATTATACAGTGAGTTTCTAAAAGTTTGCACCATATGGAAAACTTTTTTATTATCCATTTGTCAGAAAATTTTATTCCTTATAACAATTGGTGCATTACGGGAAACTTGGATTTGAGTTGTCAAAATTCTAAATTTTCGAACGGTGTACAGGGAAGAGCAAAAGATAGGAATTTTGGGTCAAGAGAAATTTTCCCTTTTAAACCATTTTCTTTAAGGCTGGTTCATTCTTTTTCTTAGATTTTGGTTTATTGATGATTCTTGTGCCGTCGGTTTTCCTGTGGGAGGAGATCTTAAGAATCTTTGGTATTGCCACTTTTTTCCGGTTCACCTGTATATTATTTATTGTATTCATTTCGTTGGTTTTTCTGATATTCGGGGTTGCAGTGCCCATGGGTTTGTTATAGATATAGTCAGTCCGTCCTTGATCTTGCTTAGATTAGATTTACTTTTAGCACAAACAACAGTATTGTTGGTGAAATTCACAAAGAGCAGGTAATATGAACAACTCAGTATAATTATTTTTATGAATGTTTTTCATCTTTGTAAGCTGAACTCCACCTATTATGCCGTTAGTTTTTATGTATATTAAATAATGTTACTCAAAAATAACTGGAATGGACAATAAAGACGCTATTACGATTATTATTATTATTTTTCAATTCTATTTTGCTTCCTGTTTCATTTCCAGAACTGATATTTCAAATCGCAAAACATAAAACTCATTACTTACATCTTCAATTGTGTCCAAGGACTCCAAGGCTTCAGGCGGACCAATCCAACATCCAACTGATGAACTGACAAACCCCTATCGAAGTAACTTTCATTTTCGAAAAATTAAACAAATTACATCAGTTACCGCTGTCTAGAACTATTGACAACGCTGTATAGTAAATATGACAGTGACAATAATTTTGTGCAATACCTTCTGGACAGTTTTTTGTATTTCCGTTCAAGTCATACAGAGGAATCACTTACTGGAGCGATTTACCGTTTTATGTCCGAGATTTTCAAAATTACTATTAAAAATATAAATCGTTTGATTTTATGTCTGAAAAATAGTATGAATAGTTCCTCAATGTTCAGTCTTCTAAATTTAATATAAATATCACTTGCAAAAGCGATTCTTCTCAACTGTCTTTGATTTTATAACAAGATTTTCAGGATTTTTTTTAATTGTGAGAGAACGTTGTGGTTAAATATTCTGAAAAACATCGTGATTATCTTTTACCGTGACATTGATGTCATGATATTTAAAATGAAATCTGATGAATGGTTTTTGGGAAAACTCAAAAAAACCTCTAAAAATTAGGTTTTTATTTTTTTTCTCAAAAACTGTTCATCAGATTTTCTTCTACATCTCTCTAATTATTCAATTTGAATGCCGGAATAACTCGAATTTTCTTCAGAATTTTTAAACTTGCCGTTAATTTTTTCATGGGTTTACATGAACCTTAAACAAATAATATTTTAGAAACAACAATTTTCCGGCTACTAAATACAAACAAGCAGGCGGCAAAAAGTTGATTTTACCTATTGATGTTCGATGGAATACTGCAGCTGATTGTCTCGAATCATATATAAACAACTGGCACATATTGTCAAAAGTTTGTTCCGAAAACAGGGCAGCATTTGATGCGAATATAATCTCAAAAGTAAATAATGTTGGAATTAAGGTTAATGCACAAGATTACATAGTGAGACTTAACAAAATAGCTATTGCCTTGTACAAAATTCAGGCGAATTTTTGGAACAATTAGTGAGGCTACTCACATATAAGCCTTTTCTTCACGGTGAAAAATAGTTATTTATTATACAAGGGAAAAAAGTATTAGATTTTAGCTCGAGCTAAAATCTAATATTTTTCCCGTGTATAATACACTATTTTTTTCTGTGGCGGGAAAAACGACGATTCAATAGTGAGAAAAACATATTATCACAATATATTGAAGTCAGAATATTATCGATATGAAATTTGAATTTTTAAACTAGTAAGCTGTTGTACGTATAGCGACAATTAGACCAGCGTTGCTAAGGAAAACTTTAAAGTAATCAAACATCTGTTAGTTTAATTCTGTGATTTGATTTGAAAATTGCGAACTCAGTAATTGTTTAATAGTTATTTTGAATAATATAAAATTGAAAAATGTCTGATTCCGAGTTTTCTCTGACTCCACCGGAGTTGGTAGAAGCAGCGAAAGTAGCGTCACGAAAATTATTGCCAGCTAAATCGCGGAAAATTTACGAAACCGCGTATTCAAGATTTATGGAATGGAAGATGAGAAAGACATGCAGTTCTTTCTCGGAGACGGTGTTATTGTCTTATTTTTCGGAACTGGCACAACAACAAAAGCCATCAACAGTGTGGTCGAATTATTCAATGATTAAAAGCATGTTACGATCCAATAATAATGTAGACATTTCAAAATATTTCAAGCTGATTACATTTCTGAAACAAAATGGGAAAGGTTACACGCCCAAGAAAGCTGCGATTTTTACGAGTACACAAATTAGTGATTTTTTAAATAATGCACCCGATGAAGTTGTTGTTGTATTTGGGATTGCAGGAGCTTGTAGAATTTGTGGAATCAGCCAGGTAACATTAAATGATATCGAAGATTCGGGAAAGTTATTAGTTATGAAACTGAAGCAAACAAAGAACGATGTAAACAGAAGATTTGTAGTAACTGAAGAATATATTAAATTTTACCGAATGTACATAGCCCTTCGTCCAGCAGCAGCAAAGGATCGCCGCCTGTTTTATGCATATCGCAATGGAAAGTGTATCAATCAGTTTTATAAGGTACCTGAAACAGTAGCTAATTTTCTTCAACTTGAAAATGCTAGCTCATATACAGGTGATTCATTTCGAAGATCGTCTGCTTCACTTTTAGTTGAATCTGGGAGAGATTTGATGACACTAAAGAAACATGGCGGTTGGAAGTCATCAACGGTCGCTGATGAATCGGTGGCACTCAGGACAGAAATTGCTAATAAAGTGTTCAGAACGTGTGGCACTGCAGAAATAACACCCGATTTGCGACGGTAGTTGTGTCCATGTCAGAAAAAACTATTATATCAACACAAGAAAATCCGACTGTTGTTCCGAATAGTTCAAGGAACATGTCATTCATGCAATGCACATTCAATAATTGTACTTTTAATATAAAGGAAATGTAACTTATGTTCAATAAAATATTCTAAACTTAAGTATCTTCCTTTATCTATGTGTGAATATGTCCGGGAAAAAAGTACTCACTTTTTTCCCGGGGAAAAAAGTAATTTCATGAAAAGTTATATTTTGTTACCTGGCAACAGAGATAAAATGTCAAATATTTTTTCCCGTCACAGAAAAAAATACTTTTTCACGTTGAAAATAAGTAAACATTGACGCATCAATAGAAATGCAGAAATGTCAAGTTTTTTGACAGTTGCACAAAAAGTATATTTTGATTGACTGAATGACATACAAGTGGTTCTGCAGACGCGAATAATTGAAGTTAGAAATTCGCACTGTACACTCTTCGAGTATGCTCATCACGATCGTTGTGAAATCCGATGGAAAAAGTCAGTTTGATCTCTCGATCATAAACAACGAATAGGGTCATCGCCGGTACAATTTTGTGAAATCTGCGGATAAACAAGGTATAATTACGGCTCTTGAAGAAACAACTATGAGCTAACAAGAACGTGTCCATCTTCTTTGGAAAGTGAAAATTAACTGTAACTTCGCATGCAAACATACGATTTCTTCATCATCCCAGTTTCTCGCTGTAACGACTATTGAAAAAGTAACAGCAGTGATTGACAGAGTGGTGCGAATTGCTTTGGTCCATGGAAAATAATTAATAATTGTTTTGATCATTGAAGCCAACCGTGTGCGATAGTTGTTTTTATCAATGCTAATGTTGTAAGTCCTGAAATTACCAAAAATACAAGGGTGGGATTCCGTGAGCCAAATAATTCTACTTTTCATCGAATAAGTGAGGTGTCATTATGGTTGAATTTGCGGGAGAGACAGAGACATATCTGTCGACTATAGAATTCTATGGCTCACGTTATCCCACCCCAGATTCATAGAGACATTCTGTGGGATTCTTGTGCGTACGATAGTCTCGTTTTCGAGAGTATCGCATGGTCTCGTCTCGCTTCTGACACGAAACTCGAGACGATACTCAGACAAGACGAGACGAGACTTTCATTTGTCTCGTCTCGAGTCTCGTGCATGAGGTCTCGCAGGTAAATATTTGTACGTGCGGACTTGTTGAACTAATAAAAATATAGATAATTTTTTTTTTAAATACACTTTCATAGTATTTTCAAAATGAACTAAAAAGAATAGTACAATTTTTTTATTGAACATGTTGTATCCACTACATTTATTTGTTTTGATGAAAAAGTGTAGAAAATTATTATATAATACCAAGAAAACTTTAAGAAAACATCAAAATCGCCTCAATAATGAATCTGCACGATGTTTGTTATGCCTAAACGACTGGGTGAAAAAAAATATTTTCAACCGATAGGGCTGAGAGCTGTTTTTTTTTACTTTAATTTTCACAACTTACTCTTTTTCTAAAATAATGTTAACTTTTTATTTTGTTCAAATATAGAATAGAATTGATTTGACCAAGTTACAATTATGTTTTCGGCTAGTCAATCAGGTACAAAACGTTAATTAATAGTTATTTATGCAACCAGTGCAAAAAGTGAATGTTTATTGCACTCGACGTGAAATTGTCCGACGAGGCCGTTAGGCCGAGTTGGACAACACGTCGAGTGCAATAAACAATTTTGCACGAGTTGCATACAACATTTTTTCTACGTTCATGCAAAAAGCAAAAAATGATTTATTGATGTGCGGCACTAGGCGTAGCAAAATGAAAAGCGCAACTTGAATACTTTATTATTAATATCGATTTGCATTGAAACAGGAACTAATACGTTACGAACAATTTAACTCAAACTTTATTTTTACCCTCAATGTTGAAAGTGAATGAACAATTGGTGCAATTTTCAATATGAATATTTCGTAGTGAAGTACCTATTGCCAATCTCACAGAATATCTGCTAAATATGTAGTAGTTTCAAACGTTTATGTTTGTCATGATGACAGCACGTTGAAGTAGAATGACAGATGAGTGCAATAAAAACTTTATTGCACTAGTGCAATAAAGAACTTCTTTTTCCACTGAATATAGTTCAATAATGTTTTGCTTTTTGCATGAATGTAGAAAAAAAGTCATTTAAAAATACACCTAAAATATCACAAACAGACATAACAATATTTAAAATCGAAACAAGAACATGACTTATTGTCGAAATTAGAGTCACGACACAAGATTGAGAAGTGGGGGCGCTCTCAGATATTCGTCGATAGAGTAAAAACAGTGGAACAGTATGTGTCGTTTTAGTTTTAAATTGAAACAATTGTAATTGTAATTTTTTGCAATTTTTTTAATTGCAAAAGTTTGTGTGGTCGCAAAAAGATCACTCATACCTTTTGAAGTAGACTAAATTTAAGAAATTTGAGAATTATAGGTTGTCAGGCAGTCAGCAAAGGAAGAGGTGAATATAGTAGAGAAAAGAGGTCCCAGGACCAACCCTTGGAGTACCCCGGAGAAAAGTGGAGTGGAGATAATTTTGAAACAACGATAGGCAACATTTCGAAAGCCAATGTACTTCAATATCGCACACATCAAGGTTAGGTTGATATAGTGTCGAACACCTTGGATAAAATCTAAGAGTTAAAACTGAAACTTGCTTTTTATCGTGCTCTCGAAAAATCCTCAGTAATAGAAGTGATACAAACTCCATTCGTATAAGTAAAACTCCAATTTCACGGTTCTAGTTCTCCTTGCTGGATATGAAATTAACACTTTGATTTGAAACTACACTGAAAATGCATTATAGGAATGTACAAATTCCACAAAAAACCTGAAGTGCACAAAAGAAAAAGAAAATATTATAAATATGCCTTTTCTAGACGTCCTTGCCATTATAGATGATGGCATTCTCACATAAGGAATGGTTAAAAAAATCGACTGCTTCAGGTAGACTTTCATGTCATAGTATTTCAAGAATTTGCGGCGATAAAATGGATAATATAGTTGATGAACAGTACAAAAAAGCAAATTATGAAAAGATTGGAACTTTATGTAAATTAAACAACTATTCCTTAACAATAGTTAACCGAATCCTTGTGAACGGTCAGAATGTTTCATAAAACAAGTAAATTCCGAAATATAGATTCTTTCATATTTTTGGAAACTTCAAAACCGTCGGCCACGATGTCTGATGCTCTTTTTCAAAAATAATAATAATGTATTTCAAAATTTCCGAATGGCAGACGTGATCATATACATTTATAATTAGTAAAATTTTGATACCTTTCGTATAGTTTATCCAATCGCAGTTGAATGAGCTGTAAAACCGGATTAACACTACAATGAATTCGCCTCTTTGAACGTACTTGCCGACCATAGGCGGAGATATTTTCTCTTACTTGGGTATAACTTTGCGTATTGCTTGCTGTATAGAAATTTGCGAATATAATGTGTCTTGTTCTGATAATGAATAGAATTGGAGGATTGTGCGTGTATGGGTACGGGACGTTGCTCGTAACGTATTGACAAGTTATCTGACACACCGAAAACAAGTCGTTCAAAAAATAGAATAAGAAAACATCAGAAAACATTGATAATTTATTTGCTGGTACGGCTATCTTATATACACATCAAAGTCGTGGCAAGACTCAATCATCATAATCCTCCGAATCAGACGAATCACCCATGTTTATGACTACTCGTTGAATGGATGGCAAAAGGAAATATTCACGTTCTTTTGAAATTACATGTAAAATGCATTCTGTCCAAAGATCTTTATATTCCTCTCCTAAGATTCTCCTAGCATTTTCTACTACTTCTCCGCTTAGATTTGGCCATTGATTGGATTTCTCAATTTGTTTTTTATAAATGCCCAAATCAATTCAATAGGGTTGAAAACACAATAATACGGAGGTAACCTCAAAAGCGTATGAGCAGATTGTTTACAAAGTTACAGAATAATATATTCTTTTTCAAAATTTTCATTTTTAATTATACGTAGTAATACCTCCTTCGTGCCTTTTTGGGGAATATTCAATTTTTTATAAGCCATAAATTCCAAAATGTCTCCATTTTTTGTTGCTTTCGTATCTTTTGACGCGAATAGTATGACGAATTATCCATTACAATAACAGAAGTTGGTAGTATATTTGGTAATAATTGTTCACTGAACCATTTTTCGAATAAAGTTGCAGTCATATCCTCATGATAATCTGCTGAACATTTTTTTATTTGTTTTGCTGACAACAGCAACGCGTTCGGTACAAAACCATCTTCACTACCCGCGTGTACAATAATTACACGGTGCTTGGAGACAACAGTTTTGGGAGTTATCCACCCGTCCATACCGAATCACATCATGACTATCGAACCAAGCCTCGTCAAGATATACTATGTCTCTTCGATTCCCGATGTTCTTTTATTTACCGTAAGTAATCTTGCCTTTGCAGAACGAGCCGGGGTGATTCCATTATTGCCATTCGCTGATTTAGTTTTTTGTGTTTGAAACCACAGTCTAAAAGAATTTGGCGTAGTGTTTCCTGCGACTTATATGTATACTCAGGATGATCAGATAATTTGTTTTTGATTGATTCCAAGGTAGGTACTTCGTTTCGTTTATAGAAATCATAAACTTGCCTTCGAAGAAAATCTTTTGTGGCCTCATCAACTTTGTTTAATTTCTGATCTTCTCGTCTTCTTTTACGATAATGATCTACAACATCCCCTTGTTTAACCACTCTGTAAATAGTTGAATGCCCCAAACTGGTGAGATGAGATATCCTTCCGAAAATTTCATTGTCACATCTGTCGTTCATTTCCTTTTTAAGATTTTTATACATATTTAGAACAAGTATTTGGGTCTGAACATGAAGATCTTTGTTTTTAAATTATCATTGTTCATACGATTGTGAGTCTTGTTCCACACGTTCTTCGAATTGTTCATCAGGATGTGAGTCTTGTTCCTCACGTTCTTCGAATGGTCACCAAAATGCCATGTTGCAACACTAAATACACAAACGTTTATACTAAAACTTTAATGTTGATTTTCACACTTTTAGTTTAAAAAACCTCGACATATGTTTTGCAAATACAATGGATTCTTCAAGCAGAAGTACACTGAGTTATACTATTACATATTCTTCTTTTATATTCCCAAAATGTTAATCAATTTGGGAACAGTTTTATACCTGTTTTCGAATAACTCTATGATAACAAATAGTGTTTGTCTATAAATAATTACATTTGTACCTACTCTAACGGCAAAACAAATTAAGTAGAAAGAAAATATTGAGTTCTGTTTGATCGTTCACCAAGTTCGCTACTGTTCTTCTTTTCATAAATATCACCAGGCTGCCGGAAAGCAATAAAAATATTAAGAGGTGATTTACGGTAATTTATGCAACAGGCGGTCAGCGCATAACTGATTGCTTTCCACGCTTCGAACGGTTACACGTAAAATATACTCGATCTGGTCTCCTGTTTTTTTTTTTATATAGGGAATAATATTTATTTAATTTTCCGTTTTTCATCCTTCATTCGTTATTACACTATGTGCTATTTTGAACTAACCATATATATTGAGCAAAATGAAGTCATATTCAACTAAGATTGGATAAACCTGAGCACCAGCACCTCATGCATGGTAGGTATACGGTACTCATTGTGCAAAAATTCAGGTCTGCTCGATTACATACAGGTAGCCGGCCACTGCCTCTTAGACTATGTTGTTATAATTTATTTTAATTACAACTGGAAATATTAATTGAAACATTTGGACGACCTATAGATCGATTTCGGGGTTTTGCTCCTTATCAGTATAGGATAGGTCTCTGCAGACAATAACTAATGTCTGCAACAAATGGTTCAATTAACAATTCATGTCAAAACGAAAGCTAAGACCAAGCTCGTAGTGTAGCTTTCACTAAATCTATGCAACTAGCACTTGCAGAGATAGCCTTGTAGGAACCCTGCACAGAAATTCATTGAATGTAATTCATCGTTCGTCGTGGTATTATCCAGGAAAGTAGTTGTTTTCTGATGGATTTTCGACCCAATTATTCCTATTGTATAGGATTATGGCAATGAGCACCGTCCAAGTAAGTCAGGGCACCTTGTTTCTTTGTTGACAAGCGCTCATTGTGAACAATGCAGAGTTCTTCATATATTTGGTATCAATTGTTTTAAAAATTGTTAAAATTGCTTTTTCCGTTAACCAGCTGTCGTCCCCTTACGAACGACAGTCCTCACAAGTCGAAACTTGTGCGAGCCAAGGATTAAAGAGGTCTTACTTTTTTAAGTGCGATTACTAGCACTTTCTCGGGCAATCAGAAAAATGTCTGCAGTTGCCTTGGTTTGAACCATCGACTGGCAGCCAAACTGATTGAAACAATGTCTCTTCAACCACTCGGCAACCTGGTATTGGTATCAATACATATATAGAGCGTGTCAAGAAAAAATGCTGATTCGACGAAAACTAGAGTTTGTTTGTATAGAAAAAAAGCATAACATAAATCAATATAAATACCAGCAACAGCAAGTATTTTTAGTTCCATGAATAAATTCCTGCATGACTGCCCCCAGCAGATATGAGCAAAAGTTCTGATTGCGTATTACTGTACCTATATAAAGGGCAATCGCCGACATCCGTTTCCAACTATCGAATTCCCTGGTCAATCCTGACTACCGCCTACGTGCCGAGCATTTCTCCTGCTAAGGAATGCCAGACGGAATGCTGCTGCGACCGATTTTCACCAACGCCGTGCTTTGTTCGGCAGGGATATTAATCTGCAGGAGTATTCCCCGTGAAGGATTCTCGATTTATTCGGAAAACGGACTCTTTGTGTCGGATTTTCCATTACCGCTGATTTGGGTATCGGAAAGGTGTTTTCGATTCGAGTGTTTTGTTCCAGGATTGCCTGAGTTTTGGATCCTGGGGACAGCTGGTGAATGATGATATTGTGATAAATTGTTAAGGGTGTGGCGATGGATTCTTTGATTCTACTCCGAACCTCCCCATAACAAAGAACAGTTGACACATTTATTGAATGAGCATGTTTGTTAAAGACCAATTAATATTCTACCATATTATCATACCATCTACTAAAACAAAAGTATCAAGTATAACTATTTATAACACCTGGAAACACTGAACTTTTGTTGAATTTAGAGAAGTGGTTGCTATTGAATAAATTTTTCTGAAAGCTATCAACTCACCACCATAAAATTCCTTCATCCACCAGATCTATCTCCAACTCGTAAACTAGAATAAAAAATTTCATTCCAAATCTACACTCACATTGCACTCATATCGATACACGAAAATAGCTAAAATTTATACCCATACTACACTCGCATTGCACCAAAATATATTTCAAATTTATATCCAAATTATATCCAATTATTATTTTGGTAGTTTCATAAAAAAATCAATAATCTATTTATTTTCCAAGATATGAAAAAATTTCAAGGTATCTTTTTTAGACCTTCTTGAGGACAACAACTTTTTTCGTTTTCGAATTATTCTTGGTTTTATAATTTTTTTTTTTAATTTTTTGCATGTGCACAATTCTTCATTTGTTTTTTGAAATATCTCCTGGAGTATTGATATAACGGAAAAAATTAATTTTCTCTTCATCCTTCTTTTCCCGCTCCCCTGACTCGCTAAAATAACCCAATCCCCCCTGTCCCACCTCCTCGACTCGCTAAAACGCGAAAAAAGAAAATCAGGATCAAAGTCCGGTCCGAAGGACCAGGAACGGTAGAAGCTAAAGGAAATGATACACAGATGACAGCCATGCAGCAGTCACGTGATCTTCAAGATAGATGAAAAAATCTGTGAGTTGTGTGATTATTACAGAAATGTCTTGAAATAAGGTTTATTATTATATTATTATTGTCATGAATGCCAGGAATTCCCTTTGATTGGTTTAAGTGCATTAATCCAGTCACTTTTGTTAATCATTAATTCGATCACGATGGTAGTTCATTGTCATGACAATGTTTTTTTTGTGTCAATATTATGCCTACATTTGTTTAGTACAAACAATTCATTCCTATTCTCAAAAACAGATAATAACAAGTCCAAAACTAGGAACAGTTAACATTCTGAAATTTTTAAATGCATTTCTGCAAGAATCACGGAGACTTATGCTACGAACGATAGTATGAGATTTTTTGTGGCATGAAGACATCAAAGCAGCAAGAGGAAAAACCCCAAAAGCTCACTCCATTATCTCAGTCTGGAATCCACCTGCGCATAGTACAGCTTGAGCAGCAGATCAACATTTCAAACCTGTCTTATATTTCTGAACTGATATGAATTTTGCTTTCAAAGCTAACTCTAATCTATTAGAGATTATAATTGACGTGTCATCTGCGTACTTTGTTATGAATTTTCCTGGTGTTGAGTATTAATTCTAAATCATAAATATAGAATACAGTCAATATGGGTCCTATTATCGACCCTTGAGGTACTCTTAATTCAGAGGAGGCCATGCTAGAAGTTGCATCGTTGATGGCGACATATTGTTCTCTATAAGAGATATAGTATGTTTTCCATGCTAACGATATGCTCCTTATTCAATAACGGAATAGTTCATTTATGAGAATGTTATGATCAACACAATCGAATGCCCTGCTGAGATCGCAGAATATCCCTACAGGGCACTCGTCTACTTCAATGTAGTACACAATCTCTCTATGATATGATTATATAGCTGTAGTAGTAGTGGATTTTCGTTCAGAAATCTATGTTGGTTTTTTGTAAAGATATGATCAACAGCATATTCGAATATCTTCGACATACTTGATGAAATTGTTACTGGCCCATAATTTTCCAGTAAGTTTTGACAATTTTTTTAGTACACTGGTATGATTTTACCTATTATTTGACAGATTCTCCAAATGAGGTAGAGGCTCAATTAAAACATGAAGACTCTTTTTCAAAAGAAACATGGGGATTTCATCATGAACCGAAGTACTTTCATTTTTAAGTTTGCTATTCAGTAATTCATACAGTTCAGTTTCAGTATGAGGATGTAAAAAAAACGAATAACTCGGAGATGGAATGTTTCTCGCGAAAGATTGATAATCAATTTGACTAGATAATACTTCAGTTGTCTCTATAAAATCATTATTGAATGTGTTAGCGACTTCTTTCGGTAAATCTACAACAGCGTCCCTGCTCTTTATAGAAATAGAAATATTCTTATTGGTGCATTTTGGTTTATTAGATCATTCTGAGACAATTCTCCTAGGTGTTTTGAAAAATTATCAGACTCATCAATTCGTTTTTGGAAATATTCTTTCTTTATTAATTTTACTAACTGAAAGTGTTTTTGTTTTTCCGTTTTATAACGAATCTCAAATTCCTTTCGAACTTTTTTTAGATTGTATAGGTATTTCAACTTTCTACTAAAAATTTTAACTTAATTGATAACCCAGTTATTATTTTTATCAGTATTATCGAAACTTTTATGCTTTGGAAAATTAATTTCAAAGTAATAAGAGAATCTCTCCCAAACATAATGATTAGCTGAATTATTTAATAATAAAGTAAATATGTATTGTATTAATTTATTGTAAGTAGGTACTTCATTGTTATGGAATATTGCTTTTTACTGTATTTATGTAACGATTTTCACAGCAACGACTATTTCAGTAGGTTAATAAAAGAAATCTATGAATTTGGAGATTAATGCAAACATTTTTTGAAATAAAGTTTATTAACGAACAGTTGTTACCGACCGATGATGAACCCTTTACTCCCATATACACCTAATACGTAGGCTTTCAATGGCTAGTACCTGTCAGAAAACAACTACTCCCCTGACTAAGACCACGACGGGTATTGAATTAATTCTAACAGATACTTGTGCAACGTTCAGCACTGAAGCCATCTGTTCCCCGCCTGCAGACTAGTTTCGAGGTTGTTGCCTCTCATCATTGCAAGGGTAGGTCAACACAGACAGCACTGAAGCCATCTGTTCCCTGTCCAAATCATTACACACTCCGCTGGTTTAGTCAACTCTGATTCACGCGGTGAAGAGGTTTCTAGGCCGCTCCATCTAGCGAGCAGAGGGAGAACACTCTGAATCTCGATAAAGTTTAGTTTAGTTTTCTTCGATAAAGTTTATTATTGTATTATTATTTTTATACTCACATGGCATTCCTGGTATCGGGAATCTCCCTGTTGCTCGGCAACCCGTCGCTGGCCTCCTGATTGAACCTGTTCCGCACGTACGGGTCCTCGCCCTTGCGCAGCTTGCCGCCGGCCACGTAGCCACTCTCGTCGAAGTAGTTCCACGTCAGCCGGCTGTCGGCCGTCTCGTAGCTCTGCAGGGCCAGCGCGACGGCCGGCCCCGGGGCAACGACGGCCGCCGCGACGCTCTCTTCCTGGGCGTACGTCGACATTGTCACGGCGTCTTTCAATCGCAGCGCTTTGTTCTCCATCTTTAAGGGAAAAGAAAAAAAGTTGGTCAGAAGTTGTGGGCATGGGTTTTATGGATGGTGGGACGGTTCGGAGGAAATCCGGGAATAAGTCGAATGGTTTCAGATTCATTCATTTAACTTCGAAATGTCTGTAGCGCGTCCAAGAAATATTTCGTAAAAACAAACAAAACAGAGGAAACTCGAATATGGCTTCACATTTTACAAAATACCTTTTTTGATCGTCTTTTGAAAATGTACAAAAAATGTAAATGAATTTTTTTGGTAATATCAATAGTCCGAGATATAATCCGAAAAAAACCGTATAGACGCCAGAAACCTCGGAAACGGTGGGGTATTCCTCAAATTTTACGTCAAAACAAAAAACAAAAAATTCTATAAATTCAGGAAATTGTCCAAACTATTCGACGACACCTGCAAATACCTCATACCGATTTTGAAAACCCACAGACACGCGGACAACCTGAACGGGGGGGGTCGCACCCAAACCACTCTTCCTAGAATGGGCCGCCATGGTCCTCAGGGCTATTCAATAAAATCACAAAAATTTATTTCAACCCCTTGAAACAAAAAATTGTTTCACTCCTTGGGGTAAAAAAATATCGGAGGGGTTTCCCAACAGTCTGCCTATTTTTTAATATCTAGAAGAAAAAAAAATTTAGTAAATTACGAGTAACTAAATAGGTAATTGAAAAATAAAATTAGTGTGGCCCTTCTGCGCCTTTGTACTGGAGGTTATGAAAACAAGCAACTTTTTTTTTCCAAGGTGGCAATGTCAGCATAAAATAAATTGATCATCCTGAAAATCATCTTTCAACATCAAAAACACATATGCCAAAACATCTGCACTAGACAGCTCTAGGCAACGGTCACCCTGCAACGCTAGCATATCAACAAAAACACAAAGTTACGGTTTACTGTACGCTCCAACGAAGGTTGCAAGGCAAAAAGTTATGCAAATTATCCGAACTCACAACAAATCATTAAAACTATCGCGCGTTTCCCTTTAATTCGAGCATTATCCGACCAGAAAAACCGTGTCAACATACAAGGACGCGGCTACAAAACAACACAAAAAGAGCCATTCAGCTAGCCGTTACGTAACGCAATTGTCTGCTCTGTACCACAGCCTGCTCGATTTGTTCTGGTTCTCGATGTAATTCATCGAGGCGGAAGAGAAAGTGAGACAATTAGACGTTGTGTTTGCTCATTATTCATTATCTCAGCCGAGTTCGTTTCCTTGGGAAAGACTGCGAAGGTATGAGAACATCATCCCTTTCACCCGGCGCTTCGTGTGTGTTTGCCCTGAGAATTACTTTGTAGAACACGCTTTGTTGGGTAATACAATGAGAAGGAATGTTGAGATAGGACAATAATGAAGATGCAGGTTCTTTGTTGGAAATGGAAATGTAGAAATGGTTGCGGAACTAGGAAATAGAAATATGATCGTAAATCATGTTTATGAATGATTGCATTCAAAATGTGGTTTTGCGGCCATAAAGGGGCTCTTTTAGAATTGTAATAATTAGTAGTAACATGGGTTGGGAAAAATTAATGAAGTTGCGAACTGAGAGTAAAACTAAAGCTTGAAATTTTGTTAGAAAGATTTCAAAGAGGTCCTTCAGAGCTACTAATTACAGAAAAGCATTTTTGCACGATAAGCAAACCAATTGACTCCATTGAAAGCAGTATCCATGTTTGTGGAAGTAGGATTTTCACGTAGGCAATCCAAGAAAGTCAGAAACTGCAGTGAGTGATCATCATATTATTCAATAAGAGTGATAGATTTACCTATGGTTTCTAACTGTAGTTTTTGAATCACGCATTTTGTTGTATTTTATATACCCAGTAAATACCCTTATTTTCGTCATCATTTCATACAAATGGGGTTGCAATGGTTCGCAGTAGGCACAATATACTTGCAGTCAACAAGGTAGTGTTTGCTACCAATGTAAATCCTAGCAAAACAGTGCTTGTTCCATACATTATGAGGCAAAGAGGTTGAATGTCTGGGCGTTATAATCGACCAAAAACTGACAAGAAAGAACCAAAAATCTACCACATTCTTTCCAGGGATATAGTGACAAGCTGGACGCGCCGCAGAGTCTTTGGTGAGACATGAGTTCTGACACCCCATGGTCACCTATGATTCGCTGATATGGTGGCCGAAAGTGCAACAAACTTCGGCTGTAGAAAGTGCAGCGGCTAATTTGTCATAGGGGCAATATTTACGTGCCCTACTGCAGCATTACAGTGCCTTCAGACTCAAAAGCAGCAAATCTGATCGGACATCAGAAGATTTTGGAACACATTTCCCTAGAAGTCATGTCTGAACCGACAGATAACATGCCAGTTAGGTACGTTCTCGAAATGCAGTTTGAAGTGGTCATAAACAACCACCAAATCTACATAACTAATTTTCGCAATTTTCACCCAATCATACCGCTACCCTCAAATCCACAAGGAGGAAGTTAAAAATCAAATATTCAAAATGCTCGATCAAGGTATCAATCAACCGAAGTCTCCTTGGCCAAAAAAATAGATGCCTCAGGAAGCAAAAATAGGCGACAAAAACCCTCTTCCTAATATCTCTGACATTCTGTCAAAAATTACGAATTCGTTCGCATGCCATTCGGTTTGATAAACGCCCCATCCACCTTTCAACGCGTTATGGACAAAATTCTCATTGGTATTCACAACGAGAGATGTCTCGTCTATATAGACTACATCATCGTTTATTACCCCACAATTCATGAGAATAAACAACCACCGAATCTGCAAAGAGCACGGGAAAGGACGCAGTGAACAAATTTTCCCAATTTTCACCAAATCATGACCTTCTGGATCAATTAGGAAAGTGCCAATATTTCACTACACTCGACTTGGCTTCTGGTTTCTACCAGATCAAGGTCGAACCAAGAGACATTCAGAAAACAGCTTTTTCTATAGAAAATTACAATTTTGAATTCGTTCGTATGCCATTCGGTTTGAAAAACGCCCCGTCCACCTTTCAACGAGTCATGGACAACATTCACATGGGCATTCAGAACGTCTATCTGGACAAAACCATCGTCACTAACTCACCACTCTATACCAGGTTTCAACGATTTATTTGCGTTTTGCTTTTCGTGGGCACTGAAACATGAAAAAAATTATCTATATATCTATTCATATCAGCAAACTTTCTGAGTTTGTTATAACATATCTTGTTAGCACATGGGAGATATTTTTTAAAGTCTTGGGTATTTCTCACCCTTCAATGAATTCGAACCGCTCTGTTTTTCATTTGGAGTTTCTACCCTGTCCTTATCTCGCAGTAAGATTACCCAACGAAAAAATGTCAGTATTTAAAAATACTACGCCATCCTCGTACGTCTTTTATATCCAAGCAGTATCCCTTGTAAGTCCTAAACGATCCCATAAATCCGTCAATTCTGTCGCCTACCCCATCCATCAAGAAAAGCTTCGCTTTTGCATAGTGCAATTTCATTTTGTACCGGAAAGTGCGATCCAGATCGGCTGATTCTGCCATTATTCTGCAATTTATGCGGAATGCAAATGGGCGTAGGCAGCGCCTCCTATCGCCTCGCACTGCTGTTTATTTCGCTCGGCGTTGCGACGGGGAGGATGCCGCATTTGCATTCGGAAACGCGGTTTTTTAGTGCTCGAAAAGTCATTATAATTACAATGGGGCTAACTCAATATAAATGAGAAACAAAGTTAGTAGCATTTGCCGTTTCTGTTTGATGAGAATGGGTAGGATGCTTCCAGATGCTGAAACTTTGTTGGTAAAATAAAGCAGCTTTCGTTCTGGGTATTGCCCGGTAAAATGGCTTACTATGCCTTAGTGGATGTCCATCTTAGGTATGGTATACCATTTAGGGGAGCATGTAATGATAGCTTGATGAGTACAGTATTAATCATGCAAAAACGAGCTGTGAGAAATGTATGCAAAGTTCAACATAGAGATTCGTGTAGAGAGCTTTTTAGAATACACAAAATACTCACGGTTATTTCAATTTCAATAATGGAAACTGTGTCTCTCATACACAAACATAAGTGTAAGTTCTCTAGTAATCCGGATCATCATGTAACACGTCAAACCAGTAATAACCAACTGAATATTCCAATTCCAAAATCGAAACTGGTAAAAGGTTCAATATTTTATAATGGACGTAACATGTACAATCATATATCAAAACGTATATAAGAGAGATTGCTCAATATGATCACTTCAGACATGCTCTGAAAGAATTGTTCCCTTCCAGACCATACTATAGTATACAGTAATTTTTTAAGGAGGAATTTTTAATGGCGTGATAGACGTTTATTAATTTTTACATTCACACACATATGTTTTGATACATTCACGTACATTATATATATATATATATATATATATATATATATATATATATATCCTTTCTGATGAGTGCGTGAGCACGAAACAGCTGTCAAAGGTTAAAACTCTCGAAATTAAAACGAAATATACTCTATTTTCACTTATATATATATATATATATATATGAAAATATAAGTAAAAAAGTTATTGCGTATAACCCTCAAAATGTTGTGCAACCGTAGACACGTGTTTCGAGCTTAAGCTATCATCAGTACGGTAAAATCAAGTGCAAAGATGTACAACACTTGGATGTAAAAATGGAAACAAAGGAAGTCAACAACAGGAAGCCAACCACACATTTGTGGCTTCGGTTAGAAGATCTTGTGTTTACAAGGCAACAACTAACGTCGCCACGGAGGCAGCTATAGCTACCAGCGTGACAATCCTACCCAGGAAAATACAAATGAGGATGGATTTGGCGAGGGGCAATATATGAAGATATATGTAGAAAAGTTATTGGGTATAACCCTCAAAATGTTGTGCAACCGTAGACACGTGTTTCGAGCTTAAGCTCTCATCAGTAACTGTTCTACTTATATTTTCATTTATTGCCCTTCGCCAAATCCATCCTTATTTGTATTTTCCTGGGTAGGATTGTCACGCTGGTAGCTATAGCTGCCTCCGTGGCGACGTTAGTTGTTGCCTTGTAAACACAAGGTCTTCTAACTGAAGCCACAAATGTGTGGTTCGCTTCCTGTTGTTGACTACCTTTGTTTCTATTTTTACATCCAAATGTTGTACATCTTTGTACTTGATTTTACCGTACTGATGAGAGCTTAAGCTCGAAACACGTATCTACGGTTGCACAACATTTTGAGGGTTATACCCAATAACTTTTCTACTTATATTTTCATATATCGCCAAATCCATCCTTTATTTATTCCTTTTATTTCGTTTTAATTCCGAAAGTTCCAACCTTTGACAGCTGTTTCGTGCTTACGCACTCATCAGAAAGGATTTATGTTGCTCTCGAAATCAAAACTAGAGACTGTAGATGTCATAAGTAACTTTCTGGCTGCTATGTACACCGTCACATTTTCATATAAATTCATGTATTTTTACTTATATTGTCCATATACATCTTTCTTTGTTTATACATATTTCAACAATTTCTATATTTTTGTTGAGTTTTACAAACCTGTATATCGTCTTATCATTTCCATTATTGTATAAGTACCCACACTACCTACCATTCTTTGTCTACAAAATTAATAATTTTTTAATAATAAGTATATTTATTATTATTATTATTTTTGGAGAGTTAATTCTTGCACCTGACGTCAACATCAACAAAAACCTCCAGTATTTGGCAGTGGCAATAGTTGCAGAGTGTTGAGGGGCTGCACTCCTTATAAGCGAACAGTATTCCAGGACAGGTCGGCATATGACAGGGCAGGTCAGGACATGCTGGGAATCGAACCCACGACCTTATGATTGAGAGGCGTACACTCTACCATCACGACCGCTACAGCGATTGACTAAACAAATGAATTATTTCGATGAGAATTCATGCATGAGTTAGTTGTTTTGCTACAAAGTCAGGAACGGACTGACCTCGATATTACACGTGAACTAAGTGGCTCTCCAACTATTTTTTTATTACCCAATAAAAGAGTTTGCCGATTGAGTCTCAACTTTTCATGTGCGTGTCGCCGAGAATACTTAAGGTTTCCCCAAACCAACGCCGGATGAATGCGAGACTAAATTCGATAGTGGGATATGGAAAAATACATACCAGTATGAATATTCGTATTCCGGAAGCAGAGAAATATATATGGTTTGCTACGTTCACTGTTTTTCTAGCAATTAGCACGGTTTCCATTTTACGTTCCCGCTCCCGCGTCCCGCTTTGGTTTGACGGAACCTTTAAACGAAAACATATTCGTCCCGCCACTGAATCCTGTTCAATCAACTAATCGTTTATCAATGTCATTGTCATTGAACATGCATCATTAATAGTAGTAATAGCGCACGCAATAATTATAGAGCTGGCTTGGTAAATCATTATCGCGCTTTATATGTTGCAAAATTACCCGAAACATTATTCAAGAATGGTGATCGTAAAATGGGAGGAGAGATTGCTCAGGACTGGCTATCAATTTGATGAAATCTGAAACATGGGAACATCTGGAATTAGAGGATCAAAAGAATTTCGAAAATAAATCAATAATTTGAAGCCATACAGAATTGTTTTGACTAATCAGTTAGATATATGTATTTGTCGGAGCGGAGGTTCCAGAGTAGAGTAGGAGCTTTTGAGTTGAATAATTTCGATGTCAGACATCCTTTCTCTGCATACGATTTCAAAATTACTAGTGTCAATAAATGAGTTCTTTGATATTTCCGAGCAGCTAAAAGTTGATGAGTTTAGAACTTGGCAATGAATACATGGCGATAAGGACGGCAATATGCAAACACTCTGCTCGCCTACAACAACTCAACTCGACTGCCAATCAAATCTGTTCCTTTTCTTCAAAACTTCAAGTGATCATTTTCCCAGAAAACCTCTTCGTATTTTCGAATACCTACCCCTCCTGTCGCCGCGTCTACGTTTGTGACAAACGATCACATCAAATCTAATGTCTGATTGAATAAGTCTACTGCTTTATATTACAATCAAATTATTGTGTAAGACGGAATGTCCGGTCCCTTCAGGACCAAGGATAATCTTACCGCCATAAATTCGCGACAACTCATGAAGAGATTAAAAAACAAATCTCACTAGATTTAATTATCAATTAGCAGTCTAGGCCGGAATATTTAGCATTCTCCTAACGAAGGAAAGACCCTTCGATATTCAATCAACAACATATATTATATTAAAAGTTGTAGCAACTTCAGCAACAAATACTAATGAGGTTGAAAAGACAATAATTAATCTGAACAATAAAAAAACTCTCGGGCTGGATGGAATAAAAGGTGAAACTCTAAAGATTATTGCAAAATCAAATTGTGAACCTTTGACGGACATCATAAATAAATCCTTGGAATTATGCGTATTTCCTTCTATTAAAAAACACTTCAATAATTTTCATAAATGGCGGGACTGAAAATATTTCATTTCTATCATCAATTAGCAAAGTCTTTGTAAAAATGATAATAACAAATAAGCAAATTTACGTATAATCTACTGTCGACATTCCAGTGTGGTTTTTTAAAAAAAATCTACCAATGATGCAATTCGTTCCTTGACAAATACCATCTACGAATCCTTTCATTCGAACACTTCTTCTATCGGTGTTTTCAAGATCTGAAGGCCTTCGATACTGTCGATCACTCCATACGTTTAGATCCACTAGAAGATATGGGTGTAAGAGGTTTAGCACACAACCTATTCAAAAGTTACTCAACAAGCAGAACACAAACAGTTATACACAAAAATCATGTGGGTAAAGAGATTAATATTAAATGTTGTGTACCTCGAGGAACAGTATTGGGGCCGGTGCTATTTCTACTTGCACAGGAGACAATCTGTAAAATAATCAGCTTTGCGGACGACACTGTGATATTTCACAAAAATAAAGACTGGTACAATCTCAAATTGAAAATTGAATATGACCTTGAAACTGAAAGACCGGTTCGACAGCAGATTACTTTCAATAAACTCCGAAAAAAAAACATATTCTGAATGTATAGTAGTCATTAGACAATAGTTTACCATCTCAGACCAAAAACAGCACCTTTCTGGGCCAAATCAGAAAACAATGTAGAGACTGTAATAAACCAATTCTAATTTAGTTAGAAAAAAACTCTTGTGGTTAGTTGTATTGTGTTTAATGGCTTTTGTAATCTGTAGTAAGTAGATACTTTTGATGTGGTGTTGTCTTTTCGTGGTTTTATCTTCTGAATGTTCCTCTCTCAAGCAAATTGTGTACTAATAAAGAGTTAAACAGTGCGGCTTTTAATAGCCCCCCCCCCTGTTAACTTTTGAACGGTTCGACGTAGAAACATGAAAAAAAAACCGTTTCAATACTACTTTTTGAAATAAAAAAAACAGTGATTGCACGATAGGGGGCGCAGGGGGGCCCATCAATTCTCTTTACAACCATCTAAATATTTTTGAATTTCGGTAATATTTTTTTGTAATTCAAAATCGAAATATCAAATATAAATGCGGATCTGAATACTATTCATACCTCGATAAATTTGAACGGTTGGATGTGGAACAATGAAACCAAAATTTTTTTGAAGGGTATTACCGATACTACTTTTTGAGAGAAGAAACATTGCAATTACTCGACAGATGGTGCTGGGGGCACATTAATTTAAAAATTTCGAAAGGTATAAAAATCGAAATTGGGAAAAAAATTATAATCAAAATTCAAAAATATTTAGAAGGTTGTAAAGAGAATGAATTCTCTTTTCAACGATGTGACACTTGCCATTTAAAAATTTTGAGTTGATGGGCCCCCCTGCGCCCCCTATCGTGCAATCACTATTTTTTTTATTTCAAAAAGTAGTATTGGTGAAACCCTAGAAACAGTTTTTTTTTTCATGTTTCTACGTCATAGCGTTCAAAAGTTAACATGTGGGGGGCTATTAAAAGCCGCACTGTATAAGTAAAAGTACGAGGGAGGTTTGACAAGTTCGTGCAAAAATAAAAACTACTAACGTATTTGGGGTAAATCTTTTTTATTTTTCAACATAGTCTTCTTTTAGGTTTATACACTTCGTCTAACGATGTTCCAGCATGTTTATCCCTTCTGAATAATAGGATTTGTCCATGTCTGCGAAATATCCATTAGTGTCTGCAATCACCTCCTCGTTTGATGGAGTCTTTGTCCCGCCAGCCATTTATCCAAATTGGGGAACAAATAGTAGTCCGAGTGAGCCAAGTCTGGAAAATAAGGGGGATGTGAAACGAGTTCGAATCCTATTTCCATTTATTTTGCGACCACAACTGCTGAGGTGTGTGCTGAAGCATTGTCGTGATGGAAAAGGACTTGCTTGTGGGCCAATCGCGGGCGTTTTCCTTGCAGCTCGGTTTTCAAACGGTCCAGTAACGATAAATAATATTTACCTGTAATAGTTTTACCCTTTTCTAGATAGTCGATGAGGATTATCCCTTGCGAATCCCAAAAGACAGTCGCCATAACCTTTCCTTGGTAACCCATTGTTTAGATTGTTGTTTGGTCTCAGGAGTATAATAATCTATCCATGTTTCATCCACAGTGACGAAACAGCGCTTAAAGTCCTCCGGATTCTTCTGGAACAGCTGCAAACCATCCTGGCAACACTTCACACGATTCCGTTTTTGGTCATGCGTGAGCAATCGCGGCACCCATCTTGCGGATAGCTTTCTCATGTCCAAATATTTTTTCAAAATATTGAGAACCTGTTCACTAGAGATACCTACAGCACTAGCAATCTCACGCACCATAACTCTTCTGTCATCCATCACCATATCATGGATTTTATCAATGATTCCTGGAGTCGTAACTTCCACAGGCCGTCTAGAACGTTCGGCGGCACTTGTACCCATATGGTCGGTCCGAAAGTTTTGAAACCACTTATAAACGGTTCTAATCGAAGATGAAGAGTCACCATAATGTTTTTCAAGCTTCTCTTTAGTCTCCTGAGGTGTTTTGCCTTTCATAAAGTAATGTTTAATTACCACACGAAATTCTTTTTCGTCCATTTCTCAAAAATCATTCGACTTCTTTGATTTACACGAATGCCACCCACAAAGAAATAAACCAATATGGCTGAAACTTGGGGTGCGTTCTGTTAACAAATGCGTGCACTCGGATAGTAGGAAGTTAGAACGCATTGCTTCTTCCGGCTAGCTCAGACCGCCTATCCGAAGTACAGCATCGTCGCAAAATCTCAGCAACTCCGGAGCTCTTCATTTATTTGGAAAACCAGCAGGAACGTGTCTGACATACGAATTCTTTCTGGATTTGTTGGTGTTGCCAACCAACGAGGTTCCATTAATTCGCATGCCAGGCCGAAGATCACTAAAAACCAGAAATACTATTTACACTGGACTTTACACTATTAACACTACTGAGCCATCCAGAAGTGTGGTCCGAGCCCTCGGGCGGCTCCTGGATGACTACCAAAACAGCCAAAAGAGCTCAAATTTATACCATTGCCGAACATTTAAGTCGGCCAATGGTATTGCAAAAACGCTGGTAGGCGGAGCTTATCAGAGCTCTCGCCTCCAGATATACTCCACTGAGTATTTTCAAAAACTCCAAAACTGTAGTATTTCTGGCAGATTATGACATTTCATTCAAGAGATGATACTAACCAAACATGACATCGATACGCACCGGTGGTACCATCTATCGGACTTTGCACGGACTTGTCAAACCAACCTCGTAGAAGGATCTAAGGAAGATTTGTGACAGTATATGTCTCTCTCTCTCTCTCTTTCCTATTCTACGCCTATGAATAGCACACCATCCTCGCATGTTTGTTTGTCCAAAAATAATCATCTTTCCAATTTCAAACAAGCCACAATAGTACGTGACTACTACAGGAACTGTTGTCTAAATTGTTTCAGGAGTGGTTTGGAGCGTTTTCAATTTGGCGAGCGACTGTCGACCCTATTGAAAACTGAAATGATATCTGAACGTTATGTTTTGTTGGATGATTGATGCACGAGAATTGATTCAGTTGAATGAAAGCTATTTTTTCCCCAACTTTCCAACAAAATGGTCCAACTTGGTTGAATCGAAAGGATACTAGGAAGTTTTTATGTGAACTATTTCATATGATAGTTCCATCGTAAATGTAAATGTAAATGCCCAAGTATTTAATTTTTTTGAAGGTTCAATTGAAAAATCTTATTGGATATTTCAATTGTATTTTAATGACTTTAATGGAGTAGCGATTCTCTAATAAAAAACATGTACCATGGGTGTATTTCGAGCTGTCAT
The DNA here is from genome assembly GCA_944452925.2 of Chrysolina oricalcia. Classification (NCBI taxonomy): domain Eukaryota; kingdom Metazoa; phylum Arthropoda; class Insecta; order Coleoptera; family Chrysomelidae; genus Chrysolina; species Chrysolina oricalcia. The sequence goes on along the minus strand of OX101825.2, from coordinate 4,514,341 downwards.
TAAAATTTAAGAAATTAATTTTGTATGCACTATGCCTACTGAACAAGTCCTTTGTGGATCCGGATCCGGATTTTCACCATCTTCTATTAAAGATTTGAGGTGGTAATATTATCATCATCCGTAAAAATGATTGATAATAGCTCGATAATGATTGATAGTAGCTTCGGAAGAAGTAGATGATATAGTCGGAGTGCTCTCTGGAAACTGGAGATGGCGCTGGATACGTACTTAAGTGTTTATCTCAGGAATTCCCAACAAATGCTGATGTGGTATTTCGGTTTAATTGGGAGAACTAGCTTTCGCTGATGATTGGCAAGGACCATGAAACATGAGGTGTTCCCCCAATTGAAACGAAAAATGATTTCAGCTATGGTAATTAAAGATTACTGCAAAGTAGATCTTGTAGGAAACGTTGCCAAGAATCTAAGATGTCTAAAAACCCTGGTGTGTCGACTCATACCTGCAAAACTGGTGTCTAGTATAGGTTGAAGCGAAAGAGTGTATTAGGTAATCCATTTTCAATACAGTTCCTTGAGTACGTGTGCATGTTGCTGACGTCAAGGACGTAGAAGGAAAGTTCCTATAAACGTATGTCCACGAGTTACTCGTTTCTAAGATACAGAGTGTCAAAGTTGAATGCTTATTTTTGATTTTTGTGAATAAATTTCAAAATTGTTGTGATATTCGAGTAGTTTGCTATTTGGGAGTACTTTTCAGTGACAATAACAAATGTTACAGTTAGTTTGTCTCTTACGTGGTGATGACGAAGCTCTTCTGTTTCTATTGGTACCGTGTAAACAAGAGCCTACAAGTGACCCACAAAAAATCGATTGGATTTAAATCCGGAGACTTCGGAGTCCAAAACTGATTTGGAACTTCAGCGCCTCAACCAATCCATCTGTTTCTAAGTATCTGATTTAAAAATTCACGAATTCACGAACTACTAGACTAACCAATATCGAATTTGATATTGTCATTGAAAAATACTGTCAGATATCAAACTTGATTCGAATATCAGAATTATTTTGAAATTTATTCACAAAAAAATAGTTGCCATAGGTTTATCTCAAGCGGTATATATATATATATATATATATATTTTTGGCTTTAACATTCATACACATGTAGAGTATGCTCTATCAAATCAATTATCGCTCCAAAATCGGCTTCAACACGAAGCAGATTCAACAATTCTCTTCACAACAAATTATCAATTATTCCGCATTAAAACGAGCTTACAACAAAACCGTGTGCTGCTTGCCGTTCCGGAAAGCTGTTTCAAACAGATGTTGGTGTTCCAGTCAGTTATTTTGTTTGTTACATTATTAAAACGGGATTACTCGTATATTGAATCAGCCCGGAGGAAAAGCTGGTAATCTCATCACTTTTTTCGAAAGCCCTGCTCTGTGAAGTGCACCAACAATTAGTTTAACAAACCATCATATTCATAAGCTGGAGCTGAAAGGGCCTGCAGCGATGAACTCAACACAGTGAGCGGGTTCATTTTCATGTTCAAGTTCGCAAAATAAACGTGAAAGATATCAAAAATCATGAATCACTTTTTGAAATAGAACAAGATGATCATGTACCTTGTGATATATCATATGTCAAAGGTTTTTTAATTCCCTACATACATAAAAAAATCTGACAAAAATATTGGATTTCCTTAGAATATTACATTTTTCGAACTTCTGGGAATATTTCAAAAATGCGAATTCCCGCGAATATTGCTTCATATTCCAGTCTTACCTACAGAACAGGAAACAAGCAGTGTATATAACTGATTCTTGTTCTGGTTTTCACAATATTACATTTGGGGTGCCACAGGGATCTGGTTTGGGCCCTTCTCTATTCATCATTTACATGAATGATTTGTTCCATTCTATGTTCCCTAATAAATGTGTGGCTTATGCTGATGACACAACTCTACTTAATACTGCTTCCGACGCAGACAGTCTATCGTTACGTATGACGTGCTCTATCGAATCTGCACAAAATTGGTTCAATGCCAACAATCTGAAATTGAACCATGATAAAACTCAAAATCTTGTTCTTTCCACCAAGAACGCAGGTGATGGTATGAGTGTCAAACTTCTTGGCGTTGTTATAGATGAAAAACTGACTTGGTCAGCTCATATAGATCAACTATGTAACAGATTATCGAGTTCACTATATTTGTTACGCAATATGAAGAAACAACTATGTCTTAACACAGTTCGAACATGTTATTTTCTTCTGAATCCGAAGATGTACTTGTTTTTTTTATCAGAATGATAATTCAATCAGAAAATGTCGATTTTGTGGATGGGTGCATCTTTTTGTCAAAAAAATTTTCCTTTTTCACTTACCCCTTTGTCGAAATCAATGTTTGTGGATATACTCGGAATTAGCTCGTCGAGTTATGTCTGGAGAATATACAGGGTGTCAATTTGAAAACTTCCCACCCTTAATATCTTCCTTCCAGTAAACAATATGAGTAATCGAAAAAACAGGTCAATTTTATTGTCAAGGGGGACCCTTTCACGGACTATTTGTAGCCCTCGTGGTTCAACCCCCTAGGAGGGGTAGATGTTACCCTTAGAATTTTAAATGGGAAGGGGGGTCAGGTGGCACATCATTTTGATGGGCGTTCAGTTCTTGTTCCAATGGTACCCTGACTTATTATTTTGTGATGAGCATTTTCCGAAAAATTGCGTTCTAAACTAACAGAAGTAATTATTAGAACGCCTATACTGAGATGCATTATTGTATTGACTCCCTTTAATAAAAATGGTTAGAAGAGTAGGTGGCACCGCTCCAACCCTTGAATGACAGGAATAAATTTATTACGCATGGGATTTTTTATTTGGTGGTTATTTTCCTTCTACACAATAAAATTTAATTTGCGAGAAAGACATTTCCAACATAAAATCTACTTACGCTTATCTTATTAGCTGTTAGAAATGTTGTCCATTTTGCTCTAAACAGTAATACAGTCTGTTTTCGAACTCCCCTCTAACATTACGGAAAACTTCACTAGGAATTGACCGGCATGCTGCTGTAATTCGTCTTTTAAGTTCGTCAATATCAGAAGGTTGTGTTTTATAAACAACGGATTTAAGATGCCCCCAAAGAAAGAAATCTAAGGGTGTCAAATCCGGTGATCTCGGAGGCTATTCAACTGCTCCCCTTCTGCCAATCCATCTACCCGGAAATCTCTCGTTTAACCACTGTCGGACGGAAAGAAAATAATGAGGTGGAGCACCGTCCTGCTGGAAAAGTAACAGATCCTCCTGCAAAAGTTCATTACCTTCTGCATCAATTTGAGTTTCTAGCTCGTGAGTTATAAGAGGATAGATAGTCTCTTCAAGCATATCAAGGTACAGATTGCCAGTCAAGTTTTCTTCCAGAAATAATGGACCAAGAATGGCATTTCCAAGAATACCAGCCCAAACATTAACTTTTTGTGGGTGTTGTGTATGCCCTTCCCGAAAAATATGTGGGTTTTCGTCACTCCAATAGCGACAATTTTGTCTATTAACATTGCCATTCAGAAAAAATGAACACTCATCGCTGAAACAGATGTTTAACAGAAGATTAGGGATGGTATTGACTCGATGAGACATGATTTCACAAAACTCTATTCTTCTATCATAATCATCCTCGTGGAGCTCTTGAAGAATCTGCATTTTATATGGATGAAATTTATGCATTTTCAATGCTTTTCTTATAGTCTCGCGTGACATTCCCGTCTGTTCTGATACTGATCGTAAGGAGCTCGTGGGCTCTGCAGCAAATGTTCCCAAAACTTCAATTTGAGCTGCTTCATTTAGTACTCTGGGGTTATTTTTTTTTTTATTTGTCACTGAACCAGTTTCGTAAAACTTATTCACCAAATCAAGCACATACCGGTGACTTACATTACAATTTGGATGTCTTTCGTTAAAAAGACATGCCGTCTTCGTGCGCACTTTCCAACTTCGCCATAAATTACAATCATTTCAATTCTGTCTTGAAGAATGTAAACCATTTTTACACTTTTATACACTTATTAAAGTAATTCCTAAACAGCCCAACAGGTACAACGGTATTCACAATACCACATAGTTCAAATTTGCTAACCAATTTTTTGCCGGAAAACAGAAACTTTTTACAGCAGAAGTAGCAAAAAAGGAAGGCTATCTGTACAATTTCTGCGATGACACTTAAAAATTCAGCATTTAATAAACACAACTTTACTACCATCTACGTTTTACTATTAGACTACTTTTTTATGTAAAGTGTTTGGAGCTAATGGCTAATGTTTCCCCTAATAAAGGGTTGGAACGGTACCACCTAATATTCTAACCAGTTCTGGCCAAACCATGCATCTCAGTATAGGCGTTCTAATAATTACTTCTGTTAGTTTAGAACGCAATTTTTCGGAAAATGCTCATCAAAAAATAATAAGCCAGGGTACCATTGAAACAAGAATTGAACGCCCATCAAAATGATGTGCCACTTGACCCCCCTTCCCATTTAAAATTCTAAGGGTAACATCTACCCCTCCTAGGGGGTTGAACCACGAGGGCTACAAATAGTCCTTGAAAGTGTCCCCCTTGACAATAAAATTGACCTATTTTTTCGATTACTCATATTGTTTACTGGAAGGAAGATATTAAGGGTGGGAAGTTTTCAAATTGACACCCTGTATATATATATATATATATATATATATATATATATATATATATATATATATATTCTCCAGACATATATATATATATATTTATAAACTTAACTTAAACATAAAACATTTAGTAAAATATCACAGACAAAAGAAGGAACTTCTAAATGAACAGAAAAAAACTATATACTTAATATAGAATATAAATAAAATATTAATAGGAGAGTAAATCTGATTTGTCATAGAATTCTTGTAATGAATATGGTTCTATGTCACACAATATATCAGAAACGTATTTTTTGAAAGTGTTTTTTGTTGTACTGTCTTCTCTGATCTTCGAGGGTATATGATTATAAAATTTGATAGCTGCATAGTGCGGTCCTTACTCGGTAGTTTTCAATCTGTGCTTGGGTGTAACAAAATTAGATTTGTGCCTGGTGTGGTACTTATGTTTGTATGTGCCACATTCAAACTTCGATTTATTTTCACGAACAAAAACTACACATACATAAATATAGATGGCATATACGGTGAGCATTTTGTGACACTTAAAAATACCACGACAGGAGTCTGTGTATTTCATGTTCAACATGGTTTTCATGACTCTTTTCTTCATGATGAAAATTCATTCTAATTGAGAACTTCCACCCCAAATTAAGATTCCATACTTCAGAAAAGGGTAGACTGTCCCATAGTATGCAGTTTTTAGTGCCTCCAAATTCAGGTTTCTTTTCAAAACTCTGATAGCAAAACATTTGGACGCTAGTTTTTTTGCCAGATAGTCAATATCCTTTTCAAAGTTTAGCTTGCCATCTATATATATGCCCAACATTTTTGTGTCGGCAGAGAAATATAATTCTTCTCCATTACCTAGATGAATAGACTCTGGAATGGTAATATTTTTGCGGGTTGTTTTAAAAACAATGCAATCCGTTTTTGCGGTGTTCAAAAGTAACTTATTTACATTGAGATATGAGGATACTGAAGAAATATTTTTTAATATTGTGTTTTCCAAAGGAATATAATCATCAACTGGTAGAATGAGATTTGAATCGTCCGCATAACTAACAACTGTAGTGTTTGAGTCTTTAAATAGTTCCGAAAGATACACTCCCTTGTGGCCTCTTTTAATTTCAGTAAAATCTGATAGAAATTCCTCATTTTCATGTCTGATGCATACTTTTCGTTTTCTATTGCTCAAATATGATTTCAGGAGATCTAGAGCCTTTCCTCTGATTCCATAATTATTCAGTTTTTGAAGTAAAATTAAATGATCTACACAACCAAAAGCTTTACTGAGATCTAATAAAACACCGCAAGCACAAGAGTCTAATTCGACTAAGTTATGAACTTAATCAACAAAATCTTTCTGTGCTGAGAAAACCATGTTGAAATTCATTCAATACATTATGTGCTATGAAAAAATTCATGATTCTCACTGAAATTATCACTTCAAATAATTTAGAGGAGGCTGATAGCAAACTTATTGGTCTATAGTTTTTAAGGATCGCCTGGGAATATTTCAAAATTGCGGAATCCCTCGAATATTACTTTATCTCATAGAAAATTTCCCTCCGAATGTGAAAATGTACCTGTTTTGTTTTTCAAAATTAAATTATGTGAAATCTGCATCATGGATTGTGCCCGAATAAGTTTTACGGTGTTATGAAGAACAGCTTCGTTTTCTAATTTATACAATCTTTCTGGGTTGAAGCAGCAAATTATGTACACTAACGAACAGAGTTGTGTAATTTAAGTGCAAAATTACTCTAAGTGGTCGTATAACGCTGTTCCCTATGTCGAACCCATATAGGTATTTATACTAGATTCCTCCGAGATGTTATCCTTTCTACGAGACAGCTATCCTTTGATAAACATTACCATCAATGTCATATTATCTCAACTTTATTGAAATAATACTACTATCATGCCATTTCGTGCATTTCAGGAAACTTGCCAGTTCCTTGAAATTCTTCGTTCTATGCAAGAAGCTCACGTTATTGTGAAGGAAAACATTCTCAATTGAAAATTGAACCAGTACATGACTCCTCTGGAAATGGAAAAACCTACGATAAAATGAAGTTACTTTTTTGTAATATCTAACAGAAAACAACTACTTCCCCGGCTAAAGCCACGCTGGACATTGAACTACATGTGATATATATTTTGAAAGACCCTATATAACTTGAGCGAAAGAATCTAAAAGTGAAAATTTGCATTTTCATTCAGATAGTTGATTATTTCTAAAGTGTCCAGTTTCCATTGGAGATTCTTATCTATGAATGAGATAAGGGAGAATGTTATTCAGAAGTATCACTTACAGAAAATCGCTCATTTCATTGATGCGTGAATTGCATCTCTTTCGCTAGGCCTCCAATACATTTTGGTCGGCAAAAATCTATTTCACTCTTCTCACAGGGTGCTCACCAATTTTGAAAATTGAAATTCCCTGACTTTTCCAGGTATTCCATGTCTGACTTTCAAGTTTTCCATGACCAATAACGGATGTGTTTGAAATAAACCTTCACTGTACAAATAGACACTAGGCCCAATTGTGTGGATAATTATGGTTATTTAAAAAAAATAATAATAAATATAATTTCTTAATTTAAAGGAAATTTTAATTTTCCAATGGGACTGTTTAGGAAGGGAATTGTAGGTTAATTATCGATGATGAAGTCTTGGGGCTTTCAAATTTATTGAAATAAGAAAAACATTTCACATGTCAATATGAGGTAGGTATAACCACCAACAAAAATTAAAAGAATACATCCAAAACCCTAAAATATTGAGCTCTAACTTGTCAATTGTTTTCTGAATGTCCTCATTTTCTTTAGTCAGGGTACTATTTCATTCTTTGTTTCTTCATTTTCAACATTTTTATTTAATTTTCAATTTTTCGTTTTTTACTTTTTGGATAATTTTTAACGGCTTCAGTTTTTTTGTTCAAGTGTTTCTTTATACTTTTTATTTGATTTACAGCAGTACCTCAACATTTTATCATTAATTATATTTTCGGTCCCACCTACATACAAAATGTTGTCATAAACAACTCTTTGTGCTACAAGAAATTGCTTATTTTTTTTTCCTTGGTGTTTTTGCATCGACTGCTATGATCATTAACTGAGAAACCACTCTCTGCAGAAGCGTTGCCAGAGATAATATCAAGATTAATTTTTCAACTTCCATAATTAAAAAAACTGACCTTTATCTTTCAATAATGAGTTATAATAAGAATCAAGATGTTCATTTTTCTCTCTCTCTCTCTTTCGCTTATAGGCCGTGGATGTTGTTTTCATAATTGGTAAAAAAAAATTTGAGTGTATGAATTTTTTGAATTGTTGTTTGAGTACCTCTGCTTCTTCGGCAGACAAAATTTTTTTCTCTTTGAATTTTTCCAGAACTATATTCATTCTTTTTAGTGACAGTTTGGGATCTACTACAATCAAAGTAGGATCAATACATGATATTCCCTCAACAATCTCATAATTTAAACATGAACGTTGCAAAATTTTGTTTACAGTTGCAACTAAAAACTCGCATTCTTTCAATGATACGAATTTATCTTTTTCTTTGCATTTAGACTTCAACAAAATCCTTTTTGTTGAAAATCCTATATCCATATCTTTCACAGGCAAGAAGTTGTTAATATTCTTGCCAGTGTCTTTGAAATCAATTTTAGCTAAATCCTTCAATTTTTTTGTAATTTTTTCTTCAATCATGAATTTTCCGTTATCTTGTTTTCAAACTACGGAAGTGGTGAAATTGAGTTGATATTGATGCCTGGAGTTATATACGTATTTCCCTAGATGGCCGGAAATAGAATTCCCTGAATTTCCCTGACTTTGGGCGTTTTTTTACGTTTTTCCCTGACTTCCATGACCCATAAATCAATTCCCTGACTTTTCCAGGTTTTCCATGTTTTCCAGGTTGGTGGGCGTAAGAGCATCGGGGAGGTCGGAAGAATTGGAAATCATGCTCTTCAGAGGCAATTTCACACTGTAATGATGGAATTGTTGGACTATTTCTTGTGCGGTGACACTTTGATAATATTTTTCTGGCATAAAACCTGTCGTGGGTATGGCATATTGATTTTATTGTACGATTGAAAATTGCTACTGGAGTTTATCTTTCAGTCACAGATGATTCCACTACTGACTTTCTGAACATCCTGTTCATATTTTCAATATGTTATTATTTCACCTGCACAAAAATTATGTTCATTCCAAGTATCTGCCTCGTATTCTAGAAATTGGAAATCCCCGTTTCCAGCACCGAACTGAAAACGCGTTTTTTAAGGCGAATAAATTGTCCTCAAGTTGTTACGTAACTCCCCAAAGAGAAATCGATACCAACCCGGGCGACTCTCCAAGAAAACTCCATCCCTCATTTTTCGTGCTGTAAGATGAGTCGTTGGTTTTTTATTACTCTTCCAATTATTTACCAGACTCTCTGAATTCTCTTCTCATTTAATTTTCCAATCAAGTTTGGGGTATATTAGGTGCTGCTGGTTTTTTATCACCCGTAGAATTATTTAGCAGTGTCAGATTTCTCCTGTCATTCAATTTCCCAATCAAGCTTGGTATATTTTAGGGGCTCTGGAATGATATAGCGATTACAAAATGACGATTATTAAAACAGCGATGTAAATAGCGCTGATTTCAAACAGCGAGTAATGAATTAGCGACATTTGAAACAGCGATGTTTCAAAATATCGATGGTAACCAAATAGCATTGATAACATAACAGCAATGTTATTTTAGAACGATGTAAAAAAATATCGATTCAGTAGAAACCATTTATTAGAAGAATGTGATGATAACACTATAGAACACAACATACAGTGCGGTCCAAAGGTATGGAATAAATTCATTTTTAGCGTTATTATGTATTTTATGAAAAAATCCTGAAACAGGTCAATTTTTATTGGCAATTTGACAATTTACAGTATGAAAATATTACCCGCTTCTTGCACCCCCTCTGAATTATGAGCACCCCCTCAAAAATTTTAAATGAGAAGGGGGGTCGTGTGGCATCTTGTTCGAAAGGGATTTTCATTATCTGTTCAGCAATACTAAGTTTTTCATATTTGGTGCAACCATAACTGAGAAATTTTTTTATTAAAATTTAAAAATATTGACACTGTAAATTATGTATCCGTTGAAAAAACCTGAAACAGGTCGATTGCTATTCTCAATTTGACAATTTATACTTTCTTATCTGTCTTGCTAAAAAAGTCAGGAAAAAGTCGTTGAAGACACCAAAAAATTATTCACAAAACCCATAAATAATATAATGTCAATCTAGTAAACTACTGTTATTTTGATATTTGTGAGTTGCTGGCAGACGTCGGTGTATTGAAAAATATTTTTGTGTGTATTCGATTCATCTATGGCTCATTTATCCGAAACTCAAAGAATAGACATTTTAATTATGCTTGGATGCGGTAATAAAACACGAACTCAAACGGAAGTTTGTGAAATGTTCAATAATAAATACCCTGGTCAACACGTATCACAATCTACAGTTAGCAAAATAGAAACAAAATACCGTGAAACTGGACATGTAAAAACTCGTCAAAAACCAGGTCGAAATGCTGCATTGGATGAGGAGAAAAAGTTAGATGTACTGTTAGCGATTGAGGAAAATCCGCATATGACAAGTAGACAACTTGCCGCCGACAATGATGTAAGTAAATCATCGATATTGAGAGCTTTACATAAAGAAAAATACCATCCTTATAAAGTTCAGTTGGTTCAGGAGTTAAATGAGGATGACCCTGATAGAAGGCAACAATTCTGTGAACTGATGATGGATAGAATCGAAGCAGATTTGCAGTTCATAAACAAAATTGTGTTTTCTGATGAAGCTACTTTTTATTTAAATGGAACGATTAATAGACAAAACTGTAGATATTGGAGCAGAGAAAATCCTCATTGGATGTGTGAGGCTCACACACAATATCCCAAAAAAGTGAACGTTTGGGCTGGTATCATTAAAAACAAAATTATTGGCCCCTATTTTTTTGAAGGCACAATTAATGGTGAGGTTTATCTAGGTTTTTTGATGAACTTTTTAGTGCCTACATTAAAAAGACTTTTTCCCGATGTTAATGATCCAAATGGAATAGATAGATCAATTTGGTATCAACAAGACGGAGCTCCACCGCATTACACACGTATTGTTCGAGATTATTTGACAGAAGTTTTTCCCAATAGGTGGATTGGCAGACGTGGAACGATTGAATGGCCGCCTAGATCCCCCGATTTGACTCCTCTCGATTACTTTTTATAGGGTTATTTAAAATCAAAAGTATATTTCAATAGACCAGACAATATTGCAGATTTAAAAACTAGGATATCGGAAGAAATTAACAACATAACCCCTGAGGTCCTACAAAATGTTCTACGAGAATTCCAAGATCGCCTTGTTTATTGTCAAGAAGTGAATGGTGGTCATTTTGAACATTTAATTTAACTGTAAAACAAATTGAAATATACTTCCTAAACATTATGTTACATTATTTCCTTCAGTCTATCAACATTTTACATATTCAGAATAAATTTTCTCAGTATTGCTGAACAGAGAATGAAAATCCCTTTTGAAAAAGGTGCAACACAACCCCCTTTCTCATTCAAAATTTTTGAGGGGGTACTCATAATTCAGAAGGGGTGCAAGAAGGGGGTGATATTTTCATACTATAAATTGTCAAATTGAGAATAGAAATCGACCTGTTTCAGGTTGTTTCAACGGATACATAATTTACAGTGTCAATATTTTTAAATTTTAATAAAAAATTTTCTTCGTTATGGTTGCACCAAATATGAAAAACTTAGTATTGCTGAACAGATAATGAAAATCCCTTTCGAACAAGATGCCACACGACCCCCCTTCTCATTTAAAATTTTTGAGGGGGTGCTCATAATTCAGAGGGGGTGCAAGAAGGGGGTAATATTTTCATACTGTAAATTGTCAAATTGCCAATAAAAATTGACCTGTTTCAGGATTTTTTCATAAAATACATAATAACGCTAAAAATGAATTTATTCCATACCTTTGGACCGCACTGTATATCCATGATATACCTATACAATTCCATTATTTTATTGATAAATTCAAAGCAATGGCCGCTAAATAATCTTTTACTCACCGCAATGAGTATCCTTGTGTGATAGTTTGAAGGCGTTTCTTCAACTGAGTATACTTGCTTTTGTTAGACTCTGTACTCCTAAAACCAGCTCTGTATCTCAAGATGAAGTTTTCAGTTTGGTTTTGTTCCAATAGAAATCTGTCCAAAAGTTTAGTTAATGAAGGACGATGGCAATCCAATGACCTCTGGAAGGCATTATGCCATGCCTCCAACGAGTTATTAGTTCTCGGAATATCTGTTTTGATCCGATCATACATGTTCCACATGGGGATAGGATATCTGGGCAGAACTCCTTCCAGTCTCCTTCCTACTTATGTATTTTCCCAGTAATCTGTTATAGATGTCATTTCGACGAGAAATCCTTCTTCTTTATGAATTTCGTACGCAAACTGTACATCTCTTGGTGGTACGAAACTCAGTGCGAGCAGGGTTTTACATTTTACTCTGAGTTCTTGACTGGTCACGTATAAATTAACTAGACCTGGGGTCCTCTGAATTTGACGCCAAAGATTTTGAGAAAGATGAAAAAAACATCCGCTTATATCCGATTTAGAAAAGATTTCTTTGAAGACATTGACAGCTCCCATTTCAAAATCAAACATCACAGATTTAGGTTCTAAGGTTGGCTGTAACTCTTTAATTTTTTTGAACATCCTGGAGTACGTCTCTTTCCTCTTGTCACCAAGAATTGCATATAGCATCGGAATTGCTTTATTTCTAATGAAAGCATGTATTGTATAGATTTGAAATGCAAAGTCAGGTGCTATCTTAAATGTTCCATCGGCACACCAAAAGTTAAATTCAGCCAGTGTCTGCATGTTCGCATTCGTCCCAAATAACAAAATTCTATCACTTGTGTCTGTTTCGCGAGAATCCCACAATAAAAAATTGTCACGTTTCAAAGTTTTGTGATACTTTATAGATATATTGGATTCCAAATTGAATGAAGTACAATTTTCAGATTGTTTTCTCTGTCGATGAATAATTTGTCTTGCGGCCTCATAACTAGGTAGAGCAACCACACCTTCAGTATCAACATTTTGAGCGCATTCTTGTATAATTAATCTCGGACGATCTTGAGTCATTCGTGCCCTTTGACGAATATGATCTTATACTATATCAGCGTCATTGCTCCCTATGTCTGGTCCATGAGTATATTCACCAGTAGGGATTGGATGTTCGACATCTTGTTTCCTCACTATTACTCTACCTCTGCATCCAGTATTAGCACAGTTTTCAGAGTTGAAATACGTTTTATCCTTTCTGTATTTGTAACCTCCGAAAAGAAGAATTCGACCACCTTTTTGTGAACCTATGAACCAGTATTATAACCTATGGGTGCCTAGTAACGTAGACCGAGAGATGATACATTTTGGATACAATTTTACTCAGTATGTCTTTTGGAGGACATTATTGTCCGTATATCCTAATGATAATAATACATGAATCAAAGAGTCGTCGTAGGTTCTTCATATTAAATAATAATAATAATATTTTAAAAAATTGTGTTTCGGTAGGATTCCAATCAGGCTGCCATGTGTTTTATAATAAAAGGCGTAGAATTACCTTTTTCAAATACAAGTTCTCGTGACCATACCAGGGACCCACCAATGGTTTTTCGGGTATTTTAGTATTATTATTTCATCAAGAAACACATGGCAGCCTGATTAAAATCGTACCCAAATATAATAATAATAAAAATCATAATAATTTTATAATATGAAGAACCTACGACGATTCTTTGATTCATTCCTTATCATCATGAGGAAATACGGACAATAATACTGTCTTCCAAAAGGCATACTGAGTAAAATCATATCAAAAAACTGTCATCATCTCCCAGTCGCTATTTTATTGAGTCGTTCAAATGTCACGGCGGCATTTTGTAACATCGTAATTATTTAACATTGCTATTTCATTGCCAATTACATTTCATTACATCGCTGTTTTTTTACACGCTATTAAAGTACATCGCTACTTTGAATGTTTGAATTCGTAACCCGTCGCCATTTTGTACTAATCGACAAGCGTAAGGATGCCTCCGAGAATTGGTTGCGCAGTAGACAAAACCTTGGAGTGGGGCAATCATGCCTTATTAAACAGTAGTCGATCTTTGTCGCACATCTACTCACGCTATCTATCGTTTGCGCATCTCAGAGGCATCCTTACGCTTGTCGATCTGTATATCGCTATATCATTTCGGAGCCTATTTTAGGTACTGCGTAAAATAAGTGAGGCCAAACTAAAAGTAACCAATACATGGCTATTAAATAATATGATGGAGTGGGGTAAATATGTCAAAATCGGTCTTAACGTGCGGGTGTGAGACTTAGTCACCGACTAACTTTCTAGTTTTATCTTTTTCCATTGTGTTAAATCACACACTTTCAAATAAAATCACAAACGATAAATGAGAGAGACATATTCGATTTTCACATGCGAAAAGAACATGTGTTGATATTTTTCAGCGGCTCTAAACTTTTAGACTCACCGGATTTGTTTTGATTAATGGTTGACAGTTCTGTAATTTGACAGTTTGAAGTTTGTGAAATGAAGAATAAAAATCAATTCTCCGGTTTCTTACATCCGCAAGCAAAAAAAAAATGGTACTGAATCTTTTGAGTTATTTCGAAACTGAAAAACGAAATGAAGGTTTGTCTAATAATAATATTCAGGAAACAGTAGCAAGAGCACTGAAAGTGAGTTTGAGATCTGTGCAGAAAGAATGAGAAAAAGAACAATATAATCCCCAAAATTTCTAAAAAATGTAAAAGAAAAAACCAAAGACTGAAGGTTTGAGAGATGGTATCAAAATGGAAGTACGCAATGATATTTATAATAATAATAATAATAATAATAATAATAATAATAATAATAATAATAATAATAATAATAATAATAATAATAATAATAATAATAATAATAATAATAATAATAATAATAATAATAATAATAATAATAATAATAATAATAATAATAATAATAATAATAATAATAATAATAATAATAATAATAATAATAATAATAATAATAATAATAATAATAATATGCTTGCCGTTCCGATCCTTCTCTACTCTTTCGGAGTAATGAAGTGGACTAAGGAAGAGCTGCGACAACTCGACGTTAAAACTCGCAAAGTGATGCATCTCAATAGGTGCTTGCATCCTAAATCGTCCGTTCCACGGTTATACTTTCCCAGACAACGGGGAGGCCGTGGACTTTTGAGTTTGGAGTGTATGCATAACAGAATGGTTCTGGATGGGGCCTGTAAAGTCATCAGGAGTTCAGATCCCCTTCTCTGCATGGTCCGCGACCATGAAAAAGCAGGGATTGGAGCATTTCTTTTTAAGGCAGCAACCCGTGCGGCCGATGAACTCGGTCTCGTATTCGACACTGAACGGGCTAACCCAAACTCTGTCACCGAGTTGGGACCCGTTCAGCAAAAAGCTCACATCAAAGCTGCGGAGACAGAGGTCCTGCTACAGCTACATATGGATAAGCCAATGCATGGCGTCTTCTTTCACAACATCGAAGACCTTGGCTTATCCAAAAGCTTGACCTTTGCCTTCCTCAGGTCGAGTGAGCTAAAGTCGGAGACCGAGGGATTCATAATGGCCTGCCAGGATGGTGTCTTCAACACCCTCGTCTACCGTAGTCGCGTGATGGGTATAGACGTCCCTGACACCCGATGCAGGGCATGTCGTGGGGCACCTGAGACCGTAATGCATTTGCTATCAGCATGCCCATCTTATGCGGTCTCAGACTATATCCACAGGCATAACGCGGCGCTACGAGTGTTGTACTACCACCTACGACACTCGTACGGTATAGACGAGACACCGGTGTTGCCTTATGCTCCGGGGGATATTGAGTCCGTGGTGGAGAATGAGAGATGCCGAATCTATTGGAACTACTCATTCTCCACCCTCAGGCAAATACAAGCCAATAAGCCTGATGTTGTCCTCCTCGACCACCAAAGTAAAACGATATTCGTCATGGAGTTTTCCGCTCCAGGCGAAATTAATATCGTTCGAAAAGAGGAGGAAAAACGGACTAAATATCGAGATCTTCTCTTTGAACTCCGCAGGTTATATCCGGACCATTCTGTCAAAATGGTGGTTCTGATCATAGGAGTCCTTGGTGGAATGATGGACACACTGCTCTCCAATTTGAAAATAATACCTGCTTGCCGTAATATGGCAGAAATCTTAGCAGCAAGAATGCAGAAGGCCGTTATACTTGGTTCGCTTCGTCTACTCAGGGCACACGATTCTCGGACCCAATAATCACTCACCCTACGGATGTAGGGAGTGGTTATTGGGGTTAACGACACCAGCGCGCCCTCCGGATGGGTCGGAGCACCGGAGACAGGGCCTGACTGGTACACTCCTAAGGAGAAAAAAAAAATAATAATAATAATAATAATAATAATAATAATAATAATAATAATAATAATAATAATAATAATAATAATAATAATAATAATAACCCCCCAGTAAACTCTACTACTCGGTTCCCAACAATCGAGGAAGAGGCCCCCACAACCGACCCCCTCGGATTAGGGGTCAAAGGCAAGGTGGTGGGGCCAACGATGATTTGCCAAATGATGACGACCGCGATAACAACGGACGCTTTGAGTGGACGGACGAATTAAGAGACGGACTTCTGCATTGCTACGAGAGCAGTGAGCCCGCCCGGAGAGGATACATGGCGAGAATGCATGCTCTGTGGTGTGAGAGACACCCAGAGCATGCAGCGTTTTCCGCACAAAATCTCAGGGATTATGTATCTCATCTTCGGGCTCGAGGCTACGTTAGAGCTCCTCCTCAGCCGGTTATCGAAGTGGCAGATATGCCACGTGTCGGTTTGGCTGTGGAGGAGAATCGCATCATTCCACTGATGGAGGATATCAGAACCCGCAGGGCGCTACACAATATGAAGCCCCTGAAGCCGCAAGAACTGGCACGGGTGGATGCGGAGATTGGCGATGTTCTTCCAGAAGAGGCTGACATCTGGCAGATCAATTCTGTCGTGTACGACGCCGCTCAAGCTCTATCCCAAACAGAGAGGAGGGACACCACCGCTCTGGTAGGGAGGCATGAACGACGTGTACACAAGATGGAAGCCAAGATCAAGTCGGCGAGACAACACGCGTCTCGTATCCAGTGTGTGGTGGACTTCGTGGCGGCCAATAGGCCTTTCACGCCCGCAGTGCGGCGAATTGCCGCAAAATTGAGACGAGCTCACCACACATTAAATCAAGGTGTGCTGTTCACCATCAAACAGCACTGCCTTGATAGGATACGAATGCTAGTGGCTGCAAAGAAGTCACTAGTGAGGCGGGCGAGAAGTATCGCGGAAAACATAAAGTTCCGCGATAAACCTTCTCGCTTATTCCAAGAGCCTCCACGTGTTGTCGATAACCCGCCGGCTGCAGATCGGGTGGAAACATTCTGGAAGAATATCTATGAGTATCCGCAACCACTCAACGTAGATACTCCAGCCCTAGCGCAGTTCGAAGCATTTTGCAGGGGGCTTCGGCAGCCTGAGCTCAATGATCTGCGCATTCCGATAACCACGGAAGAAGTACGAGGGGCCCTAAAAGGCTCTAAGAATTTCGCTGCTCCAGGCCCTGATGGGTTGAATAACTATTGGTGGAAAAAGTTTCCAACAACCCACCGCCATCTGGCCAGAGTTTTCAACTCATGGCTAGATGGGGAGCAGCAGATTCCAGAGTGGTTTGTCGAGGGGCGAACCGTGCTCATCCCCAAAAACGGAGATTTGTCTGATCCAAAGAATTACAGGCCGATAACATGCTTGAATGCGTGTTATAAGGTGTTTACGCGCATCTTATACACACGCATTCTCTCCGCAGTTGATCCGGTGTATGAACGGATAAATGAGCAAAGAGGGTCAAAGAAAGGGGTCGCCGGGTGCAAGGAGAACCTGCTCATCGATAGATGTATCACGCAGGACTCCGTGCAGTATAAGCGTAACCTTTCGATGGCCTGGATCGATTACCGCAAGGCATTTGATACAACATCACATGAGTTAATCATGCATTTGCTCAGATGCCTTGAGGTACCCGGTCAAATAGTGGGATGCATTGGACAACTGATGCCGCTCTGGAGGACTCGCTTCACCATAAGATCTGGTAGAGACATAGTCCAAACAGAGCAGGTCATCATTAGAAGAGGTGTGTTTCAGGGAGACTCCCTTAGCCCTCTTCTCTTCTGCATCTCACTATTGCCATTGTCCGTTGCACTCAGGAATACCCGTGGGTACAACTGCGGCACCCCCAGCAACCGGAGGCATAATGTCACCCATCTATTTTACATGGATGACCTCAAATTGTATGCCTCTGGAGAAAGGGACCTACATCAGTCCCTTAGGGTGGTGGAAGAATATACGCATGCTATCGGTATGGAATTTGGGATCGACAAATGTGCCACGGTTCATCTCAAAAGAGGACGATGCGAGGAATACGGAGAGGATGTCCAGCTCGTAGACGGAAGCATCCTACATCATCTGGATGCCGGAGAGACTTATACCTACCTTGGGGTGGAACAACGCCGCTCCCAAGAGGTATTTGCAGTTAAAAACTCTCTCCGCGGCAAGTATCAGCATAAACTCCGACAGATCTGGTCATCAGAACTGTCGGGGAAGAACAAAGTTGCTGCAACTAATATGCTTGCCGTTCCGATCCTTCTTTACTCTTTCGGAGTGATGAAGTGGACTAAGGAAGAGCTGCGACAACTCGACGTTAAGACTCGCAAAATGATGCATCTCAATAGGAGCTTGCATCCTAAATCGTCCGTTCCACGGTTATACTTTCCCAGACAGCGGGGAGGCCGTGGACTTTTGAGTTTGGAGTGTCTGCATAACAGAATGGTTCTGGATGGGGCCTGTAAAGTCATCAGGAGTTCAGATCCCCTTCTCTGCATGGTCCGCGACCATGAGAAAGCAGGGATTGGAGCATTCCTTTTTAAGGCAGCTACCCGTGCGGCCGATGAACTCGGTCTCGTTTTCGACACTGAACGGGCTAACCCAAACTCTGTCACCGAGTTGGGACCCATTCAGCAAAAAGCTAACATAAAAGCTGCGGAGACAGAGGTCCTGCTACAGCTACATATGGATAAGCCAATGCATGGTGTCTTCTTTCATAACATCGAAGACCTTGGCTTATCCAAAAGCTTGACCTTTGCCTTCCTCAGGTCAAGTGAGCTAAAGTCGGAGACCGAGGGATTCATAATGGCCTGCCAGGATGGTGTTTTCAACACCCTTGTCTGCCGTAGTCGCGTGATGGGTATAGACGTCCCTGACACCCGATGCAGGGCATGTCGTGGGGCACCTGAGACCGTAATGCATTTGCTATCAGCATGCCCATCTTATGCGGTCTCAGCCTATATCCACAGGCATAACGCGGCGCTACGAGTGTTGTACTACCACCTACGACACTCGTACGGTATAGACGAGACACCGGTGTTGCCTTATGCTCCGGGGGATATTGAGTCCGTGGTGGAGAATGAGAGATGCCGAATCTATTGGAACTACTCATTCCCCACCCTCAGGCAAATACAAGCCAATAAGCCTGATGTTGTCCTCCTCGACCACCAAAGTAGAACGATATTCGTCATGGAGTTTTCCGCTCCAGGCGAAATGAATATCGTTCGAAAAGAGGAGGAAAAACGGACTAAATATCGAGATCTTCTCTTTGAACTCCGCAGGTTATATCCGGACCATTCAGTCAAAATGGTGGTTCTGATTATAGGAGTCCTTGGTGGAATGATGGACACACTGCTCTCTAACTTGAAGATAATACCGGCTTGCCGTAATATGGCAGAAATCTTAGCAGCAAGAATGCAGAAGGCCGTTATACTTGGTTCGCTCCGTCTACTCAGGGCACACGATTCTCGGACCCAATAATCACCCACCCTACGGACGTAGGGAGTGGTTATTGGGGTTAACGACACCAGCGCGCCCTCCGGATGGGTCGGAGCACCGGAGACAGGGCCTGACTGGTACACTCCTAAGGAGAAAAAAAAAATAATAATAATAATAATAATAATAATAATAATAATAATAATAATAATAATAATAATATGTTTATTCAATAAACCACTTCACAACTGGAGAAATAAAATAACATCAGAAAAATACACATGTACAAAAATGGTCCTATTGAAAAGGACTATATTCATTGCCATAAATCACAGGGATACAATGGAAGTGTTTTTCAATATAGCCTACCTATAGAAGAAAAATAAAATAAAAATCATTCATACATTTATAACAAAAGAGAACACATTTATAGTACAAAAATATCCATATTCATTGAGCTGGTCATATTTTGAAGTTCAAGTTAATTTTGTTATCAGCAATACTTTTGTTTTCCTTTTTGAAGTGCTAATAGATAAATTTCTGAAATGAGAGGGGACCGAGTTCATAACCTTGCAGACAACATAAGAGAAAGATCTTTGGAAAGAATCTGAATTGTGGATGGGAATAGTCAACGAATCTTTTTTTCTGATATTTAGGTTGTGAATGTCTGTCCTAAATTTTATTTTTCTGTAGAGATATGAGGGAGATGTTGATTTAATAATTTTCGAGTACAGCACAAAACTATTTAGAAAACGTTTTTCTTTAACCGGGAGCCAGCCTAATTCGAATCTTTTAGCAGATACGTGTTGATTTTTCTTCAGGTTATAGACTAACCTAACACAGCTATTCTGTATTCGCTGTAGTCGTTTATTAACAAGATTTGTTATCGCAATAGTTTATATGAGAAAACACCAAAGTTTCACACAGAATCATCTTAGTTTTTGAATCCTTGTTGTTAAAAATCATTTTGATATTTGTAATGCATTTTTTTATTATCTGGTTAACATGTTTTTCAAAGTTAGGGTAAGCTTCACATCGTTGATTTGGATATCCACATCTTGACAGTACTTCTGTTAAGTACGATGTCTGCCGAACAACATCACCTGTGACTTTTTGGAATTGATTTCAAGACAGAATTTTGTAGATATCGCACATAGGGAAGAAATATCATCATTTATAATATCGTTGGTGACATTGATTTCTTCACTTCTGAAGGAGTAATATATTTGGGTATCATCTGCGTAGAAATGACTTTTGCAATGTACCGGTAATTCTCTGAAAGATGAGGTATATAGAGAGAATAATAGAGGGCCCAGTATTGACCCTTGAGGTACTCCAGATACAACTTCTTTTGGATTAGACATCTCATTTTTGTATTTTACTATTTGAGTTCTTCCTAGTAAGTAGCTTTGCATCAATTTCAAAGAATGTTCATTGAAGCCAAGGTGGTGTAATTTTGCTAACAGTAGACTGTGGTTAATTCTGTCAAAAGCTTTACTGTAATCCAACAGGACAAGAATTGTTAGTTGATTTATATCGGTAGCTGTGAGGATATCGTCCACTACAGTTAGTAATGCTGAGCACAACTATGGCCCTTTCGAAATCCTGATTGATTTGTTGGAATAATGAAATGATTGTCTAGGTGCAATTGTATTTGCATGTGAAGTATTTTTTCATACCCTTTTGATAGTACTGGTAGTATACTAATAGGTCTTAAGGGGCGCCAAAATCCTTATTTGCACACAGGCTCCAGAAGCCCTTACGGAGGCCCTGCTCATACACATTCTACGGCACGGGACGTGATGGTCTATGATCTATCTATCTCGTTGTATTAAATACGCGATATTTTTTTAAACCGATGCTTGTTTACTCATGAATAGGGAGGCCCACAGGCTTGGATTGCTTAGGGCATCAAGTAGTCTTAATCCTGCACTGAGTACGGCACTGTTGCGGAGTACATCAAACAGATTGAAACTACACGTTATGGAGTAATATTTATTCATTTACCTGAAACATGTCTGCTTGTGGAGCTAGCAAGCAATTTGTTTCGCGATTAGTCTGGACAGGTGGAAATGCGGAGCAAGTGTCTCTTGTTTCAGGTTTTCCCATTTTCCCGTCCGTATAGACTCAATTATGAATTATTGTTGCGGCAAGTCAAAGGGAAATACGAGGGCTAGTGGCATTGTTTCTCAAAACATAATATTCAATAACATTTCTGGAAGCACAACTGCATGATGAAGAAGTATTGCACAGTGAATAAAAAAAAAATCCCTTATATTATATAAACCAAACAAATGCCATCATTTTTTGAAATCGAACCAATGAGAAATGGACTTTTCAAAAACACTGTCTGCAGCCCGTGGTATTTTCAAATCGGTGTTTCGCTTCTTCCTTAGGTATTTATACGTTTCCATAGTTACAACAATTTCTGTGAATAGAGAAACGTCAGTTTGACGGTTCAATTCTTCAACTGACATTAATGACACAAGATGAACCGTTCGTGCAATACGCATTTGGTCCATAATAATTTAATTTATTCGTGAAATTGTCTGATCGAATATCCCTTTAAAATGCAGAATTTTCAAAATACTTTCACCTTGCCAGTCGCTCAAACCCACGCTTCGAACCCACGACCCTACGCATGAGAGGCGAATGCTCTACCAGCCGACCGAATTTCGCTCGAACTGCACTGACCAAAATAAATTGAAAAATTCAACCCACGAACAAGTTCATTTCTGTGGGAAGTTGTTCAGTTTATTTCTCTTAGAGTTCTTGATATACTTGTATACCATTTTTCATAATTTCAGCATTGTACTTCTTCGTGGTGAATGATTTTGTATTTTTATTAATATGTCTTCAATTCGAATTCTTTGATATATGTTGAATTCGATTCAATGATATTTCATAAACATAACATGTCACTTCTACACTAACATCCTTGTCCCACCTTCCCGACAAGGGTGCTCACACCTTCTCGCTGGTCCTTGTTGAGAGGTAATAGTTCCTACTCGATTCGGATTTCTTGAGATAATCAAGAATTAATCAGATGGAAGTATTATCGGTCAAGTGAGCAAAAATATATTGTATTCTTTCGTTGTTTTTTATTTTCCACCAACTTTATTTTAGAATTTCATTCTGAAACCAATCAAATTATTTTGGCTGACCATGAGCTATGAAATAACATTCCACTTCCCAACTAATAGCCCATTTCCCAATCCCATCCCGACAGGGGCGCTCACACCTTCTCGTGGTCCTTGTCGAACGATAACAGTTCAAACCTAAGAAAAACAAGTAACATTGATTCATTACGATAGGAAGGTACTATTACCGGCCAAGTGAGCACCTATGTATTGTACATTAAGGCGTTTTTTCGATGTGAAAACCCAATATTAGTGAACCACTTTATTCCGACACTTTTAATCTTATCATGAATAACTGAAAAAAAACACCCCATTGTCGTATTTCAAATAGTCCCACTAACATACTAAACTACCTCGATAACACCCCTATTTGAATGCTAACAAAGGGTTGTGCATTTTCTCGGCGTGATCAAAGGATTCAATCAAGTATAGGAACAGTGAGGCTAATATGGGTTCCGTTCTCCACCATTTGTTTATTGTGTGTGAATAACTAGTCATTGTTTTTCAATTATTTCAGATCTAACTTCAGAACATTACAATTTTCTTTTCTTTTCATGCGATTATATTTTGTACTATTTTTTATATTGACATGTTTCATCTCCCACACCTAATTTCATATGACCTTTGATGTATACGCAATATTTTCTGTATCATTCAAGATTTAATTTTATTGCTTCTTGTATTATTCACCATATTGACATGTTCTACACGTGAACACTTTTTTTTAGGAACTTATGAAGGAATCTATCTATCTGCTAAGAGGAGTTTTGGCACAATAGGCTAGTAAGAAAATATTAAACACACAATACGTATTCACAGTCATGTGGGTTCGAGAAGCCTGGAATGTCCTCACATTTTGGTTTCCAAACATATTCCTTATTTTCAATTCCTTATAGTCACAACTATCAATTTGGATAGAAAGGGAGGAGAGAAAAAATTGGTTTGGACAATTCTGGTACCAAACGGATAAAGAATGAAACGGAGAAACTGTTTGGAACGCAATCCCTCAATGGGAATCGACGGGGGCATATCCTCCGTGTGACAAACTCCGCTTCTTTCGTTATACCGTCGCAGCAACAGCTTCAATAAGATGAAGCCTACCTCGAGCACAGTGGCTGACATGCTCACCCGAAGAGGCCTATACAGGGTGAGTCAGAATAAGACCGACAAACTCCGACCACAGATTCCTTACCTCATTTTGAGATGAAAAGTGTCTATCAAGGTGAGTCCTACAATGCATCCCCTCTGAGACACAGGGTGTCAAAAGTGCGAAAAAAATTAGATTTATTTTTTTTTTCTCTAAAACTCCTGGAGAAAAAAATTTCAAACTTGGTGTACTAATCAAGGTTTGTCAACGTGATAATTTGAAGTTATAATTTTCAATTTTCGTAAACCAGTGGCGTAGTTACGATGGTATGTGGTCATATTTTCCTTCATATTTTCTTTGGACAACTAAATTGACAAATGAGCGTTTGACATCAGTTAGGCTCATCCATACTCAACCTAAAACTCATAACATTCCATTTGCCTAAAAGTGAAGGTTTCTGAGATATTTGCGAAAAACTGAAGATATGTCCTGAGAAGAGACATAACATCCTGTGTGCTATAATCGCATGATGCAACTTTATTATAACTTATAGGAATAATTGTCAACCTCCTGAATATTTTTCAATGTTGGGAGTATTCATAACATAGTACAGATAAGTCAGAATGAGACCGACAAACTCCGTTTTTTTTATTCGTCATATTATTTGAACGAATTTTCTTTGGAAAACTGAATTGATAAATGAGCGTTTGACATAAGTTAGGCTCATCGATACTCAACCTAAAAGTCATAATATTCTATGTGTCTAAAAGTGAAGGTTTCTGAGATAATTGAGAAAAACTGAAGATATGTCCTGAGTATCGACATAATTTCCTATGTGCAATAATCAAAAAAAAAAACAAAGCCAACTTCAAATTAATAATATTCCACTCAAATAAGAGTTTAGATCTGAACCAATTTTTGCGAAAAACCGAAGATAAGTACTCTTGATTTGTTGAATTTTATGTTGGAGTATCATTTTTAGAGCCTTTTCTAATTGGTTTATCGAGGAAAATTAATCCATTCAGCATATGGTTTTGAAAAAGAACAAGAATAAAAAATTTGTGTATTTTTATGCATTGATCAAGGTTGACAATTATTCCGATAAGTTATAATGAAGTTGCATCATGCGATTATAGCACACAGGATGTTATGTCTCTTCTCAGGACATATCTTCAGTTTTTTTGCAAATATCTCAGAAACCTTCACTTTTATGCAAATGAAATGTCATGACTTTTAGGTTGAGTATGGATGAGCCTAACTGATGTCAAACGCTCATTTGACAATTCAGTTGTCCAAAGAAAATATGAAGGAAAATATGACCACATACCATCGTAACTACGCCACTGATTTACGAAAATTGAAAATTATAACTTCAAATTATCACGTTGATAAACCTTGATTAGTGCACCAAGTTTGAAATTTTTTTCTCCAGGAGTTTTAGAGAAAAAAAAAATCTAAATTTTTTTCGCACTTTTGACACCCTGTATCTCAGAGGGGACTCATTTTAGGACATACCTTGATAGAAACTTTTCATCTCAAAATGAGGCAAGGAATCTGTAGTCGGAATTTGTCGGTCTTATTCTGACTCATCCTGTATACGGGAGCCCGATCATCGACGAGGGTTTCGCGTGAAGCAGAACTTCATACGGAATAGTTGCTTCAATAGAAACTCATTCAGGAATCCGGTTACGACTTCCAGCAGCATATCTATTCTATTCTTATTTCGTTTCGTATTCAGTATCACTCACAAGCCACTATTCCACTAGCTTCGTGGACAGAACGTGAAATCCCACAACAGGTGATGAACGCTTCATTATATGACGTGATTCGAGTATCATGGTATATTATGTCATTTTATTTTTGTTTGTTTTTTTCGTTATTTCCGTCAACCTGTTGCACTCCTACGCACAACCCTCAGAAGTCTTCGAGAGACGTGTGCGAGCTAGGGAAGACGCAGCCCTTACCTTTTGACGAGTAATGCCATGCACGAGACCGGTGAATCGGAGGATCGAACCTACGACCCTACGCAAGAGAGTCGAATGCTCTACCAGCCGACGCTCTACCAGCCGACCACAACGGCCCATTTTGCATGTCTGCTTTACATTTCATCAAATTTCACATTGTTACATTTTGATATTTTATTAATTAATTAAATGAAAATACTTTTGAATTTTGCTCGAACTACACTGGAAAAGTTAATGGGAGAATTCAACCCACGAACAAGTTTACTCTGTGGAAAGTTTTTTAGCTTATTTTCCATAGAGTTCTTGATATACTTGTATCCAATTCTTTATAATTTCTGCATTGTACTTCTTCGTGGTAAATAGATACTTATTTTTATTATTATATCTTGAATTCGAATTCTTTGATATGAGTTGAATTCGATTTTATGACATTTTATGAACATAACATGTCACTTCTATACTAACATCCTGGTCCCACCTTCCCGATAGGGATGCTCACACCTTCTCGCTGGTCCTTGTCGACCGGTAACAGTTCCTACTCGGTTCGGATCTCTTGGGTTAATCAAGAATTTATTAGATGGCACTATTATCGGCCAAGTGAGCAAAAATATATTGTTTTCTTTCTTTTCTTTTTTATTTTCCACCGACTTCATTTCATAATTTCATTCTGAAAAGATTGCGATATTTCATAGTTAGTCAATCTTTTCGCATTATGAGTAAAATAAAAAAGAATATCAGGGTATTTCATAACGAGCGAATATAATGTAAAATTGAATATTATTCCGAATGATTGTTTTGATTGTTGTTTTCAGTCTCATCTCGTTTCGAAGATGGTTAATATATTTTCGCGGTTAATTTTTCTTCCTATCCATTTCATTTGGGTGAAATATTGAAGAGTAAATTTCTTCCTTGCATTCAACGAAAATATTTTTCATCCCATCCAGTTCAGTTGAAGTTAGAAAATTAAAGAGTTTAAAGATGGTGATATGACTAGGATTTCGGTCTCATTGCGTTTCGGGCACGATTCTAATACTTTCCACTGTAATTTTTTAACCACAATCGGACATATGTGTGAGATATCAAGTAATATCACCTCAGTGTTCTATTTTGGGAAAGTTAGGAAATGAAGGATCAAATTGTAATATTTATGCAATTTAATTCAAATATTTGTTTGTTTTTTTGCATTAGGAAGCGAAATTTTGAAACTCCTTGTATATCACGCGGAACTTATTAAAAAGTTAAAAAAATCAAGCATTACAATCATCTGAATATTTACAGCAGAAAAAAGTTACGTAACGGCTGTGCCATTTCAAGCGTTAAGCTAGCTCAACCCCTTGCGAAAGCTCACGCCGTTGGATAGGTCGGAGTGGAAACATTTCTTGACTCCCAAGAAGCCCAAATATTACTCCTATGGACTTTTTCTTGTGCCAGTGCCACCGAAAACCCAACTATACTTAATGCAACCTAATGCAACTTAATGCAACGCAAAAACAAACCTTCCTCAAATAATACTGAACAACTGCAAACATGTTATTTTTTTATTTGAAAAACAGAGCTGATAGTAATTCTCAAAATGGTTCTGATAGTTAGATACCTAGTATTGCACTCAACTATTTCTTTCAATAAACTAGGTAGGTACACCTGTGTTGTAATTTTAGGGTAGTTTATCCCGGTCACAGGTATACAAGCTGAAATACCTATATTTTCAAGACTGTTAAAAAGACTATCAACTCGAAATCTGTCGCTGGCTGTTCCTCCATTATTATTTACATTATCTATTCCGTACACTTCCGTGTACATAATCCAGGCGAACGCAGCGTGCTCGCCACTGCATCTACCCAGAAAATTACCAAACGAGACATGCTTCTATCGACATTAACATTAACCGTCAAGTTCAATATTCACGTCGCATCCAGCCGCTTGTGTTTATTCGAGGTGATTAGTATGCTTTGTGTACACAAGTTTGCTTTGACTTCAATAGCGGAACATAAATAGTTGTTAGTTGGCGTAGACAGCCTAGCCCGTACCCGAAATGCTCCAGTTACTGTTATAGTACTCACTACGCCAGATTCATGGGCGGGTCCCAAAATGGGACGTGAGATGAATATTTATACTGGGTAACACACGGTTTTGAAATATCATAACCTTATATTCTTGAAAATTTACAAAGAATTTCTTAGACCAAATGGCAGTCTTAAGAATTAAAATAATCCAAAAAGAGTGCGGTTTTATAAATATCTTTTATGCACTAGCGGGCGGTAAAGTACACTTTACCGCCCGGTTCAGCAAGCGTAAAGTGACACTTTACCGCCCGCGGGCGCATTAAGTAAAGTAGACAAAATTCTCAAATTGTCTATACTCACACATCATTTCATGCAATTCCTAACACGAATTAGAATCATTTCAGTTCAATAGAGCAATACTCCTTCTTAACATTTGTTCATAATCGTTGGCAATTTTTTCGGTGATGATCTATTTATTTGAAATAGATTCACCAATATAGCACTCAGCTACTATAGTTTCATATTCCTCATATTATGTTACCCTTAATTATTGTATGCATAACGTATGAAACGTGTAGACCATTGCAATTCAAGTCAGTATTTGTGATTCGCGCTATAAAACCGCTAAGTAGTGCATAAAATTTTGTATGTATCACGTGCGTAAAATGCGTTTAAGGCCTTCGGCGTGTGGTGGCCCTCGGCTAACGCCATCGGGCGGCTAACGCCATCGGGCCATCATCCACGCCGCAGGACATAAACGCCTACTTTACGCCCTTGATATATAAATAACTATTCTAGCTGCTATTATCTCAAAAAAATAGTGCATTGTTGCAAATGCAGATGGATATCCAGATGACGATAGTCTCCAGATGGGCTCCTAACCTCTGGGTCTTTCTTTGATACCATGTGAAGAGGTGTTAAGGAAGAAGCACGGAGAATTCATCACGACAGATATTCTAACAGAGTAATTCCATGTGCTAAAACATTTAGAACGCTACTGTGTGAAACTGTGAGTTTTAATAAAAGTACAGGTGGTGGAAGACCAGAAACGGTAACAACGCCTGAACTAGAAGAAGCTATGCTTGGTGCGATAAGAGAAGATCCTTCAGATAGTACCAGGAAGATTGCACTGGAGTCAGCACAGAAACCGTTTGGGAAATTCTAAAAAGAATCCTCCTATATGTTGGAGCAATGCTGAACTTTAAATATCAAACTTATAGTTTTAGAACAAGTTTGGCAACGCTGCTTATTCTACGGAATCATTGTCGAATATTGGAATAGCAAAAAAAGGACTGTGAAACCTTTTACTTTCACTCCAAAAAATGTGACATTGCCTTGGTATGTATTTAGACAGACACAGTCG
Organism: Chrysolina oricalcia; assembly: GCA_944452925.2. Classification (NCBI taxonomy): domain Eukaryota; kingdom Metazoa; phylum Arthropoda; class Insecta; order Coleoptera; family Chrysomelidae; genus Chrysolina; species Chrysolina oricalcia. The sequence goes on along the minus strand of OX101825.2, from coordinate 4,485,108 downwards.
TGTTGAGCCTAGATAGTGTGAAAACCATGAAAACTACATGTTTGGTGACAAGTGATACAACAAACTGGTGACTGTTATGTATATTACCTTTTCTTTTACCTATATATTTTCTTCCCATAACAGTCATAGTACAAAAACTTCAACACCATGAGTCTGTAAGACAAAAGCAGTAAGTCATATAATTTCTTACAGCAACTTGATGAAAATTAAAATAAATTGCTAGATATAAAACAAAATTCACACTATACCCATATTGCATCGGGTCCTCAAGCTTTACTGCCTCTGGATTTTCACCCAAGATTGATGTTTTTCAGGTGGTTGATTCATACGATGGCATACAATAATAATTTTTTACCAAGTATTTTATTCACGGACGAGGCAAATTTCTCACCAAATTGTTAGTTACTGATTCTGTCTGGATTAGCTTACTGCAACGTAGTCTAATGGCCTGCCTTGACTGCTACAAAAAATACAAAATAGTTTGCTACAGCTTACGCAAATATGATCACTTTAGTAACTGCTTCGAACACTCGAACTGGCTCAAACTCGAAGAAAGATTTTCACTCCATATTTCTTGTTTGATCTATAAGATTAATAAAACACATATTCCTTTATATTTGTTTTCTAAGGTGGTTAAAGGTTCGGACATACATGTTGTGCCGACGCGCGCCCGTAATGAGTATTCTGTCCCCAAACACAGAACCGCACTAACGAAAAGTCTTATATAGATGCTTCTATAAAAATGTATAACTTGTTGCCAGCCGAAATAAAAAATACCGATAGCCTTTTGATTTTCAGAAAACTTGTCAGATCCTACCTACTCTCCCAAAGGAACGCTGTTAAACATTAGGTAAAAATTTGGGCATCTTCTCAGTCACTATTGCTACTTTTGGTATCTTTTGTTATATATATATATATATATATATATATAAAGAGTGGGTCACGGTCGATGGTACCTTAGACGTTTACGGAGTACGGGAAATAGGATCATTCTGAAAATTTGGTTTCTCAAGTAGTTGCTCTTGGTCTATCGATCTAAAATATTTTCAGCAATGCAATGTTGCCGCTTATACCAGAAAGTAGCAGCATCTTTGTTATTTCAAATGGGTCATCCTATATATTACCGCATTTTTTAACTTGTCATTCCTTTCTGATTATTTCTGCCTCATACTCCCCTATACCTATCTCTAACGGTTTTTGTGATATTGTTTATTTTCCATATTTTTTTATCCAAAACATAGCTCGAATTGAATGTTTATTTCTGCGGTATTTGGATTCTTAGGAAGTTGCAATTTTGTGTTTAGTTCATCAAGATCATGTACATTGATTCTGTATAGAGAAGTTTGTTCTGCGTTATACAGGGTCGTTCAAAATTCATGATCTTACTGCTAGATACGAAAAGGGTTCAAAGTGCGTTTTTTTAAATGGAACATCCTGTATATTATGAAATAATCTGAAAGATGACTAAATTCCCTTCGAATTGATGTATTATGTTCATATACCTAAATAGCCAGAATTCCGAGATAATAGCAATTTTCACTTGTAATCTCCAAAGTGCTTGAATTGCCGGAAATTTTTCGAGTGCATGAATTTTCAAAGAAAATTCATGTACGAGATAAATTTACGTCAATTAATTCAAGCACGAGGGGGATTCGGTAAGAAAATTTCAAGAGGCATAAGATGTCCGGAGGACTGCTCACTGCTAAAATCCTATACAATAGGAAAGTTGGGTCGAAAATCCATCAGAAAACAACTACTTTCCTGGCTAATGCCACGACGAACATTGAATTACATCTGATGAAATTTCCGTGCAGAGTTCCTACAAGGTTCTCTCTGCAATTGCTTGGTTGCATGGGAATGTTCATCGAAACATTCGGACCACCTATATATCGATTTCGGAGTGTTGCTCCTCATCAGTATAGGGTAGGTCTAGCAGTCAATAACTAATGACTGCAACGAATGAATCGACGACCAAACCCATTTACAGACCGAAACTGAGATCGCGTCCGCACAGTGGATTAATTCCAAACTGCGAGCGCCATCTCAGTGCCGGAAGCCCAACCAAAGCAATACCCATGACCACGATCGTCAAGACCGTATATAAACAGAAAAGAAAACTGTAGGTCACAATGAGCTTATGACAAGAGGCATAAGATGTCCGGAGGACTGCTCACTGCTAAAATCCTATACAATAGGAAAGTTGGGTCGAAAATCCATCAGAAAACAACTACTTTCCTGGCTAATGCCACGACGAACATTGAATTACATCTGATGAAATTTCCGTGCAGAGTTCCTACAAGGTTCTCTCTGCAATTGCTTGGTTGCATGGGAATGTTCATCGAAACATTCGGACCACCTATATATCGATTTCGGAGTGTTGCTCCTCATCAGTATAGGGTAGGTCTAGCAGTCAATAACTAATGACTGCAACGAATGAATCGACGACCAAACCCATTTACAGACCGAAACTGAGATCGCGTCCGCACAGTGGATTAATTCCAAACTGCGAGCGCCATCTCAGTGCCGGAAGCCCAACCAAAGCAATACCCATGACCACGATCGTCAAGACCGTATATAAACAGAAAAGAAAACTGTAGGTCACAATGAGCTTATGACAAGAGGCATAAGATGTCCGGAGGACTGCTCACTGCTAAAATCCTATACAATAGGAAAGTTGGGTCGAAAATCCATCAGAAAACAACTACTTTCCTGGCTAATGCCACGACGAACATTGAATTACATCTGATGAAATTTCCGTGCAGAGTTCCTACAAGGTTCTCTCTGCAATTGCTTGGTTGCATGGGAATGTTCATCGAAACATTCGGACCACCTATATATCGATTTCGGAGTGTTGCTCCTCATCAGTATAGGGTAGGTCTAGCAGTCAATAACTAATGACTGCAACGAATGAATCGACGACCAAACCCATTTACAGACCGAAACTGAGATCGCGTCCGCACAGTGGATTAATTCCAAACTGCGAGCGCCATCTCAGTGCCGGAAGCCCAACCAAAGCAATACCCATGACCACGATCGTCAAGACCGTATATAAACAGAAAAGAAAACTGTAGGTCACAATGAGCTTATGACAAGAGGCATAAGATGTCCGGAGGACTGCTCACTGCTAAAATCCTATACAATAGGAAAGTTGGGTCGAAAATCCATCAGAAAACAACTACTTTCCTGGCTAATGCCACGACGAACATTGAATTACATCTGATGAAATTTCCAAGAAAATTTCACACCAAGAAATGAAAATCATCCAACAATTCATAAGAAATAACTAACGATGGTTTCACCTGAACTATTTATAAACACTGAAATATTGATATGTAAAATACTTAACAAAATTTTCATCTATAAATGTGTTTAAATTTGGAACAAAAAAAATTAAAAAGTTATGTTCTTATCGTGGATTGAACCATCGACCTAGCGACTCATAGACCGCAATACTACCGCTGAGCAGAGGGACGAGAAAATATTTATAGACACATTCCAAATATCTACTAAATACATAATTATCTCCTTTCATATGAAAACTAGACCTCCATTTGTACATTAAAGCAAAATATCAAATTGTCACATGTCAAATGTTTGACAGAAAAATTTCGACTTATTAATTTCGCCCAGGGTACCCAGGAGGATAAAAATTTAACGAAATTTTTAGGGTTGCCATGGTATCAAACCAAGAACGAATTTTTTGATTGGCTACAAAAGAAAATGCATGTACTCAAAGAAAATTCATGTACTCGAAAAATTTCTGGCAATAATTCAAGCACTTGGGAGATTACAAGTGAAAATTGCTATTATCTCGGAATTCTGGCAATTTAGGTATAGGAACATGATATATCAATTCGAATGGAATTTAGTCATCTTTCAGGATATTTCATAATATACAGGATGTTCCATTTAAAAAAACGCACTTTCGTATCCTTTTCGTATCTAGCAGTAAGATCATGAATTTTGAACGACCCTGTAAAACGCAGAACAAACTTCTCTATACAGAATCAATGTAATTGCTATTATGTCGGAATTCTGGCAATTTCATATCAGGAAGGAATGACAAGTTCAAAAATGCGGTAATATACAGCGTGACCCATTTAAAATAACAAAGATGCTGCTACTTTCTGGTATAAGCGGCAACGCTGCATTGCTGAAAATATTTTAGATCGATAGACCAAGAGCAACTACTTGAGAAACCAAATTTTCAGAATGATCCTATTTGCCGTTCTTCGTAAACGTCTAAGGTACCATCGACCGTGACCCATCCTATATATATATATATATATATATATATATATATATATATATATATATATATATATATATATATATTCATTAGGTCACCTGTTGGCCATTGTTAGGGGGTTGTATGGAAGAGCAACTATGTTGAATACCGCCCCCACGATATAAAATGTATTTTGTTGTATTTTTCATGAAAATAAAGTCACATATTATTATTATTATTATTATTATTATTATTATTATTATTAGAGAAAGTCATTTTAAGTTTGGGTAGGAATTATTGGTGACTATCTAACTAGTACATTTTTTTTAACAGCAAGATTAACAGGTGAATCTACACGGACTTTTTGCGAGATCATTTACCCTTTTGTTAGAAGATGTACCCGTACTTGTAAGAGGCAATATGTGGTTCATGCTCTGCTCATTTTAGTGTTCTTGCTCGCCAGCATCTCGACATCACCTACTCTAATCGCTGGATTAGACGTGCAGGACCTAAACATTGGCCAGCTCGCAGTCCTGATATGAATCCTCTAGATTTCTATTCATGGGGTCATCTGAAGGCTCTTGTTTATAAAACTCCTGCAGTATGTGAATGACTTGAGGAATCGAATAATTGACAATTGCAATGTCATAAGGACTACTCCAGGTATTTTTGAACGTGTCAGACAATCAATAACAAATCGATTCTATCAGAAGGTGGACATTTAGCTCATTTACTGTAAGGTTGAAATTGTTCACTTTTTATTTTTAGTTTTTAATTCATGTTGTCCATGGATAGTATTCAGAATGACTTAAAGTGAATTTTCTGTTTTTTCTCGAAAGCGAAGCTAGATATGAAAATAAAATCAGAAGGATATATTCCTGAAAAATCAAAGGTTCTGGAAGGTGGACAAGTATTACTTTTCATAAGAAAAGCTCCAGATGATACTTTTCTGCTACATAAAGTTGTTATGGTAATGGGCGTATTTGGAGGCTTAAGACGTGATGAAATGGTCAAGATGACAATTGATGACATTGAAAACAGAGGAGCCGTTTTAATGATCAAGGTACCAGAAACCAAGACCTGCACCTCAAAAAGTTCACCATTGTTGAAGAAAGCGAAATAGGAGCCTTGAAATTAGTTAAAAAGCACATTGTACTACGACCAAAGGATAGTTAGTTCTAAACTAGATCCTTGTGGAACACCGCACTTTTATGCTTCGCAGAAGATTTGCCAGACTTAGTCTCCAAATATAGAGATCTATCTGATGAGTAGCAACATAGTAAACGCATTTCTAAATAAATTTCATCTTGGTCGAAAGCTTTAGATCTGATACTAAGAAGGTTTCTTTTGTTTGAAAGTGGTTGACAATGTTTCACTTTGAGTAAGGTTATTCTGGACTTTCATTGTCTAAAAAATAACAAAGAAAAATTCAATTCTCTGCAATTTTTAATCACGACGTTTCAACTGTTGAAATCTACAGTCGTTATCAAGTGTATAATGCGACAATCTCAAGGATACTTCTTATATATGCTGTGGATAATTTTGTGTCATTAGCCTAGGGGTAATTTGGCGGTATTCAGGTAAGCTTGTTAATTACTGTGCCAGGTCCCTCCGGTACAGCATTGTTAATTCTTATCGCAATTTCAATTGATCCATGCCACTAATTAAGGGTTTCCACACATTACGGATTTCTATGCTGGCCTGACTAAAGACTTTGTTGTTCATAATATATGCACTCTCTTTAAACTTCCTTCTATACCAGCCCTCTTCTTTATGGATGACTTCGGCTTCAGTCCATTTTATGTTGTGTTGGGTCGTCCAGACATGATCCGCTATTCCTGACTTTGATGTTTCTCCTCGTTGAGTGTTCAGCGAGTCTAACGCTAGTCAATGTCAGCGTTACGTGGTCTGGTCTTTGTGAGATGGCTGCGAATAGTGTTACCTGCCTTGAAACATGTCCGTATTTTGTATTTCGACCCAATTCGCTTTATTCTTTCCGATAGACCTCTAACATACGGAACGCACAGGGTGGTTTGTGTCGGCTCATCTGGTTTCTTGTTCTTATCCCCCCTGCGAGCTAGAACCTCTTCTATATGTTTTTTGGGGTACCCATTTCGTCGCAGATCATTCTTGATATTGTCCAATTCGATGGTAAGACTTTTATCTGTGTTACAAAGGTTGTAGGCACGGTCCACCAGCGATCGAACAACCCCTCTCTTTGTAGCACCATGATGGTTCGATTCGAACTACTGCCGATTATCCAACCACTGCAAGGCAATACCTCGACGTTCGTGAAGAACTCCAGGCACTTTGTAGAGATCCTGGAAGAGGTCAAAGTAGCACCAGGAGACCAATTCGTCAGTTTTGACGTGGAAAGTCTCTACACCAACGTCCCGGTAGAAGAGGCCTTGCAAATTATTCAGAAAAATCTGCAAGAAGACACAGAGCTGAAGAACAGGACGAACCTACCAGTACGTGGCATTATGGACCTGCTAGAATGTTGCCTGCGAAATTGTTATTTTCAAGAAAAAGACCGCTTTTTCTCCCAGGAAGGCGGACTACCGATGGGATCCCCATTATCACCCTTGGTAGCAAACATCTATATGGAATGGTTTGAAACTTTTGCTACAGAGACAGCCCATAAGAAACCTCAGATGTGGTTGAGATATGTTGACGACACGTTTGTCATATGGAACCACGGAGACGAGGACCTTGACGTCTTTTTGGAACATCTGAATAACATCAGAAAGTCCATAAACTTCACGATGGAAAAGGAGACGCAAGACGGTTTACCTTTTCTAGACGTGAAAGTTCAAAGGAACAATGATAAGTGCCAAACATCAGTATACAGAAAGCCGACTCATACCGGACAATACCTGAACTTCGAATCGAACCATCATGGTGCTACAAAGAGAGGGGTTGTTCGATCGCTGGTGGACCGTGCCTACAACCTATGTAACACAGATAAAAGTCTTACCATCGAATTGGACAATATCAAGAATGATCTGCGACGAAATGGGTACCCCAAAAAACATATAGAAGAGGTTCTAGCTCGCAGGGGGGATAAGAACAAGAAACCAGATGAGCCGACACAAACCACCCTGTGCGTTCCGTATGTTAGAGGTCTATCGGAAAGAATAAAGCGAATTGGGTCGAAATACAAAATACGGACATGTTTCAAGGCAGGTAACACTATTCGCAGCCATCTCACAAAGACCAGACCACGTAACGCTGACATTGACTCCAAAAACTGCATCTACCGCATCCCTTGACCACTTAGCGTTAGACTCGCTGAACACAAGAGAAACACTCAACGAGGAGAAACATCAAAGTCAGGAATAGCGGATCATGTCTGGACGACCCAACACAACATAAAATGGACTGAAGCCGAAGTCATCCATAAAGAAGAGGGCTGGTATAGAAGGAAGTTTAAAGAGAGTGCATATATTATGAACAACAAAGTCTTTAGTCAGGCCAGCATAGAAATCCGTAATGTGTGGAAACCCTTAATTAGTGGCATGGATCAATTGAAATTGCGATAAGAATTAACAATGCTGTACCGGAGGGACCTGGCACTGTAATTAACAAGCTTACCTGAATACCGCCAAATTACCCCTAGGCTAATGACACAAAATTATCAACAGCATATATAAGAAGTATCCTTGAGATTGTCGCATTATACACTTGATAACGACTGTAGATTTCAACAGTTGAAACGTCGTGATTAAAAATTGCAGAGAATTGAATTTTTCTTTGTTCTTTTTTAGACAATGAAAGTGCAGAATAACCTTACTCAAGAAGGTTTCTGTATATAATGTTTTCATGAACATGTGGAAAAGTAAATGAAGACTCAATATTATAATCATTTGCCAGAATATTTTATAGCAATAGATATTAGGAAAAAATTCAGAAAGGAGGTAAAATAATTTATCATTCCACAAGCATACTATGGCCTGCAGGGTACAATGAAAAATTTTAAAACAATGTATTGTGATTCAGCTTTTGGTTTTTTAAATTTATTTTGTGTCGTAGTTGTTTATTTGACATATTCGTATTATGGCAGTTTTTCCGCTGAATGTGATATAAATGTTATTGTTTTGTGACCCATTTTATTTTATTGATGTTTTAGAACGATTTATTTTAATTTCATTACTTTTTAATTTGGACACAATGGATCTGTCCACTTTTTCACACAAAAGGGAATAATTATTATTGGGCAATTTAATGTTTGATAGGCGTGAAACTGTCTTGTGAGAAAATACAAGTAAAAGTTGAGTTGAGTTTTCCTATTCCTAGAAAACTGAAGTTGCAAAAAGTACTCGATAACTATGGTGAAATCAGTGAGTTTCGTTTCTCGGTTAGAATTTGTTGCACACTCTACAACGGTTCACGAACAAGTGGGTGCATATCAACATGATATTTATAACTTTGTTTGACAGTAGCGCTGAAAAAAATCCCTAGCAGATATTAATTAATATAAACTAGGTCCCACTTCCGACTCCCGACCTTGTTAGGCTTTTTGTGGTTCTTCTAGGATTAATAAAAACTCTCACTAAGTTTTATGCACGGCACACTGTTCTGCAAAAAAATAGTAAGGACCTAGGTCATGTATTCCTCTAGCATATCAAAAAAGGTTAATACGATTTCATACTATAAAATCCAGCACAACGAAAGTTCCTAGTTTGTGTGAAGAAGCCAGCCAAAATCACACACCATTTGAAAATTTTAACGGATTTTCTTTATATCAGTAAACGCCGTAAACGGAAGTACATTTGAATAATTTATTCGAATGGATGAGATAACAATTCCTTCAAGGTTGTATTGGAATTCGTTTCACATAAAATTTGCAAACAAAACGAATCAATTTACAATTCAAATTTAATTGCTTCTTTCGGTATGCTTTACTGAAATGAATTTTTTGTGGGTGATAATAGACATTATTGTGATAGCAAAGCAATGCAATATACGATCAGTGGCGGATTTACCAGCAGGCTGAGTAGGCTGGAGCCTAGGGCGGCAAATTTTAAGGGGCGGCAAATTTAGTTCATAAATTTATTATTTCGGTTTACAAATTAAAAAAAAATATTATTATACACACACATAATACGAATTTCGAAAATTGGAGAGAAATTGAAATATTTAACAAAAATCGAAATATTCTCATATACAGTGCTAATTAATAAATATTTCAACATCTCTGCATGAACAATTCCTAAACGCTTTACTAATTATACATTAATGATTATGAACTTTTAGAACATCGCGATTCGATATTATAATCGAAATTTAGTAATTTTTACATATATTCTTCACTGATAACTGCTATAATTTTTTCTCCTTGTACCTAATAATTATGAGATCTGCTTACCCAATTCAATCGATATAATATCGATGGTCTAATAAAAATACTGACTAAAATTGACTAATTTTTATTAAATAAAAAACTAGTTCAATATCTTATAGAGATCATATTAATCAAATAACTGATAGTTAAACGACTGTGACTTGACAATAAAAAAATTCCCTCCACAAAATATGAAGTGAGACAATTTGCTCATTAGAAAATTGATACATTTTATCAGTTAATTATTTTATTTGCAGTAAGAAAAAGTTTGGAAAATCCAAATGAGCAGGCCTTAAGCGCTCATGTCGTACACGAATTATTTAAATTAAATGTTTACATCAGTATATTTGATAACTTTTTCGCAAAGCCAACTTTTTCAGAAAATGCCAATCGGAATGAATTAATTATAATAAGATAAAACAATACTCAGCTGCAATTTTTTATTCAACGGCTTCTCTCCAGTTAAACAAGTATATTAAAAAAAAATTGAAGTGTCAGAGCAGAGAAGAGCAGAGAAGAGCAGAGAAGAGTCAAAGTTAATGAACAAGATTTCGTACGACGATATAATAAATGATTTTGCGAATTCAAAGTCTCGCAAAAAAGTATTGTAATGCTTTTATAATTCAACTTAAATCATAATGCTAACAAATAATAAAGAAAAGATATATTTATTGTATTGTTTTTAAACTGTGAGTGTAATAATAAATGTTAATCAACGTTCGCCAAATGTATGTTTTTTACGTAAGCTTAATTCATATTTTGTAAGTATTGTATAGTTTTAAGACATACCTTACCTTACTTTAAAAGTGGTATACGATTGAGATATTTTTTCCTTAAAATAATGTTTTTTGATAATTCTTTGCTGTAAAAATAATCAAGGATCTAACACGGTACCATAGTTCTCAATAATAATAACTATATGGGAAAAGTTGATGTAACGAGGATGATGGAGCACAAATTATAAAGTTGGAATTTTATTGATAGAAAATTGATATGATTGTGGACTAAGATATCAAAATTTAGAGGCGGCAAAAATTGAATAGCCTACGGGCGGCAAATCTATAAATCCGCCACTGTATACGATATTACGCAGAGTAGCATTTCTACGTGCAGAAAGTCAGTTTTCAACAATCAACTACAGCTGCCTCAAGGGTCCGTACTTGGGCTGTTATTTTTCCTGATTCACGCCAACAAAACTTTTCAAGCAAATCAATTTCTCCTCATTCCTTCTAACAAATATGCTTAGTAACTCGACTTCTGCATTAGTATTGTTTATGAACTCTATTCTTCATACGGGTTCAAACGCTTCTCTGATACCCTATGAATAAATCAAAGGTTATTCTTATGTCAAGGTTTTTGAGTATTGTTATCTACATCGCCTCATATCGTTCATTGAGAAAAAAACTCAATATCAGAAAATCAACACGGATTTTTATCCAGGAAGTCAACAACCACTGCAATCTGTTCTTACTACCACAAAATAGTACATTGCATTGAGGCAGATGAATGCCCTATTGGTATTTTCTGTAATCTCAGCAGGGCATTTGATTGTGTGAATCACACGATTCTCTTGGATAAACTCTACCATTATGGCATAAGGGGTACACCTCTTGATTAGATTCGATCATAACTTACCCTAATAGCACACCATGTCCCAGGGACGTCCCTATTTGGTACAAATCATATCCGAATGTCCGGGTCTTAAAATCATTGTCCTTGGGACGTCCGATTCAGTGCATTTTCATGAATTTCCCCAAAGGACTTCCTATGGATGTCCCAATCGGTACATCGTATAAAACGTCTCTGCGAGGACGTCTTTGGGATGTCCTGGGTCGGATATATTTTGTAATGTTTCCTAGGACATCCATCGGATGTCCTTGTTAGTAAGTATTCTGGCATGTCTTTGAAAGGACGTCCCATGGTTGTCCTGGTACGGGACATTTAGGTACATCCCGCATGAATGAATATTGGACGTCCCAATTGGTTAATCTTAGAATACCTCCCTGCGAGGACTTCCTTGGGATGTCCTGGTTCGGATATATTTTGTAGAATTTTCTAGGATATCCATTGGATGTTCTGGTTGGCATGTATTTGGCATGTTATCGAAAGGACTTCCTATGGTGGTCTTGGTACGGGGACATTCTGGAACGTCCTTGATGGATGTACATCGGACGTCATCCCAATCAGTGAATTTCAGAAAATGTCCCTGCGAGGACTTCCTTGGGATGTCCTGGATTGAACATTTTTCGGAATGTTTCCTAGGTGCATCCATCCAAAGATGAAGGATGGATGATCATAAAAATTAAACAAAATTCGAAAACAGTTACAATAATTAGTCCTCCATGTACCCTTGTATACATCCCAGCTAGTGGTTTTACAGAAGAGGTATAAAATGGATCGCATATTTACAATAGGGCTAAACATTATAGCGAAAACAGCCCATCTGAAATTAAACCCTTTTCACTATCATTGAGGTCATCAGGGGCCATATTCTCAAGTTTGTGCGTATGCCAATACGATTCACAACAATGAAAATAAAAAAAATTATGTTTGTCTCTATTTTGTTCGTATTAGGATTGAAACCAAACAATTCCTCCTCTATGTATGGATTCCGTGCATAAAGTTGTTTTCTGTGTTTTGTGTTCTGTGTTCAAGTGAAGTGTTGACGAATTGACAGACAGTTGTTGAGTATTTACCAGCTATGGTCGCTTTTCTATCGTCTTTTGTGATTAATTAGTTTAGTGACTGTTCTGTAAGTTATTTTGTGATCATTCAGTGTAGTTATATCTATAAATGAAAATAAAAGTTTTGTTATACTATTCAATAGTTATTAATAACCTATTCAACACTGTTTTGAAAAAGGTGTTTCCGTAAGACAAGTAGAGTTGTGTGTATCCTTTAAACATGTACAAAACCGAAATTAATGACTCTGAGAGAGTGCTGAGCTTACCTAGTGAGTAAATCTGGTTCCATCCAAATTGGTATCTCCAGTAATCCACAACAATATCATAATCTTATTCCTAAAACACATCTGATAATTCTGCACATGCTAAGGACGTCCCAGATATACTTTCGATTGATGTAATTCGGGGACGTCCAATGAACATCCCAGGTGGATGTCGATTGAATATCCTTATAGAACGTCCAATTTTGGTGAGAAGTCGAGACATTGGTGCTTCCCACGGATGTCCAATGGACGTCCGCGGTACCAATACTGCACGTCCTAAGGACGTACCAATATTGCACGTCCTGAGGACGTCCAAGATGTACTTTCGATTGATGTAATTCGGGGACGTCCGATTAACATCCCAGGTGGATGTCCTTTGGATATCCTTATAGAACGTCCAATTTTGGTGAGAAGTCGAGACATTGGTGCTTCCCACGGATGTCCAATGGACATCCGCGGTACCAATTTTGCACATTCTAAGGACGTCCTGAATGTCCTGAGAGGATGTCCTATGGATTACCATCGGACTTCATGGTGCTATTAGGGTAGTGACAGAATGCAATGTGTCACAGTAAAAAATGAGTCATCCGGATACTTGAAAAATGACATGGGTGATCCACAAGGATCGGTACTTGGCCCGACTCTATTTATAATCTATATCAACGACATAGACAGGCTCCAGGTGCCAGCAGCATTCACAATGTACGCAGACGATACTTCACTAATTATATCCAGTCCCCATGAGAACTCCATAAGAGGAAATTGTGAGAGCACCATATCTGAAGTTGTCAACTGGTTCTCGGCTAACCTTTTATTTTTGAATGTGGATAAAACACAGTGCCTGCGACTTCACAATCCCCAGAAAACTTGTGAAAATATTTCATTTGGAACGCCACACACGAGTGAAGTTCTTGGGATTGAATATCGATACACACCTCAATTGGAAGTCTCATTGTGAGGACCTTATTTCCAGACTTCACTCAGTTGCTTATCAGATCAGGAATATCAGGGAAATACTGAATCTAGATTAGTTGTTGCAGCACTATCATGCACAAGTTGAAAGTAGACTGCGATATGGTGTGACCTTCTGGGGAACATCGACTTCGTCCTCTACTGTTTTTACTGCGCAAAAGCGTATCATTCGTTCAATGGTGGGAATAAGCTGTCGAACCTCATGCAGAAACTCATTCAAAGATCTGAAAATTTTAACTCTAGCGTCTCTATATATTTTAGAACTGTCTGTGTATATGTTCAAAAAAAAAGATATTTTCCCTCAAAATGATAGCAATCATGATTACAATACTCGAAACAAAGATTTCATAGTACCATTCACCAAACTTCGAATAACTCAAAATGCCCCAAACTTCAAGGCACCAAATATCTACAATTTCATTCCGGTTGACATTAAAAAGAGTAGTACGATATATATTTTCAAAAAGAAATTGAAAGAGTTCCTTGTTCAGCATAGCTTTTATACTATCAAAGAGTTTTTAGATCATATTTGAGAGAAAGTATTTTTTTACTGTATTCAATTGTTTTCAGTTGATACTTTTTATTTGTGTAAATCTTTTATTTGACTGCAGTCTTGAAACAAACTGCTTGTAGTTTACTCTGTAAATATGTTTCCCAATCTTTTTATCTTTTTTTTTCCATACAGCATTTGTACTGTCTTAACGAAATAAAACATATTCTATTCTATGTTTGGAGCCGGAAGATAGATCATATTCCTTTGCTGCCTCCATCACCTAAAGATCCATCCTACAACGACATATTTGAGTTTCATTTGTACAAATTGGACTCCAGCAAAACCATCCAATCGCTGAAATCAATCATATTATGGATGATAGTTTTCCCTAATTTTTCACTTTCAAATTGATCATAGTTAGCCGTGGAGAATGCATGCAAATGTTTCATTAATATGAAGGTAGGTATTTCTGAAAAATGCCACCTAAAAAATACTTTTAAATAATTTTGTCCTCGATGGAATTTCTTGTTATCTTTTCAGTTCTTGTTTGCTCTGCCGACAAATTCAGCATTTTTACCAGAAAAACTCTCTTGTTGTTGGACAGATGAACGTGAAAGCATTCGATAGCCTCTTCATCAATTTAGAACTTGGAGAATTTGAACCGGATACGGTTTGAATCATGTATTTTTGGCAAAACTCAATTTGTGTACTGTTGAATTTTACGTACTCATTACGGTGTAACTGGTCCAGTAACGGCATTTTTATATTCAGGTGAGAAATTATTTAAACAATCCTCGGAAGTCTACCAAAACACTGCCTAATTAAATAAACATAAATTATTCTAATTGAAAATCTTTTACAGCACAGATTACGATCGGGACCATAAATCAGCAGTGATTTATTTATGGAGTCATTAGAAAGAATAGCATCGGAATCGTTCACCTTCTGACATTTCCAAGTCGATGACCACATCGTTTTGATAGATCCCCGTATAGGATGTGAAAGGATACCTAATTCTAGATTTGCGCAAGAAGTAAATGCACGTTAGAGAACGCTCGTCTTCAGTCTCTCTAAATCTCGCACTAATTATATCTTACCAACCTCGAGTTACTGGAGGATTCAATAACATTTTTAGAACCGTCAATATGGTTGTGGTATACAACACTTCGTATACACTACAGCAAATCTTGGGGAGTCTCAAAGACAAAAAAGAAGAAAAAACAAGTCTAAGATTCATGAAATTAGCTATTAGACTGCGAAAAGAAGTAGGTATGGTATGTGGGTCAAACTAGAAGGGCCATGAAAGAACTTTTCAAAGAGCACAAGGCTTCTACACAATTTTCTAGAAAATCAAGTGTGGTCCAACATGCTTTTTCTGAGTATTTTCGCTCACAAAAACTTCTATTGATCAAAATACTGAGAGGTTGTGATATAATATCCCCGACTGCCTTCAAAATATTAAAGAAAATTGTAAAATTTGTTTTTTACGAATCTCCCAGGTTTTCGGAGAAAATTTCTCTAAAGCAGAGCTTGTGCGAGCAAAGGAGACCGGTGTCTGGGTATATTATCTATTCCATAGCACTTTTTAAGCATATTATATTGATAACTGTAGATATTTCCATAAGTAAAATGACTGGATGTTATATTCTGCATCTGACTTTCGTTTTTGAGTATGCTGTTTTTTGTTTTATCGATAAAGAATTAATTGAAAAAGTTACTCATATCCTGTTGTTTTTGATATCTGATATTTTACTCTTTTTTTTGTTTGTTACTATTTTTGTCCATCATGTCCCAGCACTCCCTGTTTATATTATTTGACTTCATTATTCTATCAATATTGAAGGATTTTTTGCTATATTAACTTTATTTTCGTATGGTTTTTTGAAACATTTGTATCTTGCTGTGTAATTGTCATCATTTAATATTTTTGATGTTTCGGATTTTTTCCTGATTAGTTTAAAAAAAAATTGTAATCCAGCGATTTTTGTCTTTTTTGACATTGGAATGCAGCTGTTGAAGTAAGAAGTAAAATTAGAAAGAGTGTATGATTTTCTCATGAAATATTTTGAAAAGTAATTATCAGATTTTGTAGTTTCCAAAGTTTACATTTTCCATTACAGATTAACACCACGTATTGGATATACCGGTATACACGGTATATCTACGTCGTTCTCTTCTAGGAGAATTTTCAGCAGAGGAATTTTTCTTTTATGTCCTTGTATGTCTATATTCATTAAATTGAGCTTTTTCTTGTTTTGTTGAGTAAGGTCAGGACGACATTAGATTTTTGTGTTATTGTTTATTTTGCTCATAAAAAAGAGTTTGGACGGGTATATTATTTAGGCATAAGATGTCCGGAGGACTGCTCACTGCTAAAATCCTATACAACAGGAAAAATTGGGTCGAAAATCCATCAGAAAACAACTACTTTCCTGGCTAATGCCACGACGAACATTGAATTACATCTGATGAAATTTCCGTGCAAAGTTCCTACAAGGTTATCTCTGCAATTGCTTGTTGCATGGAAATGTTCATCGAAACATTCGGACCACCTATATATCGATTTCGGGGTGTTGCCCCTCATCAGTATAGGGTAGGTCTAGCAGTCAATAACTAATGACTGCAACGAATGAATCGATAACCAAATCCATTTCAAGACCGAAACTGACATCGCGCCCGCACAGTGGATAACTCCAAAACTGCGAGCGCCATCCCATCGCCGACCACCCAACTAAGCAATACCCATGAACCACGATCGTCAAGACCGTATAAAACGGAGAAGAAAACTGTAATTCACAAACAATGAGCTTATGACTTTAGGCATAAGATGTCCGGAGGACTGCTTACTGCTAAAATCCTATACAACAGGAAAAATTGGGTCGAAAATCCATCAGAAAACAACTACTTTCCTGGCTAATGCCACGACGAACATTGAATTACATCTTATGAAATTTCCGTGCAGAGTTCCTATAAGGTTATCTCTACAATTGCTTATTGCATGGAAATGTTCATCGAAACATTCGGGCCACCTATATATCGATTTCGGGGTGTTGCCCCTCATCAGTATAGGGTAGGTCTAGCAGTCAATAACTAATGACTGCAACGAATGAATCGATAACCAAATCCATTTCAAGACCGAAACTGAGATCGCGCCCGCACAGTGGAAAACTCCAAAACTGCGAGCGCCATCTCAGCGCCGACCACCCAACTAAGCAATACCCATGAACCACGATCGTCAAGACCGTATAAAACGGAGAAGAAAACTGTAATTCACAAACAATGAGCTTATGACTTTAGGCATAAAATGTCCGGAGGACTGCTCACTGCTAAAATCCTAAACAATAGGAAAAGTTGGGTCGAAAATCCATCAGAAAACAACTACTTTCCTGGCTAATGCCACGACGAACATTGAATTACATCTTATGAAATTTCCGTGCAGAGTTCCTATAAGGTTATCTCTACAATTGCTTGTTGCATGGAAATGTTCATCGAAACATTCGGGCCACCTATATATCGATTTCGGGGTGTTGCCCCTCATCAGTATAGGGTAGGTCTAGCAGTCAATAACTAATGACTGCAACGAATGAATCGATAACCAAATCCATTTCAAGACCGAAACTGATATAACGCCCGCACAGTGGATAGCTCCAAAACTGCGAGCGCCATCCCTGCGCCGACCACCCAACTAAGCAATACCCATGAACCACGATCGTCAAGACCGTATAAAACTGAGAAGAAAACTGTAATTCACAAACAATGAGCTTATGACTTTAGGGTATATTCTTCTTCAGGTTGACTTATAGTGGTTTAGCCTTCGTTAGAAGGTGTCCTCTTATGCTGAAGTTGAAACATATACCAAAAGCCAAAAGCTTGACTCGTATTATACTTCTTGTTTGAACTGGGGTTCTCCGTTCCGTTCTGTTTATTGTCTCCTTCTGATGCTCAGCCGTTTAGGATGTCTCAACGACTAGAGCAGTTCCTCCGGTCCTATGGATTTCAAAAAGTTCAGGATATCAGATGGCTGCAGGTTAAGTAGATCTTCCTCTTCTATTTGGTATTCTCCGAGGAATCTTACCCTCGGATTTTGTAAGGTAATGCCTTCTGAGATAATGTGGACAGAGGTTTCGTCATCTTCCTTACAAAATCTGCATTCTTCTTCTTCGTCTACTTCAAGTTTCTTGAAGTGTCCTCTCAAACGACAGTACCCTGTTAGGATTTCCGTTAGTATTCAGATCTCGTTTTTACTCTTGCTGGTGCAGTCATTTCTCATCTGGTTGTAGTTTCCCAGTAGTATCTTGGCCTGCCTCATTCCTTTCCATTCTATCCAGTATTGGGATATTTTTTATATACTTCTTTTATACGAAAATTTCTTTCCATCTTGAACTGGACCCATTTCCCGATGGCGTAGATTTCCGCTTGGAAAATGCTAGGGGATTCGCTTAAACTTTCGGAATATTTGGTTCCATATACTCCTATTCCAGTTCCTTCTGTTGTTCTGGATCCATCTGTGTACCATTTAAGTTAAGTTTTGGGATGGTGTCTTTGTCCCATTCACTTTTGCTATTCAGTTTTTCGATGAATTCTCTCACGAAGAAACTGGGGTTCCACTCCTATCATAAATTATTGATTATCACTACGGTTGCTTTGCGTTTTTAGCATCGTAACACATATGTTACTGGATTTAGGACTGGCAGCTATGTACCTCTGTATATTCTCTGCATTGATCGAATATGGAATTCTCTATAGAAATAACCAAATTTTTCTATCACTTTTTTGTTAAGTATATCGCTAAAATATGCCTATAATTGATGATGTGTGTTCCATGAATCTGTGAACTAGAGTTATAATGTCTATGAGTAGTTAAGGTGTTCTGTGTTTTTATTAAGGAGCGTGTTGGTCATGTTGTTGTCGTAAGTCGTGTAAGTTTTGTCGATTCCACTGATGAAATAAAACCATGGAAATATTAAGGAGTTTACTTTAATAAATAGAAATATCTACAGTATCAAGTGAGAAGGTACATATAGTATAAAAATATCAAAAAAAAATTCGTGTCCGTAATACTCCTCATCTTCAGCTCCACTTGCGGTAAATTTTTTCCTTTTTTCGTGACTACTTTGAATCCATCACCATTATATTCACTCCCTTTGTTTCCTGTGTGGTTTTTTAATTTCCTCTTGCTTTAGTCTTACTTAAGTTTGCTCTCTTCTTAAGAATGCACACAGAATTGTAAGTTTGCTAAAAAACCCCAGAAGGCTATGGGAGAAACGTTTTAATCAACCCAATTCAGCCCGGAAAATATTTGATACAACAATTATTACAGTTATTGAGGGTAAACCGAGTAGAAAGTGAAAACACCAGTTCCTAGATTGCAACTATCAATCAACGTGCATTCCGTACAAATCTAGGTAATCTCACGGTACACTAACCGTACAATAGAATCGAGATGCAATAATCATCTTACATAATCGAATAGCATCGCAGAATTACTCCGAGGCATTAAATAATAACGAATCGCCATGGCAACAATAAATCACTCATCGTGTGGGAGCCACTCACTTTGCAATGAAGCAATTAATTGCGACATAGGTTAAGCAGATCCGATTCGAGCGGTTCTATGGGCTCATTATCGGCTACCTACTCTGTGATTCTTGAATGTCATTAGCACGTGGATTAGAAACAGTCATCAAAAGAATGCGGATTGTTGAAGACTTTACGAAAGCATAACAGGGCATCAAAATTTGTGAAGCGAGGTTTTTTATTAGGTCTACTCAAATGACAACTCCTGAGCTCATGTGGACAAAATAGAACATCCAAAAATGTGAGGCGTACTCTAAACTAAACTGATCCTTTCTTCGGATTCCACTTCGCTTCTCAAAAAAATCTAGTAAGTAGTAAGTATCAATTTCCACAATATCATTTTCTTTAGTTTTGCCCTGTATAGATGAATATTTATTTCCATTTGCATTCCTGTGTCTTTCCCAAACTTTCAATGGGTCTTCTGGTAACGCAGATTTTAACGAGGGAAAATAACATAGCTGCATATTTTTTCTTTGTAACACGTAGCGTTTCCAAAGCCCTCAGTTGAGTCTCTAACTCATCATATAATTGAGAAAGTGGCTGTTACATATACTTCTATAAGGAATTCTTTTGCAGTTTGCGCCTGATGGTCGAAAGCTCTTCATCAATTATCTAGTGGCAGAACCTCTTCAGTTGACTCAAACATTTCCGTCAAACTTCTCAATTCAATTTTCGGAAGATGGAATTTTCTTTTCTTGTGTTCGCTACTACATCTTGAGCTGCATTGATCCTCTTCTATCTCTTTCTTGAAAAAAATTCGAATCTTGACCTGGTTTCAATCAATGATTCCCGATAGTATTCAACTCGTTTGTATTCTTCTTCAAATGTCGCGAAACCAATGTCTGTAGATAGTAGTAGTTCTGTAGATGAGAATCGGAGAGGAGTATTTTCCTAGGGCTATGCGGACGATATCGTCATAACGGTCAAGAGGAAGTACATGGGGGTCTGTGTGGAGCTGATGCAATCAGCCCTCACAGACGTACAGACGTGGTGCACGAGGGAGACCCTCAGGGTCAACCCTCAAAAAACCACAATAGTTCCTTTCACCAGAAAAAGAAACCTGGAGACCAACAGAGCTCTCTGAATCTTTAGTGAAAGTGTCAGGAGAGACGAAATGCTTGAAGCTCAAAGCTCACCTGGAACAAACATCTGGAAAAAGTGCTGAAAAGAGCAAGGACATCATTAATGATGGCCAGACGCTTCTTTGGCAAAACATGGGGACTTGGACCCACACAGTCTCTCTGGCTATACACAGCAATTGTTAGGCACTCGATATCGTACGGAGCCCTGCTGTGGTGGACAAAGGTAGAACAAGTAACAACCAGGGGGAAGCTGGCTAGTTTAGAAAAACTGGCCATGCTCGGAGTCACTGATGCTATGTCCAGCACATCGACAATTAGCTTGGAGGTAATCCTAAACCTCCCTCCCCTGCATTTGCATATTGCAGCAGAGGCGAGGATAGAAGCATCTAGGCTAAAATGTCTGGGCCAATGAAGGGGCAATAATCAAGGCCACTCCAGCATACTGGAGGTCATAAGAATTGACACGTCTGAGATGCCGTCGGACAAAATAACTCCAACATACTCCTTTGATGAAACATACATCAAGGGCCATACCAATGCTGTCAAGAAGGCAAATCTGGTACACGGATGGCTCAAAGACTAGCAAAGGAGTAGGGGCTGTAATATACGGAGAAAATCAGAGGCAAGACATCAGTCAAAGCATCGGTACTCAAGCCTCTGTTTTCCAAGCTGAGGTAACGGCAATATCCGTCTGCACGAGAGAGATTCTCTCCGACAGTCAGGCAGCGATTAAAGCCCTGCGTTCATGCAGGTTCACTTCCAAACTGGTTTGGGAGGCACACCAAAACCTGAACAACCTGGGAGCACAGAACATGGTAGAACTTGTCTGGGTCCCAGGTCATAAGGGAAATGAGAGCGCAGATGCCCTAGCAAGAGCGGGGGCAGCAACAACTCTCATTAGACCAGAACCAGCCTGCGGAAACCCGTTTGGGAATATTAAGCAGGACACAAAGAAATGGTTTAAAAACCATCATCAATCTCTCTGGGAGAGTGCCTCAGGCAATACTCACGGAAAAATGATAATGATAGGGCCAACCGGCTATCAAGACACCTTCTTGAACTAAGCCGAGACTCTCTCAGGAAGGTGGTAGGACTGATGACAGGCCACTGCTACCTGATAAAACACCTGCATTTGTTTGGGATACATCAAGAGTCCACACGATGCAGATTTTGTGATGAGGAGGACGAAACATAATGTTTGAATGCTCTGGCTCGCATGAGGATGGATATCTTCGGACACTGCGGTGAAGAAGATATCATCCCGCAGGATAATCTTGTGAATAATCTCCAGGAGTTCATTGAAAGATCCGGTGTATTCACGAGATAGACCTGATAGCGGGGTGCAGAAAGGTTATATACAGAACTACCTGCATTGCAGCCACTGGCTAGCCCTGCCATTCAATAATAATAATAAGAATAAATAGTCTTAGTTCTCGTCTGCCCTGAACGCTTGTTCAGGGCAGGTTATCGCTTCTGCCTTCCAATTGTCTCGAAATTGTTAACAGATATTGCTGGTTTTTTGGCATCATTGATTAACGTATGGGCCAACTCTTTGCAGATTTTTGAGAAGTGTTTTCTCATCACTCCTCTTTCTTTCTTCATATTTTCCATTTCTCAACTGTCACGTATAAAGTCCAGCTATGTCTATTCCGACTATCTAAAAAGCTGCCCTGTAAGTTTTTCTATCTTTTGGTAATGGAGCAATCGGGGTGTTCACAAATTTTGCATTGTATCTCTTCTAAACTACACATCAGGATACGACTTGTTTTCCTTTTTTTTTCGACTTTTCTCTACAATTTGGTTTTTGTTCTGTAATAATATAGGATATTTGAAATCTTCAAAGTAATCTCAAAAAAGAAATTTTGTTTTGATTATCCGTTCTTATCCCTGCATAATTACAGATTTTGAGCAGATTTTGCTTCATTTCCAAAGCTTTCTAAATGAATTAATTTCAATAAATACATTTCTGCTTCATCAATTTCTGCATATGCTGTTTCACCTGCTCCTTTTGAAGACACTTCTCTTACATTTTTAATGAATCTCAATATCAAAGTAATCATTCTTACGATGTTAGAATACTTGGAGAAATAATTGAATTCATTAGTCGATATAGACGTCAATGATGTTCCACGTGAAATCTAATTGTTACTGGGAGATATTTTAAGCAAACTCATTAAAGGAAATACATAACACATCACCCATGATTCAACTGCTATGGAAACTTATCTTGGGTCGACGATAATGGAAAGATATGATTTTAAAAACAAAACTATGAAACTGTTCTCTGGTTTTACTGAATTTTTAAAAACCCATTTGTAGAATTTGGAATTGTTGGGAAGAAAGAGAAATTTGTTCGAGTTTTATTATTGTACTCGGGTTCATAACGTTCATTTATTCTGTCTTGAACAAAATATTTGAAATTGGAAAAATTATGTGAAGAAACTATAATGCAAGAGATTTTCGGAGGTCATCAGTCTTCACCACAAACACATGGCATGTTTAATATTGAAATAAAAATGTTAGATAACTCTTTTGCATGTAGCCTGGAAGTTTTGGATCAGAATAAAATATGCAATTCCAAACCAAGACTTCTCTTGAATAAAAAACTGTTCATTTCGACGCAATTTTCCTATTTTTCAAACTTAAAACAACAGTATACTTACTCAGGGGTGGAATAACACCGCTCCCAAGAGGTAATCACAGTTAAAAACTCTCTCTACGGCATGTATCAGCATAGACTCCAACAGATCTGGGCATCTGGTTCCACAGTAATATTTCCCCAGATAAAAAGGATGCCGTTTACTTTTGAGTTTGGAGTGTCACATAAAAGATTGGTACTGATTGGATTCCCTTTCTCTGCATGGTCCGTGACCATGAAAAAGCAGGGATCGGAGCATTTCTCCTGAGCTACATAAGGATGAGCCAATGCGTGGGTTTTTTTTTCAAAAACATTGAATACCTTGGCTTATCCAAAAACTTGACCTCAACTCAGCTCGAATGAGCTGAAGTCAAAGACCGAGGGATTAATAATGGCCTGTCTTCACAACCGAGGTCTACCGTAGACGCCTGTTAGTTAAACGGACATTAAATGGAAAGCGTTTTCATAAAGTATTTGCTGTCAGCTTGTCCAGCATATGCGGTCTCAGACTATATCCATAGGCATAACGCGGCGCTACGAGTTGTACTACTATCTACGACACTCGTACGGTTTAGACGACACTCCGGATGATAATGAGTCCGTTGTGGAGAGTAAGAAGTACCAAATCTAGTGGAACTACTCATTTCCCACTCTCAGGCAAATACAAGCCAATAAGTCTGATGTAGTCCTCCTCGACCATCGAAGTAAAACGATTTTCATTATAGAGAGAGTTTTCAGCTCCTGGCGAAACGAACATCGTCCACAAAGAAAAAAACGAACTGAATATCGAGACTTCCTCTTTGAACTCCTCAGGCTCCATCTAAACCATTCCTGTTCTGATTATAGAGGTCCATTGCGGAATCCTAGCAGGACGAATGCAAGGTATTCTTGGTTCGCTTCGTCTGCTCAGGGAACATGATTCTCGGACTCAGTAGTCACTTACCCCAAAAGACTCCAAATGAAAACATCTCGACAAAGAATCGTAGAGGAACACTTCCACATACATCTACAACCAGGCTTAAGGCATTCTAGTTGCACAAGAAGCTTTCTTTTTTGCAACTTCTGCAAAACTCAAGGAAAATTGGTAACATTTCATTTATTTTTTTTAATCAAATTTTTTATTCACGCAGATAATTGGATATAGCGTATCTAGTAGTAAAAGTAATACATTCCCAGACGACAATGTCAAATCGCCTCTGCCAACAAGCATTGAATTCTGGGAATGAGCTTTCACTACGAGGTACACATACTATTTTTTCTGAGATTGCAATCAACATTATCATAAATTAAGGAAATTTTATAAATGCATAAAAGTAAAGGCCATCAAAAATTTTGCCAGACCGTTTTCGAACCGGGAAAGTTCGTTGCTTAGCAACGGACTAAAATACTAGATTGGCGTATATTTTGGGTCTGGAGTTGCTCCGAGAAATTAGGCATTCTTGAGCTATTTCAGAAGAATCTTTTTCAATAGGTTTATTCTTTGTGTCCATATGTCTAGACTGGTGGAAAAATGTTAACATCACGATTCCTCCGCAAATAATGAGTTCAAACTATGAAGCAACGTTACTTACTGTCCTTCAAGAATTACACAAAATACTGATTAAACATTTCTCGTAATTCATGGCAATAATGCTTACTAAAATTTAGTGGTTAATTTTCCTGTAAAATAATTCATTTTTAATGACATCTTCCATTAATTACTGACATTTATTCGCACCATCACAGTCGCGCCCAAGTTATTTACCAATAAAAACGATTAAAATACGACTCGATCTTGAACTTAATTCCGTTGATATCCACTCGCTAACCAAATCCTGTACGGAATGTCCATCATTTCAGAAAGTGAATGTTGTGCATTACGGCCATGGTTTTTTCTTTTTCATTTTGATAGGTGGTAATTACCAGAATGTGTTATGCAAATTAGGAATTTTGTACCAGTTGCCGAATAATACAGAGCTTTCGGAAAGTAGTGGTCAATTCGTGAATTCGGGAAAACGTTCGAATCCGACAAATTTCATTTTAATTTGTGCACTTGAATTAATCGAACTGATACAATTCGTGTCAGGTCCTCCCGCCTGATTTCCATCATTTGAATTGCTTTCTACGCTGTCATCCTTTCATACTGCTTTCTCTTCAAGAGTTTCAACACAAGTGCGCAAAGCAAAAATCAACGTTACGGGTACAAAAATGACCAAAAACTCCATAATAGAGTCAGTCCCCAACTTTTTTTTGGATGAGGTGGTTTAAACTTTGTAAGGGCAGCTTATTCGGCCTGTTTCACACATCCCATAAGGTAATGTGAGATTCCTCCGAGTCCGAATTGAATCCCCACATCTATACCCACTAAACAATCCACCTCGTGTTTGGTACGATGACACGTAGGCCTGGAGACCCATTGCATCTTTTACCGTACCACTTTCTCGGGCCATCAGAAAATTTTCTGCAGTCGATAGGGTTTGAACCTTCGACCGGCAGCCAGAGTGAATGAAAAGATCGGCGCTTTTACCATATACCATATACCAGTTAAACTCAGATATTCTCAACCTAAGTGAAAGAATATCTTTGGGGATGCAGTCAGAAAAAAAGGCCTTGGTAGGAAAACTCTTTGCTAAATTGTCAAGCATTCGAAAAACTTTATTTTCATTTTCAAGACATCTGAAAAATTATTAATGATGTAAACATAACACTAATAAATGAGAAAAACAACTTACTAACGTGAGGATAGTTTGAAGACTGCATCCCCAAGGATATTCTTTCACTTAGGTTGAGAATATCGGAGTTTAATATAATATAATATATATATATATATATATATATATATATATATATATATGTTCGGATAGGTTTCCGCGGTCAGATATTTGAAAACTAGAAGTTCGGGTTGAACCGCGTCTGGAATTTGTTGAAATTCGACGTTTCGGCTCCGATTTTGGAGCCATTTTCAAGAATAAGAAGGATAGGTATAGTGAGGAAACGTGATTCTACACTGAGGTCTCAGTCTGCCTACTCCTCAGGTATTATCGCGTAAGGATTTTGTGACTTGACGTCGGGGTCTCAATCTGCCTACTCCCCAAGTCTCGTCACTGGCTCTCTCTAAGGTCTCAATCTGCCTACTCCTTCGAGAGAACTGAGGATTTGCGGGTTGTGGACCTATATTTATACCAGGTTTAATGACCGTGTGGGCGGGGCTGGCGCGTGATGAGCTTTGTGCGGGAACTGGGTTGGCGCTAGAGCTGTGTGCGGGAACTGGGTTGGCGCGGAGTGAGGGGATGTGAGCAATGAGAGGCTTCCAGGTATTGGGAAGTCTACGTCCATCGTCGCGGGTATTGAGGCAATTAGGGCGCTTCTCTATCTCAAGGGCTTCGCGTATAATCCTGGTTTGCAGAGTTTTCTCGGTTGCAATTGTTTTGGTGTTTTTAAAGTCTATTTTGTGGCCTGTGTCTTCACGATGTTTATAAAGTGCGGATGTGGATGATGCTTGTCGGACTGCGAGTTCATGTTCATAGATTCTAGATGTTATTCGTCTGTTAGTTTGGCCAATGTAAGTTCTGGGACACTCTGAACATGGTATTTCATATATGCCTTGGGATTCATTTGGTATTGTGTCCTTTGGAGTTCTCAGGAATTTGGATATTTGGTTGTTGGCTGTGAAAATTGTTTTTATCTCGTGTTTTCTCAAGATATAGCTGATTTTGTCTGTAACACCTTTGATGTAGGGTAGGAAAGCTTTCAGAGTGTCCCAGAACTTACATTGGCCAAACTAACAGACGAATAACATCTAGAATCTATGAACATGAACTCGCAGTCCGACAAGCATCATCCACATCCGCACTTTATAAACATCTTGAAGACACAGGCCACAAAATAGACTTTAAAAACACCAAAACAATTGCAACCGAGAAAACTCTGCAAACCAGGATCATACGCGAAGCCCTTGAGATAGAGAAGCGCCCTAATTGCCTCAATACCCGCGACGATGGACGTAGACTTCCCAATACCTGGAAGCCTCTCATTACTCACATCCCCTCACTCCGCGCCAACCCAGTTCCCGCACACAGCTCTAGCGCCAACCCAGTTCCCGCACAAAGCTCATCACGCGCCAGCCCCGCCCACACGGTCATTAAACCTGGTATAAATATAGGTCCACAACCCGCAAATCCTCAGTTCTCTCGAAGGAGTAGGCAGATTGAGACCTTAGAGAGAGCCAGTGACGAGACTTGGGGAGTAGGCAGATTGAGACCCCGACGTCAAGTCACAAAATCCTAACGCGATAATACCTGAGGAGTAGGCAGACTGAGACCTCAGTGTAGAATCACGTTTCCTCACTACACCTATCCTTCTTATTCTTGAAAATGGCTCCAAAATCGGAGCCGAAACGTCGAATTTCAACAAATTCCAGACGCGGTTCAACCCGAACTTCTAGTTTTCATATATATATATATATATATATATATATAATATATATATATATATTTAAAGGAAGCTAGCCACTTCATACTCAGAGTATCACTGACCATGCTTTCCGGTTCAGTATACTGTTTAACAATTTTAACAATTTTCAACATTTTCATTTATGTTTATAAATATTTTCTATAAAATAATGTTAGATAAACTTATCTCGTGATATGAAGTGGCTAGCTTCCTTTAAACTCACGATATAAGTCCTGAAAATGGAAATAAAGATTTCCGAAAGCTTGACCTAATATCAAAGAGTTTCATTCTTACTCCCTGGCATAGTATAGTGAGTTCCTAAAGGATTGTTTTCGACTGTTTTACAGTCACTGGAACATGTATTGCTCCTTGAAACAAGTATTCAGCATATACCATTTCGCATCCGAAATGTCCTTCTGGAGCGCTCTCTAATCTGTTGCCGTGGTGGATCCTGTAAGCGATTGCAGTGTTCATCCCGGCGAACGATGACGGGCACCGGGCCCCCGCGTGTATACAACCGTGATAACCTGGACAGCACTGATGAGGGACTTCATCCCGAAACCGGTCTGCAGTTGGTTCCTTGTTTGGATCAGGCGGTGTCCTGCTGTCTGTCTCTGAGAGCTCTTGCAAAGTTGTTCCTTCAAAGTAAGGATCTTTGCACATATGTCTGACAGATATAATTCAATATCTGTCGAGGTATTAGCCAGAGAAGTAGTTGTTTTCTGTCGGACATATGCCATACAATCTATACAAAGGTATAGTGAGTTCCTAAAGGATTGTTTTCGACTGTTTTACAGTCACTGGAATATATACATATATATATACATATATCTCATTTTCACATATGACTTTTCCTAGCCAATAAATTTGAAAGCAACCAAAGCCAATTGAGTTTCTTTATAATCTAGCAGAATTTGAATCAAGTCAAAACAACCAATATCATCTCAGTCATTGAGAATATTAGTGATCCAGTGCGTATGGGTATTCTCGCGTATGTTTATTCTTCGAACCCTGTACCCGCCTAGAAGACAACAAATGAGATTTTTCGGTAAGTAAGATCATTGTTAGAATTGAGAACACATCTGAGGGTTCAATAGCTGAATTAAACTCCTCAAAAGTGTTATTCCATGATTCTGTTCGTTAAATAAGAGTATTTGATAGAACAAAACTGATTATCACACTAACACAAAGAATTCACACGCTAACGGCCAACAGGAGCTATGAATTATATATATAAAGAGTTAAGGGGAGAGGACATTAAGAGTTAATATTCAATTAAGTGAGTACACGCCGCGGCAAAAGCCAGAGCAATAGTACGAGAGAGTCAGTCTGAACTGATATTCAATTAAATAAATGACTCGCTTTATTAAGATCAGCTAGTACAATGGAACGATTGATGATATTTCAAAAGAGCATCGTCCATCAAAATATCTGTAAAACAGAGACAGATCTCAAACGTTTCTGATGTGTTCCAGAGAATTGGCTGTAGAGGAGGCAACAACTGGTACGAGTCGATGCAGAAATAATATTTATTATTATTTATTTACATAAAAAACTTCTAATATCGGATCATTTCGTTTCTATAATTTTTCCGTTCCTATTGATAGTGCGAGTATGTTGATAACAAATAATGTGTTGACATTTTAATTAACAAAAATAGGCCTCCTACAGTTTCCTGTACGAAACTGCTTATCGTCGTCCAAACCAAACTTTTCAATCAACGTAAATCATCGAGTTAATTAATTACCGCGTTAAAAATAGTTAAATAAATGTGTTTCTGTTTATATCGCTATAGAATTTTAAAGCAAGATAGTGAAAAGAATACCTTCATGAAATATTACGTAACTATAAAATGGAGCTTGGACTATACCACACGAAAATACCTCCTAATAAATGAAAAAATAATTATTTCCCGGTTTAGTTTCTCAAGGTTCTGACAATATTCCTATCGTTCTGCTGTTTGTTGAGTGCTTCCCCTATGACCTTCGGATTACCACAAAGCTCAGTCCTTGGGCCCCTCTTATTTGAACTGTACAATTCTCATATTCATGGGCCGTGGTGGCGCGTGGGTAAAGCGATCGCTTCTTTGCCCATTTATCGGTAGGTGCTTGGGTTCGAATCCCAGCGCGGTCACCGATCCCGCGCATGGCATCATACCTTAAAATGTAAGGGCTACTTCTTCCCTAGCTCGCTCAGGTCTCCCGAATACTTATGATGGTTGCGCATAGGGGAGCAGCCGGATGAAGAAAGTAATAACAAACAACAACAATAAAATAATTGATTATTTGGGATTTTTTGGTCTCGTTACATATATTTCTAGCTTCAGCACATTCTGCTATCTTCTCAGGGCCTGTATTTTGACTTCAGTACGGTGGTGTGCTATTCGTTTGTGGGAACGATAGATCCAGCATAGTTCCTACCACACCAGAACTCATTAATAATAAAAAGCAATATTATGTACATTTCAATTATTGTTTTTGAGATGTTATAGAAATAAATAGTAACGAAACCCAAAAAGTATACACTTGAGCGGGGATATTAAAAGTAAATATATGTGTAGGTATGTATAGGTGGGTGAGTCTGTATGTATATAATTGTAAAAGTAAATGTGGTTTGTTTTAGTGTGTGATGTTACATTGAACAAAGTTTTAAACCTATACGGTTAGTCATGTTTGCAAGCATTTTTCACCCATTTCGCAGCATTTTAGCGCAAAATGAGAATATACGTTTTGTGCTTCATTTGGTTTTTGTGCTACCTAGGTCTAAAAGCCATGCCTTTTTTACACAATTGTCGTTCATTTTGCACATTTTCATCAAGTTATTGAACGTCAAAGCCAAATCAAAGCGGAAATATCTGTCGATTGATACATTGATACATTGAAACGCGTATTTTCTCCAAGTAGAATTTCCTAGTTTTTCGTAAGTAATTGTTTGAGTTTAGTTGGTTTTTGTTTACTATCATCACTTTGATTGTGAAACTGTAAATAATGAGTGATTTAGCACCCACTGAAATCGCTAGAGCAGTAGCAATGGTCGAAAATGGTCGATCTTACAATGATATTGCCAACATGTTTGGGAAATCAAAATCGACGATCCATGGTAGTGTTATGCGATGGATGCAAACTGAAGAGTATGTGAGGAGACGAGGTCAAGGCAAAAAACGCTCAACCACGGCCATAGATGTCAGATTTATCACATTGCAAAGACTCCGCAACAGGCGACTGTCAATTGACACATTTAATCTGGCAATTGACACATTTATAATCTGTCAATTGACACATTTAATCTGTCAATTGACACATTTAATCTGTCAAAAAAAAATTGGATTTGGGGGATGAAATATTTTATTTTTTTGAATAGCCCTTGGCACACTCTTGGATAATTCTAGAAAGATTTGTATTCTTCACTTTTCTTGAAACAGATTAAATGTGTCAATTGACAGAATAAATGTGTCAATTGACAGATTAAATGTGTCAATTGACAGATTAAATGTGGCAATTGACAGATTAAATGTGTCAAATGACAGATTATAAATGTGTCGATTGACAGATTAAATGTGTCAATTGACATTTTAAATGTGTCAATTGACAGATTAAATGTGTCAATTGACAGATTAAATGTGTCAATTGACAGACTAAATGTGTCGGTTGACAGATTGATTGTGTCAAATGACAGATTATAAATGTGTCGATTGACAGATTAAATGTCCAATTGACAGATTGAATGAGTCAATTGACAGATTAAATGTGTCAATTGACAGAATAAATGTGTCAATTGACAGATTAAATGTGTCAATTGACAGATTAAATGTGTCAATTGACAGATTAAATGTGTCAAAGGACAGATTATAAATATGTCGATTGACAGATTAAATGTGTCAATTGACATTTTAAATGTGTCAATTGACAGATTAAATGTGTCAATTGACAAATTAAATGTGTCAATTGACAGAATAAATGTGTCAATTAACAGAATTTTTATTTCTGCAGTGGTACTAGTACGCCGTCGTAAGCGTCGAACCGCAGTTCAAACAAGAAACGAATTGGAAGAAGTTCGTGGAACCACCATAAGTGAGCGTGCAGTAAGGAGAAGACTCAAAGAAGTTGGTTTGAAGGCGTATAGGTCAAAAAAAGCACCACAACTCCAAAGACGTCAGCGACTAGCTTTTGCTCGAGAACACCAAAATTGGAATGATCTCTGGGGTAATATTTCGTTCACGGATGAGAGCCGTTTCTGTATAAATTCAATAGATGGGAGGGAAAGATATATCGTCGTCCAGGAGAAGAAAACGAACAATTCAATTTTACTCCTACTGTTTCTTTCGGTGGAGGCTCAATTATGGTGTTGGGTGGCATATGTTTAGGGGCACGCACAGAGTTGGTGGTTATTAATGGCGGCGCTTTAACGGCAGATAGGTACATAAGGGATATTCTGCAAGATCATGTGATACCTTTTGTCCCATTTATCGGGGCAGGTTTTCTCTTGATGCAAGACAATGCTCGCCCGCACGTAGCTCGTGTAACTGAATATTTAAATCAGGTTCAAATACCGACAATGAATTGGCCTGCATGTTCGCCAGACATGAATCCAATTGAACACGTCTGTGACATGCTAGGCAGACGACTTAGGTCACGAATTCCTGCTGTTCGAAACTTGGAAGAAGCAAGAACTGCTTTGATGAAGTAAACCAACCAAACAAAAACAGATAAATCGCCGTTTCCAAAAAATCTTCCATAGCCTTCATTGGAGAGAACGTGCAATAAACCGTATGCTGATCGCGTTTAAGACTTGAAAGTAAAGGTGACCTAAAATACCAGTAATCGACGGTAATCTATAACATTACTCTACGAGTGGGTCAACCAGAGAGTGGCGCATCTTCGGCGACCTTCACATTGCTTTCAAATGCCACCGGTACTATCATTATATCATAATTTTACTTTTACTCGACATGTTTCGCAATCAAGGTGAATCAGCTTTATTTCGATCAGTGATAAATAGGCTGGGTTCGACATCAACATGGAATGCATTTGTGACACAATGAGTATCGGCTTATCAGTAGAAGATGAAACAATAATTATTGTATAAATTGATGGATGTAGCCGTTACTACGTGGTAGGAAATCACGAAAAATGAGAAATAAAACTTTCTATGTTTTTATACCACTTCTATTTGTAACCAACGTTACTGCAGTTTCGTCCTATATGGACATTATCAAACAATACAATAATCTAAAATAATAAATAACACTCCTTAATTACCCTTCATTCTACCCGAGGCCTGTATTGATGACTAACGGTCATTAATGACTTTTACCTGTACCTTGTTTATTTGCGACAATGTGACTGAGCTGCCTTAAAAACCGATGAATAGACCAAATCCAGTTGATCATTCAGTAGGTTACATCCACAATATTTGTGTTTATGAATTTCTAGGGATTCTAAATAATTCAGTTTCCAACCCTTGCTTGCATAGTGCAAAATTTCCGTATCGTTCAGACTCGGAAACTTGTGGTTGCAGTCCAAGGAATGGTTTGAAAACGTCTAATCATTTTTTCCTAGTCTGAAGGACCTTTCATGTTCAGCGTATATTTTTGAAAAATTACGTCCACTGTCCCACATAAACACCGTTAAGACGCGTTTACAACAAAGTTGACAACAGATTGTTTGTAGAAAACAAAAAGTTGTCAACTAAAAGTTGCCCTTCTAAAATTAGAGCAACAAATGGAAGATGTTTTATACAAAACTAAAAGTTGCTCTTTTAAAATTTAGAGTACCGAGTGGAAAACTTGTTGCCAAAGAATTAGTGCGAAGGGGGCACTAATGTCAAGGATGTCGGAAGAAGAAGACGCAATTATTGCCGCGGCTGCCTGTGTCATCATAGCCAGCCACTGTACAAGAGATCCCTAAATATATTGGGTGAGACCCTCGTTGAAGGATAGGGATACGTACAAAGGCAGTGACAAGATAGCTGATCTTCGAGAAGATGACGTCGTTCCTTTGAGTGGTGAGCTGAGGTGCGACGGAAGTGTCAAAAACTTTCTAAGAATGACCAGTAGTGACTTTTAATATTTCATTTCAATGATTGGACAGAAAATCAAGAAACGTGACACAAACTACAGGAAAGCAATACCTATCCAAGAAAAGCTAGCAGTAACATTACGGTTTTTGGCTACTGGTGATTCGTACACAAGTCACGGTTATTTGTTTAAAATCTCAAAATCAACCATTTCACTGTTTGTGATTGAAGTTTGTAAGGCCTGGATAGAAGTGCTGAAGGATAATATCAAGGTGAGTCAATAAACGTTGCTTATATACAGGGTGTTTCTCTGAAATTGGAGCGATAAATGAAGTGGGAAGTAGAAGATGACCAAACAAAACGAAATGAAGCAATACATTTATGTCGAAAAAAAATGTTTTGGGGGATATTGAATTTTAAAGTTTTCAAAATGTTTCCTCTGTGATCGTTCTTGGTGTCGTTTTGTCTTTGAGAAAAAGTAGAGACTCAAACGCCCTCCATATGACTGATTGCGAAGCATCGGCACCAATCTTCTCTTTCTTTGCCTCTCTTCGGAAACAGGTAATTGAGTTCTTCATCTTATTCTGAACTTCAAATTTATCAATTTGCAGCTGAGCTGCAATTTCCCTCCAAGCGTAGTTTTTTTAAGTTTTTGTCTTTAAATGTAGGGTCTTTTGTGTTCCAGTGAACCTCTCTGCTCCGGTAAAGTTCAATGAGTTCACTGGTTTTGGCCCTGGTCCATTCGTTCTCACTACAGCCTTCAATCTTGACCCAAACAACGAAAAGACAAACGAAATCACCAAGAACACCTGCAGCTGAAGTACACACGTTCAATGACGATCATGGGTCAAGGGTTGCGTTGGGCGGGGGGTGCTAGCGCCCGACATCACGCGCGTGGAGAGGTAACAGTTCTCCACTAGTTTCCTACAAGTTGCTTGTGCAAAGCACGCAGCAACAAATCTTCCCCTTTTAGGTGTCAACTATCTTTGATCTTTACCGACACTCCGCGGGAAACCAAAATTTAGTGGAAGATTTGTGTCTCCACAAGTGGAAAACAGAAAAAGTTGCTGTATTTTGTAAAAAAAGCAACACATTTCCGCAACTTGTGGAAAACTTAGTGGAAGACTTTGGTGTAAACGCGTCTTTTTACACTCTGGATACTTAAGCTTATAAACTCCAGATTTTTCCATTTTTGTTAGATCTCGATGGATATATCGGTTTTTAAATAAGACTTTTGGCATGTACTCAATTCAAAGACATATATTTGACAATCACCACAACAACCTTTTTCTTTCATATACAAGGTCATTCTGGATACAGTAAAAATGATAAGTAATATAGATAATTCCCAACATTCTCCCCCCTTTTGCAATTTAAACAAAATAAAAACTCAAAATAAAATTGCAAAATAGTGATCTATGCTAAACTAACTGAAACCAAATCGCTTAGGAGCATGTACGGTCCTTCCCAATCTAGTGATAACCGTTTTATTCTCTTCTTCTTCTTCTTTCTTCAAAATCTTCTTCTTCTGATTATCTTCTTTCTTCCTAACAAATTCGCATTTTGACCTGTATTTAATAATCTCTTCTCTATAGAATTCAATATGGTCAAATTCTTGTGTCAGCTCCTTTTCACTTGGATTGGACGAAAACAAATTCTCTCTGATCAGCTCATCTAATGTGAATATTCTTTCAATCTTGTCTTCCAATTGTCTTAGACTTGCTAGCACTTGTTCGTTGCTTACTGACTTTGCTGTTAATGCTAGCTCCAAATTTTTACTGCTTTTCATGAAAAGTCTTCGAATATGTTCTCTTTCTTTCTTAGTTTTCCATCATCGAAGGTCCTGTTACGGTCGCCATAAATGTTAGATCTCGATGGAAATATCGCTTTTTGAATAAGAAGACTTTTTGACATGTACTCAATTCAAAGACATATATTTGACAATCACCACAACAACATTTTTCTTTTATATACAAGGTACTTAAATCTGGATACAGTAAAAATAATAAATAATATAGATAATTCCCAACAATTTTTGCTATTCTATCTTTGGCATTGAAAAGAAAATTAGACAACATGGCATGCGGCCTGTATGCTACTTCTATATTATTCTTTCTAAAGAATCCCGCAATAGCCTCTGTTCTTCTCCCGAAGTACGTTAAGGTTACAAATTTCTTAGTTTCTGATTGTTTGACCTGGGGGTTTATTAATTTGTGCGAAAATTTAAGACGATGTTTTCTGACTAACTTTTGAATTGTGGCCGCTTTGAAACCATTATTTTGTCCTATCTGTATGATTGTTTTAATTTCTCTATCTAGATTATTAGCAGACAAAGGTAACGAGAACGCTCTATGTAACATTGAATTATATGCTGCTAATTTTTGACTATCGGGATGGAAAGAATCACTTGGGATTGTAATGTCCGTGTAGCTCGGTTTTCTGAATACACTGAACTCAAATTTATTATGATTATGCGTGATGGTTAGGTCTAAGAAATTAATTTATCTTTCTATCTCTGTCTCAAGTGTGAATTGTATGTTACTATTCAGATTTCAATTTTACAATTCACACTTGAGACAGAGATAGACAGACAAATTAATTTCTTAGACCTAACCATCACAACCTTAATTAATTAAAATTGTAAGTTAGGTTTAACGGAATTTTTTTCAGATCATCACGATTTTCCCTTCATAGAGAAATATTTTTTCGATTCCACCTGAAGGAAATTACAGAAATCGTTAATGAAATATTCAATACACGTTCATTATGCTTGCAATATAGATCAGAATTTATGTCTAGCACAGAAAATCGAAAGTTCTTCTCCGTAAGGAATTCAATTGTGTTGTAAAAGTGCACGCCATATCTGCGGATCGATATCTTTTCGGTAGTAAACAACCGAGAAAGTTTTCCTTCTAACAGGAATGTTCAGCAGATAGCGGAATGCGGAGTTATCGTCATTATTATAGTGGTTGGGGTCGCTTAGTACAATTTAATGAAGGTCATTCTTCGAATAGAAACTACCAGCATTTCTCCTAAATTGTGGTGGTAGCTGGCAAAGCGGCCTAACGTTTTGGTGGTCACTCTCAATTTAAAATTAAAATCCAACGTCGAAGATAGAACTGGTCTTATATGGTGTGTACAAACTAAGACGCTTGAAAATAGTTGTGCATTTAGGTGTCTGATCAAACGGTCAAATTTTCGAAGTTATTTTTCTTTTTTAAGTTACTTATAATATCAAAAAAGTTAATTCTTGAAATTTGTAAATCTTTTTTTCCCCGCGTTATTTATTGAAATACGAGAATATATTGAATAATTCTTAGCCTACTGTAGAACCAAACAAAATTTCAATGTCAAAATATTTTATTACTCAACATATTCTCCTCCTAATTGGATACATTTATTACAGCGAACCTGCAACGTATCTAGACCTTTCAAAAAAAATGTTTCTTCTTACTCTGCAAACCAGACCTCCACAGCTTTTATTACCTCCTCGTTGGAAGAACATTTACGACCTTTTACGAAACTTTTTTTCAGTTGAGGAAAGATATAATAGTCGGACGGAGCCAAATCTGGTGAATAAGGGGGTGTTCTAGTAATTCAAACCCTAAATCACGAATTTTTTGCATGGCAACATGAGATTTGTGTGCAGGGGCGTTGTCCTGCAAAAACAAAACACCTTTGGATAGCTTTCCGCGTCTTTTCTCTTTAATTTTTTCCGTAGAGTGGTCAGTAATGTCGAATAGTAATGTCCAGTTATTGTTCTACCCTTATCCAAAAAATCAATCATGATTACTCCATGGCAATCCCAAAAACTGAAGCAAGAACTTTCCAGCAGATTTTTGGACACGAAACATCTTAGGTCTTGGAGAACCGGAGTGTCGCCATTCCATCGATTGTTGCTTTGTTTCTGGATCGTAGAAATGTACCCAAGTCTCATCCATAGTAACAATTCGGTTTAAGAAGTCTACATCGTTTTCAAATCGAGCACAGATCGAACGCGATACTACTACCCTTGCACGCTTTTGGTCAACATTCAAACATTTGGGGATCCATTTTGCAGCAATTTTTCTCATGTCCAAATTGACGTGAACTGTATGATGAACGCGTTCGTATGAAATATTCAGTGCTTCAGATATCCGTTTTAGCCCAATTCGACGGTCTGTTAAAATCATGTCATGAACTGCATCGATATTTTCGGGGAATGACACAGAAACTGGCCTTCCCGATCGGTCATCATCTTCGATGGAAAATTTACCTCTTTTGAAGCTTGCAGTCCAATTTTTCACGGTCGCATACGAAGGACATTGATCACCAAGGGCATTGAGCATATCTTCTTAAATCTGCTTACCTCTTAACCCTTTTAAATACAGGTACCTACTTGGCTCGATACTCCAATTTTTCGATTTTCACAATTTCGGTGGACATATTTTTTCTCTTAATTCATTGCGTAACTGGTATACTTTATTGACGTCAAACTTTACACTGACACTTCTAATAAGTTATTGTTCGTTGCTATGGTAACGCAATATTTTTGATATTTCATTTTGGTTCCGTTCGCATAATCCACTATGTTATAGATGTAACCAAAACGAAAATACCAAGTAGTATATTTCATTATTTTATGTTCAATTGACAGAGGAATGAAACGCTAAGATCACTTAATGTTGTCCTACTGAAAAAGTAACTTTTATGGCTTGGTGTAGTTCACCTCCAACGTCCAGATGTGTTTTTCAACGTTCTAAAAGCGTTTTAAATTATGAATGCATCCATGATGGGCCGTGGTGGTCGGCTGATGAAAGCGTACGCCTCGCAAGCGTGGGGTCGTGGGTTCGATCCACCGATTCACCGGTCTCGTGCATGGCATCACACGTTAAAAGGTAAGGGCTGCGTCTTCCCTAGCTCACACAAGTCTCTCGAAGACTTCCGAGGGTTGCGCGTAGGGGTGCAATCGGTTGACGGAAGTAACAATTTTAACAATTTTTAATGTATAACATATACAGTGCCGAGCACTATGCTTAGAGCTTGTCTTAGCACTCTAAGCACTTATTCAAATCAGTGCTTAATGATCTCGAAAGGATTTTTTCCGCAATTTTCTTTTTCAAGATTTTCGCACTCAGCTTCGTAAAATTATATCTCTTTTTATATGTACACTGAATTTCAAATCGATTTTTATTCAATTACAAATGTCACAGTCTCTTTATAGAACGTCTGCAATTTCAAATGCTGGACCTTTTATTCCATTTTCCGGTTACATCTTATATCTGAGCATACACAAATTATATATTCTCAGAATCAACGTGTATTTTTGGAGAATTTTTGGAGATTTTTAGAACTTTTTTCGAATGAATTTTTTTTCTTAGAATAACTTGAAATATTTAGAATATGCTAATTCGATCATTTTGAGTCGATTGGCGTTCACAGAATTACTCTATCTCTAACCGTTCTCGAATTGAAAAATTCGAATAGAGTTGAAAGGGTTTTTTCCCTGCAATTTTTTTTCAGATTTTCGGGATTAGATTCATAAAATTATATATTTTTTGTATATGCACACCAAAGTTCAAATCGATTTTGATTCAAATACAGATTTCATATGCTTTTTATGGAACATCTACAATTTCAAATTTTCGACCTTTCATTCAATTTTGCGGTCACATTTTATACCTAAGCATAATACAAATCGTATATTTTCGGAATCAGCGAGAAATTTTACGTGTATAGTGTTGATTTCAAATGGATCTGCCGCCGACTTTGTATTTTTCGTGATTTTTAGGGGTTACAACTTTTTTCGGGTGAATTTTCTTTCATTCGAATAACTTGAAATTTTCAGAATATACTAATTCGACCATTTTGAATCGATTGGCGTTCAAAAAATTGCTCTATCTCTAACCGTTCTTAAATTGGAAATTTCGAATCGAGTTGAAAGGGGTTTTTTTTCGCCAAGGTTTTTTTTCAGATTTTACTAACTCAGTTTCTTAAAATTCAATCTGTTTTGTAAATGCACTTCAAATTTCAAATCGATTTCTTCTCTGCAATTTCGAATTTTCGACCTTTTATTCCATTTTCCGGTTGAATTTTACACCTAAAAACATATTATATTTTCAGAATCAGCGTGAAATTTTACGTACCTATGTATCATGAATTTTAAATGGATCTTACGATTTTGTATTTTTCATTATTTTTAGTGAATTTTCTTTTCTTTGATTAACCTAATATTTTCAGAACATATTAATTCGACCATTTTGAATAAATTGGTGTTCGCAGAATTACTCTATCTCTAATCGTTCTCGAGTTGAAAAGTTCGAAAAGAGTTTAAATGGGTTTTTTCCCTCCAATTTTTTGACAAATTTTCGAACTTTGATTCCATTTTCCGGTCAAATCTCATATCTGGGCATAAACAAATTATATGTTTTCGTAATTAGCGTGAAATTTAACATGTATAGTGCAAATTTCAAATAGATCTGCCAATTTTGTATTTTTCGTGATTTATAGACTTTTTAGATTTTACAGCTTTTTCCAAGTGATTTTTTTTCTTCGATCAACTTGAAATTTTCAGAATATACTAATTCGACTATTCTGAATCGATTGGAGTACGCAGAATCGCTCTATCTCTAACCGTTCTCAAATTGAAAAAGGTTCAAATCGAGCTGAAAGGTGTTTTTCCAGCCATTTGTTTTTCTTAATTTTCGTTTCGTGATTCGGAATCAGCTGGGATCAGCAAAATTAAAAATAAACATGTTCGTATATTATATTTTGTTTGAATTCATTTATTGCCTTACTAGACTTTGATCGTCTTTGAATCTCTTAAAAAATGTAAAGTCCTCGTGAATTTTGTGGTCATTTCGAAATTTTTCTATACTTGATATTTTCCAATCAAACTCACAGTTTATACTGATTAGACCATTGGCGTTCGCAGAAATGCTCTATCTCTAACCGTCCTCGAATTGAAAAGCTCAAATCAAGTGGAAAGGTTATTTTTTGATTTTAAGTGGGTAACTAGGAATTTCAAATATTTCAAAGACATGAGATCAATAAAAATAACACAGTAGTTCGAAACGAGTTGAGACTGAAAACATAATTTCACAATCAGAACAATCATCGGAAATAACATACTGTTTCACATTATATTTGTTTCTTATGTTGAAAAATGCCCTGATATTCGTTTTTATTGTATACGTAATGCAAAAAGATTGATTTACTTTGAAATATCGCAATCTTTCGATTCTCCCATTTTCTAACTCCAGCACAACGACTAATAAATGCAAAAATGTCAAGTATTTTTCAATATTCAACCCGTGTGATCTGAGCAGTAAGAAAAATCAGTTTGATGAAAAATTGTTTTATGAAAATGCCTTAAAGTGACGTCATTTCTATTGTTTTTCTTTGAAATGGTGGAAATCGATAAAGCCAAATATTTCCTGAGATCACTGAATGAACATAAGTTTCAGAAAAACGCTTAACTACGTGTTTCTATACTTTTTAATTTATTTGCACTCACCTATATTCCAATCAGAAAATTGTATTTGGGCCAATTAGAGAATAGCTTATAATAAGCCACACACATACGTTAATGATTTAATTTCAGTATAACCTGGTACTTTCTACGATTAATTACTGGTCTGAACAAAATGTACTTTCGATAAGAAATGATATGTCGCACTTTCACACGAAGAAAAAGTTTTTTCATTGACATGCATATTACAAATGAGTTTTATTGCATTTTCCATATAGGCCATTCCTTGATGGACTTGATCGATCCATTCCTGTCAGTTTTGGAGTTTCTTTTTTTATATTCTGATTCTCACAAAAGGGAAAGTCCTGTAGTTTCCCAAGACAGTTCGAATCGGCGCATTATAAATCATAATCAGTTGACGAGAAGTGTGAAGAAACCTATTTTAATTAATTTTATTTCCTTTATGGGTGTTAGACGCGAGCAATGTAAAATAATTCAAATACATTTTATCTGTACCTTTATCACTGAGGGTGTCATTAAATTCACCAGTTAGATTATTTCTTATTATACAACGACCTCTTAGGAAGTTGTATTATCTACGATTGCCCCCCCAGCGGACCCCAACTTTTTTATTTGACGTTTTAGACCCATAGTTACTTCTAGGAAAATGATCCCCGTCGAAAAAAAAAATTTTTCGAAAATTCTGTCTGTCGGTCTGTCTGTCTGTCTGTCTGTCTGTAGCTCTGTCTGTCTGTAGCTCTGTCGTGGCACTTTGGCAGGCTCGCATTTCCAAACCCTTTGAGATATCGCTTTGAAATTTGAACCATATCAATAACTCGAGGACAATATTTCTCAAATTTTTTTGTTTTGCGATAGGAAAATCAGGAAAATTTTTACGGGGTTTTTCCGGTTTTTCCTACTTTACTCGATAGCGGTTCAGGAATTGATTTTTTTCTTGCTATATTTTTTGGAGGTATACGCCTATATGTCCTACACAAGTGTATAGTTTTTGAGAGGGATCGGAAAATGATTACGGCTTTTCCGGGCGATTTTCCGAAAAGTGAAAAACTCAAAAATACGTCGAACCAATGATTGAAACAGAATTTCGAAAACTGCGATAGGTAGAGCTCAAATAGAGGAACAAAATATATGCGGATTATTTTTCACCAAAATGATCGGAAAACTGGGAAAACTCGAGAAAACTAAAAATAAAAATTTGTATTTTTGAAAAAACGAAATAACTCAAAAACGGTCGATATTTTCCCAATTTATCAGGAGTTATTTTTTGACCGCCTCCAAAAAACCTACAAAAAATGTCAATACATTTTTTCCGTAAAATCAATAGTACGGTAAATATTCCAAAAAAATGGAAAATCGAGATATTGACCGTACCAATGAAACAAATGGAAATCTTAAAACTTCTTCTGGTACGTATTCACTAGCCTCACTAATGCTTTGAACCGTTTTTTTCCAACTTTATTAGAAAGTGAAAAAAAGTTGAAAAATTTTTTGAAAATTTTGAAACCTCAAAATCTCGAAAACGATACAAGATATCGAGAAATTGGATATAGAGAGTTTTGATGTACTTGAACAGATCTACAAAAAGTGTTCATAAAGTTTTTCCATATTTTGAAAATTTTCAATTTTTTTATCAATACTCAAATATGGCGACGTATTTTCCAATTTCACATATCAACTTTTTTGATCATCTCATAAAAGTCTACAAAAAATTTTGATAAAATTTTTCTGTAATATCAATAGTCCGGGAAATATTTCACAAAATCTAAAAATTAGGGACTTAGAAATAATTTTCGTATTTTTTTCGAAAATCACCAAAAACTCGAAAACTATAGAAGATATGGAGAAAATTTATATAAACAGTTTTGATATACTGAAAGATGTCAATAGAAAGTTCCGATGAAATTTTTCCATATCATGGAAAATAAAAGTAACATAGACTTTTTTTTTATAAAAATACCAAAAACTCAAATATGGCGACGGATTTTCCAATTTCACAATCTATCTTTTTTGATCATCTAAAGAAAGTCTACAAAAAATTTTCAATAATTTTTTCTGCTATATCAATAATCTGGGAAATATTTCGAAAAAACGAAAAATTTGGGACTTAGAAAAAATTTCCCATTTTTTCCGAAAATCACCAAAAACTCGAAAAGCAAACAAGATATCGAAAAAATGTACACCAACAATTTCATTTAACTCAAAGATGTCTACCAAAAGTTTCAATGGCATTTTTTCATATCTTCAAAAATAAACAGAATGTTGATTTTTTTTTATAAAAACACCAAAAACTCAAATATAGCGACAGTTTTTCAAGTTTTACAATCAACCTTTTTTGATCATCTCATGAAAGTCTAGAAAAAATGTAACAAAATTTTTTCCGTTAAATGAATAGTCTGGGAAATATTTCCTAAAAACGAAAAATTTGGTACTTTCAGATTTTTGAATATCCACTTAACCCCTCTCCTTCTAATTTTCCCAGGCGCGAAGCGCCCTTCCCCCCCCCCCTTCGACTTTTTGAATTTTTACTTCCCCCCTTCTTCGAATTTTCCCGGGCGCGAAGCGCCCGGATTTTTGAATATTTACTTCCCTCCACATCTTTCGAATTTTTCCATGCGCGTAGCAAAAGATGCGGTAAGCTATCCAAAGGTGTTTTGTTTTTGCAGGACAACGCTCCTGCACACAAATCTCATGTTGCCATGAAAAAATTCGTGATTTAGGGTTTGAATTACTAGAACACCCCCCTTATTCACCAGATTTGGCTCCGTCCGACTATCATCTCTTTCCTCAACTGAAAAAAAGTTTATAAGGTCGTAAATTTTCTTCCAACGTGGAGGTAATAAAAGCTGTGGAGGTCTGGTTTTCAGAGCAAGAAGAAACATTTTTTTTGAAAGGTCTAGAGACGTTGCAGGTTTGCTGTAATAAATGCATCCAATTAAGAGAGGAATATGTTGAGTACTAAAATATTTTGGCATTGAAATTTTGTTTGGTTCTACAGTATGCTAAGAATTTTTCAATATATCCTCGTAGTTGCCTGAATCCACAGCTGAAGTCTCTTTTTCGAAAGTACATTTTTTATAGTTTTCCTGTTGTCAAACTTGAGAGGAATCTATGGAATGATACTGCATCCTTACCTCTTGTACTGTTGCAGTTCAGAATCTCGAGAATATGAGGGATTTGAAATGAGATTGATTCAAAATATGACATTTTTATATTTAAAGTACCAATTGGCAAAAAATTTAGAGGGAGAGCAAGAAACGTATCTTAAATTGTCATTTTAAACGTCATGCTGATTTAGTTACTGAATCTCATATAGCTACCATATACAGTGACCGGCAGAAAGTACGCATCATATGGGAATTTTTTTTATTAATAAATTTTGACAAATATTGATATTTGCAATCACTTCTGCATCAAAAGAAACCCCAAAAGACGTTGTACAGTGCCGTTCGT
Organism: Chrysolina oricalcia; assembly: GCA_944452925.2. Taxonomy (NCBI): domain Eukaryota; kingdom Metazoa; phylum Arthropoda; class Insecta; order Coleoptera; family Chrysomelidae; genus Chrysolina; species Chrysolina oricalcia. Next base: position 4,440,460 of record OX101825.2, on the reverse strand, counting down.
CTTTTCGAGGTTGGCGGGAAATTTAAAAAATTTGAAAATTATTTCTCAAAACACGCTTGTTTGTGAAAATATCGAGAAATGTTAATGAGAAAAGTTGTTCAGATTGACATTTTATAGCTATGTACAAGTTTTGAAAAAGATCTGAGATAAAAAAATAAAAATCAATTTTTTGCCACAAAAAAAAATCTTTTTGGAAACATACATTTCTGACGAAGAAACTCATTAGTAAAGCCAACACTAATATTTCAAATAATGTTTTGTGAAGATTCGCAAGCTATTCCTATTTTATTCGGAGAAAATTTGAAATCTGTGATTTTGCAGTGTGATCAGCTGCTTCATAAGAAGTCACTGAAATATCTACAGGACAATCGGGTCAATTCTGTTTCTCAGTAGCAAGATTGTTATCATAGCAAGACAATTTTCACAGCAAAATAAACATCGGCCATTCCATAATATCGACCATTTAGAGGAAATAATACGGCAATGTATTTGTAACATTACACCACAAATGCTGCGAAATGTGTCCAGAGAAATGAAATCTCGAACCAGTACATGTATTGAACGTCAGGGTAGACATGTCGAGTAATGAACAATTACAAAGTTTTGAGTATGTATCGAATTGTTTGGTTCACATAATCATTTCAGCTTCCAATTTTATTATAAAATGTATGAAAATTAAAAGTTAAAGTTGTGTAAGTTCTAGTTATTTCAAAATATTAATTAATATTTTGTTCTATTAAGAATTTCAAATTGAAATTGTGTAGATACTTGGTTCTTAATTAATAATAAAAAGTATCGGAATTATAATGTCCTGTAGATATTTCAGTGACTTCTTATGAAGCAGCTGATCACACTGCAAAATCACAGATTTCAAATTTTCTCCGAATAAAATAGGAATAGCTTGCGAATTTTCACAAAACATTTTTTGAAATATTAGTGTTGGCTTTACTAATGAGTTTCTTCGTCAAAAATGTATGTTTCCAAAAAGATTTTTTTTTTTTGTGGCAAAAAATTGATTTTTATTTTTTTATCTCAGATCTTTTTCAAAACTTGTACATAGCTATAAAATGTCAATCTGAACAACTTTTCTTATTAACATTTCTCGATATTTTCACAAACAAGTGTGTTTTGAGAAATAATTTTCAATTTTTTTAAATTTCCCGCCAACCTCGAAAAGACGAACGGCACTGTACAACGTCTTTTGGGGTTTCTTTTGATGCAGAAGCGATTGCAAATATCAATATTTGTCAAAATTTATTAATAAAAAAAATTCCCATATGATGCGTACTTTCTGCCGGTCACTGTATATGGATAAAATCGTATATGGAAGGGCGTTTTGTGGCAGTTAAGTGTTCCGTGGTACAATCAGCCTTCCATGATATAAGATTGGGAGTTCCGCAGGGTTCGGTATTGGGACCGTTTTCATTTCTCTTGTTTGCAAATGACTTACCAGAACACATGAATGACTGTCACATTACAATGTTTGCTGATATCTGATAAAAATAAATTAAATGTGATCTAGAAAGCGAATTTAGTAATACCTAGTTTTTCTTCCTGGTGTGAAGATAATCGCTTAGTGTTGAACACAAATAAGTCAGTATTTATGAGTTTCTACAACAGAAAAGATCAGCTGGCAGATAAGACATGGTTAGGTAATGCATTACATATAGGTACTGATATTAAATTTCTAGGCATGGTGCTAGATCCCAGTCTGAATTGGTAACTACAAATTCAGAGTGTTTGCAACAAATTAAATAAGGCACTTTACTGTATAAGACAATTAACAAAGCGAGTGACTAGGCCAAGCCTGTTGAATGTTTATTATGCAACGGTTTTCTCTCATATTTCCCTCAATATCTTGTCTTGGGGCTGTGGGAAAGATTTCCAAAGGGTGTTCATAGCTCTGAAACGAATCATAAGGCTGATTTTTGGTTTGCATTTCAGGGACAGCTGTAAGCCGATTTTTGTGAACGAACAAATTTTAGCTGCTCCCTCAATTCATATTCTAAAGTGTGTTTGTCATGTAAGGAAAAATGTGAATTCTTTGCATGTACAAGATTCGAAATGGTGGGTTGTTGAAAGTTCCCTCAAACAAAACATCTAAATTCAAGGAAAATGCTCTGTACAACCACTCTGTACAATAAATTCCCGAACTCTATTAAGCAATTAAGCTGAGTTCTGATCAAGCATTTCGCCAAAGGATAAGGAGTTTTTTATACGAATTTGTTTATACAGCAAAGAAGAATATCTGAATTCTTTGAATATGTAATAAGCTTTTAAAAATGGAATGTCTTGAAATTTTATGTCTTGATGTTGTTAGTATCGAAAATGTTATTGTTTGTGCATACGAGGATATATTGAAAATTTCTTAGCCTACTATAGAACCAAACAAAATTTCAATGTCAAAATATTTTAGTACTCAACATATTCTCCTCTTAATTGGATACATTTATTACAGCGAACCTGCAACGTCTCTAGACCTTTCAAAAAAATTGTTTCTTCTTGCTCAGCAAACAAGACCCCCACAGCTTTTATTACCTCCTCGTTGGAAGAAAATTTACGAACTTTTCAACTTTTTTTCAGTTGAGGAAAGAGATGATAGTCAGACGGAGCCAAATCTGGTGAATAAGGGGGGTGTTCTAGTAATTCAAACCCTAAATCACGAATTTTTTGAATGGCAACATGAGATTTGTATGCAGGGGCGTTGTCCTGCAAAAACAAAACACCTTTGGATAGCTTTCCGCGTCTTTTCTCTTTAATTTTTTCCCGTAGAGTGGTCAGTAATGTCGAATAGTAACCTCCAGTTATTGTTCTACCCTTATCCAAAAAATCAATCATGATTTCTCCATGGCAATCCCAAAAAAGTGAAGCAAGAACTTTTCCAGCAGATTTTTGGACACGAAACTTATTAGGTCTTGAATAACCGGAGTGTCGCCATTCCATCGATTGTTGCTTTGTTTCTGGATCGTAGAAATGTGCCCAAGTCTCATCCATAGTAACATTTCGGTTTAAGAAGTCTACATCGTTTTCAAATCCAGCACAGATCGAACGCGATGCTACTACCCTTCCACGCTTTTGATTGTCGTGAACTATATGATGAACGCGTTCGTATGAAATATTCAGAGCTTCAGATATCCGTTTTAGCCCAATTCGACGGTCTGTTAAAATCATGTCATGAACTGCATTGATATTTTCGGGGACTGACTCAGAAACTGGCCTTCCCGATCGGTCATCATCTTCAATGGAAAATTTACCTCTTTTGAAGCTTGCAGTCCAATTTTTCACGGTCGCATTCGAAGGACATTGATCACCAAGGGTAGCATATCTTCGTAAATCTGCTTACCTCTCAACCCTTTTAAATACAGGTACTTGATGATGGCTCGATACTCCAATTTTTCGATTTTCACAATTTCGGTGGACATATTTTTTCATTTAATTTTTTGCGTAACTTTGGTTAACTTTTTTGACGTCAAACTTTACACTGACACTTCTAATAAGTTATTGTTCGTTGCTATGGTAACGCAATATTTTGTTTATGCAGGAAACTGGTCTAGGCTAACTAGATATCAATACTTCCTCGTATACTTTTAAATTTACCATTATTTTTCCTGCGTACAACTTTTGACTAACCACATGTACTCTTGTACCAAAAAATGGTCAATAAAAAATATTCTATTCTATTCTATACCTCAAAATGCATTTTTCCGACCAATCTAAAACTTGCTAGTGTATCTCCTATTAAAAAAAAAGGTGCTAGCTATAGAGCAATTAGTATTCTTTCCAGTATCTCTAAACTCCATGAAATTAACATATAAGAACAATTGGATGCCAATTTCACAGCAAATAAGTAACTTGTTATCGCCTTCACAACATGGTTTCAGTATGAAAAAAAGCACTGTTGCGTTCTAGGATTATTCATTAAGTTCTCACGGGCTTGCGATTATGTGAACCATGATCTTCTGCTCGAAAAACTCTCAAGATCTGGTGTTAGAAGACTATTATTACTAAACTCATACGTAGATAAGAGGAGACAAGTGGTCAAAGTTGGAAAAAATCTGAGTACTGAAAGAAATATTGACGATGGAGTTCCTCAGGGATCCATTCTAGGACCTCTCTTGTATTTAGTTTTTGCAAATGATTTCTGTACATGTTATGCTGATGATACTAACATATCAATTATTAATAACGATATGGATTCCGTGAGAAACACGACTATTGATACAGCAAAGTTATTACTTGGTCGAGAAAAAACAATTTGAGGTTGAATATAAGTAAAACTAATGTGTTAAGTTTCAAGATGAATACTGCCCACTAAACATGTAATGTTACAAAATATTGCCACAATATTATGTATGGCTTGCCATCGTAAAATGAAAATATAATATTGCATAAAGCTCAATGCTATATTTAAGTTTTCAACATAACAGAATAAACTACAGACAAGTTGTTTGTAAGTTATAAAGCAAGCTATTGATTGAGTTTCAAGTGCAATGTTACATGATCCATGAAAGTTTATTGTAAGTTACATTTGGAACTATCGAACAAGTTCAAATCGCAATGTTGCACTGAGTTTGAAATTCCATGATATTTACAACCATACATAAGCTAACTACAAACAATATTGACAGTATTTAGAAAACACAATACACTTTCAATTTTCGATTGCATCATTGCAGAAATATACAAAATGATACGCTAGGACAATTTTAAATGGTAAGTATAAAGAAACTTGAAATAATATTTCATTTATCAGGAATCCAACCAGTTTTGAATTTCCCGGTCTTGATGAGATGATGAGGTAGGATGGTCTGGTATGCTCATTCTGCGTGTATTAGGGGAATGTTTTTTTCTCATTATATTGCGAATAAATCTGGTAGTAGTGTCAATTTAAAAGGTACTTTTACATTTGTAAATGATGTGGAATACTTTTACATCTCGATTTTAGTTGCAGGTTTTTCAATATATTGGTGGCTTGAATGAAAAGTTTTGTGTTGGAACAACAACTGACTTTATGAACATCCTGTTCATATTTTCAATGAAATCAAGCCTTGAACGTTTTTTCACAAATCATGGTGCCATGTTTTACAATTGGATCAACAAAAAAGACAATTTCAGAATCAAAGAATTGAAATCTAAACAAATTTAAAAATTCGAGTCAGTTCAATTTGAATATAAAGCAAATATGTAAGCACAATAGTGTCATAATCAAGAACAAGTTCAATTGTACATTCTATATTGAAATAAGACCATAATTGTTGAGTTGACTAATTATATATCTATTTATAATATTTTTGTTCCAGATGCAGTGAGAAATTCATATCCATGCATCAGAGATGATGCATTTCAAATAAATGTGATGGCTTGGCTACAATTCGCAAAAACACATTACTTGTAGGGTTATGTAGTAGATCGATATGTCGATATTTAAGCTACACGTTCAATTCAATGATTATTTTGTTTCAGGTACCTGATAAGGCCAAACAGATTTTTATTTTAAATATGACATTTCAATATGAGTACTTATTTGTTTTTTTTTGTGATATTTTAATTAAAGGTTTCAATATCAAATTTTTGTCTTTTTGATCTCCAAGATTTACTTAAATGTACATTCAAATTAATAGGTATCATTTCGGAAGATTTTTTGGGTTGTCACTGCTTGTTTCTAAAAACTAGAAAATGATGAATCTGATTTCCATAGAGGACACATCAATACTGAATGATCTGTCTCCCATGAAGATTGTATTCATTTTCTATCAATATTAGTAGAAAGTAGTGAAAGTCCAAAAATTCTTCAGTAGCGAAAAAACCTACTGGAACGTAAGTTATGAAATCTGACTGTTATGTTATGGAAAGGAGTAGACAAGATTGGTGGTAAGTTGCTGCTATATAAAAATATTGAATATGTTATTTTCCACTAATTTATAATCTATGTTGCGGTAACCTTGCTGCAATTACTAATTATGAAAGGTTACATCCATCAATCCATTTCAGTAGTTGCTGCAACATTGTCAAAAGACGTCATTTTCAATATCACATTTGCAATTTTCCTGTATATTATATGTAATGTTGCAGAAACCTTGCTGGAATAATTGATAATGGCATATACCATTTGTAATATTGCTGAACGTCCGTTTAAGTAGTTGCTGAACCTTTGCAGTAAGGTAGCAGAAAACTTTACTTTGCTTAGTGGGTGGTTTTTGAAATATCTCTTATTTTGTGAAAATGCGGTATCAGCTCTATTGCTTAAATTCTCAACCAGACTTTTCTTGTTTTCAACCAAATTAATGCTAGAGGCTACTAACTGAATAGCTTTCATATAGCAGTTGTGAAATATTTACTAACTTATACAAGGTGTGTAAAAATTAAGGCAAAATAATCACAATCTTTGAACGGTAATAACTTGTTTAATTTAAATGGAACGCCCTGTATTTTATGTTAAGAGCAGATGTCAAATTTAATTGTGTATCAAATACTAGCATACATTCCTATAGGTAACTCTTCACGTTTTCAAGTAAACCGCATATTTCCATTTTGCAAACTGATTTTGAGAAATTTATTATTTATTAAGTTAAGTTTATTAAGTTTTGATGAATCAGAATTGATTGAAATAAACACCGAGATTTAATAACAAATGTGTTTATTTGTCAATATTTCAAATAATATGTATTAGTTTAAATTATGAAGAAAAAATTGTGGATATAAAACAAGAAATATTTCCTATCAGGTGTTCAAAATGGCGACCATCAGTTTCTAAACACAAACGTATCCTCTTTGCTATTCATTTGCTAACATGTGAGGGCTAACATTCAGAAAAGCTTCTCTGATACGCTGTTTCATATTGTCGGGTGTTGTTAGAGGTGAATTATAAACGATTCCTTTAATGTAGCCCCACAAGAAGAAATCAGGTGAAGTCAGGTCGGGTGACCTTGGGGGCCAATTTTGGAATCCTTTCCTTCCAATCCATCGATTCCCGAAATGAACATTTAAATATTCACGAACCTGACGATGGAAATGTGCGGAAGCTCCATCCATTTGAAGCCACATCGTTCTTCTCAAGTCTAAGGGGATGTCTTGTAACAGGACCGGCAAATAATTTGTTGAAAATTCTAAAAATAACATTCCCTTTAAATGTTCTTCGAAAAAATAAGGATCAATTAAATATTGACCCATTATTCCACCCCCTACATTTACTGACCATTTGTGTTGATTATGGTTAATTCTAAATTGATGTGGATTGGAATCAGCATAATAGTGGAAGTCATGTCTATTAACAGTCCCATTGTTATGAAATAGAACAGAATTGAAACAGTTTTCATCATCTGCAATTTTATCTAGTGCCCACATACAAAATTCAACTCGTTTCCCAAAATCGTTTTCAGAAAGCTCTTGGTGAAGCTGGATTTTATAAGGATGGTAACTATAATTTTTCAGAATTCTTGATACGCTTGCTTGACTAATGCCGATATTTTCCGCTATTAGGTTTTGACTTGTATGGGGATTTTCAATTACAGACAATCACAGCAAATCCGTTTTCTTTTTAATGGGTTTTTCATACTGAACACTCCCAGTTCGTCTAAATAGTGTCAACAATCTTTCGAATGCTGTTTTATTTGGATGATTTCTGTTGGGAAATCTTTCAGCGTAAATTCTTGATGCCAGAAAAAAGTTTTGAAGACATTCTCCAAGTATAAAAATCATGTCGGTTCTTTCTTCTTTTGGATAAACTAGCATTTTTTATTAAAAAATGATGATAACAAGATCACAAACTACCGCTATCACTAATAGGATTATTTGGAATTCAACACTTATAAATAACTGACAACCATAAGTAAATAATAATACAACTTGTCAAAACGCCATAGCCGACTTCAGTTTGCAAAATGGAAAAATGCGTTTTACTTGAAAACGTGAAGAGTTAGCTACAGGAATGTATACTAGTATTTGATAGAAAATTAAATTTGACATCTGCTCTTGACATGAAATACAGGGTGTTCCATTTAAATTAAACAAGTTATTACCATTCATAGATTGTGATTATTTTGCCTTAATTTTTACACTCCTTGTATAAGTTAGTAAATATTTCACAACTGCTTTATGAAAGTTATTCGGTTAGTAGCCTCTAGCATCAATTTGGTTGAAAACAAGAAAACACTGGTTGAGAATTTAAGGATTAAAGCTGATGCTGCATTTTCACAAAATAAGAGATATTTCAAATACCATAAGGTTTAGGTTAATTTAACCTTCATGAAGCTTACCTTTATTTTGATCGTAAAATCCGAAAATGAAATAATATACAGCGTATTCCATTTAAAAATAACAACTTTGATATGTTTCGTGTTTCTGGCACACCCTGTACAACATGGAAATATTTTTAAAATGTAGGGCCAATAGGTAGGGTAATCGTAAAGAAAAACTTTCAAAAATCAAATGCGTGTCTATTAACGTGAATAATCCTGGTTAAATAGGAAATTACTTCATTCTCAAAAATCATAATTTGTACTTCTTGATAGGTAACAAATAAAATTCTTTATAAATTATTTTATTTTCATTAACTTAACAATTTGTCATTACCAAATTCTGACAACGGTTTTTTTTTCCTGCAAATAGAAAAAGTTACAAAAACAGCCATAAGTATACAGGGGTGGGTCACGGTCGATGGTACCTTAGACGTTTACGGAGAACGGGAAATAGGATCATTCTGAAAATTTGGTTTCTCAAGAAGTTGCTCTTGGTCTATCGATCTAAAATATTTTCAGAAAGGCAGTGTTGCCGCTTATACCAGAAAGTAGCAGCATCTTTGTTATTTCAAATGGGCCACCCTGTACATTACCGCATTTTTGAACTTGTCATTCCTTTCTGATTATTTCTGCCTCATACTCCCCTATACCTATCTCTAACGGTTTTTGAGATATTGGTTATTTTCCATATTTTTTATCCAAAACATAGCTCGAATTGAATGTTTGTTTCTGCGGTATTTGGATTCTTACGAAGTTGAAATTTTGTGTTTAGTTCATCAAGATCATGTACATTGATTCTGTATAGAGAAGTTTGTTCTGCGTTATACAGGGTCGTTCAAAATTCATGATCTTAGTGCTAGATACGAAAAGGGTTGAAAGTGCGTTTTTTCCTTCGAATTGATATATCATGTTCCTATACCTAAATAGCCAGAATTCCGAGATGATAGCAATTTTCACTTGTAATCTCTCAAGTGCTTGAATTATTGCCGGAAATTTTTCGAGTACATGAATTTTCTTTGAAAATTCATGTACGAGATAAATTTACGGCAATTAATTCAAGCACGAGGGGAATTCGGTAGAAAATTTCACACCGAGAAATGAAAATCATCCAACAATTCATAAGAAATAACTAACGATGGTTTCACCTGAACTATTTATAACCACTTAAATATTGATATGTAAAATACTTAACAAAATTTTCATCAATAAATGTGTTTAAATTTGGAACAAAAAAAAAAAAAAGTTATGTTCTTATCGTGGATTGAACCATCGACCTAGCGACTCATAGGCCGCAACCATGGACGTATAATATCGTATGCCGCAACACTACCGCTGAGCAACGAGACTTGAGATAAAAACTTGTGACAAATGGTGTATTGAACTTCTTCTGAAATATGATTTCAGAATTGACAATTTCTGCAATAATCGTGGAGAAAATATTTTCAGACACATTCCAAATATCTAGTAAGTACATAATTATCTCCTTTCAGATGAAAACTAGACCTCCATTTGAACATTAAAGCAAAATATCAACTTGTCACGTGTCAAATGTCACATGTCACATGTCAAACATTTATTGATGAAAATTTTGTTAAGTATTTTACATATCAATATTTCAGTGGTTATAAATAGTTCAGGTGAAACCATCGTAAGTTATTTCTTATGAATTGTTGGATGATTTTCATTTCTCGGTGTGAAATTTTCTTACAGAATCCCCCTCGTGCTTGAATTGATTGCTGTGAATTTATCTCGTACATGAATTTTCTTTGAAAATTCATGTACTCGAAAAATTTCCGGTAATAATTCAAGCATTTGGGAGATTACAAGTGAAAATTGAAATAGGAACATGATATATCAATTCGAAGGGAATTCAGTCATCTTTCAGGATATTTCATAATATACAGGATGTTCCATTTAAAAAACGCACTTGCAACCCTTTTCGTATCTAGCAGTAAGATCATGAATTTTGAACGACCCTGTATAACGCAGAACAAACTTCTCTATACAGAATCAATGTACATGATCTTGATGAACTAAACACAAAATTGCAACTTCCTAACAATCCAATTACCACAGAAATAAACATTCAATTCGAGCTATGTTTTGGACAAAAAATATGGAAAATAACCAATATCTCAAAAACCGTTAGAGATAGGTATAGGGGAGTATGAGGCAGAAATAATCAAAAAGGAATGACAAGTTCAAAATTGCGGTAATATACAGGGTGACCCATTTGAAATAACAAAGATGCTGCTACTTTCTGGTATAAGCGGCAACGCTGCATTGCTGAAAATATTTTAGATCGATAGACCAAGAGTAACTGCTTGAGAAACCAAATTTTCAGAATGATCCTATTTCCCGTTCTTCGTAAACGTCTAAGGTACCATCGACCGTGACCCACCCTGTATAAATTATAAATAATATTAAAAAGTGTCATAAAAAATAAACAGTAAAAACATTGTGAAAGGCTTTCGCGGCCATCGTCACTTACATGGTGGTTCTTCGGGTTGTAAGGCCGACGTGTGTTCAGAGAAGAACTCGACGTTTCGCCAACACGAGTGGTTAGCATTTTCAAGAGTTATTTTAAAAATTTTCGCTTTCTGTAGTCGCTGTCAAATGCTTGACATTTGTTATACGTTGTCTCAATAAATACCTGTGATTTGACGTTCTTACATCTGAACACACGTCGGCCTTACAATCCGAAGAACCACCATGTAAGAGAAAACATTTTCTCTACTTTGTTATATATGACTGTTTTTGTAATTTTTGTTATAAATCTAAGCTATTGTTCATTTGTCTGTTTGCTCCTATATGAAGCATGCTGGAATATCGTCAACATTATAAATATGCGTGAATCATTACGACTAACGAGTCCTGCTCTGCAATGAGAATACTGATTTCAATCTGACTAGCCAGGTAATAAAAATAACCGAAGAACAAGCAGAAGAAAGTAATTATCTGAATTCCAATCTATTTCAGAAACTATAACGATCTGACTTCATTACACCAGTTTGGAGAAAGTTGTATTTTTATTGAGCAATGTAGAAATTTCGATCTAGTTTTCAAAACGACGAGAGATTTATTCAAATAGCCTAGTAACAGTCAAACTGGATCGCTGAATTAATTCAGTACGGTTTTCGAGAGTATACTGGGCGTAGCAACCAAGTCCTCACAAAATGCTCATTTCTTGTTTAAATGAGACATTACAGGCTGCTCCTTCATTATTTACCAGTGCCCAAATTTTTCAATAGGGTTTAGCTCCGGATGGTATGGTGGTAAACGTAGTGTTAACATGTCATGTTCCGCCAGAAGCGTATCAACAATATACTTTGTATAAGTTGGTTTATGCGTTTTAATCAATGCAAATAATTTCAACTTTAAAGGCATTGGCATCATATGTAATACCTCGTTCCGTTAGCCATTGCTGCATCGCTGCTTTTTTCCACGAAAAATTTGGAATAGGATCCACCTGTACATTGTGGTAGGACGCATAATCTATCACTAAAACGCATTTTTGTGGAGCATTAGGGATAAATTTATCTTTTAACCATTGCGTGAAATTTGTAGAATTCATTTCGTCGTGGTAGTCGCCTGTTTTACCCGATGTGAATATGAGTAAAGCATTAGGTACGAATCCTGATGCACCTCCGGCATGTAAGATAATGAGACGTCTTCCTTTGGATACCGGAAATTTTAAACATTTATTCTTGCCATCGTCCCACGTCTTTGGTACCGTATGGGAACTGTGGATGTAAGTTTCATCGCAATATATTATTGTTCGACCTTCCTGCTTATATTTTTTTAATTTTCTTAAATATTCAATCCGTTTAGATTGAATGTCAAATTTCTCAATCAACACTTTTCTATTGTCTTGTGCTTTTCTCCACCTGAATCCCATTTTTTTAACTAATTTTCTAAACGAATCAATCTTGCCTGTAAAATTGATACCCTCTTCATTTTTAACAGCTTTGAATATCCTTTTCATAGTAGGCCTCCTTTTCTGAATAGCTGTATAGTTGTAAATGATTTTCCTAATTATTTCTTCCTCAAATTCATCATTTGATCCTTTGGAAGTTGAGGGTTTGTTTATGGTCTTCCTTGGTGATTTAAAGGGAGTAGCAGGTGATTTTTCCTTACCTTCATTAATTATTCTTTTGGCAGTATTGATGCCAACTCCAAGGAAGTTCTCAACAGAAAAAACTTATTCCTCTCAGTTACGGTCGCTACCCGTAATGCGTTTTTGTTTAAATAATTTTGTTTCAAATGTTCTTTTTCACACAATCAATTTTAATGTTAATAAGAAAACGCATTTAGCACTTTTTTGTAACTGCTAAAGATAATTATTATTCAACTTACTTACCTTGTGGATTAAAAACTTCAATTATAGCTTGGCAAGTCTTCGGCAATAATAACGTACAAATAAAATAAACTTAGTAACTTAATGAAAATGAGAAATAAAAATTCCTATGTTTTTATACCACTTTATATTTGTAACACTTTCGTTACTGCAGTTTCGTCCTATATATCAAACTATATTTCAAAATAATACTTGAATATACCAATACACTTGCCTTTTATACCAGGTCTTTCTTATTCATTAATACTGATAATTAAAATGAAAATAACAATATCTACATCTACGTAAATTACCTATATCATTTTTACCTGAAAGTGTGTTCATGGTCGACAATGTGGACGGGCTACATTAAAGACGGGTGGAACATACTTACAGAAGTTGACTAACAATATCACATGTCCTCTGACCACTGCCAAATCAGCATTGTCCATGGTAACTTTTGATTTTTTGTTTCTCTTTTTATTTGGAGTTGAAACTCGGCAGCAACTCGTTCTTGAACCTTCACAAGGGAATACTGGTTTCACCTATCATTGCTTCTGCCTGCATAAATTTGATGACATTACTGAATTTCCCTACTTTGTCCACTCAGAATCTTATTTCTCACTTTACTCTTTGAAGGCATTTTCAAACACAACAAACTACACTATAACCTATCTAATAATATTTCAAAACTATACACAACACAAGGATTTCAAATTCAACACACAATGCGAGAGAGTTGAAGTGATTACAGTACGTGAACCTTCACGTAGACGTTAAGGTACGAAATATAACGTTTACGGGTTGTTATGAAATTGAGTTGAAGTTGAACGTATGTCAACCGCTAACCCTAACATGTTAATTTGTGTTTATTTCGCTTTTATGCTGTTTTCTATGAACAACTGGAAGATGAACTCTACTTTGCGGATCTTAATAGGGATTTTGACCATATACCTCCCTTGCCAAATGCAAATCAAATTCTTCCGGAATTGGCTTTTCGAAATGTTCATTGTTTTAAATAAAGCGAAATACCGAGCAAGATCATCAAAAATACATTGAAGGAATGATGATTGATGTAAAATTGTAAATATTGCTTTGTTACTTCTTGATTTTATGGCTTTAAAGTCAAAATTTGCTCATTCGCAACTCATCGGTGTGATTCGTATATTCTTCGGTTAACGTGCGTTGATTTTTAAGGTATCCGTGTGAGACCGTTAGGTTACGTATGCCCGTAAACCTATTTTCAACGTTAACGTGAATAGCTGACGAATGCGCATGCATAGATGTCAATTTGTACGTTAACGTTTACGTTCATGGCAGCACTTCAACTCTCTAACGCCACAATAATTTTATTCCACTGACTGTACACTCACGACGTTAACTGTTTGAATAATGCAGAGCGAGTGAGCAACCAATTCTTGGAGGCATCCTTATGCTTGTCGACCAGTACTAAGTAAGTAACTTATTTTCAAAAACTAAAACGCAATTTGTCTGTACTATATCTTTAATTGGTATGAACACACGTGCATCGTCGATCTTTACCAAACGCTCGTAGGACTCGAATGCGACGGTATGAGTCATAGCCCTTAAGAAAATCCACAAGCTCTAGTTCAATAACTTTTTCTGAGTTTATTACTCGAGATATGGAAAAAGTCAATAGGATTTTTTTGTCAATTCGTTCAAGGACTTTCAAACTGTTTCTATACATTTTTGTGATATCTTGTTTGGTTTTCGAGTTTTTTTGTTTTAAAAAATACAATTTTTTTCAAGATCGGAAAAAATTTCATTAGAACTTTTTCAGATCTGATCGAGGCCAATAAAACTGTTTTTATATTTTTTTTCGATATCACGTATCGTTTTTGGTTTTTATAAAAAAAAAATATATATTTTTTAGGTTATTTCGCAATTTAATTACTTTGAAAAAAAAGTTAATTCGAAATATCAGTGAAGTTCATATAGACGTATGCAGTGCGAAAAAAAATCCATATTTTCATAAGTCGGTCAATATTTCAGTTTTTCGATTTTTTGAAATATTTCCAGGAATATTGAAAAAAAAAATTGTTTACATTTTTTATAGGTTCCCTAAAGGCGGTCAAAAAAGATGCCCTGTTGAATTGAAAAATATCAACAATTTCCGAAATATTCGCTATTGTTCAAAAATGCACATTTTCAATTTCTGTTGTAAGGTTTGTAAGAGATTTTCACCATTTTCCAATCGGTTTTTCAAAAACGAAAATTTTGAAATTCTAGTTTTCTTCGACGGTTTTGGGTTTTAGCAATAAAAATTTTTCCGAAAATCGTCCGGAAAAGCCGGTTAATATTTTCCGATCATTCCCAAACTCTAAATACCTGATTTGAGCATGTAGAGGTATATCTTGACGGATTTTGAAAGCGATATAATCAAAGGCCTAGAGTGAAACGAGGAAAGTATAAACGTCAAAGAAAAAAAGAAAGAGCACCGTAAATTTTTCCGATTTTTCGGATGAAGTTGAAATTGAAATAGAAGTTTTCCCCCGTGGGAACAATAGAGGGTAAAATTCTAATCGCTGTCTTGAGCGTTTCCGTATATAAACCGATTTTCATTTTTTTTCTGGACAGACGCACAGAGACACCAGATTTTTTTCAAAATTTTTTGGCACAGGAAATTTACTCCAAAGCAACTTACTTGTCTAAACCCACCAAAGATAAAAAAGTTAGGCCCCCCTCTGGAAAGCCTAAAGGTTCTTCGTATAATAACCCTAAAGGGTCTTCTTACGAGGATGTATTGATATCTAGTTAGCCTAGACCAGTTCCCTGCATAAACAAAAAATTGCGTTACCATAGTAACGAACAATAACTTATTAGAAGTGTCAGTGTGAAGTTTGACGTCAAAAAAGTAAACCAGAGTTACGCAATAAATTAAAATAAAAAAGATGTCCACCGAAATTGTGAAAATCGAAAATTTGGAGTATCGAGCCATCATCAAGTACCTGTATTTGAAAAGGTTAAGAGGTAAGCAGATTTACGAAGATATGCTTAATACCCTTGTGATCAATGCCCTTCGTATGCGACCGTGAAAAATTGGACTGCAAGCTTCAAAAGAGGTAAATTTTCCATTGAAGATGATGATCGATCGAGAAGGCCAGTTTCTGTGTCAGTCCCCGAAGATATCAATGCAATTCATAACATGATTTTAACAGACCGTCGAATTGGGCTACAACGGATATCTGAAGCACTGAAAATTTCATACGAACGCGTTCATCATATAGTTCACGTCAATTTGGACATGAGAAAAATTGCTGCAAAATGGATCCCCAAATGTTTGAATGTTGACCAAAAGCGTGCAAGGGTAGTAGCATCGCGTTCGATCTGTGCTCGATTTGAAAACGATGTAGACTTCTTAA
This sequence comes from Chrysolina oricalcia, assembly GCA_944452925.2. Taxonomy (NCBI): domain Eukaryota; kingdom Metazoa; phylum Arthropoda; class Insecta; order Coleoptera; family Chrysomelidae; genus Chrysolina; species Chrysolina oricalcia. The sequence continues at coordinate 4,424,504 of OX101825.2, read as the reverse complement.
ACCGAATTGTTACGATGAATGAGACTTGGGTACATTTCTACGATCCAGAAACAAAGCAACAATCGATGGAATGGTGACACTCCGGTTCTCTAAGACCTAAGAAGTTTCGTGTAGAAAATCTGCTGGAAAAGTTCTTGCTTCAGTTTTTTGGGATTGCCATGGAGTAATCATGATTGATTTTTTGGATAAGGGTAGAACAATAACTGGAGATTACTATTCGACATTACGGACCACTCTACGGGAAAAAATTAAAGAGAAAAAACGCAGCAAGCTATCCAAAGGTGTTTTGTTTTTGCAGGACAACGCCCCTGCACACAAATCTCATGTTGCCGTGCAAAAAATTCGTGATTTAGGGTTTGAATTACTAGAACACCCCCCTTATTCACCAGATTTGGCTCCGTTCGACTATCATCTCTTTCCTCAACTGAAAAAAAGTTTAAAAGGTCGTAAATTTTCTTCCAACGAGGAGGTAATAAAAGCTGCGGAGGTCTGATTTTCAGAGCAAGAAGAAACATTTGTTTTGAAAGGTCTAGAGACGTTGCAGGTTCGCTGTAATAAATGTATCCAATTATGAAGAGAATATGTTGAGTAATGAAATATTTTGACATTGAAATTTTGTTCGGTTCTATAGTAGGCTAAGCATTTTTCAATATATCCTCGTATAATAATCCTGAAGGGTCTTCGTATAATAACACTTGAAGGGTCTCCGTATAAAAAGAAAAATCTTCTGTCAAGTGGAACTATTTCGAGTAACTGCTCATGAGTTGAAAATTCCATATTTATCGATTTCATCAAGTAAGAAGTTGGTCCTTCGAGCCGGATGATTGAAAAAAGTATTTTTCCAGAACGTATCTACATGTTTGTAGAGAAAACCACCTAGGCTGGATTGTTTTTGGCACGAATGCAGTCGACCGAATGATTGGCGTTGTCAACATTCGGATTTTTCGCATCGGCAATGTAGGCTATCATGCATACGTTCTTCATTACACCCCTTAGTTTAACAACATCACAAGCGATAATACTAACAAAAGGTGCATAACTGTGACGGGAATTACCAGAGCGTACATGGCATAATTTTCCGCATCGACGTATTTGAGCATTCAGATTGTTGTATGCAAGAAAAAGGAAAATACTTTTGATAAATGTTTGTTATGAAATATTTGCGAAAATAGAGATTAAAACATAAGAAGCGGTTGCTTCATTAGAATTAGCTTTGAGTAGATATCCATGGCCGATGCTCTTCTGACATGTAATAATAATAATAATAATAATGCATTTCTCTATTGCTATTATTCGTTGCAAGGAGGAAGACGCGGGGATACAACTGCGGCACCCCCAGCAACCGGAGGCTTAAGGTCACCCATGGATGAAATCATCCTAATCAATCAAGATATCCTTTATTGTCTGAAGATTTACAACTTATTGACAAAGTCTTGTAAAAATATAAATAAAATTAATTGAGTATATATATATATATATATATATATATATATATATATATTCCTTAGCTAATTTTACGACTAAAAGTTCATATAAACATAGATCCGCCATCGCTTCGTTACCGATCTGCGGGCTGTTGAAATGTCAAGATTTTTTTTGTTTGTTCTTTATAGATCCTGCAATTTTTGAGATTTGTGCCGCAAATTTGAAAGAAAGGTTACGTTGTAGGGCATACATCAATGGGCATGTAAAATGTTTGTGAAAATTTACAGCGTGATATTTTCTTATGGGTCATGCCCCCTGTTCTCCCTCTGAACTTTTTTGCGATGCACCGTTAGTAAATTCTGAAATACAAAATGGATTTTTTGGTTTGTTAACAAACGTTTTTGTTTCTTGTAGTTTTTCCGTGTCTAAGACCGTTATCGAGAAAGAAAAAAAATTAAAATGATTGTGATTCGTTGGTTTATTCGCCGAGGTCTCCTAAATTTTAAAGCTACTTAAAGGCTTTTGCAGCAACGATTTATTATACAAAACATGTAAATAAAAGCCATAACAGGGAAACTAGGTTATAACAATTGTTGAAAGTGTTCTTCTCCAAACCTTATACATGCGTCCGCTCTTCTTGTCATTGATGCCCGTACTCTATCAAACACCCCCGGAGTATTTCTTACGGTTTCAAAAAATGCATTTAATATTCGATTTCGTAAGTCATCAATGACATTTATTGGTGTTGTACACACTAGATATTTGAGATGCCACATAAGAAAAAATCTACCCTATTTGATTCAGGAGACCTAGAGGGCCAAAAATGAGTTCCAACCCGTCCTATCCTAGAATTAGGTTCTCCTCCTAGAATCCTAGAATTAGGTTTTCCTCGATATTGATACCTACTAGATTCAACAATGGATCACTGTTCCATATGATCCCTTGATGAATCTAGTAGGTATCAATATCGAGGAGAACCTAATTCTATATGATACAAATATTGATGGATTAGTTGAAATAGTGAGGAAAATTAAAAATAAAAACGCAATGAACTACAGATTTCTTCTCCGTTTTATACGGTCTTGACGATCGTGGTTCATGGGTATTGCTTAGTTGGGTGGCCGGCGCTGGGATGGCGCTCGCAGTTTGGAGTTATCCACTGTGCGGTCGCGATCTCAGTTTCGGTCTTGAAATGGATTTGGTTGTCGATTCATTCGTTGCAGTCATTAGTTATTGACTGCTAGGCCTACCCTATACTGATGAGGGGCAACAACCCGAAATCGATATATAGGTGGTCCGAATGTTTCGATGAACATTCCCATGCAACAAGCAGTTGCAGAGATAACCTTGTAGGAACTCTGCACGGAAATTTCATCAGATGTAATTCAATGTTCGTCGTGGCATTAGCCAGGAAAGTAGTTGTTTTCTGATGGATTTTCGACCCAACTTTTCCTATTGTATAGGATATTAGCAATGAGCAGTCCTCCGGACATCTTATGCCTCAAGTCATAAGCTCATTGTGAACTACAGATTTCTTCTCAGAAAAAATTTCTTTGAAAATGGTGCATTTTCATTTCATATTCATAGAGTGGACTATTCTGGTAGGTATGGCCTCATTAAGAGGATGTTCCAGTTGAAAAATCTGAGAAAAAAGTGATCCCGAGTTTTGGTTGCCCCTGTATGAGAAAATTGCCATTCGGTAAATTTATGAATATGAAATGAATATACACCATTTTTGAAGATATTTGGTTAAACATTTTCTTTTTCCTAATTATTGATTTTGAGATAACTTTTTGGTATCCCCTCGTAACGGATCATTTTCATGAAAGTATGCTGAGGAAGATTGAACAATATCATATGAGTAACAATAATACATGGCCAAACTTTTTACACAATAAGTTTTATGCAGACTAATTATTTTTATAATTTTAGTTTTACTTAATTTTTCAACATCAATACATACAACATCAATACATTTTTGTTTCCTAATTATTTTTATTAAGATAATTTCCATGCTATACCTTGTATTGAACATTTCAACATCATGTGAGTTGGCTATGGAAATAAATTTATTCTATAGGACTGGAGTTATTTTTGAAACTGCACAATCGTGGGCACAAAATATTTATTTCGATAATTTTTCTACAAAATAGTAGACATTTGGAACATGTAAAGTTTTATAACTCAATTCAAATGAAATTCAACACCTATGACAGACTCAATTAATCTAATTGTTCAAATTGTCGCCCGTTAACGTCAATGCATTTTTGTATTTTTTCGGAGCATGCCCGCATAACATTCACTAGTTGAGCCGGAGTAATTTCGTTAATGGCTCTCCTTACCCTATCTTCAAGTTCCTCGCGATTTTGAGGTCTATTATGAGCATAAACTTTTTTCTTCAAGTGAGCCCAAACAAAAAATCCATTGGCGTGAGGTCTGGTGACCTTGGTGGCCAACGAACTGGGCCATGAGTACCAATTAGTCTGCATAAAACTTATTGTGTAAAAAGTTTGGCCAAGTGTTATTGTTACTTGTATGATATTGTTCAATCTTCCACAGCATACTTTCATGAAAATGTTCCGTTACGAGGGGAACACAAAAAGTAATTTTTTTATAAAATGTCACTTATATCAGCAGATTGTGAATTGAAAGTATGATTGTGATATATCATTGTAAAGGTTATAAATTCTATACCGAATTGTAATTTTCAAAAAAAAATATACTTCCCATTTGAAATATAAAAATAGGATGCGCTTCCGGTCAAACCGGAAGTGTCATATTTGGATTGATACTTGCTAAATTGTACATTCATAACATCAAATCGAAGTACCGAATTTGAAACATCCATATAAAATAATAACGAAGATACAGGGGGGTAAATTGGTTCCCCGGTATATACTTGCCAATCTAAATGATGTGCACATGATTTAATCCTTTCGGAAATATAGCCCCATATTCGACAGATAATGAAAGATCTTCATCGCCGGTACATACCGTGTGAGTCACTAATTATTAGTCATTTTGGGCATTTGTTCCATCTTGTACATTTACTCTTGTAGCAATACTAGTCCCAGTTCTGTTATCCCGAGCCTTTTAGCTGATTTAACAGTTTCAATATTAACGAACAGTCGTTACCGACCGATGATGAACCCTTTACTCCCATAAACACCTGACTATGTAGACTTATTATGGCAAGAACCTGTCAGAAAACAACTACTCCCCTGGCTAAGACCACGACGGGTATTGAATTAAATCTAACAGCAACTTGTGCAACGTTCCTCAAAACATCAGAGGACGCAATTGCAAGTGCCCTCTATGACCAACCAGCTGAATTATGTTTTGATTTGGACGGGGTGACCACCTGCAGACTAGTTTCGAGGTTGTTGCCTCTCATCAGTGCAAGGGCAGGTCAACACAGACAGCACTGAAGCCATCTGTTCAATACCCGTCGTGGTCTTAGCCAGGGGAGTAGTTGTTTTCTGACAGGTTCTTGCCATAATAAGCCTACATAGTTAGGTGTTAATGGGAGTAAAGGGTTCATCATCGGTCGGTAACGACTGTTCGTTAGCAAACGATCTCCCAAAGATTTCTGTCAGTTTCAATATTATTATTTTAAGCTTCAAGAGTTTGTTTTAGATAATTGCCAAAATTCCAAATCAGCATAAATGTACAGGGAGTAGTACTACCTATAATAAATAAATTATATTTGTCTTGTAATTGCCTGTATGTGTAATCTGAATATATATTTAAACTGAATATATTGAGTTTGAAGGTGAATATGTTATAATTACTTGATTTAACTATTTTTCGATAACTTTTTATTATATCTGATAATAAATCCGGTCGTCACATTTAATGAATCACCCTGTATAACTCATTATAACTCGTGTCGACAATATTAAGATTGCAATTATTATCCTTAAATGTTTGTAACAAAATAATCGTTACATTATTAATTATCTAAAGGCAAGAAACAACGCTGCCTCTTCATGTTTGACACCCTGTATCTCAAAAACTGTCCATAAGATCTCGTTGTGCCCATGGAGACATTTGAGCCAATTCGACTGGGACCCATTTTCCATAAGAACCGTGCGGGATCCTTTGATTGGAAATATTTTATTTTATCTTTGCAAAACTTGAAATTGCCTTAAATCATTGAACGTCAATTTATAATAATTTTCCAGTTGATAACAAGCTTCTATTCATTCAAAATGAAAATTATATCATTATTTCTAGAGAGTTGATCCCATATTCACCCTTCATATGGATAGATTCCAATCTACGATCTTCGTTCACCCCTGAATCCAACCCTGTGCTAGCGCCACAACCCCTAGTAAAGTTTCAAATAACTGAAGCAAGTAGTGCACTTTTGACACTCAAAGCTACATTACCAGTCATAGGTTAATTGAAACTTGGTTACAAAGCTTTAGGGGCGGTTGTAAAACATCCCATGGGATGATTAATGAATAAACAACATCGATCTGGTGGTCAGAGTGTCAGCATCAGCTGATTTCGGTTCGAACTCGCAAATCGCGGAGGCACATGTCAAAACCGATCCTCAAAAACAAAACAAGCCAACAAACCTTCAAATCCCCGCTGGTCTGCAGGTAGTAAACGACAACGCACATCCAAGCCAGGGAAAACAGAACGAGCACTTTGACATTTCGTCGCATTTCAATTTTTTTCAGTCACCGCACCTCACCGACAGTGTTTTTTCGTCGAGCATCAACAAGACATCGAAAGGCGAACTAGACTACAGCCTGAAAACAGCCTCGCATCGGCCGAGTCACGACATTCACGGCCTCCTCCGCATTACTGAATTGACCGAATTGAATCAACTCTACGGGGAACTCGCAAGGAGAGCGATTCACAGGGATTCGCGATCGGGGATCCCGTCAGTGGCGTGCCGCGAGAAGGGGAAAATTATCGGGCAGGCACCGGCAGGGTGAAAGTCTTGACGAAAATCAGTCTGGAAGGGATGCCTTCGACAGATTAGACCAAGCTATAGAGGTTTTTTCCCCCACGAAATAAAAGACGCAAATGGCCTAGGTATACCAATTTTCATAAGATAGTTCGTTAATGATATTGAATTGAATTGAGGTTATATTTAGAGGGCCGACATCAAGCTGTAACTACCAATAGTACTACTTCGAATTTCAAACTTGTTAAGCATGGTGTTCCTCAAGGATCAGTTTTGGGGCCGCTCTTTTTTATCATTTATGTAAATGAAATCAGTCGCTTTATGAACCCACATAAATCTGTTCTATTTGCCGACGATACTACTTTCATTTATTCCGATAAGAGTAGGAGTAGAGTCTTTTTATTTGACTACATTACTATTACATGTTTGTAGCACGTCATAAAAGCGACAATACTAATATTGAAATATTTAAATATAAAATATAGTCGACATGAAAAATATAACAAATAGTGTAAAAAATATATTGTAAATTACTGTAAAAAATATTGTTAAAGAGATGAGTAACACTAAACGTAACATAGACAAAATGGAATTTTGGTAAGATGAGTTTTATTCTATATACGGTCTGAAATATCCAATGTATTCCTCTGTGGAATAAAAGCAGTGTGTCAAGAGTAAGTTTTTTATTTTTGAATAAGTGCATACTTAATGAGTTCAATTCGGCCGGTAATATATTGTAGAGATGGTAATTCTATGAATTTTTCCTGAATTTGCCCATACGGAACCGGTTTAATCTTATGTCATCTGCTTGCCTGGTACCATAGCTGTGTATATCAGATTGCTCAGTGAGTATCGAAGACTTTTTATGAATCTCTATCAAAACTTGAATACATAAACACGGCAAGGGCATTATTCTGAGTTTGATAAACAAAGGTTGGCAGTGTTCCAGATAACATACGCTGGATAAAATCTCAACAGCTTTTTTCTGCAAACGAAAAATTAAGATAGATTCAGACGAACCACCCCAAAGAATAGTACCGTAACTGATGTGAGAATGAAATAACGAAAAATAGTTTGTTTTGAGTGCATTAAAATTAGTTACATTTTGAAGTTGTCGTAGGACAAACAGCGAACTACTCAGTTTACTTTTCAATTTGGTGATGTGACTTTTCCAAGATAGATTACTGTCCAGAGTCATTCCTAGTAAATTTGCGGCTTGCATTTCTGAGGCATCCGTTGTAGATGAAAGATAAATAGACTGCGATTTAACGTTGTTGAGTTTAAGTTTCTGAGCTGCGAACCAATTTTCGAATTTATTAGCTAATTCTTCGTGAGTACTGATCTCAGTTTATCAGATGGTTGCTCAAATCATTGGTGTATATTGAGAATAACAACGGTCCTAAAATTGACCCTTGAGGAACTCCATGCTCAATATGTTTGAAATCAGATAATGAATTTCCAATATTTACAGCTTGATAGCGGTTCTGCAGAAAGGATTTTATCAGATTGAGTGGTACTCCCCTAACACCATAGTAATTTAATTTTTCAAGTAATATGTCATGTGATACGCAATCGAATGCCTTTGAAAGGTCGCAAAGGCAGCTTGCATCCCATCTTTCAAGGTTGATGCTATATCGTTCACAACATGACAGCGAGAGCAGTAGAACGATTTGGTCGAAAACCATATTGCGTGTTGCTAAAATAATTATTCGATTCAAAGTAATACCTCAATCGTTTATTCAGAATTTTTTCAATATTGTTGTTTGTTAAATTTGAGATAATGGAAATAGGACGGTAGTTGTTGATATTATGTCTGTCACATTTTTTAAACAACGGTGTTATTTTGGAATACTTGAAGCAATCTGGAAAAACTCCAGTTGAAAAAATTTCATTTATTAGATTAGTTAGTGGAACCAGAATGATGTCACTAGAGTCTGTTATTATTTGAAAGTTTAGTTCAAGTATATCGAGACACTTCAAAGATTTTATGGCATGTGATACTCCTTGCGGTGCTACCGGCGATAAATAAAATGACTGACAAGAGGCAGGAATTTTTTTGAAATTTAAAAGTTTACTAGACGATACGGTTGGTAAGGAATTTATAATATCAATAGCAATATTGACAAAAAAATCATTGAAATCATCAGGAGAAAGATCAGGAACCGATTCGATACCGTGGAATTTATTTTGCTCGAAGTTTATTATTTGATATGATAAGGACTTATTAGAACTTGCGAGAGTATCTGAAGAGGTATATAGTAAGGCAGAAACTTGTTTTTTGCAAACAAACTCAAATTGATTACTTATATTTCGGACGTCCATCATCTTAATGGTTGAAAGATTTCTATCTCTTTCAATTTTTTTTTCACTATTCACCAGAAGACGATTGCGGATTCAAGCAATTGAAACGTTGTGAAAAAAAATTTGAAAGAGATAGAAATCTTTCAACCATTAAGATGATGGACATCCGAAATATAAGTAATCAAGTTACTACATCGTCTAAAACATTCAAACAAACAAACTCAAATTGAATGCTGACGAAACTCAACAACTTAATTTTGCAGCTAGAACCACTACATCAGATGTGAACAGTGGAGTCATTGTGGACAGCAAACTCTCTTGGAATGATCACATCAAACATTTAAACATTAGATTATGTAGCACTCTTGTTTTTTGTATTCGTCAACTGAAGAATATCACCAGCTATGATACAATGAAAACTACACATTTCTCCCTTTTCCACTCTCATATCAGTTATGGGATAATTCTCTGGGGAAATTCAAGTGGAGCTATAACAGCTATAATAGCAAACTTCAGAAAAGAGCTATCAGAATCATTACAAATTCAGGCCATAGAGATCATTGTCAACCTCTTTTTCTGAGACTTCAAATGCCACTACCCACCCTATATCTATACAGTGTCCTGTTAGAAATTCATAAGAAGGCAAATATGTTAATCAAACAATCTGACGTTCATGATCACAATACCAGATCTGCAAGTAATATTCGAACAAATCGCTACCGCCTGAATAAATCCAAGAGAAATACGTTAGACTTCAATCTTCACAATCATTTGCCAGATGATTTTAAGTGTCTCTGCATGTTTCATTTTAAAAATTCCTTAAGGAGTTATCTCTTGAGATATTTTTTGGATTGATGGAAATTCATAGTATGTGGCACTAAGCTAAACACGATTAAATTTCCACAGATTATTGTCTACGCGAAATGTTTCGATACACTGTATGTTTTTCAAGCAAATGTAATACATTAAATTATTCTACGTTGAACATTACTTAAATATCCTTCTTATCAATTGAGGTAATTAGGACCTCCGAGCAATAAAAGATATAGAGGGTTTTTCTGTCTCTTTTTCGAAAGCAATATACCCGACGTTGTTTACAAACATCTCAGCCCGAATCATGTTAAAAAAGGGTATTGTCGGAAATATTCGTTTGCACTCGGTGATCAGGTTGGAATTCCGTATTATATTCACTCCTAACTTGACGATCATGTTGGTTCACGTCCGTTTACGACTTATATGTCGTCTTGTCAAATCAAACCATGGGCGTCGCAGCATGGTAATCATGGCATATAAACCATAGTTGACGTTTTCATTGGTATTAATGAGTTGATTTTTATTGAATTCGCTCATTTTCATCCCGATTTTGAGACAAAAATACACTATTTGTTGAAATAGCTGTAAAAAAACTATGTTACTATGTGAATCGACTGAACGATCACCTATCAATAATTAGGAAAAAACTTGTTGAAATGTAGGTATACTAAAAAGTAAGTTAGTAAGTAAGTAAGCAAACTCAACTCTTCATTAACCAAATTCAAATCATAAGCCACTAGCAATATCTAATGGGCATTGGAATGTTTTGTTGACATACAGGGATTATCATGTAGGTAATCCGTTCATCAGAAGTTGTCGATATTCCCATTTGAATGAAATTTTATATACACGGAATATCACATATATCAATATGAATAACCGATCTGGAATGTTGTCAGTGACATATCGCTTCTGGTAAAACCGGACGTGGACATAAACTTCTTTACTGTGAATGGAACACTGTGAATCATCGCAGGTTTGAAATCTAATCAATGGCCCAGTTAACACAAACATCTAGGAGATGTTACTTTCATGATTATTATGGTAACAAAATGAGTTGCATTTAGACATCACTGTTACCACTTAGTGATGCCAATTGTTATGAATTGTTCACAATTTTGTTCTCATTAGTGTCGCTTTGAGCACAAAATGTGAAGAAAATTGCAAAGCACATTAACATGAATTTTGGGTTCATTGCGATTTTGTCGGTATAGAAGGAATTAGGTTGGTAACAAAATTAGCATAACATCACCATCACGACACAAAATGGCCAGAGTTGTTTGTCGAGACGAGAGTCAAGTATCAGTATTTGGTTGACGCCATTCTTTAAATATTCTATAGGTACTTCTGATAGTATGTTCTATAGGTACTTATGATAGTTCTGTTTGATTTTTTTAATTTCAATGCTTAAATCAAACGTGTTTATTAACATTGCCCAATTATTATTTCTACCAAGAACTGTATCCCTTCAAGAACTGGAACGGTGAGTAGAAAGGTAGAGAGGTCCAGTGATTTACAGAATTTGGCATTTTCAGGATAGGTATACTGATTTCGCCGCAAACAAAATGCTGTTCAGAGGATTGAAGTTGAATTATAGATTTTTCTACATTTCTGTATATTGTTTTTTTATGATTTAGACAGAGTTTGATATTTTTTTTGTCTTTGAAAAGTATATACTACGGAATCAACTCACGCATTTGTTTTCTAGCATTCCATTCCATATGAACCATAATTCATTAGTAAGTATAATAACATTGAGGTATAATTTCTATTTATGTTGAAACATGGTGAGCTTTGTTTTATTCTTGACATACAGGAGAATCAGAAAGTGAAGCGCATTTTTGAATAAGTACCAGTCCTTTCAATTTCACATTGTTACATCGAAAGGGTCTCGATGTGCATTCGATTCCGAATTTTAAATGGAATGTCACATTGGGCTAATTTCGAGTCACATTTTGCATCAAATTTTGATGTCTCGACATGACCAACGGGGCACCGAATAGACGTTTATGCGATAATAATGGAAGTCACTTTGCGATTCACTGGTGTGAACTGAAACATGAATGTGAATCTCACTACCATCTCTGAGACCATTCTGTGTTGACTGGGGGGTTGAGTAGTATTTTTGTTATCTTTGGGAGCCCATACTCCTTCCTAATTTCGGGAGATACCTCATTGAATATCTTCAATCATTTTGGAGATGCAAAAAGTGAAACAATAACTACATAAGAAATTATCGATTTTCTACCGACAGACTTGTAATATCGATCGCTCCCTACGCCTTACTCCACACAAGTTAAGAAATAACTTTTTGACAACTCTTAAAAAAATTCAATCATCTGCCCCAGAATATCAATAACCTGAATTCAGAAAAAACATCAGAAAAAGTTAAGAGTGCTACTAGCTTACGACACTTTGGATGCGTATTTCTATGATACACTTTCATCACAAATTTGAATGTAATCTCTTATGTGTATTATAGTTTATGCGTAAATTCTTATGTGTATTATAATTCATGATATCGTATATAAAGTGTATAGTTTAGTTTACTAATGTGATTCAAAGATTTGGATATTTTGACTTATTTTACTTAAGCACTTCCTTTTATTTTTACAGTATTTATGACCTTATTCTATGCTTTATCAGCAATAATCTAATTCTTTGCACAATAAGTACAGTATTTTTGATCGATTGAACCATCAAATTAAGTGTTCATTGCTTTGAAGTAATTTAGTTTCTATTGCCACACAGCAATAATCACTATCTAACTGCGATCACAATTGACGAATAAAAGTCAATTTTTAAAAGATCGTAGAAAAAATTCTCATGTCATTTACAATTGTCACTTATTTTTGTACCTATTCATCGTAATAAAGTGGCGCTCCGGGGTGACTTAGAAATTATTGGTAGCGCATTCACTTTTTATCTTAGGGAAACCTACAGCACTTCCGCCAAGCATTAGACGTCAGGATTGACACTTTGATAACACACGCTTTCGAACCAGGCATGTGGCCTCCTATCGATACCAATACATGTGAGAACAAATTTCTCTGAACCGACCGAGTCTAATTATACATATTTTTAATTAAAAATGAAACATGAGAAAATGTATTAGCACGCCACTGGTTCTACGCTTACGTCAGAATAACATAACAATAACAAATCTCCCCCTCCGAACTCGGAGTTTTACCCCTCACCCACAATCTGTAGCAAAGGATAGTGTAATGGAGCTTTCATAACAAATGTGTGTTGTGATTGTAGAAATAGCATTTCTATGTCTTTTATTGCTTTGAGATTAGAATAAAAATTGACAGTACAATACAATACTACTTAATTATTTGAAAAGGTTTAACAAAGGGGAACTATTAAGGTCCAATTGATCATTTAGTAAACAATTCGAATTTTTCAATTTATTAATTTCCAAGAATTCTAAATAATTAAGTCTAATACTCTTATTTTCAACATGAAGCATTTCAAAGTTTTTATCGAAGTCATAGTCTACTTCCAAAATATGATTGGCATATGTTGAATGTGTTTTATTTACATAATTCATACGGTGTTCACATACGCGGCTTTTGAATGGTCTACCAGTCTGGCCTACATATACTTTGGAACAAGATCCACAATTCAATTTATAAACTCCTGATTTTTCAGATTTTTGTGTTTTATCCTTATTATTTTTGATAAACGTGTTATCTGTTGTGAATGCTACTCTTAAATTTTGTTTTTTCAAAAATTACGCTATTTTTTCTGAAATCAGTTGAAGTTCTGTAATTATTGTCAAGGTTCCTCATAGTGGGGTACACTTCTTGGATAGCCTTTCTATGTATTTTTTTAGCAAGAAAATTCTCTATTAATTTGACTTGATACCCATTGTTAACTGCTATCTGTTTTATGATATTTAATTCTTTGCAGAATTTTTTTTCAGAAAGAGGAATATTCACTAATCCTATGTATCATACTACTTATAGTATGCTGATATTTCATGTATATATGGATGTATCGAATTATTATGAATGGTGATGTCAGTAAGGGAAGGTTTATGAAATAGAAAAATGGCCTGGTGTTTGTTGTTGTTTTAACTATTTCGTCGTAAGTATTGTAAATTATTCGTGAATCCCCCTGTACCTGACGATAATTTGACCCAATAAATGAAATTTAAAAAAAGTTTCTCATCATTTATTAACAAACTTTCTCTTCAAAATAACACTTTATTATCAATGTTTTCCTATGATAAATTTTAGCAATTTGATATTCTTTGAGATGACTCAGCAGAGCAAATTTTTCATCAAATATTAGTGCTTTGGCTAGGAAATCCTTGTTTCCTTTCCTTTTTCTGCTCGGATTGCATGTGCAAATACGTATTCTCCACTCTGGTTCAATCCAAACCAATTCAATGAGGATAAATTTGAATTCCACAATCACAAACTGTTTGATTGGAGATTTTTCAATCAACAATGACAGGGATGGGCGATCATTTGGTTTCTCACTCCAGTATACTGAAAAATCCTGAGAATGATCTTCTATTATGTGCTGCTTGATGCTGAACACTTTACTTTGGTGTCTGCAGTGTTTCACTGGACATTTTTGAATTGGCTGAAGTGAACAGTTTATTTCGTGTTTGTTCAAAGACTCTATATTGAAATATTTTCCACATTCCCACTTACAGAAAAATAAAATTTGATCAAGAGCTTTCACTGATATCATATCATCTTCTTTTTTTTTTCGAACAAATTGTGCACAAATAATACTTTTCCTTTTTTTTGAACATGTGTACATTCTGCGGTTCACCTTTTTTAACACAATAACTTATTGAAGAACAGTTGGAGCAGCAAAGAACTAATATGTTCACACGACTTTTTAAAAGTGAAGTAAAATTCAAACCAATAGAAAACTCAGGATGTTTCTGTCGAAAACTTTCATCCAAAAATAATTTTCTCATCTTGAAACATTCTACATCAATTTCATCACTTACATCTGTTTCATCACTTACATCTATTTCATCACTTACATCTATTTCATCTCTTTGCTCATTAACCAAAGAATGAGATTTAATTGGTAAATTAATTATGCCAGTGCCATTGATCATAATTTTAAATGTTACATTCAATAGTCCATGTTGTTTTGCAATTATAGGCTTTGCCATGTGTAATTCATCAACATTAAATAAATCAAAAACAACACATGAATTTTCCCTGGAATGTTTTTCAAAATCTCCATCAATACGAAGTGTGAATCTATTGCTGATAGTTCTTGCATCTTCAGAATTACCCAAGAGCATAGTGCTCATTGAGACATATTCAATAGAGGCATTAGTCCTGAAAGATACAATGAACAATCTATCTAGATGTCTATACAAAAAATACTTGACAAGTTGTGATGTTTCATTCAAATCAACCAGGAATAATGGAGAATCAAGGTACATAATTTCATGCTCTTTCTTAAAATGTGTGACCATCAAAAAAGTAGGCACCAAGTTGAGACCTGAGCATATCGGACAGAGAAAACTTTTACCAACACATTCCAATTCGTGTTCGCGAACATCAGAACAGTTCAAGAGCTTCCTGCATCCATCAAATCTGTTGATGCACTTGAAAATACTTCGTTCAGCCAGTAGATTGTATAAAGAAACTACACCAGCATCTCCATCCTCAGAACACCTTCCGCATTTGATTTTTCTGTTTGGGTAGACTTTTATGGGTTGCAGGGACAAAAATTTGTGACAGGTGCTGCAGATGAGACTTTCCAAAAGTTCATCAGTGATTAGTAAGGCCATGATTTGTTATTGCTGCTTTCTCTGAAACAAGATTTTTAAATAGGATACAAAATAAAAATTACTGCAAATGTTTTAAAATACCACAGCTACCTTTCCGTTCTTCGGGTACCTCCCTCAAATTTAAAGTTTTTGTTTACTTGTTTCCTACCAAATTTTTGCAGTGATTGGTGCTAAATTTGACCGTTCAAGATTAAAGATTACCAGGTGATTTTCTGCAATCTCCATGAGAAAAATAATAAATACAACATACAACACTGAAATTGAAATAGTGATAATTATTGTTGCCAATGTTGCCATTCCACTATCACAGCTTAAACTGTGCCAGAATAATATAATATTTGGTGTACTAGATCGTCGTTCAAAATTGTACTAAATGGTACTAATTTTTCTAATGCAAGGGGGACAGATATTTCATAAGCCCTTGGTTAGCTCGCGCATTGATAAAATAATTTTCCAAAAATTGCCTTGATTTGCTAACTACGTGCCTTTTCGATCAGTGTTCAGCCCTTACTGGTAGGTAATAAGATTATTAAAATACTGCCTGGTAAAAGTGCCAAAACCACTGAAATATACCTTTATATTTCAGTGGCCAAAACTCTCAAAGTATGTTGAGTCGAAGAAATATCGCCGATCGTTGTTGATACACATAATTGAAATTTCTTCGGAAGGGCCTTATAAAAACCATCGTATCCTTTTCGTCTATAAATGTTAGCTAATAGAGGACTTCGGATCAAAGAGTACACTTCGGACAAAGAGTAGGTTATATAATCTTTGCTTCGGATAAGGATACAGTGATGCCACCACACAACTTTTGGCTTTAAAACTACTGACACATTTTTCGGCATTTTTTCTTCATGTCAGGGTTCCTGGCAGCCTCAGGAACCCGGTAATATGATTGAAATTGTTCATAACGACGGAAATATTGAGATTTTCAATAAAATACAAAACACTAGTGACTTTAATTTTGTTTAGGGATTTTTCGTTCAAAATGGCGCTAAATTCGAAACTAGAGCTAGAGTATTGTTATTGAAAGAGGTATTGTGTCGTCTAGACAGTTCCGGATAAAGCCACTGTGGGGCCCGTAGCAAATGTGAACAAGAGGCCCTTGATTTGCATTAAGTATTAAAGTAGAGAATATGAAATAAAACAGCACATTTACAAAAAGACTTTCCGTGATTTAATCTGGGCAAATTTGAATAGTTGTAAAAAAGAATAAAAATGATACTGATGATCCTAATAAATTAATTTTGTATTGTAGTTATGTATTCAAATATTTTTTATGAATAATTTGATATAAACTACTTTGTTATAAAAATAATGAAGAAAGTCGAAAATCATTGAAAATATTGAGAAAATCGTGATTCAGGGGGGCTTTTTTCAATTTCAAGCGGTATAACGATCAGTAAACCAAAAAGTTGCATAGACATTTCAACAATTGTAATGATCACTTTATAGACCTTCGAAATACAAAAGAACACCAAGACAATTGTAAAGTTGTTTATTTTTTTGAAAAATGTTCCTAACTCGAAAAAACTAGTCATGTTCATTTGACAACAAAACGAAATATGCTCACACATTTTTATGTTAATTAATAATAATAATAATAATATATATTTATTGTTGTCATTGGATCCAATTTGGACATTGACATGGTCAGTATCTATTAAAAACGATTTGAGTAAATTAAGTAAAAAAACTCTCAATATCAAACAACAAACATAGCACAAACGTTATTTACAATAACATGTTAAAAGTTAGGTGTAACTATATGAGGTACTCTTCAACAGTGTAGAAGCAATGTTCAAGTAAATATTCCTTAATTTTATGTTTAAATGAATTTATACCCTTAATTGATTGGAGGTTGACAGGTAAGGAATTGAACATTTTTATTCCCCTATACTCTGCCCCCCTTTCGAATAGGGCTGTACTGTGTGCTGGAATTCTCAGACTGTCGAAATAACGTAGCACTCTATCACTATTAGTACGTCCATTTAATTTGTCATGAATAGATTTGGGTTACTTTTAACAAAAATAAGTAGCCTATATATGTAAAGAGAGGGAAGTGGTAGTACACCGAGTTTTTTGAAAAGTGGTCTGCACGGTTCTAAAAAGTGTGTTTTCAGTATACACCGTATTACACGCTTTTGTGCCAAGAAAACTCTATCAGCCAATTGGGATCCTCCCCAAAAAAACAAGCCATAGGTTAAGATTGATTGAGCATGAGCAAAGTAGTAGGTTTTCAACACAGCAAAGTCCACGGAATCGTTTAGTTTACGTATGGCATAACACATTTTATTCAGGTTCTTCACAGTTTGGGAGATATATGATTACCAAATGACAGGTTAAATCAATTTCCACACCAAGGAACTTAGGCTGAGTCAAGTCTCCGGTCTGACCAATATGATTAGACCATCAGCGCGGTCATTTGGTTGACTTGACGACCTAATTAGAACTGTTTGTATGTGACCAATATTTTCAATCATCTGATCGGTCCGACTCATCGTCATACTTCATACTGAACGCGCGTGCCTTGTCCGACCGGTGACTTGACACAGCCTTAGTATCAGAATGTACAGGAACTGATTTATTATTGAGTTTTATTAAAACACTTCTGTTTGGTTTGAAGCGGTTACTAAACTGCACCGACACTGTTATTTTGTGTTTATGTATAGCTTATTATTGTTACACCTGGGGTCCTATTCTCAAATGTCGACTATCATTTGTCGCATGCGACAAAATATCTCCATCGCCTTTCTCGAATATGCGTTGAAAAGAGATGGAGACATTTTCTCGCATGCGACATAGGGTAGTAGACATTTGAGAATAGGGCCCCTGGTCAACATTTCATGTAGGTATCATCGGTTTTCGCCTCATTTTGACGGTTAATTTGAGGTTATGTCGAAAGTTTTCAATTTCTTTATTATATCTACAACTTTTCCATTGAACATTTTCCGCTAAGAGATCACGTTTCGCCGGATATCGCAGAAATACGTTTTGAACCCCTAAACTGCATCCCCATTTTACACCATTTTGAGTGTTTTCGAGTTTAAATAATTTTTTTACTTGAAGTTGGAACCTCAACATTTTTCACCCGCTCCTTGACTGTTACTTTTTTTTCGCAAAAATTATAGGCGCCAAAGTATCGCAATAGTATAGGATGATGGAATGTGTAAAACGATGTTCTGAATAACTACATTTTTGATATCCATAGTTTCATATGTTTATTACTCCAAAAATAAAATACATACATTCAAATAAAGGATCACAATGGAAATTGTGGAAATTAGGATATTATAAAGATGTAACAAACATATTTCAGTAGATAATTTCTTACGAAAAATCAGATGGATCATGGAACTAAACCCAAATGTTTCAGAGATATAGCCACCCTGATTGTTGTGGCGGCAACACACATGCATGTGTTGTTTTTCACTGCTCTGCCTACTCAGTTTAGCATGACATGCGCGCTATTACGCGCATAGTCTGCATTGTTCCTCAAGGTTCTACAAAAAAAAATGTTTTCAAATCTGGTTGGACATCTAGAGACATACCTACACAGAATGGACATATAAAATATATAATCATGATTATATTTAAGAATAGCAAATTGATAAAATTGTTACATTTTTCCAAAAGCGGTTATGGGCTCGAGTAGGTACACACTAAACTAAACTAAAAAAGTTTTCGCCCGTTTACAATTATGCAATTTATGAAACTATAAGTTACATGAAATAATCTGAGTAGAAATAATGAAGGGAAAAACAACAAATTCGGTATAACTTCAACTTTAATTATAATCCAACAGTGGGTGACACTGTAGGTAATTTAAAACGTTCATAAATGATTTTTTTTCATATTTTTGTACTAGGTACCTTTCATTTTAAAATAACACTTTATTTTCAAATTTTCCATGTGACAAATTTTTATATTTTGATTTTGTTTGAGACAACTCAACAAATTGTAACTATTATCAAATATGATGGCTACTGCATCACATTTTTCACAAGGAGTGCACTTGTAAATGCTTATATTCCATTGTGGTTCATCCCAAATTATTTTGATGAAAATAAATTTATGTTCCACCAAGACAAACCATTTTATCGGGGATGTATCAATCAACAATGGAATGCTGAGTCCTTCATCATTTGGTATTTCATATGAAATTTGAGAAATTTCATTGAAATGATCTTTTATCATGTGTTGTTTAATATCAAATAACTTATATTTGTATTTACAGTAATTTACAGGGCAGTTTTGAAATGGCTGAAGAGAACAATTTATTTCATGTTCATTCAAAGAAGATAGTTTGAAAAATTTTCCACATTTCCACATACAGAAAAATAAAATATTTTTCAAAGTTTTTACTCCTAGCACACCATGACATGATGCAGCATTTGTATTCTCAATATATTTTGAACATAGCAAACATAAAAAATAGTATTTTTGTTCTATCTGATGCATGCATACACTTCTACGATAGTCAATATAGGAGCAATATATCAAAAGAGAACAATTGGAGCAAGAGAGAATGATTTCAGTGTTTTCATCCTTCATAAGTGAAGTTAAATTCAAACCAATGGAAAATCTAGGATAAGTTTCACGAAAATCATTATCCAAATAGACAAATCTTGAATTGAAACACTTTTCATCAGTCTGATCTGTTGGCTCAGTACCTGAGGAATGGTATTGATTTGGTAAATTAAGCATGCCAGTATCATTTACGATGCTCATTCTAAATGTTACGTTCAATATCCCAAGACTTTTTGGAATTTTAAACTTTTCAAACTCTATTCCACCAATATCAGACGAATCGAAAACATCACACAATTTTTCCCTGGAATGTACTTCAAAGTCTGTACCAGGTGTACAAAGTGTGAATCTATACCTGATATTTCTTGCATCTTCAGAATCTCCCAAGAGCATAGCACTCATTGCAATATATTCAATGGATGAATCAGTTCTGAAAATTATGATGAACAACCTATCATTATGCTTGTACAAGAAAAATTTGTTAATTTGTAAGGATTCCTTCAAATCAATAAAAAATGATGGACTATTAAGGCACAAGTTTTTGTGTTCTTTCCTGAAATGTGAGATCATCAAAAAAGTAGGCACCATGGTGTAAACTGAGCATACAGGACAAATATAACTTTTAACATCACATTCCAATTCGTGTTTGCGAACATCAGAACAGGTCAAGAGCTTCCTGCATCCTTCAAATCTGTTGACGCACTTGAAAACACATTGATCAGCGAGTAGATTGAATAAAGAAACTACACCAGCATCTCCATCCTCAGAACACCTTCCGCATTTGATTTTTCTATTCGGATAGACTTTTATGGGCTGTACTGACAAAAATTTGTGACAGGTGTTGCAGGTTAGACTTTCCAAAACGTTTTCAGTGAAAAGTAAGGCCATGATTTTTTTTTCTGCTTTTCTCTCTGAAACAAGATTTTTATATAGGATACAATATAAAAATTACTGCAAATGTTTTAAAATACCACAGTTTCCTTTCCGGCAGACAATAAGGTAAGGATCTTATTTGTTGTTCGGGTACTTCCCCCAAATTGAAAGTTTTTGTGTACTACGAAATTTTTGCAGTTATTTGTGCTAAAGTTCAAGTCTCAAGTCAAGATTACCGATTACCAGGTTGATAAAGTGATAAGTTGTTGATTTTCTGCATGAAAAAACAATACAAAACTGAAAATCAAAGACAATAATTTCTCTATGCTGAAAATAGTGAAAATCAGAGTTGCCAATGTTGCCATTCTAGAATTTTTGTTCTACTAGATCGTCGTTCAAAAAATTGTTCTAAATGGTAAACTTGACAATACGATTTTTCAAAAGTTACCTTGAGGTGTTTCGCCTTTTATTGGTTATAAGATGATTGATATACTGCCTCAGGGTTATTCTATATTTACTGACATTGCTGACAGGGTTACCGCGGAAAACAGCTTTTCTGGCAGCGGTAGAGGTCAGATGGCGGCCTCGTGTTGGAAGTCAGGATAATGTGTTGTAATGTCCGACGTCTAAAAAGAACGTGCATTCATCCAAGATTTAAGTGTTTGTGAAGTCCGCCGTAAAACCATAGCGTATAGGTTGTGGTTGAAACGTGCCAGAAAAAATGTAAAAAAGTGCAAATATAATATGGGATGCATTGCCTAGAGCAAGACTCTGCATTCTCCCGATACAGCGTCGCTGTCTACGCCGGTTAAAGGCCGGATGGAAACGGATTTCTCGCAGCGAGGTATGCCCATGTAGCGCCGAAAGGAAGCTCACGCACAAAAATTAGGAGAGAGAGCTTTCAGAGAGTTCGGGTGACCAGAAGTAAGGTGAGGAAAGAGTGTCACTGCTGCCAACATAACTAAATTATTTAGGTGCTTTGTATTTAGCTATCCTTGTTCTTCTTGAGTGTCCTTTTTCTTCATGTTTGTAAATTAATAGTCTGGTACTCTTCCGACGTCATCAAAATGGATGTTTCGCGGTAACCGTAACCCTGTCAGTATATAGAATAACCCTGATACTGCCTGATAAATGTGCCAAAACTCTATGAGTAAATTGGTGGGTTAGCTAATTTTATTATAAAAATGACAGTGCTCTTCTCACAGCTCGGCTAGTATCGAATTCCATTGGTAAAACTAGTGCTTACCGAGTGCATTGTTTGTATTCCATAGGGAATCTGGTGCACATAGTTTTGAACTCTGTGTAATATTTTTAGCACGAGCTTTTTCAGCTCGCAGAGGCGTAAAGTCTCATTCATACCCTCGCGAAATTCGCAATTTTTCTGCGAATAAAATGGCTGCCGATATGGTTCTGCATCATGATTGGTCCGATATGACTGGCAGCCATTTTGATCGCGAAAAAATTGCGAATTTTGCGAGGGTAATAACAAGCCCTAATACGATTCATCGCTTACAGAGCCGCTTTCCAGTTGACACAATGAGTAGCTCTGAGTAACTCCGGGTAGCTCCTGAAGTGATCTCACAAACCACGAAAAACCATGTTCCAATGAAATAGCATGTATTTAGTTCAGTTTAGTTGAGGTTTAGTTCAGGATCAGTTCAGGGGTAGCTCTCAATTAGAAAGCGCCTCTCGTACTCAAAGGCGCTTTTCGTTGCTTTCTGATGAAAGTATAAAGAATCCCATCAGTTTCCTAATTTTTATACGAAACTGTCAAAAATCGAAGTTGGCAACCATTAGGGAACTCGCTCATTGCACACGATTCAAAAGGCTTGTTCATTGAATACTGCTCTAGTTGATCGAGATCACTTTCACATTGTTCATCTCTCTCTGACACTTGTACTTCTTTTGTCTTTCTCTTTTGATAGATCAACTTCAAGCAAGTAGAGTAATCAGAGTACGTCCTAACGAACGACACTCATATGTGGTGTAAAGGCTGTTTTACATAATGGCAGTAGTATAGGCGTTACCCCCCTCTATTGATAAGATAACCAATGGCAAACATGTTTAGACGACGCTGGAAATTCAAGGTCACGCTGCTGAAAGTTTGATTCATTTGAACTTTTTGCAGTAAAATCTAGCAGTGTTTTCATTTCTAACCTTAAAATTATCTTGAAATTGAGATAGCTGATATGATTCCTTTCTACTGCTTTTAACAAACAATTAATTGAAAATGTATACTCCAATGTCATTCATTCAGATAACAACGTCAAAAGGGGCGGAGTCACTGCCACTGCAACTGCCTTTATGTAGAACAGCCTTAAGTAATAAAAATAGTACACCCCACCTGAGCCGCTTTCCAATAGACGAGGAAAGTGTGTCGTCACAAATGTCATTCTTGTCAAATACTGATTCCAAACAAAGAATTTTAGGTGACTTTCTCTGTTGATGATTTGCTGCTCTGCTTATTAGTTTGTGTTTGGTTGTTTAGATTTTGTTTTCTCAAGCAAAAGAAGTTGAAAAGTCTTTACGGAAACAATCGGACAAGCTGATTTAAATTTGACGGATGTTTGTATGGAATCAGTTCTTGACAAGAATGACATTTCTGACGTCACACTTTCCTCGTCTATTGACCCGGTGGGTAACTCCGAGGAGCTCTTGAAGTGATCTTACAGACCACGAAAGAACATGTTCGTATCAAATAACATGTATTCCTGTCAGTTGAACTGATCCTGAAGTGATTTCAGGGGTAAACGGAAAGCGCCGCAGGAAGCAGCGAAAGGAACTCATTTTGGATTTTGTTTGTTATTTTTTCAAAGACAATATTTTATTTCTCTATGTATTTTTTGTTAGAAGCTATCGCTAGTTAAGTTTCGCATCGCTATGCCGAATACTTCAGAAATATATTTTAATTTTTAATAGGTCTTGATCTTGGATCGGTTCATTCAGTTAATTGATATCAATCCTAATATTCTGTAATAACAAAAAATGACTGCATACATTTTATGCAATACATCTGGAGGCGGATTACCTATAATTTCCAGAAAGAAAGGAAGTTCGGAAACAGTGGGTATACCTAATTACTTGTGTTTGGACAAACAGAAATAATATTTTTTCAGTTGCCATTCTCAATAATTGGTTCATTGAATGGAGTACATATGTTCGGAAAACCTTTCGGAATTGAAATTTTAGAAACTTTGTCTGATGATTATGCTGTAACATGGAAAGAGTTTGAAGAAAGGTACATACATAATATTTCGCATGAAAAAAAACTCATTTTTTTAAGGAATTTTGCAGTGTTGTGATAATTGGTATTGCAAGTGGTTGCTCTGTTGACGTCCTCAACCAGTTATTAGAGGAAGTCTTCAATACCATGGTTTTGATAGTAGGAATAAAGGAACTGAAACTGCAACGAAATATAGAAAGACTGAAAAGGGAACTGCGGGTATTTACAAATATACTTTGTTTGACTAACTGACCAGCTACAATGTTCTTTAGATTTGTTTCCCCGTCATTGATAGACTTTTGGACTCTCTGGATTGTGGGGATTCCAGTAACAAGCATTCATCAGATATTGTTGGATTCGTAGAAACAATTCTCTGCACAGAAAACCATCTGATACAGGTACTGATCGAATTTGTTCTTTGAATGTGTTTTTGAAACCAGTTTTAGATTGTATTGGATTCATTCACAGAGTGTCTGGACTCGATGTTCAGTTGCGTATTGGTGTTGGGTAAAGTGGCAGTCGCCACTGAAAACTGGTGGTCCCTTCATCCCGTTGAAATACGACTTCTGGCATTACTTGCTTCAACAGATAATGCAGCTGAATCTAAGGATATTCCTGTTTTCCTACCATACAAAAGTCCAACGGTAAGTGATACCTAGCAACGTAAGCAACATTGGTATTAAGTTGTAATTTCAGGTGGCATTTCGATTTGTAACCTGTACCCTGGTCCCAGAGGTTCAGTTGTGTTGCCTTTGTGGCCCTACCCCAGTACTGAGCGAAATTGAACACTATGTAACGCAATGTTTCAAAAATTCCACAGACATTCTTAATGCTGCTGTTCAGAGTGTACCACGAAATTTTCCTGTGACCTGCTTGATTGATTCAAGTATTCTATGGTAAGACTACTAGGTTTATGAGCATCACCAATGTACTCTGTTGAACCAATAATAATAGTAATTTATTGTCATATTATTTATTTATTTATTGAGAAAATACCTTTCAGTCAGAACAAGTTTTGGTATGAGGAAGTTGTACAATAATGATGATATCATAAATCTGAACATGGTGCAATGATTTGAAGCTTTTGAGACAAATGAATATCAAACTTTCATAAATATTGAAAAGGAACACCACAACAGGCAACATTTTAGAACTTAAATTCATCTATTATTGAGGGGACACCCAGTAAATTGTTTAGCAGCAGACTAATGGAAAGTAAATATTGAAAAGTAACTCATCAGAAACCGTATTCATGATTGCAAGTGTTAAATTTTTTTAAACTCCTTGTGTTGCAATAGCTTTTCTTCTTAAAAACAAAAAATACTGAATGAATGTCAGAGTTGTTGACAAGAGACGCCAAGTGAAATTCAAAGTAGCCGAACGAGAAATTTTTGATAAATGTATTTTAAAGTTTTTCCAACAAAATCACAAGAAAATGTAATTTATTAATGAAAAGGCCAGATTGGTAGCGCCCGCGTGGATTTTTTTAAGCAAAAAATAGTGAAAAAAATTATTACTTTTTTGTTTTTTTTGCGAATACTCAAAAAATATTGGAGGAATCGTTTCACAATCAATAAAACTTTTGTAGAGAGTAGAGAAATATATAATGGTTTTTTATACGACCAGATCGGTGCATTTTCACTGAGAACATCCGGGAAAATCTCGAAAAAGAATTTAACAGAAAATCAACAAAGTATAATTTTATTAATAAACTTCAAATTTAAAAATAAAAAATCCAAGTCCAACTGGAATATAAAACAGCAACACAATTTTACAATAATTTGGCAACCCAACGTGAGATCCAACAACTACAAACTATTAAAGTACAAAAATAGATTGAATCATTAACAGTAGGGTATCAATTTTATTTATATCATGGGAAATAATGTGCTTTTTCACAAAGAAATTGAATTATAACAAATGTCCGCAAATTTTTATATTACGTAATTTATCAAATTCAGCTAGAACAGCGGGAGTGAATCTTTTTTTATCAAGCATAGAGGTAGAGAATCGAGCTAAAACAAGTTATCAGAGTAAAATTGGATTTTTATTTTATTTAATAACATGGAATGAAATTTTAGGGTATCTTTTTCATAAAATTTATCTTGAGAAAATGTGCCTGTAATTTCATATAGTTTATATGGTGGTGTTTCAAATAGGAGGCGATGCAAGACTTTCAGAGATTTCAATAATGCAGAAATTTTATTAAAAGTAGTTTTGGAACAAGGTTCTCAAATATTTATCACATATGTAATTCAACCAAGGATGTGAGAACATAGAATAATATTTGTAATTCTTCTATCAAGTTTAGGTTATTTTCTCAAAGCACCAATGATTTGAGGCATTTTTTTTATTTTCATCAAGACTTCAATATGTTTGTCCCATTTCAGTATTGCAACAATGGACCTTTCCAAGAGATATGAGGTAACACTCAAATTAGAAAGTAAATACGCTAATATCACTCGGGATTTTTTTTTTCTTCTGTCCTCTAGTTTATCTATAATCAGAAGAAAAGTGGTTTCGTGACGTCACGTTCATCAAAATTAAACTTGGCAACGTTGTTAAAAGTTGTGCACCAAATTCTCATTCAAATATAAGGTGTCGTATGTGACAGTTGTCATTTGATACCAGATGGGTTCTTTCATCTGTTTCACGGTGCGATCAATAAGAATAGTTTGTCTCTGTCTAACTCATTTGCCTATCCATTTAATACAAGTGAAGCAGTTCCATGAGATCTAAACTTCAACGAACACTACCTTGATTTATTTTTTGAGGTTAATGGGGTTTTCTAAATTTTGAGAGCTTTTGTTGTTTGTGTTCTAAAATTTGTTATTAATTCCTGTATCTACAGTACCTGTATCCCTGCAATAAATGAACAAGTCGAAAAGGTGCTTTGTACCTCGGTAAATTATCCGAACTTCCCTTCACGAAGCCTTGTTCCATATTTTTAATACACAATTACACAAATAAATTCACACCAAATCATTTATGATAACACGTCACTACACTATTATCGAATTTATCAGTTGAATGTTGATTGTTGAATGTAAATAAAATAAACATTAACTTCACATCTCCATATAACTTTTGACAGGTGAGAACTGTCATTACGATTTGCTGTGTTGTCAATGCTCGTTTTTCATCAAAAGGATGGTCTGTTCAGAAAATTTGAAAGTTACAAATACAATAAAAAATAGCTAATATGTGGATTTTTACCTATGAGTTGATCAAGTGACAATGTATTGATTATTTCTCAACGGCTTATATCATGCTAGAAGTTAAATTTTCAAGGAGAACAGTATTGCCTGTTTCAGAACGTGGATTATGGTGGGAGATATTTCCGATGATCGTGACGTCAGCGGCACACTTTCAAATGTGATATTTTTTTAAAATGAAAGAAAAATAATGGAACTTTTTGTTAAATGGACTTTTCAGTCTAACAACTATCGATTTAAACGAGTTTTGTAATTTATTTTCCATAACTGTAAAGGTCCATTGAAATACCAAGATACTTCATTTTAAAAATTGAGGTTGAGGCAAATATTCTGTTTGGTTTTCGTCGAAAAAGCATTTACTCGGTTTTATCATTATTTGTAGATATAAGATTTGAATAATGGCATTTTTCAAATAATTAAGTCGTTATTTATGTTTTCTAGAATAAGAGATTTTATGTCTTTGTAAAAGTACTTTATCGTCTTTGTATGCGTCAACCCAGTTTAACTGATATTTTGATTATACAATAAATTCAAGATAGGCCCCAAAACAGACCCTTGTGTAACGCCATTATTTATTGGTAGTCTAATAGACGAGAATTTTCAATTTACCATAGCTGCTACAACATTGAAACAAACGTAATAAAAATATTTTTACAGTCAGCTGTTGGTAAACACGACATTGAAGAAGTTCATGATGTCGAAAAGCCCCCAGCAGTCGTCATCGAAGAAAACCACCACCAGCTCGCATCGCTTGGACATCTTGCGGACGTTTTTCTACCGAGCCGTCATGAACCAACTCGTCCCTAGCGAAGCAAAGATGGCCGACGTCCAAAACGCGTCAGAAGAGGAAGATTCTGCGCTTGAACACGACTGCGTGGAGACGTACTGGTGTTCCGAGTATCACAAGTGTCATGCGCTCAAATCGGGCGACAACGTTCTGTGCATTTTGTACAGTTCCGCGGTGCCCACGCACGCCATGCGGATAATAACGCAAAAGACGCTTAAGCAGCTCGTTTTGGATAGGCAAGTTTGCTGGTGAAAATCCGGAATGGGAGAGTTTCGTCCAAGTTACCACGCTTGGTTTCATTTTGAATTCAGGGGTTCAATTCTCAAATTTCTGCTACCCTATGTCGCAGGCGACAATATGTCTCCATCTCTTTCCAATGTATTTCTGAGAGAGATGATGGATATATTTTGTCGCATACGACATAGAGTAGTTAACATTTGAGAATAGTGTCCCAGGAGCCTTAATTCTCAAATGTCTACTACCCTATGTCGCATGCGACAAAATATCGCCATCTCTTTTCAATGCATATTCGAGAAAGGCGATAAATATATTTTGTCGCGTGCGACATAGGGTAGAAGACATTTGAGAATAAGGCCCCAGTCTCAAAAATTACATTCAGTGAAAATTATTCCCTAAATACATGCTATTTAATAGACCATCTGTGACTGACGTCACCATCTTCAATGTCAGTTGCTTGGAGGATAAACATTGATGGCAGTTGTATGTTTTACATGCGTTTTGGTCCTAGTTACAGTAGTTAAAGCTTTTGATTTCGTTATACAATGCCTAATTTCTGTATGGTAGTGAATCATGACAGTAATGGACTGAGAGATAACGTAGAATTTTATAGGATTCCGTCAGGGTATGACAATCATAAAAAACAATGATCAGAGGTGCGTTTCAATTTAACGTCTGTCGTCCGGTAACGGACGATGTATGACGTCATAGTTGTTTCGTCGGGCGATATCTGTCAGATTGAATTTTGAAACGCTCTCCTAAATCGTGGGGTAAATAGTTGACGGTCGGACGTCCCACTCAAGAATTTTGAAACGATGGAATGAAGTTTTCGGACAAGACGTTCTAATATCGAAACGCTTCATAAGAAAAGTTATACGTCGGACGTAATATTGAAACGCACATCAGGGGTGCGATTCTCAAATGTCTACCAGCCTATGTCGCATGCGACAAAATATCTTCGTCTCTTTTTAATTAATATTCGAGAAAGGCGATGGACATATTTTGTCGCATGCGACATATGCTAGTAGACATTTGAGAATCTCACCCCTGGGGGATTAAATATGATTTCCTGGGAAACTGGTTCTGTCCATAAAATATGTATTTAAGACCTTATGACAAAAACTAAGACCTGAGAGTAATGCAATTTCAATTTTTAAACACGATCCCGTAGCTTTTCTTGATAATTCTTGAGATATATCGTGCCTATGAAATAAATCTAAACAAGGCAATTCATTGTGGAAGAACATAATTCAAAAGTTCACTAGATGTAGAATAACATTGTTTTATTATCAAGCTTTTGAAACTGATAAAATGTATTTGTCCGTCCAGTTAGTGGCGTAGCTAACACCCCCGCGGCGCGGAGGGGCGCAACCTTGTCAGGGGCGCAAGGAAAGCAGAAATTTTGCACCGAATTATAACCAGAGCTCCAAGGAGGTCCTTGCGGGGGCGCGCTTAAAGTTAGCTACGCCACTGTATAAATTATATGATTTTTTATATTTATAGACTTGGCGTATTTATTTCTCATCACCTTCATTTCCCTATAAAAATTGGATAAATTACAAAATACAGTTGTGTTGAAAATACCGATATACAGGGTGACCATAAGTAAACTGTCTGTTTTTGACAGTCGGTATATTTATATATATATATATATATATATATATATATATATATATATATATGAAAATCGTGAAATGTGCAACAATTAATTTTTAATAAAACTTTGATTATAGTAATGTTTATAGGTGGTTGTAGTACACAACACAAATTTTAGTGATGAAGTTTTATCTCCAGTTTTACGTGTCTTTCTCATATTGTAGCATCCCTGATGATGATAATAAAGATTATCGAAAGCTTGGAATCTGTGTAATAGAGTACTCTTATTGGCCTGCTGCATATCCCAAATATTAGCAAACTCATATATATATATATATATATATATATATATATATATATATATATCCATTTATTTAGTTTAAAAACTAATACATAGTACATACAAAATAAAAATATGTTAAAACAGCACCATTACACCAACATCAATAATGCACAGTTGTTAAAATATATATATATATATATATATATATATATATATATATATATATACCGGGTGACCACGAGGTGAGGTACGCCCCCCAATTTTTCTATAGTTTTGAAGATACAGGTTTCAAATTTGGCACGTCGATATATTACTCAAATACGCATATTTTGACTCCATAACCGAAAATTCACCACTTCCGGTTTAACCGGAAGTGGCCCCAAACTTTTTTTTTCAAATGACACCCTGTACAATTTTTTTCATTATCAGGAAGAACACGCAATTTGTGATAACACTGTTCTCCAAAATTGAAAATCGGTTGAAAAATGGCGGAGATACAGTTGATTGTTCAATCGAACAAAGTTGGCCATGAACATCAAACTCAAATCATCACAACTGACGAACGGCGTCAGCATTTACGAGAGGAAGGTTCGAGGTAAAATACAGCTGAAAATTGAGCTTCCCATGTAATTGCAGCAACCATATTTCCCATCAATTATCAAACATTTCCTCAAAACGGATTAGTACCCATAAAGAAAGGCTCACAACTGCCATTTCTCAAATAGCAACATACTCTTTTCACATTGTTATGTTGAAAGATGATGAATTATCAGATTACTCGAATGAAAAGATTTGAAGAATTCCTAAAGGAATCGAAGATACGGGATGTTTCATTATGAGTGTTCTCAAAATTGACTATTCTTAAACAGAGGCGGCTTGAACCTAAATTTTCGCTCCATCGGAATGTTTTTCAACAAGTTACAATTCTCTTGTATTGAATGAGTAGAACAAATTGTCACTTTGTTGACAAAATATGCTTTTTTGTTTAGCTTTCTTATGTTCAAAGCCGCCTTCGTTGAAGAACATTCAATTTTGGGAACACTTATATTGTATTTCTGGTTCCTTTCGGAATTCTTCAAATCTTTTCATTCGAGTAATCTGATAATTCATCATCTTTCAACATAACAATGTGAAAAGAGTATGTTGCTATTTGAGAAATGGCAGTTGTGAGCCTTTCTTTATGGGTACTAATCCGTTTTGAGGAAATGTTTGATAATTGATGGGAAATATGGTTGCTGCAATTACATGGGAAGCTCAATTTTCAGCTGTATCTTACCTCGAACCTTCCTCTCGTAAATGCTGACGCCGTTCGTCAGTTGTGATGATTTGAGTTTGATGTTCATGGCCAACTTTGTTCGATTGAACAATCAACTGTATCTCCGCCATTTTTCAACCGATTTTCAATTTTGGAGAACAGTGTTATCACAAATTGCGTGTTCTTCCTGAAAATGAAAAAAATTGTACAGGGTGTCATTTGAAAAAAAAAGTTTGGGGTCACTTCCGGTTAAACCGGAAGTGGTGAATTTTCGGTTATGGAGTCAAAATATGCGTATTTGAGTAATATATCGACGTGCCAAATTTGAAACCTGTATCTTCAAAACTATAGAAAAATTGGGGGGCGTACCTCACCTCGTGGTCACCCGGTATATATATATATATATATATTGTGTATTAAGATATAAAATTAAAATTATTTTACAAAATATATTAGGGATCGCTTCCTTCCAACAAATGTTTTTTCAGAGTCATTTTGAAAGAATTGAGAGAGTGCAATTTTTAGTTCAGATGGTAACTCATTGAATGCTCTTAAGCCTTTGATAAAAATGAAGTTTTGAATAAATCTTTTGTGAAATTGAGGAATGTGGAAATCTCTTCTAGCTCTCGTTTCATAGTGGTGAAATTCAAAATTATAGTTTACTTTATCTTTCAAGTAGTCTGGTACACTTCCATTTCTTATTTTTTCTTATGGCTATCCGAGAGCTTAAAAAGTCTGTTGAGGGATTGTGACATTAACATTATAGTCAACTGTTTTAATGTAAAATGTATACAGAATATAAAAAAACATACTTGAAATATTTAAGCTGACAATCGACTTCATTATTAAAAGAAAGCCATGATGTAACGCTGAAATGAAAATTAGAATTATCAGAGGGAGAATTACACTAGTTATTTTTATTTTTTTCTAAAAATTTACTAGTCAAACTAATGGGTAAAAAAGAAACCTTTAATTTTTTTTTTGATTTTGTTTGATCCAGAAAAAAAATGGTTTGGAGTGTAGAATTCAAATACTAGCTGAATTCTGGCGAAATATTTCCGGTATATCATTGGACGAATGCAAGTGACGTCAGCCCGCGAAAATGTGGCGTTCGAATATATCTCAATTTGGAACAGTTTTGAAGTGGATTGTAGTCGATATGAAATAAATAGGTTCGTGAATTGATTTTACATGCATCGTATATACAGATAAGATCATTTGTTACAAATAAAACGTAACTTTTTATTGTAAGGTTATGCTGTCATAAAGTTTAGCAGCACCTCAGCTGATTTTTTTCAGAATCGCCGCCAAGGAAAATTTTCGAAAATAGAATGTTGTCCAAACGGGTATGAACGAGCTTTACGACGAAAGGACCTACTGATACAACTTTGTGCCACAGGTCCGGTATAAATGGAAAATTAAGTTGATATGTTGTGTGGTGTAGCGTGTCAAACACAGACCACTAATCACCAAACCAGCTGTGGGATTCCGAAGTCACGATTCGACCGGAATCGTATACCGATTTTGATGATTAATCGTATATGTGTTGCAAATAGCCTCCGTTCGGACGATTAGTTGAGTACCAGTGACTCCGATCAGGGCCAGTCTTTGAATGATCTTAATGAGGAATATAATAATACAGATGAGTAACACCTGGGTATTAACAATTATTTTATTGGTAAAAAACAATACGTTTCGTTTGGTATGATTTCAAACTATACCATATTGAAAGATAAATACAATATGTTGATCTTGTTTGTGTCCAGTACTCCCAATACCGATAATGTCGACAAATACAGACCAAAAATCCAGATATACCGAGCCGCTTTCCAATATTCCAATTGTCCCTATGAGTAGCTCCTGATATTGTGATCTCGCAGACCACGAAAAATCATGTTCCAATTAAATAGCATGTTTTATTTTTCTGTTAAGTAAGTACAAAGGTGCGTTTCAATTTAACGTCTGACGTCCGGTAACGGACGATGTATGACGTCATAGTTGTTTCGTAGGGCGATATCTTTCGGATTGAATTTTGAAACGCTCTCCTAAATCGTGGTGTAAATAGTTGACGGTCGGACGTTCCACTCAAGAATTTTGAAACGATGGAATGAAGTTTTCGGACAGGACGTTCTAATATCGAAACGCTTCGTAAAAAAAGTTAGACGTCGGACGCACGTCGGACGTAATATTGAAACGCACCTCAAGGGTAAAAAACTTTCAATTGGAAAGCGCCTCAGTAAATTGCAAGACAATATATCAAAACTATGGAGAAAAAATAAAAGATGGCATTAAGTTTGATTTTTTTAAGATCAAAACCAAAATACAATCATGATAATCTTATGTTGAATGTTATTTTTTCGTAGTGTTAAGTCTTTAGGTCGAAATTATTAATGTTCAAATCAGAACAATACATTTTTTCTGAAATCGTTCAAGAATGCCCACTTTCTCGGAGCAACTTCAGTCCTCAAAATACGCTAATCTAGTATTTTAGTCCGTTGCTAAGCAACGAACTTTCCCGGACCGTTTCGGGCCTAAACGGTACGGGAATAGTAATTTACGTAACCAGTCTGGAAAATACTGGTTTTTTGGACGAGTAGACCAAATTCTAGGACGAGAGTTAGCGAGTCCTGGAAGTCTGCGAGTCCAAAAAAACTGTTTTTGGACGTGTTGCGTACACTATTTTTTCGGCAATCATGTAGAATAACAAATCAATGAGACGCATTTAGTCTAAGAGACGAAGAGAGGTCGAC
Organism: Chrysolina oricalcia; assembly: GCA_944452925.2. NCBI lineage: Eukaryota > Metazoa > Arthropoda > Insecta > Coleoptera > Chrysomelidae > Chrysolina > Chrysolina oricalcia. The sequence continues at coordinate 4,390,519 of OX101825.2, read as the reverse complement.
TTTCACCCATCTGTTAACCGGATGAAATGATTCCAAATTTGAACATTTCAGTTCTTATTTGTATTATATATTGAAATTCGAACAGAAGATAGGTACCAACGGAAACATTCTTATTTATATTAATATTTGTATTAAAATTCGAGCACTTCCCAGCCTAGTCCAGGAAGTACGTACTTCCCGGACTAGGCCGGGAAGTGCTACTTTCCCAAAGAAAAAGTGTCCGGGATGGTTGCCGAAAAAGTACTTTCCCGTACAGAAAACGATCCGAGAAAATTTTTGCCGGCTTGTTTACATTTTAGACAGTTATTGAATTCACGCAAACAATATGTAGAATTCCTTAGTTTTTGATAATGCTGATTGCGATTTCAGAAAAAATAGTATGTGTACCTCGTAGTAAAAGCACATTCCCAGACTTCAATGCTTGTTTTGTATATGTATGTATATTGTCGTCCGGGAATGTATTGCTTTTACTACTAGATACACAATGTACTATTGAACTACCTAAAGTTATAAAATTGGCCACGTGACCTGAAAAGCCTTAAGGTTCCGTCAAACCGACGCGGGAACGGAACTTTGGAACTGTGCAAATTGATAGAGAAACAGTACACGTAGCAAACCATACATATTTCGTTTCTTGTATGCATTTCGGAATACGAATAATTACACCGGTACAGGGCCGGCTCTAGAGTACTGAGCGCCCTCATGCAAAATTTTATTTGCTCCTTTATACACATTGTATCGTAATATGATGAACATAATAATCATCACGTTAATGAACAGAAAGTATATGAGATGATGCACTTTTACAGTTCCATACATTATCTGAAAATGAAGCAGCTTAACTTGATAACTTTTATGAACATAATTTTTTTTTTATTGAATAAAACAATATTTTCAAAATAGAAAAGGACTACCATTGGTCTCATATAGATTATAAGAAACAAGTTTATATCACAGAAGAGTTTATCAGAAGATCCTCTGAATGCCAAATTTTTCTGTATCAAGAATTTTATAACTTGTATAATTCATTCAATATCAGATTTCCAGTATACAGGGTATTTCTTAAGTACGTCAAAATAAGAAGAAAAGTCCCTATAAACATATGTCCGCAAGTTATTCGTTTCTGAGAGACAGAGTGTCAAAGTTGAATTCTTATTTTTTTGTGAATAATTCCAAAATAATTTTGATATTTGGGTAGTTTGGTATCTGGGAATATTCATCATGTAGTTTGCGTAAAAAAAAATATTCTTTGTAGAGGTCACTGATAGTAACTGTTTTCGAATTATTGAGATTTGAAATAATCGATGCATGTAATTTTTAATGACAAGATTTTTAAATTTTAAAGAAATTCAATTAGAAATCAGTTTTTTCGCAATTAACATAAAATTTGATTTTGTCATTGAAAAATCATCCCAGACACCAAACTTTACTCGAATATCACAAATATTTTAGAATTTATTTACAACAAACAAATATAAGAATTAAACTTTGACACTCTGTATCTTCGAAACGAATAACAGGCGGACATGTGTATTTGGGAACTTTTTTTCTTATTTCGACGTCAGCAACATGCTCCTGAAGTTTCTACACGTACTTAAGAAACACCCTGTATATGTACGAAAGAAATATCATGGAGTTTCAAAGAGTTGGACAAATTCTGCCAATCAGAATAAATTTCGTTGGAAATCAGTTTGATTTTATTTTCTGTTGTTGGAAATAGTTTGCAACATAACCAATATAGACGGGTCACGATAAATTTCCAAAGTTTGTAATGGATCTTTACTCTCATCATTACTGAATGAGACAACCGGCTTTCGGTTGAATTTTTGGGATACCTCTTCCTAGTGATAAACTCTGAAATCAACTCCCTTTCGCCCCTCATTTTTATATTCATGTGGTGAATAAGCCAGGCTATTTTTTTCTCCATCTATTGTGGAAACATATGAAGAGGATGAAATGGACTCATGCTACAGTCCCAGTTTCTGTTTGAGAATTGGACGATTCGCCATTGTCAGTGAATATTTTCAGAAATTTTACCAGACTTCCTCTTTGTTTTTCTGATTCTAAGTCTCTAGAAACCCTTCGTTTTCAATTTTGGATTGCTATATTAAATTCTAAAATGATTAGGTACTACCGTCAGCCCTCCCAACGAGAAAATTGAATACTCAACAAACATTGCCTTATATCCACACAACTGCCAATTGTTCACCGCACAACTGTCTCTAACAATTCAATAGCAAATTAAACGATACCAATATTACCAAAAAGGTCCTATGGAATATTTAATACTGAAAAACAATGAATTATGGTTCAGGGCGCTAGGAGACTACTTATTAGATGCAGGAAAACATCGGTTATGAATTAGCGAAATCTTCCAAGGGAGTTTTGAAATGAGTATATATTATTCAAATATTTCAACTCATTTTGGCGCCTCTTGGCAGGTGCGCCCTCATGCTGTGCATTAGCTGCATGATGCGTTCGGCCGGCCCTGCACCGGTATGTCCCACTATGGATTTTAGTCTCGGATTCATCTCGTTCCTGCTCCCGCGTTCCCGCGTCGGTTTGAGGAAACCTTTATGATTGAAATGACGCTGTGTGACATCATATTTCCCTGCTGCCAAAATACTATATATCATATTTCAATGGACTAAACTTTTGTCGGTAATCTGGAAACAGACTGGATTTTGAATAATTCCTTATCAAATAAGTCTCCGCACCGTGCAGTTACGAACGTCAGTTTTTGGCGCTACTTTTCGTAATTCAAAAGGAGATTTTGCTGCCAATTTTATGCAATGTAAAATTCAACCCTGCCGAATACCCTTCTGCCATCTTTATAATGATTTTGATACATATGGATTGAATATTCAGCTCATAGATGGCGTTCTAAATTCGGTACCCGTAAAAAACTGCGACTTCACTCGTGAGCTTCTCTTCAGCAGAATCGTAAAGCACTAAACGAAACCGTGATGGTCAAGAACCAATCGGAACATAGTTTGGAATTCACGGAATTGCAGGTTGGGAATCCCGTGATTGCAGGTTGGGAATCATGTGATTGCAGGTTGGGAATAATGTGATTGCAGGTTGGGAACCGCGTGATTGCAGGTTGGGAACCGCGTGATTGCAGGTAGGGAACCGCGTGATTGCAGGTTGGGAACCAAGTAATTACAGGTTGAGAATCACGTGATAGCAGGTTGGAAATAATGTGATTGCAGGTTGGAAAATATGATTGCAGGTTGGGAATCGCGTGATTGCAGGTAGGGAATCGCGTGATTGCAGGTTGGAAATTATGTGATTGCAGGTTGGGAATCACATGATTGCAGGTTGGGAATAATGTGATTGCAGGTTGTGAATCGCGTGATTGCAGGTTGGGAACCAAGTAATTACAGGTTGAGAATCACGTGATAGCAGGTTGGAAATAATGTGATTGCAGGTTGGGAATCGCGTGATTGCAGGTTGGGAATCGCGTGATTGCAGGTTGGGAATCGCGTGATTGCAGGTTGGGAATCACGTGATTGCAGGTTTTGAGAATAATGTGATTGTAGGATGGGAATCCCGTGATTACAAGTTGGGAATCCCGTGATTGCAAGTTGGAAATCCGGTGTTTGCAGGTTGGGAATCACGTGCAAAGAGTATGTAGATCTGTATTCTGTTTGATTCTCGATCGTCATATATAAATGGAGATGCAGCCGCCGGACTTCAAGATACGCATTGAAATGTAGCGAATTGTGAAGAATTACGAGTTGTGGTCTTATCATATATTGAATATATTATGATGAAATATTTCAGGATATTTATGATTCTACCTTGAAAACAAGCGAAGCATTTCTAGTAATTATGGTATAAAGATAAACTTGAAAATTAATGTGGCAAGAATAGGTTATGGTTACTTTTCGAACATACAGTGAAGTTGAAGAACTGTAATCCGATTATGTTCGGATGAGAATGAAGTATTTGAATATATACATATCAAATTAATATACATATATAGATAGAGTTATCCCAGATTTCCAATAAATATTGAGCTACTATTCATTATGTAACAATACATTATATTTATATCTCTATGGTTTAAACAGTTCAAAGATAGATAAAATTGTGAAGAATTGGAAGAAACATGATTCGGACTATTCGTAAGAAAGAACTAAAAATAGCCGATCAAACTTCTAATCATAAAAATTGTGTTAATAAAAATCTATCGCTATCGGTACAAAATTTCACACAACTCTTCAGCTACCATCACTAAATTTGGTCATAAGTTAGTCTGTCTCTTGAGAGACATTTCAATTGCCAGCTTTCCCGCAAGTACGCCATGTTTCTCTATTTTGTTCCAAATCGTCGCCATGAGCAGGCAAAAGGTGATCAGAATCACGATTAACGCTCTAAGGATATTGAAAACAACGACAAAACCTGAAGGAGCATCAAATATTAGAGAAACCAATAAGCTGATGAACAAGATGATCGCGAACAAAAAATAGACTATTTTATGGGATACTAGACTGTCCAGGGCATGGTCCAATACGTGGAGGCAGTCTTCTAGGACGCTCTTGAGGCTCTCCGGATCCCTGAAAAGAAATTCGGAACGACTTATTGGATTGAAAAGGTTATTTAAGCATTGCATTCTTCCTACTTTAGAAACTGTCTTGTATCTGTTACCGACTTATCTTACTTGGAAAAGCTTTCCATCGTCTTCTGACTAATTTCCAGAGTAGCTTCTATTGCTTCGTGATCAGAATAACTGCAGAGCCCTTCGGGCACACGGTCTGGTAAAGGGACCTTGTAACTTTTCAGGTCAACACACAACCTTGAGCCTGGATGGTACATAATGTAGTCTATTCTCTGACCAGAGGTATTTTGTTGAACTGAACGTCGGGAGGTGTAACTGTTCCGTGGATTTAGGAAGGTTCCGGTATGTTCCTGCGGCACCTCTGCACATTCAAAAGCGTCCAACAGGCCGGGTACCGATAGCATAATTCTAAAAAATGGTGTTAACCCATTAATGAGGTTACATGATCACCATTCTTCTTACCTATATGCAAGGTCCCCTGGTTCGGTATTCAAATCTCCCGCTAAAACGGTTAAATCGGCACCTTGAGAAGTGAGCATAATAAATTGAGCAGTATCATACGCCTGTAAGATACGGTGAGCTTCATATTCATCACTCTTACGGTTATATTCAGCATGTAGCTGAAAATAAATTACAATGTATGACTTCAAAGAAGCTTTTCCCGAAATTTCACTATCTTGCTTTCCCACGATTCGCAATTGTTTTGTCTACCGAGAAGTTTATACTATAAAGTTTGATACCATATCCAAATTAGCAATAATAAGATAATTTTCTTAAAGAAAAAAGAAAGAATAAGATGCGGTTTGGGAATCAGGTAATAAAACAATCAGCACATCAAAACATTTATGCGCATATGCACCGTTGAATGCTAAGGCGCAGCTTAGACAAGCGGGCTTATAATATAAAGCTCCGCTTCAAATCTGTCTCTTTGCACCTATGACAGGTAAGCGAAGTCTAGCTATGCTTACAATAAACTTGGCAACACCGGCAAATCAGTGTTTACAGTCTATTTCTAACCAGAAATTTGCCTGTTACTTGTTTTGCAATTTGGCGTTTCTACGTGTTTTTTGCCTTTTGAGTTTAGTCAACTATCAGAATTTTTAATAACTTTAGGAGTAAACATACCGTGTCATGAGACAGCAGTTTGAAAAAAGGTCGAGTGCCAAACTTTTACATTGTCCGAAAAAACTCATTCAATGCGAATAATTGCAAATAAGGCCGAGTTGTTAAATTCATCAATTGATCATGCGCGTTCATGCTGTCCTTTTTCATTAGTTAAATAAGGATACAATGCTCACCCAATGAAAACTGGCCCTATATACGCTTAATCTTTGGAATAAGAGAAAACGGATCGAACCTCCACGATGCAAAAAGAGAAACATTGGGAAGCAATAGAGCAAAAGTGTAGATTAGCTATTGCGTCACACACTTATTTTATGCTAAAATCAAAAATGTTTATTTGTTGTGAACTGCTTGCATAAAACATAAGAACTGTTATAGTGCTGTTATTCCTAAAATAAGTGGACAATTTTCGACCCAAAATACAGTTTTGTCTATTCGAACGGTTCTGCATTTTTGTCCAATATGGATAATTTACCTTAGACTATGAGATCTAATACAAATCCTGAATAGTATCAGACGACCACTATAAAGATCAAAGAAAATAAATTTTAAATTCTTACTAAGGTCACAGCCACCCAATGTACCTATGCACTAAAGATCGTTTGAAGGTCGCTGATGACATCCAAGTAGTGGGGGAGGACCAAAGTAGACCCACCCCTACTACTAAGTATTTGACTACAGTGCAGGTGTCACAAAGAAAGGCAAAACCTGTAGTTAAACAATATTTTTAAACTCTTTTTTGAGTCTTCAAACTCACGTTACAATTACTAGTTTATAAACTTACATGAGCAGTGTAGACGTTTATTTTAAAATTGTTGACTTTCATTGTGCATAATCCTACTCCTTTACCTCCAAACCAGTCCCCATGATGCAGCTTATGGATGTAGCCATTGAGGGACCATTGGTGAAAGAATGTTTCCTCAAATCGATGCTTAGATAAAATACAGACTCCAGAACCAGTAACCCCACTGAAATAAAAAAAAAACAGTCAATGGTGATAACTGGTACGCATCTATGGTTTCAGTTACCTGTAAAAATAATGTGAGTGTGGAAAAGTTCCAACTACTTTATCTCTAATTAAAAAAAAGTCTCTATCAGTCCATACTTCTTGAAGACACACCACGTCGTGTTGACTAGTGGCCAGATATTCGGCAATAGCTTTCATGCGCTTTTTTCTGTCTTTGGAAACAACTGCTATGCCCCTTTCAAAACAAAGATTTCTTTGTAATAAAACAGGATAAGTTGCGAGTTGAAATCTTACCAACAATTCAACGTGAAAACTTTGAATTCGAGACTCATTATGGAAATGAATGTTCAAATTCCTTGAAGAAAGGTAAATGCATATGGTTGTTTTTGAGTAAAATATCAAATCCGCACATCCAACATCATCATTTATTTTCATTTATGATTGTCATAATTTTAAGGTTAGGGTCGCTTGTGACTGTTTCTTAGTTGTTGCTCATCAAGGGTGCATTTGACCAGCTCGATCCGGGGGGCTGCAAATTTGTCTGATTATAGACTTGTTCATACTCTCGCGAATTTCGCAATTTTTTGTGAACACACTCTATCACAATTATATAATTGCCAGATAAATCTGTCTATTAGACACTTATATCTGTCAATTATAATAACTGTCTAATAGACTGATATTATCGGTGCTATTATGGTGGACCATTGAATCTTGAATAATATTAGATTATTGAAAAAGATTCAAGAATCATACTAATTGGAATCATGGTGCACCCTTGCTATCAATATTATCTACTAGATATTTCAGGAATTGAATATTATTCAATAAATGCTATTATGGTGACTTAAATGGCTTTCAGAATAGACATTGACTATTGAATAATTTAAGTAGTCGTTGGAGACTACTAAAGTGCATTGAAAGTTGAAAATGGACTTGAACTTTATATTGTTAATAATGAGAGCTCTCCATAATGAAAAACAATAGTAAGATTTTTATTTTATAGGTGATTAAAAAAATCATAAATTATTTGCAGGAGGTACTAAAGAAGACAGAAACGTGTAATTAGAGATACCTCAAACCCATTGACCATACCAGAAGAGAAATTCAGAGATTTATAGAGTCAATAGAGAAACTGCACATTTTCTCATAATTGAAATCACCACTTTGTTCTTGTTTCAACAAACGCATAAAAAAGAAAAATTGTTCTGCCAAGCAATTTGATTGTCTTGTGTGTGCTCTTCACTTTTATGTGCAAGGCTTCTGTCAAAAATCCGTGAGCCAAAGTTTAAATATGCCAATCATGTCTGTTAGCAATTGCATAGAAGTAGTGACATATGTATTGAATGATAATTTTGGAAAATGTTATATCATTATTCCCACAAACACACGTGGAAACATTAGAACAGAAGGGAATGTTTATGAGAAGGCCCAATGTGTTTCCTGGGATTTTTGGAGCAATAGATTGTACTCAAATAAAAATTCACCCACCAAAAATGGAACATGAGCAGTATCCAGAAATATTATTTTACAATAGAAAAAAATTCTACATTATAAATACCCAGTGTATTGTTGGTGCTAATTTGAAGCTGTTGGCCATAAATGCTCGTCATCCAGGTTCTGTTCATGAAAGTGCAATTTGGTCAACAAGGGTATAAGACAGCATTTACAAAATTGTTTTGAAAATGGTGATAGAAGTTCTTGATTACTTGGAGATAGTGAGTATACCATTTAAACCCTTTGGAACCATGCATATGGTTCTTGACACAAGTTGGAGAATCAACGCCTGTGCTATATTCTATATAATATTTGCATTGACCGAAGAGATTATGAAGAAATTGTTGAAAATATGTAAGAGGATTGCTGATTCGTGAGCGAATAATCAATAACTATTTTTGTTAAGTTGTAATTTTTTATTTCAATAAATATCATAAGTATCTTTCTCGGTATCTGTTATATTTCCAAAAATTGTAACAGAAGCATCTGCAAGAGTCTGAATAGCATCTGTTACTCTTCCGAAAGATCTTTTTATTTTGTAACCTCTGAATTAAATACATGAAGACTTTTTTTCCGAATGAGTTAAGCGAAATTTCGCTGATTGAAATATAGGCGGTATTTTGTTTCTTGATGCTTTGGCTGAAAATTTAAAGTGTAAAAAACTATGGCCTTGTATATCTGAGGGCATGGTAAAGACATGATTAGAATTGAATTAGTTACTTGTTACTTCAAACATTTTAGAAACTATCGAAATCAAACTAACCAAAGACCAAACTATAAACAAAGAGCAAGCACAAAACCGAACTTTTCTAGTTAAATTAACGTTTCATGTAATGTAGGCAACACTGGGACGGCTATATTCACTCTTGTGCAAAACCAATATCTATTAGATATTTCAGGAATATCAATAAGTGCACCGTAATTGACCAATCTGTTGAATGTTGATATTTTCAGATTTTCAATATCCAATATTGAAAATTATTCAAGGTTCACCATAATAGCACCGTATATGTCAATTAGACAGATATTATCTTTCTATTACTTATATCTAGGAATTAGTTTAATTAGTATAATTCCCAGATAAATCTGTCTATTAGACAATTATATCTGTCAATTATAATAACTGTCTAATAGACAGATATATCTGGGAATTAGAAAAAATCTCTACATCTGGCGCTTCTACGCCTTTGTAGTTTCGTAATTTCCGATCTCAGGGGCTTGTAGCTCAGGGGTCCTATTCTCGAGTTTTAACGTATGCGAATTCGATTTACTGTTTCACACCAATACACATGAGATATGTATATCTGTCTCTTTTATTCGAATACGAATTGAACGCCGATTGATTCGAGAATAGCACCCCTGGTGCTTAACACTCCTAAATGAAAAACGCCTATTGTCTTAGGCCGAATTCCCACAGATCCGACGTCCGATGATACGATGGTACGAAAATGTTCTGATTGGTTGGAAAAATGTCCTGATTGGTTGATTTGTTGTTACACCTACCAGTTCAACCAATCAGAACATTTTCGTACCATCGGATCATCGGACATCGGATCTGTGGGAATCCAGCCTTATGGGGATTGGACTCTCCTAGTCAAATAACGTTTAGTCACAGAATACTGAACTACAGTAGTTATTCTGTGGTTTAGTCTCCTTGATCTCTTTTTTGAAAGAGAGAAAACAGAATTTCTCTATTTCCTTTTTTTGACTGGACAATATAAACCTCCTTTACTAATATTATGTATTGAAAGAAAACAAATATATCGTTAAACGTTATACTACTCACACGCACTACGCAAACGCAGAGTACATTTTTGAGACCGGCGCAAAACATTCGTTTTGTGTTTTGTTTTCTTCTTTCTTGTCTTGTATGCCGGTTTTGATTTTTGGTAGAGGTTAATACCAATGGTAAATTTCGATAAAAAGTTTGCAAATTTGAATTTGAAATCAGTCTGCGTTGAACGTGAGCTGAATTTCCAGTAAGTTTTCTAAAGAATTATTTTTTAAAAGATGAAATAATGGTTGCAAACTACTATACATTTTAGGTTGCTCATTTTTTCCCAGTTTTGTTTTTTATTAGTTTTTTTGTTACAGAAAAAATGAACTCCTTAACAGTTCCCCCATCTCCAAATTGGTATGAGGTTTCGATATTAGCTTGTTCCCCAGACAACACCCTAATTTATGGATCAAAAACTGATCTTGTAGTAGTAGAAAACTCTCAACCTCAGGAGGCAAATTATGTCCGAATAATTTCCCGAGCACATTCACAAAAGTGAGTTGAATACTGACCAATAGGGTATATCAGTATCAAATTTCGTGAGATAAATAACTAGCTACTAATGGTTTTTCCCTATCTTTCAGAATATTATCAGTAAGTATCAATAGAAATTGGGGACAGCCAAACAAGTTTGCGGTTACTGTTTCAGAAGACAAAATTGTTAAAATATGGAATATAGAGACTATGAAAAAGCATTCTTCACACAACGAGCATGTGAGTAAAAAATCAAGTTTTCATAGTTGCAGAAACTTGCCTTGTTTCGGTTTCCTTCCATTCAAAAATCCATTTTACTTTTCCAGCTCAACCATAGTAGAGTTATTGGCGCAACCTTTGCTGGACCCGAGAGAGTCATTAGTGTGTCTGAAGATGGCATAGTCGTAGTGTGGAACGTGTCTCTGAATCAAACAACAGTTCTGAAGGATTTGTTTACAACCAAAGTGAATGTTACTTGTATCTCGACATGTCCCCATGCCACATGGTTGACAGCGTTTGGTTTAAAGAACGGACTGGTTGTTGTTGCAGATTTAAGAAGTAAGAAAACTAAAATCATGTATATATTTCAATCAATAAGTCAAGAAAAAGAGAAAATTGTTTTTATAGGTGGAGTATGTTACAAGCCTTAATGGCTATAAATTGAAACTTATTGACTTTCAAATAATTTACTCACTTGTTGATGTTGATTAATCAAAATTTTTGTGTAAATAAAAAAAAGTTACAATAATTTGTATGGGTTAGTACTGATGATAAATTGAAAACTGAAAGCTTATTTCAGTACTTTCACAATTGAAAAAGTCATGTAGCATATAGTAGCCTTGATTGCTCTAGCCCAAGGTTGTTCTATATTTTTATGCAACTGTAGGTCCCATTCTCACTCCTAGTGAGTCTATGTGAAGGACAGCTATAGTCCATTGATCTTGTACTATATTCATCCTGAGGTTCGAAATTTATAAGCAAAAGTTTGGAAATTCTTGTAAAAAGATATCGCACTTTTTCAAAGTCTCTACTCTATCCAAAGAACTTTCCATATCCGCAACTCCCAAAATTAGCTTGGTATGTAATATTTTGAGCTGTGAGATTCACATATCTGCAATTCTGTGACGTACAGAGTTTAGTTTTGAGCATTTATTTTCTATATTTGGTCCCATCCAGGTCAAGATATTCTCAATACGTATTCCTGAATATTTTATTTTGGGATACTTGAAATGTTGTCACTTACATGTTTTATTAGATGGATCGATTTGGGCTTGTTTTGTTCATAATAATATTGTGTCTGAGTTGCCATTATAGAAAATGATTCTGTTTTTGAAACGACAAGTATAAATTATTATGAATTGAAGTGGTCCAAGCTTCCTTGTGGTATACCATTCTGAAACATTTTTAATATTTGATTATTTTTGAGTAACATCATTATTGTTTACAGACACAATCTGTTTAGTATGTTTGAGAGGATTCAAACACATTCATATGCTTTTGATAAATCTAAAAATACTCCAAGAAGTTGGTTGTTCTTTTCAAGCTCACTGACAATATTTTAATTGACCTGGAATATTTCTGAAGTAGTTGCTCTTTTGGTAGCCGTGCTGGATATCAATGAACATTTGCAGTTTAACATAAACTCAGTGGCGTTTGTTTGAAAGTGGTTGACAATGCTTCACTTTGAGTAAGGTTATTCTGGACTTTCATTGTCTAAAAAATAACAAAGAAAAATTTAATTCTCTGCAATTTTTAATCACGACGTTTCGCATCTACTGCATCCCTTGTGAATGCGGTGAAGCTTATCTTGGAGACCACTTAGCGTTAGACTCGCTGAACACAAGAGAAATACTCAACGAGGAGAAACATCAAAGTCAGGGATAGCGGATCATGTCTGGACGACCCAACACAACATAAAATGGACTGAAGCCGAAGTCATCCATAAAGAAGATGGCTGGTATAGAAGGAAGTTTAAAGAGAGTGCATATATTATGAACAACAAAGTCTTCAGTCAAGCTAGCATAGAAATCCGTAATGTGTGGAAACCCTTAATTAGTGGCATGAATCAATTGAAATTGCGATAAGAATTAACAATGCTGTACCGGAGGGGTCCGGCACTGTAATTAACAATCTTACCTGAACACCGGCAAATTACCCCTAGGCTAATGACACAAAATTATCCATAGCATATACAAGAAGTATCCTTGAGATTGTCGCATTTATGCACTTGACAACGACTGTAGATTTTAACAGTTGAAACGTCGTGATTAAAAATTACAGAGAATTGAATTTTTCTTCATTCTTTTTTAGACAATGAAAGTCCAGAATAACCTCACATAAACTCAGTGGCTCTGCAACACATTATTATTATTGTTTGATTCCAGGAAATGGAAAAATATTATACAAATTGAGAGGTCATGAAAAGTCTGTCTTATCATTATCATGGTGTCCTGCACCTATTAACGTCTTTCCTGTAAATCCATTGAACTATGTAGGTCCCAAAATGGACGCCGTGGAAAGTAAAGAAATCATCTCGGAAAACAGTATTCTCAAAACTGAAGCAGATGCAAAAAAGTTAGACAGTGAATCTCAAATTGCTAAAATGAATGGTAATGATATTGTTGAATCAGAAAGGGATAATAAGACTCATGCATGTAGCCCTCAAGATCCACAACAGAACGGATTCCACCATCTGTTGAAAGTGTATGAGTCGGGCGATGAGGAGTTCTTGAAAGAGTGTCAGAATCTCAGGAATAAAATATCTGGTACTGAAGATGCCAGTACATCAGATGGTTCACAGAATCAATCCCCAGCTTTACTAAAACCGAATTCTGATGTCTTGGAGGCAGAAATAAAATCAGAGGCTGATAACACTTCCGTGAGTGTTCCAGAAAAAGATTCTGATGACAAAAATTCTTCTGGAGAAAGCTTGGAAGGTGTTTCAAGTAAAACTGAAATTAGTTTAATTTTCTCTTCAAGAGACGTCAGTACAGATCTAGAAATTGCAGACGAGGCAACAGAAGAGGCATTTGGGAAGGATTTGAAAGGCAAAGTAGATGTTCAAAGAAATAACAGTATTGAGAAGGCAGAATCTGAAAATGTTGGGGAAGAGAGACATCAAACTGATGTAACTAAAGAAACGGATATTGTTGAAAAAGAAGGAACAGCTGAAGAAGTTATAGTAGAACAAAATGAACCTGAGTTAACTAGCTCTGAAGAACAGAAACATGGGGTTCTAAATGATGCTGCTGTTTGCAGCACACCAAAAAAACATGATGATGTGTCAATGACTGAATCAAGTAATCATGCAAGAGATATATCAAGTACTGAAATACCAAAGACTGATAACAGTGAAACACTTGGTGGTTTTGAAAAATCTGAGCAAAACAGTTCAGATATGGCAACTACTGCTGCTGAAGACAAAAGTGTACAAAATCTGGATATCAATATGGAAAGTTCCAATGATGTTCGAGAAACTGATGGGAAAAAGACGTGTGATGAAGTTGGCAGGATGATAGTGACTAAAGCAGCACACGTTGAAGAGGAGGAATTGCCGAGGAAAGAGTTTTTGTTGGCATCATCTGCCAGAGAAGGGTAAGATACAGTTTCTGGTGTTGTTTTTACCGTTTTCTTTCTCTCCATTGCAGAGAAATCTGTTATGCACATTTAGCTAATTAAATTGATCTCGTCCCCCCTCCTCCCCACACCTCTCCTCTCCTTAAATCTCTAACGAATTACTCTGAACGATTTTTTTATTTTTGTTCAGGAACATTTACATTTGGAGAGCAGGTACCGACGGAAGAATGCAGACATTCTTTTCGATTCCGAACAAATCGAATAACCGTAAATCAAAGGCTCCCGTTGACAAGGTATGGATCACTTTGTGTTGGGTTTCCCCTACGGTACTGTTGTCATCCTCAAAATCATCTGAGCTCTTGCAGTGGACTTTGCCGAAACCCAAAGAGTAGGAGATTTATTTATTAGGGAAACAACTCGAATATTTATACTGTGTTTTTCAGTAAGTCAAAATCCATGTCGCTGGTTCACAACGACCACAGCACAATGCTGTTTTCTATAGCATCTCCGCCAGTCCTCTACAACGAATTCAACTGGTTGGAGAAAAGGAACTTGAGCGTTTGGACTGTGGGCCAAGATAGATTATTGCTGAATACCAGCTTGTCCAGTGAAAAAACTAATTTAGCTTGCTATCCTACTCTGGGGGGTACAGTATCGTGTTTGGAGCTTTCACCTCTAGATCCAAATAGGTAAAGTTATTATTTCGATTTTACTTACTCAAATACATTGGAAATGAAGTCCTTGTCCTATTATTGGTTTATTACCCAAGGACATTTTTAAATTGTGGAATATTTTGGCCATACCCTTAACAAAAATGATAAAAAATTTTGAGTAGCATCTTTCCAAATTCTCCAGTACAAAAGTGGTGACCCTCAAAATCATGGCTTTATTGAGTATCTTCTGAAAAACTTACAAAAATTTTTATAATAGTATAGCAAACTGTACTAATGTAACCCCTAACAGAAAAATTCTATAAACTATAGCCAACATAGTATCAGTGATACTAATTTTTTGTGTATAATTTTATCTGATAATTTATTTTTTTAATCACTTTTCAACCTGTAATTTTCCCGGGTTTAGCTAGTACTGAACGTTTCCGGTCCATATTTGAAAAATGCAATGTTCTTTAACACTAGTTTCTAGAACTAGCAAAGTTTGACCAACATAGTCATGCGTAATTGGCTTCATTAGGTTAGCGATTGGCACTGGAGATGGTTTCATCAAGATATGGGACTTGAGTCGTCCACATACAAAGCAAATTATTATGACCTCTTTCTATCAGAAGATACAAAGTAAGGTTATGGCGTTAGCCTGGCACCCATCAAACGAGATGTTGTTAGCATTTGGAACTCTAGAAGGCAGGGTAAGTGATATTGAAATACTGGTAATCTTCATTCATCCCGTTGAAAAAAAATTGTGGGCACAAAATAAAGAGAACACCTAATGGTTTCAGTGGTCATCAGAAGGAATAATAGAATTATGAACAGATATACATTTTTGTGTCAGATTTTCAGCTGAAAGAATGTAAATTGGGACTCATAAGGGAGGATTATACAGGGTAAAGTACTACTTGTAGTCGTAGATTCGATTCCCAGCATGGTCACCGGTCTCGTGCATGGCATCACACGTTAAAAGGTAAGGACTGCGTCTTCCCTAGCTCGCACAAGTCTCCCGAAGACTTCTGAGGGGTGCAACCAGTTGACAGAATTAACAATTTTAACAATAACAGTCTATCATATGAAAGCACGTTACAATTTGAGAACTATTCATGATGATTCATAAGATTGTTGTGTACTACAACCACCAAAGATGCGCCCCTGCATCGTTGGAATTGTGCTCCTGCACGCTCTCCTGCAGTGTTGCTGTTGCAGGGATGTTTTGCAACGGGATCAGTTGGTAGGTTTTTTACTAAGATCATCAAGCTACATAAAAATAAACAGCACTGGAGTGAATGTGAATGTAATAATTTTAATAATATGTTGGAAGACACTCAAAGGCACGCTACAATAATATATCAGCGCGCTGTCATAGACACGTTCTGTCCAACGTTGCCAACTGCCTGACGTTACATTGCCACCTTTTAAGGTTCCGTCAAACCAAAGCGGGAACGGTACTTTAGAATCGTACAACTTGCTAGAAAAACAGTACACGTAGCAAACCATAAAATTTTCGTTGCTTGTATGCATTTCGGAATACGAATAATTACATCTGTATGTCCCACTACAGAATTTAGTCTCGCATTCATCCTGTTCCCGCTCCCGCATTCCCGCGTTGGTTTGAGGAAACTTTTACGATCTACAAAATCGATCAAAATTCATTGATTTGTCTTGGTTTCATGATCCCAATGCGCATGTGTATACAAACAAAAACATCCTACTATACTCTAACGACACCAGGTTGATCTGATGACGGTAGAGAGTGAAGTTCAGAAACTTCCGAAATTTCTGGGTAGGTGGAGCAATAATAGTCATGTATCAATTAAAAAATCAAGTAACTTCTCAAGTATTGAACAAGGCAAATTATAATGGGGTCAAATTTTTCGTAGGAAATAAAAATGCATTTTTGCTTACGAGCTTTCTTAAACCGGTAGTGTTTATGCGGTTCTGGCTTGTAAACAGATCATATTTCGGTGGCTTTGAATATTATAATATGAGTTTAGAAATTTCAACTAGTTCCAGAATTATAAATAATATCGTTAATTATGTTTCCTACTGCAAAAAAAAGTAACTTCAATTTTATCATAGGGTTTTTTCCATTTCCAGAGGAGTCATGTATTGATTCAATTTTTAATCAAGAATGTTTCTCTTTAAAACATGGATCCCTTCCAAGAGAGGGTATCTTGTACGATGGAAAATAGCGACTAAATTCCAACTAAATTCCACAACTGACTTTATGAACATCCTGTTCATATTTTCAATGAAATCAACATGCCATACCCATGACAGGTTTTATGCCAGAAAAATATTTTCAAAGTTTCACCGCACAAGAAATAGTCCAACAATTCCTCATTACAGTGTGAAATTGCTTCTGAAGAGTATGTTTTCCAATTGTTCCGACCTCCATGATGATCTTAGCAGAGTGAAATAGATTTTTGTCGACCAAAATGTATTGGAGGCCTAGCGAAAGAGATGCAATTCACGCATCAATGGAATGAGCGATTTTCTGTGAGTGATACTTCTGAATAACATTCTTTCTTATCTCATTCATAGATAAGAATCTCCAATGGAAACTGGACATTTAATAAATAATCAAATATCTGAATGAAAATGCAAATTTTCACTTTCAGATTTTTTTATATAAGTTATATAGGGTCTTTCTCAATATCTATCAGATGTTTTCAATGTCCAGCGTGGCTTTAGCCGGGGAAGTAGTTGTTTTCTGTTAGATAATACAAAAAGTAACTTCAATTTTATCGTAGGGTTTTTTCCATTTCCAGAGAAGTCATGTATTGATTCAATTTTCAATTGACAATGTTTCTCTTTAAAAGTTGCAAGGTCTTGTTTTGCCATAAGAGCTAGTGTATCTATTTTATCTGTTGTCTCAGTTTGGTGATATTCCTTCAAGTTCATAGTTTCAGAATATAATAACCGAAATGGCGGCATAATTAAGCAATCCAAACAATAGGCGTATTTGTGCAGTGCCCCAATGCTTCAATCGTACAACAGGCAAAGTTTCTTTCCATCATTTTCCGATAAAAAACAAAGAGTTGTCTTCTTTAATTGGCCTTTGACGTATGCCTACGTATGTGAAAATGTCTGACAAATTTACTTCAACTTTCGACATCTTCCGTAATCAATTCAAATTTGAATTAAAATAAAATGAAATGCTATGGTCTCTTATGGGATTTGGCAGCCGATCACCATTACACAGTTTCGCGCCAAAATTCTGAGCGCCATCTAGCGGGAACGCATTTCGCGAATACACTTTAGCGCTGGACATTGTAACAATTCCACTTTTAATTTTCTATGTCGGTTTGACTTTTGACCACTGAAACTGATTGAACGCGACGTCACCTTATCTATAAAATTCTCGCTTTGTTTTCCCCAACTCTCGCAATATCAGCGAATAAAGAATGTGTTTTTTCGGGAGGTCTCAATAGTCTCGCGGTCTGAAATCAAGATCATCCCATTATACATAGATCGTTACAGTGATTAGGAATGCCAAGAACTGGCCTTCATTCCATTTGAAAATGATACATAGCTGTTCTGTATTCACTGTTGACGAGACCCCCATTTCACATCTTCTAATATGTTTAATGTTTCTGTTTGATTTGTAGTTAGGATGTCTGGACACCAACAACAAATCAAAATCGCCTGTGATTCTTCCTCATTTCTTCAAAACCCACATAAATAAGATGGAATGGGCTCCTATAAACGGAAAGGGGAAGGAGTATGGCTTGTACGTTGGTGCTGAAGGAAAGATAGTTTTGTTCGATACCGGTAAATCCGGTAAAGGTATTACATTATTTTTAAGTTAATGATTCATTAGTCATTTGTTGAATCATTTGTTAGAAGTCCAGAGGATGTATGATAAACCGGTTTACGAGTAGATTATTCCTCTTTACAATAACACAAAGCATTGACCACATTTTTATTTTTAAGATCCTGTAGAAATCGACAAACCCGACAACACTTTCATCTATTCTTTCTCCTGGAAAAAGGACTACTCAATGATGTTGGCTTCAACAAAATCCGGGTTTATTATAGTATATTCTCCAGATTTGAAAATCTTGTGCAAGCACTACTTCCAGGAAAGGCTTCAGGAGATCAACTGGCATCTCAATAGTATAGAAAACAACTCGAAACAGAGTAAGATATATCCTCGCAGAGTGTAGTAATGCGATATTTTGTCAATTTTGTATCTTTCAACAGGTAATTGGTTTGCTTGTACAACAAGTTCCAAGGAAGTCATAGTGTATGATTTCGATGTCGAAAGTAAAGATAATGGCACCAAGATTGTTGCCAAGTTTGAAGGACTTGGAGATGTGATTAGTTCTGTGTCTTGGAGCCCTTATGAATCGAATCAACTAGTGATTGCTAGTGAAAGCGGAGTTGCTCAGGTAGGAATAGTAATAGTATAATAGGGTAATGATGATCAAACAAATTTGGTATTATCGAATTGAGTCTTAACAATATTTTTGATGATCTTGCTATCACTTCGAATAAATGATAATTCATCGAATTATAATTCGGAATCTCGCCTTCATTCCATTTGAAAATAATACAAAGCTGTCCTGTATTCGGTGTTGACGCGATCCTAGATTGAACTCAGCCGAAATGTTTAGATTATTAGTCATTCCACATCTTTCAAGGTTTTTGTTTGTTACAATATTTTTCAAAAATGGCATTGATCTTATCAGACTTGTTAAAAAAGATAGAAATTTGAAATAATCCTCATTTTAAAAAATACGTAATGGACAAATTGGTATTTAAGATTTTTATGTGAAATGGGTACATAAAAATCTCAAATAATATGATTATAAATATTTCAGATTTCATTACTTCAGATACATATACATAACGAAAATTTGTCTTCTACAATATAGAAGACAGATAGTTGATTTCTGAACGGTTTGTTTTTGGAAAATTCAAAGTCAAAATATATTTGAATGTCAGAAGGTTTTCAACGTATCGACAAAGCTTTTCTGCTATTTTTGTACAGGCTAAATTTTGTTGTTGCTTATTATCAGGTATGGGATGTGGAAAAGGATGAAATTATCTCCACATTTATGCACGCCAACTTTGATGGAATAATGGGTGCCATATTTAGCCCAGTCGATCAAGACTATGTGATATGCGGCGGTAGAGATTGTAGTGTGAATATATGGAAAATTTCGGAAAATCCTCCGAAGGCTGCAAATGGTAAGTGACCAGGGCTACTTAGGAAATAACTTTGACAATAGCTGTTAAATATTATTTATTAATGAATTTCAGATATATTAGCTGCAAGAAAGGATATTTTGAAAGAAATATCTGCTGAATCTACAGAATTGTTGCCAAAATCGGAACCCATACGTGAAGAAACGGCACAGGCTAAGAAATTGAGTAAAAGCGTACTTCTTCCTAATTTTTATTCCAAGAAGAAAACATCAGAAATAATTGCTGATCTCAAGAAATTGATGTTGTGGAAGGAGAACTCTCAAAAGGTGAAAACTAATATTGGAGATTATACTGAGCCTGATATTTTAGATATTTTTGGAACGAATGAGGACATGATAAAGTTGATCAGCTTGAATGGTGAGTAAAACTTGGAATTTACTGACGATTTTTCACCTAAGAAATAAAAATGGTACTTTGCATATTTTTTCATGTATTATATGGAAATTATTTTCTAGAAATCATCAATAAACAGAAAGGCAAATACACTATGAGCACCATGCTTACAATGTTCAGGGGAGACATACACAATTCGATAAAAGAGACCATCCAGGAACGAAGGGTGACTCCTTGGATAATCTCTCTTGCTCCAATGGTGTCGCCCAAGTGAGTAATTATGAGTAGATACTGATGGGATTGATGTGAACTTGCACTGATTTTGGTGTTTTTTTGACTTCCAGAATCTGAAGAAACTGAATAATAATGAACTATTTTGTCTTCATAAGTCATTATTTTTAATGAATATGTATATTATACACCTATAATAGAAGTGGTATAAAAAACAAACAGTTTGATTTCTCATTCTTGTTCACATTATAAATAATAAATTTTTCAATATTATTAAAGTTGAAGTATAAACAGGATATTTATCTATAAATAATGATCTATTCCACAATTTCAGACTGTGGCTAACAGCATGCGAAACCTATGCAAGCCAATTGTCTGAAGAACAAGACGCGGATCCCTTGGAAATCGCCACGTATTTTTTGGCTTGCCACAAACTGGAAGAGGCCATCAATTGTTTGTGTAAGGCGTCGATGTTCCGAGAAGCTTTGGCCCTAGCCAAGAGCAGATTGACCGAAAACGACGAAGCCATCACGAAAATAATAGAAAAGTGGGCGACATACTCTATGCATGTCGGGAATTTTGAGACTGCAGCACAATGGTGAGAATTTTTCAGAAAATATGTGCCCCACGTTGGGCGCCAAATGTCCGTTGTCTCAAAAAGTCGTCAAAAAGACGGCTGTAGTGGATAATGAAAAGTTTAATTATAAGTCATGTTATTATCTCATGGCGTTCAATTTTTTACAGCAACATTTTCCTTGGTAAATATGAGGAGGCGGCGTCGGTTCTTTTCCGAAGATCCGATATCGAAATTATGGAGTTTGCCGCAGAGTTGGCGGAAAAGTCCGGCAATGAAGAGCTTCACAAAGCGGTGCTCTTCAGATACGAGTCGTTCAAGAAGATGTGCGACAACGGCAAAACGGAGGAGGTGTTGCCCTCTAAAGCGGAAGCTTTCCTACAGAAACTCGCAAACAAAAGCGAAGTGCAGACGGCCGCGGAATCTTCAGAATCTTCTCTTGAAGAGATGAACGGTGGAACCAAAGCCTGTTCGACGGACTCCGAGAGCTTGAAAGACGCATCAGAGTGTGTTTGTGAAGATGAAAGTGTCGGTGCCGCGTGTTCTAGGCGGGATGCTTCGACGGACAGACTTTCTCAGGGTGGTGATGAAGTTGCTGTGGACGATACACCCGAACTTGATTAACTTTAAAGACAAAAATTTATTTTGGTTTTGATTTCAATTTTTTTGATGGTAGTTTATTTTTGTACTGTTTGATGCAGAGTGAAAAAGTTTTTGTTTTCTTTTGTTGGCTGTTTGAATATATTTTTAATTTTTTTAATGATTTTTCTTCATATCATTATTAATTTTCTCTGCTAAAGGTTGCCATACACGTAGCGGTCCGCGTGTTCTAGGCGGGATACTTCGACGGACAGACTTTCTCAGGGTGGTGATGAAGTTGCTGTGAACGATACACCCGAACTTGATGAACTTTTAAGACAAAAATTTATTTTGGTTTTGATTTAAATTTTTTTGATGGTAGTTTATTTTTGTACTATTTGATGCAGAGTGAAAAAGTTTTTGTTTTCTTTTGTTGGCTGTTTGAATATATTTTTAATTTTTTTTAATGATTTTTCTTCATATCATTATTAATTTTCTCTGCTAAAGGTTGCCACACACGTAGCGGTATACCTGAGAGGTTTTCCTGTGGGTAAACCGGAGTGTACACGCACAAAACTGCAGTTTTTTTTAACCTCTTCACAGGGGCGTTTTAACCACGAGACTTTCATAAAGCTGTTTACCGCGCAATTTATCAGTTCCAATTTGAAAAGAAAATATTTTAAAATTAAAAGGCGTGGAAATTCAGCCACATAATTAGGAAGAATCGACAGAACCGTGGAAGCTACCTTTGGCTAGTGTCCAAGAGATGGCGGAGCAGTGCTTCCAATTCCAAAAAGTTGTCGGGCACAATTGTTTTCTAAAAAGGGCATGAGTGAAGAAAAAACAACTTCTAAATATCTATTAACTGAGATTACACTTTTTTCGAACAATAAATACTATATTTAGTCATATATTAGGTAGGTACAAGATCTAGAAACCGCTATATAAAATGTATACATACAAAAATACGTCGGATTTAAAAACCTCAATACAACGCAGATGGAGGTGAAAAATGGAAATATCTGTCTATACATATAAAGGAATATCTACAAATAATCAGGTAGGTATTTACAAAATGATAGAATATTGGCCATTATTTATTGATTATTTTGTAATACAAGGTGAGGTCCAACGATGATTTCCATATGAAATGTTTGACAGTTCTAAGATCCATAGAAGGATCAAGCACCTGAAAAATAGAGAAGCCATATCAAAATTTCGAAACTCTATAAAATATTAAATTATTCACTCAATCAATTCATATCAATCATTTCAGTTACCTAAAAACAACAATGAATGTCCAGAGTTTTCAAGCGAATAAGAGTAAAATAGAGAAAATGCCATCTTTAGAGCAGTGCAGTTCTCTGATCGAATTTGAATATTTCCAATTTTGTTTTCCAATCAATATGTTACAGCAAAACTTTCAAAATAGGCATAATTAAACCAATTCATAAAAGTGGCAATAAATCCTATGTAAAAAATTATAGACCAATTTCATTAATATCCAGCTTATTCAAAATATTTGAAAAAATACTAAAAATTCGATTTGAAAACTATTTGAAAAAAACATGACATTATATCAAATTTACAGTTTGGTTTTAAAAGAAAAGTATCTACTACTGCTATTTGTTATCTTACAAATAATCTATATAAATCACTAGACACAAAAACTCCAACAATTTTATATTTCTTGATCTTGCAAAAGCATTTGACACTGTCAGTCATGAATTACTACTACATAAATTGGAGAAAATAGAGTTTCGCGGAGTAACTTACAAACTATTAGAAAGCTATCTCTCTAACAGAATTCAATATGTAGAAATTAATGAGAAATTGAGCTATCCAGGAATATTTGAATATGGTGTACCTCAGGGCACAGTATTAGGTCCACTTTTATTCAATATTTATCTTAATGACCTATTAAATCTTGAATGTAAAGGAAAAATTCATTGTTTTGCAGATGACACCGTTATTATATATGAGGCTTCAACTTGGAATGAACTTAAAAAAATTGTTGAGAAAGACATCAAAATAATTAAAAGTTGGTTTGATGATAATATATTAACAATAAATTTTGAAAAAACCAAATATCTCCCATTCACTTCATACAGAAATACATTACCAAATTTAGGACCTCTCAATATTGATGACAAAAAAATTTATGAAACTGACTGTATCAAATATTTGGGTATAATGATTGACAGACATTTAAGATGGGATTCACAAATTCAGTATGTAATAAAAAAATTGAGATATCTCTTGTCGAAATTCAAGTTATTAAAAAAAGTTTTGAATATCCATTATCTAGAAATATTATATTATTCACTTGTTCAATCACAACTAAATTATGGAATTTTGGGATGGGGTGGAGTTAATGAAAACTTTCTGAAAAATTTAGAAACTCTTCAGAAATGGTTTTTGAAAATAATCTATGAAAAAAATTATACATATTCATCTGACGACTTATTCAAAATAAGCATGAAAATTGATATTAGACAATTATTTTGTTATAATATTATTTTACATATATTTAAAAAGAAAGAAGGTATTCATTTCAACTCTCATATTTATAATACACGAAACAAAAATACTACTACTTTAAAAAATCAAGTTCGCAAAACAATAGGTCAAAAAATTTTTACTTATATCATTCCCCATTTGTACGACTCATTGCCAAATGAAATTAAGAGCATCAAATCATTTTTTCCTTGAAAAAAAAACAAAAGAATGTATATTAAATAAAGAAAGACAATTTTTCCACAATTTCTGTTAACAAAATAGAAATCACAAACTGTCCATATTTGTTTTTGTCATAATTATATATTATTATTATATAAATAACTTAATTTCCTTATTTTAATTCAGTCCTTACAACAAGTGAAACTTCGTAAGGCTTTTCCGGTTTATTTGCATCAAACAGACAATTGATTGTGGATTTTATACTGTACTTATTTATATATTATTGCAAATAAACTTATTATTATTACTATAATTCAAAAAAAGTACCCAATTCGCATTAAAATAAATTTCATTCTCTTGAATAGTAGAATTTTTCACAGGATTAATTTCTTTTCAAGTCCTGGATCTATAGATTGCTGTATTCAGTAGTACTTTCCAAGACTGCTAAATTAACTACTGTATAAAAATAATTAAAACATTTTCAAAACCTGTGTAATATTTTCTACTTTAGTTACTTTAAATTATTACAAGTAACAGGTAGAGGATATCTCGAGACAGCTTGGCGCCCTCTGATTGGTTTATAGTGGGAGAAGGCAGGGCTAAAAGCGTGAGTGGTGGGGGTGCGCTAAGCGTCGCCGTCACTACTATTGACTATTGTATACCGGACTTTGCATATTTGGTATTGGATAAAAATTTCTGGGATTTTGTCATAAGCTGTTTTATTTTCAAAATTATTATATGAAGATACCTTTGATAAACGCCTTGGTCCGATTTGTATTTACAACATAAATTCTGTCAAGTAAAAGGTGTAGGGGGATTCTCCAAACACCTTGGCGCCTTCTGATTGGTTTATAGAGGATGCAGGGTTAAAGTGGGAATAGTGGGGGTAATCTCAAGCGCCGCTACCACTACTTTTGATTATTCCATTTAAAGTACTTTCCATGACTTGATATATTTGGTACTAGATCAAAATTTATTGTAAGAAAATAAATCAAAATCTGTGTATTCTTTTCAAAGTATTATTCACCATGAATATACCTTTGATATACTCCTTGTTACAATATGTAAGTCAAGTGACTGGGATGGAGAATATCTCGTGACAGCTTGGTTTACTTTGATTGGTTGATAGTGGGAGGCGCTGAAAGTGGGAGTGTTCTCATGGGCTGCCATAAGTACTATTCAGTACTCTACCGGAGTTGCTCATGTTCTTAAAGAAAACAATAGTAAGTTAAAGTACTGGATATTGTATTTAATGTCCTCCAAAGATTAATACGCGGAATGACTAATTCTGTGTTCCAAGTACATGAACATTTATCAGAACTGTACTAAGATGGTATCATCCATTGTCGAAAGTCGCTTATATGTCCAATATAATAAAAGTTACTTTAGTACCAATTGGGCCAACTGTAAAAGAATTCGGAGTTCTCAAAGTGCTTAAATCTGTGAAACTGAAATAAAAGCGATCAGAACAAAAAATCGCTTGATTATACTCAAATTACTCGGGTTTGAACAAAGTTTCCAATTAAAATTCTACTTTGTACTCAATGTTGGTATTTTTCTTACGTAGACAGATGACTTACCTGTTCATTACAAGTTAATTCAATTTGGTCAACATTGTAACCATTGTTAGACGGAGTCGACGAATCTGCGTCCCCACAACCAGGAGAGCTTGCCGTGCCATCTCCCAGAAGCTTTTCCAAAATATGCTCAGCGACTTTTCGACACTGTATGAAGTCATTGGCAACTAGTCTATCAGGCTGAAAAAAAAATGTTATACTCAAATCAAGTATTTAGTTGATAGACTTCATTTATCAACTACTTTGGAAACGTCAAGTTTTGTTTAACAAAAAAAAGTGCCAATCCTACATCGACATTTTGAAAACACTCACTTTTTTCAGTCTGTCTTGCTTAAGTAGATGCGAAGGTACGCTGGAATGTGGCTGAAGGTAAAACTGTACTTTGATGAATTTGTTGGTACAATTCTCTTCTATATTCGAAATGACCCAGTTGGGCACGGTCTCGTTAAGAAGAGCGTTTTCTGTATCACCCGAAGTATCGCCTACTAAAACTCTGTATAACGTTCGCCCTCCAACTTCACTAAAAACAAAAAATTGCTATATGAGGTATCAAGTGCCCAAAAGTCGAAACGTCAACAACGTTTCAATAGTGCTGTTTATTTGTCTTTATAAATAAATACTATTATTATTATCACTTCAATGAAACGAAAGAAACACTTTTTTCTTATTTTCACGACCGGTTTCGGGTTTTATCCCAATATCAAGTATAAAAACTAACTAATACAATTCCTTCAAGGGTCACATAAATTATCCGTCTTTATGTCAATGGTACACAGAGAGCTTTCGCAATTCCTTTACCTGATAAGAATTTCCAGGATGAACTAAACATCATTAAACAAATTGCGATAAACAATCAAGTACCAGTTTCTTTAATAGAGAAATTAATATCAGGTAAAACTCATAAAAAGGTTATGAATGAACTATACCCAAATATCGAAGAACGCAATTAATACTGAGATGAAACTAAATGTCGGGGTTAGCCAAAGTCAAATGTCCCAGGAACAATATTTATTTGATGATAGTATTACAAGCACTGAGTTGTAAGGTGAACTAAAAAAGTTACAATTTCATAGACAATGGAACATTGGAAAGCATGTAAAACTGAAATCATTACAACACTCACCTAAAAAAGTGACCAAACACCAATCTGATACATATACTTGATAAATATATTTATTATCGTTGGCAAATTCGTTGAGGTTCACCAGATTTAGTTCAGCCAGTTCTCATGTAATGCAACAACGGGTTCTCGTGAATATTTTACCAAGCTCTCTAACGTTCGAGATCCTTCATCGTCGAAAACAAAAAGTTGGGCGATAAGAACCGCACAAAAAGCAAACCTCGGTGCGCGCTTTATTGAAATAAATAGAAGCGATATACGGGGTGTTGAACGATCTCACGAAATCATTTCCTGGATATATTATTCCAACTTGACCAAGTTTACACAATTGTTCATAAATATAAACAGGGTGGACAGGAAGTTTCAGTACAATTTCAGAAAACATTCAAAATTATTTTTCTAAATTCAAAATAACAACAGCTTTCATAAGTAATAATAATTTAGGCCGAATTCTGTTCAATGCAAAACCTAAACGAGATAGAATGAAAAATCAGGGATTAGGGATTAGAATGCGGGGAATGCTCTGCAGTATATACAAGCCAAACCGGTAGAAATTTTGACGTGAACACGTCTGTTTTGAAAAAATCAACAATGTACGAACATCTGCAAGAATCCAAACACAAGATAAGTAAAAATAATCTCAAAATCCTACACACATGTAATAAAGCAAAGAAAATTAATTTGTTGGAAGCCATGGAAATCAATAAATCAATTAAAAACCCGAAATAGAACCCTCAATGAGCAACTCAATTTATGTAGGTCTCCAATTTTGAATTTATAATTTTGACAACCCAGGTATTTTCCATAACCTCCAGTAATGAATTTATATAATTTCACCCCTGTTCATTTAATTACCTCTCCATCCAGTTTACCTGCAAACTCCCTATATAACTAGGTTTTAGAGTTCAATTGTATTAGTTACTTTTTATACTAGATAATGGGATAAAACCCGAAACCGGTCCTGAAAATAAAAAACTAGCGGAAATAAGACAAATGTTTCGTTTGTTTCATTAAAATGATCGCGAATTTCCACAAAATAAACAAGTCATCAATTACTCAAATTATTATTATTATAGTCCTTGAAGTCAGAATGAACATCAGGCTCTTTGATGAGCCAGAAGTAATGGGGGTTTTCAAATTTGATAAATTGTGAGTCAACCCTTAGCACACCCCAACTTTAAAATGTCAAATGGTTCCACCCTGTATATCAAATGTATCCTGAAAACTTTGGACAGTCAGAATTTCTTGCTTCAGCACAAGTTTACAAATATATTGATTACTTTTAAATGGCTTGATTCTCATTTTCTGGAACAGAATACACATTAAACATTTGCACAGCTAAGATGCAACATTTGTGGTGTTCCTCAAGGTCCCCTTCTAAGGCCAGTCAAAGATTGAATGTATGGAAATTTGACTAAAATGGAAACGAACAGTGCAACTATTACATCAATGTTTTTAATAATTATTTGCAATAAGAAACCAAATTATAAAGATTTTTTTTCAATTTCCATTTTTCACTTTGTTGTTGGTAAGTCTACCGACTGAAATTTCGTCTATCACCTACCTCAGTATGAGAGGTATATGTTTAGGTACGCTAAAATACAGCCTATTTTCCGGATCAGTCTCCACTCCTCTCCAATGCTCGAACAAAGCCTGCAACAACAATTTGCCGTAGTTCACCTTGTGGTCTGGTTCCGGAGTGTCTCTTATTCCGGCGTCCCTGGCAGAGACCCATGCCGAAAAACAATCCACTTCGTCTTGGCCCAAGTGAATTGTCAACATCTACAAATTTGAAGAATTACTAATATTACAAAGTTGGAAGCATGTATGAATATTCCAAAAGCTAATCAACAAATAAATCAAGAAGACAGTTACAATTTGTTCTGTGCTCTTTACTAAATGGTACTGTTACATATTACAACAATAATAATCTCATTGTTGAACAATTCAGATGCCGAATGTGAGGTTTTATTATCAAATAATCGAATCATTTATTCATGCTGATTTAATTATAGACTGCTGTCTGCAGGGGAGGACTGGCCCACTCGGTGGGCCCCCTGCATCAAAATAAATTAAATGAAAAAGAAAAATTTGAAATGGAACTCAATAATACGAAATTTGACCACTTCGGAACAGGCTAAAATAGGCAAATAAATATTAAGGGGTAGGCGGAAGAGTAGCAAAGGATTTTTTTAAAAAAATCGTGAATTTTTGCAACTCTGATAAAAAAAGCCACAAATTGTGGAAAGTATGCATAGGGGGAGGGTTATTAAAAATACTGGTTTGATATAGGGATGAAACACCAAAAGTTCCAAACAGTGCAGTACAAGCGGTTACATATTGGTGAGCCCCAACTGATAATTTCCTGTAAGCCTTTGGGAGCCAGTCCGCCTCTGTGTGTCCGTCACAATATAACAAAAGTTATGTCATGGAGATTTAGATATAGCTTCAGTTCTCAAAAATAGGACAAGTCCAATAGAACTACTTCCACAAAAAAGTGAAACAGTAATGTAATTAGGCAAAATAAATTTCATTAAAAAACAAGCTTCATTCTATATATTTCAACCAAATTAGTTTTGTTTATCACATAATGCAAAAAAAATCAGCACAGGTTCTGAGGAAGAAATTTAAAATATTTTTCAAATAGAAAATAAGTGTCTTTCTTCCAGATGACATTATGCTTTAAAATTTTAGGTTGAAGACATATTGTTGAATATTTTTTTAGGAATTGACTTTCTTCATAATTTGTTTTTTTTTTGTGAATGATTTATGTATTCTTGTACAAACCAAGCAAAATTGATTGATTTAATCGGTATTTTAATATATTCCTGACAGTTTGGCAAATTTTGAAACGAAATAGAGCTTACCCCAGTTTTCAAATCAATGTTGAACCAGTTAGGAACATATACCATTTTAAACCTATTCTTCTCTTCGTCTTGAAAACTGACTTGTCCTAAATCTTCCACTTTTCTCGCCTGAAAATGTGTTCACTTATAGAATGCATAACTGAAAATACAGAGTAGTTCAAATGTCTACATGGAAAATTCTAAAACGGTTGAATTGGAGAAAAACCCAAATTATCTGGAGACATTCGCAAAAAATTTAATTTTGAGATAACTTTCACAATAAAAATAGAACAAATAGAAAGAGTAATTTTGTAAAAACATTCACATGATCATTTTACAGAACAGAAATTACCCTTAGAACATCATAGACTGCTACATTGTCCTGGGCATCTTTTGTTAAAATATGTCTTTTGTCATTAAGAACGACGGCTTGCCTTATAGCTGCCCCACCAGCTATAATGGACAAAGGGGCCGTTGGCATCCTAGTCTCCTCTTTGAAATGCTTCTCGGTTGGTAGTTTCCAACACCTGATGCTGGAGTCTGACGTAGATACCTAGAAAAACGGTAGAATAAACTATTTTACGTCTTACTCTAACGATCGAATAAACAATTCGAACAAATTATCATCATCAAAAACTAAATAAAATTCATATCAATTATTAGTTCTCAAAAATTTGAAAAATATTCTCAAAACGATGATAATATTAGGATATACTCTCTAAACCATTTATGAACTTTACTCTTACACTAATTTTTCACAAGTTTTTCCTAGTTTAACTTGTAAGTCTCGAATATACTCATTCTATTGAAAATGTCATTAAATTTATTACACAAACATGTTGAATGCTGAATATCCATGATATATACATACAAGAAAGACAAAATAACAAAACGAACTTGAATGTATGCCTAAATAATATTGGTCAAATTTTGTGTAAATGAAAACAATAACAAAAAACTAAGTAGGTACCTATTAAACCATCAAAATTATTTCACATACGAATAATTTTCAGAATTCTCAATCAACCAGTATTCCATTTTATTTTTAAATCCGGAAAAACTAGTTTTTTTTTCAAAGAACTGTCAATTTATTACAAATCTTTTACCTATATAAATGGCATGTTGTTGCATCAAAGTTGTAGAGAACTTTTCAGTTGGTATCCAACCATCAATTTTTTTCTTATGTAAGCTCTAGATGCTTTATAAAATAATTGTTAAACAGATAAAATTTAATATTGTTCAAAGAGAAGTTTAGAAGATTTTCATGGCATACTTTTGAATTGATATAAGTGGTTTTAAAACTATTATGCTATAGGCCAAGATAGACTGAAAGAGACTATAATAAAAACTTAAAATTAATTTACGACTGACAATTTATCTCAACCATTTAAATTTATGAAGTGTTTTCCTCCACTTGAGGTTGCAATCTAAGTACTTAAACTACATACTTTATAACATCAACTTTAGAAATATGGTCGGTACAGTTACAATGTTTTACATTTTTTAGGCATGAAATAGTGTGGATCTTCAATTTTTTTTGTTTGCATATTCTCATGCAACGTGAATGTCAAAAAGTGAGACTTCAATTCAAAGTTAGTAAATCGTGACTGATTATTTTTTCAAATTGATGAATTAAATTCAGCATTTGATACTGTTTCTTCCCAGTTATTCCCACTATCTATATAAACTGTATCGTCGGCATAAGAAAACAACTTTCATTTAATTATCGTATTTAACAAATCATTGATATAAATCAAAAATAAAATAGGTCCTAGAACTTACCCTTGGGGAACACCACATTTCACTTTCCTAGAATAACTTTTGATATGATCAATCTGAACAGTTTCTTTCCTTTCAAATAAATAGCTTTCAACTAGTAGGCAAAAAATGAGAGATAATATTTTGTGTGCCAGAGTTGGATGGATACATGGAAAACTTTATTATTCATGATTTCTTAGAAAATATTCTTGCTATAATAAATTGCAGGAAAATATTAAAAACAATAAAAGTAGTACTCATATTATTCTTCTGATTTATATTTAAATAATCATAATGTGAGATTTCAACTTTGGAAATACCTGTATTTTTGGGAAAAGGGATAAACTTACCCAAACTGCTTGCTGATCTGCGGTGAAACACATTTTCAAAATTGGAGCTTCTTCCACACACACTACAATGCTATTTGAGATATTCTTCAAATCAGTCATTATAACCTGGGAAATAAGCATCATCAGTATGTGACTCACACATCAGTGTATAATATTATTATTATTATATGAAAAACTGATTTCAATGTTGCTAGGTACTTACCTTCTTATCTCTCCCACCAGATATGGCGTGACTAAAGGTATCAGTAGCTAGAAGAGCCCAGACGGAGTCTGTGTGGACACGAATTGTTTGGATATTCCTAAAAATATAAGAGAAAGATCTGGATATTACCTATGTTATTTTTTATTGTTACTATACATTTTGAAATATCATAAAACACAATACCTCTGAGTTCCAAGATTCCACAATTTGATAGAACCATCACTGCTACCGGAAAGGCACTGGGTGCCATCTCTTGAAACAACTAAAGCTTTTACATTATCAGCATGACCTGTAAAATTTAGTGAGATAAAAATAAAGATGAAGAAAAACACAAAACTTACCTTTCAATTTGAACAGTTTGGCACAAGTTCTGGGGTCCCACAGCCTCAGTGCTTTTTCAGTGGACCCACTTACAATTATATTTCCGTAAGGATTCATAGCCAGACTATAAATGGATTCTTTACTACCCATCAAACTTGAAGCTGAAGAAAAAATAACATTAAATGAAGCTCATAGAATATCCTGCCTGTTATAAGTGATAATCTTACTTGTCACTGTGTTGTTGCTGGCTGTCAAGGCAGTCAAAGTGTTGATATCCCATAAATAAATAGACTTATCCAATCCAGCTGACGCTACCTGCTCCCGGTCCTTGGCATAGGCCAGAGCCTTAACATAGTCTTTGTGAGTTCGTAATGTTGACATGCAGAACCCCTTGTGGGCATTCCAAACTTTCACTGTTGTATCTGAACTCGCGGAGATTACTGGAAATCAAGATGAATGTCATGAAGATTTCAAAACACCCCAGAAGTGGCTTGGTACTCACAATGTCTTCCTCCACAACATAACACAATGTCATTAACCCAATCCGTATGATGTTCCATTCCATGAAGGAACCGTTCATGTTCGTACACTCTCACGATCGAGTCTCTGCCTGCAGAATAGAGCCGATCGAGAGCAGGGTCCAACTGTAAGGCGTTTACCCCTGACCTGTGTCTTTTTTCTTCGGCCTCACATATTACCATTGACACCTGGAAATTAGGAAGTTTCAAGGAGGGTGTCTTGCTGTGGTCTGTAATAATATTACCTGTACTTTCTTGCGAGTATTCTGACTTCCAGGTTTTAGGTTTGCCATAATAGTCTAGGAAAGGAAAAACAATTTAGTTACTAGACATTTCAAATTAAGTGACTTGTTGAGGAAATATAATCTTTGCCACGCTGAAATATCCAGTAATTAATGTCAACCAAACTATTTGTGAATATTCCTCTTATTTTTTGCAGTTTTTATTCCGACAGGTTATGTATGTTTTCTTTTCTCATCAAGGATAAAGGAATCAACAAATCCACGAATCGTCAAATGATACTTTAACAGTTGACATCACTGACAACCGGTCTGATCATTTGTGGTTTGTGGTCACAGAACTCATAATAATATAAAGATATATGAGTTCTGTGCTTTTACGATATTGACATTTGGCAGCGCCCTCTATCGATATCTACTTTTCCCTATTGCTGTAATCTTTTAGAAAACTTAAGAACTTTTTTGTTTTGTTTAAAAGTGACAACGATAACACTGATAAGTGATAACAGGACAACCGTAAAACCTACTCTTTGGTAAAATGATAAACAGAATGTTTCAAGACTCACGTCCGGTATCACCTTTGATAGGCGTAGATTTGAGTTTAGTAGACCTATTTTATCAAACAACTGAGAAAATGTAACCTGTTTTTAGTGTAGGGCGACAGTAAAAACTTCAAAACCGTCGCTCCTTGGACACCTCAACAAAGATGTTCACAATCCCTGACGAAATTCTAGAAACGATGACCTGCGACGAATGCCACAAATTCCTATCAGCTGGGCCTGTGAAAGTATACCGAAATAGGCGAACTAAATGTGGACGATGTGCAACAGAAAACGACGATGGTGTAATATCCCTATACGGCCTGATGATTGAGCAGGGATTGTTCAAATGTGTGAACAGATTTGATGGATGCAGACAAATTCTCTCCTGCTCTGAAGTTTTAGCTCACGAAAGCAACTGCAGAAGTAAGACTCATGTATGTCCCATTTGTGTGGAGACTACAAACATTCCCACGTTTCTCATGATCAAACACTTCAAAGAGGAGCATCCAGATAGACTCTTAGAAAAGTCTTCTTTTAAAGTAGACGCATCCACACCATGGACAATGACGTACTTATTCAGGAACAAAGATGATCTCTTTTTTATTAATTGCGAAAGCAACTTCGAGGAAGTGGTTGGTTTGAGCTTGTTTTTTCTTGGAGACCACAAGCCAGCGGATAAAATCCAAGTCAAATTCACTGTCCGAAATATAAATGACTTCGATAGAACAGAGATAAGAACACAGAAATGCTGTAGATACAATCCAATGTGTTTCATGGGTACTCCATCAATAATACCCATAGTGATTGATGACCAAGTATTCATAGAATTTGAGTTATGTTATCAAGTAGTTGCTGAATTTGTCCAATGCCCAATTTCGAGTTCAACTATAGAAGCTGTTGTAGCAAAACACAGAGAATGCACATCTTATTTGTCTCCATGGCGAGAGGATGCTAAGAAGATAACAAGAAAAGTATCCCTTGATTTGCAACACCATCCAGAGTTTCAGATAAACTGGGATTCCTTAAGCCTCCTGAGGACTGTTGGGCAGAATAAATCCAAGTTCGTTCCCTTCTGCTTCAAATGCTTTGCCCCAACACCTTTGAGGCAGAACTATATAGAGATTGAGTATGACACATACAGGGTTCTATGTTGGCTTTGTGAGAAATACTTCGAAACTCAAAAACTCAAAGTTAAATTCGTACACAACAACAAACAATTTCAGAGTCTATCGGACTTTTCAGTCTTGTATGCTTGTATTTGGAATTGCGGAAAATCTTTTCCATGGCATCTCATATACAACCATGAAGTCTATTGTTGCCACCAACAAGATCAACAATGTCCAGTACCAGTATGTAACTACAGTGGAAAACTTCATAGTTTCGGTAAACACTTTGAGGATGTTCACCCATCGAATGAATGTAGTCTGTACTCTCGTGTTGCTGTTGGTAGGCCTAGTTCGCCCTGTTCAGTAATGATTTACCTCTGGGTTTCCCATGCTTTCATATCGCTGAACTTTCGGTGGGATGGGGCTCAGTACCATTTAACAGTTGGGGAAAATGTCTGTGGGTTGTTGCAGCCGAGAGCTTTGTTGTTTATTGATGATTGGGCGAACTTTTTGGCTGCTCTCACAAGCAAGGGGACATTCACTTGGAAGAATGAAGAGTGGTTGTTCATCAAATGTTATTGGCGACACTGGTCAGAACCGAGAATAACGCAAAATGAAATGAAAAATAACGTAGATGTTTGAGAAAAGCACCTCAAGAAGGAATTATGAATTTCTGTTTATATTTTTATACCTAGCCTAGTCAAATTCATCTGTCTGCATGTGGAGCTCTAAATTGGTAAGATATACAAGGACAGTTGTTGTATTGGTACACCTCTTTTCAAATTTAAATTTGAGTAATGTTGATTTCGTTTTTGCATGACTTTGATAGTATAAATGAAATGATAAAAGAAGCACTTTCCCTCAATTTTACTTGAATATCTTGATTTTTTTTTTATTTTGAAAATTCTTAATGGATGTGATGTTTTCCACAACAAAAAATGCACACTGTTGATAGTTGCCGTCATCCATAGACAGAATCATCGATAGTTTCTTTAAAAAAGAGTTAACTATTACAGGTTTCATTGGAATTTTTTAAAAAATAAATTGAAGTAAGAATTCAATGATTTTTTAATTAAAAAATACCAGCTTTTTGTCGTATTTTGCCTTAATTCTTGAACGCGTCTGAAGTGACACCCTGAACAACTAAATAATGTAAATATTCTTTCTGATTCCCACAGTATTGTATCAATATGTGTATATATTAATGTTTGATATTATCTTTGTATATTAGGATGTACCTATTTTTAAATAAAGTTAAATAATGTATTCATTATTTGTTAAGTGATTTGGGTAGTTCCCCTAATTCACTTAGGCGATTCCCTGAATTGGAGGAAGTGAAACACCAAAGCGGTTATACACTATCGATTTTATATATCCTCAGTGAAACATGTTAACCCAGTTACGGTAATGAGCAATTCTGAAATAACAAAGGATATCAACGACATTAAGCCGGCAGGTAACGCACAAGACTACCTACATCAGAATAAATACAATCTTCGCAGACGGAATCTCCAGTCATCTGAGATTATTTATGATGTATAAGCCTCTGAAGAAGCTAGCCACTCGCGCCAGCGAAACGTTAGGAAGAAATTCCAAAAAACGGCGGCCTTCACCGAGTGAAAATTGTGACACTGAAAACTCCGGCCGCGATAGCCTTAACCATTTTGTCATTATGACAAAAAATTCATCTGGAATAGCTTGTATAACAAACCCCAGTATCAAAAGCTATATTGATTTCCAGGAATTAGGCTCCTATCGTCTTCCTATTCAATTTGATGTTTTTTATGTTGTTAGTTTTGTGACTGTTAATAAAATGCATTAATAAACACTAAGATCGGAAATGCTTTATTTTGTTCCTGCGTAAATTGTGAAACCTCCTGGCATTAAAGCATATTTTGACTTGTTCACTATTAAGTGCGAGAATGTAACATTCATTACACCTGAAACTTAAATTCATTGAAATTGTCTTTGCGCAGGGCGTTCAACCTTGACTAATCCAATTCATAATCTGCAATTCTATAATAATTTATATTTATTTATAAATAATAAATTACACACTTGGTAAGTCCATTGATCCTTACTGACTATTCACTAGGTTCGGTTTTCACAATATCGAGAACCTCCTCCTTGACTGTCGCGCCGAGTTTTCGGAAGTGCGTCTTTCTGTGACAAATCAAATTGCTTTGCTGCGCGAACCGTTTAGAGCACACCTTGCAGCCGTAGGGCTTCTCCCCCGTATGCACACGTTCGTGCTTTACCAGATTCGTCTTCCTGGAGAACGTTTTCGTGCACGACTTGCACGCGAAGGGTTTATCCCCAGTGTGCGTTCTTTGGTGCTGAGTCAAACTCTCCTTTCTAGAATAACTCACTGAACACAGTTCGCACTTGAAGGGCTTCACCCCGCTGTGGATTATCACGTGGCGCTCTAAATCACACCGCTTGGAGAAGCTGCTAGGGCAAATTTTACACGGAAATGGCTTTACACCTGCGTGGATCAGCTCGTGGCAAATCAAGTGGTCCTTTCTCGTGAAGCTCTTCAGGCACACCAGGCACAGGTAGGGTTTTTCGCCGGTGTGAGTCCTTTCGTGCTTCACCAGGACTCCTCTCTGGGAAAAGTTCTTCGAACACCACTGACACTGGTAAGGCTTCACCCCAGTGTGGATTCTCTCGTGACTCACCAAGGATACGCGTTGAGTGAAGCATCTCGAACAAACTTTACACTCGTAGGGTTTCTCACCGGTGTGTATACGCTCGTGCTTTATCAGGGAGCTTTTTTCGGTGAAGCTTCTCATGCACACTTGGCACTGGTATTGTCTCTCCCCGGAGTGGATCTTCTCGTGGGTTGCCAAGTGCTCTTTTCGGGAAAACCTTCGCAAACACACGTTGCATTGGTAGGGCTTTTC
Organism: Chrysolina oricalcia; assembly: GCA_944452925.2. Taxonomy (NCBI): domain Eukaryota; kingdom Metazoa; phylum Arthropoda; class Insecta; order Coleoptera; family Chrysomelidae; genus Chrysolina; species Chrysolina oricalcia. The sequence continues at coordinate 4,352,785 of OX101825.2, read as the reverse complement.
GCCAGTGTGGATTCTCTCATGCGTGACCAAAGCTCCTTTCTGGCAGAAGCTCTTCGAACACAGATTACAAAAGTAGGGTTTCTCGCCGGTATGGGTCCTTTCATGTGTTGTCAATGACACTTTCTGGGTGAAGCATTTCGAGCACACTTTGCATTGGTAGGGTTTCTCCCCGGTATGGATCCTTTCGTGTTTCACCAGAACCATTTTCTGTAGGAAACTCTTCGGGCAATACCCGCAGTGGAAGTTTCTTTCGCGCTCGGGTCTTTTCGGATCGTCTTCCTGTGAACAGAACTTGCAAGGGTTCCCGTCAAGCTGGGACAAGCATGTGCATTCAAATGAGGCTGGCTGGTAGGCTCCCGGAAAGAATTGTTGATCTTGTTTGTTAATATACGGGTTGGTTTCTTCGGGTCTGTGAGCAGGTTGAACTGGTGAGTCAGAACTTTGCGGAGAATTCTCGTCTAAAGATAAGGGCTTTTCTTCTTTTACAGATAATGGAGAATTGTTTGGAAGTTTGTTGGAATCTGGAAAAACAATTGGAATGTACAATGATAACTGAGGAGTAACTGTATCAAAACAACAACAACAAACAATTTCTCAAAAAAGTAACATTCTATGATTGTTAGTAAAAGCCATTGGTGAAATCTGGAGAAAAACACATGTGGAGGCTCGGAATATGAAGAGACGTGAAGTTGTAGGGATGTAAAGTTGTAGGGATGTAAAGTTGTAGGGCCGTGAAGTTGTAGGGATTTGAATACTACGACTTCAATCCGTTTAAAACTATAATTGGGCACCAATGATTTGAATACTACGAATTGAATGCGCTAGAACTATAATTGTAGACCCATAATATTGTAACGATTCCCCTGAAGCCAGACCTGGCCGCTGTTGAAAACAACTTGTAAACACTCTGCCGTCCTAAGCAAAAAAGCCGTATGTGCAAAAACTCTGAAGCTGAGAATCTGTACTAAAGGCAAAATGATTGATTAACTTGGGCTATTTACATCTAGTTTACGTAATTTTTTCTTTGGAAAAAGTTAAATTTATAGTGTTTCAAGACTACAGAAACCAATATCTCCATATTCACATTTTTTGTAGATACGGCTTTTTTGCTTAGGACGGCAGCACGTATGACTCATCATCGCATTCCACTGCCGCAGAGTAAAATCGTTCTAGATAACTCGGTCTCTTCGCAATAATCGAGTTTGATGTCGGGGGTAATACCACGAGTGCTGGCAATACTATCGATAGGACGAGTGGTGTTACCTCAAAGCAATTTGATCGAGTTTAAGATTTCTGACAGAATTATCGATAGTATTGTGAGCACGAGTAGTGTATTGATTGAGATAATTTCACGAACCAACAAAGTAAAAATAGTTCCATTGTCGTCAATTCTTCAATAGTTATAGATAACGCCTGATAGACATGAAGTCAGTCAGACTGACATTCATATTAGTAGCAAGATAATATTATATTCTCCTTTGTTGTTTGGATACGTGGTTGCCATGACAAAGTGGTATTACCGGCTCGAACGGAAGGAACTGTGTATTATCGAGACATACGTCCCTTATTGGTCCTAATATTGCAGGAAAGAAGGGGTTTCATACTGCGAGTGAAATTATCGGGGGTAATACCACGAGTGCGCGCAATATTATCGATAGTATATGTCAGAAATCAACTAGATCAAATTGCTTGGTAACACCACGAGTCCTTTAGGACGAGTGGTGCATCCAGACTGCATCCAGCCGCTACCACCATACCGGATGGATTTCATTTTTTAGAAAATCCGGCTCGTAGGACCAAAATCCGGCCCAAAGGACCAAAAATTGGTTTCTCGAGAACGGTAAGAGCTAGAGGGATGGTGTTTTTATCGTTGTGATTGTATTGAAAATACGCATTCAGCCGGTGTATGAACATCATGTTTCAGCAAGTATGAAAAAAGTTGAAACGCAAAAAAAAGAAAATTCGGCTCGTATGACCAATATCCGGCTCGAAGGAACAAAAAAATGCTATCTCGAGAACGGTAAGAGCTAAAGGGAGGGGGGTTTCAGCGTTCGGTTTCTATAGAAATTACGCATTCAACCGGTGTACGAACAACATATTTCGCTCATTAGGAAAAAAGTTATTAATCATTGTTTCACTTTTTTGGGAATACCTCGAAGATGGAGACATTTAGGAGAATGGGACTTGTACCATTGGTTTCGTAATGAGTAATGACACCACCATCATAGACACTTGAATTGATTCATTCATACAGTCAGAAGGAACAACATTTTTTTGTCCAATCTTCGATCTCTAGTTTCATAAAACGCCAGTTGCAGGACGATATGAAATTTCTTGTAATTTGTGACTTGTCGTAAATGTATTGTATACATATCATGACCAATAAATCTATCTATCTATCTATGAATTCTTTTCCTCTTTCTAAATGTGTCCAAAATACCGTTCTCAACCTCCTCTATCGATTCTATTTACTTTCTAAAACACCTAAGGCTCAAAGATATAAATAATAAAAAAAATTATTCGGTATCATACAATGATTACCAAATCTAACCGAACCAAACTTGACCTAAAAAGACCTACATTAAAAAAAAAAATCCCACAAAAATACGTTTTTTTTCAAGATATGAAAAAAAATCATAGAATATTTTTGTAAATCTGTTTGAGGACAATAAAACTGTCTGTATACATTTTTTCGATGTCTCGTTTCGTTTTTGAATTTTTTGTGCTTTTAGAAAAAATGTATTGATATTTTTCATAGGTTTTTGAGAGGTTATCAAAAAAGTTATCAAGTGAAAATTGAAAATCTGTCGCCATCTTTGAGATTTTGAAGGTTTTATAAAAAAAACAATATTCCGGTTATTTTCAAGATATGAAAAAATTTAATGAAAACTTTTTGTAGATCTGTTCGGGGACAGATATTTCGTTATATTTCGATTTTTTGTTGTTAAAAAATCGGTATATTTCTCCGGAAAATGTCGCCACCTTTGATTTCTTGGTAGTTTTATAAAATCAATATTTTCGCGAGAGCCCGGAAAAATCTTGGGAGGGAAGGGGGGAGGGGGAAAATGGGAAGATAATCAAAATAATCTTGGGGGGAGAGGGGATGGGGAATATGGGAAGTGAAAAATAAAAAATCCGGCGCTTCGCACCTGGAAAATTTTCGGAGGGAGGAGGGGGAATATGGGGAGTAAATAACAAAAAATGCAGACAAAGCCCGGGACATTTTTGGAGAGGAGGAGAAGGGGGAAAATAATCAAAAATCCAGGGGCAAAGCGTCCGGAAAGTTATGGGGAGGGGAAGAAGTCTTTGTCATAAATTGACGATTTCATCACGTTTAGAGACTGTCATTTCATTTGTATTTGAAGTAATGGAAAAACTTCATTTGAACTTTTTGTAGACCTGGTCAAGGACAATAAAACTGTTTGTATGCAATTTTTCAATATCTCGTTTCGTTTTAGAGGTTTTGGTGATTTTAAAGAGAAAATACAAATTTTTCCAAATTTTTGATAATTTTTCCACTTCCTAAGCGAGTTGGAGAAAAAAGTATCAGTGGGACTTGTAAAGACGAATTCGAGGCGATTTCAAGAATTTAAATTTCATCATTGGTACGGTCAATATGTCAATTTTTCTTTTTTTAATATTTCTTAGGCTATTGATTTTACAAAAAAATAATTCCCACTTTTTTTGTAGTTTTTCTGAAGGCTGTCAAAGATGTCTTGGTAAATTGGAAAAATAATAACCGTTTCCGAGATATTTCGTATTTTCCAAAATCCAAGTTTTCATTTTCAGATTTTCCGAGTTTTCCCGGTTTTCCGATGATTTTCGTGAAAAATCGTCCTTATATAATTTGTTTGTCTATTCGATGCAATGTCAAATTGAGCTCATGCTGCACAGTAAGATTTGAGACTCACCAACACTTTCAACATTGCTTTCATTTGTATTGCTGGAATCATTACTTTCAACAGTGTGTCCTGTTTCTGCCACATCAGATAGTCTATTCTCCACATCAGTTGTACCAGGGTTAGTCGCCGAGCCATTTTCCTCATCTGACTCAAAGTCTTCTGCTTTTATATTAAGGGCAACATTTTTATTGCTTTCATATTGGAGTTCTTCATTATCTAATTGGTTCACAGCTCCTCGCCCATGTATTGCAGCATTTTCTTCAGCCTTGATTCCAACATCAATAAGTTCAAATGATGTATTATTGAGATGCTCCTGCTGCAGTTCTTCGTCAATTTCTTTTTTAATGTCTATTTCCAGCTCATTTCCAATTATATCAACTTTCATGATGTTGGTAATTATAAATTATAGAGATTCGTTTAGGAAGCTTTGCATAAAAAACTAAATTACGTTTGTTTGAAGTTTTTTCAAAGGAAGCACCACATTTTCAGATTGATCTGAAAACAATACATTTAATTTCGACACAAATAAGAAATGCGCAGAAATTTTAGTCACTAGGAGTTAAGAAAACTTACCAGATCTATAGAATAGTTGTCAGATAAGATATTCTTCAAAATCATAGGCAATGAAGCCAGAGAAATGAAAGAAAAACATTGTAAATTATTCTCTTTGACAACTGACTACTTATAAACAAGAAGGGATGGCTTGTTTTTAATGTTTCATTCGTAAATGTGGTAATTTAGAGTTCCATATTATTATACACAAAAGCAGTCAGGTTTTTCTTCAATCAGCTGTTAAGTTGAGAGGTAACTAATTAAAAAAAAGTTTACTTATATATCAACTTGTAAACCAAACTAATCAAGGATATAATATATACCGGCCGTACCCCTGATTAATTACTGATTTTTGTTATTTATGTCCATGTTCATTTTATTAATTTCCTGTCAGTGTCACTATGACAAGCTGTCAAGGTCAAGACTTCATGCGCACATGGCACCGAAGTCAGTGGTGCCACCAAGGAGACTAAAATTTAACAAGGAGAGTTCAATCCCTATAAGACAATAGGGACACTAGTAGAAAGTGATGAAAGAACATTTGTGACGAAATGTGACGTAGTTGGACGTGTCATGGCCGCCGTTCTCTATAGACAGTAACGGACTAGCTCTTGGTATATGGGAGTTACCGCTGACAGTTTTGTTGCTTGGTTCGAGTTCGACTCAGTACTCATATCCAAGTACGTCACTATGACGCGTTGATGCTGCAAGATTCTGATTAGCGGAGCTTATTAAACCCTCCTTGTTAGTTGTTAGTTTAGCCTCTTTGGGCCTGATCGACTGATTTCATGAGCCTGTCAAATGACGTCAACGCGATGCCTTCTAATATGAAGTAGTAAATTCGTGAGGTTGCAGTCAAATGGTGAGATAATTAGAAATACTCTTTGAAATTTGTCGAGCTTTCGACAATGTTTATTGTCTTCTTCAGGACGACTACAAAATGTATGGTTTATAGTTGGTATAAATATAGATGATTACTCACTAACGTGAGGATTAGAATGAAATTGGAACCAAACGGACAAAAAACATGACATTAGATGTATGACAATGATATAAATTGTCATCATCATTGAATATATAGATATGCAAACCCTCGCGATGATGTCAAATGAGAGACAACATTGCAACATAGGGTATCCTCAACAAATAGTGTTCAGTGTTCTTGCGGAATTCCCACATTTCGTCGGACATGGGCACAGAACTATAACACAGAGTTATAGTTCTGTGGACATGGGTAACGATCACTGAAATGAAATTATAATATGATGACTGGAATGCTCTTAGTTGCACTGCGCACCCGTATAAAGTGATAACTATAGGAGATGAAGAAAGGAGACACATGCAATCTAGCAGAGAAATACTTTTTTGCTCACTTGCATGGGTGCGAGAGAGACATTCATCTGCACGTACGTGTTATTGTTTCCCAATTTATGGTTTGTAAACACGCCAGTGCAGTGCAGCGCGTCTTTGTATGTTTTATATGTTACAATCAACTCAATCTCGATTCCTCCGCCACTGCCAGGAACCACAAAACAAACATGGCGGCCTCCATGAGAAATCAAGTCGCGCAGCCTGACGAGCATTCCAGTCATCATATTATAATTTCATTTCAGTGGTAACACTGGTAACGATCCTAGTAATCGAACCGATAGAAAATAAAGAAGAAGAAGAAAGCGGTATTCGATCATCTGTTTTTGATAGACCAATTTTTGTATTTGTTTTTTAATGGTTTGAGTTTGATGGTTTCAAATCGAATCAGGTTCTCTTACGAAAGTCTGCGAAAAATGAAAACTGGCAGGGTGTGTTTTCTCTGCGATGAGACTTCAAAATCGCGGTCGTATCATAGGTAAGAAATGGAAATAACTCTATACCCACCAGTGAATTAACCACTATCTCTGCAGGTTTCCCAAGAAACCAGTTATTAGATCGATTTGGATGAGAATTTGTCAACTGGAACCTTCTGATAATGTAAATACAGTGAGAATTTGTTCAGGTCACTTCTCCGAAGACGATTTCGTTTGTGAGGCCCCTTACAGACATGGCAACGGTTTCAGACTGAAGAAAAACGCATACCCTTCCGTGAATGTGAATCCTTCTCTGTTGCCCATATACAGTAAAGCCAGAACGGAAAATGTAGAGTTGACTGCATCCACTATTGAAAAACTTTTACGTAATTCTGAAGAAAACAGTAAGTCATGAACGAAAAGTAGAATAATTTTTTTCAGAAGATTTTCGGATGCAGTAATTTTATTCATAATGAACTCTTCAAATTCAGAATGCAAAGCACCATCCTAACTTTCGTTACTTATCTTTTTCCAATAATGTTAAAAATGTAAATTTTCATTTATGTGAAGGTAAGTTTATTAGGCTTCTTCCAGAAAAAAAGCGGCATTACTTACGTAGTTTTATCTCCTGAACACGAATCCGAAAAAAAAATCGGATTGGTCTCAAATTCTTTTCAAGTTATGGGCTTTTGAATCTGAAATATTGACCATTTTCAAACGAGAATTTTTCAGTAAATAACCGCACACAAATGTCTCCATGTCGACACTTTTTTCAGACGCTCATCTACCCATATTCCACAATTACAAGCACCAAAACCAAACGTTTTACACAAAAAAATGTTCTTATACTATTAATATTAGTTGGCAGTGACTAGTGACCCGTCCGCCGTCCTCCAATATTTTCTTCGCTACCGCTTACCGGTCCGACCGGTTATTACAGACGACAATAAAGTGTACGGCACGCTCTGTGATAGGTCACTGTAATGGCGGCAAGTTTAAATGACCGACAAGAAGAAGGTAAACTGAGTTGAAAATGCGTGAATTATTCGCAAACTTAACCTAACCTGGTAAAGGTAAGCTTATCGGGCTCATTCTCGAAACAAAAAGAAAAGTGGTGTTACTTACGTAGTTTTATCTCCTGAACACGAATCCGAAAGAATTTCGTGGGGGTCTCTTATACTTTTCGAGTTATGACCTTTTGAATCTTGAAAATCGACCATTTTCAAACACGATTTTATCGGTCAAAATGGCAGAATATGCCTCCTTCTTTTTGTCGACACTTTTTTCATTCCCTAATTAACTCTTATATCACAATTACAAGCACCAAAACCAAACGTTTTACGGAAAAAAATCAACCTTCTTATATTATACTATTTTTAACCTCATTCTCCATTGGCGTTCGTTCTAGAGATGTGGGAAGGGTTATGTATACTTTATAAGAAGGTTGATTTTTCGTATAAAACGTATGGTTTTAGTGCTTGTAATTGTGAAATATGAGTTGATTAGGGTCTCAAAAAAGTGTCAACAAAAAGAAGGAGGCATTTTCTTCGATTTTTGATCGAAAGAATCGTGTTTGAAAATGGTCGATTTTCAAGATTCAAAAGGTCATAACTCGAAAAGTATAAGAGACCCCCCACGAAATTCTTTCGGATTCGTGTTCTGGAGATAAAACTACGTGACACCAATTTTCTTTTTGTTTCGAGAATGAGCCCGATAAGCTTACCTTTACCCCTAACCTTACGTGAACAGAATAACCATTCAAAATTGTTAGCGATTTAACGACTATTCATCCAAAATTGTTGATAACCTAACATTGGTCGGAGCGTTATGGCTCGCATTTTATTGTATAGTGGTTATTACTATGGGAACGATCCGACTCTGTAAGCGTTATGGGTCACAGTAATAACGGGAAGTTTAAATGACAAGATGAGAAGAAGGCAAACTGTTGAAAATGCAACCTGACCTAACTGTCTTTAGGTAAACAGAAGAGCCATACTAAATTGCTATGATATAACGACTATTTATCCAAAATGATGCTGTATTCTATGAATAAATGCTTGAAGAGTCAGACCGTTCCTGTAGTAGCTACCGATCGGACCAGTAAGGAACAAAATATTGAAAGACGGTCGTGCCGGTCACTACCTAAAGTGGCAGTGACTAGTGACCGGTCCGACCGTTCTCTAATATTTTGTACCCTACCGGTCCAACCGGTTACTATTCCGGGAATGGTCCGACTCTGTAAGTGTGAATGCCGTTTAAACAATTTGAATAAGATGATTTCCCTTAAATCGGCGCTTTTAGAAAGATTTGCCCTTAAATTGTTTATAACGCGATTGTGCAAAAACTACACATCGGACAGAAACTATCTTGCCTACAGTGGAACCACATATTATTATCTATCAGTTGTTGACTATTTTAATTGTTTTTATTTATACTGACTTTCATTGTAATACTTTAATGTAATTACTATGTGCAATGTCATATATATCCTAAATTTCTAACTATATACCCTTCTTATCAATTGAGGTAATTAGGACCTACCTATAATAAAAATAAAAATTGACACTACAATGTAAGTACCTGTAAATCTCAAAACATAGCTACTATTTAATTAATTGAAAAGGTTTACCATACTCTTAGTCCAAGGTTTACTAGATAGAAATCATGTCAACCCGGTTATTAAACAAGAGATACCTTTTGTCGATATGTCTCGAACAAAATTATATTCTTCATCTGAAGGTCTGATCATGGGAAATCCACTGAGCCCTCTACTGGCAGATATCTTCATGGACAACCTTGAAGGAATAATTCACAAGCACCCACTCTCGCAACGGTTTTTGTATTGGTACAGATATGTGGATGACATCATAGTTTGTTTTAAAGGTACCAACAGACAGTTAAACACCTTTCATAAATATATTAACACTATTCACCCAAACATTGAATTCACAATAGAAATAGAAGTAGAAAAATCATTAAATTTTTTAGATTTGACAAGAGGCAAAACCAACAACAAACACCTATTTTTCATAAATCTTCCCATACTGACATCACCATTCATAATAATTCGATACATCCATATATACATAAAATATCAGCATACCATAGTTTGATACATAGATTACTGAATATTCCTCTTTCTAAAGAAAATTTCTGCAAAGAATTAAATATCATAAAACAGATAGCAGTTAACAATGGATATCAAGTCAAATTAATAAAGAATATTCTTGCTAAAAAATTACATGGAAAGGCTATCCAAGAAGTGTACCCCACTATGAGGAACCATAATTACAGAACTTTAAGTTATTCTTAGAAAAAATTGCGTTATTTTTGAAAATACAAAATTTAAGAGTAGCATTCAGAACAGATAACACGTTGGGACGGTTTATCAAAAATAATAAAAATAAAACACAAAAATCTGAAAAATCAGGAGTTTATAAATTGAATTGTGGATCTTGTTCCAAAATACAAAGTATATGTAGGCCAGACTGGTAGACCATTGAAAAGCCGCTTACGTGAACGTCGTGAACAACGTATGAATTATGTAAAGAAGAAAACACATTCAACATATGCCAATCATATTTTGGAAGAAGACGATGACTTCGATGAAAACTTTGAAATCCTCCATGTTGAAAATGAGGATATTAGACTTAATTATTTAGAATTCTTGGAAATTATAAATTGAAAAATTCGAATTGTTTACTAAATGATCAATTGGACCTTAATAGTTCCCCTTTGTTAAACCTTTTCAATTAATTAAGTAGTACCTATGTTATGAGATTTACAGGTACCTACATTGTATTGTCAATTTTAATTTTTATCATAGGTAGGTCCTAATTACCTCAATTGATAAGAAGGCTTTTAAGTAATGTTCAATGTAGAATAATTTAATGTATTATATTCGCTTGAGTCGCATGTCGCGTAGACAATAAATCTGTGGAAATTTAATCGTGTTCACCTTATTGTCATATACTATGAATTTCCATCAAGTAACGGCCACGTCAATAAAAAAAAATCTATTATATGCTTTGAATAAATGTTAAAACAAATACAGGGAAATAACACCCTTCCATTGATCCGAGTTCTATCTATTTATTCACGAATTTTTCCGAACCATTCACTGATTTTTCTTCCGTTTCAGCAAACTACCCTTCGTTCGGCCTAAACTGCGTAGGCGAACCTTGCAGTGCCAACGAAAGAGGCCAAAAAGTACTTTGCGAACATTGCGGGGTGGTTTACTACGGAAGATACCACCCCCGACCAAAAATCCAAACAAATTCCAGCGTAGTGAGCCGCATCATTGCCGACCAGGAAAAAAAGTTCCGCTGTAGATTTTGCTCGAAAAAATTCGCCATCAGAGGATGCTTGATTAAGCACGAGATGAATCATAATTTCGACCAGACTCTTGTTCCGAAATTGTTCTCGATGACAAGCAGCCGGAGGCTAAAAGTGCAGACGGACAGAGCAAAGAAGACCGCTAGGAAAAGATACCAGTGCCGTTCGTGTCCGAAAATGTTTTATTTGCTGAGTAACTTGAAGTCCCACGAGAGGGCGCATACCCCCACTGAAGATGCGGAGCCGTTTTACCGGAAAATTTTGTACAAGAAGTTTCTTGTTACAAATGACTCAGGCGAGGATCTTTAGCTGTGGAAACTCGAGTCGTTTTTTTTCAGATTATTTTAAGAGCGTTGAGATGTAAATAATGTAATATTTGAATAAATTTGATGATTGTTGAAATTGATTTTTTTACCGGTTTTTCCCATAGACATAGATTATATAGTATAATACACAATCAATAAATCATAAAATAAGTGATTTTTTAACAAAAATACTAGTAGGAAACCAAGTTTGTCATCACATGAAAGACAGTCCGTAGTTATATTCTGTTGTTTTCGACTCGCAACTGTCATTTAATAATTTGTTATAAACATTTAAATACACAAAACGTTTTTTAAATGTGTTTACTTATAAAATGAAAACTAATGCATCACTTTGCACAAAAATTGTAGAGAATAGACGAGGAAAGTAATGACTTCACAAATGTCATTCTTGTCAAAAATGATTCCAAACAAACCTCCGTCGAATTTAAATCAGCTTGTCCGATAATTACGATATTGTTTCCGTTAAGGTTTTTCAACTTCTTTTGCCTGTGGAAACAAAATCCAAACAACGAAACATAAACTAATAAGCAATTCATCAACAGATAATTTCACCTAAAATTATTTGTTTGGAATCAGTTTTTGACAAGTATGACATTTGTGACGACACTTTCCTCGTCTATTGAAATACGAACAAAATTAGATTTTTTAACGACCAGATCAAATGATTAAGAACGGAGAAAAACTTGAAAAACCTTAAAATTTTCCGGTTCTTTATAGCTATTAATGTACGAAATACGTTATATAGGTCCTAACGCCCATCGGGCAACATTCATCCCTCGAGCAAATGGCCCTCGTGTGAATGTTACCCTCCGGGCGTTAGGATCTAGTAACGCTCGTGGTGCATACAAGATTTAATTTTTCACGAAAAAATTATCTTAAACGACGTTGTTCACTTTATAAATTTCTTCTCATAGCATTTACTGCGTTCTGTTCGGCAACTGAGCACAAGTGAGCTTCTATGCAATTGCCATGGAAACATTGAAGAGGTTGCAAAGGGTTGTTTATTTAATAAAATGACGCTGCATTTTTGTAAGAATTGACCAGCTTGTTAGTGGAGGAAACTAAAAACGGTTGTGTTCATAATAATTATGGAGATCCCACAGAATGTGACGCTCAAAGCGGAAAAAGCGTTAGGAAATTTACTGCCTGTGAAATCCAAATACTCATACGAGAAGGAGTATGACCATTTTTTGAAATGGAAAGATGAAAACAGAGTGAATACCGTAAATGAAACTGTCTTAATGGCATACTTCCAGGAACTGGTGAGTTTATCTCATGAAAAATATTAATATTTATTTTACATTATTTCAGTCTGAAAAATATAGTGCAAAATAGACTATGGACCAAATACTCACAGCTGAAATCAACATTGATTGTTGAAGAAAACATCAATATATCGGCATTCAGTCAACTGATGGTCTTTCTGAAAGTTAAATCAAATGGATACATTCCTAAAAAATCAAAGGTGTTGGAAGGTGGACAAGTATTACTTTTCATAAGAAAAGCTCCAGATGATACTTTTCTGTTACATAAAGTTGTTCTGGTAATGGGCGTATTTGGAGGCTTAAGACGTGATGAAATGGTCAAGATGACAATTGATAACATTGAAGACAGAGGAACCGTTTTACTGATCGCGGTACCAGAAACCAAGACCTGCACCTCAAAAAGTTTCACCATTGTTGAAGAAAGCGAAATAGGAGCCTTGAGCTTAGTTAAAGAGTAAATTGCACTACGACCAAAAGGATGTAAACAACGTATGTTTTTTTAACCTACAGAAATAATAAATGAATTGAGTTACCTGTAGGTAAAAATACTATAGGAAATGTTCCTTCTGTCATAGCGAAATATCTTAATTTGGAAAACCTGAAAGGTTACAACGGACATTGTCTACGACGAACGTCGTCAACGCTTCTTGTTCAAGGTGGTGCTTCCTTTGAAACACTAAAATTACATGGAAAATGGAAGAGTAGTACGGTAGCGGAGAGCTATATTGAAGAAAGTATCTCCTCGAAGAAAAAATTGCTACAATGATAGCCCATTCCGTTTCCGGAAAAGAAAATGTTAACTTTCCGAACGAAACCGAATGCACATTGAGGAGTTCATCGTCAGTCAACTCACAGAACTTCAAACTTGGTACTAATTTTTCAGGACCATTTGAAAATTGTAATTTCTATTTGAGAGAAAATAATTAGTCCCTTTTTTATGTACAGTTATAAAAAAAAATTCCCTGCGTAGTTATGATTCACAATGCCCTCCATAACGCCCCGGGCGTTATGGGTCTGTTAATAGCAACCTTTGCCAAGGTATTATAAAGCAGTAATGAACAAGTGAAACATAAAAAATGAATTACTCCGCCATTTTTCGAATTATATGGTTGACCCAGTATTAAATCACGTGTACTTTATTTGTGCACAAAACAGGCGCTGTCGGTCCATTAGTTTTGGCACAATTGCAATTGCATTTTTTTGCACTATCTTGTAGCGTTGCTGGATAGTGCTAGTCCGATTTGAATTTTTTAAACAGATTTGGAAAGTGAAGTTTATTCTCATTTTGCGTTAAAATGCTGCGAAGTGGGTGAAAAATGCTTGGAAACGGGACTGAAAACGGCCGAGCCCGCGCAAGCGGTCGAGTAGTAGGAGAGACCGGGAGATGAGGGGAAGCGTATCATCACGTAACCCTTCCATTAAAAGGATTCGATGTTCCCATTGGAAAGAAATTCTGAAAATTTGGAACATGCCTTACAGTTCTTATAGGATCATACAAATACAACAGTTGCGCTGCCGAATTATGTCAAGGAATTCCATCTCTTGTTAGCGAAAACGTTGCGTTCGTTACACAATTGTTTTTCTCTCGATCTCCAGAAGATGGTTTAGACAGAGTTAGATCTGTCCTTGTTCCCGAAGGATGCTCTGAAAATAACATTGAGTGGCTGTCAATAGCACAGATATTCGTTTGAATTTCCTTACGTGAATTGAATAAAGTAGGCCAATATGCAAAGCCTGGAATAGATCCACTGAGATATAATATACAGTATGTCCTTTTAAAAATTGGGAATATCTATCTCGGAAATGAAAGAATATATCAGGAAATGGCTAAAGGTGTTTCGAGACAAGGTCGGGGTAACTAATTGCAAATGAGTGATTCTCGACACTCTATAACCACCTTTCATTAACTCTTACTCTCAAAAGCTTCAATAGCAACCCTCCAAGTGTGATACATAATGGGAAAGCTCTTTTTCCGTCCGTTACTGGTTGAATGGATGACAAATGGAAATATTCACGTTCTTTTGAAATCACATGTAAAATGCATTCTGTCCAAAGATCTGTATATGCCTCTCCTAAGATTCTCCAAAATGTCTCCTTTTTTTTGTTGCTTTCGTCGGTATTTTTATCTTTTGACGCGAGTGGTATGACGCATTATCCATTACAATAACAGAAGTTGGTGGTATATTTGGTAATAATTGTTCACTGAACCATTTTTTGAATAAAGTTGCAGTCATATCCTCATGATAATCTGCTGAACATTTTTTTATTTTTTTTGCTGACAACAGTAACGCGTTTGGTACAAAAACATCTTCACTACCCGCGTGTACAATAATTATACGTTTTCCTCTGGAACATGGTGCTTGGAGACAACAGTTTTGGGAGTTATCTACCCATCCATACCGAATCACATTATGACTATCGGACCAAGTCTCGTCAAGATATACTATATGTCTCTTCGATTCCCGATGTTTTTTTATTTGTCGCAAGTAATCTTGCCTCTGCAGAACGAGCCGGGGCGATACCATTATTGCCATTCGCTGATTCAGTTTTTTGTGTTTGAAACCACAGTCTAAAAGAATTTGGCGTAGTGTTTCCTGCGACTTATATGTATACTCGGGATAATCAGATAATTTGTTTTTGATTGTTTCCAAGGTAGGTGTACTTCGTTTCGTTTATAGAAATCATAAACTTGCCTTCGAAGAAAATATTTTGTTGCCTCATCAACTTTGTTTAATTTCTGAACTTCTCGTCTTCTTTTACAATAATGAACTACAACATCCCCTTGTTTAACCACTCTGTATATAGTTGAATGCCCCAAACTGGTGAGATGAGATACCCTTCCGAAAATTTCATTGTCCTATTTGTCGTTCATTTCTTTTATAATATTTTAATAAATATATATATATATATATATATATATATATATATAGTATGTCCCACTTTGAGCAGCCACACCCTCATATTTCGTTGAGCATGAAATAATTCGAAATTTTCTTTGACTCAAGTTGTAGTACTCGGAAATACCTACCTTTATGTTTACGTAACCTTTGTATATCCATTTTCCACGGCTAACTACGACCAAATGAAAAGTGAAAAATTGGGAAAAACGTACTAGGCATTTTTTTATCGAATAAATAACACCAGATTCTGTTTCAGAACATCTTAAAACCCCCAAATCTCAATGCTTGAATCATTTGAATATACAGGGTATCATTCATTCTGATCAGAGTTAGCCTTGAAAAAGTGATATTTGGCTATTTTTCAAAGTATTAATTAAATATTTTTGGGAATTCTGTGACAAGAGAAAATTTCCAAAATGTCTTCTCTTGTCACAGAATTCCCAAAAATATTTAATTAATACTTTGAAAAATAGCCAAATATCACTTTTCCAAGGCTAACTCTGATCAGAATGAATGATACCCTGTATATTCAAATGATTCAAGCATTGAGATTTGGGGGTTTTAAGATGTTCTGAAACAGAATCTGGTGTTATTTTTGCGATAAAAAAATGCCTAGTACGTTTTTCCCAATTTTTCACTTTTCATTTGGTCGTAGTTAGCCGTGGAAAATGGATATACAAAGGTTACGTAAACATAAAGGTAGGTATTTCCGAGTACTACAACTTGAGTCAAAGAGAATTTCGAATTATTTCATGCTCAACGAAATATGAGGGTGTGGCTGCTCAAAGTGGGACACACTGTATATATATATATATATATATATATATATATATATATATATATATATATATATATATATATATATATATATATATATATATATATATATATATTAAAATATTAAAAAAGAAATGAACGACAAATAGGACAATGAAATTTTCGGAAGTGTATCTCATCTCACCAGTTTGGGGCATTCAACTATATACAGAGTGGTTAAACAAGGGGATGTTGTAGATCATTATCGTAAAAGAAGACGAGAAGTTCAGAAATTAAACAAAGTTGATGAGGCAACAAAATATTTTCTTCGAAGGCAAGTTTATGATTTCTATAAACGAAACGAAGTACACCTACCTTGGAAACAATCAAAAACAAATTATCTGATTATCCCGAGTATACATATAAGTCGCAGGAAACACTACGCAAAATTTTTTTAGACTGTGGTTTCAAACACAAAAAACTGAATCAGCGAATGGCAATAATGGTATCGCCCCGGCTCGTTCTGCAGAGGTAAGATTACTTGCGACAAATAAAAAAACATCGGGAATCGAAGAGACATATAGTATATCTTGACGAGACTTGGTCCGATAGTCATAATGTGATTCGGTATGGATGGGTAGATAACTCCCAAAACTATTGTCTCCAAGCACCATGTTCCAGAGGAATATATATATATATATATATATATATATATATATATATATATATATATATATATATATATCTTCATATGATATGAAGATCTTTGTTTTTAAATTCCCATTGTTCATCCGGTTGTGAGTCTTGTTCCTCACGTTCTTCAAATGGTCGCCAAAATGCCATGTTGCAACACTAAAAACACAAACGTTTATACTAAAACTTTAATGTTGATATTCACACTTTTAGTTTAAAAAACCGCGTCATATGTTTTGCAAATACAATGGATTCTTCAAGCAGAACTATACTGAGTTATGATATTACAATGTCCTTCTTTCATATTCCCAAAATGTTAATTAATTTGGGAACAGTTTTATACCTGTTTTCGGATGACTCTATGATAACAAATAGTGTTTGTCAATAATTAATTACATTTATACCTAGTCTAACAGCAAAACAAATTAAGTAGAGAGAAAATATTGAGTTTTGTTTGATCGTTCATTAAGTACGCTATTGTTCTTCTTTTCATAAATATCACTAGGCTGCCGGACAGCAATAAAAATATTAAGAGGTGATTTACGGTAATTTATGCAATAGGCGGTCAGCTCATTACTGATTGCTTTTCACGCTTCGAACGGTTTCACGTAAAATATTCTCAATCTGGTCTACTGTCTTCTTTATATAGGGAATAATATTTATTTAATTTTCCGTTTTCATCCTTCATTCGTTATTACACCATGTGCTATTTTGAACTAACTCTATATATTGAGCTGAATGAAGTCATATTCAACTGAGATTGGATAAACTATACGTAAAATGTTAAGTTGTATTCATCAAGATATTTAACAAGATGTGGTATTTATAAAGAGAATAGTCTAGGGACAAGAACACTTCCATGTGGTACCAATTCAATTCAATTCATTTTCCGATCTCAATTTAGAGCAATGCATGCTGTTTTGATCATCGCAGAAATGTTGACGATCTGTATCTGTTTAATGGATATTTTCATAGACGATGTTCTTCTGAAATATCATCAATCGTTCCTCCGTTAGCGGTCCCATTGAGACTGACCCGTTGAGCTTAGTCTTCACATCCCTTTGTCGTCACTTTGGAGACTTGGCGAACATCTCTTCGCCAGGTCTCGTTTTTCCAATGAACGCCAAAGCCCGGAGGCATACAATCTGCAGAATTTCAGAAAGACCATACTTCCACTTTCACGATGTTCTCAGAACATTACGGGAAGTTCCCTTCCGTTGCGAGCAAGAAACACAAAAAAATAATAATATAACTACCTACTATTTTGGCCAATGCCACGACGAACATTGAATTATATCAGAAAGATATCTGTTCAACGTTAATACCCAACAAGGCTTGATTTTTGGTTCTGTTCACAATGTTTATGATTCATTTCCATAATGTTAATTCAGTAATAACTCCATCAAACCGCAAAATTAGTGCTCTAAGCTCTTCAAAGCAATAACAAACGGAATTAATAAGATAAGATAAAAATCTCACCTGGCGCGAAATAACCTGAAAGGAAAGGCTACAAGAGAAATGCGGAAAAAGTGTTCCTACGATAGATGTCCCGCCCATTATGCATTACGTCGGCATTTCGGCCAAACACGAGGTAAACAGGCCTGGATTCTGGATTGTGGAGGCGGCAGCTTTGCCTGGGCTGCTTGATCCAACGCGGAATGTCTGTGGAATATCTCACCGAGAAATCGTTTCCACACACTGTAATTTGCTTTCTGTTTTTCATCGTGCGGTGTCACATACAATTTGCGAAGTACTTTTGAAGAGAAATTATTGGAAAATAAAAATTCTGGTAGTAGGAAACAGTTCATTCGATGTGGTTTTGATGATTCTCCCAGGTAGCACATCATATCGGCCGAATCTTGGTTCCATATTGGGCCAATATAGATATACCGGGTGGCTACGGAAGTATTGCCTACGGAATATCTCAGTTATTGTATGAAGTAGGTTTGTGAAATTTGGAGCGTCGATATAATGACATAAGAGCTAGAATTTGAGCATATTGACATGTCGAAGTTAACTTCCGGTCTGACCGGAAGTAACATCAACTTTCTTATTTTAAATGGAAACCCTATTTTTTTTCTTTTCGCTTTATTCAGCATTCAATTCCCTTTCTAATGACATATAACAAGTTGGTATCTAACCAGAAACTAGATCAGAAAAAAAATATTATTGAAATTCACCGAGTAGGCCGTGGAAGCAAAATGAAAGCCAAAAATTGAAAATTTGGCTATGGAAACCATACGTCACTTGATAACAGTTGCTACTACTGTAATATTTTATTTTCATTCGTCGGCGTTATAAAAAGCCGCCAAAAAAAATATTGGAAAAATTGGGAAAATAACAATACTCTGTAGGTCCATAACTTAAATAGGAACATACAACTTTTTCTTGCGTGTACTATTCAGCATAACCATTCCTTTCTAATGATATAATAGAAAATAATTTTTTGAACTCAGATTCCACATTATTTTCAGGAGACTAAAGAGAAGCTTGAAAACATTATGGTGACTCTTCACCTTCGATTAGAACCGTTTATAAGTGGTTTCAAAACTTTCGGACCGACCATATGGGCACAAGTGACGCCAAACGTTCTGGACGGCCTGTGGAGGTTACGACTCCAAGAATCATTGATAAAATTCATGATATGGTGGTGGATGACAGAAGAGTTGAGGTGCATGAGATTGCTAGTGCTGTGGGCATCTCGACTGAACGGGTACACAATATTTTGAAAAAACATTCGGACATGAGAAAGCTATCCGCAAGATGGGTGCCGCGATTGCTCACGCTTGACCAAAAACGGAATCGTGTGAAGTGTTGCCAGGATGGTTTGCAGCTGTTCCAGAAGAATCCGGAGGACTTTTAGCGTCGTTTCGTCACTGTGGATGGAACATGGATACATTATTATACTCCTGAGACCAAACAACAATCTAAACAATGGGTTACCAAGGAGGAATCTGCACCAAAAAAGGCAGAGACCGTTCGTTCGACCGGAAAGGTTATGGCGACTGTCTTTTGGGATTTGCAAGGGATAATCCTCATCGACTATCTGGAAAAGGGTAAAACTATTACAGGTAGATATTATTTATCGTTATTGGACCGTTTGAAAACCGAGCTGCAAGAAAAACGTCCGCGATTGGCCCACAAGAAAGTCCTTTTCCATCACGACAACGCACCAGCACACACCTCAGCAATTGTGGTCGCAAAATTAATGGAAATAGGATTCCAACTCGTTTCAAATCCCCCCCATTCTGCAGATTTGGCTCCCTCGGACTACTATTTGTTCCCCAATTTAAAGAAATGGCTGGCGGGACAAAGATTTCATTCAAACGAGGAGGTGATTGCAGACACTAATGGATATTTTGCAGACATGGAAAAATCCTATTATTCGGAAGGGATAAACAAGCTGGAACATCGTTGGACGAAGTATATAAACCTAAAAGGAGACTATGTTGAAAAAAGATTTACCCCGAATTCGTTAGTAGTTTTTATTTTTGCACGGACTTGTCAAATCACCCTCGTATTCGACCAATATCCCAAAATGTTCACATTTTACTTCTCGACAATATAACGTTTGAATATTGTGCCAATATTGTCAGAATATTGTACCAGCGATATTGTACCAATATCGCCGAATATCTTGAGGACAATATTGCTTCAAGAATATTTATCCAATATTATTTGTTTACATTTTTTTTCGCCAATATTGCATTTCAAATATTTCGCCAATATGTTTACAATATTGTACCAATATAGGTGTGCTACTTGGGCTGATAGATATTGCATTGGGGTATGAGACTGTAACAATTTTCTCTGTATTGTTTTTTTATTTTAGATAGAAAACAAATGATGGATTTTTTTTCTACCTGATCGTTCAAAAAGAACTTGAAATCTTAAAATTTGCATTCAGCTGTCACCACACAAATTTCTTTTGCATTGGTTTCGAAATTGAACAAAACCACAAAAATATCAATCTTCTAGGCAGTTTAAATTTGAAATTTCGAATCCACTGCTAATAGTCACCAAACATTGAGTACTGCATTAAACTACGACAAACTTAAACTACAAACGGACAAATCTATCTTGGATGAAAGTTTCTACATATTTTCTCTATTCGGGTATATCTCTCTAACAAAGGCACTGTTTTAGGTTTGATATCTAATTCACCCAAGTTGTCAAATGGTCGTGATGCGTCTTGGCTGAAGTATGGTAGATTTGATTCTGGGATCTCTTCTTTTTCTTTTTTCTGTGATTTTCACTGAGGTTGAGGATGAGCTGTACCCCCTTTTCCCCCTTCCAGTCTAATTACCACCAATAATACTCAGTGTAAACACAGTGCCGGTTTAAGGCATCATCGGGCCCAAGGTGGCCGTCAGGATTTTGCCATATCTACTTTTTCAAATTCAATTTCAAATTTATTTTAATACGTTTCCTATTTTACAATAGATTGGACATGTCAGCATATGTACACAGGATACTATATAAATTTTAAAAGGGCAGACACAATGATAAAATAAATACTATCAGTTGGAGAGGAATTCACAGAATTCTTCCAAGTTATAGAAACAATTTTCTACTATGGTTTTCTTCAACCTACCTTTAAATACTTCGTGTGTTGGACTATTTTTTATATGGTTCGGAAGCCTATTAAAATATGACGCCCCTACTATAAGAGGTAATTTTTTATAAAAAGTGTGGTTCACCTTTTTTGTAAATATATAATTTTTATTCATCGTGTTGTGACTATGGGTGTCACTATTTTTCGGCAATTTATGGCTTATTCTGTAAATATAGGTTAGCAGTTTCAGTATATAAATAGAAGTGACGGTTAGAATTTTTTTATTTCTGAATATATCGCAACACGAAGTTTCGAAAGATAGGTCGAATTTAAACCGTATTATTCTTTTTTGTATTACAAAAATTCTTTGAATATCTCTCCCTTGTCCCCAGACGATAATACTACAAGAGATTGCAGAATAGGCATATAAGTAATATATATTCAGAACAGAGTCATTGCCTAACATTGATTTCAAAACCGATAAATAAAAACACTGGTTGATTTTCTTTCAGACAGCATTGATTTGTGAATCCCAAGAAAGGTTACTATCAAAGACCGTTCCAAGAGATTTTGCAGATCTCACTTTTTCTATTATGGCATTGTTCAGGGATATCGAAATATTTGATGGTGATTTTTGATACGTATGATATTCAATGCACACAGTTTTTCCAATCAATCAATCTGTTACGATAACACCACTCCTGAAACTGGTCCAGTGTTTTTACAACCTTCCCGGAAGGTGCAGTTTCAGAGCTGTCCGATATAACTGGTACATGTATCGTCAGCATACATCAGAACTTTCGCTTTGGTCAAATTAGCGGGTAGATCGTTTATGAATATAAGGAAAATCAGAGGTCCGAGGACACTGACTTGAGGAGTTCCTCAATATCGTATTCGTTTGATAATATATTATTGATTTTTATTTTTATTTTCCGGTACTCAAGAAACGAGAGAAACCAATCATCAAATGCATCCACGAATGTCCATCTTATCTAATTTTTCGGAAACAAAAGATCTTTCGACTGTGTCGAATGCTTTCGTTAAATCGAATAGTGCAGGCACCACATATTCCCCTCGATCCATTTTGTCATAAATATGTTGAGTGTATCCAGTCTAGTTTCAGTTGAAAAACCACTTCTGAAGCCATGTTGATTGTTCACGATTATATTAAATGAATTCAAATACCTCTGGGCAACCACTTTCTCTATTTTAGAGAAAATAGGAAATAGGTCGGTAGTTTTAAACATTACTTGGGTTATCTTTTTTGAGGAGTAGAATAACCGCGGCTATTTTTAGGCTTGAAGGAAATTTACCCTGTGTAATTGACATATTTATAATAAGGGCAAGGATTGGAGAAATAATATGCTTACATTGTTTTATAACTGATACCGGAATTTCATCTAGGCCTGTGGATTTTTTGTTCGGCAATGAATAAATAGCTTTAATAACATATCTTTATCATTTACTATTGTGAAAAACCCCTGTACAATTACATCACAAATAGTACGACATTTGTCCACGCGCCCTTAAGAAAATAATCATTCTTGATGTGCCTCTCTCAGGACTCGTGTACGTGTTGTTTTCGTAAATATTTTCGCGTTGGGTCAAAACAGCCTCTCGTTTCCGGCGATTACGGCATTGCTCGGCCATAAACAACCATTATAACCCCCCAAACACCCTAATGCACCATTGGTTAGTGCTCCCATCTTCGGCGGCCCACGCGAGCCACTTTTCCGACAATATGTTGCCCGAGTCCCATTGATTTAGGACGCCGTGGGTGGAGGACGTTTATGAATGAAAGCCGCAGCCCGTGCCAGAGGCCCAGAGCGGGAAATACCCGAATATAACGCCGGTGAGGAAGTCGCATACATCCAGGACCGGAACGGGAAATTGCGACGCCCGCCTCCCACTCGGATATTGCAGAACGCAGGAACGGCATTTTGTATTCAGATACAAAACTAGAACAGGTAGGCGGCTGGAACTGTACAGTGCGTTGAACGAATGGACTGTAATCATTTTGCTTTTATATATAATATTAAACACTAGAATGCCAATGGGCACTTTCCATGTCTCCACTATACGTGAGAGGTGACAAAAAGGATATAGAATATCTTTTCTTCCCATTCTGTTGTGGTTGATCCAGATTTATAGCAGCTGATGTCATCTGCAAACTATAGAAGCTTTGCCAAGAATCTGATGGATGGTAATGGTAATGGGTGGGGGACGCAAGCGTCAGCGACTAGGCCCCAGTGGACCCTTTTCGCAACCCCCGGCATCTTCACTCATCCTATGTCGGATACCTGCTCGAACCTCTTCGACCTTCTTATGAAAGTCGAAATGTCTTTCCATTGCAATGAGTGCAATTCTTCCTCCTTAATAGCGGCAGCTCCGAAGACGTTTTGTCTGAGCCTGCCATAAATACCATATTCGCATAGGAAGTGGAAGGAGTCCTCCTCCCCCCCACATTCCGTGCATAGTGGGTCTGCCTCAACTCTGATGAGAGCCAGGTGCCTCCTGAGGCCGCAGTGGCCGGTTAGAACTCCCACCAATAGTCGGAGTTCTTTGCGGCTTAGATTCAGTATTTTGGCCGTCCTTGCCATGTCGGGCCCCGATATCATCTGCTTTGACTGCCTGCATCCGTCTATCCTTCTCCACTCTTTTCCTAATGTATCAACGGCCCATTCATTCAGTGCCGTTGGTACTTGTCTCCTTGTTATGCTGAGTGCGGGTTCGGGCCCGTAGTAGGGTTGTCCGGCTCCTTGCTTGGCTAGCTGGTCCGCCTGCTCGTTACCTTCAATCCCTGCATGGCCCGGGACCCACATCAGCGTTATTTCCTTCTCAGTCGCAAGACTCTCCAGGGCATCTCTGCACTCCTGAACCAGTACTGATCTGGTTCTGGTTGCATTAAGAGCTCTGCTGGCGGCCTGACAGTCCGAACAGACATATACATATCTCTCTGGGCCGGACCTCACCTCTTCCATTCTGGTTGCCTCGAGGATGGCATACACCACTGCTTGGAAAACTGTTGTCAGAGAACCCAGCGCATATGCTCTTTTCTTTCCGTTTTCCAAGTAAACTCCTGCTCCGGCTCGTCCTTCCTCCAGTTTGGACCCGTCTGTAAAACAGACCAGGCTTTCTGGGGGAAATATCATCCTTTCCTCTTCCCACTCTCTCCTGTCTGGGATCTCTAGCGAGATCGTCCTTTTCCAACTAATTTTATCCTCAAGAATCTGATGGATGCTACCGCTGCAACAGTTGACTTCTACAACAATGCTTTGTTGGAAATTGATAATCCCCAATAGGTATTTTCTGCAACTTGGCCCGAGCATTTGACTGCGTTCCTCACAATGCATTGCTGCAAAAACTTTGGCTTTGCGGCTTGAGAGGAACTGCAGCTGACTGAATTCAATCATATCTCTCCAACAGAACTCAGCAAATATGTTTCAAAGAAGCGGGTGGGTCTGTCAGCAAGCACTGCTCAGATACCTCCACACTGGAACTGGGGGTACCACAGGGTAGTGTACTAGCACCAGTACTCTTCTCCTTATTTATTGCTGACTCAGCTGATTTACTACCTGGTTGTAACATAACAATATATGAAGATGACTCATCCGTCTTTGTCTCCCAAGAATGCAGTGAATCAAATAAATTTGCCTGCCCATCTTCTCACTAAACTGGGTGAATGGTTCTCGGCAAACAAATTGTTTCTCAAAATCGAAAAAACTGAATACCTACCTGGTTTTTCATGCTAGACAAAGTTTTATGAATAACCCTCTATTAATTAAACTCGATGAACTGACTATTACCAACAAATCAACTACCAAATTTTTAGGAATAACCATGCAGGTTGATCTCAGTTGGCACAAACATATAACAAGTGCAATAAATAGAATCAATACGAAAATATACCAGATTCGATGTTTGCGGAAGGTTGTTGATACTCATTGTCTGAGAAAAAATGGAAAAATAAAAAAAAATAAAAAAATCCGTTGAATTCTACTCTTATCTGTCTAGAGCATTCTTGAAGGCATTTACAGAAGTTGCAGAAACCTCATCTATGAATTTCAAATTTCAAGAATGTCTGAATTAAAAAATAATTTGAAGTTTTTTATTTCTCTCATTTTTACATGAATTCATAGACATGTTATTTGACTTTTCGAAGTATTTTCGGCCTATTCACAAACTGATTTTTTCTCATTTCAAATGAAAAAATAAGATATCAAAGTTAGTTCGGTATTCGTTGAAGATCGACATACAAGGGTATGAGTCGTATTTGGAAGTACTGAAGGTGGCTTTCTTTTTATACTCACTCGGCAACTTGAAATATTCTTCGAAACTTTTGGGTACATTGGAACTGTACCTATCTAGAAATCCAACCAGATTTTTCAACATCATAGTAATGAGCTCCATAATACGCAACTTTGCCTCCATTTAACCCTCTCCGTAGCTCTTACCGTTTCCGAGATCCCCTTGCATCTACCCGAATTTCACTCACCCGGTATTGAAGTTGTTATTGTCATGAATTCAGTAACACCCTGTTGTTTGTGATCAAGTAATTTGAGTATTCATCGAACGAAATGATTCTGAAGGTACAATTCATACTAAGAGCTCATTACGAGGTACAGATACTCAAAAATATGTTTTATCATACTTACACTCATAGGTACAAAATCATATCTTTGAGGGGCTGTATCCCTAAAACTTGTCATAGGACCGAGTTGTGCCCATGGGAACTTTTGATCAAGATAATGAAGAGAATAACATACTTCAGTTTCAGCCAATTCCACCGAGACCCAGAAACCCTTGTCGGTCACTAAATACGTATTTCCAAACTATTGAGAGGAAAAACATCGTTACTGTAAAAACAGATGATTTTCTCAGAAAATTTAGGATGTGGGATGTCTCCAAGTGGAGCAGATTTTCCTCTTCTATATCAGTGCCCTGGAGTTTTGCAATGCTTCGCTGCCTGAGAGGATTTGGACGGAGGTTCTGTCCTCCTCCTGACAGAATCTGGATTCTGCTTTCTCCAATAATCCTAATTTCTTCAGTTGTAAACTGCTTTGAACTTTTGAAACTCTTGATACTCTGTTGGCACACTCTGTGTGAATGGAGGACTGCAAGTTTTAAAACTCGCCCGCCCTACGTGAATCACACTGTATTCCGTGTAACAAGTATTTCAATGCACGGTGTAACAGTCAGCAATATTCTTTATTTGACTATTTAATTGCCAAAAACTTCGGAACTCGTAGCTTACTGAGGCTTACTCGTATCTAATAACTACCAAGATATGAAAAATACCACCAATTTTCCATCCCTCCCTGTGCGTATTCGCTCAACGAGGATTATCCTTTTCATATGAATCTGATGATAAAAAAGATCTTTGTGGAAGTTGCCCTTTGAAACTCCAGTTGTAAAACCTGATGTCAATATTATCTTTTACGGGACACATTCTTCCGACAAGAAATATTGCGATTTCTTGCGGATTTCCAGATCTTTGACTTTTTCTAATAATTCGCTGGATATGTTCTCTGCAATTTGCGGCATTCACTTTGACTTCATTCAGAGAAAACTATGGAAATTGAATCTTTCCCCTATTCGTTTTGTTTGGCATAAAACAAAGCTGTATGAAATCGGTAAAGGAATCTGTTTATGAATGTGTTGGGAAATCAGTTTGTTGATGTTTAGATATTTTGATATGTTGAAAAAAAAACAGCTTAAGGTGCATTTAGTCAACATCATTTTAAAATTGAGCTTAAATATATGTTAAAAGCGAAAGTTGAATCAAATAGCGCCATTTATACAACAATCTTAAATTTTTGCTAAAAACCTTCGACGTTACCATTATGTTTATGATAATGCTTATGCTACAGTTGACTAAATCCACACTTGGATGTTTAAAAAAACGAAAATACCGTCAAAGTCAATAGCTTCTTTGTATTAAATCAATTAATTGAAATACATTAATATATACAACTGTATCAAACAACAGGTTATAGGCCCAGAGCACGTGGATGCGTGCAATCGTTTACCCATCATTGTAATATGATACAAAAACTTATAAATAAGTGACAACGTGATTGTATGCATAAATTTGACAATGTGACAATTAAAAAATAATGTCAAGGTCAAATATTATACAAAATGAGTGAATGGAATAAGGTAGACACATGTCATTGATATCACATTCTCCCATGTTTATAAAAGTTCATGGTAATTTAAATATTCAGGAGGTTGTCAATCTCTGTGACCAAGCTGAGAATCGAGCCCACGCCACGACCCTATGCTTACGAGGCGAATGCTCTAGCAGCCGACCACCACGGCTCTACACAATAGCAATTGAGTGCATCTGGATGAAGTTCGTCCCAATTTTGTGTTTCTTTCAGAAGCTGAGCTTATGCTTTGCCATGTAATTCCATTGTACCTTTCAATTTGTTCGTTGCTTCAGGGTTATAGAATGTTGATCGATTGGTTGCAACTCCTTTGGAATGAAGAAAATCAACTAAGTAACTAGATGAAAACTGTGATCCAAAAACTGAAAGACAACTTATAAAAGAAGCGGTAGAGATATCCTTGCAAAGGAGTGCAGGAAAACTAGAGTATTCGTCAAGAACTTACAAGAGACATTTGTTTTTAGTGCAGCTGCAATTCTTGAGTTTGAGAGATCTCAGCTTCAGTTCGGATCATACAGTGAGTTATTTTTTTTACATCTCTGAAAGAAAATGGCAAATTTCGATGACGTACAAGATGGTCCATTCTTATGACGCCTGGATGGCAGAGTAAATCGAATAATTTATTACTTCATGTGGTTCCAAAAATTCAGCTGCTTCAATGGATCGTCCAGGACGATACAAGATATCGTAGCTGAAACACGATAATTCCACCTTCCATCTTTGAATCTTTTCGTTTTTAATTTTACTAGAATACTTTTTGTGAAACATGGAAGAGGCAGCTTCTTGATCTGTAATGAGTTGGAAACGTCTTTAGATAAATAAATTCTTCCATTTTCTTATTGATTCTATAATAACATAAGCTCCTTTCGGTTCAGGGGAATGTGTATTTTCTGGTCCTGCAAAAGTTCTCGAATGGAATGCTACTGGCCGTCCTTCTTGTTTCAGTGTGGCACCTAAACCAATCTCTGACGCATCTGTTTCAATTGTTCATCGTTACATCGTCTTTCAATTATTCATTGAACATTTTGATAGAATCAGTTGATACGGGAAATGACTTAGTCAATAAGGCTTCTAATTTCATCAGAATATGTGGGGATCCACCTGGAGTAGCAAGCAAACATTCAAATCATTTGTCGAAAAGAAAATAGATCATGTGGCACGGGTAACTGCAAGAGTGGTTACATTCTACTAAGGTTAGGTTTCAAAGCACTATTTTTAGTAATGATATCCCGACAAAATGCAGAATTTTCTAAAAATACTTTCACCTTGCTGTCACAAAAACTGTGTTGCTTAGAAACACCACGAGAGCTTGCTCAAGCGGTATTTTGTGTAGCAGCACAGTTTGAGTGACAGGTATTGAGGTGACATTATTAAACACCGATTTGAAAATACCACGAGCTGGAAGCAGTATTTTCAGAAAGTCTCGTTGTCAATGGTTTAGATTGAGAAAATTATGTCATCTGATTGATACCCTAGGAGAGAAATTTGTGAAAATTTAGACTTATTTTCATTAATAGAAAGCTGAGTTTTGTCGATGTTGGACATAAACTTGCTAAGATTGTCGTCATGTGTTGACTGATCCTCGACACATAGAAGGAATATTGATTTTTGTGAGAATTAACACTTATTTTTAATTATAAGCTGATATTTGTCAAAAACGGACATAAACTTCCTAATTTTGTCATGTCTTGTAATGAAATAGCAGAGGTAATGGCCGAAAAGAGGCTGAAACACCATTTCTGGGACCTGAACCCTTCTGCAGAAAAAGTGCCAGCACAATACTGTATGAACTTGAAGAAGAGGTACATGACAAAAGATCCCAATACTGGATAGAATCAAAAGGTATGTGGCAGACCAAGATACTACTGGGAAACTACAACTAGAAGAGATCAAATCACTGCACCAGTAAGAGTAAAAACGAGCTCAGGATACTAACGGGAATCCTAACAGTGCATTGCCGGTTGAGAGGACACCTTGAGAGCAAACAGTACCTTAGTAAAACGGAAATCGGTTTTACGCCTACAGTTTTACAAAAAATTGAAATGACGTGATGAATTAAGAAATTGAGAGACTCCCGAAATCTTATGGGACCATCGAGCTTACACAAAAAATATTTTTTTCATGAAATCAATGGATTTTGCAAAAAACTGGTAATACGATCGAAAAATGTGTATCTGACGATGTAATCGAGAACGAACAGGCGCTGTTTTGCCAATGTTCAACTCACTCCCACTCTTGAAGTATGCCTACAAAACTTAGCTGGCGGGGCGAGGAAAAAATTTGACAGTTCTGTGTAAAGCGCTGATGGTGGCTCTTTAGAAACTAGGATTATTGTCGAAGAAGAAGAATTCAGATTTTGTGACGATGATGATGAAACCTCTATCTACATTATCTCAGAATGCATTGATCTGCAAAATCTGAGGGTAAGATACCTCGAAGATACAGATATACCAAATAGAAAAGCGAGATTTGCCCAATCAGAAGCCATCCGATATTCTGAACTTTAGCCATGGTACTAGAGAAACTGCTCTAGTCGTTGACAGACGCTTCTTGAACGCCAGAGGCTCCTGAGGCTAAGAATGGGCTGTGGATGAATCCTTGTATTTTGTTTCCAACGCTGCCAACTTTTTGCGTTTTCCTAGGATCTGCAGGCGTCCCTAATATTTGCGGCGTCCGAGGCTTATGCCTAATCAGCCTTATGGGTAAAACGTCCTTAATCGTTGAGATATCTTAAACAGCTAGGCAGCAGAAGGGTGCACAATAGACCTTATGGGTAGCAGTGTTGCATTCACACAAGACTGATGAGATAGAATATTGTAAGATTTGAAATACTTTTGTGAATCTTCTAAAGATTTTTATAGAGACACTGTCTGGTCTAGTGTAGGAGTACTATTCTCCAAAAGACATTTGATGTGGCACTAGACCTCTGATTGAGGTATCTTTTACGGAGTCATTTCTATTTCCGTTCTTCCAACGAACGGCTAAGCTTCGAAGTGTTCCCTAAGGCAGAAATTCAAGAGGACACCAATCCCTACCTACTTCACTACGGCTTTCAAGATGAAAGAAGCTTTTGACCACCGCTTTGGACTACTCCAGCTGTTGCACCCGATCGCACCGCCCTCAATCGGATCCAAACCCACGGGACAGTCGGCGTCACGGCGTGTCACAACAGCGAAAAACTACGTCTTCCCAGCGCGATCCGGCCCTGCGTGTATTATTGATGGGCCCCGCTGTACCGCGATCAATACACCGAAAATACACCGGCCAATCGGCGCGCCGCTTGTTGAATATGCCGCCAATGGGACGCGACGTCGCGAGCCTCCCCACCCGCAGAGATTTCATTGAGAACGTGTGGGTGATGCCCCCTCTTTGGCGAGGGGAAGTTTCGGTTATATATGCGGACAGGCCGTGAGGGGCGGCTATTTGTAAGCTACGAGTCCGATTGAAACAGTTGACGGTGAAGTGGTGGTTACGAGAGAAACTTCCATCGGCAAGAGGACGGTGTGCAAGTCTGAAAAAATGGTGAGTTTTTTTTTCCTGGAGTGTATTCGCGGAGGATTGTTTCCGACGATGGAAAATATTTTGGTGGTTTCTGTAAAATTCTGTTTTTTTACACAGAAAAGTTTTTTTGATAAAAAGTCGCTGAAAAGCATTGATATAACTTTGACCCCATCTGTTGGAATATAGTTTTATCTGAATTAACTGTCAATAATACTCGATTATTGAGTCAGCATTTGATGCTTTTCGTATCTATGTGCACTACTGATTTCAAAGGTTCCCATAGTTCCTGGCCGAATATAAAATTGATGGATTCTCCGCGTGAGACAGGGCCCAAGACAATTCCTTGAGGCACACGATCTTTTCTTGGTTGCTATGAAAATTGTCTATTTTCAACGAAACGAACGAAACGAAATATGCCGTCTTTAAATTTCAATGTGAAACCTTATACTGAATAATGTGGGAGTATGACTGTGCCGAACGCCATCGACAGATCCACGAAAACACATTTTTTCTACGACAGTGCGTAAACTGAGCTTTTACGCACTGCTGACAGAGCGTAAAGAATACTTTTTCGTACAAGTGCGTGAAAAAATTACCTGTAAAATCATCAACTGCGCGTAAAGTAATTTTTTACACACTGTTCATACATTTGTGCATTTTTGAAAAATACAATAATTTGCGTCAAACATAACTCGGAAGTCTTTATTTGACTATTCCACTCTTCTCAAGATATTCACGTAATCTGACCAATCACAAATCAAAGACATAATATATAATAATACAAGTATCGCGAAAACACCAGCTGTCTCTCAATTTTGATTGATCTGTCAGCGTTGGTGTATTCAACGATGTAACCATAGATGACAAAGCAAAGTTTGACATTTTGACAGATCATAATTGTACGCGAAAACGTCAAAATGAGTCGCATCCTAACTATATAATAAATTATTGATAGTTATAATAGATTTTTTCTTCAAACGTCAAAAAATGACAAGGTTCGCGCATTGACAACAGTATGCGAAGTGGCACTTTTTTTCATTTTCATTCGTTACCATGACACCGTGCGCGAAGTAATGTGCGAAATATATTTCGCACACTGCATGTAAACTATATGGGATTTTCATATTCTAACCTATATATGGTCCTAAACTCCTCAATCAAGCAAAAAACAAGAAATCGTTTATTTATTAATGTAGAACAATAATTAAGGCTTTCAAATTGTGAGAGATATTTTTCTGGCTTTATTTGCTTCACACCACTCTTTAAATTGCTGATATGCATTTTCATACTGCCGCCTCGATTTCTCCGGTAAAAGGTTGGAAATTACGGAATTGGCCGCATCCATCAAGTTAGGTGGGGTACTGCTTAGTTCATCGTCGCTCGAAATTTCCATTCTTTTACAATAATAAATATCACGCACGAAATTGATGCGAATAAAAAGTCACTCCAAAATAATTATCAAGAACTGTCACTTTGAAATAATTGTCAACAAATGCCATTTTATTTCCATAGTTACAGTAATTACTTGATTTAGAAAAATTATTTAAGCCAGTTCAATACTATTTTTCATAGTTATTACTTATTTTAGAACAATATTTTTGACGTTTGTAGAAAAAATTTTGTTTGCATCTCATGCGCGAAATACTTTGGTAATCTCGACTATTTGGTAATCTCGACTAGATACAAAAATAACTATTTTGTGATTATAGTTGATTGATTGTGGTTATGATGAATTGATTGTTCATGTCTATAATAATACTTTTAATGCTTCGTGAAATAGTCTAATAAAATTCCACTCGTGATTGAATTTATCTCATAAGTCTGTCTTTTATTTCTGAACTCAACTGAATTGTATCGAGAAGCAATTCAGTTTCGTTCAGAAGTGAATCGACAGACTTATCGCGAAAATTCAATCACTTGTGGTATTACTACTGATAATACGACAACAATTCATATAATTAAACATTCAAATTAATGATATAATTGCTACAATTTGGCAATATAATAACTGTCGAAGAAAAAACTTTGTATGAAACTCTTTCGTAAAGGAATTTTTTGGACTCGCGTGTTTGTTGAATTCGGCTGCGCTTCATTCAACAAACTTCACGCTCATACAAAAAAGTCCTACTTTACGTACTTTTATCATAAATATCTATTATATGTTGTTATTCTTCAAATAACTGTCGCGTGTTTAAAATGTTTTTTTTTAATTTGTTACAATACCTACAGGGTGGGCCGATAATGCGTGGGCGGAGAATTGCGACTTCATCATTGGAATTAGAAGAAAAAGTTTCAGATAAAAGTTGTAGATATACATATTTTCAAAGTATACTCTACCCTTTGTTTTATTGTTTATTAAGTTTCTAACAACAGCTTTCACAAAACATATGGTTGTATTGGTGGTTCAAGCATTTTTTTGTCGAAAACTGGCCTCGATTAGGTTAGATATATGTTGGAAGATATCTCAGACCAGATACTAATGCTGTGTAGAATACTTTTATTCAATGCAAAACATACAAAATGAGTTGAGAATTAATATAAAAAGATATAGTCCGGGAGCCAGTGACATATTTCCATGACCAAGTTCCTCTCAAGCGAAAATTAGTGGAATGCATCAGAGAGTTATATTATAAAGCTTCGTGAACGTCAGCTGCGATTCCGTGGGGGGGGGGATGAGCGGTGGTAGCCTCCCACACACAAAGAAAAAGAAATGTATTCAATTTTGTTTTCCTACCTGAAATAAAGCAATATCTTGAAGAAAGAAAAAATCAGCTGACTATAATATGGTGTATTATACGACAGCTAGTTGGTCGAACTCAAAAAAAATTGTACCTTCTATGATTTCCTCTCAAATAAAATTTTACCTTATATTCGGATAGCGTCAATTTAACATGTTTCCGGGAAGGAGGGCATAATTGAATATATTTTTTTTCTTCGTGCGTAGGAAGCTACTGTGCTGATCACACCCCCCCACCAACGGAATCGCAGCTGACGTTCACGAATCTTTATAATACGACTCTCTGATGCATTCCACTAAATATCGCTTGAGAGGAAATGACTGACCAAATTTTTACCGGGCTCCTGGACTAATAGATCTTAACCATTTGTCACGTTGACAATCTGAATTAAGTAAACTGTCATAATTTGATATGTGAATCTGTCACTTTATAATGAAATTCAGGATGTATTTCCAACACCTTTCCTTGACTTATGCTCATTTGCCCATTTGCGATATATGTTCAACCCCAAACATTTAAACACACAGCTAATGTTTTAGTTTGGGCAGTCCTTTAGTGAGAATATCTGCCACCATGTTTTCATGGAGAGGTATTCTATTTTCAATAGATTGTTTTTTCAATGCTTCTCCTATGAACTGAAATATTGATCTACGTGTTGCTCCTAGCATGAACTGTTGAATTTTCGGCGAGTTTCTTGGCAGACATGTTATCGTTGAAAACGACATCTTCGAACTTTTCCAGGCCTAACTAGAACATCCATCTAGCGAAATAAGGATAAAAGATAGATCTTGACCATGTGTCACTTTGACAATCTGAACTAAATAAACTGTCATAATTTGATATGTACACCTATCACTGGATAATGAAATAACATGTAACACCCTGTAAGTGAAAAATCCACATCACTATCGATTCCAGTCTCGGAAAATTAATTGCCCTTATAGTATTTTTGGTAGATTTTTAGTTGAAAAAAGTTCTTCTCCAAAATTGTATACAGGGTGAACCGAATCTCGTAATAAACATTCAGTCCGTTATTTCAAATGGCACAACCTTTATTTTATATTCTTGGAACAAAATGGAGTGAAGTTTTACAACAGAATGCAATGGATTCATGAAAGCATAAAATTGAAACCATGGAAGTAGGTCATATCAGAGAACACAATTGTATTAACTGATCAAGACCATATAGTTACATGAAAGACAAAACAAATAGCACAATGAAAATAAGCCTCAACCATAAGAAGAAGAAACGGTTTCAAATTATCAGGATCATTCGATTTAAAAATGTAACAAATTTCTTTGTTACTCCTAGGTAGATCACCCGGAATTTCGGAAGGTAAGTCCTATGTATTTAAAACTAATTTACAGCAATAGATCACTACTTAATAGAAAAATTAAAATAATTCTTTGCGAAACACTGGTCCTTTCTCATCTAAACTTCGCAGATACAGTTTATGGGCCAAGTCTACTGAAGAAAGATTGGTTGAGAATACAACGAGTACAAAACTGTTGCACGCGGTTGATTTTTGGACTGAAGAGAGGTACTCCTACGTCCCAATTCATCAAAAACATTGGATGGCTGAATATGGAGAGTACAAGACTCATACATGCGTGCACACTTTACCACAAAATTATAGTCACCGGAAAGCCTTCATATCTATACAACAAAATCCGATTCAGAACTGATGTACATAACTTGAACGTTCGTTTTAAGAATCGACTCACTCCTCCCCAGCACAAAACTTCACTATACGAGTGCTCATTTTCATATCAGCTGACAAAGCTCTACAACTGGTTACCCGATATATATATATATATAAAAATGGCAATGTCAAACATGAAAAAAAGAATTAAACATGATCTTCTGAAACAGCTCTTGACATGGATTGCGTAAAACAATCACACTATTTCTGAAATATCTGTAAATCACAAATTTTCAATATTTGTATGTAAACATGAATGTTTTTCATCATCATCATCATTAGTTATTTCATATTCTTCACCCGGACTCGTTCTTTTGCAAGTCGAGCGACCGGGTCTTTCACGGTTGTGTCAACAAGTAGTTTGAACGAGACACAATCCTATATCTAGAAATCTTGTAAAAACAAAAATATGTCTTGTCAATAAAAGCCTTTATTATTATTATGTACATCTACAACTTTCATCTGAAACATCTTCTTGTAAATCCAATGATAAACCCCTAATCTTCCGCCCAAGCACTATTGGCCCACCCTGTACCTTTCACGATTTGTTGTCCATTTTTCCCCAAATAATTCATCACATACCCAAAGCATTACATTTTGGCAATATACTCTTTGAGGAGATTCCGAAAATTGAAATATATAGAGAGTGTTCCCTATGATCAATTTGAAGGGTTGACCGCAGAGGGGCGTGAGAGGAAGCTACACCGAGTATGAATACGTATAGTGTTGTTTTCCTGCATATTATTTTCAACGTGTTTTTGAGTTTTTTCTATAAATGAACACATCAACAGTTATTCCGAGAGGATAGTTTCCATGCATTGGAGTATGCTTTCAATTTTCCACACCACGTTCGTGAAACACCTTGTATATCGAAGAATATCCTCCGAACGTAGAGGTTTTGATACTGAGGTACGCCGAAAAAAATTTACCATTATATACCTTCAGGTTGTTGTGAAATCCCAATTACTTCTGTCACCCAATGAATCATTAGCAACTCACCAAGCCTGTGGCTCTCGTGGGTTTCAAATTATAACTTCATCAATGTTGAGTTTATCCCACCCCAGCTAATTTAAACAATGTCTTCAAGAAAGTTTCGCAGAAGCTCAGAGCAACTTTCGACGATAAAAGTTCGGTAGGGAAATATTCTACATAGTTTCGAACCTGAAAGGTCACAGGTCATGACGATATACAAATTATCATGTTTGAAAATGTTTGATTAACTTCCACTCGGTCGAACTAACTCCGCACTTGAACTGATTCATATTGGATTAGGATGGATATATGAAATTATCAACTTTTCAGCGTCCTGAAATTGTTTCATTCGCGATATAATGCTGATCAGAAAAGTTGAAATCATATTTGTTTCATTCGTTCCAGTGGCGGATTATATTTCTCGTTCACACAAAAGAGTTTTTAAAAACTTTTCATTTGAACAGAGTAACTACATAAAACTACAAAATACGACTACTGACTATTACAATTCATCTCTGGTAATTAACACTTAATATGCTCTAGCAACTATTTATCAAGAACGATTTCACAATTAATAGTAGCAATATTTCCGAACAGCTGAAAGGTGATTAGTTGAACTTGGCAACAAGTACACGGCGATCAGGACGACAATGTGGAAACACTCTGTTCGCCTATAACAACTCAACCAGACTGCCATCCAAAATCTGTTCTCTTCCTTCAAAACTTCAAGTAATCTTTTTCCCAGAAGACGTCTTTGTATTTTCATATACATACCCCTCCTGTTGCCGTGTCTACGTTTGTGCCCTTCAGACCCAAGGATCATCCTACCGCAATAAATTCCGAGACATCCCATGAAGAGACCAAATAACAAATTTTACTAGATTTAATAATCAAACTACAGTGTAGGCCGGAGTATTAGGCATTCTCCTGAGAAGGAAAAACCCATTGATATTCAATCTCCGACCTATAGAAATTATTGCAGATATCAGCAATAAATACGTGCTGTCGTCTACGGGTCATCGAATATCCTGGGGTTATCGAACTGTAACTTCTCCATCTCCTGAGAAAGTCTTGTAAGAGACGAACAAAGCTGAAGATGATGCTTTGTTTTCTGGAACTGGTGGATCATCCGTGGTTGGTTTTATCTTCGGGTGCCTTTTCAATCTGTAAAATATGTATAGAATGAAGATGGTAAATGAAATATAAATGGGAGCCATCTAGAAATGGCTAGTATTGGATTGCGGGGTTTCTTCTGGGATGAGTTGTAACCTTTCCTCTTCTAGGGTCAGATGTAGCAGCTTGTCTTTGGTTCGATTTCAGTGGCTTGAATTCCAACAAAGATCTTTGCTTGTCCCAGCTTGACGGGTAGTAGTCCTGGGTTGGTCGTGAGGTTTTCAGAAAAATATTGACGAATGCATTTTTCAAATAATTCGTTGATGATGTCGTCTGCAGAATCAAGACCTTCTGATGGGGGATTGTTGTATGAAAAGGCCTCATCGTCGTCATCATTTGCTCCATGGATCTCCTTTGTATGTATTTCTATTCTGGAGAGCACATACGCGTTGGTATTGGTTGTGCCTTTCTTGTAGACCACTCCATAGTCACATTCTTCTAGCTTCAGATGCCATCGGACTAGTTTTAAATTTGGATCCTTCGGGGAAAATGACCCTGGAGGGGTCGATGATCAGATAAAATTTCGAATTTTCTCCCGAAGAGATATACCTAGTCGAAAATATTTGGTAGCCCAAACTATGGCTAGCATTTCCTTCTCGATGGGAGAGTATTTCATTTCTGTATCGTTCAGAGTCCTAGATGCGTATGTAATTGGTTCGTCTTTTCCTATAGGGCCTTGGAATAGAAAAGCCCCTATAGCAAAATTACTTGCATCGTTGGTTAGAAGGTTCTTGCAGGTTTGGACTCATTTTAGGAACTCTGGTGTATGCTCTATATAGACATCCTTCTTGGGCTGAATGTTAAAGGTTTGGTTATCTTAGAGAAGACCTTGATGCATTTTCTGTAGTAGCCTAGGAGATCGAGGAATCCTTTAATTTCTTTGGCAGTTACAGGTACAGGATAGTCCATGATTACATTGACTTTCTCGGGGTTTGGTTTTATTCCATTGATGGTGACGAATGTGACGATATGTCCTAGGAAGTTTGCTTATTTTTTCAGGAATTTGCACTTGTCTACTTGTATTTTGGAACCAGTTTCTCTTAGGCGTCGGAATACTTTTGTGAGGTTACCAATATGCTCTTGCGGTAATGTAGAGAAGATGATTAAATCATCCACATATACCATGCAGATCTTTCCTTGTAAACCCTTCAGGACATAGTCCACAACCCACTGGAAAGTCGCTGAAGTGTTCTTCAACCCGAGAGGCATTCTCAGGTACTCATAATGCCCATAAAATCGACCATATTTGAACTTTCTCAAAGTGGTAGGTACTTGATAAAATATTTACAGTGCCTAATAGTACCGGTTCATGATCTGACAATCCCGTCGACTCCACCGATGTATATATATATGAATTGTTTATCTAGATTAGTGCATTCCAAACGAGATTTTTTTTTGACATTCCACCTGTAAACTTCTTACAAATGTACTCGACTTTTTGCATGTCACTGTATATAAATTGCGACTTAGTCTCAAGTATTTCATTGCTATGCAATCCCCGACCCAGTCTCTGTGTATCCATCATTTACAAGCAAATTTATCGGTTTTGTGGGCAAATAAGTTTTGATTTATTGCTCGACAGTTTGACGTCATCATGACGACAATATCGAGGTGGCTGTGTAGGACGGCGTGGGCGAGAGAACTGGAGCAGCGCCCGGGGTTGGGAACCAGGCATGCGGAGAGGGCGTGATTGGGCTCTGAATGAAACTGTGATTACGATTTGTTCGAGGCGAGTCGAGCATTAAGAGCTCTGTCTTATGGGTAAATCTGCTCGAAGTGTTGCTCCGCTTTTCTGTACTTTCCATAAGGAGTGTGGAAATTGATAATAATTGATTATAGATAATATGTTCATTCACAATGATAACGGCGAACAAGGAACCTCTATTGGAGTCAACTCAACAGTTATCCACCGAAGTGTTGGTATTTGACATGTAATAGTTATAACAGAATTTAGCAGAAGATAACAGAACAACAACTGGAATTAACAATGGTCTATCAGCACTAAATATTATATAGGCTATGAGATTTTTAAACTGACGTTGACCGAAAATATTTTCTGTCTTTATTATCTGATTCGCGAAATGGTTTTGGTCGAACCAATCGTGCCATAACTTCCATTTTTTTTGTGCATCTATGTCCTTGGACTTCTCAAATAGGTGTCAGTTGCCTTTAGAGTTCCTTTTGCAGCCCTACCCTGTTTATTTTATTCTCACATGCTTTCAATAAAGGTATGTTATGTGAGCATACATTGATTATTTCGCTCTCCCATTCAAACATTTGATAGCAAAACATTCTTTTGATACTGTTTCCTCCAAGCCTTGTTGAACATTTACAAGGCTTTGCTATTGCACATGAAGTAACTGGAAAAAATACTTTGCTGATCGGAATATATTATTTCGTATATCAAAATTATAATGCAAAAAAGAAATCTATAGACCTTCTTGCCACCATACTCAAAATTTAAATTCACTCCCATTTGGGGGTAGTTTATTCTTGTGAAGATTTTTCATTGATACAGCAAATTTTTAAACCCCCAGTCAGCAAAGTATTTCGAAAAATTACAACCTAACCTTATGTGGGGTCTGATCCCAATTTTATATATCGTGGCACAAAAAAAATACTCTGAACAATCATAATTAATTTACTGTTTCAAGAAAAACCCTCGGTCAGCAAAGTTTTCGGAAAATTACAAGAATAAACTACCCTTGTGTGGGGGCTCATCCGATTTTTTTCATGGTGGCACAAAAAGTACGTTTTGAGAAATTATAATCTGCTGTTTCAAGGACATATCTTCACTGGAAATCCTTGGTCAGCTGAGTTTTTCGAAAAATTGTTGGTACAAACTACCCTTAAGAGGAGGTTGATTCGAATTTTTTAAGGTGGCACAAAAAGAATATTTCAAGCAATGGTAATCTACTGTTCCAATGAAATATCTTCAATAAAAACCCCCAGTCAGCTGAGTTTTTTCAAAAATCTCAAGTACGAAGTACCCTTAAGAGAGAGCCACATTGGCCGCAGTGGAGGGACTTGCGTTCAAAACCAAAACAACCCAAGAGAGGGTTGATTCGAATTTTTCCATGGTGGCATAAAAATTATGTTTCGAACAATCGTAATCTACTGTTTCAAAGAAACATTTCCATTGGAAACAAATCACAAGAATAAACTTCCCTTATGAGTGTGCTGATCCAAGTTTTTTCTATGGTGGCACAAAAAGTATGTTTCGAGCAATCACAATCTACCGTTTCAAAGAAATATCTTCACTGGAATAAACACCCGACCAGCAAAGTTTTTAGAAAACTCCCAATTATAAACTACCTGTATGAGGGGGTGGATTTCAATTTTTTTATGGTGTCACAAACACCGCTCATATACAACTCATTTTTAGAGTTGAGTTCGATTATATACTTTCGAAGGTACTGTTCGGCAGAATTATTTTCTGTTCAGCAAATTATCCACACTCCAAGTAACTTACTGGTTGAAGTTTTACTACAATACTGTCCAGTTTCAACCAATAAACTTATTCGGTTATGGTGAAATTCGGATTATAATTTGAATTAAGTCATTGTTGATTGTCAACCCCAATGAATATGATCAAATATATTATCCTTTCGTTATTATCGAATCTTACAGAAAAATATTTAGATATTGTTGATGATTTTGTATACTCCCACGGCTGACACCAAAATAGTTTTCTCTCCCACCTCTGACACCATTCTATTTTCAGTAATTTTGTAGAGTCCTACGGCTGACACCAAAATAGTTTTCTCTCCCACCTCTGACACTATTCTCTTTGTTACAGATTGCTCTCTATATACTGCCGCTACTTCAAGTCATCCTAGCGTTCCAAACAACAAGCACACTTTCCTACCAGAATCCCATTTATGGCACCAAAAGGTACGGTCGCTCCGCCCAAGCGCAACAACACAGATTAGCTTCCTACGACCCCTACTCCTATCAGAACATCCGAAGGTACCCTGTCGGCTACTACAAACTCAACCCCTACACCCAGACGTACCCGGAAAGCTATTACTACCCGCAGCAGGAGCAGCAGTACCCTATGTACTACGCCCCGGCCAGGAATTCGAAGTACGAAATCTACCAAGCAGTACTGCCGTATTATTACCAAGACGCTCCTCTGCCCAGACAGGCGTATAGTGGGTACTACGACTACAATGATCCCGTTGTTGATGTGCAGGATGAAATGTTGCAGGAAGCTGAGAGGGAGGAGAGGGAGGAAACGCAGCCGATAGGGCACGAGTCCTACTACGAGAATGACGGGGAGAACATTGGAGATGAGGCTAGCGTTGACGATATCAACGCAGCTTTCCTGCAGAACCTCATTTTGACCCAGATGTACCAGGACTCCTTGGGAAACGACAAGAAAGCACCGGTAGAAGTCTACGGAGACTACGACGAAGAATACGCTAAGGCACCAGCCGACTTTGATGAAATGAATCAACAGTCGACGCGAGTACCTGAAGACGAGACCGTGAAGGAACTGAAACAGCTGCAGAAGGCCAACAGGAGAGAGCAACACAGAAACAAAGAGAGCAAGAACGGCGAGAACCACTGGACTCAGAAGAACCAAGAGAAGAAACAGCGGAGGAACCGCCAGAGGAAGCAGAACCAGGAAGACAAGCGGTCCAACGTCAACTCAAATGAAATTCCATTCTCGCCTGAGGACGTCTTGGTCTACTACGATAGGAAACCTGTTATGAAGATAAGCACCACC
The DNA here is from genome assembly GCA_944452925.2 of Chrysolina oricalcia. Taxonomy (NCBI): domain Eukaryota; kingdom Metazoa; phylum Arthropoda; class Insecta; order Coleoptera; family Chrysomelidae; genus Chrysolina; species Chrysolina oricalcia. The sequence goes on along the minus strand of OX101825.2, from coordinate 4,310,728 downwards.
TCAGCGCCATCTACGTCTACGACCGATGCGGCGGAGAGGGGGTCCAGAGGTCAGAAGGAAGAGTTCCAGATGAGACCTGCCACGCCCGTGAGGAATCCTTTCGCCAGTCCGGTCCTGGCGATGATGACCAATGATGGGGAGAGGAAACGCACGCCATCTGTTTACGATACGATAAAGCGTTTGCTTGATATGGAGAAGAGCATGGAAAATGTAAGTTATTTGATTACCTCTTTTTAGGATTGTTGCTTGTGCTTTTACTTCTGTCACATACGATTAGAGTAAGGCCCCCCACATGGCCGGTGCTATCGTTGCTACGGCAAGGGGGACCGTGAGTCTAGGAGGTCCGCGGAGGAAAGAAAAATATGAGAAAAATACCACCATTTCAAGCGCAAATCTGGGGCGCAAAAACGAAATTTAAAAGCTATTAACTATGATAGTTGTTATTCTACACGTGTTTATTAAAATTAGATATTTATAAACAAATTTATTTAAATCATTATTCAAAATAAATGTACTTCGACGAACTAAACACTGATTCGAAATTAGTTTGAAATGAGTTTGAAAAATATTTGTGATAAGGTTAAAAATCAATACAACTGAAACAATTTTGAAAAATGCCAAATTTTTGTTTATCTTTGGCATTAAGGTGGGGGGCGCATCGTAGATTCTAGCAAAGGGATCCACAGAATGATGTGGGGGGCCTGATTGGAGGTGGGTTTTTGAAAATAAAATAATAATTTTAGTATAAATCTCATGAACTCTGTGCTTGATGCATTTGAAGTTGTGGAGATAGTAGCTAAGTGTTTGAGATACGATTTGGAAGGATAACAGGCATTAACTTGAGAATTTTGTTTCGCCAGTTCAGCATTTATTACTTCCCATGTCTCTTTGGATTTATTTTGAGCATTTAAATTTTTTTTGAAAGGTGGTTTGTTTTTGTTTTCTTAATCACTGACTTGTGCTCTTTCAACCAATTTTTATAAATTTCAAAGGAATGGGGACTAACTACTTGGGAGGTTGTGAACAGTTGAAATAATTCTCCTAATTATTTGCCCTCTTTAATAATATCATTTGAAATCCAGAAATTACAGTTTTTTTTAAACTACGATAGGTATTTTGGTCATTAATCACCATATAGTAGTAGCAGGGTTTACCAAAGGGGGAGTACCATTAGGGTATATCCGATCTCCATACTTCCCCTCGAACCCCAAAATGTAATCCTTTTAAGTCTCACTATATTTTTCTACTGTGATTTTGCTAACAAATTCTGTGATATTATATCTTTAGATTTATCAGGATGGCATGCAAGCCTGACATGGAGCATGTCACATAAAATTTTTACGGAATATTATCAGAACGGGTTTTTCCATTGAAAAACCCGCTGATATTTCTGCTTCTTTTTAGTGTTGTAGCGCCATTTATTTCATAGAGTGATTGTTAAATATCTCCCGCGAAATATTTCATAAACATTTCTCAAAAATGTTTTAGAAACAAAAATAAAAATTAAAAGTTTTGGCACGATAATTATCAATTCACAAATTTATTCAACATATTTATTCAATATTTCATCAAGACAACAGATGCAGTGTTGAAATATTAAATCAGAGAACATTTGAAATATGACTGAAATGTTTCATAGGAATATTAAAATATTTAAAAGATATATTTCTCAAACATAAATGAAATGTTCCTTTGAAATATCCTTTGAAAAATTTATCATGTTTCACATAGTTGAAATTTTTCAAAAACTGAACTTTCAAAACACAAATGAGATATTTCAGTGGTAAACTGATCTATATTAACAAATTTGGAAACATTTTTGCAATGTTTTATTAACGTTTCTGAAGTGAAATTGGTGAACATTCCTGGAATGTGAATTTTGAAATGTTGCAATGAATTATCTGTGAGTGCGGACAGGAATGTTGCAGAAACATATCCGAGCCTTCGAGTGAAATACTTCGTCATTGATAAGGCATGTTTCTGGAATATTCCAGGAACCAAAAATTGTTAACAGGGATGATGTTGTTTATTATTTGATGAACTCAGACGTGAACTCAGATCATGTACACGAAACCATTCATCGGATATAAATTAATGTACAGTATTCATGAATACAACATGTATCTTTTTGCCTCTTAATTCTAGAACCACGATAAGTATAATCTGTGAAAATCAATGTTGCAATTTTTGTCGAGGCCATCTCCACCCCGTGTGGAAATTAAGCCCAGTTCCAGCAGCCTCCATCCAGGTGAAGCTGACGCGAAAGGTCAAAGTTCAGACCTTTTCCGCTCATCGAAATACAATAATGTGTGTGTGGGCGTCCAGGGGCGCTGTAGGGCTCTCGATCGCCCTGAATTGCCGCAATTGCCGTCACATTTGTCGGATGTCGGATAGTTTGTATCAACGAGCGGAGACTCAACAGGGTGTTCGCGGAACACGCTCTCGACAGGCGTGGTTGAGAGCAGCCTAATCGAGTACTTCATGAAACGTCTTTCGATAGGAAAATTCCCGAGATCCTTCGACTAATGCTGGGTTGGTGAAGCGATTCGTAGGTATGACACCAGTTGATGATTTGTGTGTTGAATTGGGAGCAAAATCGGAATAATGATAATAAATGTATTCACATGCAGCTTGACAAATCTAGCTATGAATGTCGAGAAACGTATCTCAGGTAGCAATTCAACGTTGCAGCGACGTGTTTAAAAAAGTTGCGCAACCAAACAAAACTTGCGTTGCCGACCTCAACACAACGTTGTCACAACCCTGTTTTGCACCAATTTGGTCAACCATTTTTGGGTTTTTTAAACGTTTCAGGTCCAACTGTAGGTAGCTGAAGGTCGTTTTCTAAACACCCAAATTGTCCAGCTATAAATAACAGCACGGTACATAAAATAAACCAAGTTTTCAATCGGGCTGGAGCAGTAACCACATATATTTCAAAGAACAATATACAAAGAAGGAACGAAAATAATCAGACTATATTAGATTACTTCAAAAATAATCCAAATAGTAGTTTGCCAGCTTAGATTTAAACTTGCCTAGGGAGAATGTTAGGCGATGTCTGAGGAAAAATAAATTGAGGCCATTTAAACCGAAGTTTTTACATACTCTGGAACTAGGTGATCAAAAAAAATGTTTGGAATTCTGCTTATGGACTCAGGGCGAGTATCTTAATGACAGGCATTTTTTAAAGAAAATTTTATTTAGTGTTGAAGTCAGTTTCACAACAAACGGAGTGGTTTCATCACAAAATATTCGCTATTGGGCCTCTGAAAATCCTAACGGGGTGATAAACTGTAAAATGCAGTATTCAGAAAAAGTGAACGTTTGATGTTTCATCGGCAACATGAATGCCGCAATTTTCCTAAAATTTTTAAGGACTGAATTTTTGGACGCAATTGATGAAAGCCCCCTAGCAGAAACAAGAAATTTATATTTTCAGTTAGATGGTTGTTCCATACATAATACGGGAATTGTGAAGAGTTGGCTGAATCAAAATCACCCTAATCGTTGGATAGGAAGGGGGAGTACACTAATTGGATGGCCACCAAGATCGCCTGACCTTACTTCACTCGATTTTTTTCTTTGGGGTTATGTTACACAAACGGTTCACAAATCACGACCAAGGAATCGAGAGGAACTGTGCACCAGAAATCAGCAAGCTTGCGATGCAATTACTCCACAACAATTGAGGAGCACTTTAAAAAATATTCGAATTGGATGGAAGGTTGGTGGAGGCCACCAGAATATGAATTGCACTCATTTATTTTTCAATTCGGTATCTTCTTGGTTTCTATTTTTACATTGATTGTGAATAAAAGATTGTTTTCCGCTAGTTTGTAGCAATTAGAAAAATGTACTTACAGATATTTTTTTCTAGATTTATTTGAAATTATTGACACTATAGTCTGTTGTGATAAACTGATTGATTGATATGGTTCGACATACATAGGAAAGGAAATTGATTCTCCCATAAATGTTTCATGAATAAATTTATTTGAATAATATTTTGTTGAATATTGCCCCTAATCCAGTGGTGTAGTAAGAACGTTGCTAAAATTCCATTGAACAGCATATTTTTCAAATTTTATTCCTTTATAACTTATTTAGTATCGAACAGATTTCGATGAAACTGTGATCAGTAATATTTCAAGACATCCTGAATCCAGAGGTATTTTCAGAATTTTCATAAAATTCCTGAACTTGAATTGATGGGTTGATTAAACGGCATATTTTTCAAATTTCATTCCTTTATAACTTTTTTATTATTGATTGACGCATTTCAACGTAATTCACATGTTAATCATTTGAAAATGTCACAAATCCAGTGGTGTAGTCAGATAGATTTTTGACCTTGAAAAATAAGATTAGTTGGCCCTGGAAATTGGGATATATTCATGAAATTTGGTGTCCTAATAGACTTTCTGAATGTCTACCTACTGAAAAAAAATCATTCCAATCGGTTGAAAAATGTACGTTTTATAAGGGTGCTTCCATCTTGAATGGGTAACACTGTATAAATGTCACGCCGCGAATGGAGAGGGTTTATAAATAATTACAGTCAGTTGTATAGTTAGCAACTAGACTTATATACAGAGTGGCTTAGCGATAAAGTACTGTATCTGTCTGAAATACAGTAGTAGTTGTATTTGAGAAGTACAAATAAATTAGTGAAACGAAGTTTAGACTATTTTTATCAAAATAGTTATCGTAATTTCATCAAATTCTGCAGCTTTGAGTCACTCGTTGTATAATGTCTTGATCTAATTGAAGGCATTCGCAAGATCGACTCATTGCTCGTTCATCAGCGCCCGGAATACGTTCACAAAGTCATTAGCCCATCTGCACGCCCCCGCAGGACTATTCATTATATAAATCCAATTACGGCGCGGGCCACAAAAGTTGGAAATTTCATTCACGAACGGCCCGGCGTGCCCGCTTCGATTTTCCCATCCCATCCCCGTCCCCGCCCCCCGTTTTCATTCATCTCTGCAGTGCGCTATACTTAGTGTCGTCCCACACTGTTGGCGCTTTCCCAGAATCTCAACTAGTCCGTCGGTGATATTGGGATAGGCACTTCGTGGACGGCGTGGAAACCTGGGCGATGCATGGCTTCCCGAGGGACAGGTGTTCCGGGAAAAATGCGCCGCTCGCGATGATGCTTCAACTGTTTCGATCGTCGACTGTTTGTTGGAGTCGTTGGCGATGGAAAAAGCCAGGTGTATGCTGTTGGATTCAAAACTCAGAAAAACTTTTTGGAAGGAAACTGTCAAAGTGCTGTTTATTTGATTAATCGCAGTCCCACGAAAGCTTTAGCCAATATAGTACCCGCAGAGTCATGGCATGGAAGCAAATCTGATCTCCATAAATTGAAAATTTTTGGATGTGTTGATTTTTTGCACATTCCGAAGCAACTTACTGCCAGCAAATTTGACACACGCTCCAAAATATTTCTCATGATTGGAAGAGATGTTGTTTTCGATGAGAATAGATTTTCATACGGAACGGAAAATTTCAATGAAGCTTCACAAGAAACACAAATATTTGAGGTGAAAGATTTGGATCAAGGTGGAGCAAAAGATGAAATTTAAGCAGTCCATGGCCAGAGAAATAATTTTACAACATCAGATAACTCCTCGTTGGCGTGGACAAAAATCGATAATATTTTTACAAATGAAATGAAAAGTGAATCCCATACTAAGCAACCAAATATTAGAATACCACCTGGATATCATTACTACACTGAAACCAGTTGTAATACTTAACCTAAGGTGGTTGGGCGAACTGAATATCTTGGGTTTTAACCAAATACACACAAAGCCAGAACTACCAGTCCAAAGTTGCCCACCCTAGGAAGTATTTTCATATTAAATTTGAATGCGGTTCAACTTGTTAGGTATGTTACTAGTCACCAGTGTAATATGTCCTTTGAATACAAGACCTGAAAATATATTTTATCCCTTTGGCTGCTTGTAGTTTCACTACACTGACTAAGGAGGGGATCTTAGAAGGTAGTTAGACTTTCAAAATAATAATCCCTGGATTAAATTAACAAATTTAATGGATAAAATAAAATAACAGAAAATATCTTGCGAGGAATATCGAAAATGTGTGACACAAGTTTTCAACTCACCTACATGAAATTCTATTTGTGTTTGTCTATCAGATCTCTCTCCAAATTCGTTCTTGTAAGTCCTAGATACACTTTGAAAACAAAACACACTTTGACGATTCATGTTAATACCAGGTATTCTTACTTAAACTTTCATCGCGTTGAAATAGATCAGTCACGTCTACAGTTTATATCGACACTGTTACCTTTATTATTATTATTTCTGAAAATACAAAACTGTCTCTAATATCATACAGAATTATACTTCAGTTGAACCCGCTTCCATTATTTAAAATGAAATGATTACTGTTACTTATTAATAGTTTACTATTAAAAATCCTCAAAACAAATACTGAAATAAAAACGACAATATATTATATTAAACACTCAGTCGGCCCCACACTCTTTTACTGCACCCCCTCGTGGGGGTGGTACCGAGACCAGCCTCCGATCCGATAATAATACATGCTGCATATTTCAAGAACTGAAATCGCTATAATCTTCTTATAAGACATATTAAATTTCATGTAAGAGATTATGTTTGGAAGAAAAATTATGCGATATCAGACAAAACAAATTCTATTACAGCCAAACTTTCTCCAAAATTTATTCCATGCAGGATCACTAAAGCTTTTTCTTCTTTCGTCAACGAGTTGAAAGATAGGCAGTTTGAATTCTTACGAACTCTGTCGAAAATTTGAGACATTTCTTGTGTGTCCTCTAATCTGTAAACATTATCAGATAGTGATTTAATTGTTAGAATTTTCAGAGATTAGGGCATAACAATAACCAGAAATAGGCACATTACATCCAAATACAGAAAATAAAGGTGAAGGTTCTGTGACCTCATGCTTCGAAAGTCGAATTGCTTGGGCAATCTAATACAGTAATCTCAAGTTTTGTGATCCTCACGGACAAATGATCTGATAGCCGTTACAATTGACTTGTTGACTCTCTGAATAATTTAAAAAGAGATATTTAAGAGATTCAAATCATGATAGTGATAGTAAAATAATACTGCGATAGTTACAAAACTCATCTAGCAAAGTCTAGGTGAGGGATACGTATTTATTCAACCACGCTGAAGGATAATGATCGGTGATAATCGAGAAATGGCGGCCTTCAAGATAGTATCAGAAATGTTTCACACCGAATAAAACGGCCAGAAGTTCTTTTTCCGTAGAAGTACAAATTTTTTGAGTTTTTTACTATCATAAACATTAGGATATTCTAAAACATCTATCAGCTGGAAAATAGCACAGCCCAAACCATTGTCGCTCGCATCCGTCATCATGAAAACATCTAGGCTAAACCAGGGCTGGCCATAATGGGGCGGTGGTGGGAGAAATTTTGATTTTCTCGAAGGCTTCATTAGCATGTGGTGTCCAAGTAACTGACTGTCTATCCTTTCTGTTCAAAAAAAAATTGTTTAATATTGTTTTTTCCGTTAAGCAGCTGTCGTCCCCTCACGTACGACAGCCCTCAAATGTCGAAACTCGTGCGAGCCAAGGATTAACGAGATCTAACCTTTTTACGTGTGATTCCTAGCATTCAACATATCGGTTATATAACAGTTTTGATAAAGTATCTGTATTTGTATTGATTTTATATTTCATTGTATGAATTGTTTTTCGGTTCAATTGTAATCGAAATACTGACTCTATGGTTGTCATTTTCGCAATTTGACTCTATTTTTTGTTGCAGAGCCAAGCAGAAAACGAGATGCGTCCTTCCATGAAGAAGAGGATAATCACCCCTGAAGAAAGCCTCACCCGTCAACTCACCGTTCTGAAGAAAGCACAGTAAGCTAATTCATCTCAAAAACAAAAATTGAGTTTAATCGATAAATAGCATTCTTTACAACGTCCAACTCCTTAAATTATCATTTCATATTGACATGTATAGAAAGTAAGTTTAATCATACCGAAAAAGGAGTTCAACAGGACGGACATGAAGAAGAATACCCGACTGGTCGGGTATCAAGACTGACTGATGTACTTAGTATTAAATGAAACATTTTTAAAATACTGATATGGTTATACCGACGAGGAGTAAATCCTTCGCAGTGTATATACATAATTGTGCTTAAATATATAAATGTCTTGGATATTCAACGATCACCATCAGCACATCCGTTATTGTTGTTTCTTTTTATTTAACAGTCCTGAGAACCCGGTGGAAAGGCCCATTATTCCGGTGGAGAAGCCCATTATTTTCTAGAATGAACCTGTTTATGGTTATTTTGATTCAAGACTGAGTGGTGATTGTTCTTTGCTGGTAAATAAAAAGAGTTGACAATAGGACAATAATATATAATTATCAGAGTTACTTATTGTAAACAATATCATTGAACATATGTAATAAAGATATATTTTTGTAAATCGTGTAAGAAAATGGTGGAAAGACGGGTTGTTGTTGTTTTGAGAATGTTGTTTGCTTGAGGGAAATTTTACATATCCCTGAAAATCTAAACTATTAAGTATCTAAAATAAAATTTTATAGGAAGAATATTGAGAGAGATTAGTGTGCTCTTCACTCAGATAGATATTTCATCAAATCAGTACTATTCAGTTTTTCATAGCTGTACTAGGATTTAGTTTATGATTTTGAAGAAAAATTCCATATTCTGGAGAGATTGAAGTATCGATAACATCCCTGGACATAATTTTGATCAATTAATGACTAGAATGTAATTATAATTATATTTGATGACTGTTATGTATGTGGAATGATATTGTTTGCAGAATTATCAACTCAAACGCTAGTTATTTCATTCACAAATCATGCGCCTTAGCTAAAACAAACTATACAAGGTACTCATAGTTCGTTCATAAACACACTGAAGATATGTAGAAACATTATACATTCATGTGGATGAGTAGTTCAAATTATAGTTCAAAACGCTCTGTATATTCTAAGGGAGAGATGTTAATATATTTTCTTCATGCGACAACGGATCCGAGATGTAATTGGGAAGGTTCAACTCGAATGATACAGGATTATTCGTAGGTGTACTAGAAAGATATATATTCGAGCTGGAACTCCTCAATTATGTGGACCCGTTTTTCGTTTTCACATTGCAGAGGAATTCTGTGATACAGAGAAACAAGGACTGCTGCTTCTGGTAGATTCATAATCTGTGAAACGTTAGATAGAAACCATTTTTCGAATCGTGTATGTCAATTCAAAGAGTCGAAATATTCACTCATAATCCTACATCGCTCCCAACTTCAACTAAACGATGTTATTCATTATTTCTGTGGTAAATTCCATCATGAGCAGATAAAAACAGATTCTTTAGTTATCCTTTCAGTTTAATGCTTTATAAAAAATAGTCAACGCAAATTGAGAAGAAATTTATTCAGTCAACAAGTTATTTTTGCGTGTTTGACTAAGATTCAAAAGTCTTTTTTATCATGAAACCCTTCTACATTCGCCACGTAAGTTTTCAGGAATGCCGTTTGGATTCAATAATGCTCCTGTATCTGTTCAGAGAATGATGAAATGGCTAAATAATGAAATTACGTACAAACGAACAACTTGAAAGAAGAGAAAAATGACAATGAAAACAAAAGAACTATTCATATCCCGAAAATGTTCATAAAGGCATATTATAATTGGAATTTGCATGAGATTATGAAAAGCTTTTTTTGGATACATCGCTTTTCAGAATAACTTCCATTATTTTGCTGCATTGAAAGTTGATGATATCTGCAAAATACTTTTTTGGAATGGGCTAGTGTTGCTATATTCAGTGAGCACGTGGAGGTTGGAATAACTTCCCTAAATTATTTACAGGACCAGAAGATAAAAGCTCGGACACTTCAATTTTGATTTTCAAACGTGCACTTTAAGACATAACTTTTTCGGGGGACGTCATAATTGTATTAGTAATTACGTCATCGATATATATTTTCAAATTGCAACCACCATATTTGAAAGTGTCGTTTGGAAGAGGACATTTTTCTGAATACAAAACGTGTAATTTCGTGACTATGGTACATAGAAGAATTGACAAAAAAAATCTTAGCTACTAATTGTCTGCCATTCTCTTCTTGACAATACCCAAGGCAATGTTGACATTCTCTTAGAACGTTTCTTATTGTTTCGGGTCCAATTATTCTAATGTCGTCTTTAATTTTGTTTTCCAATTATTCAAGATTGGTCGGTCTATTGAAATAAAGTTTGGATTTGAGAAAACCCCATAAAAAATCTAACGGGCTCAGATCCGGAGACCTAGTTGGCCATTCTATTGTTCCGCGTTTCATCCAAATAATCACGAACTGGCCGCCAATAATGCCATCCGATTTTTCTATTCTGACCCTGTAAAGATTTTAGCGAATGTATTCCAACCTTTACGTGCTCACTGTATGACGTGCAGCTCATTGACAAAACTAAATCTTCCAGATTCTACCCGAAAGAGAGCAGCTTGTCTCGTCGGTGATACCTCGCTCACAAACTTGCGGGCTTCTCTGAAAGAAGGCAATCCGTTTGTCTTTGTCACATCAAATTTATTCATTTCAATCATCTCCAATTATGAAAACCAATATGAAAACAAATTTTCCACCCGAACTCATCAGTTATTCCAAAACTCCAATTGACCGGCTATTTCTGTACAGTTCTTCGTATACCGAATCAAATGCCTATTGCTGGATATCGATTCCACATAAATTAACTCCCGAAATAGAAAAAATTCTATTTTCCGTAGATGACCTGGATTCGAACGCAACAGCTCGGGTCAATTCGAGACTATTTTTGTTTTATCGCTCATAATTCTGAACGAATTAACTGCACGTTGGGGGAACAATTATAGGACGCCCATTAACTCTGCCGGCCATATTCAAATTAGCCAGATAACAGAAACGGAACAGAACAGAAATAAATAATAATGGAAAGTATTAGCAGAAATGGAGCTGGAAAGCCGTCATTATTAAGTATATGTAGACGTTGAAAACTCTGTTGGACTTGACCAACCCTCTTCATTTACGTAGAATGAAAGATGGCTCAGATGCAGTTTGCTAAATTGAATTCTGGATATTGAAGAATTCAAACCTTATTTGAAAAATATTCCTGATTATGTTTCCATAGCGTACATACCGGGTGACACAGCAGACATGTAGCAGCCTGTAGTTTTTTTATTTGAAGAGATAAAAATTTGAAATTTGCAGAAGTTACGTAATCAATGATAGCACTTCATTTGAATTTAACGACAATTTTTTTCCACTACATGTTTGATCGGCAGTAACTATAATTTCTTTTTTTTTAATGACACCCTGTATATTTATCCAGCCTATCTTATCTGTCTTGAAATTCACTATTCAACCGTGTATCGCAAAGTGGCATTCGATTCTCAATTCGCAGATGAATTGCATTTTATTGAAAAACATCAAGTTGGCTGTTACCCGAATTCGATAATCTTTCGATGTTTGGTAGGCTTGGAAATCCAAAGAGTATCAGTTAAACGATATAATTTCAGTTTTTTCCATACCTGATCACTTCCTACAGATTGTCAATAATTTCTTTAATAAAAAGAAACAACATCTGAAAATAACTCACGATATTGCGAAAACTGAGATAGGAACATGTTTTTTTCAATTTAGCTACTTGTGAAGGAACTATCTGTCTTTCTCTTTGGCCCTCTAGCCATATCATGATCTTTCCATTTGGAAACATAAAAATTAAAATTGTTTCCTTGATCCACCAATTCACAAGTCTATTAGTCTAGAAATTTGCAATAATATTTTGCCTAGTAGGCGGTGTACACAAAATGTTTTGTGTTCTACAGGTAAACATCTTTTGATTGCAATGATTAACTCCGTCAGTTTTATACTGATTGAAATTGCATCGTTTAATTAGATACTAAATATGTATTCAAAGAACGAAAAGGTCGATATGTTGTTGATATTCGGAGAGTGCAAGAGAAATTGTAGAAAGGCTGAACAATTATTGTAAGTCGAAAGATTTCCGGAAAGACGCCATCCGCCTAATAATATTTCGCTAGAGTAGAAGAGCAGTTCAGAAGAGAACCGGAAAATCAAAACAATCTCCAATACATTGTCGATGAGGAAATGAAAGTAAACGTTTTGGCCATAGTATATGCGAATCCGACGAAATCAGTGGGACAAATTGGGGACAAAATCGGCGTGAATCGAGAGACTGCTAGAAGAGTTTTGAAAAAAACTGCTCTGAACTGCTCTGCTACTCTAGCGAAATAATTATCAGGTGGATGGCGTCTTTCCGGAAATCTTTCGACATACAATTGTTCAGCCTGTCGACAATTTCTCTTATACTCTCCGAATATCAACAACATATCGACCTTTTCGTTCTTTGAATACATATTTAGTATCTAATCAAACGATGCAATTTCAATCAGCATAAAGCTGACGCAGTTAATCATTGCAATCAAAAGATGTTTACCTGTAAAACACAAAACATTTTGTGTACACCGCCTACTAGGCAAAATATTATTGCAAATATCTAGACTAATAGACTTGTGAATTGATGGATCAGGGGAACAATTTTAATTTTATGTTTCCAAATGGAAAGATCATGATATGGCTACATGGCCAAAGAGAAAGACAGATAGTTCCTTCACAAGTAGCCAAATTGAAAAAAAACATGTTCCTATCTCAGTTTTCGCAATATCGTGAGTTATTTTCAGATGTTTTTTCTTTTTATTAAAGAAATTATTGACAATCTGTAGGAAGTGATCAGGTATGGAAAAAACTGAAATTATATCGTTTAACTGATACTCTTTGGGTTTCCAAGCCTACCAAACATCGAAAGATTATCGAATTCGGGTAACAGCCAACTTGATGTTTTTCAATAAAATGCAATTCATCTGCGAATTGAGAAACGAATGCCACACGGTTGAATAGAGAATTTCAAGACAAATAAGATAGGCTGGATAAATATACAGGGTGTCATTAAAAAAAAAAGAAATTGGAGTTACTGCCGATCAAACAGGTAGTTGAAAAAAGTTGTCGTTAGATTGAAATGGAGCGCTATCATTGATTACGTAACTTCAGCAAATTTCAAATCTTCATCTCTTCAAATAAAAAACTACAGGCTGCTACATGTCTGCTGTGTCACCCGGTATACCTTTTCGAAAATGCACCATATCAAGATTTTGGGAGATACTTCATCTACAGACTACAATTGAAAAGGAACCATATTGGAAAGTGTTGTGAACGAATTTTTCATAAACCGGCATTAATTTACTTGGGTGCACTTAACGTTGAATACTCTGTTGGACTGACCAACCCTCCCCTTTCACGTAGAATGAGAGATGGCCCAGATGCAGTTTGCTAAATTGAATTCTGGATTTTGAGAATTCAAACCTTACTTGAAAAATATGCCAGAATATGTTTTCATAGCATACAAAAATTGAGCATGTCAAGCTTTTGATATTTCGACTACAACTGAACCTAAACGAGTTTGGAAAGCGTAGTGAACAAGAATTTTTCATAAACCGGCACTAATTTACTTGGTTTCACTTCTGCTGCTTCATCGTACCAGTCTGTGCACTGTAAGAGCTGTTGATGGAATGACAGATAAAACCTGTAAATGGAAAAATGAAATTATCTGTAGACTGTATCGAGATAGGCTGGATTTGAAAATGAAATTGAACAGCACCTGTTCGATTGCATACACAACACCTATTGGAAAGGCCACCATAAAAAGCATTTGGGGGTTAACCCATAACGTAAAAATAAAAGTAGCCTTACACAGAAGCGAGATATTTGAGAATTAAATTGAACAGCACGTGCTTGACTGCACACACAACACCTCTTGAAAAGGCCATCACATAAAGCTTTTGGGAGTTATACCGATAACGGAGAATAAAAATATCCTTACACTGAAGCGAGTTAGGCTGGATTTAAAAATTAAATTGAACTGCATACTCAACCCCTTTCGAGAATGACAGCATATGAAGCTTTTGGGAGTCATACTGATTGCGGAAGAATAAAAATATCCTTACATTGAAGCGAAATAGGCTGGATCTAAAAATTAAATTGAATAGCCCTTGTTCTACTGCATACATACGTATCGAGCTTTTGGGAGATATTTCGTCTACAACTGAACCTAAACGAGTTTGGAAAGTGTGGTAAACAAGAATTGTTCATAAACTGGCACTAATTTACTTAGTTGATGCACTTAGCTGCACTTCTGCTGCTTCATCGGATCGGTATGTACACTGTAAGAGATGTTAATGGAATGACGGAGAAAAACCGATAACGGAAAAATAAATTCATTCTTACACGGAAGTGAGATGGATAGGCTGGATTTGAAAATTAAATTGAACAGTCCGTGATCGACTGCATACACCACACCTTATGAAAAATCCACCCCATCAGGCTTTTACGCATTTCAAAACGAGCAGATTTGGGATAAATTCTATCGAATTAATCAATGTTTCCTGTTTATTGAACTTTATAAATTTCTCAGATCAACTTTTTTGACAATTTCGTCGAATTCTGCCAAATTTCAGATTTTTTACCTCTCACTTTGTGAAATAGTCTAATAAAATTCCACTCGTGATTGAATTTATCTCATAAGTCTGTCTTTTAGTTCTGAACTCAACTGAATTGTATCGAGAAAACACCACTCGTCCTGCGGACTCGTGGTGTTTTTTCGAAGCAATTCAGTTTCGTTCAGAAATAAATCGACATAATTATCGAGAAAATTCAACCTCTTGTGGTATTACTGTTGAAGATTAAATTGAACAGCCCTTCACACGTGAATCAAAATCATTCAACAGTTACAACAGATCATGTATTCAATGGAGATGTTCTGGTTTCCAATATAGAACTTCTAGTTATATCCTACTTATTTTATTTCTGTTTCTACCAAACTTGGGATTTTTTATCTTGCCTTCGGTGCTTCAAAATATTGTTTCACATTCCAAATGACATCCGCTTTTCTCAGATATGTTATTGTTTGCCCACAAAACAAAATTTCTGTGGCACGAAAAACTAATTGTGCACAGGGTATATATTGTAGAAGGCATTTTCCTACCATAATGTAAGATTTCAAGGAAACCGTTAGGGTTAAATAATGCTCCTTCAGCTAGTCAGGTATTGGTGAATGGTCTACTTTCTGTGGCATATCTCCCAGTATGAAAGGGAAAATCAACTAATTTGTAACGACTTTTTGTATGATTGCAATTGCCTTTGTGTGTTGCAAGTTTAATTTGAGCCCTTGTATGAGACACTTCACGTAATACATTTTTGTTCCTCTGTCTGGCCTTTATTCGCTTTTCTGACACTGATGTGCATTTGGAAGTTTATTTTCCGAAGTTTTGGATGGAGTTTCCTAAGTAGTTTATCACTAGTTCGCTTACATACTACGTTTCGACCTTACATCTAGCTTCCATTACTAGAATACGTCTGGTATATGTAATGGGTGTAATTATGAGAGTGGTTATAGAGAATGTATCTTCGAGGATACCAAATTGCTTTCAAATTGAGTTATTGCCATACTGATTGCCTCTTGTATCTCAGGGGAAATGGAGTTTCAATTTTCCAGAACACCGTTGGAAATTGTCTCTTAGGAGAGTTAATTCATCTTGTGTCCGATTTTGTTGATATGCAGTCTTACAAAAACTAACAAAGTAATGGTCGGCCAGTGACACCAGATGAATCTAATTGGTGGCTGTTTTGATCGGAATACAATTTGAAAATCTAATTAGAGATTGAAAAACAAAATCTCCTGACGAACGTGGTTTGCCAAATGACTGGAAACTAGATGAGGAAGTATAATTTTTGACTAATTTCAAGGGCACAAGTTGAGAAGTGAACTGTTATTCTGGAACAGACCATTATTCATAAAGAACACATCCTGATATTCATAGGAAAAAGAAAATCCAGATTACCAGTTGACCTTTGATGGTAAAAACAATATTAATAACCATTTACAATTCCTGATCTCTGTAGATTAGCTCGATGCTAATGGATTTTTTAATTACCTTCGACATATCAGCGGAATGGGTTCAAAGTTGCGAGGATCTAGAACAGAACTTTTCTGGGTATTGATGGCCTCTTTGTGGGGTGATGCCAGGATTCTTAAAACCGTTGACTTTGACGAGATAGTTCTGAATACTGACAGAGTTGATATGGATTAAAAATGACCCATATGACGAATGCTTCCTCAGACCACAGAGTTTTTATTTGTCTGTTACAAAATCGATCACAAAATTTGTCCCTGTCTGTTATTTTTCTTGAAGCCATATTGATGATTATTCGGATGAAAACATCGATATGACTACTTAAATCTGCCATTTGTCATATACTTCGAAATTTTAAGTATCAATTTTCAGACATCCATTTTCAAAATCATATATCCAAGCGTATGTCGATGTATAACGTACCTCATCAAAACTGATCTCGAATTTTGTACATACTGGATACAAACTCTGTACAGAGAATTATGTGGAAAGTGGAGCCGATGTAAATCCCAATGAAAATTGAATCACGCTCTTGTCAAATGAGTTTGTCGACGCATTTCATTATTTTTGATCGGGTAGATAAATATTTATATAATATTCCACGGGCGTAATCAATAATGACATTAGCATCGCATTATTACAACAAATTGTTTCAATTTGATTCAAAATTATTCAAATAGAATGAATAATGGTATATAGAACAGCATGTTCCATTTATGAGCTTTGGTTACGTACGTGTAAATACAGGGTAAACCAAGTATTATACTGAAGCTGATGGTGATGAACCAGCTCATAACCTATCAGGAAATCTTAACTTGATCTCAATAAATACCTTACTGTTTTCGAAATATTGAAACGTTTCTGAAAACATTGGATTTTCATCTCAGGTGAATTTTCCAAAGACCAAACATATGAAGTCCGTTTCAGAATGCGTTCATCAATACAATTGCAAGTGCTTATTGTAATGAATGAATTATATGAATGAATGATTGAGATATACGAGGATATATTGGAAAATTTTTAGCCACTATAGAACCAAACAAAATTTCAATGTCAAAATATCTTATTACTCAACATATTCTCCTCTTAATTGGATACATTTATTACAGCGAACCTGCAATGTCTCTAAACCTTTAAAAAAAATGTTTTTTCTTGCTCTGCAAACCAGCTCCACAGCTTTTATTACCTCTTCGTTGGAAGAAAATTTACGACCTTTTAAACTTTTTTTCAGTTGAGGAAAGAGCTGATAGTCGGACGGAGCCAAGCCTGGTGAATAAGGGGGGTGTTCTAGTAATTCAAACCATAAATCAAGAATGTTTTGCATGGCAACATGAGATTTGTGTGCAGGGGCGTTGTCCTGCAAAAACAAAATACCTTTGGATAGCTTTCCGCGTCTTTTCTCTTTAATTTTTTCCCGTAGAGTGGTCAGTAATGTCGAATAGTAATCTCCAGTTATTGTTCTACCCTTATCCAAAAAATCAATCATGATTACTCCATGGCAATCCCAAAAAACTGGAGCAAGAACTTTTCCAGCAGATTTTTGGACACGAAACTTCTTAGGTCTTGGAAAACCGGAGTGTCGCCATTCCATCGATTGTTGTTTTGTTTCTGGATCGTAGAAATGTACCCAAGTTTCATCTATAGTAACAATTCGATGCTACTACCCTTGCACGCTTTTGGTCAATATTTAAACATTTGGGGATCCATTTTGCAGCAATTCTTCTCATGTCCAAATTGACGTAAACTACATGATGATCGCGTTCGTATGAAATATTCAAGTCTTCAGATATCCGTTTTAGCCCAATTCGACGGTCTGTTAAAATCATGTCATGAACTGCATCGATATTTTCGGGGACTGACACAGAAATTGGCCGTTTTAAAGAATAATCTTTGTTATTGGGTCGAGCTTTCTGAAATGTTTATTTCCTTTGTCAATACATCTACAAAAAGTTTGGAAATGCAATATTATAAAAAACAGATAGGCGAAAAGGTAGTAGTTACTAAATTTGAGGTTAACAGTACTAAAGTTCTTTGAGTTCTGTCGCTGACTTTATTGTAAGTTTATAATCCTGCAAGAACATGGATAATAAACACAGTATTTTATCCAGATAATCAATAATTAAGCCAAATCACTGAAAAACGTAAAATCTGAAACATTTATCAAAACACTTGAGTGATGGATAATTAGAAGTTGAAACTGATACACTTATCAAACAAGTAAACATGTCAGTACGGCCGTTGCCAAGTCATGAATAATTTGATGAGATTCCTTCTGAATGTACCATTAACGCAAATCTCGTGCATTTGACATTCGTGGAGCATCTCCGACATGTTAATTGGTTTTGTTGTGTACAAACACAGAACTTCGTCGTGATTCGAAATGCCAATTTGCCTACGCTGAGTTTTTATAGCGCATCTGGAATTTCTGTGGATTGAGAGATTTCAGCATTCAGTCATGCCGTGAAGCTGGCTTTAGGGATGAAATGGATGTGCTAAGCGGTCTTGAGCCATTCGATATTTGTGGTGTTTTGTGTATTGTATTGTATTGTATTGTTAGGTATGGATGGTGACTGATGCGCTGCGACCTAGTTAGATCTATTGTGCCCCATCTTCTTCTGCTATCTCAAGGTGTTCTCGTTTACAGCAGCCCCTCAAGCCTCAATTCCTTCAGCAATTTTAGGATTTTGAGGGGGTCCATTTGTGGTATTTCTTCCACAGTCAGCTGGTGTGATCCCAGTATATTTAATCTTTTGTGGTGTATAGCATAACACTCCATCAATATGTCTTGAGGTGTTTCTGGATGTTCCCCACAGAATCTGCAGGTGTTGTCCTCCTCTAAGCCTAGCTTCCTTAGGTGTTCTTTGAGTCTGAAATGCCCCGTTAGAAATCCTGTGATTGTCTTTAGACTAATTTTGCTGAGGTTAATCAGTGTTTTCGATCTTGCTCGGTTGAAATTGCCGAGGAGATCTTTGGCCTGCCTTAGCCCTGGAAGTCTTTGCCAGTATGTTGCTCTCATTGCTTCTTCAGTTTTATTGAGTTCTTCTTGGAAGTAAGATTTTCCAAGTCCGCAGAATGGTTCTGGCCCGATCAGTGGCGTTGATGCCCCTTTTCGTGCCAGGGTGTCTGCTTGTTCATTGCCCTCTACTCCGACGTGCCCAGGCACCCAGAGGAGGATCACCTTGTTGTTCCTGCCTAGATCATTAAGTTTTTCTAGGCATTCCCAGACCATCTTCGAGTTGATGTTGGTGTTTTGTGTAAGGCAAGTTTCTTTTAAATTTTCGTGTCTATTTAGTTCCTGATAGGTTCATGGAAATGATTTTTGTTCAAACTTTTTTTTTTCATTCGAAAGTTGTTATTCACCATCACCACGGAGTAATAGAAATCCACAGGAGAGCAGGTTTTGAAATTCGTAGCTGGATAAGCAATTCACGAAAAGTTATCGACAAAATTCCTGAACATCTCATATGGCAGAATCAGAAAAACTGTTTTCTTCACCAACCTGCTGAAAGAATGTTTGGACTATATGATGGAATCCTGAGACAGACTGTTTCACCTTTTCACTCAATCATCAGAACATTTATTAAAATATAGCGAGAAGAACCAAAATACCGACAAAAAGGAGAATGTTTGTCTTTGACCCTCTAGGCTTCTTGTCTCCTCTGATTGTGACATTCAAAATTTATTTGCAACATTTATGGAAACATTGAAACGATTGGAATGATCAAATATCTGGAGATATGAACACCAAACGGAGACAACTTTATAAGAGTAGAATACTAAAACTTCATGGTTCTGCAATAGTAGCGAAAGAGCATTTTCAGCAGTAGTTGTCTACCTTAGATTCACTTTTCAAGATTCATTTCAAATATCCTTTGTTAGTGCAAAAACACGAAAGGCACCTATGAAACCAATCACTATTCCCAGATTAGAACTACAGGACGCAGTTATGTTGAGCAGACCTGTGAATACGATAAAAGAAAACCTTGAAATCGAAATCAGCAAAATTTATCTTTGGACGGACTCAAAAATTGTTTTAGATTGAATTCGATCTGATTCAAAAAGGTGAGAGTTGGGGAAATTACAGAAATCACAGACGTTCATGATTGGCTTTGGGTTCCTGGAGAACAGAACGTTGCACAAGAGAAGTGAATACGTCAGGTAGAAATAAATGGCTGACAGGACCGAACTTCTTAAAATTCCCTGAAAACGACTGGCCAAAGGAAATCGGTGAAAAAGTTGGAGAAATCGAATTTTGAAATTTGTACGAAAAACTCCGGGAAAACAAACATTATGACTACTAAAACAAAAAAATAGAGTTCAATGCAAGAATTACTCATTTGAAAATGTTTCTATGCACTGTTTTCCTAGAAGCTAAAACATGGGGAATTGAGACTGAAAATCGGGAAACCAATTATAAAATATATGTGTGTTTGCAGTGAGCACTTTATTTTGGAAGATTTCACCTTGTAAGATTTTTTTCCAATTATTCAATTGAAGTTTCGTGAAAATTAAACTTCTGATGTGGTATCCCGAAAACACGAAACAAATGCCATGATTGTAGAGAGATGGACAATTTCCAACAACAGCTGAACCAGTTGAAATTCTTATTCAAAGTATCTACAGATATAAGTGCAAATGGAAAAGAAACATCGATAATTAACTTCGTTTTTTTCCTTTGTCAAATATATTCAGTGCTACGTTTGCACTCCACTTACATTCGAGAAACAAATTATACACTGCCATTTTCAGGGATTTCACCATCTTGTCTTCATTATTGCCATTTCTCTTTCGCGCTTCCTTTTTCACTCCTGAATGTCTGATATTACACCTAACGTAAAGTTTGTTTCTTCCAAAACATTCAGATACGGTTTCGGTTTGTTCCGCTCAAAGCATAATATTAAAAAAACACATTGGTGAAAACCTTTTCAGCATAAATTGCTTGAAAATTCAGAGGGGTGTACAAAATAGGAAGTTTTTCAAATTGTGAATGGCTTTCGCTGTCATGGTTACCTACTAACATGATGATGTTCAGGGTTTTTAGGTCAACGTTGATCCGAGATATTTTCGCCAACATCAGTGGTTGGTTTTCTCAAGCGCGTTGTTGACATGTTGACAGCTACTCAGCTCACTGTCAACTGTTTAGAGATAGAGTCATTCGTACCATTATTATTATTATGATAAGGGTCTAATTTAGAAATTTTGAGAGCTGGTAGCTAAGTTTTGTTCAATTGTAATCCTTATTCGGTCCTGCTAAGACTGTCTTGTGTTCTTTGATTCTTATGTCAACGGAACGTTTTGTGGTTCCGACATAAACGCTGCCATGGGAACATGGGATGCATACTTTTGGTATGGTTAGGAAATTCACTCTTGTCCATGGCTCTCTGGTGTAAACGGCTTATAGAAAACTACCTCACTGATTGATATCTCCGCTATACCTCAAATCGTCATCCATGTCAAAAATCGAGCAAGAAGAATCTGCGAACCCTGGAAGCAGAACTAAAACTCCTAAAAAAGCCCTTCTTTCGAATAGGTACAGAGGAAGACATATTGAAAGGTGTATACAACACAGAAGAAAGATCAAAGGCGGGAGAATCGATAGTAGAACGAAAGACTGTCTAGACAGTGAACCAAGTAGCAGCCAAACTATTACCGAAAAAAGAAAAAAAATCCTACCGTTTGTCCCTAGAGTTACAGATCAGATCTGATGAAACTTAAAGTACTTATAATAGTTTGAAAAAACTAAACGATCATTTGAGATCGGCGTAAAAAAAACGAGACCTGCTAAGGTCTCTTGGAGTATACCGTATTCCATGTTCTGTGGTAGCGTTTATATGGGAACCACACGTTAATACGAAAATCATAGAGCATAAGGCCAGCTGTCGGTTAAGACACCCGGATTTATTTTAAGCCCCGGTCTGTTTTGATTCACTGTTTGATGGAGAGCTATAGCCCGGTAAACAGTTGGTTGCCAACCAGCCTCGTCTAACATTAAGGTAGTGTGTTCTGGTTCACGTATTGAATTTTACAAGCTCGTGAAGTTAGAGTAAAGCGCTCTATTCGGTATAGAAAATTGGTGAAACTATACTTGAAAATCTACTTCGTTTTTCTCTTCTTTCAATAAATTGGTATTGAATTCAACATAGTGGTATACAAACAAAAAGTGAAAAATGTAAAGTAAAATGCTATTTAATCCTGAATTTTTCAACCACAGTGACAGTAGGCATTCATCCAATAAAAGTAAAAAGTAGGAAAATGAGTTATTATTTATGTGAAACTTCATGGTAAAAAAGGCTCGATATTTCTTTCCTAATACAAAAACTATTCTCAGGATTTATGCTTGAAGCCCTATGAAACAAGTCAATACTAATAGATATTTTATTATTCAAAGCAGTATTTTTGAATGATTTTCAGAATGTTTTTTGATTTTGGTGGTTAATAAGACAATAAATAATGTTGGCAAATATTTCAAAAGTGTTACTACTGCATATGATGCTTGCAACTATGACCATCTATGATGCGAAATGTGAGAAATGAGGAATAATACAAATTGGTCAAAAAAAAAATTGATTGTCCATTCGCAGATCACACTGTGACCGAGCATAACCTCGAAAGGCCTCTGTGAAATGGTCATCGTCGCGTATCAACGTAACATCTAATTCTTGATTATGCTTATAAAATAATCAACTGAAAGTAGTAGGACGAGAGTAATATCAATTTTTTCAGATTGACTCATCATAGATGGCCTGGTTGAGGGAAATAATTGTTTCTTATGCTGATATGTCTAATTTTTTCAATACTACATATTTATTTTTGTATCGTTTGTTGAAATTTGTTGAAACAAGCTTCGTCCATAATGTGTGCGTACCTAGATCATTCTGTGAAAAACTTGTTATGTAAATAAGTGTTTTCCCCGATCGTCCCCTATGTATCGATTTATTCATAATTTTTTCACAATATTCCGAGAAATATGTCAGCCAAATTTTTTTTTCCTCTTCAACTGTTTATAAGTTTCTCAATGCCAGGTTGGAAACTGTGCACGTAGTCTAAACTTGAAAAGGGTAAGAATCAGCAACAAACCGTTGGCTTTGGAAAAGTCTATGAGTTGATACGAGTTTTTCACAGAATTCCATATATGATACCGCATCAAATGTCACATTGTTGTACATATCCCTGCATATTTCGAACAAATGTAAATACTATATTTTGATATCGTAGAGTCTATAGCTGAACAGTTGTCATTATTAGCTAGTTCATTGTTATGTTTGTTGTTATCGTTGTTTACGTTAGTAAGTTGTAGAGTTAGAAAATATTTCCTTTCGACTTTTTTGTACATTCCATTCTAATCACGCTTATGTGTCTATTATAATACATTCTACTGACTGATAATTAAATAAATGTTCATGATATCCAGGTGTTATTTTTCATTCAGCTCCTATACATTTGACGAATATTTAGCACATACCACACCATCATAACGAGCAGTAAGTATTGTTCAGGTATATTTGGGTTATTATTTTATAATTGTATTTCCGGAAACTGTTATAGCAAACATGGTTATTTTCTATTTCTAGGCTAAAATTGAAAGTGGCCCCAGAACAGAACCCTGTGGCACCCCAAGGGATAATGGAAATGTATCAGATAGCTGATTATTGATTTCGAAAATTAGATGACGGTTTGAAATATACGATTTTATCTATTTCAAAAGAGAACCTCTTATTCCAATAGCAAATTATTTTTCAACGATGATCTCACGGTTCAAGCTATCGAAAGCCTTCGACATATCAAACATTAGATGAATCACAGAATTACCTTTATCATTTTCCTGCGGCACATACTCAAAAATTTGATAAGTTGCCGTCCATCCAATAGATTTTTCTTTCTGGAATTCATGCTGGCTCAATGTTATCATATTATGTTCTTCATCAAATGAAGTCAAGATACTAGAAACTGATTTCTCTAGTATTTTGGATGTGTCTGATAACGATATGTCCATTATATCGTCTTTTTTATGCCAGAGCTAATTTTATCGGGTATGGAAAAACACCAGTCTCTGGTGATAAATTCATTAAGTGTTTTTCAGAACTTTTGGTTTGGACTTTTGGTATTAATGAAGCTACTTTACGAGAAGTCATTAAGGTCAAAAAATCTAGTCAAAAACACTCGAAGACGTTTCTTACATCTAAATTACATTACTGAGAGAAATGGTTTTAAAAATAATTTTTAAAAAATTGGATTTTTCCAACATTTTTTTAAAGTGTGTGAAAATGCGTTGAAGAATTTCACAGGAAGTTAGAAAAAGTACGAATAAAAAAATCTGATTGCGAAAAGCTGATGTTTTTTTGTGCATTTGCCACACGACTCGGTAAAGAAATGAAACGAAAATGTCAACCAGCAATAATCCTCGAGTCGAAATTAATGCATATATTCAAATTCGACTTCATTCGGTAAGGCTGATGGTAATATTAAGAATGGCACTCCGGGATTTAATCTCAAATCTAAAAGTTTGAAATAAGTAGGGACTGACATGGCGAGTATTTTGACAAAGAAGGTCACTCAAAAATGGAAAATTTGTTCCTTAAAAAATGTGCTACTTAAGAGACCTATCAAGGAAAAATTCAGCGAAAATAATCAAAGGAAAAAGTAAAAGTTATTTCGAAAATACCCTGATTTTTGAAAATCAGTTTGAGGTCGACACAAGACGTAGATGAAAAAAACATACTTTGCATATGAGTTGTTTGATATGGTTGGACAGATTCATTTTGTCAGTGCTTTCAACAGAATTGGCTCATACACCATGAAATTTGGTAGAATTTGGTGAATTGATAGAGACCAAAGTCACTATGTTATGAGGAAATTTACCAACAGAATCTTTGAATGAACCACATAAACAGATGTTCAACAAATAGATCACACCAGATGCGTTAGAAATATGTTCTCAGCGGATCAAAAATTGTCATTCGTATTGTATTTCGCAAGGAATCGTTGTAGGACTATTACTTCCCACATTGCCACCTTTAATTTCAATTGGGCAAAGTAATAAATTTCTATGATGACTTAGTGATTCTGTACCAATGGGGACACAATCGTGTCGACGTGATTCGTTTGGTTATCGCAGCACAGGTATGTCTTAGATGTAATTCAAAGTCCGTCGTGGCATTAGTCACGCACGTAGTGTACTATTGGTACAGATACGTAGATCACGTTACAATTGGGAACCTTTCATAAATTTATCAACAAAATTTATCCAAACTTAAAATTCATAATAGAAATAGAAAAAATACTATATCTAAATCAAGTATCTAATATCATTTCGCAATTTTTCATAAACTTACCCATACAGACATTATATAAAATGTCAACATACAATAGTATGATACTTAGATTGAATGTTTCTGTTTCAGAAGAAAATTTTAACAAAGAACTAAATACCATAAAGCAAATAGCAGTCAACAACAGTCACGTGATTCAACAGAAAATATTCTTACTAAAAAACTAAAATTAATCCACTATTAGGAACCATAAGAGTAATTATAGAACTTCAACTTATTCAGGACCAGTTAACAAAAATTAGCTTCATTTTTACATAAACAAAATTGAAATGTAGCATATAAAACAAACAACACATTGGGAAGGTTAATAAAAAATAAATAAAGTCGACAACCACATCGAACTATGTTCAAGTTATTGGATCAGAATCTCACCGAGTTTGGTTCATTTGAAAAGCCGAGGAAAAAATACGGAGACAGAATGGACCAGGAAACCAAAGAAAATTTAATAAATGAGGTATGTATGAGGTAAATTAGACATTGTGTCCTTTTCAATAAAAATTAATAATTTGCAGATAAACATGAACCCGAGAAAATCAACACGTCAAATTTCCTCCGATATGAATATTTGTCATATAAGTTCTTGGAGACATCTCAAAAAAAGCGGTTTAAAATGTTATAAAATACGCATATCTCAAAAATTGCATCCAGATGATCCCGATAGGCGATTAGAATTTTGTAATTGGCCATAAAGAAGACCTGATTTTCCCGTTTTCCTGGAAATTGTAATTTGGACAGATGAAAGCACTTTTACGAATTGTGGGATATTCAATAGAAACAACGAACACATTTCGAGCATAAACAACCCCAGGAACATCTGAATAACATCAGAAAGTCCATAAACTTCACGATGGAAAAGGAGACCCAAGACGGTTTACCTTTTCTGGACGTGAAAGTTCAAAAGAACAATGATAAGTGCCAAACATCAGTATACAGAAAGTCGACTCATACCGGACAATACCTGAACTTCGAATCGAACCATCATGGTGCTACAAAGAGAGGGTTGTTCGATCGCTGGTGGACCGTGCCTACAACCTATGTAACACAGATAAAAGTCTTACCATCGAATTGGACAATATCAAGAAAGATCTGCGACGAAATGGGTACCCCAAAAAACATATAGAAGAGGTTCTAGCCCGCAGGGGGGATAAGAACAAGAAACCAGACGAGCCGACACAAGCCACCCTGTGCGTTCCGTATGTTAGTGGTCTATCGGAAAGAATAAAGCGAATTGGGTCGAAATACAAAATACGGACATGTTTCAAGTCAGATAACACTATTCGCAGCCATCTCACGAAGACGAGACCACGTAACGCTGACATTGACTCCAAAAACTGCATCTACCGCATCCCTTGTGAATGCGGTGAAGCTTATCTTGGAGAAACTAAGCGACCAATCAATCAATCAATCAATTTACTTTATTGTCCAAGAAAAAAATATTCTTATTGACAAAGTTTTCTTAATCTAATCTAATCTAAAGTGAGTATATAATTACTTTGACAAATAGTATTCTATACATAAAACCGGTTGACAAATACAAAAATTTATCACAACACATAAAAGTTAGCATCATCGTATAAATATTCCTATTTACAAATCTTTCTATAATCTAAAGTGTGTGTATATTGTATAAATAAAGACAAATAGTATCCTAGTACATAAAACAAGGTGACAAATACGAACATTAATCATCGTAAAACTTCTGTAGGGTATAATAGGATTTGAGCAAGAGTATTTCTTTGACTCTTTTTCGAAAAATATGTTGTATGGAGATTCCTCTCAGACAGAGTGGCAAAGTGTTATATATTTTTTTACTCTCATACATTATTGATTTTTTCGTTAGTTCTGAATGGGGGATGGGGACAGGTAAGTTTTTCCTCGTTATTTGGCGAGTATTATGGTTTGTTTGAGTGCGCTCATTGGCAGACCCAGTTCCTGAGACACAACTCTTACTGCAAAGCAACCCGAAGCCAGTTTTCTTTTAAGACTTTGGATGTGGATATGGAATTTTAGGTTGTTATCAATTTCAATGCCAAGAAACTTGGTACAAGGTTTGTTATCAATGGTTGTAGAGTCAAATGTATCTGAAGGTTAGAAGGCTAGTTTTCTTTGCATTGAAGCAGAGATGGTTTGAGTCGCGCCATTGTTTTACCTTTTTCAAATCATATTCCATTTTTGATCTTAGTATCTCAACATTAGAATCCTTCCACATCAGTGTCGTGTCATCAGCAAACATCGTGAATTGTCCATGAATATTAATACTAGCTAAGTCATTTATATATAATAAAAATAATACTGGCCCAAGGACTGAACCTTGTGGGACGCCACTCCTGACATTACATAATTTGGAGTTGGTCTCTTTCATTTTCACAAGTTGCTTCCTGTCAGAGAGGTATGACTGGAACCAATTGTAACTTACACCTCTAAATCCATAACATTGTAGCGTTAGACTCGCTGAACACAAGAGAAACACTCAACGAGGAGAAACTTCAAAGTCAGGGATAGCGGATCATGTCTGGACGACCCAACACAACATAAAATGGACTGAAGCCGAAGTCATCCATAAAGAAGAGGGCTGGTATAGAAGGAAGTTTAAAGAGAGTGCATATATTATGAACAACAAAGTCTTCAGTCAAGCTAGCATAAAAATCCGTAATGTGTGGAAACCCTTAATTAGTGGCATGGAT
Organism: Chrysolina oricalcia; assembly: GCA_944452925.2. Lineage (NCBI taxonomy): Eukaryota > Metazoa > Arthropoda > Insecta > Coleoptera > Chrysomelidae > Chrysolina > Chrysolina oricalcia. Next base: position 4,282,657 of record OX101825.2, on the reverse strand, counting down.
CAATTGAAATTGCGATAAGAATTAACAATGCTGTACCAGAGGGACCTGGCACTGTAATTAATAAGCTTACCTGAATACCGCCAAATTACCCCTAGGCTGATAGCACAACATTATCCACAGCATATATAAGAAGTATCCTTGAGATTGTCGCATTATACACTTGATAACGACTGTAGATTTTAACAGTTGAAACGTCGTGATTAAAAATTGCAGATAATTGAATTTTTCTTTGTTCTTTTTTAGACAATGAAAGTCCAGAATAACCTTACTCAACCCCAGGCAGTTCCGAGAAATTCGACCTCAAGTGGAATTTGGTATTAACGTGTGAACAGGAATTTAAAAAGATTTAATTTTGGGTCCTCATTTATTTGACTGAATTCTGAATGGAGAAACCTATCGCCAGTTTTTAATGTCGATTTTCGAAGACTATTTGGATGATCTACCTTTGGCTAACTATAACAACCTCTGGTTTCAACATGATGGTGCTCCACCGCACACTACCAGACGAGTATCTAATTACCCGACTGAAAAGTTTGGTGATAAGTGGATAGGGAATAATGGGCCGGTGAGGTGGCCAGCAAGGTCTTCAGACTTAAATGTCATGGATACATTCTTATGGGGTACACTGAAAAATAGAGTTTATGGTCAGAGGGAATATCAAAATATTGAGGACCTTCAACACAGCATTGTTAGAGAGTTTGGAAGATTGAGGAGGAGGGAAATTAATCGTGCAGTGAATAATATTCGAAGAAGGGTACTGTTGTGTTATCATGAACAAGGCCAGCATTTTGAGCATTTGCTGTGATTTACATTTGTCTTCACATTTTAGTTCATTATTATTATTTGTTCAGAGTTCTATTTTTAATGAAAATGATACAAGGTTTAATTTACCTCATTTATCAAATTTTGATTGTTGATTCTGTCTCCGTATTTTTTCATTGGCTTTTAAATGAACCAAACTCGGTGAGATTTTGATCTAATAACTTGAAGATAGTTCAATGTGGTTGTCGTCTTTCGGGATACAAGTTTAAATGTCCTACACTGTTTCTATGGTATTTGTAATAAAGTATCAGATCTCTTTTTTCTTCTTTCTTCATTCGTGAAAGCCATTTTTCGACAAAATTGAGTGACTTGTACAATAACCGAATGTCATTGAGTGTAACAAATTGAAAGTCAAATTTAGAAACATCAAAGTTAAAGCCTATTATGATAAGAATAATTTTTTCAATATCTCCAATTTTTCAAGAAAGAATGATAACTTATGATACATCATTGAAAATGTAAAATCTGGTTCTATTCAAAACAGAAAGAATACAATGTAGCGCCGATGAGAAAAAATAAAGTTGATGATGGTGGCCGGAAGAAGAAACGTCGGATAGCAAATCTGAAAACTCCATTATGTAGCAGGAAAAAAGTGGCAATGTGGAAGTGCAATTTATTTTCGAATCCTTCGCAAAATAAAGCCAGAAAAAATTAAAAAACATTTTCTGAAATTTCTGTTTTTTCCGGATATCTTTTCAACTTTTCAACGACATATTGTTAGTCAGGTTAATGCGCAACTTTGCCCCAATTCAACCATCTTCGTATCTTTCATAGTTTCTGATATCCCAATGGTGAGGATCGAATTTGAAACACCCTGTATAACGTGATTGAATTAAAATTCTTCATAACTCATTTCCTCGAAGAAAAACACTACAATAAACATCCTCCGTTCCGTTCGAAATTCCCAATAAGCCAGAATTATCTTTCCAGAAAATCGACGCTTTAATCCCAGAGTGTTCATCCAAAACGTCTTTGTTTTTCTCGGATAAGTTTCAATTGCAGCGCTCGGATGGAAGCCTCAGTATATAGCCTTCCGCCGAGTTTTAAAGTTTCCAAAGCGTAATCTCTGGAAATTTCGATCGCATGCGATACGGTCCAGACCGCCCGCACAGTCGGTGTCCATAACTGGCGCCAAAAGCAGTTTTTGGCATTAAGGGCATTAGTCTGAATGCGAAGCGCCATTTTTCATTCCTGCAATCGAATAAATCGATGGATTTGTTTGCTTGTTCCGCGGTGCTTGCTGAACTTTACAGGTGATGAAATGCCTAGACAGGATCCGGTAGTTACGAGAAGACAACCTATGTCTTTGGATATTTAATTCGTAAATAATTAACCAAAAGATTCTGTATGGATGGTCTTTAGGAGTTTCAATCAATCTGGTTGGTTGGTTGGTTGGACCATTATTTCAATTCAATTCAATTCAATTTATTTTTTGGTCCATCGAGCTGAATAGCTATAGGACAAGTCAGGTTGAACATATAAAATTTGGTAATAAAATTACAGAAAATTGACAACACAGCAAACATTCACAAGAACATAAATATATAAAAAATCTATCTATCACAGTATAAAATTGTCGAAGTAATCCTTCAGGCTATAGGGACAGAGGTTGAGGAGAAGTGTTTTTATTTTATTTTTGAAAAGTAGCAGGCTATCGATCTTTTTTATTTCTTTTGGAAGAACATTATAAACTCGTAGCCCCAAGATATCTGGTGTTTTTTGGGATAATGTGAGACGTACGTTTGGAATATGAAAATCATTTTTCTTTCTAGTGTCATGGTTATGTATTGATTCATTCGTGGTTAATTTTCCCCTGTCTGTGAACGTAGATCAAGAGTTCATATACAGGGTGTCAATTTGAAAACTTCCCACCCTTGATATCTTCCTTCCAGTAAACAATATGAGTAATCGAAAAAACAGGTCAATTTTTTTGTCAAGGGGGACACTTTCACGGACTATTTGTAGCCCTCGTGGTTCAACCCCCTAGGAGGGGTAGATGTTACCCTTAGAATTTTAAATGGGAAGGGGGGTCAAGTGGCACATCATTTTGATGGGCGTTCAATTCTTGTTCCAATGGTACCCTGACTTATTATTTTGTGATGAGCATTTTCCGAAAAATTGCGTTCTAAACTAACAGAAGTAATTATTAGAACGCCTATACTGAGATGCATTATTGTATTGACTCCCTTTAATAAAAATGGTTAGAAGAGTAGGTGGCACCGCTCCAACCCTTGAATGACAGGAATAAATTTATTACGCATGGGATTTTTTATTTGGTGGTTATTTTCCTTCTACACAATAAAATTTAATTTGCGAGAAAGACATTTCCAACATAAAATCTACTTACGCTTATCTTATTAGCTGTTCGAAATGTTGTCCATTTTGCTCTAAACAGTAATACAGTCTGTTTTCGAACTCCCCTCTAACATTACGGAAAACTTCACTAGGAATTGACCGGCATGCTGCTGTAATTCGTCTTTTAAGTTCGTCAATATCAGAAGGTTGTGTTTTATAAACAACGGATTTAAGATGCCCCCAAAGAAAGAAATCTAAGGGTGTTAAATCCGGTGATCTCGGAGGACATTCAACTGCTCCCCTTCTGCCAATCCATCTACCCGGAAATCTCTCGTTTAACCACTGTCGGACGGGAAGAAAATAATGAGGTGGAGCACCGTCCTGCTGGAAATGTAACAGATCCTCCTGCAAAAGTTCATTACCTTCTGCATCAATTTGAGTTTCCAGCTCGTGAGTTATAAGAGGATCGATAGTCTCTTCAAGCATATCAAGGTACAGATTGCCAGTCAAGTTTTCTTCCAGAAATAATGGACCAAGAATGGCATTTCCAAGAATACCAGCCCAAACATTAACTTTTTGTGGGTGTTGTGTATGCCCTTCCCGATAAATATGTGGGTTTTCGTCACTCCAATAGCGACAATTTTGTTTATTAACATTGCCATTCAGAAAAAATGAACACTCATCGCTGAAACAAATGTTTAACAGAAGATTAGGGATGGTATTGACTCGATGAGACATGATTTCACAAAACTCTATTCTTCTATCATAATCATCCTCGTGGAGCTCTTGAAGAATCTGCATTTTATATGGATGAAATTTATGCATTTTCAATGCTTTTCTTATAGTCTCGCGTGACATTCCCGTCTGTTCTGATACTGATCGTAACGAGCTCGTGGGCTCTGCAGCAAATGTTCCCAAAACTTCAATTTGAGCTGCTTCATTTAGTACTCTGGGGTTATTTATTTTTTTATTTGTCACTGAACCAGTTTCGTAAAACTTATTCACCAAATCAAGCACATACCGGTGACTTACATTACAATTTGGATGTCTTTCGTTAAAAAGACATGCCGCCCTTCGTGCGCACTTTCCAACTTCGCCATAAATTACAATCATTTCAATTCTGTCTTGAAGAATGTAAACCATTTTTACACTTTTATACACTTATTAAAGTAATTCCTAAACAGCCCAACAGGTACAACGGTATTCACAATACTACCACATAGTTCAAATTTGCTAACCAATTTTTTGCCGGAAAACAGAAACTTTTTACAGCAGAAGTAGCAAAAAAGGAAGGCTATCTGTACAATTTCTGCGATGACACTTAAAAATTCAGCATTTAATAAACACAACTTTACTACCATCTACGTTTTACTATTAGACTACTTTTTTATGTAAAGTGTTTGGAGCTAATGGCTAATGTTACCCCTAATAAAGGGTTGGAACGGTACCACCTAATATTCTAACCAGTTCTGGCCAAACCATGCATCTCAGTATAGGCGTTCTAATAATTACTTCTGTTAGTTTAGAACGCAATTTTTCGGAAAATGCTCATCAAAAAATAATAAATCAGGGTACCATTGGAACAAGAATTGAACGCCCATCAAAATGATGTGCCACCTGACCTCCCTTCCCATTTAAAATTCTAAGGGTAACATCTACCCCTCCTAGGGGGTTGAACCACGAGGGCTACAAATAGTCCTTGAAAGTGTCGCCCTTGACAATAAAATTGACCTGTTTTTTCGATTACTCATATTGTTTACTGGAAGGAAGATATTAAGGGTGGGAAGTTTTCAAATTGACACCCTGTATATATATATATATATATATATATATATATATATATATATATATATATATATATATATATATAACCCATAAAATGGGAGTATTCGATAACGTTTGAACAATTCCCTACATGAGGTTCCATTTGGGACATTTGCTAAACATCGCACAATTCTCTTTTGGGCTACAAAAACATTCTGAACGCTACACGAGTTTCCCCAAATGATTATTCCATAAGTAATTCTACATTGAATTTCTCCAAAGTAGAAGAGTAACATTCCATGAATATCCAAAATGGATTTTAGAGATCTTAATTGATAACATTTAGTGTTCAATGTTTTAGCTAGTGCTTCACAGTGAGTATTGAATGATAAATTCTGGTCCAATTTGACACCTAAGAAAGTAATACGTTTATCTATTGTTTCGTTATTTATTTCTATATCTAAATTTGTGATTTTATTATTTTGCCTCGTGTGGAAGTTCACATGACTGGTTTTGGAAGCATTTAAGAACAATGAGTGTTCGTAAGACCACTTGCAGAGTGACTTGCAACAGGAGTTAATTTTATCTTGTATTTGAGCATAAAGACAAGTATACGCATCTTGGAGCACTAGAGGTAATTCATTGATATAAATGATAAATAATATAGGGCCCAGCACAGACCCTTGGGGGACCCCTATTCTACTAGAAAGTAGGCTAGAAATGTGCTCTGTTTTCACATTATCCTTTTTGTGATTAATCTTAACCTGCTGAAGCCGTCCGTTCAGGTAGGAGAAAAACCATTCATAGAGTTTTCCGCGAATTCCATATTGATAAAGTTTATCCAATTATACAATTCTTATAAGTACTGTTCCATATCAGACATTAGTACTGCCTTTCGAGAGTTTTACGAAAGAGAGGCATTTGCCGTGAATAATTTGTTAACTTTCAGATATAGTTGAAAAAAAAAATATTTTGCTGTCGCTGACGCTGTCAATATATACTGCCATAAAAAGATGAGAAACAAGCAAGAGATTACAGATATTGTATCTGACACTAAACAAGGCGATTCAGACTAAAGCACGTTTCTGCAACAGATTCATATTGTTGCAAATATTACAATTTTGTGTTGAACCACATTTTTTCCTGACGATATTTTTTGCTAACCACATTTTTTCCTGACGATATTTTTTGCTAACCACATTTTTAACTGTTAACATTTTTTGGTGACGAATTTTTCCCTGACAACATTTTTTTGCTGACGACATTTTTGCTGGCGACATTTTTGCTAACTACATTTTTCCTGACTACATTTTTTCCGGACTACATTTTTTCCTGAGTTAATTTTTTCCTGACTATTTTTTCCTGACTATTTTTCCCTGACTACATTTTTTTGCTGACGACATTTTTGCTGACGATATTTTTGCTGGCGACAATTTTGCTAACTACATTTTTCCTGACTACATTTTTTCCGGACTACATTTTTTCCTGAGTTAATTTTTTCCTGACTATTTTTTCCTGACTACAATTTTTCCTGACGATATTTTTTCCTGACGATATTTTTTCCTGACGATATTTTTTCCTGACGAAATTTTTTCCTGACGAAATTTTTTCCTGACGAAATTTTTTCCTGCCGAATTTTTTTCCTGACGACATTTTTTCCTGCCGACATTTTTTCCTGTCGACATTTTTTCCTGTCGACATTTTTTCCTGACGACATTTTTTCCTGACATTATTTGCGACACTTTTGGCGTCAGTTTGACGCGGAACATGAGACCTCCAGACCAACCAAATCTTCGAGTTCATCCAGAGCATCACTATTATTCCGAAAGGCATTTGTCAATGCTTTTTCCCTATTTTGAAATTCTTCCACATTAGTTTCAGTGTCATTGTTATTATTAATCCAATTTTGTATACGAGTCATACGATCTTTAGCATTTTTCCAATACTTTTTCAGTTTTTGTAAATCCCTTTTATTGAAAATAGCCAACAAATTGTAAGACCACACACACTCAAATTATAGAAGAATATGAGCAGATTGAAAGAGTGATGTTTCTATAGGAGAGTCTCTTGGTCTGCTACTTCACGATTGAAAAATGGAACAAACTTACTTGGAAGTTGAAAGTGTTTATTTCTTCACATCCGGCTCGAAGGACCACATGTAGGGATAGTCTTTAAGGGTTTCAATCAATCTGGTAGTACTTATTCCGAATTTAAACGACTTGTGTAAATCGTAATAATCAGAAAATTGTTGTCAGTTATACGGTTTGAATACTGAAGAATGCGAAAACTTGAATAAATGTAGATGATACTTATTTCATAAGTTTAATAGAACGATTTAATAATTCAGTTGATGACTCACATTCTAATTGAAAAATATGAGCAGAAGTGATCAAACGTGATACCGAAGACTCCACCAAAATTTAGAGTCACAACTTCACCAAATTATGCTGTTGTCTGATCCTTCGCCAGTTTACAGACTGCAAAAATAGGATCAGATAAAACATTTTTATCCATTTCATACGAGGATATATTGAAAAATTCTTATAGAACCAAACAAAATTTCAATGTCAAAATATTTTATTACCCAACATATTCTCCTCTTAATTGGATACATTTATTACAGAGAACCTGCAACGTCTCTAGACCTTTCAAAAAAATGTTTCTTCTTGATCTTTTATTACCTCCTCGTTGGAAGAAAATTTACGACCTTTTAAAGAGATGATAGTCGGACGGAGCCAAATCTGGTGAATAAGGGGGGTGTTCTAGTAATTCAAACCTAAATCACGAATTTTTTGCATGGCAACATGAGATTTGTGTGCAGGGGCATTGTCCTGCAAAAACAAAACACCTTTGGATAGCTTTCCGCGTCATTTCTCTTCAATTTTTTTTTTAGAGTGGTCAGTAATGTCGAATAGTAATCTCCAGTTATTGTTCTAGCCTTATCCAAAAATCAATCCTGATTACTCCATGGCAATCCCAAAAAACTGAAGCAAGAACTTTTCCAGCAGATTTTTGGACACGAAACTTCTTAGGTCTTGGAGAAGCGGAGTGTCGCCATTCCATCGATTGTTGCTTTGTTTCTGGATCATAGAAATGTACCCAAGTCTCATCCACAGTAACAATTCGGTTTAAGAAGTCTGCATCGTTTTCGAATCGATGCTACTACCCTTGCACGCTTTTAGTCAACATTCAAACATTTGGATCTATTTTGCAGCAATTTTTCTCATGTCCAAATTGACGTGAACTATGTGATGAACGCGTTCTTATGAAATATTCATTGCTGCAGATATCCGTTTTAGCCCAATTCGACGGTCTGTTAAAATCATGTCATGAACTGCATCGATATTTTCGGGGACTGACAATGGAAAATTTACCTCTTTTGAAGCTTGCAGTCCAATTTTTCACGGTTGCATACGAAGGACATTGATCACCAAGGGTATTAAGCATATCTTCGTAAATTTGCTTACCGCTTAACCCTTTTAAATATAGGTACTTGATGATGGCTCGATACTCCAATTTTTCGATTTTCACAATTTCGGTGGACATATTTTTTCTTTTAATTTATTGCTCAACTCTGGTTTACTTTTTTGACGTCAAACACTGTTATTACTGTTCGTTGCTATGGTAACGCAATATTTTGTTTACGCAGGGAACTGGTCTAGGCTAACTTTTATTTATTATTGAATTTGTAATACATTGCATAATAAATAATAAAAGGTTACTATTGAATTCATAAGGTGATATATGATTACATAGGTTATAAAACCTGTGAGTAATCATATGTTTTTTCAATATACATATAATCTAAATACTAACAGAATATGATTTAAAAATTTAAATACAAAAATACATATAGGTAATAATACAAACATAACCGAATTGTCAGTCTTAAATTTCACTCAAATGCTGAATGACTTTTCAACTAGATATCAATACATCCTCGTATATTATGTCCCCCCTTTCTCAAGCACTTTTGCTTACCAAAGCTCAACATAAACTAGTATAAGTCGATGCCAAGACACCAGAAGAAAAAAAAATTGATTTATCCGTATTTTTTGATGTATACAAATAACAAGTCAATTTCTGAGAATATACTCATACTTCAAGCCAAGCGAAGTACAAACGAAATAAAGATCCCGAACTCTCAGCATTCAGCAGCATCCTCCCGGCATATCTGTACCAATAAACTTTGATTCGATTCCATCTAATCCAATATTCCGCTACCCTCTCACATGGCACATCTCCACAAACAATCCCTGTCGCTACAACACTCTGCCCCATCATCCGTTTGCATCCTCTCGATCGTTCATTTGTTTCTCTAGCCTCGAAACAAACATGTCACGTTCAATTAGTACAAGGCACAAGGCCTACTCAATACGTGTATCGACAAGGATGAAAATCGTCGGCATTCAATTCGCTGTCAATTTATATCTGTTATCTTGTCAGTGACTAATAATTTACTCAGAAATTATCGGGATCCGACCTTCGGCTAAGATTTGCGAATGTGGACACAGCGGGATAAAGTAGGCCAAGTAGGGTGAGAGATGCGCAACTTTATATCAGTGGTGACGTTAGAAATGTTTTCCTCGCCTAAGAGACCATATAGTGTGTATTAGTGTATTTGTTTGGGTGGCAACACAGCTCTCGATAGTCATTTGGAAAAATTTGTGAAATTGATGACTTGTTTATTTTGTGGAAATTCATGATCACTTTAATGAAACGAAAGAAACACAATTTTGTCTTATTTCCACTAGTTTTTTATATATACCACCGGTTTCGGGCTTTATCCCATTATCAAGTATAAAAACTAACTAATACAATTGTACTCTTAAACCTAGTTATAAAGGGAGTCTGCAGGTAAACTGGATGGAGAGGTAATTAAATGAAAATAAATGAAATCAAATGAACATGGGTGAAACGATATAAATTCAATACTGGAGGTTATGGAAATTACCTGGGTTGTGAAAATCACAAATTCAAAAGTGGAGACCTACATAAATCGAGTTGCTCGTTGAGGGTTCTATATTTCGGGTTTTTATTTGATTTATTGATTTCCATGGCTTCCAACAGATTCATTTTCTTTCCTTTATTACATGTGTGTAGGATTTTGAGATTATCTTTATTTATCTTGTATTTGGATTCTTGCAGATGTTCGTACATTGTGGATTTTTTGTCGAAGGTTCCGTGAACACGTCTGTTTCGACAAAAAATCCACAATGTACGAACATCTGCAAGAATCCAAACACAAGATAAATAAAGATAATCTCAAAATCCTACACACATGTAATAAAGGAAAGAAAATGAATCTGTTGGAAGCCACGGAAATCAATAAATCAATTAAAAACTCGAAATATAGAACCCTCAACGAGCAACTCGATTTATGTAGGTCTCCACTTTTGAATTTGTGATTTTGACAACCCAGGTAATTTCCATAACCTCCAGTATTGAATTTAAATCGTTTCACCCATGTTCATTTGATTTCATTTATTTTCATTTAATTACCTCTCCATCCAGTTTACCAGAAAACTCCCTATATAACTAGGTTTAAGAGTACAATTGTATTAGTTAGTTTTTATACTTGATAATGGGATAAAGCCCGAAACCGGTCGTAAATATAAAAAACAAAATTGTGTTTCTTTCGTTTCATTAAAGTCATTTGGAAAAAGATAGCGGTTTTACTTTTTTCCGTGGCCAAGTACTTATCCTAAAAATTTAATGACATATTCAAAATTAATTATCTATACAGGGTGTTAGATAAACATGCGGCAAAAATTCAAGGGGTTGTTCCTTGACCTATTCTGAGAATATTTAGTCCCATGATGATTTTTGAAAAACCCCTTTGTTTAGAAGATACTGGGTGAACAAAATTTACGACATTACCAACATTTTATTATCAAAAAGTACATGTACAGTTGCTCAATCTACAATAAATGTTCGAAATGACTTCCTCCAGCCTGGATACAAGCATTCAATCTTCTCGTCATTGACTGCCGAACTCTTTCAAACTCACCAGGGTCATTTCTAATTGAGTTACACCCAGCAATTAGCAACATACGGAGATCGTTGGATAGGTCGAGGTGGGCCACACGCATGGCCTGCTCGATCCCCGTACTTAAATCCCCTGGATTTTCCTTTTTTATAATTTATGTTATTTTGTTCATTGACTTTATATTCTATTAATTGTATATGTTGTATAGTACCAAACAACATACAACATATACATAAATATTATATTTATGTGTATCTAGGAGTGTATTATGTTATTTTATTTATTGACTGTATGTGACTTCATATACTAATTATTAATTTTTATGCCATTTATTGTATCAAATATGTATTAGTCATTGACTAAATAAAGGATATACTTATACTTATACAGGGCTTCACGAAACTATGGTGCCAAATAACCCACCTAGATTAATAAAAAACTGAATATCATTGATATTCGTGATTTTTGTTAGTAACAATATTACAATGTCTGAATCAGGGGAAAATTATTGGCGAATAGCATATCATCTACAGACATAATAATATGTAATATTGAAAAGCTACTCGTACTCTGCACCAGATAAATTTTTGTCATCCAGAGAACATTTATTTTGAAAACGAATTTCCAAGTAATCAAGAATTAATTTTTTTCATGTTCTAATATAGGGGCTGGGATTAAGGCGCAGGTTTTTGATTTTTTTATAGAAAAAATTACAATATAGTTCGACACAATCTGAAATAAAACACGCGTTTTGACTGTTATGTAGAAATTTCGAGTTTGATGACGAATTCTCGGCTATTTTCTTCTTCGCTTTCGTAATTTCTCAATAAACTACTCAACACTAATTTCGTCGCTCCCCAAAATTTTGCCCCTGTTGAAATCTGAAAAACTTTTTTCTGCTTTGAACAATGTGAATTCTGTTCACACTGTTCGCTAGCCCTGTCTTTCAGCTGTACTCTCATACTTGTTCAAAACATGAGGTTCTTCACATGAAATTGCTACAGGTTGCTACCTGAAACTGTGCAAAATTTTTAAATTTTCAAATGGATCCCAAATGAAGAAAAACTTTTTTTTTTATTGGACAGCAGAGGCATGAAGATGATCTCATTACCTTGAGATATTTCACGAATTGTCTTCTTATCTCTTTTATTTACAGGGTGATCTCAAACTTTTTGGTTTTGCAGTCATATAACTTTTTTCCTCGTCAACCGATTTTCAAAATCTCAGGCTCATTTTGAAGCTGAAACTTTAGATGATTCTTGTTACGTTGATTACGGGCTATGTATTTCAGGCGAACAATGGGCTGATTTTTTTTCAAGAACATGCCGTTTCAATTGGGTTTTCTCACGCACAATTCTTGACTACTGAAAGCAAGAAAGACCTGGACATATCCAGAATGAATTATCCTTCCGAAAACGAGTTGATTTTCATTTAATTCTCCTCCCAACCGCGATTTCGAGGAAGTTTCAGATTTGAGTCACCTTTGACCGAACCCTTGATCTTTAATCTCCATCTGTAGTCTCATTCATCTAAAGTTTTAGCTTCAAAATCAGCCTTGGAATTTGAAAATCGGTTGACGAGGAAAAAAGTTATGACTGCAAAACCAAAAAGTTTATTTTTTTAGATCACCCTGTGAATAGAAGAGATAAGGAGGCAATTCGGAAAATGTCTCAGGGTAATAAGGGTAAAAGGACCAGGCTTATGAAGAAATGGGCTTCGATGAAATTTCATGAATATATATATATATATATATATATATATATATATATATATATACAGTCACTAGTTGAAACTTAATTTGACACGAACCAAGGAATCCAAAAGTAGAGGTTTGTCCACAAATTGACAGGCAGCCAACAATTCGTTGTTCTGACCAACCCAAGGTTCAATCAAGTTTCTACTTTTGGATTCCTTGGTTCGTGTCAAATTAAGTTTCAACTAGTGACTGTAGATGTCATAAATTACTTCCTGTTATATCTGTCTTGCTTTCACGGTATTAATACTTGAGTAGATTCGTTTTGATTTCGAGAGCTCCATAAATCCTTCCTGATGAGTGCGTTAGCACGAAATAGCTGTCAAAGGTTGGAACTCTCGGAATTAAAACGAAATATACTCTATTTTCACTTATATATATATATATATATATATATATATATATATATATATATATATATATATATATATATGTGTGTGTATATATATATATATATAGTTTGTAGTATTTGTGGGATTGCAGTCAGGGTTGCGGGCTATTTCAAAGTTTGGATGATTTACGGAATATTCTTATCGAAAACTCTTATCCAAAATCTTTAGTTAATAATTTACTCTATTGTGAAAGAATCGTCACTGCAACTCTACCCACACCATCTCAAAATTCAGACCAACAAGAAAATACTCTACCAATCTACAGATCTCTGCCATATATACAAGAATTGACTCCAAAATTGATAAACGTTTTTAAAGTTGACAATATTAAATTCTCCAAGAAAAATATTACTACAATATCAAAATTACATAGTAAAGTGAAAACACCCATTTCAAAATTACAAAAATCAAATGTTATTATTAAAATTCCTTGCATGGACTGTCCTAAGTCATATATTGGTCAGACGTCTAGAACACGGAATGGTCGCATTATTTCACATAAAAGCGACTGTAGACGAAATGTTGATTCATGTGCTTTGGCAGGACATGTTATCTCTAGAGACCACAGGATGGATTATAATAATACCGAAATTTTGAATAGTGAAACTAATCTGTCTAAAAGAATTTTCATGGAAATGTTTCAAATTAATAATGAAGAACAGTCGATGAAAAAAAGAACTGACCTGAGTAATCAGCAAAATTTATACGTATCTACTTAATTTTGAGAAACATAGGATAAAATCACCCTCTAATCAATCTTCCAACTTGATTACTGAAATAAATTAAGTCACTGTCATTCCTACATCAGTCATTTCATTTCACTTCATGTATGTTCTTTTTTCGTTTTTTGCCAATTTCATCATTCATTCTCACGTTAGTAAGTACTCCATTTATTCTTTCCTACATTTATTGTACAATGCGTATTTTCAGTTGTCCTGAGGAAGGTATCGAATTATACCGAAAGCTTGACAGTATCAAAGAGTTTTCTTTGAAATAGCCCGCAACCCTGACTGCAACCCCACAAATACTATAAACTAATATACAGCCAGTCACGAATTTTCACCTCACATATATATATATATATATATATATATATATATATATATATATATATATATATATATTGTAGTTGACGACTTTCTGAACAATAGTGTCCTTGGGTCCAACTAAATCCTGTGACTAGCTTCAGAGATAGAGGATGTTGAAGTTAAAGCGATATTTGGTCAATAACGTGTCCTGTTCAATAGACGAATTCTTGGAACTTGTGTCCAGCTGCTGATATATTGGATTTTTCTTGAATATTTCATTTATATCAATTATAATGTCATGTCATTGTCATGTTAACGTTTATTTTCTGTTATTTTTGTGGTATTGTACTGAAGTACCTTATTCATTTTATATGGCAACCAAAGGTCAATAAAGATTATTATTATTATTATTGTAATGTACCAGGTTATTAGGGAATGGAATTTATTTATCAGAGCTCCAGCGATCTGATAATATTCCTTTATATTAGCAGCATGGTGAATCGAAATTGTATTTTTCTAGAATTTGAATATTGACTTTAAATTTCCATTATCTTTTTTTCACGATTACAAACCTCTTGTATTATACAATTATGAAATCACTAAAAAAAAGGCAATTTATTAATGTAGTGTGCAGCAGTAGCCCAGTACATTTTGTTTTCACTACTATGGGCTAAACTTCATGAAAAATAATCTACTCTCAAAACTTCTAAAAAAAACATTACCCAAATGTTTTGAGTATTTTCGTAACGTAGAAGGTAGAATGATCATTTGACAATATTTAACCAAGTAAATGAATTAGAAGGGGGAAAATTGTACAACAGCACAAAAAAACTACTGAGCGGGGCAAAAATTCATAATTTTTATAAAAATGTCTCGATAACGGTGAGACTTTTATACGGGGGATTTTTTCATAGCAAGTGGGGCACCCTTTGATCTACATTCTTTTTCAGTTTTACGTGGTCTTTAGGACACCCGTATTTGAAGGAAATAATAATAGGTTTGCCATCATATTGTCGGGATAAAAAAAACTGATCATAGAAAGTTGACAAGTTGACAAAACTTTTACATCCGGCCAACAAACTCAAAGTGAAGGTAATATTTAATTACAGGGAGATTTCCAAAAAAAATCGATTCTCGGATTTTCTTCCATACATATCTCTTAAATAGCCCTATATATCATATACAGGGTGTATCTAAATAACACCGAAAAAATTAAAAGGGTGATTCTGTGATGAAAATTAATGTGAGTGTTTGGTATAAAATTTTTTGAAAAAACCCTCCCCGGAAAAGTTACACCCCTTCGAAAATAAAAAAAAAATGGTTTTTCTTTTTTATTTTCCCTGTATATCAAGCTAAAGACACGAAACTTGGTAAATATTATCTGTCAATAAGAGTACACTTTTTGAAATTTTTTCAACCCTGAAGTATGCTTAGAAGGGGTTGATTATTTCAACCCCTAAGATATTTTTTCTTACAATTTTTTTTTAGATGAAAATTTTTTCTTCAAAAAAGTATAACTGAAAAGCCCAATTCATTGACTAACTTTTTTAACTTAACAAGTTTTTTTCGAAAACTTAAGCATTTATGAGAAAAAAATAAATAAGCTCATGTAAAATAGCATTTTATTAAACAACAGCCAACCAAATTATGATTATGAGACTTCTACAACTAAAAACAAAAGTGAACAAACAATTAACAAAAACCTGTCGAATATCGACAATACAATTATAATAAATGTTGAAAATTACCGCCTTCAGCTTCGATACAAGCATCTACCCTTTTCTTCATAGAATTGCGTATACGATGAAATATTCCTGGAGAATTTCTTATAGTTTCACACCCTGCTACAAGGCGGTTTCGCAGATCATCGATATTTTCAACTGGGTTTGTGTATATCAAAGATTTCAGATACCCCCATATGCAAAAATCCAAAGGATTAAGGTCAGGGGAGCGGGCTGGCCAGTTTACAGGTCCTCCTCGACCTATCCATTGATTGGCATACACCTCATCCAGGTGAGTTCTTGCACGTATACTAAAATGAGCTGGTACACCATCGTGCATAAACCTTGAATGTTGCCTAATTTGAATGGGAACCTCTTCAAGAAGAACAGGTAATTCTTCAAGGAGATAACAATATGCTTCACCATTTAATCGTAGCGGAAGAAAATGGGGACCAATTAAATGATTATCAATAATTCCGAGCCACACGTTCAATGAAAATTGATACTGATGATTTCCTTCAAAAAAGCCATGAGGATTTTCGTCAGCCCAAAGGTGATTGTTATGAAAATTTCTAATACAGTCTCTTGAGAAACTCGCCTCGTTAGTAAATAAAATATTACCTAAGAACTGTGGTGCTTGGCCAATCATATTAATAAGCCACTGACAAAAAATCACACGGGGTAAAAAATCTCGAATCATTAACGCCTGCACCCGTTGAAAATGATAGGAATAAAACATTTGTTCTTTTAAAATTCTAAAAACAACGGAATGGCTTACATGTAGGACACGAGCTATTCTCCTGGTACTAGTTTCTGGGAATTCTTCAATTGAATTAAGTACGGCTTCTTCTACAGCTGCAGTTCTAACTTCTCTAGTACGACCAGAATCATAACTTCTTTTTTCAAAATTACCACGTTCCCGCAAGCGTCGGTGAATAGTTGTGAACGTAGTATGATGGGGTAGTCTACGCTGTGGGTACTGTTCAGCATAAAGTCTTTGCGCTTCCAATGAATTACCGTTAGCACGACCGTATGTAAAATGCATATCTGCCATTTCCAAATTCGATTATGCATTCATATTTTCAATCAACTAATATTTCCTACAATACACAATCATAAAACTTGTGAAACAATAAGATAGGTGACAGAAAAT
This sequence comes from Chrysolina oricalcia, assembly GCA_944452925.2. NCBI lineage: Eukaryota > Metazoa > Arthropoda > Insecta > Coleoptera > Chrysomelidae > Chrysolina > Chrysolina oricalcia. Next base: position 4,265,740 of record OX101825.2, on the reverse strand, counting down.
GACACTACACAATCCTAGTGTCAGTATTAATGTTTTTATGCAAAGCACAGGCCACTAGACTTGACGCAAAATACACTCGCATTAGCTCATCTTTTTGAAAATGCATTGCATTAGATTTTTTTTCTCGTAAATGCTCAAGTTTTAGAAAAAACTTGTAGAGTTAAAAAAGTTAGTCAATGAATTGGGCTTTTCAGTCATACTTTTTTAAAGAAAAAATTGTCATCTAAAAAAAAGTTGTAAGAAAAAATATCTTAGGGGTTGAAATAATCAACCCCTTCTAAGCATACTTCAGGGTTGAAAAAATTTCCAAAAGTGTACTCTTATTGACAGCTAATGTTTACCAAGTTTCGTGTCTTTAGTTTGATATACAGGGAAAATAAAAAAGAAAAACCATGTAACTTTTCCGGGGAGGATTTTTTCAAAAAATTTTATACCAAACACTCACATTAATTTTCATCACAGAATCACCCCTTTAATTTTTTCGGTGTTATTTAGATACACCCTGTATAAATCAAATATATATTTGAAAATGACCTTATGTCACCAACTAACATGCAGTACAAAGTTTATAAAATTTTATAAATATAGGATATAGGTGCGATCAACTTTCTGACTCGCCCTATAAAAAATGTTTCAATATCTTATTATTATAAACTAACCAGAAGCAAATCCAGCCAGATATTTAAATTCCTGAAAGATGAATTATATTTCGAGTCAACATTTCGTTTTTTAAATTTTTGAGTACCCCTGTAGCAAATGAAACTTTTTCTCATGACAGACTGATGTTTAGTGGCATTGAAACACTATCACATGAAAAAATTCTTGATACATTGAAGAAAATAGGAAATACATGCTTTTAAAAATGGCTATTTTCCAACTTCAACACCCTGTATCTCTGAAACTAGTCATAGGATTGAGTTGGGCCCATGAACACTATTGTTCAGAAACTACAATATACTAACAATTCATAAAATTTCATCGAGGCGCATTTCTACATAAGCCGGCTGCATGGTCCTTTGAAAAAAAAAAGTTTTTCTTCGTTTGTAAAATTCCGAAATTTTTCACATTTACAGGTAACAATTTTATGTGAAGAATTTCATGTTTTTGAAGAAGTACTGAGTATAGCTGAAGGACTGGGCTATGAAACAGTGTAAACAGAGTTCAAATTGTTCAAAGCAGAAAAAAGTAATTCAGATTTTAACAGGGCCAAAATTTTGGGCTGCGACGAAATTAGTTTATTTTCAAGATTGAATTAATATTTCTCAAGACAATTCTCCTGCAGTTTTCTTATACGCGTTTCCGAAAACGTGTTTTCTCCCAGGCCCACCCTCGATTTCGATATCGGGTCACGACCCCGCGATGCACACCCCCCGCCCGCCCCGTAGCTACCTAAATTCCCCATCAGGGCATAATAGTCGATACAGCCTTGAAAAGTGGGTCACCAGGATGGGTTGCAAGTTGCACCCGCACGGCACGGCCACCGTTCCGGGTCGACGACCCCAGCTACCCTCCCCGTCCGACGCGAGAATTAAGGCAGCGAGCCTACTTTGATTCGTCCGTCGACGACGGCAATTGTTTGCGGAGGACGCCCAAACGCGGCGATAAATCCCGGTTCGAAACTTCGAGTGGCACGGAATCCAGGAAATTCACGCGATTCCTATGCTAATGATGTTTGACATTATTCTGAAGTGCCAGCGTAATAAACGTTCTGAAAAAATAGAGAAATAGAGGTGTTACATGACGCATAATAGTCCAGTCTGACTGATTTCTTAAACACCAAAAACTAGGTGAAACTGGAGATATTTCTTATTATGCTTCGTATGATTTTTCATTTGATACCTAGTCCAAAATTTTAATAATGATTTTCCCTAAACATGAATAAACCAATGTGGTGCAAGTGCCAAGGTCTCAAGGCCCCTCGTTCGCCCGACCTAAACCCGCTTGATTTTTTTCGGAGACACAAAACCGTGGAATACGTTACGGAATTTACAACTTTGAACATTTGATGTCACCGGGGATGTCACCGAATCATTTGTTGCAGACATTAGTTGTTGTCTGCAGAGACCTACCCTATACTAATGAGGGGCAACACCCCGAAATCGATCTATAGGTGGTCCAAATGTTTCAATGAACATTTCCATGTAAGAAGCAATTGCAGAGAAAGCCTTGTAGGAACTCTGCACGGAAGTTCATCAGATGTAATTCAACGTTCGTCGTGGTATCAGCCAGGAAAGTAGTTGTTTTCTGACGGGTTTTCAACCCAAATATTCCTTTTATTGCAATGAGCTGTCCTGTCCGGACATCTTGTTTATTCGTAATAAATATAGTCTAAACGGTTTTAAATTAATTAATTTATGCACCTATAATCTAACTTCCAGTTCATAATATTACAATTTTTGTAAAATTGTTGTAAAATTGTTATTTCCATCAACCGATTGCACCCCTACGCGCAACCCTCGGAAGTCTTCGAGAGACTTGTGTGAGCTAGGGAAGATGCAGCCCTTACCTTTTAACGTGTGATGCCATGCACGAGACCGATGATCGTGCGAGGCTTTGAACCATCGACCCTTCGCTCCAAAGGCAAACGCTCTACCACCACGGCCACCACGGCCCATTACAATAGTAATAAATCTGAATTCAGGACAATGAAACATGGGGTACCGTAAGGATGAATTTTGGGTCCACTCATATTCACGTTATACACATTGCAATTCCCAAACTGTTCTTACTCATGCTTCAATACACACATATGCAGATGATATGGTACCCAACTTTTTATGAATTTTCCAATAAATGAATTGAAACAGGCATGTAGAAAATACTGCCTCACTATCAGCTCAACAAAGTTCTGCTTTTTGGTCGTTCGTTAGCAGAAAAACTGTGTAAAAATAATATCAGCATCGTAGGTGACGGGGTGAACCTACCTATGAAGGATGGTGTAAAAAATTTGAGGTGGTGCTAGATGGCTCATTAAGATTCTCCAGGCATGTATCAAACATCTTGAAAAAAGGATATAGTAGCCTTAAATTGATTTACTCCAACAGGAGTGTTTTGAATGTTACTGTGAAGAAAAGGTTATGTGAAACTTTAGTTCTTTCACATGCAAATCATGCAGATGTTGTATATGGACCAAACTTGCTGAAGGTAGAAAAACTCAGGATTCAAGGGCTGCAGAATTCTTGCGTGAGATTAATATTAGCAGTGCACAGAAGGCAACATATCTCGAATCACTTAACCAACTTTGGCTGGTTGAATATGGAAATGCGTCGAACTCTTCATGCATGTATTCTTTTTCATAAAATAATAACATCACAACGGCCTGTCTACCTGCATCACAAAATTGCCTTCAGGACGGACGTGCACAACCTAAATTTGAGGTTCAAAGGTGTATCTCCGCCAAGATACAAGTCAAGCAGATACAAAGGTTCATTCACTTATTACTGCTATTGGCTGTACAACAGGCTCCCGATTTCTTATAAAAAATGTCTAGTAGAGTAATGAAAATGAGATTGAAGTCTGATCTTCCCAACAACAAACTACCGCAGCTTCTAAATTACCTTCCATGAATCCTCAGCATAAACTCTCACGCCACCCACCTAACGAATAAAATATTAATTATACATCGTATAATCTAGTGAATATTTCTGCTATCGCAAGTATCTATTTTCTCTATGATTTCTTTATATACTTTTTCTTCTACTACACTGTCATTTAGTTTTCTATTATTTCGTTGTAATAATATTATGTAACGGTTGGATGGAAGAACAAGAAGCGAATTAGATTTCCTAGATTTCGAATTCGTCTGATAGGTTTGTATCTCATTTTCTGCCAATAAAAGCCATTATTATTATTATCTAATTAATATCACACTAATTTATTTCAAGCTGTACTGTTTATGCTGAACTCTGTCTCTCACTGCATCTATCTATCTTCCCGTTTAGCTCGCGGGTGATATTTATATCTACAAAGTGTTCTTCTCTAGAATATTCCTGGCTTCCTGGAAAATCGGATATAAATTTTTTTTTTCAAAATTGTACTTCACACCTCCCAATTCAAAAATTCATTTGTTGCGTGAATTTACCATTTCACTGTAAATTTACTGATAATTCCATTTGGGATGGTTATAGCATGCTACCGTATCATTTTTGAAGGTCGGCATCATACAGGGTCTTCATAATAAATGTTTGAACTTCGAGAATTTGGGATTGAATTTTCTCAGATTTTGCAAATGGAACACTCTGTATATTTTTAAATGGATCGACGTAGAATTGAAATACTTTTTTTTGTATTATGATATATTGCTCATTTCTAGCCGTTTTTAAGATATTTATGAAATCTAAAACTCGGGTGGCGCAAAATCATTATTTATTTGAAACAAATCGAAAAGATCGAAATATAACAAATTATAAACAATGTTCGAAATATGCCATTTCATGTATCAACATAAATTAATTGTACTATGGAACGACCTCTCGTTGATTGTGACTTTTCGGATTTTAATCCCCAAGATTGTCAAATGCATGTAGAGTGTTAGTGTTATTCACATAATATGAGGATTCTGCTGTTCACTCGATTTGACAAGTTGTCAGTGTACGGTTTGGTTTCAATTTGAAGTTACCAAAATAAATTTTGATAAAGATGAGCTCATTGATATGGTTTTTGTATTAGGGGATAGTAGAAAAGCATTCTTACCATATGTTCCCAGAGTTACAGATCGTATTGACCGTATTCTACGAAAATATGAGGTTAAAACAGTTTATAAACCTTCAAAAAAACTGAAAGACCACTTTAGATCAGCGAAGGACAAACGAGACGTACTATGCTCTTCTGGGGTTTATCGCATTCCGTGTTCCTGTGGCAGCGTTTATATCGGAACCACGAAACGCTCCGTTAAAACAAGAATCAAAGAGCACAAGGCTTGCTGTCGGTTAGGGCACACACAGAAATCCGCTGTCGCAGAACATACTCTCAACAACGATAACCATAGAGTGAAATTTGAAGAAACCCAAGTCATCTCTTCAACATCTGCCTATACTATCCAAGACTCTTCCGGGAAGCAATTGAAATTCAGAAATACCACAACAACTTCAACAGAACCGAAGAAGGAGTACAATTGAACAAGGTTCGGCTTCCGGTTCTCAAAAATTCTCAATTAGCTCCCTACCCACAGAATAACGGTACGAACGATTCTATGATGTCAGCTAACGCTATGGACCAATCAGATGTAAGAACGTCAATATCTTGATACTGAATTTTGAAACACTCTGTATAAGTCCATGACCCTGTATATGAAAAGTACAGTTCGTGACCCCTAACCGCCTCCTCCTTGTCTGTAAATCGTTTTCCCCCAACGGCATCGGAAAATTTCCACGAAATTTTCCAAGCGATGATGTCAAGCAATGTGTAATAAGTGAAAATCAATCCTCATTGACGTCAAATGCAATCAATCGAGTTTGATAAACATTGCTCCACAACACTAATACCTTCGATCTAGCTAAATAAAAAAGTATTTTTCCACGAAGATTATCGGATATGGCTATGAAACGTGGTTGATTGGACTTTGATGGAAGAATAAACGGGTTTGGATACAATGTTCGACCTAATTCAGTTAGTGTTTTATATTTTTCTGATCGGACTTTTTCCTAATAATTTTTTTCATTTTTACGAGAGCCCACAGATCAGGTTATTAGTTTGATTACTTATATTTCGGACGTCCATCATCTTAATGGTTGAAAGATTTCTATTTCTTTCAAATTTTTCACAACGTTTCAATTTCTTGAATCCGCAATCGTCTTCTGGTGAATAGTGACAAAATCAGATGTGGCGCGCGTGGTTTTGCGCTTTTTCTTCCTCCAAAACGGTCCATGAGCGGTTTCCATACGTTTTTAATTCCCATGCTTGGTTGACTGAAGGCACTATTGGCTTCTATATAGGTGGTTTCCATAAATTTCCGTTTGAACCAATGTTCCTCTCTATGAAGAACACTAGCTTCGTCCCAAAGAATTCGGTGGTGTTTTGTCCAGGCGTGGTCAGCAATTCCCGATTTTGATGTTTCCCCTCGTTGAGTCCACTTTTTGTGTTCGGCTATTCTTACTGATAATGGCCTCTTGGTCTCTCCGATATAGGAATCTCCACATTCACGTGGGACTTTGTAAATACAGTTTTTGCTGGATTCTGTTGTGTTCTCTGGTTTCGTATTGGTGAGGAAGCTTCTTAAGGTACTGCCGGATTGAAAGCAACTCTTGATGTTGTATTTATTTCCGATCCTTCTGATCTTCTCATAGATACCCCTGATATAGGGAAGAATGAGAACGGGGTTTTGTGGTCTTTCTTCGGTTGTCTTGGTCTTTTCGAGTTGTTTCCGAACTTCTCCTATGAGCCCCCCCCCATATTCCATATTCCGAAACATTCAATACCGTTCTCCTCAAAAATATAGGCTTGGTATAAGCCATTGAGAAATAACTGAAACTTCGTCACTTGATCAACTCATAGAAAAAACTCCACATATTACCTACTTTTTATTGTATTTGTTACTTTCAAATTTCCTGAACGGACCATCCTTACGATGAAGAACGAGCATTGACAACACCGCATATCATTATCACAGTTCTCATGCAACGAAAGTGATCTTCTTCTTCTTCTTCCAGTGTTATGGCATTAGCTACTAGGCTACTTCGCCAGTATCGGAGGCCTATAAAGGAGGTGGCCACGTGGACCCTAACCTCCCTCTTTTACCTCCCTTCGATGGGCAAACTGAGAGTCTCACTCAGAGTGATATCATGAATGCCCGAAATTGTTCACAAGTAATAAAAGTTCACACCAACTAAAGTTTTTGCGATACTGAGGCACGTATAACGGCAATGTACTGTATTTTCACTAATACCCCCTTTTTCCGACAAATCCGTTGTCATCCGGCCTGGGTACCGGCGTAGAGATCCAGGGGGGTCGACAGCTGCACTCTCAAATGTTAAACGTCACACACATACATATATTTCACATGAAATAATTAAATAATATTGCAATGCACATTTAAAAATGGTAAACATTCATACCTCACATAACATGACTTCCGACCTGTACCATGGTCGGAAGGCGAATCACGAAAGTGATCTCGAGATTTGAGGTTAATATTTGTTTTTTTACATTCAACATTTAACTTATACATTCATAAATACTGTAGCGAGGTGTTATTATGACCGACCTGGTGTGAATTTATTTATGTATTAAATGGAAAGGCTTCGTGAAGGGAAGTTCGGATAATTTACCGAGGGTAGATTATGAGATAATTGACTCTTTCTATTCAACAAATATAAATTTATTTTTTGCAATGACTGAAATTTAAAACAGTTCCTTGAACGCTGCTTGAATACAGTAATATTCAGTTGGAAATGTTCTTCACAAAAACATACTTCTATTTCCGCTTTTTACACAAGGTTAATTCATTGCTTCGAACCACATTTTACAATGCGCTAAAACCGCATTAAACTCAAAAAAGAAAGCTCCTGTTCGTTTGCAGCATACATATTTGATGGAACTGCTCCACTTGTATTAAACATTAAAGTAGGCAAACGAGTTAAACAGAGACAAACGATTCTAATCGATGCTCCGTGAAACACGAACGAACCCATGTGGTATCAAATGACAACTGTCATACGACACATTATTCAAACGAGAATTTGAGATTCCATGGTGCACAACTTTTACAACGTTGCCAAGTCTAGTTTTGATGAACGTGACGTCACGAAACCACTTTTCTTCTGATTATAGAGAAACTAGCGGTCAGAAAAAATAAATAAAAATTCCCGAGTGATATTAGCGTATACACTTTCTAATTACAGCGTTCTCTCATATGTCGTGGAAAGGTTCATTGTCTAGCTTAAAAAAATGTGGAGTTTGAAATTATTCGACCACTCCTCGTACAATCTCTCGGTTGAAAAAATCAAAGCAGTATTCTTTCTCCAACGAGTTTCATCTAGTCGAGAGCTTTTTGCTATTCATTCTAGCGGTCTTTTTCATTCAATTTTATTGCGGTAAAACAGAGAGAATTATTTTATGGGCACATATTTGCGGATATGTGAAGCCGTAGACCGTTGGGAATAGTTTAACGACTTCTGTAGATATTTCGGTCTGAGTTTATGAACTATAACAAGATACACATAAATCGTTTTATCGCCATAATCCTTATTTCCACGATTCCCACTCATCCGCTAAGAACAAATCCTCCATATTGCGCTATTTCGGGTTTCCAGTTATAAAACTTTTCTATTGCCGACGACCGTTTTATATTGGTAGCATTTATCTATTTAGCTGAATAATTCAGTTCCTTCACTATGAGAATGAGCTGAGAAATATATTAATTAGTAAAAGAGAATGTCCGAACCGTTGTATGAAAATTAATAATAATAAGTTTATTACGAAAGCGTAGAAGGTCCACAATGAATAAAAAAATGATTTCGTCTAATTCCGACTTCGCAACTCGAAATTAGTATAATTCCGACTTCACAACTCGGAATTAGTATAATTCCGACTTCACAACTCGGAATTAGCCTAATTCCGACTTCACAACTCAGAATTAGCCTAATTCTGACTTTGCAACTCAGAATTAGCCTAATTCTGACTTTGCAACTCGGAATTAGTATAATTCTGACTTCGCAACTCGGAATTAGTATAATTCCGACTTCACAACTCGGAATTAGTGTAATCATTACGATTCCACGAGTTGGCTGGAGTTATGTGAAAATGTAAACTTGAACCGTCCAGCAAGAACTTTGAAGATTTAATACAACTGATGGTTGGCCCTAAGATCTATCAAAGAATATAGCAATTTTAGATATGCCATGTGGTTGAATGCTTGGCGGTACCACTAAGATTTTTTTTGTACGATGGAAAATTGCGACTAAATTCCAACTTTCAGTCGTAGATGATTCCACATCTGACTTTATGAACATTCTGTTCATATTTTCAATAAAAGCAACATGCCATACCCATGACAGGTTTTATGTCAGAAAAATATTTTAAAAGTTTCACCGCACAAGAAGTAGTCCAACAATTCCTCATTACAGTGTGAAATTGCTTCTGAAGAGTATGTTTTCCAATTCTTCCGACCTCCCAGATGATCTTAGAAGAGTGAAATAGATTTTTGTCGACCAAAATGTATTGGAGGCCTAGCGAAATAGATACAATTCACGCATCAATGGAATGAGCGATTTTCTGTCAGTGATGCTTCTGAATAACATTCTCCCTTATCTCATTCATAAATAAGAATCTCCAATGGAAACTGGGGGAAGTAGTTGTTTTCTGTTAGATATTACAAAAAAGTAACTTCAATTTTATCGTAGGAGTTTTTCCATTTTCAGAGGAGTCATGTATTGATTCAATTTTCAATCGAGATTTGTTGTTAAATTGTTGAAAAACATTGAGATGAGGTTTTGTTTCTGTTATTTTGATTTGATGTGGATCCAGCATGTTTTTTTCTTTATTTAGTGGAAACGGATCAATTTATAAAAGAAAAATCTGTCAGATTAGCAAGATGAAATAATGTAATGATCAATAATAAACGTGTTGCTAAGTAGGAAAGTTGCTGAGCATAAAACTAGTACTTTTCTTACGATTTTTTCTAAATAAAGTATACTCTTTTCCATTAAAAATACTTAACAAGTGCGGAAAGTTATACTTTCCCGCACGCTCCTGCCGAGGTGGCGTTCGGGAAAGATACGTTCTAATAATATTGAGTAATAACTATATACACAAATGCACATGAATTGACGAGTTTGTACATTAGGGATCAATGTTTAAACTTTCATTATAATTTCAATGGATTCGCAATGATTACACTAATTCCGAGTTCTAAAGTCGGAATTATACTAATTCCGAGTTGTGAAGTCAGAATTATACTAATTCCGAGTTGTAAAGTCGGAATTAGTATAATTTTGAGTTGTGAAGTCGGAATTATACTAATTCCGAGTTGTGAAGTCAGAATTATACTAATTCCGAGTTGTAAAGTCGGAATTAGTATAATTCCGAGTTGTGAAGTCGGAATTATACTAATTCCGAGTTGTAAAGTCAGAATTATACTAATTCCGAGTTGTAAAGTTGGAATTAGTATAATTCCGACTTGTGAAGTCGGAATTATATTTTTTTTTATTTTATGTGGCCCTTCTACGCTTTCGTAGTTTATGGCAATGGTTAATGCTAACATAAAATAGAAAATCTTTTGTGGCCTCATCAACTTTGTTTAATTTCTGATCTTCTCGTTTTCTTTTACGATAATGATCTACAACATCCCCTTGTTTAACCACTCTGTAAATAGTTGAATGCCACAAACTGGTGAGATGAGATATCCTTCCGAAAATTTCATTGTCACATTTGTCGTTCATTTCCTTTTTTAGATTTATATATATATATATATATATATATATATATATATATATATATATATATAGAACAAGTCTTTGGGTCTGAACATGAAGATCTTTGTTCTTAAATTCCCATTGTTCATCCGGTTGTGAGTCTTGTTCCTCACGTTCTTCGAATTGTTCATCAGGTTGTGAGTCTTGTTCCTCACGTTCTTCGAATGTTCGCCAAAATGCCATGTTGCAGAACTATACACTCAAACGTTTATACTAAAACTCTAATGTTGATTTTCACACTTTTAGTTTAAAAAACCGCGACATATGTTTTGCAAATACAATGGATTCTTCAAGCACAAGTATACTGAGTTATACTATTCCCAAAATGTTAATTCATTTGGGAACAGTTTTATACCTGTTTTCGGATAACTCTATGATAACAAATAGTGTTTCTCAATAATTAATTACATTTATACCTAGTCTAACGGCAAAACAGATTAAGTAGAGAGAAAATATTGAGTTCTATTTGATCGTTCATTAAGTACGCTAATGGACAGGAATGAAATTGAAAAGTCTTGGTACCAAATATTAAAAATTATCTTTGTCCTATAGATTTTCTTTTGACATTATTGATTTGTGTCTTGTTTCGTAACAATGTTCTAGTCCCCGAAGATAAATTTTTTTTTGAATTGAAAGCAAGATGAGTTAAAGAAATAATATTGGCGAATGTCAAGGACCCTAGATTCGGAGTATATCAAATCAGTAAGTATCGATGGCTAGTTTTCTAAATACGGGGTGTTAAAGTTGAAAATTGCCCAGATTTTCGGATTTATTTTTTATTTATTAAAAGTTAGATTGGATTTATGTTGCGTGTAGACGTTTACTACATGTTTTAGTAATGGAATTAGTGGATACGTATGATTAAAAATATTTACATTTACAAGGTGATTCACGAATATATGACGGTAGTTTTTTGCCAAAATTCACTTTTTCTACTGTGACGTCAGAGAGGCATATTTTTGAAATGTTCTCTTCGATATAGTATTTTGACGAGAAAATATTGCATAGTACATATTTTTTATACAGGGTGTTTCACAGAAAGAACCACTAGACAGAATTATTTTCTTTTAGGGTTGATTCGAAACCCTGTATTTATGGATTGATTTTTGGGAAAAGTAATACCACAAACATGTGTGTGTCTCTAATATCCAAAATATACAAGGTGGTTTATTCATAGGAAGGTATTCTATTTTGGGAAAAGTACAAAAAACATGAACAACCTCCTGTATTCAAAAATTTCCTGTGTCAAATGTAACTATTTTCTCACTATATATTGATTTTCATGCCATCTTCAGAGGTATGAATTCTGAATCCAATACTATGACCAGTTTTCGAGATACAGGGCGTTAAAGTGGAAAATTACTGATTTTATCAGTTTTTCTTCAAATTGAATAGCCGGATTGATTTTATGTTGCGCCTATGAGTTTAATATGAGTTTCGGTCAGATGTACATGGAAAGGTTCAGCTGAAAATATTTACTGTTACAGGGTTATTCACGAATAAATCACAATAGGTTTTTGCAAATACTCAAAATTCTACAGTTCCGTCACAGATAAGTTATTCCATGAAGTTAATACCTAGTCGTTTACAATTTTGAGTCTGAGATGATTACTTTTTATACAGGGTGAGCCATACAGCCAACCATACCAAAAATAATTATGCTTTGAAATAATTGAAATGAGAACTTTCTTAGTGAATTTTGAGTAACTGTATAACATTACATCAATTATACATAACCGTAAGAATTTTAAATATACAAGGTGATTTAGTTATAATTACCTACCAAAAATATACATCTTTGTCCGATATAAATAATCGACAAGCTTTTATACACGTGGCAGCAAAAATGATAATAAGAAGTTTTTTCATTTATTCAACACTTTATAATTATTTTTGGTATGATTGATTGTATGACTCACCCTGTATGAAAAGTAATCATTTCAGACTCAAAGTTGTACACGACTAGGTATTAACTTCATGGAATAATTTATCTGTGACGAAACTGTAGAATTTTGAGTATTTGCAAAAACCTATTGTGATATATTCGTGAATAACCCTGTAACAGTAAATATTTCCAGCTGAACCTTTCCATGTACATCTGACCGAAACTCATATTAAACTCATAGGCGCAACATAAAATCAATCCGGCTCTTCAATTTGAAGAAAAATCTGATAAAATCCTGTTCCTGTTCAGCATCAGAGTGCTGGTAACGGAACAGTATATAACTCGCTCTACACGTATATTGTGAAGTACCTACCTATACAAATAGGTTCGAATTATACCTACACAAGAAGATGGATAATTATCATCTCTTTGGAGGTGATAGCGCAGTGGGTAAGCGCGCTCATAAAGTTACTCAAAATTCACTAAAAAAGTTCTCATTTCAATTATTTCAAAGCATAATTATTTTTGGTGTATGGCTCACCCTGTATGAAAAGTAATCATTTTAGACTCAAAATTGTAAACGACTAGGTATTAACTTCTTGGAATAATTTATCTGTGACGAAACTGTAGAATTTTGAGTATTTCCAAAAACCTATTATGATTTATTCGTGAATAACCCTGTAACAGTAAATATTTTTAGCTGAACCTTTCCATGTACATCTGACCGAAACTCATGTTAAACTCATAGGCGCAACATAAAATCAATACGGCTTTTCAATTTGAAGAAAAAACTAATAAAATCAGTAATTTTCCACTTTAACGCCCTGTATCTCGAAAACTGGTCATAGTATCGGATTCAGAATTCATACCTCTGAAGATGGTATGAAAATCAATATATAGTGAGAAAATAGTTACATTTGACAGATGAAATTTATGAACACAGGTTGTTCATGTTTTTTGTACTTTTCCCAAAATAGAATACCATCCTCTGAATAAACCACCTTGTATATTTTGGAGATTAGAGACAGAAATATGTTTGTGGTATTACTTTTTCCAAAAATCAATCCATGAATACAGGGTTTCGAATTAATCCTAAAAGAAAATAAGTTTGTCTAGTGGTTCTCTCTGTGAAACACCCTGTATAAAAAATAGGTTCTGTGAAATAATTTTCCGTCAAAATACTATATCGAAGAGGACGTTTGAAGAATATGCCTCCCTGACGTCAAAGTAGAAAAAGTGAATTTTGGCAAAAAACTACCGTCATACATTATTGAATCACCTTGTAAATATAAATATTTTTAATCATACGTATCCACTAATTTCATTACTAGAACATGTAGTAAACTTCTTTCTGCATGCAACAGAAATCCGATCTAACTTTTAATAAATAAAAAATAAATCCGAAAATCTTAGCAATTTTCAACTTTAACACCCCGTATTTAGAAAACTAGCCATCGGATTGGGTTGGGCCCATTGACACTTTTGGTTACTGAGTCGGGTACAACAACATACCAAACTCTCAGAAAATTTGACCGGTCGCCACTTTACATAAGAAAAGTGCGGGGTCCTTTGAATCGGTATAAGATACTCCTCAGGGTATTGCATAGTCTCAATATATGTACGTTTCATTTTAGATGTGTAGATAGATAGATAGTTTATTTGACTACATTATATACAATCGCATATTTATAGCAGGTCATTTGTAGATTTTTTAGAGTGACAGCAACTTGAATAAGTGAATAAAAAATACATGTAAAATAAATAAAACATGTAAATGAAAAAAAAACATGTAAATAAATAACACATATAAATGAATAAAACAAGTAAATTATTAAAATTTTATTCAAATTTTGGTGGGTATGTTCCCGAACACAGAACACGGCTGTGAAGTTTTTTCAAAGTATTCATGACAGAGTAGAAACTACTATTTGAGAAAAACGATTTCATTACTTGTTTGAACTTATTCATTTGCAACAGTTTGATATGTTGCGGAAGAACATTATAGAGGCTGAAGTCTAGAGAATTATTTTTAGAAACTGAAAGCCTATGCCTAGGAATCCTGATGTTGTCAGCTTTCCTAGAATTGTATTGATGAATATCAGCTTGTATGGTGAGAGTGGGTGATTTCTTGTGGATTTCAATCAGTGAATTGTACATGCAGGGTGGCCCATCGAAAACTTGACATCGGGGTTTTGGGTGATAATATCGCAGATGTGGAAAAACCCTCGGACAGGTCGATTGTAGTTTCGAGGGGGACAGTTTGTTCTCCTACATGCACCACCGTCACGGCAACACTCGAGGTGTGGGGTGAACAACCCCTAAAATTTGAATAGGGAATAATGGTGGAGTGGCACATCTTTTGAAAGCCCGTTAAGTTCTCTATCCAACGGCGTCCCGATTTCGAAATTGGGATGAACCGTTTGGGAAAAAATAAATTCAGGAATAAACCTGTACGAAAGTTAAGAGCTTACTTGTACGTCTCTGGAAAACTCATTTGCCAGTTTTTGCAATCATTTATTTGCTACGATACTGTGAATGTTTTTGCTCAGTTTTTTTCGCGGTACCCATGAAATTTTTTTAATAAAATAGAACAAACAGATAGAGCAAGCAGTTTCTGTTTTTCACGTGTGTATTACAAATGAGTTTCATTCGTGTGTGGTATCGTACGTCGAAATTAAAACGAAACAATGGTGTATACAGTGGCAGAGAGGGTTGCGTTGATTGAACTGTATTATGAAAACAATAGATGTGCGAAAAGGGCTGCGGAACGGTTCAATCAACAATATGGCAGGACTGTGTCGCGGCAGTATGTGTCTGAATTAGTATCAAAATTCCGAGAAACGGGATCGGTAGCAAATAAAAAACGGCAAATCGAACCGCCAGTAAGAAATGGGGCGACAACAGTGGCAATTTTGGGCCATGTTGAGGTTGACCATACGTTGAGTACAAGACAGCTAGCAACTGTTTCCGGTATCTCAAGAACTAGCATTCAGCGTATTTTAAAACTACATAAATTCCATCCTTACAAAATTAAATTAACAACGAACTGAATGAAGATGATTTTGATCGGCGTTTACAATTCTGTGAGGTACTAAGTGAGCAGGCGATTGCAAATCCTCAGTGTCTGTTCAACATTTGTTTTAGTGATGAATGTTCTTTTTTTTTAAATGGTATAGTTAATCGTCATAATTGTCGATATTGGGCTGATTCGAATCCCCATATATTTCATGAGGTACATACGCAATATCCTCAAAAATTAAACGTATGGGCTGGTATTTTTGGGGATCGTATCGTGGGCCCCCTCTTCTTAGAAGGCAATCTAACATGGGAAATGTATCTGGAACAGCTTGAAGACACAATTGAACCAATGTTAACTAACATTATTGAAAATGAACATCATTATCAGGAGGATCAGTTGATATTTCAACAAGATGGTGCTCCTCCGCATTATGCTATGCCTGTTCGGCGATATTTAGATCACCACTTCCCTGGTCATTGGATTGGTAGGCGAGGTTCTATTGAATGGCCCCCACGATCACCAGACCTGTCTCCCTTAGATTTCTTTCTGTGGGGTCATTTGAAAAGCAGAATTTATGCTACACCACCAGCTTCACTAGCAGATTTACGGCAACGAATCACATTAGAATGTCGCCAAATCACCCCAGACATGCTCCAAAATGTACGAGAACGTTTTCAACAAAATCTGTATCATTGCATGGAAGTTGGAGGTGAGCATTTCGAGCATTTGTTACGATGAGACTAATGTAAGTGAATTTTACTCTTAACTTAATTATGGCTCATTTCCGTTAGAAAAACTGCCGACCGTTTTGTTTCGAGAATTCAACGGGCTTTCCAACGATGTGCCACTCGACTCCTATTCCCTATTCAAATTTCAAGGGTTGTTCACCCCACTGCTCGAGGGTTGACCTGACGGTGCTGCCTGTAGGAGGGCACAATGTCCCCCTCGAAACTAAAATCGACCTGTCCGAGCGTTTTTCCAGATCTACGATATTAGTACCCAAAACCCCCATGTCAAGTTTTCGATGGGCCACCCTGTATATAAGGACGGAGGAGTCATAATTTTAAATTTTGTAAACAAAGTTCGGCAAGAATCTCTATATCTCGCATTTCCTAATATTCTGATCGCTTTTTTCTATTGAATGATAATGCCACTTGCAGCAGAACAATTTCCCCATAAGAGACTGAAAAAGTGAATAATACACTGTTATTAGTGCATCAGAATTTGCAATATGTCTAAGCTGACGTAGTAGGAACAGTATACTTGACAATTTGAGTTTTAATGTCTCTATATGAGCACTCCAGTTGAGTTTGCCATCTAAAGTATCTTAACACTTTGTCCTTCTTGTTCAATTTGACGAGTAGTGATGAATAATCTCTGTGACTTGTCACTATTGAGTTTTAAATTATGAGATATGAACCATGCTTCAGCTTTTGCTTCAATTTCTTTGGACTTATCTAATAAAGAACTGAAATCTGGATTTGAATAAATGAAAGATGTGTCATCGGCGAACATGACACATTTACAAGTAGTCATGAAGCTACTCAACTCATTCACATATATAATGAACAAAATTGGCCCCAACACAGAGCCCTGGGGTACACCATGATTTATTTCTTTAAAATCTGATGAAAAGTTATTGAAATAGACAGCCTGAAACCGATTTGTCAGATAAGATTCATATAGCGAAAGTGCTATACCTCTTATGCCATAACGTATCAATGGTTACTCTAAATACTTTGGTAATTCGGTCTCTTTTATTCTCAATTTATTGCTAATTGTGTTTTCTTAATATTAAAAGGGCATATGAACTGTTTTTTCGAAATTATTTGTCAATACCTTAGAATCGAACAAGTTTTTGATAAGTTTAAAATCATTCTGTATGATGGTTTTAAAATTTTCCCAGTTTTCACCTACGAAGATGAGTTAATATTGAAAAGATCATTCATGTAAAGAGAACTGGACCTAGTACAGTACCTTGGGGTACGCCATACTCAACAGTGCGCTCTATACTCAAACTATCATGGAGTATACCAGCTGTTTCCTGTCACTTAGGTTTTTCCATTAATTTTCTGGCAACCACTCGAAAACCTAATTAAGTCCTCCAAAATATCTAATGACTGGCAGATCGTATCGAATGCTTTAACAAGATCTAGAAATACACAAGCAGATTTTTTTCAGTGTCCAAACTTTTTGATATATTTAATGTCAAATACGCAATAGCACCCATTTCATTATTTTTTCCTCTATTTTCTTATTTCTTTATTTATTTGGTTGAAATCAACATTGTCGGGTATTGATCAGTTCGAATTCCGTAGTAAAAGTTGTAGTAATCATGTTTTTAAACGCTCTTTCCAAAAGTTTTGCAACATTGAATATTGCTGATATTGGTCAACTTTTTTGAGCCCGGTTTATGAAATGCTTTGATTGTTGCTTTTTTTAAACAGTGAAGGATAAACACCAGAGAAAATTACTTTTGAGATCCTCATTAATTTTTGAGACAATTTGATCTCATGGATTTTATTTGTCCGACGCATGGTTTTCGCTTAAAAAAATAAAAATCGTTTTAGTCCAGGATCAAATCCTAGAAAATCTGATGCGGTGTAGAAATGTTTGTGCATCGACTGAAAGCAAATTAAGAGATCAGATTCGTTCCAAAATGAATGAGAATCCAAAAAATATGGATTTCAGCTTGTACAAAAACGAGTTTTATTTTATTTTATAAAAGTAAGTTTGTATGAACGGATCAAATTTATTAATTATTGATAGTACTAACACTGATTATAAAAATTGTTGGAAATGGCCAGCTTCACTTAATAGGCATGCTTTCGCCCGACTACGCATGGAATTACGCACACGTTCAAATATTCCCGGCGTATTTCGTATAGTTTCACACGAGATAACTATTCGCTCTTTAAAGTCTTCTAAAGTATTAATGGGTGTTCTATACACTACAGTTTTAAGGTGTCCCCATAAAAAGAAATCTAAACTGTTGAGATCGGGGGATCTTGCTGGGCATTGCTGAGGTCCTCCGCGACGTATTCAACTATTATGATAAACTGTATTTAAATGGTTTTGGACAATGAAGTAGCATCGTGAATGTACCATATTCGATTCCTTAACGCAATTGGCACATCTTCAAGCAACCCTCTTGGTTCTTCTTCGAGAAAGTGTAAATAAGACCGACCATCAAGGTGTACTGGTAGAAAAAATGGGCCTATTACCCAGTTTATTTCAATGTTCACGCTCAACTCCAGCGCCCTTTTCATGGCTTTTATTCATGCAAAGTTCCAAATATTCCTGTTTCGGCAAACAAAAACCTAGCGGCAACGCCGCCTCGAGTCCTCTGCCAAAAACAAAACACGCGCATACTACTAAGGTGTTCGCCGATAAAAACCCATTCATCGATCTCAGTGCACCGTGAAAGCCGAGCTTAGGGTCAATATTCTAGCTGAAAACACGGCCACCGCGATCGGCATCAGATGTACCAGTCGCGTCTAAAAATAGATTAATCTGGGCCAGAGAAGGACCCACACCCCGAAAATCTACCCCGGGAGGATGACGCGACAGTCTGGAGCCAGCTTCCAGCGTCTTCGTCGGATTCTCGCCCACGGACTCATCAGAGGTGCAGCGGGTTATTATGGGCGGATTTTTATGACGCGCATAGCGATTGTTTCTAGCACGTCATCATAGAGTTGGCCCTGTTGACGTCAATTTATTTTCGTAGGCAGATCGGTTTTTGGTTTTCCGGACATTATGAGTTTTCAGACTACTTACTGATGCTATAACTTCGTCCCGTAGGAGTTGAATAAATTTCTTGAGTTTTATGGAAAGAAACAAGAACATAGAGTAGAGAAACACGGAATGAAGGTGACTGATGTACGATGATTATTGCGTCTTCCAGATTCTTTTGAAATAAAAAAATTATCTCTGCTCCTGATGGTGATCGTAGGAATTCAATTTTTTTTAATTCGTGAAATCATGCTAGTAATACATTTTCATATAAGTCAATTATATAAAAGCAAAATTAAACAATGTTAAGCAACGTATTTAGAAAAAAAATGTGCAATTTTTTAGTCATTTTTTTAAACTTAAAATTAAAAAATCGATATACTTATTCGATAATATGAAAATACAACTCTTACAGATTTTCTTCACATAAAAATTCAAATTACTCGTAAACCATGAGAGATGGAAGAAAACCTCCGTTCTGGATTCTGCTACTAGAGATCTTCCTGTTACCCCAATTTGAATCAAATATTTTTTGGTTGAGAATAATGAAGGATTCCGTCGTTAGAAAAAAAAATACCAAGCCTTAATGGAGAGTGTGCAAGTTTTTTATTTGAGGTCTTGCAACCACCATATTCCGTCAGTGCGTTTGTGGTTGAGAATGATGAAAGATTTATATCGTTAGAAAGAAAATACCAAGCCTTGGGGGAGAGTGGGGCTCTGCAACTTTTTTATTTGAGGTCCTGCAACCACCATATTCCGTCAGTGCGTTCATCGTTGAGAATGATGAAGGATTATATCGTTAGAAAGCAAATACCAAGCCATGGGGGAGAGTGGGGATCTGCAACTTTCTTATTAGAGGTCCTGCAACCACCATATTTCGTCAGTTGAGAATGATGAAGGATTATATCGTTAGAAAGAAAATACCAAGCCTTGGGGGAGAGTGGAGCTCTGCAATTTTCTTATTAGAGATCCTGCAACCACCATATTCCGCCACTGCATTCGAAGTTAAGAATAATGAAGGATTCTATCGTTATAAAAAAATCACCAAGCCTTGGGGGAGAGTGAAACTCTTCAACTTTTTTATTAGAGGTTTTTGCAACCACCATATTCCGTCAATGCGTTCGTGGTTGAGAATAATGAACGACTCCATCGTGAGAAAAAAATACCAAGCCTTGGGGGAGAGTGGGGCTCTGCAACTTTTTTATTAAAGGTCCTGCATCCACCATATTTCGTCAGTGCGTTCGTGGTTGAGAATGATGAAGGATTCCATCGTAAAAATAAAATTACCAAGCATTGGGGGAGAGTGGAGCTCTGCAACTTTTTTATTGCAACCACCATATTTCGTCAGTGCGTTTGTTGGGAATTATGGAGGATTCCACCATTAGAAAAAAACTAATAAGCCTTGGAGGAGAGTGAAACTCTGCAACTTTTTTATTAGACGTTTTGCAACCACCATATTCCGTCAACGCGTTCGTAGTTGAGAATAATGAACGATTCCATCGTAAGAAAAAAATACCAAGCCTCGGGGGAGAGTGGGACTCTGCAACTTTTTTATTAGAGGCCTTGCAACAATCATATTCCGTCAGTACATTCGTGGTTGAGAATGATACAGGATTCCATCGTAAGAAAAAAGTAACCAAGCCTTGGGGGAGAGTGGAGCTCTGCAACTTTTTTATTGCAACCACCATATTCCGTCAATGCGTTCGTGGTTGAGAATAATGAACGATTCCATCGTGAGAAAAAAATACCAAGCCTTGGGGGAGAGTGGGGCTCTGCAACTTTTTTATTGAAGGTCCTGCATCCACCATATTTCGTCAGTGCGTTCGTGGTTGGGAATTATGGAGGATTCCACCATTAGAAAAAAACTAATGAGCCTTGGAGGAGAGTGAAACTCTGCAACTTTTTTATTAGAGGTTTTGCAACCACCATATTCCGTCAACGCGTTGGTAGTTGAGAATAATGAACGATTCCATCGTAAGAAAAAAATACCAAGCCTCGGGGGAGAGTGGGACTCTGCAACTTTTTTATTAGAGGTCTTGCAACAATCATATTCCGTCAGTGCATTCGTGGTTGAGAATGATACAGGATTCCATCGTAAGAAAAAAGTAACCAAGCCTTGGGGGAGAGTGGAGCTCTGCAACTTTTTTATTAGAGGTCCTGCAAACACTATATTCCGTAAATGTGTTCGTGGTTGAGAATGATGAAGAATTCCATAGTTGGAAAAAAATTACCAAGCCCTGGGGGAGAGTGGGACTCTGCAACTTTTTTATTAGAGGTCTTGCAACAATCATATTCCGTCAGTGCATTCGTGGTTGAGAATGATACAGGATTCCATCGTAAGAAAAAAGTAACCAAGCCTTGGGGGAGAGTGGAGCTCTGCAACTTTTTTATTAGAGGTCCTGCAAACACCATATTCCGTCAGTGCGTTCGTGGTTGAGAATGATGAAGAATTCCATAGTTAGAAAAAAATTACCAAGCCCTGGGGGAGAGTGGGACTCTGCAACTTTTTTATTAGTGGTTCTACCGCCACCATATTCTGTCGGTGGTAGAGAATAATGGAGGATTCCATCGTGAGAAAAAAAATACCAAGCTTTGGGAGCAACCAGTAACTGCGGATTAGTGAAATTTTTGAATAATTTCGATTCTTTCAAAATTGATTTACTTCACATAAAAATTCAAATTACTCGTAAACCATGAGAGGTGGAACACAACCTCCGTTCTGGATTCTGCTACTAGAGATCTTCCTGTTACCCCAATTTGAATAAAATATTTTTTGGTTGAGAATAATGAAGGATTCCGTCGTTAGAAAAAAAAATACCAAGCCTTAATGGAGAGTGTGCAAGTTTTTTATTTGAGGTCTTGCAACCACCATATTCCGTCAGTGCGTTTGTGGTTGAGAATGATGAAAGATTTATATCGTTAGAAAGAAAATACCAAGCCTTGGGGGAGAGTGGGGCTCTGCAACTTTTTTATTTGAGGTCCTGCAACCACCATATTCCGTCAGTGCGTTATCGTTGAGAATGATGAAGGATTATATCATTAGAAAGCGAATACCAAGCCATGGGGGAGAGTGGGGTTCTGCAATTTTCTTATTAGAGGTCCTGCAATCACCATATTTCGTCAGTTGAGAATGATGAAGGATTATATCGTTAGAAAGAAAATACCAAGCCTTGGGGGAGAGTGGAGCTCTGCAATTTTCTTATTAGAGATCCTGCAACCACCATATTCCGCCACTGCATTCGAAGTTAAGAATAATGAAGGATTCTATCGTTATAAAAAAATCACCAAGCCTTGGGGGAGAGTGAAACTCTTCAACTTTTTTATTAGAGGTTTTTGCAACCACCATATTCCGTCAATGCGTTCGTGGTTGAGAATAATGAACGATTCCATCATGAGAAAAAAATACCAAGCCTTGGGGGAGAGTGGGGCTCTGCAATTTTTTTATTAAAGGTCCTGCATCCACCATATTTCGTCAGTGCGTTCGTGGTTGAGAATGATGAAGGATTCCATCGTAAAAATAAAATTACCAAGCATTGGGGGAGAGTGGAGCTCTGCAACTTTTTTATTGCAACCACCATATTTCGTCAGTGCGTTTGTGGTTGGGAATTATGGAGGATTCCACCATTAGAAAAAAACTAATAAGCCTTGGAGGAGAGTGAAACTCTGCAACTTTTTTATTAGACGTTTTGCAACCACCATATTCCGTCAACGCGTTCGTAGTTGAGAATAATGAACGATTCCATCGTAAGAAAAAAATACCAAGCCTCGGGGGAGAGTGGGACTCTGCAACTTTTTTATTAGAGACCTTGCAACAATCATATTCCGTCAGTACATTCGTGGTTGAGAATGATACAGGATTCCATCGTAAGAAAAAAGTAACCAAGCCTTGGGGGAGAGTGGAGCTCTGCAACTTTTTTATTAGAGGTCCTGCAAACACCATATTCCGTCAGTGCGTTCGTGGTTGAGAATGATGAAGAATTCCATAGTTAGAAAAAAATTACCAAGCCCTGGGGGAGAGTGGGACTCTGCAACTTTTTTATTAGTGGTTCTACCGCCACCATATTCTGTCGGTGGTAGAGAATAATGGAGGAATAATGGAGGATTCCATCGTGAGAAAAAAATACCAAGCCTTGGGGGCAACCAGTAACTGCGGATTAGTGAAATTTCTGAATAATTTCGATTCTTTCAAAATTGATTTACTTCACATAAAAATTCAAATTACTCGTAAACCATGAGAGGTGGAACACAACCTCCGTTCTGGATTCTGCTACTTGAGATGTTCCTCCAATTTGAATCAAATAATTTTTCAAATTTTCCCAGAAAAAAGTTCAAAGGGTACCTCATTTCTTGAACGAACCAAAAAATCTACTTCTTCCTAGAGCCACTAAATTGAAGGCAGGGGCGGGGGTTCCTAGGAAACCAGTGACTGCGGATTAGTGAAATTTCTGAAAATTTCTGTTTCTTTTTGAATAGCTTGTAAACTGTGAGAGATGGACCAGAACCGATTGATTGCAGTTCTGGATTCTGCTGCTTGAGATCCTCTTGTTACTCCATTTTGAAGCTATTTTTGAAATTTCATCGAAAAAAGTTTAAAGGGCCTAACCTTGTATTTTGAATGACCCAAAAAATTAACTTTATACTAGAGCTTCCAAATTCATAAGGCAGGGTTTTCTAACAACTATACAGGCTGATTCACGGTGGATGGCACATTAGACGTTTCTGGTGAACCAGACAACGGATCACTTTGAAAATTTAATGGAGGGCATATTCGGACATTCTCTAGCCAACTAAAATATTTTCGACAATGCGGTGTTGCCGCTTCTATTAGAAAACAGTAGCAACTTTGATTTTTCAAATGGAACACTCTGTATATAATATTATTTTTGGAATCTCCAACAATTGCCCGACAACTTTTCTTGATATTTCCCTATACCTATCTGTTACCGTTTTCGAAATAAAAATTAATTTCAATTTTTTTCTTCGAAAATCATGACTTCCAAAAATGCCGATATCTTTTAGTTAAGAAGTACTATGATATCGAAATTTGGTTTGGAGTTAGGTGATACTTGGACACTTCCCACACGTCAGCCTAATCTCCGTTACTTCAATACAGGGTGGTAAAAAAATACAGTTTTTTCGTTTGCTTGAAAAAGTTGCTGAAATTTGATTATTTTAAATGGAACACCCTGTATATTATTGAAAATTTGGAAAGCTGCTGAAATTTGCTTTCTTTCTATGTATATCATACCTATACCTAACAACTAGTCAAGTTTCGGACTTATGAGCATTTATTTGTGAAAATGTCCCTTCAGAATGGTATTTCCATTCGGTATTTGGTAAGCAGGCCATGATTACTATTTGACAGTAGCGTTGTGACATTCTCCTAATAATATCGACATTTTCGTCACTTCAGAAGTTGCAAATACCTTCAAAACGATGGAACAAAACTATTCAAACGAAGTTCTTATGAATTTGTTTATTATTTTTGGACAGTGTGACAAAATTATCAGCAGAACATGTAGAAAGTTCAATGAAATTTATCCGAATCTACCGCCAATGAACCTCAAGAAATTTATACGAATTCAGAACAATTTCAATATGTTTGGATAAACTTTAAAAAAGCACCAAGAAACTTGAAATTGGAAATATTGATATGAATAATTATAAAAAAGTAAAACAATCATGTGGAATATTTCAAAATATGTTCGAATCACTGGCCGTTCACTTCCAAGCACTTTAAAATGCGGGTGTTGACTGCTTTCGTGGTGGCAGATCTGATTTCATTGGGATCCAAATCTTCAAATGTTTGGGCAATCCTTTCTAACAATTCATCTCTCGAACGCACGGGTATTTTGTAAACTTTTTCTTTAAACATTCCCCACAAATAAAAATCTAATGGATTAAGATCGGGTGATCTCGCTGGCCAATTCCATGGTCCCAAGCGCCTTATCCACCGATCGTCAAAAAGTCTTTCCAGTTCTGCGCTCACTTTTCTTGTGCCATGTGCAGGAGCTCCGTCTAGTTGGTACCAACAGTTTCGATATTCTTCGAGTGGCAGATTATCCACGAAACTCTCTACAGTATTCTCCAAAATATTCAGGTAGCTTCTGGATGTTAATGACTCCTCGTATATCACGTACCTCAATTTGTTGTCCATCAACATGCAGAAGACATTAAAACTAAATTTTTCTTGAAATCCGGCTTCTTTTGTGACGTGAGGATTTTCACTGGACCAATAATGACGATTTTTTCTATTGAAAATCCCTTCTCTCGAAAATTTCGATTCATCAGTCCAAATAATTTTATTTAAAAAAAAGTGGATCTTCTTGAATGCGTGTCAACAACATTTCACAAAATTCTACTCTCTGTTGAGGGTCTTGAGGCTTCATTGCTTGAATTTTGGTGAATTTATAATCATGCATTTTATGTCTTCGCAAGATTCTTTTTTACCGATGAATATTTTATACCCAAATCTTCTTCAGCACTTCTTATCGATGACTCGGGAAATGCGTGAAAATATGCTAAGACATTAATCTGGTTGTCTTCAGAAGTTACGGGTCGAGGCAAGTTTCTTGGTGCTTTTAAAGTTGATCCAAATGCATTGAAATTGTTCTGAATTCGTATAAATTTCTTGAGGTTCATTGGCGGTAGATTCGGATACATTTCATTGAACTTTCTACATGTTCTGCTGATAATTTTATCACACTGTCCAAAAATAATAAACAAATTCATAAGAACTTCGTTTGAATAGTTTTGTTCCATCGTTTTGAAGGTATTTGCAACTTCTGAAGTGACGAAAATTTCGATATTATTAGGAGAATGTCACAACGCTACTGTCAAATAGTAATCATGGCCTGCTTACCAAATACCGAATGGAAATACCATTCTGAAGGGACATTTTCACAAATAAATGCTCATAAGTCCGAAACTTGACTAGTTAGGTATAGGTTTGATATACATAGAAAGAAAGCAAATTTCAGCAGCTTTCCGAATTTCCAATAATATACAGGGTGTTCCATTTAAAATAATCAAATTTCAGCAACTTTTTCAAACGAAAAAACTGTATTTTTTTACCACTTTGTATTGAAGTAACGGAGATTAGGCTGACGTGTGGGAAGTGTCCGAGTATCACCTAACTCCAAACCAAATTTCGATATCATAGTACTTCTTAACTAAAAGATATCGGCATTTTTAGAAGTCATGATTTTCGAAGAAAAAAATTTAAATTAATTTTTATTTCGAAAACGGTAACAGATAGGTATAGGGAAATATCAAGAAAAGTTGTCGGGCAATTGTTGGAGATTCCAAAAATAATATTATATACAGAGTGTTCCATTTGAAAAATCAAAGTTGCTACTGCTTTCTAATAGAAGCGGCAACACCGCATTGTCGAAAATATTTTAGTTAGCTAGGGAATGTCCGAATATGCCCTCCATTACATTTTCAAAGTGATCCGTTGTCTGGTTCACCAGAAACGTCTAATGTGCCATCCACCATGAATCAGCCTGTATAGCTACTACAGAATAGTGAAATCCCTCTCAAGTTTCAATTTTTCGAATTTTATGTATTTTTTTTCATATGAAAATAGCAATAACTAGAAAACCATAAGAGATGGACCAACACCGATTGCAGTTCTGGATTCTGCTGCTTGAGATCATCCTGTTGCTCCATCTAAATCTATTTTTTTAAATTTCAACGAGAAAAGTTCAAAGGGATTAGAGAAATTTCTGAAAACATTCTTCAATTTTTTCACATGAAAATTCGAATAACTCGTAAACCATAAGAGATGGAACAATACCGATTTCAGTTATGGATTCTAACAGTCAAGATTCTCCTGTAGGTCATTTATGAATGAATACATTTCTGAATTTCCACCGAATTTGAATTTTTATTGGAAGGCTGTTGTTAGTATAGGTATACGCAAACAACCAAATGTTTGTTTGGGGACTACTGCGAATAAATGATTAAAGCAAGAACTTTAAAAGTAATATATTCGAATGAATCAATAAAAAGTGCCTCTTGTTTTTCTTATAATCCATGAGGAACCAGCTTTTGTGCATTCATAAAAATTAAATAATCTTGATTTCAGTTGCGCCATCTAGTGTGTAGTCCTAAAAGTTTCCAAACCCGACAACTAGAATTCTGTACTGAAAGGATAATTATAATATTGCAACCGAGTTTCAGTTCTACTACTCTACAGAAGGTGGCACCTCGCTGATATATCAAATACAAATAAATATTAATTAATAATTCTACTCTGATCGACATAAGACACAAAATAACCTCCGGGGAGGAATATTTAAAGTACCGGGTAGTGGCATCCTAGAAAAATTGTATGTTTTTATAGAATCTCACCATACTCGTGATTCCTATTGAATGCAGTAGAAATCCAAGAATTTCCAAAAAAGCGCTTGCTCCGCTATGTATTGTCATATTTAATTATAATAATAATTTCCTTTTAGGAATTTGATATCTACATGTTGTTTACTAAGTACCTACTTGTATAAACTTCAGAAGGGAAATCTTTGACTAATTTCAAGAAAGTTCATATGAACATGTGTCCGCAGTTCAAATTGAACTGAAGAAAGAAGTTCCTTCATCATGGAAAAAGGCGGATTTACCACAAGATGCAAAAAAATAAAATATAGAAATGAGAAACAAGTTGATTTTAAAAGTTTATAATCAAACATAACTTGATACACAATAGTATAAAAACGTTTTTTTTTACTAAACTACTTAGTCCAATCTATAACTAAACAATTTATATATAACTCAAGCAGCTCATTAATTGGGAATTCAAAATCAGATGCCAGCTAAAGTGGTTAAAATCAATCCACTTTCATACACATCACAATCATTGTTTACGTTAAAATTCCTATGATTCTGGTCACTGTTTCTGCAAATTTTATTGAATCTTTAATGACATAGGTATATCTCACGAGCCTCTCAATCATAGGGTCGTGGGTTCAAATCCCAGCATGGTCACCGGTCTCGCGCATGGCATCACACGTTAAAAGGTAAGCTCAAAGACAAAGACAGACAAATAAATATGGTGAATGTTCTATTCTTATGTTCACACAATGTACATTAAAGTGGTTTCTCCATTCGCCCCTTGGCGCTGGCATCTAATTTTGAATTCCCAGTTCTATGATACAAAAAAAGTCTGCGTTGGTCAAATGTAAAATGGGATTGATAGGAAAAAAATTCGAGATTTGTGGAATGTAGTACCTGTTGAAAAAATATTTATTTATAAAAATACTAACACCACATAGCTGAGCATTTCTTAAAA
Organism: Chrysolina oricalcia; assembly: GCA_944452925.2. NCBI lineage: Eukaryota > Metazoa > Arthropoda > Insecta > Coleoptera > Chrysomelidae > Chrysolina > Chrysolina oricalcia. Next base: position 4,237,406 of record OX101825.2, on the reverse strand, counting down.
ATTATAATTAATCAGTAATAAAAATAAATAACATAAATATTTAAAATGATATAAATACCAGTCAACTATCAAAAATGAAAAAAATGCATTTATTGAAATGTCCTCTAAATCACTTTTATATTCATAAATATCAGTTTGGTGTTCAGTTCTTCCTGAAACTCCTTAATATGGGATAAATATTACTCAAAGCTTCTTTTATATCAGCCCTACATTTGGCCCCAGTGAAAACTATTTTACCGTTGACAAAAATAAGCAAGACCAGCTTAGGTTTAATCATCCTGTAGATAAGACCAGGAAACAGTTCGGGCTCGTAACTGGAATAAAAATACTAGGTGGTAAAAATAACAACAAGTTAGCAATAACATTAATTTGGAAAGTAAAATCGATTAAGAAAAATGTTTTTCAAAACAATTTTCTCAGTAAACTTAAATTCAACTCATCAACAATCATTTCATTTTTTTTTTGTTGAGGAGTTATATAATATAGAATATTAGTGTTTGATATTTCAACATAAAAATTCAGTTTTGAAACAAGTCGAAAACGAAAAATTCTCACCTACTGAAATTTCCATGCATCATGTACAAATTTTCCAATTTTATAGGAAACCTCAAATCACAGGTAGCTACAACATTTTGTACTTTAAAGTTAGATAGGTTGATCTGAAAAACAATTATATGGATGACAACATAAAAACATAATTAATACAGTCATTATTATTATTTATTTTCATTCTGATTTTATTTTATCTTGAATAGAAACGAATTATAATTATTATTCATAATTTGTTTATAATAAATACGAGTCCTTCACATGGAAGATAAAGACGAAAATTTTTGATGTTTCACAAAATAAGAGAATACATTTTTAGAAAACAAAACATGCTATTCTATTTATTGTCAAATGGTTTCAGGAACAAGAAACCTATAATTGCTGTAACAGAGAGATCTGTGAATCAATATCTTTGATTCCCTAAGAGGATGCCTCTGTCAAATATGGCAATGGATGGCAGGGCAAGCGGTTTTTTTGGAAACCGTAGATGTAAATATACTGCATTAAACAGGATCACAAGTATGGTAAAATTCTTCAAAAAATATCAATAATATAGCCTTTATCATTGCCCTATCAGATTCTGTTCTGTCAAATTGATAATGACAATCTCTAATACTCTGATATTATTTTAAATAGTAAAATGGGTGTTCAATTCATAAAACTAACTCTGGTTTGCCTTTGCATTGACACCCCCTGTACAGATAACAATAATTTTAAATATGGTTCATTAAACCTCTATATCAAAGAAAATTGAGATCAAAATAATGATTCACATCAGAGCAGAGAATCGAGGAAATCTAGCTGACTCATCCTGTATATTAAGTGTGCTTTATACACCTTGCATCATCTCCAGCATTGAGTAAACCGATTATAGCGAGCGCCACGACAAATAATAATAATAGCCGTCCTCTACCCGCACGGCTGTGCCTTTGGATACACTCAAAAAGTGTTATGAGGGACTATTATTATTATTATAATTACTTACTGTGAATCCGAGCTTCTGTATGATCCTCGCAAACTTCCTGGATGCCAGCATCGCATCATATTCACTTCTAGCACCAGTGCACACTATCTTTCCTGATTTGAAAATAAGGGCTGTGGTACGAGGTTCTCGCAGCCTCATTATCAAACCATGAAAGCGTATGGGGTTGTACTCGGAATTTCGCGTCCTAGCATTAATAAATTGCAGGTCCAGAGTGGCTTGAAGATCGACTGTGGCAACACAGTTCCTATATTTATAAAGAGGTTAAGCTTGAATAACATCTAATTTCGTCGGTCCCACGCCAAAACCGTGAATGTGCAAATTTCAGGGTTTTGACTTCAATATGTGAATATACTAGTTTTCTACCAAAATTTTGAATGCCAAACTCACGAATGTTCCAACATCTCAAATCGTCGGTCCTACGCCAAAACCGCGAATGTGCAAATTTCAGGGTTTTGACTTCAAGAAGTGAAAATACCAATTTCCTACCAAAATTTTGACTGCCAAACTCACGAATGTTCGAACATCTCATTCGTTGGTCCCACGCCAAAAACGCGAAAGTGCAAATTTCAAGGTTTTGACTTTAACATGTGAAAATACTTTCTACCAAATTTTGAATACCAAACTCACGAATATTCTAACATCTCATATCGTCGGTCCCACGCCAAAACCGCGAATGTGCAAATTTCAGGATTTTGACTTTAGTGAGTGAAAATACTAACTTTCTACCAAAATTTTGAATGCCAAACTCATCTCATATCGTCGGTCGCACGATAAAACCGCGAATGTGCAAGTTTCAGGATTTTAACGGTAATATGTGAAAATACTGATTTTCTATCAAAATTTCGAATGCCAAACTCACGAATGTTTCAGCATCTCATATCGTCGGTCCCACGCCAAAAACGCGAATGTGAAAATTTCAGGGTTTCGACTTTAATGGGTAAAAATACTAATTTTCTACCAAAATTTTGACGCCAAACTCACGAATGTTCGAACATCTCATATCGTCGGTCCCACGCCAAAACTGCGAATGTGCAAATTTCAGGGTTTTGACTGTAATATGTGAAAATAATAAATTTCCACCAAAGATTTGAATGCGAAACTCAAGAATGTTCTAACATCTCATATTGTCGGTCCCACGCCAAAACCGCGAATGTGCAAATTTCAGGGTTATGACTTTAATGAGTGAAAATACAAATTTTCTACCAAAATTTTGAATGCCAAACTCAAGAATGTTCTAACATCTTATATCGTCGGTCCCACGCCAAAACCGCGAATGTGCACAATTTCAGGGTTTTGACTGTTGAATGTGAAAATACTAATTTTCTACCAAAATTTGAAATGCCAAACTCACGAATCTTCGAAAATCTCATTCGTAGGTCCCACGCCAAAACCGCGAATGTGCAAATTTCAGTGTTTTGACTTCAATATGTGAAAATACTAATTTTCTACCAAAATTTTGAATGTCAAACTCACGAATGTTCCATTAGGTTGTCTACTGTGAACGAGAGAGTATTCTCGAATGTGAAAAATTACCAAGTTTTTCAAAGCAAGAAGCTCGAATATTCTTAAAACTCTTCTCATTCGGAATGACAAATTGCACATTTGTGGTTTTGGCATGGTACCGACAATATCTGCATACAGTGAAGAATATTTTGGCAAGTCTGCTAGAAACCAAAAAACAGAAAACATTGCACAAGTGTATGTATATTATTCAACCCCCGTCACGGTATAGGCTACAGGAATAGTTGTTTTTCCACAGTTGCTTGCGAAAATATACTACACTGTATGTTAAACTTACTGCAAAGTGATATTAGTGTGTGGCTCTCCTGCTGCAGAACCAGGAATAGCTAAAGTTATAATACGTGGATCTTGCTTTATCGTGGGCACCTAAAAAAAAAAGGAAAAATACACTTCACCAGGACGATAGCCACTTCTTTGTAGATGGTTAACCGAACAAGGTGGCATTAATAACAATCAAACTCTTTTAGGAAACCCATTTTTCTGAGTTAAGAAATGTTTCTAGTAAACTTACGTTGAGGGCTAGGCTTGTGTTGGTATTCCAATCTGGTGTGGGGACAGCTGGAGTTACCCTTGGGGGGTTGTTCAGCATAGCCTTCAAGTTAGTGTCAGCTTGGTATTTGGTTTCCATTTTGAGATTTTTGTCTTGCTCGACTGCCAAAGACATCGAGTTTTACTCGTTAGTTTCAGTCAAACATCGAAATAATTATTCAAATGTACCACACAAATCCCAACCTTAAATCAAACTTCAAAATGACATTTGATAAATCGATTCCAGTCTGCGCATAGGGTGTTCCATCTATAATCATTTGCTTGAACTAATGAGTAAATCACTAAAGGCTCGTTCATACCCTTGCGAATATTCGCAATTTTTTTGCGAATCTACTCATAATGACGAATCAAAATATAATTTTTTGAAGATCTTATCCCAAATACCGAAAAATTAAATGTAATGATTAATCAATCAACGAATTTTTTTCACCGGATGATTCAAATCACAAAAAACTTGCGAATATCCGCAAGGGTATTAATGAGCCTTCAGTCAGGTCCATAGAAATCATAATATAAGTATGGCTGTGTCTTGTCACCGACAAGCGACTAGCGATACGCCTGCAACTTTGGACTGAGCATGCGCCAAACTCGAGCGTGCTCCGTAGACTCGTAGACTCCAAAAATGGACAAATATGGCTGCTACATCACTGCTCTTTCTCTGAATTTTGGATAAATAGTCGTTATATGGTAACAATTTTAGCAATTTTCAAATCGCAAGGTAGGTTAGTCAGGTCAGGTTAGGTTTGGCTAATAATTCACGCATTTTCGACTCGCAAGCCAGGTTAGTTTGATCAGGTTAGGTTTGTGTGTAAATTGCGAGCGAAAAACTAATTCAACGAATTTTCGAATCGCAAGCTAGGTTAGCTTGCTCAGGTTAGGTTTCTGTGTAAAAAACAAATTCACTCATTTTCAACACGGTATGCAATTTTGTTTTTCCTTCCTCTTCTTGCTTCTCCGCCATTAAATGACCCTCTTGTCACAGTATTATGCTTTTAGTTTTAAGCATAATACTGTGCTCTTTGTTTGTACATCAAATAAATTCGAGTTTGGCGCATGCTCAGTCCAAAGTTGCAGGCGTATCGCTAGCCGCTTGTAAGTCACCGGTCGGACCAATATGATTAGACCAGCGCGGTCATTTGGTTGACTTGACGACCTAATTAAATAGAACTGTTCGTATATGTGACCAATATTTTCAATCATCTGATCGGTCCGACTCATCGTCATACTTCATACTGAACGCGCGTGCCTTGTCCGACCGGTGACTTGACACAGCCTAAATATAATATATATCTATGGTCAGCAGGTATCTCTCGCCATAAAGACTTTCATACTTTCGCGAATTTTAGCAACTTTTTTTGGGATTTGACTCAAACGTCGAAAAGTTGCGTTGAATGATGAATCATCATGTAATTTTTCGGTAATGTAGTAATACCTAACCCCAGATACTAAAAAAATTACATGTTTTGATTCATCATTCAAATCAATCACTTTTTTTGCCGTATCAGTCGAAAGGCCAAAAAAATTGCGAATATTTGAAAGGGTATGAACGAGCCTAATGGATCACATTTTATCATTTTTCAGTTATGTAAGTGTCTAACCCCAAATACTGAAAAATAAAAATGTTTTATTCATCATTCACCGCAATTTTTGCACGGTATGAGTCGAATCGCAAAAAATGCGAATATTTACAAGAGTATGAACGAGCCCTGCACAGATTAGTTGTTTTCTAATCTGTATCTGTAACTATACTGTTTCGCACCTATATTTTGAGCGCCATCTAGCGGGAGCAATTCCATCCTTCTTTTTTTCTAAATTGCATTTTATCCTGAAAGTGTCATGGCCTCTGATCAGAATGTATCATCGAAAAGACTAAAGGAAACTCGAGTTTTACTACTGGGTCATATATATTGGTGTGTTTTGGTTTCTTGTTTGTTTGGATACGTCGCAAAGATTCAGTGTTTTGAAATTTCGACTTTTGAACTTGACTCTTAACGAAGACCTCAATTTCTGTAATTCAATATATTTCTTCCAAGAATGTGGTTTCTCTTGTGAACAGATTTGTTCTAATACTTCTAATGTTCCGAAATGACACAAATAATACAAAGAAGTCGAGTCATAAATTTATATAAAACGGTGAGTATGCTTTATTGGGCTAAAGGCGGATTTAGCGGATTCACAATGCATAATTTAGTGCATATGCGTAATTTTAATTCACACCTAATCCATCAAAGTTCAATACAGGGACTCGATTGAAATGATTTACCTGTTTCACAATTTATAAAGATATCCCTGTGTTGAACTGTCATGGAGTATGCAGAAAAATTACGCATTTTAAATGAGGAAAAGTCGCCTTAAAATTACGCATATGCACTAAATTATGCATTGTGAATCCGCTAAATCCGCCTTAAAATGGAAGTGAGCTGAAGGCAGGTTCACACTGATCATCAAAATCTAAAAAAGAAGGAAAAATTAACCCCATAAAAATGTGTTGAACAATTACTGCATTTTTATTCAGTTGATTATTTAATAGGCAAAATGTTACACATCCAATTCTCAAAGTTAACACTCTCTTTGAGTTTAGATGAATTAGTTTGTTGTTCAAACATGGCTTTAGCACAGTATTATGCTTAAAAGATAAGCAGGCTTTAGTGTTCCGTTGTGTCTAATATGCCGGACACGGTTCCATTGAACACATTCGTTACGTTTATTTAACGTGTTAGATGATATTAAATTTAAATAAAATTTATTTACCTAAATGATCTTTTTTTAGCTTCTTCATCTTGGAAAAGACTGGCCGAAAGGTTATGAATTCTTTCGCCAACGTTTACATGCCGCTTTCATGAAGAATAGAGAAGAACGGGACCCAGAAAAAATCGAGAAAATGATTGCACACGGGGAATATGTCGCTAAAGAAGTTGAAGCGCTGTACATGCTGAAAAAGTATAGAACGCTCAAAAGACGATATTATACTGATCAACAATGATGACTTTTATTATAATGTTTACAAATATATTGTGGGATGTAAATAGTAGAAATATATATGTTTTTGCTTTATATAATATTTGAATATGTTGAATCGTTTCTGATTTCTTTCTCAATAATACTTCCTTCTTCCTACGATGGGTGCTAATAAATTTCTCGCATAATTTATATACATACACAGGGTGTATACTAAATGATGTCATTAATTTCAAGTGGTGATACCTTGTCATATTTTATGAAGAAAAAGTTCTTATAAACGTGTGTCCTAACTTGCTTTGTTTTCAAGTGAGAGTGTCAAAGTTTTAATAAAAAATCGGTTATTTATTAATTACAATTATTTTCGCCGATTTTCATGAAACCTGGGTGTGTTCATTGGCAGTTACAAGGGGCTTGTTTAATTGTTTAATTGAGTAATTGTTGAAATACCGATTTTTAACTGAAAGTTTGACACCCCGTATCTTGGAAACGAAGTAATTTAGGACACACGTTTACATAAAATTTTCCTCATAAAATATGACAAGGAATCACTACTTAAATCAATGACATCATTTACTATACACCTTGTATATATGCGACATTTACAATAACTGATTAATTGATGAAAGGGCCGTAAGGAATATTACAAAGAAAAAAATGCTATATGAAGAGGTAAATTTATTTCGAATATTTAAATATGAATCTTATAATAAAATGGCATAAATTAATACATTTCAACATGACTTAAAATAATCAGTCCATCGCTAAACACCTAACCTAACATCAATTTGTGGCAAGGTGGTCGTCTTTTGAGTAGTAGTTGTTGTCTCTACTTTACTAATAAAACCGCCATCCCAGGGTCCATTGGCGTTTGGCCTACCCCCGTCAAAACCACTGGGAGGCTTGTAATCGTATCCCGGCTTTTTCCAGGGATGGTTTTCAAATCCATTATGGTAGCCGTGGTCGTGGTTGGGACCAAATCCTTCGGGGGCAGGGTGTGGTCCGCATCCAAGATGGTGGTTGTGTCCGGAGTTATAACCGAAGTCATGATGGTGCCCGTGGCCATACTTGTTCCCGTGTCCGTTATTCCAAGGTTCTGAATCAATAAAAAGAATAGTTTTAGTGTAAATTCATGTCTTGAGTAGAAATCGATTATTACGATTGTAACACAAGGAATATCTATATGACACTAAGGTAAACACGATTAAATTTCCACAGATTTATTGTCTTCGCGACATGTTTCGGTACACTGTATCTTTTTCAAGCGAATGTAATACATAATACATGTAATACATAATACATGTATTACATTCGCTTGAAAAAGATACAGTGTATCGAAACATGTCGCGAAGACAATAAATCTGTGGAAATTTAATCGTGTTTACCTTAGTGTCATATACTATGAATTTCCATCAAGTAAAGGCCACGTCAATCCAAAAGAATATCTATATGTCGGAGCGGAGGTTCTCGAGTAGAGTAGGAGCCTTTGTGTTGATTAATTTCGAAGTTAGACTTCCTTTCTCTAGTACTTAACATTCAATATGCACTCCCCTAACTATTTACCAAAAAGGATTTCACTATTACAAGTATCAAATATTTCAGAGCAGCTAAAAGGCGATAAGTTTAGAAATTGGCATGAATACACGGCGATCAGAACGGCAATATGCAAACACTCTGCTCTCCTACACCAAGTCCAACTCGGCTGCCATCCAAAATCTCTCTTCTCATCCTTCGAAACTTCTAGCAATAATTTTCCCAAATACGCCTTTGTATTTTCCTGTCGCCGTGTCTACGTTTGTGATAACGATCACACAAAATCTAATCCCTAATTGAATAAGTCCACTACTTTATTTTACAGCCAAATCATTGTGTGAGAAGGAATATAGCTTGTCTGAACTGAAGAAATATTAGGATAGGCAGTTAGAAAACAACAACACAAAATAAACCAGGACGCGAAAGAATAACCACGATGGTAACAAACAAGTAACTAGCTGCTTACAACGGTTATTTTTTTTCCTTTCGGATGCTGGTCCTCTCACCAGCTGCACCTCAGCCTCTTGGGCTTTTTGTGCTTTCCAATTGGTTTCACAGCACCCACTACATAACTCTAGTCCCCTGTACCAGTCTGTACAGGTTCTTCACCGGTTGACTGTTGTATTCTTCGGGAGTTAGTCTGGGTTTCCCGAATATTGCCTGTCTCTTACGGTCTAGTGCCTCGCATTCTGAAAGTGTTTGACTGTTTCTGTTCCTTTACCACATTGTCTGCAGGAAAGTTCTCAGTTGTACAGTCCCATTTTGTGCAGGTGTTTTCTCATTGGGCTGTGACCAGTGAGAAGGTCCGTTATCGTTCTAACTTGATTCCTGCTCAGCTTGAGTAGTTCTTCAGTTTTGTGTTTTAACGGTTCTTTAATGTATGCTTTCCCGTGGTGCATGAGAGGGGCTTCGTTCCACCTCTCCCTTTGTTTTCGTTTGATCCAGTCCCGAATGCATCCTCGAATGTCAGATTTAGTAATCCCGAGTGCGGGTTCTGGGCCAATATATAGAGTTGATGAACCGTTTCTGGCTAGTTCATCAGCTTTTTATTGCCCTCGATGCCACACAGTGTCCTGGAACCCACATTAAAGTTGTTTTGATGTGTTCTGAGAGGACACTGAGTTCTTCTCGGCATTCCCATACCAGTCTTGATGTCACCTTCGGGTTCATATAAGAGCCTTCAGTGACGCCTGGCTGTCAGCATATTTTGATCCTTGCATTACGCATTTCCCTCATGTTGATTTATCTTGCGCATTGCAAGATAGCGTACATCTCTGCCTGGATTGATACGGAGGTGTTTGTTCCTAGTGAGACGCTTATTTGGGAGTTTCTCCCCTCACTGTATATTCCAGTACCAGCTCCTTCCCTGATTTTGGATCCGCCCGTATACCAGATCCTCTCTCCTGATGTTGTCATCTGACCATTCCCTTCGATCTTGTATGATAACCTGGAAGTTAATGTTGAAGAAGTATCTATTAAGAATCATGTGGTCCCTTGGTTCCATTTCAAGAATGTTGCCTCCCACTATATCCTTTATCTTGTTGTGATCCGATCTATCGCTCGATTTTTGTTGCCTTAGAAGTCCCATTCTTGCTTCTCCCATAATTGTTATATCAATCGGTGGGAGGTCCAACAGTGCTTCCATGGCTAATGTTGGTGTTGTTTTCATAGCTCCCGTTATGCTAAGGCATGCAAGTCTTTGTACCTTGCTCAACTCAGCCGCGGTTATTTTTTGTGTTGTCTTTGTCCACCATGCCAAAGATGCATATGTGATCATGGGTTTACAACGGTTATGCTACAGAGTTGTTTCCTTACAAAGGTACTTCTACGCAGGCAAATAGTACGAGTGAAATTATTCTCTGATTGTCACCAATATCGTCAAAATCTGTTGAATGAATATAGCTAGTGTACTAAATTGCAACCTTATTGGAATGATACTTGTTTCACCTTTTCTTTCCCACACACTTTCATACTCAAAACATGTATGATAGCTTAGAAAAACATATAGGTAATAATGTCTAAAGAGATATCTCGATACACAAGCAAAATATGCAAAATTTGTTGAGCTCTGAAACTTACCAAACCCTTGATATCCATTACCATATTCCAAAAACCCTGAACCGAACGATGGCTGATGGTGACCGTAATGGAAAGGGAAATGAGGGTAGTCGCCGGTCGTCGTAATGGCAAAAAATGGAAACTTACCGGCCCCTCCTTGGAAAGATGGATAGCCATAATTACGGCCGATTGGTTTCGATTTTCGACCACGGCCATGGAACCCAAATCTGGATTCGATGGGGGCGCTTGCTTCGTCCGAAGTTTCGACTTCAAATGCGCCATCTTCAGAGTAGTGGATTTCTCGTCGAGTCAGGTGGGAGGGGCTGTCTGAAAGAAAAATAGACAGTTTGAGTCAAAATTAGGTGAACAATCATGGTAACGTTCAGTGTTTAGCGTCATTTGTCACACAACAGCAAGATAAAAGTAGATTTAATTGTTTGTTTTTTGTTTGAGTATCTCAAGTATAATCGAGCAACTTTCTGGGGATCCCCAAAAACCTATTTTCACTCGCTTATTAGGGATCTTTCGGATTCTTAAATTTAAATAAAATCAATAAATAGGAGAACCAGAAGTTTTGGAAACGTATGTACGTAATTTTCAAGTTTACGACCATCAACATATTTTGTAAAGTGGAATATTTCTCAATTTCCTGTAACGAAATGTTACTTGGACCATTATCTAATATTTCGGAAACGATAAATTAAAATTTGGTTAAGGCTGAGTTGAAAAATTTTCTTAAAAAACTATTTTAACAATTTATCTAATATTTCGGAAACGATAAATTAAAATTTGGATGAAGCTGAGTTAAAAAATTGTTAAAAAACAATTTTAACAATTCCAAATTTTAATTTATCGTTTCTGAAATATTAGATAATGGTGCAAAGGTCGATCAAGAATCGCCCTGTATATCAGTTGAACAATTAAAAACTGAGTGAGAGAAAAAAATTGTTGGTAAGTGGGCTTTTCCCTTCAGCAGTGGTTTTTAAAGAAATACTTGTTCCAAGGTGACTTGTAAAGGAAGGTTACTTTTAATTTCTTCGAACCAGCATTTCATACGATTTTCCCACCAAAATACTATTTGGTTCTTACCGAATTGGTGGTTATTTATACAGTATGAAAACTTCAACTGTGATAAACTTTGTAACTGAGATGTGGAGCATTCCTGTAAAAATTCCTAGAACAGGTTGATCATGATTTGTTTTACTAGTTAAGATTTCAGATTTAGGAAAGACGGGGAATACCGACCAACTAAATTAAAACATCTAAAAAATATACCAGCTCTAGAAAAAATATGCATTTAATAGTGCAAATGATTAGCTAATACATTTTACCATATAAGTCTTAAAAATTTTTAAATATTTCGAGGTCAAAATGTTGTGAAAAATGGATGAACAAAAACGTCTTAGGTCGATTTTACCCGGCAGTATCGGGTAAATCCGACCAAATACAAGGCATAAGTAAAGCGTTACTTAAGACAGAAATCGTTTCTTGATTTTCAAACTGGGAAGTGAATTTTTTTACTGACCGAACAAACTAGTATATAAATAAATATAAATACATTCAACAACAATATATAAAACAATAATAAACTATAGAATTTAGATAGGCAGGAGTCACAGAAAGAACATTTGCCTTTCTGCTCACAATAATTTTTGGTATCTGCGTAAGGATGTCTACAGTGTAAGCTGTCTATAGTGTCCAAAATCGGTAGTCCCGCTGTGATTGGACAATGCATATACAGGTTGTATCGATAAGGGGCTACACTGTCAAAAATAAATAAAATTTCAGGAAATTTACAAATAAATAGAAACTTCGTGCACTTCTTTTTCTATTTGCTATTCGAACATGTAGGTTTTTCATCTTCATCCAAAGTACCTATCTTCATTGGAAAAATATCCTAACGTTTTGACAGACTTAGTTGATCTGTTATTTGCGGAATCGGTAAGGAAAGGTCCCAGAATGGAGCAAACGTCACTGAACAATGACTATAATATATACACCTAGCCCTTGTTTGAAAGATAAATGTGGTGATCGGTATTACCCAACTGATCGGTATTTCCCGTCTCTCCCTTAATCTTATCACAGCCATATCTCTGTGAGCTTATCACAGACAGATCTCTCCAATCATTCCAATTCATAACTTTTCAACATGACGGTGAAAAAATCTTGTTATTTGCTATTTAAGAAATTATAGTTGTGGGAATTTTTTGGAGGGACCTTTCCATTTTGAGGAATTTTAGAATAGTTGTTGAAAAAAATGGGGTATGCAATTCCATGAGCGTCTCAATTTTTAAACGGATCTTCGAAGTGTCCTCTGGTAACTTCTTATACTATAAGACGGAATAATAAGATAAGAATACGTCACTAGATATTATTATTATTATTATTATCAATAAATAAAAATACGCTGATTTTTGTTAGATTTTTATGGCCAAAAAGCTTTAGTTCGATCAAAATAATCAACTGTAGGTATCTCCGCTATTTTTCAACCGATTTAAATTTTGGAAAACATCAGTCTTTTCACAAAATCGAATCTTTTTTTTGAACACAGAAAAAACTCACAGGGTGTCATTTGAAAACAAAGTTTGTGGTTACTTCCGTCAAAAGTTGTCGCTTCAAAATTAGCATATTCAAGTGCCTACTACATAGCGAAATACCAAATTTAAAACCTTTATCTTCAAAACTATTTCACCCGGTAGGTTAGTATCTACTTGTAAACACTTGTAAAAAACCAGTTTAACTTGAGATATGAATATAAAATTTTATCGCGTATGAATAAATTATTATTATTATTATAGATACCACAATGAAGTGGATATTCAAACTAGAATTTTTGCATAACGTTCTGGCGAAAAATGACGCACCTGCTGTTGTAGGCTGCCTCAGGACTTCCTTCTAGTTAAAGTTTCCACACTGTATTTATCGGGTCCACATGTACTTGAAAATGAATTAGGCGTCACAATAATAATCCATTAATAAAACCAATTATATTATTATTAAGGAATTGTGCGTTTTCCCATTATATTCTAATTGATAGCTACAAGTCACATTAATTGGTTTAAAAAAAATCATCTTCTGCGAAAGTTGCACGAAGAAAATTCGATTCGATACTTATTCTGAATTATTACGGTTGTGAAAGAATGAAATTTATTGACTAATAGGAATCCTAATAGACAAACTATTTGTAGAAGAAAACAGAGTTCTTTGGGAGGTCGTTTAATAACGAACAGTCGTTACCGACCGACGATGAACCCTTATTTACTCCCATATACACCTACTAAGTAGGCTTATTATGGCAAGTACCTGTCAGAAAACAACTACTCCCCTGGCTAAGACCACGACGGGTATCTGTTAGATTTAATTCAATACCCGTCGTATCTGTTAGATTTAATTCAATACCCGTCGTGGTCTTAGCCAGGGGAGTAGTTGTTTTCTGACAGGTACTTGCCATAATAAGCCTACGTAGTAGGTGTATATGGGAGTAAAGGGTTCATCATCGGTCGGTAACGACTGTTCGTTACTAAACTATTTGTAGTTACAAATCAATAAAAATAATAAATACAATAATTTCAGATGAACTCGAAATATTTTGTGAAATTCCACTGAAAAAGAACAGTTTTTTACATAATTTTTTATAAACGTATGTGAAATGAGAATCGAAAGACAGAATATTGTCAATCATGAATCCGAAGAGATACTTGAATTCGTTCACAAATTCTGTTCTTGTATATTGACTAAGGTTAGATGGGTACAGTTGTTGATATCATCAGCAAATAGATTGATAAATGTTACAATCATGATGAAAATTGATATCATTAATAAACAATAAAAAAAAGTAGGGGGCCCAGAACACTTCCTTGTGGAACACCAACATTATTTATTATGGATATCGAAGTAGTTATTGGTCGATATCCCCACGATTTAGTTGATCCTACCACTTTCTGAATAGGTGTACTACAATGCTATAGTTATTAATTTCTCTGAGCAGGTCAAAATGTCCAGTACAAATATGAGAAATGTGTTTATATATTAAAAAACAAATATTTGGAGGCTCATGATTGTTACATAGTCTAAATTTTGTATAATCAACGGAAATTATGATCATGATGAAATTCGATTCGTAATATCATGTAGAAAGGTCCCAAAAGGGGCCGAAAAAAATTACAAAAGTTGTAAACAATTAAGTGAAAAAAGAAGTGGGGTTTTGTTTTTTTTAATATCTCGAAAAACATTAAAGATTTTCGAAATATTAAAAAAGATCTGAAAAAATCAGCAAACTTGCTGAAAAAAAGGATAATTTGGCTTCCGCGCTTGCGTCACTCTGACACAAAAATAAAAACAACATTTAACATATTAAATATGAATACTAAGGAATCAAAAAATTTCAATCAATTAACAGTAATCTGCGGTTAAAAATTTTGTATCCCAATTTCTCCATACATTATGCATTTGTTAATACAAATTTTTCTAAAATGAATGATGACATTAAAATCCCGATAATTATTGAACTAAAACCCTAGGATTTTTTTCACACTTTTTTCACACTTTTTATGTAGTTTTAAACGCTTAGAAATAGAAACATTCAAGATAAAAAAAAATAACGAATCGAATGACACCATGATCATAATTTTCGGTGACTATACATTTTTTTAATGGTACATTTTGACTAGACTAACGAAGCATCCAAAAAATTACGTAGTTAACCAGCTTTTGATCATAATAATAAAATTCCTGTTGTCAAATTACATTTCTAACTCTGATCGTGCTGAAATAATTGCCAGTGAATTTTTATTTCCATTATTAATTACGCGCCAATTTCCTACTGATTTCTTCTAAAATTAACATAAAATAACAATAACGCTGAAACCTATACGTAATAAAAGTCATCAATCAGGCTTGTCGGTGACGTTTCCATAGATTTATGAAACAATAAAATAGCAATACAGCCTTGTTATTAAAAAGCAGCTAGATAGTAATCACGTACCTACGGATTATTAAAACAAGTTAAAATCACTAGACGTTATTGAAAACAAATTGCTGTATTCTAATTGAGAGAGAAGTTTATTGATTGAAAAAGAAATAAAATGTATTCGGTAGGTACTCAAATTCGAAGGCGAGCATTGGAAATGAGAACAAATTAAGTAACAATATGTCGTTCAGAAAGATTCGAAAATGATATACACAAAAAAAACAATAATTTTTTGTACAACTGTCAAAAAAACTTGACATTTCTGCATCTCTATTAATGCGTAAATGTTAACTTTTTTTTCACCGTGAAATACCTATGGTCTTTTTCCATGGTGAAAAAAAAAACTTTTTTTCTCTGCCAAAATAAACATGAAATATTTCATTTTGAGGGTTTTATTTTCAACATATTTAATTTGTTAAAATAATGTTTATTGTTGTTGAGTCATAGTGACGCAACGTGCGCGGAAGCCAGACTACCCGTTTTTGACTCTATTTTCAGGGCTCTGTAAAAAATATAAATATTGGAGGTACAGTTTCGGGTGTCGGAACTTTTTTTCAGCAAATTTGCTGATCTTTTCAGATCTTTTTTAATATTTCGAAAATCTTTGATATTTTTCGAGACATTCAAAAACAACCAAAGCACCACTTTTTTTAACTCAATTGTTTATAACTTTTTTTCAACTTTCTTCTTCTCCTTTTCGTTAAACTTTCTACATAACATATTAATTTCTTTATTTAGCACATAAAGCTTATGTTTACAGTCATACGAATTAAATGACACCATGATCGTAATTTCCGGTAACTGAATTTTTTTTAACTAAAATTGTACATGTTGAATAGACCATGCGTTTATCACCACTGAGTTTTTTTTTAATTTCTCGTCTCTATCTGGTTTTTAAATACAATCTTTCGCTTTAAAAGTGTCCTTTTTGACCTCCTTGTACATTGAACACTCTGGCACCCACAAGTGATAATAACAGAAATCTATACAACATTGCCTCCTCTAATAAAATGCCTAACTGATTTGAATATTTTAGGTTTTCTGTCCCCTCACCTTTCCCACCACTGAACACACTTTTGTTAACCCCTGTATATTATATATTTTCCAGTTAAGTCAGACTCACCTTCTGAAAATTCTACTGAATCATCGCCTACAGTTTTGCCGTCAACATCGTCAGTTTTTTCGAAAGGTAAACCACTCACTGATTCAAGCAGCACGAAGCAAAACAAAATACCTGTTTTGCTGTTAACCTTAAACTTGCCCATTTTCATTGTTTGTGCAGTGGACGATGGACAGAGACTGGGAGAGAAGAGTCGGTTTACGCTTTTTACTTGATTTCTTTGACGAAAAAAAAATTAAAACTGTAACTGACAGCGGGTAGAGTGGGGAAACCCCGGTACAGTAAAGTTGTGTTATACTAGTTTCAACTAATTTTGATTATTAATCGCTTTTTTATCATGAGGATTCCCAAGAAGACTAATCGTTAACCAATTATATATGGATGTCCCAGAATGTTGTTTGGTTTTGAACAATGTGGTGCTCCAAGAATTTTGTTTCATGATTTTTATGGGAAAAATTCATGAGCAATAAATAACTTTGAGAATGATTCGGCAGCGTTGATCCTGTTCTCTATCTTCATTGTCACGAGAAAAGGAAACCCCATGAGATTGAGATGATTAGAAAACATCGTGGTTCGCCAAAATAATGTCTACAGTCTCTTCCAAATTAATGAGTTTTGGCACCTTTGCCAATTCTGTTCATTATTGACGCTACGACTTCAGTTATTGAAAGGGAAATAACTAGTGGCATTTTCACGGCTATTTTGATACTAAAGCCAAAAAAAAATTGACTGTCGCGTTTTCAGAATATTTCACAAAATGATATTTTTTGAATGGACCATCCTATATTTTATCGTGTATTTCGATTCATGATCACATTTTCAATAAAAAGCTCCTTTTTTTTGGCAAAGTTGAAAATGAGTTATTTTGAAGATCAATCAAGATATACTTTATTGTCAGAAGTCAGTAGAACAAGTTCTCGTGGACAAATCTTTGAAAAGAGAATTCAATAGAAGACTTCGGGTTCCGATATGGGGATTCAGTCATGCCACCACACAACTTTTGGCTTTAAAACTACTGGCACGTTTTTCGGCAAGTTTTCTTCATGTCAGGGTTCCTGGCAGCCTCAGGAACCCCGTAATATGATTGAAATTGTTCATAACGACGGGAGTATTGAGATTTTCCATAAAATACAAAACCCTAGAGACTTTAATTTTGTTTTAGGGATTTTTCACACAAAATGGCGCTAATTTCAAAATATATCATTTCCTAGTTACCAAATAGTTGATCAATCTAGAAAATATTCTGAGTGGTAACTTTCACGGACAAACAAACCTTATTACCTTTCTGATTAAAATGCTCTTGGCCTGAATACTTTGAAGTTACATCACAGAATTTGAATTTTGTTTCAGTTTTGTCTTACATTTTAATCATAGCTGTTAAAATGGTTGAATATCATTTCTACTTTTGAACTTTTTCATGGAACGAATGTGCACTGACAAAGAAATAACCCTACACTCAGTGCGGTATTTGCCAGCTAGCGTGCTACCAAGTACCAGTTAGCAAATTAGCCAGTAAGCAAATGCTACGGGCCCCGCGCCTGGGGGGCCTCGCGCCTGTGGGGCCTCGCGCCTGTGCGCAAAGTAAAAAAAACTATCAAGTAAGATATGCTACAGAAAATGAATAAAGTTAGAAATGGGAATAATAACTATAGCGTGGAATGAAATTCTAGAACACTTGCAAGCGACTAACGCTTCGTTGCAGTCGTCCGATCAAGATCTTAACACGAGATAGGTACGCTCTTTATAAATCATTACAAGGCTACTTTCAAGCAATACGAACCAAATTTTCAGATATAGAGGCAAAAGCCAAAGCCCTAATTGGCTGTGAAGAATATCAGCAATCGACTTCAAGCAAAATACATAGTTCGACCATTTCAGCAGCACTCGAAGAAGTTGTTAAACATCAAACAACTGGACAACGTTTTGAAATTCATGTTTTCATTGTTGTAATTGTCTGCATTAGCTGAATGCATGGAAGCTTACCATCAAATGATTATAGTGTATTTGGAATACTTCGGCAGAAAATATCTTAAAAAGAACTATCGTGAATTATTTCCTAGACGATGTGGAAGACAGTCTGGGCAATGAACTGGTGCAGTTTGCTAAGCTGCTGAAAACAGATGTGGCTACTGATATTGACATCAGAAAGAAAAAGCACGAGGCTCAGGAACTTCAAGTTTATAAACTGTTGACATAAAATTCATAGGAATCGTGTTTCCCAAATGTTGGAATAGTGTTATCGCATTCACTTGATTTTGATAATCACCAACTACAGCGGAGAATGTTCTTTTTCAGCGTTAAAGCGTTTTAAAAATGTGTTAAGGAGCACAATGGGACAAGAACATCAAACGACCTCAATATAATGAACATAGAAAGTGATTAACTTAGAAATATTGATTTGACGAGTGTTATCTCCAAATTTGCTCGGACTAAATCACGGAAAGTCTTTTTGTAAATGTGCTGTTTTATTTCATATTCTCTACTTTAATACTTAATGCAAATCAAGGGCCTCTTGTTCACATTTGCTACGGGCCCCACAGTGGCTTTATCCGGAACTGTCTAGACGACACAATACCTCTTTCAATAACAATACTCTAGCTCTAGTTTTGAATTTAGCGCCATTTTGAACGAAAAATCCCTAAACAAAATTAAAGTCCCTAGTGTTTTGTATTTTATGGAAAATCTCAATATTTCCGTCGTTATGAACAATTTCAATCATATTACGGGGTTCCTGAGGGTGCCAGGAACCCTGACATGAAGAAAAAATGCCGAAAAACGTGCCAGTAGTTTTAAAGCCAAAAGTTGTGTGGTGGCATCACTGAATCCTTATCCGAAGTCCTCTATATTCTCTCTGCAACGATCTATTTTTTTAAATTCTATTAATATTTGTTTCACCATGTGCACTCCAAATATCAAGTGTAAGTGCTGATCTGAATGGTACCCTTATCTCAATAAAGGACCCAGCAAACTCCTTATGGAATTTGGGTCCAAGTGGGTTTTACTTTGAATTTTTGATATGATGTAGGTAGTCCATGTAATTCTCAACCAATGTTACCGTTGCGCCAACCCGAAAAAACCAACAGTTTTGCTGCTAGAGGGCGTTGAAATCACCCTTTGCGCAGATTAGACTATTTATTTTTGAATCCGGTAACAATATTTTCACTTATTTTATAAAAAAATCTTATCCCCCCTCTTCTTCCCCCCAACTCCTATTACGAAACGCAGACAAAATATTGTTCGAGTGCCTCTAAATGTATCGTCGAATGTTTAAATATGCCTGAATAAGGGAAATAGCAGTTTTTTTATGATTATCCCCCCTTCCACAAAGGGCACAAAACGAAAAAATTTCGGTAGATTTTTCTGAATTTTTAATATGATGCAGTCCAAGATATTTTGAATAGAAATTAATTGGGTGACAAACCCCAAAAATGTTTTGTTGCTAGGGGGCGTTGAAATCATACCTTGCTCAGAAATCACTATTTATTATTATAGGCCGAAACAATGTTCTACGTATTTTAGTTTAGATTGTGAAAATAAATATTAACGAAAATTAAAAAAAATTACGTGGTTGAGAAGATAATTGAATCATTTTTTTCAACGATGTATAACTTGACCCCCCCATACCATTTCAAATTTTTAAATTGATGTGCTCCCCCCCCCCCCCCCCGCCACCTATCGGGCAATCGCAATGTCTATTATTTCAAAAAGTAATATCGTTGATACTGTGGCGAAGCTGTGGGCGATGCCGGACCTGAACGATCACGCAGGCCGCATATGACCTTCGAGGCGTTATGCACCGAAAAGAATCTAGATGATTCGAGGACTCCCTCGAAATTTCCTCGAATCGAACGGTAAATATAAAAGAAGAACAAGGCAGCGGAGACGGGCAGTCAGTGAAGTGAAAGTCGAATATAAATAGTAGAGTGATTGTTATGTAAATTAGAGTACTGTGGATCATTGTATTTCGATAAACAAATTATTTTAGAGTTAATTGGACTATAAATATATTACAATACCGTTCAAAATGATTTATGTTTAATGTTTTTACGTCAAACCGATGGAAGTTAACGGGGGGGGGGGGGCTAAAAAGAGCCGCCACTGTATAAAGTCCAGTTAATAGACGTTGTGAAGGTAAATGAATAAAGTAATAAGTACAAGCGAAGTCACGGGTTTCAATATGGTTATGTGATAACATGAAGAATTAAAGACAAGACAATAAAGAAAGAGGTTATTGCAGTATAATTTTTTTAAATGTCCTTTCAGAACCGTCTAAGACGAGTTATATTCCTCACCCATACCCCTAAAAACCCGGGAAACCCTTAGTGTTTTGTTGCGTATGTGGTCATTATACTTCAATCGTATGACTATAGTACTACGTTTCAGCAGATTTGTAACGCATCATATACCTACTCGTCTTATGATTGGTCAATAGATCGATTTTACTTTGAATCTTCGAGAAACCTTTCACCTTTACGATATTATTATAATAAAATATTAATAATTTCATGTTTTCCGACTGGA
Organism: Chrysolina oricalcia; assembly: GCA_944452925.2. NCBI lineage: Eukaryota > Metazoa > Arthropoda > Insecta > Coleoptera > Chrysomelidae > Chrysolina > Chrysolina oricalcia. Next base: position 4,216,643 of record OX101825.2, on the reverse strand, counting down.
CATCAGTTTGTAACTCATATAAGTTTTGCTCGTTTGATATAGCAAACCAAATAAGTTTTATAAAATGTACAATTTATGACATATACTTTGATAGTTGACGAAAATTATAATGGAAGGATGGAGGGCCAATACTGGCTGAATTCCCTACAGATTCCCTGCTCTGGAAATCAGCCTTTACTAGAATGCCACTGGCAAAAGTAATCCCTTTTAACTAGTTCTGTACCAATGTCGGCCAATCAACTGTTAAAAGATTACGGATTGGCCAGTAGTATGTTTGTAGGGTAGCGATACTGCAATAAATATGTCTGGATGATTGCAGCGAAAAGTGTATATTGGTTTCCTTTAGGTTCATTATTATTACTAGAGAATTTGAGTCGCACCACTTTTTCATTATTGATATATCTCTCTCTCCATTTTTCCTTGCAGTTGTTGAGCTGTTGTGTCATGCCGTAAGAATTAAGGTCGTATCATCTACAAAAAGAGTAATCTTTGCCGTTATGTTCAGCCTGGTAACATCATTTATATATAACAGAAACAGGTTTGGACCTAGAACGGAGCACTTCATATTTAATATTACCAATATTTGAGTCAGTATTACAGCACACTAGCTGTTGCCGATTCATCATAGGTAATATCACCACTTCAGAAACGGAAGGTAGAAAACATACGTAGTTTTAATATTAATAATAATATCTTCTTTATTATTTTCATTCACTGATTTTACATTCAACTGAATTTAAATAAAAAAAAGATGTATTATAAACATGAAAATAAAGGGATAGCACTTTTGTTGTTCTTCCTCTTAATGGAACTTCCTGCTACGAAAATTACCTGTGAACCTGAAAGAATATTTGGAACACTCCAAATTATTCTCTGCTACGTGTGGCAAAATTTAGAATGGGGGTAATTTCTTCAAATGAATATAAATTTAGTGACATTTTAGCAAAAATTTCATACCAACATTTGAATTATCAGTATTATCAGTATTTTTCCCTGTTTCGATGGCATTTATCAGGTTATTTCCCTGTATAAGTATTTTCATCTCTGAATATCTAGGGATCTATCAGGATATTTCCCTGCATAATTCACTAAAAATTCGAATCAATCCACACAAAACAAATAGAAATGAATATAAAATGTCACTTATCAGAGGTTCTTCCCCTGAACTCTTCATTTGCAGTGGTTAGAGGTATAACGATATTGTTGGATGGCAAAATTTATAATGAGTTGAAAACAAAGTCAACCTGAATGTAAAATGATCAGAAAATTCCACATTTTATAAGCATTTACCATTATCTCCCGTTGCCGTAAGATTAGACACTTGCAGCGTTTCTGCGTTTGACCTTTCCTGACATTTTTGAAGTAATAACTAACAACATCTCAAATCCGTTCACCCTGGGGGTGTCAATGACATTGAACACTACAAATATTGATTGTTAAATGTCCTTGCCTGGTAAGATTATGAATACTCGATCACAGAATAAGGGATAACCTTCCTTTATTCTGTGACTCGATACGAGAGCTATCACGATAGTAGCAAAGAGTAGGGGATGACCCCTACTCTTTGATAGTAGTAAAAAATGCTGTGGTTTCCTTAAGCTTGATTCACATAATGGCAGTAGCAGTGGCGTCACCCCCCTCTATTGATAAGATAACCAATGGCAAACATGTTTAGACGACGCTGAAAATTCAAGGTCACGCTGCTGAAAGTTTGATTCATTTAAACTTTTTGCAGTAAAATCTAGCAGTGTTCGCATTTCTAACCTTAAAATTATCATGAAATCGAGAGATTGCTGTTATGATTTCTTTCTACTGCTTTTAACAAACAATTAGTTGAAAATTTCCATCCCAATGTCATTAATTCGGATAACAGCGTCAAAAGGGGCGGAGTCACTGCCTTTGGTGCCACTGTTACTGCCTTTATGTGGAATAGCCTTTGTGGCTCGACATTCTAGACTTGCATGCGCCAGCGGAAATATTTCATATCCTTTCTAGTGGACGCTTAAAGGCTCATTTATACCCTTGCGAATATTCCCATTTTTTTATGATATACTGTTTGAGATTCAACCATCCGAGCAATAATTAAATAATTAAACATCGAGATGTCTTCTCTTATTTGCCTGTTAAATTAGTATATGCATAACAGACATTATTGTGAAAGCTATAATACAAACGCTATCCTTTGTAAGAGTTTGTTGTATGGTGAGGAGTGACCATTTATTATTATGGTAATAAATATCGTGGGAAATAGTCGACAACGCCTTTTCCAGGATACGATGTAAATAAACAAAGTCTTCTCATTCTTCTTCATCTATAATTTTAGCCTTCTCTTTTTGAGAAATTAGCCAGATCGACTTCTGGTTTTGTTATTTTTGAGGACCACCCTCATTAAACAGAGTCACAGATTAGAATGTTTTCTGACAAAGTCAAGTATATAGCATTCAAGAAAAAATCAGAAAAGGCAAACGTCTCGTATTCCAACGACTTGTCAAATATGGTCGCCCGTCGTCAATAATGAAAATTATTTATTTACTATTTTGAAACCATGTAAACTGAAATATTTCATGGAATTAGGATGTATTTGCGTGATTAAATTTTATTTCAAATCTAAATAAAATATCACTTGATAAAACCGAAGAAAAAATGCAATCATCAGCTCGCCTACCGACAGACCTCATGTTTGCCCAAGGAAACTAAACATTATTTATTTTAGTCTCTTTGATGTTTGACCACTACCATCCCTTTAAATATCACGTGATCTGAATTTTCCAACTGTTGTATTTATATGTTAACCTCAAAAATTTGAATTTATGTTTTTAATGTTTGTATTGTAATGTAACTTTTCTATCCTCATGAACTACTAAAATGAACTCTTTTCTATCCTCATGAACTACTAAAATGAACTCGTTAGTATCGATTCTTCCTGACAAAACCAAAATTAAACCATAGAAGGGTCATGATATTTATAAAAAATCGCATCCGTGTTGTGAACGTTAAGAAAAAATGGAGAGTTCTTTTTCCAAAATACGACAAGAGCTCGATGAGTTGGGGTACACAGAAACCCTCAAACCGGACTGTCTACCGCTAGTGAGGAGGATCCTTTCAGATCTGAAAATAACGACTGTGAACCTCAAGAAGTATGTGGAAATATCCAAGCAAGCTCTGGAAGTAAGGATAACATTTGTTTACATGAGTTCATCTAGATATCTTATAAAACATCATAAAACGTCAACAAGGTACTGAAGTATTCAAAATCTAGTAGGCTATAACCCATAACAGTGCTGAAGAATTTCACAGCCTACTACTTCAGTTTTAAAGCTGGCTTCCTTTTGACACTTTTTGATTCCATATCCAGTTTTATTAGACAATTTGTGACATTTGTATTTTTTACTACAGGAAAGAGACCATTTGAAGTTGGGAGCAGAGCCCTATAGATGCGACAATGCTAAATTGATAAGGGAATGCAATGAACTACATTTGGCTTTCATACAATTCAAGGAGCAACATGAAAAAGTACAAAAAGGTGAGCATATGCTTGGGTTGTTTAGAAATCAGTAATTTGCATCTCCTTTTCAGATTTAAAGACGAAAATAAGTGTGTTGGAGGACCAGCTTACTGACAAAGGCATTGAAAAACATAAACTTCTTCAGAGAATTGGAAATTTGGAGTCTGAATTGAATAAAGCAGCTAAAGGTATCAGGATTATTCATTGTAATATTATGAAATGAGTTGTCTTCTCTGAACTATGGGGTTTTTTACAGGTGATAAACTAAAATCACAGCAGCAAACTAAAAGTGCAAGTTTTCAATTGAATAGTGCAATGGCATACAGTGACCAGAAAATTGCTACTCTGAATGAAGAGTTAAGGAAACTGAGGGAGGAACAAATACATTCTGTCAAAGGCAATGAGTTTTTCAAAGCACAGGTGAAATATTCTGACATATTGTAATTTGAAGAGGATGCAAAGCATAATCCTGCCTTTGTATTTAACTTTCTGTTACTGGAAACCATCATTATCACTCCTCTTTACTCTTTTTGTAATATCTCTGTCTACAAAAATATAACCTTTTTTTACACTATGTATGAAAAAACTTGAAAACAGAATGGTTTCATAATAAATTCAAAGGTGTAAAGGTTAAGGTATGGTAATATATTTCAGGAAATTGGTTTGTTTGACGATATTCTCAAGTCTATTTTTGTATTTTCAGTTAAAAAACCGAGATGAGGAAATTAAGAGACTGAACAGTCTACTTGAAGGAGGAAGACCGACAAAAGCTCTAAGTAAAGATTGCTGTTACAAAAATATTGATAATAAAATAGGATCATTATTAGATGAAATCAATGGTTTGAAGAGGGAAAAAATCACTTTACAAAATGAGCTGAAAGGTACTTATATAAGCTTTTCATTGTTCTATTGGTATTATTAGAATATTGAAGTCATTCAAGGTACCTATTCTTAATCTCATTATTATATGACCTTTAGAAAGTAGGTCCAAGGGGACTCCAACTTTTTTATTTGTCGTTTTAGACCCATAGAGGAAATGTTCTCCATTGAAAATAATTTTTTTGTTTATATTTTGTATTTTACAAACCATAGAAGATATCGCTTTGGAATTTGAACCATATCAATAATTTGAGGACAGTATTTGTGAATTTTTTTTTGTGATAGGAAAGGAAAATTTTTACAAGATTTTTCTGTTTTTTCATACTTTTGTCGATAGCGGTTCAGAAATTGTTTTTTTCCTTTCATATTTTTTGAAGGTATATGTTGAAATATCCTACAGAAACGTATAGTTTTTGAGAAGAATCGGAAAATGCTAACGGTTTTTCCGAAAAAGGAAAAAGTCAAAAATACCTCAAACCGATGATTGAAACCAAATTTCGAAAAATGCAATGGTTAGAGCTCCAATAGTTGAACAAAATATATGAAGACGATTTTCCACGAACATTACTGGAAACTGGAAAAACTCGAGAAAACTAAAAAAAAATTGCAATTTGGAAAAATGAAAATCTTACCAATGGTTATTATTTTTCCAATTTACCACGAAATCTGTTTTGACCGCCATCCGAAAATCTACAAAAAAATCCGTGCACTTTTTTATACGTAGAATTTCAAACTGATTCCAAAAATATATGATTTGTTTGTGCTCAGATACAAGATTTAGCCAGAAAAGGGAATAAAATGACGAAAACTTGATATTTCAGAGGTTCTGTAGAAAACCTATGAAAAAATCTTCAATCGCATCACAATTGATTTGAAATTTGGTATGCATATGCAAAAAATAATGAATTTTACGAAACTGTGTCCGAAAATCCGTCCGTAAAAAAACTTTTTGGCGAAAAAAACCCTTTCAACTCGATTTGAACTTTTCAATTTGAGAACGGTTAGAGATAGAGCAATTCTGCGGACACCAATCGTTTCAGAATATTTTTACTGTATACCAATCAATCAATCAATCTTTATTTCCTTTTTTTGACATGGTTTACATGTTTTGGAAATGTCAATAAATAGATAAAATACAAAATACAAGAAATACAACATGAAATGATAACAGTGAATGTTAAATAGTAAGTTAATAAGTTAATATAAAATAACCAATAAAAGTAAAACAAAAACAAAGGTAAAACATTTCACAAAATTTCGTCACATGTGCGCTAAATTTTTATAAAATCATTCACGTTATAAAAACACTTTTCAATTGAAAAATATTTCAATTCTTATTTATAAGAAGATAGTACAGTTATATCCTTCAGTTTTTATGCAAGATTATTAAAAAGTTTGAGACCAACATGATCTGGAGCTATAGACATCATTTCTTTTTTTGCAAAATGAACATGTAAATGGTGCATTTTTCGAGTTGAAAATGTACTTAATATTTAAAAACAATAACTGACAAATTAACAAATCGTTTTTATTTTATATGTTTCGTGTTTTACAATACTTTTTTCTTCAACACCACTGATTTTTTGAAAACCACCTTCATGAAACTTTTAATTAGAGAAAATCCGTTACTTCAGTTGGAGGTTGCTTGAAAAACCTTTTACTCAACGTGCTAACTTGGCATCCAAAGTTATTTTCTTCATTGCCTTCGCTTCCATTCCCAACATATTCCGTGCGTTTCTTTCCTCGAGAAAAATTATCGTCAACGTCTCTATCCTCTCTAGAATGTTCCAGAGACACGCATTTCAATTCAACCTCTTTGTTGACGAACTCTTCGCTACGTTTGGCACGAGCTGTCTGTTTCGCTTTTTCGAACTTTCTTCTGCTGCTATAAGACACGCTTTTGGCTAGCGCTATATCGGTGCTGAACTCCGGCAGGATCCTGCAGGACTTCTCCTGCTTGGCTCTGGTGATATCTTCCTCTGCAACGTTCAAAGCCTTTTTGACGAAATTCGGAATAGTGTTCTCTGAATCATTTTCCTTGATTCTTGACGACGATAGGCTCATGAGGGAGTCTAGAGATCTTGTCGGTAAATCCCAGAGCTTCGGCTTTGTCAGGTTCACTATCTGGTTTGTGATATTGGATTCCTGTATGAAGTTTTTGGTCCTGTTGCCTCGTGAAACTTTGTGGTTAGGTCCCAATAGTTGGTAGTAGCTATAGAGGGAAATCCAAGCGTATACTGATGGGCCATGGTCAATAACTTGGGCTAGCAAAAAGTCGAGGCATATCGCGTTGTAGCCTTTCTGAACCAAACAAACGTAAGTGCCTGTCACCACGCTAAGGCAGGTCATCAGCACTGATCTGACGAAGCCTAAAGTTAGCCAAGGTACCATCAAGTACTGCTTCTTTTCGAAGATCACCGTCCACAGCACCGCCATGGATAACCCCAGAAATAACCGTGAGGTGTAGCTCCTCACCAGCATAACCAGTGCTAGGGTACTCTTGAGGAATCTCTCCGTGTTCCTTTTCCGTATTTCATCTCCGAAATTGAAATTCCATAGCTCCGTCAAGTTGGAGCCGATTTGTGAAGGGGAATCGTCTAGGCTCAGTACGCCAATGGTTATGGTCAGGATTAGGATTGCTTCTGTTCGGTTTTTTAAATAAAAAAAGTCCGCTATCATGTTATGATGTTTGTAGGATGGAAATGCACTGTGAATTTTGAATGACGTTCGAGATACTAGGTTATGATTGTGGATGTCATTATGTGGCGCCAAGGCTCTCTGGGATAGGTGGCTTCAATAACTTAGAGACAGTTAAACTGATATCCAGAACACGTGGCTAATGACCATAGCAGTCGATGCCAAACACCAAAGAAAAAAAGTATCTTTGCAAATCCCATTATGAATTCAGTAGACCATATACCTTGAGCAATATATTGGTGGGACATTCATTTTCTCTGTAATGGCATCCATGAATATGTAATAATAATATATTTTCTTCATGGTTGCCAAAACGGTGAAAACGAATGTGATACCAATATATTCAGAAGTGGTGTGAGGCTAGCATGCTGACATTGAATATTACAAATACAAATCTGGTCACTTTCAAGATGTTCTTAGAACAAGTACCTTTTGGTTCTCAACCAATTAAAAGCAATCCCGAAACGAAATTTCTTGGCGTACAAATGGACCAAAATCTGAAGTTCGAGTTTTATAAAACGGCTTTAAAAAAACAAGTTGTCCTTTGTTCCTTACGCCGTCAATATAATATCTCGCGAACTTGAAATGGCACCTTCCTTAAGTGCATAATACTCATTTATTGAGTCCCACCTACGGTATGCAACTCCATTCTGGGATTCTTGCAGTCGGATGTTTTATTCCAATGTAATTTCGTCATCCACAAACGAGCATTGCAATTTATGTTCAAAGTAAAGATGTGTGAATCATGCAGGCCAATTTTCGTCATTAGAAAATATCAACAATTTATGGAATTTTCATTTTAGAGGTAGCTTGCTTGATGCACGAATACAGGGAGAAATTCATTAACTCCAATACAAATAGATTTACCCATTAGGAAAAAAACTTACTCTTCCCACTTCAACTCTCACGAAACAAACAGTGTTTGATTTATAAAAGCAGGCATTTATAATTATTTAGGTGCATTTTAGTCGTTAGAGTATATTCAAAATTCTATACTGCAACACTATGATATATTTTACATGTTATTTTTTGTCATTTTTGTAATTTTAATATTTGAATTCATGTTTATCTTCAGGGGAATTTCCCCCCAAAGACTTCTTATGAATGCTAATATGTTAACAATTATCAGCGTGATAATTTGGACTTTCAGACAAATGTTTTCATTTAGACAATAAAGTTCATTTATCTATATATCTATTTCTTAACGAATATGGCCCAGTCAATGTTTGCTACACAATTGGGATGATGAATACGTAAGATATTTAATGTTATGTTGTATAATACAACTGCAATATTTTCTGTTTTTCTTTGAATGATCTGTTACGGGTTCATGTTATACTGTGGAAACCCTATTTGTTTTAAGATAATAACGTCTGGACAAACTTTAACTCTATACTCTGTATTTTCAATATGATAACTTTGTCATATCATGTACATCCCTTTTCGAATCATATCTCAGGTACTCACCTTGGTTCTACTAATTCGAGCATGGATGAACTGTCCTAAAATAGAAGTAAATGTCAAATATTGTTCAAATTCCAATAATTTATGCAACCCGCATTTTACAAATATTGAATGAGAGTTTTCGCCCCTATCAATCTGGCGCCCAACGTGGGGCCAGTTTATTTACGGGTTTAGTGTTACAATAGTGCACAAGTTTACACCTTTTTTCAATATTTATTTTTAAATTGATCTCAGAAATTATTTTTCTTGTTAGAAGTATACGCAAACTTTTTGTGATTTTCAGATGCGATGGCGAAACAGCATGAAGCCATGAGAAGGGCGATCCACCTAGCAGAAAGAAACAAGCAGTTGGAGAACGAAATGAAAGATATTGACCAGATTGCCTTGGCAGTCGAAGCTGAATGCAATGACACGGTGAAGAGTAACGCTGAAAAAGTAACCAGGTCTCTTGAAAGAAAATGCTATTATTAAATTATTAGTAACTTATTTATTCACTGTCGAGACTTTTTATTACTTCGAAAAAAGTCAAAACAGCTAACGGTATTTCTCTTCGTTACAAAAATCGGCTTATTTATACTAAATTTTGGAGCCATTAAAGTCTTGTTTGCGTTACGACTACTCGATAAGAATACTCAATTGCACAAACAACTTGAGCGCGGTCAATGCAAAAGCTACTACGTCCTGTAATGAGTTGTATCGTTCTTCATGTGCTTCGATTCTTATGATACTTTAGGAGTTTCCTAGTTGGCATTGGTACAAACTGATGCATCGGTTTATGGCAAAGGCGGTGTGCAGTTGACCAAAGTACTTGTTCTGGAAACACGATTCTAACTGATTCAGTGATGGTAATTTTCCTCCTTCATTGCCGGGTGGCAAGGGGTCTCGTTCGGATGTGAACTATAGAATTAATAATAATAATAATGATATATTTTATCGACAGGAGTAGCTATAACAGTTGAAATTGAAGTACTGCATAGAAAATAGAGTATCCTATCAAATGAATTACCGGACGAGAAACCCTACTTTCGCCATCAATACAGTTTATTCTTGTTGTAGGTTGCAAGACAAAATGAACGAATCGATAATAACTATTCAGAACCTGGAAAGGGAAAATGCTAGGTTGATAACGGAGAAGAAGGAACTGTCGGCGGAACTAGACGCTATCAAGTTGGAAAAGAAAACTTTGCAGACTCTCCTGAAAACTGAGGTGGAAGATAAAAAGAGGATAGCAGATAGGATAAACAATTTCACAATAATTGGTAAAGATTTATGATTAGAGTGAGAGATGTTCAACGACCATGTATCAATATAATTTTACCATATTTCCTGTAGAGTTCAAAATAATAATAACAAATCATGATAAAAAACAATTTTTTTTACTGAGAAAAAAAAATCTACTTTCCTATTGTACACAGTATTGCTGTATTACCTTTTCCCATTTTGACCTTCTTTCAGACAGGGATTTGTAAGAACAGTAATATTTTGATTTCCACTTTTATTATATTTGAAACGACTTGGGACCAGGCGCCTTTCGATTTTGATGTAGGTAGGTAATGGATATAAGTGGTCCCGAAACAGATTCTTGTGGTACACCCTAGTTTGGAAACTAAGAATTTCTGGTGAGATTTCTTTCCGGAATACTCATCGCCACAATTGCAAAGTTGATTTTCTCGCAAACTGTCAATCCGATTCCAATATATTTTTCGAGAATTGTGGATTTATTGTCCAGTTACGATGCTGACATGAAACATTCCATTCAAATTGAGGTTTCGAGTAAATACAGAGAGTAAAGTGATGATCTCAGGTTTTCTTAACAAATACTAATAATAGGACTGTAGTTGCTTTTCCCTGAACAATTTGTGTTTTAATTCACGTCACCATTTCAGTTGTTACAAGCTTCTATGCCTGTCTGCCTGTGTGTCTGTCTGATATGTCTAATGTTTTTCCGGTTCAAATTTTCGATTTTTTCAAGACCTTGCTGACATCCGATTGAGTTGAAATTTTTAACACCTATTAAAAACCCATGACAATACATTAATTTCAAACAATCCCCCCCTGAAGGCTGTAAAGAGAATGATAGGAACTCGGAAAAATTTCTTACGATTTCAGACGTCGTAAATTACAGCAAAAGAATGTCGGTCGGGGGGCTCACACCTCCCCCCTTTCTCGAAAAAAATTGTGAAAACTCGAAACTAAAATCGGAAAAATTTGTTAAAATTGTAAAAAAACATCGGATCGTGGAATCAATTAATTTAAAAACATCTCCTTGCCTACTTGACGCTAGATAAAGTTCCTACACGTAGGATCTCGGGAAAATTTACGGACGTGGAAAATGACGGAAAACAAATGTCGATCGAGGGACCTTATTTTCGAAAACAGTTGTAAAAACTCTCAAAATAAAATCGGAAAAATCCTTAAAAATAGTGAAAAACATAGTAACGTCGAATGATGTAATTTCAAATAATGTTATCCCCTTGTTCCTCTGAAGGCAAGATAGAGATCGCGTAGGAAATCGGAAATTTTTCCGACGGTTTACAACGAAAAAAAATATCGGGAGGGGGTCTCTTTTTGTTTATCATTCAATAAATATTATTTTTCACTGTTCAGTTCAATAGTATTCAATAAAAGCTTGTCTTTAAAACTATTTTTTACGAAAAAAATATTTATACTTTCTTGTACTTATTTCCTTTTTTACCCTATGTTCCATTCGTTCTGAGACCTAGCGTATATACAGTGTGTACATAAAGTAAGGAATAAATTCATTATTTCTGAATGTAAAGATATTTCGGAAAAATCCTCGGACAGGTCGATTTTCTTTTCCGATGGGCTAATTTTTGAACCCCACCCAAAATATATAGGGTTATCCGCAATTGAGTAAAAATGACTTTGGTGATATTTTTAAATTGGACACCCAGTATATTTTTCCATATTTGGTTAGGGATCGTTATTACGAATCCAGTGATACCAAGTTTGATGGGATTATGTCAAACGGCTGCGGAGATATGGCCAAAAAACTTCATCGTATGTCTAATGAGTATGACTGCGAGACTCCACACGATTTAGAAGGTTAAAAGTCTTTGTCGCACTCATTGGGTATACGGAGAAGTTTTTTGGCCATATCTCCGCAGCCGTTTGACATAATCCCATCAAACTTGGTATCACTGGATTCGTAATGACGATCCCTAAAAATATACTGGGTGTCCAATTTAAAAATATCACCTAAGTCATTGTTACTCAATTGCGGATAACCCTATATATTTTGGGTGGGGTTCAAAAATTGGCCCATCGGAAAAGAAAATCGACCAATCCGAGGATTTTTCCGAAATATCTTTACATTCAGAAATAATGAATTTATTCCTTACTTTATGTACACACATGGACCGTGGTGGTCGTGCTGGTAGAGCGTTCTCCTCTCAAGCGCGTGGTCGTGTATTTAATTATCAGCATGGTCATCGGTCTCGTGTATGGCATCACACGTTAAAAGGAAAGGGCTGCGTCTTCCCTAGCTCGAACAAGTCGATCGAAGACTTCTGAGGATTGCGCGTAGGGTTGCAACCGGTTGACGGGAATAACAAAAAAAAAACAAATATAGGAACGACAAAATGAAGCAAACTCACTCGCTTGAAGGGACATAAAAAATTGTCGGTATGGGCATTAAAAAAAATGAGCATTTGCATGCAGAAAACACGTTAATTTCAGATGTACGGTTTTATAAAGAACCTATTAAAGAAGATTCTGCAAATTTCAGTCGGAAGGAAGGGGGTTTTAATCTGACCAAAGACCGCAGAAATGATCTGAACAAATGACTAGTGATGCACGAAAATCAAGCTTAAGAGACACTAACGCGCCTGGGCAATATGTCTATACTTGTTGGCTTTGTATCTCTTTGACATTTTTGAAAACAGTAGATATTGTAGCTGTAATAATTACTACTTCCAGAGCACGACTTGAATATGGAAATAGACCGATTACTGAGGATTTCTGGCCAACAGAAGAGAAAAATAGCCGAGTTAGAGTGCCAGGTAACCACCGTCCAGATTCAGGGTACATCAGTAGATCTTCCAAAGTTTCCAGCGGAGGTAAGATCTCGGGATACCAGGCGCGTTTTAAAATTTTAGTACCTATGTTTTTATGTGGTTCACTGAAAAAACAGACAACTCCGCAGGAACATATGTTTTTTCTAAAATTGAGGTCCGAAGTTCTATCGCGTTCAAGGCTTAGCAAATATTTGGAGACAATCAATGTCTCCAATTTCGAAAGTATTACCTTTATACATGGTGTTTACGAATCATATAATTGATTTTTGATTGAAACCACCAAATTTTTAGGTTCTCGCGAGATTTTTCAGTTCATAAAAAGATGTATTCCTCACAATTCTTCAGCAATCTGGAACACGCTAATTGATGGCATTTTTCATCAATTTTTGGTGATATCTGGCCAATAATACAACTTTATACTCTTCTGTAATAGTTTTTCTTAGTTCATGTTGTCGACGAAAACGATACCTTGCTATAGTATTTTTCACGTGGTGAATCCTTATGCTTCTATCAACACCTTAGAACCGTGGGGAAGAGACATTATCGAATCGAGGATAAGAAGTTGTTCGTGAATTGCTGTTGAAAACTGAAAATCTGAATTTGAAAATTCAAGTTGAGGAGCTTTGCCTTTACGCGTCTGATGCGAACCTCAAAATAGTGTTTAAGCTGAATGTTAAACTGTAAATGCAAAACGGCAGGGCCCTAGTGCTGAACCCTGTGGAACACCAAAACATAAATTGATCAACGAACAATGTCTAAGGGACTACTCACTAAGGTTTAGTATATTCATTTCAGTTTTTTTGTGTTTTCAGCCAACCGAGCGTACCGCTACCGACAAACATGCCAAAAAACTTGCACCGACGGAAGTTTCCAAACCGAAGGAAACCTCCGTCAAAATGCAGCACAAGAAGACGAGCAAAAAGTCTTCCGTCTTGAAGCAATCTACCACATCGAAGCATTCTTCCGTATCGAAGCATTCTTACGTTCCAAAAGACGCTGAAGAAGGACGACGAACTTCCGTAACGTTGCCGAACGAGCCGAACGGTCTGAAATGCTGTTGCGAAGCCGGAGGTTGCGTTAAAAGTATGAAGGAATTGTTGGACAAGGAGATGGAGTATAGACAGGAACAGGTCTGTGTTTTGATTCTTGTTGGTAACTTGGGATAAATTCGATGGACTTTTGGTTTTAACTTATCCCATTTATGTTAGTTGTTGATACATTTAACTAACATTTTTTCTTCTTTTTTTATTAATGATAAATTATTGTTTCCTCGTAGATGATACCGATTGTAGACCATTATTACCATCTTACATTTTTGCATGTAATAGAGTAGTCAAATATGGAGAGTTCTGGGCCACTTTGACGTCATCAGTAACCTTCTAGGTACTTCCAGGGTCTTGTCTGTTGTTATTGGGTTGCTATAACCTTCAGATGGCCTTGGGACTGGTGGGGAAATTTTTCTATTGTTTTTTTTACCTTGATGAAGATTGCATGTTTGTATTCAGAGTTAGTGTTTGACCCTGCGATGACATTCTTGACCTTGATAAGGTTGTGTTTGTATGCAGAATTTGTGTTTGACCTTGAAATGACATTGTAATGACATTGTTAATGGTTGAGGGTGGTTCCATCTACGGTAATGAAGATTTTGGTTTGGTATGTTTTTTTTGTTTCTGTTAAAATTGTTTTTTTTTTCCGTTAATCAGCTGTCGTCCCCTTACGAACGGCAATCCTCACAAATCAAAAAATGTTCTTATTTGACCTTCTAGAAGGATGTGTTTTTGTACGCAAGATTTGTGTTTGACCTTGAGATGACATTGGTATAGTTGAGGGAAATGACCTTGAGATTTCCTTGGTGGGACTTTCAAAATGTTCTTGTTTGACCTTGATGAAGGTTGTATGTTTGGATGCGGGATTTGTGTTTGACTTCGAGATGGCATTGGAAATAGTTGAGAGTGATTCCATCTACGGCAAAGAAGATCTTCGTTGGGCAGTGTTTTTTCTGCTACTTGTTTTCATGAGTGATCTTCACGTGTGGCTATGACCTTGTTATGTCCTTGTTGGGAATTTCAAAATTTTCTTGTTTGAGCTTGATGAAGGTTGTTGTTTTATATTCAGGATTAGTATTCGACCTTGAGATGTCATTTCTGACAGTTGAAGGAAATCGCATGAATGGTAATGAAAATATTGGTTGGGTATTCTTTTTTCTGCTTCGTGTATCCTTGAGTGATCTTCATGTGTGCTATTGTGTGGCTATGATCTTGAGATGTCCTTTGTGGAACTTTCAATTTTTTTTGTTTGACCTTTATTAAGGTTTTTTTTTCGTATGCAGATTTGTGTTTGATCTTGAGATGACATTGGTAATAGTTGAGGGTGATTCCATCCCCGGTAATGAAGATCTTGGTTGGGTATTGTTTTTTCTGCCTCTTGTATTCATGAGTGATTTTCATGTGAGTTATTGTGTGGCTATGACCTTGAAATGTTCTTGGTGGGACCTTCAAATTTTCATTGTTTGACCTTGAAGAAGGTTGTGTGTTTGTACGCAGGATTTGTGTTTCACTTTGAGATGAGATTGTTAAAAGTTGAGGGTGATTCCATCCACGGTAATGAAGTTCTTGGTTCGGTATTGTTTTTTTCTGCTTCTTGTATTCATGAGTGATCTTCATGTGTTTTATTGTGTGGCTATGACCTTCAGATGTCCTTGGTACGACTTTTAAAATTTTCTTGTTGGAGCTTGTTGAAGGTTGTGTGTTAGTTTGCAGGATTTGTTTTTGACCTTGAGATGACATTGGTGAAGATTTTGGTTGGTACTGTTTTTTCTGAATTCATGAGTGATCTTATGTCTGTTTTTGTGTGGCTATGATCTTGAAATGCCCATGTTGGAACTTTCAAAATGTTCTTATTTGACTTTGATGAAGGTTGTGGTTTTGTAAGCCAAATTTTTGTTTGACTTCGAGATGACATTGATAATAGTTGAGGAAGATTCTATCCACGGTAATGAAGATCTTGTTTGGGTAATGTTTTTTTTCTTCTAGAATTTATGAGTGATGTTCATGTGTGACTATCTGATGCATGAATGTTATTGTGTGGTCATGACCTTGAGATGTCCTTGTTAGGTTTTTGAAAATTTTCTTGTTTTGAACCTTGCTGATCGTTTTGTGTTTGTATTCAGGGTTTGTGTTTGACCTTGAGATGACAATGGTAGTGGTTGAATGAGATTGCGATACTGTTTTTTTGATTTTAGTGTTCATGAGTGATCTTCATGTGTACCCGGGATACTTGTCACAGCTCTCGAATTAGAAATGCTGATGGCCTCAAATTTAGCTCTAAAACGTAATGTTTCTAAAAATGGTTATAGCTTCATTTGTTTTCAGGCTATGCAGCAGGTTGAAACACTAAGGCAAGAAAAGGACTACTACATGAAAGAATATCGTAAGATTGTCGAAGAAATGAGATCTTTCTCTGGTCCAGAGAAACCCAATAAGGTATCTACTTATTCTGCCTATAAATTACTTATTTTTGATTTTGTTTATGTTTTCCACAATATATCAATGTATCAGTATTTATATTTCCATCTTGATTTAATTATCAAACTCCGCTGAAAAATAATTTTTGGTTATCCGCTTTAGCTTCAACATCAAACCGAAAAAATGATTGGAAGGATCAAAGAAAAGGACCAAACGATTTCGACGTTACAAAACGAATTGAGGGTGCTGAGCAACGAAAAATGCTCGTTGACGTCTAGATTAGACGACCTTAGCAGAGGACAGTCCGAAGATGATGTCGATGGTGTTTGCCAAAAGGTTGGTGCGTCCAATAGAGATAATTTTTTTCAGCTAAACTGGTACACAGAGTATTCATAATAATTGGTATTACTTTTCAGACAAATTGCAAAAGAAAAGCCAGGGAACTGGAGATTCACCGAGAGGAGGTCAAACATCTTGAAAGAGAGAACGATTCGTCAAAAACCAAAATTCAGGTTAGAGGAAATATCTGCAGATTTTGCCCTGATATCCAGCAAGTCGTTTCCAAACTCTCCAATAAAAAACTCTGACCAGTTCAACTAGAGTACAACATTTCTGTCTGTGAACGAGCATGTTTGTCATTTATATTCATCGAGATTTTTCCCTTTTCTTCAGGCTCTGACCGAATCTTCAGTTTTCGATCAAGACCGGATGAAGAAAGCCTTCCGAGAAATGGAGGAACACATCAGGAAGCTGGAAAACGAACGCAGGGACTTGGTAATCGGCCAGAGTACGAGTAGGTCAAACGTGACGCAGTTGGAAGAGGAACGTAAGCAGTTCAAAGAACAGCTTAGAGCGACGCAGAATGAGCTGAACACGCAGAAAGCCAATTACAATCAACTCAAGTGAGTATGATTTCCGAAATAAACAATGAGTCGCCGATTAATAATAATAATAACGTTTATTCATAATTCAATGCTACATGTATGAAATAATTGTGAAGGTTAGACGACTGTCTAAGTTAAAGAAGAATCCTTTAAATTCGGGTATGCAGTCAACAAGGATATAGAAAAAAAGTGTACTCTTTTTTCTATTCAAGCTTTCGAGTCATTCATTGGCTCTTCATCAGGAACTGAAAGTGAGGTTATGAATCCCTTTCACTCGCCGTACTATATGAAATATCATGTCACAACGGACAACACTCTTGATACAATATTAAAATGACAAAACTTTTTTAAAATATGATTAAAAATGATCATGGTAGATTAAAATAATTGAGAAACACCATTTAAAATTACACAAGGGCTCTTATGGAGGCCATGATGAATTAAAGAGGAAATGATGTATATGAATGACAATGACAATGACAAATGAATTATTCATTTGTCATTGTCATTCATATACATCATTTCCTCTTTAATTCATCATGGCCTCCATAAGAGCCCTTGTGTAATTTTAAATGGTGTTTCTCAATTATTTTAATCTACCATGATCATTTTTAATCATATTTTAAAAAAGTTTTGTCATTTTAATATTGTATCAAGAGTGTTGTCCGTTGTGACATGATATTTCATATAGTACGGCGAGTGAAAGGGATTCATAACCTCACTTTCAGTTCCTGATGAAGAGCCAATGAATGACTCGAAAGCTTGAATAGAAAAAAGAGTACACTTTTTTTCTATATCCTTGTTGACTGCATACCCGAATTTAAAGGATTCTTCTGTATGAAATAAGGTATACCCATTTCTTAATTTTAAGAAACAATTGTAAGAAACAATTGTAAGATTATGAAAGGGTATTTAGAAACTTATTAATCTATGTTGGAAAAGCATGATCATTCAAACAGTATTAAATGAAACATTCAGAATTACAAAGAAAAAAAGAACACCAAAACAAAAAATAATTTTTATTTTGATTTTAAATTCAGTGATATTTCTACAATTTTTTAAGTCTTCGGGGATTTCATTTAATTTTGAATGAATCTTTTCTGTCCAATTACAGAATTTACAGAATCTAGATGTAACAAGTTATGTTGTCGTGTATGGTATAATAATAATAATAATATAAGTTTATTCATAAATAAATACATACATAACTATAAAGTGTAGAATACATTGTATGAATAAACTAAAAATAAACCTAAGTAACCTTGTTGTAAGGTAAAAAACTATTCTACTAAAGAACTATTTCAAAAATGACAATAATTTTTTTTTTCATTTTCAATCTTATTTATGTATAATTTTCTTTTCTAATCTGAATATTTCAAAAAAAAATTATGTCGAAACTCACCCATTAATTAATACTATTTATCAAATTATGAAAAATATGTCTTTCTGTAGTATTCAACCAGTCTTTCACTTCATTTTTGTAAGAATACATGGACTTAGTCATTTTAATAATATGTGGTAGTATAGTCAAACAATTTTGGGATAATGTGAATGAAATTTCTTGTGCCTATTATTTTATTCAATCTAGTTTTAACTGTGACTGCCCTTTTATACCTCGTCTCATAAAGATGATCTCCAAAATTGATATCTTTTTTATTTTTGAAAATGTGGATTAGAATTCTATACATAAACAATTGCACAATATCAAATTTTCTACTTTTTTTATATAGAAGATCGGAAGGAAACAAATGATTTTGACCATATATTATTTTTAAGAATTTTTTTTGAATCACTTCCAAGTTATAAAGATGACATTTTTTAACACCACCCCATCCCAGAATGCCATAACTCAGCTGAGATTGTACAACATTTCAAGGTGCTTCAATGAGAGAAATTGTTTTAGAAACTTGAATTTGGGTAACAGATATCTATTATTATTAATGACAAAAAAAATATGATGGTAATTTCTAATTAATACAAAATTAGATTTAATCATTTTATTGATAATAAGGTAAGATACTTTGCCTTAGTGAATGATGGAAAATCTACTCAAAAGTATCCGTGAAAGAAACTGCGATTTTCCCTTTGATAACGGCCGTGCTTCAACTAGGTTATGTAAGTTCCAAGTAGACCCCTATACTTTATTGAAGAGATACAGTCAGAAAAATTCAGGACGAACACCAATTCCTACCAACTTTCCCTCGGCTCTCACGATGTCCTTTGAGAACATTACAGGATTTTCCTTTTCGTGAGAATCAAAACATAAAAATAAAACCGGTCAACTTGGATTTGAGGTCGAAGGCAAAGTGTTGAAGCTAGGATTTGCCAAATGACATCCGCCAACAATTTACTTGTAATATTTGCTTTCACGAATCCTCCAGGTTTTCGGGGAAACACCTCAGAACCCCACCAAAAGCTTGTGCTTGTAAGACTGGATTCCGAAGAACTTTTAGCTCGGTTTTCAACATATGAATTGATAACTTCGACAGTGAGAGAAATATGGCCCTGGTACCTTGACCACTCTCCTGGTATCCTGATTACTCCCCCAAATCCATAACAAACTTACGGAAATAGATGAACAGATTTCATGTCCATCTTGTAAACTGCACTACAGGAGTATTTGCATTTAATTCCAAACACACCGTAACATTTTTTAATAAAATAGTTCACGATAAACACAAAATACAACTTATTGATGAACAAAGTTTCACTTCAAACTAAATATTACCTCAAATAGCCAAACTTTGACAGGTAATCACATAATTCGAAGCAGGTACGTTAGAGGGGATACACGATTTGATTGGCTTTCCTCAGGAGTAGGGATATTAGGGGAAATTGGCAGGTTACGCAGTTGATTATGTTCTTTAATCTAAGGTGGTTCCACACCTGTACATGCGGTCTGTCATTTTTAGTTAATGAGAATTCATTTTTGTAACGGGCTCAGAACCCATCCTTGCGGAACACCGATTTTCTCGCTAAACTTCCTCTCTCGTGCCTTGCAGAATCCTTCACGACCAAACCGATAGGGCCTTGTCGGAGGCGCAGAGTCAGCTTTTGAGGGCCGAAACGGAGCTGCAAAGCTACCAATCGAAGGTGAGCATGACGCATAGAGAATCCGCCGGCTACGAGAGAGAGATGGCGCGATTGCAGGGAGACGTAGAAGTCATGAAGTCGCAACTTTCCAAGATCGACAAGGAAAAGGACGAATTGTTGGTAAGGACGTTTTTTTCGAAACGAGCTTCGGGTGCTGAAACTTTTCTTGTTTTTTCGCAGAATATCGTCGATGAGAAGACGGAGAAAATTGATTATCTGGAGAACCAGCTCAAAGAGAAGAAGAATTTGATGGCGAGTTTGGAGGCGGAGTTGAAAGAATTGAAGAGAAAATTAGGGTGAGTGTTTTAAATAATTTTTCGAGAAAATTTCTTTTTGTACTGATTTTTTTTCGAAGGTTTTTTCAGTTTGCGTTGGAAGTCCTGGTTAGTAGTTATTATTTCTTTTTTTTTTTGTGGATATGACTGACTGTTTCGTTGGATTACTTGGATGAAAAGAAATAGGTCATCTCAAAAATAGTATTGTTGGACATCAGACTTTTTTTATGGCTCCTGTAAAATTACCAAACTTTTTGGTAAAGCCACCGTACATAAGTAAACAGAAGTAAAGTCACTCGCCGCCATATCTAATTTTACTCTGATGTTGTTGATGAAACTATACTTACCTGAATAAACTTACTTACTTACTCTTAGCTTACCTACGCCGAAACCAAATTAATCCGAGATCCGAACACAAGACGTAAGACCGAGTGAGACAAATCAGCTTTTAGCCGACCCCTCTTATCCCACCGCATGCCAGAAAAAAATTAAAATCTCAATTCGATACGTCAAAGGAGCCGACCAAACGTGAAATCCTTCTCAATAGCGATTCCATTTGTAACTCTTTTTCCGTGGGGTTGTGAATTGGGGTCTACTGATGTACCCAATTCAGACACCTTTGGTTGCACAGTCAAATACTTACAATTGGCCCTGAGACTGCGGTAGACTTGTATGTCTCTCGCGGTGCCTCGGGCGCCAGCTTCGATTGGTGTGCTTTTGCTTGTAACTCCGTCTGATACCTAAGCCATGTCATTAGTCCTGAAGGGATAATGCCTGATCCAGAAAATGTATCTGCCATTACCCGCATGCCAGAACCTCGAAATGTCAACTGTTGTCTTTTCTACAGGCATGTTCCTTGTATAGAAGTAACTTCTCCGATATTGCTAAGCCACTGACCGTTCCCACTGAAATAATTCTGAATGGAGTTGGGAACCTAATCAGGTAAAAGCTTTCGCGTCACTCAAGACACTGTTGACTGCTATCCCGATTCTTCGGCAACCGGATCCTCAACCATATATCCTAAGAACTGACGCAAGCTCATATGCTTCTGGAGCATGCTTACTCCAGGGGGACGAGCCAAAAGAGCGACCTATCGAGTATGCCAGTAATTCAAGGGTCAGTTTTCATGACCAAAACTTTGATTTCAAGTGATTTCAGACTTTAATTGCCAGAAGTTTGGGATATAGGGGTTTTTTGGTACACAATACTGGCACGTCCTGGTAACTTATTATTATATTCGAGTTTGAGCAACTGCACTTAATGAAATAGAATCCTCCATGAATGAAGACTTAAATCGGGTTTCCACATGGTTGTTTGATAATGGGTTAATGTTGAATCTTGAAAAGACCAAGTATATGTTGATAGGGAGCAGAAATAAGCTTAAAAGAGTGAAAGATGAGGATTTTCAAATGACCTTGATGATCAATAACTGTAAAATTGAAAAGGTAAAAACAATCAAGTAGATGAAGAACTGAATATGAATGCACACTGTGATTATATAGAAAGGAAGGTTGCAAAAAAAGTTCATTTTTTATACAGACTTAACGGTAAAGTTTCTATTTTTTCAAAATTGACAATTTACAAATCAATAATAGCACCTCATTTTGATTACTGTGGAACCCTTTTATTTTTCCTTAAGAATGACCAGTTGAGTACTATTCAGAAAATACAAAATCGAGCCATGAGAGCTATACTCATGTGTAACAGACGTACTTCAATTAAGAACATGCTAGAGATATTATCACTAATGTCGGTAAAACAAAGAATACACTATAATATGTTGGTCTTTGTATTCAAGCTCAGACATAATATGTTACCGACCTACCTCTGTGATGAATTAAATTATATAGGTAACGTACACACTCATAACACTAGAGCTCGTGCTGTGAATGATTTTTATATAAAAACTGAAGACATATTGTGTAACACAATATTCAATAAGGGTCTAACACTTTTTAATGGTTTACCACCAGAGACCAAAAACATCACTTCTTTGAGCCATTTCAAAAAACAATGTAGAGAATATGTATTAAACCAATTCTGAATTTGAATTTCTTGTGGCAGTTTTTAATATGTTGTATTGTATTGTAATGACTTTTGTTGTGTTTTGTATTTTATTGTATTTTATTTATTG
This sequence comes from Chrysolina oricalcia, assembly GCA_944452925.2. NCBI lineage: Eukaryota > Metazoa > Arthropoda > Insecta > Coleoptera > Chrysomelidae > Chrysolina > Chrysolina oricalcia. The sequence goes on along the minus strand of OX101825.2, from coordinate 4,194,211 downwards.
ATAGGTACTTTTAATGTGTTGTCTTTGGGTAGTTTTATTTGCTGTTAGTTCCTTCTGTAAAGAGCAAATTGTGCTAATAAAGAGTTATATATATAATACGGAGGTCGTAGATTTGTAAATAGTAACGGAAATGATCAGTTTGTTTGACAGCATTTCGGCAACGGTCATATTTGTTTTAGTCGGTTTTCTAGAAGTTATTTTGAAAGAAACTCGACAAGAAGCTGCCACGGTTTTTGCTAGAACCAAGTAGGAACTGATCAAATTGTTGATCACTCTTCTTCGTAATAGGAAGTAAGTAAACGGTCATTAAGCACCTGATTACGATCGGAAGTACTACACTGATTAAGACCATTTGTTCAAAGTAACAATTGTGAATATCGAAGTCCGAAATAAAAGTAAACAATTTATGTCATTTTCTAAAACTTTCAAATAACGGAGAACATGTTATATGAGGTTGTGTATGGAAATAAAAGGATCGTCAAACTTTCAGAAACTTTATTGAAAAAAAATCACAATTTTCGAACACAGTCGGTTTGAACGTTCGGTTTGTACGGTAAAACCAAAACGCCGTATCCTCGTCACTATATCACTTCGGCGCTCACCACTCGCGCCACAGAGTAGTTCTCGTTCAAATACTCTGCCAACATGATCGTAGGCGACATGCACAGCGTGACGTTCTTCTGTCCGACCGTCCGAACGCTCCTGCGATACCCGGGGATACACTCGCACACCCCGACGCGATCCTTCCACCCCTCGGCGAACAGTTCCACCCCCTGTTGTCTCCCCTCGCGACCGTCCCTTTTCGGCACCAACCACGACCCCCTGAAGCAGGGTCCCTGCGTGTACATCTTATGGCACTCTTTCCCGTACCGAACCAGGCCTTTCGTCCTGTCGCACCGCAGCGGCTCTGAGCTCTGTCCGGCGGTCTGTTCGTTGCAGTCTCGTTTCTCGCACGCGCACATCGCGTTGTAGCTGATGCCGTCGATGGAGGGTCGCGTGTCGAAGTCGAACGTGACTATCCTGTTCTTCGGGCAGGGCCCGCGGGTTCCTATTCGGTAGCAGCGCCGTTCGGCGGGGTAGTAGAGGTAGCCGCGTTCGCACGGTTGGGACAGGCACGTGGAGGAGTCGAGGAGGATGTGGCGCGCGGGGCAAGGACCTTGCGTGTACGGCCTGAAGCAGGAGGTGGAGTTTCTGAAGCGGATGTAGTTCGGTTTGCATTGGCAAGCGGCGCGTTGGGTCTTCGGGTCGAGTTGGAAGTGTTGGCCCGACGCGCACGGGCCTAGGGTACCTGAAATAATGATAGACATGTATATTGTTAGAAACGAAATTGAGTCAATGTGCCATAGATGGCACCCGCCACTAGCTGTACCAGCAGATCAGTTGGGTGTGAACACGACAATAAAAATAGATTTAGTTAATACTGAAGGGTGGGGATGAGCGCAGTGGTTAAGCGTTAGTCTGATAACCGAGAGGTTCTAGGTTCGGTTCCCAGACGGTGCGATCTTTTTCCATTTTCAGGTGTGAAGGTCTGAATGATTGAGGCTCGTGTCGGCTGGAAATAATCCTCCACGATTCACTGTTGCGTTGATAAATAACAGTGCTGCTCATAAGGTGGCGTATAGAGTTAAGGCCTATCCAGAATACATGGCTAATTACCATAGTAGTCGATGCCAAAACACCAAGAAAAAAATGTTAATACTGATATGTATGGGGTTTAATTTTCTGGGGCGCCACTAATACATTGTAACCCATTTAAAACGGAACCACCCCTGTAGAATACGCATCTCAATTTTTTTTTTCAAATCGAAGCATAAACTGTACTTCACACAAATTTTCTTAACTTCCGTTTCATTTCCAAGGCACTCTATGTTTTTTTTCATTGTCAAAAACGACAAAAATGTATTAGTTAATTTTTGTTTTCAAGTTTGACTACACCACTGGATTCGTAGTCGTTATAAATAAAAACCCTCAGAAATTCATGAAAAAATATTGGTTAACAACGACGTTAACAACATAATTTTGGAAACAAAGTATTTGATTATAATTTTTATTTAAATCGTGGGCATATTCAAAATCTGGCAACACTGTCGATACAAAGTAGAACACCAGTGAATCTGTACAGTGAAAATCCGAAGTCAATAGCTCCAGGCGATTTGTTGTGGAAGCGATTTTGTAATAAAAATCTGACTACGCCACTGGATTTGTAAATTATATTCCCTTAAAATCATGTATTTAAGTGTAGGTTATAAGTGTATTCGAGAATAACAAGAAATAAAAAATTCACATTCAAGTTATGCAGTAGTACATTATTCCATAGCCGAATACACAAAAAAAACCTACAGTTAAATAAATGATTGTAAGGGAATATAATTTACAAATCCAGTGGCGTAGTCAAGTTTTTATTACAAAATCGCTCCCACCACAATTCGCTCACATTACCACACTTTCAGGGGTTATAACTGTAGAACAGAATGAACTTTTGACTTCAGATTTTTACAGTACAAGTTCACTGGTGTTCTACTTTGTTTCAACAGTGTTGCCAGATTTTGAACATCTAAATAAAAATTATAATCAAATACTTTGTTTCCAATATTAAAGTTGTAACTTCGTTGTTAACCAATTTATTTTAATGAAATTTTGATGGTTTTTATTTATAACCACTACGAATCCAGTGGTGTAGTCAAACTTTAAAACAAAAATTGCCGCATAAACTTTTTCTTTTAACAAGGAATAAAAACCATAAAGTGCATTGGAAATGACACAAAACTTATGAAAATTTGTGTCAAGAAACATTTTTCGATGCTTGATATTAAAAAAATTAGATTGATTGAAAAATGCGTATTCTACAGGGGTGGTTTCATTTTAAATGGGTCACACAAAAGATAAACGGAAAATATGTAATAAACAATTTAGATGAATTGCACCCTAGATGCAACAAACAATAATAACAATCTGTCAGTCTGGCTTGAAGAAAATAATGTAAGAACCATCAGTTTGCACTCAGTTTAGGTTATAATAATGTACACCGATGTAGGCATAACCGGCGATCAGAGTTTTAATACTAGTTTGACCTACTTGTGAAATTTCGCTTTTGAAAGAGCAGGAGAAGCGTAGACGCTAGTATTTTTGCTGACAAAACCGTCGATGACGATTGTATTAAGAGCGTGTGCTTTCTGTAAAGTAATAGCTCACCTAGTTCGAAACACTGCTGACTATCTTCGTGGTAATGTGGCAAATAATTATGGCAACCGCAGGTTTTATCCGGCAGGAATAAATGTCCCTTTTCTAGACAAGGTCCTTTGGTGAAATGCTGGTAGCATTGTCCGTCTGCAAACCTGTTTAGATCAATAATGATAATTATAAATCAAAAGAAAAAAGAAATATTCAAAAATTATAATTTTAACTTACGCTTACACGTTTTATCTTTTACTTTTATAAAAAAATGTACAATTTTTCTTTTATAATTTTCCATAATTATATATTTTTGAGCCTCGAGGGTGTCGAAATATATTACCGAATCGTTAGCAACAACCTTTCTAGCACGGCGTGTTTTAATCTTGAAGATTTCGCATGCTTTTCAGTACAATTGAAAAGATTATGTTGCAGGTATAATAAAATCGATCTTTGAATGAATTTGAGCAGGTCTATCGCAAAACTTCACCTGTAATCTTTCAGTTCAACTTGATTACTGCATTTGCAAACTGAGATCTTCCCGTTGAGGTCAGTCGTGAGTAGTTGGCCCTTGGGACAGGGGCCTCTGCTCAGTAGTTCGTAACATTTTCCGTCTTTCGGCCAATAGATCATCGTCTCGTCCGAACAGTTTTTCATCTGTTTGCACACTCCCCATTGGCGTTTGGAACTGTAACATAAAGATAAATCAATGAATTTTCAAGAAAGGAAATAGTTATTCATGATAAAAGTGGTATTTTATATTGTGAGTGGGGATCAAAATAAAATCACTTTTAACAAATGTATCATACAATTTTGTACAACTGTTACTGCTAGTAAGAAAAAAGAAAAAAGGTCATAAGATCCATAGGATTCGAACACACGATCTCTGGATTACAAGGCAGAGGCTCCAGCTACATGCGCTTTATTACTAACTGTGGTATTCTGTATTTCAAATCTAATAGTAGGCATGACAGTGAGGCAGGTAAAAAACAATTAATAATTGTTCATTAGTTCCCACAAATTAATACAAGTTCCTAGCTTCTTTGTCGTCGTAGCTATTACTGCTGCAAATATAAATACAATGGAAGTTGAAATGGATGATTTAGTTTCTTCTCTTCCACCAGAAATTCAAGAAGCTGCAGGGTAACTTCAAATCTGTTGCCTGAAAAATTACGGAAAAAATATGAAATTGCTTATGATGGATTCCTCGAATGGAGCCAAATGAAGGAAGTTGAAGGCAAGATCACTGAAAGCGTACTTTTAGTTTATTTCGATGAAAAATCGAAGTTATGGAAGTCATCAACGCTGTAGTCTAAATTCTCTATTATAAAAGCTGAATTGAAAATCAAGAAAAACGTGGATATAAGTAAATACCATAAATTGATCTCATTAATGACACAAAAAAGTGTCGGATCCCGTCCGAAAAATTAAAAAATTCTGACAAGGGAAGAAATTGACAGTGTTACATAGAGGATTCCATTGAAAATAAAAATTAAATAGCTGATAAAATGTTTCCTGGTAGAAGTTCTACTTCTGCACCAGCAATATTTGATGATCTCACTTCGATAGCAACATCATTGGTTAGCAATGAAGGTCCTTCTACAGTTGGAGTGAATACTTCGTCAGTAACTCAATAGGAAATTAAAACTGCCAAATACATGTGAACGTTTATAAATAATTCCTTCTAAGTAGGTGTTCTGATCATTATAATATCTGATGAAAGTGTTTCTATCGGAGAAATTTATATTATTGAGTATCCATCATCTCATCTGTCATTTCACTTTTAACACTAGTGTTGAAAGTGATTTTGATGCGAAAACGTCAGTGTTAAATTCGTATGCCTATTTATTAAAAACGTCATTTTTAATGACAGTTGCACAAAAAAATATATTCATCGCACAATCAGTCTAAATTCTATAAAACATCTTGAATTACAGAGACATTATGAAAATTCGACAAAAGAATCGAATTATGATAGAAAATCGAAATGGTGGATTTCTAGAAAAGCGTAAAATTTCAAGAAAAATATGGAGACATCGGTACTTCAATAATGTGCCTGTAAGTGATTTTAAGCTTAGACTGCACTGTTTGGAACCTTTGAGGTGTTTTATGGATTTTTATTCCAAGACTAAACTACATTTTTAAAACCTCTGAACGTGTTTCATGGTGGATCTTCGATGAAGTTTTAAGTAATAAGTAATAAAAAGTTCAATCGTGGGCTTTCAGTAGGAGAGTTAATGCACGAGTTCTAAGTTCCAAGTCGTAATGCCAACATTCTTTATGACTAAAACCTATGACGAATTCTTAGTACGCATGCGTTGAGAGGGATTCACGTTCTGTAAATGATCAATCAAGAAGAGTAATATTATGTGTTGTTTAACGTTATTTGTTGAATAAATGTCACTTATTTTCATTGTGATATTTATTAATTGAATTATAAAATTTTCTATCTGCGAGAAAGTGACAAATGACAGAATAATTTCCTAATGACATGCCAGTCTTAAGACTTCTGCATGAATGGTAATTTTTTTCCTTACGACTTCTGACTATTACTTAAAACGTTTGACTTACTACTTCGAAAATTTCTCACATTCAGTCTTATCCAATATATTGCATACTAACTTCTCACTTTTGTATCGAGTGTCCGGGCCGAAATAGTCTCCTTCGTCGCACGGTCCCATCGTGAATAACGCGTAACATTTGCCATCAGTAGCCGATTGAGCCGTTTCTGGAGCGCAACGGCATTCGGCCGACAAATTTTTACCGGATTTATTCACCGACGGACTGAGTTCCATACCGTCCGGGCATGGGTGGCCGACCTGCAAAAAATTTCGATATTAGGTAAACTTGCGGAAAGCTGCACTTGGGCTAGAGCGGGGAATTATTATTATTATATACGTTTGCAAATCGTTGAAAGTTGGTTGGGTCGCTATTGAGGCCGAAAGGCATCCGTCCGAATTGCTTGTGTCGATATAATTTCGCCATCCGACTGCACCCCTCAGAAGCAACTCTCAGAAATTTGTGCGAGGTCAGGCAGACGAGGGTCTTACGTTTTACCGTGCGATACCAAGCACGGTCTTGCTTTGAACATGGAGAAAAATAACGTAATGGGAGACAGGATGACTTCAGATATTCACTTTACGGTAAGATCTTGAAGTTCAGGAAGAAATGGCTTTATGGAACAAGATTTTCATCACATTATGGTATAATAGGCAACAAAGGACCCCGCAAACTCCTTATGGAATTTGGGTCCTGGTGGAATTTTTAGAATTTTTGGTATGATGTAGTCCATGTAATTCTTAACCAATGTTTCCATTGCGCCAACCCAAAAAAATGAGCAGTTTTGCAGCTAGGGGGCGTTGAAATCACCCCTTGCGCAGATTAGACTATTTATTTTTGAGCCCGGTAACAATATTTTCACTTGTTTCATTATTGCTAATGTTGCACAATATTGTGCTGTTTTATAAAAAAAATTCTTACCCCCTCCCCTTTTTCCCCCAACTCCTATTAAGGAACGCAAAAAAAACATTTCTCGAGTTCCTTCAAATATATCGTCGAATGTTTAAATATGCCTAAATAAGGAAAATAGCATTTTTTTATGACTATCGCCCCACCCCCCAAATGACACAAAACGAAAAAAGTACGGTGGATTTTTCTGAATTTTTGATATGATGCAGTTCAAGTTATTTTGAATAGAAATAAATCGGGTGACAAACCCCAAAAATGAACAGTTTTGATGCTACGGGGCGTTGAATTCATACCTTGCTCAGAATAGACTATTCATTATTATAGGCGGAAACAATATCTCTATGTATTTTTTTTTTATGCCGAACAATTGTGTAAACTTTCATAAATTGAAAATCTTAAACCTCCCCCTTACCCCCAACCCCTATTTCAAAACACGAATAAAAATAATTCAGGCACCACCTCAAATTCAAATTGTGGATGTCTAATTTTTATTTATTTTCAAGATATTCGCCCAATTGATTGATATTCAAAAATCATGAACTACGCCCTACTAAGAAGTCAGCAAACTCCATCAATATTTTTCTGAAGGGAGGGAAAGGTGATATTAAACAACTGTACGATTTCCGAAAATTTGAGCTGATTAAAACATTTATTTTGATAAGGCATTTACAAGTAGTCGGGAATAAATTTTTTCGTGTTTTAAATTAAGGGTAGGGGGTAAGGGGGAGGTTTTAGATTTTCATTTCATGAAAAATTACAGAATTGATCAGCATAATCTAAACTAAAATACGTAGAGCTATTATTTCCGCCTATAATAATGAATAGTCCATTCTGAGCAAGGTATGATTTCGACGCCCCGTAGCATCAAAACTATTCATTTTTGAAGTTTGTCACCCAATTTATTTCTATTCAAAATAACTTGAACTGCATCATATCAAAAATTCAGAAAAATCCACCGAAATTTTTTCGTTTTGTGTCATTTGGGGGGTGGGGGGATAATCATAAAAAAACTGCTATTTCCCTTATTTAGGCATATTTAAACATTCGACGATACATTTGAAGGCACTCGAGAAATATTTTTTTTGCGTTCCGTAATAGGAGTTGGGGGGAAAAGGGGAGGGGGTAAGAATTTTTTTTATAAAACAGTACAATATTGTGCAACATTAGCAACAATGAAAAAAGTGAAGATATTGTTACTGGGTTCAAAAATAAATAGTCTAATCTGCGCAAGGGGTGATTTCAACGCCCCCTAGCAGCAAAACTGCTCATTTTTTTGGGTTGGCGCAATGGTAACATTGGTTGAGAATTACATGGACTACATCATACCAAAAATTCAAAAAAATCCACCGGGACCCAAATTCCATAAGGAGTTTGCGGGGTCCTTTCTTCGAGTATGAAAAATCATCTTTGAAAGAGTTACAATTTCGCTGGAAATGGTGTATCGTGGAAATAGAGTGAATTTTTATGAAGGAAGTAGTCCATCCTCAAGTGGAGTTTCGCTGTAAAGAAACTAAGTAAAACTCCACAATATATTTTGACCCCTAGAGTAGGAAGTGTGTTGTCAAAGCAGCTTTGGCAATAACTTGCCAAAAAAGTTGCGTCAACATAATTCTATCAAAAACACGTTTTCGGGCATAGAAATGCTCATCTTCAGTTGAAATAACAGTTTAGACAGAAATAAGTAAAGGCTCTAATTAAAATTTTGAAAAAGTTGTAAAATTATCAGAAATAGGTAAACTTGGAAACCAAAATATCCTCTTACAGGGCATGGAAACGTAGAAAATAAAAATAAGATAATGAATTATGAACATCGAAGTTATTAAAAATCATGGGGCAAAATAGACCAGAACCCTATATTAAGGGGGAATGGTTGATCGGTTGATTTTCAATAACTAAAATTTTTCGTTGCGAATAATAACAATAGCTGTCGAAAGGGAACTGAGATTGATAGCTAAATGGAGATGCGCATCGATATTAAAGGTTTTGATATTAAGGTGTCATCTATTAGAGAATAACGTGAACTTAAAAATGTAAATTAGTAAAAATAATGGTATCCAACTGCAAAGGGGTTGATAACTAGAACAAAAACAAAATGATTGGGAAGAAAACTGCAACTCAGAGAATACTGTAATAGGATATTCTCGATTATTTTTGGAAACGTAGAGCATTGACAAAGAAATTCAATTTTTTTCATTCAAAGCTTCATAAAGTGTGGAAACACTCTATTATCTTACGAGTTGATTCTTTTCGGAGGAAAAGCTGGGACAGGTCGATTTTGTATTTTAGTTTTCCCCCTTTATTTAGAAAAAAATAATTTTTTCCCTACCACCTTTCAAGATATGACGTTATCGATATTTTTTTTTAAATTGAAATAGTATATTTTTATGTCAAAAATTGAATGCCCATATTTTTCTGAGTTCAACCATACCACATACGTCATATCTTACAGTTCGAATCACAGTATACTGAGTATAAAGAAAACCAGTGTGGCATAATATGCAATGGTAACTAAGAACTTATTATCTGGTTGCTAAGGGCTTTCATATGTTTGCTTAGCCTACTATTCAAGTGTAGCAATATACTCGTACTAACTACTGAGTAGTTCTTAGGTTTACGTTGCAAAATGAATAATGAAATAAATGTTGAGAAATATGAACACTGGTTTCCTCATGGTATGGTTGAACTCAGAAAAATATGGGCATACAATTTTTGACATAAAAATATACCCTTTCAATTTAAAAAAAATATCGATGACGTCATATCTTGAAAGGTGGTAGGGGAAAAATATTTTTTTCTAAAAAAAGGTGGAAAACTAAAATACAAAATCGACCTGTCCGAGCTTTTCAAAATAATCAACTCGTAAGATAATAAAGCGTTTCCACACTTTATGAACGCACTGTATATTATGGTCCTTGTTATTTTTATTGATCTCAAAATCTCTTTAGGGCCTTAATTTCAAATGTGTAAAATATCAAGATCTAAATTAATGTCAAATAGGTGTTTTTTATTAACGAAATGGTTAGCGAATGAAATAGAATTAATTTCATCAAGAATCTCTCAGCGGAAATACGTATCAATAACTCTTTTATGGTCATGAATTCTTTGGGAGAATTTACGACCACTTTGACCAATATAAGTAGCAGTACAATCCTGATGTGAACAATATATTTTGTATATACCTGATTCATTCATTATGGTGATCTTATCTTCATCATTAATTAAGTTGGAACCCAGATTATTACTGGTATGGAGAGAAATTTTGCAATCAGGGATGAAGCTGTCAAATAAATTTTTAATGTCGTAGGAAACTTAACTTAAAAGCTGCTTCGACAACAGCCCCCTTCCTACTCTATGGGTCCAATATATATTATGGAGACGACTTTGATTTTTACTTAGTTTCTTTATAAGAGTGAATTTTGTTTTTATTTTTCGTTATTTTCTATTGAAATCATGGAATTATCAAATAGTCTTCAATATGTGCCAGGATATCTATCAGTCTTCCATCCTAGTGATCATAGCAGTATATTGTTATCAGTATTTTAAATCATTATTATATAATTTCAGTTAGTTCAGTTAGTATTGACTTGCTATTAGTCATAAACATGTAATGTTTCTTGGGACAATAAAGTTATTATTATTATTTAAATTTTCATTGTGGGGTTTTACATTTTTGACAAACATGGATGAATAAATTTACTAAGGAGATCGTAGACTTGTTTCTGAGTACAGTATACACACCTGAAATATTTTGTAACACTTTCCATCTGGCGGCCAAAACAGGAGCTGCCAACCGCTAGGTTGAGATGCGCAAGGATTCAACTTGGGATTGGCCCAGGGCGGCGCCATAACTGCAGCTTCCGTTGGAGGTTGAAACAGGAAAAGGAACAGCTTCATGTGGAAAAACCAAGTCTGGAATTCAAAAGATGTGGATCAGTACTGCTTCATACAGTTTCGGAAAAAACATATCTTGAGTATAGACAGAAATCTAGAAGAGCAACAGGGAACGCAATTATATTATAATACCACATAATCTCTCTCTCTCTCTCTCTCTGTTTTTTGGCCCTTGCTTCATTTTGGTGCATTTGTCCAGCTCATTTTAGAGGGACTACAAAAGAGAGACGCAATGCTGTTCTCCTCTCCTGATACCCCTGATAATCTTGTAAATTTATTTATAGTGGCTTTTGCAAATAGACCTATACCTACGGAAGCGACTGTTCTTTCAATGATTCATATATTTGAGAATTTTGGGTGTGTGAAAGTACATTGCAAAATAGGGTCCGTCGTTGAGATGTGAGATGTCGGATAAAATGATTCTAACCCACTCCTTTGTTACTAAATTTTGAAACACCCTGTATGTTTTTGATAAATTATGATACGACGTAAACACGCAGTCAACGATGTAAATACGGGAGAAATGGTTGGCTGCAAAATGCAAACATACTTTATTTTCGATCACTATAAACAAATAAACATCGATGAATTATCAAATCAGTGTAGCTAACCATTAGTCCGTACGAGTAATTAACGCTTACAAGTTAATTGCCGTTGATTAGCATTAATTTATGTAGTTTTACTTTCCAATCAATCGGGGTCGACAAAAAGAATGTCATGCAGATATAATCCGCCGTGTGAAGTTCAAGGTAGTCTGTGTTGCGACGTTACGCAATGCAGTTGTAACATTCCCTCGATTAGTATGCGATTACGCGTATGACGATTCTACAGGGAGAGTCACAAATGAACACACTAGTTGATATCGTCGGAAAATGGAATATCCCAATATAAGTGCTACTGTTTGGTTCATGAAATGCTCTCGCCACTTTCAAACGACTGGAGGATAACCTGGATGCTATAATGGTATTAAGTGGGCTCGTATCAGACTCGTATCAGGCCTTCCACTGCGGTAAATGGCCTATTGTGGCTCACCCTATGGTTATATTTCTCCCAGTATATCCAATTTCTTAACGAAATTGAGGAATGAATGGGTAGAACAATTTACAAGGTTTGCTGGCCTTACTGTCGTATCGCCAAATATTGAGAATCTGGTTCTGGCCGCTGCAGGGCATGTACACAGAATGTGTTCAGCCGTTTCATCATCCTCCATGCATAGCCGGCACTCTGCATCTTGTGCAAGTCCGATTTTATGCATGTGGTATTTGAGTTTGCAAACCTACTATAACTCTGAGATGCGCTCTACTGAGTTCTAGCAGTTTGTCAGAGTCCTGTTTTTTCCTTGTACAAGCAATAAATGCTTTGGAATGGGCTAGGCCCGGTAGACTACGCCAGTACTCGAGTCTTTTATTGTCTGCCCAGGCTGTTATGACATTCTTGGCAGTGCTATATGCTAAACCGATTACCGGTTCTGGTCCAGTGAACGTTGTTTCGCCCCCCCCTTTTGCTTCTAGGCCCGTGTGACCTGGTATCCAGACTAGGGTAACGTTGTTGCGTTGTGCTAGTTAGTTTAAGGTGTCTCTGCAGTTCCATACTGCTCTATATCTAAAGCAGTTGGATTCAAGCGCTTTCAGTGCTGCTTGACTATTTGAAAATATTTTTATTGTTTTTCGTGTGTGGTGTCGATTTTCCAGCTCCCTTGCACACATTTCAAAAGCATATACCTCTGCTTGGAATATCGTAGCTAGTCTACCCACACTGAATGAGCGTTTCACTACTGGGTTCATCCCATATATTCCGGCTCCGACGCCTTCCAAAGTTTTGGAACCATCGGTACACCAACGTTCATTTTCCCTACGTAGGTGAGTTTCATTCCGCATCCAGTCTTCTCTTTCAGGAAAGACCACAGTGTAGGACGTGTGAAGGTTGATTGGTTGTTTTGAGATAGAATAGGCAGCAAGCATATCTGCTGAACGCGTTTCGGAAATATTACAAAAAGAATGGGAAATGAGGAAACTGATCGCTGTACCGAATAAATAAAATGTGTACTTTGCTGGAAAATGGGTGACAACCGTTCTGGTGATGAACAAGGATTCTTATTTATAAACCTAGAAAAGAAAGAAATGCAGTATTTGTTGGACTAGGTCCCAGAAAACATTGGCCATAACTTCCCCTTTTGATATTATCTTCTGTATCCTTTGTCAATCACTTACAGACCTAGAAATAGAAGGAGAAGATCCTCAGTGATGCTTTTTCAACTTCAAAGTTTTGAAATTTATAGACAAAGCTTGATTAACTATATTGACATTTAACATTCAGCTACACATCAACAGCCCTTTTTAAAAAAACATTGCAAACTATTCGACTATAACATAAATACCCATTTCGACTAGATACTGAAATCCATAGAGATTATCCAATAAGGAACTTCAGGTCATCAAATATTAATGAACTGAAATTATCAGCATCCTTCTATGGCCATTTCTCAATCATCACCATCAACTAAATGTCAGTGTATTAATTATCTCGCCAGTAATATTAAATGATTACGTGGCACACTGCCTTATTGACACTTGTAAATAATAATAACTATTAACAACTCGAGGAACACAATCTCATGAACATTAAGAGTACGCAACAGTTAATGAGTAATAGTTTGTAATCAGATACAATACTGAGGAAGTTGTATCACGACTTGGCTGGCTTTGAACAATCGCAAACTTCAATACCTGTTTGATTATCGACAATGATGGCATTATTATACGTTGTTTTTTGCGGAGCATTCAACTGTTGTTTTCGGGGAAAGCAAAGCGAATCAGTCCTCTTTCAATCAGAACCAAAATTGCCTCACCGAAGTTGAAAAATTAGTTGACAAAAACTTATCTGTGATGCAGGAAATTTACTGGTGGAATTATAAATAAATTCTTAACAAAAACAAGTTTCACTGTATATAATAAATACATTCCATAAACAAAAGATTTGCATGTCTATGGTAACCCTTTCAAAATAAGCAAAAGAGGAAAAAATAAAAATAATATGATCTATTTTCAGATTGACGACGTGAATATTAATTTCTCAAACTAGATACAAAGAATCTGTAAAAATCTTATCGTCTTTACCTCAGTGTTATACCGGGTGACACAGCAGATATGTAGCAGCCTGTAGTTTTTTTATTTGAAGAGATGAAGATTTCAAAGTTGCAGAAGTTACGTAATCAATGATAGCGCTTCATTTGAATCTAACGACAACTTTTTTCAACTACCTGTTTGATCGGCAGTAACTCCAACTTCTTTTTTTTTGAATGACACCCTGTATATTTATCCAGGCTATCTTATTTGTCTTGAAATTCTCTATTCAACCGTGTATCACAAAGTGGCAATCGTTTCTCGATTCGCAGATGAATTGCATTTTATTGAAAAACATCAAGTTTCGATAATCTTTCGATGCTTGGTAGGCTTGGAAATCCAAAGAGTATCAGTTAAACGATATAATTTCAGTTTTTTCCATACCTGATCACTTCCTATATACAGATTGACAAAAATTTCTTCAATGAAAAGAAAAAACATTTGAAAATAACTCACGATATTGCGAAAACTGAGATAGGAACATGTTTTTTTTCAATTTGGCTACTTGTGAAGAAACTATCTGTATTTCTCTTTGGCCATGTAGCCATATCATGATCTTTCTATTTGGAAACAAAATTAAAATTGTTCCACTGATCCACCAATTCACAAGTCTATTAGTCTAGATATTTGCAATAATGTTTTGCCTAGTAGGCGGTGTACACAGAATGTTTTGTGTTTGACAGGTAAACATCATTTGATTGTACTGATTATCTCCGTCAGTTTTATGCTGATTAAAATTGCATCGTTTAATTAGATACTAAATATGTATTCAAAGAATAAAAAGGTCGATATGTTGTTAATATTCGGAGAGTGCAAGAGAAATTGTAGACAGGCTGAACAATTGTAAGTCGAAAGATTTCTGGAAAGACGCCATCCGCCTAATAATTATTTCGTTAGAGTAGAAGAGCAGTTCAGAAGAGAACCGGAAAATCAAAACAATCTCCAATACATTGTCGACGAGGAAATGGAAGTAAATGTTTTGGCCATAGTACATTCAGATCCGACGATATCACTGAGACAAATTGAGGACGAAATCGGCGTGAATCGAGAGACCGCTAGAAGAGTTTTGAAAAGAACTGCTCTGAACTGATCTTCTACTCTAGCGAAATAATTATCAGGTGGGTGGCGTCTTTCCGGAAATCTTTCGACATACAATAGTTCAGCCTCTCATTCAATTCAATCTCCGAATATCAACAACATATCGACCTTTTCGTTTTTTGAATACATATTTAGTATCTAATTAAACGATGCAATTTCAATCAGCATAAAACTGACGGAGATAATCATTACAATCAAATGATGTTTACCTGTCAAATACAAAACATTTTGTGTACACCGCCTACTAGGGGAACAATTTTAATTTTATGTTTCCAAATGGAAAGATCATGATATGGCTACATGGCCAAAGAGAAGAGCAGATAGTTTCTTCACAAGTAGCCAAATTGAAAAAAATATGTTCCTATCTCAGTTTTCGCAATGCCGTGAGTTTCTTTCAGATGTTTTTTTTTTTATTAAAGAAATTATTGACAATCTGTAGGAAGTGATCTGGTATGGAAATCGTTTAACTGGTACTCTTTGGATTTCCAAGCCTACCAAGCATCGAAAGATTATCGAATTCGGGTAACAGCCAACTTGATGTTTTTCAATAAACTGCAATTCATCTGCGAATTGAGATACGAATGCCAATTTGTGATACACGGTTGAATAGTGAATTTCAAGACAAATAAGATAGGCTAGATAAATATACAGGGTGTCATTCAAAAAAAAAAGTTGGAATTACTGCCGATCAAACAGGTAGTTGAAAAAAGTTGTCGGGAGATTCAAATGAAGCGCTATCATTGATTACGTAACTTCTGCAAATTTCAAATATTTATCTCTTCAAATAAAAAAACTACAGGCTGCTACATGTCTGCTGCGTCACCCGGTATACCTGATAAAAGATACAAAATGTCAAACTTCCCGTCTCAGAAAAATTGATGTTGCTTTCATTCTGTTTTTCTCCAAAATATCAGTGCATCGCAGTGTATATTTACTCAACATTTGATATTGAAATTGGACACAGGTCGTATTTCAACATTACTTAATCCTTTCGATGGGTTTTATTAGCATATGATGTTAGTAAATAGTAATTCCGATTATTGTTCAGACATGCATAGTGGGTAATAGCCAAGTCGTGGTTGATTGCTCCAAAATATGCAATCGTGAGACAATTATTACGACATGATCGAAAGCTTCGCTTCTAGTAGGTCAAATAATGTAAGAATGAGGTTAAGAATATTCGCTGAAAATATGTCATTGTACGTTGGTGTTTTTTTTTCGTTTCTGGTTTATCGAATTTATTTATAAAATTGATGATTTCCCAGTCAACAGAAAAAAAAAGTGTCTAACAAGGATTGACTTATGATTCCACCTTTCCATTCTCGAATGGTTTCAATGAAGTCTGTAGAAACGGCTTTAATTTGCTTATTTGGAAATTTCAAGGAGATTTTAAACATCAAATAAAATAAAATACGGAACAAAATAATAATGTTTTTCTACATTCATGCAAAAAGCAAAACTTTATTGAACTATATTCAGTGGAAAAAGAAGTTCTTTATTGCACTAGTGCAATAAAGTTTTTATTGCACTCATCTGTCATTCTACTTCAACGTGCTGTCATCATGACAAACATAAACGTTTAAACCTACTACATATTTAGCAGATATTCTGTGAGATTGGCAATAGGTACTTCACTACTAAATATTCATATTGAAAATTGCACCAATTGTTCATTCACTTTCAACATTGAGGGTAAAAATAAAGTTTGAGTTAAATTGTTCGTAACGTATTAGTTCCTGTTTCAATGCAAATCGATATTGATAATAAAGTATTCAAGTTGCGCTTTTCATTTTCCTACACCTAGTGCCGCACCTCAATAAATCATTTTTTGCTTTTTGCATGAACGTAGAAAAAATGTTGTATGCAACTCGTGCAAAAATTGTTTATTGCACTCGACAATTTCACGTCGAGTGCAATATACATTCTTTTGCACTTGTTGCATAAATAACTATAAACTTGCAAATCTCTATGAAAGCGTTCATACAAGAAATAAGATAAAATAAGAAACAAAGATAATAAAAGATGGCCAACTTGCATCTTTTGTCTCATTTTATTTTATTTTGTTTGGAAGCTGATAATGTGCATGTCTGTTATCTTTTCTGATCCAAAATGTTCCGTTAGTCCAATTATTCTAACATAACACCTAAAAACCTAAAAGTATTATTTCTTGTTGAAATTTTCTGGCGGTGTATGACCAAAACAAAATTCACTGAATTTGCGCAAGACACAAAATTGATAGATACTTAATAAAAAACAGAATTACTCAGAAGGAGTCACGTCAAGTGATATACACTGCACGTCAGCAGATATGGAACTACCGACTCTTCTGAAAACTTATAGTATGAGACAAAATTGGTCGAATATGTTTCCGGGATACCATCAAGTAGGTTTCCGGAATACCATCAAATTAATTTCCGACAACTTCAATCCTTTTCGAAAAATGAAAATAACATTTTTACAAAATTAGGTAAGTGATCATTTCAAAATTTTTGTCAGTGAATATTTTTCATTCATACTCACAGAATTTATGAATTCGACCATTCTGAATCGATTGGCGTTCGCAGAATTGCTCTACCTCTAACCGTTCTCGAATTGAAAAGTTTCAATCGAGTTTCGTAAAATTCTATACTTCTGTATTCTAGATTTCATAGGCTTTTTACGCAACCTCTGCAATTTCGAATTTTCGAACTTTCATTCTGAATCGATTGGCGTTCGCAGAATTGCTCTATCTCTAACAGTTCTCGAATTGAAAAGATTGAATCTACCTACTTAAAAGGGTTTTCCCTCTATTTTTTTCTTATTTTCAGAATCTTTTGTATATGACAGGTGTCAAAATGTGGATAATTGGATTTAGTTATTCAACTATTTTCAATCCAGCCATTGAAAAAACAACTGTTTTCAATCCAGCCATTGAAAAAATGTCTCAGTTAGGTTATGTTTTTTCTTCGAATAAGAAAGTTACAGGGCAGCAAATACTTGACGAATTATCCGATATATGGAAATAAAATGAAATAAATACGGCTTAACGGAAGTATTGTACCTGTAAGGAATGTTGAAAATATCACTTCTGCATAATGCTGAAGCCTTAAGGCTTATTATAGTTCAAAAACACAGGTAGTTTTCAACTAAGAAATAATCAACAATTTATCAACACCCTGTGAAAACGGTACGTTCTTATCCTCAACTAGAAGCGAAATTCCGCTCAAATTCGAAACTATAGTTATCACTCTCCGCAATAATTTCTGCAATCCAACGCCTTCCGCGCCTTACCTAACATCCTGCACTATATATTGATACATGTTTTGAGGAATTTCATATGAACTTTTTATAATGTACCTATCTTTTCCTAAATAAACGTTGATCTTAATAATTATGCTCCGACGACCTATGACGTCACTGTCCCTGGTCACAACATGTATTTTATGTATGGGCATGACGGTATATGTCGTCATCTATTTTTCTTCTACAAAACACTAGAAAAGTGCTCCATGAACATATAGCTATTTCTATAACAATTTTATCTAACTCAGATCAAAATTGGACTACTGCGTTTTTGGGTACCACCCGTTTTCTCATCTGTCCGCAAACATGTTAACAAGTATGGATTCATCTGACCGAAGCTTTCAACGCTAGACCACCCTGTGAAAACGGAATGTCGTCAACTAGAAGCGAAATGTTGCACAAATTCAAAACTAGTTATCACTCTCCGCAATAATTTCTGCAATCCAACGCCTCCCGCACCTTACCTAACAATCGACGATCGACGCAACAATCTCTTTACATCGCCTTCAATTATTTCTTCAAAAAAGTGTTCCTAGAATCTATTCCAAATTTGATAAATCCGAAAAGAGGTTACCATTTGCGATGTGGATATTTTTCCTCCAAATCAATTCGCAAAAAAACAAAATGCAGATTGAAGACTTGCCCAGAACATCCTACACTATGTATTGGTACATGCTTTGAGAAATTTTAGAAGAATATTTTACAACGTACCAACTAGACGTTGATCTTAATTATGCTCTGACGGAATGTGACGTCACTGTCCCTGGAAACAAAATATATGTTATATATGAACATGACGGTATACGCCGTCATCTATTTTTCTTTCACAAAAAACTAGAAAACTGCTCAACGAACAAGTAGCTATTTTTAAAATAACTTTATCTAACCCAGATCAAAATGTGTACAAATGCGTTTTTGGGAACCATCAATTTTCTCAACTGTCCGAGAACGTGTGAACAAGTATATGGATTCGTCTCACCGAAGCTTTGAACGCTAGACCACCCTGTAAAAACGGTACGTTCTCATCCTCAACTAGAAGCGAAATTCCGCACAAATTCGAAACTATGGTTATCACTCTCCGCAATAATTTCTGCAATCCAACGCCCCCCTCGCCTTACCTAACTAACAATCGACGATCGACGCAACACAATCTCGTTACATCGCCTTCAATTATTTCGTCAATTAGCGTGCGACGCGCGCGAAAATGAGCAACAATCACTCTCAGACTGCATTATATGAACGGGAGCGGATCAAAGACAATGCGATTCTGTGCGAGATTGCGATGATTCGGAACACGCGGCTTTCTAGTCGGACAAAAAAAAACCGGCGCCATTATATCGAGATTTTGCAACGGTTGTATTATGTCACTTCGCGGAGGATAATTTCGAAGCTATTCGGGGTAATGGTTCACTCATGATCCATGAGGTCGAATCACGTTATAGCTTAGTAACAGTGTTGCCAGGCTGGAATCTGTAAAATTCCCATGACCAAGCATGAAAAATCCCCACTTTTTTCCTAAACGCCTCTGTAATTTTTTTATCGAGTAAATTAGTCTTACTTTCAACGTTACGCCCCCATATACTTTTTGAGGAATGTTTCGATCTCAATGATATTAAAAAAGAAAAAACCACAATTTGGCGGGAAATTCGACTTGTGTAATAATTCAACTGAGTATCATTATCAGTCGATGATATTAACGGATAACAAAATGAAACAATACATTAGTCAAAACAAATATAATAAAATTTCATCTGTATACAGTAAACATAAATAAATAAAAGTATGTCGATAAATAATTATGCATTATAAATAATAAAAAAAAAATAAAATAAATATTAATCAATGAATAAAAACAAATCATACAAAAAAAAATAATGCAGTTAAAAATAACGACCGTCAAAAATAAAATCCATCACAGATAATCATAACAAATTTTATCTTCTATCCTTATTAAATTTATTGTATGTAATATGTAACAATCCCTCCAATGTCTCAGTTGATAATTCGTTGCGCAATTTTGTTTTATTCAAATTTATTGCTCTAAATATTCTTCTTACAGATAATAAATCTAAAATACGTCAAAAATCCACACAAATTTATCACTTTTGAAATTCCCATATGAGGCAAACTTCTTTGTCCACAAGTGACTGTCCGTTGGTCAGAACTCATATTTATAGAGGCATTGCTTGTTTTAATAAATATGTAAAAACTAATAGAAATGATATTCAATATTTTCAAAAATAAGCTCCATACATATCTGTCCCTGAAGGCTTATTATTCCTATGAGGAATTTCATGATTATACCGGTGACCTGTAATGGAGCTATATTGTTATTTACTGAATTTTATTTATTTTGTATCTATACTTATTGTATTTTAAATTTTACCACTATACTATACACTAAATGTTGACAAGGCTAATAGTCCCTATGTATTTGTGAATTTTTAAATTTGTAAATGTGTAAGGTCTCAAAGCTGAATA
Organism: Chrysolina oricalcia; assembly: GCA_944452925.2. NCBI lineage: Eukaryota > Metazoa > Arthropoda > Insecta > Coleoptera > Chrysomelidae > Chrysolina > Chrysolina oricalcia. The sequence goes on along the minus strand of OX101825.2, from coordinate 4,173,698 downwards.
AATGTATTTGTTGTTGTTGTTGTTGTTGAGGATTTATCCCTACATCTGGCAACACTGAGTTAGCAGAACAGTTACGGCTCTCGACGTATTCGAGTTTCGGAAAAAACAAAAAAAATTCAAATCTCAAATATCGGATTTGTAGATTTGTAGATTTTCAGAAGGCGATAATAAAAGGTATCTTCTGAAATTTTAAAATCTGCTGCCGTCTTTGAGTTTTTGTTTAAAAAAATATAATTTTAAAGTTCATTTTTCAACGTATGCAAAAAATTTGTTCACACTTTTTGTAAATCTGTTAGAGTAAAATGAAACTATTTAAAAACATTTTGTTTTCGAGTTTTTGTTGATTTTAGAAAAATGTAACAAAAAATTTAAGTCAATAATTATTAGTTTTTTTTAATGCGATCAAAAAAAGTATCTTCCGAAATTTTAAAATCATCCGTCATCTTTGAGTTGTTTCAAAAAAATTTAAAAATCTCCTAATTTCTGAAGATATGAAAAAACTTTGCTCACACTTTTTCTATATCTGAGGAAAATAAAACTGTTATTGTATATTGACGTTTTATACGTTTTTCCGAGTTATTCGATTTATGAAAAAGTCAATGGATATTTTTTGTAAACACGTTCAAGGACTATCAAACTGTTTCTATCCATTTTTGTGATATCTCGTTTGGTTTCCGATTTTTTGGCTTTAAAAAAAATCTAATTTTCAGAGTTTTTTGCATGAAAAAATGTCGTGTGAACTTTTTTTTAGATCTATATAATTTTATCTATATAGTATGAGAGCTAGCAACAATGGGAAAACAAGAATTTCAGTAAGACCAGTTTATAGATATGTTACCTCTCTCTTTCTCCCGGACGTCATACGGGCCCATCTGGCTGGCGGTAGAGGTTGCGTTCATCAGTGCGATTCGTTCCTATACAGGTAAAATATTTATTTTTCAAATTATTATTATTTTAATTGAACTCTTTGACACATGAATCAGTTATTGCCAGATATTTTTATCGTTGTTTAAACTGTGCCAGACGCTAATTTTGAGTAAAAAATAACTTATTTTTTCAAAATATTTTAATATGACTGAAATTTTTATATGATGTTTTTTAAGTATCTACAAACCCAAAATTAATTTGCTAAACAAACACCTAAGGGAAAAAAATAATTTGGTTGTTAAACTTCCAGCTAGACCGATTTGAAAGTGAAAAGTGATGTGGTATTATTATGAGAACAAAATGTACCGCATTGTACTCTGAGAATCATCACCAACTTCAGTTTTTAACATGATTCCACAGACCCCATAGAACATGATCCACTGTGAGGCTTATACGCAGGCACATCAGCCGGCCAAAGCTGCAAACGGCTGTTGTGGTTTATCTCGCTTGCGCAACTAGCGCCTGACTGACTTTACTCTTCTAACATGCCCAATCATTTTTCACTTTCAAATCTGTCTGGCTGGAGGTTTAACAACCGAATTATTGTTTGGCAAATTAAATTTGGGTTTGTAGATACTTAAAAAACATATAAAAATTTCAGCCATACTAAAATATTTTGAATTCTTTTTTGTATATTATTCAATTTTTTTCTTTATTTTGTTATTGGCGTCTGGCACAGTTTAAACAACGATAAAAATATCTGGCAATACTGTATTCATGTTTCAAAAAGTTAAATGGAACTAATAAAAAAAAGAAACCTTGAAAAATCAATATATCACCTGTACATGACAGGTACAATGCGCAGTGATGAACGCAACCTCTACCGCCAGCCAGAAGGTCCGTATGACGTCCGGGAGAGTGAGAGAGATAACATTTCTAAAAACTGGCCGACCTGAAATGCTCTCTCGAAAACGTTGCTAGCTCTTAGACTATAAGATAGCGCAGTGGTTAAGCGCTCGCCTGGTAACCGAGAGGTTGCAGGTTCGATTCCCAGATGGTGCGATCTTTTTTCATTTTCAAATGTGAAATTCTGAATGATTGAGGCTCGTGTCGGCTGGGAATAATCCTCCACGATTCACTGTTGCGTTAAAAATTAACAGTGCTGCTCCTAAAGTGTCGAATGGAGTTGGTAACAAGGCCTATCAGAGCACATGGCTAATGACCATAGCAGTTGATAGATAAGAATAAACAAAAATTCAAATTGAATAAATCAAAAACAACTCAATAAAGTATGTATAATAATAATAATTATAGTAATATTTACAGCGTGTCATCGATTGGTGCCTATAGTGATCGCACTCTGGTGAATGACATTGACAAAAAACATTGTTGTCACTCGATCGTTACGAATGACGTTTCTTATTCGACAGCAATTATAAACGAAATTGAATGTAATACACGTGATTGGTTCTTTGTAGTAAATTGAACTGTTTAGCTATAACTCGAGATAATATCGAAGGTTGGTCAAAATAAATTCTAGAATTTTTACAAAATTGAAAACGTGTCTTGTAGTGAGACATTTCACCATTGTGATTGTGAATGTTATCCTTGAAGCTGGTTTCGCGATTAATTACGAGTTCCTTGTAGAAATGTCGTTCACTCCGTATGGAATGCATATTTAAATTGACACAAATGTTCGAGTGCTTTTTGGAACCTACAGATGGCGTTGGATAACAGTGTGGCTTGTTGTAGCCCCCCTGTTACCAATTATTTTGTATGCACCACCATGATATGGGTTTCACGTGAAAGGGTTTGCTCAGAATAATATAAAAAATAAATTCAATATGGTGGCTCCAAGATGGCGGACGATTTTTGTGATCATGGTCCAAAGAAAGTAAACTAACAGGAGGGTTTAATAAGCTCTAGCCAATCAGAATCTTGTAGCATCGACGCGTCATAGTGACGTACTTGGACATGAGTACAGAGTCGAACTCGAACCAAGAAACAATCTCTTTCTATAAGTGCCTCCATTGTCTTATGGGGATTAGACTCTCCTAGTCAAATACGTTTAGTCTTCTTGATCATGGTCCGATTCGATTCAAAAAAGGTATGTGGAGGATTTCGGGGTTTGAGATCATCAATTTTTCGTCAAAATTCATAAATTCAATATGGCATTTTCAAGATGGCTGACAAGTTTTGAGATCATGGTCCGATTCGATTAAAAATTGGTGTGTGGTGGTTTTCGGGGTCGGAGGTTTTCAATTTATTGTCAAAATTCATAAATTCAGTATGGCAGCTTCAAGATGGCTGACGAGTTTTGTGATTATGGTCAGATTCTATTCAAAATTGCCATGTGGTGATTTTCGGGGTTGGAGATTTTTTTGTCGAAATTCATAAAATCAAGATCGCATGGTCCCATTCTATTGAAAATTGGTATGTGAGGGTTAACTGAGGTCGAATAGACCTTACGCTACAGTGGAGACCCCCATTGATTATTGTTTTCGTCAGGTTAATGAGAGAAGTTTCAAAATCGGAAAAAGTCGATTTTTTTTTAGTTTTCTCAAGAATTATCAGAGCTACGTCAAATCTGATTGCTCAGTTGCTTTCGGAATCAGCAGATTATTGGTCTTGGATCCGAAGGACCAATGTAGATTTAAGGCTCGTAAAACCTTTACTTTGTCGAATTTTAAGTAAAAGAGGTCTACTTTTTGCCTTGACAGTTTCTCTTCATTTTTCATTATGTCATCCGTTTACACTGACTAAAATATACAGCATGGTAAAGACTAATATGACATTTGTAACTAATAATGAAAAAAACGAATGATAATAAACAATAGCGACGTTACAGGGAACATTAAGCAGAAGATCTGACAGTGGGGAGCAGAAAGGTTCTACGCAGAACTACCTGTATTTCGGCCGATGGCCAGCTCCGCCAAACAATAATAATAATGGAACAGAATAAGAAACATTTCTTCACTGCAACGTTTTATAAGATTCACATTTCTTCACTGCAACGTTTTATAAGCCTTCTCGTGATGATGTAAGTTTTCCTGTTCGACGTTTCGTAATCGATCAACCATCAACTTTTTTATACGTATCTGTTGTAGTAAATACAGTCAGTGGTTGTTTTTTCTTTCTTTTTTTGTACATGAAGAACTGCAAAAGTATGGATATCGGTACCGCGCAACTCACCCAAAATCCATTGAATCCAACCATATTAAATCCCAGATATCCGCGCGGTTCAAATAGTCACATCACGCACAAGAACCAGGCACCACCAACAACCACCGTCGCGCATTTTAGCCACACCAGTGACGAATATACCGAGCGAGCGCCGGCAATTATTCGCTACCCGTCAAGGTCTTCCCGTATAGCTGGCCGATTTGCGGAATGGTACCGCCGTCGTTCATTTTTTTCTTCTCCCGCGTCGGCGATCGCGGCTGCCGCGAACGAGAGGCTGTTGTTTCGTTTCGGAGCGCGCGTTCGCTCTGATCGAAGGCCGAGACGAATTTGTCGGATCGTCGAGATGTGGCGGTCCTGAAGCGGTCCTGTCGGATTCGCGACTCTCGGGGGCCGCGAACTCGTTTTTTACGCGGTTGGCGCGCGTTTGGGTATGGAGTTGGGTGGTTTTTTGTTTGTTTTTTTTTTTCTGTAGAGCAGTGGCGGATCATCGCATAAGCGCGGTAGGCGCGCGCTATGAACGCAGCGCAGTTGAGCAAAATACTCAAAACGATGGCAAAAAATCAGAACATGAAATTCAGTTTCTGGGAATTTTTTTGTGTGGAACTCATAGTAAACCGACCCACGAATCAGATCATACCCTTATTGCCCAATCAAACTTCTGAATGACGTGTTAGGTAGCTATGAATGTCATCGTATCAAAATATTTTGAAGAGCTGTCCAAGGCTTGCATACCAAAAGTAATAAAAGTTGAATATCTCACAAACAGAGAGAGTTAGGTACAGGAATACTTCAGCACAAAGAAAAGCAAGAAAATACATGATGATCGTTCCATTTAAAAAATATATAGCCTTGATATGTCACGCTCTTTTCAAATACATTGTAAAAAAATCGTAATTTCTGAAGTGTAGTTCAGATAAACATACATACAAGGATATGTTGAAAAATTCTTTGCCTACTATAGAACCAAACAAAATTTCAATGTCAAAATATTTTATTACTCAACATATTCTCCTCTTAATTGGATACATTTATTACAGCGAATCTGCAACGTCTCTAGACCTTTCAAAAAAAATGTTTCTTCTTCTCAGACCTCCACAGCTTTCATTACCTCCTCGTTGGAAGAAAATTTACAACCTTTTAAACTTTTTTTCAGTTGAGAAAAGAGATGATAGTCGGACGGAGCCAAATCTGGTGAATAAGGAGGGTGTTCTAGTAATTCAAACCTTAAATCACAAATTTTTTGCATGGCAACATGAGATTTGTGTGCAGGGGCGTTGTCCTGCAAAAACAAAACACCTTTGGATAGCTTTCCGCGTCTTTTCTCTTTAATTTTTTCCCTAGAGTGGTCAGTAATGTAGAATAGTAATCTCCAGTTATTGTTCTACCCTTATCCAAAAAATCAATCATGATTACTCCATGGCAATCCCAAAAATCGAAGCAAGAACTTTTCCAGCAGATTTTTGGACACGAAACTTCTTAGGTCTTGGAGAATCGGAGTGTCGCCATTCCATCGATTGTTGCTTTGTTTCTGGATCATAGAAATGTACCCATAGTAACAATTCGGTTTAAGAAGTCTACATCGTTTTCAAATCGAGCACAGATCGAACGCGATGCTACTACCCTTGCACGCTTTTGGTCAACATTCAAACATTTGGGGATCCATTTTGCAGCAATTTTTCTCATGTCCAAATTGACGTGAACTATATGTTCGTATGAAATATTCAGTGCTTCAGATATCCGTTTTAGCCCAATTCGACGGTCTGTCAAAATCGTGTCATGAACTGCATCGATATTTTCGGAGACTGACACAAAAACTGGCCTTCCCGATCGGTCATCATCTTCAATGAAAAATTTACCTCTTTTGAAGCTTGCAGTCCAATTTTTCACGGTCGCATACAAAGGACATTGATCATCAAGTGTATTAAGCATATCTTCATAAATCTGCTTACCTCTTAACCCTTTTTAATACAGGTACTTGATGATGGGTCGATACTACAATTTTTCGATTTTCACAATTTCGGTGGACATATTCTTTCTTTTAATTTATTGCTTAACTCTGGTTTACTTTTTTGACGTCAAACTTTACACTGAAACTTCTAATAAGTTATTGTTCGTTGCTATGGTAACGCAATATTTTGTTTATGCAGGGTACTGGTCTAGGCTAACTAGATATCAATACATCCTCGTATACTTCCCAGACTGTTTATTGAAAAAAAATACCATTTGGCCACGAAAGTCCGAGGCGTTCAGCTAGAGTCACCCTGTATATCCTGGATATACAGGGTGACTCACACAAAATTAAATGGGGTACTGGTCTATCATGTGCGGAAGCACCTGTAAAATTTGAGAGCTATCCGTGATAATTTCACAATTTTTTTGTACGTCAACCACAATAGGTACGCAACTGCATCATTTAATTTTAGGAACCAGGAAAACATAATCGTGCTTGTAATGAGAACTGAAGCATTGCAATGTTGCAATGTTACTGACTCCGAGTGCAAAAATCGCTGAATGTCGTTGTATAAGTCTTACCGAACAAATACCCCCCGCGTATGTAAAAAAAAACTAATATCATCTCTCGACATAACCCGTTTTCTCCAGATAATTCAATTATTAACCGTAATAGTCCTAAGTACAGAAATTTGAGACGACTTGGCACCGGTGCACGTATGTGTCAAAAGTCAAAACACCGTCAGTTTGAATAACAACATTGATCGTATTGAATACACGAGAAAATTTCCAATTTAATGCTATCCAAACTTACGAACGATTTTGGGTGCAGTGCAAAGACTTCGTGATATCGGGTCATGTTTTCCAACTCACGTCGAACTTTCAGTGAATCGTGCTGTTGTTGTTAACATGTAATTTTGTTGTGCTGTGTTTTGTATGTGATTTGCAAAAATATTGTATTTAATTTTTGCAAATTTGTAGTGTGTGCCTGCACGGTCCACGTGGGTAGTTTCTATCCAGTGGCAGCGCGTTCCTACAAATTAATCATGTAATTTTTTTTGTAACATTTTTGTAATTTCTTTTGATTTTCTACATCTTTTGGTGTACATCATTCAAAGCCTGCTTTTTATTCCCATCCATTTAGGTTTTGATGGCAATTACATGCTAGAAAACAACAACTCCTCTGGCTTATAGGTACCACAACGGGTATTGAATAAATTAATTAATAATCAAGATTACCAGAAGCTTTTGGGAAATCACACACCACCACTATTGAAATTCGCGTATAACCCCCTGTATCAGTGGTATCTATTAGGAAATCATATTATGTTTCGAAGAATTTTGTTTTTCTGTTTAAAATGTCGCGATTGTGTTTCAATCGAAATTACGAAACGAACCATAACTGGCATATAATTAATTATCTTCTCGATAACCGAATATTAGTCAATAAACCTTGGAAAGGTAACATGGCAACTTCTCCGCGTCGGCGTTGTCGCCAGTCAATGTCGTCGAATACCCTCGGTATTTACTATTTACCCAAGCTTAAGAGGTATTGGGCAATGGTCAAAGGCACTTTCACCTAACGGTCTGCTTCCAAAAATAATATTTGGTTGAAGACCCGAAGGTCAGCGTAACTGTACTTTTGGTGCATTATTTGTCGAAGCTTCTGGTCATCGGCATCTACAGAAAGCGAAACTGTTGGGTTTACGAGGGGACGCGAATATGTTCTCTGCTTTTTGTGCATTTAAAATTTTATTTTCACAGCTCACTTTCGTACGAATTGCAAAGAAACTAATAAAAGTGTATATTTTCTAATGTTATTGAACCGAAAAACAATGAAAAATAATATATTATTTTATTGGTGTCCCATTTTACCTAGTTAAAGCACGCCTCATCGTATTTAAATCGAACTTTCAGAAACACGCGTTTTTTAAAGTTACCATGGTAACATCAACAACTCGAGGAACGTGTAGTCTAAATAACAACTCTTTGATTATTGATCTGACAGCAGTAACTTGTATCGTCAAATAAGCAACTCATTCATTTATATCTTGTTACCTTTTGCTTTTCCATCAATTTTATGAACTTCTCATTCTTTTTTATGCGCAAAACCAGATTTTTGCCATATTAACCGCGATTCTGCTTTACCATTCAAAGAATCGATATAAGAATTAATTTTTACGCACTACAGTGACAACAATTAATCTTTGATGACAAATTGCAAATTTATTTCTATTTTTCTCATTTCCATGGCAACGAAAGGTATACCTACTGATGTCACATCACGAATTCAACCACTTTACATTATTAGTACATATGAACATTGTAGTAATAATACCATTATTTATGATTTCAAATTGCACCAATAAAACAAAGTAGCGTTGGTAAAGTATTCAAAACTTGCTCAATTTAGAGCACTCCGGCTGCGCTGTCGTGCTCGAAAAATCGGGCGTGTTTGAAAGACCTTTTTATCCACTTATACTTTAATATACTATTTTGTGAATTTCATCACAATTTATATAATGATTATGAACTTGTTTAGACCTCATGGCTCATTACTTCTGTGATATATTCAGTTTGATAGTGACATGTGTTTTTTCCTTTTTTATTTTTCAATAAAATTAATGGGGAACTAATTCATTATATTATTTAATTTTGGTACAAACATTTCAAGAACTTTTCGAAAACAAAAAGTTGAATCACTCCATTCCGACTTTCAGAACTCCTCCTTGTATCTCAATAGGTTTTTGGTTCAGTTACAGCCAAACCTACCTATGTTGCTGTACCATTTTCGGTATATTCAGTATCATGAGCTTCTTGTATAATAATGGGAATTAACACGAATATTCTCCGAAATTGATCAGGTGTACGAACGTATATACAGAGTTAGTCAAATGTATGGAACCGCTCATTTTTCTCAGTTAATATTAGAGTTATCAAAAAAAGTTAAAATAAAAGTTGGAGGGTATTTCACTTTGCATCTTTTTATGAATTCAAATATTTTTTATATGCGCCATTGGTGAAGAAGTGACATCATCGTCATTTTTTTTTTAAATGGAACCATATGTCATATTTGGTATCGCATTTCAGTAGTATTGATAATATTTCAACTCTCTTGATAGGTACAGTGTGTTACGTATTTTTGTGTCCACTTCCGTAATTCACTTACCTATAGCTTAACTTGTTCAAATTCTTTCTCAATCGGGGAATTTAGACAGGTGGATATTCTAAGCGATATGGCAATTCGATTCAGACAGTGGCGTACGTATATATAAGTTTCTCAGATGCTTGTTTTTCGAATAGTATTTCTAGTTATTTTTCTATAGGGAAATGTCATAGGAAAATTTTGTTGCAGAACAATTGAAATGCCCTGATCCTGAATTTTTCCTAAATAGAAGCTAAGAGAAAAAACAGAAATAGTCATTTGTTTCAATAGTTCAAAATATTACTATTTTTTAATGGAAAGAAGAACAACATGTGTAGAGCGGCTATTTCATTTACTTATTCATTAGCCCTGAAAACTAATTATTTATTTAAACCCGTGATCTGAGATAAAAGATGTAATGTCTCGAATGGCTGAGCCATTGAGGTGAATTTTGAAAATATCCTATAACCATTACTCATTTTATGAGGCGAATGTTAATTGTAAACATCGTAAGTGCAATTTTTTAATGAAACAACTGTCAATGTAGCACATAAAAAATGTTTGAACAAATTAAGCAAAAGGTAAGTGAATCACAGAGGTGAACACAAATATACGAAACACACTGTACCTATCGAGAGAGTTGAAATAATATCAGTACTACTGAAATGAGAAAAAAACAAGCTTTCTAACGATACTAAACATGACTTATGGTTCCATTTAAAAAAAATGCCGATGACGTTACTACTCCACCAATGGCACATCTAAAAAATATTTAAATTCATAGAAAGGTGTACAGTGAAATTCCCCTCCAACTTTTTTTCGGTAACCCTCATATTACCTGAGAAAAATGGTCGGATCCTTACATTTGACTAACTCTGTATAAACATAATACGATATTTGTTGTTGTTTGTTCAGAATTTGTTCTTTCCGTCAACCGGCTGCACCTTTACGAGCAACCCTCATAAGAGTCCGGGAAACTTGTGTGAGCTAGGAGAGACCAGGCCCTTAAAGGATTCAAAGAATAGTACTATTTTGAACTATGGAAACAAATGACTACTTCTGTTTCTTTTCCTCTTACCTTCTATTTAGGAAAAATTCAGGATTTGGGCATTTCAATTATTATGGAACGAAATTTTCTATTGACATTTTCCTATAGAAAAATAACTACAAATGTTCTTCGAAAAATAAGCACATGAGAAACTAATACATACGTACGCCACTGTCTAGATCAAATTGCTATGACGCTCAAAATATCCAACTGGCTACATTCCCCGATTGAGAAAAATATTGTTAATTACGGAGATGGACACAAAAATAGGAAACACACTGTACCTATCGAGAAAATTAGAATAATATTGGTACTACTAAAATGAGAAAAAACAAGCTATCTAGCGATACCAAACATTACATATGGTTCCATTTAATAAAATTGTCAATGACGTCACTTCTTCACTAATGGCATATCTAAAAAATAATTTAATTTATAAAAAGGTACAGAGTGAAATTATCCTCCAACTTTTATTCGAACTCTTTTTGGTACCTTCATATTAACTGAGAAAAATGGGCGGGTCCTTACATTCGACTAACTCTGTATAAGCAAATAGGGGTTGCTGTCTGCAAGGACAACATGCCTATCGACAGTGACAGATATATCACGCTGGACTCCGTGCAGTGTAAACGTAACCTTTCGATGGTCCCGAGTCCACATCGCATACGCTCATCGTGCATTTGCAGATACCTTGCGCTACCCTATCAAATAGTGAGATATTATTGGTCAAAATTGATACCGCTCTGGAGGACTAGCTTCAGCATACGATGTGGTCAAGTCAGAGTCCAGTCAAGTCAGAGTCCAGTCAAGTCAGAGTCCAGTCAATTCAGAGTCCATTCAAGTCAGAGTCCAGTCAAGTCAGAGTCTTGTCAAGTCAGAGTCCAGTCAAGTCAGAGTCCAGTCAAGTTCAGTCAAGTCATAGTCCAGTCAAGTCATAGTCCAGTCAAGTCATAGTCCAGTCAAGTCAGAATCCAAACGACCAGCTAATCTTTGTATGGAGCGTGTTTCAGGGAGACTACCTCAGCCTTTTGAGAGATATAAACTTAAATAGGAGTGAAACCACAGAAGTCACCATAGTTGAAAACACTCTCTCCGCGGCAAGTACAATCTCAGATCTGGTCATCAGAATTTTCAGGGAAGAACAAAGTTGCTGAAACAAATGAGTTTGCTATTCTGATCGTCGGAGTGGTAAAGAAGATCTGCTACAATGTGGCATAGAAATTCACGGTTATACTACCTCAGGCAATAAGGAGGCCGAGGACTTTTGAGTTTGGAGCGTCTCTATCAAAGATTGGTACTGGATGGAGCCTGTGAAGTAATCATAAGTTTAGATCGCTTCCCCTGCATAAAAAATCGGGGATCAAATCATCTTTTTGAGGCAGCCGGTGAACTAGGATGAACAATGCATGGGGTCTGCTTTAAAAACATGGAAGGCCTTGCTTTATCTTTGCATTTCTCGAGGGCTGCTGTCGGAGGCCGAGGGCTTCATAATGGCTTGCCAGGATAGCTGTTTTCAACCCTGGTCTACCGTAGTCGCGTGAAGGGTATGGAGGTCACTGACACTAGAAGTAGATTGGATTTGAAAAGTGGATATTGGCAAGTAGAACTGCCTCCAGTAGATAGAGGAAAACAGCTTTCACAGCCATCGGCTCAGAATTGTGGCAGTTCACCGTCATGCCATTTGGGCTCTGTAGTGCTCCAGCCGCATTCGAAAGATTAATGGAGACGCTCTAGTGTATCTCGATGATATTATTGTAGTTGGCAGACTGTTTGAAGATCACGTAAAAACCTTGAGGAGGTATGTCTGCGACTGAGGAATTCCAGATTGAACTGAGCCCTAAGAAATGCCATCTGTTCCAAAAAGAAGTACGATTCCTCGGTCACGTTGTTTCTGGGGAAGGACTAAAGCGATAAAGGAGTGGCCCATTATAATAGATGATATATAAGCTAATTCATACCTCGCTCCAAGGATGACACTGTGAGTTGACACATTTGTCAGCTTAATTACAGCATGTATATTTTGTGCAAATTGGAAATTGGAAGTTTTTGTGTCCTCCCTATAATTCTGTATGATTATTACCATGCATGTAGGCAAGTAGGAACTAACTCAACGTATAGTGTAGTACCTACGCATTGGTATTGTTGCAAGACCTGGTTCACTTCAAACCATTACGTAATGAAAAATTAATACTGTATGAGTAATAGTGGATCTAGCGTAAGTGTAGTATTACGTGTCCGGCTGAAAACTCGTACGAAAAAAGAGCCTAGTTTGTAACTTTTCATTTACATTCGATAACGAAGACTTTTTGTCGATATTTTTCCATGTGAATATTCATTAGTTCCGATCAGGCGTTTTTCTATAGTTAGTTACTCAACAGTTTCACTTCGGCTTTAAAGGACAACGGTCAAGCCAAGATTGAACTGTCTTGATTTCGTAATTTACGAAACAAAACTCGTTTAGGAGAGGTTGTAACAGCAATCAATAATTTTGTATCGAGAAATGTTTAACGGTGAATTACATTATGGTCAATAAACGTTAATTTGAAGATACTATCTTTGACATGGAACAACTCCAGATTTTATACAGGGTTTTATTTTTATTTTACTTACAAAACCGGAAAATTTTTGCGTTTTTTTAAAATTCATTACTCCGCCATTTTTCAAGTTGTAGGGTTGGCCCTTCTTGTGAAAGTATTGAATCATGTGTACTTTATGTGTTCATAAAACAGGCGCTGTCAGACCATCAGTTTTGGCACAATGCTCTAGTCCGATTTCAATTTCTCAAACAGATTTTGAAAGTAGAAGCATATTACCAGAAAATGTATTTTCTCATTTCGCGCTGCAATGCTGCGAAATATGTGAAAAATGCATGAAGTAGAACGGCCGAGCCCTCGTAAGCGGTCGAGTAGTAGGAGACACCGGGAGATGAGGAGAATTGCATGCTTCCTAGCTGCTCAAAAGGCTTCGAAAAGAAAATCGAACTGTTTTTGGAAATTCCTAGTTAACACGAACTTTTGAAAATATTTGAGTCGTGACCTTTCCAATCGGACACTCTGTGCCTTTATAGTTTGTTTTGTTCTTCTACAAATATACAGGGTGGGTCACGGTCGATGGTACCTTAGACGTTTGCGAAGAACGGGAAATAGGATCTTTCTGAAAATTTGGTTTCTCAAGTAGTTGCTCTTGGTCTATCGATCTAAAATATTTTCAGCAATGCAGCGTTGCCGCTTATACCAGAAAGTAGCAGCATCTTTGTTATTTCAAATAATAATAATAATAACATGCCTTTATTCATCACATACAACGGTTAACAATTGCAAGGGTTAACAAGTATGATGAATGGGCGGGGTTCAGCTATTAAAGCTGCTTTTAAACCCAACCTTGGACGTACACACTTAATCTATAACATCTACATATAAGTCCGCAGACAAGTACAATATCATATACATATATTCATATACACACATATATACACATACACATACCTTCAATAATAATTTATGTATACATAAAACATGTAAATATATTAAGTTCCAAGAACTGAAGTAGATATAAATTGATATTTTTTTTTTTTTTTTTATAGTAACCAAATGTTTTAATAATAAGATAGGGTTAGAACCTCATTACACATATACCAAAAATCATTGCAAGAGTCATCAGAATAGAAAAGAAAAGAAAAGACATCATTACCTTGTTCTAAAGACGACTTTCAAACGTTTTTTAAAATTTCTCAAGCTGAGGTCTTTGAGTTCATGTGGTAGCGTATTGTATAGTTTTGCTGCATTGTATGAGAAACTACGTGTGTATAAAGCGGTTTTGTGTTTCGGAATTAGCAAGTGGTATTTATTACGCGAATCATTCTTTCGTGACAAGAAAAACAATTTTTTCCGCAAATATGCAGGAGTTCCTGATTTCAAAATTTTATGTGTTGCGGTTAGAATGTGAGTTTCTCTTATATGATACATTTTCAACCAACCTGAGTCGTCAAATGAATTGCTAATTTGGTCATACTTACGTATACCATACGCAAATCGAATACAACTGTTTTGGATTTTTTGCAACCTTGACACATTATGTTGATGTAAAGCCGGACCATAAATAATGTCGCAATACGCCATTCGTGAGAATATTAGAGACTCGCATAGATTCAATTTAAGTTTTCTCGACATCAAGTGTCTACTGGGGTATAGCTGCCGTAACACGTTATATGAAGCCTTACACAGCTGATTAACATGTTTTGTGAATCTCAGATCAGTATCGATCCATAGACCCAAATTCTTGCTCTCGTCTACTAGTTTAATAGGGCTGTTATCAATTCGTAAGGTAAGTGAATTAGAAGCGGTGTTTCTCTTACCTTTGGGACCAAACAACATCACTTGGGATTTTTTTGAATTTAGCTTCAAATTGTGTGCGAGGGATGCATCAAAGATTAGTTCTAAGTTTCTATTTATAATATCCTGTGCTATGATGACTTCACTATAACTGAATGACATATATAATTGTGTGTCATCTGCGTAATGATGTATTTTAACTGATCTGACGCACTCATGAAAATCGGATATGTAGAGAGCAAAGAGTAGAGGTCCCAAGACAGAGCCTTGTGGAACTCCGTGATGTCTCATTAAGGAAAAGGATTGTCCACCATTAAAATTGACGGTTTGAGTGCGTCCAGTTAAATAACTCTCCAGGAGTGAGACTGCACCGGCAGAAAAGCCAAAATATTTCAGTTTCTTACACAAAACAGACGGATCCAAAGTATCAAAAGCATTACTGTAATCTAATAGAATGAGACAGGTCAACTTTCCCTCATCAATTGCTTTGAATATATCATCTGTAATCAGACTCAGTGCTGTGGTTGTACTGTATTGGGGACGGAATCCAGATTGAACATCAGTCATAAGATTAGTCGTACTAATATATGTCGTTACCTGTTCTTTGATTATCATTTCGAACGCTTTCGAGAGAGTTGGAAGAATGCTGATTGGTCTTACATCAGACAGTTCAGCTGGATTGTTACATTTTGCTAAAGGTCTGACATTGGCGTGCTTCCACAGAGAGGGGAATGTATTAGATTTGATAGCGAGGTTAAAAATATATGTAATATTCTCCAATATATGAGGTACGATCAAATGTAACATACGAATAGAGATTCCATCAGACCCTACAGCATTACTATTGATTCTATTGAGGCATTTCAAAACAGTTTCTGAACCAACGGTACTAAATTTGAAATAAGGATCGTGTAAAGGTATTGTATATTTATCAAGCAGGACTGTTTGACCTTGGGTTTTACTCAGTACTGGTGTATTAGTGAAATGTTGATTTAGTAAGTCCAAGTTTTTTAGTTGTGGAGGAATTTCAGGTGTACTTTTATCACGAAGCACTTCAAGTGATCTCAGGGTATTCCAAGTATTTTTGGAGTTCTTTTGCTTCAAAACATAATTCAGGTATGTGGCTTGCTCTCTACGTATGGCACTACCGACATAGTTCCGTAGGTCCTTATAGTAGTTCCATGATCCAATTGTTTTTAGTTTTTTATAACGACGAAAAGCTTTATGTTTGAGTTGTAGCATCTGCTTTATATTATACGTAATCCATGGTGATGGTGGCTTTGTTGCCTTTATCGTACGATAAGGCGCATGAACATCGAATATATTTATAATCTGTATATTAAAAAAAGTCAGCATTTCATCAACGTTATCATATTGATGCATGGCATTCCAGTTGACATTGCCTATGTCTAAGCTGAAAGAATTCACATCAAAGTTACTGAAGTTGCGGTAAGTAATGTATTTGATGTATTTTTCTTTAGGTAAATTAATATCACAAGTAAATGCAAGGTGATCTGAGATACCATCGATATCCAGAACATTTATTGATAAAAAATGTTGTGAGTTATTGACAATCATCAAATCTATGAGCGTTTGACTTATATTCGTTATTCTAGTTGGGGTATTTATTAGCTGATCCAAATTGTACGAATCTAATATATCAAGTAACAATTTCCTTTTACGATCATGCGTGAGCAAATCAATGTTGAGATCGCCGACTATGATGAATATGTCACTTTCAGGTAGATAATTAATTACCGCATCCTCTAGTTCATTTAAACAGTTCGTTACAGTGGAGGAAGGGGGGCGGTATCACCCTGTATATTACCCCATCTTTGAACTTGTCATTCCTTTTTGATTATTTCTGCCTCATACTCCCCTATACCTATCTCTAACGGTTTTTGAGATATTGGTTATTTTCCATATTTTTTATCCAAAACATAGCTCGAATTGAATGTTTATTTCTGCGGTATTTGGATTTTTAGGAAGTTGCAATTTTGTGTTTTGTTCATCAAGATCATGTACATTGATTTTGTATAGAGAAGTTTGTTCTGCGTTATACAGGGTCGTTCAAAATTCATGATCTTACTGCTAGAGACGAAAAGGGTTGAAAGTGCGTTTTTTAAATGGAACATCCTGTATATTATAAAATATCCTGAAAGATGACTAAATTCCCTTCGAATTGATATATCATGTTCCTATACCTAAATAGCCAGAATTCCGAGATAATATCAATTTTCACTTGTAATCTCCCAAGTGCTTGAATTATTGCCGGAAATTTTTCGAGTAAATGAATTTTTTTTGAAAATTCATCTACGAGATAAATTTACGGCAATTTTCAAGCACGAGGGGGAATCGGTAAGAAAATTTCACACCGAGAAATGAAAATCATCCAACAATTCATAAGAAATAACTACCGATGGTTTCACCTGAACTATTTATAACCACTGAAATATTGATATGTAAAATACTTAACAAAATTTTCATCAATAAATGTGTTTAAATTTGGAACAAAAAAAAATAAAAAAGTTGTTACGTTCTTATCGTGGATTGAACCATCCACCTAGCGACTCATAGGCCGCATAGAACGTGCAGAAAATTCAATGAACGTATCCTGATTTAGAACCAATGAACAAAAGGAAGTTTGTACGATTACAACATAATTTCATTAATTATGGATCAAAATTGAACACGAAACGACATTTACCGAAGCCTATAACTACAGATGAAGACAACATAATAAATGTTTCGTAAAACAGGGTACGTTTCATTGAATTTTCTGCACGTTCTTGCTACAATTCTCTTACATTTTCCATGAAGAATAAACAATTTCATCAGAACTTCGTTTGAATAGTTATTTCCCTTCATTTCAATTATTTTTGAGTCACTTTCGTTAAGAAACACACAACGGTATTATTAATAGTGCACTAATTGTCAAATTTTCATAATGTCATGTACCATCATGACATTTAATAGCCACCTTAGATGAATATGAGAAAAATAAATCGACTTTTTTTTTAAATTTCACACCTCACTTTTGTAGCCAATCAAAAAATTCGTTCTTGTTTAGATACCATGGCAACCATAAAAATTTCCAAAAATGTTTATCCTCCTGGGTACCCTGGGCGAAATTAATAAGTGGAAATTTTTCTGTCAAACATTTGACATGTGACAAGTTGATATTTTGCATTAATGTACAAATGGAGGTCTAGTTTTCATATGAAAGGATATAATTATGTATTTACTAGATATTTGAAATGTCTGAAAATATTTTCTCCATGATTATTGCAGAAATTGTCAATTCTGAAATCATATTTCAGAAGAAGTTCAATACACCATTTGTCACAAGTTTTTATCAGAAGTCCCGTAGCTCAGCGGTAGTGTTGCGGCCTATGAGTCGCTAGGTCGATGGTTCAATCCACGATAAGAACGTAACAACTTTTTTATTTTTTTTGTTCCAAATTTAAACACATTTATTGATGAAAATGTTGTTAAGTATTTTACATATCAATATTTCAGTGGTTATAAATAGTTCAGGTGAAACCATCGTTAGTTATTTCTTATGAATTGTTGGATGATTTTCATTTCTCGGTGTGAAATGTTCTTACCGAATCCCCCTCGTGCTTGAATTAATTGCCGTAAATTTATCTCGTACTTGAATTTTCAAAAAAAA
Organism: Chrysolina oricalcia; assembly: GCA_944452925.2. Taxonomy (NCBI): domain Eukaryota; kingdom Metazoa; phylum Arthropoda; class Insecta; order Coleoptera; family Chrysomelidae; genus Chrysolina; species Chrysolina oricalcia. The sequence goes on along the minus strand of OX101825.2, from coordinate 4,155,501 downwards.
TTCATGTACCCGAAAAATTTCCGGCAATAATTCAAGCACTTGGGAGATTACAGGTGAAAATTGCTATTATCTCGGAATTCTGGCTATTTAGGTATAGGAACATGATATATCAATTCGAAGGGAATTTAGTCATCTTTCAGGATATTTCATAATATACAGGATGTTCCATTAAAAAAACGCACTTTCAACCCTTTTCGTATCTAGCAGTAAGATCATGAATTTTGAACGACCCTGTATAACGCAGAACAAACTTCTCTATACAGAATCAATGTACATGATCTTGATGAACTAAACACAAAATTGCAACTCCCAAAGAATCCAAATACCGCAGAAATAAACATTCAATTCGAGCTATGTTTTGGATAAAAAATATGGAAAATAACCAATATCTCAAAAACCGTCAGAGATAGGTATAGGGGAGTATGAGGCAGAAATAATCAGAAACGAATGACAAGTTCAAAAATGCGGTAATATACATGGTGACCCATTTGAAATAACAAAGATGCTGCTACTTTCTGGTATAAGCGGCAACACTGAATTGCTAAAGATATTTTAGATCGATAGACCAAGAGCAACTACTTGAGAAACCAAATTTTCAGAATGATCCTATTTCCCGTTCTTCGCAAACGTCTAAGGTACCATCGACCGTGACCCACCCTGTATATTGTGTATAACGTGGTTAAATAATAAACTTTTCTATCCTCATAATCTATGCTTTTTACAACTCCGATACAAGCAATGCATTTTTTTTCAGGAAATATACAGCCATAACAGAATGCACCTCTGCATAAAGATGGTCGTCATTAAATCCCGTGTCTTCTACTACAATAACAAAATGTTCCTTCTGGTATGTTAATCACATAACTAGCTTACGCGACGAATTACAAATGCACCAAGAATCGAAACGGACCGGTATAAAAAGGTGGACATCCTTCGCAATACGCGTTACTGATTTCATCGAGCGCATTTCACAAACTACAGAGCCTTCAGATTCGATGTAATCGTTTCTGGCGAATTATCGATTTGGATTTTCTCAATGTCGTAATTTCAACAGAAATATTACATTTTTATTTTCAATCGCATGACTACCCAACTATATTTCAGAAAGATGACACTAGGAGGTACGAACATGCGTCTTGTTTGTATTAAGTGACAAATTTGAGTAGCACTAGTGCTTGTCCTTGCTGATGTCAGTACTCATTTTGTGGTTCAAAGTCTCTAATCTTTGTCTCGCTGAAGCTGCGTCATCAGGAAACAGTGTGAAGCAGCTTTCAATTGGTAATATCCTGAGGTCATTGATATACAATAAAAATAAAACTGGTCTCAAGACAGGTCCTTGGGGAACTCCACAGTTTGTTTCTGTCTCATTTGGGTTTGTTGCCATCCTTACAAACTGCATTCTTCGAGAAAGGTATGATTTTATCAAGGCAAGACTGGTTTCTCGGAAGCCATCAGGCTCGCCCGTCTTTCCGTTCACGGGAAAAATTAGGCAACACCTTCTGGAACATCTGTATGAGGATAGGACATGAACATTATCAGCAAATGATGATGATTTCGATATTGGTATTGCTGGTGACCCATGATCTGCAATAACTTGAGGATAATTCTTCCCGAATTTGCCTTTTATTGAAATCTCTGTATGGTCTCAAACAAGCTAGTCGCACATGGAATATAAAACTTGATAAAGGATTACAAAGGTCTGATGCGTTCGGAAATGGATCCGTGTTTTTACTTTTCAATAAACAAAGATAATATTCAGATTGTGGCTGTTTACTTTGACGATTTTCTCATATTTTTGAGTAATGTGCAAAAGAAGAAATTGAAGGAAATTCTGATGAAAGTGTGGAAGATTTAGGAGAAGCACAATCATATTTTGGGTATGGAAATAAACGAATGGATAATATACCTATGCACGCTAGTAAGTGACGGTAACTTTTTTCTTCTTTCTTCGCGTTCAAATTACTTTCCGGCTCTGTGATTAATTCGTGTCTCATAAAAATGCGGTACGTGATCCGCGTGTGGTGTGTGTATGTTTGTGAGAATGTGTGATACAACATGGGTGTTATGCAATCCTCCGTTGGCCTTTGTTTACTTTCGCCTTTTACGCGGTAATGAATGACCCAAGTACAAGGTGGATTCAAGCAGGGTGTTTTGGATTTTTCACGGTTACCGGCTTTTTCGATAAATTTCGTAGTATTCGTGTGGAAATATGTCGCAATGTCGCCTGTTCTCACATTCACACTGTCGGCATAGATGATTGAAATTCAAATTTATTAATTCTTTTTTCTATATCCTGCAAAGTTATAAATTTTCTTCATTGCCCCTAGACTGTGAGCAATTGCAGAATATGCATATGAATAATACACATTCAATAGAGTATCCCTATCCACCCTATCAACCAACGTTCTAGTACACCATTAGATATGATCCATGGTGTTCCACAGGAATCAATCTTAGGTCCATTCCTATATTTAATCTTTGCTAATGACATAATCAGTTTCCTCAGTAAAACCTCTTCAGTACATGTTACGCTGACAAGTATGATTATGTTCTCTTATCTCGGACAGCAACAACAAATTACACTTTTTGGTAATACTGAAGATGAAGTTCTACCATCAGAATCTGTGAAATCAATAGGAATTACATTTGACTATAAATTACAATGGAGTCCACACATTGACATACTATGTGACAAACTGAGAAGAGACTGTTACTCGCTAAGATTTGTATCTGCTCATTGTAGTAGAGGGTTATGCTAACATTATATTATGCAAGTTTTCATTCACTCATGCGATACGGGTATACTAAATGGGGAATGAGCTCTTCTGCATACAGTTTTCATACTTCAAAAATATGCTGTAATATACAATAATCCTTGTTTCGAAATTTTATTATCGAGACTATTTTGTTAAGATTTTTTCAAAATACTGAATATTTTAACTTCCTTTGGATCTTATATTCTGGAAGCTTGTACTTTCGCATATAGAAACAGGGTTTTGGGCTTTGTACAGGGAAAATCACATGTATATAACACAGAATACATTGGATGGAAATATTTCAATCATCTTCCTAATGAAATAAAAATGGTGACAAACGTTCATATATTTAGGGGAATGGTTAGAAAAGTAATCGTTGAAAAAAATTGCTGCACTTTAGAGGAGTTTTTTAATTAGGTTAATGTGTCTTCGTTTGTTGTTTGATCTTTTTTTTTAACTTATACATTTACATAGTTTTTACCTTCATATTGATTTTATACATAGATTTGACGTATTTATCAATTAATATAATTATAAATTTCATTGTTTTTGTATAATTTTATTGGAAAATAAAGATTCAATAATAAAAAAAATATATTGAAAGCAAACATGGATTTCAGGACGTCAATAAGTACAATCACTGAATTATTTTCATGCATACCTACAGTATCAATTTGTTCAACCTTTGAGGGGTTACTGTTGAGTGAAGTTACGAGAAATTTCAAAGGTTTTGATTTTTCAATTACAGTATCGTTTAAAACTATAGTACAGTTTGATGGTGAATTGTGAATAGAGTAATATTCAATACATGCAGTTTTTTTTAATTAACACCAATACTGAAACTGATTCAGTGTGTTTGCCACCTCTTCAGAAAGTGCAATTTCTTTGTTATCTGAAACCACTTCTGAAACCCTGTTGATTTCTTGTTATTAAAGTGGTCTCTGCCAGAAATATCAGTGGAGCACATCTTTTGAATATAATATGAACAGTATCGGCCCTAAGACAGTACCTTGGGGAACTCCATATTTAATTTCTAATGGGTCGCTCAATAATATATTCTAACCATTTGTATCCTTTCATTAAGGTAGTCACTGATGAGATCATTTGCCAGACCTCTGATACCAGGATTATTCAATTTCGACAGTAATTTTTCATGGCTAATGGTATCAAAGACCTTGGCCAAATCGATTAATACTCACAGGCAGGGTCGCTTTTTATCTAAAAAATCATGTATTTGGGTGACTGAGTTGACTGTGGCATCAGAAGTTAATCTCTCATTTTGAAAACTAGATTGGAAATCTGAAATTAAATGAAATAATAAGTGAAAGCCATCAAACGTTTTTTGAGAATGTTTTCAAATATTTTTGCCATATTGGATATCATGCTTATTGGACGGTGATTGTTTACTTTGTTTTCTCCCTATAATCTTACCTAAATAAATGTAGTAAGATAGATAGTACTCTGCAGCACTGACTCAATAATCGCTGATATTGGAGTACCACGGGGCTCTGTTCTCGTACCCATACTGTTCTTACTTTATATTAACGATATAAGCCAACTAAATATCACTGCAAAAACCACACTTTTTGAAGATGATAGAACTCCTTTTGTTGCATGAAACTCGTACAAGAAATTGAACGAGATTATAATAAAACAAAGGTGCGACTCCAATTCCCTGTTGATGAATATGAAAAAAAAGCAATATAATCACATTATACTGTGTCCTTCTAGGCAAAAGTCAAAGTAAAGTATACCTAACAAGACAATATTCCTAGAGATTTCGGGGTATTTCGGAGGAGTGAGCAAGTTTGTGAGCGAGATATCACCGACAAGAAAACACTTTCTTCATCTCTTTTGCTTTGGATGGAATCTATACTGTAGACACCTTTTTGCACAACACTGGCAAGAGTAAAATGACTCTGGTGTGTTACCCGTTAATTCTAAATTACTCGTAAGCCAAAGGACATAAATTCCATTAAACGTATTGGTTATTAATCGGAAAAATATCTGTATACTCATCCGCTCTGTAGATCGATAGACGTGGATACATTTCAATGGATTCTGTAAAAAAATTCCTTCCAAACCACACGGAATCAGTGAAAGTCATTGGTTTTGACGGTGACCTGTGACCTGCGTGTGTCGTTCTTACGGTACTGATTAAACCAGTTTACAGTTTTCTATATTTTGCATTAAGTTGTGATAAAAAGTCGAACAAAGATTGAAATTACGTAATCGAAACGTCACTGAGAAATATATTAACAGGTACCACGCATATTTTTGTATTAATAAATAAATGAATAAGTATATAATAGCATATTATGCAATAAGCCGAAAGCTAGGGCTGCGATTCATACGAGTGCAAATTTGGTACTTGGGCAGTGCACACTATACTTTTTCTACGAGAATCTACTGCTCCCATTTGAAATTTTAATGAACATTGATACAAAAAAATATTCCTGAAGTCGATGGTTTATCCACATAAAATTTAAACTATGGCTAGAGTGTTGTGTAATGATGAAGAATCCCATGAAATGAAATTTTGTTATTTTATAATTTTTCCTTTTCAGTAAAGTTACGGATGAAACTTCAAGCCAAGAAGTGCAGTTGAGGTCTTCAAAACAAGAACTGTCGATGCTTCAACAAGACTACGAAAACGAAAAAAAATCGAAAGAAGCCGCCTTACGAGAAAACAGGTAATTTCTAGCCGTAGTATTCAGTGAAGCAAATATTAGTATCGTACCTTATACAGGGTGACAATTTGAAAACATTTCTCCTATCCATGCATCTCCTATCCAAGGAGTGCAGAATGTTATCTATGATATTTGCAAGTGCGGTAGTAGTGCTGAATCTTGACTGGGTATCTGGTACGATTTTATTCAGAAAAATATATTAAGTCATTTGATTTTTCATTATAATTACCATAACCTTGGACAGAGTCGGAAGGATGCTGGTCGATCTGTGGGTGAAGAGATTTTTGGTAGAGGTTATATTGGCATGTTTCCACTCAACAAGAAATTTTTTGCTAATTATTGCTGTGTTAATTATGAATGTTATTTATTCGAGAATACACTCAATTGAGATGCTCAACATTCTTATGGAAATTTGATCAGAGCCAATGCAATTGCTCTTTATTATTTTTGGTAGAGGTTATATTGGCATGTTTCCACTCAACAAGAAATTTTTTGCTAATTATTGCTGTGTTAATTATGAATGTTATTTATTCGAGAATACACTCAATTGAGATGCTCAACATTCTTATGGAAATTTGATCAGAGCCAATGCAATTGCTCTTTATCTGAGCAATGGCATTTTTGACATCATTTAGTTTGACAGTGTGAAAAGAAATTTTTTATGAGAACTGGTAAAAATTGTTAAATTTGGAAAGCAAGACTTTCTACTCTTCAGTAGGTTCCGTACAAATCTTACTTGAAACTGACTATTGACTCTATTAATAGCATCTACATCACTTAGACTATGAGGCACATCAACAGACTGAACACTCTTGATGAGATCCAGAGCAATTTGCTATTTTTTCTCTAGGTAAGAGTAGGTATCAAGAATTGCTCCGAACTGTTTTGTCTATATTGTCACTTGTCATATGAGTTTCATTCCCTTGTCTACTCACTAGCTCTAAAAGCGTAACCTATTGCCCAACCTTTGTATTTCGAGATATATCTTCCCTTTGACTTTAATTTTTTTCTCAGGAGATTGCAAGATGATATGGCCAGTTTGACGTGTGATGTCAGGGATTCTCGTAAAGAACTGGAAATATCGAAAAGACAGGTGGAAGATTTAACGAGACAGCTCCAACACTACGTCGCAGAAGTTAAAAGAACTGAGGATCTCATATCACAAAAGGTGAGGGTAGTGACAAACGATAATTGCCTACTTGATATTGAACAAAACTCAAACATAATATAATATTACCTAGAATCTTTGCAAGTCTAGATTGGAACCAATCGGGGCGCTGATTATATTTCACATTCACACTTGAACGTTTGAAATTTCAGGAGCTGGAAAGGACGGGAATTCTTGACCAGTTCAAGTGTCTGTCGGAAGAGGCCAATATTTTGGAGAGCAGTAATCACACGCTCGAAACAGAAGCGACTCAGTCCAAAGTGCAACTTTCTGTAGCGCTGGATCACGCCTCTGATCTGGAGAGGAAGCTGGAGAATCAGGAGGGCATCATCAAGAGTTATGAGAGACAGGTGAGTGGAAACAACAATATATAATATATTAAATTGTGGAACTCTATTAATACTGTGTCTGTTAATTTGTTGTTTTTTCTAATAGCCTTAACGCAAGTAGAAAACATGTTTCATAAATTGGCACCCAACGTGTGGCAATTTACACAAATTGGCACCCAACGTGTGGCCGATTTGTGTAACAATAATTTCAATTACTCTCCGATAAGTCTACAAATGACCGACACCCATGCAAAAGGTTTGTCGAATTGAAAATATGATATCGAAAGGATCGACAAATTATGTTTGCCTCTTTTTTTGTCACCAAATGTTTGCCCGACGTCAAACCTAGAGCTGACGTACGTTGTTTGAATCACAGCTACGCAACTACTTATGTTGCTGAACGAACGCGTGATTTATTTTTTTTAAGCCAAATTAGGATAAAATGCGTTCCCAGCTTGGGAACTCACATTTTTGCGTTTCATTAAACCAAATTGCATAGCAACTTTTCCACTCCGAAGTAGGTGTCTCCAAAACATGGTTTTTGAATGCACTAACGGTTTCTTCTGGCGTCGAAAAGTATTGTCTACGTAATTTGTTTTTTGTCTGAGGGGACAAATAGAAATCAATTGTTGCCAAATCGGGGCTATACGGTGAATGCTCCATCAATTCAACGTTTTGGGTGCTCAAATAGCTAGTTGTCGGAGCCGATATTTGCTCGCAATGTCGCGATGGAGAATTATCCTTCTGCCAATGCAGTGTTGTCAATTCTCAATATATAAATAATAACCCTCGTAAAACGTCACCATCTTCTGATTCTTACGCAAAGAAAAATTATGTTGCCATTTGAATTATATACTTTCGATGTTGTGTTGTACTGAAATATTTAATGGTTTGTTCAGAAATGAAAAAACTTTTAGCCAAGTGTTCCTCATCTGAATTTGATCTCAACGTGAATAGATCTGAATGAATTCACCCGAAAATACAGGTTATGTTCAGATTTATTTTGCTAGAAAATTGCTTTTTGACAAGGTCTTATACATTTCCTTGATTTTATATTTTTTTGCAATTTCAGATAGGAAGTTTAAAATCAAAAAAAAAAATCAGGAAACGAAAGGTCTTATTTATTATTACAAAATGAACGAATCTCAAGTGTAGAAAAATCAAATCGGTAATATTTTTGTTGAAACATTTTTTTTCAGATATCTGAACTTACTACTCAAGTAGCCAGTTTGGAGATTCAGATGAAACAGGGCGATTCACAAAGTGACAGAATCGCTACCGAGTTAAAACGATTGAAAGATTTGTGCATCAGGCTTGATAATGAAAAGGACGAATTGAAGCGCGAATTGCAAAGCAAGGACGACCAAAAGGGCATGGTATGTAGTAATAGTTTGGACTTCATATATGGAATTATTTGTAGTTCGCTTACTAGGCAGTTTCAGTATACTCTTCAGTGGAATAGATGTTGCCCAAATCTCAGTAATTTTATACGAAACACACTTTTCTAACTCGATTTATTAGGAAAAAACCTATATGGTGCAACTAAAACTTTGATTATAATTACTACCATTGGTAACATAATTTCAGGTTTCAGATGACACTGCGTTAAACCTTCAAAATTCCTTGTGAAATGATCATGATCGCGAACTGTATACTACCAAATGTTTTTTCGCAAAAATTTATTCTTCATCTGATTTGATAATCAGTTTATTCATAATATCCCAGATTTTGTTAAGTTTCAATAGACTCTTCGATGGAATAGATGTTGCCCAAATCTCAGTAATTTTATTCGATACCCCCTTTCTTTTCGATATGGTGCAACTTAAACTTTGATCATAAATACCACTGGCGCCATAATTTATATTACGTTACACTGCGTTACACCTCTGAAATTTTCTGTTAAATGATCATGATCGCTTACCGTATTATGCTACCGCATGTTTTTTCACGAAAATAAATTTTTCATTTGATTTGACAATCAGTTTCCTCATAATATCTCAGATTTTGTTATATTAATATTTCAGTCATTGTACTGAATCTTGTGTTTTTTGAAATTGAAAATCAACAGACACCACGATTGGGCTTCTGGCTTCTTTTCTTTGTAATTTGAATCTCAGTTGAATACGAAATTTTGGCACACTAAGCTCTATTCTTATTAAAAAAATAATGGATTATTTTTTAATTCTAAATAATTTTCAGTGTAACCTGGAATACATAATTTTAAATTGTTGACTTTTTTATTAGACCGACAGAAATGTCGACTTGCTATCGAGAGAAAATAAGGAATTGAGGAGAGCTCTGGACAAAGATAAAAACGATCTCGATGGATTGGAGAAGTTACTGAACGATGCTAGACAGGAAGTGGTCGAACAAAGATTGCTAAATCAAGATCTCCAGTCTGAAGTGTCCAGCATGAAGGCAAAAATCAACGAAATGCAGGAGGGATTGTAAGTCAGTATCTTGTTTAATGAACTTTGATAGTAACGAAGATGAAAATCGAATGAATTTTTTTTGAGTGCGACTTGATGCAGAACTGAATTTTAGAAATCTGCGAAACCGCGCTAGGACTGAAATTTTTTTTATTCTGAAAATAGGAAATACATAATTTGAAGTCGATCACAAGTGCACTTGAAGTGTCATATATAATATACGGTCTATTTGAGACTATCCAGACTTTTGTCGTCTCAAAGTTGATGCAAAAACATCTGTGGTGTTTTAAGAATATAGTGGGAACCAAGAAAAGGAAGAAATGAATTGTTCATTTTTGTTGTTGAGGGGTTCTAAGCTTCAAACTTTGCGTTCATTGAAAAAATTAGTTCTGATGTATTCTTCAGACTGACGGGTGGGAAAACCGAACTCATCGGGTTCATCGATGAAATTTTTGACGGTGGAACGAATGCCTACACCAGAGAAGTAGGCGAGTTTATGAACGGAGTATCAATTACAAGTTTATGTGTAAGTCAAAATATGTTTTATGTCAGGAGTCTTACAACTGATGAACCAGGCTTCATTAACCAAATATATTGCTTCTTCGTGCGCATTTCCATATACTTTCGTAAATCATTTTCAACTACATGTAATTCACAGTTTCAGTCATCATCAGGCACAAGTAACAATTGAAATGGTCATAGAATTAAAACACTATGTGGTCATTTGGGGGTTTTCATTTATTCTGTTGTGAGCAGCATCTGCTGTGCTAGATTTAAGAGTATGTTTCCACTACAATTTTACGAATGTGTGCATTTTTTTTTTCATTTTTGTTGTCTTGTGTTTACAGAACTTCCGCAACAGAACAATTAGATTTGTATCAGGAGAAAGCGTTCGAGTATATTCAGCAAAATAAACAGTTACGTAGAGAAATTGCCAATGAGCGTTTTACCAGAGCTAAAGAGGATGACACTAAGAGATATCCGTCCTTCTGAAAAGTTATTCAATTTCTTGTTCATTTCAGAAGTGGGATATTGATCCTGAATATTTAATATATTTTTAGAATCTCCCAAATTTTAAGCATTTTAAAATCGATACGTTGTATTTTTAAAAATGTTGGTTGTGATTGTTGGGAACACTGATGACGGTGATTAGATAGTTTTAAATCGTAAGATACACCCTTTTTAACATTCCATAGAAGCTGAAGATTCCTTCATAAACTGTTACTAATTGATTTTCATTCAATAAGTCAACAATTCCGTATGGAAAAATTACCATGGTAGCTTTTAATAATGAATTCGTTATGACGAAATGTTTTAATATATTTTTTAGACTGTTATGCACATTGGGAAAATATCTTGGTGTTATAGTGATGTAATTTTATATTTATCGAGCATTCAATAATTTCTATAAAATTTTGTCTGCCATTGATTTATTTTTATATGTATTTTTTAAATAAAACATCAATTCGTAGTTATTTTGTTACCCTTCAGACCCAGGTTCCTTCTGAAATTGTGAGCTCAATTCAGAGCAAGCTTCGAGCATTATTTATGACTCTAGAACCTGTTCTAGGTTATTCATCTCTACGTCCAGATGAGAAATCTACTACTTCCCTGGCTAGTATGTATTGAAAAAGTGTGTGGTTAAGAGACAACATATTTCAGCGGATTCTGATAGAAGTATTTGCATAAACTTGAATGTTTCAATACATTTCAATATTTCGTACAATATGACAAGGATCGAGTTCGCGACAAAATAATCTGAAGAATGTAATGTACCAAATCCCCTTGGTAATAAATGACTAACAAACCTAATAACATTGGCAAACTCGAAACGTTGCATTATTATCATAATAATGCACTAGTGAAACTAGACTATAATATTATAAAGAGAAGCATTCTCAATTGAAAATGAACCAATACATGACTCCCCTGGAAATGGAAAAACCTACGATAAAATTGAAGTTACTTTTTTGTAATATCTAACAGAAAACAACTACTTCCCCGGCTAAAGCCACGCTGGACATTGAACTACATCTGATAGATATTGAGAAAAACCCTATATATATATATATATATATATATATATATATATATATATATATATATATATATAGTTATATTCTGTTATATTTTCAACTCGCAACTGTCATTTATTTATTTGTTATGACAAAAAACATGTTTTTTTCATTGTTTTGCTTATAAAATGAAAACTAATAAATCAATCTGGTTGCTCCAATGGAAATAATTGTAGATAATTAAAATACGAACAAAAGAACAAAATGGGATGTTCTACGACCCGATAGGACCATCAGTAACGGATAAAAACTGGAAAAACCGGAAAATTTTGTAACCTTTTGAAAAATTAATATTTCCGCCATTCTTCAAGTAGTAGAAATGGCATAAAATCTCATAAAAGTAGTGAATCATAGGCACTTTATGTGTGCACAAAACAGGCGCTGTCGGATCGTTATAACTTGAGAGAAAAAGTCTGAAAGTGAAAATTTGCATTTCCATTCAGATAGTTGATTATTTATTGAATGACCAGTTTCCATTGGAGATTCTCATCTATAAATGAGATAAGGGAGAATGTTATTCAGAAGTATCACTCACAGAAAATCGCTCATTTCATTGATGCGTGAATTGCATCTCTGGAGGCCTAGCGAAAGAGATGCAATTCACGCATAAATGAAATAAGCGATTTTCTGTGACTGAAAAAATGTACAAAGAATCGAAGAAAATGGACATTAGACAATTATTTGGATACAACATAATTTATATCTACAAACATAAAACGAATATAAACTTCCATAATCATATTTATTATACAAGGAATAAAAATAATGCCACAGAAAAAACCAAGGTTCAAAAAACAAATGGATTCAAGAGTCTTGTCGAAATTTATCTTATGATATCTTTCACTTCAATTAACTCAGGTACTTCATTTTTCATTATCATTTTCTTCAATTTACAAAACTTGCGGAGCGAGGGAATGTATGGACATTCTCGATTATGGAATCAGACGGTAAGGGATTGTCCCCTTCTTGAAATGCCGGGTGACAGTTCGTTACCTGCCATACGATTCAGTAAAAGGCCGCTGACAGTAATTCCCAAAAGGGAAGACTGGGAGCGGATCGGGCACCTCCTGCTTCCCACCAAGGGGATCATTTGGTACACAGATGGCTCCAGAATGGGTAAGTCAGCCGGCGCCGGGGTATACGGGCAGTCTCCGAAAGCGGAACTTTGTTACGCTCTAGGAACTTTTGCTACTGTATTTCAGGCAGAAATGTTTGCCATACTCGCCTGTGTAAGAGAAAATCTCAACAGAGGCTACCGCGGCCAGCAAATCACGATATGCACCGACAGCCAAGCGGCGATCAAGGCTCTCACATCATATAGAGTCACTTCGTTGCTGGTGTCTGAATGCATCGATGATCTGCAGAGGCTATCTTCCGCCAATAAAGTAAAGCTACTTTGGGTCCCTGGTCATACCGGAGTACCTGGAAACGAACGGGCTGATTATTTGGCCAGACAAGGTGCGAAAAGCCCAGCGATGGGACCAGAACTTATCATAGGAGTTTCAAGATCATGGTGCGTCTCAACCGTGAAGGAAATTCTGGAAATAAAATTCCAGTATACATGGAAAGATACACCAGGCATGAGGCAATCGAAACTCCACATCGGAGGCCCTTCTACCAGGAGGACCAAGACTCTGCTCACACTGAGCAGAAAGGAAATCAGATTAGTGACAGGGCTCCTGACGGGACACTGCCACCTCAACAGGCACCTCAACATTTTAGGTTTCACGGATGATACCGAATGCAGATGGTGCTTGGAGGATGAGGAGTCAGCAACTCACATCCTCACGGAATGCCCGGCAGTGGCAGCAATACGGGAAGCACACCTCGGGAGCATCGTACTGAACCCGGAGAGTGTGAGGGTGGTATCGGTCAGAAGGCTGGCCTCTTTCGCTCGCGAGATAGGCTACCTTCAAAACTGAACCATCTCTCAGCAGTAGTGGGTGCATAACGGGCCCGATTGAGAGGCCTACATGCTTATGGCTTCGTCCGCCCACATACCTTGTTCTATCTATCTTCTATACAAAACTTGTACTTATATGTAATTCTTATCAGTAATTTATAAAAAAATGTATTCACATTTTTATACCAATTGATTGATTGATTTACCGAACTAATAAAATGGAAAGTAATTAAGAATGAAATAACTGTAGTTTGAATTACAATATTACTTTCCATAGATCTAAACCTGCTCCAATCCAATATTCCAAAAATGATAACCCTCCTAGCCCACTTTCCCGGCGTATTAATTTCCGCTCAGCATGCTCTGAGTGTTGCCTCAAGGACTTGGAAAAACATCGACAACGCGACAAAGAAGACGAGGAAAACTACAGATCAAGAAATTTCGAAGGAGGTCTAAGTACCTGCAAGAAAATCAAGAGAAATCTTGTCCTTTGCAGGGATTGTGGAAGGAGCGAAAAGGGTACCCAAACAGTTGACAAACTCACGAAAATCTATCCGTGTACGAGGAGTGTTGGAGTGAGGACCGATAAACACAAGATAACCTTCGGAAGTTGTGGAAGAGAGAGATGCTGGTGTTGTCCTCATATCGGAAAGAGCAGGAATCAAAGAGTGAGTCATGATTCCTTCGTTTGCTGGTCTAAAATGGTTTTGTGCCATTCAATGAAGATATAAAAGTTTCTGTTCATTTTCACTGATCATTTATGACAAAAGAAAACAAATTCAGTTAAGTATCTAAATATAAAAAAATATATATGTTTCATGAATCGGTGTGTTATGTGCACCATTTTAACCCTTGATAACGGTGTGTGCAATCAACAAATAAATAAACAAGATATCAAATTAAATTTGGAAATTAATAATTGAAACAAACTTGTCTGATGAAGTATCTTGGCATTTGGATTGATGATAAGTTGCGGTGGGAGACACATATTGATAATCTGGTTTGAAAAATATCTTCCATTATTGGAGCCCTGAGATGTCCGAAATTGAATCACAAAATAATATTTTATTAGTGAAACTAAGACAAATTGGCATCAGAGGCAACGTCTATGATTTATTTGAAAATTACCTCAGTGGAAGAGAGCAATTTATTTATATGGGAGGCTCAACCTCCTCGAAGAGAGATATATCTTGTGGGGTACCTCAAGGGTCTATCCTTGGGCCGGCTTTGTTCCTGATTTATATAAATTCGATATCTTGTCTGAATTTGAAAGGCCATTTAAAATTATTCGCGGATGATGCTACCCTGTATTATTATGGAAAAAGTCCTCAAGAAATAAACGAACAAGGAAGGTGACCTCACTTTGATTTCGTCATGGTTAAAAGAAAATAAGTTAACTTTAAATTTTGAAAAATCTTGCTTTATGTATATTTCTAAAAGATCTTTACCAGAAAATCAGATTAAACCCCTCACTGTAGATAATTCTTGTATACGATACAAAAAATACTTAAAATTTCTAGGTTTAACCATTGATCAAACTCTCTCTTGGTCTACGCATGCTCTGGATCTGAGAAAAAAAAATATCTCCTATTATTGGCATTTTATACAGACTGAGGTCTTATATTCCACTAAAACCTTAAAAATATTTACTTCAGTTTGATATATCCAAAGCTTCAGTATTTAATTTCATTTGGGGAACTGCAACAAAATTAGTTATGAAACCATTGAAAACCTTACAGAATAAAATTATGAAATGTATTTCCAAATTACCCTTCTTGGAACCTACTTCTAAATTATACAAACCGAGAAATCTTCTAGATGTTGATTCATTATTCAGAATGAAAATTTGCACGTACATTCACCTAACAAAAAAATAAGAAAAAACATTCCAATCTCTCCTATGTTGTTGCTTCTGATGGTCATAGTCATCAAACCAGACAATCTGATAACCTAAAAACTATCCAAATCAAAACTCAATTTGGCAAAAATTCATTATATTATCGCGGTATTTTAGCTTATAATAGCATGCCGAAACGAATAAGGTCTATTAATTACCTCACAAAATTCAAAAAGGAATTAAAAAAATTTATCATATCTACTGAAGATGAAGTAGTATAATGACTCTGGCCAATTTCTGCTCAATACTGATTTAATTATTATAATTATATTTATATTTAATTGTTACCTATCAACTATAACTAATATTGTTGTTATTTTTTTTGTTTCATATGTATATTTATATTCGTTGTCCCTGTATAAGCATTCAATGTTTTTTGAGATTGAATAAATATATATATATATATACGAGGCTTGTTTGGTAAGTCCGTGACTTTTTAAATTTCCCGCGCAGTAACTTTAAATGCAACACTGCTGCTGTCAACCACCATCTTTCAATAGACTACTGTCAAATTTTGAGCAAGCTGCGACATTTGGTTTGTGTTTGACAGCAATTAGAAGCAGACAACCTCGTGAATTTTAACAAAAATGGAAAAAAGTGAATTTCGTGTGTTGATTAAGCATTATTTTTTGCGTAAAAAAACCATAACTGAAACCAAGGAAAGACTTGATAAATACTATGGGAACTCTGCACCATCAATTTCAATGGTTAAGAAGTGGTTTACTGAGTTCCGTTGTGGTCGTACCAGCACAAGTGACGCCGTACGTTCAGGTCGCCCAAAAGAGGTCATCACGCCAGAAATCGTCGATAAAATCCATGGAATGATATTGGACGATCGGAGAATAAAAGTACGTGAGGTAGCTGAGGCTGTAGGCATCTCAACTGAGCGAGTACATCACATTTTACATGAATATTTGGACATGAAGAAGCTATCCGCAAGATGGGTGCCACGATTGCTCACACTCGACCACAAGCGCAACCGTGTGACCACTTCAAAGGAGTGTTTGGCAAAGTTCAATCGCAATCCGGGCGAGTTTTTACGCCGTTATATAACCGTAGACGAAACATGGATCCATCACAATACCCCAGAGACCAAGGAACAATCAAAACAGTGGGTGTCAACTGGTGAACGTGCACCAAAGAAGGCTAAGGTGCGTCTGTCAGCCAACAAGGTTATGGCCACAGTTTTTTGGGATGCACGCGGTGTCATTCATATAGATTACTTAGAGAAGGGTAGAACGATCAACGGCGAATATTATTCAGAGCTTTTAGACAGATTCGATATTGATTTGAGGCAAAAACGACCACATTTAGCGAAAAAAAAAGTGCTGCTTCATCAAGACAATGCACGAGTGCACACGTGTGTAGTCACTATGGCAAAAATTCATAAATTGGGCTACGAACTACTACCCCATCCAGCATATTCTCCAGATTTAGCCCCTTGCGACTATTTTCTTTTCCCAAACCTGAAGAAATGGCTGGGTGGTAAGAGATTTGGGTCGAATGAAGAGGTTATAACCGAAACAAACGCCTATTTTGAGGGCCTTGAGAAAACCTATTATTTGGAAGGAATAAAAAAACTGGAAAAACGCTGGACTAAATGTATTGATCTAAAAGGAGATTATGTTGAAAAATAAAACGCTTATTTGCCAATTTTTTTTTTCTTTATTCAAATAGTCACGGAGTTACCAAACAGCCCTCGTATATATATATATATATATATATATATATATATATATATATATATATATATATATATATATATATATGTACATTACTAAGTTCATGGGTTGAACCGCGTTGAGAGTTTATAACTCGACGTTTCGGCTCCTGCTTTGGAGCCATTTTCAAGAGTGTGACTGCGAGGCCTCTATCTGCCTACTCCTCGAGTCGTGGTCTTGAGAGATATCAAGGTCTCAACCTGCCTACTCCTTGATCTCAAAAGACGATCCGATGTTGGTTGCACTGTAGTATTTATAGGTGGTTGGCTACCTGGAGGTGGGCGGGTCTTACGGATCTTCTCGTTTGTCTTGTCTGCTGGTGCCTGCTGTGTAGTTGGAGTTAATGGGATAATAATTGATTGCGGATAAGTTTCACGTGGCCTGGTAATTACGGTTGGAAGAAGGGGAACCGTAATTACCAGGCCACGTGAAACTTATCCGCAATCAATTATTATCCCATTAACTCCAACTACACAGCAGGCACCAGCAGACAAGACAAACGAGAAGATCCGTAAGACCCGCCCACCTCCAGGTAGCCAACCACCTATAAATACTACAGTGCAACCAACATCGGATCGTCTTTTGAGATCAAGGAGTAGGCAGGTTGAGACCTTGATATCTCTCAAGACCACGACTCGAGGAGTAGGCAGATAGAGGCCTCGCAGTCACACTCTTGAAAATGGCTCCAAAGCAGGAGCCGAAACGTCGAGTTATAAACTCTCAACGCGGTTCAACCCATGAACTTAGTAATGTACATATTTCTGACCGCGGAAACCTTTCCGAACATATATATATATATATATATATATATATACAGTGAGGACCAAAAGTCCGTCGCCCCCTCTGTAACTTCTTTATTCTACATATTACAAAAAAATGTTAAATACATAAGTTGTAGGGTTTCATTCGATCTCTTTAATGGTTTAAGTTTCATTCATACAGAGTGTCTCAAAAAAGCACGGTGACTTAGAAGTTAATTTTATTAAATGGGACACCCTGTATTTCATTGCATTATTACATTCTACGTTGAATTCTGAACAAGTTTGATAAATGGTTTTCTATCAAAAAAGTTAATAGTTTTGGACTTATGAACACTTGTAAATAATTATTTCGACTCCTTTTGCGCCAGTTCACGAATAAATTAATGAGGTAGGCTATGCACGCTAGGCGCGTTCATTTTATCCATGACAACGAAAACAAAATCTTATCTGTTTTTGCCAAATGTCATTGACATTTTGTAGGTTTTCAAAACTTTGTTTCAAACGGTTTTCAATTTCTCTTGTTGATTAATATGGCTCGTTCAGTAGCAGACAAAGTTGAAGCCGTTATCATATTTGGTGAAGCTAACCGAAATTACCACGCTGCTATTCGCATTTTCAATGAACGGTTTCTAGAACGTCCGATGTGTCGAAAATATCTGCAGAAATTGGTGGCAAAATTTAACCAAACTGGCACCGTGAAAGATGCTCCGAGATCTGGGAGGCCGAAAATAATTACGGAAGATTTTGAAATTCAAGTACTAGCCGAAATGGTAAATAACCCACAACAATCAACTAAGCAAGTAGCTGAGACATGTGATGTTTCTAAAACATCAGTAAAGAGGGTTTTAAAACAAAATAAATTCCATCCTTACAAAATAAAATTTTTGCAGCAATTGGTTGAAGATGATCCAGACCGGCGACTTGAATTTTGCGAGACCATGGCAGAAAGAATTGTTGCAAATCGACTTTATTTGCAACACATCTGCTTTAGTGATGAAAGCACTTTTTACCTAAATGGAAATGTGAATACCCAGAATTGTAGATATTGGAGTGATGAGAATCCCCATGAATTCCGCGAGGGGCATACTCAATTTTCCCAGAAAATTAATGTTTGGGCTGGTATTTTAGGTAACCACATTGTAGGTCCCATATTCTTGGAAGAAAATTTGAATGGTCCCAGATACCTGCAAATGCTGCAAGACACAATAAGTCCCAGTATCGATGAGATCGTTGCGCAAAACCCACATGAATTTTACTTGGATGTAACATTTCAGCAAGATGGAGCGCCACCACACTATTTTCGGGAGGTGAGAAATTACTTAGATGAAAGGTATCCAGGTAGGTGGATTGGACGTCGAGGTACAACAGAGTGGCCAGCTCGCTCACCGGACCTCTCTCCGCTTGATTTCATTCTCTGGGGCTATGTGAAATCCGTAGTTTTTAAGACAGTTTGTGGGTCGTTAGATGAACTGCGCCGTCGAATTATTGAAGTGTGTTCAGAAATAACACCTCAAACCTTGATTAATGTTAGGGAAGATTTTACAACCCGACTATTTATGTGTCAAGAAATGCATGGTGGACATGTCGAACATCTTTTGAAATAGATAAAAACTCACCGTTTTTAGTTATATATTAAAATATCTATTCAGTTTTTAATGCTTCTTGATCTGTATTTATGGACTACCTTATTTGTTAATAAAATGTTTCAACTTCATTTGTACTAGTTTTTCGTGAGATTCAACATATCTAACAATTGTAAAATGGTACGACGAGGTAAGTTACACATGGTGCCATCAGCAGTTTGCAACATTGGATAGCTTTCAAAAAGTTAGGATAGGAAAGTGGAATACATTGTGATCCATTTGTTACGATTTTCTCATTGAACTGGCGCAAAAGTAGTCGAAATAATTATTTACAAGTGTTCATAAGTCCAAAACTATTAACTTTTTTGATAGAAAACCATTTTCAAACTTGTTCAGAATTCAACGTAGAATGTAATAATGCAATGAAATACAGGGTGTCCCATTTAAAAAAATTAACTTCTAAGTCACCGTGCTTTTTTGAGATACTCTGTATGAATGAAACTTAAACCATTAAAGAGATCGAATGAAACCCTACAACTTATGTATTTAACATTTTTTTGTAATATGTAGAATAAAGAAGTTACAGGGGGGGCGACGGACTTTTGGTCCTCACTGTATAACAGAAAGTTAATTATGACATCTACAGTCACTAGTTGAAACTTATATATATATATATATATATATATATATATATATATATATATATATATATATATATATATATATATATAGAAAGGGTAGTCGTTGCTGACTAGTTAAGAATAAAACCAGTTAATATTGGGGATTGCAGCAAAGTCAAAAGTGTACTCTTTTATAGAGTTTATTCCAAGCTTTCGTACATTTTATTTACATCTTCAGGGAACTACAAAGAATTATTATGTCAATTATACATTTTGATGTTATTAAAATTTTACTTACAACTATAGTGAGGTTAGTTGACATGTTCTTAGTTCTTTGGATAGTGACATTACAGCTTAAAATTGTAAATAATAAGGAAAAAAGACTTTACGAATATAAATAACAGAAAATTTTGAAATTTCAGTCGAAAAACAAAAGACTTGTTGATTGTATCCAAGGGACACAAATCAGTTGTCAATAGAAAAGAAATCTGTAATTTTCAAGTCAATGTTACCAACTGTAATCTTGTACCAACTGTAATCTCCCGCAATAAATAACAAAAACAAAACGTCTTGGCCACTCTTAAACATAATAATTCTTTGTAGTTCCCTGAAGATGTAAATAAAATTTACGAAAGCTTGGAATAAACTCTATAAAAGAGTACACTTTTTACTTTGCTGCAATCCCCAATATTAACTGGTTATATATATATATATATATATATATATATATATATATATATATATATATATATTTATATTTACATATTGAGTGGTATTAATAAAAGTCAGTATCTACGTATGAGTACTTACTTATAAGTATGAGCAACAGCACCAAGTAAATACTGAATTGTATATTGAAACATAAATGCTGATACTTAGAAGTAGCTACTGATTAGTTTTAAGCATTTTTTTATTTAGTCAAAATTTGATTACACGGAAAAAATTCAAAAGACGCACGATAACACTTGTTCAAATCAGTTTACACTTGAGATTAATACAAACCTCAAAGAATTCGCTCTTCTACATTTATTTATCGACCACCATGTCGTTCGTTTCGACAGAAAGTGAAAAAAATAATGAGAGTGTTTCACAAACTAAAGAGTCGAAATTAACATTTGTGGCCAAATTTATGCGGGATAATCCTATAATTTTAAATAAAGGAAAAACTCCCGCAATAAATAACAAAAACAAAACGTCTTAGCCACTCTTAAACACTACTATGAAAGTAAGGTATCATGCCTTATTATAAAATGTTGTAAGTTAACTACGAAAACGTTGTAGATAATTTTGGAAAACCTACCGTTACCAAAAAATTATTTAAAAAAATCAATTACCTGAAGGCGGTAGTAAAAAAAATACTTATGCTTACATAACTGGAAATAAAAAGAAAAAGCTATATTATGTAAGTTATGTTGATTGGCGTAAATAATTGTGACTAAACGGTTGCGCATGACTTGAAGTTCACGTAGTCCAACAGGTTCTTCATCTTCGATATTGTCATGGCTTAAATGTAATAGTTAAAGAGCTGCCTATATGATTTACTGACAGGTAAGGAAACCGTCTGCTGGGCATGAAGTAGCATTATTGGTGTTGCCCCAAGTCACCTGGATGTAGTTTTAGAAAGTTCCGGTTCACTCTTCCAAAATGCCCGAAGAGTGACTGATTTTGCACGGGAAAATTGGGAATTCATCTCTAGATCTCTTGGAGATTGCGAATAACTTTTATTAAAAGCATCGCCTGTAGTATTCACAGATTTTTTTTCCTTCTGATTCGCCAATCGTTTTCTTCAACTCTTCTAATTTTTGATTGACTTCTTCGATGTATTCCATTAATTTGATGCAGAAACATTCCAGTTTATTCATTCTCAACTGCATACTATTATCTTCAATGATTTGGGCGTCAACTTATTTCACTTCATTTGCAGAGACTTCTAGTTCATTCGCCTGAGCCCATAAATCGGTGAAATCAAAGTCGTTGGCATTGTTCATATCAGGAAACCTTCGTCCAATTTCAGCTTCTAACTTGATTTTCATATCGGAATCCAATTTGAAGTAGTGAAGAAACTTCATCACTTGTTCTTTAATTAAATTATGTAGCGACAGTTTAACCATTTTAAAATATATTTCAGAGTCGGGGTCACCAATTGTAATAGCTTTATTACTATAAATGAAGACTGATTCGGAGATGACAATTATTTTATATTGATTCCTCAAATCTCTCAACTGTTGTCAAAAACCGTAAAACGTCAATCCCATATTACAGAGTGATATAGCAATATACAACAAAATACATAACATAATAAGCGTGTTCCGTTTCATGCATTCATCGCATCACTGTTGCAGATATAATCAAGCGTTCCGTTTCAACTAACATTGACGTTGGTGTGTTGAATCGGAACGATTTTTGCTTGCGTGGTGCATGCCGTTTCCCGCAGATGTTGACATTTATCACTTTATCAAATTCTTATGTAACAAAAACAAATCTGTTGATCTAGTAAATGAAATAATATGGGTACAACGAAAGTGTTTATGGCAAGAGTAGGAATTAAGCGAGCTTTGTTTGAATGAGAGTAGATCAGATTCTGATACAAGTGATAGTTATGAGGATAATATCGTCTGTCCCACGCCAAAACCGCTAAAATATGCTGATTCCAGTGTTCTGACTTCAATATGTAAAATACTAATTTACTACCAAAATTTTCAATGCCAAGCTTACAAAAGTGCTACCAGGTTGTCTACTGTGAAAGAGAGTGAATTCGCGAATGTGAAAACTTACCTAGGTTTTCAAAGCAAGAAGCACGAATATTCTTAAAACTCTTCTCATTCGAAATGACAAATTGCATATTCGTGGTTTTGGCATGAGACCGACGATATGATGTTGAATGAATCGATTTTTGCTTCCATTGTACGGTAAATCAGGTAAATGTGATAATGCACGATACTGGACACTTCATCAAATATCAAATGTAAACTTTTAATCCGGTTTCTGAAAACTCTTTGTTTTGACTTTTGAGTTTGACAGATCTAACTTGGATCGCATTCATCGCTGCTAGACGAACGGGCAGTAGTTCATGCACTTTCGATGTCTCAAGGCCAAAGAGGGGAATATAAAAGTGGGCGTGTCAATGCGCTCCCAATGTAGGAAACGGAACAGTCAAATGCGCATTATATCCTCAATGCATGAAACGGAACACGCCTAATATGTCACTACAAGGTCAAGGAGGGTGGGGGGCGTTCAAAAACCAGTCAGTTCGTGACCGTTTACTGGTTTCACATTTTGGTAGATATGGTGCTGAACATACCTTCTGCCAAGTTTGACCCGCGTATGAGGTCAAGATTCAGAGTTATGCCGAAAAAACCGTGATTTTTTAAAATCGCGTTTTTTTGGCATAAACATAAATTTCAACATCTTATGTGTATTATAGTTCATGTGTGAATTCTTATGTGTATTATAATGCATGTATAGCATATATTTATAGTGTATAGTATAGTTTACTGATGATATTCAACAACTTGAATATTTTGACTTTTACTTCAGCACTTTCATTTATTTTTTCAGTATATTCTATGCTTTATCAGCAAGAATTCTAATTCTTTGCACAATAAAGTGTTTTTGATTGACATCTTGACAATACACGTGCTTTCCAACCAGGCATGTGGTCGTCTATAAATAAAAATATAACATGAAAAAAATGTATCACCACGCCGTCACTGAGTCCAAGCTTACATCCGACTATCACAACAATAACAAATCTCCTCCTCCGAACTCGGAGATTACCGACAAACTATCACAAAGGATAGTGATATGCAGCTTTCATAACAACGGGTGTTTTGCATATAGAAATGGCACCTCTATATCTTTTATTGCTCGGATGTAAGTACAAGAAGCTCCGTGATCAGTCTCATACCAGTTTAACACAGTTTGGCTGTTCTTGCTATTCTATAACAGAAATCTTAATAATCGACTAAATATACCCTTTCATAATTTTACAATTATTTCTTAAAAAAAACTGTACACTTTGATAACAATAATTATTGATAAATGGGTATACATTTATTATATACTGACACTATAATTATGAATAAAAGTTATTATTATCATTAAAAACCCTAGGAAGGCACCTGACGCAGTGAATGCATCTGAAACCAACACACCGGCACACAAATACTGGTTGAGACAACGTATATCAAACAGTGAACAGTGATCGGAGCAACGACGGCCGCGAAAGCCTTTCACAATTTGTAAAAATAATAATACTATGTACAAAATTACCTTAAAGAAGGTACATCCAGCTTCTTCTGAATGAGATAGAATATCCATCGGACATAATGAAGACTTCAACTGGGCACGGCACTTGAGTTTCTATTGGTTTCCAATTTATGTTCCTTGAACTATTTCTAGATTTCAGACGAGAAGACAGACCCCGAAAAAACAGTCACGACCTTTTGCGGCATTCAAACAAGAAGTCCGAGGAAGACGCATAGTCGATCGGGTTCGTTGGAGGATTTGCGTACTTGCCGGCGTGATAGTACTAGTACTAATGATTCCAACAAAAGATCCGGTACTTTCAAGGGAGTGTTTGAATTGGGAGAGCCCAATGTGACAGGATGTTGCCAAGCTGCTTGCAAGGGGGTTTGTTCGAAGAAATTCAATTAGAATAAGTTTTTTACATGCGCCTAGGTATGTATATATGGACGTTAATAAATAGGAATGCTTTTGTTTCTTTCATTAATTGGGTGGGTGGTCATCGGAATGAACTTTTATGAAATTCAAAAATTCAATTAGTGGGGTTAATACAATATGGTGCCAGTCCCGATATTTTAATATGACCAAGCAAATGATTATAAACTTTACAGCCATTAAAAGAGAATAAATGGGTATAGACTATCTTCGTTCATTTTACGAATTTAAAATTTCAATTTTCATCCACCTATCATCTGCAAAAGAAAAATGCTTGCCAATTAGGTTGATATTCATGATGCTATTTACATAAATCAAATAATAAAAAAAATAAAATCCTTATACCTGACAACATGTGTAAATCAGCTATTTATTGACAAACCTAATGAAATTATAGATTTAATACCGAGTAACAATAATGACAAATCTCAATTTAAGTTATTGATCTGAAAAAGGCTCCTTTCTCCTAAACCCTTTTGTCAGTGGAGAACTTCTGATTTTACTCAATCACAAATTGAAAAATAAGTTCTCCAATAGACCTGATGAAATCCTAATGTACATACTGAAAAAGGCAATTTCAATAATTATTGAACCGCTCGTATATGAATCTTTCATTTGCCACAGGCTGTTTTCCTTCAAGTCTTAAAATAGGTAAAGTTGTGCCTATACACAAGAAACCCAATTCTAGAAATTTAAATGATTATCGTCCAATTATCATACCATCATGTTTTTCGAAGGTATTCGAACTATCATTTTCCATAAGACTAATGGATTTTCTCATGAGAAAAGAATTACTAACAGCTAGTGAGCATGGCTTCTACCCAGGTGGGTCAACTAGCAGTGCCATCTGTGCCTTTTTGGAAAAAGTTGTGAACTTCATCGAGGCAGGCGAGTGCCCTGCGGGAATCTTTTGTGATTTGAGCAGGGCATTCCACTGTGTTGATCATGATTTATTGCTGACCAAACTTTATTCTTGCGGAATTAGAGGTCCAGCTTATACAAGGGTTGAGTCTTTTTTGACTAATATAGATCAGTACGTGAATATATCCCACTGTGATGGTACCAAAGAAAATACGTACAGTTCGAATAAAAGAGTTGTTTCTATGGGTTTTCTTCCTGATATATATATATATATATATATATATATATATATATATATATATATATATATATATATATATATATATATATATATATTTATGTTCGGAAAGGTTTCCGCGGTCAGAAATATGTACATTACTAAGTTCATGTTCTGATTTTCCCATTTCTGATGCTGCACACTCAGCTCTTGCCAAAGGATTCAATTTTGCCGTCACCCCCAAAACCATTCCGGTAGAAAAGATCATTACCCAAACCGAAGAAGCCCTATTCAATCTACCAAGAAACGACGCCGAAAACATCAGGCGTGAAGTGGCCAAAATCTTATCTTCAGCCAAACCCCCTTCCACAAACCTTCGATCCGCTGAAAGACACGCCCTCAAAGAATTAAATCAAAATCCCGACATAGTCATTCTTCCAGCCGACAAAGGAAATACAACCGTCATCCTAAATTCGTCGGATTATTTCGACAAAATGAACTCCCTTATCAGTACAGATGAATACAAGAAAGTCCCCAATGATCCCACCACATACCTGGAAAAAACAGCAAAAGCCCAGATCAATAAATCAAACCTTCCATCCGACGTCAAGTCCCTATTAATACCGAAGGAGAGATCCTCTCGAATCCCAAAAATATATGGCCTTCCTAAAATTCACAAAATCGGAACCCCTCTCAGACCCATTGTCAGTGCATTCAACTGCCCAACCCAACGCTTAGCGAAACATCTTTCTAACATTCTTCAACCTATAGTTGAAATATCCGAATCCCACGTGAAAAACTCCTACCACTTCATCAATCGAATTAAGGAATTCAACATATCTAACTCCGACATCCTAGTCAGCTTCGACATCGTCTCTCTTTTCACCAACATCCCTATTGACGAGACCCTCACCATATTACAAAACAAGCACGACATATCACAAGACATCCTCACTCTAATCAAACATTGTATGTCCAACACATACTTCACCTTCCAAAACTCTTTTTATAGGCAAATCAAAGGTGCCCCTATGGGATCCCCTCTCTCACCTGCGATTGCCAATATATTCATGGAAGATTTCGAAACCAAAGCCCTTTCATCAGCCACTCTTCAACCTTCCTGCTGGTTACGATACGTTGATGACACTTTTGTCATCTGGCCCCACGGGAGAGATACCCTGGATTCTTTCCTGACCCATCTGAACGAAGTACACCCTTACATTCGCTTCACGATGGAGATAGAAAGCAATTCAACTCTGCCATTCTTAGATGTACAAATCACTAAAAATCCTCAACAAGGTTTCTCGTATACGGTTTATAGAAAACCCACCCACACCAACCGATATCTCAACTCCAAGTCCCACCATCATCCCTCACAACTCAACTCAGTCGTAAATACTCTGATATCTCGCTCCATCCGACTAACCGACGACCACAACAGACAATCCGAACTTCACAACGTAAAACAAGCTCTCCTACAAAACGGATACAGACCAGACCACATAGACAGAAACATCCAAAAACAGCTTCAGAAACCATTAGTAACCAAAAACGAACCACAAGTTGAAGACCGTCCATCCAAAGTCTTCTTCCCTTACATCAAAGGGGTGACGGACAAAATCAGTCGACTTTTCAGAAAAGCAAATATCAAAACCATCTTTACCACAGAACAAAAACTATCACACCTCATCAGACCAACAAAAGACAAAATTCCCAACGAAGACCATGGTATTTACGAAATTCCCTGTTCTATCTGCCCCCACTCTTATATAGGAGAAACTTCGAAACAGATCCATTTTCGATCCTATCAACACTCCCTTTCAGTTAGAAATCGAGACACCAGCTCCGCATTAGCTCTTCATTTCATCCAAACGGGTCACCCCATAGATTTCGAGAAAACGAAAACCATCGCCCCAGTACGTTCAAGAACTTCTCGTTTTATCAGAGAAGCCATCGAAATCGAAAAACGGCCTGATTGCCTGAACATTAAAGATGATAGCCGTAAATTGAACCCCATTTGGAAGCCCCTTCTTCCAACCGTAATTACCAGGCCACGTGAAACTTATCCGCAATCAATTATTATCCCATTAACTCCAACTACACAGCAGGCACCAGCAGATAAGACAAACGAGAAAACCCGTAAGACCCGCCCACCTCCAGGTAGCCAACCACCTATAAATACTACAGTGCAACCAACATCGGATCGTCTTTTGAGATCAAGGAGTAGGCAGGTTGAGACCTTGATATCTCTCAAGACCACGACTCGAGGAGTAGGCAGATAGAGGCCTCGCAGTCACACTCTTGAAAAATGGCTCCAAAGCAGGAGCCGAAACGTCGAGTTATAAACTCTCAACGCGGTTCAACCCATGAACTTAGTAATGTATATATATTTATATATATATATATAATTTATATATATATATAAGTGAAAATAGAGTATATTTCGTTTTAATTCCGAGAGTTCCAACCTTTGACAGCTGTTTCGTGCTAACGCACTCATCAGAAAGGATTTATGGAGCTCTCGAAATCAAAACGAATCCACTCAATAATTAATACCGTGAAGGCAAGACAGATATAACAGGAAGTAATTTATGACATCTACAGTCACTAGTTGAAACTTAATTTGACACGAACCAAGGAATCCAAAAGTAGAGGTTTGTCCACAAATTGACAGGCAGCCAACAATTCAATTAAAACGAAATATACTCTATTTTCACTTAGATTCTGCTTGCGTTCCTCATAACGTATTAGAAACTTGATTGAACCTTGGGTTGGTCAGAACAACGAATTGTTGGCTGCCTGTCAATTTGTGGACAAACCTCTACTTTTGGATTCCTTGGTTCGTGTCAAATTAAGTTTCAACTAGTGACTGTAGATGTCATAAATTACTTCCTATATATATATATATATATATATATATATATATATATAAGTGATCTAGATAAACTAGTCAATAATAATTCGTATATTCTATATGCAGACAATATTTCCATTGTCGTTAGCGATAGAATATCAACATCTTAAATGACAATTGTTCAGAGATTATGAACCGCACTGTAGATTGGTGCTCTAAAAACAGATTATTCCTCAATCCTAATGAAACTCAAATTGTGAGATTTCATAACAGACATAAGTATGCGCAAAGACTGAAAATCGGTATTAATAATGGGAATGAACAGTTGACTCAGTCAGCTTCTGTGAGGTTTTTAGGAACTGTTTCGGATGACACACTGAACTGAGAGCTCATTGCGAGTCTCTTATACGAAATTAAATTAATTTTGTTTCTTATTTCTAAATTTGAAACCGTTGTTAAGTTGTAATCAGCTAGTTATATTATACTTCGCCCAAGTCGATTCCCGATTGAGATATGGCCTTCAATTTTGGGGAAATTCGTCTTTGGCACATAATGTATTCACAGCGCAAAAAGAACTTTTGAGAATGATCGCTGGTGTCTCTCAATGCAGTTCCTGTAATCCTTTATTTGGTAAGTACAAGATTCTGCCATTGGCTTGTCTATTCATTTTGGAGATGTCCGTTTACGTTTTTAAAAACAGAAAACTACTTCTGACCAATGACTGTAAACGTGAGAAGTCAACTAGACAGGATAAAGACATATATTCCATTATATAAATATAAATATAATAACATCGAATACACCTAAGTCATAGGATTGAATTTTTTTAACTTGTTAGACTTCATACGTAGAGAACATTTATTTGTCTTGTGTAAAAATTACTGTTGTTTCATTTGTTTGTATTTTGTAAAAATTACCGTTGTTTCATATTGAACAATCACTCTATGTATATCATGTATATTTGTTATGTCTACTTTTTTTCATTTATACTTCTCTTTTTCATATAGTATTTAGAATACTATATGCCTGCTCTCGCATGGCAATTTTCTATACGATGCCACGGAAATAAATTATCTTTATCTTAAAAGAATTGGTGCCAAAACGGAAACCTGTGGAACTCCAAATGTTGATACTCTTTCGTAACTTTTATATTGATCAACAAGTGCACAGTATATGATTTTGAAAATAATTTTGAAATCTATTCAATGCAAGTCCGCTTATACCCAGTTCATCTAAGATGTCTATGATTGACAGTGTCGGAAGCTTTTTGTAGAACAATGAATATTGCAACACCATAATTACTTCTATCTAAAGTTTCATGAATACTACTCAACTAATTGGATTTTCAATACTACTGCATTTGGAGGATAATTTGAAATGTTTTTTTTCTATCACCTACTTTATAAACAGGTTTCATAATTGTTCTCTTCAAATAGTCTGTAAAAATACCATTTTCGACACAAAACTTCTATTTTTGAAAACTTATATTTGAATAAAATATTACTTTTTCACAATTCTGTAATACTTGCAGATCTCCCAAACGAAATCTGGTATCTTTAGGTAAAAGTAATTTTTGTGCGTCATTCAGGAAAGGTGTCTTCTTGAGATAACTCGCCCAAGATACCCCCATAGAAAAGTGCAGTATGCAGTAACGGAATCTTTTTTCTCACAGTTTTCAATATTCGAAAAATTTCCGAAATTTCACAATTCCATGCCAACCCAGAAAAAAATTACCCCAGATATAAAAAATCTTTATTTTCAACATACTGATTATGTTCCATTTATTCTAAATACAACTAAGTATAAATCGATCAGTCAGAAAAGTATTAACAATTGTACAAAAAGAGGTCTTATACTAACACTAAATCACGTATAAAAACAAAAAAGAACGTCCTGGAGACCCATAACTAATCAGGGAGGGCTTATGAACTTTCACACTATGCACAAGGAATATTTAACGCCTATTTTCATTTTAAATTTCTTATAATTTATTAGAGAAAGCCGAGGATATCACGTAATTTTTCGTTTTGTCAGGGTTAACGAGTCTAAAATGGAAACAAGCATCAAATTATGGGGGGGAGTACGTCAAGGTGATACGGATATGAGGAGATTGGTGAAAAATGTTGAATTGATGTTTACAATAACCTGGAGGTTAATAAAAGTGTATCTTAATCTGACCAGCCTATAACTTCCGTTTTCATGACACAATTGAAAAAAAATTGCAAAGAAACAATGTATCTGAAACATTGTGTAATGCAATTTAATGATTATTTTTTTAAAAAGAACCAATCCTTTGGCCAGAGAAGGGACCAGACATTCTTTTTTACACAATAATTTGGTTGTAAAATAAAGTAGTGGACTTACTCAATTAGGGATTAGATTTGGTGTGATCGATATCACAAACGTAGACACGGCGACAGGAGAGGTAGGTATATGAAAATACAAAGACGTCTTCTGAGAAAATGATTATTGTAAGGTGGGGTAACATTGTATTCGGGGTAAGTGTGTAGAGGCGTCATAACTTATATTCGGTGGTTTATTGTGGCTCCATCTATGAGCAGGGAGTACAACTACATGTTATGGCATGTTGTAATGCAGAATGCTCGAGTTCAAATCATTCTTAGACAAGCAGTGGTAATTAAAGAAAATACATGACAGTGTGGGCATTGAACACAATACAAAATTTGTAACTCTTAAATCGATTTTCCTTTTTTAATATTTTTTATAGCATATTTAACATCGCTCTTTCCAGACTCACACACATGCCCCTGACTTCTTTAAATGCATAGATGAGCAAAATAAACTTGCCCCACTCAATGGGGGCTTGTGTGTATTACATACCTTGTTTAAAAAATATGACAACTAATGAAAAGTTTTGACATTTTAATTACTTTGCTACTGCGGCATATTAGGAAGATACCAAGTAAGGTACTGATGCCCGTAAATTTAATTATTTTCTCTGGTTGAATTTTCATGAGTAAATATATGTAAACTTGCATAATTTTACTAAACTCTTACCCCACCTTACATACTTGAAGTTTTGAAGAAAGAGAACAGATTTTGGTTTGCAGTCTGGTTGAGTTGTTGTTGACAAGTAGAGTGTTTGCATAATGCCGTCCTGATCGCCGTTGCCAAGTTCTAAACTTATCGCCTTTTAGCTACTCGGAAATATTGATACTTTCAATTGTGAAATTGGATTGATAGTTGAGTGTGCATATTAAGTGTTAATTACCTGAGAAAAGATATCTGACTTCGAAATTAACACAAAGGCACCCTATTCTACTCGGAAATCTCAGCTCCGACACATAAAAAAACTATACACAATTTGTCATTCCGAGTAACTTTTAACTGTAATTTTTCGGAAGTGAATCTTATTTATTACTTTTCGGAAATCTGTTTTTTCATTTTCGAATTCACAATAATTGAACATCGTGAAAACAATTGGTGTTATTTCTTTTTTTAAGGCAGAGTCTTAGTCAAGGGAATTTTCTTCACCTCGCGTTCGTGTTCAAACGGAAAGTTTCTTTACAATTTATCACAAATACTGAGGTTGTGGGGTTGGCGAAACACGCTGTACAATAAACCTCTTATTAAGATAGTGTTGGTAATTACTTCTAAGATCACATAGCTCAGAGTTCAGAAACCGACCCAAAGGGAAAACGAGCGTTTTGTAAAGCTATATACAACAACATTTAACATTCAAATCAAATAAATAAAAACTCTAATAATTCTCTACCAATTTTCTTCTATAGCGGGTCCGTTTTTATTATATCAGGCATCACACCCTGAAAAAAAAAGTTTGGTTAATCCAGGATTTCAGAATATTCGATATGTAGTGTGCTCTTTGAAACTAGTTCTTACAGCTGGCAAAGTTTGCCCCACAAAGAAATATTTACATTTTTCCATTCTATCAACAAGTGAAGTTCAGGCTTATATAAGTATAAGAACTATATTAACTCTGAGTAGGTATTTTTGAATATACAGGGATTATCACGTAAAACGTTCATTGGGAGTTTTCGATGTTCCATTGGAATTTAATTCTGAAAATTTTGACTTTCACATATTTCAACATAAACAATCGACTTAAAATATAGTCAGAGACTTCCGAAGTGGACACAAACTTCTTTATTTTAAACGGAACGCCATGTATTTTAATACATTTTTGAAATCTAGGTATCGTTTTTAAAACAATTTGGAATGGAACTGAATGAAAATACTTGTATGACGGACTGTTTGAGGAAAAAAAATTACCTCGATAATAATGGGCGTTCCCGCCATTTCCATGTTGCCGTATGAAACCCCTATCGTTCCTTGAACTTCATGGTGCGTTTGCTGTTGCTGATGATGCTGCTGCTGCTGTTGTAGCTGCAGTCTCAGCGCTTCTTGTTCCCTGAGAAGCCTATTTTAATGGGTAGAAACTATATTAATCAATGGGTGATAGTTTTTTCTATGACTACCAAGATGCCCCTCCAAAATCGTGAACCGTTGTGTATTTTCCAAATTTGTGTTTCGAACGAATTATGGGCGGGGACACGAGAAAATATCATCGTTTCAAATATGCCTTAAAATGCTTAAGGCATACAGTAACATTCAAAAAGTATTCAACAAAAAATCTTCATTTGTGATTTTTCAAAAAAAGAGGCTCGTTTCGAAACATACTTAGCAGTTATACTGAGTGATTTTGATTTTCTTGAAAAAAACGTATTTTTCAAAACTAGCAAAATCTCAAAAGTTATATTTTTCGGAAAATCAGTAACATTTGGATGAAATTTTTAAATAAATTCATCAAAATAACACATTTTAAATATCCCCATACAAAGAAATCGCATGGGGTTAGATCGGGAGATCTAGGATATCGTCCTGTTGAAAATACATTCTTCTGCGCAGGTTTAATGGCATATTGTCTAATAAATCAAGCAGTTACGTTTCTCGTGTTAATTTACAAATGCAATAAAGAAATTGATAAATCTGTAGAGGTACAAAATGAAAAATACCTTCTTTTTTTCACTGATCCAGAATGAAATCGACCGCCTTCGCCTCTTATCCTGTTCATGGCATGTCGATGTCGGGATTCATGTAAATATTTCTGAAAAAAATTAAAATTAAATATATACTGATGTAAACTGTACAAACAAGTAATATATATATATATATATATATATATATATGAGCCCAGTTTACAACTCGAACTGTAATGCATTTCCTCAATGTAGAAAGATATATTTGCATAATGAATATGCATTAATAAAAATGGTCCTTCGAGCCGGATAATGAATTGCCATGATCAATTTTGGCTGTAAAGTTTTTTTTTCAACAGTAGAATATGTAATCGGAAGTTAAAATATTACTGAAATACAATCATCCCAATTAATTAATTAGCTATATAATAGCAGCTATTAAACTGTATACAAGATGAAGACAAAATTGTTACGAAAACAAGTTGTTCTTTTTGAAAACATCGACTTACAGGTCGTTCTTTCGGAATTTTTCCTTCGGCCTCTAACTTGGCTCTGGCTTGCCGCCTTTTCAAAATTCGCCTGTATTGCTTAGCGTTCACGTAAAGGGGTTCTTCTTCCAGAAACTCTGTTCCGGGTATTTGTACTCTTGGGAATTGCTGATTGCTTGTGCTGGGAACCATCTAGAAACGAAAATATATATAATATATATAAGTGAAAATAGAGTATATTTCGTTTTAATTCCGAGAGTTCCAACCTTTGACAGCTGTTTCGTGCTCACGCACTCATCAGAAAGGATTTATGGAGCTCTCGAAATCAAAACGAATCCACTCAAGAATTAATATCGTGAAGGCAAGACAGATATAACAGAAAGTTACTTATGACATCTACAGTCACTAGTTGAAACTTAATTTGACACGAACCAAGGAATCATAACGTACTAGAAACTTGATTGGACCTTGGGTTGGTCAGAACAACGAATTGTTCTGTCAATTTGTAGACAAACCTCTACTTTGGATTCCTTGG
Organism: Chrysolina oricalcia; assembly: GCA_944452925.2. NCBI lineage: Eukaryota > Metazoa > Arthropoda > Insecta > Coleoptera > Chrysomelidae > Chrysolina > Chrysolina oricalcia. The sequence continues at coordinate 4,120,976 of OX101825.2, read as the reverse complement.
TTCTTGTCAAATTAAGTTTCAACTAGTGACTGTAGATGTCATAAGTAACTTTCTGTTATAATATATATATATATATATATATATATATATATATATATATATATATATATATATATATATATATATATATATATATATATATATATATATAAATCATACTCGGAGATTTTTACGCTCCTAATATCCTATATCTAGGGACACAATAATATAGGAATAGGTAGTAATAGAGATCTCCATTTATTTTTTTTTATCTTCCGAGTCCAACGAAAAATACTCAAAGAGCATAGTAAGCGTTTCAAAGAATTTGAGATTTACAGACTTTTTTCGTTTTTTAGGAGCAAGTCTCAATTTTCTTGTGTCAACGTAGAGAATAGATGAATTGAAAATTTAGAAAAAAAATCAATAATTCACCGGAATCACAGTTTAAATTATCGACTCGAAAGGGTTCCCTTTGACTATTTGATAATGAGGAGAAATTAAATAAGAATAATTTGCAAGATAAACAAAATATTTATAATAGATTAAATGAAACAAAAATTTCCGAGGATTATCACACTCATGCTCAAAATGTTTGGAAATTCTTCAATATCCAAACCATTGGAGAATATAGTGATTTGTATATGCGCACCGATATACTCCTTGGCTGATGTTTTCGATATTTTTTTGATCCAGCGTGGTACTATACTGTGCCAGGATATACTGGGATTGTATGCTTCGGTTTACGTGTTGTAAACTACAAAATACGTCGATAAGATTAAATGAAATAGTGAAAACGGTCGGTAATAACTATCGTTATACCACATGCTGTTTCAAGAAAGTCCTTAAAGGATATAGGATTTAATCTACGGGTTCGAGAAAGTTCGCACGATAATCATTTGAGTAGAACTTAAAAACTACCTACATCCGCTACATTTCTCACCATGACCAAGTTTCCGTTAGACATAGCCAGTTGGTTGGGAGATCCGGTGGTCAGTGTTTGGTTTACAACTTGTGTTGTCGGAGATGTTACCGTCGTCTGAGTCACTCCGTTCGAGGTAGTTGCCTGCGCTGTCCCGGCTATCTGCACGATGTTGCCGTTTATGTTTAGTACTGAAAAAAATTACATTGATGTTGTCTAAGTCAATCAATATTTTTTACTGACAAAAATTATATTGATATTATCTAAGTCAATCAATATTATACTACTCACAAAACTAAAATGGCATTTAGAGTATGGACTGTACCGCGCTGAATATTTAATTAATCACAGATTCACAATCTGAGTTTCCTCCGAATTAAAAAAAATTACCCTGACAGTTTCATCCTTTAAATACGTCACTATGGTTACTGTTTGAATTTAGTGGTTAAAACCATGTTAGATAAGGTCATAGAAATAAATATGATATACTTACTCTAGAATGCTAATCCTGCCAATTTTCCTCGGCGAAAAGCATGCCGCGTATGTGACCCGTTTACGATTGTGCGCATGCTCGTCATCAGTGTAGTTTAGGTAGATCGTTGCCAAGTTTGAAAATCATTTGGTGTTTCAATTCAGAGTTTTGTGTTATGAGGTAATAAAAACCCATGTCATTTGAAAGAGAGAAATTTGTCAGCGTATTCAGGATCTTTTTAAACGGAAATAACCTTTTAGAGGTAGATTCCTCTGAATTTTAGGCGCGAAAGAAACTTATTTAATACGACAATGTACCCTATCTTACTGTAATTATAATGACCGTGCAACAGTGCTTTTTTATCAACAGAAAGACTTGCTACTAAGATCTGTCACTCCTGACAGAGATCAGAGACGGTTTTTAGAATTTCAGATTTTTCTTGTCGTTTTGTGTAGTATTTGTTGTCGTTGGTTCTTTCATAATTCGTGAATTTGCATAAATCTTGTTCCTTTAATACATTTTATTATAAAACCGTTTCTTCCTACAGATAGAAAATGATCTGTTTAGTGTGGTAGTGTGGAAGTAAAGAAAAAATACCTGAAATAAATTATCTTTGGTATATAATGACCTATGTACCAATGCTTTGTTCAAAATAGCTCATTATCATTATAGCTTGACACAAAAGGCATGATTCTGGTTAATGTATTTAGGAAGAGACCCCAATGCAAAACATTTGAGTGAGATAATTGTAATTTGTGGCATTTTTCTCATGAAGATTTATTTAGAAAAGGCAATAGAATCATTTGAAACCTAACGCCGTACCAACAATGTGTCTGCGTGAGCATGGCGAGTGATACAACTTTCTGCAAACAAATTTCAAATAGTAGCCACACCGCTTATATTAAGTTCTGACTATTCTTGAATTAGTTCTTGATTCCTACAAAAAGTACTAAACTTAATAGTCTCCTCAGAAAATTAATGTCAATTTGGAAGTGCTTTTCTTTGAAGATCAGACTTTTATGGACTTTTTAATAAACCCCCATTATGGAAATTGCACTAAGGTAACACAACCAGAAATAATCGTAGAAATAGTATGTTAATCTCTTCAAATAATTTTAATTAAAATTATATGCAGTTACATATTTTGACATGAATCGTTCTATAAAAAGAAAACCTTGAGGTTCTTATAATATGGGCGCTTCCAATTTTATAAATACAAATTCGAGTTTAAATTATTAATAATATTAGATGAAATCAATTTTCATAGTTTCTTGTACTTTCAATTTATTTTCCGATCTAGTGCCTGCTTTAAATTCGCACAGACTACTTGGGGTGGTTCCGTAGTTTTTTGTTGAGTTTATCTACAGCTGAAAAGTGATTGTGATACCAAAAATCAATGAGTCGCTTCAGAGCAATAAATAATAATAATAACAGTACTCTACTTTCTGATGGCCTTTGCTGAATATTTGGGACCATACATATGTGAAAAGATGTATTCAAATCGGCTGAATAGCAGGTATAAGTACATTGAGTTTTCCAATACCTTATTCCCCGAGATTCAGAATTAACAACGTTTGTTAATCTTTACCAGTACCATAATATTTTACTAAAACCGGTCCTGTTACAAAAAACACTGATGACGCACATGCGCATTGCAGACTAATCCGAACTTTTTACAACACTTTTAACATATGAGATTAGCATTCTAGAATAAGTATATAATATACAGTGCGACGCTAAATTATGGAACAAATTCATTATTTCTGAATATAAAGATATATCGGAAAAATCCTCAAAATCCTTTTCCGATGGGCCAATTTTTGAACCTCACCCAAAATATATAGGGTTATCCGCATTTGAGGAAAAGTGACTTTGGTGATATTTTTAAATGGGACACCCAGTATATTTGTCCATATTTGGTTAGGGATCGTCATTACAAATCCAGTGTTACTAAGTTTGATGGGATTATGTCAAACGGCTGCGGAGATATGGCCAAAAAACTTCTCCATATACCCAATGAGTGCGACAGAGACTTTTAACCTTCTGAATCGTGTGGAGTCTCGCAGTCATACTCATTAGACATACGATGAAGTTTTTTGGCCATATCTCCGCAGCCGTTTGACATAATCCCATCAAACTTGGTATCACTGGATTCGTAATGACGATAAAAATATCACCAAAGTCATTTTTACTCAATTGCGGATAACCCTATATATTTTGGGTGGGGTTCAAAAATTGGCCCATCGGAAAAGAAAATCGACCCGTCCGAGGATTTTTCCGAAATATCTTTGTATTCAGAAATAATGAATTTGTTCCATAATTTAGCGTCGCACTGTATATTTCTATGGATAAGGTTTAAACCTCGGTCAACTCGAAATGATTTTTAAAACGCAGACAAACGAAAAACTTACCCGTAGGCGTGTTTTGTTGTATGCTCCCGCTGTCTATCGTCATCGGGTGGTAGAGGAACGTCTGTCCGTCGGGCGTCTGCACCAGCTGCGCCTGCTGCTGCGGCTGCTGCACCAGCATCTGCCCTTGCTGCAAGCTGCTCACCGGGACGACCTGAATCTGCTGCAGCCCCTGCGTCCCGCCGGGAGCGGCCACTTGGATCTGCCCCCCGGGCGGCACCGCGTGCACCATTATCTGCTGGCCGTTCGCTCCCTGGATCACCTGGCCCGCGTTCATCTGCATCACTTGGACCTGAGGAGAAATGTTTTCTTTAACTGTCTTCATTATCACCACGTTTTTATTATTAATTTGCTCTCTTGTCTGTTTGTTCAGTACAACCGGGAGATTTTGGAGAAAATTTCGGTTTGAGTTTTGTTCTCAGTCTAGAACGGAAGCCTGAACGCTCTCCGCGAGCAGGGAAGTCTGTTAGGCTCCGCCTACCGTTAATTTCTCCAATTTAGAGCGAGCTCGGATTATATAAATATGATGCAATCCGGCCGCAAAAGTAGTTCTTAGCTAGTACTCGTAGTAGTTGACGAGTAGTCCTCGAGAATTCACTTTGAGCAGTAATTCTTCAAGTTTTAGGGTAGTTTTCAAATAATACTTTGCTTTTTGAGGTTATATTTTTGTCTTTTTCTCCAGTCTTCAGCCGATACGACAAAAGTGATGTGATGAGTTGAATGGGAAACATATGGCTTTGAAATTGCCTGTATTGCTATGATGAGAGGCAAAACCTCGAATCTAGTCTGCAGGTGGTCCACTTGTCCGAATCAAAAGAAAATTCTACTAGTTGGTTACAGGGAGCACTTGCAATAATTGTGGCTTTTGCAATGAGAACACTGCGCAAACATCAGTTTGATATAATTCAATACCCGTCGTGACATTAGTAAGGTGATCCAGTAAAAGAACCACTAGCTTTGTACTCAAGATTACATAAAGTTTAGTGGACTCCACATCAAAAGAAAAGTGGTACTTGGTACGCAGATTTGAACACAAATCCACAGAAAATTTAAGGGGGTGTCTAATAGACTACAAGCCCATGTAACAATTTTGTGGGGTCGATTTCATTAATAATAATAATTTTTCATCTGAAGATGAGCTTTTCCGACAAAATAATCATGTACGGCGTTCCTCACGTTGGTAGATTATGGAATAATAATTTCCTAGAACCTACTACCGTACAAAAATAATGGGACTGGAAGCCAGGAAAAGTTTTCAATTTCTGAAAATAAAAAAAAAAAATCCTGGATTCCGGTCCCATTATTTTTGTACGGCAGTAGATTCTAGGAGATTATTATTTTATAATCAACCAACGTGAGGAATGCCGTACAGGAATATTTTGTCGGAAAAGCACATCTTCAGATGAAAAATTAGTATTATTATTAGTACAGTCATTTGCACCACCAAGAATTGTGGCATATTGACTAAAGTTATTTTTTCCTATAGCAGGCAGCATCGTTCTGAATATGTTTCAAGCTGGGTCAATTGACCCCCCAAAATTGTTATATGGGCTTGTAGTCTATAATATTTTTCGATATACCCTTCAATTCAATTCCGTATTGTAATTCAGAAATTTGAAATTCTAAGTTACAACTTGGAAATTCCTAGTTACATCTTGAAATTTAAAATTGAAAGTTTTGTCTCGGAATTTAAAAATTTCGAGTTTCCAATCGAATTTTACTACTTTTACTTTACCGAGTTATATATTTATTAGTTCTTTTTACAACTTTTCTATCTTTCACTAAAGTCAAAATCTGACATACAAAATTATTGCTACCCTGATCACAAAAAGTTACCAATAAAACATTTATACAGAGTGAAGTACAGGTTGCCACACTGGGAATTTTAATTTTCTGAGTTATAACTTGGAATTTTGAAGAGAGATTTTTTATTTCAGATAAATTTCCGAGATAAATTTCTGAATTTTTAAGTAAATTTCCTAGTTGTAACTTAAATTTTAAAACTCCGATATAACTGGTATTTTGAAATGGTGGAAGGTTTAAGAATATTTTCATAGTAGCGGTTGGAGTGCTGTTCATAGCACTCGTGGCAAGACATTTGAGAGAAAAAGCTAAATAGTGTATTTTAGTTTTTTGCCCCAGACCGCATTTTTCATAATAGCGAAAACTGAATTTAGAGCCGAGGGACATAAGTAGTGGCGGCGATGATTCCCCCCCCCCCCCTCCAAATTAATATTAATACATGTGGCAATGAAATCTGGAAATAGCAAAGAGGTCGAAGGGGCCCCTTCTGGAGCTGCGCTCCCCCCCCCCCCCCCCCCCCGCACGGCGAGCTCTGCGGGTCCCTTATCGCCGCCACTGGACAGAAGGTAAGAATTTGTGTAGACTGTATTTGTGAAAAAAATTATTTTTGGCACCACCATCACCCCCCTGTGAAATTTAGAGCACTTTAAATTCGACATTAAGTGAATCGTACAATCTTCATGCAAAATTTGACGAGTATTAATTTCTCTATTTCGCTGATTTATCACCAAATAATTATTGAATATGTAACGAACCTGTCCTTGGCCGACGTTCTGTATGGGTTGGAGGACCACTTGGCCATCGGCCGTTGTGGTTATTTGCTGTTCCATTGTGGTACTGCCAGATATTTACAGGTGTTCGATAAAATTATAACGAAGGTGATGAGCTGAAATGAAAAATACGTTCAAAATTGGTCCTTCGAGCCGGATTCATGCGGATCACCTTTTTTTATAAATTAACGAACAATTCACCGAAATAATCGTGGGAATAGGTGAATAATGCCAAAAATGTGTAATGTGAAATGTACAATTGAAAATATCTTTGAAGATTGCCAAAACATTTCTTGAAACTAGTGAATTAGATTCTGAAACCTGATTTAAAATTCTTGAGTGCCACAAATATATAGAATGCAACAACTTTAGAAACTGAACTGGCATGAATAATGATAAAAATAATACAAAAAAATTACACCGGATAGTTTGGTTTTCAATACATTTTTTCCTTCAGAAGATATAGTAGTACTTGATTTTTATTCAAATCGATTATTATTTTGTTATAATCGATTTTGTATGCACGATTTTTATAGTAATATTGATCGATTTTTGAGAAATCGATTATATAAATTAAGCGTTTAAATCGATTTTCATAAATAGCAAATTCACAAACATTCCGCTGCGGGCTTTCTGATCTGAGCTTAGTCACAAATAATATCGAAAATGACTCCTAAATCAAAGTTCTCAGACTTCGCATCGACAAAAATAAAAATTTATCGAGCATTTCACAAAATTGTCCCCCGGATGCTATGCCATTAGGATATCACGACAGCTGGGTTTTTCTATTGCTAATAAAACAGCCTATCTTGCGCTTATTGAATCCCATCTGCTCTATGGTATAGCAGCCTGGGGTGCAAGCAGCACAAAAAAGGGCCATTAGGGCTTTCGGTAAAGTAAAAGAATATGTCAGTCCTACAATCATTATTCACAAAAATTTAAATTACATTAGATACCTTTATCTAAAAATCAGTCATCAGTTAAACCATATATGAGAACAGGTGAAAACAATGATTGGATCAATGATAATATCATTCGGGAAATGAACATTCGAAATGCCAAATTCAAAAGACATAAACAAAATATCGATGATCCAGAACTCTTTAATGAGTATAAGATACAGAGAAATAAAGTTAATGCTATGATCAAAAGAGCAAGAGCCCAACATGTTAATAAAAAATTTGAAGCTTCTGAAGGAAACCAGAAGAAAATGTGGGACACTATAAATTATTGTCTGAGAGGTTCATCGAAAGTGAAAAATAAGAAAGAGATTAATTCCATAAAAATTAATGGCAACATTTTTACTGATGGTCTAAACATTGCCAAAATTATGAACAATCACTTTTCAAGTACCTACTGGTGAGAATATATCAAACGAAATAAAATTTTATTATCCACTATGCTTTTGTTTCCAACTGATGAAAATGAAGTTATTGAAATAATCCACACCTTAAAAAAAACATGTCCTGATTCTGAAGGTTTATTGACTAAAGATATAATTGAAATGAAAAATTTTTTGGCTGAACCCTTAACAAAATTAATCAATAAATATTTTACCTTGGGTATTTTCCCATTTGAATTGAAACATGCTTCAGTAAAAGCTATATAAAAAAATGGAGATGCTGAAGATCCAGCAAATTATAGACCAATAGCCTTATTGAGTATATTCTAAAATTTTTGAAAAAATTCTCAAAAAACGTATTGTTGATTTTATAAACAGAAAATATGGCTTTGATAATAATCGGTTTGGTTTTCAAGAAAATAGTGGAGCACAAGCGGCGGTACTTCAAGTAGTACAAGCAATTCAAAAAGGACTCGATACAGTTGATCACATAAATCTGTTGGAATATTTGGAATCAATGGGACTCAGGGGTACTGTGAGAAATCTTTTGGAATCTTATCTTGGAAATAAGTAGGACAATCAGTACCAAATGCAATAACGCTGAGTCTGTTAGACTACCAATAAATAAGGGCGTTCCACAAGGATCTGTTTTGAGACCCATCTTGTATTTATTGTATATTCAAAATATCTCTAAAATTGGTTTAGCAGATAGTTATACCATATATGCAGACGATACAGTACTTTTATATGAACACAAAAACTCACTCATTCTAGAAAACACTATTAATGAAGACTTGAAAAAATTTTAAAATTGGCTTTATTGTAACCTTTTATCAATTAATACTGATAAAACTGAGTATATCATTTTCCAGCAAAAAAATAAACAGAATATTTCCCTCAACCTCAATATCAGCAATGAAGTATTGAAACGAACTGAACAAGTGAAGTATCTTGGTATTTGGATTGATGATAAACTGAAATGGGACAAACATTTGAGGTCTTAATAAAAAAAATATCTCCAATCATTGGTGCTTTGAGAAGATGTCCTAAACTTGATAAAACAATTATAAATATGATTCTATATTCTCACATTCTCAGTCGCATTACTTATTTAATAAACACTTGGGGAGCTTGTTCAAAAAATAATTCTAATAAATTATCTGCTTTATATAGGAAATCCTTGAAAGTACTGTATCGTCTCCCATGTGATATACCAACTAATGAACTATATGCAATTACAGACAAATTTTCTTTAGATGAATTGTATAAAATAAATACCCTAAAAATTTCATTCAAAATTATAAATAAAAAATTAAAATTAAATTTCATTTTGATAAGAAACTGAAATTCATAGTCATCACACTATAGACAAAGTAACTTTCGATTCGATTCTGCTGCCTCTTCAGTTGGTCAAAAAAGATTCACTCACGCTGCTCTAAGTGAATTTAACAATTTACCTAGTAAAATAAAAAACTGCAAAAATTTTTCAAAATTCAAAATTTCTGTAAAGAAACACATTTTGTCCTTACGGAGTAGATCTTTGTTCACTAACTTATGATTATATATACGAGGCTTGTTTGGTAAGTCCGTGACTTTTTAAATTTCCCGCGCAGTAACTTTAAATGCAACACTGCTGCTGTCAACCACCATCTTTCAATAGACTACTGTCAAATTTTGAGCAAGCTGCGACATTTGGTTTGTGTTTGACAGCAATTAGAAGCAGACAACCTCGTGAATTTTAACAAAAATGGAAAAAAGTGAATTTCGTGTGTTGATTAAGCATTATTTTTTGCGTAAAAAAACCATAACTGAAACCAAGGAAAGACTTGATAAATACTATGGGAACTCTGCACCATCAATTTCAATGGTTAAGAAGTGGTTTACTGAGTTCCGTTGTGGTCGTACCAGCACAAGTGACGCCGTACGTTCAGGTCGCCCAAAAGAGGTCATCACGCCAGAAATCGTCGATAAAATCCATGGAATGATATTGGACGATCGGAGAATAAAAGTACGTGAGGTAGCTGAGGTTGTAGGCATCTCAACTGAGCGAGTACATCACATTTTACATGAATATTTGGACATGAAGAAGCTATCCGCGAGATGGGTGCCGCGATTGCTCACACTCGACCACAAGCGCAACCGTGTGACCACTTCAAAGGAGTGTTTGGCAAAGTTCAATCGCAATCCGGGCGAGTTTTTACGCCGTTATATAACCGTAGACGAAACATGGATCCATCACAATACCCCAGAGACCAAGGAACAATCAAAACAGTGGGTGTCAACTGGTGAACGTGCACCAAAGAAGGCTAAGGTGCGTCTGTCAGCCAACAAGGTTATGGCCACAGTTTTTTGGGATGCACGCGGTGTCATTCATATAGATTACTTAGAGAAGGGTAGAACGATCAACGGCGAATATTATTCAGAGCTTTTAGACAGATTCGATATTGATTTGAGGCAAAAACGACCACATTTAGCGAAAAAAAAAGTGCTGCTTCATCAAGACAATGCACGAGTGCACACGTGTGTAGTCACTATGGCAAAAATTCATAAATTGGGCTACGAACTACTACCCCATCCAGCATATTCTCCAGATTTAGCCCCTTGCGACTATTTTCTTTTCCCAAACCTGAAGAAATGGCTGGTTATAACCGAAACAAACGCCTATTTTGAGGGCCTTGAGAAAACCTATTATTTGGAAGGAATAAAAAAACTGGAAAAACGCTGGACTAAATGTATTGATCTAAAAGGAGATTATGTTGAAAAATAAAACGCTTATTTGCCAATTTTTTTTTTCTTTATTCAAATAGTCACGGAGTTACCAAACAGCCCTCGTATATATATATATATATATATATATATATATATATATATATATATATATATATATATATATATATATATATATATATATATATATATATATATATTGATTATGATTTATATATATATATATATATAGATTATGATTTTATCTATATTGAATATGTTATTCATTTTTGTTAATTTTATATTTGTACAACTTCCTTATACCAGAACTTGTTCTGACTGGAAGGTATTTACACAAATAAATAAATAAAAATCGTTCTAAGAAATCTATAATGGACTAAAACTTTATAATTGCTCACCATTACATCAGAGGGAAATTGAAGCATTTGGATTATTTTAAAAAATGTAAAAAAATCGCTATAGGTACATTCATCCTTTCTACAATATTGTTTAAAATTGTTTTTTCCGTTATCCAGCTGTCGTCCCCTTACGAACGGCAGCCCTCAAAAATCGAAACTTGTTCGAGCCAAGGGTTAACGAGGTCTTACCTTTTTACGTGCGATTCCTAGCACGATCCGAGGAGAATATCGAAAGGAGGTCCGTTGGTCACCCATCCAAACCTTGGCCTCGCCTAGCGTTGCTTGGCTTCGGATAACGGTGAAACGGCGCTCTCCGTTCGAGTTATCCCCGCGGATAAGTAAAATAAGTAAAATATGGAAGAATTTTATAGTTCTGAAACCTTGTCTCGATATAAAAATGCTTGTCCTTTCATTTTATGAATGATTTTAATGAGTTTACATCTTGGTTATTTTATTGATACAAATTCTATCCAGTTCGCACATTTTATTGCGTTTTGACATCTCATTTATTTTATTTATACAAATTTTGCTCAGATCGTATATTTTATTGTTTTGTCGATAAGATTTGTTTCTTCGGACAATAAAGTTGTAATACTTTTTCAACTTTTTATTTTTGGTTGAACTAGAGACATCTATATGTACAGTTTACGATGATAGAACTTCGTATCTGAATATTCGATGTGTTTCTCATTTGAATGGATACTTCACCTTTTCTTTAAAATGTACAGTTTTTCATACGTGGTCAGTCAAAAAAGCATGAATTTGGAAATTTCCTATATGAGTTATTGAGCTAAAACTTGGTATATAGGTGTTCAAAATATGCCCAAATCGAATAGGCTATCCACTTTTTCGAGAATAGATGCCTAATGGTCCTCTCGAAATTTTGACCCATTTAGCAGAGCATATAGGTAGTATGACTTGAAAATAAAAATAGTTCACATCTGTTAACATCTCTGAATAATAGAGCTCATCATCGCGAGTACTATAACTTGGAATTGTAATATTAATTCGAACTTGGTCCATGGGTTCCAAAATAACAGTTTTGCGGTTTGAAATCGCACACAAACGATAAAACTCATAAACTAGGAATTTTCTATGATTGCTGTCAAAAATGTAATTTAACACTTGATACCTATGCTGAAATTGAAGTTTTTTTCAATTCTCTTGTCCATTACATTTGACAATCTTATTGTTTTGAGGGTATTCTGTATATTTTTGTTGTGCCAATCAGTTTTGTTAGGCGTGAAATGCTGTTTTTTTTGTTTTACTACTTGTGTAGCAGATGAAAAATTGGGTTAAAAGTTGGATTAAAGCGTGTGTGCCTTTGTACAGGCATTTCCATAAAACATTTTTGTTTTTTTATCATTTTTCATCTCCAGTAAAAATTTGAGAAGTTACCGTATTCCTTGCTTTTTCCTCAATCTCTATTCAGAACAGACCTTGTACCTATCAGTGATAAGCATTTACTTTCACCCATATAGTTGAACTACCCCTAGAATTCAATGTGCCGCCGCCACTGTTTAACACACGAAACGGAAAAAACGACTACCTACCTATACCATCTGCGAAACGAAAAGTAAAGAAATTGACATCAAAACGAGCCTATTAAAATAATAATTATTATCCATACAATGACTAATTTTTCAAATTTATAACATTGAGCCCTGGACTATAAAGATAAACGAGCAACAAGAGAAAAAACGCGCTTATGTAACGACAACATAATTTCGTTTGAATCGTTCACAATCGCAAACTGAACAAAACAACAAAATAATGGCGGTGATATCCAGAAATGGTTATCTAAATAGTATCTAATTAGTGTTACGTAAATGGTATAATGACATTCTTGACACTGACAAGTCCGAAAATAGGATATCGAAATTATGTGTAAGAAAATGCCGACTGCCGACTTGTACGCCAAATTTCCATGATGGAAACCGTACCCAGTCACAGCAGCGAAAGCGAAGCTCTTCGGTCTTTGTGATCATGTGCTCGCCATTACGATAACGAGCCGTCCAAGCCACGGAAGATTCTCGTGCAGTTTCTTTTTTCAAACGAGCAATAAACATTAAACTCAACTGTCGGTTCAACCCCCGAATGTAGCCTAGAATATGTTTGATAATTTGTGAACTTACATTGGATATTTTAGTGTGCACTTTCCCAATGATTGGTCGGCAAATTGTAGACCAATGGTCGCGACGCACTACACACAAACACGGTACGTATTGGTTCCGTCTGCTACCACTCCCTTGCCCGCGAATAGCGGTCGATGCTCTGTCCGCTTATCGACGAGCTAGAACCCTGCACGCGCGGGAAACTGGCGGCCAATTACAAAATTAGAAAAGGAAGAGTGACTTATTAGCTCCTAAGACCGCTCGCTCGTCTGCCAATCAATTCCGATGACAGATAAACGGAAAAGTTGACGAAGTCCGGACTGCTTGATGCGAAATGAGCTAGGCTTGTCTGAAAGCTAAATTTCATGGGCCTGCTTGTTAATTCATAGAACAGTATTCGGTTTGAATCATAATCGATCGGATAGAAAAAAATATTTCGAAAATGTTGATTTTACTTCAAAAAACACATTCCAATGATTGAAAGTTTCCAGAGTTATTTCAGAAATACCTGATGATTTCATTTGAGAAAACACCAACGATTGGACAAGGCACATGCTTGGTGCCATCTATCGGACAAGTCTAAAAGTATCGTTGGCAGTAAGATATTCGTTTATTTACAGGTTACTCAACTGAGTTTCTAGATCGTAGGTGCTTCAAAACCCCAACAGATGGCACTACTGAATTCAATGCGATCGAGTACTATAAAAATTAATAAAATTATATTTCTATGGCAAATACAAGGCAACTATAGGAATAAGTATGAAGTTAGTAAAGCCACTCGTCAGAAAATCGGTGGAACCTATTGTTGAACTTTTATGTATTATTTCTTCTTTAGGCAATGGTATTATGTAATAAAATTACGAAAATGCAATAAATTATGCATTATGAATCCGGTAAATCTGCCTTAAGAGCGACAATGACCGTAGACTATTTATGAAAACCGATTGCATTCCTGAATTCTCTCAAATATCCATTTTTGAAAAATTGCAAAAGAGGAACGATAGTGTATCCATAACAACTTCAGCTACTAAACAATAGATGGCGGTATTTCAAATGAAAAAATTTACATTCAACAACCATTGCAGTGTCTATTAGACAATGCAACAACGTTAATTACTTGAAAAGTAATGTTCTATATTATTTTATATTGTAAATTTAATGTTAATAAACTCTTTTTGATTGCTTCTTTGAATTCTGCGTATCGATAAGCTCTATCAAAAACAATTTGACTCAAATCTATTTTGAATTTTCACCAAAAAAAATTGAATGGGTTTAACCTTGTTTTTTGAATAGCCCGAAAATTGAACATTTTGCTAGAGCTCCCAAATTGACGAGAGAGTTTGCTACAAGCTACAGCGGAATAGTGAAATAACTCTCAAACACTGTAGGCAATGTCTCAAATTTTGATTTTTCAAAAATTGCATAGGAGTACCAACAGTTTATGCCGAACAAGGTCAGCTAGTGATCGACAGATGGCGGTGTTTGATTCAAAATATTGACATATTAACACTAATTATTCGAGTACCAGGAAATATTCATGAAAACCGATTGAATTTCTGAGTTCTGCGTGTCAGGAAGCTCTACTAACAACAATTTGAAGCAAATTTAATTGAATTTTCACCAAAATAAGTTCAAATGGTTTACTTCGTTTTTTGAATGGCCCAAAAATTGAACATTAGAGCTCCCAGATTCATAACAGAGGGTTTCCCAACCACCAGCTGCAACGGAGTAGTGAAATACCGTTCAAATTTTGCCATTTTAAAAAATTGCAAAAAAGTAACGACAATTTATGCAGAACAACTTCAGCTACTCATCGAGAGATGGCAGTATGTTGAATTCAAAAATCAACATTTATTTACGCAAATTACTTGAGAGATTTATGAAAACCGATCGCTTTTTTGACTTCTACGTGTAGAGAAGCTCTACCAAGAACAATTTGAAGCAAATTATTTTTTTTTTGTTTTTTTAAAGGCCCAAAAATTGAACATCTTGCTGGAGCTCACAAATTGAAAACAGAGGATTTTCTAACAATTAGCTACAGCTGAATAGTGAAATTCCTGTCAAATTTCGATTTTTCGATTTTTTTTTATTTAAAAATTGCAATAACTCGAAAACCACAAGAGATGGACCAAAATCGATTGCAGTTCTGGATTCCACTGCTCGAGATCCTCCTGAGGGGCCATTTTGAAGCAAATCTATTTTTTGAATTTTCACCGAAAAAAGTTCAAAGGGAACCTTGTTTTTTTTGAAGGCCTGAAAATCAACTTCTTCCGAGAGCCTCCATATTTGCTGTGGATGACCTAGGAACGATGCTGAACAACGGAATAGTGAAATCCCCGTCAAATTTCGATTTTTCGATTTTTTTATGTTTTCATATAAAAATTGCAGTAACTCGGAAACTACAAGAAATGGACCCAAAACCAATTGCAGTTCTGGATTCTGCTGTTCGAAATCCTCTTGTTGGTCCATTTTGAAGCAGAACTATTCTTCGAATTTTCACCGAAAAAAGAACAAACCTTGTTTTTTTTTGGAGGCCTAAAAATCAACTTTTTCCCAGAGCCTTCATATTCGCTACGAATGATCTAGGAACGTTGCCGAATATCGGAATAGTGAAATTCCTCTCAAAGTTCGGTTTTAAAAATTTTGTGCTTTTTTCAAATGAAAATTGCAATAATTGCGAAACCATAGGAAATGGACCAAAACCTATTGCAGTTCTAGATTCTGTCGCTCGAGATCCTCCTGTTGGTCCATTTTGAAGCAAATCTATTTTTCGAATTTTCACCGAATAAAGAACAAAACCTTGTTTTTTTTGATGGCCTAAAAATCAACTTTTTCTCAGAGCCTCCATATTCGCAATGAAAATATTTATAAAATAAACAACCTCCAATTTTTGATTGATCATTCCCCATTCCTCCCCCCCAAATTTTGATTAGTTACTTTTCATTTCATCCCACCACATTGAAATTCCAATTATTTGCCAGCAAAACTTTTCTTGAAAGAATAAGTTATTCAAATATATTGTGCACATCTTCGGCCCCAACACCGAACCCTGAGGTACACCACTGCATCTGCATCTAGTATGGCAATTACGACTTGAAAATTCGGAGGGAAATGAAACAAACACGAGCCTTGAACAAGCTTTATTACTGCAAAAACACGGTGACGGTTCGGGTATCACCCCGAACCCCCCGTGCGTTCGCACCAGTAAAGTAATAGGTTAATTCTCGACAAAATGCAACATTAATTCATATTTCATATAGAGAAAAACATACTAAAATATTTGATAAAACCCCTATGCAAGCTTTGACAATTATAAATCTATGATACATGCAGATAGTAGTCTATGTTACATTAAGTTTACAAACATTATTTTTCAGGCCAAATCACAATTAGTATCTAGTTTTTCGAACGACATCGACAACTGATTTGTACGAACATGAAAACATCTAGTCGAAAAAATCGGGAGGGAGAATTTGTCGCCTGTGAGTCACCAAAAATTTTTATGAAACCAAATCAACTTGCGACTGTTCTAACAATACTGAATCCTTGAAAGAAAGGTAAACTTGAAATATTTCACAAGTTTTCTTAAAATATAAATGGAACGATTTTCACTAAAAAGGTCCTTCATTTTCAAAACAAGGGCATGAGGCTGAATCTTTTAGAAAGTATGGAGATTAATAAATGGAAAAATTGTCAATGACCAACTCGAACTGAATATTTCACCCCTACTTATTAATATTATGTTTTTCTGGAAAGGCTAGATTGAATATAATCAGTAATATATTGGTACTTATTGGAGGTTATTGGGAGTCAGGTATTCAACTGAACCCTGATCAATTTGCGATGAGTATTTGAGTAAATATTTAGATTATATTCTCCACTTGAAGAAGCAAAGTTTTGTAAACCTTTTTAGTGAAAATCATTCCAGTTATACTTTCACTTCAAATATTAACGTGGATTTTCCATCAATTAAAAACTATTCTTGGTCGACTAAAAATGATTTGCGACTTTGCACAAGCGACAATTCAACCCGAATTTTTTAAACAGTTCACACTTATTGTTTTGGTCCAACTAACAGTTTTTGTGGCAGGTTACGGATGCAGTCAATATGTGCAGTCAAAAATTTAGAACATATTCTTCTGAATCGTCCGGATTTAAGGTGCAAATTCAACGGAGTTCAGAAAATATGGACGTTTCACAAAAAATCACACGAAATTATGTAGTACCCTGCAATAGTTAGGAGCCAACCACAGATCAAGACAGTAAGAAAAAATTACCATTTACTATTATTATTATTATTGTTTGAACGCCAAAAATGCTGAAGTTTATGTACATTATCAGATGTGTTGTATATCGAGTTCAAAATAGAGTTGTGAGAAACAAGATGTACGGAAAATCCTAAAAACAGTTGAAGTGCTTCTCCTCCAAAATAACCATGGGAAATTTAGATTTAAAAAGTGTTATTACTATTATTTACCTCTCCTATCCAGTTAAATATCACGATAAAGAAATTATCTAATCAATTTTCTATCAAATTCATACGCCAAAACTCGCATAATTTTATATACATTTAAATTGAATTTAATTTAAATCTAATTTAATTTAAATTTAAATTAATTTAATTTAAATTTAAGTTAAAAATAATACTCCATCCAAATCATGGATTGAAATTTAAAAATTCAACTCTGTATTATGTTTTTTTTATATCCAGTACTAGTTATCACAGAAAATACCAATACAATTTTTTATTACAAATTGATGGCTGCTTTTTGGAATTAAAGACAGGATGTCGAAATATGTATTACTTTAGTTTTGAGAGACTATTTCAAATTATTTCAAAAAATAAGTAGCAAAAATTTTTGTCAGAATTTGATTTGGAACTCTCGCCATTTTTATCAAATAATTTTCGTTTATTTTATTCATTAGCTTTTACTAAGACATTATTTTCAAAATATTCAAATAAAAAAACTTTCTCTTGAAATTTCTCAAATATGAATTGATAAAATTACCTATCATTTGTTGTTACTGACTTATTTTACTTTGGAAAAATTCCAACACCCTGTATCTCCACATCCCAGGACCAAATTTACTTGTGGGTAAAATTTATAAAAGAGAAATACTACTATGAAAAAACAACTCAATCATATATATTTTGTGGACTGTATTAAAAACATTGTAAACTAATACCAACATAAGCTCATTCATTTGAATAATAATTTAAACTCCTGTGTCTTATTTTTGTAATTTCCAAAGCTCCCATTTCCAAAAATTCCACTGAAACGTCTTGCAACTCTACAAAGATTGCCTAAATATCGAAAGTCCGATTGGAAAATTTCAAATGTAGGTATATCATGCCAAAATGGAAGGTATTGATTGAATATTGTTTATCGAAAACAGCTACATTATGACTGACACATGACAGCTTAAGTGAAACAGCAGTATTATTTTAAACAGTTCATTATTTGTACTAAACGAAATAAAATAATTTTCTCTATAATACAAAGAGATAAAGTTAATGAACTTTTTTGCACCTGTCCTCCATCACTTGCATAATTTTATAACAAATGATATATATATACACAAGTTCAATATTAATTTAGAAAGTGACATTTCTGAAGTGCCGTCGATCGACAGGCAATTTTTACTGATACTCTAGTCGACAGGAACAAAACAAAATTCGGATGAGTTAGAGAAAAGTATCTCAACTTTTATTTAACTCACCCTGTCTTTTGTTTTTATCGAGCTGGCGCGGTACCGATAAAAAAATAACCTGTACATATCTATATAGAAATCTCTAAAATTTCAGGATTTTTGGACAAAAACAGATCTTTCATGGTGTAGTTTTCCAACTACTAAGGCCTCTATAAAGACTGAATTAACCGTCAAAAAAATGATCTGATCGAAAACAATAAAAACTATATACAACGAACAATAAATAGCGTATTTACAAATCACTTGCAACAAATCTTTTTGTACTATCGTTTTGTATTTTTTCCGATGCAAAAAAACCCATTAAAGTTACATTTCGTTTCAGAAAAGAAATACAAAAAAATACGACAATCCATGGTTATTCTCAGTTAATATACAATCACTAGTAACTACTAAATAGCCTATCACCATTTAATGAGGTGTGTCAACACCACTAGATAGCTAAAATATTGACATGATTCTACACCAGTCTTTGTGTAACACTAATAATATAATAGTTACATCTACCTGAGTTTTCTGCATCGTTTGCACATGCAGCTCTGACAGACTTTACCAAATCAACAAATTATCTTGAATGCAATGAAATTTTCAAAAATAAGTCTTGAGCAGATTTCTTACAAACACCAAATTTTGCTTCAAACTTCCGTCTGTAAAATGTATGCACACCAAGGTTCCAAATTTTCATATTCGTGATCAACTTTTCTTACTGAAAATATCTTTTAAACTGTACCCCGCTATCGCAAGAGGTAATTTTGGCACTATATCAGAAATGGTGTTTGAGAAAAATGTTCAAAGAAAATGAATGGAATTAAGTTACCAGAAGATCCAATATTCTAGATATTCATATCCATGAACATGACGTGATTTTTCTAGGTTATCACCGAGATCAGAACGCATGCGTAAACGATTGGAGAAAACCCGAAACTCTATCGAGTGCAGCCTTTAGAATCTTTAGATCATATAGTAAAAATCTTAAATATTTGTTACATTTTCATATTGGAAGTGAATATTTTTAATCTATTCCTTTGATATCTATGAGAAAAATGTTTTTTCTAATTATCGCAAAACATAATTAACTACAACCCTTATAAGCGCATTTCTATATATGGTAACTAATATATAAATATATGACCAACCCAATTTTATATACAAACAAATTATATACCAAGTGCAAGTGGACAAAAATCATATTTTGCCATCAGACAGATATTGAGGCGGCGGGAGATCTACGATTACATTAAATATTATGAGGTAAACTTCAGTTATTATTGTGCTTGATATTTTGATATTTCACCGTACAGAGTGTTCATCGGGTGCATTTTTCCTAAATTTAATGATACAGATTTAGTGATTGTAACGGTTCTCAAACAACTAACGCATTTTTCAACAATTTCACGAATATTGAGCCACTGAAAGCGATTAAACGTCGAGATTTTGATTCGATATTATGCACAATTCATTAAAGTTATTATCCACATTGACACAGCTGACAGCTTACCGACAGATGACAAATGAATTCAATTCATCAAATGCAGAAGTAAATTGACTTGCATTGAACAATAATACAGCAACCAATGTTTATTTCACAGTAACCGGTACAAATTTCCAGTAAAACCAGAGAATCACTAGAATTTTACATTGAAAACTAGGGACCAAAACAAATGTCCAAATAAAAGCGGGAATGTTCACAAGTTTCAATTTTAAAATTGCAAAATTTTTATTATTCATGTCAGAAAATGTTATTCTCCAAAAAAACTTGGTGCATTGCAAATAACTTTCAAAGGAAATACCAGATTTCTAAATTCCCAAATGGTACATAGAAAACAAAAATCAAGATTGCCATTTAACGATAATACCAAAATGTTTATTTAAAAAGAAAATCCAGATTTGTATTCACAGCCCCCTGATCAACAAACTTCATATTTTCCTATTTTTTTTCTGTATTTGTCCTCACCAAAAATATTAGTGACTTAAATACACCTTATGGGTCTCCCTCCCTCACTATAATAACATTTCGGTGCAAAATTTGGTCTCATTTATTATTTGAACAAGATCATATCAACGTTTGTTGAAAACTGTTGTGGATTGTTCAGGTTTTTTGTACAAATTTAATATTTTTCTTTGTATGTATGAACATATAATAACTATCATTTTGATTAATTTGCGTGAATGTATTAACTTATTTAAAAATAGCAAATATTACAAGCAAGTTTATGATCACTTTATTCATAGTGTTAACTTAGAAAGTAGTACTAAAAAGTTTGTTGCTTAGGGGGCTGTGATCTCAAATCTGGTTATTGTTTGTAATTGTAAACAACCTTTCTAAATACAATTTTTCGATTTTATCGAAAATAAGGGTACTCTTGAACAAAACTTTTATTTTTGGTCCTCCCCTGTATACTGTTCGAGAATTTAGAAATCTGATACTAAATTCAATGTTTTGCAATGAACCAACTTTTTTGAAGAATAAAATTTCTGACAATTTGCTAATAAAAATGCTTCCCATAAGTGGTTGAAACTTTAGATACCCACTGTATATAGTTAATCTGTGAATATGTAAATATTTACCATTGAAACTGTCAATGAGAATGTTCAGATTAATCTGAAATTTGCAAGAGGAATTAAATTTTAAATCATATTGTAGAATTGAAAGAAATTCCATATTAAAACTGTGTAGTTATTAAAGCCTATTGGCTTGGTACAAATACCTCATAATGAATAGGCATTTCCAATTGAAACTGTTGCTGGGAACAAATGTTCAGGAAAAACCTTGTATTGCTGCAATTTTCTGGTTTGAACTGAAGATTAGTGAACATTTTCATGAAAAAATCAGAATAGAAACTAATTTCAAATTAAAACTGTGTATTTGTCCAAATAAAATTAAAACTGTGAATCAGAACTCAACTAAAATGAGAAGAAACTCTTGTATTGAAACTAATAACGAAAATTCAATTAAAGCCCTTCATCTGTTTTTATATGGAAAATCGAATATTGAGAAAAACTGTGAGTACAATTTTCTAATTGAACTTGAGGATAAGTTGAAATCTAAATTATTTAAAGCTGCATACTTGAATAAATGTCGAAACTGAATGTTTTCTTACAATTTTATTGTTAAAACTGTGATTTAACATAAAAACTGAACAATGGAACTGTGAAAAAAATGCAATTAAAGCTCTTCATCGGTTTTTACATCAAAAAAAGAAAATGTAGAAAAACTGTGGGTACAATTTTCCAGACGAACCTGAGGATGAGTCGAAAACGTATCAAGTAGAACGGCAAATTTGAACGAAAAAATTTGGAAACTGTGTTTTCTCATAATATCATTATTAAAACTGTGATTGAAAGTAATAACTGTATTGAAACTGTGAATGAAAATTCAGTTAAAGCTCTTCAGTGGATTCAAACTAATTTCAAAATTGCAAATTTCAGTTGAGTTTCTCAATGGAACTGAACATTCATGTTGAAACTGTGAACAGTAAAAACTGTGAACAGCAACAAAAATCTGTTAAAACTGGGAACACTAAAAACCCGCCCAAACTATTAACAATAAAGAATCAGTTGAAAATGTAAAGAAAGAAAATAATTGGTTGAAACTGTGGCCAGAAAAACGGTCGGTTGAAACTGTGACCAGTAAAAAGATCGGTTGAAACTGTGCCTTAACCAAAAGTCACGGTTGAACTGCATAGTACAGCTGTTACTTACATGTAAGCGTCAAGAACTGCATTTAATGTATTGAATCCAACGAAAGCAATAATGTAATAACGTAAGCCATATGTTATGGGTAATACTGAGGACGAAGCGAATAAAAACATGTACTGCGAGTGGCCGCAAACGCGTAGGCAACAGGTAAGCGATGAAATAAACATGCAACTTATACGATGATATAATAAATTTTGGCAACTACGCTAATTCGCTGTTTATTCATTTTAACGTTAAATATCTATATGAAACCCTGTGCATTATCTGAAATTAGAGCAAAAGGTCCAAATAATATATACTCAAAAGACCCTGGAGTCTAAAATACTAATATTTGTCTTAATAAGGCGGTTACAATATTTTAAAAACTAGTTAAAGCAAGGGATCCCCATATTGAGCTAAAAGAAAACTACGTATCACTTTATATATTTCCCATCACAGACATCTTGAATATCTCAATTTCAATCAACTTCAGCATTCCTGAAATTTCAAAATTTTAAGTTTGACATCGTTTTCCGTTCAGCCCAATATGGGCACGGACGTAGAAAATTATATACAAAAGAAAATTTTGATAATCACAGAAGGAACAAACAATATTCAAAAAATATGTACAAATTTGTTGAATGGGTTAAAACTGTGTGTGTGCAAAGGAACTAAAATATTCAAAACTCTGTACATCAACATGCAGATTTATATTATTATTCAAATACTTGGACAGCTTCTTTTGAAAGAATCCCTAGAGATAGCGAGAAAACACCTGATTATTATTTGTATTATCATTATTATATTTAATTAATTACCCAAATACTAGTCTACACAATCCAAAAATATTTTGTTACATCTACCATATATCTAACTCTATCTAGAGTTTAAGGTTTGAAATACCTTCTAACTAATTGAAACTTTTTGGAAATTTTGTTAATTCTTCACACCAATTTCAAAATTTTCATTAATTTAACTTCAAAACCATACATTTCAATCTATACTCAATATTCTCCCCTATTCCAACAAACTGCTTCTTACAAAATCAAGGAAAAAAATTAATAACAATAAAATAGTTTCATTATGTCCTGAATATAATATTTTAATTAAAAACTACAAAATAGTTCTGCTTTTTTATAAACCGCAAGAATTCATGATTATATTTTTGTATTTGAATAATAAATCGATGTTTAGAATTAATTCAATTATTTTAAATAAATTACCTCAATAAATTAAAAATTATTTTTGAATGAATTAAAAACTAAAATATTTCTGCTTCTGAAATGATATTTTTCAATTTTAACTTTGAATAATAAACCTTTGTACTGATTATATATAGGTTCATCAAAAATAATATATTTAACTATAAAAAAAATGCCATTTTGATAATTCACAATTTAGAATGTCGTTCAAAATGAAAATTACTTCAACTCAATAATATTTCAAGAACAATGATTTTTACAAATTTTTAATAAATGTTCACTCATAGATTTAGATCGTTATTAGTTGTGGAAAATCAGGAAATTTAATAAATAAACAAGTAAAATATTCGGAATACGAGAAAAATTATTCGCTCGCATTTTCAAAATCAAGCAACCACCAAATAAAAAATAATTTTGAAATGACGCTAGATTAAAAATAAGATTTACCTACTCTCAACTGAAGCAGTTTTCCAACCAGATGTCAGAGGAGCTCCGCATCAAAACTCATTTTTCGAAGCATCGAATCTAATTTAAATACTAACATGTAAAAATATATTTGAACATTGGTGTTAAATAATCGACAATTATTCCACATTTTTAGGCATTATGTAGTATATACAATAAAAATGATTATTTCTCATTAATAAATATCACAACTATATATTCCACGACTCTAGTGACGCAAAAATCCCCGATGACGAGAAACATTTAAAAGACGAAAAGTGCACAGTTCTTTTGTTACGTCAAACATAGAGTGTACGAAAGATTATTACATTTACAGGCACATCAAATATTTCAAAACACTAGAATTTCTTCCTACATTTAGAAACTAGGAAATGTTTATTGTTTATCAAAACCCAAACCCCGAATTGAAGACTAGCTACCATCTATTATTCAGTATTTCTGCTTATTTTCATGTAAGTAGCCGAATTGAGATGCAGAGTGGGACACCCTGTATAAAATACATCATTTAGAAGCTATATTACACGTGGGTCTAGCGACATGTCAACGTTCACCGATCCGCCAAAAGAAAAGGAACTAGGACCTACCATTGAGCCAGTCTCGCTAAATAAGAGGATAAGGTCCCTTTTATTCATCACAAAGTTTTTAACAAATATCTACAGAAGAGTCACCAAAAAAAGAACTAAATATCAACTATTCAGGCCGATATTTAATTAAATACCTTTCAACTATTTTAAGACAATATTTTACTAAATTTCGATACTCAAGCCGATATTTACCTGAATATCCACTTATCAGCCGATATTTAGCTAAATATCGACTTATAAGCCGATATTTTATCAAATTTCGACTTGTAAGCCGATATTTAAGTAAGTTTTAACTTACAAGCCGATATTTAACTAAATATGTTACAACTCAATGATTTTAAAAGAAGTTTCGCCTTACTTATATGCCGATATTTAGTTAAATATCGACTTGTAAGCAGACATTTTATTAAATTTCGACTTGCAAGCCGATATTTAACTAAATGTTACAAACCAATGATTTTAAAAGAAGTTTTGTTTTACTTTTAAGCCGATATTTAGTTAAATATCGACTTGTAAGCCGATATTTACTGTTATATCAACTTGTAAGCCGATATTTAGTTAAATATCGACTTGTAAGCCGATATTTAGTTAAATATCGACTTATAAGCTGATATTTAGTTTAATGTCGACTTATAAGCCGATTTTTAGTTAAATATCGACTTTTAAGCCGAAATTCAATTAAATTTCGACTTGCAAGCCGATATTCAAAGCAATATCGACTGAACTTCAACTTACAACTAAATCCCGTATAACTAGAACTTAGTAAATAATTTTTTCGAGGACCCCTCTGCACCTTCGAAAATTTCCTTTCTTTAATTATAGACGAAAAATAATGTACACAACTGACCGCTGTCTGTGATAATAAGACGAACGTGTATCAATTACGAATAAAATTAATTTGAAGCTTTAAAACAAGCCTATACTATTAATAATCGAAAAAAGTAATCCCCCAATTCTTCACCAGAGAAAAAAAACCTATACACACAATCAATAACATTATAAAACCACTTTATAACAAAAATGCATATTGTTATCCACCAGATATAAGCGATAAGATTACTGCTACCCACAATAAAACGAAATTTCTTCTAGAAGAAGATAGGAAAAGCCACACTGACAATAAAAAAAAAAACTAGCGGGCCACGAACTTTTTGATGAATTGACTAAGTATCCTGTTGAAATTTGAACAAAAAATTAATTCTATAAAATTACTCAACCATAATCAACAATATTAGTAGTATTCAAGCAAATATATCTCGTTACCTTGCAATTCCAGAAAACAATTGTTTCTACAAAATCAGTGTTTCCAAATTGCCATAATGTAGGGTAGCCTGTTTAATTAAAAAAAAAGTCTACCAGATATATAAATATAAGACTTTCGTTCTTCAACTATTGAACCTATTATCACGCTATTCCTATATGACTAAAAGCTAATCATACTTTTGATATGAAGGCAGTATATAAATATGTGACTTTTTCCATAATAATAATTTAAAGAAAATTAACGTAAAGTTTCCGCGGAAAGCTTCAATGAAGCCATGCTTCCGCAAAAACGTCTATCTAATATTTACACAAAATACACTACACACTTAAAAACACATGTTAGAGAAACTTAAATTGAATTATAACGTACCCGATACTAAAAGTACATAAAAATTATTTTAAAAAGATAATAAAATTACACTAAAAATATTGATTGACGTAACACAGATTAATACGTGAAGATAAGCCAGTACCTTCGAAAAAAAATAGTACACATCCCATTGGTTGAAACGAAAAAAAAATTAAATTAAAAAAAATACAGAACGCTTACAAATAATTGCACATGAATGAAGTACCACATATTGCGTAAAAGTAATAGGCTACTTTGCTTAAACTTTAAAACTGACACAAAGAAACAGATGAACCGTATCGGTTAAAATTACGCTATATGCAATCTTAATACAAATCCAAAATTGTTAAACATACAACTTTGCAAGAGCGTCAAACCAGGCGAATCATAGTAGAGTGTAGTTTGTAAATATTTTCGAGAGAAATTGATTTACTGTAAATTAGTTGAATCCAACAATCATACGTTCTGTGGAACAAATAACAAAATTAATATTAATATAATATCTAGAGCTATATTTACATATTCCGTGTTAGGGACCCATAATAAACAAACGGAAAATCATAATCAATATTTTTCATAATTTCGATTCAGAAAACTGAAAAAAGCCGAATTAAATTAATATTTTTTACAATCTTAATAACGAAAAAATTACTGTGAAAAAAAATTAATACAAGCGGTTATTTTAAATTCCTTTAAATATCCGATATCTAAATAATAAACATCAAAACCTCTGGACTACTTCCCAAACTCTAAACTTCCTTTTGCATCATTATTATTAATAATGACATGGATAATATTTATTTAAACCGGACGCTACACAAACGCAAAACATTTTTTTTTATATGCCATGCTAATGTTACTAACTCAATACAAAATAACTGATTCAGATTCCTTAGTTGGATATTGGCAAATACTATATACAGGGTAGGGTGTTCGAAAATTCGCACCAACGGGCACGTGCTTGCACATCTTATACACAAAATGAAAACGAATATTCAGGGGCTGATTTTACTATCCGACGATTACGCATTTGACTTTAACTTGCAATTCATAGTTGACATTACTACTGAATTCGAAAATAAATTACTTATTAAGAGACAAAAAAACGTTCGATCCTACAACAATGTCCACGATCATCACTGTAACAAACAATCATGCTTGCCAACTGTCACCGCGCCCGACAACATGAGCAGCATTGTCAATGCAATGACAATAATTGTACTGTTCCTGGACTGTTTCATCAACGAAAGTTTATTAGATGCTACACGCTTCGTATAAACACTAAATTTTGCAATGCTTTAGCATAGCAACGTCCGCTTTAATGAATATAGCATATTCTCACGCATCTGATAGTCATCTACATTGCTATGTCAATACGGAGCCAGTTTTATCAACAGAAATTCATTAGATGCTAGACACCCAAATTTTGCAATGCATTGTACCATGTTGGCATAGCAATGTTTTAAAACAGCGCCTGTTTACTAACATATCAGTATAAATAGTGAGGTTAGATTTATCTTGTAAACCAAGGTAATCCCAAATTTTGCAATACATTGACATCGCGACGTCCGTGTTTGTATAGCAAATTCACACGCATGTGACCACTATCACTATATTGTCACAGCTACGTTTCAAAAACGCTGTTTTCAAACGTAGCAGTGTCAATAGTGATCCTACGGCTTTGTCAATACAATGACATTTGTCCTAGACTGCTTCACCAATAGAAAGTTCATCAGATATTAGACGTATCTTGTATAAGTTAAAATTTTGTAATGCATTGTAATAGCAACGTTCACGTTGTATGGGATATTCACACGCATGTGACAACTATTACTATGTTGACATAGCAATGTTTCAAAGCAGCATTTTCTAACATTACATTGTCAATAGCGATATAATCATCCTACGGTGCATTGTCAATACAATGACATTTGTCCTAGACTGCTTTAGCAACAGAATAGTGTAACCGAACTTTGCAATGCATTAGCATAGCAAAGTCCACGTGACAACTATCACTATGTTTCTAACATAGCAGTGTCAATAGTGATATAATCATCCTACATTGCTTTGTCAATACAATGACAGTTGTTCTAGCCTACTTCATCAACAGAAAGTTTATTGATGTTAGACGTATTGTGTTAACTAGGTGAATACAAAATTTTGCAGTCCATTGACATAGCAACGTCAGTGTTGGTATAACATATTCACAAGCATACGACAACTATTGCCATGTTGACATAACAGTGTTTCATAACAGCGGCGGTTTTCTAACATCGCAGCATACATAGTGATATAGTAATCCTACGTTGTTTTGTCAATACATTAACAATTGTCCTAGACTCCTTCAATAGAAAGTTTATTAAAAAATGCCCGACGTATCGTGTCAACCGAGTGAAGCCTAAATTTTGCAATGCAAACAGCAACGTTCGTGTTGGTGTAGCATATTTACAAGCATATGACAACTTTCGCCATGTTAACATAGTGTTTCAAAACAGCGGCGGTTTTCTAACATAGAAGTGTCAATAGTGATATAGAAGTTCTAAGTTGCTTTGTTAATACAATGACAGTTGTCCTGGACTGCTCCGTCAACAGAAAGTTTACTGAATAAGTCAGACGTTTCGTGTATACTGAGTGGAGACCAAATTTTGCAATGCAGTAACATAGCAACGTTTGTGTTGGTAAAGCATATTAATACGCATATGACAACAACGTATTGACATAGCAATGTCTTAAAACAGCGACAGTGTTATAACATAGCAGAGCCAGTAGTGTGACACAGTCATTTTTACAAGGCATTAACATAGCAACCTTCGTGTTGGTTTATTATATTCACATGAATATGACAACTATCACCAAGATGACATAGCAATATTTATGATATGATCCGTACCTTTATAGCTGTTGATGTAACGATTCTTAACAAATATAACTATGTTGATTGATAAAGTGATGTTACTGTGTCAATAAAGCAAGGTTTGACGGTCATTACTGTTTCGATACAGCAAGGTATGACGGCATAACTGTGTTAATACAGCAATGTTCGACGACTGTATCAAGATAACCGATGACATCAGAGTGTGATACGAGGAGAGATAAAACATAATAAATGGCGCTCGAGATTATTCGAAAATTATACATGAATTAAAGGAACTATCTGATATCAATAGCCTACGGGGTAAAGTGAAAGTAATACGATTTATTCTAGTCATGTTTCTTTGTGTGATATTTCCGAAATAGATGTCTCTACGAGAAGAACAAGAAAAATACACCTACTCACCTTGTGAGACGAATATTCTTTTAACGCATCATGCGATGTTTTTGGCGGTAGCTCGAAAAGGCGCCCGATCAAAACAGTTCCATCTCTCTCTCAAATACTTACAAACCCGACCATCTTCAGTCGCAACAACTCTACTATGGGGCCGAGCCCGGTCATCGCCTACTTTCTTTTCCAAACAACAGTATACCAACTAAAACACGTTCCGTTACAGACATCCGTACACGCGTACGGTGACAAGGTAAACAAAAAAAATAAAAAATCTTTATTATTCGGCGAACCACAGACTCGCAGGCTGATACTGGTGACTCTTGACGGGGCTGAGGGGCGCGAAGCCGTAGGAGGCCGCGGCCACCTGGGCGTGCGAAGGAAATTGCAAGTGCGCGGGCAGCGGGTGGCTGGCGTGGCTGGCCAGTACGGGCCTGGCGCTGGAATGGTGCGCTGGCGGCGGCGGAAGGGCACGGCTGCGGAGGAAAGAAGGGGGTTCATAGATTATTATTATTTTCAACAGGAATGAGTTCCATACATTACATACGGAAACAGCAACTAGTAAGTGGTAATCGCTATTAATTTGACAAGTACGGAAATAATAGTTTTCCCGCACGCGACTGCAGCCGAGTGTTGAAAAGAATCCAGTTTTTTTACAAGTGCATTAAAATAGTTATTTATGATACAAGTGTTAAAAGTGGCATTTTATTTTGTGAGTGGGGAATATTGCGAAACGAGCTTCAGCGAATAGAGCAAACCCACGAGCAAAATAAAATCACTTTCAACAAATGTATCATACACATTTTTTGTACAACTGTTACTGATAGTAAGAAAAAAAGTTCATGAGATCCATAGGATTCGAACACATGATCTCTGGATTACAAGACAGAGGCAGCACATGCCCCGAGCAATAAAAGATATAGAGAGGGCTTTTCTATCTCTTTCTTGAAAGCAACATACCCGACGTTGTTTACAAACATCTCATTGCCCGAGTCATGTTAAAAAGGGCATTGTCGGATATTTCCGTTTGTCCTCATTGATCAGGTTGGAATACCAAAGTCAAAGTCAAAATATGTATTATATTCACTCTAAACTTGGCAATCCTGTTAGGAAGACTGCTGTCTTGAAAACAGTTAATTAATTTCGTCAGTAACGTATCGTATACCAAATTTGCCTATATGACGAAAAAAATTTAAATTGACTAAAAATACTTCTCTTTTTCGAAAACGTTGACGTTTCGGAGACTAAATCCGTCTCCGTTATCAAAACTCGAATTATGAACATTTGCTTAAAATTCTATTTTTATCACTTTGGATATGAAAATATTCCTCATTGAATTTCTTTAATTCGTAAATGAAAAGTAATGGACTTCAAAATTGCAACAAAATTTATCATAGAAGGCTATGATTCATTCCCTTAAATTTCTCTCAAATACAAATATAAATAAACCACTTCTTCAAAGACTTTTTTGTGTATTGTACAAATGGAAATAAGCACAGTTTGGATAGTGAATTTCGAGTTTGGGATTTAACTCATAAACTATAACGACTCTCACCTCAATATTTATGCTATACTCCTTTCCAAATAAGAATACAGTAGGTGGCGCCGTGATCAGTAAGAAAAACTCACAGCTAGATTTTTGTTGCGGCCATGGAAAGGCCCAAATTTGAAAAAGTTACACTATACTTTCGGACATCAGCTTATGTGGCATTGCTCTATGTGATTCTGGCTTGAATTTCAATCAATTAGCGTGAAGATCGAGCTTCCAGCACTTTATTCTCATTTGTAGAGTATAGAGACTGTTTGATGTTTAAGAATCAAAAGTAACATAATAACTACATGAGAAATTCTCGTTTTCCTACCGGACAGACTTGTAATATCGATCGCTCCCTGAGACTAACTCTACACAAGTTAAGACATTATTTCTTGACAACTCTAAAAAACTTTTCAATTATCTGCCTCAGGATACCAATAATCTAAATTTAGAAAAAGACATCAGAAAAAGAGTAACAGGGCTACTAAGGCTTTTACTACACTTTGGATGATTATTACAATGATACACATAAATTTGAATGTAATCTCTTATGAGTACTACAGTTTATGTGTAAATTCTTATCTGTATTATTATCATAGTTTACTAATGTGGTTCAACAATTCGAATATTTTGACATTTTTACTTCAGCACTTTCATTTATTTTTTCAGTATTTATGACCTTATTCTATGCTTTGTCAGCAAGAATCTAATTAGTATTTTAGCACATGCTTCCCAACCAGGCATGTGGTCGTCTATAGGTATATAGCATGGAAAAAATTTATCAGCACGCTGCCACTGGTTCTAAGCTTACATCCAGATATCATAACAATAACAAATCTCCCCCTCCGAACTCGGAGATTACCCCTCACCCACAAACTATCACAAAGGAAAGTGATAAGCAGCTTTCATAACAATGTGTGTTGTATTGCTCGGAGGCTATATGCGCTAATGCACTTTATTACTGATTGTGATATTCTGTATTTCAAATAGTAGGCATGACAGTGAGGCTGGTAAAAAACAATTAATAATTGTTTATTAGTTACCACAAATTCCATTGAAAATAAAAATAAAGTCGTTGATAAAATGTTTCCTGGTATGTTCTCCAACTCCTTTAACGAATAAAATTGGACAAATGGATAATAAAAATGTTTCCCATATGGTGCAACTTTTTGACAGTCACTGTATAATAGTTACGATATCAAAATCATAACTAGACACACTTTACTTTTAATAATAAATTAATATAAATACAAAATATTCTCTTATAAGGCTCCGAATCAATATGAAAAAACTGACACTTTTCAAATAGATTGTTTTTGATAGCTTGATAACAGCAAATCTAAACAGAAATTATGCTTTTGACAGCTCATCCGCATGCGTGCGGAGAGTTACTTTAGTTTTTGCATTCCCTTTTCGAAATAGAGCCCCATGACCAACATTTTTTCGACGTAATTTTCAACGTCCAAAACCGTCGGAAAATCCGAATTTCTACTCGCGCTCTATCTAGCACTATTTTTACGTATTTTTTCTATTTTATTTTGGTTAGTTTTCACAATTTTTTTATTTGTGAGAAGTGGGAGGAGGGGTTTGAGCCCTGCCGAGTGACATTTCTTCAACATCTTAATTTTCCAACTCCGAAACCGTCGGATTTTTTCCGAATTCCTACCGCGTCTTTATCTATCCTTCAGGGGGAGGAGGGGTGTGATTGTAATTATTCAAAATTCAATTATTTGATGGTCCAAAGTTTTTCACTATTTTAACGGATTTTTCCGGTTTTATTTTAGCGAGTTTTCCCGTTTTTTATGGGTCAAAGAGGTAAAAAATATTCAAAATTAAATTATTTGAGGTTCCAAAGTTTTTCACTATTTTTACAGATTTTTCCGATTTTATTTTTGGGGAAAAGGGTCCGAGTCTCCTGACTGACATTTGCTTACGTTGTAATTTTCCGCTTTCGAAACTGTGAGAAATTTTTTAGGAATTCCTACGCATCCTCTATCTAGCGTTCGGGGGGAGGGGGGATTTTTTGAATCAATTTTCGCAACTTTCTCGATGGAGATAATTTTAAGATAAGAAAATTTACTATTTTTATATTTTCTTAGAAGCCTGACGCTTATTTCAATGACGTTTCACGTGTCAAGATTTAAGAAAATATAAAAAAAATTAAAAGTGCTTCGTTTTTCCATCACTAAATATCATCCCAGACTACTTTCTTGTCATTTCAATTAGAATACTTTCCTAACGTCTATTTTTCAATCAATAGCCCATCTTATTAAATTCTTCGTCGTCTCTCATTTTACTAAAACTCGACTTGTGATTCAAATAACAATGCTCCCGTTCTGCGTCATCGCTCCAGCAGAAATAAATGAATGCTGAATTCCTTCGCCAACTACGAAAAGAAAAAGAAAATCCCTGAAACGAAAAATTATTGAATCAATTTCATTTGAATCAATATTTTTTTGCATTGCCGAGATTTTTTGTCGAAATAAAACGACCTCTAACAAAAAAAAATCACATTTATTGCAAACTATAAATCAGGTACAAGTTACCTGTCACAACATTATCATCACAAAACTTCGAGATGAACAACAAAGTGTAAAGGTATAATTCAAAGAAGTGCCTCCGGAGTCCCATTGCAAGACGGACCCCGTGAACTAATGATTAAATTGCGAAACTAACAACTATTTATACTAAAGAAACGTCCAAATTGGGTTTAGTTTTCTTTTCTTAGTTGGCATAGGAACAGCACCACTGGAACAAAAAGAAAAACCGTCAGACTATGCTGCTCAGTACTTACCACCGGTTGGCTTCATTTATATATGCCCCTTTTAAGTCATTACTACTCTTGGAGTTGAGACTTCGATTTATTTTATGTTATTTAATAATTTTTTTCAAAACTTATTTAGACGTACTCAATTTTTTAATAGAGTTCTATCACGCGAACGTCTATGGATTTCCAGAGTTCCACGGTCTCGAATGAATTTCTACCAATCAGACCTTTCTCCAAAGAAGTCCAGTAAAAAATAACGAATGCAGTCAAATCTTGTAATGAAAATTGCGGAATTCTTGTACTGATCTAAGACTTATTATATTGAAAGACTCGTAAAATATTTATCATTTGATGTTAGAAATGGGATCTCTAACAATTGGTATCAGAAATGGGATTTTCAACATTTGGTGTCAGATATGGGATTTCAAACATTTGGTGTCAGAAATGGGTTTTCCAACATTTGGTGTCAGAAATGGATTTTCAAACATTTGCTGTAGGAAATGAGAAACAATCTGAGACAAGAACACCGTAGGTAAGTAATGGTTCTTGCCTCACTTTTGAACCCATCGATGCCAGAAGTGGGATTTCTAACATTTGGTGTCAGAAATGGGATTTACAACATTTGGTGTCAGAAATGGGAATTCCAACATTTGTTGTCAGGAATAGGTTTTCCAACACTTGGTGTCAGAAATGGGATTTCTAATACTTGGCGTCAGAAATGGGATTTCCAACATTTGGTGTCAGAAATGGATTTTCAAACATTTGCTGTCAGAAATGGGATTTCCAACATTTGGTGTCAAAAATGGGATTTCCAATTTTTTGTGTCAGAAATGGGTAACATACAGACAGTTTTCCATGCAGTTTTGAAAACATCTATTTTTATAACAGACTACAAATGGACGAGTATTAAATGGAAATTGAGGAAGCCAGGCGTAGAGATGATAAAGATTGAAGGTCAGAAAAAAAATCAGAGTAACTGAAATAACAAGTGATGTAAGAAGGAGCGAGAACAAAAACGGGCTGTTTGGTACACTTGAGTTCGAGAGCGTGGAACTATGAAAATTCATAAGCTTACACAAAATAACACTCTACTGCAATACAGTTAAAAAAATACTGACAGAGATACTAAAGCGCCTTACGAATGTAGCGGAACACCGGAAAATGAACCTACTCAACTATTAATTCTCTAAATAATATTTCTCTCAGGCTTTTCCCCGAGACTCCGATACTTTCAACCAAACTACCACTCCACGCGTGGACTAAGTGGCCGACGAAATTAACCAAAAATGGCGACATTCTGCTTCGTTCGTTATCATAACTGTAGTCAATTCATTTATTTCTGGAAGCCGTTACTTCCACGCAGAGATGAAAACTAATCTAAGTTCCCGCTAACCCCTCTAGAAATATCAAAGACTTACCCAGCTGGCGCCACCTGGTGAGTAGCCGGCAAATAGGCGGGTTGCGCCGTCGTCACGTACACAGGGCGTCGGTAGAGTTCGGTTTGGTGGTAGAGCGGCTGACCCGCAGCGGCCAGGGGATGCTGGGGCGACAGCCTCGGTGCTCCCGCCAACGGTTGCGGTGACAGGTGCGCTTGACTATGTCTACAAGTACGAATTATGATACGAATTAGGCATGCAGTTATTTTCAGTTACGCTAATAATACTCGAATGGTTTTCGTGCACTACGTGATGTTACATCCGTTCGTTTTCTTACACCCCTTTCTCGTTAAATCTCTACAGAATTATTCATAATATCCTTTCCGGGAATCAGTTAGAGATATGGAAAACCCTAATGCAATCGGGGGGGATTTACCGAGTCTTGGAAATAAACTAGGTCTTCATGCCTCTGCATCGAATATCTTCAAGTCAGATGTGCTGTAAAAAAAATCAAAAACACTTCGATTTTTTATCCAAGGGGGCATCTTTTCTATCATTAGATTAAAAATCGACGTGTTTTTTAATTTTTTTCACAACACAGTGTTTCGTTTTCGGTGCCACACCATGCATATTAAAAATATAAAATGTAGACAGAAGTTTTCAAGAAAAGATAATAAAGTAGTTAAATAGCTAGTGATTTGGGTGGCTTAGCTTATTCTGAAATTTAACTGGTCCTTCGAGCCAGATCGACTTTTCAAATCAACAAACTCGTAAAAACGATGTTTTTCAAAACGTATTTTTTTAAAAACTATACAATGTGTTTTCACAACTTGGCATTTTAGCTGAAAGTCACTTTCCTAGAGTCACGAATTTGACAGATCATTCTATATTCACGCTATGAGCCTGTTAAAATGAACACAGAAAAGAAACTGGAAGGCGGCCGACAATTAACTCATTACATCAGAAATAAGAAAAGGAAGAAAAAATATAACTTTTGTCCAGTTTCCACTAGCACTTTACTACTTTATTACGACCGGTTTCGGCTTTTACACCATTTTCAAGTAACTACAGATTTCATCAAGTTCGTGAATATTTATACATAAGAAAGTAATTAAAGAAAGGTTGGGTTTAAATTACCTAACTGATGTTTCAAAACAAGTTGGGAAATACCTGGAATGTACCTGATGAGTCAATCTGATTTATCTAATAGGGGTTCATACAATCGGTGGGTCCAACTTTGTTATCAAAAGTCATAAATTCAGAAGTGGAGAGCTACATAATTCTAACTGGTCATTGGGGTTTTTATTCAATTTGTTTATTTCCAAGGCTTCCAACAAGTTCATTTCTCTTCCTTTATTGCACGTACGAAGGATTTTCATGTTATTTTTATTTATTGTATGATTCGTTTCTTGCAAATGTCTATATATAGCTGATTTTTTATCTGATAACACATAATCGCAAACAGCAAAAACAAATCAAGCTAAAACGATACCAGAACAGAAACTATACCAGATAAAATTACACGAATCTCGCAATCTCACAATTGCCAAATCAACAACTATCAATAAAGCTAATAACCATTCGAAAGTCTGAGTGGCGCCCAACGTGGGGCCACCAACTCCAACCTCGCACAAAACCACAAACCGCCAACAAACCTACTACTTGCATACACACATCTACCCTCAACCGCCAACTAGATCCTACTCACCTATAACCGGGATGGATGCCTTGAGGCGGACCCCAACTTTTTCCCGGCGCCAGCAAGTGCGGCTCGCGCGCCATCGACAGACTGTCCCTCGTCGAATGCGCCGCAGGCGGCTGGATGTACTCGTTGTGCGACTGCGCCGGCACGGAATACTCCTGCAGACTAACGACGGGCACGGCCGAGTGCCGCCTCGACGAATGACTGCTCGAAGTGTTGTGCGCGGCCGGAGGTGGCGGGGCCCACGATACGCGCTTGTCGCTCGACGCGTAATTCTGCTGGTGGTGGTCGTGACTGACGTACTGGTAGGCCTGCAATGTCATTAGAAGGGGTGTCATAAACTACAGTTCGGATGAACGTGTCCTAATATTGAACAGTTCAAACCCTCACCTGTGGTGGTTCCTTACAAGCCGAACTGCAATGCTGCAGATAATTGTAATCCGTCGGTTCTTGCTTCGTCGGCACGTTCAGCATACACTCGGACTGAGCCTTGGCCAGGAGCCTCTTCTTCTGCGATATCGACGCGTAGTTCGTGCCGCTATGGCCGCCGTTCTGGCTCTGGCACGGCTCGTTCTTGATCACCTGATTGTAGATGTTGCCGCCGTTTTGATTGTTCATGTTCTGAAATGAGCAGATCGTTCAGTATGTGGGCTCTTCTGGAAGACTTTCGAGAAGTTTTCCTCATCGACTTCAAAGATTCACACGCTGTGCCGTTTACGTTGAAGACTCGGCTAGGAAATAACGGAATGGCGCCCAACGTGGGAAGGTATTTTAAATAATTATTATAGAAATACGTCGAATTAAATTACTATTGGGTTTTGGGAATTGATCTATCAGTTGGTTAAGGTCACTCCCGCATCTGAATGTGTTTGTGCGCTTTATGGCCAGATACTTTCTTTTATTATCGGCAGAGATATGGAGTTTTATAATGGGAATGAGCAGTGTTAATAATTATTTCATCATTCCGATACATTTTTGATCAATTAAGATTCGTATACCAGTTTTGGACTATTTTGGAAATGTTCGTTGTAGCCAACAAAAAACCCAATTTTTTGGCGCCCAACGTGGGATACATTCATAGATGAGACATTTCACAATGAATAGTTTCAAGAGATGTTGACTGGGTACATTATATTTTCTCTCTTGAATGAAATGTTGCCAATAGAAGCCAATTAGCATCAGTGATTTGTATCCAATGTAATCATCTGATAAGGATATTGGACATTTAAACAACCCACTGATCTAAAACAATCAAATTATATTTCATAATAGAACAAATACAATACTGTTACAAAACCTATGATGATGCAGTCATACTTCTTTTAAAAATAATATGAAAAAAACATATGTATATAACTCAGGAACTAATCAAAACAAAGTCCTGGTTTCTCGGAGGAAGTTCCTGCTTCTCCAATTTTGTTTTTTTTGATATTTGAACTGGCATTTGTTTCTTTCTTTACCACAAATTTTCGTATGGTACACTATATACAATACAGTCCCTCCTTCCTTCAATTGACTGTTCATGTACAAGATTCATATCATTACACAAATCGGCACCCACGTGGATTCATTGATTGAAACATTTTCCAGATCCTCACTTGACCATTTAATTTTTTTTTGTCAAATCAATTCATTGGCTTAATTGACTCTGATGAAGGAAAACTTTAATCTCGGAATTCAACAAAATGGCGCCCAACGTGGGACACACATTTGCTGCCAAAACAAACACAACCACGATTCAAGTCCTGGCTACTTCTTGGTATTGCAACTGTCATTTGTTTCATCCTCCTCTCTACAACTTTTATGACAATACAGCGTTACCTTATTTCTTTCCGTTAACTT
This sequence comes from Chrysolina oricalcia, assembly GCA_944452925.2. Lineage (NCBI taxonomy): Eukaryota > Metazoa > Arthropoda > Insecta > Coleoptera > Chrysomelidae > Chrysolina > Chrysolina oricalcia. The sequence continues at coordinate 4,082,311 of OX101825.2, read as the reverse complement.
ACCAGGTACAAGATTCAAATCAGACTTCAACAAAACTGCACCCAACAATTGAAATTTTCAACTTTTTTGTCAAAAACTTTGATTGGTTGGTCGATTCTGATCAAAGCGGCACCCAACGTGGGACCCATTGTATTAGATGATTCTGATTATGTTTAAGTACAACACGAATTTCGGGATTCAACAAATCAGTTTCAAACGTTGCTCCCATTAAATTAGAAGAACCACCATGTAAGTGACGATGGCCGCGAAAGCCTTTCACAATTTATTAGTTGATTCTGTTCGAGTACAACATTCATTTCCAGATTCAACAAAGCGGCGCCCAACGTGGGCCCCATTAGATTAGATGATTCTGTATACAACATTAATTTCGGAATTCAACAAAGCGGCGCCCAACGTGAGGCACATTTAATGTTTACTCAAAAATATGCTGCCATCATACAAATGACAAATGACGGTGCGACTGAAAATAACAAAAACGCGATCGATCCGCTTCGCGCGAGTTACAAGGGGGGCGAGTCGAATTTACGGCAACGAACCACACAACGAAATCGAGAGGCTTTTTTGCTTTAAAAGGCGTTTCACCTTCGACGAGCGCCCGGGGCTCCTCTCTTCGGTATCCCTTTCTGGCAAACTCACACAGCTTATCACGTTCTTCCTCTGGGCGGCCGTGAGCGGCGGGGCGGTCTGCTGCTGCTGCGGGGGCGGCGGATTCGTGTTGGTGTGAATCGATTTCTTTCCGGGCATCCCTTCGTCTTCGCTGTCGGATATTGTGATAACCGACACGGCAGGCGAAGGAGTGTCGTTAATCGTAATCGTATGCTGTTTCCCGTGGTGGTGGTGGTGATGGTGGTGGTGGACAGTCTGCGTGTGGTGGTCGTGGGAAGTTACCTGAAAATATGATATTATAGACACGAATAACAATGAAAAATCATGAAAAGATAAGAAGTTCACTTATGGATTGGCCAAATAATTAACAACAACAATGTAACAACAAATTTTTAACGTTATTGTGTATTTCAGTTAGATCTAGATGGAAATTAGATTATTTCTCAATACTTCAGATTTGTGCTTGGGACTCACCGGTTGATGAGAAGGATGTTGCCACTGAGCGTTTGGACTATGATTCCTCCTGTTGATACTGTTTGCATAATTTATCTGTTCGGAAGGCGGAGTACCTTCCTTCACCCGTTTCTTCACCGGACTGAGTTGTGTCTGTTCTTTTTTGTCATGCTGAGATCTATGATGAGTAGGAACCTAAACAAAAGTAATGTTGGCGTTGAAAATACGATACAATCATTTTAGCAGTTGAGAAAAATAGCAAAAAACATGCAAACATTCACAAAAGTTCTAGTTTAGTTTTTTTAGTGCTCAATGAAACTTTTAAAATCTCGTACAAGGTCGCCAACATTATTAAAAATGTAAATTATAACGCTCTACCACCAGCCAAACACCACGGCCTATATGGCAATACATTTTTGGCAGCTCGATGAAAGAGGAACCATTTCCCACGCCGGATTTATTGGTATTGACTTCTGAACTCACAATATTTTGGAGGCTCCACTCGCTCTCCCCGTGTGAATTCTGACAATTTATTTTGAATTTGATCGATGACGTTTTCGGGGAACCACCCTTTCAAATGCGTGTCCCTGTCAATCGCAACAAAATCGGCTGTGGTGGCAAATTTGATGTTTTCTAGGAAATTACTCCCCATGGTTGTATAAATTTCGCCAAAACTTTGCCACATCGGCTGGTAGAGGCGAACGTTGCCAACCACCACAGCCCATATGGCAATACATTTTTGGCATCTCGATGAAAAATTAACCATTTCCCATGCCGGATTTATTAGTATTGTCTTCTGAACTCACACTTTTTGGAGGCTCCATCCGCTCTCCTTCCCAGACAATTCTGAAAATTAATTTTGCATTAGATCAATGACGTTTCCGAGGAACCACCCTTTCAATTTGTGTCCCTGTCAATCGTAACGAAATCTGCTTTGGTAGCAAATTAATCCCTATGGTCATGTAAGTCTCGCCAAAACTTTGCCACATCGGCTGGCAGAGGCGAACGCTCTACCTGCCAACCACCACGGCCCATTTGACAATACATTTTTGGCATCTCGATGAAAGACGAACCATTTCCCATGCTGGATTTATTAGTATTGTCTTCTGAAGTCACAATTTTTTGGAGGATCCACCCGCTCTCCTTTCCAGAGAATTCTGACAATTTATTTGGAATTTGATCGATGATTTTTTCGAGGAACCACCCTTTCAAATTCGTGTCCCTGTCAATCGCACCAAAATCTGCTGTGGTAGCAAATTTTATGTTTTCTAGTGAATTACTCCCTACGATCCCGATCAACTCAAGAAACTTTTGCACTATTTCCATAATCAATTCAGGTTGCTAACAATTTCTTTCAGATTAAAATAAACAAAAAAAAAAAAAAAAATGCCATCGACGGAGGTAGCAAAGTTTCGGCGAGGCTTATAACAATTTTTTTCAGATTAAAATAACAAAAAAAAAAATGCCATCGACGGAGGTAGCAAAGTTTCGGCGAGGCTTATAACATAGAGAGAAACGTTTCTTTATATTTGCCACTCTTTTAGATTTCCTTCGGCCGAGTTATTAACAAAAGGATGAATAAATAATTCATTTATTCTGATTCTAAACTTGGGAAAGGCCGCAAAATTGATGATGATATTTCCTTTTTTTCTCGCCATTTTGCGACTCTCTTGCATTTTTTCTCTACAAAATACCAGAATTGTTTATAATTTACATTTTTAACAATGTTGCCATCTTGTACGAGGCGGAAAATATGTATTGCTTCATTGAACACTAAAAGTGTGAAAGTTTGCATTGTTTTGCCATTTTTTTCCATTTTTGCTAAAGAAAGGTAACAATAAACAGTATACGAAGAATTAATGAACTCCTACCATTAAATGATGATGATTATGATGCGAATTCGACTGCTGGCCGTGATGGTTCTTCGAACTCCTCTTGCTCGAACCCCAGGAACTGCTGGAATGTTCCACGATCGTCGGATTGTACACCTCGGTGGCGACATCTACCGGGAACACCGGGCGCTGCTCCTGCAGGATCGCCGACGAATCGACGAGCAGCGGTCTGCCCCATTCGGCTTCCGAAATCAGCGGTTGTTGGATGGCCGCGTGTTGAGGCGGGATCTGCTGCCAAGACGGGACGATGGCCATCTGCTGGCGACTCGTGGGCCAAGATGTTTGTACGGCGTTCTTGAAAAGAACCGAGTGTCATTAAGGAACCGAGTAAAAGTACAATTATCAGTATTGAAATCAAAGGCAAACTTAGCATCAAACGTAGGGGTGATTTTCATACAGTAGTATATAATTGACAATATTCCAAAGGTTATCGGTAATCATTTTCTGGCTGCCAGGTTGGTAATAAATTTTGTTTTTAAATGTTTGAAACACTGAATCGAATAGAACCACTAACAAGTGTCAACACTGTCAACAAGTGTCAAATTCGTATTTTTATGATTTGAATTAATTGAAAAAAAAGTTGGAAAGTTGTGTTCAGTATTGCGTGAATGTATACGATTGTTACGAATCCCCTGAAACCGGACCGCTGTTGAAAAGAACTCGAAAACTCGTATGACTCATCATCGCTCTGAAATGTGTCTGTGCCAGTTTGAACAAGTATTAGAGAACCGACTGGTAATCATCACATCGATTCTATCAGCATTCCGAAGCGTTTGCAGCTTCTCGAAAATTCTCGTCGTCCAAGTGCAGATAGCCGAGGATATGAAAGTAGGTCTCCCGCCCGAAGATGGGTTCAAGTACCGCCGCAGTTGGTTGCAAATAGACATAATTACAGAGTTGGCTTAGTAGTAGTGACATGAATTAGTGAATTAGGTGTGAACGAATTTGAGTTATATTTTTTACATGTTTCAAATGAATTAGTGGAACCAGATAAAACTATTTTCACTACACGATTATACAAAAATAATTTTTATTTTATTGTTTTATTCAAGATTTTAATAAGTTTTTTAATTGTCAATATTATTTGAAATAAAATTCTTCATTCTGAAAATCGAGGTTTCACATGTTTACTACTTTTCTGCTATATGATATGATACATGTTCAGATTTATGGTATAGAAAGAACTCTAAAAACATTTTTTTACTCTATTGATTGAATTGTTGAGGGGTAGCGCATTGAACTAGTTCGATTTCAAAATACTCGTAGACAGACACAAGCACCACAAACTACTTACAGTGAGTAACATTTGTCGTCCGGTAGGCTCCACAACGCTGACCGGCACGTACTGCTGCTGACCGGGTTGACTCAAGATCGGCGGTTGAATTTGCAGCTGTTGCTGTTGGACGACGGTCACGTGTTTCGCCGGCGATCCGCCCATTCCCTGGTAGCTGGCAGGACACAGCAAGCTCGACACCAACTGGTGCCCGAACGGATCAGCCCTGCCGCTGGCAGCGTATTGCCTACCCACCGTTCTGCCATTGTAGATTTGGTACTGGAGAGAAGGGAGTTCGTTCGTAAGTATAATATCAACTTAATTTTATTTTGGACACAAGAAATATTAACAATACGACGCCACTGAGTTTAATTACCAACATTTTCCGGTTTTCAGATTCTTGATTATTTTCCCCCTTTCCCCCCTCCCCTACCCAAATTTTTCAGGCGACTAGCGCCATTATTTTTTATTATTTCCCCCCGAAAATTTCCGGGGATTTTTGATTATTTTTCTTATTACCCCAAAATTTTCGACTATTATTCCCCTCCACAAATTTTTTTTGTTAAAATTGTTTTTTCCGTTAACCAGCTGTCGTCCCCTTACGAACGGCAGCCCTCAGAAGTCGAAACTTGTGCGAGCTAAGGATTAACGAGGTTTTACCTTTTTACGTGCGATTCCTAGCTCTTTCTCGGGCCATCAGAAAAAGTTCTGCAGTCGCTAGGGTATGAACCTTTGACTCGCAGCCAAAAGTGATTGAAACAATGTCGCTTTAACCACTCGGCTACCTGGCCCCGTATTTATTTGATTATTTAACCCCCTTCCCGAAATCTTCCAAATTAGCCACATCAAAATCTCGAAAACGAAAAGAGGTATCGAAAAAATGTATATGATCACATTTACTGTCCCCGAAAAGGTCTTCAAAAAGTTTCAATAAATTTTTTTCGTAACTTGAAAAATTAACGGAATATTAAATTTTCTTTAATGAAACCACAAAAACTCAAAGATGGCGACAGATTTTCAATTTTCACAAGATACCTATTGATCACCTTTTGAAAATCTAAAAAAAAGTAAATGAATTGTTTCCATTTTATTAAATAAGGGATTTTACCATTTTTTCCTAAAAACACCAATAACTCGAAAACGAAACGAGATACCGAAAAAATGTATATGGACAGTTTCATTGTACTCCAACAGATCCACAAAACTCTTTCTTTTCAGTATCTCAATAATACTATGTTTAATCTAATTGATTTAGGACATTATTGTACATTTCCTGAATACACTGAAGACGTATTAACAATACAGTGTACTCAGAACGGATTGCTATGATATGGAAAATAAAATGAATCAGAACCTGTTATAGAAGTTTGAAAAAGATTGAGGTAACTATTTCGTACTAAGTATTGGTAAAAGATAAAATCTGAACCTCGCACTTATAGTAAGTACAGATGCAAATTGCTGATAATTCATATGGAAGCAGACTTCAGTTTTCAATATCGCGGAGTTCTTTAACGTCTAGCACGAGCTTCAAAGTTGAATAAATTCAAAAGCGAAATTGGTGAAACATCTGCCAAACAGACGAACATTTGTACGAGTACCTCAAATTACTCACTTACAAAATCAGCAAAGACTAAGCACAGATGAAAGAACTACCACTCACCAAGTTATCGTACCCGGACCTATCCCTCACGAGCCTCTGCACCTGATTGGTCAGCTGATTGTTAATAGTAAACGTCACGTTCCCGTTAGAGCTCGGCACGAAATTAGCGACCAACGAGGGAGCCTGCTGCGCCGGTTGATGATGCGAAGACGTCGTCGTGTTGTTGTAGTCGTTCCTGCGGCACACCTGCGGAAAATCCTGCTGATACAAATAACCAATTACGAGAGAAGTTCGCGCAAAACCTACCTCCATCATTTGCACGCTAGCTTTTACGTTGTTACAATGCGCATAGTCAACCAGGTGAGTTAAGCGGACGAACTGGTGGTTGAGGGCTTCCCCGGGAGTCGTCCGTCTCTCCTGAAACAGCGAGGTAGTATTTTTTTAAAACAGGGTTCACCTGGAATTGCGACTCTGGAAACCACCACTTACACAAAATTGAATGGGGCACTGGTTTATCACCTGTAAAATTTAAGAGCAATACGTGATGTTTAACCAATTTTTTTGTACGTCAACCGCAATGGATACTTTCTATCCAGTGGCGGCGCGCCCCTAAAAATTAATCAGGTAATTTTTTTCTGTCCCATTTTTGTAATTCCTTTTGGTTTTCAACTTCTTTGGTTCACATTCTCCATTGTATTTCCATAAACTTCATTATTCATGAGTTTATAGAAACATTTTTCCGATGTATTGTTAGATCTATTCCGCAATTCAGCATTCAGAGCTATATAGGGCTTCATCCAAAATGATTGCTTGAACCTCAATGCTCTATGTCTATGATGATTAGAATTGATTAACTTCTATATGAATATCCACCTGAGTTTTAACATACTTCATTATTTTACGCACCCGCCATTTTTTCATTATATCAATCAAATACACAACATAATCTAAACTGTATTTGTCAATGCTGCAAATTTCTACGTAAAAATTACGGGGTTTTCCATTAGCCTGTAAACTACTCACTTTTTTCCATGTAAATGCATACACCTGACTGTAGACGTATGCCCAAATTTTGTGTAAGTGTTGGTAAACCATCCTGTATAATAATTTCTTACCTGGTCCATTGTCAGCATCCGCTTGAGCAGATCTATAAACTCCTTCCTGTCGACCTTCTCGGCTAGGAGCTGTCCGCCCTCCAAATCCGTGGGAACGTTCACCTGACCGATGTCGTCCAAACAATTGAAAATATATTTCCTAGCCTCCTTCGATTTTATTCCCGTCTCCGCTTCGTGTTCCTCGGGAGTTTTCAACCTCCAGAACGGATACGTGCTATCCATGTCTCGGTAGAAAAACTTCGTTGTCTTAGACGCGATGGTGAGCATATTTTCGGTTGGCAGCCCTTGCGTTTGGCTGATGTACCTTATCTGGTCGTACTCCGACGAGCCGGGGTACAAGGGCCAACCCAGGAACAGTTCGGCGACAACGCAGCCGAGCGACCACATGTCTATAGCCTCGCAAAACGGTAGACCCAGGATGATTTCGGGCGCCCTGTAGTATCTCGACTGCAAGTACGTGTTGCACACCGCTTTGCTGACGTGACTGGCGCTGCCGAAATCGATGACCTTGACGCGGTACGGCTGCCTGACGGGGTCGACCAACATGATATTCTCCGGTTTCAAATCTGCGTGAATAAGACCTAATTGCTGAAAAAAAAATCATTATGAGAAAATAAAAGATGCCACTTAACGAAAGACCATTTATTTAATAATTATTATTGAAAAAATGAATTAGTTGATAATTGAAATTGACAGACCCTACACCTGACACCAAAGCCGTGTTCCGTTTCATGCATTGAGTACATAATGCGCATATGACCGTTCTGTTTCCTACATTGGGAGCGCATTGACACTTTTAAATTTCTCTCTTTGGGCTTGAGACATCGAAAGTGCATGAACTACTGCCCGTTCGTCTAGCAGCGATGAATACGATCCAAGTTCGATCTGTCAAACTCAAAAGTCAAAACAAAGAGTTTTTGGCTGTGGTTTCATGTTCAAACAGAAACGTCAGATACCGAATTAAAAGTTTAAATTTGATATTTGATGAAGTTTCAAGTATAGTGCATTATCACATTTACCTGATTTACCGTACAATGGAAGAAAAAATCGTCAAATTCAACATCATATTATCCTCATTACTATCACTTGTATTAGAATCTGAGCTGCTCTCATTTTCACAACGCTCGCTTCCTTCCTACTATTGCCATTAACATTTTCGTTCTACCCATATTAATTTATTTCCTAGATTAACAGATTTGTTTTTGATACATAAGAATTTGGTTAACTGATAAAGTGATAAATGTCAACATCTGCGGGAATCGGCATGCACCACGCAAGCAGTTTATTCCGATTCAACCCACCAACGTCAAAGTTAGTTGAAACGGAACGCTTGATTATGAATGCAACAGTGATGCGATAAATGCATGAAACGGAACACACTCCAAATTTACCATCATATGCTCTGACATAAAACCATATATCTATTAACCACGAATATGGATAATAAGGACAGCCTAAGTGATGCCAAAAAAATGAGCATCTATTTCGAATTGGACGCTGTGAATTAATGCGCTTGCGCCGGAGATTCCTATTCAAAGACACGATTTTGTTTTTTCATCTCTTTCTAGCGTGCATGATTCGGCAGTAACAATTATCGAAGATGAGAAGAATATTTTATGTGATGTTAATTAGGCAAATTCCAACATAACCTCATAATCTGGATAAGGTTACAGAGAGCAAGTGTAGATTGTGCTAATTATAAGAGGACGGCACTGAAGGGGTTTCATTCCTGAGAATATGCCACATTTTATAAATTTCTAGGTTCATGCCTGAAAGAATTTAAGATCGCCGCGTTTTACTTCGAGTTCGTGTTCAGGATGCAAATATACATCACTACCTGCAAACTATTTTTCTCGGTGGTTATAAGGCAAATGTGACACGAGATTTACCTTTTCAAACAACTGTCCGTCACATACTCAATCCATATTTCCTCAAGTTTAATGAGTTTTAATCCACTTTTGGCAGAAAATTGTATGTATGTAAAAGGGGTTGGTTGGCATTGCAGAAAATTGATTGATGAAACTCTGGTAGGAGGTAACGAACATACATTTTATTATTAGAGTTACAAATGGATCAATGAATCGTTTTTTAATGACACGAAGTTTAATTGACCGTCTTGCATAATTCTTATTGTTCATTCATCCACATTATAGAAAAATGTTAGCCCATTTTCAATATGTGACGGTTGAAAATGTCAAAAGTAACATAACCTTTAAAATGTATGATATTTCTCGTGATTTAGAATTCGGCATGCGCAATAGTTTATCAGCGCCCGTTTGAGAAAAGGTAAGATAGATACATTTGGCTTCAATTTGATTACATTGCGTCTTATGGCGTGTTATCAATATTCGTAGTTAATAGATATATGCATAAAACGTTCTAACAATGAACCATGAGGTAATGTTGAAACTTGAAAACTACTTACTACTAAGGAGTGATAGAGTAATTAAAGTTGTTGGCAGATTTTATGATGTTATAGAAAAAACATGAACACTTTCAGCAAATTCAGTTTTCTAAGAAAATATTGCATAAAGATCGTAGTATAACGACCTCTTAAGACCCATGGTTACTTAGGAGGAAATTATACCCATAGATTTAAAAAACATGTCTGTCAGTCTGTATGTAGCTCCTTCTGTCTATCGTAAGCAATTCAAACTGTTATATTTTCCAAACCCTTTGAGATATCGCTTTGAAATTTGAATCATTTTAATAACTCTAGGACAATATTTGTAAAGGTTCCGTTAAACCAAAGCGGGACGCGGGAGCGGGAACGGGAACGGAAAATGGGAACCGTGCTAATTGCTAGAAAAACAGTAAACGTAGCAAACCATATATATTTCTCTGCTTGTGTGCATTCCGGAATACGAATAATCACACCGGTATGTATTTTTACATATTCCACTATCGAATTTAGTCTCGCATTAATCCCGTTCCCGCTCCCGCGTTGGTTTGGGGAAACCTTAAGTTTTAATTTTTTCGCGACCGGAAATTCTGGAAAAATTGGCGTTCTTCCGTTTTTTGTTGTTTATTCTTCCCTCGTCACAGGTTCAGAAATTGATTTGATCCATTACGTATTTTTTGAAGGTGTACTTCAATATGTCCTACAGAAGTATATAGTTTTTGCAAATGATCGGAAAATGTTAACAGGATTTCTCCGAGGATTTTCCGAAAAATGTCTAAATAAAAAAATACGTCGAATCGTTCATTTAAATTTAATTCAAGAAAATGTGACGTGTAGAGCTCGAATAGAAAAACAAATCCTACTGAAACTATTTTTCACAGAAATGATCTGAAGCCAGGGAAAACTTGAGAAAAGTGAAAAAAGTTAAATTTGGAAAACATGAAATATCTCAGAAACGGTTGATATTTTTATAATTTACCAAGACAAGTTTTTTGACAGCCTTTGGAAAATGTACAAAAAATGTCCAAAATTTTTTTCCATAAAATCAATAGCACAGGAAACATTTTTCAAAAATGGAAAATTGAGATATTTACCATACTAATAAAACAAACGAAAATCTTAAAATTGCATCGGATACGTCTTCACAAGCCTTACTGATATTTTCAAACAGTTTTTCTTCAACTTTATTGAAAAGAGGAACAAAATTGAAAAAATTAAAAAACCTTAAAAACTCAAAAACAAGATATTGAAAAAATGTATATGAATGGTTTTAATGTATTCGAACAAATCTACAAAAAGTGTTAATAAAGTTTTTTCATATCTTGGAAATTGAACAGAATATTAATTTTTTTTATAAAACTTCCAAAAACTCAAAGATGGCGACAGATTTTCAAACTTCACAAGATACCTTTTATGATAATATTCTTGTTCTTGTCGATTCTTCCAAAAAAGCCCACTAATAATTTAGATATATCTCTGATAACCACAAGAAAATTTTGGTTTTTCCAAGTTTCTACAAAAACCGTTCAATTTAGATATAGGGTTGTAAGCATAAACTCCCCTATTTTTTAGCGTAGAATCCACTGGCGTAGAGAAAAAATGGGGTTGGCATTCGAAAAAACGAGTTACACAATTTTCGCGACAGCCGGATTCGGCGCCAAATCTTGAGGACCCCCGTATAGTTTATTTGGAAGGTTTCCAAAGATTTAGGAAGCTTCAGGTCTTATATTCAGTCAAATTGTGGCAATTCTTTGTTTCCAAAAAATATTTTTTTTAAGGGCTGCATGTGTCAAAATTTGCAACTCTCGTATACAATATTTTAAGAAAAATATATCCAGGAGTTTCCAATATACATGTAGACTTAGCTCATCGTGGTATACCCTGTACATTTCCAATATTTCTCCAATGATTCTCGATTCGCCAAACCAGTGCAAATAAATGATATTTCACGAGAACCTGCATAAACTCAGTTGGCCAAATATTTTTCATTCTATTTCCGACCCTGTTCAAAACAAACGAGTATTTTGGCAGACCTGTTAACGTTCTATTTCGGTTCCAAATTCGAATTCCGTTGGCGAATTCTCAGTGAATAATGAAACGGAAATTTGGGTCAGCAGCTAACAGCTGGAGCACAGAATAACGTTAAAAGAACCAGTATTCCCACTCGCTTTGGTATGAAATCACAGCGCGCATGATCGAAACGCAGCGGGAAGTTTTTGGATGCGCCGTGAATGCCTGGATAATCGGCAACGTTGTCAAGTCTAAAATTTGTCTTGCAATTTACCACTTTCCACCTGTCAGACTTTCAACTTTTGACTTGTGGATTTCTAAGAAAACGAAGTTTTGTTTTGGACAATAATACTACTTCTTCTGAAATATTCCAAGTTCTAATGTATTGATATAACCAAACATTGTGCATAGACACTACTGATTGGATATAAGGTCAGCAGCTAACAGCTGGGCCATAGAGTAATGTTAAAAGAACCAGTATTGCCACTCGCTTTGGTATGAAATCACAACGCGCATGATCGAATTGTTGCGGGAAGTTATTGGATGCGCCGTGAATACCTGGATAATCGGCAACGTTGTCCTTTCTAAAATTTTTCTTGTAATTCACCACTTTCCACCTGTCAGACTTTCAACTTGTGGATTTCTAAGAAAACGAAGTTTTGTTTTGGCCAATAATACTACTACTTCTGAAATATTCCAAGTTCTAATGTATTGATTACTTATATTTCGGACGTCCATCATCTTAATGGTTGAAAGATTTCTATCTCTTTCAAATTTTTCACAACGTTTCAATTGCTTGAATCCGCAATCGTCTTCTGGTGAATAGTGACAAAATCAGATGCTACGCGACCTTTTATAGGTCTATAATTAAGTGTAATTACGCGCGGTCTTGTGGCGCGCGTGGTTTCGCGCTTTTTCTCCCTCCAAAACGGTCCATGAGCGGTTTCCATACGTTTTTAATTTTCACGCTTGGTTGACTGAAGGCACCATTAGTTTCTATGTAGGTGGTTTCCATAAATTTCCGTTTGAACCAATGTTCCTCTCTATGAAGAACACTAGCTTCGTCCCAGAGAATTCGGTGGTGTTTTGTCCAGGCGTGGTCAGCAATTCCCGATTTTGATGTTTCCCCTCGTTGAGTCCACTTTTTGTGTTCGGCTATTCTTACTGATAATGGCCTCTTGGTCTCTCCGATATAGGAATCTCCACATTCACATGGGACTTTGTAAATACAATTTTTACTGGATTCTGTTGTGTTCTCTGGTTTCGTCTTGGTGAGGAAGCTTCGTAAGGTACTGCCGGATTGATTCTTCCCTATATCAGGGGTATCTCCGAGAAGATCAGAAGGATCGGAAATAAATACAACGTCAAGAGTTGCTTTCAATCCGGCAGTACCTTACGAAGCTTCCTCACCAAGACGAAACCAGAGAACACAACAGAATCCAGTAAAAATTGTATTTACAAAGTCCCATTTGAATGTGGAGATTCCTATATCGGAGAGACCAAGAGGCCATTATCAGTAAGAATAGCGGAACACAAAAAGTGGACTCAACGAGGGGAAACATCAAAATCGGGAATTGCTGACCACGCCTGGACAAAATACCACCGAATTCTCTGGGACGAAGCTAGTGTTCTTCATAGAGAGGAACATTGGTTCAAACGGAAATTTATGGAAACCACCTACATAGAAACTAATGGTGCTTCAGTCAACCAAGCGTGGAAATTAAAAACGTATGGAAACCGCTCATGGACCGTTTTGGAGGGAGAAAAAGCGCGAAACCACGCGCGCCACAAGACCGCGCGTAATTACACTTTAATTATAGACCTATAAAAGGTCGCGTAGCATCTGATTTTGTCACTATTCACCAGAAGACGATTGTGGATTCAAGCAATTGAAACGTTGTGAAAAAATTTGAAAGAGATAGAAATCTTTCAACCATTAAGATGATGGACGTCCGAAATATAAGTAATCAAGTTACTACATCGTCTAAAACATTCTAATGTATTGATATAACCAAACATTGTGCATAGACACTACTGATTGGATTAAGGTCAGCAGCTAACAGCTGGACCATAGAGTAATGTTAAAAGAACCAGTATTTCCACTCGCTTTGGCATGAAGTCACAACGCGCATGATCGAATCGTTGCGGGAAGTTATTGGATGCGCCGTGAATACCTGGATAATCGGCAACGTTGTCAAGTCTAAAATTTTTCTTGTAATTCACCACTTTCCACCTGTCAGACTTTCAACTTTTGACTTGTGGATTTCTAAGATGGAGAAGTTTCGTTTTGGCAAATATTACTACTTCTTCTGAAATATTCCAAGTTATGATGTATTGATGTAACCAAACATTGTGCATAGACACTACTGACTGGATATAATGCAGAAAAATGCTTTCACCTATATCTGTGATATATGAGTGTATATATGTATCTTTTTCAATCGCCTTACCAAACCATACCATATTTGAGAAAGAACATGAAATTACAGTGATATACAGGGCGAGTTAAGATTGACATCAAGATTTCTTGCAATAACTCTGAGGGAATAAAGACAAAGAATAAAGAGTTTGGAACATACATATTCAATTTGAGGTTCCCATTTCAAGGTTGAATCCACGTAAATGCTTAATAGTTTGCAAGCTTTATTACATTTATTGTGGATCATCGACGTCAATAGAACAGTTTTGGAGATTATACTTTGAGTTTTTTCTTTATTCAAGACAAGGTCATTTTCATTTGTGTATTTGAGTAAATTCGTGACTATTTGCTACTTTGATGTTGTCAATAGTTTCCCCTGATATAATTATGTTTGTATCGTCTGCAAATTAGTTTTATTCTTTTATGGAGTTGGGGAGGTCGTTCAGAAAAATTATGTGAAAATAAGGGGACCGAGATTACTCCTTGGGGAACCGCCATGTTGTAATATAATTCTTCAGAGAATATGTTTGTATTATTATCTTTTAGTTTTACTTTTTGTTGCCTATTAGAAATGATTCAATCGATGAGTATGCTTTCCCACGAATACCATAACTTTGTAGTTTTGCTAAGACGAGATCATTATTTAGATAAGTCTAGGAAAATGCCACAAGCAATATTCCCTTTTTCTATCGAGTTCAGTATAGTTGTTAAGAAATCAAAATTGCTGTTTTAGTACTTTTTTGTTCGATAAAGCTATGTTGAAAATTACCGTTAACCTCAACGCCATCTAGTGGAATTCTCACACGCTTACCTTTAGTTTGAGCAATGCAGTCAAAACCTGCTGCAGTATCGGCCTGATGTACTTGAGCGGTAGCGGGCTGAACTTGTTCTGCTTGAGGAAATCGTAGAGGTTTTGTTCGAGCATTTCGAACACAAGACAGGTGTGGTTTTTGTGTTGGAAACATTCGTACGCTCTGACGAAATTAAACTCGTCTGCATTCTCCTGGCTCAGACGGGACAATATGCTGACCTCAATTTGACCCTGTAAATGCAAAATAATGATTAATGCAACTCGGAGTGTTGTGCGCATAGTACTTAAAAATGTATAATAACGTTTATCTGGTTGAAGAAAATAAAGACCGTTATTATTATTATTTCATCGATTCGGTGGAAAAGTTGGAAGTTTGCCTGTACGCTATAATTTTCACAAGTTGAACGATTGTCACATGACCGCAACAAAATAGAAACATGCGCAGAACATGTGGCAAATCTTCAACTTAAATACTCTGGGTGACTGCTCAGACTTGTACATGAAAACAGACATATAGCTCTTGGCGGATTTTTTCGAAAATTTTCGAAATATCGGCCACGAGACATATTATGGCCTGGGCCCTGTATGTTTCTACACCTTACCGGGTTACACCTGGTTGTGCATGTTGAAGTACACCACGTTTTAGTAGCAGATTTTGAAAGACGTCGACATGCTTACGTTCATAGAGCGAGGAATTTGCGGCGGCATCAGTCAGTGCTGCAATAGGCGCTCCACGGCTAATAATAATTACATGGGTGAAAGATGATGCTATGAATAGTGAAAAATTGGGAAATATATTAGGAAATTTTTTATCATAAAATTAACTTTAAATCCTGGTTTGGAACACACTCTAAAACTCCAGATCTCAATGCTCGAATCATCAAAATGTATATGGTGTAAACCGTTGATTTCGAAAAGTGTCCAAAAATGTCCAGAAAGTAACCAAAAAATGTCCAGAAAGTTACCAAAAAATGTCAATGGCTAACTACGACCAGTTGAGAAGCGTAACGTTGGGGAAACATATTATGAATTCTTTTGTAACGTTGGGGAAAACATATTATGAATTCTTTTATAACTGAACTAACAATAAAAACCAACATCTTCGATGATGAGCTAAGCTTTCTAGACAACAGTCTTGCGTAACCAATCTTGTACGTGTAGCACAATTTGTGTCTGATGCTCTGGACGTGGGTCAGCAAGTTGACTTAGTTATACGGACTTGCAAAAAGCATTTAACCGAATTGATTTTTATAGGTTTCTTCAACGATCATTATCATTTGGCTTCTCCCAAAACATGAACATGAAAACTATTCATCAATTCATTGTTTCATAGGAAACAATTCATAGAATACGAAATTTTCAAGTCACCTGTATACACCTCTATCATCGGAGTGCCTCAAGGATCAAATCTAGGACCACTTCTGTTTCTATTATTAATAGATGACCTCGCTAAGAGAATAATCTGCTCTAGGCTACTCTAAGCTGATGACCTGAAGATCTTTAAAGTTGTTAGTGACTGTAAGAATTACAAAACTTCGTATTTAATTTGTGATAAAAAAATCGTCTACAACTAAATTGACAAAACAGGCCGCGTACTCTCTAGAAGAACCGAGGTTAGATAAACGAGTAAATCAACCTACCTGTCGGGCATACGAAGGATGATTCTTAAGAATCTTGATGGCGACGATTTCGTTGGTGCCTTTCTTCCAACACTTCACCACCTGTCCGAAGGTGCCCCGGCCGAGAAATTCGAGCACCTCGTACTGGTTGGTCATGGAGTAGAGCACCTCGTGCTGGACCAGCTGGTAGTCCCCATCTGCGCCGCTTCCAGAACCTGAAAAGAAGAAGCTGTTGAGCGAAGGGGATCGGGAGTAAACAATTCGACACAGCTACAGATCGGAAAATTTCATCTAAGGCGTGAGATGCGCAGAAAAAGAACTCTGTGCGCACTAGGAGCGACACGGGTAATAGTATCAAGCTCGTGAGCACATCGCGAAGAAAAATTCATTTTTACAATTATTGTAATTGGAATTACATAGCAAGTGTTGACTTCAATTTGATCCTAATATTCAACTATGAGAATAAATAGTATTTTTCCCCTTTATGACAATTACCTGATTCCCATCTCTCTCTGTTCACTGTTAAACGATCATCTGCGTAGATGAAATCCGCGGCTAATGCGCACTTTGAAGTCAAGCCTTAGATAAACTTGCCGAACCATACAATATTCCTTGGGGATTAGTTCCCGACAGAATGAACAAGGCATTGATTGGATCATGCGACATGATTGATGAAAGCGACATTTGATTCTAGATGCCATGGTGCAGAATACGTGGGTTCCCTTCTTTCATTCTTCTTAGGAGCAACTTTAAGAATATTAGTTATAATAATAATGGTTTATTTTGCGATCTCCGGATTTAACTCCAATGAATTTTATTTATTTGAATGAGGATTTTCAACTGTATTCCACCTGAAATGGTAAGACGAGCTGTAGGAGATGTCATACGAAAATGTGAAAAATGCCTTGAAGTTGAAGGCAACGTGTTTGAACATTTTTTGCCATGAAAATAGAAATTATCTATAATAATATGATATGTTCTTGTGAAAACTTGATTACCTTCAACATGAATCATTAATAAATAAAGGAAATATTGATTATTATACTCAACACGAGCCATATTGCAATTTTTCAGATGATGAAACTGGCAGAAGATAACTTTAATTCTTTTATCGGTAGATATGCACAATTAAGTTAAATTATAGAATTGACAATATTCCACAGATTTAGCCGGAAAATGGAACAAAAGGTCGAAAATCAGAAATCGCAGACATTCCGTAAAAAGCGTAGGAAATCAAGAATCAAGAAACTAACATTTGAAAAAAAATTATCGGGGAAACCCTGTTTCAACTCGATTTGAACTCTTCAATTCGAGAACTGTTAGAGGTAGGGCAATTCTGCTAACTCCAATCGATTCAGAATGGTCTTGATACTTTAATTTTTAAATAACTTTTTAAATAATCAATAAAAGAAGATAATGACAAAATTATAGAAGTAAACAGTTTTTCCCAATTCTTTACTATGAAACCTGTGAAAACCCGCCCAAACATGGCATCATTTAATCGACAACAAAACTCTAGTAGATAATTCGAAAACATACAGGGTGATCCATTTGAAACTGAAATGTTGGCTATGACATATCAGAAAATGTACTCTTGGCAACATCGCACTGAATGTTTGTGACTAGTTTCGACTATTCTAGAATCCTGAAGCTACGCTACTGCAAAAATTAAATATATATCTGAACTTGTCAAATAATAAAACAAAATCAACCTGCCTGAGTATTTTTTCTGAAACACCATATTTCAAAATACCGAACGCGTTTAAAACGCTCCGCACTAGGCATATTTTGTAAGTAGGTTCAAAAAAATTACAGACAGCACAAATCCATCGTAGACCCGGTATATGAGTCAACAAATTCGTGTTTCTCACATTTCAATCTGAAAAGAATGCGTCATACCACTTCAAAATAAATAAAAATATATTCATACAAAAACCAAAAAAATCATTCGTTACGAGAACATAAAAAAAAGTTTTAGAGTCCGGCTTTCAAACAGCTATCTAAATAATTCTTGTATTGATGCAAACACTTATCCCAACATATTTGCCACGGCAAAGCTTAACTGTAAACAATATTTCTAACAAGCGTAGACGACACCATTTAACATTAAAAACAAACAAATATGACCAGTGCCGTACCAAAAGTTATTTCATGAAACCCAAATTTACTTATTAGGCTTGTAAAAGAAGCCTTTTTTTATATCTGACGGCACTGAACTATGATCTGAAATGTAACGCATTTTTTCAATTAATGAAAAATTTTGAGAATGAAATGAAAAGCGTAGCGAAATCAAACTCATGGTTGAATGGAAAGTATGGCCAAGGTAGAATTGAAAGTGTCACGAAGTTGAATGGAAGTTGAATCGAAAAAGTAGCGAAGTTGAATCGAAAAAGTAGCAAAGTTGAATCGAAAGAGTAGCGAAGTTGAATCGAAAGCGTAGCGAAGTTGAATGGAAGGTGTGGCTAAGTTGAAGAGAAAGTGTGGCGAAGTTGAAGGAAAAATGTGGAGAAATTGAAGGAAAAGTATGGCGAAGTTGAATGGAAAGTGTAACAATTATGACTCCCTCGGTCTCCGACTACAGCCCACTTGATCTGAAGGCAAATGTCAAATTTTTTGATGAACCAAGGTCTTGATATTCTTGAGACCCCATGAATAAGAAAAATAAAATTACTATTATATTGTTATTGTGTGATTCATCACCCTCCTTAAATACTGGTTAAACTAAGACCATTATTGATCATATTCACTATTACTTTTATATTTTTATTACAAGTTCCATAATTTTTTGTTCCAATGGTCGAATTAACATATTCTGAAAATTTCATCGACAAAACAAAAATTACTCGAAAAAGTTAAAATGAAAAATACAAAATCGGCAGAATCGTTTGAAATTGGCTCCATATACCTAAAATTTCATGCTGATTCTAAAAATACATGATTTGTATATGCTTAGATATAAGATTTACCCGGAAAAAGGAATAAAAGGTCTAAAATCATAAATTGCAGATATTTCCTTATGAGGCATGTAAAAGAAACTTTTTAAATCAGAGCACAGAAGTATCATCTGAAACATATACCGATTTTTTCAAGTGTCAAAAATTTGACGAAGGAAATGAAAAGCGTAGTGAAGTTAAACACAAGGTTGAATGGAAAGTATGGCCAAGATGGAATTGAAAGTGTAACGAAGTTGAATTGAAAGTGTAGCGTTGTTGAATGGAAAGTGTAGCAAAGTTGACAGGAAAGTGTGGCAAAGTTGAATAGAAAGCGTAGCGAAGGTGAATGAGAAGTGTGGCCGAAGTTGAATGGAATGTGCGGTAAACCGTTGAATGAAACTCAAAGTTTTTTAATTAATCTTAATTACAAATCATCAAAATTTCGATTTTCATCATGATTCAAATTGAAACAATTCATACGATTAAAATCATGTAGGTACTAAAAAAATAATATTTGAATCACTTCAACCCTGCGGGAATCGTATGCCCTGGGCAGTCGCAGTGAACCGAGAATGACAGCATTCTGCATTCGTCCATCAACAATTTCTGCCGTCTTATTGTCATTATAAATACCGTTACTGAAAAAAACCATTGCCGTTTTCAGACCCACCCTAATTTCTTGTATCAAGTTAAGTGGTTATAAAAAGAGGACTATTATTTATTAGTCTGTAGTATCTATCGCTCTCGGTACGCCAATGAACGTCACCGTTCAAAGTTCAACTAGCATATTATTATCATATCTGCTTTATCATAAAACAGTTATGACAATAACGCCTTATGGGGGCGAGCTGTACAAACACAAAATCGCGTTAGTTCGTAATTTTGCGATGTGTCGATAGTAAATGTTGAAACATTTGTTGAATGTCATCGAAAAAAATATGTTTTTGTTTTGGATCTCGTTGAATAACAGTCAAATAAGTGTATAAACAGACAGATATACAAAAACAATCTTTCAAAATCTGCTGTGCCAAGTTTTCTCACATGAAGTATTTTATGAACTGTAAAATGGATTGAAAATGTATTTTTTCTACGACAACCTCGAAAAGAGTTCATTTTATAAGCGTAAATTCAATCATACACAAGCAGAACGTTTCTGTCAAAGTTTTAGTAGATAACAAGTAATTTCGTAGTTTTTTTCTATAAAAACTTCATTAATTTTATTCAAACTGAAAGTGATATTGATTTTTCAACATTATAGGAGCAGCGAAGGTAACAACAATGAATTCAATACGGGAAATGTCGAAGAATACGTATCAACGCGCTTATTGTCAACTTTTTTTGGAATGGAAGGTAGATCAAAAGACAAAATCGTTTTCAGAGAACGTTTTGTAGAAAAAGTATAGTGAGCAACTCGCAAAAATATGGGCATTTTGCACTCGTATGAATTTCAGCACTTTGTGGGCATCATTTTGTGCTCCTTGCATTATATACGACTGCCTCAGAAATGAGGTTTTGCACACGAAAAACTCGCTCCGAAAGCGGTACTTTGCACACGGATATGTCATATTTGCGCACGTATCTTTCGTTCACTATGATTTTTTTGTTCTCTCTCAATAACGTCAAAATTCTGCAATGTTTCAAGTTGGCTGAGTTCCATAGAAAACGTCACGGCTCTATGGTTGTGTTGATTGGATACTTTGCACACGCCGTGCCGTGTGCAAAACACTGTGCACGGATATGTCATCTTTGCGCACGGATTTGTCATCTTTGCGCACGGATTTGTCCTCTTTGCGCACGGATTTGTCATCTGTGCGCACGGATTTGTCATCTGTGCGCACGGATTTGTCATCTGTGCGCACGGATTTGTCATCTTTGCGCACGAATTTGTCAGCTTTGTACATGGATATGTCATCTTTGAGCACGGATATGTCATCTCTGCGCATCTCTCGTTCAGCAGTCCACAAATTTGCATCCCTCGTGTGCAAAGAGTTGTTTTCAAACCTTGTTGTTAACTATACTATTTTTTGCAACCGCTTACCAAAGTTGTCTTTGATGATGTCAGATCTCAATGCAAAGTTGACGTTTTCCGAGAGAGTTTTTCTCAAGTTATTGGATGATTGCAATGGATCAAATATTTATATGCAAATGCAAACAATTTTTATATTTATTCTTTACTACAAGCATTACTTGCTTCGTTAGTTGGATGAATTTATTCACATCGGCATCATGCCAGTATATAATTATCTTTCTCTACGACTATTGTATTCTACGTTCATTACATATTGATTTTTAATTGAAGAATAAAGATGATTCCAAGACACCGTGGATCCTAACTCATTATTCTACGGCACTCGGCCAATCACAGGTTCAGAATTTTCAGAATCCACGGGTATGAGAGGTTTAACAAACCAATTTCTCAAGAAGGTTTTGCTTGATTAAACTTTTGTCACAGCTTGGCATCCGCGAATGTCAGATTGACTATTTTCTTAGTTTTAACTTTGATCTGTGTGACAAGGACCTAATATAAAAATGAATAGAGCGGATTGGGAAAGCAGTGATAGTGAGGAAGATGAAATCTATCTTGCAACAAAGGTATGTCAAACAATTTTTACTTGAACGTTCCACACTCTCTCAGTTTTGGTCAGAGTTTCTCTAGTAGGTATTTCGTTCACAAATTTTCGAGTGCCTGTTATAGCTCAGTTGGTAGAAGCGTGTGCATGAAGTAAATATATAACGAAGGTAGTTATATAGGAGTGAGTTTGAATCCCACTCTTGGTAGTTTTTTTAAAATCATTTTCAATTAAGGCATTTATTCATGTATAATTGTTATTCTACCTTATATTACTTTGTAATATATACTTATTTTCATAAATAATATTTAGATTTCATTAAAACTCTGACTATCGTATAATCGTAGAGAAAGTATAATAGCTATTATTTCAACTTCCTGAGGCCAAAGTGGAATTTATTCATAGAATTGGATTGTAAGAAAATTTCTGTGTTTGAATTTTCAATATTGCAGCAAAAATTGTGTGAATTTTTCTACTGTTGATCCCAGTGAACCAACATGGCGAAAGCAAATATCTGCAATCATTTACGCCGCTGAAAACTGTTTCAGATCTTACCTCTCATAAATAGAACGCAGTCAGTATACCTAAAAGACTGTCTTCAAAATGCTAAATGGCTACCTGTGTGCCTCAGGGCTCTGTGCTCGGGCCACTGCTATTTATTATTTATCAAAATGACTTTTTTCATTTTATATCTCCAATTTTCTGTGTGTGTGTGTGTGTGTGTGTTACTACATTGATTCAATTACACAAACAGTCATCCGTACTTAAACGAAATGACAGTTAGTATTGAAAGGAATGCAGGCATATGATTCACAGAAAATTATCTGAATCTCAAAAAGAGGAAAACACAAAAGCTTATGATCTCATCAAACAGAAACATAACTGAATGTAGATCTGTAAAATTGCTTGGCTTGAATCTTGATGGCTCGAGTTGGCAGCCTCATATAAAGGTAAGTATTAAGCATTAAACTATCCACCCAACTGTTTTTGCTGAGACGTCTGAAAAGTCCAGTAAACCTTCGTACTTCATGCGCAGTTCTCTAAACTATAAGTTTAATAAACACGTATCGCCTGCAATGAAGGTTAACAATAATTTATGAAACTTTCTTTTTTCATTTACAAAACAATCATATAGATATTCCACTTCAAATGCATACAGGGTGTAATCTAACCACTTGCTCTACCAATGACGGGTGTATAATGCCATTTTATAACGAATTACAGTGGTTCAAAATTCGAAAACAAATGTGAAAAATTCAGTATGGTTTCGAAAATTCGCTAACATTTTGAGAACTCTTCTGAGTTGGAATAGAATCCTATTTGAAAAAAAGATCTTATAAAGATTCGTCAAGTAATAAATAATGAAACTTAAAACTCTGTTTCTCCACAGCATCTTTGATTATTTTTTTGACGTTATTAGTGACGTTTGTTTACATAGTTGCTGTGCAAATATTGTTCGTATTCAACATGCCTCCTGCTACAATAGGCTATTTTTGGATTCAAAAGCCAATACCATTATTAAATATAAAAGCGAAATGGACAACATAAAAAAAATCTACGCGATCAACTTTGGAGAAAATGCATAATATCCTCCCTTAGTTGATTGTAGCTATTATCTACGTTTCATTCTAAATATTCGCGTGACCGATTTGCTTCTCAGATTACGTTATCAAATCGATAATCTAGAGATCACATTGCATGCTATTTGTATTTTCCAAGGCCGAATATACATACAACCTTTAAAACTTCAAAGAGTTCGATTCGTCTAGCTACACGTATCTTTCATCAATAAAGTAAGAAGTAGGTATTCCTTATACAAGGTGACCCAGGGGTGTGTGCATGGTCCATAACTTTTTTTCTATACAAGCAATCGACTTGATTTTTTTTTTCAATCGATAGGTTCAACAATGAGTACATTCTGAAAATATTTTCATTAATATGCAAGACGTTAAATTTTTTTAAATGGCAACCCTCCTTTTTTATTCCATTTTTGGATTCGCCACTAAATTGTCAACATAACGCACCCTGGTTTCATATACCTATATAAACTATTGCAGATAGGTATATGAAACCAGGGTGCGTTATGTTGACAATTTAGTGGCGAATCCAAAAATGGAATAAAAAAGGAAGGATGCCATTCAAAAAAATTGAACGTAGTCGTGTATTTTATTTTGAAACATCTTGTATATCGATGAACATATTTTCAGAATGTGCTCATTGTTGAACCTATCGATTGAAAAAAAAATCAAGTCGATTGCTTGCATAGAAAAAAAAGTTATGGACCATGCACACACCCCTGGGTCACCCTGTATGTGCCTAAAAATATACCAGTCGACAAAGTTTCGGAATAAACTGTATCAGAAATTAGCAAGAAACGTTGATTAGAATGAAATGCCTCTTAATTCAAAAAATAACTGAATAGCAGATAAAACAAATTTTTAAAAATATGTTGGTTGAATTTTGTACAGTAATTTTTGAAACACCGTCATCAGAACGTATGCGTACCAATTGTCCAATCTCAGAGTGTTGGTTACATCAATTCGAAGAGTAAACCCATTAATGTTGGTGTGCCACAAGGTTCCGTCTTGGGGCCTATTTTATTCTTGCTTTATTCCAACGATCTATATAAATTCTTGCAAAGTATTCACGTAACAATGAATGCAGACGACACAACAGGTGCATATTAAGTATTTCCATCAGTCCTGAGATTTTCATCATTCTACCTGAATACGGGGGTGTTTCCATAAGAATGAGACACACTGCATGTTGACTTTTATGTAATTTATTATTTTAATTTTTTATATTCACAGTTTAGGCTGTGACAATTTGCCATTGCTGTACCTATTTGACTATTCCTATACATTTTCATGTCTTGTTGGAAAATAAATTTCATTATTACTATTACTTCTGCTAATTTTCTAGAAAAAAAAAAATTAAAAAAAGTTTTTTCAGATTC
Organism: Chrysolina oricalcia; assembly: GCA_944452925.2. Taxonomy (NCBI): domain Eukaryota; kingdom Metazoa; phylum Arthropoda; class Insecta; order Coleoptera; family Chrysomelidae; genus Chrysolina; species Chrysolina oricalcia. Next base: position 4,057,653 of record OX101825.2, on the reverse strand, counting down.
TTAAATCAAAAAAAGATCCGCTGTAACACTTTTCCATTAGTTAATGTCCCAGGTGGCACAAGAGGTGTCTCCAATTATGACGTATCCTAAACATTTATTAAAAACCTTTGTAAAAAGTGAGATAGTCGGATAATCTGTGGATATTCGTCTGTCAATTTATGCAAATTATTCTAAATCAATATTCTCTTACAAGTGAACCAACATGGTCGTGGTATCTGAAACGGTTGGAAAATTATTCAACAAACAGTTATCAAATAACTAAAGGTAATGATGAAGTGTCCGGTCTCACAATCAATGATATTGGAGTTCCCCAAGGCACTGTACTTGGCCCCTTACTTTCTATTCTCTATATACATCAAACGATTTGAGCTAATCGTGCATTTGCTCAGATGCCTTGAGGTATAGTTTATCCAATCTCAGTTGAATGAGCTGTAAAACCGGATTAACACGTCAATGACTTCGCCTCTTTAAACGTACTTGCCGACCATAGGCGGAGATATTTTCTCTTACTTGGGTATAACTTCGTCGTGATACATATCGTTGCTGATTTTGAAACTTATAGAATAGAATATGAACATGTACTTTCTGTATTTATTATTGTACCTTCTGCTTTATACCTGCTACCTTTTGCTCCTACTACGGTTCTTGACAATATTTATATTTTATACTTCCCATATTTTTATATTTTGACATGTGACTATATATTTTTATATTTCTATATGTTGAGTAACCTATATGTATATGTGTGATTAGATATTAGGGTTATAACTGTATATGAATATTAGCAAAGCTAAATAAATAACGAATAATAAATAACTTTGCGTATTGCTTGCTGTATAGAAAGGACCCCGCAAACACCTTATGGAATTTGGGTCCCGGTGGATTATTTTGAATTTTTGGCATGTAATTCTCAACCAATGTTACCATTGCGCCAACCTAAAAAAATTAACAGTTTTGCTGTTAGGGGGCGTTGAAATCACCCCTTGCGCAGATTAGACTATTTATTTTAGAATCCGGTAACAATATTTTCACTTGTTTCATTGTTGCTAATGTTGCACAATATTGTGCTGTTTTATAAAAAAAATTCTTACCCCCTCCCCTTTTTCCCCCAACTCCTATTACAAAACGCAAAAAAAGTATTTCTCGAGTGCCTTTAAATGAATCGTCTAAGCAACTGTAATCTTCACATGAAATTACTTTAATAATTTGCCACATATTGAATGAAACAATAATTTATTTGAACCAAATTTCTCTCAGTGCTTCCATAAGAATAAAAAAAATTAGGAACCCATAATAAAATGCACCATATAACAGTAATAATAATAATCACTTCATCGGTTTATATACAGGGTGTCAATTTGAAAACTTCCCACCCTTAATATCTTCCTTCCAGTAAATAATATGAGTAATCGAAAAAATAGGTCAATTTTATTGTCAAGGGGGACACTTTCACGGACTATTTGTAGCCCTCGTGGTTCAACCCCCTAGGAGGGGTAGATGTTACCCTTAGAATTTTAAATGGGAAGTGGGGTCAAGTGGCACATCATTTTGATGGGCGTTCAATTCTTGTTCCAATGGTACCCTGACTTATTATTTTTTGATGAGCATTTTCCGAAAAATTGCGTTCTAAACTAACAGAAGTAATTATTAGAACGCCTATACTGAGATGCATTATTGTATTGACTCCCTTTAATAAAAATGGTTAGAAGAGTAGGTGGCACCGCTCCAAACCTTGAATGACAGGAATACATTTATTACGCATGGGATTTTTTATTTGGTGGTTATTTTCCTTCTACACAATAAAATTTAATTTGCGAGAAAGACATTTCCAACATAAAATCTACTTACGCTTATCTTATTAGCTGTTCGAAATGTTGTCCATTTTGCTCTAAACAGTAATACAGTCTGTTTTCGAACTCCCCTCTAACATTACGGAAAACTTCACTAGGAATTGACTGGCATGCTGCTGTAATTCGTCTTTTAAGTTCGTCAATATCAGAAGGTTGTGTTTTATAAACAACGGATTTAAGATGCCCCCAAAGAAAGAAATCTAAGGGTGTTAAATCCGGTGATCTCGGAGGCCATTCAACTGCTCCCCTTCTGCCAATCCATCTACCCGGAAATCTCTCGTTTAACCACTGTCGGACGGGAAGAAAATAATGAGGTGGAGCACCGTCCTGCTGGAAATGTAACAGATCCTCCTGCAAAAGTTCATTACCTTCTGCATCAATTTGAGTTTCTAGCTCGTGAGTTATAAGAGGATCGATAGTCTCTTCAAGCATATCAAGGTACAGATTGCCAGTCAAGTTTTCTTCTAGAAATAATGGACCAAGAATGGCATTTCCAAGAATACCAGCCCAAACATTAACTTTTTGTGGGTGTAGTGTATGCCCTTCCCGAAAAATATGTGGGTTTTCGTCACTCCAATAGCGACAATTTTGTCTGTTAACATTGCCATTCAGAAAAAATGAACACTCATCGCTGAAACAGATGTTTAACAGAAGATTAGGGATGGTATTGACTCGATGAGACATGATTTCACAAAACTCTATTCTTCTATCATAATCATCCTCGTGGAGCTCTTGAAGAATCTGCATTTTATATGGATGAAATTTATGCATTTTCAATGCTTTTCTTATAGTCTCGCGTGACATTCCCGTCTGTTCTGATACTGATCGTAAGGAGCTCGTGGGCTCTGCAGCAAATGTTCCCAAAACTTCAATTTGAGCTGCTTCATTTAGTACTCTGGGGTTATTTCTTTTTTTATTTGTCACTGAACCAGTTTCGTAAAACTTATTCACCAAAGCAAGCACATACCGGTGACTTACATTACAATTTGGATGTCTTTCGTGCGCACTTTCCAACTTCGCCATAAATTACAATCATTTCAATTCTGTCTTGAAGAATGTAAACCATTTTTACACTTTTATACACTTATTAAAGTAATTCCTAAACAGCCCAACAGGTACAACGGTATTCACAATACTACCACATAGTTCAAATTTGCTAACCAATTTTTTGCCGGAAAACAGAAACTTTTTACAGCAGAAGTAGCAAAAAAGGAAGGCTATCTGTACAATTTCTGCGATGACACTTAAAAATTCAGCATTTAATAAACACAACTTTACTACCATCTACGTTTTACTATTAGACTACTTTTCTATGTAAAGTGTTTGGAGCTAATGGCTAATGTTACCCCTAATAAAGGGTTGGAACGGTACCACCTAATATTCTAACCAGTTCTGGCCAAACCATGCATCTCAGTATAGGCGTTCTAATAATTACTTCTGTTAGTTTAGAACGCAATTTTTCGGAAAATGCTCATCAAAAAATAATAAGTCAGGGTACCATTGGAACAAGAATTGAACGCCCATCAAAATGATGTGCCACTTGACCCCCCTTCCCATTTAAAATTCGAAGGGTAACATCTACCCCTCCTAGGGGGTTGAACCACGAGGGCTACAAATAGTCCTTGAAAGCGCCCCCCTTGACAATAAAATTGACCTGTTTTTTCGATTACTCATATTGTTTACTGGAAGGAAGATATTAAGGGTGGGAAGTTTTCAAATTGACACCCTGTATACACATCGACGTTTGAGAGATTTTGAGGCATACCTAGTTGATAAACAAATTCTACTATTTGTCACTTAAAACTAACATGCAAGCTTTCCACCACAGCCTTTGTAGGTTCTCGGAATTCAAAAACATAAACTCGATAAAAAACATTACGAATATTATTATTGTAGAAGAGTTTCACTGGACTTACTTGTCTCCAATTTATCTCCGCTTTGATAAAAAATACGCTGTTAATCAATCTTCCAGACTTTCATCCTTTTTCTGGAAGACTTAGAAACAATTCTTTTATCAAAGTGAACAAGCTGATGACAAATAATCTTCGAGCAACCAGCGTCTTGAATAAATGAAATAAATAGTGTAATTTTTCCTCCATTCTCACAACATTCATAACATAAAATGATTAAAAAAAATCTTACCCTGATATCATTTGATGCTCACTTTTTGTTAGAGACGAGAGAAATACCCAATATATGGGTAAACGTCCATACATTTCCCTTCTAGGAACGATTTGAATTCGAATTCATAATGATGCCTTCCGAGTCATATGAGTAAAATAAATTGACAGAAATGACATGTGAAAGTGAAGATTTGAAATTCGAAAATACCTGTTTCATTCAAATAAAATGAATGGTTGGGCCAAAAATCAAAAGGTGAAACTATTATCGAATTGTCATATTAATTATTATACAAATTTTGATTATATTTTTTTGGCACGATTTTTTTATTCCCACTTCCTTCCTCAATGTTGAGAAAAGAGTCTATGCCTTCTTGAAAAATTATATTCCAAAAAAAACACGCCTTCAATTGATGTAAATTGAATGGAATGATTGATTAGATAATAAATTATCCACATGTGTAACAATTTAAACTAAACCGTAGTTTATATTCAGCATGTTATGCTAGAAATTAGTTACACTGATTTAAAAATATCTTGTCAACATTACGGAACTCATTTTCTGAATGTGAAATTGATGACTTATTTAATGACAACTACCATATGGTATGAGGGAGTGAAAATATGTAGAAAAGATAATTCATACTTTATACACTATTGATGTATAATAATTTCAAGTAAACGGTAAAATTTCGTCAAAAATAACTGAGAAAAGGCAACATTTTGGAAGAACAGGCAACATTTCAGGAGAAAGGCAGTATATCGAGAGAGAAAAGGCAATATTTTGAGAGAGAAAGGGCAATATTTTGAGAGAGAAAAGGCAATATTTTGAGAGAGAAAAGGCAATATTTTGAGAGAGAAAAGGCAACCTTTCGAGAGAGAAAAGGCAATATTTTGAGAGAGAAAAGGCAATATTTTGAAAGAGAAAAGGCAACATTTCGAGAGAGAAAAGGCAAAATTTCGAGAGAGAAAAGTCAACATTTCAAGAGAGAAAAGGCAACATTTCGAGAGAGAAAAGGCAATATTTCGAGAGAGAAAATGCAACATTTCTGAAGAACGAGCAACATTTCGGAATAAAAGGCAACATTTCGGGGAGAAAATGCAACATTTCGGGAAGAAAGGGCAACACTGCAGAAAGAATCAGCAATATTTCGAGAAGAAACGGTAATATTTCCGGAATACTCGGCATTCTTTCGGAGAGAAAAGGCAACATTTCTAGGGGAGGCAGCATTTCGGTGGGAGGCAGCGTTTCGGGAAAAAAGGCAACATTTCGGAAAGAAAATGCAACATTTCGGAAAGAAAAGGCAATATTTCATAGAGAAAAGGCAACATTTTGGAAAAAAAGGCAATATTTCATAAAGAAAAGGCAATATTTCATAAAGAAAAGGCAACATTTCGGAAAGAAAGGGTAACGTTTCGGAAAGAAAAGGCAACGTTTCGGGGAAAAATCAAAAGTTCTGGAGAAAGGGCAAAATTTCGGGAGGAAAGGAAACATTATGGGGACATATAAGGCAACATTTCGGGAAAAAAGGCAACATTTCGGGAAGAAATTACAACATTTCTGGGAGAAAAGGCACACTTCGTAAATAAAAGGCCACATTTCGGAAGAAAAAAGGCAACAGTTCGAGAAGAAAAAGGGCAACATTTCGAGGAGAAAAGGGGCAATATTTCGAGGAGAAAAAGGGCAACATTGCGGAGAGAATCGACAATATTTCGGGGAGAATCGACAATATTTCGGGGAGAATCGACAATATTTCGGGGAGAATCGGATTTATTTCGGGAAGAATCGACATTATTCGGGAGAGAAGACAACTTTTTTGAAAGAAAGCATTAAGGAGAGAAAAGGCAACATTTCGATAAGAAAAGGCAACATTTCGGAAAGAAAATGCAACATTTCAGGAGAGGCAACATTTCGGGAGAAAAGCCCAACATTTGGGGAGCAAGGGCAACATTTCGGCAGAAAAAGCAGCATTTTGTGATAAAATAGCAACATTTCGGGAGAAAGGGCAACATTTGGGAGAAAGCGAAACATTACGGCAGGAAACGAAACATTAACGGGAGGAAACGGAACATTACGGGAGAAAAGGATACATTTGGAGAGAAAATGCACCATTTCAGGAGAAAATTCACCACTTCGGAAGAATAGGCAATATTTCGGTAGAAAAGTCAATATTTTTGGAGAAAAGGCTACATTTCGGAAAAAGGGAAGGAAGGCAAAAATTCACTAAAAACGGCAGGAATTCGAGAATAAAATGCAGTATTTGGAGAGAGAAAAGGCGAAACTTAATCAAAACTATCAATAAGAAAACCAAAATTTTGTGAAAAATATTGAATTTTTACCAAAATTTCGATGAAAACGGAAATAATAATATTCACAACAACGAGAAAATGGACAATATTACCAAATATAACTAAAGATTATTAGATTGTCTAATTTTGGCAAGAAGATGTAAAATTTCTTGGAAAATCAGACTTCGAAAAGAATATCAAATCTTATTTTAATTTCAACATGTCTATATTTTGAAAAAAAAATTTTTTTGAAGGAAAACAAATGCGAAATTTAGAAAAGGTGCAAAATTTCGAGAAAAAAATTTAAATTTTGAGAAAAACGCGAAATTTTGGGAGAAAATTGGAAATTATTTATTGAGGTGACCCCATTCTATAAAAAAAATATCAAAGTATTGATTCACTCTCATTTACCATTATTCATTCTCGCGTCCGATAAAACACATTTCGTTTGATTCTACAGGAACCTACAAAAACCGATATCTGATCGAGGTTCCCGTGGAGGAAAGCCTTGTGAGTGTGTGTAGCAGTGTAAAAAGGTTGTCATTACATTTTTTCTTACCTTGCGGCTGGGGGTTGTTAGCCCCCGGAGCCGCCGTAACCTTGCTGTGGGCCGTCGTGGTTGACGTTGGCGGACACTCGGTTGTAGTTGGTACGACTGCCTCGTCTTCGCAGCTATTAACATTCCCTTCGGGAGATCGCGTTTTTCGCTGAAACAATACGAAAACGTCAGGGAGATCGACAATGTATTCATTATCTATAACCAATGCACGGTATACGGTGCGAGGACGATAAAAATAAAATATATTTGACAGATCCCACACCTGACACCAAATTCAAAAATTCTTCATTTAAGGTTTGACATTGGTGAAGGCAGTACATGAAGTAGAGGAGGACAGTAAGATCGGTGGGAAAAATAATCTGGAATGATGGGAGCACATATAGAATAGAATAAAAATAAAATAAATTTGTCAGATCCCACACCTGACAGCAGATTCTTTAATTCATTAATAAAGGTTTGATAGTGGTGAGGGCAGTACAAGAAGCAGAGGAGGTCAGTAAGGTCGGTCGGAAAAATAATCTGGAATGTCGGAAGTACATATAGAATAAAAATAAAATACATTTGACAAATCTCACACCTGATACCAGATTCCTTAATTGGGGTTTGATATTGGTGAAGGCAGTACAGAAATTAGAGGACAGTTAGATTGGTCGGAAAAATAATCTGGAATATCGGGAGAGCATATAAAATAAATTTGACAAATCCCACACCCGACACCAAGTTCATTAATTAATTAAGGTTTGAAAATGGTGGAGGCAATGCAGGAAGCAGAGGCCAGTGGGATCGGTGGGAAACTAATCTGGAATGACTAGAACCCATGTATGTGGAGGTTATTATGTGTTCCTCGATATGGACTTGGATTATTTCAACATTTTGTAGTGTATCAACTTCACACAAAGGCAACATTTCGGGGGGAAAAGGCAACATTTCGGGAATAAAATGCAACATTTCGGAGAGAATCGGCAATATTTCAAGAGAAAGGTCAACCTTTTGAAAAAAAGGCAACCTTTTGAAAAAAAGGCATCCTTTTCGGTGAGAAAAGGGCATTATTTCGGGGAGAAAAGGCAATATTTCGAGAAGAAAAAGCAACATTACAAGAAGAAAAAGCAACATTACAAGAAGAAAAAGCAACATTTCCGAAAAAAGGCAATATTTCGAGAAGAAAAGGCAACGTTAGGGGCACATTTCGAGAGAAAGGGCAACATTTTTGAAGAACGAGCAATATTTAGTGAAGAAAAAGGCAACATTTCAGTGGAACGATCAAAATGTAGGGAAGAAAAGGACAATATTTCGGGGAGAATCAGCATTATTTCTGGGAGAAAAGGCAACATTTCGAGAAGAAAATGCAACATTTCGAGGAGAAAAGGCAACTTTTTGGGGAAAGAAAAGGCAACTTTTTGGGGAAAATCGGCAATAGTTCGTGAGAAAGGGCCACATTTTGTGAGAAAGGGCCACATTTAGAGAGGAATTGTAACATTTTTGGAAAACGAGCAATATTTCGGGAAGAAAAAGGCAACATTTCAGAAGAACGATCAAAATGTATGTATTTGAAAAGGGCAATTTCGGGGAGAATCGGCATTATTTCGGAGAGAATCAGCATTATTTCGGGGTGAAGAGGCAACATTTCGTGAGAAAGGGACACATTTCGAGAGAAAAAGCAACATTTTTGGAGAACGAGTAATATTTCAGGAAGAAAGAGGCAACATTTCAGAAGAACGATCAATATGTAGGGAAGAAAAGGGCAATATTTCGGGGAGAATCGGCATTATTTCGGTAAGAAAAGGCAACATTTCTGGAAGAAAAAGCAACATTTCGAGAAAAAAGGCAACATTTCTGGAAGAAATGGCAACATTTCGGGAAGAAAATGCAACATTTCGGGAAGAAAATGCAACATTTCGGGAAGAAGAGGCTACATTTCGGGAATGATTTCGGTGAGAATCGGCATTATTTCGGGGAGAAAAGGCAGCATTTCGGAAGATAGAGTTACATTTCGGAAGAAAAGGCAACATTTCGAGAAAAAAGGCAACATTTCGGAGAAAAGGGCAGCATTTCGGGGAAAAAGGCAGCATTTCGGAAAGAAAAGGAAACATTTTGAGGAGAATCGGCAATATTTCGAGAGAAAGGGCCACATTTCGAGAGAAAAACAACATTTTGGAAGAACGAGCAATAGTTTGGGAAGAAAAACGCAACATTTCGGAAGAACGAGCAATATGTCGGAAAGAAAAAAAGCAATATTCTAGGGAGAATCGGCATTATTTCGGGGAGAATCGGCATTTTTTCGGGGAGAAAAGGCAACATTTCGGAAAAAAAGGCAACATTTTGGGGAAAAAAGGCAACCGTTCGAAGGAAAAAGGCAACACTTCAAGGAAAAAATTTCGGGAAGAAAATGCAAGATTTTCTTCTTGAACGATTTCAACATTTCGTAGGGGTCCAGCTCCACACGGTTCGTTTTCCTCGAAAGATCTGGAACGAAATACTTACCTTCTGTCCGCAACGCTGGTACGTATCTAGAAGCTTGATGGTAGACGCGCGAACGAAGGGTTGCTGACTATTGCCCGGGCTAGCATTTTTGACGGAAGAGTAAGTATGTCCTTGGGTGTTCACAGAGAAAACTTGTTCGACGATAGACAGTTCGGCGTTGGCGTTGCTGAAGATACCGCTGTCACCGCTGTAAAGTTCCGCGCGACGCTTTTTGTGTTGCACTGACCAGTTGCCGCTGCCGCTTCCGTTACTGTTGCTGATATTTGGAACCAACTGCTGGGATTGGATGAACATGTCATGCATACCCTTGAACAAAAGAAACCCATGTTAGAATCGTTTTTGTACGCGGTGGGTAGAGAGAGATTTCATTTAATAGAGTTAAAGTATGCGCCCGTATATAGGTTCCAAGAATTATCAAAAGGAGGTCATAGTCTGGAAGCGTAAAATAATTAGAAACAGCACAAAAATCAAGATTTTTTTCATGTAGCAGCCTGTAGTTTTTTTATTTGAAGAGATGAAGATTTGAAATTTGCAGAAGTTACGTAATCAATGATAGCGCTTCATTTGAATCTAACGCCAACTTTTTTCAACTACCTGTTTGATCGGCAGTAACTCCAACTTCTTTTTTTTGAATGACACCCTGTATATTTATCCAGCCTACCTTATTTGTCTTGAAATTCTCTATTCAACCGTGTATCACAAAGTGGCATTCGTTTCCCGATTCGCAGATGAATTGCATTTTATTGAAAAACATCAAGTTGGCTGTTACCCGAATTCGATAATCTTTCGATGCTTGGTAGGCTTGGAAATCCAAAGAGTATCAGTTAAACGATATAATTTCAGTTTTTTCCATACCTGAAAACTGAAATCATATCGTTTAACTGATACTCTTTGGATTTCCAAGCCTACCAAGCATCGAAAGATTATCGAATTCGGTTAACAGCCAACTTGATGTTTTTCAATAAAATGCAATTTATCTGCGAATTGAGAAACGAATGCCACTTCGTGATACACGGTTGAATAGTGAATTTCAAGACAAATAAGATAGGCTAGATAAATATACAGGGTGTCATTAAAAAAAAGAAGTTGGAGTTACTGCCGATCAACCAGGTAGTTGAAAAAAGTTGTCGTTAGATTCAAATGAAGCGCTATCATTGATTACGTAACTTCTGCAAATTTCAAATTTTTATTTCTTCAAATAAAAAAACTACAGGCTGCTACATGTCTGCTGTGTCACCCGGTATGTCGAAAATAAGGAAAAAAACATCTGGAAATTTTCAGAAATCGCACGCTCTTTCGGAAAATGTAAAGTTGATAGTTGAAAAGTCGGTATGGACGAGTAAAATAATTAAAAACCGTAGAAATTCGAGATTTGTGAATTTCATTAGATGTCGAGAATAAGGAAAAAATGCGCCTGGAAATTTGAAGAGAATGTGAAAAAATGCACGCTGTCTCAGAAAATGTAAAGTTAATATTCGAAAAGTCCGTACTTATGGAAAAGCAAAATAATTTCAAACCGTGGAAATTCGATATTCGTTAATTTTATTAGATGTCGAGAATAATTGAAAATACGCCTGGAGATTTTCAGATAATGTGTAAAAATGCACGATTTTTCAGAAAATGTAAAGTTGATATTAGCAAAGTCCGTATGGAAAAGCAAAATAATTAAAAACCGTGGAAATTCAACATTCGGTAATTTCATTAGTCAAGAATAAGGAAAAAATACGCCTGGAAATTTTAAGAGAATGTGAAAATATACACGCTTTCTCAGAAAATGTAAAGTTAATATTCGAAAAGTCCGTACTTATGGAAAAGCAAAATAATAAAAAACAGTGGAAATTCGTGATTCGTTAATTTCATTAGATGTCAAGAATACGGAAAAAACACTCCTGGAAAATTTCAGAGAATGTGAAAAAATGTACGCTTTTTCAGAAAATGTAAAGTTGACATTCGAAAAGTCCGTATGGAAAAGCAAAATAATTTAAAACCGTGGAAATTCGAGATTCGTTAATTTCATTAGATGTCAAGAATAAGGAAAAAATACGCCTGGAAATTTTCAGAGAATGTGAAAAAATGCACGCTTTTTCACAAAATGTAAAGTTGATATTCGGTCCGTATGGAAAAGCAAAATAATTAAGAATCGTGGAAATTCGAGATACGTTGATTTCATTAATGTCAAGAATACGGAAAAAATACGCCTGGAAATTTTCAGAGAATGTGAAAAAATGTACGCTTTTTCAGAAAATGTAAAGTTGACATTCGAAAAGTCCGTATGGAAAAACGAAATAATTTAAAACCGTGGAAATTCGAGATTCGTTAATTTCATTAGATGTCGAGAATAAGGAAAAAAGGTGCCTGGCAATTTTCACAGAATGTGAAAAAATGCATGCTCTTTCGGAAAATGGTAAGTTATTTGAAAAATCGGTACTCATGGAAGAGTAAAATAATTAAAAACTGTGGAAATTCGAGATTTCTATCGTAAATTTTATTTTGAAAATAATGAAAAAAGCCGCCTGGAAATTTTCAGAGAATGTGAAAACATGCACGCTCTTCGGAAAATGTAAAGTTTCTATTTGAAAAGTTCGTTCGGAAGAGTAAAATAACTAAAAACCATGGAAATTCGTTAATTTTATTAGAATTCGAGAATAAGGAAAAAGTCCGCCTGGAAATTTTAAGAGAACGTGAAAAAATGCATGCTCTTTCGGAAAATGTTAAGTTTAAATTTGAAAGGTACGTATGGAAGAGTAAAATAATAAAAACTGTGGAAATTCGAGATTCGTTTATTTCATTGTAAGTCGAGAATACGAAAAATTGCCATCTGGAAAATTTCAGAGAATGTGAAAAAATGCTTGTCATTTCGGTAAAGTCGACAATTGAAAAGTGGGTCTGGAAACAGAAAAGATTAGAAACCGCAAAAATTCAAGATTCGTTTTGTTAATTTCATTGATTATTATGGGTCGAGATTCAGGAAATATGCCAAATAGAATTTTTTAGAGAATGTGTGAAAATACACGCAATATAAAGTTGATGATTAAAAAGTGGGTCTAAATAAGAAAATATATTTAAAAGCTTTAAGAAGATTTCTTACCATAAATTGATAAATGTATCCGTTGCTATACGTGTTAATCCATCATGAAAAATTAAAAATAAAACTTCCAGTGAATTAAAGACCAAAGAATAAATATTTAGGCGGAGTCTTCAACGAAATTTATATCTTTCTTCTCAACTCAAGTTTAACAAATGTTGATGGGTCACATACCTCAATTTGAGGATGTAAAAGTAAGATTACCTTCCAGAACCAAAACCAACATTTCCACCAGTCAAGTTACTACTGTCACCGAAAACCCACAAGGACTGTGGGGGTGGGTTGGCTGTTACGGCTCTCATAGCCAAGCGTTTTTTAATTACAATGCCAATTCAGTTTTGAGAATATCAAGGCTTACAGGTATAAATTTTGAACTTCTTAGTAGAAGTAATCCAAGTGAAGATTAATAAATATAATTATTACCTGCAGGAAGATTACCTCTATACAATCATTAAAAAGTCGTTTGGAACATCGGTAAATATACAGGAAGTTTTGCTGAATCAGAGAAGAAAGTTGGATTTAATTCTAGTGAAAATAATGAGTAAAAAAATTACATAATCAAGTGTTTGTGATTTTTAGTAGAAGTAAATTGAAGAAATATTTAAATATTATTGCATTCACTAGATCTTTACCTTATTCATTTTAGTCCGGTGGCAGGGAGGGTTTTCGTGGCCGATGAAATGCGACGGGATCACCCAAGTTATTCTTATGTATTTTGACCCGCTGAATCCGAATTTCGAGGGTGATAAGCCGTGATAGCATCCGGAAAATTGTTATAGACGATTTTCCGGGTGATAAGCCGTGAAAGCATCCGGAAAATTGTTATAGACGATTTTCCGAGGAAAATCGAAAAATACATTTTTTCCAAAAACGAATAATGCTATAATATTCTCCATAAAATTCTCTACAAAAAAGGTCTCAACAAGTTTTTCTCCAAAATGCACCGTTTTCCGGTAAAACGTGCTCAAAATTCGATAAAATGCGATTTTCTCAATTTTCAGTGCTCTCTCATTCAGTCATATAATGATATTTTCAAGATCACGTTGTCCCAAATTATTTATATACAGTGTGACCCACTTAAGACCGGAGCGCCTTTATAAAATCTACAGTTTTCAACCGATTGGAATTATTTTTTTTCGTTGGATAGACATTCAAAAAGTCTACCAGGGCACCAAATTTCATGAAAAAAATTTCAATTCCAGGGCCAACTAAACTGATTTTTCAAGATAAAAAATCTAAAAAAATTACTAGCGATTTGTTTAGAAAAATTCCAACTACACCACCATATTGGCGACTCTTTCAAATGGTTCATATGTAAATAACGTTGTAATGCGTTAATCAATAAAAAAGTTATAAGGGAATGAAATTTGAAAGATATGCCGTTTAATCAACCCATCAATTCAATTTCAAAACTTTTATCAGAATTTTGACTACACCACCGGATTCAGGGAGTCTCGAAATTTCATCGAAATCTGTTGATAAAAAAAATGAGATAAAATTAAGATGTCAATTTTATCTCATAATTTTTTTGTCAATTTTATTTCATAATATTTTTTTATTTATCAACTGATTTCGATGAAATAACAGTCAGTGATACTTCGAGACTCCCTGAATCCGGTAGTGTAGTCAAAATTCTGATAAAAGTTTTGAAATTGAATTGGTGGTTTGATTAAACGGCATATTTTTCAAATTTCATTCCATCATAACTTTTTTATTGTTTGACGCATATCAACGTTATTTGCATAAGAACCATTTAAAAATGTCGCAAATCCTGTGGTGTAGTTTTTCTAAAAAATCGCTAGTAATTTTTTTTTAGATATTTGACCTTGAAAAATCAGATTAGTTGGCCCTGGAAATGGAGATTTATTCATGAAATTTGGCGTCTTACTAGACTTTTTGAATATCTATCTAAGAAAAAAAAACATTTGAATAGGTTGAAAAATGTAGATTTTATAAGGGTGCCTCGGTCTTAAGTGGGTCACACTGTATGTCTCGACTATGAATAACAAAGAAGATATTCCTGAAAAAATCATTCGTGTGGATTTCCTGGCACTGAATTTCCCGATACGTTTACCTTGCATAAAAGAGGCATTTTTTTATTCGCGAAGCTCACGTCGTGGACGAACTTCTTAGAGTGTCAATTAAAAAGAGTTCAGCACATATTTTGTCATGATCACAAAGCATCTCAGTGGCGGAAAAACGGAATATTTTGCTTAAAATTACGACAATTTTCCGAGGAAAATCGAAAAATCAATTTTTTTTCCTGAAACAAATAATGCTATAACATTTTCCATAAAATTCTCCACTAAAAAACTCCCAGCAAATTTTTCTCTAAAATGCACCGTTTTTCAATAGAAAGTGCTTGAAATTCGAAAAAATGCTATTTTCTCAAGTTTTAGTGCTCTCTCATTCATTCACAAAATGATATTTTCAGGATCACATTGTCCCAAATTATTTATATATGTCTCGACTATGAATAACAAAAAAGATATTCTTGAAAAAATCATTCGTGTGGATTTCCTGACACTGAATTTCCCGATACGTTTACCTTGCATAAAAGAGGCATTTTTTTATTCGCGAAGCTCACGCCGTGGACGAATTTCTTAGAGTGTCAATTAAAAAGAGTTCAGCACATATTTTGTCATGATCACAAAGCATCTCAGTGGCGGAAAAACGGAATATTTTGCTTAAAATTACGACAATTTTCCGAGGAAAATCGAAAAATCGATTTTTTTTCCTGAAACAAATAATGCTATAACATTTTCCATAAAATTCTCCACTAAAAAACTCTCAGCAAATTTTTCTCTAAAATGCACCGTTTTTCAATAGAAAGTGCTTGAAATTCGAAAAAATGCTATTTTCTCAAGTTTTAGTGCTCTCTCATTCATTCACAAAATGATATTTTCAGGATCACATTGTCCCAAATTATTTATATATGTCTCGACTATGAATAACAAAAAAGATATTCTTGAAAAAATCATTCGTGTGGATTTCCTGACACTGAATTTCCCGATACGTTTACCTTGCATAAAAGAGGCATTTTTTTATTCGCGAAGCTCACGCCGTGGACGAATTTCTTAGAGTGTCAATTAAAAAGAGTTCAGCACATATTTTGTCATGATCACAAAGCATCTCAGTGGCGGAAAAACGGAATATTTTGCTTAAAATTACGACAATTTTCCGAGGAAAATCGAAAAATCGATTTTTTTTCCTGAAACAAATAATGCTATAACATTTTCCATAAAATTCTCCACTAAAAAACTCTCAGCAAATTTTTCTCTAAAATGCACCGTTTTTCAATAAAACGTGCTTGAAATTCGAAAAAATGCTATTTTCTCAATTTTTAGTGCTCTCTCATTCATTCACAAAATGATATTTTCAGGATCGCCTTGTCCCAAATTATTTATATATGTCTCGACTATGAATAACAAAAAAGATATTCCTGAAAAAATCATTCGTGTGGATTTCCTGACACTGAATTTCCCGATACGTTTACCTTGCATAAAAGAGGCATTTTTTTATTCGCGAAGCTCACGCCGTGGACGAATTTCTTAGAGTGTCAATTAAAAAGAGTTCAGCACATATTTTGTCATGATCACAAAGCATCTCAGTGGCGGAAAAACGGAATATTTTGCTTAAAATTACGACAATTTTCCGAGGAAAATCGAAAAATCGATTTTTTTTCCTGAAACAAATAATGCTATAACATTTTCCATAAAATTCTCCACTAAAAAACTCCCAGCAAATTTTTCTCTAAAATGCACCGTTTTTCAATAAAACGTTCTTGAAATTCGAAAAAATGCTATTTTCTCAATTTTTAGTGCTCTATCATTCATTCACAAAATGATATTTTCAGGATCGCCTTGTCCCAAATTATTTATATATGTCTCGACTATGAATAACAAAAAAGATATTCCTGAAAAAATCATTCGTGTGGATTTCCTTACACTGAATTTCCCGATACGTTTACCTTGCATAAAAGAGGCATTTTTTTATTCGCGAAGCTCACGCCGTGGACGAATTTCTTAGAGTGTCAATTAAAAAGAGTTCAGCACATATTTTGTCATGATCACAAAGCATCTCAGTGGCGGAAAAACGGAATATTTTGCTTAAAATTACGACAATTTTCCGAGGAAAATCGAAAAATCGATTTTTTTTCCTGAAACAAATAATGCTATAACATTTTCCATAAAATTCTCCACTAAAAAACTCCCAGCAAATTTTTCTCTAAAATGCACCGTTTTTCAATAAAACGTGCTTGAAATTCGAAAAAATGCTATTTTCTCAATTTTTAGTGCTCTCTCATTCATTCACAAAATGATATTTTCAGGATCACATTGTCCCAAATTATTTATATATGTCTCGACTATGAATAACAAAAAAGATATTCCTGAAAAAATCATTCGTGTGGATTTCCTGACACTGAATTTCCCGATACGTTTACCTTGCATAAAAGAGGCATTTTTTTATTCGCGAAGCTCACGCCGTAGACGAATTTCTTAGAGTGTCAATTAAAAAGAGTTCAGCACATATTTTGTCATGATCACAAAGCATCTCAGTGGCGGAAAAACGGAATATTTTGCTTAAAATTACGACAATTTTCCGAGGAAAATCGAAAAATCGATTTTTTTTTCCTGAAACAAATAATGCTATAACATTTTCCATAAAATTCTCCACTAAAAAAGTCCCAGCAAATTTTTCTCTAAAATGCACCGTTTTTGAATAAAACATGCCTGAAATTCGAAAAAATGCTATTTTCTCAATTTTTAGTGCTTTCTCATTCATTCACAAAATTATATTTTCAGGATCACATTGTCCCAAATTATTTATATATGTCTCGACTATGAATAACAAAAAAGATATTCCTGAAAAAATCATTCTGTTCAAATTTTTCTGTTGTTGTATACCGTACAACTCGAGTGGATTGTCCATACCGCGCACGGACGATTGGGAACTCGCTTTTCAAATGACAAATATTAGGGATCGACCGATATAGAAATTTTAGCTGATACCCATAATCGGCCGATACCGATATTTCAAATACCGATATATCGGTCTATCGGTCGTTAATTTTTTTCCATCGTTGTTCGTACAGTTGTACTAACATAGCTGAAACCGTAAAAACATGTACGTCCATAATTCGACAATGGGATATAAATTCAGAAAAGGCTAAGGAAATTCATAAATTAATTGGTGAAATAAATGATAGCTACCGACAATCAACTATTTTCCATTTGTTCGGATACTGGTTTTACACGCTTATTAAAAAAAGGATTTCCTTTATATTCCATACCATCAGACAAATATTTCCGTGAAACTGTAGTGCCAGACAATTTTCAAAAGTGCAAATCTCGTATACTCTGAAGCTGGTAATATTTATGATGCAAAACGTAGCAGGCTAACTCCTGATAGGGCAGAAAGCTTATTGTTTTTGCATCACAACCTACCAAAACTAAATTATCAGTATTAATCAGATATTTTTGTATTTTAGTAAGGTGAAATAATTTTAACTTATAGTTGCAATCCGCATAGGGTTTTATTTTATTCATTTTTAATTACTAGTCAAAGAATTTAGTTGATTTTACGTTACATACTTTTTATTGGCAATAAAGATGTATTTTTGATAGAAGTGTATTTTTTTTCATTCATTTTTCAAATTGAATTTTTTCCCAATAAAAAAATATATCGGTCTATCGGTTTTTGATATCGGCCGATACGATAATCGGCCAATGAGGCCGATATCACCGATAGACCGATATAAATATCGGTATCGGTCGATCCCTAACAAATATTGCATTCTTTGATTGAAATATTCGAATACCTGAATAATTATTATTGATTCTCATTTATTTTTTCGTAATTAGTCACTTTATGCTAGAAGTATTGTACTCTTTATAGAAATGAACACTGAATATAAATTCACTACAGATTCACACCAATAAAACTTGGATAAGGATTTCTTGACATACCTTTTTGGGAATTTTAACCTTCCACAGTCTGAAAATGAAAAAATATTAATTCAAAGAAATCTGTACAAGTGTAGCGGGGCAATAATCAATTTGCCCCGATCAGTTATTGCGTTTTGAAGACTGTTGTCTTGAAAACAGTTTATTATTTCGTCAGTAACGTATCGAAAACTAAATCTGCGTATATGACGAGAAAAAATTTAAATTGACTAAAAATACTTCTCTTTTTCGAAAACGTTGACGTTTCGGAGACTAAATCTGTCTCCGTTCGCAAAACTCGAAGGATGAAGACTTGCTAAAATTCTATTTTTATCAGCTTGAATATGAGGGATTTGTTTTGACAAAGTCAAATGAAATCTGCAAAATATTTTTTATGATGACATTTGCTGTCTGGATACATATGTCTGATATCAATGAATCAATCTGTTATTTCTCAAATTTTCTCTGAGGAGAGGTAGCCATGTGCTATCCATTTCTACTGAGTTGGTCGAAAAATAGTTCATCGATAATAAAATACTGGCAGTTTCCTTCAACTTTCTCTTTTCTTGATTTGATTCACTCATTAAAATTTTGGTGTCATTCCATTTCATCATATGATCGCCATCCGATGTCAGAATATGTTCGGATACTTTCGAACCAGTTATTTTCCGATTCCTTGTATAACTTTTGTGTTCTTCCTTACGCACAGTCAAAGGTCTTGATGTTTCACCTATATAAATTTTTCCACACGAACAAGGTATGTTGTAAACACAATTTTTGGAACACTCATCAGTGTTTTTTGGTTTTGTGTGTGTAAGTATCCGGTTTATCTTTTCAGAAAATCCGGGGACATATGGTATTATGTTGGTTGTTTGATGTGTATTGTAATCGAACAATTTTTCAATGACAGCTGACGTCACAACATGGCAGTCACCATCTGATTGTTTTTGTGGTTGGTACTGGTTATTCGTGATTTATATAAAATAACTAAAAATCTATTTTAAAAAGGCGCCTACCAAAATTTCTGTCAAGAAATCCAAAATCTTATAGAAAGGTGGGAATCTCGCAAACGTGGCAACGCTGGATCGAAAACTACCGATGAGAGCCGACAGAGTGGGGGAGGTTGAATCATGCTGATAACACTCTCCGATTCAGTTTTCGGCTGGCTGGCAGAGATAGCGGACGTGAAGTTTCATTACGGTACTCGATGAGTCACTGCAATGTCATATGACGTCACAACATGGCGGTCATCAGCTGATTGTTTTTTTGTGGTTTTCACTGGTTGATTGTGATTTTTATAAACTTTATTGACATTGAGAGACCGAATTCTTAGATTTTTTGTATGGCCAATAAGATTATGCTATGCGAATTCGGAGTTTCTCTTTTTGAACATAAAAATTGGGCCAATAAAAGTGTGGACCCCCCTCAAACTTCCCCAAAACTGGGTTTACATAATTTTTGAAGCAAAAAAAGAATAGAGTGCCTATAAAAATAGGGGTATGCCAATTTTCAGAAGATTCGATTCGTTATTATAGTCACAGTTTTAGATAATCTTGTTTTTTTTCCTAACTTACAGGAGCTGTAGCTCGGAGGGGGTGCATTTTAGGACACATGTTGATTTGAAGAAAAAGTCTTATTTTGATACCAACAATACGCCCTTGAAATATTTACATCGAATTTTGAATCACCCTGTATATTGTAATACTCCTTTTTCATTTGAGGAATCGAATTATTCTGCTAATAATTTCAGTTGACGTCACAACATGGTGGTCACCAGATAATATTGTATTTTGTACTTGGTTCTGGTTAATTGAGATCTTTCTACATTTTTCAGGCATATCGTGATCTTATTATTTGATTATATATTGTAATATTCCTTTTTCATTTGAAAAATCGAATAATTGTGCTAATGGTGACGTCACAACATGGCGGTCACCATCTGATAGTGTATTGTGTTTGTTTCTGGTTAGTTGTGATTTACATAAACTTGCCAGAAATCGATTCTAAAGAAGAAGCTACCAAAATTTTATTAAGAAACGTAAAATCTAATAGAAAAGTTGAAATCTTCCAAACGTGACAACGCTGGATCGAAATCTACCGATGAGGGCCGACAGAGTGGGGGCGGTTGAATCATGCTGATAACACTCTCCGATTCAGTTTTCGGCTGGCTGGCAGAGATAGCAGACGTGAAGTTTTATTCCGGTACTCGATGAGTCACTGCACTGTCATATGACGTCACAACATGGCGTTCATCAGCTGATTGTTTTTTTGTGGTTTTCACTGGTTGATTGTGATTTTTATAAACATTATAGACATTGAGTGATCCAGTTATTTTATTATAATTGTGATACTGCTTTATCATTTGAGGAATCGAATAATTTTGCTAATAATTTCAGTTGACGTCAGAACATGGTGATCACCAGATAATATTGTATTTTGTACTTGGTTCTGGTTAATTGTGATCTTTCTACATTTTTCAGGCATTTAGTGATCTTATTATTTGATTATATATTGTAATATTCCTTTTTCATTTGAAAAATCGAATAATTTTGCTAATGGTGACGTCACAACATGGCGGTCACCAGCTGATTGTGTATTGTGGTTGTTTCTGGTTAGTTGTGATTTACATAAACTTGCCAAAAATCTATTCTAAAGAAAAAGCTACCAAAATTTTGATAAGAAACGTAAAATCTAATAGAAAAGTTGAAATCTTCCAAACGTGACAACGCTGCATCGAAAAATACCGATGAGGGCCGACAGAGTGGGGGCGGTTGAATCATGCTCATAACACTCTGCGATTCAGTTTTCGGCTGGCTGGCAGAAATAGCGGACGTGAAGTTTTATTACGGTACTCGATGAGTCACTGCAATGTCATATGACGTCACAACATGGCGGTCATCAGCTGATTGTTTTTTTGTGGTTTTCACTGTTTTACTGTGATTTTTATAGACATTGAGTGATCCTATTATTTTATTACATATTGTAATACTCCTTTTTCATTTGAGGAATCGAATTATTCTGCTAATAATTTCAGTTGACGTCACAACATGGTGGTCACCAGATAATATTGTATTTTGTACTTGGTTCTGGTTAATTGTGATCTTTCTACATTTTTCAGGCATTTAGTGATCTTATTATTTGATTATATTTTGTAATATTCCTTTTTCATTCGAAAAATTTAATAATTTTGGTAATGGTGACGTCACAACATGGCGGTCACCAGCTGATAGTGTATTGTGTTTGTTTCTCGTTAGTTGTGATTTACATAAACTTGCCAGAAATCTATTCTAAAGAAGAAGCTACCAAAATTTTGTTAAGAAACGTAAGATCTAATAGAAAAGTTGAAATTTTCCAAACGTGACAACGCTGGATCGAAATCTACCGATGAGGGCCGACAGAGTGGGGGCGGTTGAATCATGCTGATAACACTCTCCGATTCAGTTTTCGGCTGGCTGGCAGAGATAGCAGACGTGAAGTTTTATTCCGGTACTCGATGAGTAACTGCACTGTCATATGACGTCACAACATGGCGTTCATCAGCTGATTGTTTTTTTGTAGTTTTCACTGGTTGATTGTGATTTTTATAAACTTTATTGACATTGAGTGATCCTGTTATTTTATTATAATTGTAATACTCGTTTTTGATTTGAGGAATCGAATAATTTTGCTAATAATTTCAGTTGACGTCACAACATGGTGGTCACCAGATAATATTATATTTTGTACTTGGTTCTGGTTAATTGTGATATTTATAAATTTTTCAGGCATTAAGTGATCTTATTATTTCATTATATATCGTAATATTTCTTTTTCATTTGAAAAATCGAATAATTTTGCTAATGACATCAGGTGACGTCACGACATGGTGGTCACCAGCTGATAGTGTATTGTGGTTGCTTCTAGTTAGTTGTTATTTACATAAACTTGCCAAAAGTCCATTCTAAAGAAGATGCTACCAAAACTTTGTTGAGAAACGTGAAATCTAATAGAAAAGTTGAAATCTACCAAACGTGACAACGCTGGATCGAAATCTACCGATGAGGGCCGACAGAGTGGGGGCGGTTGAATCATGCTGATAATACTCTCCGATTCAGTTTTCGGCTGGCTGGCAGAGATAGCAGACGTGAAGTTTTATTCCGGTACTCGATAAGTCACTGCACTGTCATATGACGTCACAACATGGCGTTCATCAGCTGATTGTTTATTTGTGGTTTTCACTGGTTGATTGTGATTTTTATAAACATTATAGACATTGAGTGATCCAGTTATTTTATTATAATTGTGATACTGCTTTATCATTTGAGGAATCGAATAATTTTGCTAATAATTTCAGTTGACGTCACAACATGGTGGTCACCAGATAATATTGTATTTTGTACTTGGTTCTGGTTAAGTGTGATCTTTCTACATTTTCAGGCATTTAGTGATCTTATTATTTGATTATATATTGTAATATTCCTTTTTCATTTGAAAAATCGAATAATTTTGCTAATGGTGACGTCACAACATGGCGGTCACCAGCTGATTGTGAATTGTGGTTGTTTCTGGTTAGTTGTGAAATACATAAGCTAGCCAAAAACCTATTCTAAGGAAGAAGCTACAAAAATTTTGTTAAGAAACGTAAAATCTAATAGAAAAGTTGAAATCTTCCAAACGTGACAACGCTGCATCGAAAAATACCGATGAGGGCCGACAGAGTGGGGGCGGTTGAATCATGCTCATAACACTCTGCGATTCAGTTTTCGGCTGGCTGGCAGAAATAGCGGACGTGAAGTTTTATTACGGTACTCGATGAGTCACTGCAATGTCATATGACGTCACAACATGGCGGTCATCAGCTGATTGTTTTTTTGTGGTTTTCACTGTTTTACTGTGATTTTTATAGACATTGAGTGATCCTATTATTTTATTACATATTGTAATACTCCTTTTTCATTTGAGGAATCGAATTATTCTGCTAATAATTTCAGTTGACGTCACAACATGGTGGTCACCAGATAATATTGTATTTTGTACTTGGTTCTGGTTAATTGTGATCTTTATACATTTTTCAGGCATTTAGTGATCTTATTATTTGATTATATTTTGTAATATTCCTTTTTCATTTGAAAAATAGAATAATTTTGGTAATGGTGACGTCACAACATGGCGGTCACCAGCTGATAGTGTATTGTGTTTGTTTCTGGTTAGTTATGATTTACATAAACTTGCCAGAAATCTATTCTAAAGAAGAAGCTACCAAAATTTTGTTAAGAAACGTAAGATCTAATAGAAAAGTTGAAATTTTCCAAACGTGACAACGCTGGATCGAAATCTACCGATGAGGGCCGACAGAGTGGGGGCGGTTGAATCATGCTGATAACACTCTCCGATTCAGTTTTCGGCTGGCTGGCAGAGATAGCAGACGTGAAGTTTTATTAGGGTACTCGATGAGTAACTGTACTGTCATATGACGTCACAACATGGCGTTCATCAGCTGAGTGTTTTTTTGTGGTTTTCACTGGTTGATTGTGATTTTTATAAACATTATAGACATTGAGTGATCCAGTTATTTTATTATAATTGTGATACTGCTTTATCATTTGAGGAATTGAATAATTTTGCTAATAATTTCAGTTGACGTCACAACATGGTGGTCACCAGATAATATTGTATTTTGTACTTGGTTCTGGTTAATTGTGATCTTTCTACATTTTTCAGGCATTTAGTGATCTTATTATTTGATTATATATTGTAATATTCCTTTTTCATTTGAAAAATCGAATAATTTTGATAATGGTGACGTCACAACATGGCGGTCACCAGCTGATTGTGTATTGTGGTTGTTTCTGGTTAGTTGTGATTTACATAAACTTGCCAAAAATCTATTCTGAAGAAGAAGCTACCAAAATTTTGTTAAGAAACGTAAAATCTAATAGAAAAGTTGAAATCTTCCAAACGTGACAACGCTGCATCGAAAAATACCGATGAGGGCCGACAGAGTGGGGGCGGTTGAATCATGCTCATAATACTCTCCGATTCAGTTTTCGGCTGGCTGGCAGAAATAGCGGACGTGAAGTTTTATTCCGGTACTCGAGGAGTCACTGCACTGTCATATGACGTCACAACATGGCGGTCATCAGCTGATTGTTTTTTTGTGGGTTTCACTAGTTGATTGTGATTTTTATAAACTTTATTGACATTGAGTGATCCTGTTATTTTATTATAATTGTAATACTCGTTTTTGATTTGAGGAATCGAATAATTTTGCTAATAATTTCAGTTGACGTCACAACATGGTGTTCACCAGATAATATTGTATTTTGTACTTGGTTCTGGTTAATTGTATCTTTATACATTTTTCAGGCATTTAGTGATCTTATTATTTGATTATATTTTGTAATATTCCTTTTTCATTTGAAAAATCGAATAATTTTGCTAATGGTGACGTCACAACATGGCGGTCACCAGCTGATTGTGTATTGTGGTTGTTTCTGTTTAGTTGTGATTTACATAAACTTGCCAAAAATCTATTCTAAAGAAGAAGCTACCAAAATTTTGTTAAGAAACGTAAAATCTAATAGAAAAGTTGAAATCTTCCAAACGTGACAACGCTGCATCGAAAAATACCGATGAGGGCCGACAGAGTGGGGGCGGTTGAATCATGCTCATAACACTCTCCGATTCAGTTTTCGGCTGGCTGGCAGAGGTAGCGGACGTGAAGTTTTATTCCGGTACTCGATGAGTCACTGCAATGTCATATGACGTCACAATATGGCGGTCATCAGCTGACTGTTTTTTTTGTGGTTTTCACTGGTTGATTGTGATTTTTATAAACTTTATTGACATTGAGTGATCCTGTTATTTTATTATAATTGTAATACTCGTTTTTGATTTGAGGAATCGAATAATTTTGCTAATAATTTCAGTTGACGTCACACCATGGTGGTCACCAGATAATATTGTATTTTGTACTTGGTTCTGGTTAATTGTGATCTTTATACATTTTTCAGGCATTTGGTGATCTTATTATTAGATTAAATATCGTAATATTCCTTTTTCATTTGAAAAATCGAATAATTGTGCTAATGGTGACGTCACAACATGGCGGTCACCAGCTGATAGTGTATTGTGTTTGTTTCTGATTAGTTGTGATTTACATAAACTTGCCAGAAATCTATTCTAAAGAAGAAGCTACCAAAATTTTATTAAGAAACGTAAAATCTAATAGAAAAGTTGAAATCTTCCAAACGTCACAACGCTGGATCGAAATCTACCGATGAGGGCCGACAGAGTGGGGGCGGTTGAATCATGCTGATAACACTCTCCGATTCAGTTTTCGGCTGGCTGGCAGAGATAGCAGACGTGAAGTTTTATTCCGGTACTCGATGAGTCACTGCACTGTCATATGACGTCACAACATGGCGTTCATCAGCTGATTATTTTTTGTGGTTTTCACTGGTTGATTGTGATTTTTATAGACATTGATTAATTCTGTTATTTTATTATATATTGTAATACTGCTTTTTCATTTGAGGAATCGAATAATTTTGCTAATAATTTCAGCTGACGTCACTACATGTTGGCCACCAGAAAATACTGTATTTTGTAGTTGGTTCTGGTTAACTATTATTTTTATGAATTTTCCAGACATTTAATGATCTTATTATTTGATTAAATATAGTAATATTCCTTTTCCTTTGAGAAATCGAACAATTATTCAATGATATCAGCTGACGTCACAACATGGCAGTCACCATCTGATTATTTTTGTGGTTGGTACCGGTTATTCATGATTTATATAAAATGACCAAAAATCTATTTTAAAAAGGCGCCTACCAAA
Organism: Chrysolina oricalcia; assembly: GCA_944452925.2. Taxonomy (NCBI): domain Eukaryota; kingdom Metazoa; phylum Arthropoda; class Insecta; order Coleoptera; family Chrysomelidae; genus Chrysolina; species Chrysolina oricalcia. The sequence continues at coordinate 4,031,502 of OX101825.2, read as the reverse complement.
ATTTCTGTCAAGAAATCCAAAATCTTATAGAAAGGTGGGAATCTCGCAAACGCGGCAACGCTGGATCGAAAACTACCGATGAAGGCCGACAGAGTGGGGGCGGTTGAATCATGCTCATAATACTCTCCGATTCAGTTTTCAGCTGGCTGGCAGAGATAGCGGACGTGAAGTTTTATTATGGTACTCGATGAATCACTGCACTGTCATCTGACGTCACAACATGGCGGTCATCAGCTGATTGTTTTTTGTGGTCTTCACTGGTTGATTGTAATTTTTATAAACTTTACAGACATTGAATGATCCTATCAATTTATTATATATTGTAATAATTCTTTTTCATTTGAGGAATCGAATAATGCTGCTAATAATTTCAGTTGACGTCACAACATGGTGGTCATCATATAGTATTTTGTACTTGGTTCTGATTAATTGTGATCTTTATAATTATTTCAGGCACTCAGAGATCTTATTATTTGATTATATATTATAATATTCCTTTTTTATTTGAGAAATCGGACAATTTAGCTAATGACATCAGGTGACGTCACAACATGGCGGTCACCAGCTGATTGTGTATTGTGGTTGTTTCTGGTTAGTTGTGATTTACATAAACTTGCCAAAAATCTATTTTAAAGAAGAAGCTACCAAAATTTTGTTAAGAAACGTAAAATCTTACAGAAAAGTTGAAATCTTCCAAACGTGACAACGCTGCATCGAAAACTACCTTTGAGGGCCGACAGAGTGGGGGCGGTTGAATCATGATGATAACACTCTCTGATTCAGTTTTCGGATGGCCGACAGAGAGAGCGGAGGTGAAGTTTTATTCCGGTACTCGATGAGTCACTGAACTGTCATATGACATCACAACTTGGCGGTCATCAGCTGATTGTTTTTTGTGGTTTTCACTGGTTGATTGTGATTTTTATAAACTTTATAGACATTGAGTGATTCTGTTATTTCATTATTATTGTAATACTGCTTTTTAATTTGAGGAATCGAATAATTTTGCTAATAATTTCAGTTGACGTCACACCATGGTGGTCACCAGATAATATTGTATTTTGTACTTGGTTCTGGTTAATTGTGATCTTTATACATTTTTCAGGCATTTGGTGATCTTATTATTAGATTAAATATCGTAATATTCCTTTTTCATTTGAAAAATCGAATAATTGTGCTAATGGTGACGTCACAACATGGCGGTCACCAGCTGATAGTGTATTGTGTTTGTTTCTGATTAGTTGTGATTTACATAAACTTGCCAGAAATCTATTCTAAAGAAGAAGCTACCAAAATTTTATTAAGAAACGTAAAATCTAATAGAAAAGTTGAAATCTTCCAAACGTCACAACGCTGGATCGAAATCTACCGATGAGGGCCGACAGAGTGGGGGCGGTTGAATCATGCTGATAACACTCTCCGATTCAGTTTTCGGCTGGCTGGCAGAGATAGCAGACGTGAAGTTTTATTCCGGTACTCGATGAGTCACTGCACTGTCATATGACGTCACAACATGGCGTTCATCAGCTGATTGTTTTTTGTGGTTTTCACTGGTTGATTGTGATTTTTATAGACTTTATAGACATTGAGTAATTCTGTTATTTTATTATATATTGTAATACTGCTTTTTCATTTGAGGAATCGAATAATTTTGCTAATAATTTCAGCTGACGTCACTACATGTTGGTCACCAGAAAATACTGTATTTTGTAGTTGGTTCTGGTTAACTATTATTTTTATGAATTTTCCAGATATTTAATGATCTTATTATTTGATTAAATATAGTAATATTCCTTTTCCTTTGAGAAATCGAACAATTATTCAATGACATCAGCTGACGTCACAACATGGCAGTCACCATCTGATTGTTTTTGTGGTTTTTGTGGACAGAGTGGGGGCGGTTGAATCATGCTCATAATACTCTCCAATTCCGTTTTCGGCTGGCTGGCAGAGATAGCGGACGTGAAGTTTTATTATGGTACTCGATGAATCACTGCACTGTCATCTGACGTCACAACATGGCGGTCATCAGCTGATTGTTTTTTGTGGTCTTCACTGGTTGATTGTGATTTTTATAAACTTTACTGACATTGAATGATCCTATCAATTTATTACATATTGTAATACTTCTTTTTCATTTGAGGAATCGAATAATGCTGCTAATAATTTCAGTTGACGTCACAACATGGTGGTCATCAGATAGTATTTTGTACTTGGTTGTGGTTAATTGTGATCTTTATAATTTTTTCAGGCACTTAGAGATCTTATTATTTGATTATATATTATAATATTCCTTTTTTATTTGAGAAATCGAACAATTTTGCTAATGACATCAGGTGACGTCACAACATGGCGGTCACCAGTTGATTGTGTATTGTGGTTGTTTCTGGTTAGTTGTGATTTACATAAACTTGCCAAAAATCTATTTTAAAGAACAAGCTACCAAAATTTTGTTAAGAAACGTAAAATCTAACAGAAAAGTTGAAATCTTCCAAACGTGACAACGCTGCATCGAAAACTACCTTTGAGGGCCGACAGAGTGGGGGCGGTTGAATCATGATGATAACACTCTCTGATTCAGTTTTCGGATGGCCGACAGAGAGAGCGGACGTGAAGTTTTATTCCGGTACTCGATGAGTCACTGAACTGTCATATGACATCACAACTTGGCGGTCATCAGCTGATTGTTCTTTGTGGTTTTCACTGGTTGATTGTGATTTTTATAAACTTTATAGACATTGAGTGATTCTGTTATTTCATTATAATTGTAATACAGCTTTTTAATTTGCGGAATCGAATAAATTTGCTAATAATTTCAGTTTTTTGTGGTCGGTTTTGGTCATTTGTGATTTTTAGAAGCATACAAAACTTTAACTGGTCCTTTCATTTCATAAGATATTGTAATACTCCTTTATCATTTGAGACATCGAATGATTTCAGGTGTAATCAAGAAGCCTGGAATTTCCTCAAAACCAACCAAATTATTTTGGCTGACTATGAGCTCAGGTTATTGAATGTACATTGTAATTTTATTTTTGTTAATCTGAAGAGTAATTGATAAACCTAACTTTCCACTCCTCAACTAATACCCCATTGCCAAATCCTTTCCCGACAGGGGCGCTCACACCTTCTCGTGGTCCCTGTTGAGCGATAACAGTTCAAACCTAAGAAAAACAAGTTTTATTGATTCATTACGATAGGAAGGAACTATTATCGGCCAAGTGAGCACCAATGTATTGTAGATTAAGACATTTTTCGATGTACAACCCAATATTTGTGAACTACTCTATTCCTATACTTTCGATCTTATCGTGAATAACTGAAAAGAATCACCCCATTGTCGTATTTCAAATAGCCCCACTAACAAACTAACATACTAAACTACCTCGATAACACCCCTATTTGAATGCTAACAATGGGTTGTGTATTTTCTCGGCGTGATCAAAGGATTCAATCAAGTATAGGAACATTGAAGCTAATATGGGTTTCTTTCTCCATCATTTGTTTGTGTGTGAACAACTTTTTTTCATATCAATTATTTCAGATCTAACTTTGGGAACATTACAGATATTTTTTTTTCGTGTGATTATATTTTGTACTTTTTTTGTTGTCTTGAAAACAGTTTATTATTTCGTCAGTAACGTATCGAAAACTAAATCTGCCTATATGACGAGAAAAAAATTTAAATTGACTAAAAATACTTCTCCTTTTCGAAAACGTTGACGTTTCGGACTAAATCTGTTTCCGTTTTCAAAACTCGAAGGATGACGACTTGCTAAAATTTTATTTTTATCAGCTTGAATATGAGGGATTTGTTTTGACAAAGTCAAATGAAATCTGCCAAATATTTTTCATGATGACATTTGCTGTCTGGATACATATAGGGTGTCTGATATCAATCAATCTGTTATTTCTCAAATTTTCTCTGAGGAGAGGTAGCCATGTGCTATTCATTTCTACTGAGTTGGTCGAAAAATAGTTCGTCGATAATAAAATACTTTCTCTTTCTTGATTTGATTCACTCATTAAAATTTTGGTGTCATTCCATTTCATCATATGATCGCCATCCGATATCAGAATATGTTTGGATACTTTCGAACCAGTTATTTTCCGATTCCTTGTATAACTTTTGTGTTCTTCCTTACGCACAGTCAAAGGTCTTGATGTTTCACCTATATAACTTTTTCCACACGAACAAGGTATGTTGTAAACACAATTTTTGGAACACTCATCAGTGTTTTTTGGTTTTGTGTGTGTAAGTATTGATCTCAATGTTTGTTTTTACATCATACCTATGGCCAATCCGGTTTATCTTTTCAGACAATCCGGGGACATATGGTATTAGGTTGGTTGTATGATGTGTATTGTAATCGAACAACTTTTCAATGACATCAGCTGACGTCACAACATGGCAGTCACCATCTGATTGTTTTTGTGGTTGGTACTGGTTATTCGTGATTTATATAAAATAACTAAAAATCTATTTTGAAAAGGCGCCTACCAAAATTTCTGTCAAGAAATCCAAAATCTTATAGAAAGGTGGGAATCTCGCAAACGTGGCAACGCTGGATCGAAAACTACCGATGAGAGCCGACAGAGTGGGGGAGGTTGAATCATGCTGATAACACTCTCCGATTCAGTTTTCGGCTGGCTGGCAGAGATAGCGGACGTGAAGTTTCATCACGGTACTCGATGAATCACTGCACTGTCATATGACGTATCAACATGGCGATCATCAGCTGACTGTTTTTTTTGTGGTTTTCACTGGTTGATTGTGATTTTTATAAACTTTATTGACATTGAGTGATCCTGTTATTTTATTATAATTGTAATACTCGTTTTTGATTTGAGGAATCGAATAATTTTGATAATAATTTCAGTTGACGTCACAACATGGTGGTCACCAGATAATATTATATTTTGTACTTGGTTCTGGTTAATTGTGATCTTCATAAATTTTTCAGGCATTTAGTGATCTTATTATTTGATTATATATTGTAATATTCCTTTTTCATTTAAAAAATCGAATAATTTTGCTAATGACATCAGGTGACGTCACAACATGGCGGTCACCTGCTGATAGTGTATTGTGGTTGCTTCTAGTTAGTTGTGATTTATATAAACTTGCCAAAAGTCCATTCTAAAGAAGATGCTACCAAAACTTTGTTAAGAAACGTGAAATCTAATAGAAAAGTTGAAATCTACCAAACGTGACAACGCTGGATCGAAAACTACCGATGAGGGCCAACAGAGTGGGGGCGGTTAAATCATGCTGATAACACTCTCCGATTCAGTTTTCGGCTGGCTGGCAGAGATAGCGGACGTGAAGTTTTATTCCGGTACTCGATGAGTCACTGCAAAGTCATATGACGTCACAACATGGCGGTCATCAGCTGATTGTTTTTTTGTGGTTTTCACTGTTTTATTATGATTTTTATTGATATTGAGTGATCCTATTATTTTATTATATATTGTAATAATCCTTTTTCATTTGAGGAATCGAATTATTCTGCTAATAATTTCAGTTGACGTCACAACATGGTGGTCACCAGATAATATTGTATTTTGTACTTGATTCTGGTTAATTGTGATCTTTATACATTTTTCAGGCATTTGGTGATCTTATTATTTGATTAAATATCGTAATATTCCTTTTTCATTTGAAAAATCGAATAATTGTGCTAATGGTGACGTCACAACATGGCGGTCACCAGCTGATAGTGTATTGTGTTTGTTTCTGATTAGTTGTGATTTACATAAACTTGCCAGAAATCTATTCTAAAGAAGAAGCAACCAAAATTTTATTAAGAAACGTAAAATCTAATAGAAAAGTTGAAATCTTCCAAACGTCACAACGCTGGATCGAAATCTACCGATGAGGGCCGACAGAGTGGGGGCGGTTGAATCATGCTGATAACACTCTCCGATTCAGTTTTCGGCTGGCTGGCAGAGATAGCAGACGTGAAGTTTTATTCCGGTACTCGATGAGTCACTGCACTGTCATATGACGTCACAACATAGCGTTCATCAGCTGATTGTTTTTTGTGGTTTTCACTGGTTGATTGTGATTTTTATAGACTTTATAGACATTGAGTAATTCTGTTATTTTATTATATATTGTAATACTGCTTTTTCATTTGAGGAATCGAATAATTTTGCTAATAATTTCAGCTGACGTCACTACATGTTGGTCACCAGAAAATACTGTATTTTGTAGTTGGTTCTGGTTAACTATTATTTTTATGAATTTTCCAGATATTTAATGATCTTATTATTTGATTAAATATAGTAATATTCCTTTTCCTTTGAGAAATCGAACAATTATTCAATGACATCAGCTGACGTCACAACATGGCAGTCACCATCTGATTGTTTTTGTGGTTTTTGTGGACAGAGTGGGGGCGGTTGAATCATGCTCATAATACTCTCCGATTCAGTTTTCGGCTGGCTGGCAGAGATAGCGGACGTGAAGTTTTATTATGGTACTCGATGAATCACTGCACTGTCATCTGACGTCACAACATGGCGGTCATCAGCTGATTGTTTTTTGTGGTCTTCACTGGTTGATTGTGATTTTTATAAACTTTACAGACATTGAAAGATCCTATCAATTTATTATATATTGTAATACTTCTTTTTCATTTGAGGAAGCGAATAATGCTGCTAATAATTTCAGTTGACGTCACAACATGGTGGTCATCAGATAGTATTTTGTACTTGGTTGTAGTTAATTGTGATCTTTATAATTTTTTCAGGCACTTAGAGATCTTATTATTTGATTATATATTATAATATTCCTTTTTTATTTGAGAAATCGAACAATTTTGCTAATGACATCAGGTGATGTCACAACATGGCGGTCACCAGTTGATTGTGTATTGTGGTTGTTTCTGGTTAGTTGTGATTTACATAAACTTGCCAAAAATTTATTTTAAAGAAGAAGCTACCAAAATTTTGTTAAGAAACGTAAAATCTAACAGAAAAGTTGAAATCTTCCAAACGTGACAACGCTGCATCGAAAACTACCTTTGAGGGCCGACAGAGTGGGGGCGGTTGAATCATGATGATAACACTCTCTGATTCAGTTTTCGGATGGCCGACAGAGAGAGCGGACGTGAAGTTTTATTCCGGTACTCGATGAGTCACTGAACTGTCATATGACATCACAACTTGGCGGTCATCAGCTGATTGTTCTTTGTGGTTTTCACTGGTTGATTGTGATTTTTATAAACTTTATAGACATTGAGTGATTCTGTTATTTCATTATAATTGTAATACAGCTTTTTAATTTGCGGAATCGAATAAATTTGCTAATAATTTCAGTTTTTTGTGGTCGGTTTTGGTCATTTGTGATTTTTAGAAGCATACAAAACTTTAACTGGTCCTTTCATTTCATAAGATATTGTAATACTCCTTTATCATTTGAGACATCGAATGATTTCAGGTGTAATCAAGAAGCCTGGAATTTCCTCAAAACCAACCAAATTATTTTGGCTGACTATGAGCTCAGGTTATTGAATGTAAATTGTAATTTTATTTTTGTTAATCTGAAGAGTAATTGATAAACCTAACTTTCCACTCCTCAACTAATACCCCATTGCCAAATCCTTTCCCGACAGGGGCGCTCACACCTTCTCGTGGTCCCTGTTGAGCGATAACAGTTCAAACCTAAGAAAAACAAGTTTTATTGCTTTATTACGATAGGAAGGAACTATTATCGGCCAAGTGAGCATCAATGTATTGTAGATTAAGACATTTTTCGATGTACAACCCAATATTTGTGAACTACTCTATTCCTATACTTTCGATCTTATCGTGAATAACTGAAAAGAATCACCCCATTGTCGTATTTCAAATAGCCCCACTAACAAACTAACATACTAAACTACCTCGATAACACCCCTATTTGAATGCTAACAATGGGTTGTTTATTTTCTCGGCGTGATCAAAGGATTCAATCAAGTATAGGAACAGTGAGGCTAATATGGGTTTCTTTCTCCATCATTTGTTTATTGTGTGTGAACAACTTTTTTTCTTATCAATTATTTCAGATCTAACTTTCGGAACATTACAGATTTTTTCTTTTCGTGTGATTATGTTTTGTACTTTTTTTATATTGACACGTTTTATCTCCTACACCTAATTTCATGTGATAACCATGTTATTTGTGACCTTTGATGCAAACGCAATATTTTCTGTATTATTCATGATTTCATTTTATTGCTTTTTTATTATTCACCATATTGATATGTTCTACACGTGAAAAGTTATTTTTCTAGGAACTCATGGAGGATATTTATCTATCTGCAAAGAGGAGTTTTGGCACATTAGGCTAGTAAGAAACAATCATATACAATACGTATTTACAGTCATGTGGATTCGAGAAGCCTGGAATGTCCTAACATCTTGCTTTCCAAACATATTTCTAATTCTCAGTTACCTACAGTCACAACTCTCAATTAGGATAGAAAGGGACGAGAGAAAAAATTGGTTTGGAGAATTCTGGTACCAAACGGATGAAGAATGAAATGGGGAAACTGTTTGAAACGAAATCCCTCAATGGGAATCGACGGGGGCATATTCTCCGTGTGGCAAACTCCGCTTCATTCGTTATACCGTCTACATCGGTGGTAAGGGCTGTAGCTCAGCTATAGTAAGATGAACCCTGCCTCGAGCACAGTGGCTGACATGCTCACCCGTAGAGGCCTATATATACGGGAGCCCGATCATCGATGACGGTTTCGCGTGGAGCAGAACTAATCACACGGAATAGTTGCTCCAATAGAAACTCATTCAGGAATCCGGTTTCGACTTCCAACAGCATATCCATTCTATTCTTGTTTCGTTTCGTATTCATTATGGTCCAGTCCAATTTTTGCTCTCGTTTCTAGAAATCTGAATTGACACCGCTTCGGGTCAGGTGAGATCAAAAAGCCTATAATTTTCTTATCACTCACAAGCCACTATGCCACTAGCTTCCTGAACAAAACATGAAAACCCACAACAGGTGATGAACGTTTCATTATATGACGTGAATTCGAGTATGATGATATATTATGTCATTTTATTTTTGTTCTTCAGTTTATTTTCCATAGAGTTCTTGATATACTTGTATATAATTTTTTATAATTACAGCATTGTATGTGAATAAATTAATATTTTTATTTTATCTTGAATTCGAATTCTTTGATATGTGTAGAATTCGATTTCATGACATTTTCTGAACATAACATGTCACTTCTACACTAACATCCTTGTCCCACCTTCCCGACAGGGGCGCTCACACCTTCTCGTGGTCCCTGTTGAGCGATAACAGTTCAAACCTAAGAAAAACAAGTTTTATTGATTCATTACGATAGGAAGGAACTATTATCGGCCAAGTGAGCACCAATGTATTGTAGATTAAGACATTTTTCGATGTACAATCCAATATTTGTGAACTACTCTATTCCTATACTTTCGATCTTATCGTGAATAACTGAAAAGAATCACCCCATTGTCGTATTTCAAATAGCCCCACTAACAAACATACTAAACTACCTCGATAACACCCCTATTTGAATGCTAACAATGGGTTGTTTATTTTCTCGGCGTGATCAAAGGATTCAATCAAGTATAGGAACAGTGAGGCTAATATGGGTTTCTTTCTCCATCATTTGTTTATTGTGTGTGAACATCTTTTTTTCTTATCAATTATTTCAGATCTAACTTTCGGAACATTACAGATTTTTTCTTTTCGTGTGATTATATTTTGTACTTTTTTTATATTGACACATTTTATCTCCTACACCTAATTTCATGTGATAACCATGTTATTTGTGACCTTTGATGCAAACGCAATATTTTCTGTATTATTCATGATTTCATTTTATTGCTTCTTGTATTATTTACCATATTGATAAGTTCTACACGTGAAAAGTTATTTTTCTAGGAACTCATGGAGGATATTTATCTATCTGCAAAGAGGAGTTTTGGCACATTAGGCTAGTAAGAAACAATCATATACAATACGTATTTACAGTCATGTGGATTCGAGAAGCCTGGAATGTCCTAACATCTTGCTTTCCAAACATATTTCTAATTTTCTGTTACTTATAGTCACAACTCTCAATTAGGATAGAGAGGGACGAGAGAAAAAATTGGTTTGGAGAATTCTGGTACCAAACGGATGAAGAATGAAATGGGGAAACTGTTTGGAACGAAATCCCTCAATGGGAATCGACGGGGGCATATTCTCCGTGTGGCAAACTCCGCTTCATTCGTTATACCGTCTACATCGGTGGTAAGGGCTGTAGCTCAGCTATAGTAAGATGAACCCTGCCTCGAGCACAGTGGCTGACATGCTCACCCGTAGAGGCCTATATATACGGGAGCCCGATCATCGATGACGGTTTCGCGTGGAGCAGAACTAATCACACGAAATAGTTGCTCCAATAGAAACTCATTCAGGAATCCGGTTTCGACTTCCAACAGCATATCCATTCTATTCTAGTTTCGTTTCGTATTCAGTATGGTCCAGTCCAATTTTTTCACTCGTTCCTAGAAATCTGAATTGACACCGCTTCGGGTCTGACACCGCTTCGGGTCAGGTGAGATCAAAAAGCCTATAATTTTCTTATCACTCACAAGCCACTATGCCACTAGCTTCCTGGACAACGTGAAAACCCACAACAGGTGATGAACGTTTCATTATATGACGTGAATTCGAGTATCATGGTATATTTTGTCATTTTATTTTTGTTCTTCAGTTTATTTTCCATAGAGTTCTTGATATACTTGTATACAATTTTTTATAATTACAGCATTGTATGTGAATAAATTAATATTTTTATTTTATCTTGAATTCGAATTCTTTGATATGTGTAGAATTCGATTTCATGACATTTTCTGAACATAACATGTCACTTCTACACTAACATCCTTGTCCCACCTTCCCGACAGGGGCGCTCACACCTTCTCGTGGTCCCTGTTGAACGATAACAGTTCAAACCTAAGAAAAACTAGTTTTATTGATTCATTACGATAGGAAGGAACTATTATCGGCCAAGTGAGCACCAATGTATTGTAGATTAACAGCCGTATGCATAGTCAATCGTCAGCGACTCGCCAGAGTTTCGCCGTTCGCCACACAAGGATTATAAGGCACAGTCGAGCTCCAAAAAAGTGACAAATACGCGATAAGTCACATTTTGGCGAAACGCTGGCGATGTACCACCTTTTTGGAGCTTGACAGTGCATTATAGTTCTTGTGTAGCGAGCGGCGAAACTCTGGCGAGTCGCTGGAATTGACTATGCATACGGCTGTAAGACATTTTTCGATGTACAACCCAATATTTGTGAACTACTCTATTCCTATACTTTCGATCTTATCGTGAATAACTGAAAAGAATCACCCCATTGTCGTATTTCAAATAGCCCCACTAACAAACTAACATACTAAACTACCTCGATAACACCCCTATTTGAATGCTAAAAATGGGTTGTGTATTTTCTCGGCGTGATCAAAGGATTCAATCAAGTATAGGAACAGTGAGGCTAATATGGGTTTCTTTCTCCATCATTTGTTTATTGTGTGTGAACAACTTTTTTCTTATCAATTATTTCAGATCTAACTTTCGGAACATTACAGATTTTTTCTTTTCGTGTGATTATATTTTGTACTTTTTTTATATTGACACGTTTTATCTCCTACACCTAATTTCACGTGATAACCATGTTATTTGTGACCTTTGATGCAAACGCAATATTTTCTGTATTATTCATGATTTCATTTTATTGCTTCTTGTATTATTCACCATATTGATATGTTCTACACGTGAAAAGTTATTTTTCTAGGAACTCATGGAGGATATTTATCTATCTGCAAAGAGGAGTTTTGGCACATTAGGCCAGTAAGAAACAATCATATACAATACGTATTTAGTCATGTGGGTTCGAGAAGCCTGGAATGTCCTAACATCTTGCTTTCCAAACATATTTCTAATTTTCAGTTGCTTATAGTCACAACTCTCAATTAGGATAGAAAGGGACGAGGAAAAAATTGGTTTGGAGAATTCTGGTACCAAACGGATGAAGAATGAAATGGGGAAACTGTTTGGAACGAAATCCCTCAATGGGAATCGACGGGGGCATATTCTCCGTGTGGCAAACTCCGCTTCATTCGTTATACCGTCTACATCGGTGGTAAGGGCTGTAGCTCAGCTATAGTAAGATGAACCCTGCCTCGAGCACAGTGGCTGACATGCTCACCCGTAGAGGCCTATATATACGGGAGCCCGATCATCGATGACGGTTTCGCGTGGAGCAGAACTAATCACACGGAATAGTTGCTCCAATAGAAACTCATTCAGGAATCCAGTTTCGACTTCCAACAGCATATCCATTCTATTCTAGTTTCGTTTCGTATTCAGTATGGTCCAGTCCAATTTTTTCACTCGTTCCTAGAAATCTGAATTGACACCGCTTCGGGTCAGGTGAGATCAAAAAGCCTATAATTTTCTTATCACTCACAAGCCACTATGCCACTAGCTTCCTGGACAACGTGAAAACCCACAACAGGTGATGAACGTTTCATTATATGACGTGAATTCGAGTATCATGGTATATTATGTCATTTTATTTTTGTTCTTCAGTTTATTTTCCATAGAGTTCTTGATATACTTGTATACAATTTTTTATAATTACAGCATTGTGTGTGAATAAATTAATATTTTTATTTTATCTTGAATTCGAATTTTTTGATATGTGTAGAATTCGATTTCATGACATTTTCTGAACATAACATGTCACTTCTATACTAACATCCTTGTCCCACCTTCCCGACAGGGGCGCTCACACCTTCTCGTGGTCCCTGTTGAACGATAACAGTTCAAACCTAAGAAAAACAAGTTTTATTGATTAATTACGATAGGAAGGAACTATTATCGGCCAAGTGAGCACCAATGTATTGTAGATTAAGACATTTTTCGATGTACAACCCAATATTTGTGAACTACTCTATTCCTATACTTTCGATCTTATCGTGAATAACTGAAAAGAATCACCCCATTGTCGTATTTCAAATAGCCCCACTAACAAACTAACATACTAAACTACCTCGATAACACCCCTATTTGAATGCTAACAATGGGTTGTTTATTTTCTCGGCGTGATCAAAGGATTCAATCAAGTATAGGAACAGTGAGGCTAATATGGGTTTCTTTCTCCATCATTTGTTTATTGTGTGTGAACAACTTTTTTTCTTATCAATTATTTCAGATCTAACTTTCGGAACATTACAGATTTTTTCTTTTCGTGTGATTATATTTTGTACTTTTTTTATATTGACAGGTTTTATCTCCTACACCTAATTTCATGTGATAACCATGTTATTTGTGACCTTTGATGCAAACGCAATATTTTCTGTATTATTCATGATTTCATTTTATTGCTTCTTGTATTATTTACCATATTGATATGTTCTACACGTGAAAAGTTATTTTTCTAGGAACTCATGGAGGATATTTATCTATCTGCAAAGAGGAGTTTTGGCACATTAGGCTAGTAAGAAACAATCATATACAATACGTATTTACAGTCATGTGGGTTCGAGAAGCATGGAATGTCCTAACATCTTGCTTGCCAAACATATTTCTAATTTTCAGTTACTTATAGTCACAACTCTCAATTAGGATAGAGAGGGACTAGAGAAAAAATTGGTTTGGAGAATTCTGGTACCAAACGGATGAAGAATGAAATGGGGAAACTGTTTGGAACGAAATCCCTCAATGGGAATCGACGGGGGCATATTCTCCGTGTGGCAAACTCCGCTTCATTCGTTATACCGTCTACATCGGTGGTAAGGGCTGTAGCTCAGCTATAGTAAGATGAACCCTGCCTCGAGCACAGTGGCTGACATGCTCACCCGTAGAGGCCTATATATACGGGAGCCCGATCATCGATGACGGTTTCGCGTGGAGCAGAACTAATCACACGGAATAGTTGCTCCAATAGAAACTCATTCAGGAATCCGGTTTCGAATTCCAACAGCATATCCATTCTATTCTAGTTTCGTTTCGTATTCAGTATGGTCCAGTCCAATTTTTTCACTCGTTCCTAGAAATCTGAATTGACACCGCTTCGGGTCTGACACCGCTTCGGGTCAGGTGAGATCAAAAAGCCTATAATTTTCTTATCACTCACAAGCCACTATGCCACTAGCTTCCTGGACAACGTGAAAACCCACAACAGGTGATGAACGTTTCATTATATGACGTGAATTCGAGTATCATGGTATATTATGTCATTTTATTTTTGTTCTTCAGTTTATTTTCCATAGAGTTCTTAATATACTTGCATAAATTTTTTTATAATTACAGCATTGTATGTGAATAAATTAATATTTTTATTTTATCTTGAATTCGAATTCTTTGATATGTGTAGAATTCGATTTCATGACATTTTCTGAACATAACATGTCACTTCTACACTAACATCCTTGTCCCACCTTCCCGACAGGGGCGCTCACACCTTCTCGTGGTCCCTGTTGAACGATAACAGTTCAAACCTAAGAAAAACAAGTTTTATTGATTCATTACGATAGGAAGGAACTATTATCGGCCAAGTGAGCACCAATGTATTGTAGATTAAGACATTTTTCGATGTACAACCCAATATTTGTGAAATACTCTATTCCTATACTTTCGATCTTATCGTGAATAACTGAAAAGAATCACCCCATTGTCGTATTTCAAATAGCCCCACTAACAAACTAACATACTAAACTACCTCGATAACACCCCTATTTGAATGCTAAAAATGGGTTGTGTATTTTCTCGGCGTGATCAAAGGATTCAATCAAGTATAGGAACAGTAAGGCTAATATGGGTTTCTTTCTCCATCATTTGTTTATTGTGTGTGAACAACTTTTTTTCTTATCAATTATTTCAGATCTAACTTTCGGAACATTACAGATTTTTTCTTTTCGTGTGATTATATTTTGTACTTTTTTTATATTGACACGTTTTATCTCCTACACCTAATTTCATGTGATAACCATGTTATTTGTGACCTTTGATGCAAACGCAATATTTTCTGTATTATTCATGATTTCATTTTATTGCTTCTTGTATTATTCACCATATTGATATGTTCTACACGTGAAAAGTTATTTTTCTAGGAACTCATGGAGGATATTTATCTATCTGCAAAGAGGAGTTTTGGCACATTAGGCCAGTAAGAAACAATCATATATAAAACGTATTTACAGTCATGTGGGTTCGAGAAGCCTGGAATGTCCTAACATCTTGCTTTCCAAACATATTTCTAATTTTCAGTTACTTATAGTCACAACTCTCAATTAGGATAGAAATGGACGAGAGAAAAAATTGGTTTGGAGAATTCTGGTACCAAACGGATGAAGAATGAAATGGGGAAACTGTTTGGAACGAAATCCCTCAATGGGAATCGACGGGGGCATATTCTCCGTGTGGCAAACTCCGCTTCATTCGTTATACCGTCTACATCGGTGGTAAGGGCTGTAGCTCAGCTATAGTAAGATGAACCCTGCCTCGAGCACAGTGGCTGACATGCTCACCCGTAGAGGCCTATATATACGGGAGCCCGATCATCGATGACGGTTTCGCGTGGAGCAGAACTAATCACACGGAATAGTTGCTCCAATAGAAACTCATTCAGGAATCCGGTTTCGACTTCCAACAGCATATCCATTCTATTCTAGTTTCGTTTCGTATTCAGTATGGTCCAGTCCAAATTTTTTCACTCGTTCCTAGAAATCTGAATTGACACCGCTTCGGGTCTGACACCGCTTCGGGTCAGGTGAGATCAAAAAGCCTATAATTTTCTTATCACTCACAAGCCACTATGCCACTAGCTTCCTGGACAACGTGAAAACCCACAACAGGTGATGAACGTTTCATTATATGACGTGAATTCGAGTATCATGGTATATTATGTCATTTTATTTTTGTTATTCAGTTTATTTTCCATAGAGTTCTTGATATACTTGTATACAATTATTTATAATTACAACATTGTATGTGAATAAATTAATATTTTTATTTTATCTTGAATTCGAATTTTTTGATATGTGTAGAATTCGATTTCATGACATTTTCTGAACATAACATGTCACTTCTATACTAACATCCTTGTCCCACCTTCCCGACAGGGGCGCTCACACCTTCTCGTGGTCCCTGTTGAACGATAACAGTTCAAACCTAAGAAAAACAAGTTTTATTGATTCATTACGATAGGAAGGAACTATTATCGGCCAAGTGAGCACCAATGTATTGTAGATTAAGACATTTTTCGATGTACAACCCAATATTTGTGAACTACTCTATTCCTATACTTTCGATCTTATCGTGAATAACTGAAAAGAATCACCCCATTGTCGTATTTCAAATAGCCCCACTAACAAACTAACATACTAAACTACCTCGATAACACCCCTATTGGAATGCTAAAAATGGGTTGTGTATTTTCTCGGCGTGATCAAAGGATTCAATCAAGTATAGGAACAGTGAGGCTAATATGGGTTTCTTTCTCCATCATTTGTTTATTGTGTGTGAACAACTTTTTTCTTATCAATTATTTCAGATCTAACTTTCGGAACATTACAGATTTCTTCTTTTCGTGTGATTATATTTTGTACTTTTTTTATATTGACACGTTTTATCTCCTACACCTAATTTCACGTGATAACCATGTTATTTGTGACCTTTGATGCAAACGCAATATTTTCTGTATTATTCATGATTTCATTTTATTGCTTCTTGTATTATTCACCATATTGATATGTTCTACACGTGAAAAGTTATTTTTCTAGGAACTCATGGAGGATATTTATCTATCTGCAAAGAGGAGTTTTGGCACATTAGGCCAGTAAGAAACAATCATATACAATACGTATTTAGTCATGTGGGTTCGAGAAGCCTGGAATGTCCTAACATCTTGCTTTCCAAACATATTTCTAATTTTCAGTTGCTTATAGTCACAACTCTCAATTAGGATAGAAAGGGACGAGAGAAAAAATTGGTTTGGAGAATTCTGGTACCAAACGGATGAAGAATGAAATGGGGAAACTGTTTGGAACGAAATCCCTCAATGGGAATCGACGGGGGCATATTCTCCGTGTGGCAAACTCCGCTTCATTCGTTATACCGTCTACATCGGTGGTAAGGGCTGTAGCTCAGCTATAGTAAGATGAACCCTGCCTCGAGCACAGTGGCTGACATGCTCACCCGTAGAGGCCTATATATACGGGAGCCCGATCATCGATGACGGTTTCGCGTAGAGCAGAACTAATCACACGGAATAGTTGCTCCAATAGAAACTCATTCAGGAATCCAGTTTCGACTTCCAACAGCATATCCATTCTATTCTAGTTTCGTTTCGTATTCAGTATGGTCCAGTCCAATTTTTTCACTCGTTCCTAGAAATCTGAATTGACACCGCTTCGGGTCAGGTGAGATCAAAAAGCCTATAATTTTCTTATCACTCACAAGCCACTATGCCACTAGCTTCCTGGACAACGTGAAAACCCACAACAGGTGATGAACGTTTCATTATATGACGTGAATTCGAGTATCATGGTATATTATGTCATTTTATTTTTGTTCTTCAGTTTATTTTCCATAGAGTTCTTGATATACTTGTATACAATTTTTTATAATTACAGCATTGTGTGTGAATAAATTAATATTTTTATTTTATCTTGAATTCGAATTTTTTGATATGTGTAGAATTCGATTTCATGACATTTTCTGAACATAACATGTCACTTCTATACTAACATCCTTGTCCCACCTTCCCGACAGGGGCGCTCACACCTTCTCGTGGTCCCTGTTGAACGATAACAGTTCAAACCTAAGAAAAACAAGTTTTATTGATTAATTACGATAGGAAGGAACTATTATCGGCCAAGTGAGCACCAATGTATTGTAGATTAAGACATTTTTCGATGTACAATCCAATATTTGTGAACTACTCTATTCCTATACTTTCGATCTTATCGTGAATAACTGAAAAGAATCACCCCATTGTCGTATTTCAAATAGCCCCACTAACAAACTAACATACTAAACTACCTCGATAACACCCCTATTTGAATGCTAACAATGGGTTGTTTATTTTCTCGGCGTGATCAAAGGATTCAATCAAGTATAGGAACAGTGAGGCTAATATGGGTTTCTTTCTCCATCATTTGTTTATTGTGTGTGAACAACTTTTTTTCTTATCAATTATTTCAGATCTAACTTTCGGAACATTACAGATTTTTTCTTTTCGTGTGATTATATTTTGTACTTTTTTTACATTGACAGGTTTTATCTCCTACACCTAATTTCATGTGATAACCATGTTATTTGTGACCTTTGATGCAAACGCAATATTTTCTGTATTATTCATGATTTCATTTTATTGCTTCTTGTATTATTCACCATATTGATATGTTCTACACGTGAAAAGTTATTTTTCTAGGAACTCATGGAGGATATTTATCTATCTGCAAAGAGGAGTTTTGGCACATTAGGCTAGTAAGAAACAATCATATACAATACGTATTTACAGTCATGTGGGTTCGAGAAGCCTGAATGTCCTAACATCTTGCTTTCCAAACATATTTCTAATTTTCAGTTACTTATAGTCACAACTCTCAATTAGGATAGAAAGGGACGAGAGAAAAAATTGGTTTGGAGAATTCTGGTACCAAACGGATGAAGAATGAAATGGGGAAACTGTTTGGAACGAAATCTCTCAATGGGAATCGACGGGGGCATATTCTCCGTGTGGCAAACTCCGCTTCATTCGTTATACCGTCTACATCGGTGGTAAGGGCTGTAGCTCAGCTATAGTAAGATGAACCCTGCCTCGAGCACAGTGGCTGACATGCTCACCCGTAGAGGCCTATATATACGGGAGCCCGATCATCGATGACGGTTTCGCGTGGAGCAGAACTAATCACACGGAATAGTTGCTCCAATAGAAACTCATTCAGGAATCCGGTTTCGACTTCCAACAGCATATCCATTCTATTCTAGTTTCGTTTCGTATTCAGTATGGTCCAGTCCAATTTTTTCACTCGTTCCTAGAAATCTGAATTGACACCGCTTCGGGTCAGGTGAGATCAAAAAGCCTATAATTTTCTTATCACTCACAAGCCACTATGCCACTAGCTTCCTGGACAACGTGAAAACCCACAACAGGTGATGAACGTTTCATAATATGACGTGAATTCGAGTATCATGGTATATTATGTCATTTTATTTTTGTTCTTCAGTTTATTTTCCATAGAGTTCTTGATATACTTGTATACAATTTTTTATAATTACAGCATTGTATGAGAATAAATTAATATTTTTATTTTATCTTGAATTCGAATTCTTTGATATGTGTAGAATTCGATTTCATGACATTTTCTGAACATAACATCTCACTTCTACACTAACATCCTTGTCCCACCTTCCCGACAGGGGCGCTCACACCTTCTCGTGGTCCCTGTTGAACGATAACAGTTCAAACCTAAGAAAAACAAGTTTTATTGATTCATTACGATAGGAAGGAACTATTATCGGCCAAGTGAGCACCAATGTATTGTAGATTAAGACATTTTTCGATGTACAACCCAATATTTGTGAACTACTCTATTCCTATACTTTCGATCTTATCGTGAATAACTGAAAAGAATCACCCCATTGTCGTATTTCAAATAGACCCACTAACAAACTAACATACTAAACTACCTCGATAACACCCCTATTTGAATGCTAAAAATGGGTTGTGTATTTTCTCGGCGTGATCAAAGGATTCAATCAAGTATAGGAACAGTGAGGCAAATATGGGTTTCTTTCTCCATCATTTGTTTATTGTGTGTGAACAACTTTTTTTCTTATCAATTATTTCAGAACTAACTTTCGGAACATTACAGATTTTTTTCTTTTCGTGTGATTATATTTTGTACTTTTTTCATATTGACACGTTTTATCTCCTACACCTAATTTCATGTGATAACCATGTTATTTGTGACCTTTGATGCAAACGCAATATTTTCTGTATTATTCATGATTTCATTTTATTGCTTCTTGTATTATTCACCATATTGATATGTTCTACACGTGAAAAGTTATTTTTCTAGGAACTCATGGAGGATATTTATCTATCTGCAAAGAGGAGTTTTGGCACATTAGGCTAGTAAGAAACAATCATATACAATACGTATTTACAGTCATGTGGGTTCGAGAAGCCTGGAATGTCCTAACATCTTGCTTTCCAAACATATTTCTAATTTTCAGTTACTTATAGTCACAACTCTCAATTAGGATAGAAAGAGACGAGAGAAAAAATTGGTTTGGAGAATTCTGGTACCAAACGGATGAAGAATGAAATGGGGAAACTGTTTGGAACGAAATCCCTCAATGGGAATCGACGGGGGCATATTCTCCGTGTGGCAAACTCCGCTTCATTCGTTATACCGTCTACATCGGTGGTAAGGGCTGTAGCTCAGCTATAGTAAGATGAACCCTGCCTCGAGCACAGTGGCTGACATGCTCACCCGTAGAGGCCTATATATACGGGAGCCCGATCATCGATGACGGTTTCGCGTGGAGCAGAACTAATCACACGGAATAGTTGCTCCAATAGAAACTCATTCAGGAATCCGGTTTCGACTTCCAACAGGATATCCATTCTATTCTAGTTTCGTTTCGTATTCAGTATGGTCCAGTCCAATTTTTTCACTCGTTCCTAGAAATCTGAATTGACACCGCTTCGGGTCTGACACCGCTTCGGGTCAGGTGAGATCAAAAAGCCACTATGCCATTAGCTTCCTGGACAACGTGAAAACCCACAACAGGTGATGAACGTTTCATTATATGACGTGAATTCGAGTATCATGGTATATTATGTCATTTTATTTTTGTTCTTCATTTTATTTTCCATAGAGTTCTTGATATACTTGTATACAATTTTTTATAATTACAGCATTGTGTGTGAATAAATTAATATTTTTATTTTATCTTGAATTCGAATTCTTTGATATGTGTAGAATTCGATTTCATGACATTTTCTGAACATAACATGTCACTTCTATACTAACATCCTTGTCCCACCTTCCCAACAGGGGCGCTCACACCTTCTCGTGGTCCCTGTTGAACGATAACAGTTCAAACCTAAGAAAAACAAGTTTTATTGATTCATTACGATAGGAAGGAACTATTATCGGCCAAGTGAGCACCAATGTATTGTAGATTAAGACATTTTTTTCAATGAACAAGAATTCATCAGATGGAACTATTATCGGCCAGGTGAGCAAAAATTATACTGTATTCAATTAACTATGAATGTTAAATTCAACAAATCTCTTCCTCATAATAGTAACTTTGGTATAATACAAGTTTAATAAGACTCTAATTTGTGGTACGCTTCGTTTGGGAATATGAGCCGCAGTATATTCAACTCATTGTTTAGTTACTTTTTTATTTTCAACCGTCTACATTTCAGAATTTCATTATGAAACCAAACAGATCATTTTGGCTGACCATGAATGAGCTCAGGTTCTTGAATGTTAATTGTAATTTTTTATTGTGAATTTGAAGTTTAATTGATAAAAATAACATTCCACTCCTCAACTAATAGCCCATTACCAAATCCCTTCCCGACAGGGGCGCTCACACCTTCCCGTGGTCCCTGTTGAGCGGTAACAGTTCAAACCTAAGAAACACTAGTTGTATTGATTTATTACGACAGGAAGGAACTATTATCGGCCAAGTGAGCACCAATGTATTCCAGATTAGGGAATTTTTCTATGTACAAACCCAATATTTGCGAACTATTCTATTCCTATACTTTTTATGTTATAGTGAATAACTGTAAAGAAACACCCCATTGTCATTATTCAAATAGTCCCACTAACATACTAAACTACCTCGATAATACCCCTATTTGAATGCTAACAATGGGTTTTGCATTTTCTCGGCGTGATCAAAGGATTCAATCAAGTATAGGAACAGTGAGACTAATATAGGTTTCATTCTCCACCATTTGTTCATTGTGTGTGAATAACTTATTTTTTATCAATTATTTCAGATCTAACTTTGGCAACATTACAGATTTTTTTTTTGAACCAAATTTCCACCCTCTTAGACGGCCTAGTCTAGTCAATTCGACCACAAGAAACAACAAATTCGAAAATGGAAGGTGTACAAAGTCAATTTACCGAAATATAGTTTTTTATGCTTTTCCACCCCATTTCCACCCTTTAAGACTGTTTGGAAAACCGAGGCACCATGTTTTTTTACTGAGATGACCGCCGGGAAAAGCATATTCAATGATTAGAGGTACACAAAAAGTCCAGTATAGAAATTAAAAAAATCGATTTTTTTTCTCCGTGTATCTTGTGGATAACTTCACACCCGTGGAAATTTTGACATTCCTGACAAAATTTCGTAAAGAAAAAGTCAAGACTTCCTTACTGTAAGGATATGTCATTTCCTTACTGTAAGGAAATGATATTTCCTTACAGTTGTTAGTGTTTTACTGTAAGAAAATTATATTTCCTTACAAAAACACATTGTTTATAAGGAATTAATTTATATTTTTAAAAATTAATTAATATCTGTCGAATTTTAAACGATTTGAGGAAAAATAGTATGTTTACCTAGTAAGAAAAGCCACATTCCTGGACTCTGTGTTACAATCTTCACAGTCGCCCAGGAATGTTAGGCTTTTCCTACCCGGTAAACAATATACCAATCCTATAATGTGCGAAATGTTTACAGATATCTCTGAAGTCGGAATATACAGAGACGTACAAGCTGCAGAAGAATATTTGGCGAGAGTTTTAAAGACATTTGATGAATTGAGAGTTTGGTATTATCATCATGCTAACTGTTCACTTGAAGAAGATTTACCTCCAACAAGTGCATCTATTAAACTTTTCTTTTGAATCCATTGGATGTTGGGTTTATTGAAGAAGACTCTATGCTTAACCCCTTCAGACCCAATTTATCAATAATGGAGAAAAAAATTTTCTTCACTTATATTTTCATAAATAATACTCCTATGAATAGTATCTCACGCTTACTTTTGACAAAAATATAATTTTTTTTGTTAAAAAATTATGTGCATAATTATGCACACTACTACTGGATCGCCATGGAATATCGTTCAAAAAAAGGAACAAAAACCTGACAAAGTAGAATATCTCTCAATACTTAGGCTAAAAAAGTAATATCAGAAAGTGAGGGAGTTGAAAAATACCTAAGCAAATAATTTTGGGATGTATTTATTTATTATCAAGACTTGTGGAAACCCACAAAACAATTTCTATCTTTTTTTATGCACAAATGAACTCTACATTTTCCACAGTAGAAATGAGTCTTCTTGTTACATCTACCAAATTTGCATCGTTTCCCTTCTTGATTACCATCAAGAAATGGAAGATGATCCACAGAGTCATGTTGAATATCATGTAATGGGCGAACTTCTTCAGTTGGTTTTGGTATTTTGCTCCTAGGTGGTTCTGGCAAGTTACTTGGCCGACCTCTTTTATTACCTGCGACTGGATTCCCAACTTTACATAGGCACTCCGCTAGGTATAAGCGAAAGTCCATAAGGTCCAACTGTTTGTTTTGGGGAATGTGCAGTCGCTGAGAATCTAGTCGATATTCAAACCAACTGTTTACCACAGCAAGGTCGACTGCATGAAAGATGAGACGTAATGTCCACTTGCGAGAACGTACATATATTCTGTACAGACCTATCATCTGATCAAGAAGATCAACACCACCCATGGAATAATTGTACAATTTCACTATTTCCGGGCGTGGTATATTTATATACTTCTTCTCACCTTTGTCCCATCTAGAAACTTCATCCACATTCCCAGACCCAACGAAGTTTGATGCTAAAACTACAGACCTGTTGTCTTGCCATTTCACCAAAATCACGTCTCCATCTTCATTGACCATTTCATCATGAGAACCTCTGCCCATTCTCTTGAGTTCTCTGTCTTCTAATACAGGAGGTTTAGAGAATCTGTTGATTCTTATCGTTCCTGCGGCAAATATTTCTCTTGTTTTCAGTACTTGCAAGAGCTGGTACGACGAGAAATAATTGTCAAAATATAACTTATGTCTCTTTCTTTCAATCCTTCTGGATAAGTGAAGTATCACTGAAGCTCCAAGTCCAAATTGTTTTGACATAGCTTCATCCACCTCAGTGGTGGCTCCTTGATAGATGAGGAAGTCATACATCATTCCAGATTTGCCGCACAAAACAAATAACTTCACACCCCATGGAGTGGGTTTTCCTTTCACGTATTGTTTTATTGATAGGTTTCCTCGGAAAGGCACCATCTGTTCATCTATGCACAAGTTCTCTTCTAACTCTAATTCAAGGCAACGCCGTCTTATCGCTTCATATAAAGGTCGAACCTTATGTAATTTATCGTTACAGTTGTTCGGAATATCTAAATTATTGATACAATGTAGATTATTGCGAAGTTGAAAGAATCTATCCCGCGACATCGTTTCGTGAAACATATTCATTCGAAGACCCTTATTCCAAAAGAGTCGTACTCGGGGTAATTTCAGAGTACCAACAGCGATATGTAATCCCAACATACCTTTGATTTCGGCAGGATCTGTTGGTCTAAAATTGATACCTTTCTGAAGAGCATATATATTGGTGAAGTTGGCAATATTCTCACACTCAGTGTCACCTATATATCTTTGAAAATATTTCAAGGGACTGAGAAGTTCCGTAGGAAGATCATTTTCATTTTGACTAGGTGTCCATAGTGTTTCAGGCATATTATGAGCTTGCCTGCACCATTTTATTGACTTCTTTGCAGTGACAGTTTCAGTTTTGCAACTTGCCACTAATGATGACAACGGTAATAGGTCTTCTTCATCATATTCATCTAAGTCCGATTCCACAATTTCGTTGCTCAGAGGTCCCATTTTATCTGCACCTATTCGCACTCGTACAGTTGTAGGCACCGGATATTCATTTTCTATGTCTTCTTTTTCATCGTCGCTCAAATCAATATCTGAATCGGACAATTGATCATATATGCGCAATAACTCTTCTGCATCTTTCTCATTCAGAGGGTCATAGCATTTTTCTGGAACCGAAAAATAACTATTGTTAGATCAGAGCGTGGCAAAATTATTTTGATAATTGTTTGTTGTATCAATAAAATTTTGTTAGGGAAAAATAAATTAGTTTCAATAATCAGGTGAAACGTCACTTGGGACGAATTGTGCATTATTATGTACATCAAAATTAGAGCTGACATGAAACAAAAAATACAAAAGTGAACTGTCTTCAATAACCAGTAGATTACTGCTAAGATATCATAAATAACATTGAGATGTGATTTTACTATATAATATTGGCATAATCAAGTCAACTAACAGTAAATATTGAGCACTCACCTGCGTTTGCTTTACTGGTCGACGCCATGTTTACAAATTGTCAAATTACTTCTCATATATTCAAGTGTTGACCCTTGGATATGCAACCAATAATACCAGGATGTGCACAATCACGCACAATCGGTCCTAAACGTTGTGTGAATATTTATAAAGCATTTATGTATGTATAAAATAAGTGTGCATAATTATGGCCATAGGGTCTGAAAGGGTTAAACCGCAAAGGGTTGAAATTTTGATCCCCCCAAGTACAGAATTGGTACCGAATTGTACTTGCAAAAGTTGTACCCGGAATACATGCGTTTGTAAGGCAGCAAAAATTTCATGCTGCTCATTTTGTGTCACCGCGGTTATACATGCCAAAATAAAATTTGAATAAAACTAAATTTTTTCATTAGACCTTGGAAAATTCTTGGGCAGAAATTGTGTCTGACAAAAAGTAAGTACGATTAATTTTTTTTTTCAACGAAATAGGTGAATTTTTCGGAAAATTGTTGCACTTTTAAACTAAATTTTCCGTTTTTCCGCTACTGAGATGCTTTGTGATCTAACAAAATATGTGGTAAGCTCTTTTTAATTGACACTTTAAGAAATTCGTCCACGACGTGAGCTTCGCGAATAAAAAAATGCCTCTTTTATGGAAGGTAAACGTATCGGAAAATCCAGTGCCAGGAAATCCACACGAATGATTTTTTCAGGAATATCTTTTTTGTTATTCATAGTCGAGACATATATGAATAATTTGGGACAAGGCGGTCCTGAAAATATCATTTTGTGACTGAATGAGAGAGCACTAAAATTTTTTTTGAATTTCGAGCACGTTTTATTTAAAAACGGTGCATTTTAGAGAAAAATTTGTTGGGACTTTTTTAGTGCAGAATTTTATGGAAAATGTTACAGCATCATTTGTTTTAGGAAAAAATCGATTTTTCGATTTTCCTCGGAAAATTGTCGTAATTTTAAGCAAAATTTTCCGTTTTTCCGCTACTGAGATGCTTTGTGATCATGACAAAATATGTGCTGAACTCTTTTTAATTGACACTCTAAGAAGTTCGTCCACGACGCGAGCTTCACGAATAAAAAAATGTCTCTTTTATGCAAGGTAAACGTATCGGTAAATTCAGTGCCAGGAAATCCACACGAATGATTTTTTCAGGAATATCTTTTCTGTTATTCATAGTCGAGACATATATGAATACTTTGGGTCAAGGTGATCTTGAAAATATCATTATGTGACTGAATGAGAGAGCACTGAAAATTGAGAAAATCGCATTTTGTCGAATTTTGAGCACGTTTTACTGGAAAACGGTGCATTTTGGAGAAAAACTTGTAAAGACCTTTTCTGTAGAGAATTTTATAGCATCATTCGTTTTTGGAAAAATCGGAAAATCGTCCATAACAATTTTCCGGATGCTTTCACGGCTTATCACCCTCGAAATTCGGATTCAGCGGGTCCAAATACATAACAATAACTTGGGTGATCTCGTCGCACTTCATCGGCCACGAAAACCCTCCCTGCCACCGGACTATTTACCTCTCAAATTATTCTGATTATACTGCATTTTTAATATGTGTGTGTACATTACCTATTTTTTCAACACATCAGTTGATCTTCCCTTTCATAAACAATTTTGTTTCCTTTTAATAATAAACGTTATTGTTTTTATACAGGGTGTTTCATAATAAATGCGCAGGACTTCAGGATGTGATAGCTCGTCCAAAAATATGAAAAAAGTTACTATTAACTTACCCTCTAAAATACACCATTTTCGAGATACAGGGTGTTGAAATTTAAAAAAAAAATCATTTTTTGCGAATATCTCTGGAACCGTTTATCGCACAGAAAACAAATTTCGTAGGCATTTTCTACTCATAATAAGCTATGTTTTGTGAGGATTTTTTATTTTTTCAAATTCATAATTGGTGAAAATTTTGAAGGGGTAGTGGGTGTTTTTTTCTCCAACTTCTACGCCACTGGAAAAAGTACAGTTTTGAGCCTATATGAGCCGCCAATGTTTTCTACACAAAAAAGGTATTCTTGGTCATAAGCTCTAAAGTTGACCGTTTTCAAGAAAAATCAACTTTCATGTTGTTTAAATAATGTTTTTTCCTCGAAAACTTGCTGCGGACATTTCCAACAATTCAACTGAGTATGATCGTTATTGTTTTTTTTATTTTGCAATTAAGTAGTCAACGTTTGGTTTTGTTACTCGTTCTAACGTTTAAATAAATTTTGAATAATTTGGAAAAAAATTATTTAAAAAAATTTACCATGTTTTTCAACATGAAAGTTGATTTTTCTTGAAAACGGTCAACTTTAGAGCTTATGTCCAGGACTACTTTTTTTGTGTAGAAAACATTGGTGGTTCAAATAGGCGGCTCAAAATCATACTTTTTCCAGTGGCGTAGAAGTTGGAGAAAAAACACCCACTACCCCCTCAAAACCTTCACCAATTATGAATTTAAAAAAATAAAAAATCTGCACAAAACATAGCTTATTATGAGTGGAAAATGCATTCAAAATATGTTTTTTGTGCGATAAACAGTTCCAGAGATATTCGCAAAAAACTATAAATTTTTTTAAATTTCAACACCCTGTATCTCGAAAATGTTGAATTTCAGAGGGTAAGTTAATAGAAACTTTTTTTCATATTTTTGAACGAGCTATCACATCCGGAAGTCCTGCGCATTTATTATGAAATACCCTGTATACCATGGTTAATATTCATAAAGTTGGCAAAGCCACTTGCTAGGAAATCGATGATTCTATTCCAATAATTGTCGAAAAATATCACGAATTTGTCGAAAACGATTTTTTTTAGCATTCTGTTTGATTTTCTCTGGGTTGGGTGGTAACTTTGTATTATCAAGTAAGTACTGCCACTATAAATAGAACATCACCGAGGGGGAAGTAACTCTTTCATTAATATAGAAAACCACAATTGCAATATAAATTCGGAAGATTTTCATGGAGTAACATATGACACCCTTGCGCATGTACTAATATTTCGTTTCTGGCGCTGCAACCGTTTCTGTTTTCACACTGGTTTGGTACAAGGGGATGGAAAAGGGGTTCCTCCAATAAATTCATATAATGACATCGAATTATGGACCAATTCTTCAGAAAAACAAAAAAAATCGAATTTTTTTCGTCATGCGACGATTTAATTTTGAAAAATTATTGACGTTCTGACTCTTACCATCCCAGTTCATAACCAATGCCAGGATTATAATTTCATTAAGAGAAATCATGGATTCGGACTGAACGATATCAAATTCATGAATTTGCCGATTTTTCCACGTTCTTAAATGCCCTTATAATTTCATGTTATCTTTTCCTTTAATTGCACAAGTGCATAAAAATTACCGATAATTTTGCAAGAAAGCGTGTTACCTATCTATAAATTGCACAAGTTTTTAATATTTTGGCAAAAGAACTCGAGACCGAAGAAAGAGGTATCTTTTACAAAATATGGAAATAACCGAGAAGAAATTTTATATATGAAGGAAATATTCTGATAAATAAAACAATAAACAATAAAACATCCAAACAAGAAAAATTAAATTATCATTATTATGCAGTGGATCCGGAATGAAACAAGCCAGTTATTTTGTAAATCTAAAACTTTCAGGTATTTTGTGAATGTGGATACCTTCAGTACAGTTAAATGCTATTTGGAGTAATAATTTCGATAGTAAATAATACAGGACGTGAAAAATATTGAAAAAAAAAACAATGAATAAGTTTGTTGTTTACATTGAACATTTGCTTCAAAATTTGATATTTTCAATGTTATTTTACTGTTTAAAAAAGTTGTTGGACTGTTTTATACCAATCTGTTTTTTATAGGAATTATGGTGATTGGTAAAAGTTTGTAGAAAAAAATTTTCAATTATCGTTAGAGAGAAAACCTCAAACAGAATCAAATCTAATAGACAGAGGAACAGCTAGTAATAGATATTAACAAAAAAACCGTTAGTAAAAGATGCGGGGGAGGCATTTGCCAGTTATAAAGCATTTCTATTTCTGCCTAGCGCGAATTTGGCGTAAACAATTCGTCGCTTTAGAATTACAAAGTTCTATCTGCATTTCTTACACAATTAGAGATTTTAGTGCAATAAGGTTCTATCTGATTCATTTTCTGTATCCTAGAAATATTAGCGCCATCTGTGTGTTATTAACTTAAATATCACTATTACAGAGTTCTATCTAGTAACCTCGAAATCATCATTTCAATATTACAAAGTTTCATCTACAGTCAATTATAACAGGGTTCTATCTGTATGTAGATAGAACTCTGTTATCGAAATTGTTCATGGTCATAACCTAAAACATAAATCCACGTTGGACAAATTTTAAATTTTTAGCGCGAATGTTGTGAGTCTGTACCACTGTTCGTTTACTTCCTGCGAGACAAGTTTTTCGATAATATTAAAACATTAAAAAAAATCATTCAACTTGTTGGATTACTAGAAGTTTTCATTATTAAGCATGGCATCACGAACTTCTAAAATATTGCAAATGGGTAAGGTGAGATGACTATTTGATTTTCTTCTTTGATGATAAAAAATGTGGTTTTAGCAATGAGTGCTGCGCGTATAGATGTGTATATAGATGAAGATAATGCTGGATCACAGAAACATTCTTTAGAAGCCTCTGTTCCCAACATACCTACACAAGAAGAATTTGAGCCTCAAATCATTCAGAGGTAGGGTAATTCACAAAAATATTTCAATTAATTGATTTGTAGTTTCTCAAACTATAGCATTCGGAAATAATAGTTAATTACACTGTATTGTTTTTTCTAGTGTCATCCAAACAGAAAATTCCAAGGAAAATTCAACAGTTCCGTTTGAAAAAAATATTAGTATTGAAGGAAATCCAACACCTAATAACGGAGCCATTGAAATTATTGACGACTTAGGAAATGTCATAAATAATATTGATGACCTCAATGAAACAATACAAAATGAATTGAATGAGCAACATCTTGTAGTAATTGAATCTCAAAACAATGTGAAAGACCAAGCACAGCAGGAAATAGAAGAAAGCAAACAAAAACCGCGAAAGCGGAAACTGGATCCAACACGATGGAAACTCAATGTCCGCAAAAGAAAATGTCAGTCAGGTGAAGAATATGTAAGTGTGAGGGGAAAAGTGGTGAAGGCTAGAAAAATACAAAACAAAAAGAACTGTTTACAGAATTGTAAATTTAGGTGTGCAAAACAAATATCAGAAGATGAAAGGAGTCAGGCTTTTAAATCTTACTGGTCTTTAACACAGAATGAAAAATATATATTTCTGAAAAATGCTACAAAAAAACTCATAAAGGGCCGAAAAACAACGGGTGATAACGATTCCTGAAGATGTTTTTCATTTCAGTATTTTATTCAAGTTAAGGGAGAAGACATTCGAGTATGCAAAAAATTCTTTTTGGGAACCCTCAATATATCCCAAAAACCTGTGTACACTGCTCACCTAGAGTTAGATGAAATAAAAAAGACAATAGAGGAAAGCAAAGTAAATTAAGTGCGAAAAGGGAAGAAGTGATGACTCATATAAAAAGTTTTCCCGTTATAGACTCCCATTATTGCAGACAAACTACAAAAAGAAAATACCTTGAAGCAAATTTAAGTGTAGTGAAAATGTATGACTTGTATACAAAGTGGTGTGAAGATAATAATATTGCTGCTGCCAAATTATCGTATTATCGATACATTTTTACGACCGAATTCAATTATGGTTTCCACGTTCCCAAAAAGGACAGATGTATAAAATGCGAATCATTTAAAATTAGAAATAAAGAGAGTACCTTGACATCTGAAGAAGAAGAAACTTATCAAAAACACGTTGAGATCAAAAGCCAAATGAGAATGGAAAGAACCAAGGACCGAGAAAGTAAAGTTCCCACATTGTGTTTCGATTTGGAAAACGTTATAACTTGTCCCCGTGCCGAAGTGGGAGACTTTTTCTATTCTCAAAAATTAAATATTTACAATCTGACAGGACATTTGTCAACCACTGGGCAAACCTATTGTGCTATTTGGAATGAGGCCAAACAAGGTAGAAGTGGAAATATTATAGCCAGCGCATTCAGAAAGATATTGGATAAAGTTTTAGATGATAATAATATCCCAGATTTGGTTACGTGGAGCGACTCATGTGTTCCTCAGAATCGAAATTCGTTCATGTCGTTTGCTATTATTGATGCAATGAAAGATCATCCTGAGTTGAACAGTGTCACAATGAAATATTCTGCACCTGGACACGGAGCTATTCAAGAAGTCGACAATGTGCACAGTCAAATTGAGAGGTATATGAAGAAAACAGAATTTTATTCGCCTCTGAGCTTCATGAAAAATTTAAAATCCGTTAACACAAAAAAACCATATTGCATTTTACAATTGAAAGACGAAGATTTCAAAGATTTTGAGTCTTGCTCTAAACAACTTGCATTTAATAAAATCCCATTTTCTAAAGTTGTCTCATTAAAGTTCACTCAAAGCCTATCTGAAGTTGCATACAAATTGAATCATGCTGACGACTTCATAAAGGAAACCCTTAAACCCACTAGAGCTACAGCCCGGCTTAACAGAATTTCAAAAAACCCTAAAAACACAGTCTCGAAATCACTTATAATGACTTTGAAACCAAAAGTGTTATCTTCAAAAAATAGCCTTTCAGAAGATAAGATAAAGGCTATTAAGAAAATGATGACAGATTGTATGCCAGATTTAGACAAAAAAATTTTTTCTTCATTTTTAAATACTCTTAAATGAATTGATATGTATTTATTTTTTTCATGAGCGCGCCTGAGTTTGTACTGTTCCATATTGTTTTTGTTTATAGTGTTTGTTATTTTTCACTTAGTCTAGTAATAAAAATAAGAATATTTCGAATGCAGTTGTTTTACTTAATTCAAAAAACAAAGTTTTAAGTGCCACTTACAACCTTGTTTTTTTAACCTGAGGGCTTGTGAGCATTATAATTCTAACACAAGGGTTTATTTGCCACATAGAACCTTGTTAAATAAACTCAAGTACGATCAGTTATATAACAAAGGTGTATCTGCTTTTTCCAGATCAAATTTTAATTTATTGATTCAAACAAGGTTGCTTGTATGTACTTCCTTTCATTAAGGGTATTTATCTCTTCATTTGTGTGTAAGCAGTTTTTGATTTTGGGCTAAACTAGTGAAATCATACAAAATCAAATATTCGACAAGCAATTTCTCGAAATGGCCCTAGGGTCAGATAGAACTTTGTAATTCCAAAGCGACGAATTATCAAACCCGAATAAATATAGATCGGCATTTCCCAAAATCGGTTTGTTTTTATTTTCTGCGAACCTTCCTACGCATAATTTGACCTGGCTTATGACCTCCGTTTCATTCTCGTAATAATTAAAACAGTAAAATGTAACGAATGTACATAACATACGTTTCGAGGTTCTCTGGAAAGTGTGTTAACTTGCAACAAATACAGAAATAAAATTAAAAAGAAAACGTAATCTGGGTAACAGACGAGGCCACACTAATCAGGGCCGCCTATGATTGGGAGTAGACGCAAAATGTCGGCATTGCACCATATTTCACATCACCCGTACTTTCACGAGTGAAAAACAACTTTGGGACTTGACTAGGAGAATTTTCTTACCTCTCGTTCCTTCTACTTTGGGCGAATAGCTCAACTTTCATGCTGACATACGGACAAAGAATATCACCGTCCAGCCATTTTGAAAGAACGAACTAGCTCAGTTTGTTTACAAACGTAATTTTCGAGTTTTTCGGAGACACTACGGCATTAGCTACACATACACACGTTACCACACATTTCGCACACTGTTATTTATCGCACTTTTCCACTTTTAACTACGAAATTAATCCATATTTGACGTTTTTCTTCATGCCGTTCCACACACGTCCACTTCTGAGCTTACGTATTTCGTTCTTGATTCGCGAGACAGTCGCGGAGGGCGCCACTCGTACGTGAATGAAAATTGAGAACGAAAATCGAATGGTCGCGGTACAGGCACAGATTTCCCGTTATTTCGAGACGCTCGATTATGTGGTAGAATTTAATAATTCTCAGTAACATATTTCATGTCTCACACTGTTGCTAGCTCTGCTTCCACAAATCCTCGCAAGCGAAAATCCAAACCATCGCGTTACGCCCAAAGAGTTCAAGGAATCAGACGCAACAAGTGCCAATTTGATTCGCAATAAAACCAAATTATTCACTCACGTATTCCTGTCTAGCTGTCTTATTTCTCCCAAACCAAAGTAACACTCGTCTCCAATGTATATTTGGCAGGACAGCGATACTCTAGCTTTACATAACTCTGACAAGTAGGTATATTTGTGTACGGACTGTGGTCAGGTTTCCGAGAATATTTTTATAGCACAGAACAATGATTATAAATACGCGCAAGTCATTGTGTTATTTACCGCACTAAACTTTCACAGAAATGTCTTGTCGCCGAAAGTCCGTGCGGAATCGTCAGAAAACATGCCGTTCCACTTGAAAATAAAAAATTAGCACATTTGTTGACTGCAAAACAGATGCTGGGTGGGAATACGATGTCTGCGCCGGTATGTAGGCAATCCGCTTTGCGTCGCAGAGTGAATCATTATTTGTTGCCTATGGCTGTTGCGGGTGATGTCAGTGATGATTCATAGCGTAGTTCCCAGTTATAGTCAAGGGGTAAATGAGTGTTTGACTTATAGTCCGGAATTTGCAGTATAGGCCAATCAATAGAGCATTTTTTCCTAACAAAAATACTAGTAGAAAACCGACTGCCAGCACAGGGAAGACAGTCCGTAGTTATATTATGTTATGTTTTCGACTCGCAACTGTCATTTATTAATTTGTTATAAACATTTAAATACAAAAAAACGTATTTTTTTATTGTTTTGCTTATAAAATGAAAACTAATGGAGTAATCTGGTTGCTTCGATGAAAATAATTGTAGATAATTGAAATACGAACAAAATGGAATGTTTTACGACCCGGTCGGATCATTAGTAACGGAGAAAAACTGGAAGAACCGGAAAACTTTGCGATTTTTTGAAAAATTCATAACTCCGTCATTTTTCAAGAAGTAGGATTGGAATTTGTCATGAAAGTATTGAATCATGTATACTTTATCTGTGCACAAAACTGACGCTGTCGCATCATTGGTTTTGGCACAAATGCAATTCAAATTTAATTTTGCACTATCTTGTAGCGTGCCTGGATGCTCTAGTTATAGCTCGATTTCAATTTCTCGAACAGATTATGAAAGAAAAAGTATAGTACTACAAAATGTATATTCCCATTTTGCGCTAAAATGGTGCGAAATGGGTGAAAAATACATGCAAACATGACTGAAAACGGCCGAGGTGGTGGAAGCAGTCGAGTGGTAGGAGAGAGCGGGAGATGGGGAAGCGCAAGTTTTGTGCACACATGATCGATTCAATACTTTCATGAGAAATTCCAATCGTACTTCTTGAAAAGTGGCGCAGTTGTAAATTTTTCAAAAAATCGCAAAATTTTCCGGTTTTTCTCCGTTACTAATAATCTGACCGGATCGGCAAGATAACTAGTTCTCAAATAATGTCTTGTGGTGTCCCCCAGGGCTCACTGCTTTGTCCACTCTTGTTTCTTCTATACACCAACAACCAAGCTTCTAGCAACATCAAAGGAAAATTCAAACTGGTTACGGATGATACCACAATAGTAAGGCATAGTAAAAATAATATGGAATTGAACCAACTTGTTGTTACAGACCTAGAGGAAGTGAACAATTGGTGTGAAACTGATAAATTATCCTTCAATTCACAGAAAACGTGCATGTTAACTTTGAGGTGCACACTCAATAGAATTTTCCTGGCGATACAATAATGTAGGTACTGAAACTGAAATCAAATTTTTGAGGATTTATTAATTAGAGAGTAGTTTTATACCTGTCCTCCGATACCTCAACGGATACCAAATATTGTTTGTCAGTTATACAATAATTAATTACATTCACCTAGTATTACGGCAAAACAAAGTAAGATGACAGTAAATATTAAGTTCTTTTCGGTTCTGAGAATTCTTCTCTTCATTAATTTCCAAACTCTACACTAGATTTAATTTCACCCCTTTTCTTTCAACATGAAGTAATTCAAAATCATGTTCAAAAATAGATGGGCAGCAAAGGTTGTTATTTTGCTGCTTACAAAGCAATGTCTATGTTTAGTTAGGCATTTTTTCAAGGTTCCACCAATTTGTCCGATATGAAACATTGGACAAGAACCACAACTTAATTTATAAACTCCACTCTTTTCCAGTTTTTCTACTTTATCTTTATTTTTTACATGTTTACCCAAAGTACCTTCATTAGTTTCAGAAGCAATAATAAGACGTTGCATCTTAAAAAAAAATCAATTTTGTAACTACATTCTCCAATATATTATGTTTTAAACTTTTCTTGGTGTTTAATAGTAGGGCGATAAACTTATTGAATTAATTTTCTATATAATTTCTTTGATAAAATACTGTCTACTAAATAACAATTATAGAGGTTTATGCGCGATAACCACAGATCACAGAAACACTAAAGTTTTCTGTGATCTGTGGCGATAACGCAAAGCAACTACTTGACGCGACGCTCCGAAACATTAACTGCTGTAAGTTTCTAAGATTGGGCAAAAGATGGCAGAACTCACTAGCATTATTTAAATTCTCTTTAATCAGTGGTAATCGATTTGAATCTCAGATCAATATTTTTACTTATTGATCTGAGATTTGAATGAATTACATCAAGAATGGATGAATATGAAAGTATCCTAATGAGACACGCCAATTTCAGAGGAAAAAATGAGGATAGATAATTCATTAGGTCTGATTTGGATAATTAGATATAAAAATATTGAACACTAATTCGAATTTTAAAATTTGTCCATATAATTTTATTTTTTCATATCTTCTCGCTGAAGACTTTCCAAAAAAAAAAATCTCTCACACCATTTTCATTTCGTGACATCTGCTGGTGATACTTCGAAACACGCTTTGCTCTAAGTTTCTTAGATTGGACAAGAGATGGCATAGCTATAGTACCTTCTAAAATGTAGATTTGAATTATTACAAAAAAAAATTGAATACTAACTGGCATATTCAAACTTGTACAAATTAATAACTTCAATATAGTTTCAACGCTACATATTTGAATGTGGAGTCTAAAATGTGTTTTTGTTCGTTGTTAAAGACTTTCCAATACATAAATAAAATTTTGATTAACCTGAGGTATAGGTAGGTACCTATAAAGTTATTTTATTTATTTAGTTAATTTTTTCTAAGCCATGGTTTTTTCTTAAATTTTGGGTTCATTTTTATTTTATTGTCACAAATTGTATGTTTTGTCCTTTCTGATAATTACATATTAAAACAGTTCAAAAATATATTCATTTCAAGTATGTAGGGAAAGAAATAATTTGAAGAAGGGGAAATTCGTCGAAAGATTGAAACAATAGTCGTAGCAGGTATTTTAGTTTCAAATCAAACACGAATATGATGAAAAGTTGAACTGAATGTTCACATGAATAAGTTCAAAGAACTAAGGAAAATTACAACTACGATACCTATGATTTGAAATTTTGCGCATACAATTTATTTGTAACCGAATTGCATTCCATATAATTTCTCAAATTTTTATTTTGTGTACGTAGTAGTGTCTAAATTAAATAATGCTTGACGATCATCACAGAATTTGCCAATTCTGCCCCCATGCAATTTAAATGTATTTACATTCTCTCTCTTGTGATAGAATAATATTCTCACACTGGTTAGCAATAATAACATTAGTCTTGACGCAGTTGATTGTCATCGTAGTGGTAAAATTTGAGTAAGTGTCAAAATTATTGCTGTCACGTTTCCTATCTTTGATCGTGGAGAAAATATAGTCTGCTACTCGGTTAGAATGAAAATTCGTGATGCTCGTGGTTCCTCACGCTCGCCTTCGGCTCGCGCTCGGAACTTTCCACTCGCATCGAATTTTCATTCTAACCTTGTTACAGAATATACTATTCTAGGACAGAGATATGAAAATAGTCTTTTGCTATTGTTTAAACAATGCCCTTTGTGAAATTTCCTCAGTCCTGCCATCTACTGTGTACGTACCCAAATAATTTCTCAACGACAGTTTACCATACCACGACACACCCGGCCCTACAGTTGTAATGTTTTTCTGATAGATGCCGCCTCTAATCACCTCATCAGTTTTGTTTAATAAAGAACAATGTTGATTTATTGTTGATTATATTAACAAGCAGTGCTAACTCCTGGCTGATCTAGCTTTTTTTTGTTGTTTTTTTGTTGTTGTAATTTTTCAAAATCGGAACGCCCGCACTCTAGAACTGCCCAATAGGTATCCCTATAGGCAGTGTTTATTCTCTATAAACAATGCTATAGGTCGTCAGGTGTCGGAGATACAGAATCCCCACCTTTTTTACCTCAAAATTTTCGCCATGTCTTAGGATTTTGAGTTCTACAAAATGTATATTTTGGATTTTTGATAAGATTTCGCATTAAAGCTAATCGGATTACATTATTATTATTGATAAGGTCCTCGTTTCTGTAATATAAGTTTTGTGAGCAAATGGAAAGAGAAATGTCAAAATACTTATATGCAGTAGGTAGGAATATCAATGATATCAATGCGGTTTACTTTACCCACAAAACTCACTAAAATCCAAACTTCTCACCTAACGCGGCCTTTTACTAACTCTGTTGAATGTATCATATCAATCAACTGTATCTCGAACGAGACTACTTCAAGTGGAACACAAACGATTACTTTTATTTTCATTATGGATACATTGAGGTTAATATCGCCCGAAAAAAATCCTCTTAGATGAAGTGTCGGCAATATTGTGTTACAGAGAAAACGACTGATATGCTCTATTTCAGTCGTCGACTCGATGATATACGAGGTGTTTCAGAGAGTGGAATACAGGGTGTCTCACTTCTTATGGAAACTTGCGTAGTTTTTGACGTAGAATTGTGAAATTTGATGGATACATCAAGAATGAAGGAAATGAGCAAAAAGGGGTAATTGCAAATGATTATACACTGCACGCCAGATGCAATGGAACCACCGACATTTTCGGGGAATTGTAGTAGGAGACAAAATAGTTAGAAAATGTCATCGGATTAGCAAACAGAGAAAGCATTTCACTACTAATTCACTTTGTTCCTGAATAAAGTTCATTTCTGAAAAATCCAAATTTGTCGTACTTCTCAAACAATCCCCTAACTTCCGTATTTTTTGACGTAGATCTGCGAAATTTGCAAAATTGAGAGATCCACCAAAAATGTACACAAACACAAATTAGAACAGTGATAAATTTTCACGTTTTAGAATTGATTCTACTATATAAAGTGTAGGAATAAAAAAGTGTTAAAATTATAACATTATGGATATTCTAACTAAAAGCAGCATGATTCTGACATTTGCAAATATGGTAATAGATACATTCAGAATCCAACTAAAATATTTGAATGTTTTCGTGAAACATTGGAATCGTCTCATGATTCTGATTCGAATTTATGTATCATACTCTATACCCAAAATTACCATCTTTGAATTATTCCAGTTTTTCTAGAAAAAGTGACAAATGCAGCCTATCCAACTTACGTCATTTTCATGTAAATTACAATTCCTAGTGATTGAATCTTGAAATGTTGAAGGTTGAACGGATCACTGACCATAATCACATCCACAAGTGTGCGAACTCTCTGATCAAAATCTTTTCCTTTATAAAAAATTAAATTATCCAGTGGAGTTAAATCGGGAGATCGCGGTGGTCAAAGTTGCGAACCGTCGGTTCCAAACCATTTGTCATGAAAAGTTCCATTTGAATAGGTTTTCATCATCTGCCAATCATGTCTAAATGTTTAGATGATCCGTATCGGAATTTCCAAAGATTTATAGATGGTTCAGCTGAAAATACAACAACCCTGTAGATTTTTTCATTGTTCGTCTGAATGCTACGAATAAACTTAGTTCTCTGGTGATATGAATTTAGATCATTATACTAATACAGATATTTTGTACTAATACAAATACTTCTACTTACCATTCAAATTGTCATCATGAAAATGGAGCATGTCTATGACATTATTTCTAACAGCTCAGTAAATATTTGCATATTTCATTTTGGGTAAATTTTGATTTGTTGCCATATCATATCACTCAGAAATTGGCCATTTTTGTAATTCTTCATTATGTAGAACCCCGCAAACTTTTTTCTCCTCTCATTTCTTTTTCTTTTCTTCTTGACCTTCAAATAGCATTGAAACTGTGGACAGGGATAGGTTGGTGAGAAAATTAGAAAGCATCGGTAAGTTAAAAACTCAAATTGAACAATATCGTATCTGATAAAATCATAGACGAACCAGGTGTTCCACAGGGTAGTGTACTTGGACCCTTTCAATTTTTAATATAAATTGACGATGTGATAAATAATATGCTCAAGTCATTTATTTGCGTACGATATAGTAATTCAGTTTTCAAACAAAGATTGTTTGACAGTACTAAATTTAGTCAATGAAACATTAGAAAATATATACAGTGTTGTTCCGACCAACTGAAAATAAAAAACAAATTTGTGTTAATAGGTAATAGGTTTTTCATTCACTTTCTGGCCTCACTTCTTTTGCTCACCATTCACATTATTCAGTGGATGTGATTATGGTGGGAAAAACTCGAATAATTCAAAAACAGTTCGTTTTAGATATTGGGTATGATAGATATTTAATAGAGGTTTTTGCTGTTATTTCTGTTGTGCATGTACCGGTTGATATTTTCAGGGTGTTGTAATTCGGTAATCCATTCTTATAACTTGCGAAGGGAACGAAGTGAGTTTTTGTTTCATTCATCGTGAGTAAGCCGCTGTTAAAAAAAAATTATAATCGTCTTGAAATGGTTCTCAACTTTCCTTTTCAGCGAACTTCACGTGTTAACTTCATAAAACACCACTGTGTCATCAGCGAAACTGACAATATCTCCACAAGTGCGCAGATTAAAAAGATCGTTCATATGAATGCTAAAAAGAAGAGGTCCCAAGATCGTTCCTTGAGGTTTTCCATATTTTATCTCCTTTGGTTGGCTCAGCTTTCCTCGGACTTTAACATACTGAACCCTGCTCTCAAGGTCAGATTTTTTTCATCCAAGGCTTTATACATTTCAGAAGTTAGTTTCGCAATGGCATCTTGTGTTGACATATTCTCTCTAAAACCGAGTTGATTGTCCGAGATTAATTTATATCGATTTAAGTATGCGTTCAGTCTCACTTTTATTAGTTTTTCGATCATTTTGGAAAATACTGATAGTTTTGAGATAGGTCTATAATTATTAGGATTCGTTTTGTCCCCCGGCCTAAGTATGTTATGACTGCGACTTTCAATACTGTTGGGAAGTAATCATTTTCTAAGCATTTGTTGAAGATGTGACAGAGAGGGGCGGTAATAAAATCTACAATCTCTTTTAGCGTGTACGTGTACCCAAAAATCAGTCGATTTTATTAAGGCCACTTTCCTGTAATAACTAGTAATTAGGAGAGGGACTTTTTTCAATATTTGATTATAAAACCACAATTATCCAATCATAACAGAACAATGACCAACGGACAGCTGCAGTCTGACCAGTCATTCACCGAAAATATCAATTTTCCTTCCTGAATACAGCCAGCTAATTGATCTGCGTAGGCACAATCCAATAAACCCTTCATTCGTCGCCCTAATTGAAATAAAAATAGTTATTATCCAGATCGAATAGAATGTTAATGGTCTTTTAGATCGCGTGCGGTTTTCCTTGTATTTTGATTGTCGTTGAGTTTTTCAAACCGCTAATTATTTTTACCGGAAATAGGGGAATTTGTCCACGTGCACCCTGTCAATAGGTAACCGATATCACTGTGAAGGAGGCCAGAACGAACGAGTTGTTTTGACAGAGGTGGTTTCCTATACTTACTGGGTATCATACCGAAAACAGTCCATCAAGGTTTACAGCATTTTACGAGAATTTGTTTAGGCGAAATTTTTTTATTAGATGTACACTATGAAAAACAGATCTGTAAAAGGACATGGCACTGGATACATGTATTCCTGGGGCTCCACAGATTTTTTTATTTTTGGGTATATTATTTTAGAGGTCAAAGGAAGCAACTTTCTTCATTAGACTTTTTTTCTGGCCCTACAGAGTGAGCTAAAAAATATGGTTGAATGTCTTATGTCAACTGTGGAAAATGCTGTCTGTTAGGTTGATTTTCCTTGATTTTTAGGTATAACATGCTTCATTAGAATTATCAATTGACTTTGAATGGTATGCATACTTACAGGATGAAGCAGAATATATGATTTTTCTAGAACCTGTTTATAAACTTCTCGCCCAAGTGTGAATTCTTCATTGAATTACTCGAAGCCGAAAGTTCTCCCGAGGTTGCTCGTGCTAGCATTTTCGTTTTTCACATGTTTGCACCCATATACAATGCGTTTCACTTCACATGGAAACACCCTCGTACGAAGATGTATTGATATCTAGTTAGCCTAGACCAGTTCCCTGCATATACAAAATATTGCGTTACCATAGCAACGAACAATAACTTATTAGAAGTGTCAGTGTGAAGTTTGATGTCAAAAAAGTAAACCAGAGTTACGCAATAAATTAAAAGAAAAAATATGTCCACCGAAATTGTGAAAATCGAAAAATTGGAGTATCGAGCTATCATCAAGTACCTGTATTTAAAAGAGTTAAGAGGTAAGCAGATTTACGAAGATATGCTTATTACCCTAGGTGATCGATGTCCTTCGTATGCGACCGTGAAAAATTGGACTGCAAGCTTCAAAAGAGGTAAATTTTCCATTGAAGATGATGACCGATCGGGAAGGCCAGTTTCTGTGTCGGTCCCCGAAAATATCGATGCAGTTCATGACATGATTTTAACAGACCGTCGAATTGAGCTAAAACGGATATCTGAAGCACTGAATATTTCATACGAACGCGTTCATCATATAGTTTACGTCAATTTGGACATGAGAAAAATTGCTGCAAAATGCGTGCAAGGGTAGTAGCATCGCGTTCGATCTGTGCTCGATATGAAAACGATTTAAACTTCTTAAACCGAATTGTTACAATGGATGAGACTTGGGAACGTTTCTACGATCCAGAAACAAAGCAACAATCGATGGAATGGCGACACTCCGGTTCTCCAAGACCGAAAAAGTTTCCTGTCCAAAAATCTGCTGGAAAAGTTCTTGCTTCAATTTTTTGGGATTGCCATGGAGTAATCATGATTGATTTTTTGGATAAGGGTAGAACAATAACTGGAGATTAAAACAGGAATTCCTTCCAAGAGAGGTTATCTTGTACGATGGAAAATAGCGACTAAATCCAACTTTCAGTCGCAGATGATTCCACAACTGACTTTAAGAACATCCTGTTCATATTTTCAATGAAATCAATAACTGGAGATTACCGTAAAACGGGGTTACTTCGACAGCGGGGGTAACTTCGACACGTATAATATCATGCATGTTTTTTGCATACAAATTGACTTTTTAGTGTTTTTTCGGTTATCCATTTATTGTTTATTGTTACGAGTATCACTATTATTATCATTATTACTATTTTTTTGTTTTTATTATTATTATTATTTCTAGTTTTGTTTTTCCTCGTTGTTTCAGGTAACACGTACCTAATTTTTTGTAAGATGCCGCGCACCTACGTCAAAATGCTGGGAGGTAGACCGTACCTCAACTATAATAAGGAGAGCATGGAGAAAGCCATTGAAGCTGTGAAGAAAGGCATGTCCAAATCTAGAGCAAGTCTAAAGTTTAAGGTTCCAAGAACAACTTTGATCGATAAAATTAGTGGAACCCATCTTTTAAAACCGGGTCGTCCATGTATACTGACTGTCGAGGAAGAACAGATGATAGCAAAAACCCTTGGTGCAGTTAGCAACTGGGGCTTCCCCATGACGCACCAAGATATTCGCATAGTTGTGGCAAAGTTTGTAACGAAGCAAGGCAGGGATATTCCGGGATGGAAGAACAACGAACCAGGTTTGGATTTCATAAACAAATTTGCTGAAAGAAACAACCTGACAACCCGGTTGGCTTCAAATATCAAACGTCAGCGCTCTGCGGTGGGTAAACCGGAAATAAAAGAATTTTTCGACAACATTGAAGACAACTTGGAACATGCGTTACCGGAACATGTCTATAATTACGACGAAACTAACATCACTGATGATCCTGGTGCAAAAAAAGTATTGGTGCCCAGAGGAACGAAGAGAGTCGAGCGAGTTCAAGAGCACTCTAGGACATCGATCAGTATAATGATTTGCGGAACAGCTAAGGGCATCCTGCTTCCACCCATGGTGGTCTACAAAGCCCAACACTTATACGAAAATTGGACGACAAGAGGTCCTGCGGGCACAGTATATGAGGTCACGCCAAGTGGTTGGTTTGATATGACAACATTTGAAAAATGGTTCTTCGATATTTTGATCCCTCACATAAACGCCAATAGCTCCCCAGAAGAAACAAAGGTTGTGATTGGAGATAACCTTGCGTCACATTTCTCTCCTCGTGTCGTCGAAGCAGCAATAGCGAATAATACCTACATGACGCCTCTGCCACCAAATTCGACACATCTGATGCAGCCTTTAGATGTGAGTTTTTTTGCGCCCATGAAGCGAAAATGGCGAGAAGTCTTAGATACGTGGAGGAAGGAGTGTCGTCG
This sequence comes from Chrysolina oricalcia, assembly GCA_944452925.2. NCBI lineage: Eukaryota > Metazoa > Arthropoda > Insecta > Coleoptera > Chrysomelidae > Chrysolina > Chrysolina oricalcia. The sequence continues at coordinate 3,987,303 of OX101825.2, read as the reverse complement.
GAAAGGAAGCATTCCAAAAGAACAATTCCCCAACTTGCTGAATCGCTTGTGGTCTCATATAGCAGAAAACGCTTCCACAAACCTGCAATCTGGCTTTAGGGCAACAGGGCTAAGCCCATTTGATCCAGAAAGAGTTTTCGCCAAACTTCCTGGCAACGAATTGAGTTCCGAGAGGGTGCTAGATTCCAGTTTACTAGAATTTCTAAAGGAATCTAGAGGATATTCTAATGCGCAGGCAACGCCTCGCAAAAGAGGAAAGAAAATAGCAACACGGCCAGGTCAACAAATGCAGATGCCAGTTGCAACAAGCACTCCATCCCGCTCGGAAGCAGCAATGGAACAAGTTGATTTACCAGAAATTGTTCATGTTGAAACAACTTCCATCACGCAAAACCCGAAGAAAAACTCAAAGGCAAGTCGCCCTAAACCACTGAAAATGAAAATCGTTGAACCTGATGCACCTGGACCATCGAGAAAGAGATCCACAAAAAAAGTCACTGATTCTGATTCTCTTTGCTCTGTATGCAAATGTTCTTACGCACACTATACTGTAGACAAAGACTGGATTTGTTGCATTTCGTGTTTGAAGTGGGTGTGCGGTATTTGCAATCTTGGCTCCAATGATCCTCAATATGAATGTCCTGCCTGCAATTGCTGTTCCATTTGTCTAATAGAGTTTTCCGAATACACGAATCAAAAAGCTTGGATTAAGTGTGTGACTTGTGGAAAGTGGGATTGTGGACACTGCAACGGGGGTTCCAACCAAGCGAGCTACGAATGTGCCTCATGTTTCGATGATGATTAAGCATTTGTCCCTGACTTGTTCCTATGTTCTTAGCATATTTAGATTTTTTTTTACTTGTGTTACCTACTTTATTTAAGAGTTTTTGCTTAGTTAAAAGGATGTTTTTTAGTTTAGATTTATATGCCAAATATGCCTTACCAAAGTTGCTAAATATATAAATGATTTTCTGCAAGTATTATTTTTAACAACCCATTTACTATTATTATTATTATTGTTATTATTATTATTATTATATATTTATTTTTACATTTTTCGGTGTCGAAGTTACCCTGGAGAAAGCTAACTTCGATTTTATGCATAATTCTGCATTGTGTCGAAGTTACCCCCAACCCGGGGTAACTTCGACACCAAAAAGAAATTTAAAAAAAAGGTGAAGAGGGGGTGGGGCCACAATAATTTTTTTAGTGAATAGAACCAAGGCTTCAATTGTTACAATGGAATAGGAGCCAAGGTTGTCAAGCGTATAGTTTCCTTTACAGAGCAACAAACATGCCAAAAACCTGTCGAAGTAACCCCGTTTTACGGTACTATTCGACATTACTGACCACTCTACGGGAAAAAATTAAAGAGAAAAGACGGAAAGCTATCCAAAGGTGTTTTGTTTTTGCAGGACAGCGCCCCTGCACACAAATCTCATGTTGCCATGCAAAAAATTCGTGATTTAGGGTTTGAATTACTAGAACACCCCCCTTATTCACCAGATTTGGCTCCGTCCTCAACTGAAAAAAAGTTTAAAAAGTCGTAAATTTTCTTCCAACGAGGAGGTAATAAAAGCTGTGGAGGTCTGGTTTGCAGAGCAAGAAAACATTTTTTTTGAAAGCTCTAGAGATGTTGCAGGTTTGCTGTAATAAATGTATCCAATTAAGAGGAAAATATGATTAGTAATAAAATGTTTTGACATTGAAATTTTGTTTGGTTCTATAGTAGGCTACAAATTTTTCAATATATCCTCGTATCTTCCGTAATTTTTGACGTTGAGCCGTGAAATTTCCAGGATCGATAGATACACTAGAAATGAACTCACTCCACAAAAGGGATCATCCTACGAATTATACACTGCACGCCAGCAGCGATGGAACCACCCAATTGTTTTATGGAATTTGTCATTGTCATACTTGAACTCCTTAGTACTTAAGCCGACATTTTTTATGTATTTTGACGTCCACCTGCGGGAGTGACAAGACACCAATCCTGGCAAAAAATCTCTTTATTGCAGATAAAACAAATTCCTTCCTCCTGGATATGCTATTAGTGTATGGGGAATGTCGGAAAATAAAGTTGTTGCTCAACAGCTGTACTCGGAAAGATACCCCGAATGACAATGTCTCGAAATTATTTCAAGCGTCTTGAAGAGCAGTTCAGAAGAGAGCCTGATGTTGCTACTGAGCATAATATTGTTTCTGAAGACATGGAGATAAACGTTCTCATGAGAGTGCAAATTGACAAAACAGTATCTCTTAGGGAGATCGCTTCCAAGTTACCAGATACCAGTCGTGAAAGTATCAGAAGAATTTCAAAAAAACATTAGTATCGATCGTATAAATATCAAATACATCAACATTTGTACGGAGACGATAGTATAAGAAGGATGGAATATTGCAGGTGGGTACTACGCCATAATGTACAGCAAAATAATGAGTTCCTGAAAACAATTGTATTCTCCGATGAGTCAAGATTCACCAATCAAAAAACAAAATACTCGATATTGGACGCAAGAGAATCCGCATTTATTTAGGCAGGGGAATTTCCAAGAACGTTTTGGATTTAATGTGTGGCTGGGAGTAGTTGGAGATCGAATAATTGGTCCCATTATATTTGATGGATCTTTGAATGGTGGTAGATATCTAAGTTTCCTAAGAAATGAAACTGAAGATTATTTAGAAGATTTACCGCTAAATCTGGAAAATCGACTGTCCTTCCAGCAGGATGGTGCACCTCCGCACAAAAGTAGGATCGTGACGGATTACCTTCGTGACCGATTTGGGGAAAAGTGGATTAGAACACATGGTCTTGTTAGGTGGCCTGTAAGATCACCTGACTGATTTTTTTATTTGGGGTCACTTGAAAAACATCGTTTACAAAATCTACCCAACGACTCGCGATGACTTAGAATTACTAGTTAGACAAGCCATTCAAAGTATAACGCCTCAACAATTGAATAATGCTATTCGAAATACCGCCAAACGAGCTCGAAAATGTTTGGATGTTGGTGGTGGACATTTCGAACAGATATATAAGATTTCTCTTTTTTATTTTGTTTTGTTATTAATTAAATTGCTTAAAAAACCTAACTGTTATTACTTACCTACATTTGAACCAAAGGCTTGAGCCTTCGAGATTTAGGAGCTCTATCGGTTGGATGAAATATTGACTAGATCTCCGTGAAAGTCGAAATGTCAAATTATTGTTTATGTTCCATAGCCACCTTGATAAATTATTATTATTGAACCGAGAAGGTACTCAAACTTGTCTAAACTCCATTATCGTGTTCGTATTGGTTCTACAGAAAAAAGTTAATATGGATGGATACCCCATCGATGGTACTTTCGAATGACATCAGAGTACCATTATGGTACAATTTGAAAAAACAGAGTTTCGAGTAAAAATGGGTTTTGGTTTTCTTTTTAGGTACGTATTTCGAACCACGATACTTTTTAAATCGAAATTACGATAGTATTTTGATTATTTGGGGAGTTCATGGCTCTCTAGATCGAAAAATAAAATGGGTGTTCTGACGAATGAAATATCAACTATGAGATATCATTAGATTCAGAAAATTATGCAGACTTCAAAAATGTGATAATATACAGAGTGTCCTATTTGAAAATCGAAAGTTGGTGTCATTTCCGGTAAACTAGAAGTTGGATTTTTTCCCAAATATATCAAAAGTGCCCTATAGTGAGCATATTCAATGTTTAAAATTTCAGAAATATAGCTACAGAAACAGAGGAGAAAAGGGCGTGTACTATGAGTCTGTGTCACACGGTATACTGATATTGTTATCTACTAACAATTAATAAATGAATAAATAAATAGTAATTGAACAAATTGCCAATTTTAACACAAAATGAGTCAACTAAAAGCATTACTCCTCCGTAAAAGATTTGCCATCATCCACTAAACAAGACTAGACAAATTTACAACTTTACGACCACAGGAGCCAAGACTAATTACATACCCCTGATACCCAAACAGTCAAATCAGCTGCCCACCCCAAAGAAACAGAACAAACTGACAGCAGCGACAACCGAATTTGCCGAAAGTCAAATCATTCATCAAAAGGCAGTAAAATCTTAATGGTTTCTCCAGTCACTGACGTCTGGAAGTGCATATCGAGTACTACTCGGCCTTTTCAATTGAAAGAAAGCTTTTCGAGTTGACTCTATGCATTTTTAGAAATAGTTCGGGGAAGACAAGTGTGAGGTGACATCCAGTGTGCCATGCCGCGAGTTAGGGTTGGATGGATTTTTGTCGCGTTTGTGTTTTTTAGTGTTTTCAAAGAAGGTATGGAAATCAAAGTTTATTTTCATCAATATGGATACATTTTAGAACAAGATTATAAAACAAACAATGAAGGGAGCCGCTAAACTACTTGTTTGCGATGATATCAACAAATTGAATGAATTTATAGTAAAATGAAATAAAGTAGGATTTTATAAAAACGTGTACATTTAACTGTACTCATGGGGAGGCTAATTTTTGGGACTAATAATATTTCTCTTCTGTTAATTGTTTTTATTGATAGGTCCGTCGTACGATTTAGGTAGAGGAAGATCATTAAGGTAGGTAGGAATGTGAATCCTGGATTTAGTTATAATCCAATTTTTGGATAGTTTCTTGAAAAGTGATAAGGAGTTTATTTAAAATTTAAAATCATTTCCCAAAACACAGTTGTTTGGAAAAATATCGAAAAATGTCCAGAAATACATTTTATAGCATAATAAGTTTTGACAAAAATTTTGGAAAAAAAAGTAAAAATGAATTTTAAATAAAAAAAATGTAATTTGGAAATTTTATTTCTCACAAATAAACTCATTGGTAAAGCCAACAGTAATATTTTGAATAATAATTTGCAAATGTTCGCAAGCTATTTCTATTTTATTCGGAATTTTTTTTAAATCTGTGGATTTCATAAGAGGTCACTGAAACATCTTCAGGACATTGTAATCTAGATACTGTTTAATATTAATAAAGAACCAAGTATCTTCACAATTTTAATTTTTCATTAGAACAAAAAATGTATTAAATTTTTGACATGACAAGAACTTTTTACTTTTTATTTTCAAACACTTTATAATAAAGTTAGATTCATACATAGGTACTCAAAACGTTGTAATTATCCATTACTCGACATGTCTACCCTGACGTTCAATACATGTATTTGTTCGGGATTTCATTTGTCTGGACACCTTTTGCAGCATCTGTGATGTGGGAGAGCACAATGCGTTTTGACGGATGGTGTGAAATCAAACTTGGAGGAAATTATACATGTGGTCCCTCAGGGTTCTATCTTGGAGTCGACTCTTTTCATTTTATACATAAATGACCTTTTTTATCATATTTTGCCCCAAAAAAGTATTATTTTTGCTGATGACACAACTTTAATTGACCTAAAGAGGGATATGGTGGAACTGATCGAATCCGCCAAAAACACTTTGGAAGTAGCAGGGGAATGGTTCGGCACCAACAAGCTTTTGCTGAATTCGGAGAAAAACCAGAATATCATCATATCTGCCAATGCAAATTTATCAGATGGTTATAATGTCAAGTTGCTTGGCATATACATTGACGATATACTTAACTGGAAGTATCATGTGGAGAAACTGGCGAATAAATTAGCTAGTGCTACTTTTATGATTCAAAGACTAAAGAACCTAGTAGGTATTGATACTCTCAGGTCCAGCTACTTTGGACTTTTTCATAGTCATTTGACCTATGGAGTCTTTTTGTGGGGAAATTCGAGCCACTCAAATAAAATTTTCATTTTGCAAAAAAGGATCATTCGAATTTTAGTTGGAGCGGGTTACAGGGACCATTGTCGTGCCCTCTCCTCTTATTTCAACTTCAAATCATGCCATTTCCTTGTGCTTATATGTACTATTCTCTCCTTGAAATACATAAAAATAGAGCTGATTTTGCTCTTCATTCAGATTTTCATCAGTATCATACTAGATCAGGAAATTTACTGAGAACTCCTAGATACAGGCTCTCAATGTCTCAAAAAAACTCTCAAATATTCACTACCAGAAGCAATAAGAAAGCTGAATTTCCACATGTTCAAAAATAAAGTTAAATCTTTTTTGTTGAGGTACTGTTTTTACTCGGAGTTTCTCATCTATGACTACAAGATCGACGACTGTTGAAAAACTCTCAACCACCTGGGCGTAAATGCCTTAAATCTAGTATATCTCCTTTGTTTTTCTTTTTTAACTAGAATTTTTATTGTAGATTGACTTGTGCTTAATATAATGTCTCAATTATTTGAATCAGACTGGATTTTTCATTATCTTTTTAAATATGTACTGTCTTTTTTAATCATAATTTTAACTAGGTGATATTATTTTAAGTATGGATATTTCTAAAAAATCTCTTCTCAAGGACCTGCTACAAATGTAATAAAATCATGTAACGTAGTCAAAAACTCTACTCTACTCTACTCTGTAATGTTATTAATATATTGTCATATTATTTCTTCTAAATGGTCGATGTTATGAAATTGCCGATGTTAATAAACCTCATATTCAAGATACTCCCATAAAAAGAAATCAAAAGTACTACGTATAGGCGCTATGTCTTGTTGAAAAAAAAATCATTCCTTCTTTGCAGCGGTATTCCATGAATAAATCAAAGACACGTTATTTAAAAACTCTAAATAATTTCGTGAATTGAGGTTGCCTCTAGAAAAGTAAGGCCGAACCATTTGAATATCTAATATGCCGCACCAAACATTAGTTTTGAAGAAAAATTGACTTTTGCTTCTATCTTCCAATCTGGGTTCTCGTCGAAGTAGCATTATGGCCACTTCGATGATGAGGAAATCTGTCGATGCAGATATCAAGAATTATAATATTGTAGGTATGTATGACTCCAACAATTTGCCAAAAATCAATCTATTTTTTGTTCTGACGAAAAATTCAAATGAAAATTGTGTAGAGACATGGTTCTTTATTAATGAACAGTATCGGAATAATATGTCCTGAAGATATTTCAATGAACACTTATGAAGCAGCTGAACACATAGAAAGTCCACAGATTTAAAATTTTCTCCGAATGAAATACAAATAGCTTGCGAATCTTCAAAAAACATTATTTAAAATATTAGTGTTTGTATTACTAACGAGATCTTCTTTAGAGCTTGTGAATAGCTATAAAATGTCATCCTGAAAAACTTTTTCGAATAACTTTTATCGATATTTTTTCCAACAAGTGAGTTTTGAGAAATAATTTTTGAATTTTTCATATTTACCGCCAAACAAGAAAAGACGAGTGGCCTTTTGGGGTTTCTTTTGATGAAGAAGCGATTTACTTATCAATATTTGTCAAAATTCATTAGTGAGAGAATTTTCTATATGATGCGTACTTTCTGTCGGTCACTGTATGTGGATGTACTACAAATTGACGTATGAGAAATGCAAATTACTGTAATGCATTTCAATCCATCCTTCCATACTTCTTGAACCAACTTTAATACAATTTCGTGATATGCTTTATTTTAATTTTCTATGCTCAAACGAAAAAAAAAACAAATTTTCAGCTAAGGTACTCCGAGTGAACACCTTGTATGTCGTTACTGGATCCAATATAACATATTGACAAAGTGCCAGTAGTTAAATTGGCATTCCTCAAATCCAGTTTAATGAAAATTCAATCGATTTTTAATAAGGTAACATCAGAAACCATTCAACAAGGTGACAATAGATATAATTTGTCTGTCTTTTTCTACCCTTGGATAGTGTTGGGAAAGTTCACTTTTAGTTTCTATTTTCTTCGAAATACTTTCGTTGATTATCAATTATTAATGGAAATTTTTTCGAGCACTATTTTTAAAATTCTCGATACACGATACAAAATACAGACTTTTAATTGGTCGAAAGTACTGGCTGTGAAATTTTCATGATGATGATTTTTGAATTTTCATTAGGTGAAATCCCCATTCAAAAATATAAAGGCTTTGCTACAAGTCAAAAGAAAATAATTATTATTTATGTAGAAATCCAATATCAGCAAATAGTTTTTTCTGTTGCAAAACAATATTTTTTTTAATTTAAACGTTTATAACAAATTAATAAATGACAGTTGCAAATCGAAAACAACAGAATATAACTTCGTAGTGTCTTTCATGTGATGGCACAGTCGGTTTTCTTCAAAATTTTTGTTAAAAAACACTCATTGTATACTTCATTGATTGGTGTATTGACACATTGACTGCCGTTCAGTATTATGTAACAGTTCTCAACGAGCCATATTCTCAAATGTGTTTTTTGCTAAAATGCCGCGTCATCCATATATGAATGACGGTAATGTTTCCAAAAGTGTTTCGTCATTCATATATGTATGACGTATAGTGGAAGGTGAGAGGCCATGGCATTTCTAAATAAATGACGGGGATGTAGTTTAAAATGGATGGTTGAGAGTGTGGCCCACAGGGAACATATGTGTATACTTGGTTTGGCCTAACTGGCATAAGTACGGATATTACAGATAAATGAAAAATATGATTTCAAACCACTCTGGAAACTGAAATGTTCATTAAATTTTATCATCAGTAAACTCACACTGAATTGTAACTATACAGGGTAATTCAAAAGTACTTTGACAAACTTCAGGAGGTGATTCCTCACAATATTCTAATATGAATTGCCCAAATAAATATATGCCCGGAAACGCTTCGTTTCCAAGATACAGGGTGTTGAAGTTTTATTTTCATTTTGGTTTTTTTCAAATAACTCTTGAAATACTGAACTTAATTAAACGAAACTTGGTAATAAGAGGTTTTTGAGGTGTCGAATTCGAACCTGATGTTAATTCCTCTTACTCGTAGGGGGCGCCACCTACACGTCTTTCTCTTTTTTGAAGATTCATAACTTTTTTGAGCGTACTTCTAGTACATTTTTCAGTAAAAAAATCGATTCCTCTATCATATCTACGTAAAAAAACTACCCTTGTTAAAAGTCGTTGTAAGCAACCGTTTTCTAAATATTTGGACTTGAAAATTTCAAGTCCGACTGAATGGCGCAACTTACAGACACTTTTTAGAAAATGAATTGCCGGGACTACTTTAGAATGAACCATTAGAAATTCGTATCCGCATGTGGTTTATGCATGATGGGGCTCCGGCCCATTTTAGCGTTGTAGCCAGGGAATTCCTTAACACAGTCTATCCAAATCGATGTATCGGTAGGGGTGTAGAAGAACCTAACCAGCCGGGGGCACCAAGGTCCCCAGATCTAAACCCGATAGATTTTTATTTTTGGGGACATTTAAAGTCACTAGTTTATAAAACTCCAGTAGCGAACGAGGAAGATCTTAGAAACTGAATAGTAGACGCAAGTGAAACAATAAGGAACACACCAATAATTTTTGAGCGGATACGAGATTCAATGACTAGATGACTGACTGCCTGTATCTTCGCTGAAGGTGGACACTTTCAACAATTTATTTGAATACAATTTAGTTTCGTTTATTTTAGTTTATTCTACATATTCAAAATTTCCTGAAATAAAATGTTGACATTTCTTGCAAATTTTATTACTATTAATTATTACTATTGAATTATTATTATTGAATTACTATTTCGCTTAAGGATGTCATAAAGGAACGTACCCAACAGTAATGACCTCTTCAAGCGAGTAAAAAGTAATAGAATAGGTGGCGCCCCCTACAAAAAAACAAAACTGCGTACTTAAACGTCAAATTAATACAAATACAAATGCAAATGCAAAATAAAGGTAATAATTATTACATGCATAGATTATCAAATAATCCACTTGAAATTTTCAAGTCCTAATATCTAGAAAACGGTTGCTTACAGCGACAGGAATCGATTTTTTTACTGAAAAATGTGCTAGAAGAACACTCAAAAAAGTTATGAATCTTCAAAAAAGAAAAAGACGTGTTGGTGGAGCCCCCTACGAGTACGAGCAATAATAACATCAGGTTCGAATTCGACACCTCAAAAACCTCTTATTACCAAGTTTCGTTTAATCAAGTTCAGTATTTCAAAAGTTATTTGAGACAAACGAAAATAAAAATAATACTTCAACACCCTATATCTTGGAAACGAAGCGTTTTCGGACATATATTTATTTGGACAATTCATATTAGAATTTTGTGAGGGATCACCTCTTGAAGTTTGTCAAAGTACTTTTGAATCACCCTGTATAAATGCAAAACATAAATATTATTAATGTACGGTATTGAAACACTCCCAGCACAAATAAGGTTTATTTGAACAAGTGTTGCAGAAAGTGTTTACCATTTTTCCGTGGTTTCTAGCTTCTTCGCGGACTTTTTAGTTCGCAATTTAGCATAACACACAAAAAACATTATATTACAGCTATTTCAGCCTCGCTATATGAATGAAAGGGCTAACTACGCAAAAATCCTCAAAAAAATTGCATTTGGGCCACGTCATTCATATATAAATGACTTAAAAACAAAAGAAATTATTATTCAAATATACCCAAAATGATGAATACACACTAATAACTGTATGCAATGAGCACAACAATAATAATTAGACACTCTCAAGCAATGGCCCTTTGTGAGATACTACGCAATGCAGTGTGTCTGTCAACAGTTACGGAACTGTCGTACATATGTGACTGACGAATCAAATTCGGAAACATTCGTGTCATTCGTATTTGAGTGACGTGGCAAACAGTGCGTTAATCAATCAATATATACTTTATTGTCTGAAGAAACAAATCTTGTTGACCAAGCAGGAATAAGGCGTATGAAAGCTTTTTAACGTTTGTTTGAAAGTGGTTGACAATGGATTAAGTGTTAGTACAATTCTTCTGGACTTCCATTGTCTAGAAACAAAGAAAATAAATTCTCTGCATGTATTTGAGTCACTTAGTGACTCAAACACTTTTTTTTTCTGGACTTCCATTGTCTGGAAACAAATAAAATAAATTATTTGCTTGTGTTTGAGTCACCTAGTAACTCAAACACATGCAAAGAATTTATTTTCTTTGTTTCTAGACAATGGAAGTCCACAAGAATTCTACTAAAACTTTTTAAGTTCATATATTCAATAAATAATTAATAATTAATAAATAAATAATAATAAAATGGCAGAAATGGTATGAATTAAAACATAGTCTAATAAACTGTAAACAAGGATATGAAAATGGATAAAAGTGGTTTATATTTTATAAATAAAAACAACGTCAAAATACAAAAAAACTAGAAGAACAGAATAAACGCAATACTCTTGGTTAAAAAGTTGAAAAAAATAATTTTTTCTGTGACGGGAAAAAAATTTGACATTTTATCTCTGTTGCCAGGTAACAAAATATAACTTTTCATGAAATTAATTTTTTCCCCGGGAAAAAAGTGAGAACTTTCTTCCCGGACATATTCACACATAGATAAAGGAAGATACTTCTGGCAATAATTTTCGTGACGCTACTTTCGCTACTTCTACCAACTCCGGTGGAGTCAGAGAAAACTCGGAATCAGACATTTTTCAACTTTATATTATCCAAAATAACTATTAAGCAATTATTGAGTTCGCAATTTTCAAATCAAATCACAGAATTAAACTGACAGATGTTTGATTACTTTGAAGTTTTCCTTAGCAACGCTGGTCTAATTGTCGCTATACGTACAACAGCTTACTAGTTTAAAAATTCAAATATCATATCGATAATATTCTGACTTCAATATATTGTGATAATATGTTTTTCTCACTATTGAATTGTCGTTTTTCCCGCAACAGAAAAAAATAGTGTATTATACACGGAAAAATATTAGATTTTAGCTCGAGTTTGTGTTGTATAATTAATATAATTATATAATTATATAATTATATAATTAATAACTATTTGATTTGACACTGTATCCAGGGCTTCAGAATTCCCACGAAATCCGACCAAAAAACGTGCAAAAGATTAGAGGGTTGAATGTGTTTTACGATACAACTTTCATTGTTCAGAACAGCTTGAATAAATAGCGCCAAATGGTCCTCAAAACGCTTTGAGGCTAATCGAAAACAGATGTTGAAATGCAGTCGAAGTGGTCAATATTTCTTGTCACTTTTAGGATTAACTGTGATGTTTTTATAAGGAATAAAACTAACATATATGAGAAGCGCTGTTGGATGATTTTTAATAGTCCAGGGGCAAAATCGGCCTGGGAAAGAAACCAAAACTTTTTGAGGTGAGATCTGGTAACCCCTCAAATTAGGCCTATATGTTTCAAATTAAATAAATAATATTTCTGCGATGTGGTAATGAACACTTCCTATCACGTAGTTAGTCCATCTTTTATGTCTAATAGTCCAGTTCCTTGTGGAACTCCTATTTTAACTTCTCTAGTACGACTGAACTGGTTATCGATTCTTATATTTTGAACTCTATTTGCTAAATATTCCAGCCATTTGTAATATATCATTTTCAAAAAAATCGATGAAGACGCAACAGCATCGACTGCGAGTTTGTCTGTATCTCAGAAAATGTGCTAAAGCTTGAGGAATAGACTGAAAAAAGTTGGTTGAATCAGCTTGAATGGTTCTGAATTTATGAATTTTTCTGTGGGTCTATGCACGACGCTATTTTGACACATAAATTGACATAGATAAGTCAAAAACTATTGCAGATATGTCTTAGGAACCTGGGTGCTTTGTATACAAAAAAGTAACAAAAATTGGGGGTTGCCTTAAAAAAAAACAGAACTAAGTTAAAGATTTCAATTTAAATATAAATCTTGGGAACATCGACCAATAAACACACTGTCTAGTATAGAGAAATTATACTATACTATATAACAGAAAGTTACTTATAACATCTACTGTCACTAGTTTCGAGAGCTCCATAAATCCTTTCTGATGAGTGCGTTAGCACGAAACAGCTGTCAAAGGTCTCGGAATTAAAACGAAATATACTCTATTTTCACTTAGATTCTGCTTGCGTTCCTCATAACGTATTAGAAACTTGATTGAACCTTGGGTTGGTCAGAACAACGAATTGTTGGCTGCCTGTCAATTTGTGGACAAACCTCTACTTTTGGATTCCTTGGTTCGTGTCAAATTAAGTTTCAACTAGTGACTGTAGATGTCATGAATAACTTCCTGTTATATTTTGTCTTGCCTCACGGTATTAATTCTTGAGTGGATTCGTTTTGATTTCGAGAGCTCCATAAATCCTTTCTGATGAGTGCGTTAGCACGAAACAGCTGTCAAAGGTTAGAGCTCTCGGAATTAAAATGAAATATACTCTATTTTCACTTATATATATATACATATTTTTTTTTTCTTGGAAATCAATCTGGTTTTAGAAAGCACCACACATGTACCGAATTGAAAGAAAACTGTTGATGAAACTATGATATTGCTGTATTTCTGGATCTAAAAAGAGCCTTTGAAATCAATCGGGAATTGTTATTGAGAAAATTTGAGTCTGCTGGTAAACAAGGTATAACACTCAAATGGTTAAAAGATTACATCAGCGGCAGAAAGCAAATCACAAAAATCAATGAAACTTCATTAACCCCTATAATTAATTATCTTGGAGTTCCACAAGGGAGTGTTTTAGAGCCGCTAATATTTTTTGTTCACTTAAATGACATACATTTCTTTCACTCTTGTGATTTTTTAAATATTTTTGCTGATTACACGTTATTCAGCTAGTAATCTAGATACTGCAATTGACAGAGTGAATAACTCATAGGCTACAATTAATTTTTATTTCAATAACAATAAATTAAATCTGAATGTAGCCAAAACAAAAGCAATGGTATTATCAATATCACATGAGCTGAAGTTCATCAATATAAACGATTCAGTCCTGAGAATAGCTAGTGAAACAATTAAATATTTTATAGATGAAATGAAATATCTGCTTGATAGTAACCTCTTCAACTATATAAGAAAATTTCTAAAAACCTATATTTCATTCACCTTGCAATGGTTATCAGTATCTCGAAGACTGTATCAAATATCTATGATTTTCATTTTCAAAATCTTGAATAACCTTTCTCCAGAATATTTCAATGAATTTATTGTTAATAAATCTCATTTTAATTTTTATCAGAAAGTCAACAGCTGCACCTACCTAAATGCACCAAGCCTAAAAATGAAATCTATGTTTTATAAAGGCTTAGATGAATATAACAAATTACCTGCTTATGTGAGTCAATCAAATACTATCCACGAATTAAAAAAACGAATTGTTGTCCATATTAGATCTTAAAATTTTATTGTTTTTAAGTTATTTTCATTCGTGATTGATTATTTTTAATTTCAAATATTATTAGGTTTGAGGATTACTTTTAATATCATTTATTTCCAGTTGTATATTTACTTACTGTACCTATAGATACAATATATTATTATTTTTGTGTATAAGGATATTCCCACTTAAAAAAAGCTCATTCATTCATCCTTATTTTGAGACATCCTGTATATAAATAGGAATATTTTAGAACGTGCCTCATTGTCGTTAAAAAAATGCAAAATTAAGACATTGAAAGGGAAGACAAAGTTACAATTCATGATCTTCTGGTAATCTTTCAGAAATAACAGCTGACGTCCCTGACCTTGCGGAAGACCTGACACAAATCGAAGCTGAAACTTTAGATGGCCACGTGGAACTATCAACTCTTGACGTTCTCCCGACGACCACCCCGGAACAAGAACACAGCACCACCCACATATCGAGAAAATTCCTGAAATGGCCCTCGAGAAGGCCGGCTTTCAAAAGGCACAACGGACGCGATTCAACTCTGAAAACAAACGAGCTTTCATCGATCTCAGCGAAAAAAATGGGTGCGTATAAAGGAATGTTAACAGATACATCCAAATCTGATTCGGTAGACAAAGACAAAAAATGACAGTCGCTTTCTCAAAATATTTCATAAATTGAGTATTATTTTTTGAAATGGAACACCCTATATTTCATCATGAATTTGGATTCATGATCACATTCTTAACAAAAATGCGTCCATGTTGAAAATAAGATATTTTTTATTGAAATATTCAGCAATTGTGTCACGTACTGATATGATATGTTTTTTTCTGGATGAATTTAATTGAAAATTCGATCCGTAGCTCTAGCACATCCTCTATTTTCAAAATAAGCAGCTGCAATTGCTATTCTCTCTTGTATAGTAAAATCCATTTTCAAAAGTTTCCAAATCATTGAATGAATTAAATCGAATACATAAAAAGTCATAGAAGCTTTTTGTTTCATGACGTATTTTGAGAAAGCGCCTGTCAATTTTTTTCCATGAAAGATGTTCTCACAGTTTTTCAAATTTGTATTAGATATAATCATTCTCTGTAACTATTTCTGTGGAAAACTCCCAGTGACCAAACAGGCTGACCTTATCTAATAGCATTTAATTTGGAAAGACCTGAACGAAACCAGGCTTTAGCTGAAGAATATTATAAAATCCACTCAAACCGAATCCTTATCGATACTTCCACTTCCTGTGGCTCCATTGTATCTTCAATCTTTTCGTTGTGTTCTATTAACATTTGTTGCCTATTTGTGCTGTTATCGATAACTTTCTGTCGCCGGCTATACAGGGGCGGGTTGATGATTACTGCTACCTGCTCCAAATAGTGTTAAATTAGCTAGGTTTGCTGTAATATTTATAGTCACTTTGTATGGGGAAGAAGTTAATTTGCTCCCTAAAAATTAAATAAAGTTTCACATAATTACAGCAATTTTTTTTAGTTTATATTCTCATTATATCTTATTTTTCAACAAGTTCAATAACAAAAGTTAACAATTTCAGGACTTGTTGAAAATAATAAATGTACAGTTTGTAACATTGCTGAAGTTAATTGGAGACGAGAATTCGGTGTGTATGTCATTCGTATTGCAGTTAAAAGAAAGACATTACTTGGGGAGTACCCCAGGGTTCAGTTCTGGGGCCTTATCGTTTTCTCCTGGATTCAAACGATCTATCCCTCTTAGACATATCTGGTTCCATAACTCTATTCGCCGACAACACTACAACTCTATGGCTCTCTGAAGATGTAAACTTCCTTCAAATTAATGTTGCAAGAGACCCACAAAAAATCAAAGCGTGGTGCGATGCAAATTTTCCATGTCTAAATTTTAATAAAAACGAAATTACTTACATTTAAATGTCTTCTTCCTGACATATGTTGGGAGAGAGTGGTTTTCCGATAATAACTATTATTGTACAGAATAAAACGTTCATAAACTTCCAGAAACGTATATTCATATATATTGACAAGGCAAGACAAAGTATATCGTTACTATTTACAAAACAGACAAACATATACACACATGATAAAGTTGATGTTAATACTGTATGTTGACTAGAATAACATCTACGGAAATTGCCATTTCAACAACATAAACTCAGGAGCTGATTCAGTACCATCTGACAGGAACATAAAATTCTTGGGACTCGACATAGATACTAATTTGAAATTCACAAATCACATTAACATATTGTCAAAAAAATTATCTTCAGGTTGTTTTGCCCTCAGGTCTACAGCCAATGAGTTAGGTAATTTTTTTTTTATTTACCAAAAACCGCATCAACCTAATGGTTATTAGCGGCGGATAGTAAGTTAGTTTCCAATGCATAATAACAAATACCTAATAATTAGAAGTTGAAACTAGGTTACTGGTTACAGTTTCTCAATAATATTCAAATCAGTTAAAAAGGAAATGATGTTCTTCACATTATTCGGTTGTTGAGCTTCTTTCATTTCTTGAGGTATATTGCAGACATTTCGTTCCATCTGGAACATAGGACATTCCACTAGGATGTGTTTCACTGTAAGTGGAACTTCGCAAATTTGGCACTGTGGTTCCTCTTCCCGAGATAGCAAGTATTCTTATGCGACCGTGAAAAATTGCAAGCTTCAAAAGAGGTAAATTTTCCATTGAAGATGATGACCGATCGGGAAGGCCAGTTTCTGTGTCAGTCCCCGAAAATATCGATGCAGTTCATGACATGATTTTAACAGACCGTCGAATTGGGCTAAAACGGATATCTGAAGGACTGAATATTTCATACGAACGCGTTCATCATATAGTTCACGTCAATTTGGACATGAGAAAAATTGCTGCAAAATGAATTCCCAAATGTTTGAATGTTGACCAAAAGCGTGCAAGGGTAGTAGCATCGCGTTCGATCTGTGCTCGATTTGAAAACGATGTAGACTTCTTAAACCGAGTTGTTACTATGGATGAGACTTGGCTACGATCCAGAAACAAAGCAACAATCGACGGAATGGCGACACTCCGGTTCTCCAAGACCTAAGAATTTCGTGTCCAAAAATCTGCTGGAAAAGTTCTTGCTTCAGTTTTTTGGGATTGCCATGGAGTAATCATGATTGATTTTTTGGATAAGGGTAGAACAATAACTGGAGATTACTATTCGACATTACTGACCACTCTACGGAAAAAATTAAAGAAAAAAGACGCGGAAAGCTATCCATAGGTGTTTTGTTTTTACAGGACAACGCCCAGGCACACAAATCTCAGGTTGCCATGCAAAAAATTCGTGATTTAGGGTTTGAATTACTTATTCACCAGATTTGGCTCCGCCCGACTATCATCTCTTTCCTCAACTGAAAAAAAGTTTAAAAGGTCGTAAATTTTCTTCCAACGAGGAGGTAATAAAAGCTGTGGAGGTCTGGTTTTCAGAGCAAGAAGAAACATTTTTTTTGAAAGGTCTAGAGACGTTTCAGGTTCGCTGAAATAAATGTATCCAATTAAGAGGAGAATCTGTTGAGTAATAAAATATTTTGACATTGAAATTTTGTTTGGTTCTATAGTAGTATAAGAATTTTTCAATATATCCTCGTATTTCTGTGGAGTAACGTGAAATTTTACTGTCACAAAACATGAAAAACTGAGTAAGACGGCCAATATTTTAACTGAACTAACCTCAATCTCAATCTGCTTGCTCCCCAAGTCCCCAAGTGACGAGACTTGGGGAGCAAGCAGATTGAGACCCCGACGTCAAGTCACAAAAAACCCAATTTCTTGAAAATGGCTCCAAAATCGGAGCCGATACGTCGAATTCCAACAAATTCTAGACGCGGTTCAACCTGAACTTTTAGTTTTCATATATATATATATATATATATATATATATATATGATCCAAACAAGGAACCAACTGCAGACCGGTTTCGGGATGAAGTCACGGTTGTATACGGGAGCGCTCTCTAATCTGTTGCCGTGGTGGATCCTGTACGCGATTGCAGTGTTCATCCCGGCGAACGATGACGGGCACCGGGCCCCCGCTTGTATACAACCATGATAACCTGGACTGCACTGATGAGGGACTTCATCCCGAAACCGGTCTGCAGTTGGTTCCTTGTTTGGATCAGGCGGTGTCCTGCTGTCTGTCTCTGAGAGCTCTTGCAAAGTTGTTCCTTCAAAGTAAGGATCTTTGCACATATGTCTGACAGATATAATTCAATATCTGTCGAGATATTAGCCAGAGAAGTAGTTGTTTTCTGTCGGACATATGCCATACAATCTATACAAAGGTATAGTGAGTTCCTAAAGGATTGTTTTCGACTGTTTTACAGTCACTGGAACATTTATTGCTCCTTGAAACAAGTATTCAGCATATACCATTTCGCATCCGAAATGTCCTTCTGGAGCGCTCTCTAATCTGTTGCCGTGGTGGATCCTGTAAGCGATTGCAGTGTTCATCCCGGCGAACGATGACGGGCACCGGGCCCCCGCGTGTATACAACCGTGATAACCTGGACTGCACTGATGAGGGACTTCATCCCGAAACCGGTCTGCAGTTGGTTCCTTGTTTGGATCAGGCGGTGTCCTGCTGTCTGTCTCTCTGAGAGCTCTTGCAAAGTTGTTCCTTCAAAGTAAGGATCTTTGCACATATGTCTGACAGATATAATTCAATATCTGTCGAGGTATTAGCCAGAGAAGTAGTTGTTTTCTGTCGTACATATGCCATACAATCTATACAAAGGTATAGTGAGTTCCTAAAGGATTGTTTTCGACTGTTTTACAGTCACTGGAACATTTATTGCTCCTTGAAACAAGTATTCAGCATATACCATTTCGCATCCGAAATGTCCTTCTGGAGCGCTCTCTAATCTGTTGCCGTGGTGGATCCTGTAAGCGATTGCAGTGTTCATCCCGGCGAACGATGACGGGCACCGGGCCCCCGCGTGTATACAACCGTGATAACCTGGACTGCACTGATGAGGGACTTCATCCCGAAACCGGTCTGCAGTTGGTTCCTTGTTTGGATCAGGCGGTGTCCTGCTGTCTGTCTCTGAGAGCTCTTGCAAAGTTGTTCCTTCAAAGTAAGGATCTTTGCACATATGTCTGACAGATATAATTCAATATCTGTCGAGGTATTAGCCAGAGAAGTAGTTGTTTTCTGTCGGACATATGCCATACAATCTATACAAAGGTATAGTGAGTTCCTAAAGGATTGTTTTCGACTGTTTTACAGTCACTGGACTATATATATATATATATATATATATATGTGAGGGGACCCAAAGTAATACAACATGCTTATTCATCATTTATGTTATGCTGTTAGGTTAGGTTAGGTTAGCTGTAAGCTGCAAAAACTCATTGAATCTCAAACTCTACAATATCCTTGATAGCTCAGTCAAAGTATTGGAGTTCAATGCATTTAAAAAGGCAGTAAAAACATTTCTACTTGGTCATTGTTTTTATGATATTGATAGCTACATTGTCTCAGCGAGCTCATTATGTATGTAATTTTAAATTTCGATGTATTTTTTTAATACTGTTCTATTCTTTACTCCCTGAAAACTCAGGATTGTCAAATTCTTCGATATTTTAAATGTATTTCTGTAGTTTTGAATATTTTTATATTTTTTATAGTTTTATATTTTTTTACTAATTTCATAATGCCATATGTCAATATTGATCTTGTATCAATATTGTTTTTGTGACTTGCCATAAATGTTTTTTATGTACATAACATGGTCAAATAAACTACTCTACTCTACTCTACTCTACTATGCTGTGGCTAAAAGTGTTTATTTCGCTCTCATCGAGTCAAACCTGAGATACGCAATTCAGTTATGGGGATCCTACAGTAATGAGTGTATTTTTGTTGTAAAAGCGGGCGGTACGATACTTATACCAAGTAAATAGGTTGTCCTTGCAAACCTCTTTTCCTAAAACACGGTATACTAACACTAACGTCATTTTAAGTATTGGAAGCTACATGTCTCATTTACAAGAATGAATCTTTATACGAAAATAACGATCGCACTACAAGAAATGGAATGAATCTAATAACATTGATCATTCCCAAATATACTACCTGCAGATATTAAGAACTAGGATTCTCTCAAAGCATTTAGAAAAAAAATTCATGAAAGACTGGCATTTAAATCCTATTATAATTTGACAGTAAATTTTAATGAAGAAGCGGTATGATACTGATGTACTTTAATAATATAAGTATGTCTTTACCTTGATGTGATTATTTATATATTTATTATTTTATTGTAACTATGTTTATTTGGTTGCGATCGTTTATTTATTTATATGTTAGGTTAGGTTACCAGTGTCTGTCAATAAGGTTTTATATCTTCGATAACAAACGCATATTCTCTCTCTTAAGTTATCGATGAAGAATTTCATTGAAAATGCTATTAACTTGGGGTACTTTATATCTGTATCTTAGTAAAATTGTAGAAAAGAGCATTGAATATTTTGACCATAATGTAGAATGTTGAAAGGTCGTTGACAGTTTTAGAAAATACTTCAAAAGTACCTTTTCACTAATTTTTTTCACTCTTTACCCTATCATCTGATTTAGTAAAAAATCAATATCTTTTTCGTAACGGAATCTTTATTTTTTCGGTAATAAAGACACATTCAGTAATTTTGCATTTTCCTGTATGTCGTTGGGTATAACATTTTCATCGTATTCCTTTAACTCGTCCATATTTAGATATAAAATTATTCAACTCAGTATCAAATGAATATAGGCGGCAAAATTAGTCAAAATGTTTGATGTACGTAAGTACCGATAGGAATTGAAAATCTTGAAATAACTAGATTGACTGTGTTCGAATGTTTACTTCTTTATCCTTTTTTAATCTAATTGCTATTTTAGCATTAAGAGTGGGATTATTTATTTTATTTCTTCTTTATAAATGCATAAATCATTAATTTACTTGAGTTTTCAGATTCGACTACTAAGATGGAAGAAGAAACCAAACCAGCAATACCTCCCAACAGAGGAAGTTACAGATTCATTCCACCAAAATCATCCATACAAAGTGTTCCTAGTTCCTCCACAACTACAGAGTACCCAATTACCAAATTTAGGACAGATTCATCTAGCAAAGAAAAATATTCCGGGACTCCTAAATTCAGAAAATTTCTTATGCGAAGGAAACTGGAAAACCCCTCTCAATCACCGGAAAATGAAAAAAATGAAACAAGCTCACGACTTTCTTTGCCTAGCCTTAGCTTGAACTTAGAGACCAGTGAAAATTCTACAAAAGTGACTGAAGATGTTGAAGTGTCCTTAAAACACCAGGAGAAACTACCCAAAAAAGGAGATGAAGTTGGGGAATTGACAAAAGGTGAGTGTATACTGATCAGTTATACAGAGGTGAAGAAACGGCTAAATATCTACGGAATCTCAGAAATTAATTTTTTTTTTATTTTATGGTTTAGGAACATGCCGATATTTCTGCGACCCCTTTCTTTGGCCCTCTTTGCTCGTATATCCGTTCGTACACCGTGTCAACTGCGAAGAGTATCAACACGAATGAGCACGAAAAACTAATCTGAATCTGTTGCTCCTCATCTAACCATGAGTTGAAAACTCGTGCCAGATGGTTGCAGGTGTTTGGAATTTCTTTCGAACAATAGTTGTTCAACCCATCAGGGCATGTAGCAGTAAACTTCTTTCGGGGTTATCATGTTGCGCAGTCATTAATTATTATTATAATTCAATTCAGTTTCAGTTAATCTTACTACTAACATTGTTTTACTCTCTTCAAGCTCTTCTAGAATCCGAGCAAAGTGACCAAGAAAAATTCTTCAACGAAACCGAAAGAGAAGTGGACGAGACTCTTTTTGAGTCGGGTGATCCAGCTGAGTCAGATCTCTTCGAAATCGACCAAAACTACGCTAAATTCCAGATGACTGAAAAACCACTCGAAAAAGTGACTATTTTGTTACCTGCCAGCTTCCACGTGGAAGATGTAGAGGCGAAACATGATTCCACTATATCCTCAAACATTCAACATCCAACTGACGAAGTGAACGGAGGAGTAGAAGATATTACAACAACGAAATATGTTGGTAACAATTTCAATTCAGAAGCCACAGGTTCCAGTATAGCCAACCCAGTTGATGAAATCCATATTGGGAATTCTGCAGATGCAAGTTCTACAAAACCAACAACAGAACATGATAAATTTTCTCGCTTACATAAATTGCTCAACAAGAAATCCCGGTACCATTCCAGAGCCCACTTTGTTAACAATGTAAATGAAAATTCCACAAAATATTCAGATAGAACTGCAACAGAAAATACAACAATTCCTAATAATGCAGAACCTGAACATTCCAGTGCAAGACATGTGCCAGAACGTAGTTTTGCTGATATAACTAAAACAAAACACAAAATACCGCATATGCACAAATATCTGAAACATGAAAATTCCACTACAGTCCATCTGGCAAACACAACTATCGAAGAAAAACCTACAGATAATTATGTTACCACAGAACACCACAAAATACCACACATGCACCAACTAGTTCATGAAAAATCAAACGTATCATTCACAAGCCAATTTAGAGGAAGTAGTCTTGATGAGAACCCCATAGATGTAAAAATTGTTCCAACAAAACACCCTCAAATAATTCACATGCATCGACTGCCCCATATGAATCTTAAAAAACCCACTACAACTCCTCTTACAGAAAATAGTAGCAATGGGACTTCTTTAGATACGAACAAGAATTTGGCAAAACATGATTTGAAAGGACTCAAAATTTCCTCAGATATTCAACATCCAAATGAGGAAGAGAATGAAGAAGTGGAAGAAATTACAATTACAGCAACAAAGAATATGGATGAAATTTCCAATTTCGAAGCCGCAGACACCACATCTAACCCAGTAGACGAAATCATCATCGAAAATTCTGCAGATACAACTTCTACAACAACAACAACAACAGAACATGATAAACTTACCCGCATGCACAAATTCCACAAATCACGGTTCCATCCTGGGGCACGCTTTGATGGTAATTTTGATCATAATTCCTCAAAACATTTAGATAAAACTATAACAGAATATACAACAATTCATAATAAATCAAAACCTGAAGATTCTACTACAATACAAGTGACAGAACGTAGTCTTCCTGACACAACTAAAACAAAACACAAATTACCTTATATGCACAAATATCTGAATTTGAAACATAAAAATTCGACTACAGTCCATCTTGTAGAAACAAATGTCGAAGAAAAACCGACAGAAAATAATTATGTTACCACAGAACATAATGAATCAGCACACATGCAACTAGTTGATGAAAAATCAAGAGGATCTTTTACTAGCCAACTTAGAAAAACTAATCTCAATGAGAACTCCACATATGTAAAAATTGTTCCAACCGAACACCCTCAAATAATTCATATGCATAGACTGCCTCATATGAATCTTAAAAAACCAGCTATAACTTCTCTTACAGAAAATAGTATCAATGGGACTTCTTCAGATACGAACAAGAATTTGGCAAAACATGATTTGAAAGGACTCAAAATTTCCTCAGATATTCAACATCCAAATGAGGAAGAGAAACAAGAAGTGGAAGAAATTACAATTACAGCATCAAAGAATGTGGATGAAATTTCTAAATTTGAAGCAACGGGCACTACATCTAACCCACTAGATAAAATCCTTATTGAGAATTCTGCAGATGCAACTTTTACAACAACAACAACAACGACAGAACATGATAAACTTACCCGCAAGCACAAATTCCACATATCACGATTCCATCCTGGGGCACGCTTTGGTGGCAATGTTGATCATAATTCCACAAAACATTTAGATAGAACTACAACAGAAAATTCAACAATTCAGAAAAATGCAGAACCTCACATGCATCGACTGCCTCATATGAATCTCAAAAAACCCACTACAACTCCTCTTACAGAAAATAGTAGCAATGGGACTACTTCAGATGCGGACAAGAATTTGTCAAAACATGATTTGAAAGAAGGTGTCACAATTTCCGCAGATATTCAACATCCAAATGAGGAAGAGAATGAAGAAGTGGAAGAAATTACAATTACAGCAACAAAGAATATGGATGAAATTTCCAATTTCGAAGCCACAGACACTACATCTAACCCAGTGGATGGAATCGTCATTGAGAATTCTGCAGTTACAACTTCTTCAACAACAACAGAACATTATACAATTTCCCGCATACACAAATTCCACAAAACCCGGTTCCATCCTAGATCTCGATTTAATGGCAATTTCGATGAAAATTCTACAAAACATGTGAATAGAACTACATCAGAATATACAACTCAAAATAATGTAGAACCCGAAGATTCTACTACAATACCAATGACAGAAAATATTTCCGCTGACACAACTAAAACAAAACACAAGATACCATACATGCCCAAATATTTGAATTTGAAACATGAAAATTCCACTACAATCCATCTTGCAGGCACAATCGTCGAGAAAAAAACTGCAGAAAGTGATGAAAAATCAAAAGGATTCCTCACAAGCCAACTAAGAGAAAGTTATCCCAATGATAACTCCTCAGATGTGAAAATTGTTCCAACTGAACCTCCTCAAATAATTCATATGCTCCGACATCCTCATATGAAACCTAAAACCCTCACTACAACTCCTCGTACAGAAAAATCTATCAACGGAACTTCTTCAGATATGATTAGGAATATAACAGAACATAAAATAATTCGTATGTCAAAATATCCCAATTTGAAACATAACAATTTCACTCATCTAATAGACAGTATCCTTGAGAATTCCACAGATGCAAAAACTGTTGAAGAACAAAATCCTACCACAAATAGTACTGAAACAAAACATAAATCAATTCGTATGCAGAAACATCTCAATATAAAACCTAAAAATGCAACTACAACTCAGTATTCAAATAACAGTGACAATGATACATCTGCTGAAGAAAATAGCGGTGCAACACATAAAAAAATTCACATGCCTAAATTGCTCAATATAACCCCTAATTACTTCGCTACATCTCATGTTACACGTAATGGTCCCAATGAAAGCTCTGTAGATGAAATCACGTCTTCGCCAGAATATAAAATTATACATATGCAGAAAAACCTCAATATGGATTTTATAAATTCTACTACAACTCATTCTGGCAAAAATAGGGTTGTTGAGAACTTTGCAGATGGGAATACGTCCACGAGCGAACAGTATGGAATAATTCATGTGCAACATCTCCATGCGAAACCAAAAAGTTCCATAACACCTCATTTCACTGAAAAAAGTGACAATGAGAGCTCTATAAATGCAGATGTTGCTCATAAAGTAATTCATATGCACAAATTTCTCAATCCAAAACTTAAAAATTCCACTACAACTCTCACCACAGAGAAAAGTGAAATGGACCATAATAAGATGATTCGTATGAACCAGCTTCTTGATGTGAAACCTTCAGCTCATCCTGCAGAAAGTAGTGTTGATAAAATATCTATTGATGCAAACACTTTTACAACGCGAGATAGTAAAGTTATTCCTATGCATCAATATGTGAATGAAAAACCTGAAGAATCTTCAAATCACCATACCGAAAAGATAGCATCTACAGCACATGAAGAAAAATCAACACATAGTCCACAATACAACAATATAACTGAAGCAACTGAAGTTGTTGCTGATAGCGAAACTACAATTAAGTATTCAGGAAGAAATCTTGAGCACAAGGGTATTTCTGAAGTATTTGAATCACTCAATAAACCTACTACAAATATACTTGATTCATCTCAAGAATATCTCACTACTTTCTCTCCTGTATTGTCAGAAGATGAAGAAGAACGTCAGTTATCGCGCAGAATAGAAAAAGGAACAGATTCTGCAAGCCACAATGCTATTGATTTCGAAAGAACAAAGAGTACTTTGTCTGAAAACTTTCCTACAATTTCATTAACACGAAAGGCACAGTTATTTACCAAACCTTCCGAAATTATTAATTCGACAAACCCAATTGAAATCACTCATACTACAGATTATACAAGTACCATAATTGAAGAGGTTACAGTTGAAAATACCGATAGAGTTCAACAACATGAAAGGTCAAGGACAACAACTGCCGTCGAAATCACTGGTAAGCAACAATTTCCAACAGAAACACCTGAGAAGTTTTCAGCCTCATCGATAAGGACCCCGAGTGAACAAAAAACAACTGGAAGTACACATTATATCTATGAAGAAATCACTTCGAGGCCTGAAACTTCAACAGCAAAAGATAATTCGTCTGCATCTTTTATATCTTCAGTACCATCTATAAGGACAACATTTGAGGATAAAATAACTAGTGAACCAATATTTTCGACAGAAACACCTGATAAGTCTTCAATGTCATCCATCAAGACCACCCTTGAAGGAGAGATGATTGCTAGAACACAGTATATCTACGAACGGTACACTACTAATCCTGAAAGCTCAACAGAGGCTGAGATTCATTCGAAAGTTTCAAAAGAAACAGCTGCTCCATCAACACTTTCTTATACTACTACACATGAAGCTAATGTTTCGGCAAAAACCGATCTTCCTACTACACATTCAATTCCATCTACAACTGTTCCTCTACGGCCACAAGGTATGAAGAATAAGTCATCTATTCTCAGAAGACTGTATCTCTCGAAGAGATTTACCAATACTTCTCCAATCACAACTCGTCAAGAGTCAGGTCAGGAAGAATTCGTCACTGAGAGTATTGTCACTTCAGCTATAGTTCATCTACAACAAATCCACAACGGTACAAGGATACCTTCGTTGAATCCATCATCACTGGCAGAAACTAAAACAAACGAAGCTGATACAAACGAATCATATTCAGGACAGACTTCAACTGTAACAGAAAATAGGAATGAATCAAATGATCCAACTGAACATTCTGAAGAAAGAATAGTCACTCTTGACCCAGCTCATTGGTTTGGAGTTGATAAAGATATCACAACTGAAGTGTCAGGGGATGAAAAATATGTAGATTTCGATAAAATAACAAACGCTGATATTGGAGAAGAAAAAGCTGTTACTGTTGTACATTCAGGTGGGAGCAAAAGTGAAGATGCTTCAACTGGAGTGATACCTGCCAGAAAAGAAATAGATCCGTCTGCAAAGCATGAAGAAAAGTTGGACGCCACTTCCAAATCTGTAGAAAGACAAGAACCTGTGACTGTCGATCCTGAACATTGGTATGGAGTTGAGTACGGGATTGAGAACAGTGAGAAAGCAGAAGCAGCTTTAGAAAATACAAACACACTTAATAATGGTAGTCAAACTAAGACTGAACAAAATATAACACTTGAAGATACAAATGGGAGTATGATAGAGATTGGCAATCGCTTTGGTGGACCTGTGAACTTCACTGATCGGCTTTCATCGACTTCGGAATTGAATAATGTTGAACGTGACATGAATATTGACACAACGCTGGAAACACCCTCCGCTGGGGTGACTTTGACTACTCACAATGAAACAAAAGTGGGCGAATCGCTTCAGACAAAGAAAACAGTTGACAAAGTTGATGAAAAAGAAAATCGCAATACAACAAAAGTTGGGTTGAAAGACAACCATTCAGATCATCAAGAGGAACTAAATGAATCCATAAAAATCAAAACTACGGAAGCTGGAAACATCACCTCTATTTTCAATGGTCTCAAAGCACCATTTCTGCCATCAGATGCTATCACAGAACATGATAATGTAAGCATTTCCTCATCGAGTACCATTTTGACAGAAGATATTACTGATCTGCCAAAGCTGGACGAGGTACTAGTGAAACTTATAAGCACCAAAAATGGGAACTCCGCTTCAGATGATGCTCTAAGTGAACCATCAAAAACTGTAGATAAATTTACTGAAAAATCCAAATTCGCTGGTTTAAATGCTAGTAAAGTGGAAACTGAAGATGGAAAACATGCCGAAAAAGAACTTGAAGGAATCTCATCAGTGTTTCTAAATGCGCCTGAATTCAATGTAGAAAATCTGAAGGAGGATGCTGTGGTATCCAATAATGCACCGAAAGTAAACACTAACTTGATTTCAGTTACGAAGACAGTAGAATCTAATGTTTCGGTATCAGGGGAAGGTAATTTTTCAGAGCTGGCTTTGAAAAATACTACTGAAGACAATCCAATTGAATTGGGCACCGAACAAAAAAAGCTGTTACTTGGAAAACTTGATGAAGTAATTGACGGGGTACAAAATAATGAATCTGAATCAGCAAGTTTCAACAATTCCTCTACCAACAGTGGAGTTAATGAGACAATGATTGATGATGATGAGGAAACTGGAGAAGATGATGATGGTGAAAGTGAATATATGGACATATACGCGATTGGCAGGACAAATTACGAGGATCAGGATGAACATAGAGCACCAAACGTAGGAAAGAAAACAAACCTTGGTGAAGTACTTGAATTGGATGAGGGCAGAGACAACGTAAGCTACGGGGTACAACATAATGAATCTGAATCAGCAAGTTTCAACAATTTCTCTACCATAAGAGGAATTGATGAGAAAATGGTAGATGATGATGAAATGGAAGAAAATGATGATAGCGAAAGTGAATATATGGACATATATGCGATTAACAGGACAAATTACGAGGATCAGGATGTACGTAAAGCACCAAACGTAGAAAATACAATAAAAATTGGTAAGGTACTTGAATTGGACGAAGGCAGGGACAACGTTAGCTACAGGGTGTCACATAATGAATCTGAATCAGCTAGTTTCAATAATTCCTCTACCATAAAAGGAATTGATGAGAAAATGGTAGATGATGATGAAATGGAAGAAAATGATGATAGCGAAAGTGAATATATGGACATATATGCGATTAACAGGACAAATTACGAGGATCAGGATGTACATAAAGCACCAAACGTAGAAAATACAATAAAAATTGGTAAGGTACTTGAATTGGATGAAGGCAGGGACAACGTTAGCTACAGGGTGTCACATAATGAATCTGAATCAGCTAGTTTCAATAATTCCTCTACCATAAAAGGAATTGATGAGAGAATGATAGATGAGGAGGAAACAGAAGAAGATGATGATGGTGGAAATGATAATGTGGATTTATATGCTACCAATAGAACAAATAACGAAGTTCAAGATGGCCATGAAGTACCATACGTAGAACAGAATATTCTTGGGAATCAAGCCAATTTTAGTGTTCAAGTGAAAATGAAGGTAAGAAAGTATTCATATTCAACTTTGTGTAAGTTTATAGAATTTTATAAACATATTAATGAGTTTTGAATTTTTGTGGATATATTTACCAGAAAATACCAATTTGAAGAAAATAAGAAACCTATTTTCCAAGGGGAACAAGATTACGGTGATTTTTCATATCTGGAAACTTAGCAACAAATTGACTTCGGGATGCCATGAAATGCAAATTACTTTCAACAATTGGTGATATTCTGCTAGAAATTAAGTCAGCTTACAATGCTCCAATATAATATAAAATGATAACCTTATGCCTGAGAAGCAACATAAGAAAGCAATTCAAGAAATTCATCCTCCATAATATAATGGTGAGGATTGAAATTGAATTGAATGTTTTTTAATTAAATATACTGTTTCCATTATAAAGATAGAAATCACTGTTAGAATTCTATGAGTAGTAAAAAGTAGTTTACAAGATACCTTACGTTTTGATCGCCACATATATGTTATGGCTCGGTTTTGCAAAATTGAAATATTTTGAAGTAGAATTGTTGACTTTTTCGTAGAAGCTCATCTGACAAGAATCCACAAAGACGTACCGGTTAACATATAAATGAACACTCACAAATTTGGTGACGAGAGAAAAAACTGTATTCATTATATTTTCAGCAAGAAACCATTTACATGCCTTCAGACGTTCATATCTCCGAGGATCTTGAACAGCTGGTGCTCAACTTTACGTGGCCATCTTCTGAAAATACCTACAATTATTCTCTTTCCCTACACCTAAACGAGTCAACAGGACGCTATGTAATAAATAAAATGCATTTGAACTTCATGAGGGGTGAGTCTACAAAAACGCCTGTCTAAATTTAGGATCTAATTTGTGTATCTATTTTCAGACGATTTAACACCGAAGGAAGGCGTCCAGCGGGAGAAAGATAGCTTGTTTGTGGATTTAGGGGAAGATATCCAAGTTATTTTCTCGAACACGGACTTTTTGAAGTTTTCGAAAAGGAAAGAAGAAGAGAACTCAGAAGGTAAGTTGGTAAATACTTCTGGTTTGAAGACACACTTTTTTCAATAATCTCGTCTCACTTCTCATGGAAACGTTCCGTAATTTTTGGCGTAGACACACAAATTTTGCAGAATCTATAGATACATAAAAAAATACAAAGATCGAATCGTTTTCTATGTAGTTTGTAAAATTACTGTGGATACCATATGAAAACTATCTAACAAGTAGAACTCAAAAAGTTAAATTAAAAAATCATGTGAGTAAAGAGATTAACATTGAATGTGGTGTACCTCAAGGAAGAGTATTGGGTCCGGTGCAATTCGTCATTTACTTGAATAGCCTTCGCGGACAACACTGATATTTTACAAAAATGAAGATTGAGACAATCTAAAGTTGAACATTGAAAATGATCTTGGAAAACTCAATGACTGGTTCGACAGCAAATTACTTCCAATAAACTTTGAAAAAACCATATACTTATAGTCTTTCCAATATCAATTGCAGATCATAAAAACTCGTTTCGAAGCCTTACCGACAATTTCGTTTGAAATGCCGACATCTCATTTACATGATGATTTATGACTCTCCAGTCAAATATTTTGCATTTTGCCGCACGTCAATTAAGGTCACGTGGACCGCGGTGTTTCCTTTGAACCTATGCGAGTTGTTGCAATTGATATTGGAAAGACTATACCCTTTAGTAGCCATGAAACATCTTGGACAAAATAAAATTTTAATATTCACCGAATTTTTCAATTAAACCTGCAAAAGAAATAAAATACTTGGGTATTTACAATGAAAATCATGGAATATTTATCAAAAATACTTCGTAGGATCCTATTTAGATTCAAACAAGTTGGACCATTTTTGAGCTTCAAATAACAAATAATACTGTGACTCATTTTGGTCACACCTTAAGTATGTCATTATTGGCTGGGGAGGAGTATAAAGAAACTATCTACATGCCCTCGAAAGCTCTCTGCTCCAAACTGAAACATACATATAAGATATTTGGCAACAGTATATTTTCTAGAACATTTTCTATATGTTCTTGATTTGTAGGAAATGAACTTTGCCCTTCATTTCCTAATATTTCAAATTTGTCATGTTTATTTGATGTAATGGTATTGCATACATATGGAAATAATAAAGACGATATTATTATTATTATTATTCAAATAGGATGCCAGATATATAAAAATAATAACGATCTTACCACTCAAACGACCACAAAGAAGAATCAATTTTGTATACCAATAGCTTCTAAAACAGTGGGTCAAAAAAGTCATTCACTTGGCACCAAAATTATTCAGGCAACTGCCACAAAGAATAATCGATCAAACTCATTTAAAACGGACAAAACAAAAATACACAAAATGATAGATGGCTGAATGAATACCAGAGAAGAAGCCTAACTCAAAATATCAAAAACTTATCTAAGACGTGTATATGTTTAAAAACAATCATGAATTATTTTAATTTATATTCTTTTTGATAAGTTATGGACAAACCTGCTCATATTCACCACATACAAGAATGTGCAATACTTCTGTGGATGTTGTGTCTGTTTATTCTATTTTTGTATTTCCTTTGTGTGTGTGTGTGTGTGGGTGTGTGTGTGTGTGTGTGTGTGAGTGTGTGTGTGATGGTGTGTGGGTGTGTGTGTGTGTGTGGGTGTGTGTGTGTGTGTATATCACTGTATTTGTTTTATTCATGAATAAACGTTATTATTATTATTATTACAATCGAGCACTCGGGGTATTACCTCCGATAATCCAACTATCATCTGTGACATTTTGGTTTTCTTCATCAAACGTTACTTATTTTTCAAAATTAGAATAATGACACAATTTTCTTTCATTTTCAGATCTGCAAAGAGCTTCGAAAGAAAGTCATGAAAGAATCCTGCACATGGAAATCATTCTAGGTGCAGTCGTTGTCATAGGTTTGATTGTCCTAGTCATTTACATTTTATTATCGCGGAGAAGAAAACTGAAATCTTCTAAAGTTGAAGATAAGGCTGTATCTTCAAGGCTGTGAAAATAAGACTGAACATTAACATTATGGTTTTGAGTTTATACAGTTTGGCGACGGTTTCCGTAGTTCAGAACAGTCTTGCACAGTCCAAAAACAAGGCATGATGTTTCCACAATATTTTCCCTATCATCATCAGTATATGGTGGAGTTTTCAATTATTAACTGGCCTTAAGTATTCTTTCAAAACTTGGACTTTTTAGGTTTTCTCAGAAACAAGAAAACCTAATAACCCTATTTTTGTTTTCCGAAGAGATTTTTTCGATAGCAAGTGTTTTTGTATATACAATTTTATAATTATAGAATGTAGGTTAGTGTACAATTTAGAATATAAGTAATTTAAGTGTTATTTTTTAACTAGGAAATAAATGATTTGTATATGTTTGTTGATTTCATAAATTATTTGGAGAGTGCTTCTAGCATTGAACACCAAGAAGAAGTCTCAGTAAATAAAATTGTTTTTTCCTGGAAATAAATCGTTTTTATTATTGTTTCAAACTGTGACATAAAATTAAAGTGACAATTTAATTCATGCACTAAAAATGCCATATGTCGTGGTGTTTTGTCATTATGACAGCGAAAAACTTTTCCAGCGACAAAATTGAACCTAACTTTTGAAAGCATTGTAAACAAATTTTTGATGACGTTATGTCAATTTTTCTCAAACTTGCGTTGTCAGAAAAGTATCTTATTTGTGGAAATGTCGCGATTTGGACAGTTCGAGTGGAGAAATTGAAGAAGCCATCAATAATAATGTGCCTCGCCAAAAATGGGTAGTCTGGCTTCTGCGCGCGTTGCGTCACTCTGACACAACGACAAAAAAATTATTGTAACATATTAAATATGAATATTAAGGAATAAAAAAATTCGAGTTAGACAATTTTTATACCAATTTCTCCATAAATTATGCATTTGTTAGTTAAAAAAGTTTTCTAAACTGAATGTTAACATAAAAACCTCGATAATCATTGAACTAAAACCCTAAGAATTTTTTTTCATTTTGTGAAGTTATTCTTAATAGTCCTACGAATTGATAACCGATTCAAAAATTGTAAAATTATGAATTTTCACTTTTTTATTAACAAAAATTATAAAATTAAAAAAGCTAATAATTTTAATTTTTATAAATATATCTTGAATGTTTCGATTTCTAAGGATTTAAAGCTACATAAAAATGATTTTCAAAAAATTTTCACCACCAATGTTTAAAAATTGTTATAAACAAATACATTGCATAAGAGCAAATAATTTTTTTTTGTAATATATCTATTGATGAAAATTATGATTTAAAAAAAACGAAATTTATTCGTTGCTAAAAATTTTTATTTACTTTATTTTACTTTATTATTTTCAATTGTTAATAAAATAACTTTATACAATAAACTATTTTCATGCATTGGTAAGGCAATACCAAAAAAGGCTCATAAAGCGATAAGTGAAAGTAAATACCCCAATTATTTTTCATCAGATCTTGTTAAAAAAGTTAAAAAGAAAAATAGGTTGCATAAAAAGACTGGACATGGTACAGGAAGCTTAGAAAATCAGCTTGAATATCAGGAACTTAGGAAAGATATAAAGTTCCAAAGTAAAAGGGAATATCAAATGTGCCAGGAAACAATTGAAAATAATGCTAATTCTGATCCTAACAGCTTCTGGATGTTTATTAAATCGAAAAGTGTTTCAAAAGGTATACCATCTGAAATACACTATAATACGAGGATGTATTGATATCTAGTTAGCCTAGACCAGTTCCCTGCATAAACAAAATATTGCATTACCATAGCAACGAACAATAACTTATCAGAAGTGTCAGTGTAAAGTTTGACGTCAAAAAAGTAAACCAGAGTTTCGCAATAAATTAAACGAAAAAATATGTCCACCGAAATTGTGAAAATCGAAAAATTGGAGTATCGAGCCATCATCAAGTACCTATCTGTATTTAAAAGAGTTAAGAGGTAAGCAGATTTACGAAGATATGCTTAATACCCTTGGTGATCAATGTCCTTCGTATGCGACCGTGAAAAACGAACATCTGAAGCACTGAATATTTCATACGAAAGCGTTCATCATATAGTTCACGTCAAATGTTTGAATGTTGACGAAAAGCGTGCAAGGATAGTAGCATCGCGTTCGATCTGTGCTCGATTTGAAAACGATGTAGGCTTCTTAAACCGAATTGTTACTATGGATGAGACTTGGGAACATTTCTACGATCCAGAAACAAAGCAACAATCGATGGAATGGCGACACTCCGGTTCTCCAAGACCTAAGAAGTTTCGTGTCCAAAAATCTGCTGGAAAAGTTCTTGCTTCAGTTTTTTGGGATTGCCATGGAGTAATCATGATTGATTTTTGGATAACGGTAGAACAATAACTGGAGATTACTGACCACTCTACGGGAAAAAATTAAAGACAAAAGACGCGGAAAGCTATCAAATCAAATCAAATCAAATATACTTTATTGTCTGAAGAACATAATTCTTATTGACAAAGTCACATAAAAGAAAATACCTAACAATAATTAAATATAACAATAACATATAAATACAATATATATATATATATATATACATATATATACACATATACACATATACATACATACACATATATACACACACATACACACACACACATACACATACATATACGCATACATACCATACATGCACAACAAACAGGTACAAAATAAATAATGAATTAAAAACAACATATTATGCGCAAAAGTAAATAAAATAGAATTGGTACGATATTTTCACCGTAATGGTCAACTACAAACAAGTAAAAATATAAAAATATAAAAATACCAGTACAAATTGAATAATGAATAAAAATAAATCATAATTGGCACACAGGTAATTAGAATAAAAATTTATAGAAAATTTCCATCGTCAACAAAAAAATTTATAAATATAAGATTATGAAAAATATAAGAAAATATATACAAAAAATTAGGAAAATGTCAGTACAAAATAAACCTTAGAACAATTATCATAATATAAAATAGCTAAGAAGGGATGACGAAGTTGAATTTCACAGCACTAAAGCTTCTCACAGTAGAATTCATCTAATGAGTAGAAAGCCTTTGCCAGAAGAAGATTTTTTACGGAATTTTTAAATTTTCTTCTATTGTCTATGATTTTAATCTTGTTGGGTAGATGATTAAATAATTTTTTACCATTATAAATTATAGAATTTTTAACCTGTGTCAATGTTGGAATTGGTAATTTTATATTTAGTGGCTGTCTGGTGTTATAATGGGTAATCGTATGGATTTCGTTTTTAAAGTTACTGTGAATGAGACATACTGCTTCTAAAATAAAAATGCACGGTAGTGGTAAAATTTTATGTTTAATGAAAAGTGGCTTGCAAGAATCCTGGAATTTAGCTCTGCACATATACCTAACTGCTCTTTTTTGCAAAACAAAAACCGTATTAAAAAGATATTGACTACATGATCCCCAAAAACAAATTCCATATCTTAGATGTGAGTCAACTAATGCATAATACACACTCTTTGCCATATCTTCACCAAGTTCCCATGAAGTGGTTCTTACTGCAAAACATCCTGATGATAGTTTTCGTCTGAGTCTTTCAATGTGATCTTCAAATTTCAGTTTATCATCAATATGTAAACCCAGAAATTTTGTGTCTGACCTACAACTTATCACTTGATTTCCTAAATGAATTTCTGGAAGATTACATTTAAAAGTGAGAATGTTAGTTTTGGATATGTTGAAGGAGAGCTTATTAGCATCACACCAATTTTTCACTTCACCAATATCATTCTCCACCATTTGATACAGTTTTGAGTCATCTTTATCATGCCAAAGTATTGTGGTGTCATCTGCGAATTGGGTGAACTCTCCGGAAATATTAATTGAGGTTAGATCATTTATATAAATTAAAAACAGTGTTGGTCCCAGAACTGACCCCTGAGGTACTCCCCATTTAACTTCTAGTTTGTGCGATAAGCTGCCTTGAAGAGATACGCTTTGAGTTCTTCCAGATAAATATGACTCAAACCACTGGATAACTACCTTCCTGAACCCATATACCTCTAATTTTTGCAACAATATTTTGTGATTAACGCAGTCGAAGGCCTTTGTCAAGTCACAAAAAACCGCTGCAGCAACTTCTTTATCATTCATTTTCAAATAAACATTTTGTAAAAGGTTGAAAATTGCATCATTTGTGCCTTTTTCTCTTTGAAATCCAAATTGAGTAGGGTTAATAGAATTGTGCTTATTCAGAAAAGCCATTATTCTTTTTTTCACGAGTTTTTCTATTATTTTCGAAAGTGTGGGTAACATTGAGATGGGTCTGAAGTTTGCAGGATTATCAGTATCACCCCCCTTATGTAATGGAATGACTATAGCGTTTTTCAAACATGATGGAAAAACTCCTGTGAGAAATGAAAAATTTACAGCCTCAACTAGTACCTCAAGGGCGAACTCAGGGAGATATGAAAATATTTGTAACGATAAGTCATCCCACCCAGATGCATTTTTATTTTTTATTTCATTGAAAATTTGCTTCATCTCTACGATGTCTGTAGGCGCGAAAAAGAAAGACTCCGAAACAGAGATATGTTTCAAATAACTCAATGGATCGGTTGGAGAGTGAATCTGTTTGGAAATAGTTTCTGCTATTGAGCAATAATATTCATTGATATCGTTACATTCTAAATTTGTTTTTACTGGAACGGAGCTGTTTTTACTTCTCAAGTCATTGACAATTACCCAGCTTTCTTTTTGCTTATGTCTTGCATTTTCTATTTTGTTCCTATAGTGTAGTTGTTTAGCAGCTCTCAAGGTTCTTCTATAAATGGACCTATACTTGTTATAAAAGGAAATAAAGTTTTCGTTATCACTGGCAATTTTTTTAATTAAATGAAGGGATCGAAGATTTTTTGCAGATACTTTAATACCTTTTGTTAACCAAGGTTTTTTGGCTTTAGTCTTAATTCTATTGAGCGGAAAGCTCTTATTGAATACATAAGAAAGCATAGAATGATATTTAGTTAAAGGGTCGTTGCATGTCATTGCTTCATTCCAGTCGAGATCATTACAATTATTCTTGAATTTATCAAAGTTTTGTCTACTAAATATTCTTCCAATACGTTGTGTTCTGTTGGGTATTTCAAATATTTGAGGTATCTTACATAAGACTGCTTCATGATCCGAAAGGCCTGCATTGATGACGTCGCATTCGATATTTTTCATGTTAGAACAAACATAATCTATAATTGAACTAGAAAATTTTGAGTGACGGGTTGGCAATTCAACATGCATCTCTAAATTGAAACTAATTAATAAATTCTCTAACGATTTTGTAGAGATTGAAGTTTTGTCCCTAAAGTTTATATTGAAAAAAGGTGTTTTGTTTTTGCACACAAATCTCATGTTGCCATGCAAAAAATTCGTGATTTAGGGTTTGAATTACTAGAACACCCCCCTTATTCACCAGATTGTGCTCCGTCCGACTATCATCTCTTTCCTCAACTGAAGAAAAGTTTAAAATATCTTAAACTTTCTTCCAACGAGGAGGTAATAAAAGCTGTGGAGGTCTGGTTGCAGAGCAAGAAGAAACATTTTTTTTGAAAGGTCTAGAGACGTTGCAGGTTCGCTGTAATAAATGTATCCAATTAAGAGGAGAATATGTTGAGTAATAAAATATTTTGACATTGATATTTTGTTTGGTTCTATTGTAGGCTAAGAATTGTTCAATTTATCCTCGTATGGACCTTGGTGGTCGGCTGGTAGTGCGTTCGCCTCGCATGCGTGGGGTCGTGGGTTCGATCCACCGATTCACCGGTCTCGTGCATGGCATCACACGTTAAAAGGTAAGGGCTGCGTCTTCCCTAGCTCACACAAGTCTCTCGAAGACTTCTGAGGGTTGCGCGTAAGGGTGCAATCTGTTGACTGAATTAACAATTTTAACAATTTTTTTTCTTTAACATATCCCTATATGATCTCATATAGGAGTATGCTAGACAGTTTCCATATGATCACCTTAGAACAGAGACTTTCATTCCATGCTGTAGTTTTCATTTATTATATAATCAATAGTATAAAACACAAAGATTCACTTCTAGTCAACTTTATAAAAATATTAGTAACTAATGTTAATTTAAGAATAAATAACAAAAAAAAAAATTCGTAGGTAAAACCACAAGTGTATCGGTGATTATCGAGAAGGAATTAACGATAATCGCCGATAACACGAGTTGTATTTGTTAAGATTATTTCATGAATAAAATCGAAACCATTTTTATTTATTTACTATTCAATTTAACTAGGAACATTAATCCCGCATTTAGTTCTGAAATTATGCAACTAACAAAACATTTACTTGATATTTCAAACATCCCTCTATTTCAGTTACCAATGACACAGCGCGTCATTCGTAGTTTCGTCATTGCATGTCTAGTCTACTGTTTCTCGCTCGAGGTTATATTTTGATAACATTTTGATTTAGTGATTTGATTAATCAACGAGTATGCAAAATTTGTCGAAAATTGTGAAGTTGATATGAATTAATAGTGAGTGCTTATTTGGTTTTGGTAAAAGTTTGGTGTTGTGTCATTATAGCAGCTTGCTAGTGGTAAGTTTTTGTTTTGATAATAACCAATCAGGAATCGAACTACAAAATCGAAAACACATCATATACATATCCAGTAGCCAATCAAGAGCCGAACTACAAAATCGAAAACTTGATGTTTTCATTTATGAACACAAAAATTTCACCCAATCATAACACGCTATTTTAGCATAACTGAAATAATCTTACAAATCATTTAGATTGTTCTCCTATGAATGAAACGTTAAGACAGTGTAATTTACTTACAGAAAAGTGCAATATTGACTTTCTCAACTGTAATGTAAAAAAAATAAATCGGCAGAACTTAGTATATCTGACTAATTTTTAAGTTTAGTTTTCAGATTAGCTCTAAGTCTATGTGTTTTGAAGCACTATCTCTTATATGTAAATACTCCTGACTGTGTTTGTAGGAGAAAAATCTTAAATAAATAAATAAAAAAAAGTGGAAAATCAAAATTTCACAATTTTTGCAGCAGTTATCTATTGTTGATTTGGAAAAAATTACAAGTAACCCTACAAAAAAAGGTCCAAAGGAGTTATATCTGGGCTTCTTGGGGGCGCCATCTTGACGATATAAAATAGATCGAATTTATAAATATATGGCAATTAACGTTCTTATACAGGGTGTATCTAAATAACACCGAAAAAATTAAAGGGGTGATTTTGTGATGAAAATCAATGTGAGCGTTTGGTATAAATTTTTTTGAAAAAATCCTCCCCGGAAAAGTTACACCCCTTCGAAAATAAAAAAAAAATGGTTTTTCTTTTTTATTTTCCCTGTATATCAAGCTAAAGATACGAAACTTGGTAAACATTATCTGTCACTAAGAGTACACTTTTTGAAATTTTTTTAACCCTGAAGTATGCTTAGAAGGGGTTGATTATTTCAAACCTCTTAGATATTTTTTCTTACAACTTTTTTTTAGATGAAAATTTTTTCTTTAAAAAAGTATGACTGAAAAGCCCAATTCATTGACTAACTTTTTTAACTCAACAAGTTTTTTCTAAAACTTGAGCATTTACGAGAAAAAAAATCTAATGCGATGCATTTTCAAAAAGATGAGCTAACGCCAGTGTATTTTGCGTCAAGTCTAGTGGCCTGTGCTTTGCATAAAAACATTAATACTGACACTAGGATTGTGTATTGTCATTTTCTGTCACCCATCTTATTGTTTCACAAGTTTTATGATTGTGTATTGTAGGAAATATTAGTTGATTGAAAATATGAATGCATATTCGAATTTGGAAATGGCAGATATGCATTTTACATACGGTCGTGCTAACGGTAATTAATTGGAAGCGCAAAGACTTTATGCTGAACAGTACCAACAGCGTAGACTACCCCATCATACTACGTTCACAACTATTCACCGACGCTTGCGGGAACGTGGTAATTTTGAAAAAAGAAGTTATGATTCTGGTCGTACTAGAGAAGTTAGAACTGCAGCTGTAGAAGAAGCCGTACTTAATTCAATTGAAGAATTCCCAGAAACTAGTACCAGGAGAATAGCTCGTGTCCTACATGTAAGCCATTCCGTTGTTTTTAGAATTTTAAAAGAACAAAGGTTTTATCCCTATCATCTTCAACGGGTGCAGGCGTTAATGATTCGAAATTTTTTACCCCGTGTGATTTTTTGTCAGTGACTTATTAATATGATTGGCCAAGAACCACAGTTCTTAGGTAATATTTTATTTACTGACGAGGCGAGTTTCTCAAGAGACTGTATTAGAAATTTTCACAACAATCACCTTTGGGCTGACGAAAATCCTCATGGCTTTTTTGAAGGAAATCATCAGTATCAATTTTCATTAAACGTGTGGCTCGGAATTATTGATAATCATTTAATTGGTCCCCATTTTCTTCCGCTACGATTAAATGGTGAAGCATATTGTCATCTCCTTGAAGAATTACCTGTTCTTCTTGAAGAGGTTCCCATTCAAATTAGGCAACATTCATGGTTAATGCACGATGGTGCACCAGCTCATTTTAGTATACGTGCAAGAACTCACCTGGATGAGGTGTATGCCAACCAATGGACAGGTCGAGGAGGACCTGTAAACTGGCCAGCCCGCTCCCCTGACCTTAATCCTTTGGATTTTTGCATATGGGGATATCTGAAATCTTTGATATACTACAAAACCAGTTGAAAATATCGATGATCTGCGAAACCGCATTGTAGCAGGGTGTGAAACTATAAGAAATTCTCCAGGAATATTTCATCGTATACGTAATTCTATGAGGAAAAGGGTAGATGCTTGTATTGAAGCTGGAGGCGGTCATTTTCAACATTTATTATAATTGTATTGTCGTTATTCGACAGGTTTTTGTTCATTGTTTGTTCACTTTTGCTTTTAGTTGTAGAAGTCTCATAATCATAATCATAATTTGGTTGGCTGTTGTTTAATAAAATGCTATTTTACATGAGCTTATTTATTTTTTTCTCATAAATGCTTAAGTTTTCGAAAAAAACTTGTAGAGTTAAAAAAGTTAGTCAATGAATTGGGCTTTTCAGTCATACTTTTTTAAAGAAAAAATTTTCATCTAAAAAAAAGTTGTAAGAAAAAATATCTTAGGGGTTAAAATAATCAACCCCTTCTAAGCATACTTCAGGATTGAAAAAATTTCAAAAAATGTACTCTTATTGACAGATAGTGTTTACCAAGTTTCGTGTCTTTAGCTTGATATACAGGGAAAATAAAAAAGAAAAACCATTTTTTTTTTAATTTTCGAAGGGGTGTAACTTTTCCGGGGAGGGTTTTTTCAAAAAATTTTATACCAAACACTAACATTAATTTTCATCACAGAATCACCCCTTTAATTTTTTCGGTGTTATTTAGATACACCCTGTATAAGTATTTGTCCCTTTTGAAATGTAAATGTGTTTGATCGAAAATTAATATATTGGAAATGAAAGTAAATAATAATGCTGCAATTAACGAAAAATTATACATATTTCCAAAAACACTTTTTACCCTTGCAAACGGCGCCTAATATATTTTTCATTTCTGTATCTAGATTATTACCAGACAAAAAATTTCATGATTGGCGTTTTTTTCCATACCTTCTCTTTGTGGAGATAAAAGAAAAACTGTAACTTATCAGATCGATAATAGAATGTGGTGTTAGCGAATATTGTGCCCCACTTTCTTATCGTTCGTTCCAGCATTTCCGCCAAAAGGTAAAGTTCACTGTGATATGGTATTCTGAGGTGGTGATAACGCCTCATGCTTCTAAACAACCAGAACTTATTCAGTTTGCGACGTTTTAGAACTTGGGAGTGTTATCTGAAGCCGGTTCGATATGGCTTTTGTGAGATTTATTTGGATTTTGGTTGTATGTGTGCTTTTTGGAGTCTTCAGTGAAGGTATGGATTGTACGATATTGTAAATCGAATTTTAAAAATACAGGAAAATTAAATACAAAAAAGAGTCACACTCTCAACAAACTAATGGGATGATTATCATCGAAGGTAATATGAGTGAAATTGGGCTGGATTTCACGAATCCGAGGAACGAGTGGAATGACCTGCTTCAATTCTACGAATTTAATTCTTTGTTAATGACGGTGTCTTTTGGAGCGGCCTTTCTCACGATTTCACTGATTTCATGGTTTCAAATCAAATCAGATTGAATCACTTTATTTCTTTTGAGTCAATATACATTGTATAAGAAAGAGTCAGTCAGATGTGGATGCTTCCGCATGAAATGAATAAACATATAAACATGGATGGGTAAACATATTAATATATATATATATATATATATATATATATATATATATATATATATATATATATATATATATACAGTGACCGCCAAAAAGTATGTACCATATGGGAAAAAATTTTATTATTGGAGTATTGGAAAAAATATTCTGGGGAAAAGTTTGTGCATGTCCGATAACATAAAAATCGATTTTGACACATGTCACGTGATCGCTAGAATGGCGGCAAAATGAAAAAAATTGCAATTCAAAGGCAAAAAAAGGCAAGATATCAAAAAAAGTTATTCGAAAAAGTCACTTAGAATTCAATTTCATACACATATACGAAGTTTCAAGAGATAATTCAGAAAAATTGAAAATAGCAATTTTTTAAAAATATTTTCCCATCTATTTAAAAATATTTTTTTTTCTTATGAATAGCTTGACTATACTGAAACATTTGCATTTTAATGATATTGACAAAACTTTCTCATTTTCTCCACACCAGAGGGCACTAAATTGAAAAAATGGAAATTTGTCAGAACCCTTGCTGTTACATCGGTTTGTATCTAACAGTTATATCCGAATTCCACGACCATTGTGATGACATGACACTCCAAAAACATGGTAATTTCCAGATTATAATCAAGTTCCGATGATAATCGTGCATGAGCGTTTCACTTCGCACATAAACTTGAAAGTGCGTCAAATTGAAGATTCTTAAAGTTTATGTGCAAAGTAAAACGCTCATACAGCATTATTATTGAAACTTGATTAAAATCAGGAAACATGGTGTTTCTAGATTGCCATATCAACACAATAGTCTTGGAATTCTGATATAACTGTTAGATAAGAACCAATGTAACAGCGAGGGTTCTGGCAAAAACCAATTTTTTTAATTTAGTGCCCTCTGGTGTGGAGAAAATGAGAAAGTTTTGTCATTATCATTAAAATGCAAATGTTTCAGTATAGTCAAGCTACTCATAAGAAAAAAAAATAATATTTTTAAATAGATGGGAAAATATTTAAAAAAAATTGCTATTTTCAATTTTTTTGAATTATCTCTTGAAACTTGGTTTATGTGTATAAAATTGAATTCTAAGTGACTTTTTCATATAACTTTTTTTGATATCTTGCCATCTTACCACTTTTTTGCCTTTGCATTGCAATTTTTTTCATTTTGCCGCCATTCTAGCGATCACGTGACATGTGTCAAAATCGATTTTTAGGTTATCGGACATGCACAAACTTTTCCCCAGAATATTTTTTCCAAAACTCCAATAATAAAAATTTTTCCCATATGGTACATACTTTTTGGCGGTCACTATATATATATATATATATATATATATATATATATATATATATACATACATGTATATTATACATTTACAGACAGAAATACCTATGCACACATACACGAAATCGGATAAAATTTTGACTCCGAACAAGAGAATTTTATCCCTATGATAGTACTGGTATACATGACAAACACAGATTTATTTACATATACAATAAATAAAATTTAATATTGAAAGTATTCATTCAAAGAGTACAGACATTTTTCAACCAAATATTCTTTCAGTTGTTTTTTGAAGGTATTTTCATGTTTCAACATTTTGATAGAGATGGGTAGATTATTGAAAATCTTTGGACCAATTCTAGATGGTGCTTTATAACAAACTTAGCTTTTTGATAATTGTAAACGTAAATCACCCTTGCGACGGGTGTTGTATACGTGGAAGGCGGTATTTCTAAGGAACAAGTCCCTGTTTTTGAACACAAAAACACAAGATCTTTTCGCATAAGAAAACTGTCGCCAGTAGTCGAGTGCGCGAAATCAATTTTCCGGATGAGTTATTATCAACATTTTTTCAACAAGCGCTCTAATAAAATCTGAAATAACTTTCGAGTGCGGGATTTTTTTCTACACATGCGAAAATGACAATT
Source organism: Chrysolina oricalcia (assembly GCA_944452925.2). NCBI lineage: Eukaryota > Metazoa > Arthropoda > Insecta > Coleoptera > Chrysomelidae > Chrysolina > Chrysolina oricalcia. Next base: position 3,942,541 of record OX101825.2, on the reverse strand, counting down.
AGTACCTACTCTATTAAGTTACTTCGAAAATAATAAATATCACCCTTGAGTTGAAAAGTAAAACTAATTGAATTCAGAGGCTTTCTGCGACCGAGAAGATAATAAATTATCATTAGAGGATGTACTTAAAAAAAAGGTCTGGTATAAGAACAACTCTTTGTTAAATTGCCAAGCTTTCGAATAACTTCATTTTCATTCTCAAGACATTTAAAATGATATTAATGTTGGAAATATACAGGGTGTCCCATATAAAACTCCACGGAAAATATCTGAGAAATGAAAGAGAATATCCATATTTCATGAAAGCAGATTATTTCGATGTCAAAGGGTCCCGTATTACAAAGAGATCCATCACTAGGCTCAATTCGACACCGACATTGACGCCATTTTTTTAATAGTACTCCAGGTGTTTCAATCCTTTTTTTGGATTTTGTATCAAATTCTGAATTCAGCGATATAGCTCACTCCTTTTCCTTCTCCTTGAATACTGATAAAAATCAACAACTTTAGTTGAACAATAATAACAATTTAACAAATTAACAGTGCTGCTCCTAAAGTGGCGTATGGAGTTAGCAACAAGGCCTATCTAGAACACATGGCTAATGACCATAGCAGTCGATGCCAAAACACCAAGGAAAAAAAATAACAATTGTTTATGTATTTGTGGCGTCCAAAAAACTTAAGTATTTCACAATTATTTGAAGGCAGAGGCCAATATCGAAAATTTTACTGTCGTATCGTTTTTTCGAACATTTATTATATTTGAGTTTGCATTGCATGTTCTGCATTTACAAACTTTTCACAACAAATATATTATTGATTCCATTTATTAAGTAAAAATTTGATAGGTTATGAAAATCTGAAAATATCTTCATGTAATTGCGATGGATATGTTTACCTTCCCGAATGATCGTTGAAGTTCAGGAACATGAACAACCAATAGCTCAATAGATCAATTTATGTTTTCTATGAATATGAAATATTTTTTTGACAGAAATTGTTAAATATCGCCATTTTATTGTTTTCGTTAGCAAACTAATAATTATAGTTATGTCATTGTGTAACACCACAGTTGTCCATTGACCCATGTTTTGGTTGTCTCTCTATTCTCCGGTATTCTACACTCAATTTTTCCTTCTGCGCCTCAGAAAATAGAGCATGCCGATATTTCACCGTGTTTGATGAAATTCCAACGCTCCGTACGAAGCGACATAAAGTTATTTGTGCCACTCGTATTCTTTACAAAACAATTTCCATATTACGTCTGCGGTTAGATAAATTTCGCTGTCCACGAGTAAAGAAGTAAATAAACAATTCAATAACCGTTAATATTCAATGTTCAAACCAGACGATATCCAGGAAAAAACCACAAGCTGCTTCCTTACGATTATTCTGAAACCATAGACCTTGGACGGATCCGGGTTCGTTGTCTACAAATAACTGCATTTACATTTGGAAATTTTCCGTCTACCGTAGATCAGCTATTCCATCCTATTCTTTCAATATATTTTTCTTTTTATCCAGGTGAACTCGATAAAGAGCTTTCAACTCTGAAAAGTTGAATGATATCACCGTTCCAATGATTTTTTAATTGTTATTTTTGGAGTCACCAGAAAATAAAACTAATATCGGCAGTACTGAAGTATTAGACCGGCCGGTAATGACACATTTTTTTTAATGTATGCCTTTTAAAGTTATGATTATCATAGGTTTTTAAATGTCCTCACCAAATATCGCATGCACTGGCGTCACCAATCATTATTAATTTTCATCGAAAATTGACATCTTTCAAAGATTTTTTAATGTATGCAAAGCGGTTTTTCTTACAATTTGAACTGATCAACCATTGAAAAATAAATTGCGTACTCTTCTCTCATGTAGAAAGCCTTGAAATTATCAACTGAACATGTGAAAAAAGAGACAGTATTAAAGAACGATTATCCAACGTGTGCTATTTCACAGGCTCATTTTTACCTATTTTCCCCATTTCTCTACCCCTCCAAATTCTTCCAGGCGCTAAGCACCTGTATTTTCAATTACATCCCCTCAATTTCCCCTCCGCCCAATTTTTCCGGGCGCTTCGCGCACTGAGTTCTGATCATTTCCCCCCATGTTCCCCCCAAATTTTCCGGGCGATTTCCGCCCGGATTATCAGTTCCTCTCTCTATAATTTTCGGTCACTTTGCGCCCAGATTTTTGACTATTTACCAACCATTTTTTCCCTCCCCACCTCCCCAACGTTTTCCGGGCGCTTCTCACCCATGTCGATTTTCCCACCAACGGTGCTCGAACATGGATGTCAATTTGGTATACACAGTAGGTGCCATTTGAAAAATTTGAGTTTTTGCCAATTTTATAATGCGATATTCGAAAATCGACTACGTCCATATGGTACAAAATGGGACCGTCAATGGGACATCAGATGTTGGCCTAACTACCAGCTAACTGCTCCATAATTTTAAACTGTTTGCGGGCTACACGTGTTTTCGTAAACTACTACAGCGGTAATTTTTTTCAGAAAAATGAACATATCTCAAAAACTGTAATAGATGAGGTAACATAACTCAGGTTGTCTGAAGTCATAATTAGAAGGCCAATCGAACCATGACAAAAAATTAGGTTTCCATTTAAAATAAGAAAGATGGTACCGACTTTTGGTATACCCTGTATAATTGTAGGACTAAAAACATTTGAGGTAGAACGCACATGATCAATTATGACAGCATACCAAATTTCAAGTTTTTAGCCCAACTGCAAGTTGAAAAACTTTTAATGCACGACCTAGGTAAATCACGCTGTACTTATATAAAAAAAACGAAAAATTGAGGACTTTCACTATTTTTTTTTAAACACCAATAACTCAAAAACTACACGAAATATCGAAATAATGTATATGAACAGTTTTTTTTCCTCAAATAGATCTACAAAAAGTTCCATGAAATTTTTTCATATTTTGAAAAAAAAAATGATTTTTGTGCCAGTTTTTTTCTTCGAATTTTGGTGTCTTTAGGTCCAGTATGGTTCGGTTAGGATAGATTTAGTGATAATTTTATGACACCGAATAAAAATTGAAAAAATTAAATTCATATCTCCGAAGTTGAGCCTTAAAAATTGGTATTTTTAGGGAGTATGTAGGTTCGATAGACGAGGTCAAGATCAGTATTTTGGACACATTTCGAAAATGGGAAAAACTTTCATATAGTCTCGCAAGTGGCGTTTTATGAAACTAGAGTTCAAAGATAAGAGAAAAAATTGTTCCTGCCGACTTTATGAATGAATCACTTCATCTATCTATGTCGGTGATGTAGTTACTCACTACGAACCCAATGGTAGAGCATCGTCCTAAGTGTCTCCGTTCTCGAGAGTATCTGTTCTAGAATGGAGTGGGGTTGGGATGGGAGGGTTATAAAGGTTGGATGCAGTTGTTTAAAAGAAATCCATTCATGAAAACCCTATTAAAGTCATGTATTCATTTTATTGGCGTTCAATTATAGTTTTAAACACATTGAAGAAGTATTCGAAAAATTCAACGACTTCTAGGCCCTTCAACTTCCAACTTCTCAATTGTTTTATTATAATTCAATTGTGAATTGATAATTCAATCATTAATAGTAGAAAATAAATGATCTAAAGAACCATTTTTCTTCACTAGGTGTTCCAATTGATGAAGCTCCCATCACCACTGACATGGACATTTCAAATTCTGGGTTAGATCCTTCAGCTAGATCCCTATATGAACACATCGAGTTGCCTGACTCTCGAAGAAGGTTCAACATTGGCATTCTGGATGAAGAAGACACCATTAAAAAAGTTGAAGGTATCCCAGCTCCTACTGTCAATATATTATCTCCATTACATGGAGACCGAAGAAATGGATACTGGAATGAAGCTGTAAATGTGGAAACGTCCAATGTTTTGTCACCTAAATCATGGCGATCCTCAGGTTTAAAGTTGGAAGAGCTTGGTGAATCGGCGAATGACAATGAAGGTGAAGCTGAGGCTGAAAAGAATCCAATATTGAGAGAAACCAACAACATACCAAGGACATTTGAAGATTCCATTGAAATGACAGATAATACCGTTTCCCATGATGATATTGTACACATTGGACCGGCCAATTTCGATAGGGAACCCTTAAACGTGAACATTCTTAACACTAGACATGAACGTGAAACAGAGACAACAGAAAGTGACAAAGAGGATGTCTTTGAAGTTGATAGCTCTGGTTTGATGGACAACATCAACACTATAGGACTGGGTGTTAATGACGTGCCAAATATTGGAAGGCAAATTTTTGTGAATAAAGTCACCTTTCGTGTTCAAGTACAAATGGAGGTAGGTGAAAATACAGGGTGGTTAAATTTCGAATGTCTGCATGCTGGTATGGAAGGCTGTGATTGTTCCTAAACGAATGAATGATGCCAAAATGACAGAGTTAGGGCTGATGGATACGTATCCAGCTGCTGGAGCCAGTCTGGCATGCCAGCTCAAGGCCAACTCAGCACAGAACTGTTTTTCGAAAAACCGATCTGAAAATGGTGAAAGTCAAAATGTGCATTTTTGAACAATAGCAAATATTCCAAAAATGGTTGATTTTTCGCAATTTGTCAAGATATCTTTTTTGACCGCCTTTGGAAACCCTACAAAAAATTTCGAGAATTTTTTTCAGAACATCAATAGTCCAGGAAATATTAAAAAAAAACGAAAAATTGAGGTATTGACCGGACTTATGAAAAAGTTGCAATTTTTTTTGGCACTACATACGTCCTTAAGAAATTCACCGATATTCCTTATTCATTTTCCTCCAAAGTTATTTAAATCGCGAAAAAACTTGAAAAATATTTTTAAAAACCCAAAAACTCGGAAACAATACGTGATATCAAAAAAAGTTATATGAACAGTTTCATTGTCCTTCAGATATAAAAAAATATCCAATGAAACTTTTCCATACCTTGAAAAAACTTTGAAAATTTGTGATATCTTTTAAACGCAAAAAAATCGAAAACCAATCGATGCTTTTTACATATTTCGAATACTAAATTCGGAAAAATCATTAAACATTAAAAAATTATCATTTCGTGACGACTTGTGAAAAAGTTCATATATTTCTGATCTTCAAATGATAAAAACTCAAAAATTGAAAGAGCTATGAAAAAAATGCATATAACTGTTTTATTTTCCTTGTTCAGATCTACAAAAAGTGTATACAAAGTTTTTCCATGTCTTGAGTTTTTCATTTCAATTTTTTTTTTAAACATCAATAACTCAAATATGTCGGCAGAATTTGAAATTTCATAAATCACCTTTTTGGATCACCTTCTGAAAAGCTACAAAAAATTTACATGATGTTTTTCCGTAATCAATAGACCAGTAAATATTGCAACAAAAACGAAATTTGAGAAATTGAATTAAAATTTTTTACGTCTTATCTGAAACTTGAATACCGTAACCGGTCGTAACATGCACCATAAAAGTCGTAGCATTCACGTTTCTGTCGTAGTATCAACATTTGAGTCGTAGTACTCGAAACTTCTAGGCCTTCATCTTCCAAGCTTTTCGGGGATCTCCGCACACACTTGTTTTTTTCTGAAATCGTTCAAGAATGCCAACTTTCTCGGAGCAACTTCAGGCCTCAAAATACGCTAATCTAGTATTTTAGTCCGTTGCTAAGCAACGAACTTTCCCGGACCGTTTTCGGACCTAAACGGTACGGGAAAGTACTTTCCCGTATCGAAAACGATACGGGAAAATTTTTGCCGGCTTGTTTACATTTTAGACAGTTATTGAATTCACGCAAACAATATGTAGAATTCCTTAGTTTTGCGATTTCAGAAAAAATAGTATGTGTACCTCGTAGTAAAATCACATTCCCAGACTTCAATGCTTGTTGGCCTCGGCTTAACGCCTCGGCCAACAATTTACATTGTCGTCCGGGAATGTATTGCTGTTACTACTAGATACACAATATACTATTATGCTGGGTTTGACATGAAAATTATTGGAATTCGTCGTTCTAGTATTACTACTGTGAACATGACTTTGATACCGGCACTAGTTTATTTTTCAAATATTCAGGTAGCATATTGTTCATCATTTTAAAAATAAATGTCATAGTACAAATAAAAATTATTCTATAGTTAGCAATGTTCAAAACCTTCAGCAATGAATTGGAACTCCTGAATCTGTTACAGTTCAGTTATGGCTTTGTGATGTAGAATTTGCAGCCTCTCAAAATTTGAGCAGCCTATGAAAATTGAAGAACGGCAATTTGAAATCTCTAAGTCCTCTCTGTATCTTATTTCCTAAACATTTCCATTATTCAGTACTTTTACGTTCAAACTCAGATGGTTGCCATACAGAAAACTTTCACCAATGAACATCGACTTTGACTTGGTTTAATTCACCTTAAGTTTGGTTAGTTTAAAAATGTATGCTAGCATTTTCAGTTCACCATTTACCGTATCAACCAGGTGTTTTGAATTGCCATAATGATAATAGATCAGAGTATCATCTGCTAATAAACATGGATGCTTCATTTCGATTACACACTTCCTAAGTCGAAGGAAGAACGGTTAACATTTAAAGGAGTACATCAATTTAATGACAGTTGATGAATATTACAGATTAATTAAAAAGTTATGTACATAAATCCGCCTCAATGCAATATGTTGAGTTTTCGAATCAAAACTAATTCAGCCACTATATGAACAGTACTTTGTTCTTATAGTCCGGGAGCCAGTGACAGATTTCCATGACCAAGTTCCTCTCAAGCGAAAATTAGTGTAATGCATCAGAGAGTTATATTATAAAGCTTCGTGAACGTCAGCTGCGGTTCCGTGGGGGGATGAGCGGTGGTAGCCTCCCACGCACAAAGAAAAAGAAATGTATTCAATTTTGTTCTCCTACCTGAGAACATGTTAAATTATCGCTAAAGCAATATCTTGAAGAAATAAAAAATCAGCTGACTATAGCATGGTGTATTATACGACAGCTAGTTGGTCGAACTCAAAAAAAATTGTACCTTCTATGATTTCCTCTCAAATAAAATGTTACCTTATATTCGGATTGCGTCCATTTAACATGTTTCCGGGAAGGAAGACATAATTGAATATATTTTTTTTCTTCGTGCTTAGGAAGCTACTGTGCTGATCATCCCCCCCCCACCAACGGAATCGCAGCTGACGTTCACGAATCTTTATCATACGACTCTCTGATGCATTCCACTAAATATCGCTTGACTGACCAAATTTTTACCGGGCTCCTGGACTATTATAGCCTCTGCCTTCAGTTATATCGTAGGAGATGGTCCAGGTGTTTTCCAATACATATCTGGGAAATTTGATAATAGTAAAAAACATCTGGTGGTATCAGTTTTTGAATAGATTCTCTGTGAATTTTTGAAATGCCTTTCATTACATTTCCATTATTTTTTCAGTATGACACCGACAACATTCCACCTGATATCAAAACTGATGAAATACTAGACAATCTCAACTTCAATCAGTCTCCAGCCGAAGAAATAGCTAACAGTGACACTCAAAAAGAGGCCAGTGTAAGTCTCACCTCTCCAGAGAACACCAAGAAGATAATTCTAAGAGCAATTGGTAGGAATGGCAGAAAATCATTACAATCGAATGCATATGGCGGCAAACAAATATCAAACTACAACTCGAAAAGGAATGTATACGATTCTCAACAAAGCAATGATGATATTGTTGATAGAGAAGAGTACAGCACAGAATTTGCAACATCTTCTAGGAATATGCACAATAAAGAAATTAGTATCGATGTTGATGCCACTACAAACACACCAAGAGTGTTTGGGAAAGGTAACGCAATTAAAATATTTCCCAGATCCGATTTTGCTGACGGTTATCCATCTGCATCGAATGAAAATGCAGCTGACATATCAGCTGCTACTACTGACGATGTTGATACCAACGAAGGTTCCACAATGGATTCTGTAACTGGAACTCATACTCCTCAACATACCAGTTTCCGCAGTGGTGTCAGTAGGGATATAACAGTTGGAGGTACCCCAGAAGTAGGAGGTAATTCATTTCTCTGAACAAGCATTGAGTCTATCAATATACAGGGTGTGTCCTTACTAGGGTACGAAATGGCAGAAGGCGATTCGTTACGTTGATTTAAGAAAAAAAGTTCATATGAACATATTTCCGGAGTTGGTTCGTTTCTGGGATAGAGAGCGTTGAAGTTAAAAAAATCGGTATTTATAAAATATCATTAAACCAATTTGGTCAAAATTTGGTACAGGGTGGGCCAAATTTGAAACTTTTGAAGGGAAAATCCTTTTTTCACACTAGATAGATGAAAACTGATGGTTGTGTCTGAGGATCAAATTTTATGACAAACTTAATGGTGAAAACCGCATATCGATATCTATCATCGTTTATCAGTTACAGCGTCTTTTTTGAAATTGTACATTCACGAAAAGTTGCTGTAACTTTTATCCTGTCGAAAATTCCTTGTTTATATAGAAAATTTTCCAAAGCGTTTTTTACGTAGAATTCAATGGTGTAAGTGATTAATTTTTTCAAATAACATATCGATAGTTATTGATGGAAAATATTTAATGAGAAATAAAACACCCTGTAGACACCCTGTATATTTCTCTATATTTCGATAGAGCATAAAATTGCGTTTCCAAAAATATTGCACACTTGATATTTTGCTTTGGACGGCCATAAAACAAAAAGCAAATGACTGGTAGCTGTCAAATTTTAATTTGAGCAGTAAAGACGCTCCTCAATTCGTGGTTTTTGTTCAATTTTCAAACACATTCGCAATGAAGTATGAGAATTATGAAAAATAGGATATGATAGTCTGTTTTTTACAAACCGGGGTAAATGCAGAAGCAGCAAGCAATTTGTACCACGATAGATATCCGAGAAAATTCAACCTTTCAGAGTCATTTTCGGAAGATTGCGACACAACAATCCTACAGGGACTTTTTGCGAGATCATTCATCCAGTTTGTTATAAGAAGTACCCGTCCTTGACAGAAAAATATTTTATCTAATCCAGCTATGGAATGTCAAAATGCATTTTTGACGTTGATGTAATGTGTCTTACCTACTTTTTCTTAAAACGACCCAACAAATCACCCTCTGCAGTTTTGTATCTTAGTTAGGTAACACCCTGTATTTCCTTGCCTAGAATTGAAATGAATTTGTGAGTGGGGTGATTTGTTGACAGAAAAATCTTTTTTTCTAATCCAGCTATGAAATGTCAAATTCTAAATGCATTTTTGACGCTGATGTAATGAGTCATACCTACTATTTCTTAAAACGACTCTACAAATCACCCTCTGCAGTTTTGTACCTAGTTAAGTAACACCCTGTATTTCCTTGCCTAGAATTGAAATGAATTTGTGAGGGGGTGATTTGTTGACAGAAAAATCTTTTATCTAATCCAGCTATGAAATGTCAAATTCTAAATGCATTTTTGATGTTGATGTAATGAGATACTTTACTGCACTAGTTAGGTAAACTGGTACTTTACCGCACTAGGTCGTTAAAATTGTACTTTACCGCACTAGTTTGGTGAAGTGGTACTTTACCGTACTAGTGTGGTGAAGTATCTCCAAATCTTTGCCAAACGAATATTTGTTTGAATTTCAATTATCCACCACTCGTTATAATAATTTCTTTGATTTTCAGAAGCTGAAGCAATGATGGAAAAACGCCTAGAAAGATTTATGTTCATGGAAATGGGTCTTGGTGTGGTAATTATACTTAGTTCTGTTACCACAGTCATTCAAATCATGGTGCTGGTAAAAAAATTGAAAGGAATTAGTAATAGATATGAATGTGCTGCAGTTCCTTGAGGCTAAAACCCGTCATTACATCAACAAAGTACTGATTCGTGATACGTTACGATTTTTTTTGACAAACATTAGGAAATTCATGAGTGTTACCTTGAAAATGCCCGATTTTGCACGATTTTATATACACTGATATGTCATGAATACTTTACCTTGTATGCAAGTATTGTGTTTGAGATAATATGAGAAGCAGGCAAGGGAAAAGAGTCAAATTATTAGCAAACAATGTTTGTTGACACTTCAGCATTTGTTTCTTGTCGATTCTTCCAAAAAAATCCCACAGATTGTATCTCTTATAACCACACAGAAGTTTTAGTTTTCCCAAGTTTCTACAAAACAGTTTAATATAGAAATAGGGTTGTATGCATAATGGGGTTGTCGTTTGAAAAACAATTTTTTTAATAACCGAATTCGGCGCCAATTTCTGAGCACCCAGTAAATTTTTTTTGAAAAGTTTCCAAAGATTTAGAATGATTCAGGTCTTCTCATGCAAATTCTGGCAATGTTTGCCCTGATTCTCTCTGTTTCCAAAAAATTTTTTTTTGGTCAGAAGTCGTAGAAAATTGAAAATATTTCAACTGAAACGAGCTCTTTGGAAAACTCCCGTATACAAATTTTCAGAAAAATACTCCTAGTAGTTTCCCATAAACATGTCGTCTCTGCTCATTGTGGTATACCCTGTACATAATAATTTCAATTTATATTTTCATTTATAGTTGAAAGCTTTTTCGGTAAGTTGAAAAACTTCCTACATTGAAGTAATTTTTGAATTTGTCTGAGGTGATTTTTGGTGAAATCACTTTTTCTCGATGGTGAGGAGTATTTTTCAACAGGAAGTATCATCAAACCAAGTAAATTAGTAATATATATATATATATATATATATATTTATATTAATATATATATATATATATATATATATATATATATATATATATATTTATATATATATATATATATATATATATATATATATATATATAAAATATTGTACTTTCTCACACTGATGGGTCACTCTGTACATCGGTCCAACTTTGTAATGAATCTATGTGTCAAACCAATTCAAAAGTTGTACCCATAATCCATTTACACCTGGTAGATGTGGGGATGAATTTTTGTGATATTCACTTTTCCATTATCAATTTTTATAAAATTGTTGCTTTATTTCAATCATATTGTATTGTTTAATTTATATTTGCGAGGTTATGTTTCTAGTATTTATTCTGGAATTTATGTTGTAATAAAATGTTAGCAAGCTTGTGAATAAACTTTTAATAAAAAAGGAAACTAGTAGTTCATTCATTTTTTTGTTGGAGTTGAAACGCAAAGTACAGTTCGTTAAACCAAATACAACAGGTGAAAGTTGAAAAAAAGAGTGTAACAACTGAACTACTTTCTGGTTTTTCAATACTCCAATCACAAACATTACTCCTAATTCCTTCGCCAAAATTGAAAAATTATGACACGATAATTTTCGAGGATTCTATAAAATGGCGAATACGCCAATATCAGTGAAGTTGAAAGTTGAGAAAAATGTGTGGAAAATGTTGTGGAAAATCTCAAAATTACTAGAAATTCACCAGCAGGAAGATTGAGCAAATACCTGATTCTATAAAAAACAAAAAACTGGTGTGACTTTTCGAGCACATGAATATTTTAAAAATTCGGGAAGAGGGAGAATTTTCAAAAAATATAGGTGTGTAAGAAAAAATTTGCAGTTTTTAACTGAAGCTGGAGTGGCATTCCATAAGAAAATTTTACACCGAAGTGTTACAGAACTCAAAGCAGTATCTAGTATCAAGATAATCAGATCAACTTTTTCACTTGAAGAAGCTGTCTACTATCAGTTGATAAAATATAGTTTTTTTCCAAACAGGCATAGTAAACAGATAATCTGTCAGTTCATTGTGGTTAAACACATAGAAGGGCATGAAATTCATGTCAAGCACAGTAATCGTGATTTTTGACTTTACCTGACCATAAATTATCTATATAAGATTGTGTTGTACAATTTAAGAATGGGGCGGTTTGAGAAATACGTTTTGTGCAAGTTTTGTAAAGAAGTCGGTGAAATTAAAATGTATCATCGGAATTCATTTTTTTTATGTATTTTTTCAAGAATGCGGGCCAGAAATGTATTCACCAAATTAATTTGGGATTATTGAATATCATTTGCTTCTGGTGTGTAAGAAATATAGAGCTTTTCGTGGACTACAGCGGAATAAGCTGGTTACAAGTACTACATAATATATTCTGTGAAACATAGACAATTTATAAATTTTAGTGAATATGTGCTTGTTTATTCTCCATTGAAGAAAGAAGACGCGGCTGAGGAATTTCAACAACATAGACGCTTAGGATAAAAATGTTTGTTTGTGTTAAAATATAACAACTAACGTAGCTATAAAATGTGTTTTCGTGAATCGTACTTTGATAGAATACATTCCATATTATCTGAAGTTGAATATAAATGTTATTTTATTCATAAATGTAAAAAAATTCCAGTGTAATTTCATGCACACTAGATGCCCTAAGAAGGAGAAAAATTTCCAGAATTTTGTTTTAGTTATTATGGTAACTATACACAGTACTGGCTTTCAATTAGACCAAAGTCCTGGGTGTAAAATTTTCACTGTATTTGCTTTGTGTTTCTAAAGATATGTGAGGTGCAGACATTCACATATGTAGATTGCTTCATTTCCATGACAACTTAACATCAAACCATATGCGATTTAGAGCGATATGTTACGCTTCTAATGACCTAGAGAGCATATTACTTTAATTTCCATAATCACCCCCTGTTCTCACGGCTTCCACCCGACCCCGACAGAAAATGCGTTAAATCTACATTATTTATGGAGCCAATCAATTTAGAAACAATTCCGAGCACAACAGGTAGAGCTCTATACATTCACTCACATCCATCGGAAGAGGAAGTAGGTCTGGCGTAAACAGGGAGTGTCTGGAAGTTTTCCCACACACTTTTATACGGACGTCGCCATAAGAGCGATGGAGTGTGATGAATCACCTGAAGGGTGTCGCTGGACGGAAGGAAGTTATCGAATTTTCGACGCTCCTAAGAAAAAGGCGTGTATAGGGATGGCGTAAAAAGTTAGACACATTTTGAAGAAAAAAAAAGTCGAGAAAGGAGGGGATGGTTTTCTGGGTCCCATGCACCCGGTCATAAGATATTGCACGGTTATAGAACTATAAAAAAAAAACATTTTCCAAACATTTTAACTCTCATAGCATCCCAGAACATCTTCAAATAAGTTTTTTTATAGCAAAGATTGTGAAGGCAAAAAATTATAAAATAGGCATTTTGGCAACACAGCTTAAGAGCGTATCTTGGCTTTCGATGTATTACATAGGACTTCTTGCTGAATCGATGAAGTACAATATTAGTCATCAAAATTATTGAAAAGTAAGGTGGCCACATGGCATTTTTTGAAAAAAATTTATAGGTATAAGTAAGATAAATTATTCCAGATTCAAAAAACAAATTAGAATGTTCTACGTTACTCATTACTAAGCATTTCAAAGAATTGAGACTGTTTTTTAAAAACTGCCCAAATTTCACTATCAAAAACAAACCCTTCTTTTCCATAGTCTCCTTTTAGATCAATATACATTTCGCTCATCGATACCTATTACAACTGATTGCCTCCCTCAATAAATGAAATTTTATTGGCTTCCCGATATAATAATAATAATAAAAACCGACATTATTATTTCCTTTCGCTAAAATGATCAAAAATGAAAATGAAATGCGAAGTTCAATTTTTATGTAAAGACCCATCCTGAGACCAGTCGCTATTAATTTGGGAGTAAACGTGCAAAAACCGACAAATCCATATTTATCAATTTTGAGATAGGTATTGACAAAAGACTTGTACTGCGGAAAGAGTCCAAATAAATAGATTTTTTTTCTCATCAAATTGGCAATGCATTTGGTCAGTGTATGAACATCGATTAAATTAATCAATTCTCAGATTCTTGAATTCTATTTTATCATTTTTCAAATTATAATTTTCCCAAATTCTCCATATGACCAAAAGGATTTTAATCATCGAATTTTTACGAGCAGTTTATATCAATAGTTGTTATGTCGACTAGTGTTTATAATTGTTGGGATTGTGGTAGAGAGAAATGTCATTAGTGTCAATGCAAGGAGCCTTTTAAAACATTAAACTCCTGGATACCAACATCAAAGTCAATTTTGTTCGAATTCAGGATTCAAAATATATATATATATATATATAAACAAAGCAGAAGTTTCTACATTATTATTACTGATATTTCCATATGTAGCCAAATGTGCCAAAAATCATGAATGCCACTGAACTGAACGCAGGTATGCCATCCTGATTTCACTTATTTCAGTGCAGAGTTACAAACTTCTACATTATTATTACTGATATTTCCATATCTAACCGACTGCGCCAATAAAACATGAATATCATTGAACGTTTGCAGATATATTTACTTCAATAACCACGAAATAGTGGTTATTACCTAGTCTTCTAGCTCTAATAGTAAACATTCCGGTAAATATGTTTCAATAACCCCATCCCTACGGCAACATTTTGAACATCTGCCTCTTCACAATCCACACGAATGCATTATTTTGGATCCAAAATTCCGTGATCTGCCATCAGACAATCATTCTCATCAATCGAGAGGTAAGCACGATCGTGCTCATGAGAATTTTAATGAGCGACACAAGAGGGGGCGGGAGTGTCAGTCAAAGGTAATTTATATGCGATATCAATGTTCGTCATCACATCAGTTGGCATCGTTCACACATGTTTTGGGAATAGGGTGGAGTAGGATGGACAGAAAATAATGATAAGAATAATCAGTGGAATCGAAGACAAATAACGAAAGTTTTACAAGGTAAAGGTGTGCATAAATGAAATATTTTTGAAAATAAGCACCTTCTAGAAAAATAATCGCTACATTTTTATTTTTAGTTGGCATTATACGCTTTAACACTTCTCCGGTTGAATTAAATCAAATAATCCTAATATTGAATATGGCGTACCACAGGGGTCAGTTCTCGGTGTAATCCTGTTTCTGCTATGTATAAATGATATCACCAGACTGAACATGAAGGCAAAGATCACTCTTTTTGCAGATGAAACCACTTTCGTATGACATGACAAAACAGCTCAATAAATACTAGATAAAATAGAGAGAGATAACAATAATAAAAAAGATGGTGCGAGTCAAATTGGCTACTATTTGCTTGATGAAAAATGGATTGGGCGCTATTCAATCAATTTTTGGACAGCTAGGTCACCTGATTTCACCCATCTAGATTTTTTTGTCGGGATATTTAAAAAATAGTTTTTTCAAATTCAGGCCCTAAAGAAATAATTCTAATTCATGGAGAAAATAGAACAGATAGAGAAATAGCAGAAATATTCAATCTGCATCATCCCGAAAATCCGGTATGTCACACAACTGTAGGATGGATTTATGAAAACGTTTCACTTCAAATAGAGCAGTAAGTTCGCAAAATTATCGGTGGTGTCCGACAAAAACCAACATTTTAAAATAGAATGCAAGGACCAATATTCCTTCAAATCAAACGTTTGGGTTGGCATTTTCAATAATAAATTAATTGGTCCATTCTTTTTCCGAGACAATATGAACAGTGAAATGTTCTTACATTTTTTGATGTTTGAGCCAATTATTGATCAATTCTCTCAGCAAGAAAGATAACGGCTATGGTTCCAGCTTCACGAAAACTTGTTCATCTGAAAATAAAGTGTATCTTGATTGATTGAAAAGTAACGCTGATGTCACCTCATCATTGAACTTAGAAAGTAATAAATGTAATTTAATTTGTAGCAATTATTTTCGATCAGATCAATTGCACGAAGTGGATGCAATTATTGAAAGTTGTTGAATGTAAGTTCTAATAGTGTCTTGTTCTTTCATATAGTTTCTACAACTATTAATTCTTACCATTGTATTTCCTTCGCGTATAACTTTACTTTGCATTGTGAATTTTGCTTTGTTAGTAGCAAAAAAGAAACGCTTACTACGAAATAAAACCTAATCAAATTACCCATACCAGATCGATTACGCATTCATATCGAAACACCATCTGTTCAAAACCACCATCAAAAAGTGATGGAAATTTTGAAACGTTCTACCACCCCTGATAACGACCCATCGCAGCTGAAATGGGCTCGATGCTATGTGGGTCGCATTCGAAAACATCGGGCTAATTTATTTCAATAACAACCAACGTGTGGCTTACTGTTTCTTCATAGTTAATTACGTTTTTCATTGTCACCTGCGGAGATGGGTTTGACAATCATAATTATATTCATAGACGAGGGATTTCATCATATTGTCATTTGGAAAAAAGAGTCCAAAATATTTGTCAGCCCTTGATTTTTGGTATAGACAGAAAATACACAATATCGCTGTTTTGTTTTTTATACAGTTTGATTCGTTCTGTGCTTTATTTGTTTATAAATTGATAAATTAGTCTGACTATTCTTGAAAAGCTTGGTTTATTGATCCCTCTACGAAACCCCTCACCTGGAAGGATCGATTGCATCCTGCGAAATGGATCTGATGCAGATTCTATGGAACATGTTGTTGTTTAATACTCAATATTAAGAGAAACTATACGATAAAGAATATATGTGAAGGTACTCAAACTTCAAACATTCATTAATTAAATTATACATCAATGTCATCGTATAAGACTAGTAGAAGATGTTACATATACCGAACAGTTCTTCCTTACGAATTAGTAGACAGTTGTCCAGAATATCTTGCGAAGAAGATTGGATAAGATAATTTGGGAAACACTTGCTACATGAATTGCATTTTGTAAGTGTTATTCATTACGAAGAATTTCAAAAACTAGATTTTAACAATGAACGAGAATGTTTTCCACTTATTCACCAAACTCAAACACCTGTTCATGCAGCTGCAGTTTCGTAAAAATTTATCTTCTTTTCCACCAACCGATTTCCTGGAGTCTTTGAAGTCCACTAGATACTCAACAACAAGAACAAGAGGATTGTTCCGAATTCTTGGGGTTCTTGTTGAATAGTCTTGTAGATGTTTCGCTGGAAAAATCCTCACTAGTGGTAATACATGTTCAATAGCTAGCAAAAACGTATGTGACTTTCCAAGCAAAGCTTACTGTTTCATCATCTGAAAATAGAACTTTCAATTGGTGATGATCAACTGTATTGCCAAATATGCGTCAATCTAATAATAACACTGATGCTCTTCAAACACGACACAACCTCTGGCGGAAGCACCAAACTCTTGCGAAGATTCGAAATAGATGAACACCTCAATCTAACAGACCATTAAAATCAATATTTATGTAGTCATTGTTCATTGTGGTTCTGGCGTTGATTCTGGTCTTTATTACACATTGGCTAAAGACAAAACGGACTGGTTTAAGTTTGACCATAGTTGTGTCACTAAACATTATGACGATATCTACAATTTATAGGAGCACCCTACATTTTATTTTATGAGAGAGAGTTCATTGGCAGATCAATATATTCAGATGTGGTGCTGCAGGTTTTTCTGGTTTTTTCTGCAGCAGAAAAAGCAAATGCGCCTCTGGAATCAATCAAGTCGCCCCGGGGCACCAATTAATTTTTGTTGTTGTTTCATTATTTGTATTACCTGTTAAGATTTTTGTGATATTACATAAATCTGACAGTTCATATTGCTGATATTGCACTGGGAGGACCACAGGGCTCAGTAGTCGGCCCCATCATATTTTTGCTCTACATCAATGATATTATCCAAGCGAATTTCACTGCCAAGATCACTCTTTTTGCAGGCGATATAAACTTCCTTTGGCATAATGAAACAGAGCAATATCTTCTTGACAAAATTGAAAAAGAGTGAATGCTAATAAAACAACGGTGCGACTCCAATTCCTTGGCAATTGACATTAAAAAAACTAATGTAATCACATTTTGCTGTAATCTGTAATGAAAACATAGTGAACAAAACAACAACAAGATTTCTTGGATTAAATATCGACGATAAAATAAAATTTGATTTTCACGCTAATGATCTCTGTCACAAGTTGTCGTCTAGATGTTACGCAATTCGTGGATTACTCCCCAGGGCAAAAATTGACTTATATTTGAGGTATTGATTGCATTTTGGGGTGCATGCAGCTCTTACCTACACAAAAATGTTTTTGAAATTTAGAAAAAGAGCTCTGAGGTATATCTGCAAAAAAAGGACAAAAGACTCATGTAAGAAGTCATTCAAGAATCATAATTATGATTCTATGAGATAGAAGATGACTTCACCTCCAACCTTCAGACATGCTGAGTTCTCGTTGCTCAGGAATTATTTCATAACCCTTGCAGAACATGATATGACTGAATGTAGAAAGTAAAATATTTGTTATTTTTTATAAGAACACAATACTTGTTTTATTTTTATATCTAACATTCTATTTATTTACTACTGTTTGTATTTTCTCGAATGGTCTAAAGGTCTGTATACACCATATTTTAGAAATGTACTCAGATAGGTTTGTATCAAATCTGTATTTATATCCTGTTTTTATTTTTAGTTATGCCGTATATCCAAATGCTTTGTCTTTGAGAACTCGATTCATCCGACAATAAACAAACTGGCAATAGTCAATATTTTATTTTGTCAGAAAGTCTCTCTACAGAAAGTTAAATTTAAAAGACAGCAGCAGCAGCAGCAGTGTTTTTTGCTTTTTAAAAATCCTGTTTGGTCCAGTAGCTAGTCCCTAGATAAGACAGCAAGGTTTTGGTATGAAATCGAATGGAATATAGCATAATATACCGATTTAAAATTTCATACAAATGGGACGATATGAAGCAAAAATTAGTCGATATTTACCACGTCTCTGGTTGACTATTTGGTTTCTGGGATCTTTTTAAAAGTAAATTCCCCGCCTATTTCCATCCTTGACGAATTGGTTATTGAGTGATGTGGCTGTTCCAGTTATTTTAAACAGCTGGACTTTCAAGATGACTGCGTAGATCTTAGGTAGACTGTGAAATGATTTATTGTGAAAGGTGCAATTGATGAAACTCATACAATAAGTGGTTTATTTTGAAGGTTACCATTTTGATATATAATTATGATAAAAATTATAAAAAATAGTGTCACAAACTGTAATTCACTTACAACGTCTTGATACATTTTTCTGGAATAAAAATCAGCTTTCAAATTGTTGATAAACTCACAGAATAAAATAAATGTCGAACCATTTCTAGAAACATCTGTCATCTAATTATAACGCGGATATTTTCAGCAAGGCCCGGCATGTCTAATCAGCAATTTCAATCTGAGGGGATGCACAATGTGTTGTGATAAAAATGTATGATGTTTGGCACAAGACTGGGCGGAGATGTCAGTCAGAGGTAATTTGTGTGCGTTCAGGATATCTGAACATTTATCAGTTGGCACCATTCGCATTTATTGATGAGAGGGGGATTTGATCAACGAAACTATGGAGGAATAAGCATCACAAATACGCCTCTATCTGCATTGCTGATGAAAATAACTTGATGTCTCTTTCAACTCAGTTTATTTTCATGAAGAATTTCACACTCAGTATTTTTGTCCATTTGAGAGCCTGTATTTAATACCGTTACCACAGCAACTGAAAAAAATCCGAAAATTTGTCTCCTACTTTGGGTAAGGAGCATGAAATTATACTGGAATTTTTTAAAATTTATAAATAAAATGACATTTATATTTAACTTCAGATTAAATCGAGTTTATTCTATCAGTTAATGAGTAAAAACCTTTTTCGCCTACCTCGTATTAACATGTCCGTTTGATGTCCGTCAATGCGAATAAAATCGAGCATATGACCCCTATTGATGAACGACTTGTTATTAATAATTAACTAATTTCTCCTAATTTTATTACTGAGGTGTTTGATATTTTTTACTTCCCACCTAAGGGTGTGTCAATCATTATCCCAATTCAGCAGATTTTACTACATTTTCAATGGGCCATAATTTGGCAAATGGTTACTATATGAGGTGAAAGGGAGATAGAAGGTTTTTGTGAAGTGTTAACAGGTTATAATCAAACCACTGTTTAACTTTATAGAATTCGTCATTCGCGATTATCCCAAGAGTCAGCCTCAAAAAAGATTGATGTGTCATCTGCACAGTTCAGTATATTTCTAGATATTGGAATATCAAGTAAACCATTAACATAAATAACAAATAAAATGGGACCCAAAACCGTACCCTGCGGAACCCCATATTTTATGTTCTGATGGTACTGGTGATATCTACTATTTTTGTAAATTGTACATACAAAGGCATTTCCTAGCCTGGCTCAAATACATCCCACATAAACTTATTATCGACGTTTTCATCACGAATTAAAAGTTCATCGATTACAAAATTCGGTGTTGAAAAACGTCGTTTAATGTCGGTAGAGGAAGCGATCGCGATCACACCCCAATTTAATTGAATCGTTACAACTGAGTACGTTTTAGTTAATGTGTCCGGTTGAACCTATTAACAGAATATTTTATTGCATAACGGACGAAAAGAGTGCACTGGTCTCCATTTGGTGAGTTTGGTCCGTGGGAAAATTTGGCTACTTCCACTTGTAACCGAACGCTTTTGAACGGATGTCAAAAAGGAGTAAGTTTTCTGTCAAATACGCACATACTATTTTTAATAACTGTTTTTCCACATTTATAAAACGGTATTTTATCTTCAACTCGCGCGTTTTTTAAAGTTACCATAGAAACATTAACATTTAGAGAAACGTGAAGTCAGAATGACAAAATTTTGATTATTGATCTGACAAGAGTACCTTGTAACGTCAATTAAAATATTACTAACAAATGTAAGACAAATGTTAAGATTAAAATCGACAAAGTCGAAGTACCCTTCTCTCCAAATATTTCCACAAAGTGGAACATATGAGGCAAAAATCTGACAGAAAACGACTACTTCCCAAGCTAATGCCACGACGGATATTGAACTACATCTGACAGATATTTGTGCAACGTTCTTCAAAGAAGACTCAGTTGCAAGTTTTTATTGTAGACAAACAAAAGATTATACTTAATTTGGCTGGGGATGACCACCTACAGACATGTTTCGAGGTTGTTGCCTCTTATCAGTGCAAGGGTAGGTCCGACAACTTTGAGTTTTCTTGTCCCTGCCAAACGAATTACAACCTATAGTTTATCTAATAATTCCCTACGGATGAAGCAGCGACTTACAGTGAGTCAGTCGCTGCGCCATCCGCCAGGAAAATCAATAAGCACTCCTCGAGACAGCAAAAGACTCCAGGTAGAGTAAAAGCGAAAATTCGAACAAGTTCGAATGTTTTGCAGGAGAGTATTAGATAAACTATAGGTTGTAATTCATTTGGCAGGGACAAGACAACTCAAAGTTGTCGGACCTACCCTTGCACTGATAAGAGGCAACAACCTCGAAACATGTCTGTAGGTGGTCATTCCCAGCCAAATTAAGAAAGGGATTGGATATGAGTAATTATGCAGCAGAAAAGTATATAGTCTACATGCAGTATCTAATCATAGTGGGACTACCTATAGCGGACACTACACAGCCTACTGAAGACATCCTTATGCGAGCACATGGCATGAATTCAATGATTCACATGTGACCCCAATTTCATCTAGGTCCCTGGTGAGCGGAGATGCCTATGTACTCTTCTATGAGCAAGAAATCTCTTTATCGCTGCTTTCATCATACTTAGTTTTATTTTTATGTTTCATTTGTCTTTTTATTGTTTTTATATTGTATTTTGTATATTATGTACATGTTCTTTAACCAGAGTTAAGCAATAAATTAAAAGAAAGAATAAAAAAAAGAAAAATTCATTCTGGAACCAAAAACTGCTTCGTTACATAGTGCACACTCTGCACTTTCAAACTCATTAACGAACGATTTACCCAGTATCATTAGCGATGGCGTTGATGATTTCAGTCTCCCCTTGATTTTCCTCTTCGAGCAGTTCGAGGGTGTGCAATACGCAGACACAGGATGTGGAAAAGCCGGTAAAGTACCGACCAGTGCCGATACGGTTCGATGAGGAAGACGGTTACGAATCGTGAACCGTGTCGTGCTTTGCTTCCACATATCCATATCTGCTTTATTCGTTTCGTTGTGATAAACGCCCAGAACTCCCGAGGCCGTTGAAACAATCCGCGATGCGATAACAATTTTATTTGAAACAATGCGCTCGGTTCCGAGATCATCGCCCGATTCATTTCGGTCTGGTTTGCGCAAATTTATGTCGAATGATTCAAAGGCGACTGCGACTACTTAGGCAGGAAATACCATGCGGCATTTTCAATTCGAATGAAATTGTAATCAGTAATATACAGTGAGTGCATTCCATTTAAAACTGAATAACTTTTGGAACATTGATTTTCAGGAAAAATAAAAAACACTCTACAATGGTATAAAGGGCGGCACATTTTGACGAATCTGGAAAAAAAACGAAAAAAAACGGACATAAAATCCGAAAAAAAATACCCCGGTAACCACCCCCCCCAACGAAAAAAAAAACCTGGAAACAAACCCAGAAAAAAAAAAACGAAAAAAACCCTTCGAATAATATTTAGCTATTATATTACATATTCCCTATTATATAGATTTAAATTTTATATTATGCAATATGGTATCTAAAAAACCAGCTATATCTCTTTGCTGATCATTATATTGTTGACATAACAGTTTCAATCTATCCTGTAGTATCTGGTAGGTGGTCCTTTCTTTTAGCTCGGGCTGCAATTCTGCATTCTGCAAATTTGCTGAATCCACATCCAGTTCCTTCCTCATCTTCTTTATCAACGTCCAAACAGACGGGTGATCAAAGTAATTCAGTAGAGCAGAAAATTCGTGTGCCTCCGGAGTTGTCTTCAGATATGTCATCCCTTTGTCAACGGTATGGACTAGTAGAAAGGCCAGGCAATCCAGTTTTCCTCAGAAAATATACATTTTTGGATTTTCCATATATTCTTTTTGGAGGCCCAATCTTAAACTTTTCTGAAAGTGCTCTGGCAAAGGTGGTAAAAGCAGCCTCTAATAGAAATATGGTCTCCCAGTATTCTAGTTGCTGCCTGCATAGCTGCCTTCTCAAAGTCCATGTGAAGAACCGCTGGATCGGGAAACAACTCTCGGTGGGCACATTCGTCGAGCAAACTTTGCAGCATATTCTCATAAGTTTGCTGGGTATTCCTTTCCAGCAAACAGTAAGTAGCTGCAACGATGGAGCCTGAAGGTGCTACGGGAACTCTTATAACATAGAGCTGTTTGAAAAATCGAGGTGCCAGTGAAAAGTTTCCATCAAGGTACCACGTGGTTGCTGCTGCTAAATATCTCAAACAATGATCATCAGCAAAACTCACAATTCTTCTGCACCATTGTCATTCAAAAGAAATCTTGCATTTTCGGGATCTCCTGTCGTTTTCCATTCTTCTGGAAAAATTAAAACAAAAAAATCAAAAACTGTTGGTTTTGTTGAATCTATCTCCGGAAAATAACTCTCGAAAAAATACCCTCTGGAAACAATCCAAATATATATCATATATAGGATTTTCCCAAGAAGGATTTATATTTGAAATTAAGATTTATCGTAATACCTTCTATGATGAGGTCGGATAAACTAGTTGGAACCCTAGGATTGTTAGCAGCCTTAATGTTTCTAAACGTCCTTTTCAAGCTATCCTCCTTTATCATTCGGCCCTTAACATCTCTTGGTAGTGCTGATACACCCTCTGCAAAAATTTGGGAAGGTTTGTATAGTATATCTTTGCACCGTTCCTTCATATGGAACACTGCCTTTACAACTGCAACATTTTTTAGATCAGCCGGATGGTTGTGTTCAGCTCTTTTTTCTACCAAAGCGTTGCTCAAATCTATCATCACCAAAGCTCTGCACTGGATAAAAAAAATAATATTAGTATCTAGTAAACCAATAATTTTTTTAATAAATAAATATCGGTACATATCAAAATCATATCAATAACTACAAAAGGCAAGCCTTTACATCAACTGCACCTCACATTTTCAAATTTTGAAAATAAATTCTATCTCAAATCTTGTAATATTGTTGATCTCGTACACTTCATACTTTAAATGACCCCAAAGAAAGAAATCTACAGGAGTGAGATCCGGAGACCTCAGTGGCCATTCTCTTCTGCCAATCCCGCTACCAGGAAAATGGTCATCCAAAAATTATCGCACTGGAGCTGCATAATGAGGAGGTGCACCATCCTGCTGAAAAATTCAAATCCTCCTCAATTGCCTTATTGATGAACGGTATTATTTGATTATTCAACATAACCAAATCTTTCTCATTATTCAAATTTTCATCGATAAAAAATGGTCCTCTGATGTGATCACCCAACATTCCTGCTCAAAGATTGGCATTATTATTAGTGCTCATTATGATTGTACAGCAGGTTTAGGGGAGGTTTCTTCTCATGTAGCTGCAGTGTTATTTCCTATAGACGACATAACAAAAAACAAGAAGTTACGTTGACAGAAAAAAATTATATTGGATGCCTCCAACTAATAAGTCAGCTGAACCCTGCAGAGTTTTTCACTTAAATCTAGCAAATCCTAGAGTCTGAACATCACTGAAGATGAATTCCTAAATAAAAGGGAGGCAACTTCATCAGATATGTCTCCTGTTTCTGAGGAAGAGAAAAAAACTTTACTGTTGAGCTTGGTCGAGGCCAAAGGGGCAGTTCTTCACTCCATTATCAGACCATTTTCAGACTTTTTGCCCTCGTTCCTAGAAATCTGAATTTGGACCTCTAGAGGTCAGGTGAGATCGAAAAGCCTATAATTTCCTCATCACTCACTAGGTTCCTGAACATAACGATAAAACCCACATCAGGTGATGAACGTTTTATATGACGTGAATTTGAGTATCATGGTAAATTATGTCATTTTATTTTGAATTTCTACTTTATATTTTATTGAATTTTACATTGTTACATTTCGATATTTTGTAAATCAAATGGAGTGAAAATAATTTTTGATTTTGCTCGAACTACACTGACCAAAATAAATGGAGAAAGGCCACCCATGCATAAGTTCACTTCACAGAGTTCGTGATATACTTGTATACACAGTTTTATAATTGTATTAATGTGCTTCTTCATGGTGAATTGTATATTATTATTATTATATCTTGTATTCGCGAAAATGACACATTCTTGGAAAATTATTCACAAAAAAGGAAACATGGGGAAGAAAAATGAAAAAGTCGTGTAACTAACTGATAGACTTCAACTATACTGAAATCAAACAACACCAAAATATTCGATTGTTTTGATGCCGGCAATGATCAAAATTGACTAAAAATGAGGAGAAATCCTTTTAATTCTTTCAATAATTGTAAAATATTTTTTTAATTACTTTTTTATACAACCGCGAAGCGCCTGGAATAATTATGGGGAGAGGGTAAGTAATAAAAAATCTAGACGCAAAGTACCCGTATAATTTTGGGGGGTGGGAAAGGAAAATGAGGGGTCCATAATCGAAAATCCGAGCGCAAAGCGCCCGGAAAATGGGGGGACAATAGTCAAAAATCTAGGCGCGAAGTACCCGGAAAATTTTGGGGAGATGGGGAGTGGAAAAATGGGGAGTGGAAAAATGGGGAGTAACTAATCAAAAAACGCGTGTCGAGTGTGATTTTGACACAGTTTTGGCATTTGGGTCGTTTCTATTTCTCAAGTCAGTTCCCTAATACAGATGACGATAAAAATTAAGTCGAAGAAAATGAATTACTTATCACTGAGTTCGAAGAAGAGAATAATAATCACTGGGCAACGCATTTCCGTCCAATACCCTGTAGAATAATGAATCTCGTCCATGGTTTGCGCCCGTAATAGTGGCACCTGCTGAATAGAGGTCACGGGTTGCTAGCCACGACGCCCTAATAAGGAGTCGAACGATAGCAAGAAAAAAGTAAATGACGGTTGTTACTCTGAACGGTGTAGGAGTTGGAGGAAGTGGACGATTTGAATTATATACCGGCCGTGATTTTATCCAGTAGGTACGTTTGCGTAATGAGGTATGAGATATGAGCGTAAAGCTACCATACACTCGGAAAATTTCAAGAAAAACGCTTGTACAGAAATAAAGTAAATCGTTTAAACAAAAAAACAAAAATCGTCTATTATCAAAGAAAACTAGATTATAAGTAAGATAGATTATAAAGAAATCTGGACAATAATCAACGATATATCAGGAAAAAAATCTACTAAAAATATAGAAGACATCATAATTAGAAATGAAAAATCCTAGCTAATAAAAAACAATAATGGCAGAACAGATAGAGGAAACAAACATACCTCAACAATCTTTGAATGAAACGCAAATGATTAATCAATCTTTTCAAATCCAACCATTCTCCTGTACCAGACACAATTACATCAGTGACAATAAAAAATATTCACTTACATATAATTCAACCTCTAGTACCTACATATTATCAACTTATGTTTTATATGTGAGAGAAAGTGCTAGGAATCGCACGTAAAAAGGTAAGACCTCGTTAATCCTTGGCTCGCACAAGTTTCGACTTCTGAGGGCTGCCGGGGACGACACCTGGTTAACGGGAAAAAAACAATTTTTAACAACAAACAAACAACAACAACATTTTTTTTTAATTCCAAATCAATGAAAACAATCTATCATCACTCCAATCTCTAATCATCTGACAAATTATATACCGATATCAGTTATAAATAACTTTTCTAAAATATTCGAACAGGCTCTGAAAAATAGAATGCTTGAATTTTTTGATATCCACAACATTATAAGTGATGAAAGACAGTATGGTTTTATAAAAAAATCGAACACAGATAATGCAGTGAACGCCATTGACGAATCAACAAAATTCCTTGCGGTTTTCCTTTATCTCGCCAAGGCTTTCGTCACCGCACAGCCCTTGATCTATTGATAGATTATTTATCCGAGAGATACCCAGTAGTGAAAATTGCAAAGAATATTAGCTCAGAGTCGAAAAATCAAATAGGAGTACCGCAAGGAACAGTATTGGGTCCGAAACTGTTCCTTGTATACTAAACACAGGTTTGATTATGACAGGTAAGGATTGGGAAGATATTAATTACAAAGCGGAGTCCGGAATGAAAAAATTACCAGTATGGTTGAACCACTATATAACTTTTTCGCCAACAATAGTTGATCAACCCTCCGCATTTATTTTTAAAATACACACGGCAACTTGTGATAACGATACATGTAAAGACGAAAAAATTGAGATATTCACCGTTCTAATGATAAAATTTAAGAAAATTAAATCGCGTCTAATACATCTTCACAAGCCCCACCGCCAAACCAAACTGTTTTCCTTCAAATCGATCAGAAAGTGGAAAAAAGATTAAAGATCGAGGAAATATTACGAAATTTGTATTTTCTCTTTAAAATCACCTAAAACTCGAAAATTACTCATATACATATAGTTTTTTGCCTTGAACAGGTCCACAAAAAAGTACCTTCAACTTTTTCCATATCTTGCTAAATAAACTCGGAAAAATAGTTTGACTTGAAAAAGAGCATTTTTTATTGAACTTTTTGAATGGCATATTTGAAATTGAAAACACTCAACATTGAAAGATATCAAAAAAATTTATTTTAGGTCTATAAAAAATTCATATAAATATTTTCACATCTAGAAAAATAAACTTGGAACTAATAAAAACTCAAAGAACGCTGCACATTTTAAAATTTCACAAGACACCTTTTCTGATCGCCTTCTGAAAATTTATGGAATGTTACCATTTTTTTCTGAAAACAACGAAACCTCAAAAACAAAACAAGAAATCAAATAAATGTATATGAACAGTCTTTGTCTCCTCGAACAGACCTACAAAAAATTCCTATGAGGTTTTTTCGTATATTCAAATCTAATACTTTTTTCTCGCTTCAGTCGTATTATTCAAATTATTGGTGCACAATTATGGTAAATGAGAAATAACAATCCAACGAATTTCTCCGAAGATTCGTCCGACAGAATGAGTTCTATTTTTTTCCATTCACGATCCGATCCTGTGCCTGATGTCATAGTGGCTATATGATACTCTCTCTTTTCCTCACCATTCGTGTGGGAGGAGCAATCTGAGGGGCGTGTCATTTAAAAGAAATTCAGTTCTGTTTCTGAATCCAAAATTGTAAGTAATAATTAGTTTTCACTAGTCGACGGCTAAACCAAATCTTTATTAGTTGACTTTGATAAAACTGAATATTTCTCATTTCGAATGGAATAGAGCAAGGAAGTCCATTTCGTGTAAACATCACATTTTCATTTTTGTAAAATCATTCATAAAAGAGGAAACGCCCAGAAGAAAAATGAGAAAGTCCTTTAACTAAGTAAATGATAGAATTCGATATTGAAATAAAACAACACCAAAATATTCGTTCGTTTTGATGATGGAACTGATCGAAAATGCACAAATATAGTGGAAAATATCCTTTTCACTCATTTAAAATTCGAAACATATTTTTATCTTCATACAATCATACAACCCATCTCCACTCAAAAAAAAAAATTTCTGACTCCCCTTTTTTCAGGGATGACGACGTGTATTTATATTATTGGTGTCCAATTATACTTCTAAACGTATTGAAGTAGTGGTATTTGAAAAATGCTACAACTTCTAGGACCTTCAACTTCCGAGCTTTGTTATCATTTATTTATATTTTTATTCTTCATGTCATTTCATGTTTACTATTTTTAAATCTTATTGACGTTTTACTCTTTTTTATTTGCATTCCTAATCTGCTAATGTGCAAACTAATTTGAGACAATAAAGCAATAATTGTTTCTATTATTTTCATTATTATTATCGAGATGCAACTCATCCTTTCACAAACTTTGAATTCTGCGTGTGTAAGGCAAGCTTTAAAGTCTCTAACGAACCTAAATCATCTGATGCTGTCAAGCAAATGAGGATAAAAGCTTATATCATGGCCTGGCATCAATTATACTTTCAGCATAAAAAATTGAGTAATTAAAACGTTGAACACTTAGCCGAGATACGTATGGTTTGCCACAGGATGTGTAAAAAAATTGTCGGTAATTGAAAACAATTGAAATGTACCAGCTCATAGAGGAAGCAGTCTAGATAACTCGACATTTAAACGTGACTTTCGACTAGAGAGTTTTGCAAAATATAACGAATTGTTTTCCTTTGGTACTGTGACCTAGTAATATTATGAAACATGATATACAGAGTATATCTGGAGTTAACGCGAACTAGAAGAGAATAGAGTTGAAAGCAGTGCGAACTTCTGCTGAAAATATTATTTTGTTGTTGGCGTATGAGAATACACCTTTATATAACTTTCAATAAGAATCAATTGGGTTTAAATCGGGCGATCGCAGTGGCTATAATTGAGGACTGTCGGTTCCAAACCATTGGTCATGAAAAGTTTACTTTAAATACATCTTTACCATCTGCCTCTTATGTGGAGGTGCTTTATCATGTTGATAACAAATTTTTCTATGGTCAGCGAGCGTTAGTCGTTCGAAAAGATCCGTATTGAGATTTTGTTTTCCTTTGGCAAGTCAGTGATTGTGTCATCTACGTATCTTTTGGAAAAAAGGTAACGAAAAGGATAATTGATTCAAAGTTTGTTGCTATATTTCTGATATCATGAAAGCAGCACAAACAGGAGGCTTACAATTTTCCATCCCCAAATACACGTTTCTTTGAAAATTAATTTGATTCCACATAAAAATCAAGAAACTTTCTTTTATCATTTTTGGGATCTGCTGATATAACATGAACTGTCATCAAATGAGTAAAAAAAAACTGTCTCATTTAGTAAATGAATGTTTTGATACAGGGTGTTATCCAAACATTTTCAAAATTGGAATTATGAACCCTCTCTATAAGAGTGTGAATAAGTTGAACGTCAAAACCCCAAACACCAATTTTGAATGGAATCGGACCACTATCACAAATCTCGCCTTCCATATTGCAGCCGCCATTTTGTTTTTATTCTTTAACGAAAATTTCTTTTAATGCATTGTCACCGAAATTATGAACACCTGCCGAAATTTGAAGTTAATACTACCAGATAATACTAATAAATACCGAAAGTGTCTATCTCCAACCACGTATTGTTTTAAAAAATATGTATTTGCATTTTCTCTACTTTGAACTTAAAATTTTGGCAAGGTTAAAATGTACAAGTCAATTAAATTATTTTCTTATTTTTAGTGTGTGCTAAAAGCGTGTATTTCAGTTTTTTAAACTACATATTTTTACAATTACAGAACTCTGAAGAAGAATGTAAATAAATTCGAAACAGTGACAAGAAAACTATAGTTTATTTCTTCAACTTTATATTGATCTGAATCCCAAGTAACTTCAGAAAAATACTCCATGTTTTCAGGTAAAAGTAAACATGTTAATTACCATGTCTAAATTAAAATATTGCTGGAATATTTTTGATTTGATTTGACGTGTTCAATAATAATACTCCATGACGAATACAAAGTATTTTTAACATAAAAAATGTATACCTATGAGAAACCAATAAAAGAGCTCTGAAGAAGAATGTAATTGAATTTGAAACATGATGGGCATGAAAAACTTTTGAAAAACACTGCATGTTAAGCAGGTAAAGGTAAACATGTTAATTATCATGACTAAATTCGAATATTGTTGGAATATATTAGATTTGATTTGACATATTCAATAATATTATAAATACAAAATAGAAATCGCATACCCATGAGAAACCATTGTTACAGAGCTCTGAAGGAGAATGTAATTAAATTCGAAACATAGACAAGAAAACTATATTTTTTTTGCTTCAACTTTGTATTGAGCGAAATGAACTGCATTTTTAGCAGGTAAAGGTAAACTTGTTAATTACCATGTTAGATATCCTAATGTTGCTGGAAAGTATTTCATTTGATTTGACGTATTCAAAATACATCATGACAAATACAAACAATTTTTATTATAAAAAATATATATATGAGAAACCATTGTTACATAGCTCTGTAGAAAAATGTAAATAATATCAAGAAAACTATAGTTTTTTTTCTTCAACTTTATATTGATCTTAATTCTTTTTGTTAAAATTGTTATTTCCATCAACCGTTTGCACCCCTACGCGCAACCCTCAGAACTCTTCGAGGAATTTGTGTGAGCTAGGGAAGACGCAGCCCTTACCGTTTAACGTGTGATGCCAATACCAATTAACCTTTCGAAAAAAACTGCAAGTTTAGCAGGTAAAGGTAAACATGTTGATTACCATGCCTAAATTCGAATATTGCTGGAATATATTTGATTTGATTTGACGTGTTCAATAATAATAAATCACGACAAATACAAACTATTTTTAAAATAAAAAAAATAAATGAGAAACAATCGTTACCGCATTCTGAAGAAGAATAAGAAAAAAACTGCATTTTCAGCAGGTAAAAGTCAACATGTTAATTTCGAAACCATAGTTCTTTTCTTCAACTTTATATTGATCCCAATCCAACTAACTTCCGGAAAAAACTGCATGTTTAACAGGTAAAGGTAAACATGTTAATTACCATGTCTAAATTCGAATATTGCTGGAATATAATATTTGATTTGACGTGTACAAAATATATCAAGACAAATACAAACCGTTTTTATTATAAAAAATTTTACATGAGAAACTATTGTTGAAGAATAATTTAATTAAATTCGAAACATTGACAAATAAACTATAGTGTATTTCTTCAACTTCATATTTATCTCAATCCGAACTAACCTCCGAAAAAACTGCATGTTTAGCTCGTAAAGGTAAACATGTTAATTACCATGTTCAATTTTAATATTGCTGGTAATTTAATTAATTAACGTGTTCAATAATAATAATTGACTCGAATCTCTTATCGAAATTACTCAATATCATCCTGTACAAGACAAAGTAACATTACAATTACACCATCCGAATGACTTCATCTCTGTACCTGCAAGAACACGCTTCTACAGGTCTCCTACAAGATTTACTCAAGATACGACAAAACACAACCGATTCAAGTGACTCACGAAATACTTCGAATTCGAACCAAACCAAGTCGACGCGCCAAAACAACAAATGAAAGCGCGTCTCTCACCTATCGAGCCTTTTCCTATTGGTCGAACACCACGCTTACGACCGGGTAGTGGGAGCAAGCACAGCCACCGTGAGTTTTCAGAATTGAATATATACACACCGTCAAATCTCTCAGTGAAGGTAGGACGTACAGCGTAGAGCAGAGTTAGTGTTCTATCGATTTCAGTTGACAGTTATAAAAAGTTCAGTTCCGTGAAGATGGATTCGTTCGTTTGTAAGCTCCTCGTGCTGGAAAACAACAGCCTGAGGATCTTGAAGCCGAGGAAAATCGACAATAAGGACAACCTGCCAAAGCCTGCTCGGGAAACTACGCTGAAAAAGTGCCTTTTTGGCGTTTCCTCTCCGGTCGACACGGAGCAAATGTTGAAGGAGCAGTTCGAAATTGACAGCAAGAGGTTCAGCGAGAGGTTTGGGATCGATCTGAGAGAAATCGAAGACTTGGAAAGAGACAGCAACGACGAGAATGACAGTGGAAATGTCACACCGACCTCGAGGAGTCAGGGGAAGAGTGGCAGGAGGGTTTTGAAGGGGAAAAGGAAAGCGCTTGATGAGAGGGGTCAGCTGGTGATGACAGGTTGGTCTTATTTCAATGATTACACGATTGTTTTGTGTTTTTTCATGATTTTCCATTTTTTACTTTTTAATTTTTAGTATGTAAGAATGTGGTAAAATCTTCTAACTGAATTTTAGACCAGTTTTCCACAACCGATTGCTCTGAAATTTGATCCACATGTAACTTGGATGACATTACAATAATATATTACCATGGAGGTTGGGCCCTCTACCGTTTTGAAAACAATTGCAAAAATTCGTAAAAATAGTGAAAAGTATCGGACAGCCGCACAGTTTAATATTGAGAAATGATAAACCCCTCGACCCCCTGGAGGCTAGATAGAGAGCGCGTAAACGTGTGAAAAAACTCGCGAAAAATTAATTCGAAAAATCCCATAAAAATATCGAAAAGTATCGGAAACTTGCTCAATTTAATTGTAAAAATGTTAGCCCCCTATCCCCCGAAGGATAGATAAAGAGCGCTTAAGACTTGGAAAATTTCTGCAAAAACTCGCCAAAATGAAATTGGAAAAATCCGTAAAAATAGTGAAAAGTTGCATCATGTAATCGCAGAAAATGTTAACGCCCCCTGACCCCTGAAGGCCAGATAGAGAGCGCGTGTGACGCGGAAAATTTCAGGAAAAACTCGCGAAAATGAAATCGAAAAATCCCATAAAAATAGTGAAAACATCGGACAGTCCCATGATTGAATTGCAAAAAATTTACCCTCCTGCTCCCCTTAAGGATATAGAGAAAGCGTTGGAATTCGTCAAAAGTTGCCGACAGTTTCGGACGTGGAAAATTATGGCAAAAATGCCATTCTGGGAGCTCGAACCCCCTTATTCTAGACAAAATTGCAAAAACTCATAAAGAGAAGATTGAAAAAATTCGGAAAAATTGTAATAAAAATCGTACAGTCAAATAACTTTCGTTCAAATCTCAAGGTTTTAAAAAAAAATTTAAAGTTCTTGCTTTTTTATAAAATACTTTACATAATTTTTACGTTTTGGTTCACTAATTTTTAAATAAAATCTTATTTTGAAAAAGTTTAATTTTACGTTGTAAACAGCGCTACTAGATGAACAATTTAAAAAAAAAGCAGCAATCCAAGTTTATACAAATCTCCAAAAAATGGTTCGATGCAAAAATCAATAGCGCTATTTACTATAGAATTTCGTCCTATGATATATTCAAACCAGTTATATAATAGAAGAAATACTGCAGTTGCTGATGTAAAAATTCTAAAAAAATTTGCAAGGTAAACATGATTCGAAAAAGTTGTTAATTCATATATTGAATCTAGCTACTAGTTATTGAATCAATTAGCGTTGATGGTGTCACTACTGTTGGAAATTTACTTGAATTGTAAATATTTATTAGGTACTCAGTATCTATTCAAAATTTTACATTGCCTTTTAATATTTAATGATAATCTCAGATGTCTTTCAAATTTAGTCTGAAAAATCTATGAGAGTAATAATTGAATTCCATGTTTTTTTTTTCATATTTTCTTTTTGTTGTTAATTTACTATTGTAATGCTAATCTTTATTGGTCCTTTTTGATCATTTACATGATATTGGATGAGTCACGTTGTTTGTAAATATAAATTTAAAAAATCAAAGAAATCACTTAGAATAGAAATAAAAAAAATATAAACTTGTATATGGGGACAATTGCACAATATATTGATTTTTTCCGATAAAGCTTCCATACGTAAGTATGTATAGAAATGGCCAAACAATGAGAAACAATAAACAAAGCGGAACAGAACAACACTAACTAGCAATATATGTACGAGGGTGGTGTCAGAAGTACCTGGCCCAAAAAAGAAAACACAAAAATTTCGTATAGGTATAACAGATATTCAATATAATCATTATATCACAGGTTGAAATATGCATCGAAAGAATGAAAACAATTTTTATAAGGAACTTTTTTAGTGCTGTGTTAAACTTCCTACTTTCATTTCTTGTTGCAATTTGTTGTAGATCACCAAACCCAAACATGCAGTTGAGTTTTGTGATACCCTGTATTTATAATGTGGAATGTGAAAATTATTTTTTGTTCGTATATCCACTTCATGGTAGTTTTTATTCAGTTAAGATTAATTTTATTCAGTTATGGTTATTTTTATCCAGTTTTTTGGAACGAACTCAAGCAGTGTTTTTTTGAGTAAGGTTATTCTGGACTTTCATTGTCTAAAAAAGAACAAAGAAAAATTCAATTCTCTGCAATTTTTAATCACGACGTTTCAACTGTTAAAATCTACAGTCGTTATCAAGTGTATAATGCGACAATCTCAAGGATACTTCTTATATATGCTGTGGATAATTTTGTGTCATTAGCCCAGGGGAAATTTGGCGATATTCAGGTAAGCTTGTTAATTATAGTGCCAGGCCCCTCCGGTACAGCATTGTTAATTCTTATCGCAATTTCATTTGATCCATGCCACTAATTAAGGGTTTCCACACATTACGGATTTCTATGCTAGCTTGACTAAAGACTTTGTTGTTCATAATATATGCACTCTCTTTAAACTTCCTTCTATACCAGCCCTCTTCTTTATGGATGACTTCGGCTTCAGTCCATTTTATGTTGTGTTGGGTCGTCCAGACATGATCCGCTATCCCTGACTTTGATGTTTCTCCTCGTTGAGTGTTTCTCTTGTGTTCAGCGAGTCTAACGCTAAGTGGTATCTTAGTTTCTCCAAGATAAGCTTCGCCGCATTCACAAGGGATGCGGTAGATGCAGTTTTTGGAGTCAATGTCAGCGTTACGTGGTCTCGTCTTCGTGAGATGGCTGCGAATAGTGTTACCTGACTTGAAACATGTCCGTATTTTGTATTTCGACCCAATTCGCTTTATTCTTTCCGATAGACCTCTAACATACGGAACTCACAGGGTGGCTTGTGTCGGCTCATCTGGTTTCTTGTTCTGAGCCGACACAAGCCACCCTGTGCGTTCCGTATGTTAGAGGTCTATCGGAAAGAATAAAGCGAATTGGGTCGAAATACAAAATACGGACATGTTTCAAGTCAGGTAACACTATTCGCAGCCATCTCACAAAGACCAGACCACGTAACGCTGACATTGACTCCAAAAACTGCATCTACCGCATCCCTTGTGAATGCGGCGAAGCTTATCTTGAAGAAACTAAGATACCACTTAGCGTTAGACTCGCTGAACACAAGAGAAACACTCAACGAGGAGAAACATCAAAGTCAGGGATAGCGGATCATGTCTGGACGACCCAACACAACATAAAGTGGACTGAAGCCGAAGTCATCCATAAAGAAGAGGGCTGGTATAGAAGGAAGTTTAAAGAGAGTGCATATATTATGAACAACAAAGTCTTTAGTCAAGCTAGCATAGAAATCCGTAATGTGTGGAAACCCTTAATTAGTGGCATGGATCAAATGAAATTGCGATAAGAATTAACAATGCTGTACCGGAGGGGCCTGGCACTGTAATCAACAAGCTTACCTGAATATCGCCAAATTTCCCCTAGGCTAATGACACAAAATTATCCACAGCATATATAAGAAGTATCCTTGAGATTGTCGCATTATACACTTGATAACGACTGTAGATTTTAACAGTTGAAACGTCGTGATTAAAAATTGCAGAGAATTGAATTTTTCTTTGTTCTTTTTTAGACAATGAAAGTTCAGAATAACCTTACTCAAAGTGAAACATTGTCAACCACTTTCAAACAAACAGTGTTTTTTTATTTAACGCCCAATTTTGGCTGTTTTGATTCCTTGATCAGCACCCATAATACTATACTTAGTAGTAGTATTTTAAAATTGATTGTATTAAATCATTAGATTCAGGCAATCTAAAAATATTTTTGTGGGTTTTGTCGCCGTGGGCAGTTGCCCAAGGCCGGCCCTGATAGAAACCACATCGTCCGGTTCAGCGAATAGGTATTCCGGGTGAATGTAATCATTACAAATAACACTTTTTTATGTTGTGTGCAAATGTCTGATGGGTTTTATCTCTTTGAATTTCTTTCTTCAATGTTTGGTTTGCTAACTGAGATTGCGAAAGTGATTTGAGGTTAATTGTTTACTAGTTTCCTTTCATCCCGACTTGAAAAACTGATCACAACAAATACCACTAAATATTCTTTTCAATTTGCGCGCCATTCATATTTTCAAAATATACTTGGAAGTGATTCGATTACATCAAACAAGTGAAACTTCTTTCTCGTTATTATTATTGTTCAGCAGAACGAAACATCAAACTTTAAGCCGGAAATCGAAAAAACAACTCTCACATAATAATGAAAACTAATTGTAATACCTATAATGCCTTATCAAGGAAGTAGTGTGAATAATTCTTGATTTCTGAGTATCCAAGCATTGCAGACTAAGCAAAGGTCAACATCCTGTGGAATAATACTGAAGGAAGAACGTTGGGAAATATGAAACTGACAGACATCTGCCCTGTTCAAAATAATATAGTAATGAGAATTACAAAAATATTCAAAGCTTTTTCCGAAAAAAATCAACTTTGTATAAAATGTATTGTAGCTACATTAAGATAAATTACTCGGTCAGATTGATATGATCGATACTAAGACAACTTGACAGAGTAGCAAAAAATTACGATTTTTTTGAAAAAAATCAAAAAGTCTGATTTTTTTTATTTATACTAATTTTTTCCTCAAACATGGAAATAATGAACAATAAAATTACTTATTTTCATTATTTTTCTTTATTCGCCCAAAAATATTTTGGTGGTTAATATCTATTCGAAGATTATATTTAGGCGGGAATGTTTCAAGTGCAATTATAAACTTATCATATATGCGAATTCCTTGAATAATTTTCACTCAGAAAACTTTTCAGAATGTAAAACTTATTATGAAGAAGTGATACCTAAACCTTCTAACACCCCACTTTCGAGGCAGCTTTGAGTGAACTAGCAAATAAGCCGGAATTACCTTCAAAAAATGAGAGCATATTTGATGTTTTTGAACTTTCGCTACTTTCGGGGTCATCATCTTCTTTGTTGGTATCCATTTCTATATTTGTGGATATGATTTTGAAATGACGGTTCAACAGGTTTTCAATGAATTGGGAATCTATATGAACCCACCTTCTTTATTATATGAATAAAACTCATTGTAAACCTATACGTTTTCAAACATCTTCATCTATAACTTCACTCACGTCCATAACACTCATATTTATTTCAACTAGAGGCTGTTCTTTACCAAAATCGTTTTAATGTGAGTAAATGAAGTTTTCTGGGCTTCAAAGTACAACCAAACTGAATAGTTTCAAACTACTTTCAATGTCACTAGTGTCATTTTCTGCTACGATTTAGGAATTTTCCGTTTTCAACCAATTATCTACTTTTGTTACCATCAAATTTGATCGTTGGTGTCAAAAAAACAGATATGCCAAATTCTACTTCTACGAGTAGAACATTTCTGCCTACAATAAAACGCACCAAATAAAACCACAACATCTATTAGCATTAGTTCTAACAGACCACGAAAAGTGTTGTACTTTGAAAGCCGCAAAAATACTGAAGAATCTGGTGTTATTTTAATAACCTATTCTGACATTATTGGCTGGGATACTAGAAAATAGTTATTTATGCAATAAGTGCTATGAACAATTTTTGCACGAGTGCATACCATATTTTTTCTACGTTCGTGCAAAAACCAGATACTATTTTATTTAGGTGGTACTAAAGTATACGGTTTAAATCTAGCAGTTAAAAGTAATATAATAATATTCAAAGAAACAAATCTTATTTTTAATAAATTGCATTTTGTAGTAATGTTGTAATCTCTGTATGTAATAAAATATACGATTGATAATAATACAAAATATGCAACTGTTTCAAGCGTAATACAATCTCACAGAAAACGGGCTAAATATGGCGTCGATTCGACTTTTATGTTTGTCATGAAGACAGAACGCTGTAGCAGAATGACAGATGAGTGCAATAAATAACCCGTTTTTCTACTAAATAGAGTCCAATAAAGTTCTGTTTCTTGCAAGAACGTAGAAAAAAGTTTTAATACATTTTCTACCAAACTTCAAAATGAGAGAAAATCTAAATAACATTTTCAATACAGGTACTCAAATGTACAGATGTCTCTCTACCACAGTTCCAAAGTCGGATAATATTAAAATATACAAGCCTAACGTGAAATATCTTCCTAATGTTTCTTGGAGATTTTCTGCAAGATGAATATAATACTGCAACATTCACTTTCAAAAGAATGCGGTTGACATTTCTCATTCTGTTTCTCTCCAGTCTGATAAAGTACGGTTAGCTTATTGTAAAGTCTTGCGTTATACCTAAAAATCTGAAAGTGCAGTCACTTCATTTTGAATTCCTTAGTAGATTCGGTAAACACTGAATAATTCTAAAAGAAGTGACCGACAATGTGGGCCCCATCGATAAATAAATCGTAAAAAATAATTAGGTTTTCTAATTTGTGGAAATGATTATAAATGATTATGTTCACTGGAACTTTGTATATATTAGAGATACATTAACGAATTTCCAAGTCGCTTAATGCTAGGAAGTGTCGTAAAATTTTAACTAGGTTGATTGGTCGAGTTGATTATATTACGGAACATAAATCGTGTGCTGAAAGTTAATGAAGTGTATCTAATAATGGTTATCAACAGCATTTAAAAACGAATGAGTGATATACAGCGTCAGTAAAAGCTAATGTAGGTTCCGCAAAAATTAATTAATATAGTTGGTATTCTGTTTATTATTACTATTGCTCGGCGAGGTTGGCTATCGGCCGAAGTACTCAACAAATGGAAAAAGTCTTTATTTGTGATTTTTCAATATCAATAAAAAATTGTCATCAACTTAGAAGGAACATTTCATTCCCAAACAGTTTATTGACTTCTTATTGTTCTGGCGTAACCATATAAGAAAAAATTAAATCTTCAGCTTTCAAGACTTATCAGAATTTTTTATTTTAATCATGATTTTAATTGAAAAAAATCGAGTTATTAAAATCGCGATTTGAAACATGCATTTAAGGCAATTTATTCAAATCATTTCAGTCCTGCTAAAGCTGGATAGAAGTTGGTTAAGTTACGGTCAACTGTTCTGAGAAAAAAAAATCATAACAAAAACATGACCTCCAGATCGTTCGTTTCATCCCAGAAAGAGATTTTAGATAGATACGTTGATATAATTTATTTTGCCAAAGATTACATTGTTGTAATATAGCAATAGTCAAATGATTCGAAAAATGTTCAGACAAAATCAGTACAAATTTTTTGAAGAAAATAAAAACAATTATTTCGGAACCCTTGACACATATTTTCAACCTATTTTTAACATCAGGAATATTTCCAACAATCCTAAAAAAGATTAATTTAATACCAATTCATAAAGGTTATTATTATTAGACAACTGTAGACCAATATCACTAACAAATGGTTTAGGTAGTTTTGGAAATATGCATCAAAAAAATATTAGTAACATTTTTAGAAGTTGAAACATAATATCACCAACACAATATGGTTTTAGAGAAGGAATGTCCACTGAGGATGTTACTTTCAATGTCACTCATAATATTTACAAATGTCTTGATGAAAATAAAAAAATAATTGGCATCTTTCTCGACTCAAAAATAGCATTCTATATACACTATATCACATCCAAAACTGAATAATTATGGAATAAGAGGTATTTGTCCCAAACTATTTGAAAATTACCTTATGAATAGAGAACGAATTGTTACAATAAATAATATCAAAAGTAATTCAGAAATAATGAAATGTGGCGTACCACAGGGAACAGTATTAGGACCAATACTGTTCCTTATCTATATTAATGATCTTTTTTAAAAAAAAAGTAACTGGTAATCTTTATTCATATGCTGATGAAACAGTATATATAGTTGAAAGAAATAACTGGACAGGCACTGTTATAAATGCTGAAAAAGATATGTCAATTTTGAAAAACAATTTAGATCATGACCTTCTTTCACTGAATATGGATAAAAATAAAACCAAGTTTATAACTTTTACTTGTCATACCAAAAATCAACCGAACTTCACACAATTCTAAATTCGTAGTTTGAAATGCATGAAAAATGTATCCTCACATTGTGGCTGTTCCATATAAATAGATAAACTTCTGAAATCAAATACTTAGGAATTTATATCGATTCTTGTTTAAAATGGAAAACTCAAATTTTTAGAAGTAACGAAAAAATTAAGAAAAACTCTCTATAAATTTATAATACTATGGAAAATATTCAACAGAAAGATGTTATTCAGGTTTTATTACTCTTTATTCCATTTCATCTTGTCTTATTGGATGATTGAAGATAAGTCATCTGCATACAGTGTAAAAAACTGATTTTTCAGAAATAAATAATGACTATTTACATACATCCAGAAAAGGCAGGGCCCCAGCACTGAGCCTTGTGGCACACCAGATTCCTCTAAAGTGTAGTTTGAATTATATTTTTTCATTTAGGTTCGATCTATATGCTGTATTTGAACGAATTGTTTTTCTATAATATAATAAACACCAGTTTTTACGCATTGGTACAACTCAAAAAGGTTATGAATGAAGAGCATTTGTTGAACATTTACTATGCAATGGTTTATTCAGTACTTTCTTACAATGTGCTTTTGTGGGGAGAAGGAATCAATATTAGGCGAGCTTTCATCTCTCAAAAAAGGATTGTACGTATGATGTATGGTCTTCGACACACAGACTCCTGTAGGCCAATTTTTAGGGAAAAAAATATTTTAACACTACCATCGATATACATTTATAATTGTTTGTTTTTTGTAAAAACACGGGAGTCTGAGTTCGAAACGAATTCAAAGTGTCACAACTACCCAACAAGACACGGAAACCTAATTAAATTGCAACAACATCGTACGAGACTATTTCAAAAATCGCCCTCTCTAGCAGCTTCCAAGCTATTCAAGTGTCTGCCTTCAGAAATAAAGAGTATCTCAATAACATCTACCTTCAAAAGGAAACTTAAAGAATTCCTTTTAGAGGGATGCTTTTATTCTATCAATGAATATTTTGTTTATACTTCCAAGTAACTGTGTTCAATGTTTGTAATGTGTAGATATTTTTTTTAAGTCCGTACTATATATGTTTCTTTTACTTGACGTTTCCTATATCATTGTAAAATGATCATTTCAAGGAATAAAAACATTATTATTATACTTCAAAAAAGAATATCTCCCTCGTGCGAACCAAGGTGTAGATGCGAGCTTCATTCAAAATTTATATTATGCAGACAACGTAAGTCAAATCATCTCGTCTCATAAACGTCTGTAGGATTTGATGATAATAACGCAATTTGAAATACATTACGTACAAGTTCCTGTCGAGATGTGCAGACATTTCTGCAAATTATCGTTATTATTTACACAACCGATATTGCCTACATCCTCGTTTGTTTATTGTTTTCTTATGAGGTATGTTTTCGCTATGCTAATCAAGACATACGTGAGATACTCAATCACAATCTTCATGGGAAACGTTAAGAGAGCCAGTAACGAGAGGACAGAGTTTGATTCTTATCGCAGGAGAATGGAATTATCGGAAATCATTGCATTTTTTAGTCGTGAGAACTTATGCCAATCGTGCATCGTTTGATATTCTCATATTTATGTTTCTCGAAGACAATTCGTTATTCAGGTAGTCTTTATAAAAATGGTTACTTGCATGAACTTCCTTACAATTATTAGCAACAAATTAATAGAACAGAATTATACAGATATGCAGAAACAATTTAAACATCAAATAAAGACTTGTTTTCTTAATTTCGATATACAACTCAAAATTAGTGTTAATTTCAAAATCAAAATCCCATCTACCACCTAGTGTGTAGGATTGTTTGTAATTTACAATACATTATTACTTCATTGCATCAGTGTAAGTTTTTCCATTTTTCTCTGAAATTTCTGCAATTACCCCATCCCATGTTTGTCTTGGTCTTTCTCTTTTTCTTTTTTCTTTTGAATCTGCGTCTGCCATATTTGTTTCACCGGCCGTTCGTTACCCCATCAGCTGAGTTGCCTCTTTTCAATAAACTCCAATGTACATCGATGTTGAGTAAAATGGAGGGAAATATACGATTGGCTCCTGTGGAGAACATATGGAAAAATCAAAAAGAATTTCCATTAAATTTTCCGACGAAAAAATCTACTTATCCATTCGCGCCACTCAAGCCATTATGTTTTTCGGTCTAGTGACGATGTAGGTTTTCATAGTTTCGATGGGCTTGTGTGGGAAAATCTGTTAAAATCTCGATGTTTTCCTCATTTTAACCATTTAGCCACCTGCTACACTCAAGCCTTTGGTATTCCGAAGCCAGGTTCTATTAAATAAAGATAAGGTGAACACGGCTCGTGTGAAAATATGGGCAACATACCTACTCCTTTTATTTCTGTTCTAGAAAATCGAACTTCCCATATGTTCTCCCCAGGAGCCACTTGTAAATTTTCCTCCATTTTACCCAACATCGATGTACTTTTCAACACTATTCGAGGCTTGTATGCGAAATGGGGCACCTAAATCTGTCACTATCTGACGGTCTATTTGTTTGTCAATTTTTCTAACTCCTTTTACTCTTCAATACTTCATGTCAATGGCTTTGTGATAGTACCAAAGACTCGCAACCAAATGTCAAAATCGGACAGTATATTGTTTCAAAAACATTAATTTAAGTTGTTTTCTTAAAAATTTCTTTTTTATTTATAAAGGTTTTATTTATTGAGTAGTATTATAGATTTAATTTAATTTCTTTTTTTTTCATTCCTTTGTATTTTTATTCCTAAATATTTGTAATGTTCTGCTCGTTTTATATAAGTACACTCATTCGATTTGTATATTTATCGTTTTTCTTTCTTAATTTATTTAAATTACATCATTTTTCTTTTGTTCTTGTTCATTCTCATCTCGTATTTTTTAAATGTTTTATTCCATATCTCTAGATTTTTTTGTAGATCTCGTTCATTCTCGGTCATAATTATATTATCAAATCATCTGCAATGGCACCCACCGATATTTCTATCCTCTGTAGGTGTCTGTATCCATATGTAGTTTTTTTTAACTTTTTGTGAACTTTTTTTATTATCTCGTCTACAAATACGGTGAACAGCAGTGGACTTAGTCCTACTCCTTGTCTTGTAAATTTTTCTGACATTTTGTTATGTCGGATCACACAGTTAACATAATTTATATATATATATATATATAGGGTGTCAATTTGAAAACTTCCCACCCTTAATATCTTCCTTCCAGTAAACAATATGAGTAATCG
This sequence comes from Chrysolina oricalcia, assembly GCA_944452925.2. Lineage (NCBI taxonomy): Eukaryota > Metazoa > Arthropoda > Insecta > Coleoptera > Chrysomelidae > Chrysolina > Chrysolina oricalcia. The sequence continues at coordinate 3,898,699 of OX101825.2, read as the reverse complement.
AAAAAACAGGTCAATTTTATTGTCAAGGGGGACACTTTCACGGACTAGTTGTAGCCCTCGTGGTTCAACCCCCTAGGAGGGGTAGATGTTACCCTTAGAATTTTAAATGGGAAAGGGGGTCAAGTGGCACATCATTTTGATGGGCGTTCAATTCTTGTTCCAATGGTACCCTGACTTATTATTTTTTGATGAGCATTTTCCGAAAAATTGCGTTCTAAACTAACAGAAGTAATTATTAGAACGCCTATACTGAGATGCATTATTGTATTGACTCCCTTTAATAAAAATGGTTAGAAGAGTAAGTGGCACCGCTCCAACCCTTGAATGACAGGAATAAATTTATTACGCATGGGATTTTTTATTTGGTGGTTATTTTCCTTCTACACAATAAAATTTAATTTGCGAGAAAGACATTTCCAACATAAAATCTACTCACGCTTATCTTATTAGCTGTTCGAAATGTTGTCCATTTTGCTCTAAACAGTAATACAGTCTGTTTTCGAACTCCCCTCTAACATTACGGAAAACTTCACTAGGAATTGACCGGAGTGCTGCTGTAATTCGTCTTTTAAGTTCGTCAATATCAGAAGGTTGTGTTTTATAAACAACGGATTTAAGATGCCCCCAAAGAAAGAAATCTAAGGGTGTTAAATCCGGTGATCTCGGAGGCCATTCAACTGCTCCCCTTCTGCCAATCCATCTACCCGGAAATCTCTCGTTTAACCACTGTCGGACGGGAAGAAAATAATGAGGTGGAGCACCGTCCTGCTGAAAATGTAACAGATCCTCCTGCAAAAGTTCATTACCTTCTGCATCAATTTGAGTTTCTAGCTCGTGAGTTATAAGAGGATCGATAGTCTCTTCAAGCATATCAAGGTACAGATTGCCAGTCAAGTTTTCTTCCAGAAATAATGGACCATGAATGGCATTTCCAAGAATACCAGCCCAAACATTAACTTTTTGTGGGTGTTGTGTATGCCCTTCCCGAAAAATATGTGGGTTTTCGTCACTCCAATAGCGACAATTTTGTCTATTAACATTGCCATTCAGAAAAAATGAACACTCATCGCTGGAACAGGTGTTTAACAGAAGATTAGGGATGGTATTGACTCGATGAGACATGATTTCACAAAACTCTATTCTTCTATCATAATCATCCTCGTGGAGCTCTTGAAGAATCTGCATTTTATATGGATGAAATTTATGCATTTTCAATGCTTTTCTTATAGTCTCGCGTGACATTCCCGTCTGTTCTGATACTGATCGTAAGGAGCTCGTGGGCTCTGCAGCAAATGTTCCCAAAACTTCAATTTGAGCTGCTTCATTTAGTACTCTGGGGTTATTTCTTTTTTTATTTGTCACTGAACCAGTTTCGTAAAACTTATTCACCAAATCAAGCACATACCGGTGACTTACATTACAATTTGGATGTCTTTCGTTAAAAAGACATGCCGCCCTTCGTGCGCACTTTCCAACTTCGCCATAAATTACAATCATTTCAATTCTGTCTAGAAGAATGTAAACCATTTTTACACTTTTATACACTTATTAAAGTAATTCCTAAACAGCCCAACAGGTACAACGATATTCACAATACTACCACATAGTTCAAATTTGCTAACCAATTTTTTGCCGGAAAACAGAAACTTTTTACAGCAGAAGTAGCAAAAAAGGAAGGCTATCTGTACAATTTCTGCGATGACACTTAAAAATTCAGCATTTAATAAACACAACTTTACTACCATCTACGTTTTACTATTAGACTACTTTTTTATGTAAAGTGTTTGGAGCTAATGGCTAATGTTACCCCTAATAAAGGGTTGGAACGGTACCACCTAATATTCTAACCAGTTCTGGCCAAACCATGCATCTCAGTATAGGCGTTCTAATAATTACTTCTGTAAGTTTAGAACGCAATTTTTCGGAAAATGCTCATCAAAAAATAATAAGTCAGGGTACCATTGGAACAAGAATTGAACGCCCATCAAAATGATGTGCCACTTGACCCCCCTTCCCATTTAAAATTCTAAGGGTAAGATCTACCCCTCCTAGGGGGTTGAACCACGAGGGCTACAAATAGTCCTTGAAAGTGTCCCCCTTGACAATAAAATTGACCTGTTTTTTCGATTACTCATATTGTTTACTGGAAGGAAGATATTAAGGGTGGGAAGTTTTCAAATTGACACCCTGTATATGTATATATAATATATATATCTATATATATATATATATATATATATATATATATATATATATATATATATAAATAAGGATGGATTTAGCAAGGGGCAATATATGAAAATATAAATAGAAAAGTTATTGGGTATAACCCTCAAAATGTTCTGCAACCGTAGACACGTGTTTCGAGCTTAAGCTCTCATCAGTACGGTAAAATCAAGTGCGAAGATGTACAACACTTGGATGTAAAAATAGAAACAAAGGAAGTCAACAACAGGAAGCCAACCACACATTTGTGGCTTCGGTTATATATATATTTTCATATATTGCCCCTCGCTAAATCCATCCTTATTTGTATTTTCCTGGGTAGGATTGTCACGCTGGTAGCTATAGCTGCCTCCGTGGCAACGTTAGTTGTTGCCTTGTAAGCACAAGGTCTTCTAACCGAAGCCACAAATGTGTGGTTGGCTTCCTGTTGTTGACTTCCTTTGTTTCTATTTTTACATCCAAGTGTTGTACATCTTCGCCCTTGATTTTACCGTACTGATGAGAGCTCAAGCTCGAAACACATGTCTACGGTTTCAGATCATTTTGAAGGTTATGCCCAATAACTTTTCTACTTATATTTTTATATATATATATATATATATATATATATTCTTTAAACTCTTGATTATTTTGTTCTCCCTCAGGTGGCGTCCATTAATTATGAGAGACAATTCTGGAAATTTTTCTACCCCCCCTTCCCCCTTGGTGAGATTTCGTGAGATTTTGCTCGACCCTCTCCCCTCCCCTAATCTCACGTGAGATTTTTCAAAATGAATATTTGTAATTTAAATGAGTTAGTCTGTGCTCGATTGCCTTAGATTTATTTTAAAAAACACTTTTCCTACATTTTTTATTTATTTGAGACTAGTTAAGACTAGTATTTACGATTTCTAATAACGTGGCATAGTATCACAATGAGAAAATCAAACGATAAAATACTTAAATAGGAATTCATTATTAGTTAATAAATTATTCTAGCAGTGCATAATTAAATCGCGGTGAATATCATTGTTTATGATATTGCCATATTTCAATGGAGACATTTTTGTTGCTAGATTTCTCGCAAATTTTACACTGTTTCTTGTGGAAAAATATCACGTGATATTTGCCGAGACCACCCTCTCCCCCACGTGAAATTGAGTGAGGTTTCGCTCGACCCCCTCTCCCCACTAATCGCCTCACGTAATTGATGGATGCCCCCTCTAAAAAAATATCGCATGTCCTTTCCACGCCTACGTAGAATTCCATATCCCAAAACTATTATTATTATTATTCAGAAAGTAGTCAAGACAAAAATGGCTCTAAATTGCTATCGGGTACCTATTAGTAGGATCTGAGAGTTTTTAGTCAAGTACAGATCTACAAATTGAGAGATGAAGTCACTACTATGTTTATTTCAGTTTTCAATTAGATATCCATAGAAGCAAATATTTTCTGTTGGTTTATCAGCTGTTTTTAGGGCAGTTTCAAGTATAGGTTTCATCATACAAATTGCGTCTGATAATTTGCATAGGCATAAATAACACGTTAGTCTCCAACCGCTCCTCGTCTCAACTCGATTGGCAGTCCACGTGGAGATGATATATTCTGTCGCATAAAAGAGGAGGGCGAAATGACAACCGAACGCTTTTGGTTGGCCGCTATCGAATTCTAATTGGTCAGAGACCGAACGTCTTTGACTTGCCACTGTCTGTCGAATTCCAATTAGTTTTTATTTGCGAGAAGATTTATTTACTAGACAGTGCTATGCAGCTAGGCTCAGAAGCATATTTACAATATAAGTTGTCTTAATTAGATTGATTATGTGAGATTATGAGAAGAAGATTTTCATGCTAATTCAGAACCGCTCCAGGTGGAAGTTATAGTTGTAAGATTAGTAATAATAAAAACTATGAAAAAAAATAATGAAAACAAAACGCACCAACAGACAGTAAGACACCTTTCATAAATATATTAACACTACCTATTCACTCAAACATTAAATTCACAATAGAAATAGAAGTAGAAAAATCATGAAAAAATTTAGATTTGACAATGGGCAAAACCAACAACAAACACCATTTTGCTATTTTTCATAAACCTCTCCATACTGACATCACCATTCATAATAGAGAGTTGAAGTGCTGCCATGAACGTAAACGTTAACGTACAAATTGACATCTACGCATGCGCATTCGTCAGCTGTTTACGTTAACGTTGAAAATAGGTTTACGGGCATACGTAAACGTAACCTAACGGTCTCACACGGATACCTTAAAAATCAACGCACGTCAACCGAAGAATATACGAATCACACCGATAATAAATTTCCATCAATCCACGTCTATCAAAAAAAAAATATATCCGCTGCCTCTGTTTCATAAAAGATACGCCGACCCTTAAGGGAATTTCAATTTTTCTGCTGCCTCAACAGAGTTCGTATGAACTATACTAGCGTTGTACTACAAAATGGCAAATATTGCTGCCAACTGCTCCGATACCTCTCAGCTTTCTAATAATTCTAATGTACAAATTCTCCACTAGAAAATGAGGTCATTCGGTGCAGCAGTCTACTTGAATAGCACCTTGAGAATTTTATGCTGTTTTTATTGGCGAATAAGTCTCTCTAGCCAGTCTAGCCTAGCAACAACACGCCGAACCATAGTGTTTCAACTAATTGCATCTCTGTTGCGCTCAACAGGACTCGTTTTCGTTCTTTTTCAAGCAAGACAAGCTCATTATGCTAGTTGAACTGAACAGTGATTGTTCGTAACGTCAAATTCTTCTTAACAACCAGCTTTTTACTGCGAACTGAGAACGGCACTTATACGGGGAGCGTACGAAAGATTGCATCGTGTCAGCAGAGATCGATGGTCTTGTGGAACTTCAAACCAAAGTCAACACGATAGTTGAAAACTTCTCAATATGGTGACGCTGTAATAGACTCATTCTAAATGCTGAAACAACGATGCAGGTTACATTTTTCAGAAAAAAATAAACACATTGAGCAACCAATACATGTTGAAATCAATGTGGTGACCACGACATTTTTAGGCATATAATGATTCTGATTTGAGTTGGAAATTTCACTTCACAGTTATGTATGTAAGAGTATCAGCAACCAGTGGCGGATCATGACTTTCGGCAAACTGAGGCGCAACTGATTTCAGCGCCCCTTTCCTTCTAGAGTATGCCTACCCAGTAGGCCGTATATTTAAAAAACAAAGACAGTTTTTCTCAAATATCGTTTTTGCTACGAATTCATTACATAATTTGAAAAATAAATATAAAATTCTGCTGTCAACAATAACAAAAAAAAAAGAGAAAACAAAACAAAATATATCATAAAAAATTGATAAAAAATGTGTATCACATAAAAGACTCTAAATATGAAATTTTCTGGACTTTCTTTTTGCAAAGTCATCTATCACGTCATCGAAGTTCAGTTTTTCCATGACTTCTCTTTCGATAAAGAGAGCTGAAAGGGATTTAAAATTTTCTTGAGATAAACTATTCCGCTGATAATTTTTGATTCGTTTGAGAACGGAAAATAATCTTTCTCCACTTGCGTTACAAATGGGTATGATTAAAAATATTTTCAAAATGGTTTCAACATTGGGAAAAGTTGAATATAATTATTTTGTACATATCTTCGGGGTTCGACAACTTCATTTCCTTCGCAAAGCTTTGGAATTGAATAAATTCTTATTTGAAAAGGGATGTATCAATGTCATCTTTGTACAATTCGAGTAATCTGTCTATACACAATTCTCTTTCCACTGTAGAAATCTTGGTATCAAAAATGAATTTGAAGTGTGCCAGAATTGCATTGTATGCTTCAGCTCGTTTTTTCATCTCATCTATCAGAACGTCGCAGACAACATTAAATACATTTACGATTAATGATTTTCTGCCACACAAAATTGTATCGTTTTCTACAGATTCGTCAAATGGTATTTTTCTTTTTCTCGCGTGAAGGTTTTATTCCATGAATACTCAGTATGGAAAAATTGACTTTGTTTTGCCCAGTTTGGCGCCCCCAGCCTGAAAAAATACGAGGCGCGCGCCTCGTGCGCCTCACCTATGATCCGCCACTGTCAGCAACAGTTATTATGCTCTGTTACAACCCGAGAATGACTCAAATGAGAAAAATGTATTACAGATGCAATTGTAAATTCAGTTCTATCATACAATAAATATCTGTGCACGAGGTAATGGAAGTAACAGAACTCGAACTTTTACAGTTCAGAAAATACAAATGTTATATGGTCTTTATCATCTCAAAAATATACCTACAGAAATTGGATGTATTACAAAACTACTTCCTTGAAATTATGTTCAAGAAAGATAGAACTGACCCATCAGATGACTTGTACAAAGAAGCAAGGATACTAGACATTCGCCAAACCTTCTTCCTCATTCAGTATGTTTCTTATATAAAAAGAAAAGACATGTCGAGTTTCTATCGCATAACTACCCAACAAGATCTAAGAATTGTAGCAAAGTAAAAATAACTTCTGTCAATAAAACAGTGGGGACTAAATGTCTTGCATTACTGACACCACGATTTTTGAATTTTATCTCGGAAACTTCTCTCTACGATATTTCTAATTCCGAAACGTATTATAGAAACAAAGTTCGATTGTTTTTATCTAGTGAACAGAGACAACTCGTACATAACCTCTTTAATTGAAGTTATTTGTTGTTAAATGGTTAAAAAAATATTCAATGATAATTATATACTGCTTATTCAAATAAGTCTACGAGCTTTATTATTTATTACCTATTCATCATATGTCACATATGTCAACTATTGTATTATATATGTATGTGTATAAGTGAAAATAGAGTATTTTCCGTTTTAATTCCGAGACTTCCATTCTTTGACAGCTGTTTCGTATATATATATATATATATATATATACGAGGGCTGTTTGGTAACTCCGTGACTATTTGAATAAAGAAAAAAAAAATTGGCAAATAAGCGTTTTATTTTTCAACATAATCTCCTTTTAGATCAATACATTTAGTCCAGCGTTTTTCCAGTTTTTTTATTCCTTCCAAATAATAGGTTTTCTCAAGGCCCTCAAAATAGGCGTTTGTTTCGGTTATAACCTCTTCATTCGACCCAAATCTCTTACCACCCAGCCATTTCTTCAGGTTTGGGAAAAGAAAATAGTCGCAAGGGGCTAAATCTGGAGAATATGCTGGATGGGGTAGTAGTTCGTAGCCCAATTTATGAATTTTTGCCATAGTGACTACACACGTGTGCACTCGTGCATTGTCTTGATGAAGCAGCACTTTTTTTTTCGCTAAATGTGGTCGTTTTTGCCTCAAATCAATATCGAATCTGTCTAAAAGCTCTGAATAATATTCGCCGTTGATCGTTCTACCCTTCTCTAAGTAATCTATATGAATGACACCGCGTGCATCCCAAAAAACTGTGGCCATAACCTTGTTGGCTGACAGACGCACCTTAGCCTTCTTTGGTGCACGTTCACCAGTTGACACCCACTGTTTTGATTGTTCCTTGGTCTCTGGGGTATTGTGATGGATCCATGTTTCGTCTACGGTTATATAACGGCGTAAAAACTCGCCCGGATTGCGATTGAACTTTGCCAAACACTCCTTTGAAGTGGTCACACGGTTGCGCTTGTGGTCGAGTGTGAGCAATCGCGGCACCCATCTCGCGGATAGCATCTTCATGTCCAAATATTCATGTAAAATGTGATGTACTCGCTCAGTTGAGATGCCTACAGCCTCAGCTACCTCACGTACTTTTATTCTCCGATCGTCCAATATCATTCCATGGATTTTATCGACGATTTCTGGCGTGATGACCTCTTTTGGGCGACCTGAACGTACGGCGTCACTTGTGCTGGTACGACCACAACGGAACTCAGTAAACCACTTCTTAACCATTGAAATTGATGGTGCAGAGTTCCCATAGTATTTATCAAGTCTTTCCTTGGTTTCAGTTATGGTTTTTTTACGCAAAAAATAATGCTTAATCAACACACGAATTTCACTTTTTTCCATTTTTGTTAAAATTCACGAGGTTGTCTGCTTCTAATTGCTGTCAAACACAAACCAAATGTCGCAGCTTGCTCAAAATTTGACAGTAGTCTATTGAAAGATGGTGGTTGACAGCAGCAGTGTTGCATTTAAAGTTACTGCGCGGGAAATTTAAAAAGTCACGGACTTACCAAACAAGCCTCGTATATATATATATATATATATATATATATTTTTATTCACTTTGTAATTAAATGTAGTTTATTAATAATCATTGGCTAAATCCACAACACCATACACATGAATAAATAATCAGTTCACCACGGACAGCGAAAGCTTTGTGGTCTCTCTTTTTTATTCGTTTGTATCAGATAATTTGATGTGTTTGTTATAGTACTTTTTCAAATATTGTATTTGATTCAATGAATAAAAATTATTATTTTTAAACAGATTTATGCAGATCCGTTATCAAAAAGAAAAACATTTTGCAAACGCATAAGTTATGACATTCTTTTCTGTCCGAAAAATATGATTTCATCCATATGACTGTTATGTCTGAGGTTTTGTTGAGGTTTTTTATGGACACTGGAGAATAAAAGTGAAAAAATATCCACACTAACTTCCATAACATAAAAAGTAAACACATCGTTCGACTTCAACACATTTCAAACGAGTTTCGAGCGTTAAAAAGCTTACGTCACTCCACTATCGCACCGTATGAGTAATCCTCGATTCTCAACTTTTCACTAGTCCCGACAGGCATAGCCCACGCCGAATCGAACGGCAATTCCACTTTCCCGCCAGAAATTTGGCGCCAATTAGGCACAACCGAGCAGGTAGACACGAGACAATGATTCATATGTCTTCTCGCATCGTTTTCTTTTCTCGGAAATAACACTGGCTACGGGGAATCGAGTACAAAGCAGGTTATTTGTGAGACGTTCAGTCGTTTTGTGGAGATACTGGTTAACTGAAGTTTAATTGTTTTCAAACACTTTGTATTTATTATTAATATTATAATGGTTTGAAAATTTCCAGAAAAGTCCGAGAAAGATAATACCTACGAACACATGAGGAAAATATCTGACAGAAAACAACTACTCCCCTGTTCAATACCACGACGGACATTGAACTACATCTGACAGATATTTGTGCAACCTTCCTCTCAGAGGAAAAAATTGCAAATGCTTCTACAGCAGAGTTTACCCTCCATTTAATTAGTGATGACCACCTGTAGACGTTTCAATGTTCTTTTCTTTCATCAGTGCTGGGGTAGGTCGGTAAAGTCATCCGTGGCCCAACCAACTGATCGATAATCCCTGTATATTCATAGTATCCGCCCTCACGAAAGGATTTTCTGAAATCTTGAGGTTACGAAATTCATATTATAACATAACGTCAAATTTTATTTTATTATTTCAAAAATTATATAGGCTTAGACATCTTTAAATTGTGCTATTGTAAACTAATATGATATATTTTGATAATTTGTTATGTCATATGAATCATTTCAAAACAGAATTGTTGATTATGTTTTTGTGTTTGGGTCCTTTCTAGCGTGTTGTAACCACTTTTTTTTACAAAATTCTGCTTATTATCGATGATTATTGATAACTAATATTATTATACATAATATACATAATGTGCCCGTTAAAGTCCGCATGCATCATTAGGGTTTTTTTTAAATTATTATTTATCTATTGTAAATTTGGATATCATGGACTGTTTATGCTTTGAAAATGATGCAAAATGACGTTTAAGATTTTTTTCTATCGATCGGCTAAACATTTCGAATTTGACATTTAAAAATAAATTTCCAAATATTAGGTTAGTTTAAATTATTTCGAAAAGTTTTATATAAAAAGTAGTAGTTCTTGGGGGAGGCCGCAGACAGGCAAGTACCTCAAGGACCCTTTTTGCCATTTTTCGCCAAAATACAAATTTTTTGCTATAAAAAAAGTAGTGTTAAAAAATACTGGGACATTGATGTTTTCTGATGTTTTTTTTTTATTTATTAGTAGCCAGTAGTAGGTATAAATAAAATACAATTTGTCACACAAATTAATAAAGAATGAATCGATAGTAACTAAATTTCTCAGTTTTCTACAAATTCATTTTACTGAAGTTGGTAGAAATATAATTTTTTTCAAATAACTTGAAGCAGTATCTAGTACCAATGAAAAATGAAACTCACATGCATATATTATTAGGTTGAATAAAATACAATTACTCGACTTACGTTACACAAAAAATAAGTCAACAGTAGTTCAATCTCTCAGTTTTCTACAGATTTATTTTGCGAAAGTTGGCAGAAAATTGTGAAATAAGTATTTACAAAAATAATAATATAATTTATGGTTAAGCTGGTAGACCAAATATAGTTTTCTATCACTTCGAGTAGTCATAATATCTTATTTATCCATTTTAGTTAATTGAAACTTTCACAGAAAAGTGAATAATGGTGATTTTTCCATTTTTAAATAATAATAATCTTCATTCAAAAAAGATTTCAATTTCAGATTGTTATTGTGAACAAATAGCAGAAGCCGAAAAGTGCAAGAACACTTTTTTCAGCATTGGTGAAATTATGTATCATAAAATATGAAAATAGTTAATATATATATATATATATATATATATATATATATATATATATATATATATATATATATATATATAGAGTATTTAAAAATGTAGGATATACTCATGTAATAGTATGAAAAGAATAGTATAAATTTCGGGATGTACATAGAATGCATACAGTGTAAAATTAATGTTGACATGAATAATAAAATGTATTGAAATAGTAATATTATAATTAAGAATGACGACATGGTGTAACACGTACAATGATATCTAAGAAATATGTAAAAATCGGAGAAACAGTTCATTCGTGTATTTTCGAATTTAGTGGCCTGATTCAAGTAGAAATTTCTTCAATTTTATTTTGAAAGAGTGGATATTTATGATTAGTTTTATATTTTCAAGGATAGTGTTAGAGTTTACCTATAATCGCTCTCATTATTATTCGGCTCTGAAGAACGAAATTAAACTTCTATTTCTTTTTTGACTTTAGAAATTGTCTGTCTGACAGTCTTTTTTATTATTTTTTTTCACAGCCAGTAGTCAGAGTCGTCAATAACATTTCACAAAATATACAGTATGTACTAAACTACATGACATTAATATCAAAATAAATACAGATAAATAACAGATAGTATTGTACAATTTTGGAGCATTCAAAATCGACTGAGAAAACTGTGTAGTTGGATTACACACCGTAAAAAAACGTTGCTATTCAAATATCTTAATTGCCTTTCGTAATCAAAACCACCCTTCGTCTCAGTGGGCAAACAGACACCTGTAGCGCAACGCCAAAAATGTTAAACAGTCTTTCGATTTGGACGTTGTCCCACGGACTCCACCAGACCGTAACTTGTGGTAAAACGAGAGATATCTTGGCGAGATATCACGATAAAACGATTAAATTACTCTTTTCATGCAGTCAATTGCAAGATTACCTCGTTATGTAGGCCAGTGTGGGAATCGTGGAATTGACTTTTCTTTGTGCATATGGATTGGTTTGTAATGTTCTCGGGGTTGGTCATGGTCCAAGAAGTGGCCAGTGGAGTTATCTGGTTTCTGCTGGGATTCCGTGAGAACAGATTTTGGTGGGAATGGTAATGAGCGGGAAGGAATGATTGTGGTTATGTTCGACTTGTTCACTTTCAGGGAAGGGATGTGAATAATCTTTTATAATTATGGCACTGAGCAATCAATGTACTCAAGTCAGATATTTGATATCTGTGCCACATAATCACTGAGTTCTAACGTTTTACTTTCTGAAAATCCAGTCTAAAGTCATTCTATGGGTAACCTCTTCTGTCGCTCATAATACTTGTGACTCACAGCAGAATCGTACGATGTTGGGTAATTTTATACACACGGAAAAAAATTAATAGTATAGCAAGTACAATTTGCATACAAGGCTTTATCAGCCACAAGAAAAATTAGCTTCCTGAATTCGATCACTTGCTAATATTGATGTAGGTAATTTGAGGAACACAATGTATTGAACTCTTTTCATTTTATTAGCCTCAATCTACGTTCTATTTGCTTTAGGTGCTCAGTTTGATAACTACTAGTGACAAGTAAATTTACCATCGATGAAGAATTATTTACTATGAAAAAACTCAAATAATTAAATCTACAAAAAGTATATTATTTGCTACTATACAGTATTCTACTGCAGCAACATTTCAAAATTATTACAGTTATTTTGGTTTGCTTGGCCCTATCAAATGACTCGCTTTTGGGTAATTTATTATTGATCAGGAAACACCAGACTCAATTAAAATATTCACTTGCCCTTAGTTCATAGTAGTTACTTTTTCATAGAAGGATTATTTGTTATAAAGCCTTATTTGCAATACACTTCATTCTTAAATTCACAATGAAATGAATGGTTCGGTTGCACCAAGATAGCAATGATTCAGTTTATGCTATAAGAAAGTGTACTTGCATAGCATATACAGGCCATAAAAGTACACTTGGTACTCACGAAAAACTGGATATAGACTGCAGTTTTTTCAAAGAATCTTTTGTCGTGAACTATTTGTTGAAATGAAAAGAAGTGGGTATACTCTGGTATACAACATTTCGATGGTTCTTTCAAAGAAATCATCGCCTCTGGCCACCCTTTCTGGATCGCCCAGTACAACCTGTTCCAAAATTAGTAATTTCGGAACTTTATTGAATCAGTGAATGAATGAACAAGCAGGCAAGCTAATGTCTCTTCCCATTATGATCATAACAAATCAGAGTTATGTAGAATTAGAACGTTCTGAAAAAGAGGCAATGAAGAAAGGAGATAAAATTGTGTTGATTTTTAATTTTTTTTTAATCAAAATATCAATAGTCTAGAAATGTTAGGTCAAAATCCACATTCTACACATTTACAAAAGTAAAGTACACATTCAAAACTAAATTGATAATGCCTCTTTTGGTATTTCACTACTTATAAAACTTGAAAGAAAAAAACATGTGAAAGTGATGAATAAAAAGTGTGTGAACTATTGAGTCAACAAGAACAATTCTTGAAACAAACCAAACTATTCCTACTTCATACTTTGATTATGGGAACACCTTATAGGATAACTTGCAACTTGCCTAGTATCAAAAAACAGTTATAAGACATGAGCCATGCTTCACTATCACTTTTCCCACAATTCACAACACTAATAACAGTATAATTCTGGCACATGATGTAACACGTCCACATAGAACTACTAACTCAAATGCTGTAATTGGAATGACTCCAGTTTCTCTCCCTGACAGATGCTGCGGTTACTCTTGATTGATCCCGAACTGGTCGAAAATCAATAAGTAGGTGAACACGTCACATTTCCGTAGGAACACCAAGTTCTACTGCAAATAAATTGTTTTATCATGCCTGTAACACGAGTTTCTGTTGTAATGATATACTTTTCAGAGACCCAAATTATGTTAGTCTCTTTTTATTTGATTTTTTATTATAACATTGAAATTGAAATTTTGTAGGGAATTATTCACCAAACTCAGAAAACTACTAATTGTCAACTTCTCAGAAATTTCCAAAAATTTGACTCATTTCTTTTATCTTACTTGTCTGATAGTTTGGTTTGAAAAATTAATTGAACTGAATGCAACTATTCAAATATCTTAATAATAATGATACTAAATGTACTTTTTGTTATAAAACAAACGTTCTTGTCAACGAAGCTTGAATACTGTACAAAAATATTGTATATAAAACAAAGATTAATTTTTATTTAAATCTAACAGTTATAAAATATTCAATAAATATTATATTGTCAAAGCATCTAAATAGAAATAGATTATCATACATATACAGTGACCGCCAAAAAGTATGTACCATATGGGAAATTTTTTTATTATTGGAGTATTGGAGAAAATATTCTGGGGAAAAGTTTGTGCATGTCCGATAACCTAAAAATCGATTTTGACACATGTCACGTGATCGCTAGAATGGCGGCAAAATGAAAAAAATTGCAATGCAAAGGCAAAAAAAGGGGTAAGATGGCAAGATATCAAAAAAAGTTATTTGAAAAAGTCACTTAGAATTCAATTTTATACACACAAACGAAGTTTCAAGAGATAATTCAAAAAATTTGAAAATAGCAATTTTTTAAAAATATTTTCCCATCTATTTAAAAATATCATTTTTTTTCTTATGAATAGCTTGACTATACTGAAACATTTGCATTTTAATGATAATGACAAAACTTTCTCATTTTCTCCACACCAGAGGGCACTTAATTAAAAAAAATTGGTTTTTGCCAGAACCCTCGCTGTTACATTGGTTCTTATCTAACAGTTATATCAGAATTCCAAGACTATTGTGTTGATATGGCAATCTAGAAACACCATGTTTCCTGATTTTAATCAAGTTTCAATAATAATGCTGTATGAGCGTTTTACTTTGCACATAAACTTTAAGAATCTTTAATTTGACTCACTATTTTCAAGTTTATGTGCGAAGTGAAACGCTCATGCACGATTATCATCGGAACTTGATTATAATCTGGAAATTACCATGTTTTTGGAGTGTCATGTCATCACAATGGTCGTGGAATTCGGATATAACTGTTAGATACGAACCGATGTAACAGCAAGGGTTCTGACAAATTCCCACTTTTTCAATTTAGTGCCCTCTGGTGTGGAGAAAATGAGACAGTTTTGTCATTATCATTAAAATGCAAATGTTTTAGTATAGTCAAGCTATTCATAAGAAAAAAATATATTTTTAAATAGATGGGAAAATATTTTTAAAAAATTGCTATTTTCAATTTTTTTGAATTATCTCTTGAAACTTCGTTTATGTGTATAAAATTGAATTGTAAGTGACTTTTTCAAATAATTTTTTTTGATATCTTGCCATCTTACCCCTTTTTTGCCTTTGCATTACAATTTTTTTCATTTTGCCGCCATTCTAGCGATCACGTGACATGTGTCAAAATCGATTTTTAGTTTATCGGACATGCACAAACTTTTCCCCAGAATATTTTTTCCAATACTCCAATAATAAAAATTTTTCCCATATGGTACATACTTTTTGGCGGTCACTGTATAAATTATTCACACACATGAATATGTAAACGAAACCAATTTGAATGAAATATTTGCACGAATACAAACCAACACTCTAAGATACCTAGATTGTTATTATTGTTAATTGAATCATACCTATACATACAAATTATTCATAAATATTTGATTTTCCATGTTTCATAAAATTTTTCGTATTTTTTGACGGATCAACAACTTTTTCCCACCGTCGTTGCCCCCATTCTCACCAATTTAAGTCGGTCTTTGAAAATATTGGCGCCAAATCTTATCGAATGCCATTTGAGCAGGTGGTGTTTTGAGACCTTCAGATGCTCATCTGTTCCTCTCAGCCCGAGGGTCAGATACCTGTTCATTTGTTCGGCTACTATTGCGTATAGCATATGCCGAAAATGGGTTAAAACTCGAGAAGATTTATGTTTAGCGACAAGTAAGTTAGGACCAGCTGATGCTGAGGATGTTGAAATAATAATATGCTCGATCATATGGTACAAAACTAATATGTACCAATACAAGGTCCATAGGTATGAAATACATTCATTTTTAGTGCTATTATGTATTTATTAAAAAAAAACTGAAACCAGTTAATTTCTACTCTCAATTTGACAATTTACAGTTGGAAAATATTACCCCCTCTGAATCATGAGCAACCCCTTAAAAAATTTAAATGAGAAGGGGTATCGTGTGGCACCTCGTTTGAAAGGGATTTTCGTTCTCTGCTCAGCAGTATTAAGTTTTTCAAATTTGGTGCAATCATAACTTGAAAAATTTATTTTGAAAACGTAAAATTTTGATGCTTTATATAAAATTAAGTAAAATGTTTAGGAAGTTATTTCAATTTATTTTACAATTAAATGAAATGTTCATGATGAATTCCACTCTCTTCTCGGCATAAACAAAGTGATCTTGGAATTCTCGTACAAAATTTTGTAGGACCTCATGGGTTAATTTGTTCCGTTATCCTAACTTTTAAATCTGCAATGTTGTCTGGTCTATTGAAATATATTTTTGTTTTTGAATAACCCTATAAGAAGTAATGAGGTATATTCTAATCTGTTTAGCTAAACGTCAGGAAAAAGTCGGTCAAGATACCAAAAAATCATTCACAAAACCCACCCACATAAATAATGTAATGTCAATCTAGTATACTAGTGTTATTTTGATATTTATGAATTGCTGACACACGTCAGTGTATTGAAAAATATTTGTGTATTCGTTTATTTATCCGAAACTCAAAGAATAGACATTTCAATTATGATTGGATGTGGTAATAAAACAAGAACTCAAAACGAAGTTTGTGAAATGTTAAATAATAAATACCCTTGTCAATACATCTCACAGTCTATAGTTAGCAAAATCGAATCAAAATTTTGTGAATCAGGTCATGTGAAAACTATTCAAAACCAAGTCGAAATGTTAAATTGGATGTGGAAAAAAGTTAGATGTTGTTTTTGTTTGAAATTGTTGTTGTTGTAGAAGGCAACAATTCTGTGAACTGATGATGGACATAATGGAAGCAGATTTGCAGTTAATAAGCAAAATTGGTTTTTCTGATGAAACTACTTTTCATTTAAATGGCACAGTTTATAGAAAAAACATATTGGAGCAGAGAAAATCCTCATTGGATGTGTGAGGCTCAAAAAGTGAACGTTTGGCCTGTTATCACTACCAACAAAATTATTAGCAATTATTTTTTTGAAGGCACAATGGATTCACTAGATTTTTTAATGAACTTTTTACACCCCACAGTGAAAATATTTTTCCTGATGTTAATGAACAAAATGCTATAGATAGATCAATTTGTTAACAACAAGATTATTTGAACGAAGTTTTTTTCAATTGGAGGTTTGGAAGACGTGGAACGATTGAATCCCCCTAGATCCCCCGATTTGACCACCCTCGATTACTTCTCAAGGGGTTATTTAAAATCAAAAGTATATTTCGAAAAAAAAAACATGGCTGGGATAAAAGTTTATACCGGGAAAGTCTGAGAGAAGGTGCACCGCTATTTTTGAGAGAAATAACCAGAATCAAAGAACGAAAATGTGAATTTTTGAGATGAAAACGAATTTTGTAGCTCTTCCAGTTTCACCGGAAGTCGTCCTAGTTTTAGTTTTTCAAATGGAACACCTTGTTTAGTTTCACATTTTTCAAATCTAGATCTGAATATAATGGTTATCAAATTTTTTCATTCTTGCATTTTTTTTCTACGGCGCATAACAAATAATAGACAGAAATAAAAAAATACTGATATCAGTCGATTCCTCTCTTTCAAAACTATCTGTCATACATGGTTCACCATAGAGATGGATGGCATTTAAAAAAAAATTGAAAACTAAAAAAAAGTGATAATGCAACATTCAAATCGAGAAGGAATGTTTCGTCTTGAAATAAAAAAATTAATATTAAATTGAAAAATATATCAAGATGATTGAATAAAAAACTTGCTCAGTATGTTTAGAATTTGCACTAGATTTAAAAAATGTGGGAATATACAAGAATTCGTTTAAATTTCAATTATCAAATTTTAGTTCCTCAATAGTCACCTAAAGGATCCAGCAAACTCCTTATGGAATTTGGGTCCTGGCGGAAATTTTTGAATTTTTGGTATGATGTAGTCCATGTAATTCTCAACCAATGTTACCAACCCTACAACATTAACAGTTTTGCTGCTAGGGGGCGTTGAAATCGTCCCTTGCGCAGATTAGACTATTTATTTTCAATCCGGTAACAATATTTTCACTTGTTTCAATGTTGCTAATGTCGCACAATATTGTGCTGTTTTATAAAAAAATTGAGTGAGATTTCAACGCCCCGTAGCAGCAAAACTGTTCAATTTTTTTGAGTTGGCGCAATGGTAACATTGGTTGAGAATTACATGGACTACATAATACCAAAAATTCAAAAAATCCACCGGGACCCAAATTCCATATGGAGTTTGCGGGGTCCTTTATGTGCTTTGAAAAAGATTTTCTGAAGTTTTAGTATGGATCGATTAGTTCAAAGAAATACCATTGTCTTGTCAACGTTTCTACTTTTAATAATTTATTCTCAGGGTTTCGTGAACTGATTTTGAACTTGCCACATTACATTCTTGTCATCCAAATGTCATCAACGCAGGCCATCTCACCAATATTTGAGCTTGCTAGGAGTTCCTGAGAAAAAGACTAGAATACAAATACAGCGCCATCTATAGGTTTCTAAGAGCACTACAACTATAAGTGTCGACTTAATATTGGATTACGTAACCCATCTTCATTATTGGTTTAATAACCTTCCAATAAGTCAATTTTCTCTTGAGAAAAAAAAACTATTCTAAAATCCAGACAGTTTTCAGTTGTTGAAAGTTCTTCAACAGCTGGTTAACGGGAAAAACAATTGTAAACAATTTCACTTGATTCATTTATTTTTTCAAGATTCATTGTTAAAATCGTAATGATCCTTCAAAAATCAGTGTTCCAACCTCAGTTAATACCAAGGTATTAAAATAATAATATATTTCTGCCAAAAATCCAATTTCTGAATTCTCCCGTCTATTGAAACCCCTGAGCATCTGGTCCTGTGCCGAAACAACATCTGCAAAGTGCCAAAACTGAAATATGCACGATCATATTACACCAGGTTGGTCACGAATAATATATTATAATGGGGAGAGCATAGATCAAATTTTGTGTGGTTCCTGTCATGGGATATTTTCGACAAATTTCGTTGAAAATAAAAAACAATCCTGCATAGCATAATGCGAAACAACCTTGAGTTCAGCGTGTAGACATCAAAACAATGGCAAGCGAATTATTTATGTCTCATTTTCGGTGTTCGTTTTTCACAACTATTAATGACGCATTCATTATACAGGATGTTCGCCAATTAGTATATTCAATTGTAATATTCAACGACATTTGATGTGATATTTTTAGACATTGCGTGCTGATTTTATTTGTTGCAGACATTTGTCACTTTTTGTTAACGCTATCGACAACTTTTTCAAGTATTGTCATTGATTCAGAGGTGTCTCTCAGAAATGTCTAGAATCATGTCTGTCAGATCGAAGCCAAGTTGCAAAAACGACAACATACTCCAATGAGTCACCTATAAAATGCGGTATGCCTCAGGGGTCAATACTCGGACCATTTCTCTTCCTTCTGTTCATAAATGAGTTGGCCAGAACAAACATTCCAGGAAAAATAACCCTGTTTGCGGATGATACAAGTATATTCTGGAATAATAAAAATTCTGAAACACTTCTTGAAATTATTAAGGATGATATTATGTATGAGGTGAAAAGTATTTTTTTGTGTGTGGGTGTTGGCATCAAAACAGAGTTTTTTTTGCCACAGATTTTTTTAATGATAGTTAATAGATAATAGCTATTAGGTGAAAAGTAGGTGCGACTCAAATCAGTTAGCTATGAATATGGCAACAACTATTATCATGTCATTCAAAGGGGGACTGATAAGCTGGTCATGGGTGATGTTAATAGGAAATACTATTAATTCAGGAAGGGGGTAAAAGCACTCCTGTTAGATAAACCCTATTATAGTTTACAAGAATTTTATGATGATGTCTCAAATTTGTTTTTAATATGTTGTAAAGTGTTTTTTATGAGCTAACTTTTATGTTGTTTTATAAAACATTTGAATTCTATTTTACCAACTGTGATGTTACTATGTTGTTGGTGTTCCTTCCAATTTCTTCTTTTTTACATATTTTATTTTAATTCAAGGTTAGTTTTAGTGGGCCTTTAGGATTATATATCTTTGGAAA
Organism: Chrysolina oricalcia; assembly: GCA_944452925.2. NCBI lineage: Eukaryota > Metazoa > Arthropoda > Insecta > Coleoptera > Chrysomelidae > Chrysolina > Chrysolina oricalcia. Next base: position 3,878,590 of record OX101825.2, on the reverse strand, counting down.
ATAAAGCATTTTATCTCTCTCTCTCTCAAGTGGTGGGTTTGCACCGAATATATTTTTTATGGATGTATATCGAAGAAAAATCTACAAAAGGCCCCAATTGTGTCTTTTGATATAAAAACTATATTTTGATCTTTTACTCGTTTTATTCACCCCTTGGTACATTTCTGTCAATCTAATAATTTTTCCTTTGTTTCAGATTTCTACCAGACGAGAAAAATGCTGCAATCGACTGACAAATCGGCAAAAGACGCCAAAGAAAACTGATTTTTCCGAATTCATGTATATATCTCATTTAAAGACTGTATATTTTATATTTTCTGTGCAGCGTATGGCCCAAAGTTATCATTATATTTAGGTGATTTAACGCTTATTAACTGATTGCGTTTACATAGACGAGTTAGTCTGATTGAAATACTCTCAAAATCGATGGATCGTAAGAAAACCATAAACATATTTTTTGTCAAATATTTTGCATTGTTATCTCTGCTTAGTTGTTCCTTGTATTGAATTTCAATCAATAACCAAGTTTACATACTTATTAGTAATAAAAAAAATTGAAAATTAATTTTGCATCACCAAGAGTAAAATCAGCATTTTACTCTCATTTTAGGAGTTGAAATTGCACGTTTATTTTTGGAGGGATTCCAAGTTCCCAAGTAGCACAGCTATATTGGTAAAATATTGCTAAAATATTGTGAACATATTGGCGAAATATTTGAAATGCAATATTGGCGAGAAAAAAAAATGTGAACATTCGGCGATATTGGTCCAATATTACTTGAATAATATTGGCGAAATATTCTTGAACTCATATTGGCCTCAAAATGTTCGGCGATATTGGTACAATATCGCTGATACAATATTCTGACAATATTGGCACGATATTCAAAAGTTATATTGTTGAGAAGTAAAATGTGAACATTTTGCGATATTGGTCGAATATTGTTTAAATATTTTAGAAAAACTTTTTGTGAAATATTCTTGAAGAAATAATGGCCTCAAAATATTTATCGATATTGGTACAATATTTATCGATATTGCTACAATATCATTTGGATATATTGGTGGATGTCAATATACCATGGTAAACTATTGAATGTCTTTTAGTTGATGAAGGTGACACCAGAGTCTGCCTTTTGATCGCCATAACCACTGAGTGAGCTGTCTTGAAAACAAGTGATGGGAAGTATTTAATATACTTTCGTAGGTTTTAGAAGACGTCCTATATGTAGAGCCACCTAGCGGATTTTTATCCAGGTTTGATCATGATATAATTTCAATATGTTTCATTGATTATTTGGCCAATATTCAAACTTCATCTCAATCTAGATGTAGAAAACAATATCAAGACAATATTGTTTTAACGATATCGATAAATATTATTAAACCAATATTGACCCAATATTAATTAATAAGATTTGTTGAATATTGGCGAAATGATATTCAACCAATGTGTAATCACACTGGGAGATACAATATAGTTTTTATTCCTAGGATCGATATTAGGGGAATATTGGGATTGCGATATTTATTCTAGATGTTAAAAACGATGTGAAGACAATATTGTTTTATCGATATTGGTAAATATCATTCAACCAATATTGACTCAATATTAGTTATTACAATTTGTCAAATAAAGTAGAAATGATATTCAACCAATATTCTAACAAACTTGGAAATACAATATAGTTTTTTTCCCCTATAATCGACAGTGCCGGATTACCACCTATTTACGCCCTAGGTCAAACTTTGAAACTACGCCCTACGGAAGAAAGTCTGGGGAGTGTGGAAGGTAATTCCGAACTATTGTCAAAGTAGGGCTATTCAACTATCATATAATTGTAATGTAACATGGATAGATCGAATCGAATCGAAATATGTAATATGCACAGAAATACTTTCAACTTCTTCTTTCTGGCCTTGGCCCAAGCAAATAACTGTATCGTATTATCAAAGTTCAAAGATCTAGTAATATCACTTTCAATGTTCAGAAGACTAACAGCGTTGAGTTTCGTTAGATGCATGTTTGATCTATGGTATTGTTTGATCCTTGTCGAACAGGAAAATTACCTTAAATTAGAACAAAACAAAAATAATTCATACTTCACTTGTTACTTGAAAATTTACAGCAATTTTATTAATTGATAATTTATACTTTTAACTTATAAAAACTTCTGCCATTAGAGAATTTATTTTTATAACAATTTTGATAAAGATATCGATGACAGGCGTTTGTTGTACAAACTCAACCCACAATTTTTACTTATTCATGCGCGTCTGCCACTCATTCACTCACTTGCGAAATGTCTGCCTGTGGAATATTTTGATTACTTTACAGAACTCTACTGAAATGTCAATTGGCAGACACATATCTTTTGTTAATTGTTATTTGAAAATTTATTGCAATTCTATTAATTGATAATTTATACTGGTAACTCATGAATACGTCTGCCATTAAAGAATTTGTTGATTTTTATCACAATTTTGATAGAAATTTCGATGGCAGACGTTAGTCAAACTCAACCCACACTTTTCACGTGTTCATGCGCGTCTGCCACTAATTTACACATGTGCGGAATGTCTGCCTTATCCTGATTCACTTTACAGAACTCTACTGAAATGTCAATTGGCAGACGTATATCTATTGTTAATTTTTACTTGAAAATTTACTTTTGAAAATTATATTTACGGATACCCTAAATGAAAGTGATAGTTTTTCACTCTAGAGATGAAAATTAAACAAATGAATATTATCAAGCGATCCGATGGGAATACACTAAAAACAAATTGATAAATTTTTGACACTAATGACAGTTACTCTCACTTGAATCAGTACCCAATGTTATTGTCAAGTCTGTGTTATAAATAAATAAAGATCTAAAAATCGTAATCCAGTATTTTATAAACAACATTCTATCGTACAAAAAATAGCATTTCCTACTCGAGATGAAATACGTTTTTTCGTTCGTGAGATTGCCATACTCGCTCCGCCTCACTCGCTCGTCGACAAACTCTTACCTTACGAAAAAACAGTATTTTCATCTCTTGTTGAAAAATATACTATTAAATGACTCGTGAGACTATAGAGAGAAAACGTAACAATACTAACGGCGGCAAAAGAGAGGGGACGGCGTGGACGTTTCATTGCTCCGTCTTAAGGGCGTCGTGTTCGGTTTTACCATTGAATTATTGAAAAAAAAAAAAAAATTCCCCGTTATCTGCGCCCCTCTAGCCTGCGCCCTAGGCCATGGCCTAGGTTGGCCTTGTGGGTAATCCGGGCCTGATAATCGATATGACTGAAATATTTAGATTGCAATATTTATTCTAGATGTGGATAACAATATACAGTGACCGGCAGAAAGTACGCATCATATGGGAATTTTTTTTATTAATAAATTTTGACAAATATTGATACTTGCAATCGCTTCTGCATCAAAAGAAACCCCAAAAGACGTTGTACAGTGCCGTTCGTCTTTTCGAGGTTGGCGGGAAATTTAAAAAAATTGAAAATTATTTCTCAAAACACACTTGTTTGTGAAAATATCGAGAAATGTTAATAAGAAAAGTTGTTCAGATTGACATTTTATAGCTATGTACAAGTTTTGAAAAAGATCTGAGATAAAAAAATAAAAATCAATTTTTTGCCACAAAAAAAAAATCTTTTTGGAAACATACATTTTTGACGAAGAAACTCATTAGTAAAGCCAACACTAATATTTCAAATAATGTTTTGTGAAGATTCGCAAGCTATTCCTATTTTATTCGGAGAAAATTTGAAATCTGTGATTTTGCAGTGTGATCAGCTGCTTCATAAGAAGTCACTGAAATATCTACAGGACATTATAATTCCGATACTTTTTATTATTAATTAAGAACCAAGTATCTACACAATTTCAATTTGAAATTCTTAATAGAACAAAATATTAATTAATATTTTGAAATAACTAGAACTTACACAACTTTAACTTTTAATTTTCATACATTTTATAATAAAATTGGAAGCTGAAATGATTATGTGAACCAAACAATTCGATACATACTCAAAACTTTGTAATTGTTCATTACTCGACATGTCTACCCTGACGTTCAATACATGTACTGGTTCGAGATTTCATTTCTCTGGACACATTTCGCAGCATTTGTGGTGTAATGTTACAAATACATTGCCGTATTATTTCCTCTAAATGGTCGATATTATGGAATGGCCGATGTTTATTTTGCTGTGAAAATTGTCTTGCTATGATAACAATCTTGCTACTGAGAAACAGAATTGACCCGATTGTCCTGTAGATATTTCAGTGACTTCTTATGAAGCAGCTGATCACACTGCAAAATCACAGATTTCAAATTTTCTCCGAATAAAATAGGAATAGCTTGCGAATCTTCACAAAACATTATTTGAAATATTAGTGTTGGCTTTACTAATGAGTTTCTTCGTCAGAAATGTATGTTTCCAAAAACATTTTTTTTTGTGGCAAAAAATTGATTTTTATTTTTTTATCTCAGATCTTTTTCAAAACTTGTACATAGCTATAAAATGTCAATCTGAACAACTTTTCTCATTAACATTTCTCGATATTTTCACAAACAAGCGTGTTTTGAGAAATAATTTTCAAATTTTTTAAATTTCCCGCCAACCTCGAAAAGACGAACGGCACTGTACAACGTCTTTTGGGGTTTCTTTTGATGCAGAAGCGATTGCAAATATCAATATTTGTCAAAATTTATTAATAAAAAAAATTCCCATATGATGCGTACTTTCTGCCGGTCACTGTATAACCAATATTGTATTATCGATATTGGTAGAAATTATTCAACCCAATATTTCGTGTGATAATCTACATTCAAAACTAGTTCAACCAATATTCCACCAATATTATTAATATAATATTGTTTTTTGAATATTCACCCATATTGGACCAATATTGATTTTTCATTTACAATATAGGTATCTATATTGGCCCAATATGGAACCAACATTCAGCCGATATGATGTGCTACCTGGGTTAATAGTATTTTGAATATTGAACTATTTGTCTGGTTTTTCTACTCTGACTAACACTCAGACTAGAAATTCTCCACTCTCGTGATGGAAAGATGCATTTTAGTCCCTTGGTATATATTATTCTATCAAGATCACAGTGATTCAACGATTTAGAGTTTCATTCAACTGGTTGAAGGTGATCAATGATGCAGTTCAATTTGTTGCAATTTCGATCAGATCAACTCCAAGAGATAAACGCAGTCAGTGAAATCATTTTAACAATTTGTTGAACGTTATTAGTCTAGTCTCTAGAAGTATATTGTAAAAAATGTATTTTTGTATATTTTTCCTATTATCTTTTGTACATAGATCAAAATAAATTTATTTATTTCTCGATTTTTTTTGGTTTATTTACTTCCAATCCTGCCCAAGTGTATAATATAACTAATAGGTTTTTAAAGGGACTGGAAGTGTCCAATTGTCTATAGTGACATTTCCACTCGCTAAATGAAACTGTCATCTCTAGGAAACGCACCATTTAAAACAGTGTGCCTTGATAGTACAGTTGCGGCCAATAAAAAATGGGACAACTCTTTAAGCAAATTCTTGTTTAATTCTAGCTGCTTGAATTTGTTTTATGAATATGTCATATGGCAACATTGAATATTTGACATCTGTCAAACATTTCCAAATTAGAAAGTGATCATGCCACATATAGATGAAGTGACGAAAGGTGGAAAAATCGCAAAAATAACTGACTGTCCCATTTTTTTTTGACCGCAACTGTACACAGTTGCTTTCACGAATCCAACCAAAAATGGAGAATATAATATCTTGTTACTTGGTGTGACATAAATATTAACAATTCAACAATGATCACGAAACTTTGAAAAAAAAAAACTATCAACGAAGAAAGTAATCACCCAACTTTGAAAAAATGATTTTTTCATAAAGTGATAACCAAACTTCGAAAAATTATTTGTAGAAAAAAAGTTTTCAGGGCATGCCATCTCACAAAAATGTTCACCCAACGTTGAAAATGAAAATAAAGTTTTCAGGGTACAGCACGGTGTTCACACAAATCTGAAAAAACATTTTTTTCCAGTTATTCACTAAAAAAAAAAATGTTTTCAGGGTACGGTGAAATTAAGAAAAATACTTTTTCTCAAGTTTTCAACCAACAAAAAAAAGGATCACCCAACTTCGAAACATCAAAAAAAAAATCTTACTCCTCAACAAAAAAAAAGTTTCATTAACTTCGAAAAAATTTTAGGAGAAAAGAAGTTATCACGGCACGATGGTCACCCAATATTGAAAAATTAAATTAAATTTTCGTCGAATTGGGGACAATGAAACTTTCTTGACTTTGTGACTCGTGAAATTGTCTCAATAAGTACAATTCATGCTCACAAATATCAAAAAATCTGTCAGAAATCTTAAACTGGACCAAATTGCTTGAGGTAACACCAGAATTCGCAGAATTGCTCTATTTCTGTTATCGAATTGAATAGTTGAAGTCGAGTTAAAACTGTTTTTCAAAACCATTACTTTGTTATTTTCGGACCTACTTTCGTATAACTCAATCTTCTTTTTATAACCACATTGAATTTCAAGTCGATTCCAATTCAATTAAAGATTTCATAGGTTTTTTACGGAACCTGTGCAATTTCTAATTTTCGACTTTTTATTATCTTTTCCGGCTACATATTATACCTGAGCATATATTATAGTTGTAACATATTTTTGGAATCACGTATATAGTGCAAACTTCTAATTCAGTTTCCTACATTGACACATTTTGTATAATCAGATCCAAATAATAGTGGACTAATGAAATTGTGTTTTTTGGGAGCATATATACAGTGACCGCCAAAAAGTATGTACCATATGGGAAAAAATTTTATTATTGGAGTATTGGAAAAAATATTCTGGGGAAAAGTTTGTGCATGTCCGATAACCTAAGAATCGATTTTGACACATGTCACATGATCGCTAGAATGGCGGCAAAATGAAAAAAATTGTTATGCAAAGGCAAAGAAAGGGGAAGATGGCAAGATATCAAAAAAAGTTATTTGAAAAAGTCACTTTTTTAAAAATATTTTCCCATCTATTTAAAAATATTTTTTTTTTTTCTTATGAATAGCTTGACTATACTGAAACATTTGCATTTTAATGATAATGACAAAACTTTCTCATTTTTTCCACACCAGAGGGCACTAAATTGAAAAAATGGGAATTTGTCAAAACCCTTGCTGTTACATCGGTTCGTATCTAACAGTTTTATCCGAATTCCACGACCATTGTGATGACATGACACTCCAAAAACATGGTAATTTCCAGATTATAATCAAGTTCCGATGATAATCGTGCATGAGCGTTTCACTTCGCACATAAACTTGAAAATAGTGCGTCAAATTAAACATTCTTAAAGTTTATGTGCAAAGTAAAACGCTCATACAGCATTATTATTGAAACTTGATTAAAATCAGGAAACATGGTGTTTCTAGATTGTCATATCAACACAATAGTCTTGGAATTCTGATATAACTGTTAGATAAGAACCAATGTAACAGCGAGGGTTCTGGCAAAAACCAATTTTTTTAATTAAGTGCCCTCTGGTGTGGAGAAAATGCAAATGTTTCAGTATAGTCAAGCTATTCATAAGAAAAAAATAATATTTTTAAATAGATGGGAAAATATTTTTAAAAAATTGCTATTTTCAATTTTTTATTATCTCTTGAAACTTCGTTTATGTGTATAAAATTGAATTCTAAGTGACTTTTTCAAATAACTTTTTTTGATATCTTGCCATCTTACCCCTTTTTTTGGCTTTGCATTGCAATTTTTTTCATTTTGCCGCCATTCTAGCGATCATGTGACATGTGTCAAAATCGATTTTTAGGTTATCGGACATGCACAAACTTTTTCCAAGAATGTTTTTTCCAATACTCCAATAATAACATTTTTTCCCATATGGTACATACTTTTTGGCGGTCACTGTATAAGTGGATTTATTGAAATTCAGAGTGAGTTTAAAACGATGTAACCAAGTTGAAATCTCATTTAGATCACTCTCCATGTTTTCCCATATCTCGTTGAGGTCAGTGGCAAAAAGTTCAACGGTAAATAGCTTTCATTATTATTTCCACTCAGCTTCAAATTTATAATAGAGTTAATATAAATCAAAAATAAAATAGGTCCCAAAATTGACCATTGTGGTACTCCACATTTTTCGTCTAAATAAACTTCAAAAAATTTTAAGTCGTACCTATTTTCTATTTTGGTGTCGTCTAGGGGGATATCGAGTATGTTGCTCATACATTTGTTTTGCTTGTATTCAGCGATAGAAGATTTGAATCAGACAATTTCCCCACTTTTTGCATGTCTTGGCACATTCTGTTATGAATGCAGTTTTTTTCTTTTCTTTGCCATGCCCCAATAATGCTTCCTGTACATAATTGGTATATTGGTAAAATCATTTATATACAACAGAAACAGACTAGGACCCAATACAGAGCCTTGAGGTACACTTGAATCTCGAATCGGTTCGAAGAATCAAACAGAAAACTGCGTGGAACTTTTCTGTCTAACAGAATATCCTATATAGCTGAATAATTTAAATAATCGTGTTTATAGATTGTTTCATTTTCTTACTTTGTCTTGAAGAATCTCATCATAGTATTAATTCGTTTTGGTTACGTAATTTTCAACAACTTTAATGGCCTGTAGTTGTACTTCAGCTTCACCAATTGAGCGTGAGTCATCTGTATGCAATTCTCGATAGTCGAACCTCTACTTTTAATGCTTTTTTGGAAGATGACATAACTGTCAGAGCCAATTATAAGATATGACCACAGACACATCTTGATTGATGGTGCTCATCGACATCGGAGTTACGTCCAGTAAACTAAATTGAACTGTTAACAATTTCAGAGCCAATACGAGAATTTAATTTAATTGCAACAGGTATACAAGGTGAGTCAAAACTGTGAACTATCTTTGCACACACTGTAATACCCGTCAGAGGGATATTTGAAAATCTGTAATTATAATACCAGATGACAGCTAAGAGGGCCAGGATGTTGAAATCGATGTCATTGATAAAACGAGTTGAAAGCTTTCGCATCCTCTCGAAATAAGCAGAGAGGAAGACATTATTTTTAACTCTTTACTATAATGAGGAGGATTTAAGCTTGACTGGACTTTAATTATATTGATCAATGAACGACAATTTGTTTTTTTATTCAGGTGGTGACATAATGAGAAGAGGCTTGCTGGTTTAAGTAGTTAACCAATCAGGCATAATCATTCCATTTATTAGGAAAAGTTCAAAATCTCTGGAGCGAACTTATCACTTTTATAAGTAGTTGTTGAACATCCGGAATATAGAATGAACTTTACTTCACAAAAATCAAAGTTATACCCAGAGGTCTCGCAAGATTTTTAAATAATCCAGAAAATTTGGTGTTTTAGCTCAGGATGAAAGATAATAAGTTCTAAATTTGTATATCTTGAGATTCATTGATTATGGCGTACCCCAAGGTACTGTAATAGGTCCAGTGCTCTTTTTACTTGTACTTGTTCTATTTTGATAGATCAAATTGTGAATAATTTTCTTTTCTTGATCAATTTTTTCACACACTGTTACAAGTCACACTCGATCAACAACCAATGTTCTACATTCTACATTACTAATAAATCTTTTATTTTTTCTATTATTACCCAGGTAGCACATCATATCGGCTGAATCTTGGTTCCATATTGGGCCAATATAGATATATTGTAAATGAAAAATCAATATTGGTCCAATATGGGTGAATATTCAAAAAACAATATTATATTAATAATATTGGTGGAATATTGGTTGAACTAGTTTTGAATGTAGATTATCACACGAAATATTGGGTCCATATTGGTTGAATAATTTCTACCAATATCGATAATACAATATTGGTTATATATTGTTTTCCACATCTAGAATTAATATTGCAATCCAAATATTCCAGTCATATCGATTATAGGGGAAAAAGACTATATTGTATTTTCAAGTTTGTTAGAATATTGGTTGAATATCATTTCCACTTTATTTGACAAATTGTAATAACTCATATTGAGTCAATATTGGTTGAACGATATTTACCAATATCAATAAAACAATATTGTCTTCACATCGTTTTTAACATCTAGAATAAATATCGCAATCCCAATACTCCCCTAATATCGATTCTGGGAATAAAAATTATATTGTATCTCCAAGTGTGATTACACATTGGTTGAATATCATTTCGCCAATATTCAACAAAACTTATTAATCAATATTGGGTCAATATTGGTTCAATAATATTTATCGATATCGTTAAAACAATATTGTCTTTATATTGTTTGCAACATCTAGATTGAGATGAAATTTGAATATTGGCCGAATATTCAATAAAACATATTGAAATTATATCATGATCAAACTTGGATAAAAATCCGCTAGGTGGCTCTACATATAGAACGTCTTCTAAAACCTACGAAAGTATATTAAATACTTCCCTTAGCTTGTTTTCAAGACAGCTCACTCAGCGGTTATGGCGATCAAAAGGCAGACTCTGGTGTCACCTTCATCAACTAAAGGACATTTAATAATTTACCAAGGTATATTGACATCCACCGATATATTCAAATGATATTGTAACAATATCGATAAATATTGTACCAATATCGATAAATATTCTACCAATATCGATAAATATTGTACCGATATCGATAAATATTTTGAGGACATTATTGCTTCAAGAATATTCCACCAAAACTATTTCTAAAATATTCAAACAATATTCGACCAATATCGCAAAATGTTCACATTTTACTTCTCGACAATATAACTTTTGAATATTGTGCCAATATTGTCAGGATATTGTATCAGCTATATTGTACCAATATCGCCGAACATTTTGAGGCCAATATTAGTTCAAGAATATTTCGCCAATATTATTCAAGTAATATTGGACCAATATCGCCGAATGTTCACATTTTTTTTCTCGCCAATATTGCATTTCAAATATTTCGCCAATATGTTCACAATATTGTATCAATATTTTACCAATATAGGTGTGCTACTTGGGTATAGTCTAATATTACTGAAACTCGATGTTGTATGATGATTTTTCTTTACAGGTCCACGGAACAGTCACTCTGTCACTTTGAGTCGTGACGTCTCACTCGACAGATGACAGATTTTATCCTCAATTTTCACTTTCACTTTTCATAACATAACCCTATTGTTTTGCATTAAGAGCACGTGCATGGTCACGGTGTAACAAAAGTTTTGATAAAATAATGATTTATTTGGCGAGATCCAATCATACCCCCTAACAGTTAGGGACCCGCTCGTTATGCGGTTACTGTCAGTTTGACAATTGTTATAATTTAATTATTCTACATTTATATAGAAGCACTTTTTCCACCACATATGGTATGTTCGAAAATTTAATACTGTTATTCTCAATATTGTAACATTTCTCTTTTCTGTAGATCATTAGTTTGTAACCTTTTTTCGCTGAAGATGAAGGATTAATCCTTCGAAACATGTCCTGCTGCTGATGTAAGTCTTCCGACTACATCTCGTAATGTGCTGATGTGTGTCCTCTGACTACACTCACACTATCAATAAAGATTTTATTTGGTGGAGTTCGACTGTAAGTTTTTTACCTACCCAGTAATAATAGCAATTGTCAAATTACATTTCAAATTTATAAATAGTAAGTATTATTATAATGATTGTTATTGTAAGCAGATTAAAGTTTCGAAAAAATATTTGAACGGCCGCCGCCGTTAAAAAATCTTAACGCACGGATGCTGTTAACATTAACTTTTCAATTGTCATCTGAATACCGTTAGATCAGAATGACAGTACGAAAAAAGTATTGCACAATTCGTAGTTATGTAACAACCGGTTTCATTTGGCATAGTCTTCCTATTAACCACTGCATTATCTAAATAAACAAAATTTAAAGTTAATTGCTCAACATAATCATTATGCCTGACACATTTCGGTAAAAGTCTGACATTGAAATCGTGATTCACGATGCAATAGCATCAATGTCACTCCGGTTAAATTGCTTCCTATCGACGCTCAAGGTTTTTGCAAAGTGTTAATGCAGATTAGTAAATTGCTGGCAGCAGACAGTCATTGTTAATTATTCCCATAATATTGCAGATGAAGCGAACACATCGTGAAGACGTGACAAAAATCCGGTAATTCAATTACGATACAGGTATGCTGCATTCGAAGGTTTCGATTACAATTAGCAGTTTTTGTTCAATAATTTTCTTTATCGGAATGTTCCACCTGATATAGTTTTGAAATACTGAGATAGAGACAGAGAGCAATAACAACTTTTTTTTCACGAATAAACAGAAAACCATAGAGTCAAAGACTGTCTGCGATGTGAGTGTTGCAAATGTTTGAAAATAGTACTGTGATAAAAAGAAAATATAAATAAAAATCATTATTCATAATTAAATTCAATAAAGTCCACAGGATTTGATAAACACACATACACCCACCCATGTCCAGGTATAAAATTAAAACTGGTTACTAAATACGAAAATGAAAATTTTAAAACGAACATGCAATTTAACACACAGCTGTTTTAACATAAAAGTACAAAATATACGAGGATGTATTGATATCTAGTTAGCCTAGACCAGTTCCCTGCATAAACAAAATATTGCGTTACCATAGCAACGAACAAGTTTATTTGAGAGTTGTACGAAAAAAAATGTAATCCTCTATAGAAACAGTTCTCTTTCATTTCGACCAAATATGAAAAGAATATTTGTCCTATAGATTTTGTATCAAGCGGTGTTCTGAGATGACTGGATTTGTGTCTTGTTTCGTAACAATGAATTTTGAATTCAAAGCAAGTTGAGATGAAGAAATAATGTTGGTTAAAGTCAAGGACCATTGATTCGAAGTATATCAAATCAGATGAGTATCGATAGGGTTTATTTAGTAAAATTTTCACACTTTTAATGTGTTATTTTAATGCACCCCATTATCCCATATGCCAATATGGACTCAATGACCAAAGCGTGATACATCATTCTGACATGTTTTTCTTCAAAAAAATTTGCGATATATTTGAATCGGTACAAGAAACTCCTAAGAGTATTGCATGGTCCCAATATAAGTACTTTCCATCTTAGATGTTTATCAATGGTTACTACTAAATATTTTATTGATTCGGTCTGCTATATTCTTAACTTATCGCAAATTTTGAGATCGCTAAATGGAGGATTAGTGTTTTCATAACATGAAAATGGCATAAAGAATGTGTTTTCAAAATCAATTGTAAAATAACTCATAATCGAACCAGTTTTTGATAAGTTTCAAATTATTCTGTATAAGAGTTTCAAATTTTCCCAGTTTTCAGCTTCGAAGATTATGGCGGTATCATCTGTGAAACTGATGATACAAGTACAAGTAAAAAGAGCACTGGACCTATTACAGTACCTTGGGGTACGCCATAATCAATGAATCTCAAGATATACAAATTTAGAACTTATTATCTTTCATCCTGAGGTAAAACACCAAAATTTCTGGATTATGAAAAAATCTTGCGAGACCTCTGGGTATAACTTTGATTTTTGTGAAGTAAAGTTCATTCTATATTCCGAATGTTCAACAACTACTTATAAAAGTGATAAGTTCGCTCCAGAGATTTTGAACTTTTCCTAATAAATGAACTGATTATTCAAACATGAAAAGAGATGGAATACTCTGCTTTTTGAATAACTACAGCACGTTTCTGAAGTGTAAAAATCTTATTGAAGCGCTGTTTGTTGCAGGTTCCCCAGAAAGGGATACCACACCTGATATGTGACTCAAATAGGATGTGATAAACTACTTTCGCAATAGAGCGTAGCACTCCGAGGACAGCTTTTTACTCAGAAAGCACATGTGATTTTCAAAATTTAGGTTGCAGTCTGAATGATTCCCTAGAAAGGAGTTGATATTGTTAGATGAAATATCATTCCTCATGGGAATTTCTGGTATATTGCATTGAAATGACAAAAGATTAGCTTTGTCAGTGTTGAATGAAAGCAGATTTGCATTACAGCACTTTCTCACAGCATTTATGCCCCGAAACATTTTGCTAAAAAGGTAGTTTGAATTTTAATCATTCCATAGGATCGTTGTGTCGTCTGCAAAAATAGTGAATTCACCCTCAATGTCAATACTTGCAAGGTCATTAAAATATAACAAAAACAGAACAGGTCCAAGCACATATCCCTATGGTACACCATGTTTTTTTACAAATTTTTGAGGATGTAGAATTTTGTGTAGAGCCAAAAAGTCACTCAATCTATTTTTCACCAACTTTTCGATTAATTTTCCCAGGGTTGGAATTACACACACACACTCACTTCACAATATCTTCCAGTAGGAACCTTTCCCAAACTATTTCAGCTCTATATTATTGATTGCCCTAGCCGCGATGGCATAAGATAAACATCGCTGGACCATAAAGACTTGCTTGCCGCCAATAAAGATTCTGTAGCAATGACTCACTCGGTTCACATCTTTTAACAATGAAGAGACGATGGATTCCGCTGTGCTTATTTTTTGGTCGAAAACGTATGACGAATCGGAAAGGTATTCTCCCATGTAAGGGTGAAAGGAGGAGCAGTAATAAATAAATACTTAGTGGGTGGGAGTGTGGTCTAGACAAAACAGATGAACGTACACCTAATATGCGTGCAGATTCCTATTTGCCACTGTTGTGAGAGGTTTTGGATAACATAATGATGTTTGTTTGAATAATTCTGTTAGTGAAAAAAGTTGCGAAACGATCTATTGAAAGCGAGTATTGCCCTCAAATACATCGCTTATACGCTCGCATGCTATCATATTTGAGGTTTAATATTTTTTTTACTTTTAGTTAAATTTCCATAATTTTTCCAGCAAACTGTAGATAACATAACTAATTTCATCTTGCCTTTCTAATCTTCTGTTACGTGCTGGCGTATTAGTTATTATACAGGGTTCATGAAAAGGTTCAATCAATCAATCACTTTATTATCCTTTCGACATATACATGTATAGGAATTGTCCAAATAATTTACATAGAAAATAATGTACAAAATAGGTAGGTAAAATACAATAAAATATTCATACAATACAAATTTAAAATGCGATTTTATATCACAAAACTCACTGATATTATGAAAAGATTTGTCAACTAAAAACAATTTGAGTCTCTTTTTAAAAAGGAAGAGTGTATCACAAGATTTTATTTCCTTTGGAAGATTTTTAGGAAATTTTGGTCCAATAAAATTAGGTGCTGATGAAGAAATGTTCAAGTTTGTTTTGTCTACATGGGTGTGTTTTTTTGTCTCGTATTATGTTCGTGAATATCAATATGCAAAAAGCATTCACTTTTGTTTTGGAAAACATGTAGGCATAATTCAAATATAAATATATATATATATATATATATATATATATATATATATATATATATATATATATATCAATCTACTTTAAAAACTCAAATATTGTTTGAAGCAGTATTATTTTAAAGAGAAATAGAATTTTTTTGTGTTTTCATCATAATCTTAAAAGAAGACAACGGCTACCTGAAGATGATGGAATTTTCGATAGCAAGTGTGAATTATTTTCATTGTCAAAGCCCTGAAACACCTAAGGCTATGGCAACTGTTGAGGCCCTATGGCGGCCTTGGCAAATAGCTGGGACCACAAACAGGATTTTTATACTTCTTCGTTAAAAAACAGTACTTGTGGATGGTTAAATCTTCTCATGAACTAATGTTTCCTTCGAAATTACCCTCTAAACTATGTAGAAGACCACGTGCCAAGAAAGCTATTCGTAGAAAATGTTATATTTTGGATAATTTTAGATAATTTGAACATTGGTTCAACCATAGTCTTTTAGCGGTAAGGAATGTAATGTTATGGCTATCTACCACAAGGTATTGAAACTGATTCCATCTTCTTGAAACTGTGGAAAATTTCCTTCATTCTTTCCGATGTGGATACTAAGTTCCTGTAAAATTGCATCTCAATCAGTTGAGTTGTTTTTCAGCTTTTTCAGCTTTTTGAAGTTATTCATCTGGTAAAATCTCACTCAAAAACTTTCCTTCTAACACATTGCACGGACCTTATTATGGCAATTAAATTGAAAAATGCTAAAGTCTTCGTCTAAGTTGTCGTTCCTCGAGGCACAAAAACTGAAATCACTTATTATAATGGAAAATGCACAAACTCCTGGTCATAGAGGCTTACTTACCACATTGAAATGATTTACGATATAAACAAAAATGGCCAGAGAATTGGTCCTTGAAGCACACCACACTGTAATAAAAAATGCCCAGAGAACTGGTCCTTGAGGCTAACCTCATTGAAATTATTCATTATATATAAAAAATACCCCAAGAACTGGTCCTTGAGGTGTACCACAAGGAAATTTGAAAAATGGTGGAGGCACGAAAACTTAAATGATTTGTACAATCAAAATGCCTATAAAACTGGTCCTTGAAGCTTACTACATTAAAATAATTTATTATATATATAAAATGCTCAACGAACTGATCCTTGAGGTATAGCACATGGTAATTTGGAAAATGTTGAAGACTGTCTATGTGATTGTTCCTTGAGGCACAAAAACTGAAATAACTTGTTATAGAAAAATGTCCGGAGAACTGGTCCTTGAAGTACATTACATTAGAATAGCTTGTAATAGAAAAATGCCCAGAGATCTGGTCCTTGAGACTTAAGTGAAATTTATTCATATTTACTCCTCATCGACAATAATATTACACATAACTTAAATAATTCTCCCTTAGGGAACACTTCATCTCTTTTGAGTTGAGACAATTGGTTAATTTCACCCACTAGCAGCGGCCAATTCGTGGTTTCGTGTCACACTTCAAAAGTGTCTGACATCTAATGTCAATAATGTCAACTGTCTGTTGTCGAATAATCCTAACCAAATTTCTTATGTTACATTTGAATCTCTCCACGTGTGGAGATAATTCAAATAAATGTTTAAACAAATTTTATAACAATGACTTAATATTAATATTTTTATTGTTTGACGTATTTTAATGTGTTTTGTTCATCTTTGTCACATGTGACTTACATGACATGTTGTTTATAATTTTTAATATTACATCCATAGCAATCATTCTCATCAACACAGTAAGTGGTTCTTCTTCAAAGTTTTCTTTCCATTAATCGTACAATTTTGCTTGTTACTTGTAGCTTCCCTGAAGATGACAGTATTCACTGTTGAAATATCGGAAATATAGTGTTAAAAGAGTACACGTTTTGCTTGCTGCTATACCCAAAAAAATTTCCTGCTTTGTATCCTAACTAGTCAGCAAAGACTACCCTTCTACTATATATATATATATATATATATATATATATATATATATATATATACGTACGTAGATTGAAGAACATATATTTCAGTGAACGCAATCTTGAAATCAATTGCTGGCACTGAGGTTTCCAATTCAAAAAATCATCCAGATAAATTCCTAAAATTTTCAATGGTTTGTGTGAATTGCAGAGGAATGTGTTCTCTATTGGAAACTGCAAATTCTCCACAACTCTCTGTCGATTCCGAATCTTGATCATTTGCGGTTTATCTGCATTGAAAAAGAGATCGTGTCTTTACATTTTGATTCCAATTCTTTTCTATCTGGATCGGATATGGCCAATGAGAAGTTGTTGGTTGTTATGTAACTCTAGTTTTAAAACATCCTGTGGAATGATTTCGTAGCTAAATTCTTTCAAAACACTTATTTTTGTTAAGAACTAGTCGTTTCCTATATTTTGTTTTTGTCTTAGGTGCACTGGTGCACTTAGGTGCACTCATTTTTAAACACTTTTTTCTCACATTCTGTTGAGCGTATTCAAAATTGTTTGAAAAGAATGTTGTAGAGAATTTGATGCTCTGCAACTATTAAAATGGGTGCAAATATCATTTAAAGCAAAAGAAGCGAAATATTTACGAAAATCCAAGGCTACAACTTATTGAATGCCAAAACAAACAAAAATAATAGGGCAAACAATAATATTTTGGATCAACCATTTTCCTGGGAAAAACTCTATATGATTGGACAGCCTTTTCTACAGCCTTTTAGTGAAAAAAAATTGCCTAATTTGATCAATTCAAAGATGAAAAACATGAAATCAGCAGATATGAAATACCTGTTTTGTATTAAAAAAAGTATTCAACATTATTATTGAACAATGACATTTTTAGTGAACCTTTCATTCATGGCCGAGGTGGTTGTGACAGTAGATCGTTTGTTTCTCAACCATAAGTGAGTTCAAATCACATCATGGTCACCGACCTCGTGCATGGCATCACAGATTTAAAGGTAAGGGCTTCGTTTTCCCTAGCTTGCACAAGTCTTTCTGCCTTCTGATGGTTGCACATAAGAGTGCAGCCGGTTGACGGAATGAGCAACTTTCAGAACAAACTAACAAAAGTGGGAAAAGTAACTCCAATTCAAAAAAGTTATAAATAGAATACTTTTGGATAACTTCAGGCCAGTGACTATTCCTCAGAGCTTTTCGAATATTCAACAGTGTGCTTTTTTTAAGAACGCTTGATAAATTCAAAAATGAGACAGGGTCGGTCTGGGGTACCTCAGGGAGCTATTGTGGGGCCAGTCTTGGTTCTTATTTGTGTTAACAATATAGATAAAGAAATATTCCACAATTTATTCAGTGTTTATTCAAATGATATGTCACTGTTAATTTGTTTTGAAAATACAGAAGCTCTCAAATACCAGTGTGAAGATTTCTTGAATGAATTTTCCACATATTTCAATAATCTGGATGAATTTTTCAAAACAACAAAGTCCCAATTGACACGTTTTCAGATTAACCAAAGCAAAGCTGAAGGACTCGTGTTGAATATTAACAACACAAGTTTACACAGCACCAATTTTGTAGTTAAATTTTCAGGAATGTTTTTGTACGACAAAAATCCATTTTACGTTGTATATGCATTACTTTAAAGCGATACTCGTACAGAACTTTTTTATAACTTATAATATTTTAACCCTTGTACATGTATAAGCTATATTTTTGTGAATTAAAACGATTTTGAATTAAATAAAAATATTCACTATATTGATACACAGAAAAAAATAATTTATACACACTTCTGCTGCCAAGTATAAATCTACGCAAATTTTTCTAAATTTAATGGGTCCTAGAGTTTTCAATAATTTGCCTACCCAATTTAGTACGAGTTCTAGAGTTTTAATTTTTACTTTTCATTACTTTTTTATACATAACGTCTCATTGTCATTTTAAGGAAAATATAGAATTTGAACTGAAAAACCAACAACTAACGATCTACCCGGTATAGACCGCGAAAACATAATTATATACCACTCTCAGATCCCCGTTCTTTTGCTAGGAACCGCCGTACCTACTCCGCCACTCAAAGATACCGTTCATCCCTGCACCAGTTGGCCCTTTAAATCTACCCTCTTTCATCCCAAGCGGCCTGTGGCCCATGCGGGTCCCTTCAGCTAGCACCTGCCCAAGAGCGAGTGTAACATTTCAGTAATAAAACTTCTCGTTATGTGGAACACATTTCGGGGGTGCTTTAAATTTTAAAATCTTTTTGAGTTGGCGAAAGGGTCTTTAGACGAGCGGCCCGTGTATGATTTTGTGCTCTAACCGGCTGAGAGGCGTTTTTAGAAGTTACTCGATTTTTTGTATCATTTTCGTTATAGATAAGTGTGAATTACTAGGTTACAATATTACTACTACCGCCGACGAAAAATAGCTTTTTCGAATTATCTGATTTTACTTCTTTTTTCCTAATCTCTCACATGCTAGATAATATAATAGATCGATAATGAAATATATTTTTTACGAAATTTTTTTAATTTGATTTTGTCAAGAATAACAGAAAATCTTCTAGATGCAAACAAGAAGAAACCGCTTATTATTTTGCTGTGCACTATAACAAAAGTTATCTCAATCTGAGGAATCATATTTTATTGAAAATACTTTCTCATACGAAAAACTTGGGCTTTCAAATGAAAATTATTATTAATATAATATATTATATTACATTATATTATATTATATTATATTATATTATATTATATTATATTATATTATATTATATTATATTATATTATATTATATTATATTATATTATATTATATTATATTATATTATATTATATTATATTATATTATATTATATTATATTATATTATATTATATTATATTATATTATATTATATTATATTATATTATATTATATTATATTATATTATATTATATTATATTATATTATATTATATTATATTTTATTAAACTAATCATTCTACGAGGACATATTGAAAAATTCTAGGCCAAATAGAACCAAACAAAATTTATTACAGAGAACTTGCTACGTCTCTAGACCTTTCAAAAAAAAAATTTCTTCTTGCTCTTCAAACCAGACCTCCACATCTTTTATTACCTCCTCGTTGGAAGAAAATTTACTACCTTTTAAACTTTTTTTCAGTTGAGGAAAGAGATGATAGTCGGACGGAGCCAAATCTGGTGAATGAGGGGGGTGTTCTAGTAATTCAAACCCTAAATCACAAATTTTTTGCATGGCAACATGAGATTTGTGTGCAGGGGCGTTGTCCTGCAAAAACAAAACACCTCTGGATAGCTTTCCGCGCCTTTTCTCTTCAATTTTTTTCCGTAGAATGGTCAGTAATGTCGAATAGTAATCTCCAGTTATTGTTCTACCCTTATCCAAAAAAATCAATCATGATTACTCCATGGCAATCCCAAAAAACTGAAGCAAGAATTTTTTTAGCAGATTTTTGGACACGAGAACCGGAGTGTCGCCATTCCATCGATTGTTGCTTTGTTTTTGGATCGTAGAAATGTACCCAAGTCTCATACATAGTAACAATTCGGTTTAAGAAGTCTACATCGTTTTCAAATCGAGCACAGATCGAACGCGATGCTACTACCCTTGCACGCTTTTGGTCAACATTCAAATATCTGGGGATCCATTTTGCAGCAATTTTTCTCATGTCCAAATTGACGTGAACTATATGATGAACGCGTTCGTATGAAATATTCAGTGCTTCAGATATCCGTTTTAGCCCAATTCGACGGTCTGTTAAAATCATGTCATGAACTGCATCGATATTTTCGGGGACTGACACAGAAACTGGCCTTCCCGATCGGTCATCATCTTCAATGGAAAATTTACCTCTTTTGAAGCTTGCAGTCCAATTTTTCACGGTCGCATAAGAAGGATATTGATCACCAAGGGTATTAAGCATATCTTCGTAAATCTGCTTACCTCTTAACCCTCTTAAATACAGTTACTTGATGATGGCTCACAATTTCGGTGGACATATTTTTTCTTTTAATTCATTGCGTAACTCTGGTTTACTTTTTTGACGTCAAACTTTACACTGACACTTCTAATAAGTTATTGTTCGTTGCTATGGTAACGCAATATTTTGTTTATGCAGGGAACTGGTCTAGGCTTTCTAGATATCAATACATCCTCGTAAGTGTCAGACATTTTTCAACCCATGTATCGAATGTAAATTACAAATATATCTATCTCTTTAAAAACCCCAGTATCGCCAAATGAATATTATTAGGTCTTCAACAAAAAGGAACAGATTTCTTGGGTTAAGATTCTAATACCTTCATTCACAATAAAGCCATGTATGTATTTGTTCTAAAAAAATCGCTGTGGACCAAGACTTCTATGTTGATACTTGCTCTAAAAGTTTATGACAACATGACTTTTCAAGGTTAGTTGTTTTAAATCGTACACCATATTAGAGTATTACCTACAAACAGACATGGTATTTTCAGATTTGGAAAATTATTTTTGTTCTTGACACGAAAGTCTGATAGATACACATCGAAGAAAGCAAAAATTTTGTATGAAGAAGAAGTAACTAAGTTTTTGCTGGAGGCAGATGATCATACATGGTTGCTTGAAAAGGTTGTATTAATGTACGGTATTTTTGGCGCCTGTAGACGTGACGAACTTGTTAAGCTGACTGTGGATGATATTGAAAGTACCAGTGCCAGAGTTTTGGTTACATTGAGGTATACTAAAAACAAAAAGAACAGGGTATAGATGGTAAATCTCTCATCAATGGAATAGAAATTTCAAATAATAGCAATTGTCAAATTAGTTTCCAAATAGTTAGTATTATTATAATTATTGTCATGAAAAAAATATTTGAACAAGTGATATCTTAACGGCCTTTGGCCGTTAAAAATTTTTAACATTAACTTTTCGATTGTCATCTAAATATCGTTAAATCAAAATAGCAGTATGGGATTACGAAAATGATTTTTAACGAATTGAATAGTTCATGAAAATGAAATCATTATGAGATCAATTTGAAATATGAATTTCTACAATTGAAAATTGGTTCTATAGAGTCCGTAAAAATGAAAACATTTTGCTTGGGTCCAGATCATATTTCTTAGCCATATTTTGAGTAAAGATGTTTTTGAACAGAAGTTAACTGCTTCCGTTCAAATAAATCATTATTTATGTGTTGCCTCTCGCCTAATATGATATGAACCTTCTGTCACTATCGACAATCCAGTGAGCTATGAATGATAGTACATGGCTGGCGTTGTTAACAAAAACACTGTAGGGTGGCTACTTTACAGATCTTCAACAGGTAAGTTACTTAGAAAATTGTAATGTTTTCCAGTAACGTGAATGAAGTAGCCATTTACAAATATTTTCTAGGTTCGGAGAAGAGCATTTGCAGTGCAGACAGAAGAATTATGAGAGAAAAAAAAATCTAAGCAATATTCATCAATTGAAGCTCGAGTGGTATTTGGTAAGAAAATTTAACACCGAAGTATTGAAAAATACTAGGAATTTTTCAAAATATTCGTGTGCTCGAAAACATTTTCAGTAAAAACAATTGAAGCTTGTGTGGTATTTTGGGTGAAAATTTCACCCCTCTACTTTTTAACCAATAAGATGCCTTAATTTTGACTAGTTACCATAGCAAATAAAAACATTTCCGGAAATTTTTTCGTGGCGATACGATATTTTAGTGGAAATTTTTTGACAGTTGGAAAGGTAAACATTAAATATTGTAGATATACCTGTGATTAATGCAAAATTTCTATAAGAATTAACATTATTATTTATTATTCGCTATAAAGTTTCATTAAACAGAAAACACAAATTTGTTTAATTATTATGCATTAACAATTTATATTTCAAATAACGTAGGATCTACAAACAGTAAGATTTAAATGTTGCTTGAATTCTAACCCATCCTCTCTTATTAATGGTGAATAGGAAGGTGACGAATTAATTAGATGTCTGTGTTTTAAGACATATATGTAATATTTTGAAACAATTTTGTTCAAATCACTTTTACGCAAAAGGCCATATTTACTTGACATCTGCAGCAGACTTTCTTGGATTTTCGTAAACAAACCATTCGACTCTAACGCTTCCTGATCGCAATCTTCCATTAAATTCGTTAAATATATTAATTTTGGATGACATATTTGCACTTGACTCAACTCTTTGCAGTATTTACATAAATTGTACTTTTCAACGCATTTCATTTCTCTCAAATTGTTTAACGCAAATGCTTACAAGAAATGTTTTACATAAGAATATATTTGTTTGCTGGTTTACTATACAGTAAACTCAATGTAATTTACCAATGTAAACCTCATCTGTCAAAAGCATGGCCGCCTATATCACGGCCACCTACTGCAACAAACCGTGTTAATATTATATTTTTCACATTAGAAGTGTTATGGATTACTTTAACAAAAATACATTTCTACCACCTTTAGTAACCTAAAATTATGAAAGGGCGATAGACTGATCTATAATACCCATCTGAGTTTTAGCATTTGGTGTACCTAAAGTTGGTAATATTTTTTATTTAACGAAACATGGTGGCAAGTAGTGAAATTAATTTAAAATGTCAGATTGGATTAATAATTTTTTTCCTAATTATGGTGTGAAATTTTCTTACCGAATAGCACGCAAGCTTAAATTATTCCTGGAATTTTTTTTTCGGGCACGAATATTTTAAGAAAATTTTCAAAATATTCGTGCCCTCAATTTTTTTTTTCAACAGAAACGTGGGTACTTCGACTAAAAACTTATCTGTAAAAGCAAAAAAAAAAGATTAATAGGAATAATAATCAATTTAAGTCTATACCTACAACGAAGTGTAACCAAATTTGATATTACTACTTGCTCACTACTGAAAAAAATTCCTTCCGTTTGCTATACTACCCTATCAAACGGGAGGAGTAAATACCTTCATCTGAACCCCTATTCATTACACGAATTAGTTTACTTAATGAATTTATTGCCGAACCAACATCAATTCAAACCCCCAAATCACAGCTCCCAATAAATCAATCAATTCTAAGTAACGCTCTTTGCTCTAGGGATAATTCCATTCAGAGGGGTCGTTACATATTTTTTCACATTCACCACTCGTACCCTCTATCTAAACGTAAATCAATTTTTTTGTCACGTCGCTTGTTGTTCCCGGCACGGGCCGAAAGTACGACCCATGCGGGCACCGATAAACGGAACACCCTTTGATAATGCAAATTCATAAATTCATTCGGGCATCTGCTCATCGTGAATGCAATGCGAGTGACAGTTTTGTTGATAGGGTATCAGTGACGTAGGACTCGGTTGATAACTGTGCAACGTGCACTCGGTTGGTAGTACAGATAACGATATTTTCATATTCACGTAACGAGTAGTTTAAAAAAGGTGAAAATATTAATTGAGCTTGAAGTACAAACAATATTGTGGTTGAACGAGCAATGATTATGAAGTGCCACTTGGGTAAAAAGTGTTTTCGCAAATATGTAAAATTTTGTGTCAATATACATTCACAGACAAAATATTGCATATTTTATTTTAAGCTTTGATTTCATGTTTATTTCTATTTGTCTGAATCGTTATGCAGTTTTAGTTACTAAATGGTTTATGCTGAAGTATTTAACGTATATTGATAGCCAAATAATCCAGATATTGAAACTTTATAACACACCTGTAGAAGAAGTAATGGAATAGAATGATTTTGGTAATAATATTTAATCAAAACAAGCAACAATAACGACAAAATGAAAGTTCTCTGAGGCAATATAATAATAGTTCAGTACTTAGTGTTTCCCCCCTAGCTCTTGCGATAGTCTGTATCCTCCTGGGCATACTCCGCAAAAGGTCTTTGATGGTTTCTTGTGGAATTCGATTCCATTCCTCCTGTGCAGCTATTCTTAATCCTGCAATTGAGTTAGGAGCTGGATTTCGTGCTCGTATATGTCTTTTTAGGATGCCCCAAATATGTTCTATGGGATTTGCGTCAGGTTTGGTGGCTACTCCACTGCCTTAAGTCCAACAACTTCAACATACTGAGTGACTGTTCTTGCAGCATGTGCACGAGCATTATCATGCATTAGCACGAAATTGTCGTAAGCATTGAAGCCGCCGTAAGGTAAAACATGCTCTTCAATAATGTTGCGTATGTACCAGTTAGCATTCATTCTCAAATTCACCGCTATAAGCTCGGTGCGACTGTCCCAACTAATGACACCCCACAACATAATGGAACCACCACCAAAGCTGACGTTATACAGGGTGTTTCTTAAGTACGTGTAGAAACTTTAGGAGCATGTTGCTGACGTCGAAATGAGAAAAAAAGTTCCCATAAACTCATGTCCGCAAGTTATTTTTTCTAAGATACAGAGTGTCAAAGTTTAATTCTTATATTTGTTTTTTGTGAATAAATTCCAAAATATTTGTGATATTCGAGTAAAGTTTGGTCATTTTCCTACTTTGCCCCGACACCGTGCACTGCCTGTGAACTATATGAGATTTTTACATTTTAACCTTCATGATGTCTCAATCAAGCAAAAATCCAAGAAATCATTTATTTCTAAATGTTAACAATAAACAAATGCCATTTTATTTCCATAGTTACAGTAATTACTTTCAATAAAAAGTTAATATTTAAGACCATACTTGTTTTGTATTCATCATTTTACGTCTTTAAAAAAATTTGAAAATGAAGATTAAAAAAAAACCGGAGCCAATCTTCGAAAACCATCCTTAGTTTCGTGAATTGTTTGCATAAAGAAACTCGAAACCACTTTTATATCAAGGGCAACAAAACCACTCTTGACCAGTGTTATGCATTAGTTTATTATATTTTTCACTTTGTTTTATTTTCCTTGGTGTTTTGGCATCGACTGCTATGGTCATTAGCCATGTGTTCTGCATAGGCCTTGTTGCTAACTCCATACGCCACTTTAGGAGCAGCACTGTTAATTGGAACGCAACAGTGAATCGTGCAGCTTTGTTGTCAACAATTTACTCAGGCTAGAAATTAGAAAACATGATTATGCATTGAAATTTTTATTTTACTATCAATCCGTTTTTTTATGATCAGAAGCCAACTGAAAATGATTTTAAAAAAAATTATTTCTTATTATTTACAAACCTGTTATAAACAAATATGTTGTTTATAAGATAATTAAATTTCTTTTTTTTGGGAAACATCATCTTTGATGCAAGTGAAGATTTAAGAAAAGCTCGATCTTTAAAAAAAAATTTTTGCTCTAAAACGGATTTTTCAATCAACAATTTTTTTCTACCTACCGCCTGTAATTATTATTAAGTGACAATTTTTTTTAATCATAATTTATCTTACTCTGTGATAACTCAAAAAAAATTTTTGTATTTAAATTTTCATTGTTTATGTAATAAACGATTTGTTGTAAACCATTGAATGTTTTCTATATATGATTTTTCTTTTTGTACAGAATATAATAAAAACAACCATTTGTTATTTTTTGATAAAATGGAGTTACTTATATTTTTTAATTGTCAAAACAAATCCGTTTTCAACTAATAAATATTTTTTTGTCCACAACTTGCATCAAAGATTTTACATTAAAAAAAATTAATTATCTTATGAACAACGCCTTTGTTTATAACAATGTTGTAAATAACAGGAATTGAAAAATTTTAAGAATTATTTTCTATTATTTTCTTGTGATTTCTGATCATCAAAAAAGGTATCAAGAATAATATAAAAAAATTCTTCAATGATTAATCAAGCTTTTTAATTTTGATTTTAATTGTTGATTACAAAGTGAAAATATTTTTTTTCTTTATTTTTCCAACGGGAATCTCTTCTGAGACCTATATAAAATAGCTCCAAACACGCAATAAAATCTCAGATTTGTTATTCAACAATTATCGCACTTGCAATGTTTATTTTCAAGTCGGAAAAAATTGTTAATAAGCTAACGTATAATTAACAGAAAAATGGCGCTAATTTTTTTACCGCGTGTTATTGTTCATTCATCTATCCAGTAGATGCCTGATTTTTTCAATTCTTAATTTTCATATTTAATGAGTTTAAGTAATATTTATTCATAAAAATTCCAAAGTGGGAGGGGCTTACGCAAACCAGTCTCTGTTTTCGGCCATATTTTCAACCCTCTGGGAAAATTACAAAAATTGATCCTACAGTTCCGTGAGGTATAATTTTTTTGGAAACTCCCTTCTCTTATTGAATCTTTTGTCAAATTTGAAAAATATTGAATAGTTTTTGAGATATTTGCAAAAAATCAAACCCCATATTGTTTTTTCAGTTAATTGTCAATAACTTTTGCAATTTTTGCAAGAGACTCGTGAAATTTTTCAAAAATCATCTATACGCTATTCCGAATCGAATATTTTAAGTAACACTGTGCCATAATAAAAATTATTACATGAATTTTCACACGCAGTTTCTCATATAATGCCCCGAAACTTTATAACTCACCTCCCAGTGAATATAGGTCTTTCACTATCAAAAACTTCAAAAAAAGGTTGACAGCATTTTTACTTGGTTAGTTTTTTTTTTATGCTGACTAGGGCTTACTCTTTATGACTCACCACTATAATTCTGAAGATGTTTTTGTATTTTGTATACAAAATTTGTGTTTACGAAATTAGTAGATTAAGATTATTGACTGTTTCTTTCTCATTTGATTTGTTTATTGTAAATGTGTTGTCAAGGTTGAGTTTAAAAACAGCGCAGGCTGACACTCCGCCTATTCACTATGATTTTCTTTTCTCACGATCTCTGTCATTATTTGTTTATTTTTTGTAGTGAATAAAGACGCTTTATTATTATTATTATTATTAATTAGTATTTAAAGGACATGGCACTGGATACATGTATTCCAGGGGCTCGACAGATTTTTTTATTTTTGAATATATCATTCTAGAGGCCAAAAGAAGCAACTTTCTTCATTAGACTTTTTTACTGGCCCTACAGGGTGAGTTAAAAAATTGGGTTGAATGTCTGATGCCAATTGTGGAAAAAACTTTCTGTAATTTAATTTTTCATGATCTTTGGGTATAATATGCTATGAAAAATACCGTTTGATTTTGAATATAGCAAGCATTGTGCGCATACTTACGGGATGAGACCTTAAACGCGATATTTCTGAAACCCGTTGATGAACTTCTCGCCGAAGTGTGGAGTTTTCATTAAATTTCTCGAAGCCAAAAAATGAATAAGTATTCTCCGATAATTTCGTTTAAATATAGGTTCTCGGGAATTCGTCTTCTGTGAAATATCAAACTCGGATATCGCAACAATGAATCCACTAATATCATATCTAATAATTCACCCACCCAATATTTTTCTGACTGTTTAGACACGTGAAATGTATTCAGAACAGTCCTTTGGCATTATCTACAGAATATGCTTTGAGATATTCAACGAAAAATCCACACTGGCGGGAATTCAGTAAACGAGTTTCATAGAATCGCATATTCTTTTTCATCCTGTAGGTATACACATCATGATTGCTATATTCAAAGTCAATCGATATATTTTACAGTATATTATACCCAAAAATTTTGAGAAATCAACTTACAGAAAGTATTTTCCACAATTGGCATCGGACATTCAACCCAATTTTTCAACTCACCCTGTTGGGCCAGAAAAAAAGAATTGTCGGAGTACAGGATAACGGGTAAGTTTACTTGATCAAATAATGAACACAGCAGCTAATAAGTAACCATAATGATATATTTACACGTTACATAATAAAAACACTTAATAATTAAAAATATATACAGCTTGCTAATGAATGACTATCAAACTCGACCAGATAGATGCTAGTCGAGGAGCTCGAAAACGGAGAACACCGCGGCTTCAAAACTGAAGCCTAACTATTTTCTCTCATCTTTCAAACTCCCTCTTTTCATTGCAAGTCAGATGTAAAGAAAAACCCAGCCTATGTCATTCCAAATTTCCAAATTCTCCGGCTAACAAAAGCGTCGTCATAAAACTAATTGCTGGCTGGCAAGGTTTCGCATAGTAGGTAATCCGATAACCAGAAATCTAACTATGGAATGCCAAGTTCTGCAACTATTTTAACGGATTTAAATATTTCCCCATATTAACATTAATAATCGGACAAAAGCCTTTTGAATTTAAGAAGGAAAAAGAACTGAAATATTTGGAAATGTTGTTAAAGATTATTTTCTTTGGAAATAAAAATTATTGTAAGGTTTATTGTTGGTGAAACCCCTACAGTATAATAAAGAAAGTTGCTTCTTTTATGAAATATCCAAAAAATGAAAAAAAATCTGTCGAGCCCCAGGAATACATGTATCCAGTGCCATGCCCTTTTATGTGAAAAATAAATTAGTTTGAAACTGTAAAGACTTTTTTCATTACACTATCTCTCGATCTTTATCAATGGGAATGTATGTCTCTTGGAGATTAAAGAACATTTGGATGCTCCACGCTCTTCAATCAACATCGAATCCGATCCTCACCATCTGCGTCTCATCAGCCATTCGTCTTTTCCGTTTTGAGGTGAGCAAGAGGCACGCTCTCCGGTCGCACACATGCGAAAAAAGTAACCTGGCGTACCGACACGGTACTTCGGCCATGTGTGAGATAAACGACGGTGCACAGGAAATGCGCGCCACCCACACATGGGTATCGGATGGCGGAGATGGCAGAGCATCCGATATCTGGTCTATTCTCGTTCCCGTCGGGATCTCGTTACCTACTAGACCGCTAAGGTTTCCGTTTTTTTTTCGTCAAGGAAAGGTGGAAATGGCGGGAAACCGTCTTCTTGGATTACGCCTCTTCGTCGGGGAATTGCCATGATTCTCATTTTACAGACGCAACTGTGACCGTACAGTGAGTTTCAAAAAGTTTGCACCATATGGGAAACTATAAATGAACTCCTAAAACCTACAAAAATAATAGTACCATATCCCAAATAAACTTGGAAGGCAACTCAATTGAAAAGCCTGAGAATATTGCAGAAACTTTCAATGATTTTTTCGTAAATATCGGCAAGAAATTGTCGAAAGATATCCCATATGGAAATTATGAAGAAAAGAAAATCAAAATTCAGTTTTCCTGTTTCCAGCTGAAGAAATAGAAGTCATTAACACAGTTCTGGGTCTTAAAAACAACAAAACTCCAGGCCCTGGAGGCATAACATCAGAATTAATAAAATCCATTATACCACAAATCATAAAGCCACTAACACTGATTATAAATAACTCACTGAGATCAAGACAATTTTCCACACTTTTTGAATGCATTGATCTCCAGCTTCACTAAAATTTTAGAAAAAAATCATCAAAAATCATCAAATCATCAACTTTTTAAAGAAATGTATAGTCATATCAAACTCATAGGTTGGACTTCACGAAAGAAAGTCAACACAAGATGCCATTCTTCACCTAACCAAAAAGATACCGTAAACCACCAGATCATACTAAAGAAACTCTCGAAGGCCTAGGTGTTATAGTTAAGGCACAATCACTCTTCAAATCACACCTTACAAACAGAACAAGTGAAAATACAAAACTCGTATGGCAGCAAATGAGTTGTAGAATGTGGGGTATCATAGGGAACGGTGTTGGGGCCAGTTCTCTTCACAATACACCTGAGCAACATATTCTTGGTCGAATCTGAAGGAAACGTCATACGTTTCGCTGATGACTCGGTCATCTTATATGAAGAAGAATCATGGTTGCAACTGAAAAAGAAAGTAGAATCTGATCTCCCTCTCATCGATAGTCGGTTTGATAATGAACTATTATCAATTAATGTACAGAAAACGTTGTGTTTTTCTACAGTTATAGTTACCAACCACAGTAAAATAATTTTGCAACATATTTTCAAATAAATTGATCTAACTCCATGAAATATTTATATTTTCCTAAACCTGGAATGGAACCAACAAATTAATTTTCTCCTTAAGAAACTAAGATGCGTAAGGTGTATAAGATAAAGCAAGTTTCAAGAATACTCGAAGAAAACCAATTAAAAATGTACTATACTCTCTTTCGAATCCCATTTAAAATATGGAATCAGCAGTTGGCGAGCGAATGAGTGTACACCTAAAAAAATCGAAGTCATTCAGAAAACAATAATAAAAATAATATAAATCCGACATATTATCTCATAGAACTTCTATATCTAGAAACGAAAATAACGAACATAAAGCAATTATACTTCTTGGGCCTAGCAACAAATCAGTTCTTAAATAAACAAGAATTGATTAGAAAAAATTATCAGTAAAATACCAAAGTACGTAACGTCTACCAAATTCCGTTCGTTCACAAATCAATATGCCGGAGGACTTATAGTTACCTAGGACCAAAGAGGTTCAATGCATTACCTGACAGTCTGAGAAACGAGAAACAAAGGAAAAAATTTCAATCACAGATAAAAAATTTGTCCTCGAAAATTCTAGGCAAATAATTCAAAAACTAATTGATGCATAAAAAAAATAACTCCGTTACAAGAAGTAACAGAAAGGATTAGGCCTATAATAGTCCAAGATCCCAGGGCCGTCACACATTACTTATATTTAAACGAACGAAATGTGTACGATTGAGTAGTGTTAGTATGTACTATGTTCGCATGCCTACTGCTAGCTTGCCCAGATGACCATTCTTCAGATATTGGGGAATCTAGGTACGTGAAAACACTACTCACTTAGTTGAATTGCCAGTTTATAGAAATACTTCTATAACCCATGGTGGATCAGTGGACAGAGTATCTGGCTACGACCCCTGAGCTCCGAGTTCAAATCTCGTCAGCAACTATTTTTTTTCTTTTTTTTTACCCAGCAGACGCATCACACTAAGGATAGCCATCTTGGTTGGAAGCGGCTCCGACTCTGGGAGGATTTTTGTTCAAAAAGAAATTTAAAAGAAGACAGAATTTTGGTAAATAAAAGATTTTGTTAAGATTTCCTTATGAGTAAAATCCCAGGGCCTTCAGACATAACTTATTTTTGAAAAGATGAAGACTTAGGTTCTGAGTGTTGTCTTATGTACTTTTGATACCTGCGTGGTTGAGGGGTTCGCTCTGTGACACCTAGGCAGGTACCAGGTGTGAAAGGTAACTAAAAATAAGAGTTACTTAACTTAAATTTGTGTGGCTGATTTTTATGTATAATTTGTTGAATAATTTGTGGAGCTTTAAAGCGTTTGACGAAAGTTCTGGTCTATGGAAAGCGTCTGATACTTTTTAAATTACTTAAGAGTAATATTCTACAAAATGTATATGAAAATCAGCCATACAGATTCAATTTAGGTACCTGCCCAGGTGTCACAGAGCGATCTCCACAAACACGCAGGTATTAAAAGTACATGAGACACCACTCAGAACCGAAGTCTTCATCTTTTCAAAAATAAGTTATGTCTGAAGGACCTGGGATTTTACTCATAAGGAAATCTTAACAAAATTTTTTATTTACTTACCAAAATTCTTTTAAACTTCTTTTTGAACAAAAATCCCCCCAGAGTCGAAGCCGTTTCCAACCGAGATGGCTAATTCTAGTGTGATGCGTCTGCTGGGTTTAAAAAAAAAAAAATTGTTGCAGACGAGATTTGAACTCGGAGCTCCGGGTTGGTAGCCAGATACTCTGTCCACTGATCCAACATGGGTTATAGAAACAATTCTGTAGACTGGCAATTCAACTTAGTGAGTAGTGTTTTTGCGTACCTTGATTCCCTAATATCTGAAGAATGGTCATCTGGACAAGCTAGCAGGTAGGCATGCGAACATAGTACATACTAACAATACTCAATCGTACACATTTCGTTCTTTTAAAAATAAGTAATGTCTGACGGCCCTGGGATCTTGCTCTATAATATGAAAGAGAGGAAAGGAGAAGATTATAAAGAACATTCACTTAAATCAATTTGGAATTCAACTGCGAAGATGATTCAAGAAAAATATTTCAGTGCGTATACAATGTGAAATTTGATCCTTTTGCCGACATAACTTCTAAAGAAGCTTGTGTTGCGAGAAATAGTAAACGGAAAGAATGATAAGCTATTCCAGAGAAAAGAAAAGTATGTTCTGTATCATTGAACAAGAATGAAGAGAAAAATTACAAAATTGAGACATGGTATTCCCAGAACACATAGGCGTTTCGTCAATTCCCGAAATTTTCAAAAATTCTGAGAAGAAAGCTTCATTTTTCATCTTTGACACCCTGTATTTCGAAAACTGGACTGCCGATTTTTTTGTACTAATAGACACTTGTCGGGGAAGTCAAAATCTATAACATCACAAATATTCAGAAAATTTGAATATTTCCGTAAACGTTTATTGAAAAAATATGTTATCGCGTCATGAGAAATAATGGATAATAGTCCTGAGTTCTTCAACTAGAACATGAGTTGATGGTTGGTTGGTTGGTTGGTTGGTTAAAGGCTGACGTGCGAGATAACGGGTTTACCTTGTGGTTTCTCTTAACACAGACAAGCTGGGGTCTATTGTATTGTTCTGTCGTCAGGGGTTTCTAGTTAAATGGGCAGGTTTTTCACCAGGTTCAGTTGTCTATTTACTAGGTGTTCCGGATTCATGCCCGTTTCTAGGTTGATCTGTCCGAATATTCTGTTGCACTTGTTGAGCAGCGCGTCGCAGTCGAAGATGATGTGAGAGGCTGTTTCCTCCTCGTCACCACAGAGTCTACAGTCCACGGCTTCTCTATTTATTCCCATGGTGTGTAGGTGTTTCCTAAGGCCGCAGTGTCCGGTTAGTAAGCTGGTGATCATGCGTATCGTAGATCTGTTAAGGTTGAGTGTGTCAGCCGTTAGTGTTTGGCTCAGGTGCCTCACCATTGCTGTGCTGTGTCGATGCCCTTCGATTTGGTCCCAATACGTTTGGTGTTTTGATTTCTTCCACTCATTGATTAGGTTTCCGCATCGGGTTTTGCTAATTCAAAACGCTGGTTCTAGACCTGTGAATGGTGATTTAGATGCTTTCTTTGCAACTTGGTCTGCTTTTTCATTGCCTTCAATTCCTCTATGTCCGGGCACCCACACAAGTGTAACCTTGTTCGACAGTTCATTGAGGCTCTGAAGACATTCCTAGAACTGCTTAGACTTTATCTGTATTGAGTTCAGAGCTTTTATAGCGCTCTGGCTGTCAGATAGAATGTAGATGTGTTTTCTTTCACACCCACGGTCTAGATTCATCTGAATTATCCAAAATTACCAAATTTACCAAATTTCTAGGCACGATGTTAGACAGCAATCTCTCTTGGGAAAAGCAAATAGACAGCATATGCAGCAAGCTGAATAAATGCTACTATGTGATTTCGACTATGAAAAATATGCTTGACGTGAATCTCTTTTGAATGTATACTATGCCTTTGCATATTCAGCTATATCATACAGTATTGTTGTATGGGGCCAAGCCTCTGACATGAAACGTGTATTTATTTTGCAAAAACGAATCATTCGGTGTATTTTCGGACTATCCTACAGAGCATCCTGCAAAGATACTTTCAGAAATTATAGTATTCTCACGGCACCATCCATATACATAATGAAACTAATGTCATACATTTATAACAACAAAAATAATTTTATCAAACATTGTGATACTCACGACCACAATACCAGAAATAAAAATAATATATTAATATACATAGCATAACACTCTTTCCAAAAAAAATCACCGATCTCTGCAGGTAGTTACCTCTTCAACAAACTTACTTATTTTTTGAAGAGCTCGAAATGTTTAGAAGTTTTCAAATGCCAAATTAAAAAACTTCTTATAAAAGAATGCTTTTACTCTGTAGAAGAGTTCGAAAGTTATATCAACGCCCATTGATATCACTGCGTACTTACTCTATAATTTAAACTTACCTCAGCTCAGCGCCGCATAATTCGTTTACATATTATTTAATTCTTTGTCTATGGTCAGTATTGTCTTTTTACTCTGTTATATCTTTTATATATCCCTTACATCTTTATCCAAGATGTTTTTATGATCCAATCTGTTTTTTGTGAATAGGAAAAGGACTCAATAAAATTTGATTTGATTTGATTTGATCTGTACGCATGTCCTTATGGCATGTGTCTCTGCTTGGAATACTGTGGTGTTGTTACCAAGTGGGACTATTGCGTTTCTTTTGGCCTCACCCCGTATATTCCTGCTCCAGTTCCTTCATCTGTTTTTGAACCATCTGTGTACCAGATAATGTTTCCAGATGATAGTGATTCTACTCCCGAGTCCCATTCGTTCCACTTGAGCTGCGTTTTGAATGTTTTTTCGTACGAGTATTCTGGTAGCATGTAGTATGTAGCATGATATCATTTCCAGTTCGGTAATGTTGACTTCATGGATGATTTTGGTGTGCTCAGTTTGTGGTTGGGTTATCCAATTACCTGTTTGTTTAAGTCTGTATGCACTCATCCTCGCCTCCCCCATGACTGTAATGTCTAAAGGTGGGAGGTTTAGGATAATTTCCATAGCAGCGGTTGGAGTGCTATTCATACCACTCGTGATACACAGACAGGCGAGCCTCTGTATTTTACCAAGGTTGGTTTTCGACTGTCTCTGTTTCATCTTGGGCCACCACAAAAGAGAACCATGTGTAATTCTGGGTCTTATGATCGCGGTGTAAAGCCAGTGCATGACTTTCGGTTTCAGTCCCCATGTTTTTCCAAAAGCTCTTCTGCTCATCTTGAACGATGCTTTGCTTTTGTTGACTACATGTTGTAGATGCATGTTCCAGGTTAGTTTCTTGTCCAAGAACAGTCCTAAATATTTGACATGATCAGCAACTTGTAGTGTTGCGCCAAAGAACTTGGGTGACTTCAAGTCCCCCAGAATCCTTTTGCGTGTGAAGGGAATGAGTGTGGTTTTGCTGGGGTTTGCCCTCAGTACTTCTCTTTTGCACCATTCCTCTACGGTCCTCAGTGCATTTTGCATTAGCTCAGATGTTATTTGGGCATACTTTCCCTGTACGAGGACTACTATGTCAGCATAACCTTGGGAGTAGTATCCCTGATTGTTTAAAGATTCCAGAAGTTCGTCTACTACCATGTCCCACAGTAGGGGGGATAGTATACCTCCCTGTGGGGTTCCTCTGGCAATTTCCAGCTTCGCGGAGTCTTCAAACATGTTGGTATGGGCCTGTCGATTTTGGAGCATTGACGCTTCTCCTGGCCGCTGATACCATACTTTCGAAGGATACATGAATTGATGCACCCTGTACAATAGAATCTAACAATAATGATCGCACGTGTTAATCCCATAATTGGAAACATAGTGTTGAGTCTTGCATACTTAATAGTTTATGCAAATAGAATAGTCCGCAATGAGCACAAAGAGATGCATTCTTGTGTACTGTCAATACACCCAACAAAACTGCGTTTTTTCTTAACGTTGCAGATAACCTCTTGGCTCCTAGACGTGCCATTTCCTTTCGCAATTAATTCATTACGTTCAATTTCACGAACAGATATTAGTACTTATCTAATTATCTCTTATAATTAAAGCACTCGATTATCCAAATTGATGGCTCGATTACTCAATCAGACAGTCCTCAATTAGTTGAGAGCCATCTATGGTTAGTCTAGTCTATAAATGGTTACAGTTTTTATAGAAAGCTGTGAAGCTTTCTTTCATGGATGTTGTGAGTTTCGCGGACGACACTGCCGTTTTTTATGAAGGAACTGACTGGACCACTCTCAAAAATAACATTGAAGTTGATTTTCAAAATATAATCAATTTTTTCAACGATAGACTACTTACAATCAATTATAAAAAAACTCATTTTTTGCCGTTTACATCCTACTCTACAAATTTACCAGAATATAAAGAACTGGAAATACCATATGATGACGGAACACTTTCGAAAATAGAGTCTGTCGATAAGCTCAAATACTTGGGTATATATATATAGATTCTCATTTGAAATGGGAAGATCAAGTTAATTATGTGATTAAAAAGTTGCGATTCATGGTCTACAAATTCAAAAACATATCTAACATCATTAATATAAAATATCTGAAAATATTGTACCATGCTTTGGTCGAAAGTCATCTTTTCTATGGAGTCATTGCATGGGGAGGAGCCTCAAAAACACTTATCAGTAACCTCCAAAAAATTCAAAAGTGCATTCTTAAAATGATGTATAAAAAACCGCGAGAATATCCATCCTGTAGCCTATATCAAGAAACAATGATAATGAATGTAAGTCAGATATTTGTTTTTGCGATCCTCTTGAGGCAGTTTAGACATAAATCGTCGTTGGTACCTATTCAGCACCCTTACAACACAAGAAATAAAAGTAACGCTGTGATACCAAGAACTGAAAAAACGATAGGACAAAAATGTTACACTTTCTTGGGACCAAAACTTTTCAATGAGCTACCGCCCGAACTCAAAACGATCAACTCATACGAAATGTTCAAGAAAAAGGTCAGAACTTGGCTATTCGGTATTCCGTTGGAAACACTAGAAAGCTTTATAGCTACAAGCAGAGTATGTTATAGACTTGCATGAGGTGTTGCTCATGCCTGTAGATGTTATTACTCCAATGCGACTTTATTGCCAAAATATTTCCTCAATCTGATATAAAATTTAATATTTTAGAATTGTGTTGTCTAAAGCTTTTATATAAAATTTTAACAATACCAATAATTTCATTTTTAATTGTTCAATCCTTTAGTTTGAATTTTGATTGTTTAGTCCTTCGGTTTGATTTTAAACTTTTATTCTTAATAATTTTTATATTTATTTAATTTTTTATCTTAACAACATTAGAAAATATTTGTATTTCAATGGTGTTTATATTCAATATTTTATTTTATTTTTAAGATTCATCTGTCTTGTTATTTAATTGTTCAGATATATATGTGTATATATGTGTATATATGTATATATGTATATATGTATATATATATATATATGTATATATATGTATATATATGTATATATTTACATTTTAACAGAATTGGTAACATCTGTATTTAACTGTCGTTCACTTTTAATGTTTGAACAAAGATTTCATGCCACGCGCGGATTCATTTCCTTGTGGTTTTTCTGTGTTTATTCATTAACGTATTATTGTTCTTAAATGTTTATATTTTAACCCAGACTGTGATGATGATGTATGATGATGATGATGAATAAACATATATTATTATTATTATATTATGGAGCTTGCGAATGGTGCTTCAGCGAAAACAGTTCATTAATCCCAGCTGCATTAATAGATATAATTATTGTACCATTGAAAATACGAAAGTATTAAATATAGGCCAAAGATATTAGTACTTAAAATCAAAAATGAGAAAAAAGTAGCAAAACAATGCCAAATTTTTACAAAAGTTTTATTTCAGTGCTCAGTAGAACCATCCAAATTTGCCCCTTTGTACAAGGTCGGCAACATTTTTAAAAATGTAAATTATATACAATTCTAGTTATTTTGCAGAGAAAAAATGCAAAAGAGTCGCAAGAATAGCAAAAACGAAGAAAAAATAATCTTTCATCGTTCCTCAATTTTGCGACCATAATTAAGTTTGGTATCAGCGCGAATAAATTATTTATTCATACTTTTCTTAATAACCCGAAGAAAAAAATATAAAAGAGCGGCAAACCTAAAAAAATTCTCTTTGTCATAAGTCTCGCCGAAACTTTGCCACATCGACCGATGTCGGCAACACATTTTTTTTTGTATACTTCAGACTAAAAAATTTTGTTTGCAAACTGAATTGATTATGAAAATAATGCAGACATTTTTTGAGTTGATCGGGAACGTAAGGAGTAATTTCCTAGGAAACATATATAGTATAGTTTAGAGTAGAGTTCATTGAATACGTTACATAATTCGATTACATTTGTAACACGTTCTTGAGAACAGATTTTTTTAGAAATATCTATAGTTAAAATAGTATCACCTAGTTAAGATTTTGATTAAAAAAAACAGTACATATTTGATAATATTTAATAAAAAATCCAGTCTGATTGAAATAATTGAAACAATATACTAAAAACAAGTCAACCTACAATAAAAATTCTAGTTGAAGAAGAAAAACAAAAGAGATAATATACCTAGATACGAGGATATTTTGAAAAATTCTTACAGTACTATAAAACCAAACAAAATTTCAATGTCAAAATATTTTATTACTTAACATATTCTCCTCTTAATTGGATACATTTATTACAGCGAACCTGCAACGTCTCTAGACCTTTAAAAAAAAATGTTTCTTCTTGCTCTGCAAACCAGACAGCTTTTATTACCTCCTCGTTGAAAGAAACCTTTCAAACTTTTTTTCAGAAAAGAGATGATAGTCGGACGGAGCCAAATCTGGTGAATAAGGGGGTGTTCTAGTAA
Organism: Chrysolina oricalcia; assembly: GCA_944452925.2. Taxonomy (NCBI): domain Eukaryota; kingdom Metazoa; phylum Arthropoda; class Insecta; order Coleoptera; family Chrysomelidae; genus Chrysolina; species Chrysolina oricalcia. The sequence continues at coordinate 3,838,857 of OX101825.2, read as the reverse complement.
TTCAAACCCTAAATCACGAATTTTTTGCATGGCAACATGAGATTTGTGTGCAGAGGCGTTGTCCTGCAAAAACAAAACAACTTTGGATAGCTTTCCGCGTTTTTTCTCTCTAATTTTTTGCCGTAGAGTGGTCAGTAATGTCGAATAGTAATCTCCAGTTATTGTTCTACCCTTATCCAAAAAATCAATCATGATTACTCCATGGCAATCCCAAAAAACTGAACCAAGAACTTTTCCAACAGATTTTTGGACACGAAACTTCTTGGAGAACCGGAGTGTCGTCATTCCATCGATTGTTGCTTTGTTTCTGGATCGTAGAAATGTACCCAAGTCTCATCCATAGTAACAATTCGGTTTAAGAAGACTACATCGTATTCAAATCGAGCACAGATCGAACGAGATGCTACTACCCTTGCACGCTTTTGGTCAACATTCAAACATTTGAGGATCCATTTTGCAGCAATTTTTCTAATGTCCAAAATGTCCAAATTGACGTGAACTATATGAAGAACGCGTACGTATGAAATATTCAGTGCTTCAGATATCCGTTTTAGCCCAATTCGACGGTCTGTTAAAATCATGTCATGAACTGCATCGATATTTTCGGGGACTGACACAGAACCTAGCCTTCCCGATCGGTCATCATCTTCAATGGAAAATTTACCTCTTTCGAAGCTTGCAGTCCAATTTTTCACGGTCGCATACGTATAAGTAATAAGTTATTGTTCGTTGCTATGGTAACGCAATATTTTGTTTATGCAGAAAACTGGTCTAGGCTAACTAGATATCAATACATCCTGGTAATGACACCAGCGCACGGAAAAAACCCTTTTTCAGTGTGCTAAATAAGCATGGAAATAAAGTGTTTTCAGATAGGTATGAATGAATTATTAACTCAATAAACAATTCAAAATTTTACATTTTTGCATTCAGATAGACTTTGTCAACAGAATTCATGTTCTAGGAAAACAAAGCATGCCTGATTCAGATTTGGTATTTTGATGGATTTTAATGAACTTGGATTGCCCATACCCACCTCCACACGTCAAAAATTGTTTTATGTACAATAGCTGCAAAATATATAATCACGTACCTAGTCACAATTTAATATCAAGTGATTATCCAAATTTTAGAAAAATATTGCAAGAATTTCTTATTGACAAAACCTATTATAGTCTGGAAGAAATGTATGAGGATAATTTTTAATTTTTAATATCTACTGTGTTATTGAATTTTGATGTTGTATTATTGTTCTGTAATTTATGTCTGTGATGTATTTTATTTTTGTGTTTATACCTATTGTGATGTACTTTCAGATTGGCAGCATATTTTATTGTGCTAGCATATGTATATTTTTACTTAGGTATATTTAGTCTTAGTCGTATACTTGTTTTTTTTTGTTTTTACGAAACTCCCAGGTTTTCGGAGAAAACCCTTCAAAAGCAAAGCTTGTGGGAGCAAGGAAACTTGTGTTTATATTATAGACAAAGCTTTGTCAATAAGGTTTTTCTTCAGAGAATAAGAAATTATCTTCTAAAGGGTCAACATGAACAATTCCAACCAATTCCAAATCCAATTTCCTCGCTTACAAACGAATTACTAATTTAAAGTTCGATCATGACCGTCGTTACTACACCAGACAATACTAATAACGGTACCAGCGAGACCATAACGTAAATCTTATCTAAAAAAGGGCCGATTAAAAGGTCCGTCGATAATGAGACTGGTTAAGGGAGTGCCCCACGTGCATTGTCGAAGATGATATCAGTTTTATAAGTCCACAATATCATTATCGTTTCTTTCATTGATGTCGATTCTGCGGGTACCTGGACAAATACAATGCACACGCCTCTTATCTGATCTCGATTTCCATTTCCACTCACGTGTTCGCTTCACCAGCTGTCGAGGAACTCTTTAGTTTTACCAGATGAATGGACAATTCGTTAAATTGATGACGTGACGATTGTAACTGTTCTCTTCAACGGCTTCTAATTTTTTGTGTGTTCGGCTCCGATCTGATCTCGGTGACTGTCCAGGGGAGTGCCGCGGGGATCCCTGCTAGGTCCCTTGCTGCATGCAGATACTTATCTATTCAGTTTATGGTAGGTCGGCGAGTAATTGAGTGTCGAAGGGATCCGTATGGGGTCTGTCGATGCTGATAATCATCGATGTACATCAAAGAGCATCGACAAGCTCTAGCTACTTGCGTGACTCTGCCTGTTTATGTTTTGCATAAGTGTTGCATATCCATGAGTTGGCTAAATTGTATTGACGAAGTTTAACAAGGTTGAAACTCATATAAACCAACTATCACAGAATCTTTAAAGGCCAAAATAGCATCGGCTACGAAGATTCTAACTTGTTTAAGGAAACGCACTAGCACAAACTTCATTTTTTTCATTCGAGCATGTGGAATAATAGACTGGTGCCTATCATTTTTTTGAAAAAGAAAAACTTAATAGGCAAGGACCAGGTGGAAAATGTTCTTGAGGTTCCTACGTGACTCTTTAGCGGAAAATGTTCGATGAAAAAATTGTAGATAATGAAAAAATCAAAAACTTCTGGTTCAACACTTCAAGAAATAACTTCAAATTAACTGTCGAAACCGATTTTTCAGTATTTAATTTTTTTCTTGCGTACAAATGACTGAAGTCAGATGAAAATTTGTAGAAATATGTCTTTTTTGGTTTCATATGAGCATGAAATTTTCGCAAATCAGAAGCCGGCGAGTTAGGTTCATTTTTCGAAAAAAATACCCTTATCTTCCACGAACAATTGTTCTGGTGTTTTTTTGGATTTCGATGGTCTGTTAGTGATAATTTTAATTGTTGAAATATTTACTTTGAAATGGTCTTTGAAACTTGGTGGTTTATTGACCGTTGAACCGCTTAAAATTGGGAAAATCCGACAATAAGTCTATCTGAATCATGTTTTTCTCAATATTTTCAATGATTTTCAATAGTGATAGAGAACAATAAAAATGATAATATTGAATGAATCCTGTAGTGTAATTATGTATTCCAATATTTTATTATGTATAATTTAATATAAACCACTTTTTGTTATGAAAATAATGAAGAAAGTCGAAAATAATTGAGAATATTGAGAAAATCATGATTCATAGAGACTTTTTCTCAATTTTGAGCGGTTTAACGATCAATCAACCACCCAATTACATAGACCATTTTAAAGTAGACATTTCAACAATTGAATTGGTCACTTATAGAACTTCAAAATACAAAAAAAATATGAAGACAATTTTTCCTGGATAATAAGGTATTTTTTCGAAAAATGTAAATATCTCGAAAACTAGAAGTCCTTTCATTGGCAAAAAAAAATATTGCTCATTCGACACAAAAAAAAAACATATATCTACAAATCTTCTAAAACGCGAGAAAAAAATAATGAAAAATTGTTTTTTTCCATTTTGACGGTTAATTATGTCAAAAATTGTTGGAGAGAGAAGTTATCGATCATTTTATTATCTGCAACTTTTTTCTTGAACATAATAAGGTTACGTTTTGCAAAAAAACGTTATTAACCCCTAAACTGCATCCCCATTTCACCATTTTCAGTGTTTTCGTGTTTAAATATGTGTTTTCCTCAAAATTGGAACCTTAACAACATTCTTCACCTGGTCCTTGCCTGTTACTTTTTTTCTACAAGTATTGAAAATCATGGTAAATATCGAGAAAATCATGATTCAGAGAGACTGTTGTCGGTTTTTCTCAATTTTAAGCTTAAAGTTCAATACACCCTTGCATAGTGTTCACAAGGTGTTGTTAAAGTTGCTGCTGGCTGACCACTCATGAATTCTTGTATTTCAAAGTCCCTTAGTTCACGTTTTTCTTTATTAGAGACTAGATTTCGCGAACTTTAGTACCCCGGAAGCTGCATTTCGCAGTTTTTCCGGAAATAGTCGAAGTGTATATAGTTTGTTGAGTAATAATCGTATTTATAAAACGGTACACTTGAATTTTAAAGCCTTGAAAAGGCTATTAGCCCGTGCATGAGATTTATGATTAGATTTTTGATTCATTCAATTAATTTTTTTTGTATAAAGATGCATTTATGAATAAATGTATAATCATTTATATATGAAATATAGATAAAATATTTGTGCAATATAGCTTTTTCTGGAAAAGTTTGAAGAAATTTCTTGTGGATTAATCAAGAGTATAGAGGGAAAAGAAAGACTTTTCAAACTCTTCCATTAAAATCCAGGAAATGAAACTCCAAAAACCAGATTCATAAATAACAGGAACAAAACAACAAAAAAACATATTGTTCATTGTGAAGGTCATGCAAAACATCAATAATGATAAAAATAAACTTTGTTTCATTTATCATGAATATAAAATTGAATTCACTCAAAAGATCATGGCTTTCGTTTGTAATCTCGTTGTCGAGTTTTATAATATTAATAAGGATATTGTCAACAAATAAATGTAAGTAATGCAATAATTATTAGCTGAGTTTATACTTCCAGTATTTTTGTAAGTCGGGACAAAATGATCAGATTTCCAGGCATCAGGAAAAAATTTATATGTCATGGATGTGCTGAATATGATATATAAAAGAAAATATAAGCTAGATGTGAATTTTTCAATAAAATAGGGTAAGAGGCCATATTCCAGGCCCCTTATATTCTCTTCTAGTCCTTCTAGTTTATCGAATATAATATCTGGAGTGAATTATATTCAATTCAACAGGTTTTTATTTCGGAAAAGTTTTAGATTTGCTGAAACGGCTCATATACGCTGTGAAAATAAATCAATTTTTGTTTGCAATTTTTTTTACGTATTGTTAAAGTTGTTATTTTCGTCAACCTGTTGCACCCCTTCGAGCAATTCTCAGAAGTCATCGAGAGATTTGTGTGAGCTTGGGAAGACGCAGCTCTTACCTTTTAGCGTGCGATGCCGCATGCACGGGACCGGAGACCATGCTAGGAATAGAACCCACGACCCTACGGTTGAGAGGCAAACGCTCTACCAGCAGACCACCACTGCCCATACTATTGTAGGGGTTTTACCAACAATAAAACTCACAATCATTTTTATTTTCCAAAGAAAATAATCTTTAAGAACTTTTCTGAATATTTAATATTCATTTCTTTTTCCTTCTTCAATTCAAAGATAATAGAAATGGGGCCTTTGTTTATTATGTTTATTATGGGGAAATAACTTGGAATTTCATGGTTATATTTCGGGTAATCGGATTACCTACGATGCGAAACCAGCTATTAGTTTTATAGGACACTTCCGTAAGCCGGACGGACAATTTGGGAAATTTGGAATGACGTAGGCTGGGTTTTTCTTTATTTCTGACCTGCAATGAAAACAGGAGATCGAAAGATGAGAGAAGATAGTTAGTTAGTATTCAGTTCAAGCTGCGATGTTCTCCGTTTTTCGAGGTCACCGACTAGCATTTATCTGGTTGCGTTCCAAAGTAATTCATTAGCAAATTGTATATACTTTAATTGTTAAGTGTTTTTATTATATAACATGTGTGAATATATCGTTATCGTTACTTATTAGCTGCTGTGTCCGTTATTAGATTACAAAAACTCACCTGTCACCCCTGTACCCCGACACTATAAATAAATAATCTACCTATCTATTACCAAAATCAATTTTCGTATCAAAGTGAAACGTATTGACTCAGACATTTGCAACTTCGAATTTTATAGGAACTGTTGAAATAATGATTGCTCTATGGTACACATAGATTTGATCTGCAGACGATTGAAAAACTAATCAAAAATTGAAGGTTATCTCATCGCCCGGGTAATTTCGCTGTGTCATAGCATCTTTCCTCAACGGATCCAACTGCTGTCTGAGAAACTTCACCACCTGTCGGATTCTTTTTTAATTTAATTTCTGGCGCGAAAACAAAACACTGCATTAGGATTAGCCCGCCAACAAATTTCTGCGGTGCAGGTAAATCGATTTTATGCAAGATAAAGTCAACTCCAGTGGCAGAGCAGCCAAGTGTGTGTTTAGAACGAGAGTGGAGTGAAAAGTGCATTTCTGCATAGAGATTGAAGTTTTTTCTTATAGAGAATCATTCAAAAAGTTGGCATGATATGGGAAAAAAGGTGATAAGTTTTACTTAAAAAGAAATGAGAAGTTACCTGCTAAGACTTTCTCTGACAAATTTTTTCAGATTAATCCAAATTTGATTGATCTGTCTCCATCTCTAATTACTCTCTGATTTCTTAGACAAGTTATTCTTTCTATTCCGACAGAAGTTAGTCAGAAAATATCTTCTTAAATTTTTGCACAAATTAATATACCCCCAGGTCAAACAATCAGATACTAAGACATTTGTAACCGTAACGTATTTTTGGAACAGAACAGAGACTATCGCCGAAAATAATTACTCGTATACCGTACTCGTTATTTTTTTAAAGGCAGATTTATTCGATAACTGCCAAGCAACGGAATTCTTATTGAAATTTTAAGTTTTTTCTACAAAAAAAGTTTTCGTGTAAATATAAGTGACAAAAATAGATTATAATTAATTTCAAAGTTCAAGTTTGCATCAATCCAGAAATATGAAACCGTTATCTCATTTTCACAAAGAAAAATATATTTAGGAAAGGGAAGTTGATAGTATGATAAATATAGTTGTATAAAACTGTTTTGTCATAGAAGACAGAAATCTTTGGGAGATCGTTTGCTAACGAACAGTCGTTACCGACCGATGATGAACCCTTTACTCCCATAAACACCTAACTATGTAGGCTTATTATGGCAAGAACCTGTCAGAAAACAACTACTCCCCTGGTTAAGACCACGACGGGTATTGAATTAAATCTAACAGCTACTTGTGCAACGTTCCTCAAAACATCAGAGGACGCAATTGCAAGTGCCCTCTATGACCAACCAGCAGAATTATGATTTGATTTGGACGGGGTGACCACCTGCAGACTAGTTTCGAGGTTTTTGCCTCTCATCAGTGCAAGGGCAGGTCAACACAGACAGCGCTGAAACCATCTGTTCCCCGTCCAAACCAATACACACTCCGCTGATTAGTCAATTCTGGTTCACGAGATGAAAGCAGTTTCTAGGCCGCTCCACCTAGCGAGCAGAGGAAGACACTCCGAATCTCCGGGTTGAGAGATTTAATCGAAGAAGACAGAAATCTTTGGGAGATCGTTTGCTAACGAACAGTCGTTACCGACCGATGATGAACCCTTTACTCCCATAAACACCTAACTATGTAGGCTTATTATGGCAAGAACCTGTCAGAAAACAACTACTCCCCTGGCTAAGACCACGACGGGTATTGAATTAAATCTAACAGCTACTTGTGCAACGTTCCTCAAAACATCAGAGGGCGCAATTGCAAGTGCCCTCTATGACCAACCAGCCGAATTATGTTTTGATTTGGACGGGGTGACCACCTGCAGACTAGTTTCGAGGTTTTTGCCTCTCATCAGTGCAAGGGCAGGTCAACACAGATAGCGCTGAAAGCATCTGTTTTGTCATAGTTACACATTTTTCAAAAAAAAAGAAATTTCGTAGATATTGAAAAATTTCAATAACTAAAAGTTGCAAGAAGCAAGAATATTCTTAAAACTCTTTGAAATGACAAATTACACATTCGTGGTTTTGGCATGGGACCGACGAATGTTTAAAATCAGAATCAAAGCAACACTTTTTTTTTTAATTAAAAAAAATTAGCCGATATAAGCAACTATTTTTAAAAACAAAATCTTTTTTATTTTTTTGAGGAGCAACTTAACGCCTAGGTTGAATTCCTAAATAACCACATTGCAATCATACCATCTACAAGAAATCACCTGTTTATTCAGGTTTCGTTATTTATAATACATAAAAAAATCACTGATGACTGAAAAGTTTTTGAACAGATCTCAAGCGATATTTGGTTGACAATGTGGCGAAGCTGCGGGCGATGCCGGACCTGAACGCTAACGTAGACAGCGCGTGAGCGCGAATTACTTCCGAGGCGCTATGCTTCGAGAAGAATCTGGTCGAATCGAAGAACGTTCCTAAGGCTTTCTAGAAATATCAAGAGCGTTCCGCGAAATGAACTGTGGATACAAAAAGAACCACGCAGGAGAGTCAGTCAGTGAAGCAGAAGTCGAACATAAATAGTCCAGTGATTGTTATGTAAATTAAAATATTATGAAGCATTGTATTTCGTCAAATAAATCATTTTAGAGTCAATTTGTTTAAATATACTACAATAACGTGTTCTATTCAAGAGGCGAATTCTTGGAACATGTGTCCAGCAGCTGATATATTTTTTCTTGAAAAATTCTGTTTATCAATTATCATGTCATGTCATTATCATGCAAATGTCACTTTTTGTTATTTGTTGTATTGTACTACTCTAATTCTATTTATTTTATTACTGACGTACCTTATTAATTTTTATATGACATACAAAGGTCAGTTAAGATTATTATTATTACCTAACTGGGAGTAATTTTTTGTTTATTTTGTTCATACAGCCAGCAGACTGATTTTCAAAATCTGGGCAGGCAGCATCTCAAGTTATATAAAAATTTATAAATATTACAAATATTCGAGGTAAGATCGCACCAAACATACGCCACTGGTTTGTGCAAAAAAGCAGGTGTCAGAGGGCACTTGTCTAAGCTTAGTTGTTCGACAAGAACCGACGTGATTTCCTCCCAGCTGCGGAAGTTCGTTGGACTACCTCCACTCAGATTAAGATGGAGCATTTTAGTCCTGGCGAAGGGGTGCAAAACTATGTCACAAATAATATTATGGAAATTCAATCATGCTCTAGCAGATATCAGTGATTCCAAGAAACTTCAGATGGTTGAAAAAAGAATTGAATTCAACGATTTGATACGACCCCCCATGCTATGTTAAAATTTAAAGTTGATTTGCCCCCCCACGCCATCTATCGAGCAATCACAATGTCTTTTATTTCAAAAAGTAATATCGGTGATTTCATTCAAAACAGTTTTGGCCCCATTACTATACGTAGTACCGTTCAAAAGTTTACAGGGAGGGGGCAATAAAAAACTGCACTATACAGGGTATCCGGTAAACCATGGATCATATTAGATAGATAATTGAAAGTAGCATTATTCTGAAAGAAAAAATTGTGGTGAAGGAAAATTTTCGTTATTATGAGTCCGGTTTTTCCAGGAATGACGTCATGTTTTTATATTTTGAACTAGACACACTGTATTATACTAAATTTTTAAATTCCTTCTATCAATTTTATTCAGATTCATGTATCATATACCCTACGCCAAAATTTAAACATTTTTGAGTTATTCAAGTTTTTGAAGAAAAAGTGACACGTCATTTTCATGTCAAATAAAATTTTTAGCGTTATACAGTGATTGAATCATGAATATTGAAGGTTGAACAGATCACTCACCAAAATCATATTCACTGAAAAATATACAGGTTGTGCAAAAAAGTGGTTCCAGAAAGTGAATAACAAACATTGACAATTTTTTCAAAGAGAAACCCTATTTTTTGTTCTAATTCATATTCCTAAACACAAGACATCCCCTAGAACATTCAAACGTTCAATAAAAAAGTTATAACAACAGTATATATTTTACAACCAAAACGAATTCTTGTTTTATCCGTTCCTGAAAGGTATGGTGTTTGATCTATTATATTACGAGTATATATGAAAAATTCTTAGCCTGCTATAGAAACAAACAAAATATCAATGTCAAAATATTTTATTACTCAACATATTCTCCTCTTAATTGGATACATTTATTACAGCGAACCTGCAACGTCTCTAGACCTTTCAAAAAAAATGTTTCTTCTTGCTATGCAAACCAGACCTCCACAGCTTTTATTACCTCCTCGTTGGAAGAAAATTCACGACCTTTTAAACTTTTTTTCAGTTGAGGAAAGAGAAGATAGTCGGAGGGAGTCAAATCTGGTGAATAAGGGGGGTGTTCTAGTAATTCAAAGCCTAAATCACGAATTTTTTGCATGGCAACATGAGATTTGTGTGGATAGCTTTCCGCGTCTTTTCTCTTTAATTTTTTCCCGTAGAGTGGTCAGTAATGTCGAATAGTAATCTCCAGTTATTTACCCTTTTCCAAAGAAATCAATCATGATTACTCCATGGCAATCCCAAAAAACTGAAGCAAGAACTTTTCCAGCTGATTTTTGGACACGAAACTTCTTAGGTCTTGAAGAACCGGAGTGTCGCCATTCCATCGATTGTTGCTTTGTTTCTGGATCGTAGAAATGTACCCAAGTCTCATCCATAGTAACAATTCAGTTTAAGAAGTCTACATCATTTTCAAATCGAGCACAGATCGAACGCGATGCTACTACCTTTGCACGCTTTTCGTCAACATTCAAACATTTGGGGATCCATTTTGCAGCAATTTTTCTCATGTCCAAATTGACGTGAACTATATGATGAACGAATTCGTATGAAATATTCAGTGCTTCAGATATCCGTTTTAGCCCAATTCGATGGTCTGTTGAAATCATGTCATGAACTGCATCGATATTTTCGGGGACTGATACAGAAACTGGCCTTCCCGATCGGTCATCATCTTCAATGGAAAATTTACCTCTTTTGAAGCTTGCAGTCCAATTTTTCACGGTCGCATGCGAAGGACATTGATCACCAAGGGTATTAAGCATATCTTCGTAAATCTGCTTACTTCTTAACCCTTTTAAATACAGGTACTTGATGATGGCTCGATACTCCAATTTTTCGATTTTCACAATTTCGGTGGACATATTTTTTCTTTTAATTCATTGCGTAACTCTGGTTTACTTTTTTGACATCAAGCTTCACACTGACACTTCTAATAAGTTATTGTTCGTTGCTATGGTAGCGCAATATTTTGTTTATGCAGGGAACTGGTCTAGGCTAACTAGATGTCAATACATCCTTGTATTGTGGAAACTTCCCTTCATTAATTCATTTATAATGAAAATATCTACCTAATTATGTCAAATTTATGAATCTTTTCTCAGTCCCACTAGGACCGTATGCCAGTGGCTTCGTACACCCTGTTGTTTTGGAAATAAATTCAATTACTTACTAAACATATTATTATTATAGCTATCATAACATTGAGAATCACATGAGAATCTTCTTCACCATCTGTCTATTATTTCTTCTCAAGTATACAATCATTCACTGTGCGTTCACTTTCCATCCAATCATCTGGCCTATATTAGTGAGACTGAACCATGAAACAGGTGCTTCATGTTCCGAATCAACTTTATAATCTCAACAAAAGAAGTTAGCCAAAGGTAAGCGCAGTTGTTTATAGCTATAATTAGTAAACTTTCGAGACATTTTCCCTCGCAAATTATTTCAAAATATACCATCAGATAGAAATAGACTGATTTAGGATAAGGAAAATATAGGCCACAAAGAAGATTGCATTTTTTGTTGGAATAATCTGCATATGTTATCTTTTCCATTTCATAGGAAGAAACTAGACTGTGTCATATTAATTTATCCGTTGCCAGGGCCGCGCCACTGACCTCGCAAACAGTATGTCAGGGGTGCCACAAGGATCGTACGTAGGCCCCCCATGTAAATAATTTCAAACTTACTGTAATGAAAACAACTCATTTCTGAATTCGGACAAATGTAGTTGCTAAACATTTATTGGAAATTTTAAATCTGTAATGAATGAATCTAAATAAAACCAAACCATTTTACTTAGAAGGTCGATTGAAGAGAGAAAATGTTCATGTAGCGGTAGAAATAAATTTAAAAAATCAAGTCTGGTTCTTGAGATATGATGAAAAAACAAAGTTCGTTTATTTCTAGAATTGTTGAAAATATTTCGAAGGTATTTCATTCGAGAGTTAATTATCTTTGATTTGACTTCAAATTTTTCATCTAACGTTTTTTTATTCTCCGGACCACCCTCAACTCTTTTTTAAACAGATCTGGATATTTCATATCACTATTCTAAATAACTTTTTACCCAGAATGCTCCGGCGTATCATACAATGACATTCAATGAGGGTCATTGGGTGAAAATTTTATGAAATTTGGGGTAATAGTTTCATTAGTGTCCGCCATCTTCAGTTGAATCAATATATTCAATTCAATTCAAAATATACTCCATTGTCTTAGGTGCGATAATATTTGTTGACAAAGCTTGTTAAACCTAAAATGACTAACAGTTATCAGTATACAGTGCGGCTTTTAATAGTTAACCCTGTTAACTTTTGAACGGTTCGACGTAGAAACATGAAAAAAAACCGTTTCGAGGGTTTCACCAATACTACTTTTTGAAATAAAAAAAATAGTGATTGCACGATAGTGGGCGCAGGGGGGCCCATCAACTCAACATTTTTAAATGGTATGTGGGGTCAAGTGTCACGTCGTTGAAAAGAGAATTTAATTCTCTTTACAACCATCTAAATATTTTTGAATTTTGTTTATAATTTTTTTCCCAATTTCGATTTTTATACCTTTCGAAATTTTTAAATTAATGTGCCTCCAGCACCATCTGTCGAGTAATTGCAATGTTTCTTCTCTTAAAAAGTAGTATCGGTAATACCCTTCAAAAAAATTTTGGTTTCATTGTTCCACATCCAACCGTTCAAATGTATCGAGGTATGTGTAGTATTCAGATCCGCATTTATATTTGATATTTCGATTTTGAATTATATTACCGAAAATCAAAAATATTTAGATGGTTGTAGAGAGAATTGAATTCTCTTTTCAATGATGTGACACTTGACCCCACATGCCATTTAAAAATTTTGAGTTGATGGGCCCCCCTGCGCCCCCTATCGTGCTATCTCCATTTTTTTTTTATTTCAAAAAGTAGTATTGGTGAAACCCTCTAAACCTTTTTTTTTCATGTTTGTACGTCGAACCGTTCAAAAGTTAACAGGGGTGGGCTATTAAAAGCCGCACTGTATAATATAACAGTATAAACATAAACAATTAAATAAAACATTTAAATTTGTACCATTTCTCTCAAAAAAATGTACATATAAAAGTATAATTGCTACAGGCAGGTACAGAAAATCCACAATTTTCATATTAAAATTTAGATTACTCTCATTAAAATCTATTAAAAAAAATATTCTTCCAACTTATAAATGGCGTTTCTTTAAGTCTTGCCTTACCATGCTCCTCGATAGAAAAATAAATTCTATTCTCCCGAAATGTATGGATTCTCCTGAAATGAAACAATTCATCAATTAGAACTTTAAATTTGAAAATATTATTAGGTTTATTTTTTTTTTTGGTTTTGTGGCATCGACTGCTATGGTCATCAGCCATGTGTTCTGGGTAGGCCTTGTTAATAACTCCATACGCCACCTTAGAAGCAGCACTGTTAATTGTTAACGCAAAAGTGAATCGATGAGGATTATTCCCAGCCGACACGAGCTTTAATCATTCAAACTTTCACATCAGAAAATGAAAAAAATCCGCACCGGCTGGGAACCGAACCTGGTACCTCTCGGTCACCATGCGGGCTCTTAACCACTGCGCTAATCCCCGCTCTGAAAGTATTATTAAAATTTATTCAGTAATTATTCAAAATGTCCACCATTTTCTTCAATACACTTGGCGATTCTGAAATTCAAATTTCTTATGCAATTGCTTATTCTTCTTCTTGGATATCTTCCAATTAACCTTAATTTTTTTCGCGGAGAATATCAATCGTTGAAGGATATACTTTATTTTTGAGATGCCCTCACAAATATTATACACCACTGGATTGATGAGGGTGGTCCGGAAATACGAAACGTTGCATGCAAAATCTGAAAACGTCAAGCCAAATATAATTGATTCACTATTGTTGAGAAAGCTGTCTCTAAAATATCTGAAGCCAACCCTGTTCGATTTCTACCTCAGCGTTCCAATTTAAAAAATATCAAAGTGGGCGTATGTCACGTCATAATGTTTGGTTCTACCTATTTGTTATGTTGAAATATTTCCTTCCGAAAAAGAACCACGGTATTTTTGAAAAATGACTCATAAAAAGTAAAATAAATAGTTGACTTCACCGGTCCGAGTCCATAATAAAGTGTAATTGTGAGGTTTCCAAACTTTCGTTTAGAATAATAACTGAGAAAGTGCTATAGTGCTGAACTGATTCCTTGTCAAATCTGACAAAGTGTACCTACATCATCCTACAAGAGTGGTTTGTGAGCAGTTCAGTTTCCTACAAGGTATTTATTCAAAAGTATTATAAACAAAAACGGAAAAAAACCTACTTAAATTACCACAACTTTGGTTTCTGTCTATTGACAGGTGGTCCTTCGTTGTTGTTGACCAGATACTATATTTTGCATTAAAAGTTAGAAAAACGTAAGTGCTGTTGATTCTAATTTCTGGTACTTGATTCTGAAGCAACGCTAGATTACTGTCCATTGAATAGAAGGTCAAGTAAAGGTCAAACTTGAACAACAATCATTCAACTATCGAATGAAAAATCCCTGAAATATTTTTTGGTAGTTCTGAAAATAAATGAAGGTAAAACTTGCCAATGTGGATTTCCCTATTTCCATGAAAATAACACAGGTTGTGTAAAACATGATAAAGTTACTGTACCAATCGAAATTTCTCCGCGGAAATATCTGTGAGCACCTTTTTTTGGCGAAAAACTTTCTTAGTGGTAACTTCACAAATAAACTCCCCAGTCCAAGACAATTCACGTAATTTCCAATCCAAATACATCCAATACATTAACTATAAACATCAACTCTCAGAAGTATAAAGGAAATTCATTGACCGAATGAAGCTCAAGAAATTACGGAGTTCAAATTTTAAACTCGATTTTCAAAAATATTTGATAAATGCAATGACAGCAGGCTCTCATGAACATAATCAGATTTCGGATCGGGTGTATACAAATTCTACGTTTCAACTTTGATTGAGAAAGGTAAATATCCTTAGCATGCGTCCACCTCCTAAAGGCTCGTTCATACCCTTGTGAATTTTCGCAATTTTCTTCAGATTCGACTTATACGGCGAAAAATTGATATAAATGATAAATGATAACATGTAATTTCTCAGTATTTGGTAGATATTACTACATAACCTTAATTTTTTCGCCGTATGAGTTGAATCGCAAAAAAATTGCGAATATTTCCAAGGGTATGATTTAAAATTTAGGTCAGATGATTTTCACTTCGTTTACGTTAAAATTTTGAATCTGCGTAATTTTTTTTTTGTAAATTGTTACACAAAATATAGAATGGCAATGTAAAATCACAGATAAGTAGTTGCTGTTTTTTCAAAGCGTATTTTAAGTTCACCATTTTTATTTTTACTCTTTACCAAAAATTCACAAAGCAAATTTATCAGTGAGACCTATAATAGGTTCTCCAACAGAACAAATTGCTTCATTTTGTCTAATGCTTATGATTCAGATAACATTTATTCAATTAAACATTCCTTTGAATTCTCAGAAAAATTCAAAAAAATCTAATTACCTGACAACTATGTTCTGGCCAGTTTGGAGGTTGTCTCTCTTTTCAGTAATGTTTATCTTGATACTTGCCTTAGAGCGATAGATAAAAATTGGGATCGTATCAGCAGTCAATGCACTATTGAAAATAACAATTTTTCATTTAATGGAAAATATTTCAGACAAACTTTTGGAACACCACTGGGATCTTCAATCTCACCAATTCTTGCAGCTTATATATGTTATGGATGAATTGCTAGACACAATGATACCAGTCCTCTCCTTTAACTTATTTTTCATCAAAAAATATGTGGATGATATAATATTAGCATTATCTAAAAATGGTATAACCGAAATTTTGGATACTTTCAATACTTACGACCCATATATACAATTCACAATCGAAACAGAGGATTCAGATCTCTCGGTTCCTTTTTTAGATACAAAACTTATACGATTGATTGATAACACAATATTAATTGATTGGTATAGGAAACCATGCAGTTCAGGAAGGTATTTGAATTTATTTTCTTATCACAAATTTTCGATGAAAGTGAATTTGTTGAAACAAATGAAAGAGAGAACTAACAATTTCTGATATATCATTTCATAATAAAAATTTTAAAATACTTTTCATACAAAATTCTTATTCACCATCTTTAGTTAATAACATTTTGTTTAGCTCATTTTGTTGATAATAGTGTAGGTATGAATTCTCATAATGAACAACCTGTTGCAGATATGAATTAAAATTCAATATTTTATGCTTCATTACCTTACATCAAAGAAATAACACCTAAACTGACCAGAATTTTTGAACCATTTGAAAATATCAAAATTGCTAATAGAACAGTTATTTCAATAAGACAAATATATTCAAAAGTAAAAGACAAAAATGAAATTTTATCACTTCCAAATGTTGTCATTATGTCTTGATTGTGAAAAAAATTACATTGGCCAAACTAAAAGATTACTAAATTACAGAATCATTTCTCATAAAAGTGATAGTGATGTGCTTTAGCAGAACATGTCAATGACCTTGACCACCGAATGAACCCTTTAACAACAGATCTTGCAAGAGAATCACATCTATCAAAAAGATCTTTCTTAGAAATGGCATTTATCTCTCAAGAAAATGACTCCATCAATAAACGAACAGATATAAGCCATTTGAGTGAAATTAATTCTTTTTTACTTTCACTTGACATAAAACATCATGACATCAGAGTAACCGAACGTAGAAATTCTAACCTGCACTGAAATTTATTTGTCTCGGTACAAAATAATGTCACTTGTTAAATTAATAACTATCACATTTGAAAATAAACAAATGAAGGATATCTCTATTTACAACTAATTTGTCTTTTCGTTCAGTTCTGTATTTTTAAAAAAGAACTTCGAAAATAGTGCATTTCTGATGTGTATTGATTAGCTAAAATTCAATCTTTTACAAAAAATGTATCTTATAACTTTTTATGAACATATATGTAAGCATCCTCAAGTAAGATGTGAGTACTCATAATTTTGAATTCACAATCCTATATGACATTTCCATTTGTACTCTCCCTGATGATGGAATAAACGATTCCGAAAGCTTGGAAAAACTCAAAAGAGTTTCCTTTTACATCGCTGCATACCCTACAAATAGTAATACTATTATATTATGTATGTTTACAATGGAATTGTAATTCATTCACAATCCGATCACAGGCTTCAGGTCATTTCACAATATCACGCGAACTCACATCATTATTGAAATTTGGAATTGTGATTTTGCCATGAGAAATTCTCTACTGATGTGATTATACAAGAAATAAATACAATGTGAATGAGCCATATTGAATCACATTCATAATTTAATTTCACACTACGTTTGCATAATTAGTGGGTACATTCACGATCATATTCTGAAAGTAACATATTCTTTTAGTTGTACTGTGATTTATACATAGTCATTTCACAAGTTTCAAGCAATTTCACAACGTAGAAATACAAATGATATCAATTTCACAAGTATTCTGGAGTCAAGCTGAAGCGTTCACTAGGATTTCACAATGAATTTGTGAAATTTTAAATTTACTACTGTAATTTCACAACTACAAAGGTAATCAATTACAGCGAAAATCTAATGCCACAAATAACCCATGATTTTACCTGTAATTTCACAGAGCACTTTTTTCTGTACTGTTTGATTACAATAAGCACTTGCAATAGTACCCCCTTGAGGAAAATTGCACAAGTGTCTGTCGCATGTACTTCAATGTTCGTCGTGGTATTAGCCAGCTAAGTAGTTGTTTTCTGTCAGATATTTGCATCATATTTACCACTTTGTAAGAGTGTGTGTCTAAATTATAGGATTCGTTCATACTTTGTTTGAAATCATGAACTGTATTTCCCTCGAATGCCCTTTTCGAATACATCATTGAAATATGCTCGTTCTGTAGAACAAACACCAATGAACAAAATGTTGAAAACTGACACTAATAGTCGCTGATTATATGTTTCTTGCGTAAATAAAGCAAGAGTTCCAAAATTTATTATGGATCGTAGCAATAAAATTAGCATAAAATGCATTGTTCAGCGTCAAAGTGAGACGAATCAGCTCATGAAAGTCATTCGTCATTCTAAGACATTCTTAGGAGCAGTTTCTTTGAATCTGATAGAGAACAAAGAAAGTTTCGTGTTTGTTTTTATTTGATGCACATCCTTCGCCACAATATTCATGAACTTGGGGCTACTACACGTGTTATATTGTTCGTGTACTTCTGTACCCACAGCCAAAGGTGTAGAGGATGATTCGCTGGTGATATCTTATGTAATACAATACAATATTTTTTCCACTGATAATTTGATATTTAGAAAATACACGCAGGTTGTAGCGACAAGGAACTAAACTTTCCGCTGCATATAGCGAGAAAAATTGTCAAGTAAATTATTTTTTATTACTTTTCTTCATTTCGGATAGGTGCAATTTTCATTCCGAAAAATATTTCTACCACCCGCCAAAAAAACATATATCTGTCGTTAGAGTTTTGGTCCAGCAATAAAAACTGCTTGCAAATATATATTTTTTTAAATAAATCCTTAATCCCCAGCTACAGATAAGTGATAGAGACAAAAACAATAACTGTTATAGAACTGAACCGATATATCTGAAATATAATATCTGTCACAGCAGCTCATTCTCAATCATCGACGGAAACAATTATTGCACAATACAAACTATTGACAAGTTAAGATCTGCTGTATAATTTCCATGCTTTCGGTCGTTTCCGCCCGAACTTGGTAGAAACCGGCGACGCTACACAACAAAATCTCAACAGCATTCACCATTCAGGCACAGATAATTTCAGAGGTTCGCGAATGTGTGTAAAAGTTGGATATACTGGGTTTTAGTGCATATCAATTTTGGTATAATAATTAGTTTGTACCTATGACCTCATCAGGCACAGACAATAACAAAGTGATGGACAAAAATACCTATTGATTAAAAAAGTTATATTTCATAATTACACAGTGTAGTAGTTTTGAAAAAGCATTCGAGGGGAAGTTAAGTGTGGGGTTCAATTTTGTATACCACTTTCTGCTACTAGATCTGTGGTCAAATCGGATAAAATTTCACTTCATTTATATGAAATTAGGGAAAACAATAGGAATCACGTTCTATGTAAAAGGTCCTTACTTTTTATCCACAAAGGAATCTTAGGTATATTACATTTGTAAAGTAGGTACTCTATCAGTTCTGTCTTTATTATTTAGAGAGGAAAATGTAATGATTTTTAATCTCTATTTTTACAGACTTCGTTCTACCCAATTTTTCCACGAACATGTGAAAATTACCTCTCTTCTATTTACTTTCAATTTCAAGATGAAGTTTTTGAAAAAACTTACCTATCTGTTTAAACGAATTTCATGCATAAAAGAAAAACCTTACTTTCTCAAATGTAACATAGTTACCAATTCATAGTTACCACTCATTTTTTATGTTATTCAAAGAAACAAATCTTGGGATGTAATACAATTCTGCATTTTTAATCCAGCCAATGTATTTATTCCATACAGCACCAATGTGTATGAAAATTTGGATTTAGGTTCACTTACCCTCTATTTCAAAGTCCACCCTGTGCTGAGGTTGCTTTTTTTTGTAGGTGTAAAAACCATCCCTGTTCGAAAAAAAAAATTAAAAATTTATATTGGACCATGTAATCAACTGAAATCATATTTATATCAGGTAAGTGAAAGTCAAAAATCAAGTTAAAAAATTTGTGAATTGAAAAAAAAAAATCTCTTTTACATTACATATAGGTACGTTGTACATATATTTAAGCTTTGTCAATAAGAATTTGTTTCTTCGACAATAAAGTATATTATCTCTCTCTCTCTCTCTCTCTCTCTCAATTGATATTTTTAATATTATTTATTATTCATTATTCAGTTTCATCCCTTACCAACCACCCCTTATGACAGATATCATCAAGTCCTTCAAAAAAGCATTTTGTAGGTTTTAGGTGCTATAAGCTCATCTGAATATTTTTTGTTCAGATCTTATTTTTAAAAAGGTTCATGCTGAAAGGGCTCAAAAAAGGTACTTTGTGCGAACACACGCAAGTTTCAAATGGCAATATCTTACTCAATTTTTATCCTCAAAAAAACCAGAAAAAAAAAACCTACAATTTTGTACTCTACAAAAATTTTGGTATCAATAATAGTTTTTGATTTATTTTGATGAAAAGGCGATTTTTCGCTAAATTACGAAAATGATTTTCTCTCTTCAAGCTCAATTTTTTTCAAAAATACATTCTTTAAACTGATCAAACACTCAAAACGTATTATTAGAACATAAATGAAGTGAATTGTTGAGTGGCAACGATTTTTTTCCAACGAAAAAATAGGAATTGACATTATTCTCTAAATACCTCGCTTAGTTTTAATGCTAGGAACTTTAATAAAAGATTAAAATAAAGGATTTTAGAGGACTTTAAAAAGGATTTCATGAGTTTTTCCCGAAAAATGCTGGTTTTTGGTTATTGTACGTAGAAACTTTCCATTTTGGCGTTTGAAAATACCAATCAACTTTTAACTAACAATAATTCTGTTTGTATCAGGTCTGCATACATCACAAATACACGATTTTTTATCTATAATTTTGCTCTCAATAGGATGTTTGATGAAATGCATATTTTTCCAGTTATTCGCGTAAAATAATCTGAAAACGTGTTTTTTGCCTGAAAACCGACAATTTCACTCGCGAATAAGTCGAAAAGTATTGACATTCAGAAAAAACTTCACGGAACAAAAGTAGCTTAGAATCGATATACGCAATTATTTTCAGTTGTAATACCACAAGAGAGTGAGAATGAAGTGAAAATAATTCGACAGATTTTTCGAAAACTTGTTGCCAGGCAATAGACACGAGAGTCTGAAGGGCTCTAGTGGCTATTGCCAAATGGCAACAAGTTTGAGAAAAACTGTGGAGAATTATTTTCTACTTTATCGAACTCTCGTGTGGTATTCGATAGATTATTTTTTGATGCCCCAATCATAGACACATTCTTTATATAACATTTTTATTCATTATGGTTATCTAAATTCATTTTTCAATTTGTATGCAAACTGATGACAGACGTCAAATCAAAAGTATCAGTTGTTGTCACACAATAAAAACAAAATACCACGAATATTCCCGAGGCAATAATCTAAGTAGAAAATTCCCACTATAATAATGTTGTGACGAATGGTTTGAAAGTACATCATAGCTTTAAATTGATGGTTTTTATTGGTTGAGATATGTCGAAAAATAATCAATGAAAAAATGTTCACTCCCAAGAAGGGGTGGCATCCACCCCCAGGGAAAAAGCAACCCCGGCACAGGGTAGACTTTGAAATAGATGGTAAGTAGAACCTTTATCCAAATTTTTATGAAAATCGGCGCTGTATGGGATAAATACACAGGAAAATGTTCATCGACTGGACCATTTATACAGATGAACTTCACGTTCTTACAATATCTGAACTTTTTAGATGTTTCTGAAAACTTAATAATGTGAGCAATGCGTTCAAATCCGACATCAACATCATGTTCAGAAAAATTGTTATTATCTGAATGATTTCGAATAGGGACAATTGAAAATGATGAATATGGTAGAAGCAATAGAAAATTTCTATTATAAATTATTTCTTATGCATGCTCTTCATTTAATAGAAAAAACAGATGCTGATATTCTCACACTCATTATTATGACATATTCATATATTCATATAAATGCACTAATTAAATATTCTGTTGTTGACAAGAAGTAAACTTCAAATTCTAATTTATGAAATATCACGAACAGAGCCCCATCAAAACTTGTGATTTTTAAACTGGACAAATTTTCGGATATTAGTAACAAACAAGTGAAAATACGGAAAAGGCCGTTTTTATTATACCAGACCGTCATTTTGAACCAGAAAGTGAACTAAATTGCAGAAACCCATTAACGTCTCTTGTACTATAAAACCCTCTAAATTATACGATCGTAAAAGCTGAAGTGGTAATAAAATCGTGGGAATTTGAAAACTGAAGCCTGCGAGCCCTGTATGTCTCACAAGAAAATCAAAATACTATGCGGGAGTTTAAGACATTGATTGATATTGTTATGATTTTCGGCCTTTCTTTTATCATATTATCTTTCTCTTTCTATATTAATCTATGTGTACGTCCTTTATTTTTTTATCAATACAGAAATGATGATAAGAATAGTAGCTTGCATCTTAAATCGTCAGCACTGAAAAAAAAAACAATGTTTTTTTTTTAATGAAGTATCTGAAGCCAATGAGTGACTAGTATATTTGCCAAGTTTTATTGACCAACTCTTACATCAAAATGATGCATCTTCACAAGAGTTTGTATCTTGAATCGTCCGTGCTGGACACAAAATAAATAAAAAGAATTTTTATCAATTAAAATAGCTGAGGTCAAATAGTGACTACGTCTGTGAAGGGAAACGTTCTCAATTGACCAATTTTTCATGGCGACAAGCTCCTACCAAACCCATCATCAGTGTCATCTAGAATTTGGACGAAAATGTGTTTAACAAATGAAAAGAGTTATAGATTCACCTTTAACTTTGCAACATTTGATTACGGAAGAAATGGAATATATGCTTGGGAAGTCATGATCTCTTCTTTTCTTATCATATTCTTCTAACAAACTGTTGCAATAGGTCGTTTCATATAAAAAAATTAAAAACAAACAGAATAAATTGTGGATGAATAAAGCCATACGGATATCAGCAAAAAAACTTATGAGTTTAAATTATATCAGAAAATATACCAGCAATATCTCTTCTAGCCTATTATAATGAATACAGAAGTGTATATTGAAGAACTATAGAAGCTGCTGGAAGTAACTATTTTAATAACAGAATATCCCACAGTAAAAAAAACAAAGAAACTTGGCAAGTTGTACATGAATTCAGAGGAAGGCATACAAAAGATAATATCGAAAATTTCACACCTCTAATTTTGACTACTTATCATGGAAACTAAAAAAAATTCCGGAAATTTTTTCGTGGCGCCACCATATTTGAGTCGAAATTTTTTGACAGTTGAAAAGGTAAACATATGATCTACAACCATTAAATATTGTAGATATACCTGTGAATAATGCAAAATTTGTATAAGAATTAACTTTATTATTTATTATTCGCTATAAAGTTTCATTGAGCAGAAAACACAAATTTGTTTAATTATTATGCATTAACAATTTATATTTCAAAAAACGTAGGATTTACAAACGTAGTAAGATTTAAATGTTGCTTGAATTCTAACCCATCCTCTCTTCTTAATGGTGAATAGGAAGGTGACGAATTAATTAGATGTCTGTGTTTCAAGACATATATGTAATATTTTGAAACAATTTTGTTCAAATCTCTTTTACGCAAAAGGCCATATTTACTTGACATCTGCAGCAGACTTTCTTGGATAAATACATTTCTACCACCTTTAGTAACCTAAAATTATGAAAGGGCGATAGACTGATCTAATACCCATCTGAGTTTTAGCATTTGGTGTAACTAAAGTTGGTAATATTTTTTATTTAACGAAACATGGTGGATTTGACAAGCAGTGAAATTAATTTAAAATGTCAGATTGGATTAATAATTTTTTTCCAAATTATGGTGTGAAATTTTCTTACCGAATACCACGCAAGCTTAAATTATTCCTGGAAATTTTCTTTCCGGTACGAATATTTTAAGAAAATTATTTTCAAAATATTCTGCCCTCCAAAAAATTTCCGGAAATAATTTAAGCTCTTGTGATATTATAAGTGAAAATTCAGATCCCAATCTACTCAATTATTATTACTGTTGCCTCTGATGCCTCTGATGCTCTAATCAACACTGATACAAGAGATAATTTTCCATTGTATTTTAGGAATATAAAAGAGCTTTCGACAACCATTCGGCTAATAAAAATTAAGAATTGTTGTGGCATTGACAACTTATCGGTAAAGGTTCTTGAGAATAGGCCGATTTTCACTCTGGAATCACTGGTGCAGCTCATCAACAATTCTTTTGCTGACGGTAGATACATTTCCAGCGTTCCCAAAGACAACCGTTTTTATACCGATTCCTAAATTCTGCAGCATTATATCCTAAATTTACTCACAGTTGATAATTTAAGTTACACCACCCTGTAGACTCTTCAATTAGTCTACCTCTGGTTCCTACGCTCATCCTACGCATCCCGGTTAACCTCATCATGCCCAAACTTGAATGAAAAAGGTCTTAAAAGAGAATGAAAAAACCCGACTAGACGTTTAGAAACAAAGTAAAGAAAAATACACGGCACGTTTTTATATTCGTTTTCTTCAAAACGCACCTACACAAATCTGGAGGTCGATGCGAAATATTGTTGATGGCTGTTTAATTCAATATATACAGGGCGATACTGGAAATCGTGCGCGAGTTGAATGACCTCGAGTAGTAAAAAAAAACTTGATGATTTTTGTCAGGATTTAGAAGTTTCCCGGCGCTTTCGCCACTTCTGATAAATTTTGCGTGTAAGATTAGGTATACAAAAGGCATTTTCATTATACCATTGTTTATATAGAATATAGTTAGTCAACCTTATGGGATTATAATTGGATCGAAATGGATGCGACATGTAGATGGCGATAGTGAGCTCGCATCCAAGTCATGTCGTAACTTCAGTAATCTGGCCTCCAAGTCATGTCGTAACTTGATTGAAACAATGGGACAGCATTAAAATCAGAGTTTTGTGAAGGAACCTGCATTAAAATGACGTCAAATATTCATGTTTGTAACTAATCACGCTAGATGACACTCGCGTTTGCGTCCAACACCAATTAGACAGGCATTGACTAACTATCTTACTTCTATATAAACAATGATTATACCTATCTGAAAACACTTTTGGCATTTCATGCTAAGCGATACGCACTCTGGTGGCTTTAATGTAAACTAGTTTCTGCGACATTGTTTTCTAATCACACTTTCGTATCGTTTGTTTACCATTGATTTTTTATGAATATAGAGTCTTTCTTTGAACCGTTTTTATTACATCTTAATTTAGTGATGAGAAGTTTCCTTTTTACAAGTAAAGCGACCCTTCCGGTCTTATAATGGCGTCTTACAATGGTTATAGTTCTGTGCCACATTGCAATTCCTAGGCCAAAAGAAATTAACTTTTCAAAGATATCCCGAGGAAAATGACCCAAAGGTTTATTTTGAAACGGAGATGGGACGAGAATTAATCTCAAGAAGAAAAGCCTGGATATTAAAGGTTCGGATTGGCAAACCAAAAAGCAAATTTATGAAAGTGTGTTCGCTCTATTTTAAGCAAGAATATTATGTTAACAAAGGTAGGTTTTTATTGACTTATTTACATTTGCATAATTTTAATATAACCGTCTATAATTCTGAGTTCTCCACTCACTTGATGAGGCTCGGATTGCAGAGCGCTTGTCTGGAGACAGAGGGCATACACTTTTGTCACTGAAGAGTTCCATTTATTTTTTCCATATAATATTATTTGGTCTGCATTGAGGACTTCTTCACCTTCTACTACACACCGAGAACTTTCGGTCCCTTCAACATACCTCAGAAATTCCAATAAACTTAATTTTGATTGGGCCATTTGTCTTTGTTTATAAGAAGACCATTGAAGTATTTTATCACTGGCTTTTTTCTAACAAGGTAACTACTAACACCTCAACACTAATCCTTACACCAATTATCACTTATTTAAATGAACATTAATAAAAGGTAATAATTATCAAAATCACAGTTTTAACAATGTTTAAAGGGCCTAAACCACGCTTCAAATACTCAATACATGAAATAAACAAAGTAAACAATGAAATCTATATGGAAGAAAAAGTAAGGTTATAAATCAATGTCGTAGAAAGTACTTCATCGTCCGCCGCCGGTAGCGCTACAATCTTAATTTGAAATCCCAATATTTGAGGAGCGACGGAACTAACGTGGTTAAGTACGTCATCGGGCAAAAATGAGGTAATGTATGTTATCCCCTTATTTTTTTAAATCCTACACGATGGTGAAGTAAGAACAGAGCAAATATAGTTAAATCCTATATATATAAAATCAAATATGAATATCGGCTGACGGAACTAAAATGGTTAACTGTGCTGAGATTATATTATTTAAACCATTTCGAGTTATGTTAGTCTCATTAGATGATACATACATTACAGTTTGGTGATATTGGTTGCATTACTTTACTAATACGTCTTCCAGCTTCCATCGATGATGTGATTTGTTTGTTAGTTGTGCAATAGCAGTTTAATCACTTCAATCGCACATAATATGTAAAAATCGTTGAGAGTCGGTGTTTATAGGTTCTAATGGTTAAATTTATGTAATAATGGAAAATCTCTCGACTGTTTCCACTATTAATACTTGGAGGAAAAAAAAAATTTGCGGCAACACCAAGAAATTCAGTTAAATTGCATCAAAATTAGTTTACGCAATCTGCAAATTGGATCAAAACTAGTTAACTACTAAATGAACGTTTTTGCTTCTCCTGAAAATTTTGACATTTGGTACTTAACCACTTTTGTTTCGTCGCTCCTCATTTACATGCTTATTTAGCAAACTGAAAAATGGTTTTTTCCGTGCTCCTGCACGGAAATTTTTTCCGTGCGCTGGTGTCATTATAGCTGCCTATTTACATGTCAAAATTAAATATGTTGTTGACAGTTTTCTGGAAATCGCAAATTGTTTGAATATTTCCTTACCAACAGGGTAAATAACGCTTGTTTTGTGGCAATTTCAGGATATTTTTGTACCATAAATATTTCAATTAATAATAAATGTTTTTGTTCCTTCATCATTAAACATAAATGTTTCTTAACAATTTGTGGTTTTCACGTATATACAGGGTCTTTCACGACGAGCGTTCGATAGGAATATATGGAGAACGATTCAAAATAAAAACTTTAAATTTTGTGTTAGTGGGTTTTACAAAATGGCCTTCTCAACTAAAATATTTTCAACTTCCGGTCTCTTTCCGTTATACCGGAAGTTGAGGGCAACTTCCTTATTTCAAATGGAACACCCCGTATTTTATTACATTTTTAAATTACTCAGCATATTTTAGGCCCACTTTGTATAACAATGCCTATACCCAAATTTGTTAGTTTTCGAGATATTGATTTTTTTCTGAAAAATTTGACAGTAACAGCATCACTCCGAAAAAATCATAACTCATAGAAAGTAACAGTTGAAAATGTGAAATTTCACAGAATCACACCTTAAGCATCAAGTCATGAACAGGGTGGTCGAAATTTCCACCTAAAACATAACATCAAGAAAACTGATGAAACACGATTTTTTTAAATGGAAACCATACACTATTCTATTATTTTTGGATACTACGAAAAAAAAGATATCAAGTTCATGAAGAATGCCCTATACCTAAAATACACCCCTAGCAAGATATATCCGATTTTGGGAAATAATTGAAATGTAAATCATTCGAAGCAATACCAAACCAAGAAAGCTTTGAAAACAAATAAACTAATATTAACTCTGTCGTTGGTAAAAGATAACTCAACATGAAAATGGATGGAATGAAATAAAATACTATCAGAGAGATGAATTATATCTTTGTTTATTGATATCGAATACACTTTTCACTACACTCATGGTTATCTTTGGAACTCAATTTATTCCTTTTGTAGTTTTAAATTTGCTATTCTGATTTTTGATTGTCTATATGACAGTTTTAAGTTGAATATTTGAATCTGTATCCTGGTGGCTGTCAGAATTTTTCAACCAATCCTAATCCACAGGGAGCGGCAACTCTGTCGCAAGTATTACCACTCACACGATATTTAAGGGTTTCGTAACTCTCACCGTAATATGTAATTGATAAACGGATGCGCATCTAACACCCACTTTGACCTGGGGATAGCTTAACCCCAGTGTCAGTTAACACTCATATTTAACACTGCATTGAAAAACCGGCCCTTAAACGATTAAGAAATTAATGCTTTTTATAAACTGTTGCCAAGAATTGTAAGAATCCCTGAAAAACGACAAAACGAAAACCAATATGGAGGACGAAAATTTAATCGCGATTAAACAGCTCTTGTGAAATAATCATTTACTTAAACAAAATAAGTATTCAAAAAATGGTGGTGTCGGATTGGTCTATTTCATCATGAATGAAATAATCTCCAAAAATTGTTTTGTGATAGAAGAATTCTAGTTCGTCGATGGGAATATTCAAATGGAACAACCATCTTCGTGCAAGTTCTTTAAGTTTCGGGAGTTTGTGAAACGTAATTTTTTTTTGTATATTCGTACCCATTCCAGCAAACTGGAACACAAAATTCGAACATTTGCAACAAGCTCGATTTTTTTGCAAATATTTTTCTAATAAATTCAAATTTAAAAAATTGAACTTGACAATGTTGACAAATGTCAGTATATCGATTCAGTAGTCCGAACATTTAAAAACAAAATTTATGACCAACCTGACAGCAAAAAACGATCATCAAGAGCCCGTGGAATATTGTCAATTATTATCTCCTGATATATTAAATGAACATTTTTCGACATGATATTTCTCATGTCAATTCTTATTCTAAGTTCCCACATTAATCTGGCCTTACAAATATTTCTCTGTGGGCGACAAAAACCTCTCGCGTCTAGGTCATCAACTCATACCACATCAGTCATACAGGATTAGGCAAACATCAAGTATATCAGTGAAAAAAACGTACCATAGAACGAAATCAAAATTGAATCAAGCCAAGCCCCAATCACTCATGCTCACTTGGCTGCTCAGGAAAATAGCATTCCTTATTAACAAAAAGGTGCACGTCAGGAATCACTGATCTGAATAAATGGGACGATTCATTACTGTCGTGTACGCACAAAGAAAATCATTCGTTGTGTGTTGGAAGGGCAAGGGATGGACTTCCTCAGACTTTACGCTTCGGGGTATTTCACGGTCTTTATTTGGCAATCAAGATTCCCTGCCATCCTGTCTGTCTCCTTTGTTGAGGACGACACATTAGCATACTGTTATAGGTTAGTGTTTTTATTTCATGGTCTGGAGACGAACAAATTTCGGGGCATGTGAACAAGTGAACAAAGAAATTATTCACTGGTGGTCTTTTATGATTTGCGAAGGTCTGTCATCTGACTTGCAAGCGGAAAATATAAAATTAATATCATACTTTATTTTAGATGCGTTTATACCTAAACATTTTCAATCGATGTGTGGAAAAAGGCGTTTACCTTCAAAGAATCAAATGTAACACAGCTGTTGAAGAAATGGGTTTCATCTCATCGCTCGTCTATCGAAAACGTTACATACAAAAACATCATTTAATACGGCTTGTTACTTTTCTCAACAAATATGAAACCCAGTGTCACAATTTTCACTCGGGTTTGAAGACTGTCGTTTTTTAAAATTTCTTTCTAACGTTTCGCTAGCGCGAGTGGCTAGCTTCTTCAGAGGCTTATACATCATGAATAATCTCAGATGACTGGAGTTCTTACATTCTGGCGGTGGTATGGAAACTATCTGCGATTGTTTTGGAAAAATTTTGCAACAATTTTGGTTTACGGAAAAGAAATCTGGAGGTCACAATGAGCTTATGATTCATTCGTTGCAGTCATTAGTTATTGACTGCTAGACCTACCCTATACTGATGAGGAGCAACACTCCGAAATCGATATATAGTTGGTCCGAATGTTTCGATGAACATTCCCATGCAACCAAGCAATTGCAGAGATAACCTTGTAGGAACTTGCACGGAAATTTCACCTGTTTCAGGTTGTTTCAACGGATACATAATTTACAGTGTCAATATTTTTAAATTTTAATAAAAAATTTTCTTCGTTATGGTTGCACCAAATATGAAAAACTTAGTATTGCTGAACAGATAATGAAAATCCCTTTCGAACAAGATGCCACACGACCCCCCTTCTCATTTAAAATTTTTGAGGGGGTGCTCATAATTCAGAGGGGGTGCAAGAAGGGGGTAATATTTTCATACTGTAAATTGTCAAATTGCCAATAAAAATTGACCTGTTTCAGGATTTTTTCATAAAATACATAATAACGCTAAAAATGAATTTATTCCATACCTTTGGACCGCACTGTATATACACACATACATACATATATATATATATATATATAATCAACATTATCCGGTGACTGATCACCACGCAACTCGATCAAGAAGCATCTGGGACCATATGCCACTAGTTATTTGATACATAAAATAAAACGCGATCTTCGAAATTAACGAACGTTTAGAAAATTGACACCCTTTTGTGTCATCTGTCATACGGGATGTTCGCTGGTCACATTTTGTTTGCGGTCGATACGGGCAAATTCAAGCGGAAAATTACACATTAGGCCACACATAAGGCACACGAAAGTTCCTGGGAGCGGGTGGATTTTTAACTTTCGTTGGTGGTGATTGAAATTATATTTTATAAAAATTTTCTTTTCAGTTGTCGAAATTGTGTGATGTTTATGTTGGAGATATAATATATTACGTTCAATGCTTTAAAGTATATTCGGATATCTATATTAAATTAATATTATAATTACTAAATCATTCAATACAGGGTGTTCCATTTGAAATTCGAAAGAGAACGTAATTTCCGGTGAAACTGGCATTACTATGCATAGAAAAATAAACGGTTTTCAGGAAGAATTTTCGACTATATCGCTACATTTCTCACCTCACGCCCTGTACATCTTCGCATGTGTCACCATGTGCCAATGCAATCGTAACTCCTTTTAAAGGAAATGAAACACTTATCGTTCACCTGAAAATAGTGTGTACGTTTCTGTAAATATTAAAATATTTACCTGCAGTTATGTAAATTTGGCGATAACTATTTAAAATATTTGAACTGTTTTGACTGAGCGTGCTCGGTTTGTTGTTTTACCTGTTTGATTAAGATAGTGAAATAAACATATCCATTCACCAAATTAACATGCCGAAAAGTTTAATTTTTCTTTGTCTCCTCCCAATGTTTCTAAAATAAGAGAGTAATCGAAAAACTTGTAGGCTTTACTTTAAGAACTTTTGGAACTTTAAGTTGGGATTTAACAAAATCGGATTTATTTCTTGAAAAAAAAAAAACTTTATCGCGTGGCAGTCTGTTAAATGGCGAGTATTTTTTTTTAATGAACCCGATCATTCTAAATGCTTTGTTACAAATATTATTCACATGATCATTGAAGTTGAGACCTTTAGCGAAGATATCACTGAAAAAAAAATTTGGTTAGGGTAGCAAAAAAAAATGTTACGGTAACTATATACTTCTGTCGGTATAGGCACAACCGGATATATAATTACACTAACCATCTCAAAATTGTTAAGTGAATATGGTTGAAGTAACGAAACAAAAGACTATCAAAACAGCCGTATATAAGTAGTATTACATTAACAATAAAATACTGTGAAAATTGTGAGTTACTCCGAGTAAACAAAAAAATTTAAATTTTTTATAAGATCTACTGGATTCGAACACACGAACTTTGGATTACAACGCAGCTGGCAAATGCTCCAAGTGCACACGCCAAATCACCTTATTTTTTGATTTTATTATTGGTCAGTAATGAAGGACCCACAGTTGGACTGAATACTACTTTTTCAGTAAGTTGACAGGGAATTAATATTACCAATTGCACAAACTGCCAAATACATGTGAAGTTTTGTGAATAATTCTTTCTAAGTAGGAGTTCTGATTATTATAATATCTGATTAACGTGTTTCAATTGGAGAGATTTGGTTTACTGAGTATCCATCATCTCATCTGTCATTTTACTTTTAACAATAGTGTTAAAATTATTTTTAAGAATTGAAACACAGATTTAACATCATTAATGGAAAGTAATAATAATATAGGCCCAATGTGTGAACCTTGCGGAACCCCTGACACACTGCCAGCTACCTTTAGATTCTACATTCTGATAAATAGCCAATTATTACTACTAATTACCCATACTACATTTACAGGGTGACCCAGGGGTGTGTCCATGGTCCATAACTTTTTTCTATGCAAGCAATCGACTTGATTTTTTTTTCAATCGATAGGTTCAACAAAGAGCACATTCTGAAAATATGTTTCAAAAGAAAATACACGACTACGTTCCATTTTTTTAAATGGAAACCCTCCTTTTTTATTCCATTTTTGGATTCGCCACAAATATAACGCACCCTGGTTTCATATACCTATCAGCAATAGTTTTTGATATATGTCAATTTATGTGTCAAAATCGCGTCGTGCATGGGCCCACAGAAAAATTCATAATTTCAGAACCATTCAAGACAACTCAACCTAGTTTTTCCCAGACTATTCCTCAAGCTTCAGAGCCTCTTTTGAAATGCTGGCGAACTTGAAGTCAATGTTCCATCGCCTGCTACGATTTTTTTCAAATGACCATTTACAAATGGCAATAACTCGATTTTTTCAAATGCAACACCCTGTATTTTATTGCACCATTACATGGCATTTTTAAAGAGCTTTTCGTCAATATCGGCTTTATGGGGTCTACTTTGTGTAGTTTGCCAAATATGTTAAAAATAAGAAATGTGGATGGTTTTTGAGGAATCTAGGAGGTCGCTTTCGTGAAATTTGACACATTCTCAAAATTATGGAGAGAATATGTTTTTGAAATTGTAATATAAACAGGAGTACATTACAAAGAAAATAATTCTAGTAATAGTTACAATAACAGGAAAGAGTGATTAACAATAAACCATGTAAAAATTTTGGGGAAAGGCCACTTATAAATGATCAAATAGGTCTCCATCATGTTCCGCACAAGCTGCTAGTCTTCTTGTGAATGAGTCCCGAACTCTAGCAAGCATTGCTCCATTAGTTGAACGGAAGGCTTCCGTGATCCTATTCTTCATATCATCTGCAGTTGTCGGACGATCTCTGAAAACCCTTTCTTTCACGTACCCCCAAAGAAAGAAATCTAGAGGCGTAAGGTCTGGGGATCGCGCTGGCCAAGGAATAGTACCTCCTCGGCCTATCCAACGATTACGATAGGATTGATCTAACATTTCTCGAACTATACTATGGTTATGCACCGGCGCACCATCGTGCTGCAACCACATGGTTCTTCGGGTATTCAAATCCACTTCTTCTAACATTCTCGGAAGATGTTCGCGAAGGAAACGTAAATATCTTTCACTATTTAGCACATTGTCGAAGAAGTAGGGACCAATAATGTGATTTCCAATAATTCCTCCCCAAACATTAAGCGACCATCGCTGTTGGTGGTCAAGGGTCCTCAACCAGTGAGGATTTTCGACTGCATAATAATGCATGTTGTGTTTGTTGACCGAACCGTTGTTCTTGAAAGTTGCTTCATCAGAAAACAGAATTTTGTTTAAAGTATTATAATCCTCATCAATCATGCCATTCATTTGAATACAGAACGCAACTCTATTGGCAAAATCATCACCATACAATTCTTGATGTAGGTTCAGATGAAAGGGGTGGAACTTATGTATCAATATTATTCTGTTCACACTACTTTGTGAAATATCCGTTTCCGCTGCTATTTCCCTAGTGCTTACGTGAGGATTTTCCTGTAGCATCAATAAAACTTGCAACTCATTTTCCTCATCAATTCGACCACCAACAATTTCCTTTTGAGTATAAGACACACTACCACTGAGTTCAAACCGATCTCTTAACTTTTGGAATGAAGACACCCGAGGAGTTCTTGCTTCCGGATATTTTTCATGGTAGATTTTGCTTGCCAATACAGTAGACCATATTCACTATTTCTTCGGGAGTGAAATTAATTTTCAACAATTTTACGTGTACAATTATTGACAGTACAAGGATGTCAAATCTTACGAAAGCAGCCTACTAGATTCCTCAAAAATCATCCACATTTCTTATTTTCAACATATTTCGCAAACTACACAAAGTAGACCCTACAAATGCTATATTGACGAAAAGCTCTTAGAAAATGCCATGTGATGGTGTAATAAAATACAGGGTGTTGCATTTGAAAAAATCGAGTTATTGCCATTTGTAAACCGTCATTTGAAAAAAATTGTAGTAGGCGATGGAACATTGACTTCAAGTTCGCCAGCATTTCAAAAGATGCTCTGAAGCTTGAGGAATAGTCTGGGAAAAGTAGGTTGAGTTATCTTGAAAGGTTCTGAATTTATGAATTTTTCTGTGGGCCCATGCACGACGCGATTTTGACACATAAATCGACATTTATCAAAAACTATTGCAGATAGGTATATGAAACCAGGGTGCGTTATGTTGACAATTTAGTGGCGAATCCAAAAATGGAATAAAAAAGGAGGGTTGCCATTTAAAAAAATTGAACGTAGTTGTGTATTTTATTTTGAAACATCTTGTACATTAATGAAAATATTTTCAGAATGTACCCATTGTTGAACCTATCGATTGAAAAAAAAAATCAAGTCGATTGCTTGCATAGAAAAAAGTTATGGACCATGCACACACCCCTGGGTCACCCTGTATATACCTATATCCTTCATGTCAAACTTCAGTCATTGTGGAGGCGTGGAAATAAATCACAGTGTAGGTAAGACGTGCCAACATTGATTCACGTGAATTCCGATCTTTTATTAGTTTTCCTTATCGGTTTCTCTTTTATCGGAACTTGTTATGTAGAACAAAGGCAAACAAAATAGAAAGTCTTCCGGCCTCTCCTGCCCCATTTAGAACGAGCGGAGGTGTGTCTTAATCAATATTGACATGCCCTTTGTTGTAATAATGTAACCATCCGGGAAGTTGGGTTTGTGGTTTGATAGGTTTTATCCTTTATTTCACAAATGAACAATGGCAGTTATCAGATGATTAATATACATTACTGCATTTTTATCATTGTCTTTCATTAATTATTTGTAGAAGGAGAAAAATCTGATCTTCCTATCAAAAGTACCTACTTGTAATAATAATAATAGATTTTAATGACAGTACTGAACATAATCATACAGTTTCCTAAATTTCTGTCAAGACATTATTCAAGTTTTGATCCTGTCACGGGACTAAGGGCTCGCCCCCTCCCCCTCTTCCCGAAAAAAGTTGGGTAACTCGAGAAATTAAAATCCGTAAATACAGGGTATTCCAAATTAAGTCGGCACCATTGCCAACTCCGTTATAATTGATGCTACGAATTCGGTTGAATGGGCAAACTAGTGGCCTTCCCGATGCCAAAAACAAAACAAAAAATTGACAGTCGCGTTTTCAGAATATTTCATAAAATGATATTTTTTTCAATGGAACACCCTATATTTTTTCATTCATTTCAATTCGTAATAACATTCTCAACAACAATAACCTTAGGTAGGTAATTATGATTTTAATTCCACATACTTTATCTTTTTTCCGTATTTCTTCCTCGGTTGACTATGGACAAAATATGATATTTTTTCACGAAACCATCCAAGTAACGTTCGTGACATCGACGTCACAAAGTGTTGAATCTACTACAAGCACAATACGATTCCTCATTTTTACTTTACCACTAGTAACATACCGAAATCTCGCCCCCTTGTTTTGAATCTCTCTGTGTACACAATGCCGTCGAGGCAACCCCTTGTTTACCTCCGAACACGTCACCCCCGTGGCTCAAAGTACCCCACCCCACGTCCTCTCCAAACAAACATTGAGTGATTTGGTTTGACAGGAAGTCCCATCTAGTCGTCTGCAATTCGATATCGGAGACATATGCCTTGTGTCGAATTTTGTGGCATCAGCCACATGTCCCGAGAAGGTAAATTGATCCAATCCCATCTCGATGCGCCTAATTTACTCTTCGAAAATTCGAACAAGTTCGAATGTTTTGCCGGAGAGGACAAATAAATGATAAGAATAAAATCTACAAAGTCGAAGTGCCCCTTCTCTCCACATATTTCCACAAAGTGGAAAATATGAAGTAAAAATCTGACAGAAAACTACTTCCCTGGCCTATGCCACGACGGATATTGAACTACTTCTGACAGATAATTGTGCAACGTTCTTCCAAAAAGACCCAATTGCAAGTGCTTATTGTACTCTCCGGCAAAATATTCGAACTTGTTCGAATTTTCGCATTTACTCTTCCTGGAGTCTTTTACTGTCTCGAGGAGTGCTTATTGATTTTCCTGGCGGATGACGCTGCGACTGACTTTACTGTAAGTCGCTGCTTCATCCGTAGGGAATTATTAAAACAATAGATTGTGATTCATTTGGCAGGGACAAGACAACTCAAAGTTGTCGGACCTACCCTTGCACTGTCTGCAGGTGGTCATCCCCAGCCAAATTAAGGCTAATCTTTTGTTTGTCTACAATAAGCACTTGCAATTGGGTCCTCTAGTGGACCTGATGAAATCCCAATGTTCATACTGAAAAAAGTTATTTCATTATTGAACCACTAGTAGATCTCGTGAATCTTTCATTTGCCACAGGCTGTTTTCCTTCAAGTCTCAAAATAGGTAAAGTTGTGCCAATACAGAAGAAACCCAATTCTAGGAATTTAAATGACTTTCGTCCAATCACAATACCATCGTGTTTTTCCACAAGGCTAATGGATTTTCTCATGAGAAAAAAATTATTATCAGCTAGTCAGCATGGATTCTATCCAGGTAGGATTCTATCCAGGTAGGTCAACTAGCAGTGCCATCTGTGCCTTTTTGGAAAAAGTTGTGAACTTCATCGAGGCAGGCCAGTGCCCTGCGGGAATCTTTTGTGATTTGAGTAGGGCGTTCGACTGAGTCGATCATGATTTGTTGCTGACTAACCTTTATTCTTGCGGAATTCGAGGTCCAGCTTATACATGGGTTGAGTCTTTTCTGACTAATAGAGAACAGTACGTGAATGTATTCCACTGTGATGGTACCAAAGAAAATAGTATCTATGGGTGTCTCGCAGGGATCTGTGTTGGGCCCCATGTTCTTATGATATATATATATATATATATATATATATATATATATAAGTGAAAATAGAGTATATTTCGTTTTAATTCCGAGAGTTCTAACCTTTGACAGCTGTTTTGTGCTAACGCACTCATCAGAAAGGATTTATGGAGCTCTCGAAATTAAAACGAATCCACTCAAGAATTAATACCGTGAAGGCAAGACAGATATAACTAGTGACTGTAGATGTCATAATTAACTTTCTGTTATATATATATATATATATATATATATATATAGATAAACTAGTTAGTGATAATTCGTATATTCTATTTGCAGACGATATTTCCATTGTCGTCAGCGATAAGAATATTAACATCTTGAATGACAATTGTTCAGAGATTATGAACCGCACTGTAGATTGGTGCTCTAAAAACAGTTTATTTCTCAATCCTAATAAAACTCAAATTGTGAGATTTCATAACAGACAGAAGTATGCGCAAAGACTGAATATCAGTATTAATAATGGGAATGAACACTTGACTCAGTCAGATTCTGTGAGGTTCTTGGGAACTGTTTTGGATGACACACTGAGCTGGAGAGCTAATTGCGAGTCACTTATACGAAAATTAAATTCAATTTGTTTTTTATTTCGAAATCTCAAACCGTTGTAACTTGTAATCAGCTAGTTACATTATACTTCGTTCAAGTCGATTCCCGATTGAGATATGGCCTACAATTTTGAGTAAATTCGTCTTTGGCTCCTAATGTATTCACAGCACAGAAAAAAATTGTTAGAATGATCGCTGGTGTCTCCCAACGCAGTTCCTGTAAACCATTATTTGTTAAGTACAAGATTCTGCCCCTGGTTTGTCTGTTCATTTTGGAAATGTCCGTTTACGTTTTCAAAAACAAAAAACTATTTCTGACCAATGACTGTAAACGTGAGAAGTCAACTAGATAGAATAAATACTTATATATTCCATTTTGTAAATATAATGTGACTTTGAAAACACCTAAGTACTTAATTGAAAATTCTTAATTTGTTACCCGAAGATTGAAAATGTAATCAGTCTGAGGGACTTTTTAAAAGAAAACTTAAAAATTATCTTTATGAAAAGTGCTTTTATAATTTTTTGGATTGACGTGGCCTTTACTTGATGGAAATTCATAGTATATGACACTAAGGTAAACACGATTAAATTTCCACAGATTTATTGTCTTCGCGACATGTTTCGATACACTGTATCTTTTTCAAGCGAATGTAATACATTAATTTTATAATTTGACAGATTTTATGACTTACAGATCATTTGTTTGTATTGTGTAAAAATAACTGTTGTTTTATATTGTTTGTGTTGTTTAAAAATTACTGTTGTTTCATATTGAACAATCACTGTATGTCTATGATGTATATTTGTAATTATGTCTACTTTTTTTATCAATTTATACTTCTCTTTTTCATATAGTATTTAGAATACTGCATGCCTGCTCTTGTATGACAATTTTCTATACGATGCTGTAATGTATTGTCCACGGAAATAAATTATCTTATCTTATCTTATCTTCTTGGAAGAACGTTGCACAAATATCTGTCAGATGTAGTTCAATATCCGTCGTGGCATTAGCCAGGGAAGTACTTGTTTTCTGTCAGATTTTTGCCTCATATTTTCCACTTTGTGGAAATATTTGGAGAGAAGGGTACTTTGACTTTGTCGATTTTATTCTTATCATTTAATTTACTTTTATTAAAATCGTGTGCCGAGTCTTATACAGGGTGATTCCTAAGTTGATACTTTCTCAACTGTGTCTAGAACCCGTTAAAATAAACAGCTCTTTCAAATGTCTTTTTTCAGAAAACTGAAAAATAAGCGAAAAGGTGGATCGGTCGAAATGGACCAATTGCATGGCCACCAGGGTCGCCAGACCTGAATCCGCGTGACATTTTTTTGTTTTATGAAAGGTTCAGTTCGCGCCAACTTTGAACACCTTATTTGAGTTAGACAGGACCGTATTGGACACGTTTTGTAATGATGTAACTCTTTTATTTTTCATGTTTTTGGAAAAAGTTATTTGAAAAAGTTGTTTATTTTAACGATTTCAATACACAGTTTGAAAAAAGTATCAATTGACCTTATTGGTTGGTTGGTTAAAGGCTGACGAGCGAGATACCGTGTTTACCTTGAGGTTTCTCCTCAAAACTGAGACCAGCTGGTGTCTATTGTTTTGTTCTGTCGTCAGTGGTTCCTAGTTAAATAGGCCTGTGTTCTTCACCAGGTTCAGTAGTCTTTTTACTTGGTGTTTCGGATTCATGCCTGTTTCTAGGTTGATCTGTCCGAATATTCCGTTGCTCTTGTTGAGCAGCGCGTCGCATTCGAAAGTGATGTTAGAGGTTGTTTCCGCCTTGTCACCACAGAGTCTACAGTCCACGGCTTCTCTATTTATTCCCATGGTGTGTAGGTGTTTCCTAAGGCCGCAGTGTCCGGTTAGTAAGCTGGTGATCGTGCGTATCTGAGATCTGTTAAGGTTGAGTGTTTCAGCCGCCACTGTTTGGCTCAGGTGCCTCACCTTTTTACGATTTGGTCCCAATACGTTTGGTGTTTTGATTTCTTCCACTCATTGATTAGGATTCCGCATCGGGTTTTGTAATTTCAAACGCTGGTTCTGGACCTGTGAATGGTGATTCAGATGCTTTCTTTGCAAGATGGTCTGCTTTTTCATTGCCTTCAATTGCCAAGCACCCACACAAGTGTAACCTTATTGCGTTTCGACTGTTCATTGAGGCTCTGAAAACATTCCCAGACTTGCTTAGACTTTATCTGTATTGAGTTCACAGCTTTCATAACGCTGGCTGTCAGATAGAATGTAGATGTGTTTTCTTTCAATCTCACGGTCTAGATTCGTCTGTATGCATGTCTTTATGGCATTTGTCTCTGCTTGGAATACTGTGGTGTTGTTGCCAATTGGGACTATCACGTTCCTTTTTGGCCTCACCCCGTATATTCCTGCTCCTGTTCCTTCATCTGTTTTTGAACCATCTGTGAACCAGATAATGTTTCCAGATGAAATTGACCTTATTAGTTTAGGGTCATGTTGGATGCGACCCTATGGTTACCATCTACGTAAAAATAAATTTCCCTAAATTATATAGGGAATTTTAGTCACAACTATAAAATGGTACCGACAATGATAAATGACATTTCATAATAAAATAACAAATAACCTATCTTTCCACTTTGATTTGGCATTTTGGTATATTCTCATTTTCTACTACCTACTAGCTATTTCTCCCGTTGTTTGGTCTTCTTCAAAATTAAAATGTGAGATTTCATCAGTAGATGGAATGTGGAGGGATTCAAATGAACAACAATGGCTCCAATTTCTGAAATTTGAAAACCCATGTCTGCCATTATTGAGTTACCAGGTTGTAGTTTATTCAATAAACCACTTTTGAGAACAACTTCTTTTCCAGAAATTCTTCCAGGATTTTTCCCAGAAACTGATGGGGACAGATTTTCGAAAAAGAAATTCGTTTAGCGTCCAGTGACAGTGTCATATGGGGTACTCCACCCTGTATACAGATCTGGGGCATATTGGCAAAAATCCAAATCGTCTGTTCGTTAATGTATCTTCTAGGTGCATTTTAGAGAACATTTCTTTGAAATTTTAGCCTTGAAAAATATGTAATGGAATAATTCCCTTTTAACAATATTAGGCTAGTCTGGCACTGGACACTGGACTTATACCTGTTCGTATCGTCTGAACTTTTTTGTTATACTTTGAAAAAATGTATACATTAATACATATTCAAATGCCAGCTTTGTGGAAGTACACTACAGTACAGTATAATTATTTTAAATTTACAAAAATTTGTGAGGTTATGTTGCACCTAAGCAAATCCTGTCAGACTGAAAAGAGAGTAAACTAACAGGAGGGTTTAATAAGCTCGAGCCAATCAGAATCTTGAAGCATCGACGCGTCATAGTGACGTACTTGGACATGAGTACAGAGTCGAACTCGAATCAAGAAACAAAACTGTCACATGTAACTCTCATATACCAAGAGCTAGTCCGTCACTGTCTATGGAGAATGGTGGCAATGACATGTCCAACTACGTCACATTTCGTCACAAATGTTCTTTCATCTCTTTCTATATGTTCCCCTTATTGTCTTATGGGGATTAAACTCTCCTAGTCAAATAACGTTTAGTCTCCTTGATCAGACTGTTGTTCTCTAAAGGTGCATTCAGCAACATTAACGTAACTTTAGCATAAGCACTGTCATAAACATAAACGTTAAAATAAATAATTTTGTATGAATCCAATATTATACAAGTTTTAGACTTAGGCATAAATTTAAGAATGACAGGTACATTTTATGGACAATGTCAATTAAAGTATGATCTTCATGGGCTTTTCACATCAAATGAAACACGCGTCACTTTCAAGAAAAAATACCGTTCCCAAGGAGTATCTGATGTGATCTCTGGTTACCATGTATTCGTTCTTGACATTTGACATGAAACTTTAGGTACACGCGCCTTATGGACAATACTTTAACGTAAACGTAAGATTTTCAAAGTCACATGTTTTTAGCATAAACTTATTAGTCAGCATAGGGCTGATTGTTTTGATATAACAGATTCAACTTTCTCTTTAAAGATATATTGAAGCACAATTTAAAAATGATGTTGACTAAATGCACCTCAACCTAACTGATTTCCAATAAAGTACACACAAATTTCATCCTTAGTCAAAGTGGTTGTCAGCTCTTAGACTATAATAATTTATTTCATCATAATTTCAATAGAATGTCATGCCTCCAGTGATAACTCCTACATATGACATACATT
The DNA here is from genome assembly GCA_944452925.2 of Chrysolina oricalcia. Lineage (NCBI taxonomy): Eukaryota > Metazoa > Arthropoda > Insecta > Coleoptera > Chrysomelidae > Chrysolina > Chrysolina oricalcia. The sequence continues at coordinate 3,797,196 of OX101825.2, read as the reverse complement.
TCGCATTTACCACTGATTATTATTACAACATATCACATCTCTTGAATTGTTTCAATTACTCGCATAGCTGCTAACATTGTTGTTCTACAGCGATGAAGAATGTCAACACAAACATTATGTATATGAGTCAAAGAATGTTATAATCGAAAGACTGGTTTAGATTAGAAACAAACACCTGCAATTAGTTGTCTTTCGTATACTTCACGGTATTCGGAGGATTTTTTTCAGTCTTCAGTTTTACAACAAAAGGAAATTTATGTTTTTTTAGTGAACAGGAGAAACAAGGAAAAGAGGAAAAGAATCATAGATTTTTTTCAGTTTTTTATCTCTGGTGAACACGCTCCTAGATGATGGATTCTAATGTCTTACTTACTGTTAAAACAACAAGATTATCACTGATGATGGCCAGCCGTTCCTTTGGCAAAACTTGGGGACTCGGACCCAAACAATCCCTTTGGCTATACACAGCGAAAGTGAGGCCATTGATTACGTAAGGGGGGCCTGCTGCGGTAGCCAAAGGTTGAACAAGTGACAACCATAGGGAGGCTGGATAGTTTATAAAGACTGGCCGTGCTCAGTGTCACTGGTGCTATGTTTAGCACATCTACAATTAGTCTGGAGGTGATACTCCTCCTTCCTATGCATTCGCACAATGCAATGGAGGCAAGGATAGTAGCCTCCAACTAAAGTGCCTGTGCCAATGGAGTAGCGATAACCTAGGCTACTCCAACATAATGGAGGTCATAAAAATCGACACATCTGAGATGCTGTCAGACAAAATGACTCCAATCTACTCTTTGGATGGAACATTATTCTGAATTGGCGTTCTTGTGGATATTATATTTCTATGATGCTCGCATGAGGATGGATGTCTTCGGACACTGCAGTTCAGAAACCTTTCGTCTAACACTGCAACTCCGAAAGCATTGACATGGAAAATGGAAAACACCGTCGGCGATAAGCTTACTTTCGACGTCAACCGGTTGATAATGAAAAAAATGGCACACAATGCTAAAAATATCTATTATCGACTACAATAAATCACTCAAATATAATCATATATCATATCCCTCCAAAGAAGTCGCAGAAATCTCCACCAGGTGGTCGTGCTGCAGCTTCCTGATATTATTCCTGCGAAAAACGTCGCTGACGATGGTGTGCGCCACCTCCCTATCCTTACAGCTCTTAGACCGCCGCTGCATCAGCCAGTTCCCGGAAATAGTCTCCACCCCTTCACAGACCCTGCACTCCCCTATGAAGGTAGCGAGTTTCTTCCCCCTGGTCGAAACCGCAGTGAGAGCAATCAAAGACGCCTGCTTGAAAGGCACCAGGGCAGAAACGTTCCACGAATTGTAGGACAGGAACCCCTCCATGGGAGGTTCTCTAGGCAAGACCTTCACTCTGGGGTGAATCGATCTGTTTTTGAGGAAAATTCGAATCTGCACCCCTCCGGCGTAGCTGTCCCAGTCACCGTTCACGTTGCACAGGAGCGACTCCAGGGAGGGCTTGGCCTCGTTCTCGAACTGCATCAGCTCTTTGATGACGTTGCCGAGCAGCGTATCGGCTTGGGTCGTGATGTCCGAGGAACTCTCGTCGTAGTCGTCGGCGCCGGTGGTCTCTTCCTCTGGCGCTGTTGTCCTGATCGGAGTCGTGCCCTCTGGCGCTGTTGTCTTGCTCGGAGTCGTGCCCCTCGTTTCCTTCGTGTCTGTTTTTCTCGTCTCTCTCGTCTCTGCCTTGGTTAGCTTCTTCGTGGTGCTTTCTGTCTCGCAGCTGGCTAAAACATCACTTTGGTTCGGTATTATCAAAGGAATGACTGTGTATTTACCCGCTATGGTTTCTGAGTCGGAATTGCCGGTGCTAATGTTGGCATTTCTAGTTTTTATGTTGCTTAAAGGAACAATGCTGCCATCCTTGACGACGTAGAGATGGTTTTGGTCCAGGTCTCTCTTGAATTTGGAGCGCTTCTTAACTCTTTTTATGAAGTTTCGGAGGTCTTCGCTCATAGGCTTCGACTTCAGGTACTCTCGCTCTTTGGCTAGGAGGTTTCTCTTTACGATTTTCAGTAGATTTGTGTTATCGGGGATTGGAATAGGGGAAGTTGAAGTTATTGAAAGCAGGAACAGCGTTACAATTAAGTTATATATCACCCATTTCAATAACCTTATTGTCATCACCTCGCTTATTTGTTATAGTGCCATTAACTTCAAAAAACTACTAAGTTTCGACTAAATAATGGAGTATGTCAGAAACTTGAAATAATGTGAATAATCACTAGACATGACAGTTATGTCACTGCGCAGTTGAACCTCAGCATTTTAAGGGCGGATTTAGTCAACTTTAGCACAAGCATTATCATAAACAGAACGGTAACATCAAAGGTTTTTAGGATAGTTGGGAAGAATCGCTTTTGCAAGTGATATTAACATGAAATTTGAAAAACTGAACATTGATGAACTATTCATACTATTTTTCAGACATAAAATCAAACGATTCATATTTTTAATGATGATTTTCAAAACCTCGGACAAAAACGGTAAATCGCTCCAGTAAGTGATTCCTCTGTAGTACATGAACGAAAAGACGGATAGTTCTGCTACTGTCCACAAGGTATTGCACAGAATTATTGTCACTGTTATATTTACTCCACAATTCGAGCCTCATCATTGGGATCTCGGAAACCAGAAGAGATACGAGGTAGGTTAAAAGGAAGCAAAGTTGCGCAATTTGGTGTTCATTGTAATGCCGCTTTCATATTTGAAAAATTCCGAATACTTCCGAAGATTTTTGGAAAAAACCGATTATTCGCGATTTCATTTTTATTTTTTTGTGACTCTATTTGAATAGATATAACAAAACAAATTTCTTATTCTCATCGCTACTTTTTCTGTTCTACAAGATGGTGTTATCAGATTTTCAAACAGACGTTTCGTATTTGAGCTGCCATCATCAACTTTGTTGTTTCAAATACGGCCCTGGATTTTTTATTATAGATTTTAAAAGTTTCTAATGTCCCAAAACAAATGATGTATCGCACTTATTCTAAAAGTTTATATTAATAGCATTTTTCATAAGAACTCATGAGTTAGAGAGAGACAAAAATTAGATTTTTAATAGAGTTAAAACAAACTTTTTTTGCAATAACGCACTGCATAAAACTCAAAAACTAACATAAAAGTGGTTGGGTAATAAATAATATAATTGAAGTGTCATCCCTCAAACTCTAGGCCCTAGGCTATATTTACAAAAATAATTGCATTTTATCAAAGTGGCTGTGCATCGTGCATTCTGGCTATCTTAGTTCATTTGTTAATGTTTAAATTATCCAATATTTTGACAGTTCACTGTTCGTTCACTAATCGTTAACGCTTATTAAACGAAAATGACTTTTTCTAACTAAGAAAAACGAGACATGAAAAGGATCGAAATTCAAAAACGGCTTGTGAGCGCTATTTGTTGGAATATCCAGAAAGACGGCAGCCGAATTATATAGTTATTTTGCTAATATTGATAACAATTTAGCTCAGTACGGAAGTTTTGTTAAAACCCTCTTCCGCATACAATGCCATATTTGGTTTCGAACATTCAACTTTTTTTTTCTCTTAAAAAACTGTCACTAATAAAGAAACGTACCAAACCTGCAATGATTCGGTCCTTTTCCACACTAGCGTATCTTTGATTGTCTATGTTTGAACGTATTTACGATTGTAACCTCAAATTTCTGTAAGCGTGTGAATCATTCGTATTAGAACCTGTGAAGTGCATGTTTGATGATCTCTTTTCAACAAATTAAGGTAAGTAATAATTCGTAAAAAAAAATATATCAAATGTATTATAACTTCTTTGTGTCTAACCTGTTTAATGCCTTGAATTATGCCAATTATATATATATTTGTGGTAAAATCTAAAGCAAAACCAAATATGGTTTCGTATGCATTCATACGTATTTTGGCGTCAATTCTACCTGTCATATATGGCTTCGTATGCATTGATGGAAACTGTTTTTTTTTTTCGCAGAATGGAGCCTGCTCGCTTTTATGGGTCAAAACCATACCTTGCGATGGTTCAGTGAGTGAAAGACCGGAGCGGATCTTATATGTCTCTGTTTGATTTCAAACAAGCAACATCTGAGCATTTATGCAAAGCAGGAAAATCATTATCGCGAAAGAGAGGTCGTCCCTCCACTGTTTCAACAAATGATGGTCAAAATCGAATTGGAACACCGACATCCAGCCGCCAAGGAAGTCCTGCTGTTTTGAACCCTTCAACGCCAGTTTCAGTACAAAAAAGAAAAACTCCTGCAAGACACCAAGATTGGCCTCTAAATTCAGTTCTCATTGACAATATAGGAAATATGCCAGTATGGCAGAAAAACCGCCAGATATGCCAAATGTGTTCACAAAAAACACATACAAAATGCAAGAAATGTAAAGTGTTCTTATGCTAAAATGACAAACGAAATTGTTTATCAATACTTCATGATTGATTTCTTTTCTCTCTCTTTTTTTCATTCCACTGTTATCTAATCATTTGAAAAATATTATTCAGTTTTATGCATTCGAAACCATATATGTCCAATGAATGGTTCGTACCAATTGGCGATAATGCATTCGAAACCATATATGGTTTTGATATTTTTTTTCTAAATGATTGCAAATGCAATTTTTTTTTCGACTTTACTATATTATCTTGGTCCAAATAAAGTCACCTAGATGTTAATTGATTTTTTATTTAATCCCTGTTATAATTCATGCAATAGAGGGTTAAGCCAAGGGTTGAATATGGAACACGAATCGATCCAGAAGAGGAACAAATTATCTTGAACACTGTACAACTGTACACTGAACAAAGTAGAAAGTAAAATGAATAATTAAATTATTTTTTAAGGCCAATAATAATCCTCGAGCTTCAGTTAGAGTTTTCTCAGAAGAAGTAGGATTACCGCGAATGAGAGTTTGGAGAACTTTAAAAAGCGTGGATATAAACCTTACAAAATCCATATTAGTCAAATACTAAGACCTGGCGATGCTGAGAGACGATAAGAATTTTGTAACTGGTTGCAAAATAAAATTAATGAAAATGATGACTTCCTAAATAAAACTATATGGACAGATGAACGCAGTTTTTCAACAGATGGACTATTTAACAGACATAACGAACACTATTGGTCAATAGAAAACCCAAGGCAGAATCAAGAAGTAAGACCTCAGGGACGACAATCATTTAACGTATGGGTCGGTATGTGGCACAATAAAATTATCGGCCCGTTTTTTATTCAAGGAATATTAAATTCCGATAGATATGCAGAATTAATAAGGACCAATGTATTGGATTCCTTAATGGAAGAACCTTTGGGCGTATTACGTCAACTATGGTGGCAACAAGACGGTGCACCACCTCATAATGGGAGAGGTGTTAAAAATTTATTAAATGAATTATTCCCTAATAAATGGATTGGAAACTAAGGTCCCGTACGTTGGCCAGCTAGAAGCCCCGACCTAAACCCTCTAGACTACTTTCTTTGGGGATTTCTCAAAAACCGTCTTTATCGAAACGCCACAAAATCTTGAAGTATTACAAGACCTAATAAGGGAGATCAGGGCTATCCCTGCAAGGACCATTCAGCGTGCCATCCATAAACTTCACAGACTGACACGAAAATGCATTCAAGCAGGTGGATTACAATTTGAGTATTTGCTTTAACTTTCATTGGGTATTCAATTTTATAGTTTTTGTTTGACTTTTTTTGGAATAATTAAAACATCATGCCTATTGTTAAACATCACACATTGTTTTATATCAATTTTTAGGAGCTTCTGAGGTCCTCAAAACAATGATGTATCGTTCTTTTTCTAAAAAATTATTTTAGCGATGTCCTGCTAAGATCTTCCTAAAAATCTATTCTCTGTCTCTCTCTAACACATGATTTCTTATGGAAAATGCTATTAATATAAAATTTTCGAATAAGTGCGATACATCATTTGTTTTGGGACATTAGAAGATTTTAAATTCCATAATAAAAAATCCAGGGCCGTATTTAAAAAAACAAGGTTGATGATGGCAGCTCAAATACGAAACGTCTGTTTGAAAATCTGATAACACCATCTTGTAGAACAGAAAAAGTAGCAATGAGAATGTGAAATTTGTTTTGTTAAATCTATTCAAATAGAGTCACAAAAAAATAAAAATGAAATCGCGAATAATCGGTTTTTTCCGAAAATCTTCGGAAGTATTCGGAATTTTTCAAATATGAAAGCGGCGTTTCAATTAGCACCAAATTGCGCAACTTTGCCTCCATTTAACCGACCTCGTATCTCTTCTGGTTTCCGAGATCCCAATGATGAGGCTCGAATTTGGGACACCCTGTACAGCGTTGCCAATAGTTCTAGACAGCGGTACCAATGTTATTTGTTTAATTTTTCGAAAATGAAAGTCACGTCGATAGGGGTTTGTCAGTTCATCAGTTGGATGTTGGTTTGGTCCGCCTGAAGCCTTGGAGTCCTTGGACACAATTGAAGAAGTATGTAAGTAATAAGTTTGGTGTTTTGCGATTCGAAATATAAGGTTTGGAAATAAAACAAGACGCAGGACGCAGCAAGGAACATGAGGTCTCCACCAAGTAAACACCAGAGGCACTGCAACTCTCACCAAATTCACGGACTCACCAAGGTCTCTAGCCAACAAAAGAGCGAAGACACTACAAATTCAACCAAATTTGTACACAGGACTCAGCAGAGGCCCACAGTATTCGAAAGACGAGGTCTCCGAGGTCTCCACCCAACAAAATTATGGAGACACTGTGAATTCCACCATATTCACAGACAGGACTCAACTGATCTCGAAAAATTATTTCTCCGAGGTTTCCACCCAACAAAAAACTAGTGGCCCTGTTAGTTTCACTTAATTCAGTGACAAGGCTCTGTGGAGGTCGCTAATCAACAGTAATGAGGCCAGCGAAGTATACATTCACAAAAAAACGGAGATACTGCAAAACTGAAATATTGTGTAGACCACTGAACAATAAGCCTATACGAAGAGCTGGAAAAGAGAAGAAAAGAAAAGAAAGAAAGAACCTTGAAAACGAATTCAATGGCCTCTGAAGAGTATTGTCCGTGAATTTAGTGAAAGGTGCAGTGCTTCCGGTTTTGGTTGTATGGAGACCTCGGTGGCCTCATTATTCGGTTTCAATGTCCCTTGCCGTGTTCTGTTAACAAATTTCAGGAAATTTGTTACGCGCGCCCTCAGATTTGTCTTGGATGGAGACCTCATTGTTCAAACTCAACACCCCGTACTGAGTTATGTGTGCAAGTTTCAAAAAATATAATAGGAAAGCTAGAACAGAAATTATTATAATAATTATTAAAAAAGGGCTCGGATGTTTTTCACCATCATGAATCATGACTTTGTATGTGTCTCATCAATGTTCACTATAAACCTCATGTTTAATGTCTTGATAAAGAAAATAAACATTTCCGAAAGCTCGACCAAATAACATCCGAGTATTTTGACTGCATCTTCAAGGTCCATCCGCATTTTTCCTTAACTAGTTAGTCAAGACTACCCTTCGCCTTATACATATTATACAGGCCGTTTCTTTTATCATGTGGTAACATTGCTATATTCTAAACCGTAACAGATACGAAGACGATTAAATGGGAGAAAAGGTAACTATTGTGGAGAACAGTACAATGGTCAAAGAAAATTTACAGGGAGTCACGCCCTTCGCGAGTTATACAGGGAAAACCAAAAATGCTGTTATTTGTTTTTTACGAATAGAACTGTTATTTCTGAAAATATAAAAAAAAAATTTATAAGGAAAGTTTTAATGTATTTAAAATGTACTATAAAAATGTAACAATGAATCTTTGATTAAACGTTTCGTGTCAACACGGCCACCATCAACATTTCTTTTCAAATACGGACCTGTCTGTTTTAGTAGAAATATTGATAAAGCGATAAAATCACAATTCAGTGGTACACCACACTTGATATTTTTATAACGTTTCATTTAAAATAACTAACATCATCAGTGACAACAATTTTTAATTACGGTCCTGTCGTTAGGTCGTTTATGGATTCCACAAAACCTAACTCTCCGATATAAAAATTATCAGTGACGCTTTGAATAAATGTATCTATTAAAATTATGTTTACACTTTAATAAAAGATATCTGTAGTTTCAGAGACGAACGATAGCAATTTACCTCGGAAATAAACTTACTTAAGAGTAGAAGAAATCAAAGAAACAGAAAACAATTTATTTCATATTGAATTTTTGAGTGAAAATAAAACCAATATAGAAAATGAATTCTTCAAGATAACCTACATTAAATGCTCGAATTGCCGACCTCTTTGTTGAATGCACATAACTTGTCTGTCCATACAATTTCTGTGGCAATTTTCTAGCATGATGGGTGTAATGCTATTACATGCATCTCTTATTTTTTGTTTGAGATGGTCGATATCTGTACTAGTTGTCGAAAAAAACTTTATCCTTTATGTATCCCCAGACAAAAAAATCTAAAGGAGTCAGGTCTGGGGATCGAGCTGGCCAGGCAATTGGTCCATTGTTTCCAATCCATTTTCTTGGGAATATTGCATCTAAATGTTCCCTTACTATTGCTGCATTATGGGGAGGGACACCGTCTTGTTGAAAATATTGTATTTCACGGCGGATGTTCAGTGGCAATTCATCTAAGTAGCCATCAAACTCATTGGATAAAAAATGTGAATACATTCCACCATTCAAATGCTCGTCGTAAAAGAAAGGACCTAGTACGTTTGTTCCCAAAATTCCCAACCAAACATTTATTCCGAACCTTTCCTGGAAATTGCTTTCTCTATGTTAATGTTCATTTGTATTATTCCACCTATATTGGATGTTTCTGTTAAACCAACCATTGTTGGTGAATTTTGATTCGTCCGTCCATATTATTTTATTACAAATATTTCCAACTTCCCTATTTCTACGTCTTAGCCACATCGCAAATCGTACTCTCCTTTCGTAATCCCTTTCATTGAGGTGATGAACTTTGCGTATCCTGTAGCATTTGTATTTGTTCTTTTTCAAAATATTTCTGGTAGATTTTACAGAAATCCCTAGTTCGTGGGCAATTTCTCGTAAAGAACAATCTTGATTAGAAATATTTTTGTAACTGACCAATCCTAAATTGAAAAAAAAATATTTTCGTCACTTTGTTAATCTTTATGAAGTAATATTTGCTTACGTAAAACATTTATTTGGTTCCGCATACTTCCAGTTACAACACATTTTCTAGTTTTATTTCTATCAAATGCACCACAGTCTCTCAAATTTCTTTCTAATCGTCTAAACATTTGTATGTTTGGAATACGACGATTTGGGTATAGCTCACCATACAAAAGAGGATTTCTATTTGATTTTGCATAAGCAAATAGCATATCAGTCCTTTGGTAAATGAAGTGAGATGCTATTTAATTGTACCATATCATACAATAGTCGTATTTTGACCAAAAACTAATATTTTCGTTACTTCCAGGATTGAGAATTATAGAAATATTCAGTATGATAATTGATTCAGAAGAAATCAGCCTTGAAACAAGGATTTCTGTAGTACAAAAATGTCCAAGAAGGAAAAATACGAATGTTCGTTGTGTTGGGACAAAATCCTACCCAGGAAAATATAAATCAGGATGGATTTATCGAGGGGCAATATATAAGAATATAAATAGAAAAGTTATTAAGTATAGCCCTCAAATTGTTGAGTTCTTTTGTTTCAATTTTAACATCCAAATGTTGTACATCTTCGCACTTGATTTTACCGTACTGATGAGAGCTTAAGCTCGAAACACGTGTCTACGGTTGCACAACAATTTGAGGGCTATACCCAATAACTTTTCTATTTATATATTCTATATCTCTAATGTAGATAATTCAGTAGATAAATAAATCATCATTGAAGAGAATGAAATCACAAAATCATCTCCACAACGAACAAGAAATGTAATAATTATTATTATTAGTAATCCAGCTATCCGTAATACTGCATTGAATCACATTGCCACAATTAATACCAGATAATCATTAATAATCTTGTGAGCTCTTGTTGATGTTATGTTTCTTTTGTCTATTTGAGAAACCAAATCATTTGGAGCTAAAACAGAGTTATTGAATAGAGTTGCAAATTGAAGTGGATCATCTATTATTTCCTCCCCTATTATTTTTTTTATATATTGGAAGAATGATTTATTTGACAACTCAGTGATCACATTCCAGCATGTTTTTGCAGGTTTGTCCGAGGCAAAGATTCTATTTTGATAATGTTCCATTTTAGTTTTTTTCGCTAGGACACTGTTATCTCTTTGAAATTCGATAAGCTTCAAAATCAAAATTTTTCGTTAAGTCCATTTGAAACTTTTTGGATAAAACTGCAGTTACAGGATAGAAGCAGATTTATTTTTGGTCCTTTTCTACGACACATTTTCGAAGGATTTCAGGCAATGGAAAGACATATCTTCTCTCTTCTAAATAAAACGACAAGGCAGATGAAAAATACATTTTATTTCCACAATATATTACTATACTATAAAATATGTACAATTTTTGGTATAATAGCCGTATTTGGGGTTGAAGTATCAACCCCTAAAATATAAAATCATAATATAAATAAATAATAATTTAATTTATTACACTACCCCGACTAGACAAATATTGCAAATGAAAATAAGAAATTTAATATTTTCAAGAAACTTGTGTGAGATCCTGACGCCAGTAAAATAAAATCACTAGTTTGGAAATTGTTACAAAATTTTTAATTAGATTAAAAGTTCCACATTCGAAGAACTTCAAAGAAACTAATTATGAAAACTGATATCATAGTTAACAAACAAATGATGACATTGATTTGGGTTTAATACTGAATTTGAGTTTTTGCGAATATCAGTCAATTCAGTTAAAACATTCAAAACCTAAATTTCCCTTTTTTGAAATTTTTTTCATAGAAATATATTAAATCTGGCTGATTCTGAGATATTCTAGAGTGTAAAATAGTTTAAACCATTCTCACTTCAAGGATCAAATTGGAAAAATAAAAAAAAAATGCGGATGCCTTATTCATTTTGTTTTATACTAGCATTGCTACAAGTTTTAACTTTTCAAGGCTGTTTGTCAATTCAATTACTTTATTGAAATATTATTGTACATAATTCATATGGTTTCATGAATCTTATCTCATCTCATTAAGAATGCATATCACCGCTTTTGTTTATTTTGTATATCAGTTATAACGATATCACAAGTTAATTTATCATATTGTTAGTCAACTTATGATAATCGAGTTCACTTCCATAATAGGTAATAGGATGTGAAAGTACAGGATCATTTCTTTTTTTTTAGATTCGAAAGAATCTGAAAATATGAATATTTTATCTGAATATGACGACCAGCCAAACCATCCTCGCCAATGTTCCGAAAACGTCTATTTTCAGTTTTGCGAATATGGATTTCGTCATCTTAGTTACTGTACAGTGAGTTTCGGAAAGTTTGCACAATATAGGAATCTTTTTTATTATCCATTTGTCAGAATATTTTATTCCTGATAAAAATTGGGAAACTTGGATTTGAGTAGTCATAATTGAAATTTTCATTAAGAGTGAACTTCCCCATTTCATACATTATTGAAAAAGTTTAACTAGAAAAGTTGTTTAAATTTGAAAAAAAAAAATCAGATTTGCAATCACAGCCACCTACGCAACAAAACAAAAAATCCATTTTTTCTTAGTTCTAGCCTCATAAAGAGTACTAGTACCTATCTCAGATACACTTGTTTTCAAGATTTAAACATATTTTCTAGATAAACTTTTTTAATGATGTCGAAAATAAGGGTGGTTTACTCTTGATGAAATTTTCAATTTTTTTGGTCTCCCCTGTAAACCGAACAAAAATTCAGGATTTTGAATACTCGATTAAGTTTTTCGCAATGCAGCAATTTTTATCAAGAATAACATTTTCTGACAAATGGATAATAAAGAAGAAACCTTTTTGAAACTCCCTGTATACCGGTCGAGTTAGACTAACTATTGTATAGAATCAGCAATATTGAATGAACTCCATATGTTTTCCAGGTGATATTGAAATATCGAATTTACAATTGGACATAATCAGGTAGATTTAGATTTTGAACAAAACGTTTCATCTCCTTAGGACAACCACCAGCATTTCGTATCAACGGATATGATTACGCTCTTTGAATTACTTCCAGTTTCATTGGAAGCGACCTCAACTTTCAATTTTTCAATGGGACACCGTGTATATTTTCACATTTTCGGATTCAGTAGATCAATCGACATACAGTTGTATAATTTTGGCGGGAAATTTTCGTGGGTGTCTATTTTTTGGAATCATATATACAGTGACCGCCAAAAAGTATGTACCATATGGGAAAAATTTTTATTATTGGAGTATTGGAAAAAATATTCTGGGGAAAAGTTTGTGCATGTCCGATAACCTAAAAATCGATTTTGACACATGTCACGTGATCGCTAGAATGGCGGCAAAATGAAAAAAATTGTAATGCAAAGGCAAAAAAAGGGGTAAGATGGCAAGATATCAAAAAAAGTTATTTGAAAAAGTCACTTAGAATTCAATTTTATACACATAAACGAAGTTTCAAGAGATAATTCAAAAACATTGAAAATAGCAATTTTTTAAAAATATTTTCCCATCTATTTAAAAATAATTTTTTTTTTCTTATGAATAGCTTGACTATACTGAAACATTTGCATTTTAATGATAATGATAAAACTTTCTCATTTTCTCCACACCAGGGGGCACTAAATTGAAAAAATGGGAATTTGTCAGAACCCTTGCTGTTACATCGGTTCGTATCTAACAGTTATATCCGAATTCCACGACCATTGTGATGATATGACACTCCAAAAACATGGTAATTTCCAGATTATAATCAAGTTCCGATGATAACCGTGCATGAGCGTTTCACTTCGCACATAAACTTGAAAATAGTGCGTCAAATTAAAGATTCTTAAAGTTTATGTGCAAAGTAAAACGCTCATACAGCATTATTATTGAAACTTGATTAAAATCAGGAAACATGGTGTTTCTAGATTGCCATATCAATACGATAGTCTTGGAATTCTGATATAAATGTTAGATAAGAACCAATGTAACAGCGAGGGTTCTGGCAAAAACCAATTTTTTTAATTTAGTGCCCTCTGGTGTGGAGAAAATGAGAAAGTTTTGTCATTATCATTAAAATGCAAGTGTTTCAGTATGTTCAAGCTATTCATAAGAAAAAAAAAATTTTTAGATAGATGAGAAAATATTTTTAAAAAATTGCTATTTTCAATTTTTTTGAATTATCTCTTGAAACTTCGTTTATGTGTATAAAATTGAATTCTAAGTGACTTTTTCAAATAACTCTTTTTGATATCTTGCCATCCTACCCCTTTTTGCCTTTGCATTGCAATTTTTTTCATTTTGCCGCCATTCTAGCGATCATGTGACATGTGTCAAAATCGATTTTTAGGTTATCGGACATGCACAAACTTTTCCCCAGAATATTTTTTCCAATACTCCAATAATAAAAATTTTTCCCATATGGTACATACTTTTTGGCGGTCACTGTATGTGGCTGTGACTGCAATTAAATGTTTCAGTTTTATTTAATTGAAAAATTTCAACTCATACTGGTAATCGGCATTCTAAGTGACCATAAACGATTTTTCTAGAATTACTTGTTTTTTTTAAGTGGGACGAATAGGCCTTTCATTTATTTCAAAGAATATTCCTCAACTGAGCCATTTATACCACATTTGTCCATATCGAATCGAAAATTGAAGCACAAAATTATGTTTACGCGTGGTCCTGCTGTGTGGCCCGCAAGGTCACCTGATTTAACACCACAAGATTTTTTCTGGGGATTCGTTAATGTCACCCTTGTATACCTTATGGGACTTGGAGAACCGAATTTGGCTAGCATCCCAGATAATAGTGGAATAGTATGATTTGAATTCTTTCTACGAAAATAAACTGAAAAAAACATTCTATGGCAGTCACAGCCAGCGAGGTACGGTTCCAAAAATCGATTTAAAAATTGACGACGATGAAATTTTCACACAAAAATTGTACTACTGTATGTGGAATCATCTCCTGAATCCGATAATATGTAAATATACAGGGTAAGTACCACAGTTGAGGACGTTTTCGGTGAAAAAAGAGTTTTCTTCCTCATACTAAATGATACAAAATATTCTTATATCGACGGAATAGTCTACAATTCACGTATAATATATCCCGAAGATCTCAAAATTTCTGGGTGTGTTAACTGGCAATACTGTGACAGAATTAAAAAAGATCTCAAATTATTCAGTTGATGACGGTCTATCAGTTGTACCAGACTCATTCAATAGAGACGTTGGTGTTCCACAAGGCTCAATTTTGGGGCCTTAACTACCTCTTTTTGATTTGTAGCGAATATAGTATTTCTTCTATCATGTATTGTGTCTATATTAGGGCCGGTATTATAAAACTATTTTGACAGACAACTAGAAGTTAACTTGAGGAATGACGTCACATCTTTCAGTTAACTTCAAAATGTAGGAGTTAACTTTATTGGTAGGAAGAAGTATCAGTTAAAGTTAACTTTCTAGAAAATGGTGGTTTTCGACAGGTCTTCTATCAATAATTTAGCATAAAATCTCAACTTTAATGTTTTTTTCCCGCAATAATGTTAGTAAACAATATCCTGATTATTTTCGAGGACGATGAAGGAGATGCTGTTATTATTATTGAAGGCCCTCGGCGTCGAAGGATATTTAGAAATCGGTTAAACCATTTCATCTTGTGGAACGAAATAGAATTTGAAAACAAATGAAAACGGATTTAGATCATCCAGATCCTGTATATGCTTGTTAATGGGGCTCATAGTCACAGATAAGAATGTTTTCTAATCTGTGACAGTGGGGCAAATTTACAAAGATCAACTAATAGTCAACATTTCTAGTTCTAATTACTGTGGAATTATAGGTATTTTCAATTTTAGAAATCATCTTCTATCGCCAGTAATTCAAGTGTTAATTACACTCAGATTTCATCCAACGTGTTCATTCTTGGTAGTTGTTGGAGATTTTGGAGGATTTTCAAATCTATTGTTGGCAGTTTTATTATTCATTAGAAAATTAGAAATGTCACAAGAGAAATTGCGAAAAATTCTGGGTTAAATATTTGCCTTCTTCTTCTTTTTATTTCAGAAATGAGACTTTTATAAAACTGCTATTTTAGAACTGAAGTTAACTTGACTGTTAAAATTAAAGTTAACTTCGAGAGATGTTTATAATACCGGACCTTAGTAATTTATATGTTTCACCGAACTGCAAAGTTTATAAAAATGTATCTAGAAATAATAGCAAACACATTATTAAAAAACTAAAGTAACAGACTGAATATAATAATAATAATAATAATAATAATAATAATAATAATTTATTTGCCATCAATATGGAATATGTGGAATAATATAAGATAACAATAATAAAAGACAAATAAATAAGTAGGGATCCCATAAAAGGTTAGACCTTGTGCATGGGTTCGGCTAATTACATACATATTACTACAAACATGCGCACACACACACGTACACGTCGACATATGTAGATATGTCGACGCATATACGCGCACGTACACATTTTTACATCTTCATTCACACTTTTACATTAATAAATAATTAAATACACAGTTGAATTATCACACATATAACATATATCAAGGATGTAGGTAATCAGACATATTAACTTAGCAGTTTAATTTTGTTTTTTTTTCATAGAGTAGTAGAAAATCAGTAGTGTCACTTGGATATTATGAGTTCATTTTTATTTTCTATTATATTACTAGATTAGTATAATTTCCTCTCAATGATTTCATTTATTTTTTTAGTCGGAATTGTTAAGAGCCAAGCTTTGATTTTTTTTTTAAATGTTTGGATTGTATAACATTGTTTCAGCTCGTTAGGAATTTCAGCATATATAATTGGACTCAGGTATGTTAGGAATTTTTGGTTTTTTGTTGTTTGGACTTTTGGAATTTTTGTTGTTTTTTGTTTGTATCTTGTGTAGTGTGTATGGTTGATGGGAGCTAGTTCTCTTTTATGTCTGTGGTGGTGGATTGCCAGATTGAGAAAGTATAGTTGGCGGCAGGTTAGGACCTGCGACTCTTCAAAAAGTTTATCAGATGCATATGTATATTTCTTATTATATATTATCTTTAGCAACCATTTTTGCGTTACTTCTATAATGTGAAGGTAGTTACTTGTTATTCCACCCCACACGGTTATTGCATAATTTATATGTGTTTGGACTAAACTGGAATACAACGTCTTTAGCTGGCCCAAACAGAATATTTTTTTGAAAAACTTGAATTTGTTCAAAAAAGTTCGTATCTTCCTCGCAACATATTCAGCGTGTTTGCTCCATCTTAGATTTTTGTCTATGATGAGCCCTAAATATTTAATATACGATTTCATTGTTATTTCCAGGGTAGTGCCTGCATTGTTAAGTGTAATTTTGTCGTAGTCTGGTAATTTACTATTGTAGTTGGTGAATGGAACAAAAAAAGTTTTTGTGAGGTTTATTGTGAGAAGTCTGCTTTCAAACCACTGGATTATATTGATAAAGTCATGTTCTACTTTCTTCTTTAGATCCGTCCAGTTTTTGTCCCGATACACTACAGCCGTGTCGTCAGCAAAACTCACTATACTCCCCTCAACATTGGATTCATAAAGGTCGTTGATGTATATGTTAAATAGTAAGGGTCCAAGGACAGTACCTTGCGGCACCCCGTATTCTATGGTTCGACTTGAGCTGTATGAGTCTTCGATTTGAACACACTGTTTTCTGTTCACTAGATAGCTGGTGATGAGGTTGAGAGCTGTGCCTCTAAATCCAATATTTTCCAATACTTTAAGGAGTTTTATATGCGAAACTGTATCGAACGCTTTGGCTAAATCAATAAAAATGCATAAGGTTGCATCACCCTTGTCTATTGCCTCATAGAGTTTACTGGTTAGACTGATCATTGCATCTTGAGTTGATTTGCCTCCGCGGAATCCATACTGTTTGTCTGATAGTATTTTGTATTTTTCTATCCTTGTTTTTAAGTAGTTTTTCGAATATTTTCGCTATATGACTAATTAGTGATATAGGTCGATAGTTTATGGCTTGCATTTTATTGCCTGTTTTGTATATTGGTTTTATAATAGAGTGCTTGAGATCTTCAGGAAAGATACCTGACTGAATTGATTTATTTATTATGTGTGTAATGGGAGGTGTCAAAATTTCTACATATTCGATTAAGATTTCTGATTTAATACCATCTATTCCTGGAGATTTACCAGTTTTTAATTTGAGTATTGTTTCTCGTACTTCTTTATAATTCGTTTCTTCTAGGTAGAAGGAGTTGGGTAGACTTGTTTCTTTGAATTTTTTTGGGTGTTTATTTTTTATGGAGGTAGCTAATTTGTGGCCAATTTTTGTGTAGTGGTCAAGAAAATATTCAGATATTTCTTGGTTGTTCGATATTATGTTTCCGTTTTCTGCCTTGATATTCCTAACAGGATTGTTTTTTGGATTTGGATTTTCAATTGCTTTTAGTGTGTTCCATAGTTTATTAGGAGTGTTTTTGAATTTATTGAGTTGGTGTTTGTAGAATCTTATTTTTGATGTTTCGATTGTCTCGCTTAATTTATTTCTATATTTTTTGTATTGGGTTTTTATGGTTTCATTAGTCGGATTGTCACGATATTTTTTGTGTGGATGCTTTTTTGTATCAATGGATTTGATTATCCCATATACGACCATTCAATAGCAGGAAACAGAACAAAACTACTGTTGTCAAAGTTGAGTCCCATACTGACATAAAACTCATTCATAAAATCCTGAGCTCAAAAGTGAACAGTCCGGATCTGTGAAGTAATTTTGATTTTCATGTAACCTTAAGAGCAACTCGTAACAATCGAACTTTCGCTACTGAATATCTCAGGTGCAATTATGGTAATCATTCTACATTATCTAAAATGATGTCTAATGGTAAGAGAGTTGACTTGGTCTTTTTTGCATCGTCTGAAACTAGCCTTAAGCTTGTCGTTGATTTGACTTCCGTAAATCGTTAATATGTTGTTCGATTGGTGTCTTGAACTTACTGTGTTAAACTAGTGATTACTTTTATTACTATCATTACTATTTTGATAATGTTGTAAAATTTTAAGACAAGATGGAAATTCAAAATTGGGTTCCGTAAATGAATACATATAGTATATGATGAAGTGATTAAAATGTAAATATCTACTAAGTACGTATAAATTCCAGGAATATTGTAAATACAGGGCGGAACAGAAATTAAGTGTCATTTGTAAAAGTTATTCCGGCTACAGAATGTACAGACAGTGATCTTTATTTTTCGGAATAGTGTAACTATAAATATATATATGTATTCAATGATTCTACGTTTAATTTGTACCAATGTAAAAATAATTAAAAGATCGGCAAGTAGACTCATTTTCAAACATTTTCAAAAAACTACCCATGAATTGAGATCATTTAGCGATTTCTCAGTTGACTTTTTCTCGATATATCCAAGGATGTTAAAAAAATACGGGAATGATATAATTGACGATTTTATTAAATATTCTGACACTCTATATTTAAATGCCAATAACTCCAAAAAATTAAGACGATTATGAATGAAAGCTTTTTTGGCAAGAGTTACATTTTACCAAATATTGATTTTTGTTTTAAATCGCCTTGTATTCACTTATAACTCACGTTATTGGTTCAAATATACGACTCTAATGCCACATTTTATTATATATCGTATCACCTGCGAATTCTAAACGATCGTAAGATAAACAAATATTTTATAAGAACAAGTATTATCGTATATACTTAATATCCAGCTGAATCAAATGACCTGATTTTGCTCAGAACTTTAGGCGGGTAGAGTTCACTTTCAGTTCTTTAAACTTTAAAATCAGAAAACTTGATAATTCCCATCTTGTTTTCTTGACTTAATCCTATTTTTTGAAAAGCAAGAATCACTTGTATGAAACGTCCAGTATTTTGTGCATTCGTTATTTTTTGTACAGTTGAAAATAATAAAACGAAACTCTGCTTCATTCAACTCACTTTGTATATCTCAAGAATTTGAAATAAAAATCCAGATGAATCATTTCTAACTCTTCCTGTATGCTTAATCGCGTGTGTTTGAAGTAATCTGCGGTTTTCCATTCATTGACGTCAGAAAACAAAAGTTTCATGAATCTCCTTGTTCCTATAAATGTGAATAGGTAATATAAAACGCCTACAGGGCGATTTTTGGGGCATGGTCCAACTATTTTGTAGGTCAGTTTGAATACCTTTAAAAATCACCCTGTAACTTAGGTATATTTGTTACAAATAGGTAAATTAAAGTGTAAAATGTGAAGTATAGTATAAGAACAAATGATTATATTGTTATGGGAGTTAATTTGGTAGGTACTTATAAAACTGTTTAAATTTTGTCTGTATAGAGCTGTTTAAAATCAGCTTTTTCCATGTCGTAATTCTTAGAGAAACGTTTTCGTATAAGAAGATGAATTCTAGATGAAAAGCTTTGAACTATCAACTTTTTCTCCCGTTTTCAGATTTCTTGATAATATAGTTCTACTATTCTCAAAATTGGTTCTGGATTTTATTTTAATCCATGTTTAGGATTAAATTTTGTTTTCAAATTAAGCCTTTTTTCTAGAAATCATTGGTAGAAAGTATCGCTTTTTCAGACCTGTACTATTTGACGAATATTTTCATGAATTTGCATTGAGATAAGTAAAAAGTGTTATAAAAGAATGAATAACTAAAATTGTAAGCTGGGTTGATTATGAATGATGGTGTTGGACCTCCCATAAGTACTTATTTTAGCCTAGCTTAGGCAGTATATTGAATTTCAAACACGCTAATGCAAAGGAACTTCCCCATTGTCTTTTAATTTATTGATAAATTGTCCCTTTCAATGAAAAAATTGCCTGGTTCCTATCAATCTCATTGAATTCCAGAATATACGAAGATCTTGAATAATCCTTAAATCATTCACAGACCCATACAAACTCAATTATATGGATTATTTTTCGACACTACCCAAAATGACAGTCGTTTTTTCAGTCTTATAACTTGGCTTCACTAAAATTCTACCCTCAACGAGTGCTTTGAAGTTTCAACATAAAAAGACATTACGTACAAATACAACACATTTCTTAGGCCAGAATCTTATCCAGAAATGTCGTTTAAACTAAGATAAGGTCCATTCAGCCTCATCCCGTGAATGCTTGCAATTTGCTACTGATTGTGAACTTGAATTTGCTGATTATTATCATTTCATAATTGAGTTTAAATAACCTCCTTAGTAGACTAACGAATGAGTACTGTTTTTACGATTTTTTTTTGTTGTCGAATTCTTCGATTTCATTCACGGGGAAATTTTCAACTGAGAGCAATCATAGTAGTAGCTCGTTCCAGTTCTCTTGACATTTTGACCAAATTTGTCGATTTCTAATCGAAAAAGTGGCCAGCAACGACAAGTAGTTGTTCAAAGTTATCCATTGTATTATCGTTGATGGCAAAATTACTTTTTGTCCGACTCTGCTCGTCGACAAAATGCCAGTCCAAGCATTAGAAGAATCAGTTCGGTTCAAATCTCGCAATTTTCAACTAAGTTTTCCAGTATTTCAAACTAGAAGTTGCCCTAATCCTCGTGATTTTTTTAACAAGTTATGCTGTGATTTTCAACTAGCGAATTGTATGAAATACTACTTTACATAATTGAAGCTGGCAATTTTTCTTTGATTATAGTCGGGCAAAAAGACATTTTGGCATCAAGATACCTATTTTCGAGCAGAAATAAATACACAGTCATTATGAAATTTCAAGAGATTTGACATGAGCTGCTTTTTCGCGTGCTTGGACCTGGCAATTGTTCTTCCAGTCGGGCAAAAAGTCATTTTTGCAAGTCGGCTTGACTACGTATGACCATTTAGACAAGTTGAAAAACGTGAAAATGGAGATAAAGCTCCTAAAAATATGGGAGATAGCTGATTGGATTCGGAAAAATTGCGATTGTTTTCAACAAAATAAAAAATTATTTAGATTTTTGTTAATAATTCAAAAACTGTTGATATTCAAGAAATTTTGAAATTAGTTTCGTAAAGAGGAAGATATTTTCAATAAAAATGTCCAGACTCCCGGAATTCTATCCCCATTATTTATAATTTTAATTTAACGCTGATTATAGTGCAAAAGACAACATATCACAGATCATAATTTTTGTGATAGCATAGAATGTCATGTAATAAATATTGGTTACTATTTTTTGACATTATTTGTTTATGAATTAGTTTTAAACAAATAAATAAAGTTAAAATAAAAAAAAAACATTTCCATAATGCTGTCCTGGAAAAACAATGATTTAATTTTTTTTAAATGAATTTTTTTATTGTTATAACCGTTTTTTTCATATTTCGATTGTTTAAATAATTAGATAGGAAATTATTTCCTTTCTAAAAATCATAATTTGTACTTTACTGTTTATCAAATTAAAAATTTGTTATGAACAATTGTGATAAAGATTTAACTTTATTTCTGGAATTAAATTTTTTTACAAAAACAAGCCGTATATAAATTAAAAATAATATTGAAAAGAGTTATAAAAGAAATAGAAAAAATATTTCCTCTACTTTCTTATATTTGTATGTTTTCGTAATTTTTTTTTAAGTGCAGAAAAAAATTAAACCGTTGTCAGAATTTGTTTATAACAAATTGTTGAGTTAATAAATAATGGAATTATTTATAAAGAAATTTTTCTTGTTTATCTACTGAGAAGTACTAATTATTTAAACGATCAAAATAGAAAAATATCGTTTAAAAACAATCAAAAAATGTATTTAAGAAAAGAAAATTAAAATCATTGTTTTTCCAGGACAGCATTATGAAAATAATTCATTTCCCTAAATATTATATTTGTTTATTTGTTTATAACTAATTTATAAACAAATGACGTCGAAAAATTGTAACTAGTATTAATAACTGCCATTGTTAAATGTAAAAACAGCAATATAATTCTGGGGGTTGGACATTTTTATTGGAAAGGACCCCGTACTTTTTATAGGTGAAATAGTTCTCGTTGAAATTGTCTGAGTTTTTAGTATATTGTAGTATTCGATGTACTGATTGAACGTGCAGAATTGCAAAGTTCGTTGATGGATAGATTTTAAAGTTAAAAATCAGTAATTTTTATTTAATTATTGACATTTTCGATGATAAAAATTACAAAATATCAACGTTTCAAATATCACCCTGTAATTCACAATTAACTCTGTGAAATTCCTTTATTATTATTTAATATATTCGTCATTCTCTCCTCAACACTGTCCCAAAAATTCAGTTTCCTACTATGACTAGTTTCATAGTTATTAATTCAGAATAGTATATTCTGTAACAAGGTTAGATTGAAAATTCGATGCGAGTAGAAACCACGAGCATCACGAATTTTCATTCTATCCGAGTAGCAGACTATATTTTCTCCACGATCAGAGATAGGAAACGTGACAGCAATAATTTTGACACTTACTCAAATTTTGCCACTTCGATGACAATCAACTGCGTCAAGGCTAATGTTATTATTGCTAACCAGTGTGAGAATATTATTCTATCACAAGAAAGAGAATGTAAATACATTTAAATTGCATGGGGGCAGAGGTGTTGCAGAATATTTCTTCAATCACAAGAGAGAGAATTCCAGCATTCTGTAATCAAATATGATTTCAGATTTGGCAAATTCTGTGATGATCGTGGAGAAAGTTATTACCATTTGCATGATGAGTTGAAGGAACTTGTTGACGCGTACATTCTACTAGTGGCCAAGATTTTTCACAAATAGTGAAACGTGAGAATGTGGAGATCAATATAAATGTAACATTATATACAGGTTGATGACCAATGACGGTTCATCCAATTCCATCTACCATTTAGGAATTGACTGAATATATAAATATATGAATGGACCGTCATTGGTCATCACCCTACATATAATGTTACATTTATTTCGATCTCTACATTCTCACATTTCACTATTTGTGAAAAATCTTGGCCACCAGTAGAATGTACGCGTGAACAAGTTTCTTCAACTCATCATGCAAATGGTAATGAGTTTCTCAATCAATAACTATAAAACTAGTCATAGTAAAAAACTGAGTTTTTGGGACAGTGTTGAGGAGAGAATGATGAATATATTAAATGATGATGAAGGAATTTCACCGAGTTAATCCTGAATTACAGGGTGATTTCTGAAACGTTGATATTTTGTCATTTTTATCATAGAAAATTTTCATGATTACCCTATATATCCCAACGAAATCATGTTTATACGGTATCAGCTATATTCAGAGGAAGATAATTCACTTGAATATATAGGATATGTACGAAAGAGACGGCAATATGTTTCACCAATTTTTCAAATCACCCTGTACGAAATGTATGAATGGTGATTAAAGATGGAATAAGAATAGTACCTATATTGCATGCCAAAATAATTTTATCAATGTTACATTATTACATCGAATTTTCAGACATTACTAAAATGTTTTTATTTTTCACTCTGTACATAATGATATAATCTGCAGCATCTGGATGATATTTAGTAATATGAAGGCATGTTGATGATAAGAGCGAAAAAAAATGCAGGTGCCACTTTCAAATCTCGAGACAATAATTAAATAAAAATTACTGATTTTTAACTTAAACGCCCTGTATTTCAAAATCTATTCATCAACGAACTTTGCGATTCTGCACGTTCAATTAGTACATCGAATACTACAATATACTAAAAATTCAGACAATTCCACCGAGAACCATTTCACCTGTAAAAAGTGCGGGGTCGTTTCCTCTTCTTTACGGAACTTTTTTCAAAATTTCTTAAATATTAATAGTTCTTGAGTTATTAACAAAAAACTCACTTCCTTTTTTTTTCATCTTATTTTGTTAAGAACAATTGCATTTTTTTATGTGCGGTAAAATTTTTAAAAACCATTTTTCTAGTGGTCATTCCGAATCGCTCATACTTTTAAGAGCTTCATCTCTAATTTTTCACGTTTTTCAACTAGTTAATCAGACTAATTCAGAATTTGACAGTTGTCAGTTTCAATTTCAAGATTACAAGCAGTTCAATTTGGGCCAACTGAAGCACCCGTTGGAACTCAAATTCCTCAACTCAAATAAATACTACGAATTTCACGAATAAATACTAATTAAAATCTAAACACTCCGATTTTCCACCTGTTTTTTCTCCATCGAGGAAATCACCTGGGTAGCCTCAGGAGGTTCGATCGGAACCCTCTCCCACACCCAATCCCCTTCCAGGGGCACCTCGTTTTCGAAATCGAAGTTCCATTTGTTGAGCGCCCTCTGGCGGTCGTTGCGGGTATCATCGAGCGGCGAGCAGGGCGCTGCGTTTGCTTGGTTCGCTTCTCCGCTTTCGTCACAGCCGAAGTCAAGTCTTCTGCGGACTCTGCTCAGTTGTTTTTGGTATTCGGTGAGGTTATGTTCGACTGGGGCTGGATTGTTTGGGGTTTGACTTGGGTCTGCTGCTTTTCTGTTGGGGTCATCTTGCTTGCTAGCCATCAAGTAATTTTGATCTGCAATGAAGTAGTTTCATGAAAAATTCTAACAGATGAGTGAAAAAAAAAGATAAAATGGTTATGCATTTCTACAGGGTCCTGCAACAAGGGCGCGATATTCCATATCTCCACTACGGTAAAGGATAATGGGTTAAGTCGAGGGGGTGACCACTCTGGCAATACGTGTACAAATTTGCCCCGCAGTCGACCGCAATCGCTTGATTTTCGGCCGAAATCCCGCAATCACTTAGGAAATCGCTCCAGAAATCGGAAATCACTTTGAAATCCCCGAAATCCTATCGGAAATCCGGAAATCACTGACAAAACTTCGAAATCATCACCGAAATCCTCTTCGGAAATCGCAGACGCTAGAGAAATGCGAAATTATAATGCATGCGTAGAAACGAACGATTGATAGATGCTAGGGAAACATATTTTTCCTTGTATTAA
Organism: Chrysolina oricalcia; assembly: GCA_944452925.2. NCBI lineage: Eukaryota > Metazoa > Arthropoda > Insecta > Coleoptera > Chrysomelidae > Chrysolina > Chrysolina oricalcia. The sequence goes on along the minus strand of OX101825.2, from coordinate 3,772,063 downwards.
CTTGTCGAATCATGAATCCCTCGAAGGTCGTGATTCTGTATCTCCGATACCTGAAGACTCATTGGGAAACCATTTTGGCAGTTGAAGAGAGCAGGCGTTCCGATTTTGAAAAATTCATAGCTACTTAGCGAACGGCTAGCCCCCCCCACCCCTAAATAAAAAAATATCAAAAAATTAAAAAAAATATTAAAAAAAAAACAAAAAATATGGTATTGTAGGTAACCGTTTCACACTTTTTTTTTGAGGGGGGGGTGGAGGGGCAAAAAAAATTTGGATTTGAGGGGGTGAAATAATTTTTCTAAATAGCCCTTGGCACACCCTTGGGTGATTTCAGAAAGATTTGTATTTTTGTTACGACCCCTCGTTTAGGCTGTGCGCCTGTCCGCGGATTTTCAAAAACGGAAAAATAAAAAAAAATAAAAAATTTGAAAAGAAAATATTAAAAAAAACGAAAAAGATAGCACTGTAGAGGCCGTTTTTTGACATTTTTTTCGGGGTGGGGGCGGAGGGGCAAAAAAAATTGGATTTGAGGGGGTGAATTAATGTTTTAATTTTTTTTTAAATAGTCCTTGGCACACCCTTGGATAATTCTTGAAAGATTTGTATTTTTTACTTTTTTTGATAGGACCCTCCGTTTAGGCTGTGCGCGTGTCCGCGGATTTTCAAAAATGGAAAAAAAATAAAAACACTGAAAAAAAAAAAACAAAATATACGGTATTGTAGGGGCCGTATTCAAATTTCTTTTTCGTGGTGGGGGTGGTGGGTCAAAAAAAATGAATTCGAGGGGGTGAAATAAAATTCCTCAAATGGGAACTAGATTCATATATATGGCTCAAGTGTGAGGATGTTCAGTTGGTTGAAAAGTAATATATATTTTTTGGGCCTGTTAACCTAATCGGAATTGGACCATTTTGCAATAACCACGAGGAGAAAACAAAAATTGAAAAGATATTCAAAAACAAATAACATGTTTGAGTGTGGTATTTTCAAACTAGTCAATGTAAGATAATTTTGGGTTGAATAAAGCAATGTGAATAGAAATTTCCTATACTTTTTTATATCGTCTATTACCATCCACATACAATTGTATGATAAGAAGGATTGATCGAGTTCTATAATACTCGAGATAATACTTGACGAAAAAAAACAAAATTGGTCCCATTGAACAAAATTCATTCGAACTAAAGAAATAAAAGTGTCATATATGCACGACAAAATAATTTGTTGAAGCAAGAAAAATAATTATTAAATATCAACTCTCAATTCAAGCCTCGATTTAAGCGCATGTTCATTGTATCAAATGAATCATTCGTTGGTCTAACTAGGTATAAATTTTTTTGTTAATTTTCTCAAGTATATCTTAGTGTCGAATCAATACGGCGAATTTGACAAGCATTCGTGCAATAGGTATTAATTTGGATCAATATATAAACTTCGATGAAACCAGAATTTATTTCTTTTCGATTTCTTGTGATAAATATATTCTCAAAATGATAGGTACATCAAAAACATTTTTACCAAGAACTCCATTACTTTGCTGCAACATAATATTTCGGTCTCAAGAATACACATGTTGTTCGGATTAAGTGATATTTGATCAAAATAATGAAATAAATTTGACTGAGAATGACTCTGAAATAACAAATCTTTTCATTTTCTGTGATTCAGGCACCAAAACTTGTTTAAAATCTCCCATTTCCAATAACGTGTCGCAATAATTTTCTTATTATTTCTAGGAAATCCATCGAAATCGGTTGGGATTTCCAAGAAATCTTTGGAAATCTCTCGGAATCGTATGCGATTTCCACGGAATCATCGGAAATCTCCCGAAATCTTATATGATTCCCACGAAATCCCCGGAAATCTCTCGAAGTCACATAAGATTTCCAGGAAATCCTCGGAAATCCCAAATACTTCAGGAAATCATAAGGGATTTCGGCAATACGTGTACGTTTTCTGATGAGTGGTCACCCCCTCGGGTTAAGTGGAAGAACAAAGCTGCTGTGTTTTGCACTTCAGATTTGAACTTCGCCTTTTGGTCAAACTATCTTTTTGTTTTCCAATAAAGACTATTATTATTATTATTATTATTATTATTATTATTATTATTATTATTATTATTATTATTATTATTATTATTATTATTATTATTATTATTATTATTATTATTATTATTATTATTATTATTATTATTATTATTATTATTATTATATGGAAGACTGCGCCCTTGTTGCAGGACCCTGTATATTCAACTTCTTTATACATGGAGAATAATTATTTGGTTTTTCAAGAAGAATTCCTTCTGCAATAGGAGGACAAAAAAAAGATGGTGCAATTGCTATTTCAAGTGCAGGAAAACCCCAGAAAAACCCACCGTGCCACCATATAGTTGGTGACATCTGAAGGAATTCATGTTAGTTTTCTTTATGTTTGATGACAGTAACTTTGAATCACTCCAATCTTTTCACTGTTTTCAGATCGAATCGTATAATATCAAGATAATTTTTGTTCTCATGGTGCCAAAATATAGTGCTGTTATCAGCAAAAGCAGAAAATGAACCTGAAATCTGGATACAAGTATGGAACCCTGTGGAACTCCGCAATTGATACTCATCAATTCGGAATATGATGAATTCTTTACCAACTTCAAATAAAAGAGAAACGATTGAATCTCCTGTTTTCGTTTCTCTGAAAACCGAAATGCTGGTGTGGATTAGTTTATGGGAGCTCAAAAGTTCGGTCATCTCTTGAATGAATCAGTTTTTCAATGATTTTTGCCAAAATAGGTATTAGTGAAATAGAATGAAAGTTAGATGGATCATCGATAACACCACCACTTTTTTATTTGAATAACAAGAGACGTTTTCAGACTAAGGCGTGACAAATGGTAGAAGGTTGGTAGGTACTAATAATTTCGTATCTTCAGTAAAATCCAAAGCTGCAGCAAAACCGTACATACCCTTCCATATTTTTCGTTGAAACATGACAAAAATTGGGGACATTGACATGCAAATATTCAGTTGATCTCTGGTGGAGGAAGATTTATCATAGATATCTCACAGTGCCTAGACGTAGCACATTTTTTTTCTTTTGAAAGTAAATGTCTATAAATAAACATTCAGGAAATTCTCAATTTGAAAATGTGTTGTACTCACTAGTTTGAAAATGGTGAACTTACTGACACTGACAAATATACTGATTGAACTTATATTGCAAATGTCTTTGTGAAATAATTGATATGTACTGAGTGACTTTCAAGATTGTCCCTGATCTCTATACAAAAGAATTATGGTAGGATATTCAACAATGTAATGCAAGATGTAAGTATGGGTTTCAAGGGTACATTGGAAGATTTGAGTGAAACGTACTATCATATTAAATACGGTGGTAATCAAAAAGTTCATAGTAAAATAATTATTTTTTCTAGATAACAAGTATCAAACTGTAAATCAATGAATAATAGTTATTGCAATCAGAACATTCAATCCTTTTGTTGGTTTCCTGTTTCCTAATTGATCAGCCTCTAAATTTATCGATGATATTTCTCTTTTATTTATACTAGTTAGGCGAATCGTTTACCTTTAATCAAATATGCATAGAATGAAAATAACCAGTCACTATCACCTGTTTAATGTTATGTAGGAAAATTCTATTTTTATTTAATTTTCTCAGTTAATTAGCAGGTGAGAAATACGCATTGGTCCACCTTTTTGAGATTTATTTAAAAATGATATTGAACCAAGCTTATTCTAATTAAGCAATCTTCTTACTGGATGTCTCTGCAGTAAACTGAAAACTGAGTTAGTGATTACGTCCAAACTGTGATTGAACACTTCTATAGGGAATTGCACTACAATAAAAAATTACGTTTCATTTGTAACAAATGATCTTATCTTCGTATATGATATGCATGTAAAATAATTTCACGAAACTATTTATTTATTTGATATCGGCTACAATCCACTTGAAAACTGTTCCAAATTGAGGGAGAATCAAACGCCACATTTTCGCGGTCTGACGTCACTTGTATTATTCTGAGCGTACACCGTACACCGGATTAATCTTCTTTCGATACTATTCAGTCGAATTTAATGGAAAGGTCCACTTGGTTTTGACGATAGACAGGCACATAGACAATATATGAGATCTTGGCGTCAGAGGAGACTTTGACGTCATTTGTATTCGTCCAATGATATACCGTTAATATTTCGCTCGAATTTAGCTAGTATTTGAATTCTACTCCCTTCATTTTTTTTCTGGAATAAACCCAATCGAAATTGAAAATTAAAAAGTCCATTTTTACATAGTTTGACTTGTAAAAAAAATCCTAATTTCCCTATACATTAGGTAGGGTGGGAAGCAACAAGGTTCTGCCAATTATAGGGATGATTCAGGCTCTTTCTACAGCTTCACAATGATATGCACTTGAAATGATGAAAGGCAGGAAAATCTCTCAGCTAATTTATTTAAATATATCGGTTTTGGCAATTTTTCACGAAATAATGTGACCTCCAACATTCTAGTCACTCAAAAACACGTGCAGCCATATACAACTATTGCAACACTGATTTTTTATTATCAATTATCATATTCATCTAAAATTGATAAAAGCTAATTAATATCGAAGGTGCATTGAATTTTCTTGAAGTGCACCTTATCAATAATCAGATACGGTTAAAATAAAAATAAACTGACTGAAAGAACTCAAAATCAAATCCAAGTGACTCAAAGAATCAAGAGTGGGAATGAAATGACTGGAAGCCAAATCCTATCGACTGAAAGGGTCAAGGGTGTGACTGAAAAGACTCAAAGCCATATCTCAATGATTCAAACACTTGAGATTGGGAATGAAATGACTAAAAGCCAAAATCCATTGACTGAAAGACTCAAGATTGTTATTGACTGGACTCAATTGCAATTTCAATTACTCAACTTCCTCACAAATCAATCATACTTAACCCTGCGTCACCTACGTGGGTGCGACATATCCCAGATGTTTTGAAATGCCAATATTTCTCTTATTTGTGATTTCAGATATTGTAGGTTGCATATAGCTCCCTAAAACATATTGATCTTTGAAATGCTTAGTACCGTTTTGTATGAAATCAACTGTCAGAAGTGCTTTCGGGTATACCACACCCCACAGCCTCTCGATCAGAATTTCGTATTGGAAATATTAAGTGCATAAAATAATATTTTGTTTCAAGGTGTAACAATTATTATAAACTTTAGGCAGCAGGAAGCTATGAAAAAGAGCAGGAGTACTTACAAAACTTATGGAATATGGTTGAGAATGATTCTGAGGACGATTTTGTAGATAAGGGAAGTGATTCTGCTGATGATGATAAAGATAATGTTAATATCAGTAGTGTTCACTCAGTAAGAACTTTGTTGGAAATGAGCCAGTTATACATGGAATTGTTATGCAAAATGAAAATAAGCATGCAGTCTTCATACCGTAGACGAGATGTCAGAAAATTATAGTGTAGCTCGGAATCGCAGAAGGTGGCCAAAGAGATTTTTTTTTGCGATAATGGTTACTGCTGGTATTATTAGCCAAATGTGTTCGGTTGCAAATTTTTTGGGTGGATGACGCAGGGTTAAACGTGGATTTATATAAGTATATATATATATATATATATATATATATATATATATATACCGGGTGATTCTCCAAGGTGGCTCACCCCTATAACTTTTTTATTATTGAAGATAGAAAAACGAAATTTGGGGGTTGTGTATTATAGTTCAATTTACATTTTTTGACATATTAACTTGCTTTATCGTACTTCCGGTTCGACCGGAAATGAGCATAACTTTCGATTTTTAAATGGGACATCCTATATATTTTTACTTATTTCGATCGAGAATGACATTCTAAATCCAACAACACCTCACTTGTCAATATTTGACAAATGAAGTAATTTTTATTTCAATTTTCATTTTTTGATCTAGAATGCCATGGATCGTGTAAATCGCTTCATTCTTGATCAAGTAACATGGGAAAAATACGACTTTGAGGCTTTTGACTTCACAGTCGTTGAAAGGATTATTCAAAAGTCTCAAATATGAATTTTTCCAGTTAACGTGAATTTTTCAAATGGAAAGGGGGTGGCTCGTCGGCTTTTTGTGAAAGATCATTTTCTTACGAATAATTTGATACCACACACTTTCACTTTATTTTCACTATTTGAGACTTTTGAATAATTCTTACAGCGACTGTGAATTCAAAAGCCTCAAAGTCGTACTTTTCCCATGTTACTTGATCAAGAATGAGGCGATTCACACGATCCATGGCATTCTAGATCGAAAAATAAAAATTGAAATAAAAATTACTTCATTTGTCAAATATTGACAAGTGAGGTGTTGTTGGATTTAGAATGTCATTCTCGATCGAAATAAGTAAAAATATATAGGATGTCCCATTTAAAAATCGAAAGTTATGCTCATTTCCGGTCGAACCGGAAGTACGATAAAGCAAGTTAATATGTCAAAAAATGTAAATTGAACTATAATACACAACCCCCAAATTTCGTTTTTCTATCTTCAATAATAAAAAAGTTATAGGGGTGAGCCACCTTGGAGAATCACCCGGTATATATATATATATATATATACATATATATATATAAATAAAGAAGCAACCAAAAACACGTTTGCTGAAATTCAAAATATATCGTTTGAGAATAAACATTAACAGGGGTTCTGAAAAACGATACCTCGATGAAATAACTGGAGAGGACTCCAAAAAAATAATAATAGTAGGAAATATTAACTATCAATAAATTGCAGAGCAAACAGTATTCTAAAAACTATCAATGATTCTTGAAAAACATGACTGCCGATGTACAGAACGTCTCGAAAGTAATCATTTAGGGAAAAATATGCCCAATTTGATACAAAATGCATCATTAGGAATAAAGAATTGAAATTATACCGGACGCTCCAGAATGTAGCATTAAAACATGGGGGAGTTTTAATTTTAGGAGGGGATAACATGAGGCTGATGCTGAATGTTGGAACGTTTCGTAAGGTTCATTCAACTTGAATTTCAGCCGACGATTCGACTTCTTTCACTTGATTGAATAACCCTTTCTTTCATAAAGCAGAGTTTTTGTAAACTCTAAAGGAATGCATGATTTCTATGAAATGGACCATAGAACTTAGTTGTGTATTTGAATAATTGTTATCATAACATTTTTTTCAATTTTATACAATATATTCTTGAAATATAAAATTGACAGGGGCATGTGAAAAAAGTTATTTGGCTAAAAATACCAAAGTCTCAAAGGAGGCAATTAAAAAATGGCTTAGAAGAGCCAAGGAGAGTAGCGAACACGAATGGAAGAAAAAATTTTTTGAATTCAATATTAAATGTTTGGAATATACTTATTTATTTTTATAACAAAAGAAAAATACATTCATTTCAGTTTCATTTTTCAATCACAAATAGTAATTCTAGAGTACATTTTTAATTCATGTTCTGTTTTTGAAACATATTTGTCATTGAATATATTGTTTTTATATTAATACAATTTTATACCCAGGTAACACAGGTAACTTAAATGAAGTCGTAATGACGTCATATTCAAGTCATAATTGGTCCATGACGTCCACGACTAAAATGACACCTACAAGTCACGTCTTATTTCATAACGTCATGATGCCGATTAGGAAGTCATAACGACGTCCCTGCAAAGTCAAATTTGTCATTGTTGGACATTTTGAAGATGTATGTTTCTAAAAATATGGACTCCATTCTATTTGCAATCTTCAGTCTCACAAATCGAAAAGAAAAGACCACAGATAAAAATTTTATGAAATCTCCAACAAAATCTCAAAAGTGAAACTGATATTTTTCGTTTTCCTCTGAATTTTTACATTTGACATAAATTGTTGGAAAATGAAAAAGGTCCAAATTATCTAAGAAGTTATCATAGAATTCAGAAAAAATATTGGTCATACGATGTCTTCTAATGAACCTGTAGGGCTTTGGTCATTCTCCATACGTCAACGAGACGTTCTATGAATGACGTCTCTTGGCTGTGACAATTTGCCGTCTTCATAGAATCTTACAGACGTCATCCTATACGTCAGTTTGGTCAGTTTTTGACCAAAGTAGGACGTCATTTGAACGCCACTGTGCTACCTGGGTTCTATGAGTTCTTACGTAGAAAATGGTGCTGACAATGAGGATGTATGTACATGTGGATGTATAGTAATGCTAGACGTCTGGGAAGAAATATTATAAATTACATTATTTTTTGGATGGACAGACATTGTTTAAAAACTAGGAAATTGAAGTTTCTTTAGGAATATTGTTTCAGGAAAAAATAATTCTTATATGTGGATAACGGTATTGGTGATTCCATTAGTTGCTGATTGGCTATTGATTCTTGGAATAAGTCGCTCCATGATGTTAATTGTCAATACAATTGACATTCAACATCCATATGATGTCCATCACTGGTCCAATTAATGTCTATCACTGGTCCAGTTGATGTCCATCACTGGCTGAGTTAATGTCCGTTAGCAGGTCCGGAAACGTCCGTGAAATGTCCATTGAAAGTCCAATCTTTGTCCATTTTGGTACAATTCACGTCCAAAGTATGGGACTTCTATGGCAACAAAAATCGAGCAATAGATCGGGTCACAACAAGATAAAGGATATAGTGGGAGGCAACATTCTTGAAATGGAACCAACGGACCACATGACTCCTTGATACTTTTTCAACATTAACTTCGAGGTTATCATACAAGATCGAAGGGAATGGTCAAATGACAACATCAGGGGCAAACCAGGAGAGAGGATCTGGTACACGGACGGATCCAAAACCAGCGAAGGAACTGGTGCTGGAATATACAATGAGGGGAGAAACTCCCAAATAAGCGGCTCATTAGGAACAAACACCTCCGTATTCCAGGCAGAGAAATACGCTATCTTGCAATGCGCAAGAGAAATCAATATGAGGGAAATGCGTAATGCAAGGATCAGAATATGCTCAGACAGCTAGGCGTCATTGAAGGCTCTTATGAGCCCGAAGGTGACATCAAGACTGGTATGGGAATGCCGAGAAGAACTCAGTGTCCTCTCAGAACACAACAAAACAACTTTGATGTGGGTTCCAGGACACTGTGGAATCGAAGGCAACGAAACAGCTGATGAACTAGCCAGAAACAGTTCATCAACTCCTTATATTAGCCCAGAGCCCGCACTCGGAATTATTAAATCCGACATTCGAGGATGCATTCGGGACTGGATCAAACGAAAACAGAACACAACAAAACAACTTTGATGTGGGTTCCAGGACACCGTGGAATCGAAGGCAACGAAAAAGCTGATGAACTAGCCAGAAACAGTTCATCAACTCCTTATATTGGCCCAGAGCCCGCACTCGGAATTATTAAATCCGACATTCGAGGATGCATTCGGGACTGGATCAAACAAAAACAAAGGGAGAGGTGGAACGACCACCACGGGAAAACATACATTAAAGAATCGTCAACAGAGCCGGCCTTAAGGGTGGCCAAGCGGGGCGCCGGCCCCGGGCCTCGCGCCTTTAGAGGCCTCGCGCTACCGAAGGTTTCGTTAATAAAATCATACTGAATACAATTTTTAAAAAACTTTTACACGTTATAAATTTTCTGCTACTACTGAAATTCTGATAATGCTCGCAACGCCTGATTTTCTTTAACAGGAAGGAACCAACCTCCTAAGTACGGAACTGTACTTTAGGCTCTACAACTCTCCCGCCAGTCCCGCCTATCTACATTTAGGATGATCACGTGTTAGAACACGACATGTCATTAGTTGCGTTCAGCCGTTCAACATCATAGTTTCGTATTTATGTTTAACAGTTCTAAATAACTGAATATTTCTTCATTTCGTGTACCTATACTCTATAGTCTATATTGACGACATTAACGTGATCGTGTTTATGTAGTCGCAGACAGATTTATTATCGTTATTCCATTCGTTATTATGGGCCGAGACCGCGATGAATTTAGAAAATTCACCAGTGGAAATTAAAAACTATTGAACAAACGATCAAAGGAGACATTCTTAAAAAAACAATTTGGTGCGATTGATAAATTCTCATCAATCACATCTTCAACAGCAATCAAGAATTAGAAAGAAAAAGAGATTTTTTGGCTATGAGGGTGACGACGACCCGATAAGTTCAAACAGAACACCTAGAGACACTTTTGAGATAGAGTATTTCTTTCCAATTTTGGACACTGCTATCGAAGCAATAAACACCCGTTTCACCCAAATGAAGGCTTTCTCGGAACATTTCGTTTTTTTATATAACATTTCAAAATTGCGACAAATTACTGATGAAGAGCTGAAAAAATGCTGTTTCGATTTGGATTTGTATCTCAGTAGTGGGGAACATCGGGATGTAGATGGAGCAGAACTATTCATCGAACTAAGAATTTTGAGAGAAGTTTTGCCACCAGAAACACTGCAATTGACTTGTTGAAACGACTTAACGAAATGGGAAATCCGTTTCCCAATACTTTTATCGCATATAGGGATTAACAATTCCTGTTACAGTTGCTAGTGCGGAAAGGTCATTTTCTCGTCTGAAATTAATCAAGACTTACTTACGCACATCCATGTCTCAAGATCGTTTAAGTTCATTAGCCACATTATCGATAGAGTCTGATATAAGTGCGAGGCTGGAGTTTGATACCATTATAGATGAATTTTCGAAAATGAAAGCTAGGCGGGTGATTTTTTCATAAGATCTCATGAGTCTCACATGTACGTTTCATGTTTCATTTTCACTCAGTGAAAGAATTCAAATTATTATTTTATTATGAGTTTTGTTTTGATGTTTCGTTTGAATATTCAGAGTTTTATTTTCGTTTTCGTTATTGATAGGTATATTACGTAATATACTATATATTGTTTTGTTTAGATTTTGTTACATCTTTCATATTATTTTATCTAGTATTAGTTATTATATTATCAAAACATTCAAAAGTGTTTTTCCCGCCAAATAAATTATTGATTTAAATTATGTATTTTATATTTTGAACATATATTTAGTAGGCATGCCATTCGAGAGGTAGTAAGGGGAAGGTGAATAAATGAGAACATTGAGTAAGCATTTCTTCAAAGGATAAAAATATAAATTTATTAATAAATAAAATATATGAGGGCCTCGCAAAACAAGTTGGCCCCAGGCCTCGCGCTCACTAAGGCCGGCTCTGATCGTCAAAACGCAAAACTGAAGAACTACTCAAAAGCTGAGCAGGAATCAAGATAGAACGATAACGGGCCTTCTCTCTGGTCACAGCCCAATGAGAAATCACCTGCACAAAATGGGGCTGTACAACGGGGAACTTTCCTGCTGACAATGTGGCAAAGGGACAGAAACAGCCAAACACCTACTGTCAGAATGCGAGGTAGTGCCGCAAGAGACAGGCAATATTCGGGAAAACCACGCTATCTCCCGAAGAATACAATAGTCAACTGGCGAAGAACCTGTACAGACCGGTACAGGGGACGGAATGGGTGCTGTGAAACCAACTGGAATGCACGAAAACCCCAAGAGGCTCAGGTGCAGCTGGTGAAAGGACCAGCATCCGAAGGGGAAAAAAATTCCATTTTCACTCAAAAATGGAAATTCATTGGACGTCGAAAATGGATATCCACGTTGGTGACTAATGGATGTCCATAGGATATTCTCTGGATATCTTCGTCCATTAAAGGACATACAATGGATATAAGACTGAATCAAATCAAATCAAAACATACTCTATTGTCCGAAGAATGAGTTCTTGTTGTTAAAGAAAATATAGAAGTGTGCGATTTGGATATCCACTGGACATCCAATGGATGGAGTATGTTTGCAGGAATCACTCTTCAATTTATTGTATAAAAATTTGAAAATCACTTACTCTAGTCCTCTGTAGAATAAAATTATTCCACTCTAGCATTTTGAATTAAGATGCACTTCTAATATAAAATCAAACAATATATCTCTAGCCATCTTCAGGGAATACACAAAATCCTAACCTAACCCAACCAGCAAACACATCTCATATCATAACAAAAAACTCACTTGGCTATTGTCCGAACAGATAATCCCACAAAGAGCTGGTACACACTCGAAAACCTCTTCAACACCGTCTAGAACTCGCAGAAACCAACGGGTACGGTCTATTTTAGACAACGAATGTTCGACGCCGAAGCAGGCCGTGGACGTCGTTTTTCACAAACAATCGACGCGCGGTCTCAGGTCGAATCGATAACGCGTGTCCCGGTGCAAGGCTACGGAGAAAACTGCAGTTGTGCGCGCGGTGTTGCCACTAGTATCGATCGGATTGGGTCAGACTGCGTGTTGACGGATTGTCATTAATTATTAATCACTGGAAATGATAGAAAAATAGGTACTTGAAATTAATTACACACTCAGTCAATGAGCGCTGTTGACCATCAAACCGCACCGAGTTGATAGGATACTAGTGTTAGTGGCTGCATTGACGTCACTTTTTGTAGTGAGGCGGGAGAAGAACTTCGTGGTTTTTTTCTCAATTATTATTTTTTTATTATTAATTTTCAGAAAAAATATAGAACAATGTATAAATACTTCGGATGTGGTAATTGTAATGGGTGGATCCTGCGTCCTCCACCCATTCAGTCACCCCGTCAGTGACTAGGCCCCAGTGGGCCCTTTCCGCATTCCCCAGCATCTTCACTCATTCCATGGTGGATACCAGCTCGAACCTCTTCGACCTTCTTATGAAAGTCGAAATGTTCTTCCATTGCAATGAGTGCAATTCCTCCTCCTTAATAGTGATGGCTCCACCACATTTCGCGCATAGTGGGCTTCAACCTCCCAGCAATAAAATGTACAGAGAGGGCTTTTCTATCTCGTTCTTGAAAGCAACATACCCGACGTTGTTTACAAACATCAATGAACGAGTCATATTAAAAAAGAGCATTGTCGGATATTTCCGTTTGTACTCGTTGATCGTTGGAATTTCATATTATATTCACTCTTAACTTGGCGATCATGTTTGTTTACGTCGGTTTACGTCTTGTCAAATTAAACCATGGGCGTCGCAGCAAGGTAATCCTGGTCATAAACCATAATTGATTGTCATTCCGTATTGACCCTTTTAGTGGTATTGAATGACTTGACTTTTCTGCTCATTTTTATTCCGATTTTGAGACAAAAATACACTATTTATTGAAATAGCAGTAAAAAAAACTTTGTTACTGTGTAATCCAACTTTAAAAACGATTACCTATCAATATTTTGGAAAAACTTGTTGCAGGGTAGGCACACTAAAAGTAAGTAAGTAAGCAAACTCAACTATTTATGATAAGCCACTAGCTATTACAGACTCAATCTGATGGGTATTGGAATGTTCATATACCAGGGATTATCATGTAGGTAATCGGTTCTGCAGAAGTTTTCGATCTTCCCAATTGAATAAACTTTTGTAAACATGGAATATCACATTTATCAACATGAATAATCGATCTGGAATGTTTTCAGTGGCGTAGCACTTCCGGTTAAACCGGACGTGGACACAAACTTCTTTATTGTAAATGGAACACTGTAAATCATCGCAAGTTTAAAATCTAATCAATGGGTTGAGTATTATTTTTAATCTTTCAAGACAGCTCATACTCCCAATTCCAGGAGATTCCTCATTGAATTGCTTTAATCCGTAAATGAAAAGTGATGGACTCCAACATTGTAACTTACTTTGTACTGTTTCACACTGTATTATTTAGGAGCTGACAATTGCGTGAAACATGTCGTGTTGAACTTTAATTGGTTGGATAAAAAATCAGACTGACGACGAGAATCAACAAAACAGAGATCGAATTGTCAATAAATTATTTTCATATGTCAAGTTGTATAAATCAAAATATATTCAATTTACGTCATTGTGTACTATAAAATTCATTCATTATCAGTCAATCACAAGCATCTCATCACTCAAGCATATCATCAAACTCCAAGCAACCAGTAGGTCAACTGAAAAGGCTCACGAGACTGAACATGGTCCTTCGAGCCGGATATGAATCAAGCGAAATAGTTCACTCAGCAGAAGAAGCATTCGTTAAATCAGGTCCTTCAAATCAATCACTATTCAATAACAGTTTTACAACAAACAGTTACCATTATCAAGTATTAGTTCCTGGTGGAATTTCAGAAGACAATCAAGACTGGGAAAGTAGCAGGTATCATCAACAAAGCAACATTCAAGTAAGGCTCGCTTTCCTTCTATCCTCAATTATCCTTCCTGTGTTCTCAACCTGTTTATTGCTGCTTATTGGTTCTCATTTGTTGAAATGGCACAAGAACAAATCAAAACTTTACATTACAAACGCGGTAGTATCAAGGCACATATCACACGTTTTTCAGCATTCTTACAAACCGTAAAAGATAATACTTCATTAGAAGAATTATGTACGCGCTTAGAAAAGATGGATCCTTTATGGAATGAACTGGAAAATATTCAAACAGAGTTAGAAATGATAGACAAAAACACTACAGTTCAGGATCACCTTACTGAGAGGGAAGAACTTGAAAACTTTTATTTCAAAACTGTTAGCAATGCAAAACGGTTGATAAAACAATTTACATTACCTCCAGTCGTTGCAAACCTCTATACGAATCCTCCAAATTCTTTAAATTATTCACAAAATACAAATGCAAAGTTGCCAAAATTAAATTTACCTGAATTTCATGGTTCTTATGAAAAGTGGCTTCAGTTCTCTGATACTTACAAAGCCATGATTCATGACTGCCAATCTATCAGCAATATTCAAAAATTTTGGTACCTGAAATCTTGCATCAAAGGTGAAGCTGCAAATGTCTTGATAGCATTGGAAGTATCTGAAGCAAATTACAATAAAGCGTGGGATCTCCTTTGCGAACGGTATCAAAATAAGAGGGTTATAATTCAAACACATTTGAACGCAATATCTGATCTACAGAGTGTACAAAAAGAGTCTCACATTCTACTTAGAAATATAATTGATACTGTCAATCAACATTTAAGAAGTCTTGAATCTTTAGGATTGCCCGTAGACAAATGGGACACACTCATCATCCATATGGTATCATCTAAACTAGATTCCACCACAAAACGTGAGTGGGAGGAGCACGCATTGAATCTGAAATCAGATTTACCTACATTCAAACAATTTACTTCATTTTTAAATCAAAGGTGTCAACTCTTAGAGGGTTTACATTCGAACAAAAAAGTTTGTCATTCAATGCCGAAACACTTTGTCAAAAGAACTCTCCACGATTCAAGTACAGCGCATGTTACTACCACAGATCCAGTGTGTATTCTTTGCCAAAAGGATCATTTTATTTTTACATGTGCAAATTTTCTGAAACTTAGTGTACCACAACGCATCAACGAAATCAGAAAACTTAAAGCATGTGGCAACTGTTTACGAATGAATCATTCATCAAGGGATTGTAAAAATCCTTATTCTTGTAAAAAATGTTCTCTTCGGCACAACACTCTCTTGCATTTAGACAGAGAGTATTCTTCTGGTATTTCTAACCAGACGCCTTCGCCAAATACCGAAGGTCCTTCACAATCTGTTCCTAACATTTCACAATCAACTCTTACTGCTTGCTCTTCAGAGAATACGCAGCTCGAATCATATGTTATGCTCTCTACCGCAGTGGTACTCATCATGGATATATATGGTAATACTCATAAATGCCGAGCTATTCTCGACAACTGTTCACAGTCAAACTTCATGACTGAAAAATTATTCAAAATTCTACAACTTCCTCTATCTGAAGTTACACATTCAGTTGAAGGTTTTGGTTCAAACGTAACGTCCGTACTTCACAAAACATGGGCTACTATACAATCGATAACAAATTCGTACGTGTTACAAAATGTACCATTTTTGATATCTAATAAAATTACAAGAGACTTGCCCGCAATATCTTTTGATAGAAAATACCTTAAAATTCCACAAAATATAACTTTAGCGGATGAAAGGTTCAATGAAAGCGGTCCAATTGACTTGCTCATTGGAGCTTCTATTTTCTGGGATTTGATTTGTGTCGGACGTATAAATTTACTTGATAATCATACTGTTTTACAAAAAACAAGGCTTGGTTGGATATTGTCCGGACCTTTGCCAATGTCATATGCAAACAATTCAAGTTCAGTGTGTAATCTTACAGTACAGAATGAAAATATTCAAAATATGCTGGAGCGCTTTTGGAAAATAGAAGAGTGTCAAACACAAGTAAAATATTCTCCAGAAGAAAGAGAATGCGAGGAACATTTTATTAAAACTACAGTTCGCGACAATTCAGGAAGATTTATTGTTCGTTTGCCTATCAAGGACAACATAAAAAAACTATCAAAAAATCATGATTTCAAGCAACAATATGTCTCTTTTATGATCGAGTATGAACAGCTTGGACATATGTCAAAATTAAATACAAAGAATGACTCATTTCAAAACATAACATATTATTTACCTCATCATGGCGTACTAAAAATGGCCAGCAGTACTACAAAGCTCCGTGTCGTTTTTGACGGTTCGGCTAAAACCTCTAGTGGAATTTCGCTGAACGATGTTTTAAAAGTAGGTCCTACTATTCAGGACGACTTATTCACAATAGTAACTAGATTTCGAACCTATCAGTACGTGGTAACAGCTGACATAGAAAAAATGTACAGGATGGTAAATATACAACCTGAACAACGTGATTTGCAACGCATATTATGGCGTTCTGATCCATCTGAAGAAATAGGTCACTATCAATTAAACACAGCCACTTATGGCACTGCTAGTGCTTCATTTCTCTGTATTCGATCTTTGTTTCAAGTAGCAATTGATAATGAAACAGAATTTCCTGAAGCTAGTGCAATTATCAAGTCCAGTTGACAGGTTTCAATTCCATTCAAAATGGAAAGCAGATTTTATCAGAACTTATTCATATTTTAAGTTCAGCTTCTTTCAATCTCAGAAAGTTTGTTTCAAATAACTGTGAGATTTTAGAAAACATTGCCGGAGTCAAATCTCAATCATCACAATTTTTCATTTCTGATAATAGCATCACAAAAACGCTAGGTTTAACATGGAACTCAGTAGAAGATACTTTCAAGTATACTGTTTTTCATGATAAAGCATCAAGTGTCACAAAGCGCACAATACTATCCTCAGTAGCACAACTCTTTGACCCTCTAGGTCTCATTGGTCCTTGTACTATCAAAACCAAAATTATCATTCAAAAACTTTGGGGACTAGGTCTACATTGGGACAAAAGCATTCCAGTCACTTTGCATTATTCATGGCTCGAATTTTCAAGTCAATTATTTCATTTAAATTCAGTGAACATTCCTAGACATATTATTTGTCCGAACCCTGTTTACATTGAGTTGCATTGTTTTGGAGACGCATCGGAAAAAGCTTATGGAACTTGTTGCTATCTTAGAACAATTGATCAGTTCAACAAAATTCATGTTCATTTAGTTTCCGCAAAGTCCCGAGTTGCTCCACTCAAAATGGTAACACTACCCAAGCTCGAACTCTGCGCAGCCCTACTAGGTATTCAGCTTACGCAAAAGGTTCTCAAAGCTATTCCTAACAACATTGAGTCCATTCAATACTGGACTGATTCAAGTATTGTATTAGCGTGGATTAACACTGAACCACATAAACTTAAAACATTTGTATCCAATCGAGTCGCTGAAATTCAGAAATTTTCAAATATTAATCAATGGGGTCATGTTCCCTCTGAATCGAATCCAGCGGATATTATATCACGAGGTCTAAATCCAGAGGAATTGATTGAATGCAATATGTGGTGGAAAGGTCCCACTTGGATGTCTCGAGGAAGATCTTTTTGGCCCAAAGCTGATATTTTACTTAATTCAGAAATTCCTGAGCTCAAGAAAACCGATCTTACTTTAATTACACTAACAGAAACCCAAGATATTGATATCATTAATCGTTTTTCCTCATTCACAAAACTTAAGAGAGTCCTAGCTTATTGTCTGCGATTTGCAAACAATTCAAAAATCACAAACTCTGAAGCTCATCTTTCAGGTCAGTTATCAAAATCAGAACTTGACAATTCTCTCATTACAATTTGTAAATTAGTTCAAGAGAACTCATTCACTTCAGAGTTGAAATCATTGAGAAAATCAAAACACATTTCATCAAATAGTAAAATTATGTCACTGAATCCATTTTTGGATAAAAACGGATTGATTAGAGTAGGTGGAAGGCTGAAATATTCCAACATTTCTTATAACCAGAAACATCCGATTTTGTTACCACATCGGGGTAATTTTACAAAATTGGTAATTCGGCATGAACATCTAAGGCATCTTCATGCAGGTGCACAAGCCACTCTGGCGGCTGTTAGAGCAAATTTTTGGCCGACCAGCGGACGTAGCGCTGTTCGCGGAGTTTTACGCAAATGTGTAACTTGCTTCAGGTCTAAACCTACAGAAAGTCAATATAAAATGGGAGATATTCCGCATTCACGTTTACAACCTCAACGCCCTTTCTCAACAACCGGCGTAGACTTTACTGGACCATTTCATATCAAAGATGGCAAAACCAGGAGTAGAAAAATCGTCAAATGCTATTTATGTATTTTCATATGTTTTGTTACAAAGGCGGCTCATCTTGAGATATCTGACGATCTTTCTTCGGAGTCATTTTTGAAATGTCTTACAAGATTCGTATCAAGAAGGGGTGTTTGCACTGACATCTATAGTGATAATGGTACCAATTTTGTTGGTACTGAACGCGAATTGAAAGTTGTTTTATCAAATCTTGAAAATAATAATCATTTCAAGGAATATCTTACTTTGAATAGAATAAACTGGCATTTTTCACCACCACATGCTCCCAACTTTGGAGGTCTCTGGGAAGCATGTGTCAAATCTGCAAAATTTCATTTAAAAAGGATCGTTGGTAACTCACATTTGACTTTTGAGGGCCTATACACGGTGATAACTCAGGTTGAGGCAGTCCTCAATTCTCGACCATTATCCCCTCTGTCTAATGATCCCAATGACCTTTTTCCTCTAACACCTGCACATTTCCTCATTGGCGAGCCATTGACTACCCTACCTCAAGATGACCAACCGTTTATCCCATTTCAAGATCATTCAGCAACAAATACAACATTTTTGGAAACGCTGGACGCATGAATACCTCAACCATCTACAAGAGAGATTAAAATGGCGACAACCTCATCTGAACCTCAATCCTGGAACATTGGTTCTGCTCAAGGACGACAACACAGCACCGTTATGTTGGAAAATGGGCCGTATCATCGAAGTGTTTCCTGGTGAAGACAAAATAGTTCGGGTAGTGAATGTGAAAACCGCTACTGGAATTTTTAAAAGACCAGTATCTAAAATTTGTGCATTGCCAATAAACTCTTGAAAATGTGAAATTTAAGGACATTCGTAGTCATTCACATTGGTTTGAAAGCCGATCCTTTCAAGGGGGGCGGCATGTACTGTTTCACACTGTATTATTTAGGAGCTGACAATTGCGTGAAACATGTCGTGTTGAACTTTAATTGGTTGGATAAAAAATCAGACTGACGACGAGAATCAACAAAACAGAGATCGAATTGTCAATAAATTATTTTCATATGTCAAGTTGTATAAATCAAAATATATTCAATTTACGTCATTGTGTACTATAAAATTCATTCATTATCAGTCAATCACAAGCATCTCATCACTCAAGCATATCATCAAACTCCAAGCAACCAGTAGGTCAACTGAAAAGGCTCACGAGACTGAACATACTTTATCATAGGAGGCTATGATTCCCTACATAAAACTTTCTCTCAAATACGGATATAAATCACTTCATCAAAGACTTGTATGTGTATTGTACTTCTAATTTTCCATGCCCCTCTTAGACAAATAGGATTTATAGCCTCAAAGAGAAGTGCAAGCCATAGATATGTTTTCCGAGATATTCTATTGATCATTGTGCCTAGTTATTTATAAAGATTGTGAAGTCTTGTTGGAATGTCTTTCGAGTACTTAATACATAGTTCAGTGATATTTTTTTAGTTTGAATTTGTTGGTTATGGAATTCACCTCACTGTCCTGCAACTAGAACAATATAATAATTTGGCAGTTATGTGTGTGTGTGAGTTTCAAATGTATGCTATTTTATTTAAAAGTAGCAACGAGAACTATAAACCGTCAGATACAAAAAATAAGACTACTTTAGTAAAAGAATAGAAGAATGCAATCCAAAATTTTAATTCATTTCAAACAATTAGCAAGTCACCGCTCCACCCTGTGAGCAAATCAAGTCTACATCAAAATAGAGCTGTTGTATGGTATGTCTGCAGAGATATCTTCAGAGATACATGTCGGCCACTATTTAACTTATGAACTATAATGACTGTCACCTCAATATTTATACGAGAGACTGTTTGATGTTCAAGAAACAGAAGTAAAATAATATCAACATAAGAAATTCTCGTTTTCCTACCAGACAGACTTGTAATATCGATCGCTCCCTGAGCCTAACTCTATACAAGTTAATACATTACTTTTTGATAACTTTAAAAAACTTTTCAATTATCTGCCTCAGGATACAAATAAACCAAATTCAGAAAAAAAACATCAGAAAAAAGGTTAAAAAGCTACTAAGGCTTTTACTACACTTTTGATGAGTATTTCAATGATACACTTTCAACATAAATTTGAATGTAATCTCTTATGTATAGTTTACTGATGTGATCAACAATTTGAATATTTTGACTTTGTTAATTCAGCACTTTCATTTATTTTTTCAGTATTCATGACCTTATTCTATGCTTTGTCAACAAGAATCTAATTCTTCGCACAATGCAGTATTTCTGATTAACATTTCGGCAACACACGTGCTTTGCAACCAGGCATGTGGTCGTCTATAGATAAAAATTTAACGTGAAAAAATTTATCAGCACGCCGCCACTGGTTCTAAGCTTACATCCAGATATCATAACAATAACAAATCCCCCCTCCGAACTCGGAGATCACCCCTCACCCACAAACTATCACAAAGGATAGTGATGCAGCTTTCATAACAATGGGTGTTGTGCATATAGAAATGGCACCTCTATATCTTTTTTTGCTCGGAGGTTACAACTCTGATGAGAGCCAGGTGCCTCTTGAGGCCGCAGTATTCTGTCGGAGTTCTTTGCGGCTTAGCTTCAGTATCTTGGCCGCCTTTGCCCTATCGGGCCCCGATATCCGCTGCTTTGACTGCACGCAGCCGTCTATCCCTCTCCACTCTTTTCCTAATGTATCAACAGCCCACTCATTCAGTGCCATTGCTACTTGTCTCCTTGTTATGCCGAGTGTGGGTTCGGGCCCTTGCTTGGCTAGCTAGTCCGCATGGTCGTTGCCTTCAATCCCTGCATGGCCCGGGACCCACATCAGCGTTATTTCCTTTTCAGTCGAATTCAGTCGCATCCAGTTTTGATCTGGTTCTGGTTGCATTCAGAGCTCTGATGGCGGCCTGACTATCCGAGCAGACATATACATGTCTCTCTAGTTCTCTCTGGACCTCACCTGTTTCATTCTGGTTGCCTCCAGGATGGCATACACCCCTGCTGGGAAAACTATTGTTAGAGAACCTAGCGCATGGGCTTTTTTCTCTCCGTTTTCCAAGTAAAATCCTGCTCCGACTTGTCCTTCCCCCAGTTTGGACCCGTCTGTAAAACAGACCAGGCTTTCTGGGGGAAAGATCACCCTTTCCTCTTCCCACTCTCTCCCGTCTGGGATCTCTAGCGAGATCGTCCTTTTCCACCTAATTTTATCCTCTGCCTGTATCACTTTGATAGCGGATACAGGGATTTCTTTCTCCGCTACCACAGCGATTTCGGTGTGCCCCGTGTACCCCTCTCCTCGCCAGCTCCCTCTGTCCCGCATTCTCAGATAGGACGCCATCGCTTCCTTCTGTATACGAGTTGGAAGCGACGGCAGACCCAGCAGGGCGTCTAGGGCTGCCAAGGGGGTTGTCCTCATCGCGCCGGTTATTCCCCTAGAAGCTTGAATTTTCCCCAGCTTGTTGGTTGTGGTTATCTGGGGTCCACTCTCGGCCTCCAGACCACTGCTCCCTATAGGATTCTGGGTCTGATTACCGCAGTGTAGATTCAGTGGAGAATATGAGGTTTGAGGCCCCACACCCTGCAGATGAAGGTTAAGTCTGAGAGATGAGACACCCATATTTTTGAGAGAAACAATCCGATTCCAAGCACAAAAATTCAGAGGGATATTGAACAACTAATATGAGATTTTTTGAGATGAAATTGATTCTGCAGCACTTCCGGTTTTACTAGAAACGGAACTAGTTTCAGTTTTTCGAATGAAACACCTTGTATGTTTTCATATTTTTGCAATCTAGAGATTTTTTTCCAATGCCATATTGTTCATGCAAATGGAATTAGCATTTTGATTTAATGCAGTTTTATGGAGTGCCCTTGACGTATTCTTTAAAACCTATTAGGAAAACTATTTCATCCTAAGACTTTACATTCAATATAATACCACATTAAATCCAAAAACATAATTTTTACCTTTATATGAGTACATTAAGAATATTATAAAGTTTAAAGGTTTTAATTTAGTCAATTTGGTTAAAAGAAATACATTTTGGTCTTCCGACGACTTCATTAAAACTATAATATCCCCTCCACATTCAGATTCAACGCCATCTTGTCAAGAAGCTATTTTAGTGAACCAGTGCAGTCCGCATGTTTACATGTGAAATGAAATTTTGAATCAACAGGTAAAATGAAAAGTATCCGCGACAGGTACTACTAGAAAAGGCACTACACGCTTCATTCACAAAATTGGCAAAATTTGTGAGGTTAGGATTCCATTCGAGCGCAAGACCACTTTAAATCAATAAGGTCATGAGTTTCAACATTTTAAAGCATATTGGTTTCAAAGGAAACGTAAACAGACTCTTTAAAACAAGATTTAAAACGCTGTTTTAAATTTTGTGAGATTTAAAACATTAGATAAATGAACAATTAGTTTTAATCTAGATCACACCGTGTTTTACTGTAATAAAACTCCGCCATTTTGGACATTTTCAATAGTAAACGAAAAGAATATTATTTATCAAATAATTGCGTCTTGGATCTTCTTGAAAAACTGAAGAACAGTTTGTTGAAATAAGCCATTTAATTTGAAAAATGTATTCAGATGTTTAGATGCAAAATAAAATTCAATAAAATTTTTGTAATGTTCTTTAAATGAGAGAAAAATACATCAAATTAGTACCGCTCGAGTTATGTTGAAGTATGTTATTATATTTTATCACAAAACTGCCATTCGTTGGTGAATTTTACACCAGAATAGCTTGCTTTCGAATATTATTTTATGATATGCTTAGTACCTATACGTAAGCGGTTCAAAATAAAACTGACGAATTTAGTAGAGTTTTCGCAATTTTATTAACATTACTTCATATGTAATTCGAAGAAGAAATTTGAATAATCTGTAAAATGAATCGACGTGGCAACGCTGCTTAGAAGTGTTCCCCATAGATAACATGACGAATTGGTGACGTAACAGCGATAAGAAATTCCATTTAGGTTGAGGGGAGAGACGAGAGACGAAACGGATGAGGTTGAAGTTCCACGAAGACTAAAATAAATTACGTGGTAAACAATGATAGTGGATAATTTATGTAATTATATTGAATAATATAAGTATAGCCAAACTATTTCAAACTGAGAGGAAACGCTGAATTTCGCTCATGGTTAATGGAACTATTTTGAATTTCGCTAATGAAGATCCAACATGACAACAGTGTGAGCCAAAATTGGTGAGGACAATGTATGACAGAGAGGCATTGTGAGATTATAAATAAAAAGAGAATTTGATAATTGCAGCCATTACTCAACGCGAGCGAAATCTAATGACTCCGTAAGATTAAACCGAGTAAAAAAATCTGTAGGCCAGAGGTGTTTTACGTACGAAGCAGGCATAATCTATAATTTCCTACCAGAGATGTACAAAATATACTTACACTCCTTAAATTCTTTGTCGCTGTTGAAAAAAATATTCAAAAAATTCATACTTGACATGGATCCCAACACAGTAGATATGCTGCTGGAACATTAATAAAATATTTAATCAATTGTTTTTCAAAATAAAGGCACTATTACTCAAGAAACTTGAATTTATACTGTCGAGTGGTAAATCTATTATTAGACAAACTACTATATTTAATTTTATATAGGAGGTACTTTATACTTGCACTATATACTAGAACATAGGTCAATTACTTTATTTAAATGTATCTTACTTAAGAATTTATTTGTTTGCGAAACAAGTGCTTGCACTTATCGCTTTTTTACTTTGTTCATAATCATCTCTGTTTTATGCTGTATATTTATCTATTTATATTCAATGAATAAAGTTATATTATTATTATTACTGTTACTATAGGGCAGGAATGAGAATGAGATAGAAAACGTTCTAAGTATGTTTACACACCACTTATAATTGTAACGATAATGTTAATGTAGTTTCGTCCTCCAGATTATCCAATTTACTTCATTCGCTGTTTCAGTTGAAGGAAAAACCCGGAAAAACCCTCAGCGCCATCAGAGCCCAGATTCTGGTATTCCTCAAGGAAGTGTTCTTGGTCCTTTCATGTTTTTATTGCTCATCAACGACTTTCCCGAATATATAAGCGATAGAGAAGTCTTTATGTTTGCAGATAATACAGTGTGAGTCTTTATAAAGTGCACATATTGAAATGAGAAAAACTATGCTAAATTTTATAGACGGCAAACATATTGAAAAAATCTAAAAAAAAATTAATTTTTTTATGGAATTAAAAAAAAAAAAAATTTCGCTGCCGTGACCCCTGTGTGAACAAAACAGTGTAACTTCCGAACTAAACGGTCTATCACGATGAAAACAAAATGAAAATTCTGAAAAACATTGCCCTCAATTGAAAATAAACATGTTTCTTTAGCAAAAGTATGTTTGTTTTTCATAAATTTTTATGTAATCGTAAAAATTTTCAATGATGCGCCCACATAACCTACCTTTTTTATTAGTTCAAATTATTCTTCATTGTATAAGCTACGTGATGATAAAAATTCTAGTTTTCTGTTGGACTTTTGTTATATTTTTTTCACAGCAATCAACTCATTATTCTATTCTAAATCACTCCTATCAAATATTTTCCCTACCCTTGAAAACCGTCACAAAAATAAAGGACCTAGGAATAATATTCGACTATAAAATGCTTTTTGATAAGCATATATTTAACATTTCTAAAAAGGCTCACAAAATGTTAGGTTTCATTATGAGAACTTGTCGTGAATTTAAAAACACACTCTCTATATGTCAAAAAAACTTGAAAGGGTTCAGAATATATTCTTAGAGTATGTCACCAAATGATGTTTTCCATCCAACTCCAACAACCGTATCTATGTTCGGAATGAGCTGAACATATCAACACTGGAGAACAGAAGGAAAATTTCAGACGTGAAGTTCCTCTTCAAAATCATTAACAATTTAGTTGATTCGCCTGCCATCCTTAGTAACATTTATCTTAATGCTCTTACATATACTACTGGCCATCGCATCTTTTTCGTTACGAACAATCGCAAACAAAGATGCAAAGATCCAACATATCATATAATGATTTAAGAAATTCCATTAATATTGAAAATTTCACACCTCTACTTTTTAACTATTAAGATGCCTTAATTTTGACTAGTTACCATGTCAACTAAAAAAATTTCAGGAAATTTTTTCGTGGCGCCACGATATTTAAGTGAAAATTTTTTGACAGTTGAAAAGATAAACATATGATCTACAACCATTAAATCTTGTAGATATACCTGTGAATAATGCAAAATTTCTATAAGTGTTAACATTATTATTTATTATTCGCTATAAAGTTTCATTAAACAGAAAACACAAATTTGTTTAATTATTATGCATTAAAAATTTATATTTCAAAAAACATAGGATCTACAAACATAGTAAGATTTAAATGAATTCTAACCCATCCCTCTTCTTAATAGTGAATAGGAAGGTGACGAATTAATTAGATGTCTGTGTTTTAAGACATATATGTAATATTTTGAAACAATTTTGTTCAAATCTCTTTTACGCAAAAGGCCATATTTACTTGAGATCTGCAGCAGACTTTCTTGGATTTTCGTAAACAAACCATTCGACTCTAACGCTTCCTGGTCGCAATCTTCCATTAAATTCGTTAAATATATTAATTTTGAATGACATATTTACACTTGACTCAACTCTTTGCAGTATTTACATAAATTGTACTTTTCAAAGCATTTAATTTTTGTCAAATTGTTTAACGCAAATGCTTACAAGAAATGTTTTACATAAGAATATCTTTGTTTGCTGGTTTACTATACAGTGACTCAATGTAATTTACCAATATAAACCTCATCTGTCAAAAGCATGGCCGCCTATATCACAGCCACCTACTGCAACAAACCATGTTAATATTATATTTTTTACAATAGAAGTGTTATGGATTACTTTAACAAAAAATACATTTCTGCCACCTTTAGTAACCCAAAATTATGAAAGGGCGATAGACTGATCTAATACCCATCTGAGTTTTAGCATTTGGTGTAACTAAAGTTGGTAATATTTTTTATTTAACGAAACATGGTAGACTTGACAAGCAGTGAAATCAATTTAAAATGTCAGATTGGATAAATAATTTTTTTCCAAATTATGGTGTGAAATTTTCTTACCGAATACCACGCAAGCTCAAATTATTCCTGGAAATTTTCTTTCGGGCACGAATACTCGTGCACTCAAAAAAAAAATTTCCGGAAATAATTTAAGCTCTTGTGATATTATAAGTGATAATTTCTCTTTCTTATTGTCAAAATTTTCCTATGTTTTGAAAAAACACTTTCTTGCTTCACAGACTTCAATTGACCTTTCCACGACATATGAGATAACACTGTAATTAAAAAGTGTATACGCTAAAATCACTCGGGAATTTTTATTTATTTTTTCTGACCGCTAGTTTCTCTATAATCAGAAGAAAAGTGGTTTCATGACGTCACGTTCATCAAAACTAAACCTGGCAACGTCGTAAACGTTGTGCACCGTGGAATCTCATTTGAATATAATGTGTCGTATGATAGTTGTCATTTGATACCAGATGGGTTCGTTCGTCTGTTTCACGAATCATCAATAAGAATCGTTTTTGTCTCTGTTTGACTCGTTTGCCTACTTCAATATTTAATACAAGTAGAGCAGTTCCATCAAATATGTAGCTGCAAACGAACAGGCCCTACCTGATTTCTTTTTTGAGGTTAATGCGGTTTTCAAAGTTTTGAAATGTTTGTGTTGTTTGTGCTCTAAATTGTTTCCCTTACTCCTGTATCTGTATCCCTGCAATAACTGTGAACATGTTGAAAAGGTGCTTCGTACCTGGTTGTCTGAACACCAGTGAGTATTCTAATAAACAATTTTTCACGCTCCTGAATACCTATGAAGCGCATTGTAAAATGTGGTTCGAAGCAGTGAATAAACCTTGTGTAAAAAGCGGAAATATAATTATGTTTTTGTGAAGAACATTTCCAACTGAATATTACTGTATTCAAGCAGCGTTCAAGGAACGATTTTAAATTTTAGTCATTGCAAAAAATAATTTCATATTTGTTAAATAGAAAGAGTCAATCATCTCATAATCTACCCTCGGTAAATTATCCGAACTTCCCTTCAAGAAGCCTTTCCATTTTAATACACAAATATATTCACACCAGATCGGTCATAATAACACCTCGCTACAGTATTAATGAATGTATCATTTAAATGTCGAATGTAAAAAAAATAAACATTAACCTCAAATCTCGAGATCACTTTTGTTGCATGAGAACTGTCATAATGATTTGCGGTGTTGTCAATGCTCGTTTTTCATCGAAAGGGTAGTCCGTTCAGGAAATTTGAAAGTTACAAATATAATAAAAAGTAGCTAATATGTAGATTTTTTTCTATGAGTTGTTCAAGTGACGAAGTTTCAATTAGTTCTCAATGGCTTATACCAAGCTAGAATCTATATTTTTGAGGAGAACGTTATTGAATGTTTTGGAACGTGGATTGTGGAGGGGGTTGTTTCCGATGAACGTGACGTCAGCGGAACACTTTCAAATGAGATATTCTTCCAAAATGAAAAAAATATAGTGGAACTCTTCGTTGAATAGACGTTTCAGACTAGAATCTATCGATTTAATAGAATTTTGCAATTTATTTTTCATAAATGTAAAGGTCCATTGAATAAGTACGCTTTCATGTTCGTTTTCATTCACTCATTACTATTGCATTTAATTCATTACTCTTATTGTTTTTTTTAATTTTCTATATCTATCACAAATTATGTCATTTCTGGTAATTATATGTAGATTATGTATATTGAGAAGTCACCTATCTGTGAACACTGTTTTGGGTTAGTCCCGTTTGTATTCCCATTTGTAAATAAATACTTAAATAAATAAATATGGGATTGAAAAGATTCCGATAAGTTTTTAAACACCCTGTATACATGAAATGTCATGAGTATAATAGGTTATAACTATGAAAATTTTCGCACCAAGCAACAGCACCGTTTTGTAAAAGTACAAAAACGAAAACTCACCATTTTCACCGTTCCGCCTACACTTTCACAGCCGCCTGCGACGCAAATTTCAAACTATTCTTTTATTTTCTCGCATTTCGCCGGCGACTAGTAGAACAATTGCACGTCCTGATCCACCAATGGCCTGGCCGTATGCAGATACCGCTCAGCTCCCCCACCGCCCTGTTCCGTCTATTATGTGGATTAATTGCAAGTCATTTCCGGTTTTTACGCTCCGCCAATTCGAAACTACTGAATCTCCATTATTAGGCCGAACAAATACAAAAAAAATCTGAAACTAATAAGAGTAGCGAGAAGGATTTGGTGTTTGATCAGATGAAAAAAATATTTGATATGGTATACCCCAAGGTTCCATTCTGGGGCCGACACTTTTCATTGTTTATATAATATAATATTATAATATAAGTTTATTTACAATCAATGAATAATAACAACATTAATACAAGAACAGTTCATATACTGGATAGATTGTAAATAAACAATAATCACAGAAGCGATATGGTAATCACTTGTATGTGATAGAGAAAACATGAATAAATGCTAGTTACTAATACTAATACTAGGGCACATGGTTAAATACTATTCACTATTTTTAAAATCAAGTATAGCTTAAGCACGTACAATAGATGATTATATAATCAAGGGTACATCATAAGCAGGTTAGTGTAAAAATAATATTAATGAACAAAATTGGTGAGTATAATATGAAAGGCTGATAAAAATGTACTACCGAACGGGCTTATATTATGTATATATAAAAAATACATTCGCACAAACACCCTTACATGCTTACAAGTTTGAACTGGCGATAAATCCTGAGCAGCTAAGCAGCGATCATCGCAAATAAGGTTGATCTATCAGTTGATGAATTTGATCACGAGGCTGAGAAAGAATGTATGATTTCAAATACTTTTTGAAGGGGTGTGTGGATACCGTTTCTTTCAAATTGGTAGGGAGGGAATTATAAAATGTGGGACTCAGATACATAAAAATTCTTTGCCCAATTGATTTCATAGTTCTGGGGGGTAAATAGGTGTTATTTTTGTTTCTTGTTTCAGGCAGTGAATTAGATTTCCTACTCGAAATATTTTGCCGGGCAAGATTTTGCCCGGCAAGATTTTGCCTCATACAGCCCTTCAAAGACGGGATAAAGTTAAAAGATTCTTAAACAGGCAGTAGACAAGACTTGCTTCTCGAAATATTTTGCCGGGCAAGATTTTGCCTGGCAAGATTTTGCCTCATACAGCCCTTCCAAAATGGGATAAAAACCGACGAAACGCCAACTTTGAAAATTCATACGAAGCTAACCGCGGATTCTTCTGCGAATTTTTTGTGCTAGAAGGATTCTTAGACAGGCAGTGAATAAGACTTGCTTCTCGAAATATTTTGCCGGGCAAGATTTAGCCTAGTAAGATTTTGCCTCATACAGCCCTTCCAAAATGGGATAAAAACCGACGAAACGCCAACTTTGAAAATTCATACGAAGCTAACCGCGGATTTTTCTGCGAATTTTTTGGGCTGGAAGGATTCTTAGACAGGCAGTGAATAAGACTTGCTTCTCGAAATATTTTGCCGGGCAAGATTTAGCCTAGTAAGATTTTGCCTCATACAGCCCTTCCAAAATGGGATAAAAACCGACGAAACGCCAACTTTGAAAATTCATACGAAGCTAACCGCGGATTTTTCTGCGAATTTTTTGTGCTGGAAGGATTCTTAGAGAGGCAGTGAATAAGATTTCCTACTCGAAATATTTTGCCGGGCAAGATTTTGCCTAGTAAGATTTTGCCTCATACAGCCCTTCCAAAATGGGATAAAAACCGACGAAACGCCAACTTTGAAAATTCATACGAAGCTAACCTCGGATTTTTTGCGAATTTTTTGGGCTGCAAGGATTCTTAGAGAGGCAGTGAATAAGATATCCTACTCGAAATATTTTGCCGGGCAAGATTTTGCCTGGCAAGATTTTCCTCATACAGCCCTTCCAAAATGGGATAAAAACCGAGAAAACGCTAACTTTGAAAATTCATACGACGCTAACCGCGGATTTTTCTGC
Source organism: Chrysolina oricalcia (assembly GCA_944452925.2). NCBI lineage: Eukaryota > Metazoa > Arthropoda > Insecta > Coleoptera > Chrysomelidae > Chrysolina > Chrysolina oricalcia. The sequence continues at coordinate 3,741,347 of OX101825.2, read as the reverse complement.
GAATTTTTTGGGCTGGAAGGATTCTTAGACAGGCAGTGAATAAGACTTGTTTCTCGAAATATTTTGCCGGGCAAGATTTTGCCTCATACAGTTCTTCCAAAATGGAAAGAAAACCGACTAAACGCCAACTTTGAAAATTCATACGAAGCAAACCGCGGATTATTCTGCGAATTTTTTGGGATGGAAGGATACTTAGACAGGCAGTGAATAAGACTTGCTTCTCGGAATATTTTGCCGGGCAAGATTTTGCCTCACACAGTCCTTCCAAAATGGGAAGAAAACCGACTAAACGCCAACTTTAAAAATTCATAAGAAGCTAACCGCGGATTTTTCTGCATATTTTTTGGGCTGAAAGGATTCTTAGAGAGGCAGTGAATAAGACTTTATTCTCGAAATATTTTGCCGGGCAAGATTTTGCCCGGCAAGATTTTGCCTCACACAGTCCTTCCAAAATGGGAAGAAAACCGACTAAACGCCAACTTTGAAAATTCATACGAAGCTAACCGCGGATTTTTCTGCGAATGTTTTGGGCTGGAAGGATTCTTAGAGAGGCAGTGAATAAGATTTCCAACTCGAAATATTTTGCTCGGCAAGATTTTGCCTGGCAAGAATTTGCCTCATACAGCTCTTCCAAAATGGTATAAAAACCGACGAAACGCCAACTTTGATAATTCATACGAAGCTAACCGCGGATTTTTCTGCGAATTTTTTGGGCTGGAAGGATTCTTAGAGAGGCAGTGAATAAGATTTCCAACTCGAAATATTTTGCTGGGCAAGATTTTGCCTGGCAAGATTTTGCCTCATACAGCTCTTCCAAAATGGTATAAAAACCGACGAAACGCCAACTTTGATAATTCATACGAAGATAACCGCCGATTTTTCTGCGAATTTTTTGGGCTGGAAGGATTCTTAGACAGGCAGTGAATAAGACTTGCTTCTCGAAATATTTTGCTGGGCAAGATTTTGCCTGGCAAGATTTTGCCTCATACAGCTCTTCCAAAATGGTATAAAAACCGACGAAACGCCAACTTTGATAATTCATACGAAGCTAACCGCCGATTTTTCTGCGAATGTTTTGGGCTGGAAGGATTCTTAGAGAGGCAGTGAATAAGATTTCCAACTCGAAATATTTTGCTGGGCAAGATTTTGCCTGGCAACATTTTGCCTCATACAGCTCTTCCAAAATGGTATAAAAACCGACGAAACGCCAACTTTGATAATTCATACGAAGCTAACCGCGGATTTTTCTGCGAATTTTTTGGGCTGGAAGGATTCTTAGAGAGGCAGTGAATAAGATTTCCAACTCGAAATATTTTGCTGGGCAAGATTTTGCCTGGCAAGATTTTGCCTCATACAGCTCTTCCAAAATGGTATAAAAACCGACGAAACGCCAACTTTGATAATTCATACGAAGCTAACCGCCGATTTTTCTGCGAATTTTTTGTGCTGGAAGGATTCTTAGAGAGGCAGTGAATAAGATTTCCTACTCGAAATATTTTGCCGGGCAAGATTTTGCCTAGTAAGATTTTGCCTCATACAGCCCTTCCAAAATGGGATAAAAACCGACGAAACGCCAACTTTGAAAATTCATACGAAGCTAACCTCGGATTTTTTGCGAATTTTTTGGGCTGCAAGGATTCTTAGAGAGGCAGTGAATAAGATATCCTACTCGAAATATTTTGCCGGGCAAGATTTTGCCTGGCAAGATTTTCCTCATACAGCCCTTCCAAAATGGGATAAAAACCGAGAAAACGCTAACTTTGAAAATTCATACGACGCTAACCGCGGATTTTTCTGCGAATTTTTTGGGCTGGAAGGATTCTTAGACAGGCAGTGAATAAGACTTGTTTCTCGAAATATTTTGCCGGGCAAGATTTTGCCTCATACAGTTCTTCCAAAATGGAAAGAAAACCGACTAAACGCCAACTTTGAAAATTCATACGAAGCAAACCGCGGATTATTCTGCGAATTTTTTGGGCTGGAAGGATTCTTAGAGAGGCAGTGAATAAGATTTCCAACTCGAAATATTTTGCTGGGCAAGATTTTGCCTGGCAAGATTTTGCCTCATACAGCTCTTCCAAAATGGTATAAAAACCGACGAAACGCCAACTTTGATAATTCATACGAAGCTAACCGCGGATTTTTCTGCGAATTTTTTGGGCTGGAAGGATTCTTAGAGAGGCAGTGAATAAGATTTCCAACTCGAAATATTTTGCTGGGCAAGATTTTGCCTGGCAAGATTTTGCCTCATATAGCTCTTCCAAAATGGTATAAAAACCGACGAAACGCCAACTTTGATAATTCATACGAAGCTAACCGCCGATTTTTCTGCGAATTTTTTGGGCTGGAAGGATTCTTAGACAGGCAGTGAATAAGACTTGCTTCTCGAAATATTTTGCTGGGCAAGATTTTGCCTGGCAAGATTTTGCCTCATACAGCTCTTCCAAAATGGTATAAAAACCGACGAAACGCCAACTTTGATAATTCATACGAAGCTAACCGCCGATTTTTCTGCGAATGTTTTGGGCTGGAAGGATTCTTAGAGAGGCAGTGAATAAGATTTCTAACTCGAAATATTTTGCTGGGCAAGATTTTGCCTGGCAAGATTTTGCCTCATACAGCTCTTCCAAAATGGTATAAAAACCGACGAAACGCCAACTTTGATAATTCATACGAAGCTAACCGCGGATTTTTCTGCGAATTTTTTGGGCTGGGAGGATTCTTAGAGAGGCAGTGAATAAGATTTCCAACTCGAAATATTTTGCTGGGCAAGATTTTGCCTGGCAAGATTTTGCCTCATACAGCTCTTCCAAAATGGTATAAAAACCGACGAAACGCCAACTTTGATAATTCATACGAAGCTAACCGCCGATTTTTCTGCGAATTTTTTGGGCTGGAAGGATTCTTAGACAGGCAGTGAATAAGACTTGCTTCTCGAAATATTTTGCCGGGCAAGATTTTGCCTGACAAGATTTTGCCTCATACAGTCCTTCCAAAATGGGAAGAAAACCGACAAAACGCCAACTTTGAAAATTCATACGAAGCTAACCGCGGATTTTTCTGAGAATTTTTTGGGCTGGAAGGATTCTTAGACAGGCAGTGAATAAGACTTGCTTCTCGAAATATTTTGCCGTGCAAGATTTTGCCTGGCAAGATTTTGCCTCATACAGTCCTTCCAAAATGGGAAGAAAACCTACAAAACGCCAACTTTGAAAATTCATACGAAGCTAACCACGGATTTTTCTGCGAATTTTTGGGGCTGGAAGGATTCTTAGACAGGCAGTGAATAAGACTTGCTTCTCGAAATATTTTGCCGTGCAAGATTTTGCCTGGCAAGATTTTGCCTCATACAGTCCTTCCAAAATGGGAAGAAAACCGACTGAACGCCAATTTTGAAAATTCATATGAAGCTAACCGCGGAATTTTCTGCGAATTTTTTGGGCTGGAAGGATTCTTAGAGAGGCAGTGAATAAGATTTCCTACTCGAAATATTTTGCCGGGCAAGATTTTGCATGGCAAATAATTTGCCTCATACAGCCCTTCCAAAATGAGATAAAAACCGACGAAACGCCAACTTTGAAAATTCATACGAAGCTAACCACGGATTTTTCTGCGAATTTTTTGGGCTGGAAGGATTCTTAGACAGGCAGTGAATAAGACTTGCTTCTCGAAATATTTTGCCGTGCAAGATTTTGCGTGGCAAGATTTTGCCTCATACAGTCCTTCCAAAATGGGAAGAAAACCGACTAAACGCCAACTTTGAAAATTCATATGAAGCAAACCGCGGAATTTTCTGCCAATTTTTTGGGCTGGAAGGATTCTTATAGAGGCAGTGAATAAGATTTCCTACTCGAAATATTTTGCCGGGCAAGATTTTGCCTGGCAAATATTTTGCCTCATACAGCCCTTCCAAAATGAGATAAAAACCGACGAAACGCCAACTTTGAAAATTCATACGAAGCTAACTGCGGTTTTTTCTGCGAATTTTCTGTGCTGGAAGGATTCTTAGACAGGCAGTGAATGAGACTTGCTTCTCGAAATATTTTTCCGGGCAAGATTTTGCCTAGCAAGTTTTTGCATCATACAGCCCTTCCAAAATGGGATAAAAAACCGACGAAACGTCAACTTTGAAAATTCATACGAAGCTAACCGCGGATTTTTCTGCGAATTTTTTGGGCTAGAAGGATTCTTAGAGAGGCAGTGAATAAGATTTCCTACTCGAAATATTTTGCCTGGCAAGATTTTGCCTCATAGAGCCCTTTCCAAATGAGATAAAAACCGACGAAACGCAAACTTTGAAAATTCATACGAAACTAACCGCGGATTTTTCTGCGAATTTTTTGGGCTGGAAGGATTCTTAGACAGGCAGTGAATAAGACTTGCTTTTCGAAATATTTTGCCGGGCAAGATTTTGCCTCATACAGTCCTTCCAAAATAGGAAGAAAACCGACAAAACGCCAACTTTGAAAATTCATACGAAGCTAACCGCGGATTTTTCTACCAATTTTTTGGGCTGGAAGGATTCTTAGACAGGCAGTGAATGAGACTTGCTTCTCGAAATATTTTTCCGGGCAAGATTTTGCCTAGCAAGTTTTTGCATCATACAGCCCTTCCAAAATGGGATAAAAAACCGACGAAACGTCAACTTTGAAAATTCATACGAAGCTAACCGCGGATTTTTCTGCGAATTTTTTGGGCTGGAAGGATTCTTAGAGAGGCAGTGAATAAGATTTCCTACTCGAAATATTTTGCCTGGCAAGATTTTGCCTCATAGAGCCCTTCCCAAATGAGATAAAAACCGACGAAACGCAAACTTTGAAAATTCATACGAAACTAACCGCGGATTTTTCTGCGAATTTTTTGGGCTGGAAGGATTCTTAGACAGGCAGTGAATAAGACTTGCTTTTCGAAATATTTTGCCGGGCAAGATTTTGCCTCATACAGTCCTTCCAAAATAGGAAGAAAACCGACAAAACGCCAACTTTGAAAATTCATACGAAGCTAACCGCGGATTTTTCTACAAATTTTTTGGGCTGGAAGGATTCTTAGACAGGCAGTGAATAAGACTTGCTTCTCGAAATATTTTTCCGGGCAAGATTTTGCCTAGCAAGTTTTTGCATCATACAGCCCTTCCAAAATGGGATAAAAAACCGACGAAACGTCAACTTTGAAAATTCATACGAAGCTAACCGCGGATTTTTCTGCGAATTTTTTGGGCTGGAAGGATTCTTAGAGAGGCAGTGAATAAGATTTCCTACTCGAAATATTTTGATGGACAAGATTTTGCCTCATACAGCCCTTCCCAAATGAGATAAAAACCGACGAAACGCAAACTTTGAAAATTCATACGAAGCAAACCGCGGATTATTCTGCGAATTTTTTGGGATGGAAGGATACTTAGACAGGCAGTGAATAAGACTTGCTTCTCGGAATATTTTGCCGGGCAAGATTTTGCCTGGCTAGATTTTGCCTCACACAGTCATTCCAAAATGGGAAGAAAACCGACTAAACGCCAACTTTAAAAATTCATAAGAAGCTAACCCCGGATTTTTCTGCATATTTTTTGGGCTGAAAGGATTCTTAGAGAGGCAGTGAATAAGACTTTATTCTCGAAATATTTTGCCGGCAAGATTTTGCCCGGCATGATTTTGCCTCACACAGTCCTTTCAAAATGGGAAGAAAACCTACAAAACGCCAACTTTGAAAATTCATACGAAGCTAACCGCGGAATTTTCTGCGAATGTTTTGGGCTGGAAGGATTCTTAGACAGGCAGTGAATAGGATATCCTACTCGAAATATTTTGCCGGGCAAGATTTTACCTCATATAGTCCTTCCAAAATGGAAGAAAACCGACAAAACGCCAACTTTGAAAATTTATACGAAGCCAACCGCGGATTTTTCTGCGAATTTTTTGTGCTGGAAGGATTCTTAGAGAGGCAGTTATAAAACTTCTTTCTCGAAATATTTTGCCGGGCAAGATTTTACCTCATATAGTCCTTCCAAAATGGAAGAAAACCGACAAAACGCCAACTTTGAAAATTTATACGAAGCCAACCGCGGATTTTTCTGCGAATTTTTTGTGCTGGAAGGATTCTTAGAGAGGCAGTTATAAAACTTCTTTCTCGAAATATTTTGCCGGGCAAGATTTTGCCTCATACAGCCCTTCCAAAATGGGATAAAAACCGACGAAACGCCAACTTTGAAAATTCATACGAAGCTAACCGCGGATTTTCCTGCGAATTTTTTGGCTGGAAGGATTCTTAGAGAGGCAGTGAATAAGATCTCCAAGGCATCTGATGCATACTTGAGAGCGCGCTCAATTAACAATTGAAAACAGGTATAAACAATGAAATTTTTTAAAATCTGTATTCACCATATTATTAACTATTGTATAAAGAATTGAAAAAATAATATTATTTATATATTTTTTTAATATATTCTTCATGGGTCGAAAGTACCCAAATTTTAGATTTTTCGAACCTTTAAAAATTCATATCTTTAAAAATAATAACTTTATCATGAAAAATCATGAAACCTTTTTTATTTGTATTTCAATAAAGAATATAAAAAAATTTGCCCGGTTGAAAACTAACAATTCCTTGCAATTGTTCAAACAATTTCAGTTTAAACAATATGGCACGGGGTTGCCCCATGGCAACATGCATTTATAACATCAGTAGAGCAATTTGGAGATGATCGCATAAAAAAATTGAGGTGGAATAGTTTTCGGTACTCATGCGCCTATTCCTCTAGGACTAATCAGGAATTATCTACAACTATTGAAGAATTCACGACAATGGAACTTTTTTTATTCTGTGCTCACAATACTATCGATAACTCTGTCAGAAATCTAAAACTCGATCAAATTGCTTTGAGGTAACACCACTCGTCCTAAAGGACTCGAAGGACTCGTGGTGTTACCTAGCAATTTGATCTCGTTGATTTCTCGGGAATTTACTATCGATAGTATTGCGAGCTCTCGTGGTCTTATCCCCAAAAAGTCAACTGTCATTTATATCTTTTTCTTTCGAAAAGAAAATTCCTTATGCTCCTTTCGGTTATTGTGGATAATTTTTATATACACAGGCATTTTATATTTATTTTTGTGGCTGCAGAAAATTAACGTGTCATATACATTTTCTTTTACAAAAATGGAAAATAAAAACCCATTAATCTACGATAGCTAGGTGTTTCTCCTGATATTGCCCAAACGGTTTTTCATTCGTAAAATACAACCGATGATATACGTTTTCAAATGGTCACTCTGTATACAGTGCCACCTTTCCTAGACAAAAGAATGTTTCACTGTGTCTCACTATCTACTGGTACTGGCCCAAGGAGACTAAACGTTATTTAACAGGAGAGTCTAATCCCCATAAGACAATGGGGCACTAATAGAAAGAGATGACATTTGTGACGAAATGTGACGTAGTTGGACGTGTCATGGCCGCCGTTCTCTATAGACAGTGACGGACTAGCTCTTGGTATATGAGAGTTACTGTTGACAGTTTTGTTGCTTGGTTCGAGTTCGACTCTGTACCCGTGTCCAAGTACGTCACTATGACGCGTTGATGCTACAAGATTCTGATTGGCTAGAGCTTATTAAACCCTCCTGTTAGTTTAGTCTCTTTGGTACTGGCCTATTCATTTTACTCATGATTTTCAAGTTGGCAAACGATTCAATTGTTCGTTAAATAGGTTGGTCGTTCGTTGTTGTATGGGAAAACTGCAATTCTCTATTATAGGTATTGTTGTCCGCTGAGAATTAGTAAATGAGAAGAAAGCCTACAATTTTGCGATGAAGCTGGTGGAAAAACAGCTAGATAAAAACAGGCATGTAACCATATTGTTTCATATAGGAAGCGGCTAACATCATATGTTCAGAATTGCAAGACTATTATTATTAGACGTAGAAAATAAAATGGATGATTATACGGATGGTTCCACAACTACAGGAAGTTTAATTATAAAAATAAATTGAAGAAAAGTCGTGATATCCAGATCGTCTTCAGCAATTTTTGACAGGTACTTCACAAATGAACTCTTTGTCTTAGTTGGATCTACTTCTTCCCCTATTTTTGTCTAAGGGTGAGACAAATGCAATTTAAATCCAGAGGTTATGCTACAAGAAAAGGAATGGTTTATTGAGAGCAATTGAATGAGATACATTCCATTTATCCACACTTTGTCACCTGTCAAAGACTTACATGCCAACTTTTTTTTAATTAAATTTTCATATTTTTTTATTGTTAATAATTCTGATATAGGCTGTATTTCTGGGTTTAACCACATAATAATAATAGTTTATTTCTATACAATACTTTACTACATCAGAATTAAAACCATAACATTCAAAAATTATATTAAAAAAGAGAAGAATATGTATACAAGAGAATTTTTAAATTCAAATCGTGGTTGGGTGCATTTTTCCGTCAAAAAAATTGCCCTTTCATAATTAACCTTTTGTCGAATTCATTATTTGAGATGATATTCGGAATCAGTTGAGTTGAGTTGAGTCTGAGGAGTCTGAGGGAAGTTTTCGAAAAGTGCAGAACGCATTTTTTGCAAAACTCGATTTTGTTCTAAGTAGAATATTGTATATTACGATGTTGATCACCTGGGAATATTTCAAAAATGCGGAATCCCGCGAATATTACTTCATCTTATAGCAAATTTTCTGCTGAATACGAAAATGTACTTGTTTTTTTAATCAGAAGGCTAATTCATTTAGAAAATGTCGATTTTGTGGATGGATGCATTTTTCCGTAAAATAAATGCCATTTTAAAATTAATCTTTTGTCGAATTAATTGTTTGAGGTGATATTATGAATCAGCTCGTCGAGTTGACTCCGAGGGAAGTTTGTGATGTTTCGAAAAATGCAAAATAAAAATTTTCGCAAAATTCGATTTTGTTCTATATAGAATATTGTATATTTCGATGTTGATAGCCTGGGAATATTTCATAAATGCGGAATCCCGCGAATATTTTACTTCATTTTATAGAAAATTTCCTGCTGAATCCGAAAATGTACTTTTTTTCGAATGAGAATGTTAATTCTTTCAGAAAATGTCGACTTTGTTTATGGGTGCATTTCTCCGTCAAAAAAATGCCCTTTCGTAATTAACCTTTCGTCGAATTCAATTTTTGAGGTGATATTCGGAATCAGCGCGTCGAGTTGAGTCTGAGGAAAGTTTGCGATGTTTTGAAAAATGCAATATAAAAATTTTCGCAAAATTCGATTTTGTTCTATATAGAATATTCGATGTTGATCGCCTGTAAATATTTCAAAAATGAGAAATTTCTGGAAAATTACTTCATCTTATGAGAAACTTTCTGCTGAATCCGAAAATGTACTTGTTTTTCGAATCACAATGCTAATTCATTTAGAAAATGACGATTTTGTGGCTGGGTGCATTTTTTCGTCAAAAAAATGCCCATTCATAATTAACCTTTTGTGAATTCGATTTTTGAGGTAATATTCTTAATCAGCTCGTCGTGTTGAGTCTAATGTGAGTTTGCGGTTTTTAGAAAACAGCAAAATAAAATTTTTCGCAAAGGTCTATATAGAATATTGTATATTTCGATGTAGATTGCCTGGGAATATTAAAAAATGTGTAATCCCACGAATATCACTTCGTGTTATTGAAAATTTCCTGCTGAATCCGAAAATGTGCTTGTTTTTTGAATCAGAATGCTAATTTATTTAGAAAATGTCGAATTTGTAAATTCCGTCAAAAAAATGCCCTTTAATAATTAACCTTTTGTCGAATTTGATTTTTGAGGTGATAGTCGTAATCAGCTCGTCGAGTTGAGTCTAACGAAAATTTGCGACTTTTAGAAAACAACTGTAAAATAAAAATTTTCGCAAAAGTCGCTTCCGTTCTATATAGAATATTGTATATTTCGCTGTTGATCGCCTGGGAATATTTAAAAAATGCGGAATACCGTGGATATTCCTTCATCTTATAGAAAATTTCCTGCTGAATCCGAAAATGTACTTATTTTTCTAATCAGAACGCTAATTTATTTAGAAAATATCGATTTTGTGACCTGGTGCATTTTTTCGTCAAAAAATGGCTTTTAATAATTATCCTTTTGTCGAATTCAATTTTTGAGGTAATATTCGTAATCAGCCCATCAAGTTGATTCCAACGAAAGTTTGCGATTTTTGGAAAACTGCAAAATAAAAATTTTCGCAAAATTCGATTTCGTTCTATAATTGCATTCTTCGATGTTGACCACCTGAGAATATTTCAAAAATGCAGAATTCCGCGAGTATTACTTCATCTAATAGAAAATCTCCTTCTGAATCCAAAAATGTACTGGTTTTTCTAATCAGCAGGCTAATTCATTTAGAAAATGTCGATTTTGTGAATTGGTGCATTTTTTCGTCAATAAAGATGCCCTTTAATAATAAACCTTTTGTAGAATTCAATTTTTGAGGTGATATTCGTAATCATCTCGTCGAGATGAGTCCAACGAAAGTTTGCGATTTTTGGAAAACTGCAAAATAAAATTTTTCGCAAAATTCGATTTCGTTCTATATAGAATATTGTATATCTCGATGTTGACCTCCTGAGAATATTTCAAAAATGCAGAATTCCGCGAATATTACTTCATCTAATAGAAAATCTCCTTCTGAATCCAAAAATGTACTGGTTTTTCTAATCAGCAGGCTAATTCATTTAGAAAATGTCGATTTTGTGAATTGGTGCACTTTTTCGTCAATAAAAATGCCCTTTAATAATTAACCTTTTGTAGAATTCAATTTTTGAGGTGATATTCGTAATCATCTCGTCGAGATGAGTCCAACGAAAGTTTGCGATTTTTGGAAAACTGCAAAATAAAATTTTTCGCAAAATTCGATTTCGTTCTATATAGAATATTGTATATCTCGATGTTGACCTCCTGAGAATATTTCAAAAATGCAGAATTCCGCGAATATTACTTCATCTAATAGAAAATCTCCTTCTGAATCCAAAAATGTACTGGTTTTTCTAATCAGCAGGCTAATTCATTTAGAAAATGTCGATTTTGTGAATTGGTGCACTTTTTCGTCAATAAAAATGCCCTTTAATAATTAACCTTTTGTGGAATTCAATTTTTGAGGTGATATTCGTAATCATCTCGTCGAGATGAGTCCAACGAAAGTTTGCGATTTTTGGAAAACTGTAAAATAAAATTTTTCGCAAAATTCGATTTCGTTCTATATAGAATATTGTATATCTCGATATTGACCGCCTGAGAATATTTCAAAAATGCAGAAAATGCAGAATATTACTTCATCTTATAGAAAATTTCCTAATGAATCCAAAAATGTACTTGTTTTTCGAATCAGCAGGCTGACTCATTTAGAAAATGTCGATTTTGTGAATTGGTGCATTTTTTCGTCAATAAAAATGCCCTTTAATAATTAACCTTTTGTAGAATTCAATTTTTGAGGTGATATTCGTAATCATCTCGTCGAGATGAGTCCAACGAAAGTTTGCGATTTTTGGAAAACTGCAAAATAAAAATTTTCGCAAAATTCGATTTCGTTCTATATAGAATATTGTATATCTCGATGTTGACCGCCTGAGAATATTTCAAAAATGCAGAATTCCGCGAATATTACTTCATCTCATAGAAAATTTCCTACTGAATCCAAAAATGTACTGGTTTTTCTAATCAGCAGGCTAATTCATTTAGAAAATGTCGATTTTGTGAATTGGTGCATTTTTTCGTCAATAAAAATGCCCTTTAATAATTAACCTTTTGTAGAATTCAATTTTTGAGGTGATATTCGTAATCATCTCGTCGAGATGAGTCCAACGAAAGTTTGCGATTTTTGGAAAACTGCAAAATAAAAATTTTTGCAAAATTCGATTTCGTTCTATATAGAATATTGTATATCTCGATGTTGACCGCCTGAGAATATTTCAAAAATGCAGAATTCCGCGAATATTACTTCATCTCATAGAAAATTTCCTACTGAATCCAAAAATTTACTTGTTTTTCGAATCAGCAGGCTGATTCATTTAGAAAATGTCGATTTTGTGAATTGGTGCATTTTTTCGTCAATAAAAATGCCCTTTAATAATTAACCTTTTGTAGAATTCAATTTTTGAGGTGATATTCGTAATCAGCTCGTCGATATCAGTCCAACGAAACTTTGCGATTTTTGGAGAACTGCAAAATAAAAATTTTCGCAAAATTCGATTTCGTTCTATATAGAATATTGCATTTTTCGATGTTGACCACCTGAGAATATTTCAAAAATGCAGAATTCCTCGAATATTACTTCATCTAATAGAAAATCTCCTTCTGAATCCAAAAATGTACTGGTTTTTCTAATCAGCAGGCTAATTCATTTAGAAAATGTCGATTTTGTGAATTGGTGCATTTTTTCGTCAATAAAAATGCCCTTTAATAATTAACCTTTTGTAGAATACAATTTTTGAGGTGATATTCGTAATCAGCTCGTCGAGATGAGTCCAACGAAACTTTGCGATTTTTGGAAAACTGCAAAATAAAAATTTTCGCAAAATTCGATTTCGTTCTATATAGAACATTGCATTTTTCGATGTTGATCGCCAGGGATTATTTCAAGAGTATTATTTCATTTTAACGAAAATTTCCTGCTGAATCCAAAAATGTATTCTTTTCTTTCGAATCAGAAGGCTAAATCATTTAGAAAATGTCGATTTTGTGAATGAGTGCATTTTTACGTCAAAAAAATGCCCTTTTGTAATTAACCTTTTGTCGGATTCAATTTTTGGGGTGATATTTGGAATTAGCTCGTCGAGTTGAGTCTGTGGAGAGTTTGCGATTTCTTGAAAAGTGCAAAATAAAAATTTTCGCAAAATTGATTTCGTTCTATATAGAATATAGTATATTTCGATTTTGATCGCCTGGGAATATTTCAAAAATGCGGAATCAAGCGAATATCATTTCATCTTATAGAAAATTCCTTGCTGAATCCGAAAATGTACTTGCTATTCGAATCAGAAGGCCAATTCATTTAGAAAATGTTGATTTTGTGGATGGGTGCATTGTTTCGTCAAAAAATAGCCCTTTTACAATTATGTTTCTGTCGAATTCAATTCTTGAGGTGATATTCAGAATCAGCTCGTTGAGGAAATATTTCGATTTTTCGAAAAATGAAAAAAAAAAATTCGCAAAATCCGATTTCCTTCTACTTGGTTAAATGGAGGCAAAGTTGCGTATTATGGAGCTCATAACTATGCTGTTGGAAAATCTGAGCAAGCCCTCTCACTTTCATAGATATAAAGGAAAAAACGAAAAATTCGGTTTTGGTTTTTCACTTATATCTGCTTTAATACAATATATTTCCAGAAACTGTTTGCACTTTGTAATTGCAACTTTCAATGGGCTGTAAAGATATGTAAACGAAAGCGTTCTACAGGGTGTCGTTTTCCTTGGGCCACCTCTAACTATGAAATTTTAAATACGGATCTGGATTTTTTATCCCTTTATTTTACGCCTCCTTGGTCATATTTTATCATGATTGTGACTACTACTTGAAATTTTCAGTCGTTTCGATGGTATCTGGTATTAAAGCAGATATAAGTGAAAAACAAAAATCAAATTTTTCGTTTTTTCCTGTATATCTCTGAAACTGACAGGGCTAGCTCAAATTTTTCAACATCAGAGTAATGAGCTCCATAATACGCAACTTTGCCTCAATTTAACCCTATCTGTAGCTCTTACCGTTTCCGAGATCCCCATGCATTTACTCAAATTTCACTCACCCGGTATATCGAATATTGCATTTTCCGACTTTGATCGCCTGGGAATATTTCAAAAATGCGGAATCCCGCGAGTATTATTTCATCTTATAGAAAATTTTCTGCTAAATCCGAAAATGTACTTGTTTTTCGAAACAGAAGGCTAATTCGTTCAGATTTTGTATATAGGTGCATTTCTCCGTCTAAAAAATGCCCTTTTATGATAAACCTTTTCTCGAATTCAATTTTTGAGATGATATTCGGAATCAGCTCGTCGAGTTGACTCTGAGGGTTTACGAAAAATGCGAAATAAAAATTTTCGCACTATACGTGGAGTAATGGAATGTACACCAATTTTGTCTTTTTGTTTTCTGGTAACAACTGGTTGTTCCCTATAGCGAGTACAGATGCCATGTCTTCTTCTTCTTAAGTTCATGTTTTTTATTATTGTTTCTGTTAACAATCCACTAAACCAATTAATTATGTAGAGGGTTCTGTTTTTGGATTGTTCAATCTGTTTGTAACCCCTATTTTGGTAAATAAATAAAGAAAGGGTGCCTAACGTGTTAAAATAAACCTCTAACACACCAAAGAAAAATATGAGAATCATATCCTGGTCAGACTGATCGATTATAGATTCAGACGTAATTTACCATCCGTATTGTAGTTGTTTTCATGCCTCGTTACCTACTTGTTTGTCCAAAAGAGAGATTGTTTATCTAAAAGAGAGATAGATACTTTTAGACTAGAAAAATGTACTGTTTCTTACAAAGAAAGCAGTTATTTCCTACTGAATATTTATCTTCGAAACTCCCGTTGTGAAGGATGTGCGAAGCAATTTCTCATCCGCCTAATCGTTATTTTATTATTTATTTCTAAACGCAGCTCGGAAGCGTAATTGCCAGACAAATAGGTACGGTGAAGGTACTACTACTAGAGTTCGTTTTCAAGAGAATCGACTTTGCATTTTAAATCTATTTACCATCCGACACTTAATTGACCTAGTGAACAAACACCAGTTACTCCTTTGTTCTTCGTGCATAATTTTCATCATGGTGGAATTCGTGGCAACCGTTTTTTATTCCATAATTACGAGGTTAATTGTTCGACTGGCGAATTTCATTTGGGTGGAATAAATATTCATTGCTGTTGGTTGTGTTGGTAAGACAAAGACAGAAGCTGGTTTGCAGGAAACTGAATCATACGGGATGTGATTGAGACTTGACTACACTTTCTGCAACAAAACCATGGCAATAATTGTTTCATTGTTAGGTCTTAATAGAGGTACCTGAACCGTCATAATGAAAATTACAGAACATACAGGGTGTTTGTTTTGGGTGAATCATTGCAAGAACATTTACAGACTACATGCTAGAACCCAAGTAGCACAAATACTTTTTGAGGACCTTTTGAAGCGTTCACAATAGTGTCCTCAAAATGGCGAGGGACAACCCTAAGATGTCCTCCTGACGTTCATAATATGTTATGGGAACAACTTGAGGTTGTATTCGAAAATGTCTTCTTTGGATGTCACAAAAACCTCTTGAGACGTTCACAATAATGTCCTCAAAATGTTGAGGGCCAACCATATAATGTCCTCCACATACAAAAACGTCTCAGAACATCCCTATTAAGTCTTCTGGTACGATCATAATATGTTATGGGAACAACTTGAGGCTGTATTCGAAAATTTCTTCTATGGATGTCACAAAAACCTCTTGAGACGTTCACAATAATGTCCTCAAAACGTCGAGGGCCAACCCTAGGATGTCCTCCTGTTACCATAATCCACATACAAAAAACGTCTTAGAACATCCTTATTAAGTCTTCTGGGACGTTCATAATATGTTGTGGGAACAACTTGAGGCTTTATTCGGAAATCTCTCCTGGATGCTACGAAAACCTCTTGAGACGTTCACAATAATGTCCTTAAAATGTCGAACCATTGGATGTCCTCCTTACACAAAAAAGTCTCAGAACATCCCTATTATGGGAACAACTTGAGGCTGTGACATCCATAGAAGACATTTTCGAGTCTTCTATGGATGTCACAAAAACCTCTTGAGACGTTCACAATGATGTCCTCAAAATGTCGAGGGCCAACCATATGATGTCCTCCACAAACAAAAAACGTCTCAGAACATCCCTATTAAGTCTTCTGGGACGTTCATAATATATGATGGGAACAACCTGAGGCTGTATTCAAAAATGTCTCCTGGATGTCACAAAAACCTTTCGAGGCGTTCACACTGATGTCCTCAAAATGTCGAGGGCCAACCCTAGGATGTTCTCCTGTTACTATAATTCACGTACAAATAACGTTTCAGAACATTCCTATAAAGTCTTCTAGGACGTTCATAATATGTTATGGGAACAACTTGAGGCTGTATTCACAAAAACCTATCGAGGCGTTCACAATAATAATAATAATTCTTTATTTCCATTAAGATCATTGTTACATGATATTGGAAGAGTCAGTATAAAATAGTCAGCATTGTATATATATAAAATAATATTAAAAATTACATTAATGAAATATATAAATAAAATATATAGTGGATATACAAATAAAATAATTTCATTTGGTCATTGTAAAATTATTCATAAAAAAGCAGAAATTTTAATATATGGACAAAAAATATATAAAATGGTTAAAAAATATCACAAGTAGAAGCTAACACAAATATTAAACCAGCAACAAAACAGAAATATACCGATATCATTGTCATTCTCCTAAGAATTCATTTACTTTATAGTAACATTTTCTCACTAGGAGTTTTCTCAATTTATTTTTGAAAATATTGTAATTCTTTTCACTAACAATTTCATCTGGTAATTTATTGTATAGCTGTATTCCTGCATAAGAGGGAGCGTTTTCGAAAAATCTTGTTTTATGGCTTGGTATCTGTAGAAGATTGCCGTGTCTTGTATTATAGTTGTGATTATCGCTATTTGTCAATAGATTAGAAAGTTTCCTTTTTATTAGTAGTATAGATCTCATGATGTATATACAAGGTACAGTAAGAAGATTGTTTTCGATGAAATATGACTTGCAGTACGTTTCAATCCAAATATTAATCGTATTATCCTTTTTTGTGATATAAGCAGTCTTTGAGATGAAACTGCATTTCCCCAGACCGTTATATTATATGTTAAATGGGAATATATTAATGCATAATAAATGTTAATTAGTTGATGTCTATCAAAAATGTTTTTCATCTGTAGGATGGCATAAAATCCACTATTAACTTTTTTACTGATATGATGTATGCAGCTTTTAAATGATAGATTTGAATCTAGAAACGTTCCTAAGAATTTGGTGTTATGCGAAATGTTCATTTTTGCATTATGAATATTGATATCTGTGGGTATATGATTATTGTTATTAATGGAATATTGCATAACGATGGTTTTCGTATGATTGACTATTAATCGATTGGTGTAGCACCAGTCACTGAATCTGCTATAGAGTACATTAAATTTGTTATCAAGTTCGCGTTGATTTTCACCATGGAATGCTACAGATACATCATCGGCATATAAAACCAAGCAGTCAGTTTCTATATAGTCAGGAAGGTCATTGATAAACATCAGAAATATTAGTGGACCCAGTATAGAACCTTGTGGGACGCCTAAGTCAACATTGTTCATTTCAGATCGGACTCCACTGAGTTTCACAATGATTTTCCTATGGTTCAGATATGACATCAACCATTTAAGTACCTTTCCACGAATTCCCAGTGAGTATAATTTAGTTTCGGTGTGATTTAGGTTTAGGCAATCGAAAGCTTTTGTGAGGTCGAAGAATAGAGCACCCACGAGTTTTCTTTGGTCGAGATATTTGTAAATATACTCGACAAACTTACAAATAGCAGTTTCAGTCGATCTACCAGGGTAAAAACCGTTTTGTGAGTCCTTGATAATCTTATATTTGTCAAGGTAAGATATCAACCTGTTATACATAGCCCTTTCAATTATTTTACTAATTACACTAGGTACAGTTATTTGCCTATAATTATCCATGCAAAGAGGATCATCTTTTTTATAAACTGGTGTTACCATGCCTAGTTTCAAATCTTCGGGAAATTCGCCTAATTCGACAGATAAATTTATCATGTTTAATATAGGTTCAGCAATTTGATGAGCTATACTCTTTACTAATTTTGTAGATATACAATCAACTCCAATTGAATTTGTATTTTTCAGATCTTTTATGATTCGTATAATTTCTACGTTATTTACTGGTACGAAGTAAAACGAATTACTGTTGTTCAATTTGCACGTGGTGCATGATTCACTAATGTCATTCTTATTGTTGAAGCGTTGTTCAATAGCAAGTCTAGCAGTTTTCGAAAAGTGTTCAGAGAAACTATCTGCAATTTTTTTCTCATCTTTAATAATATCATTACCAATTTTTAATTCTATCTTCGTAGCATTATTTTGTTTACCTGTTTTCTCTCTCACAAGATTCCAGATATGTTTCTGTTTGTCTACATTATTGCTGAACCTGTCAATATTTGCTTGATGGAATGCTTTCTTTTGAAATTTAATTGTTTGCTTGTATGTTTTTGATAGATTCCTATACCGTGTTTCTAAGTTTTCATTGCTGATATTATTTTTTAGCCAGTGGAGGTTTTTTAAAATGATGTCAAACAGGTTTATAAGAACAGAAAAATCACAAAAACTTCATCTCACCTAAAAAAGCTGTACACCGTGCTTTAGAGAATTGAACGGGCTCGAAACTAAAGTCGACCTATCCGAACGGTTTTTCACATGCATGATGTTTACCCAAAACCCACATGTCAAGTTTTCGATAGTCCACCATTTTATTAATATTGTGTTCGAATGCTGAGTTTGCAGGTTTATTCAGATGTTCGTTTATCCGAACTTTCAAAGGTCTAGAAGTTCTTTATATGTAAGAAGATACACAATCATTACAATTGAGTTTGTAAATCACACTTTTTGATAATTTATTGATTTTATCTTTTGAATTGACTTAGTGTTCACTTCAATTATTGTTGTTGGAAGAAATGTTTATGTCTGGTAATTTGTTATTAATAAAACTTTCATTAAAGTCCAATACTTTCATTAGAGGAAAGTAGAGATACAAGCCTAAAGGGCTCTTGGGTAGTTTAGATTTAGTTCTCTTTTATTTTTTAATTAAATTTGGAATGAAATAAGGATCGTGCTCTACTGAGTTCCACTAGTTTGTCAGTGTGCTGTTTATTGTATTCCTTGTATATTTTGTTTTATATTCTACAATATTGTAATTGATTTAAATTATTCAAAGGTGTGTGATCATCTTTTCCTGAAAGGATAAATAATGCATCATCAGCGAATAATTTAGGTTTAGAATCAGAAGAAGCAGAAGGTAAATCATTTACATAAAGTAATAATAGAAGCGGCCCCAAGATGGATCCTTGTGGCACTCCGCTTCTAATAATTCCCCAGTCGGAGAAAACAGACAAGTTCATCACCCTGTTCACCATGGTTCACTGTTGTCGATTGAATAGGTAACATTAGAAATATCTTCTACTACCATAGTGTTGTAGTTTAATAGTTGCATTCAATATTCACTCTATCATTGTAGCCATTTATACAAGCTTTTTTAGTTGACAAACGCGAGAATTATGAAATTATCACGAACAGAAATGTCATGCGAAAAGTCTTGAACGTGCTGAATATGTTTGTGATTGACTGTAATAATGATTGCATTATGTGGCACGCGCCCAGATCACTTCGCGCCTATTAATAGAACTACAAAGAAACGTTGATAAATTATAGACTCGACCAACATTGACTCATTTATGTTTACCAACAAGTTTCGACATGTCGAAGTCAAACCACCGCCAAGCGACAGGATATTTTTATCGGAGGTCAACAACAAATAATGATAATTTCATTTCAATGATGTACATACATACTACCTTTTATGGAGGACATTTAATGCAATGCTCGATTACTACAAACTATACATTTATCAAGTACCTACTCTTTGGCAGCTGGAGATTTTGTATAAATACAGACAGAACAGAATACATGCAGTGTCTGTATAGATACAAATAGGAAAAAATTTAAACATCCCAGATGCTTCATTTCACAAAAGCCTATGCATATAATTCAATTCATACATAAATTACATAATTATATTTCGTATACGAGGAACGTTGAAAGTATGAAACTGTTTCAGAGCATGGGTCTTATCTTGATTTTTTATCACAAGCATTATAAGCTGTGCCGAGTACTGACAAAAAGTGTTCACGTCGTTCATGAGCACTAAGCACCGAGCCCCCAGAAAAGTGCTTGCGAGTTCTAATCATTGAGCACTTTCAGTGGTAAAATGCTAGTTGGCACTTTTAATTTAAAAAAAATCTGGAAGGAGCAATAATCATCGTACAGCAGTCACCTTCTTGGATATTGAGGTTGAATACCTATAGTTTCAATAAAAAAATACTGAGATATATCTAGTTCATTTGCAGTATTATTAATTGATAAACAAACAAACAAAATGTGAGGCGTGCAGGCGGGGAGCGATGCAATTCTAACGGGTGGCGCAGTGAGGATTCAAATTCTGTTGACATTAAAGACACTTTCGTCCTGACAGTGTTATTGGAAAGTTGGTATTGATTCAATTTCAAGTACTAGTGTACATTGCAAAAGAAAACGTACGTGAATAACAAGATACAAGTTTTTTTATTGCCTCTGGTGAGTACTCATTTTATTAAAGATAACGGTTTTTAATTCAAGATTACTCGATAATTTTAATTTATTTATTAACAACTCTTACAGAAAAAAATAAGCCATAAATCGTTACTGTAGCATCATTCCCCGAGCAAGAGCAATAATGAAATTCATAAGGTTGCACAATATAGCACTAGACAGACGTTCAATATGGCCTTACCCATTCCAAAATCGACTCTGATCAAAAACTCCATAATTTATAATGGGAAAAAATTATATAATCATTTGCCGAAGAAAATTAAAATCATCGAAAATAAAACAAAATTCAAAAATTCCGTAAGAAAGCTATTACTGGAAAAAGCTTTTTATTCATTAGAAGAGTTCTATGCTGAAAGCCTTTAATCAAATTCAGATTTCAAACTAAACAAGTTTGTGTAGAACTAGTTTTCACTGTGATAAAGGTGGCGATGAAGGTGGTGTTTATAAGAGCTAAATTTTCGTTTTAGCTGCTGACCAGCACAGTAATTGTGTATGTAATTGTGCTCCTTCCTTGTATGTATACACCAAATTTTATTTTATTTTATGACTTGTGTGCCTTAAATGTAACATTTTTTATACTTATTTATTTTTGTACCCTTATTTATACATAGAGTTATATATATATATATATATATATATATATATATATATATATATATATGTTCCAGTGACTGTAAAACAGTCGAAAACAATCCTTTAGGAACTCACTATACCTTTGTATAGATTGTATGGCATATGTCCGACAGAAAACAACTACTTCTCTAGCTAATACCTCGACAGATATTGAATTATATCTGTCAGACATATGTGCAAAGATCCTTACTTTGAAGGAACAACTTTGCAAGAGCTCTCAGAGACAGACAGCAGGACACCGCCTGATCCAAGCAAGGAACCAACTGCAGACCGGTTTCGGGATGAAGTCACGGTTGTATACGGGAGCGCTCTCTAATCTGTTGCCGTGGTGGATCCTGTAAGTGATTGCAGTGTTCATCCCGGCGAACGATGACGGGCACCGGGCCCCCGCTTGTATACAACCGTGATAACCTGGACTGCACTGATGAGGGACTTCATCCCGAAACCGGTCTGCAGTTGGTTCCTTGTTTGGATCAGGCGGTGTCCTGCTGTCTGTCTCTGAGAGCTCTTGCAAAGTTGTTCCTTCAAAGTAAGGATCTTTGCACATATGTCTGACAGATATAATTCAATATCTGTCGAGGTATTAACCAGAGAAGTAGTTGTTTTCTGTCGGACATATGCCATACAATCTATACAAAGGTATAGTGAGTTCCTAAAGGATTGTTTTCGACTGTTTTACAGTCACTGGAACATTTATTGCTCCTTGAAACAAGTATTCAGCATATACCATTTCGCATCCGAAATGTCCTTCTGGAGCGCTCTCTAATCTGTTGCCGTGGTGGATCCTGTAAGCGATTGCAGTGTTCATCCCGGCGAACGATGACGGGCACCGGGCCCCCGCGTGTATACAACCGTGATAACCTGGACTGCACTGATGAGGGACTTCATTCCGAAACCGGTCTGCAGTTGGTTCCTTGTTTGGATCAGGCGGTGTCCTGCTGTCTGTCTCTGAGTGCTCTTGCAAAGTTGTTCCTTCAAAGTAAGGATCTTTGCACATATGTATGACAGATATAATTCAATATCTGTCGAGGTATTAGCCAGAGAAATAGTTGTTTTCTGTCGGACATATGCCACACAATCTATACAAAGGTATAGTGAGTTCCTAAAGGATTGTTTTCGACTGTTTTACAGTCACTGGAACATTTATTGCTCCTTGAAACAAGTATTCAGCATATATATATATATGTACATTACTAAGTTCATGGGTTGAACCGCGTTGAGAGTTTATGACTCGACGTTTCGGCTCCTGCTTTGGAGCCATTTTCAAGAGTGTGACTGCGAGGCCTCTATCTGCCTACTCCTCGAGTCGTGGTCTTGAGAGATATCAAGGTCTCAACCTGCCTACTCCTTGATCTCAAAAGACGATCCGATGTTGGTTGCACTGTAGTATTTATAGGTGGTTGGCTACCTGGAGGTGGGCGGGTCTTACGGGTTTTCTCGTTTGTCTTGTCTGCTGGTGCCTGCTGTGTAGTTGGAGTTAATGGGATAATAATTGATTGCGGATAAGTTTCACGTGGCCTGGTAATTACGGTTGGAAGAAGGGGCTTCCAAATGGGGTTCAATTTACGGCTATCATCTTTAATGTTCAGGCAATCAGGCCGTTTTTCGATTTCGATGTCTCGCAGTCACACTCTTGAAAATGGCTCCAAAGCAGGAGCCGAAACGTCGAGTCATAAACTCTCAACGCGGTTGAACCCATGAACTTAGTAATGTACATATTTCTGACCGCGGAAACCTTTCCGAACATATATATATATATATATATATATATATATATATATATATATATATATATATATATATATATATATATATATATATATATATATATATATATATATATATATATATATATATAGAAGACGGGTAGTCTCTTGACTGGACTAGTTGAAAAAAAACTGAGTTTTGGAAAGTATCATAAAAAGAAACTTTTCCTTGAGGTTGCAGTCAATTGGGAACGGCCAGTGGATAGAGAAACTATTTGTTAAATTGTCAAATAGTTTCTCTATCCACTGGCCGTTCCCAATTGACTGCAACCTCAAGGAAAAGTTTCTTTTTATGATACTTTCCAAAACTCAGGTTTTATATATATATATATATATATATATATATATATATATATATATATATGAAAACTAGAAGTTCGGGTTGAACCGCGTCTGGAATTTGTTGAAATTCGACGTTTCGGCTCCGATTTTGGAGCCATTTTCAAGAATAAGAAGGATAGGTATAGTGAGGAAACGTGATTCTACACTGAGGTCTCAGTCTGCCTACTCCTCAGGTATTATCGCGTTAGGATTTTGTGACTTGACGTCGGGGTCTCAATCTGCCTACTCCCCAAGTCTCGTCACTGGCTCTCTCTAAGGTCTCAATCTGCCTACTCCTTCGAGAGTATATTTATATATATTTTCAATGACTTTGTCAATAAGATCTAGTATTCTTCAGACAATAAAGCATATTTTGATTTGATTTGATTAAGAGTAGCCATATTGAGAAATGATCAATAATTATCAATTTTTCAAAAAAATACTTTTTTGGCTTGTCATAGGCTACACAGTAACAAGTTTGAATACCAGCGAGTTATAGAAAACCCGATGTTTCACGGTTTTTCCCATATAACTCGAAAAGTATCAATGATATCAATAAATTATAGATCATACAATTGATACATCTTTTTAATACCTACAATTTCCTGATTTGACTTTTTTCGATCGGAGCAGTAGTTTTTCTGTTATCAACAAAAAACCGCTTTTCTCAACTTTGCCAATTTTTTAGGTTATGTTCGGTAACCACAATCGAGTCGCATGAAATAGAAACTCATGCTGAATTTCAATTTCCTATACGCTCATATATTTTTTTTTCGGATATTAATTTTTGCACGCACTTTTCCCTATTGCTTGGACTAGATGAGAGATCTTCTTGCCGTATATTATTTTTGTAAAACATGTACTTCATTTAAAAAACAGTCAAAGTAGCAATCGACGAATCAGTTAATCATTTCGGTTTGATGAGAATGGCGTTAGGACACGATTCCCACATGTGCTGAAATCACGGCGGGTTGGTAACTAGTAAGTCAAGTAGGCGTGATTGTTCCCTTCGTGTTCTTTATGTTGACTTCCTGCCCGGAAACCACCGGAGTGTCCACAAAGACTTCGGCGGCTTCACGCGCTGCCGCAGGACACTTTTTTCTTCGTTTTTTGGGTACGAATGAGGCGATTGTTCTCGCCGCAGGAAGACTTCGGTTGCAAGAAGAGCTCTCGTTAGAAACCACGTGCAGGATGTTCACTTATATTGATTTGCTCTTCGAAATAAAGATAGGAAACCACTTTCTTGGCACTGAAAACAAAAATATCACATTTTTCATGGTCGTGCCAATGTGAGAAACTTCATAATGCACAAAAGATTTAGGTCCTCTCTCAAGTATAATGAGCACATCAACTGTATCATAGAACGGGCATTTTGTAATTTGAAATTGATTTACTCTAACAGAAACAATTTGAATAGAAAGGGTAAAATGACATGTCATTTCAAAGATAGATTTGCGACGGCTCCAACTCATACAGAACTCTTGTGCCCAATTGATTTGTGGATTGGGAAGAAGAGATCACATCTCAGAACAATAAAATCACTTTTCGAACAGATGTTCATCACCACAATTTCTGTTCTTTTAAATAAAAATTTACAAATATGCAAACATCATAAATGACTTTTTCCAAGATTTTTGAACCTATAAACTTTTTTTTGACAACCAATTTCTGTGATATGAGTTGTGCTCAATTTAGTACACCATGAGCAAACGGTATAATATGGGAAATGGTAATATGAGAACACAAATTTCGGGAATTAGATGAGACATTGTAATTCTGTGAAAATATTTTATACAAATTAAAAAACATACACAAACGAAAGTAGAAATGTCACAGCGTACTCTGTAATAGTTCATTTATTTTTCTATATGCATCATTCAAAACGTAGGTACTTTAATTGATTCAGGCAAGTATTTGTGAAAATGAAACTCTCCGTTTTCTTGTTCTTCCTCTGAACCTATATCCAACTAAATAAACGAGCATCTCGAATCAATTTTGCACTCGTGAAGTTTACCCCCAGAAGCGTCCAAATTAGTGCCCTAACCCAAGTCACTTTCGTTTTCATTGACATACTATCAGACAAATTGTTTTCTATTATTGATAATAGATTCCTATAGCCATGTCAATCAATGGTACTGTAAAATTCACAAAAATATATTTCTTAATGATATACGAGGATATATTGAAAAATTCACTTTTCCGGTTCGGTTCCGTTCAAGAATATGAGTGAAATTTCATGAAAATAGTGAGAATTTCAAAAAGGATCTGCAGAATTTCAATTTTTCGTGATTATTTATAACTTTTTCCGAGTAATTTTTTTCGTTTAATTTACATGAATATTTCAAAACGTTTGCAATTCCAAATTTTCCACCTTTTTTCCATTTTCCAGTTAAATCTTGTATCTGAGCAGATATAAATCATGTATTTTCGGAATCAGCGTGAAATTTTACGAAAATAGTGAGAATTTCAAATGGATATCTGCCGATTTTCTTTATTTCGTTATTTTTAGGGGTCACCTTACAAATATTTCTCGCGTAATATTTTTTCTTTTGTTAACTGGAAATCCACTGATAAAACCAATTTGACCATTCTGAATCGATTGGCATTAGCAGAATTGCTCTAACTGTTCTCTAATTGAAAAAAAGTTCTAATTTCACAAATTGTTTTCTATTATTGATAATAGATTCTGATTACCCAAGGCCCTTCCTATAGCCATGTCAATCAATGGTACTGTAAAATTCACAAAAATATATTTCTTAATGATATACGAGGATATATTGAAAAATTCACTTTTCCGGTTCGGTTCCGTTCAAGAATATGAGTGAAATTTCATGAAAATAGTGAGAATTTCAAAAAGGATCTGCAGAATTTCAATTTTTCGTGATTATTTATAACTTTTTCCGAGTAATTTTTTTCGTTTAATTTACATGAATATTTCAAAACGTTTGCAATTCCAAATTTTCCACCTTTTTTCCATTTTCCAGTTAAATCTTGTATCTAAGCAGATATAAATCATGTATTTTCGGAATCAGCGTGAAATTTTACGAAAATAGTGAGAATTTCAAATGGATATCTACCGATTTTCTTTATTTCGTTATTTTTAGGGGTCACCTTACAAATATTTCTCGCGTAATATTTTTTCTTTTGTTAACTGGAAATCCACTGATAAAACCAATTTGACCATTCTGAATCGATTGGCATTAGCAGAATTGCTCTAACTGTTCTCTAATTGAAAAAAAGTTCAAATTTCACAAATTGTTTTCTATTATTGATAATAGATTCTAATTACCTCCTCGTTGGAAGAAAATTTACGACCTTTTAAACTTTTTTTCAGTTGAGGAAAGAGATGATAGTCGGACGGAGCCAAATCTGGTGAATAAGGGCGGTGTTCCAGTAATTCAAACCCTAAATCACGATTTTTTGCATGGCAACATGAGATTTGTGTGCAGGGGCGTTGTCCTGCAAAAACAAAACACCTTTGGATAGCTTTCCGCGTCTTTTCTCTTTAATTTTTTCCCGTAGAGTGGTCAGTAATGTCGCCTAGTAATCTCCAGTTATTGTTCTACCCTTATCCAAAAAATCAATCATGATTACTCCATGGCAATCCCAAAAAACTGAAGCAAGAACTTTTCTAGCAGATTTTTGGACACGAAACATCTTAGATCTTGGAAAACCGGAGTATCGCCATTCCATCGATTGTTGCTTTGTTTCTGGATCGTAGAAATGTACCCAAGTCTCATCCATAGTAACAATTCGCTTCAAGAAGTCTACATCGTTTTCAAATCGAGCACAGATCGAACGCGATGCTACTACCCTTGCACGCTTTTGGTCAACATTCAAACATTTGGTGATCCATTTTTTAGTAATTTTTCTCATGTCCAAATTGACGTGAACTATATGATGAACGCGTTCGTATGAAATATTAAGTGCTTCAGATATCCGATTTAGCCCAATTCGACGGTCTGTTAAAATCATGTCATGAATTGCATCGATATTTTCGGGGACTGACACAGAAACTGGCATTCCCGATCGGTCATCATCTTCAATGGAAAATTTACCTCTTTTGAAGCTTGCAGTCCAATTTTTCACGGTCGCATACGAAGGACATTGATCACCAAGTGTTAAGCATATCTTCGTAAATCTGCTTACCTCTTAACCCTTTTAAATACAGGTACTTGATGATGGCTTGATACTCCAATTTTTCGATTTTCACAATTTTGGTGGACATATTTTTTCTTTTCATTTATTGCGTAACTCTGGTTTACTTTTTTGACGTCAAACTTCACACTGACACTTCTGATAAGTTACTGTTCGTTGCTATGGTAACGCAATATTTTGTTTATGCCGGGAACTGGTCGAGGCTAACTAGATGTCAATACATCCTCGTACCTACTAACTATATTTGAACCTCCGAGCAATTAAAGATATAGAGGTGCCATTTCTATATAAACAACACACGTTGTTATGAAAGATGCATATCACTATCCTTTGTGATATATTGTGGGTGAAGGGTAACCTCCGAGTTTGGAGGTGGCGATTTGTTATTGTTATGATATTCGGATGTAAGATTAGAACCAGTGGCGGCGTGCTGATAAATTTTTTTCATGTTATATTTTTATCTCTAGACGACAACATGCCTGGTTGGAAATCACGTGTGTTGTCAAGATGTCAATCAAAAATACAGTATTGTGCGAAAAATTAGATTCTTGCTGACAAAGCATACAATAAGGTCATAAATACTAAAAAATAAATGAAAGTGCTGAACTAAAAAAGTAAATATATTCAAATTGTTGGATCACATCAGTAAACTACACATTATACTTACACTATATATATGATATACATGCATTATAATACACATAAGAATTTACACATAAACTATAATACACTAGCTCTTCAACTCTTTTTCGTATGTTTTTTTTTATGAATTTAGATTATTGGTATCCTGAGGCAGATTATCAAAAAGTGTTTTAGAGTTGTCAAAAAGTAATGTCTCTACTTATGTAGAGTTAGGCTCAGGGAGCGATCGATATTACAAGTCTGCCTGGTAGGAAACCGAGAATTTATCTCGTAGTTATTATTTTACTTCTGTTTCTTAAACATCAAACAGGTGAGAGTCATTAAAGTTTATGAGTTAAATAGGGGTCAACATGTATCTCTGAAGACATCTCTGCAGACATACCAAACAACAGCTTTATTTTTATGTAGTCTTGATTTGATCACAGGGTGGAGCGATGACTTGCTTATTGTAAATCGTCTGGCCAGTTTGAAACAAATTGAAATTTTGTATTGCATTCTTCTATTCTTTTGCTGGAGTAGTCTAATTTTTTGTATCTGAAGGATTATAGTTCTTGTTGCTACTTTTAAACACTTTCTTCTGGTATCATCTGTGTCCATATCACCGGTTTCAAAATCACGAATTCCACTAAAATACCATACATTTCAAACACACACACACATAACTGCCAAGTTTGCAGAACAGTGAAGTGAATTCCATGTCCAACAAATTCAAAGTAAAAAGATATTACTAAACTACCTATCGTCGGCGTCGTTGATACTGCAATACGAGCAATATGTCCAGAAACATTCATTTTACAGAAGACTGTAGATAATAACTATACTAATAAGCATAGCAGTCGATGCTAAAACACAAAAAAAAATAACTACAACATAAGAATTTCTACCGGTCATTGTTTTGGATTTCAAAGTTTAAAATAATCGCGCGTAGAAATTTTGATGTAGTACCTATTATCATTTTACAGTCTCCTGTGAAATAAATGTTTCGTGACATAGCTCGTATTGCAGTATCAACGACGCTATGTTTTAAGTACTCGAAAGGCATTCCAACAAGACAAAAGAGTTGAGTTTGCTTCTTTACTTCCTAGTGTACTTACACTGCAACAAGTTTTTTCCTAATTATTGATAGGTAATCATTTTTAAGGTCGACTTAAATAGTAACAATGTTTTATACAGCTATTTCAACAAATAGTGTATTTTTGTCTCAAAATCGGGATTATGCCATGATTACCATGCTGCGACGCCCATGGTTTGATTTGACAAGACGATAAATAAGTCGTAAACGGACGTAAACAAACATGATCGCCAAGTTAAGAGTGAATATAACATGGAATCCCAACCTGGTCCCCGAGTGCAAACGGATATATCCGACAATGCCCATTTTTAACATGATTCGGGCTGAGATGTTTGTAAACAAAGTCGGGTATGTTGCTTTCAAGAAAGAGACAGAAACGCCCTCTCTATATCTTTTATTGCTCGGAGATTTGAACTAGTGAAAGTAGGACAGAGACCTATTATAGAGATCTGTCAACATTAAAAAAAACCTTACAATTGAAAATTTAGATATTTCTCTACGCAAATATTTATGCATTAAGACCTTCTTCAGTTTTTTTCTTGAACATAGAAGGAGGCATTGACTTTTTCAAGTAGTGTCATTATTATCGCGAACTTGTATGGCCCTGTCCCAAAGAAAATAAACGATCGCCAACTAGAACAATAAAAGAGTTCATTTTTTATTCTCATCATTTGAAATTCATGAGGTGCGGATGTACCGTTCTTCTGGAGTGCGCACCAACAATAATATTAATAACAATATTCAGAATATTCGGAACAGGTGCATACAGAGGGTGCATGTATTATGCATAGCAATGAGGAAAATGATTGTGCCTGTACTTAAAATGCAGTTTTCAGATTAATTATTTCCGCCATGAAGATTCGATTGTTTTATTGCTACTGTGAATTCGAATACGGAGTTGCATTCGAAAGTTTCGAAGTCGTTACTAAATGATAAAAATACAATTTATGATGGTCTTTCAATCGCTAATGCTTTTAGTGAACATTTTGGGAATTTCCACTGTCCGAAACCAAATTATGAAAAACTATATCTCACTGCACATAAAGCAAATACATTTTTCCTTTATCCCACAACACCTGAAGAAATAAATTCATCGATTAAATAAACATCTTTAAAGCCTGCAGCGGGTATTGATGAAATCAAAGGTCAAATTTTACATAGTGTTTCTAGTATCATTTGCATACCACTGTCATTTCTAATAAATGACTCTTTTGTTAACGGTGAGTACCCCGGAAGCCTGAAATTGTCGAAGTCAATTCCTGTCTATAAAAACAAGGGATCCAGAAGTGAAATAGCTAATTACAGAAATATTTGCTTACAGAGCCAATTTGCAAAATTTTTTGAGATTTGCTACAATACAAGAGCAGTAAATTATTTAGATTCCTTCAATTTAATCTCTCCACAACAACATGGTTTTTGAAAGAAAAAATCGACTGCTTCTGCTATAAGCGAACTAACTTCATTTATATATGACTCTTTGAATAGCAAGTTACCTCCATTAGCTATATTTTTTTATCTAAGTAGGGCATTTGACACAATCGACCATATGCTACTTCTTGAAAAACTAAATCGAATGGGTATTAGAGGTATTCCCAACAAGTGGATAGAATCGTATTTGAGTGATAGGAAACAAGTAGTTGTTGTCAGGCAGCTTAAATCTGAAGAATCCGCTGTAGGTGTCGGAGTACCACAGGGATCAATACTGGGTCCTTTGTTATTCATACTATTTGTGAATAATATAAAAGAAGTCTGTGAAACCCCTGATTTGACAGTGGCAAATGCGGATGATACTAATTTTGTCATAAATGGAAAGACCATAAACTCAGAATTAAGAGCTAATATAAGTACCGAAGAATTCCATCAATACTGTGTGAACAATGGGCTATTGGTTACTATTGATAAAACTGTATTTATATCTTTCTTAACAAAAAATGCATCTCAAAATGATAACATGATGTTAAGGATTGATGATCAGCCAATACAGGAGGTAAACTCAATAAAATTGTTAGGAATTACTATTGACAATAAAATGACTTGGGAACAACATAGTGACAATGTAGTGACAAAATTGAGCTCAGTGTGCTTTCTTATCAGGCAGCTGAAAAATACTGTATCAATGACCGTCTTGAAAATGGCTTACTATGGTTTAGGGCAATCCGTACTGTCAGATGGCCTTATATTCTGGGGTACATCAGCCCATTTTAACAAAGCATTTATTATACAGAAAAAGATTATAAGATGTATGAAGGGATATACCCCCGGAAGTCCTGCAAACCAATATTTATCGAACTGCAAATTATGACTTTACCATCACTTTATATATATATATATATATATATATATGTATATATATATATATATATATATATATGTATATATATATATATATATATGTGAAAATAGAGTATATTTCGTTTTAATTCCGAGAGTTCTAACCTTTGACAGCTGTTTCGTGCTAACGCACTCATCAGAAAGGATTTATGGAGCTCTCGAAATCAAAACGAATCCACTCAAGAATTAATACCGTGAGGCAAGACAGAATATAACAGGAAGTGACTGTAGATTTCATGAAAAACTTCCTGTTATATAAATATATATATATATATATATATATATATATATATATATATATATATATATATATATATATATATAGATTGAAAATATCTTGAGGTTGCATTCTGATATTGGATTTAAAGAAAACTCTTTGTCATCTTGCCAAGCTTTCGGAAATGGTTATTTCCTTCCTCAGGACAACTACAAAAGGACAATTTAATAAATGGAGAAAAAATATTGAATCTACTTACATAACTTGAGTAAAAATAGAAATCAGCATCAAAAAAAGAATGTTGTATATAAAAATATTAGACAGATAAAATTTTAAATGAATGTCAATCAACTTCAAAAATGATGAGAAACAATCGAGTAACTCTACTGGGTATATCAGCATTACTATAATTTTTCAACTTATCTCTGTTCAGTTTCAAAATATAAGTGTAAATTTTACTCAAATTATTGAGATCAGTTTTTTTATTTAGGCTGTTACTCTTTTCATTAATTTGCAACATTTCTAAAAATGTCCTTTTAAAAATGTTGTTTCCGATTCGGTTCGGTTCAAGAATATGCTTGAAATTTTACGTAAATAGTGAGGATTTCAAAAACGACCTACAGAATTTGAATTTTTCTTGATTATTTACAATTTTTTCCGAGTAATTTTTTTCATTTCATTTACATGAATTTTTCAAAACGTTTGCAATTCCAAATTTTCCACTTTTTTTCATTTTCCAGTTAAATCTTGTATCTGAGCAAATATAAATCATGTATTTTCGTAATCAGCGTGAAATTTTACGTAAATAGTGAGAATTTCAAATTGATCTGCCGATTTTCTATATTTCGTTATTTTTAGGGGTCCCCTTACAAATATATTTTCTTTTGTTAACTGGAAATCCACAGTTAAAACCAATTTGACCATTCTGAATCGATTGGCATTAGCAGAATGGCTCTAACTGTTCTCGAATTGAAAAAAGTTCCACGAATATAGTGCGAATTTCGAATAAATCTGACGATTTTCAATTTTTCGTGATTTTTAAGAGTCTACCACTTCTTATAACTTTTTTCGAATAATTTTTCATTTCACCAATCAACTTGGAACTTTCAGAATATACTAATTCGACCATTCCGAATCGATTGGCATTCGCAGAATTGCTCTATCTCCAACTGTTCGAAATGAAAACTTCAAATAGAGTTGAAAAGGTTTTTTCCCAACCATTTTTCATTTCAGATTTTAAGACGTCGTTTTATAAAATTCAATGTTTTTTGTGTATGCACACCTAATTCAAGTCGATTCCTGTTCAATCAAAGATTTCATAAGCCTCTTACGAAATCTCTACAATTTAGAACTTTCAACTTTTTATTTCCTTTTCTCCCTTTTCTACTTTTCTTGCTAAATATTATACCACAGCATATTCAAATCATACATTTTCGGAATCAGCTTGAAATTTCACGTAAATAGTGTGAATTTCAAATAAATCTGTAGATTTTGTATCTTCCGTGATTTTTTCGAGTAATTTTTTTTTAATCAACTCAAAATTTTCGGAAAATACTAATTCGACCATTCTGAATCGATTGGTGTTCGCAGAATTGCTTTATCTACAACCGTTCTCAAATTGAAAACTTCAAATCGAGTTAAAAAGGTTTTTTCCCAACCATTTTTTTTATATTCTTGGACTTCGTTTCGTAAAATTCAATATTTTTTGTGAATGCACACTAAATTCAATTCGATTACTGTTCAATAAAGATTTTTTACGAAACCTCTGCAATTTCGAATTTTTGACTTTTTATTTCCTTTTCTCCCATTTCTACTTTTCTGGCTAAATATTATACCACAGCATATTCATATCATACATTTTTGGAATCATCTTGAAATTTCACGTACATGGCGCGAATTTCAAATAAATCTGCAGATTTTGTACCTATCCTGATTTTCAGGGGTCTACCCCTTACAACTTTTTTCGAGAAATTTTTCTTTTTTTCAATCACCTTGAAATTTCCAGAATATACTAATTCGACCATTTTGAATCGATTGGCGTTCGCAGAACTGCTCTATCTCCAACCGTTCTCGATTTGAAAACTTCAAATTGGGTTGAAAAGGTTTATTCCCTTTTTTTGACATTTTCGGACTACGTTTTTTAAAATTCAAAGATTTTCGTGGATGCACACCAAATTCAAGTCAAGTCCTGTTTAATCCAATATTTCATAGGCCTTTTACGAAACCTCTGTTATTTAATATTTTCAACTTTTTATTTCCTTACAACTTTTTTCGAGTAATTTTTCATTTTTTCACTCACCTTGAAATTTCCTGAATATACTAATGCGACCATTCTGAATCGATTGACGTTCGCAGAATTGCTCTATTTTCAACCGTTCTCTAATTGGAAACTTCAAATCGAGTTGAAAGGATTTTTTCCCACATTTTTTTCTTTCAGATTTTCAGACTCAGTTATGTAAAATTCAATCTTTTTTGTCTATGCATACCAAATTTCAAGTCGATTCCTGTTCAATCAAATATTTCATAGGCCTTTTACGGAACCTCTGCAATTTCGAATTTTCGACTTTCCATTTCCTTTTCTCCAATTTCTACTGTTCTCACTAAATATCATACCATATTGAAATCATACAATTTCGGAATCAGCGTGAAGTTTCACGAATACAGTGCGAATTTCAAATAAATCTGCTGATTTCGTATTTTTCGTGATTTTTACAACTTTTTTCGAGTAATGTTTCTTTTCTTCAATCAACTTGAAATTTCCAGAAGACACTAATTCGACCATTCTGGATCGATTGGCCTTCGCAGAATTGCTCTATATCTAACCGTTCTCGAATTGAAAACTTCAAATCGAATTGAAAGACTTTTTTCCCAACAAATTTTTTTTCTCGTTAATTGTATTTCTTTTCTAGTATATTCTACAGTACATCCCCAAAATCGGGTACCACTGGAAAGGATTTTTAAACTTTTGAAGTGGAAGGAATAATTGCATCGATGTTAGCTCATATACTATTTTGTTTCTATCGACCTAGTCTCTAAACTGGTTTCGGCATTTCTTGTTTTTTTTTTTGGTTCCAAGATTTTCACAATGGCATCTTTTAATTTTGATACACCGTATACCTATTATGAGTTCCATGCCCCTTTCCCTAGGTTTACACTTTATTCTCCGACGACAGGATAATAAACAAGACATCAAAAATTCAATTTTTTCTTCAGAGTGATTTTTAAAATTATGCAGTAATTTTGGATTACAGTGAGTCTGTGAATAAGTCAATAAGTGAACTCGAAATAAGAACTTTGCAACTTATTATAATTAAGGAAATTTCTGAGAAGTAGTTGCGACGCTTTACTATGCATAAAGTTGATACATTTTGTTCCCAGCATCTGAATGTCGGCAACTAACAAGACAGCCGCGAGAGACGAGTTGCAGAGATAATGTGAACCTAGATGAATGAGTCTGAGCAGTGCAGTCCCCATAACATTTTGCTGTCACGATCATAGTTTATTTATTTTTATAATAATTATTATGATTTGAATGAAGATTCATTATTTAGAGTTATAGAGAGATACAGTGTTTCTGGGATTGCAAAGGGAGGAACATCAGGGCATAGATACCGGAAAAGATTTGAATAATAGTTGGAAACGACAGGGAATTCAGTTCGATATTTTTTAGTTTTCGGTAATAATAACATATATATGTTTTTTATGCAATTCACGCGTTGATACATAAATGTTCTCTCACTTTGTTATTTCTTGAATAACTCTGCTGACAGAGTCTTTCCAGTGAAGATATTTCATTCAAACAGTGAATTATGATTGTTCAGAGTATATCTTTTTTGCCACTATGAAAAAAGTTGGAATCATCCCCCACATAAGAGTAGTATATTCATGTAATTTTTTAAAGTAGGTGCGGCTTTTGTAGGTGGCTGTCAAGTCACTGTGATTTTTATGTGGTAGTTGACAGTTCAATTCGCTTTGATATTGATGTGGTAGTTGAAAGTTCAATTGAGTCTTTTAAATATTCAAAATAAATAATAACACTTACGCTTTGGAAGCTAAACGGCTCTATGCAGAGATGTATCCTCAGCGCGTGATACACAATTTTTTCACGTCTACACCAACGTCTCTACTCTCTGTCAAAGAGAGACTTTTCATATACATACGAAAAACTGATGATTGTGGCCGTCCACGAATAAAAAGAACAGTGGCACTGGGAGAGGAGCTTCTTAATAAAGAAGAGAGATTAAAGATCGTACGGAATTAAGTACAATGCAAATTGCTAACACAGTAAATGTTTGCAATAAACTAAACTGGAAAATTTTTAAGTATTACCAAATATAACTTTACCATATTCGTTGAGTACACTTTTGTCAATGGAGTCTTCAAATGATTACCCAAAATGTTTAATTTTCAGAAAACGTATTATTCATGGACTAATACACTTTTTAAGGCAAAGGATTACAAATTTTCATAACAACCACTCAAGGGCAGAAGATAATCCACATGCTATTCAAGGAGGTCGGTACCAATACGAATTTTCACTTAACGTGTCACTTAAATTGTCATTGGACCGTTTTCTACCGTAGAGTGCATCCTCTATAAATTTTCTCCAGGAGTAGCTTCCCATGTTACTTGAAAATGTTCTAGTTATTCGTCCACGAATGTGGTTTATGCACGATGTTGCTCCTGTCTATTTTAGTATCAATAGGCCGAGCAGTACCTCAACCTTGGCCTCCCAGATCTCCAGACTTAAACCTCTTGGACTTTTGCATCTAGGGTTACATTAAGTCCTCGTTTTAGTAGACCCTCATTGAATGTTTGAATGCTTTAAGGAATTGCATCATAGCAGGCTGCTAGACGATCCAAAACACACCCGGAATATTTCAACGTTTGCTCCAATCTATAAATCTATAAGAAGAAGACTTGATTCCTGTCTTATGGTTGGAGATGATCATTTTGAGCAGTTTTTATCACTCTGTTCAGTTTGATATGATGGTCTTTTTCTATGTTGTAATAATACACATAATTTAGTTTTGTTCGTATTGAAGACATAATTATTGACATAATGACAGTTACGTACTAGATTTTTTCGATTTCATTAACAGAATATACGTTCATGAACGTTATTGCCTTTATGTTAAACAACATAATAGTTAAAAAAAAAACTAAATCATTCTTTCCAACAGATATTTTCAAATCAAGGAATTTTATTTTGTAAAAAGTTCTGATAAAAAATGGAATAGGGGTTGCATGTTTCACCCCTTTAAAAGATGAAAGCAACATTTTTGAAAAATTTATAGGACGCATTTTTATTGGTAGAACAAAACAAACTTTTCAACAATTCCACAAAAGCAAAAAGATTTTTTTTTCTCATTTATGGAATCGTAACATTTTTCAGAACAGTTCGTTGACTTCAGAACAGTTCGTTGACTTCATCTACAGAATATGCTACGAGAAAGTCAACGGAAAGTCCACTTGCACTTGGGCGTAAAAATATTGAACGATTATCTGAACATACGAGTCTTCTGCCTCATTCTCAAGTATGTACTCCATGGTTGTTATATTTATACGCAAAAATCAAGAAAAAACAACTCGCAGACAGTATTTTCCATAATTGGCGTAAGACATTCAACTAACTCATTTTCGTAGCTCGTCCTGTAGGGTCGGAAGAAGAGCCTGATGATGAAAATTGTTTCTTTCGATCTCTGGAATGATATAGCTATCCAAAAATTGAAAATATCTGCAGAGCCCCAGGAATACTTGTATCCAGTGCCATTTCCTTTCATAATGCATCTTCACCCGAATTATAAACACCTCCCAAGTTTCATGTTGATCGGATAACTGGAGATGGGTCATAATTTTAATAAAAGCTTGAAAAAAATTCTAGCGTTTTTCGAAAAAACACATTTTCCGAAATATTAAAAAAGTTAACTGTACCCTCAGGAAGAAGTTTATATTATATTGAAAATTTCGTTATACAGCGTGTCTCACGGTCGATGGTAGGTTAGACGTTTATGGTAAACGCAAAGCAGGATTTCCCTGAAAATTTCACATCTTACATTTTGTTACCTGATCTATCGATCTAAAATATTTTCAGCTTTGCGGCGTTGCCACGTCTATCAAAAAAAACTAGCAACTTTATTTTTTTAAATAGAACACCCCGTATATTAACTCATTTTTTGAATCGCTCTTTCATTATAATACTTTTTTGTTAATAATGTCCTATACCTATCTCTATCTGTTTTCGAAATAAAAAATAATTTGTGTTAAATATGGTCCAAAACATAGCCCTAATTGAACTTTAGTACATCAGTACTGTCAATTTATGAAAAGTTGATATTTTGATTATAGGTTGGACAAATTCGAAGTATTTACTTAACACCAAGAAATCGACTCCATATCATACAGGGCGTGCTAAAATTACTGTTATTTCCATAATGCATAAAAGTGGTCAAAAAGTCATTTTTTCAAATGAAACCCCCTGTATATTACTCGATAAATTGAAAGATGATGAAAAATGCTTCAAGATGATATATCATGTCCCTATACCTAAATCATAAACTTTTCTTAATAAAATAGCTTTTGAAGAATTTGGTTTTGGGTAACAGTGGATTTGTCAAGCTTATAACAGTTTGGTAACTTTTATAAGTAATTTACGAATAGTTATCGACAGTGTTTCAAATTATTTTCCAAATTGCATGCAAATATCGATTATTCAAACAAAGTTCTTATGAAATTATTTATTATACACGGACAGTGTGATCAAATCATTGCCAGAACTTGCAGAAATTTCAACCAAATGTATCCTGAATTAACCCCAATGAACGAGAGGAAGTATGTAAGATTACAAAATAATTTTCTTAACTATGGCTGAAAGTTTCCAGGGAACAACTGTCCAAAAACCAGGCATTCCTAGGTAAAAAGTACGATTTTCTTGAATATAACATGTGAAAGTAAAAAAAAAACAGAATTAGGAGGATTAAAAATAACAAAATTGTAAACAAAATATCACATTTTTAAAATAAATGCTGGAAATGTTGTCCATTACATTCTAAACATTTTAAAATATTCTTTTGTACGCGACTTGCTTTTTCAATTTCATGGGGATCTAGATCTTCAATATACCGCACTATTCGCCGTCGCAGTTCTTCTTTGGTAGGCACTGGAGTACTGTACTCCCTTTCTTTTAAAACACCCCATAAAAAAAAGTCAAGTGGCGTGAGATCGGGTGATCTCGGTGGCCAATCCCACGGCCCTAAACGCCTAAACCAACGATCGTCAAACATTTGGTGAAGTTTCCTGGAAACTTCCTGAGTGCAATGAGCTGGCGCTCCGTCCAGTTGAAACCACGAATTCCTATATTCCTCTAAAGGCAAGTTTTCAAGGAAATCGGTAACAGTCGTCCTTAAAATATGAAGATATCTCTCTGCATTCAGTGTGTCTTCATAAATAAAAAAGCTAATTTTATTTTTCTTCAAAATACAAAACACATTCAGGGAAAATTTTTCTTGAAAACCCATTTCTTTTGTCACATGAGGATTATGATCAGCCCAAAAATGTTTATTCCTTCTATTAAAAATGCCATCCCTCGTAAATTTTGATTCGTCGCTCCAAATTATTTTTGACAAAAATTCCCGATCTTCCTGTATATGTATTAGAAGGGATTCGCAAAAATGCACTCTGCGTTCAAAGTATTCTACTTTGAGAGCTTGAACTTTGGTAAATTTATACGGATGCATTTCGTGATTTTCCAAAATTCGTTGTACTGAAGCATGTGATACACCCAAATCTTTTTCTGCACTGCGAACGGAAGCTTCTGGATATGCATAAAAATATGCCAAGACGTTAACAGTATTTTCCTCATTTAAAGTAACAGGTTTTGGTAATGTTGAAGGCGCTTTTAACTTTGAGCCATAGTTAAGGAAATTATTTTGTAATCTTACAAACTTTCTCTCGTTCATTGGTGTTAATTCAGGATACATTTGGTTGAATTTTCTGCAAGTTCTGGCAATGATTTGATCACTCTGCCCGTGTATAATAAATAATTTCATAAGAACTTCGTTTGAATAGTCAATAGCATTCATTTTTGGCGATTTTTTAATACACCGTCAATAACCATTAGTTAATTACTTATAAAAGTCACCAAGCTGTCATAAGCTTGATACTTCCACGGCCACCTAAAATCAAATTCTTTAAATATTTTATACAACTGTCCGAACTGTCATTAAAAATCTCTTTAATAGAAACAATCAGAACATCTACTTAGAAAGAATTATTCAGAAAAGTTCACACATGTATTTGGCAGTATGTGCAATTGGTAATATTTATTCCCTGTGAAGTAACTGACGAAGTACCTACTATTCAATTCAACTGTAGAAAGTCCTTTATGAATAACCAATGATAACATTTAAATAAACATGTGCGCTGGTGTATGTAGTTGAAGCATCTGCCTTGTAATCCAAAGATCGTGTGTTCGAATCCCATGGACCTCATTCATTTTTTTGTTTTTTTTATATTACTAGCTGTAACTGTTGTACACAAAAATGTGTATGATACATGGATTTGCTCCACTCTCTGACGTTCGTTTCGCAATATTCCCCACTCACAAAATAAAATGCCACTTCCATCACTTGTAGGTATCATAAATAACTATTTTTCCACAAAAACGGCTTTATTAAGAAAAGTTGATGATTTAGGTATAGGGACATGATATATCATCTTGAAGCATTTTTCATCATCTTCCAATTTATCGAGTAATATACAGGGGGTTTCATTTGAAAAAATGAACTTTTGACCAATTTTATGCATTATGGAAATAACAGTAATTTTAGCACGCCCTGTATGATATGGAGTCGATTTC
Organism: Chrysolina oricalcia; assembly: GCA_944452925.2. Lineage (NCBI taxonomy): Eukaryota > Metazoa > Arthropoda > Insecta > Coleoptera > Chrysomelidae > Chrysolina > Chrysolina oricalcia. The sequence goes on along the minus strand of OX101825.2, from coordinate 3,700,901 downwards.
TTGGTTTTGAGTAAATACTTCGAATTTGTCCAACCTATAATCAAAATATCAACTTTTCATGAATTGAGAGTACTGATGTACTAAAGTTCAATTAGGGCTATGTTTTGGACCATATTTAACACAAATTATTTTTTATTTCGAAAACAGATAGAGATAGGTATAGGACATTATTAACAAAAAAGTATTATATTGAAAGAGCGATTCAAAAAATGAGTTAATATACGGGGTGTTCTATTTAAAAAAATAAAGTTGCTAGTTTTTTTTTATAGACGTGGCAACGCCGCAAAGCTGAAAATATTTTAGATCGATAGATCAGGTAACAAAATGTAAGATGTGAAATTTTCAGGGAAATCCTGCTTTGCGTTTACCATAAACGTCTAACCTACCATCGACCGTGAGACACGCTGTATATTATATAATTAAAACTCCGGACCTATCATTGATTGTTCCTTTTTATTTTTCCTTCCTCAAATTACTCTACATGATACGCTCATGAATAAAACTCCAACTGTGTCTTCGTTCTGGCTTACTCTATCCGATGTTATCAACATCACATTCTCATTTCATTCATAATATGAAAGAAAGAAAGAAAGAACTATTTCCCGCTATTTGTTTGAATTTGGCATTTCACCGCCCATTTCGTACTTCGAGTTAATCTTCCAAACGATATTGTCTGGAGATTCGGTTTTTATTGGAAGTGGTACTATTTTTATGGGTCTTTCCTATGAAATAAAACAGAAGCAACTCTTGGCTGATATCCTTCAATTGCCGACCAACAAAATCTCAATTCTCGAAATGAAATCAATCTCAATATATTCCATGAGTACTCCAATCTTTTCTGAGTTCACCTACCAAATTTTAGTTGAACTCCCACCTTAAGAGGTTTTGTTCACATCACCCCTTTAATTTTCGACAAGGAGTCATATCCTAAAAACGTTCATCAATTTTCTGTTGAATTGCTCTACTCGTATTTTATTTTTGGAAGTACTTTTGGAGAACTGAAGACCAACTCTTTTCTCTCATCTTTCAAACTCCCTCTTTTCATTGCAGGCCAGAAATAATGAAAAACCCAGCCTACGTCATTCCAAATTTCCAAATGGCCAATGGTCTTTCATATACAGGGTGTCAATTTGAAAACTTCCCACCCTTAATATCTTCCTTCCAGTAAACAATATGAGTAATCGAAAAAACAGGTCAATTTTATTGTCAAGGGGAACACTTTCACGGACTATTTGTAGCCCTCGTGGTTCAACCCCCTAGGAGGGGTAGATGTTACCCTTAGAATTTTAAATGGGAAGGGGGGTCAAGTGGCACATCATTTTGATGGGCGTTCAATTCTTGTTCCAATGGTACCCTGACTTATTATTTTGTGATGAGCATTTTCCGAAAAATTGCGTTCTAAACTAACAGAAGTAATTATTAGAACGCCTATACTGAGATGCATTATTGTATTGACTCCCTTTAATAAAAATGGTTAGAAGAGTAGGTGGCACCGCTCCAACCCTTGAATGACAGGAATAAATTTATTACGCATGGGATTTTTTATTTGGTGGTTATTTTCCTTCTACACAATAAAATTTAATTTGCGAGAAAGACATTTCCAACATAAAATCTACTTACGCTTATCATATTAGCTGTTCGAAATGTTGTCCATTTTGCTCTAAACAGTAATACAGTCTGTTTGGTGGTGATCTCGGAGGCCATTCAACTGCTCCCCTTCTGCCAATCCATCTACCCGGAAATCTCTCGTTTAACCACTGTCGGACGGGAAGAAAATAATGAGGTAGAGCACCGTCCTGCTGGTAATGTAACAGATCCTCCTGCAAAAGTTCATTACCTTCTGCATCAATTTGAGTTTCTAGCTCGTGAGTTATAAGAGGATCGATAGTCTCTTCAAGCATATCAAGGTACAGATTGCCAGTCAAGTTTTCTTCCAGAAATAATGGACCAAGAATGGCATTTCCAAGAATACCAGCCCAAACATTAACTTTTTGTGGGTGTTGTGTATGCCCTTCCCGAAAAATATGTGGGTTTTCGTCACTCCAATAGCGACAATTTCGTCTATTAACATTGCCATTCAGAAAAAATGAACACTCATCGCTGAAACAGATTAGGGATGGTATTGACTCGATGAGACATGATTTCACAAAACTCTATTCTTCTATCATAATCATCCTCGTGGAGCTCTTGAAGAATCTGCATTTTATATGGATGAAATTTGTGTATTTTCAATGCTTTTCTTATTGTCTTGCGTGACATTCCCGTCTGTTCTGATACTGATCGTAAGGAGCTCGTGGGCTCTGCAGCAAATGTTCCCAAAACTTCAATTTGAGCTGCTTCATTTAGTACTCTGGGGTTATTTCTTTTTTTATTTGTCACTGAACCAGTTTCGTAAAACTTATTCACCAAATCAAGCACATACCGGTGACTTACATTACAATTTGGATGTCTTTCGTTAAAAAGACATGCCGCCCTTCGTGCGCACTTTCCAACTTCGCCATAAATTACAATCATTTCAATTCTGTCTTGAAGAATGTAAACCATTTTTACACTTTTATACACTTATTAAAGTAATTCCTAAACAGCCCAACAGGTACAACGGTATTCACAATACTACCACATAGTTCAAATTTGCTAACCAATTTTTTGCCGGAAAACAGAAACTTTTTACAGCAGAAGTAGCAAAAAAGGAAGGCTATCTGTACAATTTCTGCGATGACACTTAAAAATTCAGCATTTAATAAACACAACTTTACTACCATCTACGTTTTACTATTAGACTACTTTTTTATGTGAAGTGTTTGGAGCTAATGGCTAATGTTACCCCTAATAAAGGGTTGGAACGGTACCACCTAATATTCTAACCAGTTCTGGCCAAACCATGCATCTCAGTATAGGCGTTCTAATAATTACTTCTGTTAGTTTAGAACGCAATTTTTCGGAAAATGCTCATCACAAAATAATAAGTCAGGGTACCATTGGAACAAGAATTGAACGCCCATCAAAATGATGTGCCGCTTGACCCCCCTTCCCATTTAAAATTCTAAGGGTAACATCTACCCCTCCTAGGTGGTTGAACCACGAGGGCTACAAATAGTCCGTGAAAGTGTCCCCCTTGACAATAAAATTGACCTGTTTTTTCGATTACTCATATTGTTTACTGGAAGGAAGATATTAAGGGTGGGAAGTTTTCAAATTGACACCCTGTATATTTGGTACAAGTCGATACACCAGATGTTCTAAAAATCCTATACCAATGCAGGAGTGTGTCGCACTCGGTTGACACACAGGGCGTTATCAGTTACTCACACCGAGGTCGTATAGAAAAATATTTGTATTTATTTACTGAATCGCCGTGTTTTGAAACGTTCGCTCATCGTTGTGAGTAAATGATAAATAAACATTTCGCGATTCTATGGCAATTGATGCAGTTGGTCGATTAACATAGCGCGGGTATAATTGATGCAATCATTTATACTCCATAAATATTAAACGCTTCTATTCATTCGACAGGAAGCTGCAGTTTCTTGCTCAGTTAATTTCTTTTTAATATCTGCGAAGTGTAATTACAAAAAACCACGGAGGCATGAAAGCTTTCAGACACTATAGAATTAATTCATTTAATGAGATGACTCGGTGAAAACTCCGACTTTCCAATTCCAAGGTTTGATAGTTCTTATTAGTGCAAATGGAGGCTGGCATATTTTGTGGTACTTCATGAAGATAATCGAAAAAACAACCATCAAATTGTCATTAAATTTCTCTCATTTACCCTAGACTTTCAGTTTCGAAAGAAAATTTGGTGTTATATTGTGTTATGGTATATAAAATTTAAAATTATTATTATTGTTATTAATTACCCTGTCGCGCCCCAGATCCCAAGTAGCAAAATTGCTTTATGAAACTAAAATTGAACATTAGAGAGCATGCCATAACAACATTTTTCTGCATTTTGCCTAAGAGGATAGAAAAATGTAGGGAATACCTGTTTTATGAATAGCATGAACATGAGCAGAGTCTTTCGAACACCAAGGTTTTGTTGAAATTTTTCAGGAATTATTTTTGTATTGAGAATTTAAATACTACTACATCAAGAATGAAAGGAAATCTATTGAAATCACTTATACCTTTGAAGAAAAATATCTGGAGTCCTGATTCTTCTCGAAAAATAGTGGATACTTCACATTTCGTCCATCTATCAGAAATTTTGCTCTTTCCTTCAATCACAACGCCCCCACTCCCAACATGTACCAATGACGTGGTCATTAAAAAACATTAATAACCAGCGGATTTTTTTATCGTTGCTTGTTTAATATTTGTATAATTGAATGGTCATATTGTCCTACAAATTGAATGGTAGGTGTTCCCAGTCCTACGCTCCGAAGTTGTCAATTCCATGGTAATAAAAAATTATTAGTAAAAGGCTGAATCTTCGTGAGTATAGCTTCTTTCTATTGAGACGCCCAACTTTTCCCTCTACGAATAGCTAATAAAATTTGGTGAGTGCAAAGAAGTCATCAATAACTGTTAGTTCTTCAGTTGAACCTCGAAATAATTCGATAAAGTACTCTAAAAAAGTTTTGTCTAGTTGCTCTTGGTCTGTCGATCTAAAATATTTTCAGCAATGCAGCGTTGCCACTTATACCAGAAAGTAGCAGCATCTTTGTTATTTCAAATGGGTCACCCTGTATATTACCGCATTTTTGAACTTGTCATTCCTTTCTGATTATTTCTGCCCCATACTCCCCTATACCTATCTCTAACAGTTTTTGAGATATTGGTTATTTTCCATATTTTTTATCCAAAACATGGCTCGAATTGAATGTTTATTTTTGCGGTATTTGAATTCTTAGGAAGTTGCAGTTTTGTGTTTAGTTCATCAGGATCATGTGCATTGATTCTGTATAGAGAAGTTTGTTCTGCGTTATACAGGGTCGTTCAGAATTCATGATCTTACTGCTAGATACGAAAAGGGTTGAAAGTGCGTTTTTTTAAATGGAACATCCTGTATATTATGAAATATCCTGAAAGATGACTAAATTCCCTTCGAATTGATATATCATGTTCCTATACCTAAATAGCCAGAATTCCGAGATAATAGCAATTTTCACTTGTAATCTCCCAAGTGATTGAATTATTGCCGGAAATTTTTCGAGTACATGAATTTTCTTTGAAAATTCATGTACGTGATAAATTTACGGCAATTAATTCAAGCACGAGGGGGAATCGGTAAGAAAATTTCACACCGAGAAATGAAAATCATTCAACAATTCATAAGAAATAACTAACGATGGTTTCACCTGAACTATTTATAACCACTGAAATATTGATATGTAAAATACTTAACAAAATTTTCATCAATAAATGTTTGACATGTGACATGTGACAAGTTGATATTTTGCTTTAATGTACAAATGGAAGTCTAGTTTTCATATGAAAGGAGATAATTATGCATTTACAAGATATTTGGAATGTGTCTGAAAATATTTTCTCCACGATTATTGCGGCCTATGAGTCGCTAGGTCGATGGTTCAATCCACGATAGGAACATAACTTTTAATTTTTTTGTTCCAAATTTAAACACATTTATTGATGGAAATTTTGTTAAGTATTTTACATATCAATATTTCAGTGGTTATAAATAGTTCAGGTGAAACCATCGTTAGTTATTTCTTATGAATTGTTGGATAATTTTCATTTCTCGGTGTGAAATTTTCTTACCGAATCCCCCTCGTGCTTGAATTAATTGCGGTAATATTATCTCGTACATGAATTTTCAAAGAAAATTCATCTACTCGAAAAATTTCCGGCAATAATTCAAGCACTTGGGAGATTACAAGTGAAAATTGCTATTATCTCGGAATTCTGGCTATTTAGGTATAGGAACATGATATATCAATTCGAAGGGAATTTAGTCATCTTTCAGGATATTTCATAATATACAGGATGTTCCATTTAAAAAAACGCACTTTCAACCCTTTTCGTATCTAGCAGTAAGATCATGAATTCTGAACGACCCTGTATAACGCAGAACAAACTTGTCTATACAGAATCAGTTTACATTATCTTGACTAAACACAAAATTGCAACTTCCTAAGAATCCAAATACCGCAGAAATAAACATTCAATTCGAGCTATGTTTTGGATGAAAAATATGGAAAATAACCAATATCTCAAAAACCGTTAGAGATAGGTATAGAGGAGTATTAGGCAGAAATAATCAGAAAGAAATAACAAGTTCAAAAATGCGGTAATAAACAGGGTGACCCATTTGAAATAACAAAGATGCTGCTACTTTCTGGTATAAGCGGCAACGCTGCATTGCAGAAAATATTTTAGATCGATAGACCAAGAGCAACTACTTTAGAAACCAAATTTTCAGAACGATCCTATGTCCCGTTCTTCATAAACGTCTAAGGTACCATCGACCGTGACCCACCCTGTATCTATATACATTTATATTTATTCAATGGCGTTTATTTAAAAACATTTACCTTCTTTTTTTCCAATTTGTTAATTGTCAAAAAAACTTATCACCAACATGAAACATATACATTCAATAGCACAAAAAAATAAACTGAAATTGTCTATTTTCTTATTTTCGTCGATAAAATTCATACTTATTCATAGATAAAACTTTATCAGTCGGATATATTTTCAACAAAACTTACGTTATAATTAGTCCAATTGAGTTTGACTTGTTTTCAATTGTTGAACTTCGCGATATTTCATGATACAATCAGAAAGTAACAATAGTAATAACAAGTGAGTGTGGAAATCCGCCTTTCGCTCGGAAATTCGGATGTCTATAATACGACACGTGTGAATCCACCTCTACCGGGAATCCACCTCTAACGGCAATGCACCTGTAACGGGAATCCGTCTAGATCGTAGAAATTTGAAGTGCCTATCAAAACTAAAAGCTCGGAAGTTGATGTTAATGCCCATTTTTTTAAACTATAATCATTTTACAATAATTATCTGATAATACGACACGTGTGAATCCACCTCTACCGGGAATCCACCTCTACCGGGAATCCACCTCTACCGGGAATCCACCTCTAACGGCAATGCACCTATAACGGGAATCCGTCTAGATCGTAGAAATTTGAAGTGCCTATTAAAACTGAAAGCTCGGAAGTTGATGTTAATACCCATTTTTTAAACTATAATTATTTTACAATAATTATCTGATAATACGACCCGCGTGGATCCACCTATAGCTCGGAAAAGTTCAACGATACCCATTTTTTGAACTATTCTAAGTCCCGACCTCAATTTGTTTTTTTTTCAAAATTTGAAGGAAATTCATTGGAACTTTTTATAGATCAGTTCCAGTACTATGAAACTGTACATATACATTTTTTCGATATCTCGTTTCATTTTCGAATTGTCGGTATTTATCACAAAAAAAACAGAAAATTCTTCTAAGTCCGTATCTCAAATTTTTTTTTTCAAGATATGAAAAAACTCTTCAGACACTTTTTGTTAGTCTGTTTGAGTACAATAAAACTGTTCATATACATTTTTTCGATATCTTGTTTAGTTCTCGACTTTTTGGTGTTTGAAAATCCAAAAAGGGCGATTTTGCTCCCACGTCCAAATTTCAGTTTTTTTTTTTAAATATGAAAAAATTTCAATAAAACTTTTTGTTCATCTTTTCGAGGATGATAAAATTGTTCAAATACATTTTTTGATATCTTTCAATTATTGATTTTTTCAAATTTTTTTTTCATGATATCAAAAAATTTCATGAAAACTTTTTGTTAATCTCGTCGAGTACAATGAAGTTTCAGGATTAATTTTTTGATATCTCTCAATTTTTTAAGTCCCGTCAAAAAATAGTAACTTTTTTATGTTCATTCGGTTTTCACAACTTTATTTATCGAGATATGGGAAAAGTTGATTTGACTTTTTTGTAGAACCGTTCAAGTTCAACAAAATAGTATTCATCTATTTTTGTGATATCTAGCACCGTTTTCGAGTTTTTGGCGATGATAGACACAAAATACACACTTTTTAAACTTTTTTCAGTTTTTCCATCATTTTTCCACTTTTTAATCGAGTCGGAGAAAAACGTTTTGGAGCGTCTGTAGAGTTCGTAGAGACGTATTTGAGGCGATTTTAAAAATTTCAATTTTATCATTAGTACGGTCAATATATCGATTTTCCCGTTTTTTTGAAATATTTCCTGGGCCATTGATTTTTCCGAAAAAATTTTCCGACATTTTTTGTGGATTTCTTTAAGGCGGTCAAAAAAGTACTCTTGGTAAATTGTGATGGTATCAACCGTTCGTCGTATATCTCGTTTTTTAAAAAAAGCAAGTTTTTTCATTCAGTTTTCTTGGGTTTTCCCAGTTTTCCGATCATTTTATCGAAAACTTTGAAGAGGGAAGATTTGTTTGTATGATTCAGTTCTATCTATTATGACAATTAAAATTCAGTTAAAAAAATCTGTGCGGTTTTTATTCAACTTTTTCACTTTTCGGAAAATCGCCCGGAAAACCTGTAAGAATTTTCCGATCCTACCCAAAAACTATAGGCTATATCGCGGCATATAGGAGTATATTTTCAGGAAATATGAAACGAATCAAATCACTTGCCTGACCTGTATCGTTAGAAGTTGAGAAAAACGAAAAAACGCCGTAAAAATTTTCCGGATTTTCCGATCGGAAAAACAAATTAATTTAATTTTATTGTCCTCGAGTTATTGACGTGGTTTGAATTTCAAAGCGATATCTCCAAGGATGCGGAAATGAGAGCGTTTGTCGTTGCCGACATCGTACAGACACGAGGTTTTCAAAAATTTTGATTTTTTTTCGTACTTTTTTCACCCCCCTCATATCTATTTTTTGACGAGGAACATTTTTTCTCCCATAACTTTTATTGTAACTCTCCAACTAAAAAAGTTATGGCACTTTCAAAAATTCATTTGTCATTTTGACAGGGAAATATTATTATTATTATCTTTTTTTTCCGGCTTCCCTCCTGATTTTTCATAAGGATCATTTTGGTTTTTGTTTCGTGATCCTACGACTTCAAATAAAGATTTTAGGGCCCCTGTGTACTCTCAGCGAAGATCGTAGTATAATACTCCTAAAGTCGTATTATAATAAGCATTTCTTGAAATTAAAATAAAATTTTAACTCATTGAGTAACTTGTCACCAACACAACTGATAGTACAAAAATCATTAAGGTGCATTAAAAATATACTTGTCAACATTTCATTTTACCTCGCTTCTGCAAAAGTAAATAGACCTATTGTTTACTTAGGCAAGGCGATATGTTATTTGAATCAAGTATTTTGTTTTATCACGTTGGTTACGGGTTTCTAAATGCATTTAACTATTATTTCAATCTCAAAAGACGCTTTTAAGAAAGATCCAACGTAATTTTTTGAGTTTTTTCAAGGAAGTTTGGGAACCCAGTGGTGTGCGTCATCAAATTATTCGTAATAAAATGTTCATCCCAACCAGACGAGTCACCATGTTGCAATATGAATAAATTGAGTAAAATAAATTTGAATATTAAATTTTATATGACAGGCACATTTTGGCCAAAAATAGTAAAGTTGTATTTTCCCCATAATTTTATTGGCGAAATTAGTGATGCGAACGTATTCATAACCCTGTAAAATGAAAAATAGTTTTAAAATAAAAAAAAAAAAAACTCTGAAAAATGCAGTACCCAATCTGTCTGTTTTTCTTTCTTTATACCACCAAAACACCCATTAAGGATTTCTTGAAAGGATGCGAAACGTATTATTGGCTTAGGAGTCACTCCCAAAGGGTACGACTACCTGTTCAAGATGGCGGGAAGTACGATAGGAACCCAAACGCGATAAAATAGTAAAGATAACCAGATCGCATCCTACGACCAGACAGCCTGTCTGCAGAGGTTCAGTCAAATATTTGTACACCTCGTAAATCTATTTTGACACGGTTCGGATCGGATTTGTGGTTGGACTAGTTTTCGGTTACGTGTAGAACGGTCAGCGGTCGTTTTGTTGGGCTGGTACTACCATATTTACTTTTATAAAAAGTGGTCAGAGACTTCCACGACTGGTCCTCGAAATTTTCGGTGAATAGAGTTTGCGATGAAAATGTTTTCGATGAAATTCGATTCTATTATATTTGTCTATTTATTTATGGTCACGTGTCCACAAACATCGAACTGCTTTTACGAAATTAAGAGACGGTTGTTGCCGAAAAAGCGTGTACATATTAATTGTTATACCCACTTATAAAAAAATTTCTGTGATTTTTGCCACACCGTTGAACAATCTTGTAGCCAAAGTAGCATTGTAACGAAATAAGTTCATGTTTATGAAATTAAAAGTAGATTAAACTGCCATTAAAAAAAGAATATAGACAAGCAGCACCATGAAACAATTTTCAGTAATGTTGGTGGAAACACTTTAGCTACTTCCTCTTTATCAATTACAAAAAATTTCATCTACTTACCTTCAATTTTACTAACTGTTCCTCATATTTGCGTTTTCGATAAATATAGAGTTGTTATATTAAGAAGAAGAAGAATATATGTTAATTATAGATAAAAAAAAAAAATTGTTATCGTACGAAACAATAAATTCTTATTGACAAACACTCTTCGTTCTGGAGAAAGATCAGCGCTATCTGTCGCTCTTGGTTTTGCTGGCTGGTTGTGGTGGTAATTCAAAAGCACAATATAAAAGCCATATAGTCGTCATTCGGCTGCCATCGAATTCCTTCGTTTTGACATGAAATTTCAATTCATCATACCCTTTTCTATCAATAATTATAATTAGGGCACAACCTATACCTATTTTGTTTCGATTTATTTCTTTCAATGACAGAGTATATCTGTATTAGTCCGTCATCCCACTGCAAAAAGTGTAATAGGAAGGAAGGAAGGAAGGAAGGAAGGAAGGAAGGAAGGAAGGAAGGAAGGAAGGAAGGAAGGAAGGAAGGAAGGAAGGAAGGAAGGAAGGAAGGAAGGAAGGAAGGAAGGAAGGAAGGAAGGAAGGAAGGAAGGAAGGAAGGAAGGAAGGAAGGAAGGAAGGAAGGAAGGAAGGAAGGAAGGAAGGAAGGAAGGAAGGAAGGAAGGAAGGAAGGAAGGAAGGAAGGAAGGAAGGAAGGAAGGAAGGAAGGAAGGAAGGAAGGAAGGAAGGAAGGAAGGAAGGAAGGAAGGAAGGAAGGAAGGAAGGAAGGAAGGAAGGAAGGAAGGAAGGAAGGAAGGAAGGAAGGAAGGAAGGAAGGAAGGAAGGAAGGAAGGAAGGAAGGAAGGAAGGAAGGAAGGAAGGAAGGAAGGAAAGGAAGGAAGGAAGGAAGGAAGGAAGGAAGGAAGGAAGGAAGGAAGGAAGGAAGGAAGGAAGGAATGAAGGAAGGAAGGAAGGAAGGAAGGAAGGAAGGAAGGAAGGAAGGAAGGAAGGAAGGAAGGAAGGAAGGAAGTGTATATAGGAATAATCAAACATTTAAAAAATTTCTTTAAGTCAGAACCAATAAAATCCTGTTAAAAAACAACTCCTGCAGAGTATAAAATATATTTTGTATTGAAAATATCTGAATTGTTATTTTAAAAGATTTTTCATTATCAAAATTCTTAATTGAGCTGGGGAGTACATTGTAAATTTTCAAACACATAAAATATGGCAAATCTCTTATAACTTTCAATCGTGCAAAAAGAACATGGAAGTCATCCTTATGTAGTGTCGTTTACACCATGATAACTGAAGTTGTTATGGAATTTACTTTTATTTTTGTAAATGTATAAGGCCAGTTCAAGTATATAGAGACTATTGGTAATGTTAACATTAATAATTTTTTTAACAAATCTCTACAAGAATAGGAACTAGGCTTTCCTGAAATACTTCGAATTATACGCTTTTTTGAAAGGAAAACACTTCAGTTGATGCAGTGGAACTTCCCCAGAAATAAACACCACAATGAAGACGAGATTCAACATGTGAATGATAGAGGCCGAATAGTTTCGTTACAGTCAAGATTGATCTCGGATTATGATATGAAAACGAAAAAGAAGACTGCTTTGATAAAAGACATTCACAATGTTTCCTCCGGGTCAGGTGTTGAAATATATGTAAAAACAGTCTGATATGGCTTTTTCTACCTTGTCGTAATCAATAAAGTATAAACAGTGACAAACTGTTTGCTATTGCTAACTGTCAATCCAGTCCAAAGGATTACGTCATATTCCATTTTATGAAAATCTTGTTTTTAGAATATCAAGATTGACAGAATCGAATGCCCGACTGAGATCACAGAAGATCCCAGTCGGGCACTAGCCTGCGTCAAGATATTTCAATAGTTGTGTATAGAATATGAATGTTAATATTATATGATGATGTTTCGACCTTCTATATCTATGTCGAAAAGAAGCTGTTGGGTCTCTTATAGAAAAATAATTGTATTTCTCAGTTACCCAACATTTCGGCAATATATTTCGCCATCCTCATAGCTCTAAAATATATAATTATGGACAATTACAAAAGAAAAATGACACAGAAAAAACAATTTTAAAAACGTAAACGTTTATAGTTAAAATAATAATTTTTGAGTACAAAAAAAATATTGAAAAATTTAAATGTTAGCTATACCTTAATGTTTACGCGTTTTTATTTTTTACTTTTAGTTTTTCTGTGCAATTTTTCTTTTGCAATTGTCCATTATTTCGTATTTTACAGCCCTGATGATGAAGAAATATATTGCCGAAATGTTGACTAACTGCGAAATACTGTTCTATAATAGACCTCATCCCAACAACTTCTGTTCAACATAAATGTTGATGATTCAGATGACCTATCGATATCATTGAGCACTTGAAAATAAAATTTATCGAGAATACTACACATCGTATGTGATTGAAATTCTTTCCGATAGGTGATATATTACAAATCGAATGAAAACTATTATAGATTAGGTTTTGTTTTCGGTTTTAGTCAGTTATTGAATAAACATACAATATATTGAATGGGGGAGAGATAAGATACGATTAGATAAAAGGGTGCAACTCCGTTAAATTCTATTGTGCCCCTTTTGTTTCAGACAATTTATCATTTTGATTATTTGTGAACCGATAAAGAATGTACAGAAACAAAACGGTTCATAAGGCAGGTAAAACATTAAATGCTAAAGACCAGACATTTTTTTTTAAAGTGGATATCTATACAATAAAACCTGTCCTGTACTATAAAATTTTGTGATTGGTGTACCTTTTTTTTCGTGTTCACATTCACACGTCCTCACCTCATTAGTCCTTAAAACACATCTGAGAAGCGAGCTAGGGAAGACAAGTGCCAACAAATACAGCTAAAGTACCTGGGATAACGCAGGGTACCGTATTGGGACCAGTTCTCCTCTCGATTTATATCACACTTAACTGTAACAAGAAATCTTACTCTCTATGCAGATGATGCACATTAAAAGTGTATCTAATTTAAGTGAAGAGTTAACTTTAGATATCAATAAAATCTAAGTATGGTGTGACACAAACTTAGTCATTCATTGTCAAGAAATCAATCATTTTAAATTTCCACTGTTCATAGGTGATAGCTTTATAGAAAATAAGTCAGTAATAACGTTTTTAGGGTTGAGTTTTGACAGTAAGTTGAAATTTGATATCATATTATGAAGATAAGCAAAAAAATTGGTTCTGGTTGCTCTGCAGTGAGAGTTATATCAAGTGAAATTGTCAATCTGTGTGCACGCTTCAATATACTTGCAAATTATTTTTATTTTAAAAATCGTAGCAAAGCGCTTCAATGCGTACCTGTAAGTAAGTAATAATTGAAATTGATAAATTGAAAAATTGAACGTTAGGAAAATTTAGAAAAGTGAGGTTACTTACTCGTCAGGTGTACAAGAAGCCGTATAAAAACATCAAGTCCATGGACCAAAGTGAAATTTAAAATTTTACATACCTAATATATTACATTTAAAATTGAACAATTTTCATCCTGTTCAAGGATTATTCTGGATTCAGATATGGGATACTGCATCAGGTCTGTCTGAATGTTGAAGTGGAAGTGAAGTTTTGAATTCACAATCTGTGACAATGACACTAATGACAAGTGACAAAGACCATTGACATATGTGACATAGATTAAAAGAACTGCAATAGAAATTGAAATGAAAGATAATGAAAAAAGGAAGAAGGTTCTCTATGGCTCTGTCCACCATCAACCATGGAATGCTAAGAAACCGAGAAAAAGTCTAATGAGAACTTCACTCAATATACCGCAATTCAGAGTTGGGGGAGGGCATTCTGAACCTCAGAGGTGACCCAGTGATATCGTCAAAGAGAAAGAATGAGTGAATGAATGAAAAATATTAGAACTAAAAAGAATTGATTCGAAAAAGTTATTAAGACAGTATTATTATTATTTGAAACGCCTATGAAGAGGTACATAAGATCTGTTTAAATTGACTTGAGTGTTTAGACAAAGGTCATTGTTGAGTATTTCTTTACTTATATGTAAATCTTCAAGGATCTTCAATTTCAATTATTACTTACAGGTACGCACTGATGCTGACTTAACAGTCGAAAGCGCTTTGCTACGATTTTTAAAATAAAAATATTTTGCATGAAATACAAATTTTCGTCCTTCAAGAGTTATATCAAACTAACTGGTCCACTCCACATTGAAAACCTCAAAGCGGTGTTACTGCGCATACTCATGTGTGTCCCACGAGTTAAAGAAGGGTTAGTTTTTATAACGCAGCATTGGCTTGGCTTTCTACTAGAAAAACTCATAGATCTAGAAAGTTTCTAGATCTTTGAGTTCTTTGGTTATAGTACATGTGCTGAAACTAGGTCAAGCGAAACTGCGGAGAATATTTTTAAGAACAGTAAACAATTGTATCGTTTTTGTCAGTCGGTCGCAAACCATGAAAGACAATCCCCGTAAAACTCTCGTACAACCTGCAAACACAAGTTTCGTTTTATAACTTTTTATGTTAAATCACTCAGACATAAGAGAAGACAATAAATAAAATCAGGTGTACCACAAGGTTGCATTTTGGGCCCTTTGTTTTATACCCTCTACACATCCACTTTCATTGAAAAATTGAAGTTCTGTACCTACCAACTATACGCAGATGACTCACAGATTTATTTCTCCTTTGATCCACTAAATCTCGCAGAAGCTGTAAACTCTATCAACAGAGACCTAAATGCAATTCTAGAAGTAACACAGAACACATGTTGAAAATCAATCCCAACAAATCAATTGCTATGATTTTCGGGAACGAAATGATTACTGAGCAAGCAAAAAGTTACGATTTGAAAATTGGAGACTCCAATGGCTATTTGTGTACTAAGAGCGCAAAGTGATATATTATCGCTTGACAAAGAGAGTTACCGCGCGACGCGAAGCGGAGCGCGGTAATCTTTGGAGAGCGACAATGACACTTTTTGCTCGAAATACACACAATTTTTTTTCTACAAACGCAGTTTTCAGAAAAAGAAACACCAGATGCTTTATTCAACAAAAGTACATCACATTATAACAAACTTTCATAATGTATACGCTAACCAAATTGCACTAAATTCAAAAAATACTAATCGCTTCTCAAACTACTAAAAGCATGAAATATTGAAATTTACCTTTTTTAGTTGATATTCTCCATCGGGCGCTTCTTGTAAAAATTTGTGAATATCTTCAGTGGTGAATGTTTTGACTGGCACCACGTCGTGAATTTACGGTATTGTAATTCATATTTCTTCCTTCATTTCTCTGGTAGGAGATTCAAAGTAATAATTTTTGCACTTTCTGCTACACCAGAAGGAGTGTTTGATAACTCGCTGTCACTATCATCAATCATCATGCAGAAATACGTTGGAGAAGCGAGCGTTTTCGAAATATTTCCGCTCTAGAGCGCAAATGCTGTCACAAAATGACATTTCACGGAAAAAGTCAATTTTGCGTCGAAATCTGAAAGCGTCAAAGGCTACTTTGTTAAGCGTTTGTAGAAAAAATAGATTTCAAGTCTCACTCTAAAAATTTAGGGCTTATTATAGACTCCAAGCTTAGGTTCACTGAACATGTTACATATAAACTTAGAATTGCTTATGCATCCCTGGAATTGATATATCCGCAAAGAAAATTCCTAAGTACAGAAGTCAAAAAAATATTATGCGACTCACTGGTTTTGTCTCACTTCAATCACTGTGATGTGGTATACTACAATTGTCATGATAGCAATGACATAAGGCGCATACAGAAAGTACAAAATTCTTGCATTAGATTGATTTTTGGTATTAGAAGTAGATTCAGAATTTCTCACAAACTTAAAGATTTGTTCTGGCTCAACATGATCAACCGCAGACGATTACACATAGCCTGCACTTTCTTTAAAATAATGAAATATAAAAGTCCTCCCTACCTACATGAACATTTAACTTATAGAAGGTACCTGAATCTGCGAAGAAAATTAGTTTTGACTACTCCTGCTCACAAAAAAGAATTGTATAAGCGCTCGTTCTCTTATAATATCTCTGACACAATTAATTATATAAACACTTGGAACCCAAACTGTTTTGCCTTAACGATCAATACCTTTAAAAAATCATTCAAAAAACACTTATTTTTCTCACGACTGATGAAATGTAAAAGAAATGATTGTTTATTTCCTTCTACTCTCCGTACTTCGTACTTTCTTGAACTCCCTTCTCTTTCTCTTCTCTTTCTATTTCTTTCTATCTCTTTTCACAATGATCTCACTGTGCTTTGGTGGAAGATCAGATGTGAGACAACTCCAATCTGAACCAAATGCCCTTTGCTCACCATCATATTTATCTATATTTGTTTTTTTTTTGTGTAATGATGTAAACTTTGGTGAGCAATAAATGTATTATTATTATTATTATTTCCGCTAGACAACGCAAGAATATATTTATTCGTTGCGAAAGTGAATGAATGCTACGGATTCATCTCCAAATTAGTAATGATCACTCCGGTCATAAAATCCACTTGTCGTTCCAGAACTAAATCCAGCATCATTTATATCAATAAAGCTAATGATTACCGAAGATCTTTCATGAATAGTCTAGACAGCACCTCGTCAAGCGGTACTATCAAACTATTAACCTATTATTATCAGTGTTATTATTCGGCCTCATTATTCCACAACTCGTCTTCAACGTGAGCCTAATGACAAAGAATACGTGATCCTGACCTTACGTAATTATACGTTCTGTGGAACTAGAGAAGTACCAGCGCTCGAGATTTCAACTTGAGAGAGTTCACGGTACTTATGCTGCAGGATAAGATTCACGAACAAATAATTCTCCTTTGAAAATTTACTTTTTCTCCCTAGCTTTAGGATTGAATTGGGCAGTTATTCTCCCTAGTTACTTTTCATCTGCAAAAATTAAAGAAAGTTTCACTTAAATTCAGTTATTTTTTTAGTTTATATATTTTCAATATATTTTATTATTCAACAAGTACCTACATTTAAAATATTTAACAATTTTAGGACTCATTAAAAAGTGACATGTAAAGTTTGTAACATTGCTGTTAAGTAAATGGTCAGGAAAATTGCCAAATTAGGATGGCCGCAGAAATTTCTTTGGAGAACTAAAAATACTCACGGTTACCGGTCTATACAGGGCAATTCAAATTCGACTCCCACCATTGGGATCTCCTAAACTACAGGAGATACATGGAAGCTTAAATTGGGACAAAGTTGCGTATTCTCGTGCTTAACAAAATACTGTTTTGAAACTTGGAAAATCCCGAGTATTTCCGGAAATATCGGGAAAAAACTGAAAATCGGAATTTTCGTTTTTATTTTTTTCTATCGTTATTTGACAACATAGCTCAAAACCAAAAGTACATTTTCATTGATACTTTTTTTCAGCTACACGTTTTCATGTTCAGATTTACTATCCGTCGTTTCGTCGTCTGGCATTCATCATCAACTTTTTTTTCTGTCATGGGCGCCATATTGTTTTTTTATACAGAAAAATAGTGATTCTCATTCTGATTTCATTGATGTATAATTTGTTATGATTTGCACTTCTGAAACCACAGATATTTAAAATAAACAACTTCATCTGAGATGGTCATGTCTCCATCGAAAAATTTTGTTTGATACGGGGGTGTTTCCATGAAGAGTGAAACAAATTAGAATTTTCCAAAACTGAAAATTTTTCAGAAGACAGTAGGATGGCCCTTTTAGTGCAGTGAGTTTATTTTCATTGTATTTATCGATCCTGAAAATTTCTTGGTTCTACGTCAAAAATAATGGAAGATACGAGGGTGTTTCCATGAGAAGTGAAACACACTGTATATATTTTTTATTTTTTGTTTTCCTGCATGAAAATGGTTCATGTGATAATTTCATAGTTTTTAACAACTGAAATAAATATTTTTATCACTAACTCCGTTTCTGGGATGAGCACGGTTCGCCCCTCAACCAATCATATTATTATTATTATCACTAATATTGTGCTTTCTTAAATAAACAGTTTGAAGAAATTGTGACGGTTATCGCTCTAAATCCATCAAAGCCTTATTTTTTCCCGACTTCTTTTTCCTGTCCCTTTTATTCAAATGTCAAGACATGCTTCAAAAAACAACTTATGAACTGACAAACAACAATTGAAGACCGTGTCCTCGGTGCAACAGCCACTCCCTCGCGACCTTTCTTATTTGTATTTTTCGTTTGTGATTGGTTTGTACATAAATCTTTATCTTGAACAGACGTTTCTCTCTTTATCGTTTTACAAGAGAAGTATTTTCAGTGGCTTTTGTCGTCGATTGACAGCCCCATTGTTGACAATGATGGTTATGGAAATGTAAGACCCAAATAAAAATCTCGGACTGATTAGTTTGCATTGTTGGTTAATGTTACAGACACATAAAAAAAATATTCTTCAGGTGGTCTCGTCGGTGGAAACATTTTGTTGAGGTGTATGTCAAAAGCTCAGTGTCGAGTCTGGTTGATTGATTTGTGCTGATTCTCGACAGAGCAAGACGAAATAATTTACTTTTTCGACGACCTGCTTGAAATACCTATTAGTTTGATCTTTTAAACTAGCACAGGCTCCCTCGTATTACATAAATCGATCAAATGTCATAATTTTCTTGATCTAAACCAAAGACAACAAGACTTTCTGAAAACACTGCTCCCATCTCGTGGTATTTTCAAATAGGTGTTTTGACGATTGCTGAGTTATAACTAAAATGTCTAAAAACCCTGGTGTGTCGACTCATACCTGCAAAGCTGTGGGATAAAACGGGAAACAATTCGCCAGCTTGATTAAAAGAAAACAAATGAAATCGTGACCTGTTTCCCAAACATTCCGCATTTGCGTGAACCGCCACGGTCGGTTTTCTTGTTAGGGTAAATTTACAAGCACAGAAGTTTTCAAGTATTGCCGACGAATGAACTGAACAAAGAAACCTAATTATTGGAATTTACTGAATCACAATCACTATCACCAATCAGTTATATTTGTTACATTTTCGACTTATTTATATATTTTTTTACTGAAATGCAATTAACTACAATAATAACAACACATTCCATTTGGAAGTATTGAAATTAAGCCTAATGAAAATTCACCATTAGAACCTGTCAATCTTGTGCTAATATAAGCAGGAATGGCGGGATTCCGTGTGAGATATATTCGTGCCATTATTTTCATTAAAATGGTTTCTCATTATATAAGATACTATGTGATAATCTTCATAATATGGTGGTACTTACTTTCGGTACTGGATATAGATGAATTATTTTGTTCGTTTCTTTGGATTGCCCACAAATAATACAAAAACGGAACATGCTCAAATTATTATTGTAACAACTACACAGGAAACGATTAAATATTCACAAATTTTATTCAATCAGACATGTTTCGCCTGCACACTATAGCTTCTTCACTGTCTGAATAAAGTTTGTGGAGATCGAATCGTTTTCAGTGTAGTTTGTACAATTACTATGGATCTTCATCAAGTAAATGCCGAGTCAATCAGAAATTTTTAATTATTATTGGATGAATGTCTAAGAAAATACATAGCAAAATGAGGAAACACATTAATAATAGTCATCAATACTAGGAAATTGCACTATGAAATATAGATTCAGTCACAATCATTCACTTTTGAATTTTATTTAAAGTTTATTGAAATTCCATAATATTGACAGCAGTCATCAATCACCATATCCCTGGAATATTGACAGGACTAAAATTCTATAAAGGGTGCTCTGGAACCTTTTCATTTGTTTATTTGTCTTCTTAAAAATCTAAACAAAATCGAATGACTCGACACACCAGGGTTTTTAGGTATCTTAATCACGCTAAATATAGAATCGCAAAATTAAATTCATATACTTATCATTATTCTGAATAAAGGTCAGGGGCGGATACAGAATTTTGGGGGGGGGGGGGAAGGAACGGAAATTTTTACTGACGAAGTAGGTAATATAAAACATAATTGTTATTAGAACGATATATTTACGACAGTATACAATTAGAGAACTTGTATAAATTCATTTGATTCGGATTCTCTTTACGAATTCAAGTTTTTGATTTTTTTTGCGAATTTTTCTATTATTTTTTCGACATCGATTTTAATTTCGGAATGCAACCTTTCTTCGCCCATGCGGTAGTACGTAATCATGTTTTCAAGAGGCGAAGAGTTGAAAAACTTCTTTCGGCAGTAGCGTTACTCACTGGAAGTGTGGCAAAAATTCTGATGAGCATTCTGATGTTTGGAAAAGTATGTTCGTCGCAATTATTAAGAACTTCTACTGCGGATTGTGGGATCAATTTATTGCTTTCAGACTTAATCCAACGTTATGTCCACACTTCAAACTCTCCTTTTAAATTTACCTACAACATTTCCATCCTAAAACAGTTTGTATCATTCTCCGAGCAATTTTACCAGCTTCAGAGCGTTATGTTTTTTTTCACAAGTGTCATTTTTTACACTTTTAGACGGGAGTAACAAATTCAAATTAAATACTTCTAATGTTTCTTTCGGCAATCTTTCTTGCAGATCTAGTAGAATGTGATCTAGTAATGGAACGAAAATTGCTCTACGATAGTATTCTTCAGCATGAGGTGCGGCATAATTCGCTCTGTGGATTTGTTTTTTCGCAAGTCGAGGGACATTAATATCGGCTTCTAATTGTTCGGCTATATTTGAAACTTTTGTAAACAGATCAGAAAAATGAGTGTTGGCATTTTGTCGATAATTTTGCAAAACATTCGAAGTATTTTTTACTGCATTGGCAGCTTGATCCGAATCAAGTGATGGGGCTTGTGGAAGCAAACTTTAGGGTCGCGTCACCGAAAGCACATTGAATTTTTTTCAACCCTATGGATTGGGGGGGGGGGGGGGGGCGATCGCCCCACTGTATCCGCAACTGATAAAGGTGCATTTAGTCAATATCATTTTAGAACTGTGCTTAAATATATGTTAAAAGCGAAAGTTGAATCTGTTATATCAAATGGCGCCATTTATACAACTATGTTAAGTATATGCTAAAAACCTATGATGTTACCGTTAGGTTTATGATAATGCTTGTGCAAAAGTTGACTAAATCCACCCTAAGTTCAACTTCGTTTATCCATTCTTGAAATTGTTTGAAGGGCAAACTCTTGTGGTGTTCTATAAGAAACATAGTTTTCGTGAAAGCAAGGTGAAACTATTTTTCAAAAATTCTGCGTTTTGTTGGGATATTAATAATGATAACTATGTGCTTTTGTAAATATATACCTATAGGATTTAATAATTGAAAAATGTGTATAGTCAAAAGTGTAGGTATGTAAGTTACCCAGAATAGAAGCTATAGTGGTGCTAAGTTTCCTGAAGCCAAATCCTGACTTTTTTTAAGTGAGTATAGAAATTCTGAAATTTCAAGTGAATCAACATGAACAATATTCTACACCTCGAACAGCCTATGGCTTTGTTGTCCTTTTCGTTTATTTTTACATATTATTATCTTGAAAGCACTTTATATCCATTCGATTCAAATAAGCGTTATTATTATCATTATATAAAATAATAATGGCGTAGCAACACCACCAACGAGTAGGTAGGTATGCAATATCCGTTCATTACATTCAATTACAATGCATAACATTGTAAAACAAAATATTCTGGGAAGCAATTCTTTATAAAATCTTGTACGAAACACGTAAATGAAAAGGCTGTATTGAGAATATTTATTCGCCACAATCTGGAATATCTCCGTTCTGCAGAAAAATAATAGGTATTCTATACTTTCGAAGGTAAAACCACGATTGTTCTCAATACTATTGATAGTAATTCTGTTAAAAATCCACCAGATTTTTTGGTTTCACGAGTCCGTAACTAAGTGGAAATTTCCATATACTAACTGGAAGTTTCCAGATAATAACTGAAAATGATATCTGAAGATGATATCTGGAAATTTCCAGATGC
Organism: Chrysolina oricalcia; assembly: GCA_944452925.2. Taxonomy (NCBI): domain Eukaryota; kingdom Metazoa; phylum Arthropoda; class Insecta; order Coleoptera; family Chrysomelidae; genus Chrysolina; species Chrysolina oricalcia. The sequence continues at coordinate 3,678,486 of OX101825.2, read as the reverse complement.
TAACTGGAAATTTCCAGATAATAACTGGAAATGTCCAGAAATAAACTGGAAATTCCCAGATAATAACTGGAAATTTCAAGATAAAAACTGTAAATTTCCATATGATAACTGTAAATTTCCAGATTGTAAATGGACATTTTCAGACAGTAACTGGAAATATCCGGATAATATCTGGAAATTCCCAGAGAGCAACTGGAATTTTTCAGATAACTGGAAATTTCCATATAGTAACTGGAAAGTTTAAGATAGTAACTGGAAATTCCCAGATGGTAAATGGAAATTTCCAGATATTAACTGGAAATTTCCATATAATAAATGTAAATATCCATATATTGACTGTAAATTTCCAGTTAGTAACTGGAAGTTTCCAGATAGTAACTGAAGATTTCCTAAATTGTGAAAGGCTTTCGCGGCCATCGTCACTCATGGTGGTTCTTTGGGTAGTAAGGCCGACGTATGTTTACAGTTCTCGACGTTTCGCCAACACGAGTGGTTAGCATTTTCAAGAGAAAGTTTCTGGCTTGTTAAGTCGCTGTCAAATGCTTGACATTTGTTATACGTTTTCAAATGCTGCAACTGGAACTTTCCAGATAATAACTGGAAATTTCCAGATAGTAACAGGAATTTCCAATAACTATTTGGTAATAAATGGAAATTTTAAAATTACATTGGCTCTTCAGTGCCATCGTGAATTTCAGCAAATTCCACTTAAACTTCCGGCCCACCACAAATCGACCCCGATTCTACGGTGACTCGATTTCGCACCGTTTCACAGTTGTTTTGCATATGCACACGGCCTGCTTGATTGATATTTCCTGCGACCTGAGTCTAAAAGGGAAACTAGCTTACTTCGGGGGTGAGAATATCCTGTCTTGGCGGATGTCTCAACTTTTGAACCCTCTTTTCGAGCATTCCGGCAGACTATAAGGCACGCATTTATTCACCGAGGAATCCAGAGTACGGGGAATTACAGGGTGTTGGGTGTTGGTGGAGCTAGAACTGAGAGGGGGAATGGCGATTACCTGACTTGAAATTTTTATAGTTCGTAATGAACAATTATAAAAAATTAGGTGTTATACAGGGTGTCAGAGGATCTTCTCTTTTTCTCTCGGGAATGTATACAGTGTGGCATTTTAGGTGTGCAACAAATGATTTTTTTTTAAATTAAATAATATTGCCAAAGATGGTGCACATTGATAATCATATTAGGTGCCCTTAGAATGGTTACAAGTCAAACAGCATACAAGGTAGGTCAAAAAATATAAAAATTATGAAAGAGTAAAGTACCCTTACCTCAGAGAATTCATCAAAATGTTGTTGAGAAAAGTTGTTAACAATTGAAAGTTATGCCAAAATACCAAATCTTGGCATCCTGAGAAATGATTTTTTCAACGTCAATAATTTCCCAATTTTTTTATATTCACCCTCAACACTTTCATAAATCAACCACCATAAAATAAACTGCGCCTAACTTTGTCCAAATTAAAGCATATTTGGGAAATTACATTAGATTTTAACTTTTTTAGGGAATCACAAACTTCATGTTTGTTGCAACGATATTAAACGCAACTCTGAAATTTCGCGCATACATTATTTTTAACAAGGTAAAATATTAGTAATGATAATAGACATATTAAAAAAAAAATCATTTGAAGTTATTTTTTTAATATTGAATGTTTATTGAGAAACTGTACAAATTGATCTGCAAATATGAAATCCTATTAAAAGAATCGAGGAAACCCACTGAACAAAACAGTTTGTAGTTTATTCGTTCGCTTTTTATAGATATACACATTTTTTTCCGATTGCGTTTTTTTCAAGTTTCATATTCGCGTTGCAGATTTTCTCCTATGAAATTATATTCTCAATGAAGCTCCTCAACATTTTAGTTGTGAAGAAGTATTTGAAACATTCAAATATTGAGTTTCATGAAATTCTGACAACAGACCAACATGAAACGTGATTATTCCACACGTGAGTACGAAATATGGACTGACTTCGATATTTCATAGTGGAGTAATTTGTCAGTTCAAAAACACCACGAATCTACAGAACTTGATACTTCATTTGAGCCGCTATATTGAATTTATGAAATTTGATAAAAATTTCATAATCTCCGACACCTAGAACCGCCACATACCAATTTTGAATGGAATTGGACCAAATGATCACAAAACTTGCCCGCTATTGAGTCGCTATTAAATTTATGAAATTTGATGGAAAATTCCTAATCTCCGACCCTGAAAACTCTCACATACGAGGATATATTGAAAAATTGTTAACCTACTATAGAACCAAACAAAATTTCAATGTCAAAATATTTTATTACTCAACATATTCTCCTCTTAATTGGATACATTTATTACAGCGAACCTGCAACGTCTCTAGACCTTTAAAAAAAATGTTTCTTCTTGCTTTGCAAACCAAACCTCCACAGCTTTTATTACCTCCTCGTTGGAAGAAAATTTACGACCTTTTAAACATTTTTTCAGTTGAGGAAAGAGATGATAGTCGGACGGAGCCAAATCTGGTGAATAAGAGAGGTGTTCTAGTATTTCAAACCCTAAATCACGAATGTTTTGCATGGCAACATGAGATTTGTGTGCAGGGGCGTTGTCCTGCAAAAACAAAACACCTTTGGATAGCTTTCCGCGTCTTTTCTCTTTGATTTTTTCCCGTAGAGTGGTCAGTAATGTCGAATAGTAATCTTCAGTTATTGCTCTACCCTTATCCAAAAAATAAATCATGATTACTCCATGGCAATCCCAAAAAACTGAAGCAAGAACTTTTCCAGCAGATTTTTGAACACGAAACTTCTTAGGTCTTGGAGAACCGGAGTGTCGCCATTCCATCGATTGTTGCTTTGTTTCTGGATCGTAGAAATGTACCCAAGTCTCATCCATAGTAACAATTCGGTTTAAGAAGTCTACATCGTTTTCAAATCGAGCACAGATCGAACGCGATGCTACTACCCTTGCACGCTTTTGGTCAACATTCAAACATTTGGGGATCCATTTTACAGCAAATTTTCTCATGTCCAAATTGACGTGAACTATATGATGAACGCGTTCGTATGAAATATTCAGTGCTTCAGATATCCGTTTGAGCCCAATTCATCGGTCTGTTAAAATCATGTCATGAACTGCATAGATATTTTCGTGGACTGACACAGAAACTGGCCTTCCCGATCGGTCATCATCTTCAATGGAAAATTTACCTCTTTTGAAGCTTGCAGTCCAATTTTTCACGGTCGCATACGAACGACATTGATCACCAAGGGTATTAAGCATATCTTCGTAAATCTGCTTACCTCTTAACCCTTTTAAATACAGGTTCTACTTGATGATGGCTCGATACTCCAATTTTTCGATTTTCGCAATTTCAGTGGACATATTTTTTCTTTTAATTCATTGCGTAACTCTGGTTTACTTTTTTGACGTCAAACTTTACACTGACACTTCTAATAAGTTATTGTTCGTTGCCATGGTAACGCAACATTTTGTTTATGCAGGGAACTGGTCTAGGCTAACTAGATATCAATACATCCTCGTACATATTAGTTCAGTTGGAGGTTCAGTTCAGGGGTAACAATCTCTCAATTGGAGGAAAGCTCCTCTGGTAAACTCGTCCGAACGACATCTTGGATGAGCGCATGTTGAATTCATGAAATTTGATAAAAAACTTTGACCCATCGCCTAATTTCAAGTTAATGAGACAACTAGAAGCGTGTCAAATTCAAGATTTCATTACAGACAGACTACCATCAGGACAGGTTAAACTTAATACCAGCTTATAAAATAAATGTTACTCGTCACAAAGTTTTTGTTTACTTTGCACGCGTTTAAATGTCTACTTTACGCTTAGTTTTCACAACGGCGAATAGCGTAATTTAATTTCAAATCACAGAACTGTCAACATTTGAAATACCGATGAAACAGAAAATCCGCCAAAATCTTAAAACACACTTAACAATTTGCGGTAAGTACTGCGAAATGTTGAAAACTCCGCAAATATGTTTTAACGTATCGCATAACATTCGTTAAAAAATAACCCGCAATCCGCCGATGTGAAAACTCTGCTTTAGGTTAGCTCGATCTGGTAGAACCACAGAACTCAAAGTTGAGTTATCTGGTTAGAACAGACTAAAAATACAAAATAAAATAAAAATAAATGCTATTATAATACAGGTAGTTAGGTAATTATAGACTAAGTTAGACAGTTTCGTCTCTGATCCGCAATTCATACTTAGGCCATTGGTCATTAAAAACACATTGCAAAATCTTTAAATGGTTTTTGGTCTGCATGTACGCCCCTAATACCAACCTAATTTTCATTCGCAAGAACATTATCTCTGCCTCTGGGCTCTGGGTACACTGATGATATAAGTGAGTGTTTATGAGGGGTATTATTATTATTTGTATTGATAAAACTACCTAGCTATGTAGATCATTATCTTTCACAGATAACAAAGACACAAAGGATGACGTTGGGCAAAACAATAATGCAAGTAAAACGTAAACATAAACTGCGGTATCTTTGAAACTCAAATAGGTATTGCAGTCAAGTTTATTTATATTATTCGGGCTTTATTCGTGGAATTTAAATAAATATAACACGTCCAAATTCTAAATACTGATTTCTTACACACTGCGCAGCTCCCGAGCGCGCAAATCGACAATTCCACCAAGTCTAGCTTTCGAATTACTCCACAAACTTCGAAATTTCCTCGACCATCTTATCAAAAACAGCAATCCCTACGACCGATACCCCCAATCTCAAAGGCTAATTGATACCCGATAACAATCGTTCGCGGATCGCATTATTTCAAAGTTTCAAGTTCAAACTTTTAGGAACCGTCCGTCCGATTTAAAATTCTTGGCGGCCTCCCCTTCGCGCGGCCGCATGGACCAATCCACAAATCCGCAGTCCCCGCGCCTCACCAGACCAGCGCGTCCCAACAAACTTCGCTGCGCGTCGCTTCGTCACTTGCGTTTTGTTTGTTACTTACGTCAGTCGTGCGTTTGGTCGGAATTGCGGAGTTCGCGATAAATTCAGTGAGTTCAACCCTAAAACTGTGGTGTTTTCTCCATACTGCCCCGTGCACTGTGTTGGATAATTTTCTGCGAAGTTTCACGTACTGTTTGAAGTAATTTTCGTACTGTTTAGTGAGAATTCCTTTTTGGCGCGTGGCTATTTCGGTGTATTCTTAGTTGCCTACCTTCAGACGTAAACAAAACAAGATGAGCACTAGCGTGTATAAGCCGATCGGTCTTTTTCAGTCGAGAACCCCGGTGAAAATGCTGTTTTGCATGCCGGAAGTGCGAAAAGTTAAGAGGGTCCTGTTTGAGCCCGCGGATCACGCTGCCACTCAGAAATTCATCGACGAGGAGCTTCAAAAAATCACGGTGACCGAGTCCGAAAGATGGAACTTCGATTTCAAGAGGGAGAGGACCCTCAACCCCAACGGGGTTTACAATTGGAGGCCTGTCACTCCGCAGAAGGCTATTCGGCCGATCAAGAGGCGTCAAAGTCCCAGCTTGGAGGAGTTTGAGGTTGAAGAGTTGTATGGGTTCCCTCGGGAGATTATTAGACCCATTCCTGTCAAGGCTGGTGTGGAGGAAGACATGAAATCGCCAACCAGGAATCAGAAATTGCATCCACAACGGCTTATCACTGGTAAGTACTCAGTTTTGTTGTTGTTTGTAGGGTAAAAGAGTTGATAAAGAGTGTTTTGAACATAGGAATTACAGTTTTTGCAATCTAACAGTATGAACCCATTCCTTGAGTTGAAATCTTGGGTATGACAACAAATAATGATGTTTAGGAGTGCCATACCATTCGTGTCAGATTTTGGTAATGCAAGATCTAGTTATTCTAAAATCATGGGTCAAATGATACAATTATTTTGTCAATGTCTATAATGAAACCTTTTTGTAACTGGAATTATTTTCACTAAAAAGGTTTACGAAACCATAAAATTGTTTCACTTGTTCTTCAGCTTCTTCAAATGGAGAAGACAATCTAAATGACATCATTGCTGTGTTCCTCATCATAAATTGATTAGTGTTCAGTAGTATAAGAACCTGACTCCAAATAAACCTCTGATAAGTACCAATAATATATGATCACTGTTTATAATGAACCTTTCCAGGAAAACATTAAACTGGGGTGAATTCTTCAGTTCCTTTTCTAGTAGGTCATTGAGAAGGTTCTGAGAATTTTTCCAACTGTAGGGGGGGCAATTTGCCCCAAATTTCTGCGTTTACAAGACTTGTCTTGACAAAATTATCTAGTTTTGTCAGTATTTGCCTGTCTGATTCATTTGCCTTTCTATACTTGTACATATTCCTTTAAAATTTCCATTTTTTCCTTTCAAGACTGGAAGGTTATAAACCTTAAAAACGATGTGAAAATAACTTCTCAGGTGATCGAACTCATGCTGTTCATTCAAGCTTCTCACAATTTGGAATATCTCTAATAAATGGAATTAAAGATATATTGTCAAAAAGTTTGATTATTACATAATTTTTTTTGAAACTGGCATTTTCTTTGGAAATTATTTAATTCCATTGTAATATAATAAATTGTGATTCCAAATGCCCAATCCAAACAACGCTGGTCAGTTAAAAATTTCTCTAAGAAACTTAACCTCTGCTTCTTGAAACTACAAACTTTTCAGAAATCTGCTTGCCTTGTTTGATATTATTTTGAATAAATAAAATGTACACAAACTCAGAAATTTATAATTATCTTTAATTATACATTTCCTTTCCCATCTATGATGATTTATTTCTTATAGTAGAATTTAAAGAAAACTGAACTCTTTTGTGAAGTGGTAATACTTTTTCTGATAATGATAACATGCCAATCTGTGGAAATTCTCTTTTACATCTATTTTTATTTATTCACAATTTCACTGAGTGAAAGATTTATTTGAAATTGACCATTCCATGACTATTTTAATTATATCACTGCTCAAACATTGAAGGAAATCTGGTACATTTACCTAACTAGGTAATTGCTATTTATCTAACTGATGAAACTTTAGGAAGAAATAGTCTTGCTTTCCTGTAATCTATATTTGTTAGTGTTAATTTTGAATGCAATTTACATCAGCAACAGGTTCTCACTAAGTATTCTAGTTTCCTTCTCCTATCCTGATCAGACCTGAACATATATTCATCAATTCGACTTCCCAATGATTTTACCCATCTTTTGACTGAAATGAAAAATCATTTTATTGAAAAAGAAGGTCCAGTAAAATTCATGAATGAATCAACAATCAAATTGACCAATATTGATTGTAGTTACACATGTAATCCATTAGCCAAACAAAGGTGGTGTTAGTTTTTCTGAAAAGGCTCTGAGAATTTTTCCATTCATTACTTTCTGAGAGACTCAGCCTCATGTTCTTGTTTTGAACATGAATGATTTCAAAATCATTGTCGAAGGTATGGTTTTAGATAAATGGGTGGCATATGTTGAATTTGTTTTTCCGTTTATGTTCGGTTTGGCACTCTTTTAAGGTTCTACCATTTTGATCAAGATAAAACCGCAGGTTAATTTATATACTCTACACTTTTTTTATTTTTTCCACTTCATCTTTGTTGTTTTTAATATGTTTGCCCAAAGTATATATACCTATTCTGTCTTAAAAACAATATTAAAACCTTGCTCTTTCAAGAAATCACATATTTTATTGCTGGTTCACCAATTTAAGTAAATGTTTTGAACCTTTGGTCGTCTTTTAGAGGGGGGGTGAACTTGGGTGAATTGCTTTCTTGAATTGCTTGCTTGTTGTACAGCGAATCTTTTTAGTGAAAATCATTCCAGTTATACTTTCATTATAGATATTTTAACGTGGATTTTCATTAAGTATCCAATAGGTACATCAATAAATTCAAAACTATTATTATGCTTTATCTTCAAAAATTAGGGGCTTGGTGCATATATATATATATATATATATATATATATATATATATATATATATATATATATATATATATATAGGGTAGATGCGCCAATAGTCGGCCATTTAGCAGATTCTTCATAGAAAATATATCACTATTGCTTTCAGTTTCATAATTTCGACTTGTGACCCTACTAAAATCTATTTAATTCGATTTCTGGGCAACCCTGCATACACATACATTATATTGTTTGTTGACAACCAATTTAAATTGATGAATAAAAGTATAACCTCTAAAAACCCAGTGGTCGGCCAGTTTTTTTCCTAATATCGGCCTGGACTATACCAATAGTCGGCAGGATATTATTTCACTTGATTTTACTGGGGTTTTTTCATTAAAGGACACACAAATAGCAAAATATTTTATTTGAAGTTCTAAGTTTCAACAAAAATAATAATTCTAAATAATAAACTGAAATATTCAGTAAAAACAACAAATGTTAAACTATCCAGGCATCATAATTATTCAGTCTCACTAGCATGAATTACATTTGAAGTATTCTTCTTTCAATTCAAATAAAGATCTATCTGAAAATCCAATGCATTTTTTATGAAACCATCTGGGACAATTATCGCACCCAACGTGCTCTGCATCCCCTTCATCTTCATCACTATTCAACTCCTCTTTACACCCCCAGCAATGCTCCTTGCCTTTACTTTTATTATTCATATCAACATTCGACAGTTCCTTCTTGTTTTTTGTTTTAATTTCCTTATTTACTTTTTTCTTAGTTTCTGTTTTCTTAGTTACTTTTTCCTTATTAACTTTTTCCTTACTTACTTTTTTCTTATTACCACTTTTAGTTTTCAAGGCCTTATTTTTTAAATATTCTCTGTACTTTAGGGAAGAAATAGCTGCTGGATGAGGATCCGCGTTTTTTCTTTTTATTGATGTGATTGGTTTGGGATAAACCAAATGCTTTTCCAAATTGCTCTTCACTGTAATATCCTGCAAAATGTTTATTTTTGGTTCATCAAGTCTAGTCAGATGGACGACTACATCAGAAATAGTCTTATATGTTTCTGAATGTACCATTTCATTGTCATTTTTGTCAATACAGCTCTTATTCTCTTTTAATTCAGGATTTTTCCTATCTTCGGAAATCAGAGCTTCTTCTACAACCACCCCCTTCGCTTCTTCGGCACTTTTTTGTAGTTCGCTCTCATTAGATTTGGGTAGGTCATCATATCCGTAAGTTTCTGAGTTCTCTGTCATTTTACCCAGATTATTTGTTGAATTTCTTATGTCCCCTTTGGTTTCAATCGAACTGGTTCCTTCATCACAAGACCTTGATACGTGGTTAGCTTCAGTTTTTTCTGTCTCCAAAAATGTGTTTATTTCATTATCTTTGGTTTCCTCATATCCAGTTAATGGAATATCTAGTCTGCTCATTACACTTATTTGATTACCATTCTTGTCATTTTCTTGGATATCAATTTCATACGTTTCTCTCATAAGCTCTTGTACTTCTTTTTCATATGTTAAATACTCCACATCAATCAATTTGTCTCCATCTTTCAGAACGCTGGAACTATGATCATCAACGAATATTATTGGAACATCTTCAATAGCAGACCATACATTAATATTTTCAGTACTTTCAGAGATATTGAAATTCTGTTGAACATGATATTCATCATTTACACTGTCTAGTAGTTCGTCATTTTCCGTATGTTCATTTGGCTCTTCACCAAAATTTGGAGAAACTTTAAAGCTCTCGAGTTTATGCACCAACTCTTTGATGCTTCTAAATCTTTCATCTGATAATCTGTCTTCAAGATGTTTTAATACTTTTTGGGCAATCTCAATATCTAGATCTGTGATTGGATTCTCACGTTCACTTTCATTCTCTACTGTTTCCAAATGATTTTGAACACATTTGGTAAAATCAACTGCGTCGGGATTAAAAGGAAAAAGTCCGCATTTTTTAAATCCGTTTATAATATTTTTCGGTAATGTAGGCATTTCGAGAATAGTTTTCAACAATGGGCAAAACGTTATTTTGGTAACTGACGAGTGGATGTTTTCAGGGCGTTTTAGCCATTGATGGATAGTTTTTTTCCATTCCGTTTTTAAAGCCTTGAAAACTCCTACGTCTGCCGGCTGCATCATATGTGTAGTATTTGGGGGTAAGCTGTACAAAATTATATCGTTATCTTCACAGAATTGGCTCAGCTCCATAGTCAAATGAGACTTATGGCCATCAACGAAAAAAATTACTGGAAACTTGATGTTTTGAGATTGTAACCACGGTAGCAATTTAGTGCTCAAATATTCAAAAAAAACATAGCCTTTCATCCATCCAGATTCTGATTTGGTGATATGCCATGATGGATCACTGCTGTCCAAGATTGCCTTAGGTATTCTAACATATTTGAATACTACACATGGGGTTGCGATTTTGCCACTTGCCGTAAAGACAAGAAGAGTCGTGATATTTTCTTTATCATTTCCTCTTTTTATCTCCAAAATATTCCTGGCACCTTTAGGACCCAACACTTTCCCAGTTTTTGGACAAAGGTTAAATCCACTTTCATCCCCATTCAAAATTCTCTCTGGATCAGACATAATGTCTAAGTTGTTGGTTTCTTCAAGATATGATTTTAAATCAGAAAACCATTTTCTGATATATTGTTCAGTTATAATAGCTCTTCCTTTCGTCAATCCTTCAGCTTCACGCAGCGATAATTCTGGATGTCTTTTTAAAAAACATTTATACCACTTTTCTCCAGGACGATTATTTGTGAAGGGAGTTTGCCTCTTGTCATCCGTTACGATTTTCTCTACGGTATCTAAAAGGTCAGATTTTCTCTGAGGAAAGCCACATTTAGATAAATCTATCAACCATTTTACTATTTTTTTTTCTTCATCTTTGGTAAGGACCGGATCTCTACCCATTTGTCTAGGACCTTCTTTTACTCTTCCTTTGATTCTGTCCTGAAGGGTTGCTCTTGGTACCCCAAACAGTCTACTTGCTTCCCTAACGCTTGTGTTATTCTCTCTTATTGCAATTAAAGCCCGATTTAAAGACTCTTCGGGATATTTGAAAAATGTTCGCTTTTCTTGTGCCATTTTGATTTTTTTTTTGTTGATTTGAATCTGTAAAGAAAAAATTCTTTTTTCTCAAAATGTTAAAGAAAATTGAATGAAAGAGTCCCGAAGATCAGCCGAAAAGCAACCAAAAGTCGGCCGTCGTCTCTTCAAGTAATAAAAAAGTGACTATTTCAGCGGCCGACTAATGGACAGTTGGTTATTTTATTATGTTATAATCTGACGGAATGAGAAAATTAGTTCGATATTAGAGAGAGTGAATACAATTCGGGTATTAATCAATACGCAAATGTCCCAATGTCGGCCATAAGAGGCCGACCTTGGGAAATTATTCTATTAAGCCTGCCTATGTTCGGCCGGTCCGAAAATAATTTTGAAAGCGAAACTTTGGGAAAGTTTGACGTTAAAACAAGTTAAACAAAGCATATTGGAATATATAACAATGATAGAAAAGTACTCAATCGATTCTGAGACATTCTCTAGCTATTCCCTACACCATGCATTCTTAACAATGAGTAGAAACTGATACTTACCAATGTTATTCACTAAAACACCGCGTGGAACAAACCCACATCACGTTTGTGTTTAACAGGTTATGTTAACCGAAATATTTGATAATTGGCGGGAAAGAGGGCCGACTATTGGTATTGTATTATTTCTCACACATATAGCGGCATTTTCTTATTTTTAAGTAATTAACGTATTGGTGGCCGATTTTTGGGTCATGGCCGGAGTTAGGCGCATTTACCCTATATATATATGAAATATATATATAAAAATATTCTTCAATAGTTTTTCGTCTTCATTTCATTTCAAGGTTGTGGAAAACAGTAAGTTGTCAAAGAGAAAGCTTTCAGAGAAAGTTTTGTAATTTTCAGTTCGGTTTTATCAAAAACAAACAAGAGGATAACTCCAAATATCTGCGGCTTGTATTTACTTTTTTAATACGCTTGGTACCTATGCAACTATCATACGTCTTGAAGAGATAAAAGCGAATATTTTTGGAATCTGTATTGTTATGGGTTCTTAATTGCCTACAATATGTGAAAATATATCTTAGTGAAGGGATGCCACGAGATGAAGCCAAACTACTTGAATAGGTGGATTTGGCATTAAATAGTTATTTTCAAATGTAAATTAGTTATTAATGAAACGTTAAATAATTAATGCATCTTCTACACCTTCAAGGTAAATTCCTACCTAAATACAGATAAATTCCTTTGGATTTTACCAGCCTACTTGCTTTACCTTCTTAACTTGGTAGGAACTGTTATAGATAAAGTTTGAGGACTGCAATTTGCTGTAAATCAGGATCAGTTTTGAATATGCAAACTAATGTAGAAAACGTCTTGTTTACTATAAATTTATCTCAAATATTTGGAATATAGCCAACGGCTGGACCGGTCGCATTTCTCACATGTTTTTTTCAATGAACAAATGTCTTATTTTCGTTTTGGATTGGGTGTTTGTCTCACTCTGTGTTGTAGGCGTAGAAATGATATATTGCTGTTCAACTTCATTACACTGAAGATGTTGATTTGATTCTTTTAGATTACTTACTTAAACGTTCGAATACAATTTTAAATTACTTGCTTTTTAACGAGCATTTGGCTTTGAACTAGATTGACAATTTTTCTGTGAATTTATGAGCGCAAAAAACAATCAAATAATGTGAGTTGTACGACTTGTACGACTGATGAGATGAAATATCTCCGTTCGACAATAGTTCAGTGAATTTGAGAGCGGAGAAAAAAAAACACCAAAAGTTTATGGATTTTTTCCGTAAAGAAAAACGCAGTAAAACTTGAATTTTTCCATTTGTTCCAAAATAAAATAGTCACAAGTAATTTTATTTGAAAGTTATGTGCATGCGTTGACTGACAATTTTTGGTTGTCGTAGTGATAAATAATGTCAAGTATTTGTTTACTTATGCTACTGGCTGTGCTAACTTAATATAAAGTTAGTACAACCTCCACATTTTAAAAAAAATGCGTCATTGCAGTTCTTCATTATCAGTAATAAACCACAAGTGATTGAATTTTCGTGATAAGTCTGTCGATTCATTTCTGAACGAAACTGAATTGCTTCGAGAAAACACCACGAGCCTGCAGGACGAGTGGTGTTTTCTCGATACAATTCAGTTGAGTTCAGAAATAAAAGACAGACTTATGATTGGTCAGATTACGTGAATATCTTGAGAAGAGTGGAGTAGTCACTATTAGTCTGCTACTAAGTTTTTTTACTCCGGCACCACTAAAAATCAATTGTTTCAATGCCATTCAATTCCATTCAATCCCATACAAGTTGAAGTTACAGAAACCGAAATGTTTTCTCATGTTGCTAATTCCGAAATTACCAATGTTTTAAACGTTCGGCATAAATTTGCGTCACAGTTTTTCAAACATGGCCGCTTGGTAAATATTTGTGATTTTTATCTCGCTCATTGTTGTTTGAGTGGATTATTGTTTTTTGATATGCCTGTATCTCGGATTTGGTCTGTTTACCTGAATTTAGTGAACAAATTGATGTTTTTGTTAATGAAATAGGTATATTGAATAGGAAGGAACCACTGCAAATAATAATAGCCTTCCCTCAGCCGCCCTTGATTTAAATCGTCGCAACTCTGAATTTTCTAAAGATTAGCAACTGTTTTTCGAGTTTGGTTTTCGAGTTTTTGGCGAAATGGAGAAACTTCATTTAAACTTTTTGTATACCTACCTGTTCAAGTACCATGAAACTGTTTATATAATTTTTTTTTGATGACTTGTTTGGTCAAATTTTACATCATATTTCATTTCCACTTTCTAATCGAGAAAATAATTTGGAAATATCGGTGTTGCTTCGTAAAGATGTATACACAGCAATTTTTAGATTTTCACTTTCACAATATCTTGACTTTCCATTTTTTTTGAAATACTTCTCGGGCTGGTGATTTTACGGGAAAAATGTTTTGTCAGTTTTTGTAGATTTTATAAAGGCGGCCTAAAAAGATGTCTTTATGTATTGAGAAAATATCAACCGTTTATGAGGTATTTCGTATTTTCCAAAATAGTATATTATGCAATGAGTGCAAAATGGCCATTTTGTTTCGAGTTGCATGCTATACCTTTTCTATGACAACATATCGTTCACGTTTAATACATGCATACATTGCAAAAAATTTGAAAGAAACAAAGTGTTGATATTTCATTACTCCGAATTCGCCGCTAATGAGCTTTCTATCAGAATTAAAATATAAATTGAATAAATATGTAAATATTTTCCGTATTGCTATTTCTAATGGGTACACAGAAATATAAGCCTTTAAATGTATGTATCTAATTGAAGTTGAATGTGCAATTATTGAATATAGATTGCTGCTTGAGGAATGCTTTCAGTTTCAAATATTTGGCAATATCTAGAGGGTCCTGCAACTGCGCTCCGGTGGTCCATAGCGTCTAAACGGCGCAAATTAAAAGTTTTTTTCGAATGCAAGCATGTTTCCTTCTTGAGAGAGTATCTTTGGAAAATATTCCGAAGTAGGTATACAAGGTGACCCAGAAAAGTTCACCAAACTAATCTTATGTTTTTTGTAATGGAACACTCTATATTTTATCACATGGTTGAATAGAGATTACTATGACCATTCAAAAAATATAGGGTCATGTATGTTCATCAACGTTATTTCCGGAGATATATCGATATCACTTCAAAAAACATATGGTATTCAACACACTGTAACTCTTCGTGGAAAAATAATTCCAAAATTGTATGGTAGGCGAAATGACTCCAATATGGTCTACTTTCTGTAACATGACACACAGTTGAAATTTTATTACCTTTTGTGTACCGGATAGATCGAAACGAAAATTGAAATATATCTTGTTTTTTTTCAAATGGAAACCCATATATTCAATTTCAGTATTGGAAAGGCCATAAAATTTCCTTTCGAATGATATATCACAGTTGGTATTTACTTCACCTTGAAAATAACGTAAATTTCCAATTGAAAAAACCAAGATATCTTTCAATTTGCGTTTCGATCTATCCGGTACACAAAAAATAATGAAATTTCAACTGTGTGTCGTGTTACAGAAACTAGACCATACTGGAGTCATTTCGCCTCCCAAAAGTTTTTAGAATTATTTTTCCACGAGGAGTTACAGAGTGTTGAATACCTTATGTTTTTTGAAGTAATATCGATATATCTCCAGAAATAACGTTGATGAACATACTCTATTCTACTCTATTCTATTCTCTATTCAACCATGTGATGAAATATAGGTTGTTCCATTACAAAAACATAAGTTTGGTTTGGTGCACTTTTCTGGGTCACCTTGTATACTTCGGAATATTTTCCAAAGATACTCTCTCAAGAAGGAAACATGCTTGCATTCGAAAGAAATTTTTAAGTTGCGCCGTTTAGAAGCTATGGACCACCGGAGCGCAGTTGCAGGACCCTGTATATCATTATAGATACTAAGAGTCGTTCTCAGCAGTGAGAAGTGTAACCACAAAGTGGAACTTTTAAATTTTTTGGTTAAGTTGCCAAAATCAGCCATTAAAACGTTCTCGGAAAACGATCTTGTCTTTTGATCTAGCTTCCATTCCAAAAAAGGTTATAAGCGCGTTGATAAATTCAGTGTTGTTACCTTCGCTGCTTCTATTATGTTCGGAGGTGTCAAATCTAAGTCGATATCACTATCAGTTTCCATTTTAATCAATAGTTTTTATAGAAAACAACTATGAAATTACTAGTTACCCACTAAAACTTTGACAGAAACGATCTGCTGACATTTCATCAATTTGTCGCTGGAAGTCAAATTTGACAAGCCGTAGTCGTCGTGATTTTAGAGTGAACCTAGACCTAACACGAAATATTTCGTTTCGTATTTGTTGCTTAGCAACTTGCCGAGCAATCGATACAAAAATTAAATTCTGTACAAAATATGCTTGTACAAGATTGAAGTTACGGTTATAAAATGAATATTTATCGAGGTTGTCGTAGAAAAAGATAATTTCGATTTGACGATATTTCAAGTTTTCCGTGTTTTCCGATAATTTTCGTGAAAACTAGTTCCTGTAGGATTTATCGTCTATTCGAGCTCTATCTGTCGTATTTTTCGAAATTTAGTTCATATGAACGTTTTGGCGTATTTCAGTTTTTTTTAAATTGATATTTTCCGGAAAATCGCTGGCATTTTCCGATAATTCTCAAAAACTATACACTTCTGTCGGATCTATATTGAAGTATATCTTCAAAAATTACTATTATTGTCATCCAACCCTTACCAAAACAGACCGCCACCCTTTGTGTTCCAAAACTCGTTCAAAATATTTTCGTCGCGAAAGCCCAACGTACGTTGCGAATCCAGATAGAAAAACAACAATCTCTCGCCTGCGGCTTTACAAAATTGCCAATCGTTGAATGACCTACGCGTACACACGGACACACGCACAGCTGTTCTCATAGACGAGCTGCTGGGATAGCAGACAGATGCGAAACAATCGCACCCTATTACTCTCGGCGACGGGGGTGCCGAATTTATTTAACATGTGCCTGCGTGTAGGGGGTGTTCTCTAACGGTTTTTCCAGCCCCCGATATCGACAGATTTACGTGTTCGACGTTAGACAGATGATGAAGCGTGTTTTAGTACTTATATGAAGTTAGCGAGAGAAATTCAAAAATATTAATAACGGATTAGTTCATAATTTGCCGCTTTTTGTCGCTAATTACTTGGTTGCGGTGACAAAAAATGTTCGCTCGTTTTTTTAATATATGATGTTACTAACCTCCGCTATTTCTACTTTTCACAAAGTTTTGAAGTGTCCATAATTTGCCGCTTTTTTGTCGCTAATTCGGAAAAAATGTGTCGCTCTTTTTTTAAAAATGCGATGTTTCGCTAATTTTATATGAAGTTAGCAAAACAACTTCGCTTTATTTCTGTCTTTTCTCAGTTCTGAAGTATCCAGAATTTGCCAATTCTTTGTCGCTTATTAGTTGAAAAAATATACGATGTTTCGATATTAAGTATTCACAAATTGAATTTGTGATAACATCACCTTTGTTTTGTAGACACAACTAGTAACATTACCAAACATTACCAAACCTACATGTGTATTAAACATAGTAAGTAGGTATATTTTTTGTGAAAAATCTGTCCGCCCACAAATAATAATTTACCTAAATCTACAAGTTATGGATGCATCCAAAATTTTAATACTGAAGTATTGTGGAATTTGCTTCGCATAAGTACTCCATGTAGGTATGTATTTTTTTAAACGATCGTCAATTTTTTCCGAAATTAGCGACAAAGAAGCGGCAAATTGCAGGTTTCTTACTTTAAGATTTAAAATAAATGAAGATTGCTTAGGTAAGTTGTTTTGCTAAAAACGAAAGGTCGAAGATTTTTCAATAAAAAAGAGCTACAACTTTTTTCTCTCTGTGCAACCGATCAGAGAGCGGTCAAAGAAGCGGCAAATTACTGATAGGTACCTACTTGAAAGTTGAAAATAAATTAAATTTACGAAAATTGATTTGCTAAAGGTTCTGTATTTCTCAACAAAAAATAGTGACAATTTTTTCTTCTTCTCATTTAATCAGAGATCGTCAAAGAAGCGGCAAATAACAGATACTTAAAAATTGAAAATAAATGAATATTTCGTAAGTTGTTTTGTTAAAAGCGAAAGGTCGAATATTTCCCAACAAAAAGAGCGACCATTTTTTCTCTCTCTGCGACTAATAAGAGAGCGTCAAGGAAGCGGCAAATTACAGGTACGTACCTACTTAAAAGTTGAAATAAACGAAGACGCATGTTCTTTTGCTAAAAGCGAAAGGTCGAGTATATCTCAACAAAATAGAGCGACAGTTTTTCTCTCTCAACTAATCAGATAGCGCCAAAGAAGCGGCAAACTACAGATAGGTACCTACTTAAAAATTTAAAAGAAATGGTGATTACATAAGTTGTTTTGCTAAAAGCGAAAGGTCCAGTATTTCTCAACAAAAAAGGGCGACAGTTTTTTTATCTCCACAACTAATCAGAGAGCGGCAAATCACAGATAGGTACCAACTTGAAAATTAAAAATGAATGAAGATTACGTAAGTTGTTTTTTTTAAAAGCGAATGGTTGAATATTTTTCATAAAAAAGAGCGTAATTTTTTCTCTCTGCAACAAATAAGAGAGCGTCAAAGAAGCGGGAAATTACAGATGGGTACTCAATTAAATAAAAGTTGAAAATAAATGAATATAACGTAAGCTGTTTTGCTAAAAGTTACCGGTAAATTATGGAATGACCCGTTATTATTTTTTTTTGAAATTGTGCTAACTTCATATAGGTCTAAAACCGCTTTTTGTTTCAAATACTGATCCTACTAGACTAGACTATATAAATGTAACTATATACAGTAGCTAGTATTAATTTCCTCATTTGAATTTCATTCGAATCCTGTTAGGAAACGTTACTACCAATTAAAAAAGTTTGAAACATTCTTAAACGTCTTGTCTATTGTGTGTATCTGCTTTTATAGCGTTCGATCTATGCGGTCGTATAAAACGCATAAAAGTCGACTTTCCACTTTTTTATTTCACCAAAACATCCTGTTGCGTTTCGGAAATTTAATAGCCAGGTCCGCCCCGGGGGATGATGCTCGTGGGCCTGCTGGAGAGCGGGGCGGGGGGTTTTATTTTCGGCGTTGCCACGTTTCGTTTTGAAAGTAATCGGCTGATCGTCCAAATAAGCCGGAATCCTAGGAAATTGTACATAATTTATTAATATTATTATAACTATATTAAATTATTATTATATTATATTATTGGCCATTTTCCCACGTAAGAATTCCATATGAAATTCTAGGATCCATTCGGTTTGTTCTTGTTCACTTTAAGGTTACAAGTCCTCTTACTTTTTTTAAGTCAGTAACGTTTGTGCTACATTTTAAATGGTTGTGTACCGTTTTTCATGTTTGCGCGACGGTTTAAATGGTTGTGTGTCGTTTTTGGGCGCCGTTTTTAATGGTTGGGTGCCGTTTTTAATGTTTGGGTGCAGTTTTTAATGGTTGGGTGCCGTTTTTAATGTTTTTGGCATTTTTAAAATGGTCGTTAATTGTAGACAATAGCCAGGTCGCTCGTTATTTTCTCGATTCCGGTGTTATGGTAAGATCTCAACGAGCGTACATTGGAACATTTCCGTAGCCTTCGATGAGCGAACTAATGGGGTGTACTTAACGTTGTAGAAGTCATTTGACGGATGCATGATACCTGTGACGTGTTCTAGCGTTGTGCGTCATTTTAAATGGTTGTGTGCCGTTTATATGTATGTGCGATGTGTGAAGTGGTTGTGCCGTTCTTATCTTTGGGTGACGTTTTAAATGATTGTGTGCCGTTTTTAATGTTTGTGGTAATTTCGAATGGTCGTTGATTGAAGACAATAGCCACGTCGCTCATTATTTTCTGGAAAGACCTCGACGAGTTAACATAGCAACATTTCCATTGCTTTCGATGAGCGAAGTGATGGGGTGTGATGTAGAAGTCATATCCTTTTGTAACATTTTAAATGGTTGTTAGCCGTTTTTATGTTTGTGCGACGTTTTAAGTTTTGATTTTCTGCGACTTTGTCGTGTTTGCGCGACGTTTTTAGCAAAATATGGCGATTCTGATGTTTGTGTAACAGTTCAATTGGCTCCGTGCCGTTTTTATGCTTGCATGACGTTTTAAATGGTTGCGTGCGGTTTTTAATTTTTGTGTTTTGTGAAAGAATAAGTTCGACGAATGTGTCGGAAAATGTTGGAAAACGGTATGCAAACACTAAAAAACGTCACGCATTCGCTAAAAACGATACTGTGTTGTTGAAACGACCCGTTTTCGCTAGAAAATTCTGTTAAACGTTACTTACTTGACCTTGGCGTGAAAATAATGAAACATAATAGCATGAAACTCTTGTATATTTAAATAGAAATAAAACATCTGTATTTTTCTGCAGCTTTCCAGTGAGTGGAGATGGTGCATGAGATTATCTGTGTTTACGAAATGATTATATATGTGCCAGTTAATTTGTTATCTAGAAATCGCATAAACTCATTCTGAATTTGGTATCTCTTTTCTGTTTCGCATACTTCGTATTGGGGACACCTCTTACAACTGATGAATAAGATACCCTACATAACATATTGCTCTCAAGGCTTGTTTGTGGTGAGTTTCTGGGACAAAGCCAGGTATACCGTTACTTTTCATTACTGGAAAACTTATTGAGGGTGGGTGGAAACTTTCCATTGGAAAGCTCTGCATACTTCTGCTTTCGCTTTCTAAGGTCAGGTAAAATTTGTCCATTTTATTCGAAAGAACTGAATATGAGTAACAATACCCCAGATGGAAACTAAACATCTATTATTAGAAGACAAGTCACTATAGTGCTAGAGTTTCCTTTTTCCCATATAATTTCGTAAGAAATTCTAGGATTTTTCTGGCTGTTTTTTTCCACTTAATTGCGTGCCCACTAATATTTCGACGTTTTTTGACGAATGCACGATGCCTGTGACGTTTTCGTGACGTATTTCTATCCTTACTCGACGTTTTTTTACGTTTTCGCAACTCTTTTTGGGTTTGTGCGACGTTTTTAGCAATTATGTGACGTTTTTTATATTTGTGTAACGTTTTATAGGCTGCGTGCCATTTTTAAGTTTGAATGATGTTTGCATGACGTTAGAAATAGTTCGAGAGGTTTTTAATGCCTATGAGACGTTTTTGTGAAACAACAAGTAATTTCGACGCATGTGTCAGAAACGTCGAAAAACAACGCAAATATTGAAAATGGTCACGCATTCGTAAAAATTAAAAGTTTTCTTAAAAATCGACACGATTTTGTTAAAACAGCACGTTTTCTTCAAAAACGCTCAAATTTGTTTAAAACCGGCAAGTTTTGTTTAAAAACAGCACGTTTTTATTAAAAACAGTGTTTTGGTTAAAAACTGCAAGTTTTCGTTAGAAACGTCACATTTGGGTTGAAAAACAGCACGTTTTTATTTACTTAAAATGGCACGATTTCATTGGACTTTGAAAATTAGTGCAATTATCATGCCTCAGAGTTGAAACACACCCCAATTTGTGAATACAGATGCCAGAACTCTTTAATGTCGACTGAACGTTGCATCCTTGCTTGAAGTGTGAATCAGTTACTCAGGGTCCAGTTTCGTTCTTCGATATTCATCATCAGTATAATAGATGGTGGTACTTTCTGAGTTTAAGAATAGAGTTCATAAGAATTGTGAAACTTCTCAATGATGAAATGTGGAACCCGTTCCAACAATTTCCAGTCTGAATTTTGGCTTGAAAGAAATGTCAGAGAATCTACCGAAAAAGCGGATATCTACCTAACGTGGCAACGCTGCGTGTGTTGTTCGTCTGCCTCACTCTTGCGGTGCGTGAGATGCGTGTACTCGACTCTGCGTTAGGCGGATTACCTTGGCCGAGTACGTTCACCTATAACCTAAAATGGATGACCGATCGTCTTCTTTTTCTTGTTTTGTGTTTACGGCGGAGGAAGAGCTACTCGAATTGTATCAGGCGGCCGGAGGGTTCGTTACAGGGTAGGGTGCTGAATGTCGAGCGAGGCGGCTGTGACTTCTCAAGTTGCAGGGTTGGTCAAAAACCACAGATTCATTTTTGCTTTCTTTGGTGTGTATCCATCAGACTTTCGTCTCAAGAACAAAAATAATTTTCTACATCTGAAATAATATATTTCATTACGAGTTCAGAAAGTCACAGTTAAAAAAAATTGTTCTTAAGTGTGAAAAATCACTTTCTCACAACTAATGAACACTATTTTTTCTACGACCACTCAATAATTTTGACACAAAAAGGATGATCGAGCACTGTTTCAGCAACTAACTTAATCTAATTTAAATAATTGTTTTCAATTGCATAATATTTTCTTTATGACATACAGTAGGTTTCAAAAAGTTTGCACCATATGAGTAATATTTTTATTATTCACAGGACTTGTTTTTTAAATTTTCCCCCCATTTACGATTGACCAGGTCTGTTTCATCTGAACCCTAATTGTCCCTAAAAATTAGGGACCTGCTCGTATTGTGGCTACCGTCATGTTGACAATTGTTTAATTTAATTTCATTTTTTTACATTTACATAGAAGCACTTTTTTCCACCACATATGATCTTAACTTTGTAACCATTTTTTTCGCTGAAAATGAAGGATTAATCCTTCGAAACATGTCCTACTGCTGATGTAAGTCTTCCGACTACATCTCGTAATGTGCTAATGTGTGTCCTCTGACTACACTCACATTATCAATAAAGATTTTATTTGGTGGAGTTCGACTGTAAGTTTTTTACATACCCCATATTTCTATTATCTATATTTTAATTCCATCCCGTCCAATATAGTATTTTCAAAATCACTAAACTAGTCCATTGAAACTTAAAATTGAATAGCTACTGATTGGGAAAAAAGTTGAAACGCGAAAAAAGGAAATCTGGCTCGTAGGACCAAAATCCGGCTCGAAGGACCGAATAATCTCGAGAACGGAAAGAGCTAGAGGTATAGGGTTTCCATTGAAAATACGCATCCAACCGGTGTTGAAAACGAAGAATCACCAATAAAGAAGATAGTTATAAGCCATTTTTTTTACTTTTATTGTGCCCCCTCTGGGAGGCCGTAGTATACTCTTCTTATAAAGTCGTGTATAACAATTCTCCCAGGTGAGCAATTCACTGGATGCCAATTTTCCATCAACAAATGTTTCTCAGCCTGGAAATCAACTACACCATTTCGAATTTTGCAATTTTCCGAGAGAGATACCTTTGAGCCCGCTCCGTCCCTGTTCGCAGGCTTACCAGCTGTTTCGCGAGCAGACAGACATGCATCATAAACCCGAATCCAATCGTCGCAATTACAAGCACAATAAAATCGAGCGTATTTCCTTCCTCGTCCTCTTCGTAGTTTCTGCTTTATTAGATAGAAGCGCTAGATGTGAACGACCTCTGATGGCCGTCGTCGATCGAGTACGCGAGAAGAAGAAGAGCGAGAGAAGAAGAAAGACGACGAGAGACACTCGTAACGCGCATCGCGGAGGGCACTGACCATGTTTAAACTCGGAGTTTTTTTCGTTTCGGGCCTAGGCCTAGCTCGCGTTGTCTTTTGTCTTTCTTTAGGTGGACCGTCACTGAGTCGTGTGCCGATTTTAATTATGCGATTGCCGATGGTTCGCGAAGCGCACGCACTTACGCGTAGCCGCGGTCCGAGTCGGTGGTGCATAGCGATGCGATTTTGCTTTCGGATGGTGGTTATCCTAGTCACGGCGTGACAATGGAATAGCGGTTTTTTCGCGATTATGCAGAGAGATGTTCCCGTTTTTTTTTCATAACGGTTATGACGGTTTATATTACATGGTCGGATGAGGCACGTATTCGGCAGAGGACAGCTCCTTTCCTAGCTAATATAAATTATAATATTTATTATCATTTATTTATTCCATTAGGACCATATACATGGTATTGAACGTGTCAAAGAAGTAAATTCCACAACTGACTTTATGAACATCCTGTTCATATTTTCAATGAAATCAAAAGTAAATCTTGTTAAAACAAGCAGTAGAGTTCTCGAGAAATCATTATTAATATACTAACAAGTCAACATTGACATTAATTCGTACCTATCAACTGTCAACTTGAATTGTAAGAATTGTGTTCATGACAATTGTTTGAGAAAAAACTAAGTTTTTCTAAGTTTTTGATACATAGAAGGGGGTGATTAAAAATATTAAAATTGAAAATTTTGATACTATTTTACTTTCTATTTCAACAAGTGTTCCAAATGTTGGCATCCTGCTCTCATGCAGTAATAGAGGTTTTGTTGAAATATCGGCCTTGTTTCGTTTTCGCTGGGCCACCCTGTATACATAAACCTATACCGGGTGTCACAGAGCTTTAGACCAGCAGATATTTACAGAAAACAAATTGAAAAAATTATGTGTCATTTGAAAAAAAAGTTTGGGCACGTTGGGCGCCAAATTTGTGTAACTAAATTTATTAAACTCTTTACAGTATGTCACATGCTCATTTTATACAGCAGTGCCTGTGAGCTGCTCAGATTGGCACGGGAGGTCGTGTGTATCGTTATCTGCCAGTTTAAAAGATAGATCCTTTGACAAATATTAGATAATCGAAATTAAAGAAAATTAAGATACGAGGTCAACATATGAGCACCAGGTTCTTTTTTATGAAAATACTAAAAACACGGCTGAGGTTAGGTTAGGCTGAGGTAACACTGGATAATAAACACAGTCTTGTTACACAATTGAGTCACAACCCGAGATTTTCTTGACAAATTTACTTAAGAACTTTTTTTTAAATTTGCAGTTTGTATTTTTGCAGTGATGATAATCATATAAACAATAAAATTATGTGTAAGATTTGCTGAGTCAAACGATATGTTGAGTTGAAGATTAAATTTGAGTGAAGCACAGAAATTTACAATTTGGCACAAATTTAGAATCTTCTCAAACAAAATTAGAGAAGGATCCAATTTCAAGCGAGCCTGAGAGAAATAATTTTCTTGGAAATATTGCTTTCAATAAAATTAAAAATAGGACATTCAAATTTCAGACTGGCCAAAAGGAAATGAAATTATTGATCTGTCTTATCGACAAAGATAAATTGAAGATATATCTCCAGACTCAGGAGAAAGAGAGAGTGTACTAAGAAAGTCACTCGTCAACAAGTTTTAAGACTAGAAAATAGAAAAGGAGTAGGGCTTGGAATATACGGGGTGAGGCCGAGGCAAGACATTAGTCTGAGCCTCGGTACTCAAGCCTCTATATTCCAAGTCGAAGTAACGGCAATCTCCGTCTGCACGAGAGAGATTCTAAGGAGGAGTCCTAGAAACCAACCCATAGCGATTCTCTCCGACAGTTAGGCGGCGATTAAAGCCCTGCGTTCACGCAGGTTCACTTCCAAACTGGTTTGGGAGGCACACCAAAACCTTAACGACCTGGGAGCACAGAACAGGGTAAAACCTGTCTGGGTACCAGGTCATAAGGCCATCCAGTGAAATGAGAGCGCAGATGCCCTAGCAAGAGCGAGAGCAGCAACAACTCTCATTGGACCAGAACCAGCCTGCGAAATGGGTTAAAAACCATCATCAATCTCTCTGGGAGAGTGCCTCAGGCAATACTCGGAAAAATGATGATGATGGGGCCAACCGACCGGCTGTCAAGACACCTTCTTGAATTAAGCCGAGACTCTCTCAGGAAGGTGCTAGGACTGATGACAGGCCACCTGAGAAAATACCTGCAACTGTTGGGGATACATCAAGAGTCCACACAATGCAGATTTTGTGATGAGTAGGACGAAACAGCCTCCCATATAATGGTTGAATACGGAGCTCTGGCTTGCATGAGGATGGATATCTTCGGACAGTGCGGTGCAGAAGATATCATCCCGCAGGAAAACCATGTGAGGAATCTCCAGGAGTTTATTATAAGATCCGGAATACCCACGAAATAGACCTGATAGCGGGGTGCAGAAAGGTTCTATATAGAACTACATTTCAGCCGCTGGCTAGCCCCGCCATCTAATAATAATAATAAAAAAGTTCAACAAAGCAATGATAATGGCTATATTAAATGTATCTCCTGACTAAGGAGAAAGAGAGAGTACTTCGTTACCAAGTTTCACAAAGGAAGCAGATGGCTCGAATTGTGCCAAACAACTTTAATGAAAAGTTGTCAAAGTATTAGATTTTCACTTTGACTAGGTCTTTCCATCCAAACGTGGCTAGTGAGTGATCCAGGAGAGGTAGAACCAAGAGTTCAAAGAAACATGAGTGAGTCTAGCTTCTACAGATACGAATCAAAAGAAATGAAAGCAATAACTCATCCACGAATTCATTAGGAGGTCACGAAGGTTCGAAAAGGAAGATTAGGAGGAGGATTGTAGATAAGTGAAGAAGAGGGGATGGCGAAAAGGGTCCATGAGGGCCAACTTGCCTACTTCTACTACTAAGTTTTATCTCATTATCATGAATTACGAAAAACGAAGTGTTCTATCTCCTGTTTGTATATTTGCATATTTATATTTACTTTATTGTTACTGAATCTGTATCGATATACATAAAACTGTGACTTGTCCCGTCTACATAACCTGTAGCAAAGAGGATTAATAAATTCTATCTATCTATCTGTTTCTTCAATTTCACTTATCTTGCCGTACGATAACGCGTCGGCGGTTTCGGAGCCACTCCCGATCGCAAATATTATTTAAAAAAAGAGAAACTCGCACATGGCGGCGGCTATTGCCACTGCCGAGAAGTACGCGTCGGTAGGGTGCGTGTGTCTTGTGTTTATTTAAGACTTGTGTGTGTGCTATTTCTGAACTCGTGCATGGGTAGATGCATTTAATGACGGGTGACGGATGGCGTAAGCGCGAGGGAGGCGATGCATTATAATAAATCAAGAACAATGAATAACAATGCGCGATCTCGCCAAGAATGCCGTGGAACGCGGTCAGATTTATTTTATCACTAACATAAATTCGATCAATTCGAACTCTATTGTTATTATGATTAACTGGAGGACAGAAAACGTCCTTCCAATGTTCGGCGGGGTACTATAGCCCGGAAAGTAGTGTAACGATGTACGTTTGATCTAATTGATTTGGCTTATCAAGCTATCACTTTTCAGAATGTTATACAAGGTTTTCTGCTGACTATACTTTCGTGGACTACCTTGTAATCTTTCAGAATTTATTTGCATTGCTATTATACAGGAATAATTTCAGATAAAAGGTTGTAAACTCGAAAGTTCTGAGAATATAGCCTCACAAATTATTTTTTTTTTGTTTACAAATTCAATTACCTTTTTATGCAACCTATATAAAGTTAGCGAGACAACTTCGGATTATTCCATAATTTTGCCTTTGTGTTGCGGAGAAAAATAATTTGTCGCCGTTTTTTTTTAATATGCAATTTTTCGTTAACTTCTTGTGAAGTTAGCGAAACAACTTCTGTAATTTCTCTTTTTTCACGGTTTTGAAGTATCCATAATTTGCCGCCTTTTTTACGCTAATTAGGTAGTTGCGAAGAAAAATAATTGCCGCTCTTTTTTTAAATATATGCGATGTTTCGCTAACTTCATAAACAACGTTCGTAATTTCTATTTCTGCACAGTTCTGAAATATCCATAATTTCTCGCTATTTAGTTGCGGAGAAAAAAAATTGTCGTTCTTTTTTAAAATAATATCTTTAGATGTTTCTCTAACTTCATATGAAGTTAGCGAAACAATTTCTGTAATTTCAATTTTTTCACAGTTCTGAAGTATCCATAATTTGCCGCTTTTTGTCGCTATTTAGTTGCGGAGAAAAAAAATTTGTCGCTCTTTTAAAAATTAATATTAGATGTTTCTCTAACTTTATATGATGTTAGCGAATTTCAGTTTTTTCACAGTTCTGAAGTATCCATAATTTGCCGCTTTTTGTCGGTATTTAGTTGCGGAAAAAAAATTTGTCGCTCTTTTTTAAAATAACAGATGTTTCTCTAACTTTATATGAAAGTTAGCGAAATAATTTCTGTAATTTCAATTTTTTCAGAGTTCTGAAGTATCCATAATTTGTCGCTTCTTGTCGCTATTTAGTGGCGGAGAAAAAACATTTGTCGCTCTTTTTTAAAATAATATTAGATGTTTCTCTAACTTCATATGAAGTTATCGAACAACTTCAGTAATTTTTATTTTGTCACAGTTCTGAAGTATCCATAATTTGCCGCTTTTTGTCGGTATTTAGTTGCGGAAAAAAAATTTGTCGCTCTTTTTTAAAATAACAGATGTTTCTCTAACTTTATATGAAAGTTAGCGAAATAATTTCTGTAATTTCAATTTTTTCAGAGTTCTGAAGTATCCATAATTTGCCGCTTTTTGTCTCTATTTAGTTGCGGAGAAAAAAAATTGTCGCTCTTTTAAAAATTAATATTAGATGTTTCTCTAGCTTTATATGATGTTAGCGAATTTCAGTTTTTTCACAGTTCTGAAGTATCCATAATTTGCCGCTTTTTGTCGGTATTTAGTTGCGGAAAAAAAATTTGTCGCTCTTTTTTAAAATAACAGATGTTTCTCTAACTTTATATGAAAGTTAGAGAAATAATTTCTGTAATTTCAATTTTTTCAGAGTTCTGAAGTATCCATAATTTGCCGCTTTTTGTCGCTATTTAGTTGCGGAGAAAAAAAATTTGTCGCTCTTTTAAAAATTAATATTAGATGTTTCTCTAACTTTATATGATGTTAGCGAATTTCAGTTTTTTCACAGTTCTGAAGTATCCATAATTTGCCGCTTTTTGTCGGTATTTAGTTGCGGAAAAAAAATTTGTCGCTCTTTTTTAAAATAACAGATGTTTCTCTAACTTTATATGAAAGTTAGCGAAATAATTTCTGTAATTTCAATTTTTTCACAGTTCTGAAGCATCCATAATTTGCCGCTTCTTGTCGCTATTTAGTGGCGGAGAAAAAACATTTGTCGCTCTTTTTTAAAATAATATTAGATGTTTCTCTAACTTTATATGATGTTAGCGAATTTCAGTTTTTTCACAGTTCTGAAGTATCCATAATTTGCCGCTTTTTGTCGGTATTTAGTTGCGGAAAAAAATTTGTCGCTCTTTTTTAAAATAACAGATGTTTCTCTAACTTTATATGAAAGTTAGCGAAATAATTTCTGTAATTTCAATTTTTTCACAGTTCTGAAGCATCCATAATTTGCCGCTTCTTGTCGCTATTTAGTGGCGGAGAAAAAACATTTGTCGCTCTTTTTTAAAATAATATTAGATGTTTCTCTAACTTCATATGAAGTTATCGAACAACTTCAGTAATTTTTATTTTGTCACAGTTCTGAAGTATCCATAATTTGTTGCTAATCAGTTGTGCAGAAAAAAATTGTCACCCCTTTTTATTGAAAAATACGCGTTGTTTCACTAACTCCATATGAAGTTAGCGAAACTTCCGTAATTTCTATTTTTTTACAGTTCTGAAGTATCCATAATTTGCCGCGTTTTTGTCGCTAATTACTTAGTTGCGGAGAAAAAATGTGACGCTCTTTATTTCAAATATGTAATGTTTTGCTTCTACATTCCATAAAAAAATCGTCTCGTCGGTGATGACTCGCTCTCTAACTCTGTTACTGAAACAAAAAAAGTTGGAATTCTGTTTTTTGCAAAATCATTTTCGTGATCCAGGTCTTCTGAAATATCATCAATCTTTTCACCATCGGCGATTTCATCGAAATTTCAGGATTTTTCATTTCGTGTAAGTAAATCATTACAAGATAAAAACAAATGGAGAACTGTCAAACTTTCGAACCATTTTATTATTATTATTGTTTGTAGAGGCTGGCACAAAGCTAAAGAATTTCTTCAGAGGCAGTTTTTTTTTCATATAATTGCCTGGCAACAAAATTCTTATTGAAATAAGCTCACTTCGACAAAAAAAGCCCTCTTATAAGTGAAAAATAGGGCAGCGTCAGCCTACTTAGTTTTTATCCTCGGGCAAGAAACAAAATATCAACTTCTGAAAAAACACGCCTTGATTATAACGATGAATAAATTTGAATAACTTGGAAAATTCGTAGAATATTTTCGTAAGCCTACGGGCACAAGGAGAACGGACCCCATAATTAAGCTTCACCCATCGAAAATCGCCTGCGGCTGCGATGAAATTGCTACCTTGATCTAGCTAGAAAACACGCTCATATTATCGGCGTTGCCAAATCGAACGTTGTACCATCGGATGTACCATCGTTACTTAATTTGTTGAACTTACATTTTGCAAGTGGGAGTTTCTCTTGAAAGATAAATCATCAGTAATCACCACAGGGTATCTCACAATCAAAGTATAACCTTGTTTTGGTTGCTCTTCTATGGTTAAAATCTCCAAATGTTTCAACTGCAACTGCGGCAGTCATCTTCAGTGGCATGGTCGAAGTACTCTTCTTAAATAATCGACTGAAACTGAAGCTATCCATGCACCCCCTTAGGTTGAGGCCCGGAAGGATGAACTCCCCAGTACTCGTACGTACTCGAGAGCTCACCCCCCCCCCCTAGTCACCACCCCCGCTCGTTAAAGCGGTTCCTCATCCTGATGACTGGCGATCAGCAGAATAAAATCTGACCGTTTGATATGGAGTGCCCAGCCCATTCTCGGCTTGAAGCTCATTTATATCTGACATGAGTTGACTTTTAAAACAATGACTTTAGTTTATGTGCATGATGCCCCCCTGAAACTGGCTGAAGGCCTGAAAAAACTCTCGGCCGAGGGCCGAGTGCTGTGTACTGAGTTAACTGAAATTGAAAGTACTACTTCGTCGATGCTTCTTGGTATCTGAAACATAAAAGCATGATTAATCGTGATTTGGTGCCTGTTGAAGTAGACGTTGGCGTCGCCGAAGGTCTCGCCTCCGCCGTACTTCTTCAGGGGTGTCGTTATCTCCTTGGTTTACTGGACGTCTGTATTTGTCTCTGTCTCTGTAACTGAAGCTATCGTCTCTGGCATGTCATTTATAGATTCTAAAGAAGCTAGCAAAGCCACACACGAATTTCGACTCGGGATAGGTTACATAGTTTTAGGCTCATTTTAGGCTAATTCATTGCCATATTCCCGAATTTTTTGCTCTCCTCCTTCATAGAAAAATCCGTGGCTTTGCTAGCTTCGGCCGAACTCAGCAGAGCCATACTTCAAAAATAAACAAATATGTAATTTGATATAGCCAAATTGTAGAGCCTATTTTAGGCTAATTTATTACCCTATTTATATTTTTTTTTACTCTTTTCCTTCATAGAAAAATCAGTGGCTTTGCTAGCTTCGGCCGAACTCAGCAAAGCCATTTTTGAAACACAACATTTTTCAGCGATTCGAAATGGTGATATTTTAGGAATATTTTTAGGCTAATTAATTACCCTAGTTTCATATTTTTTGCTCCTCGCGTTTTCGAAAAAAACTTGATTTATTGACTGTCGCATAGGCGATGATGTGATTATTTCAAACTATAATTACTTGACTATTTGACATGCCGAAACGATGACTACCATCGAATGATCGATGAATAGTCGACATAAAATTATTTTGATCAAGGTTTTTTAAAAGTAACATGTCGCTTTGCTAGCTTCGGGCGAACTCAGCAGAGCCATTTTTGTAAAAACAACATTTTTCAAAGATTCGAAATAGTAATATTATAGGAACAAATTTAGGCTAATTAATTACCCTAGTTTCATATTTTTTGCTCCTCGCGTTTTCGAAAAAAACTGGATTTATTGACTAACGCATAAGCGATGATGTGATTATTCCAAACTATAATTATATGACAGTTTGACATGTCGAAACGATGATTACCATCGAACGATCGATGAATAGCCAATATTGAATATTTTTGATCAACGTTGTTTTAAAACAAATTGTGGCTTTGCTGGCTTCGGGCGAACTCAGCGGAATACAACATTTTTCAAAGATTCGTCTCTTGGGACATGAGATTAAATTTAGTGAAACCTCCGGTATCACTTTTATCCAAGAGTTGGGCTTCTTCACATGATATATTATTATATGATATATCTGAATTTCTATCAGGCTATTCTGTGCTTGAAAAGGAAATACTTTTTCAACTAGGTCTTTATTGCACGCCATCGAGTAAAGTGACCTGGAGGAAATTTTTTCACCCAATTGCAACAATAAATCATTCCAAATCGGTAACATTTTTGAAACTGGCTTTTGCTTATCATTGAAAATTATATCTTTATTCTTAAGGAATATGTCTATGACATCATTCCTGGGTATTTTAGTCGGTC
The DNA here is from genome assembly GCA_944452925.2 of Chrysolina oricalcia. NCBI lineage: Eukaryota > Metazoa > Arthropoda > Insecta > Coleoptera > Chrysomelidae > Chrysolina > Chrysolina oricalcia. The sequence continues at coordinate 3,646,654 of OX101825.2, read as the reverse complement.
GTCCTGGTCTCCGAATTTCCATTTTCGTGAAAAATATTCACTTTACACTAAGTAAACACGTAAGCATATAATTACAACAGTCACCTACCCTCGTCTCTTGCCTTCTAGCCTTCCCTCGATTGCGAATTGCGAGATTCGAATATCGGATGATGAGGCGACTATGTTGTCTATTCATTCAGAGCACGTGATTTAGCGTTGCCAAATCTTCAGATTTATCACAGTAAGGCAGAAAAAAAATTAAGAAATGTCCGAGAAATTATTATAAGTAGTTTGGAAAAATCTATATCATCGCCTATGCGAGATTCAATAAATCCTGTTTTTTTTTTTCGAAACTTCGAAGGGCAACTAATATGAAACTAGGGTAATTAACTAGCCCAAAAATAGTCCTGGAGTATTACTATTTCGAATCTTTGAAAAATGTTGTATTTGCAGAAATGGCCCCGCTGAGTTCGCCCGAAGCCACAATTTGTTTTAAAAAAACGTTCATCAAAAATATTGAATGTTTGTTATTCATCGATCATTCGATGGTAATCATCGTTTCGACATGTCAAATTGTCATATAATTATAGTTTGGAATAATCACATCATCGCTTATGCGTTAGTCAATAAATCCAGTTTTTTTCGAAAACGCGAAGAGCAAAAAATATGAAACTAGGGTAATTAATTAGCCTAAAAATATTCCTAAAATATCACCATTTCGAATCGCTGAAAAATGTTGTGTTTCAAAAATGGCTTTGCTGAGCAACAACCATATACGCAATTAACAATTTTTTTTAACAAAAGCTGTTCAAAACCTACACTGGCGCTGCTATCACAGTACTACAATAATATAACGAATTTTGCATCTTGCCTTTGTACGGTTTTTACTTCTACTATTATCAATTATTGAAACACAAATAGTTTTTATATCGTTTTTTGTTAGACATTTATTAATTTTTTTTATAGCAATCGACATTTTATATAGCAGTACAAATGCGGTTGAAAAATTTCTTATACGTTGTGACACTCTGTATATCTAGATCCACATAAACACTGATAGAGGGATTACTGATTCTTTTAGAACACTCGATACTCCTCGTCCATCAATACGATTACGTTCGTCCGGTGCACGAGCCACTCCCTCAATTTTTCTCGTTACTTCGCCAACCGCTCACCCCCGCATCCCCCTCTCTCCGCCCTAGATGCGAGCCCAGTTGTTTGAGCTCGTGCCAGTCTTTCGGCTTCTGTTTTAAATCCACACACATATGGTGTACGCAAAGATAAGAGAGAAGAAGAAAACGGCGGTGGTACCACCGCACGGATTTGTCGTAACACAGAAGCCGTTCGCCTTGGTGCTCGCTTAACCTCCCCCTTTCCTCCTCGCTCCTCTCGCCACGTCCCTCGTCGGTCCATGCAGCATCTCGTCCGAGATGATGCTGCTGCACCCTCGCGGTCGATGTTTTTCGCCACGGGGTATACCCTTGTGTTGTTGCGACGAAGATTTGTTTCTGTATTTCTATATCGACGCGGGAGTCAATATCCGTCGAGGTATTAGTCGGGGAAGTAGGTGTTTCTGATGCAGTTGGCTAGCTGACCGGAACTGATGAATTATTTAAAAATTTTCGGAACGTTGTTATCAATTTCAATTCGGATTTTTCTTCGTTCAACATAAGCTACCCAAGATTCTTTTTGCGTTTTTGGCGTAGCAATAGACCTTCAAGATTCCGTTCTGATATCAACGGAAACATGTTCATTACGATAGTTTTTACACAAATGTCTACTTTGCAACTAGCTGAGTACCTCAAGGATCTTGGCCCTTTATTATTTTTAATGTTCTTTTTCTACATTCATGCAAAAAGCAAAACTTTATTGAACTATATTCAGTGGAAAAAGAAGTTCTTTATTGCACTAGTGCAATAAAGTTTTTATTGCACTCATCTGTCATTCTACTTCAACGTGCTGTCATCATGACAAACATAAACGTTTGAACCTACTACATATTTAGCAGATATTCTGTGAGATTGGCAATAGGTACTTCACTACGAAATATTCATATTGAAAATTGCACCAATTGTTCATTCACTTTCAACATTGAGGGTAACGTATTAGTTCCTGTTTCAATGCAAATCGATATTAATAATAAAGTATTCAAGTTGCGCTTTTCATTTTCCTACACCTAGTGCCGCACCTCAATAAATCATTTTTTGCTTTTTGCATGAACGTAGAAAAAATGTTGTATGCAACTCGTGCAAAAATTGTTTATTGCACTCGACGTGTTGTCCAACTCGGCCTAACGGCCTCGTCGGACAATTTCACGTCGAGTGCAATAAACATTCACTTTTTGCACTTGTTGCATAAATAACTATTAATGACTTGCGCAACTTATTGGAGTGCTGATGATTCAAAAGTATATGCTACTGTTGCCAGTAGATGATTGTTTCATATTGCAAAATCAAATTAATATTTTACACAATTTGTCGCTTGTGTGTGAATATAACATTGTAACATTTAGCCGCAAAGCTAATTCGTTACAATTTTCCATCAGTATATACAGTGTGAGTATTTATGAAGTGCACATACTGAAACAAGAAAAACTATGCTAAATTTTATAGACGGCAAACGTATTGAAAAAACCTAAAAAGAAAATTTTAATTTTATGGAATTTAAAAAAAAAAATCGCAGTCGTGACCCCTGTGTGAACAAACAGTGTAACTTTCGAACTAAATGGCCTATCACGATGAAAGAAACTCCATAATGTTTGGAAGTAATGGGGCGTTCTTATAAAATGAAAATTTTGGAAAAACACTGTCCCAATTGAAAATAAACACGATTCTTTAGCAAAAGTATGTTTGTTTTTCATAAATTTTTTAAATAATCGTAAAATTTTAAATAAAACGACCTCATTAACTACCTTTTTCATTACTTCAAATTATTCTTCATCGTATTTGCTACCTGATGATAAAAATATCATGTTTATAACTCAATCGTAACATTTTATATCAACTGTCAAAAGAGGACACTCTTAACACGTTCAGCGCCAAGCCTTGGTGGAAAATTTTCGTGATTTTCGAGAATTTGATTTTAATAATCTGAGGATTTACGCAATTGACAAACATAACCTTCATCCACCATAAATCTCAATTTCAGGGAAATTTCTAGGAGGCCCTCATTATAAGGATTTCAATTATATTTTAGCATTGATCAATATATTTGAGTTCGGTAAGAACAAAACTAGAATATGGGTCCTCAATGGAATCTAATATATTTTCAATAATCATCTGAAATAGATAAACTTCAGAAGAAATTCCTAAAATTCCTAAAATTCCTAAGCTTCAAAATCAATGGGATCTATCTTCTGAGAAGTTGTAATTATCTTAATATTTGTCTTCGTATAATTCCTGCATTATTTTGTTCCAAGTATTACATCTAGATTGTGTCTACTTTTTTTATGCAAATGAGCTGAAACAAAATTAACTTTAAAAGCACCATTAAACTCAATATGCTGTAATGCAAACAAACTTTATAGCGTTTGAGGCTTCTTTTCTTGCAGTGTGAACTAAAAAATGAATCTCGTGCGTATCTTTGAGTTTTTTAAAGTTATAAGCATAAGCTGGGCATGCTGACAGCAAATGCATCATTTTCTCTGGGGCCCCACGACACTCCCCGTATCTGGTGTCTGGAGCCTCTATACCCATCACGCGACTACGGTGGACTAGGGTGTTGAAGACACCATCTTGTCTGGCCATTATGAATCCCTCGGTCTCCAAATTTAGCTCACTAGACCTGAGGAAGGCAAAGGTCAAACTTTTGGATAGGCAAAGGTCAAACTTTTGGATAAGCTAAGGTCTTTGAAGCTGTTGAAGAAGACCCTATGCATTGGCTTATCAGTATGTTGCTGCAGGAGGTCCTGAGTCTCCGCAGATTTAATTTGATCTTTTTGCTGAACAGGTTCCAACTTTGTGGCAGAGTTTGGGATAGCCCGTTCAGTGTCGAATACGAGACCGAGTTCATCGGCCGCACGGGTTGCTGCCTTAGAAAGAAATGCTCCAATCCCTGCTTTTTCATGGTCGCGGACCATGCAGAGAAGAGGATCTGAACTGATGACTTCACAGGCTCCATCCAGTACCATTCTGTTATGCAAACACTCCAAACTCAAAAGTTCACAACTGTCGGAGGAAGTATAACAGTGGAACGGACGATTTAGGATAAGGCATATTATTATTCTTATTATTATTAAACAAAGCTGCTTCCACCACGCCACTCATTTTTTGTGAAATGTTTTCAAACGGTCTTCCTCTGCTTTGTATGAATAATATACTTTCAACAAAGGAATTAGTCAGGCAATTTTTTAGATACGCTGTGTGAAACAATGCAATTAGAGCCATAGATAAACTACACGCATAAATATTTCCTCTGCAAGTTCGTTAAAAGCCGCTACTTTCACTAAATACACTCACTAATTTGATAAACTGCGATAATTTATGCCATTTATCTCCGACAGGTATGTAATTTCGCTCCGTTTTGTCCACTAAACAACCGTATTATGTGATTTCAAACAGGAAGTTGAAAAAAAATCGATAACATCGCGTTGTCGATATTATTCCTAATTCGTTTCAAGAATTTCACAACAGGTTTAAATAATCATGTGTACTACGATGAGAGAGTTTGTCACGGAAAACACCTGGTACATGCTCGACATTTCCTGCGGTGCTTGTCGTTCGGGATTCAACCACTTCTTGTGTAACATGTGGGTAACGACATTTCAGCCATTGAATGCGTTTACCGTTCTTTTAGAAATCGATGCAAAGCTGTCACTCATTAAATAGAATATTCTATTACATTCGATCACTTCTGAAATGTTCGCGACTATCTTCTTTATATATATATATATATATATATATATATATATATATATATATATATATATATATATATATATATAAGTTTCCTCGTTTCATTATTAACATCTGGCATTGATTTTTCTTTAATCGCTGATAGAATCATTGGCTGGTATCTATTATATCAACGCTAAGGTTCCTTTAAGAATATATTTGTATACATTCAATGCACTTAACAAAACCCAGCATGTTTTTCTGTAATTATAGATTTCCCGTGTGTTTTTCTACGTTTTCAGTCTGTACAGGTTCTTCACCGGTTGACTGTTGTTTTCTTCGGGAGTTAGCCTCGGTTTCCCGAATATTGCCTGTCTCTTGCGGTCAAATGCCTCGCATTCTGACAATACGAGTTTGGCTGTTTCTGTCCCTTTACCACATTGTTTGCAGGAAAGTTCTCCGTTGTACAGCCCCATTTTGTGCAGGTGTTTTCTCATTGCGCTGTGACCAGTAACTTGATTCTTGCTCAGCTTGAGTAGTTCTTCAGTTTTGTGTTTTGACGGTTCTTTAATATATGTTTTCCCGTGTTGCATGAGATGGGCTTCGTTCCACCTCTCCCTTTGTTTTCGTTTGATCCAGTCCCGAATGCATCCTCGAATGTCAGATTTAGTAATCCCTATTGCGGGTTCTGGGCCAATATATGGAGTTGGTGAGCCGTTACTGGCTAGTTCATCAGCTCTTTCATTGCCCTTGATGCCACAGTGTCCTGGAACCCACATCAAAGTTGTTTTGTTGTATTCTGAGAGGAGTTCTTCTCGACATTCTCATACCAGTCTTGATGTCACCTTCGGGTTCATAAGAGCCTTCAGTGACGCCCGGCTGTCTGAGCATATTTTGATCCTTGCATTGCGTATTTCCCTCATGTTGATTCCTCTTGCACAGTGCAAGATAGCGTACATCTCTGCCTGGAATACGGAGGTGTTTGTTCCTAGTGTTATTTGGGAGTTTCTCCCCTCACTGTATATTCCAGCACCATTTCCTTCCCTGGTTTTGGGTCCATCTGTATACCAGATCCTCTCTCCAGGTTTGCCCCTGATGTTGTCATCTGACCATTCCCTTCGATCTTGTATGATAACCTCGAAGTTAATGTTGAAGCAGTATTTAGGAGTCATGTGGTCCGTTGGTTCCATTTCAAGAATGTTGCCTCCCACTATATCCTTTATCTTGTTGTGATCCGATCTATTGCTCGATTTTTGTTGCCTTAGAAGTCCCATTCTTGCCTCTCCCATAATTGTTATATCAATCGGTGGGAGGTCCAACAGTGCTTCCATGGCTAATGTTGGTGTTGTTTTCATAGCCCCCGTTATGCTAAACGCATGCAATTCTTTGTACCTTGCTCAACTCAGCTGTAGCTATTTTTTGTGTTGTCTTTGTCCACCATACCAAAGATGCATTCGTGATCATGGGTTTCACCACAATGTTGTATATCTAGTACATCATTTTGGGATTTAGCTCCCATGTTTTCCCGTATGCCCGTCTGACTATCATCAACGTCGCCTCGGCTTTCTTCTTTACTTTTGCCAGCTGTTGGTTCCATTTGATTTTAGACTCGAATAAAATCACCCCGAGATATTTGGCTTCCCCCGACAGCTGTATGAGGGTACCTTGGAGGGTCAAAGGTCCTAAGCTCTTTAACTTCCTTCTTCGGGTAAACGCTACAATGGTTGATTTGGAGGAACTAATAATTGATTTTTCTTTATTCGCTGAAAGAATCATTGGCTGGTATCTATTATATCAACGCTAAGGTCCCCTAAAGGATATATTTGTATATATTCAATGCACGTAATAAAACCCAGTATTTTTTTCTGTAATTATAGATTTCCCGTGTCAAAGTTCCCGTGTCAAAGTTTTCGGAGCGTTATAAATATATGAACTATGCTGCTCCAAAAACTGCAGCTAGCTGCTCCCATACATAAATCTTAGTTCACGAGCTTTCCTAGGTTAAAAACCAATTAGAGAATTAATTACATTTATTACTTTATGAGGCAAACATCTCAATAATTTTGTCGTGGCTTTTTCATTCCTCACTTATTTCATGTGATAAGAAATTAATTGATTTTAAACAAAGATGCGTTACAAAACACGGAAAACACCTGGTACATGCTCATCATTTCCTGCGGTGCTTGTCGTTCGGGATTCAATCACTTCTTGTGTAACATGTGGTTGTCGACATTTCAGCCATTAAAGGCGTTTACCAGTCTTTTAGAAATCGATGCAAAGCTGTCGCTCATTAAATGGAATATTCTACATTCGATCACGTCTGAAATGTTCGCGACTATCTTATAATAAACTCGTTTCATTATTACCATCTGGCATTGATTTATCTTTATTCATCGATTGAATCATTGGATGGTTGGGATCTATTACATCAACGCTAAGTTTCCCTCAAGAATATATTTGTATATATTCTATGAACGAAACGAAGCCCATCATGCTTTTATGTAATTATAGATTTTCCATGTGTTTTCTACGTTTTCAAGACTTCATAAATATATGAACCGTGCTGCGCCAAATACTGCAGCTAGCTGCTCACCTACATGATGAGTTCACAAGATTTCCTAGGTTAAGAACCAAACAGTAACATCGGATAATTACATTGATTACTTTATTGTTATCGTTATTGATAAAATTTTTATTTCCGTCAACCGATTGAACCTCTTTTAACGTGCCATGCACGAGACCGATGACCATGCGGGGATTTGAACCCTCGACCACCATACCCTTGTGAGGCGAACGCTCTACCAGCACGGCTACCACTGCCCATACATTATAAAGAGGTACTAGCCACGATTTTGCATAGGTTCTTGTTGCGAACCCCTCAATAATTTTTTATCTTGGGTTTTTCATTCCTCACTAATTCCATATGAGAATCAATTCATTTCTATCAAAGATGCGTTACAAGGTCACTCCGGATAGAACCTACCGAATTCGGCCAACTCATGTTACTGTTAAGTTTTATGAGTATTCTAATATAATTAGAAGTCACAGATTTGGTTGGTTCCTGTTGAAATTTGGTCATGAGGCATGAAGCTTGATCTGACCAGCCCATATTGTGTTTTCCGGAAAGTCCATTTTTCGAAACACATAATTGAAAATATACTAGGAGAATCGTATCCACATACGAATTAGATTTGCCGAAATACTCTAGAAACCTTCTGAACGTCAGTGTGACTCACAATTCCAACATTACAATTACGACTCTTTGGATACCAATTTGAACCTTCTTGTATTTGCTGTAATCCCGTTCAGAGAATCTGAGCATCAATATTTTTGAAAAACTTGCAATGCTGGTGGTCTTCTTATAGTGGGAAAAATCCATACCACCGGGCGTCTTATGATGGGAATATATATATATATATATATATATATATATATATATATATATATATATATATATATATATATATATATATATATATATATACCGCTTTGCTTCTTATAGTGGGAAAAATATATACCGCCGGGCTTCTTATAGTGGGAAAAATATATACCGTCGGGCTTCTTAAAGTGCGAAAAATATATACAGCCGGGCTTCTTATAGTTGGAAAAATATGTATCACCGGGATTCTGATAGTAGGAAAAATCTATAACGCTGGGCTTGGTGCGGTACATGGAATATATATGCAAATATATTCTCTAGGAAAACCTTCTTCAAAGTTTTCTTCATCGCATGATTGTTTTTTACCCATAATAAGGAAATTTTAAGCTGCTCAATCGCTGAAATGTTGATGGTTTTTATCGGTTATTCGATATGGATTCATAGATATTTTGAGTATACGCGTGAGGAGAGATGCTGATCAGTTCAAAGACTATCTCTTCACCTAGCGCGACCCTGTAGGCACTGTCAATAATTTAAATGGTTCTCCTAGGCGTTAGTTTATAATCATCGAAAACGCGACAGTGTTTTTTTATGCTCCGTTTCAACCTTGAATGTTCGTTACTCGATCCAAATTCAGAGAAAACCGCGTTCACGGAACACCTGAGGAAAAAAATCACATCGATTACATATACTTCGAAACTCGTTTGGGACCGAAAAAAAAATAATAACCGAGACGAATAAAGACAAAACAACGACCATTACATTGCGAGCTACTCGCCCACTCTGACCAACTCTCGGTCGCTAGAGATTGATTTGTAGCCGAGCTGGTTTGGTAAATTTATATGTGTTTTGAATCTGGAACCGGTCTGCGTGTTATATAGCTCTCGGGTCTCGTGTTGTTGTGGGACGCTGTGGTTACGGACGCTTTTACCGTCTACAAAAAATGGATCGGAGGATGGTACGGTCGATGCTAGGAGTATTCGTATTAGGGAGCAGAATGGCAACTGGGATAGATTGGTCGTTCGTATCAGAATATTAATCTGCGACACTTTTAATTCAATGTGGGTCAATAGATTTGCAAAGTAGTACCAAATAATGATGGCGCCACTAATAGTACTGGGTTTTGAATCAGTATTTGGGGTATGTATGTATGTAATACCTACAGTGTCCGGCAGATTTTTTTTCAAATGTCAACTTTTTTGGAACTCTATCAGGAAATTGTATTCTCTCTGCCATCTAGAATTTCTGCCGTCGCACGGCAAACCAGTATAAGTTTGAGGTTGAGGAGTAGAGAATGTAAGGAACTCCAATAAATTTGCCATACACTCAGTAGCGTTTACACAGGGCACTCTCAAAAAGTAGGATTTTTTGCACTCAACTTGTGAACACTCAGTATAAGTTACGATATTGAAACATGGGATTTGGGGGTTCCAGATGTGTCTGAATGGAAGGAGATATTTGTTTTTTTCGTAAAAAATGCCTAATTTGCTTTCGTCAGTTTTGGGGTCTTATTTGTTTTCGTCGTAGGCTGTGGAAAAGTGGAATATTAAAACAATTTATATCAAGATGTAGAGCTTTCGGAGTACTATATTGTTAAAAAAAAAGTTTTCAAAAATCGGGCGACTCATTGTGACATAGTGAATTGTCGTCACTTCTTGAAACACGGTATAATGAATTTTTCTGGTACCTCACTTTCTCATCAATATTGCAGTTTTCAATAGACCAATGGCCTTTTGTCAGTGACTCATTCATTAAATTTTTATTGTTGCAAGTGAATTAACCTTTAACTTCCATCGAAGTCGCCACCCAATGTCGAATTCAAATTGTGCATTCAATTCATAATTCAACAGTTACATTTTGCATCAATTCTGAGTACTTTCATTTCCATTGCAAAATTGAATGAGTCAGTCAAGGACGTACGCGTCAGCATACGCGGATGACGTAGTCATTATGTCTCAAAATCAATTGGTGAGTCCGCTCTGAGAATTCACCAACGAAGCTCTAAGTAGTAGAGTGGACAAGGGTATTCTGCCAAGTAGTTCAAAAAATATTCCACTGCGTAGAATTTTCAGGAAAATATGTACACGAGTTTTTGAAGTTTTCCAAGTATATTTTCCTGAACTTCCACCGAATTTGTTCCATGTAAAGTCCCCACCCTGTATTATTGGAGTTCATAGTGCGTAAGTTTTTCAATATTCTACCGGCTCTGCATGCCAACAATTAACGATATCCTAGTAGCGAATAAATACTATGTTTCAATTATTTTGGAAAGTGTGGAGAAAGTTCCACACTATTTTCGCCACCCTGTATTATTGGAGATCATAGTACGTAACTTTTTCTCTCTTCCACCGGCTCTGCATGCCAACATTTAAAGATATCTTTGTAGCGAATAAATAAATACTGCGTTTCAGTTTTTTTTGGAAAGTGTGGTGAAAGTTCAACACTAGTTTCGCCACTCTGTTTTATTGGAGATCGTAGTACGTAACTTTTTCTCTATTCAACGGGCTTGCATGCCAACAGTTAACGACATCCTAGTAGCGAAATACTGCGTCCAGTTTTTTTGGAAAGTGTGGTGAAAGTTCAATACGAGTTTTGCCACCCGGTATTATTGGAGATCATAGTACGTAACGTTTTCTCTATTCAACCGGCTTTACGTGCCAACAGCTAACGAAGTCCTAGTAGCAAATACTACGTTCCAGTTATTTTGGACAGTGTGGTGAAAGTTCAACACGAGTTCCGCAAGTAGTAGGAAAATAGACTAGCATCATATGAACATAATGGAGTCTTCCTATAAATCTCTAAAGATGAAACAAAGTCAGGTTTTATGTTATTTGCTTCGTAAAAGCGGATTCTGAGTACAGACGAATCCGAATCGCGCCAACGCGAAGTGACACAATAAAATCAAACAAAAGAGAAGAAGACGACAGAGAGTCGTTTCGCACGCCATGCTGCACGTACGTTTCGGTCCAACCACGCGCGTTTCGTGCACAAAGATAGTAGTCCTTGTGTGGGCGTGAACGACGGGCCGCGGGGTGTACCTTGTGGTGCATTGGGCGCGCGGATGGGTAAGACCGGTTGTCCGAGATCGAGCGAGAGAGAGACGGCGAGTTTCTGCGCTTTTAATTGAATCAGATACCGTTTTCTCGACTGCAATAATGTATGTAATTTGTTTCGCTTTAACAGCCTCGGTTTTCGATTTGAATTCTCGTTTGTTTATTTATTTACGCAAGATTGAATGCGAATGCGATTTTTTTTTGCCGGCGAAGAAAAAGATTCGTGATTCATGGAAGGCGGCCGGTAATTATAGGGTGGCTCGCGAAAAACATCTGCCAGAGGACCGTCAAATTTGGTAACGGGGATTTGGATTGTGGTGATTCTAACCTCACATTGTTGTTCTTCCTTAAAGCTAAAATTATTAATCGAAATAAAGAAATGATTTTTCTCTTGAATTCGCTGTGTCTATAACCACAACTCGATTTTATACAGAGTGTCAATTTGAAAACTTCCCACCCTTGACATCTTCCTTCCCGAAAATAATGTGAGAAATCCCCTTAGAATCTTAAATGGGAAAAGGGGTTCAAGTGCCACATCATTTTGATGGGTGTTTAATTCTCTTTTCAATGGTACCCTGACTTATTATTTTTTTATCAGTAATTTCCAAAAAAATAGCGTTCTCAACTTACAGAAGTGATTAGAACATTCCTGCACTGAGATGCATGGTTTTCAGGTTATTACTAAAAAAAAATTGTATTGAGTCTACTTTTAGTAGAAGTGGTTAGAAGATTAGGTAGTGCCGTTCCAACCCTTTATCAGGGGCAACATTAGCCATTAGCTCCAAGAAATTTGCACCAAAAAGTAATCTAATACTTAGTGAAAGGTAGATGCTAGTTGAGTTGCTTTTATGATACACTGTCTTTTTAATTCTCATCGCTGAAACTCCACAGATAGCCTTCCTTTTTTGCTACTTCTGCTGTAGAAAAACTTCTATTTTTAAGCAAAAATTGTACGGCAAATTGTATAAAAGTGTGAAAATGGTTTACACTCTTCAAAAAAGAAATGGAATTATTTGCAGTTGAATGGCCTACGTGATCACCGGATTTAACTCCCTTATATTGAATCCGTTGTTTGTAAAACAGAACCTGCTGATATTGATGAACTTAAAGGACGAATTACATCAGTATGTCTGTCAAAAAGAATATTAAGGATGGAAAGTTTTTAAATTGACAACCTTGTATAGTTGAACAAAATGAAAATGAGTTTTTGATGTTCAACTCAATCAGATTATAAAATTCTAGGAAGGGACGTCGTATCAAAATATTAAAAAATGTGTCAACACGAAATCATATCATAACACGAAGAAAGATTTCATGCAAATTATTTCGTTGAAAGAAGGAAACGAGAAATTTATTAGTTAAAAAAGCTATTATTTTTTTTGATAATAAAACTTTATTCTCTTAAAAATTAATACAATTACATAATAGAAATACACGTATGATGGCAGTGAATAAAGACGTTTAGCGATAAGTTCCAAAGACTTGTTTCTCGAAGAAAATAATCTTGTGTATAAAACTGAAATGTGGAATATAAAATATACATTGTAAAATATATGTAAAAGTTAAAATATAAAATGTAAAAGTTAAAATATAAAATGTAAAAGTTGAAATATAAAATGTGAAAATAAAATGTAAGAATGTAAAAGACAAAATATAAAATGTAAAATTTAAAATTAAAAATGTAAAATTTAAGATAAAAAGTGTATGAAGTAAAATATAAAATGTAAAATATAAAATATAAAACGTAAATAGAAAAATTTCTGTTGAATAAAATTGACAGAAACAGAATAAAAAAATATTCACGTATTCAATTTGAACAACAATTATTATCCTGTAATAAAAGCAAGCAAGCTAATGAAATCCAATAGATTACTATTTACAGTATGTTGAACCATAGAAGAGTATATACTTTTCCAATTTGAAATTGATAGGTGATAAATGAAAATCGTAGAATCGAAGGATTGCAAAAATCAAACAACGATTTAATTGACATAAACAAACCGAAATTGTTTATATTTAGTCTTGCGGATCGGACGTGTACACATTGATAAGGTCAATGTTAACATTACCATTAGTTCGTGAAATCTAAAAATAATAAAACACTATAGTGATTATGGTGATTTTAAATGAATATTCAGCTATTTTCTTGGATACGCTGATAGTATATAGATTGCGAAGAAAAAATACGATGATGTAAGTAGTTAGAAGTCGGGATACTTTTTGGAAAAAAATACTTAATTTTGATGCATTTTTCATTTATGCTGTAAAAAAAGTAGCGGAACAAACTGCTAAACTTTTATTCCTTCGAATCTTTTATAGCCACATTCAAAGTTAAAATCTAGAGTAAAGAATTATGGGCCGTGATAATCGGCTGGTAGAACGTTCGCCTCTCAAGCGTAGGGTCGTGGGTTCAAGGTCTTCCCTTGCTCGCACAAGTCTCTCGAAGACTTCTGAGGGTTGCGCGTAGGAAATAACAAAAAAAACAAGTATCATCGAGTTTTCTGTTTAGATTATATCGGAGAAGTATACCAGGTGATGCGTATAATCAGGTATTCCTGCACCAACGTAATTTCAAATTATTTTGTTTCTGAAGAAAGTTCAAAGTAAAATTGTGAGCTTCACATATTATACGACAGGTCAAAGATCTTTTCCAAGGATATTTGAATAAAATTCTTTCAGAAATCACGTCCCAAATGCACTATTATTCCACGCTGTAGGTCAATATACCAACGCTACCTACGATCGTGTTTTATTTCCATCACGATCCTCCGGCCATAGAAAAAAGAATGTCGACCCGCATCAAGCTAACACTAGATACTTTCACCTATCCGACGTGAATATTCAAATGAGAACTGTAACTGAAACCGTAGCCCGCTTGATGAGAACATAAACTCGCCTGCATTTCGCGATTTTTGGTAAACAAACACGACGAAAAAAACAGCGATAAAAATGTTGCAGCGACCTCTGCCCACATAACTGTTTTTATCGAACGTCGTTCGAAGTACAGTCACGTGAAACGAATCGATGTTTCGAATGTATCCTGTGCGTTGAAGGTGGATCTGTCAGTATGCTTATTATGATATGCAGAAAGTGCGACTTCCGTATGTTCATATTGACTGTTCGCCTTGTTCGAAAAAAAGGTCATACTAACCGAATTTGTGATGAACATGGTGCTTTGAGCAGTTGAAGCCGCGGCATATTTTAAAATCCT